>CM068485.1:3035000-7835000 GCA_034769265.1 Remorina albescens
TTCACAGAAGTGTGACTGACTTGGAGTTACATTGTGTCCTTTAAGTGTTCCCTTTATTTTTTTGAGCAGTGTATATCAAATAAATCACTGGTTATTCATTTACTACAAGCAATCTTCCATTCATCATAAACATGTTCAGATTACAGTGAAGAGATCGTGTTACTACAGCTAAACCGTGTGAAATTCAGATGATTAATTTAAGAGTTGATGCATGAAGGTCTGGCCTGATATTGTCCTTCAAACAGCATTGTGGATAAAGTCTCAGCTGGAGCTATTAATAACAAAGCCACACCCAGGTTACTGTTAAAATTATCATTTGCAATGAAGGGCATCTCAAAAATCTATGGTTCATTAAAGTTGATTTAATTAAATAGGATCAATACTCAATAAGCAGCTTTTAAAATGAGACCAGGATTTGTCTACAGGCAGAAAAATAATAAGCAGGATGTGTCCAAAACCAGGTCAAACAGGAGTGAAGCAGATCTCTTCGTCATTATTTGATGAAAGTCACAATGCAGTTTGAGATTTGATGTCTGGTCCTGAAAGTTATCTGAGGATAACATAACAGAATAGCGCTCCCTTTTCATCCAGTGCCAGCAACAGCTTAATCTGTGAATGTGGAAGAAAAAGTGTCCAGATGAGTCAAAGAAACCAAACAGTCCTGGTTTTAGCACGTTGGCTTATCTGGAGGAAAAATGAAAATAAAATGAATACAGGATTCTTTAGCTGCTCCCCAACAAAGACAAAAAACTGTTTTCAGATAAGGAATTTCCACACAGATCATTGATTCCACTCAGGTCAGACATAATCTCCCACTTCACCGCACTGGTGATACTGACACGATGATTAAGATTAATCTTATTTTAAAGGAGGTGCCATCAGACTCGGCCTCAATCAGCAGTCACTATGCAGCACACACACACACACACACACACAAAGGAGAGGAACAGAACTTGACTCAGGCACGGAGGGAATACAACAACAGTCAGACAGTCATTCTGTTTGAAGATTGAACCTCCAGCAGATTTTCAGGTAATCCTGGATGGTTGGATAGGAGATGGGGGGAGGGTTAATAACTTTTCAGTGGTCCTGTAGAACTGAAACAGTGGTGAGAAAATTGTAGCTTTATTCTTTGCATAATGGACAACGTTAATGAGAAGTGTAAATACTCAGGGCCAACAGCACTGTTAATGAGCTGTCTTTACAATTTACAGTGCATCGCATCACAGTACAATATGATACATATGCTCAGTCTGTGCTGTCACGACCGTACAGTGTGTGTGACATTATCCATCTCCGCCGCTGGATATAAAGAAGTAACACATTGCAGATGTGTGTCTTCTGTGTGAAGCTGCCCGTCAAAAAAATGTATGCCTTCCACTGTTGCTGCTTCCATCTTGCTTGCCTGAGTCCTCAGTGCCTCCTGGTTGTTGTCTGCAGCCCGCTGGGAATTAACTATGCTCTGCCATGCACTTCCTATCCTCTTTCACTCCAGCCATCAATGGACTGTGAGTGACAGCAGTCCTGAGGTGAATGAATGAACCCGTCACTGAAGTGGAAACAGAAGATTCACAGTTTCCCCAACTGTTTTTTTCTGCTATGTCTATTAGACCTAGATGTGTGATGTCACTTATACTTTGAGACACCTGAGATGCACAAACAAAGGCAGTAGCTGAGTCAGAAAAAGATGTCCATAAGCTCGTCTTCACATGAAGCTGCTGGTTAGCCTGTCACATTTGACCTTGATTCCTGCAGTAAAGACTCAGACTGTGATGATGGTGACACTCTGGGTGCTGATTGTTTGTGTTAATGTGTAACAGCTGACATTTCTGCCAATCCACAGATTGTTTGGACCTGCGCACACACACATACACACACACATGCGCATACACACGCAATGATAATAATGATAATAAACAACGCTGTGTAACAAAAGGTTTGCTGCCATTTAAACAGCAATTGCAGTGAAAATAGTTGTGTCAAACCCAATTACCACATTTCCTTTGGCAGGATAATTATAGCATGTATCCTTGTGGCGTAGTGTGCTGTGGCATGGTGATGCGCAGAGAAGAAACAGTGGGTGGAGTCGGGTGACAGAGGAGAGAGGAAGCAGAGGGAGCACTATAGCATTAGTTTACCAACAGCTACAACGGAAATATCTGTCAGATTAGCCTGGATTTCCAGCCTCAGGGTACTGAGCAGCTGTACCCACTCTCTATCTTTTTTACCCATGACTCCTTCAATGAAGCTCAGTGGCTCCAAAACATCTTGCTGCAAAATGGCTTTTGGGATTGGTTCTGTGCCATCACGGAAGCACAGTGCACATTTTTATCAGGGCTTGGCAATAGAAATAAGCGATAACAGCTGGTGCTCCGCCGGGGCCCTAAACACACCCCCCACCCCCAGGGGCCAGCCTCTTTAAACTGCCCTGTGAAGTGAGGCGGCGGTTTGGATTGTTTGGGATTGAACTGAGCTTTCCTCACCTTCTCTTTAACGTTCTGTTAATCGATTTAAGAGGATCTGACTATGAATCAATCATATTCAGATAACATTAACTGGAATGATGTGAGATTTTTAGAGCTAACAATAGTTTTAAAAGAGGTTTTTGTTTTAAGGGACTCCCTGCTGTTACTAGGTAAATGTTGGGTCATCAAAAAGTCATAGGCCTTGTGTTGTGCTCCCTCTTTAGTAAATGCCATTGTGATCAGGACTTTGAAGCTGAAGATGGACATGGATATGTGGGTACAATGTCACGTTGACCACTAGTTTCCGCTGTTCACAAAGTCAACAGGCCCAGAGTTACACTATCCTTGGGTGAGAGAGAAGTTTTGCATGTTTTAACCCTTCAGTACAAAAATTCCAACCTGACAGGTTTCTGTAATAAAACCTTTACAACATATCAGGGGAGAATGGAGATGAAGCTCAAACTTCCTGAACTTAAGCTTCTGTATCTTCTTCGTCCAGCTGCAGAACATGAGTTTATTTGTTTCAGTGGATTCACAATGAGGCCAGTGTCTTCAAGGTCATTGATCTGCTCTGCTGCACAGGAAGTTGTTGAAACTGAAGTGGACAATAACAGATGTGTTCTCAAAATTTCAGCAAATATCTTTTTATACGTTAGTCAAGCAGGAGAAAAACAGAGAAGGAAGAAGGCAAAAAGGGGAATTTAAATTGGTATACATGATAAAAGTTTGAAGTTCAAGGCAGTAATTATTCTTTTATCTATTATCTTATGTATTCATTTTATATTGTTTACTTGTTTATAAATAGTTTTTTTCATGCACTAATGTTGATGAAACTGTGCAAAACATCTCTCTAAAGTCATCACCTCAGTCCTAGAACAGGAGCAGGAGACAAATGATTAGGTTTGGCTGTGTAGATGTGGGGGACAACAGGGCGTCCTGACAGGTGACATGTCTCAGCTGGAGGAAATACTTTGACCTCCAGATGGAGCCAAAACAACAGGAAACGGATGAGCATGATTGCGTGAGCAAGTGATCAGGTGACATCACTTCCTGTCTGTAAAAGGAAACGCTGATTCCCATGCTCTCATGTAAATATGAGAAGTAATCTGATACAGAGTCAGAGAGGATTGATCAGGAAACGCCAGGGCCGGAGTGTGACTCATTTTCAGCCCTGGAGTTTCATGCCTCAGACCGGGCCACTTTAGATCACGACCTATTATATTAAAGTCATGTAATTATAACGTTACATGTTAAGTTTACAATAGCGCACTGTTCTGTAAAGCCTTGTCATTCAGAGTATTTTTCTAAAATATTTACAATTAAGTGCAAGTAAGGGTTGCTTCACAATGTAGACTTATTTCAACATGAGTGTACATCTCCAATATTACTCTTACTCTTACTCCAATATTACAACATATCCTTTTCACCAATATCAGAATCTATATTCTGTTCAAATAAGTGTTCACCGACCTTCTCTTCATACATCCCTGCACTGACCGTGTGCGCTCTTTAAACATCCATGGTGTGCACGAGCATGGACGTGTTACTTTCCCATGGTTACGTTAGGGTGCGAGACTGCAAAAAAAAAAAAAAAAAGAGCTGCCAGCGGAGGTGGCCCAGGGTCAGGTACAGCGGACTGTAGGAGCAGCATACGTGATATATTTCAACCCAGTGCCATGAAATAAATATAACATAAATAAAAATAAGTGAATACCGACCCTCGCAGCCCAAACATCAGACCCGCCCACCGGGAATAGTCCCACTCCTGGCCTGGGAAACGCCGTCCAACATTGTCCATAACTGTTCTCCACTGTTCTGTCTCTGTCTCTCTGTGTCTCCTCAGCTAAAGCACAGTCATGTCCCATCAAAGACATATTTCCTTAAAATACATTTGATGTAAATCTGAAACTGTTTGGTAATAAAAACATTAAAAATACTAAATATTCATATTTCCAAGGTTGTGGGTTTTATGTAATATAACATGAATTAATGCAGCCGTCTGTCACTAAAAACATTGTTGTGTGATAAATAAAAAGGGACATTAATTGAGAGCATCACTGCAGAGGAATATTGGAAATATTTTCCTGTGCTGCTGCTTCAACAGCAGGTGGCACCACCTGCTCATCATCCAGCAAATGAAGACATGAAGACACAAGGTAAAAGACACACAGCCACCAAAGTCACTGTAATGAGACAGAAAAAAAGATACTTCATGATGAGCGCAAGTACATGATAATGCTGAATGGAGCCATCCAGGCCTGGAATTTCGTCATTTTAGGGGCAAGGCCACTTGGCCTTTTGTGTTGTCAATTTTTTGAGGGCACAAAGGCCAAAAACCAGGGCACCAAGGCCATAAATTAAAACAATGATTTTACGTTCTTTCTTGATCAAGGAAAATTATTGAGGAAATAAATTGAACTCAATAGATGACAAAGAAAGCATTTGACTTTTATTTTTAAAAGTAGCACTCATGTCAAAGATCTGAAATATTAAATTAAAAGTAAATTTTTAGAACACAAACACTATTACACCAGTGTTTCCCACAAAATTTTAAGAGACTATGGTGGTTGGACCTCAGTCTGACCCTCTGGGGTGTCTGGTGGCACATTTTTAAGTCAGATGCATCATTCTGGTTTCACTCTGCACCTCTCCCTCCGTTGCTTGCTCGGCATAGTTATTACTGGGGGTAAATAGATAAAAGCAAATGTTAATGTTGTAATGACGCCAAAAACACTGAGATAAAATCTCTTACGATGGTGATCTGTCCAAGACAGCAGCAGTTACATGTTGGTTAAACAGCAAACAGAAACATAGTAACAAAACAGCGCTAACTGCCTAGATTTAAAAACGGCTATGAGGAGGCAGCACACATCAACCAACTGTAACTTACCCAAGTAGCAACACCAACACCATAAAAACACAAACATTACACATTACGGCAGGAGCAAGAAATAGTAAGGACATCCATGACCTTACGCTTAAAGATCGACAAAAGAAAAACTTGACAGCAAGCTATCTAACGTTTGTTACAGGCTATAGTCGGTACTCAGCACGTTAAAAGTGGGTCAACACTGTAACGATAACGTTACTGTACAGCAATGGGTATTTAACGTTAACTAACTTATATGTTGAAAATCTTGTTATTCGTTTGTTTATTTATCACACAGCCTTACCTCAGTCCAGCAACTTTTTCCCTCTCTTCAGTGAAGAGTCAACGTCACAGCCTTACAGACGCAGACACAAGTGGGTGGGAGTGGGGGGTGCGTTTGATTAAATCTCCTGGTTGGGTGGTGATGGATTGGTGTCAAACTGTCATCATAGCCCATCCGAGCGGTTCATGCCAGGCTCCAATCGAACCCACCATTGATGTATTTTTTTTCTCAAAAGATGCTGGTGTTGAAGCCGTGTTGATAGAAAAGAGACAGACTACAAAACCGCAAAATTAACTGAGGCGGGACATCAAGGCCACTGTGGCCTTACGGCAGATATTTTTTTCAAGGACACAGGGCCAAATTGAGAGGGCCCTCGTGGCCCTCGTGGATTTCTGCCCTGGAGCCATCTGACCTTTGCCCTCTGACCCCTGACCCGGATCAGGCTGATCAGTGTTCACGATAGAGCAGGATTTTACAACTAAATAATTGAAGCTACTTCGAACCCTTTTTCATGGCACCATGTGGATGCCAGCAGTAATCTCATCCATCTCATCTCTGTGTGCACTGGCCACGTAGGTGGGTTATGGTAACATAACTATAACCCCAGAAACTCAAAGAGGATTCCTGTATCTCCTGGATCGTCACATTCCTTTCTCTGTGAACAAAAACTCAGATCAACATGTAGGCGAAAAACTACTGCTTGGATTAAAAAGAAAGATGAAAAAGAAAGTTATTCAGGTTTAGAGAGTCACTCTCATCTCAATACTTGATATATAACGTGGACAAAGTCCTTTAAGGGCCCACAGCAGCCCTCAGGCTTTGACCCCTAGGCTGTGACATAACTCTGGCCGGGGGTATACAAATGGCAATAATAAGCTTAGTATTTGGAACTTCTTGCAACACTCAGGTCTGTAAATCTGAATGGAAGTACAAGTGTGAAGTCGCTGATGCTTCAGGGGTTTGATCTTTCAGGCTAGTTATTAGACTAAGAACCTGAGAAGGTGATGTCCACCTGGATCTTACTCTCAGGCGACGGTGAAAAGTCCAAACTGAGAAAACAGGCTTTCTCAGCATAGGTTAGTGTGAGTGGTGCGTCTGTTCTGGCCAGCTGACAGCTGATCTGCTTAGAAGCTTTACTCTACCAGGCTGCAGGATAAAGCAGTGGTGTGTGTGCTTTACTATGAGCTCTCATGTTCCCGCTGACTTGACCCACAGGGTTAATCTGAACAGGTTGAAACCTGGTTCTGGAGCAGCTGAGTTCATGGATGCAGATACAGCTACTATTCTTGTTGGGGTTGTTGTTGCAGATCCAGAGTTGTATCTTCTCTGCAGCCTGGAGGCCTCGTGTTTTCACTGGCTACTCTTTATTATGGTAAAAAAGTTGATGTGTCTGCATTAAAATGCATTTATTTGATCCTGTTAAACTGTGTTACAGCACAATAACATTAATAATTAATAATATCAACAGAGAGGAAACAAAGAAAAGTGCACAAATAAAATAGGACAAATTTATGACACCAAACAATGAATAAGGTAGATCACTTCTTCCTCAAGGAAGATTGTCTTTGTTGCATGGAATGTTTTCTGGGTTAACTACATTTTATTTATTCTCTCTCAGAGTCTCCTCCAGCTGGAAGTGACCACAACCACAATGTCATCCTGCAGCACTGAGCTGGTTCAGGGCCTTCTTTGAGCCAGTAATGTTCTCATCATGTGGCCCTGCCAGTCTGCCAAAGTCCTCATCTTCACCACTGCACTGAGCCGACATCAGTAGCCAGATTAAGAGCTCTGAACACAAAGCATCCTAGCCTCCCTCTCGCTCTGATTATCATAGTGATGTTGATTACAGGCTGAGATAATTATATCGTCTTACCTCAAACCAGCAGTTGAAGAACAGAGTAGCTTTACATCTGAGCTTTGTTGCAAGTCAATGACACAACAATTCAGTGTTCAAATCAGATCAAATCAAATCAAATCAGATTCATTTATATAGCACCAAACCATAACAAATTACATAAAGGCACTTTACATATAGAGCAGGTCTAGACCAAACTTGTTATAAAATTATTTAAAGAGACCGAACAGATCCCCCGATGAGCAAGCACTCGGCAACAGTGGCAAGGAAAAACTTCCTTTAAGAGACAGAAACCTTGGGCAGAACCAGGCTCGGGGGGGCAGCCATCTGTCTCAACCGATTAGGTTGAGAGAGGGAGAGAGAGAGAGAGAGGCACGGGGGGAGGCAAAGTTTGGTAGAGTAGGGAGAGAAAGAGAGCAGGAGGAGGGGATATTCAAACAGGTGTAGGCATGAACATGATGCTGCATGAAGTTCATAGAAATTATGCTGTATGGAATTCTTGAAGATATGGGAGCAGCAGGCATTGCAGGAACATGGGATGGTGATGATTCATCACCTGCAGGATGAGGAAAGGGAGAGAGAGGAGAGGAGCTGGGAGAGAGAGAGAGGAGAGGAACTGGGGGAGATAGAGACTTCGGTAAACATGGTTAGTAAATGCAGTGCACATGCTTGGAACTGAGAGAAACTGGGATTTCGGAGAAGCAGGTTGTTGGTATGTCGGCGCATGCAAAGGGGAGAGAGAGAGAGGGAGAGGGAAGAGGGAGAGAGAGAGAGAGAGGGAGAGGGAGAGGGGAAGAGAGGGGAAAGGAGAGGGAGAGAGAGAGAGAGAGAGGTGCTCAGTCCTTCCCCCAACAGTCTAGGCCTATAGCAGCATAGCTAAAGAGTAAATGAACTTTAACTTTTTAACTATAAGCTCTGTCTTACAGAAAAGTTTTAAGCCTGGTCTTGAAAATTACTAAAGAGTCTGCCCCCCGGACCGATACTGGAAGTTGGTTCCATAGAAGAGGAGCCTGATAACTGAAAGATCTGCCTCCTGATGTACTCTTGGAGACTCTAGGAACCACAAGTACACCTCCATCTAGAGAGCGGAGTGGCCTACTACTATTTTAAATTCTATTCTGAATTTTACTGGCAGCCAATGAAGAGCAGCTAACACAGGAGAGATGTGATCCCTTTTTGTAGTTCCTGTTAATATTTGTGCAGCAGCATTCTGAATCAACTGAAGGCCTTTCAGAGATTTCTTTGGACATCCAGATAATAATGAGTTACGGTAGTCCAGCCTAGAAGTTACGAATGCGTGGACTAGTTTTTCTGCATCCTCTTGAGAGAGGATGTTTCTGATTTTCCTAATGTTTCTCAGGTGGAAGAAAGCTGCCCTACTGACTTGTTCTATGTGAGGGACAAAGGACATGTCCTGGTCAAAACTTAGAAGATTTCTTACAGTGGCGCTAGAAGCCAAAGTAATGCCATCCAGACTGATTAAATGATTAGACAGGGTTTCTCTGACGTGCTTAGGGCCAAGTGAAATAACTGCAGTTTTGTCTGAATTTAGAAGTAAAAAGTTACAGGCTTTCCAGATTTTTATGTCTTCAAGACATGTCTGCAGTCTAGCTATCTGACTGACTTCATTTGGCTTCATTGATAAATACAGCTGAGTGTCGTCTGCGTAACAGTGGAAATTGATGCTGTGTTTCCTGATAATGTTGCCTAAAGGAAGCAGATAAAGAGTGAAGAGGATTGGTCCAAGTACCAAACCCTGTGGGACTCCATAACTGGCTATAGTGCGTAAGGAGGAGCTATTGTTAACATGTACAAACTGATATCTATCTGATAAATAGGATTTGAACCACCTTAGAGCAGTTCCTTTAATGCCAATTTCATGTTCAAGTGTCTGTTATAAAATATTGTGATCAATGGTGTCGAATGCAGCACTGAGATCTAAGAGGAGAAGTATGGAGGCTGATCCATTGTCTGAAGCCATTAGAATATCATTGGAGACTAACCAGCACTGTGCTTCTGTGCTGTGATGAGCTCTAAATCCTGACTGAAACTCTTTAAGCAAACCGTTCCTATGCAGATGGTCGTGTAATTGGTTTGCTACTGCTTTTTCAATGATTTTAGAAATGAAGGGAAGGTTTGATGTGGCCAAAACATCTGGATCAAGATTCGGCTTTTTAAGCTGGGGTTTGGTGACTGCGGTTATGAGACTATAGAAGCTAGCTCAGAGAGATTCAGAGATGAGAATGATTCCAGATGTAAAATAGGCGTTGCAGTTGATTCAGGAGTTGCTGTATTCAGTAGATTATTGTCTAATGTAGGTAAGAGCTGATGAATTCTTCCTCTAATTGTTATAATTTTATCTGTAAAAAAGCCCATAAAATCATCACTGCTGAGAGCTAAGGGGATCACTGGTTCAATTGAACTATGACTCCCTGTCAGCCTGGCTACAGTGCTGAAGAGAAACCTGGGGTTGTTCTTGTTTTTTTCTATTAGTGCTGAATAATATGAGCTTCTAGCACTGCAGAGAGCTTTTTTATGCGTTTTTAAGCTTTCTTTCCAGGCTCGGTGAGACTCTTCCGAGTTGCTGGAATGCCAATTTCTTTCTAATTTCCGTGACGTCTGCTTTAAGGCACGAATTTGAGAATTATACCACAGAGCCAGCCTCCTCTGTTTTATTACTTTCTATTTGAGAGGGGCAACATCATCAAGATTTGAACACAGTGTGGCCATAGTGCTAGTCATAAGGTCATCAACCTGTGTATGGGAGAAATCCTCATTTGAATTTAGATATGGCATTGCTGCAAATGATGACCGAATGTTCTCTTTAAATTTAGCCACAGCATCTTCAGATAAACATCTTCTATAGCTGAATTTATTCCTTGATGCTGTGCAGTCAATTAATGTAAACACAAACGTAATGAGATAATGGTCAGTCAAAAGAGAGTTTTGGGGAAAAATTGTTAACTTGTCAATTTCAATGCCATATGTTAGAACAAGATCAAGGATATGATTGAAGCAGTGAGTGGGTTCATTCACATGCTGGGAAAAGCCAAATGAGTCTAGTAAAGAAAGAAACCCAGAACTAAGGCTGTCACTTTCTACATCTACATGAATATTGAAATCTCCCAGTATAATGATTTTATCTGTACTAAGTACTCCTGTTCAACTGCAGGAGACAAAAGTCTGACTGGGTGAGGAAAGATGAAGCTCAGAAGCTGTCATTCAGTTTTTTCACAGAAAGAAGTAACGACTATATATATATATATATATATATATATATACACTGCTCAAAAAAATAAAGGGAACACTTAACAGCATGTGAAAACAATTTCACATGCTGTTGTGCAAATGGAATAGACAACAGGTGGAAATTATAGGCAATTAGCAAGACACCCCCAATAAAGGAGTGGTTCTGCAGGTGGTGACCCCAGACCACTTCTCAGTTCCTATGCTTTCTGGCTGATGTTTTGGTCACTTTTAAATGCTGGCGGTGCTTTCAATCTAGTGGTAGCATGAGACAGAGTCTACAACCCACACAAGTGGCTCAGGTAGTGCAGCTCATCCAGGATGGCACATCAATGCGAGCTGTGGCAAGAAGGTTTGCTGTGTCTGTCAGCATAGTGTCCAGAGCATGGAGGCGCTACCAGGAGACAGGCCAGTACATCAGGAGACGTGGAGGAGGCCGTAGGAGGGCAACAATCCAGCAGCAGGACCGCTACCTCTGCCTTTGTGCAAGGAGGAACAGGAGGAGCACTGCCAGAGCCCTGCAAAATGACCTCCAGCAGGCCACAAATGTGCATGTGTCTGCTCAAACGGTCAGAAACAGACTCCATGAGGGTGGTATGAGGGCCCGACATCCACAGGTGGGGGTTGTGCTTACAGCCCAACACCGTGCAGGACGTTTGGCATTTGCCAGAGAACACCAAGATTGGCAAATTTGCCACTGGCGCCCTGTGCTCTTCACTGATGAAAGCAGGTTCACACTGAGCACATGTGACAGACGTGACAGAGTCTGGAGACGCCATGGAGAACGTTCTGCTGCCTGCAACATCCTCCAGCATGACCGGTTTGGCAGTGGGTCAGTAATGGTGTGGGGTGGCATTTCTTTGGGGGGCCGCACAGCCCTCCATGTGCTCGCCAGAGGTAGCCTGACTGCCATTAGGTACCGAGATGATATCCTCAGACCCATTGTGAGACCATACGCTGGTGCGGTTGGCCCTGTGTTCCTCCTATGCAAGACAATGCTAGACCTCATGCAGCTGGAGTGTGTCAGCAGTTCCTGCAAGATGAAGGCATTGATGCTATGGACTGGCCCACCCGTTCCCCAGACCTGAATCCAATTGAGCACATCTGGGACATCATGTCTCGCTCCATCCACCAACGCCACGTTGCACCACAGACTGTCCAGGAGTTGGCGGATGCTTTAGTCCAGGTCTGTGAGGAGATCCCTCAGGAGACCATCCGCCACCTCATCAGGAGCATGCCCAGGCGTTGTAGGGAGGTCATACGGGCATGTGGAGGCCACACACACTACTGAGCCTCATTTTGACTTGTTTTAAGGACATTACATCAAAGTTGGATCAGCCTGTATTGTGTTTTTCCACTTTAATTTTGAGTGTGACTCCAAATCCAGACCTCCATGGGTTAATAAATTTGATTTCCATTGATAATTTTTGTGTGATTTTGTTGTCAGCACATTCAACTATGTAAACTACAAAGTATTTAATAAGAATATTTAATTCATTCAGATCTAGGATGTGTTATTTTAGTGTTCCCTTTATTTTTTTTGAGCAGTGTATATATATATATATATATATAAAATATTGCCTCACAAAAAGAAGATCACAGGTCCAGTTCCCTTCCACAGCCCAAAGACATGCATGTCTGGGTTAATTGGTGACTCTAAATTGCCCGTAAGTCTCAGTGTGAGTGTTAATGGTTGTTTGTCTCTGTCTGTCTCTGTATCTTGGCCCTGTGATAGACTGGCAACCTGCCCTCGCCCAATGTGCACCGGGATTGGCTCCAGCACCCCCACAACTCGGAAACAGATAATCAGTAGAAGAATTTTGTTACATTTTTACATGAACTTTGTGTCATTTTGTTTCATATGAATTGAATCAGGTTTTGCTACAGGGTAAGTTGGACAGTGTGGAAAGTTGGATACATTCAGTTTCTCATGATAGTGATCAGGCGCAAGGGCATTACATAATTTCCGGTCACTGGTCATCTAATCATCTAATCAGTCTGGATAGCACTACTTTGGCTTCTACCTCCACTGTAAGAAATCTTCTAAGTTTTGACCAGGACATGTCCTTTGTCCCTCACATAGAACAAGTCTGTAGGGCAGCTTTCTTTCACCTGTGAAACATTAGGAAAATCAGAAATATCCTGTCTCAAGAGGATGCAGAAAAACTAGTCCATGCATCTGTTACTTCTAGGCTGGACTACCGTAACTCATTACTCCTGTGTTAGCTTCTCTTCATTGGCTACTGGTAAAATTCAGAATAGAATTTTACCAGTAGCCTATTTTACCAGAAATAGAAGTCCTTCATATAAACATATAACACATATAAAACTCTTAATGACCAAGCTCCATCATATCTTAGAGAGATCATAGTTCCTAAAGAAACAGTTAAAAAGTCAAAGCTCACTTACTCCTTAGCTATGGTGCTATAGGCTTAGGCTGCTGGGGGAAGCACTGAGCACCTCTCTCTCTCTCTCCCTCGCCCTTGCATGCGTCAACATACCACTAACAATGTTTCTCTCTCTCCCTGTCCTCATCCTGCAGGTGGTGAATCATCGCTATCCCCATGTTCCTGTATTGCTTACTGCTCCTATATTTCTATGAACTTCACACAGCATCATATGTTCCTGCCTGCACCTGTATTGAATATCCCCTCCTCCTGCACTCATTCTCTCCCTACTCTACCCAACTTGCCTGACTGAGAGACAGCAATTGATGCAGAACATATCACAACTGAACAAAGTGTTCCTGTGAAAAATCACAGGCCCATCTGTTATAACTGATGAACTGCCCTCAGCAGCTCATGGAGGCATTAGCTCTCTGTCACACATGCGGACACACACACACACATACACACAGACCCAGACTGCCCCAAAGCATGAATGTGGCTGATAGGCCACATGTCTGTTGTCCTGGTGGTGTAACGCCTGACATTTGCCCATTAAGATATGGATCAGCTACAGCCCAATTCAGCCTTATTAGCTTCCTGTTTCTTAATCAACTTCCTGCCTCAGCTGATGGATGTCGGTCGGTGTGTTTGTTCGTAGATATTTTGCGAATATTTTGCTCTTCAGATATGAAAATTAAAAAAACTGAGAGTCTGAGCATCGGAAGCTTCATCAGCACATCGCTGTGACTCCAACAACTGGCCCACGATGATAACAACGAGCTCCGATCATTCAACCACTGGACAAGACAAAACACAAACACTCCTGCAAAGTCAAGAACTTGTACTCCCAAATACTGAGAAAGAGCATTTTTTGTAGAGACACCACTGTGGAGTGACAGGAAACAGACAAGGTCCAATAAGAAAAGGACTTGACAATGAAACAGTCTGATACAGACAAGGTCATGGACTGAGGAGAGAGGACCTGAAGGAGACAGCACAGGCTCAGACACTACACTAAAACTGGACTTTGAAAGCTTCTGCACAAGGTCCACTGCTCTACCGTGCCACCATCATTTATTGATTCTGTGAACTCAAACAAGGAACTGGAGCTGTGAAGTGGATCAAGGGTCAGTTGTTTGTTACATAATAATCTTATGGTTTTGAACAGGAGGCTTTCACTATCAGATACATTGGTTACTTTAGGTCACACATGAGAAAGAAAATGAAAGATGAGTGTTGTTTTCTTAGTCAGTCATCTGAATCAGGGAGAAAAGCAACACTCTTTTCTGAGTCTTTGTTTGTGTCAGAGGAGTCAATCACAGCAGCTGATTGGAAGTAAATTAAACCTCAGTGAAACAATGTGTCTTCAGGGAGGGAAATGCTCAGAGGTCTGTGCAATTATCTCCTTTTGTGCGACTCAGTGTGTGTCTGTTTTGTCAGTGGCTACAGGCTGTTCATTATGTGACTGCCCTGAAATGCGTTCTGCATCATGTTGATGTTCTGAACAGACTGAACCTCGTAGACCAGACTGTGTCTGTACTTTGAAATGTTTTGAATGTCAGGACTTGCAGCATTTCTGCTCCCTACATGTTCCCTCCTCTACTCCACAGTTTACATGATCTCACAGCTCAGAATTCATCCCACTCCTTCATGTTCAGTCATGAACATTGAATGCAGTCTGAAAATATTGGAATTGGTTACATGAAGGACAGAGATTAATTTCCAATCTTGCTCAGCTGTTTACACAGTTGCTGGTTGAGCTGTGACTCCACGTCGTCAATTGAAGCCTTTATAATTCCCAGTTACCAAGCTGCACCCAGGTCAAGCTTTCTCTGCTTTGTTGTACTTTATCTGCCACATAATGTGAGTCATCATCATCATCAACATCAGGTTTTATTTATATCACACCTTTCATACAACAGAAAGCAATTCAAAGTGCTTTACAAACCATTTTAAAAAAGAAAAGGACTCATGGAGGACTTCACCTGTTGGGGTTCTTCTTCTCAGGGACCAGCAGAGACAAAGTAGGCCCTTGGCACTGCACTGGCACCCCTTCATTAAATCACACTTTTACTGCACTCCCTGTGCTCAGCTGGTGTTTCCTTTCATCCAATATGTGCAGCAGCAGACTGCAGTCATCAGGACACTGAAATACAGCATGATCTCTGATGCTCATATCCAAGGTTTCTGCATTAATTAATGCAATCAGTTCATCTACAAGATCTGCACTGGATAATAGACAAAAGAAGGTCACAAAGACCACAGAAAGTGGACTTTGGACCAAGGTGAAAGGGGGGATCCCATAACCCTGTTGGCTGCGACCAGGCTGAACATGATGCCGCAGGGAGTTTTACAGCAAAAAACCCTGAACTGATGTCAAACCTCCAGAATATAAATGCAAATATGAAAGAAAGAATTGACTTATAAATAGTGAGTGAGGCTGCTATTGTTCCTTGGCCTTCCTCCTTCTCTGGGACACAGATCAGCTGCACCTGCAGGGCAAGAGATAGGAGAAGAGGGTGGGGGTGGCAGACTGAGGAGGACAAAGGGAGTTGAAGCTGAACAATAGCAAGGCCTTGTGGTGGAACTGAAGCGAGACAGCATGTCTGCAAGGCCGACGGTCGCCCAGCCTCAGAAGGAACCTCCAGCGCCACACAGGAAGGGGCCTTTTCCAGAGCTGTGTCTCTCACACACACACAGACACACACAAACACACATGCTCACCTACACAACACATTAACACACGCAATAATATAGACAAATGCGAACAATGGAGGCCCCCATCCTGACCAAGCCCTGGACCTGGATATGACTCTGCTGTAACTCCAGGGACCCATCTCACTGAAACCGATGGAACAGAGTGTCCTGTCAGGGTGACGCACACGAATCCTTCACATTGCTCTGACTGGATGAGGCCAGTTTCTGTCAATTAGCTCAAGTTCTAGGGGAACATTTGAAATATGAAGCGGCTCAGTTTGACTCAGCATTGCAGACTTCATGTCAGCTCAGCTGGATCTGAATTCACAGAGTCCTCCATGGTTACCAGTCGACTGAAAACTAAACTTCAACACACAGTCACACACAGACAAAAACTTGAGTAAGTGAAGTGATGATCAGGACCAGGTCAGACCAGGCCATTTTCTGATATCCCTAATTTTTTTGTCTAATGAAATCAAATCAATCATCAAGTAATTTCATTTTTTACCAAATACTAAGACTACTGAGTGACATCAGCCTCAGCAGAGGGGGAAGGGGAGCAGGATCTCCTCCTTCCTTCTCACTCATGTTGAATAAAGAAATGACACACAATCCTGGTGGTCTGCATCTTGGTCTGAAGACTTTATTTCATCTGGCTGTTGAACAACCAAATTCACATCACATTGTTGGATGGATCAGAGCAGGTACCAGTTCAGCTGGAAGACATGTCCAACTGTTTGGGTGGAAAATGGACATGGAAAATGGAGCTAAAGTTTAGTGTTGGCACTAAAAGGTGCAGATGATGAGTCTGTCCAACACTCGAGGTTAAACAAAAGCTGTTTTATCCTCAGCTCCATCAACTCTCAGAGTGAGAGAGAACAACCAAGGGAAAGAATTTCATCTTGCAAACACACCACATGGAAACTCGTCAATTTCCTGGGAGAAAAACAACAGCTCTTCTTCTATATTTGGTTGTATTTTAGTCTTGTGCTTGTCCAGGCCTGCAGCAGCCCCGATGTCCTTGGTGTTTGGTTGGGAAGTGGGCCTAGGGCTTATGGTGTCTCTAGGTGTCATCCAGCTGGCAGGGACCATCTTCAGTGCCACCACTGATGCAACATGTCCAGCGGTGATAATGTAAGGTCAATGCAAGTACACATAGAACACTGACTCATCCAAAAACAACACAGATATCCCTTTGGAAGAGAGAGAGGGACATCCACACAAAGACATTTATAGTCTGCAAATGTGCCAAATTCCAGAAATCTTTGAGGCTGGCGATGTGTTTCATTTTCACTTGTATTCGCATCATGAGCTAATCCGGATAATGCCACTAAACACTCGGGCCCCAGCGGGAAAAACTCTGAGTCAGACAAGCTGGCGCTTAAAGGAAAACTCTCTGACAGCCTGTGCCCACTTCTTCCCTCTTCCTGGACAGATTACATCACTGTGGGCCTTCGACCTTTGCCCTGTCCAGGCACCAGCTGCTTTCGACACACAGGGAAGGAGGGGGAATGGACAGAGCTGCAGACTGGATCATCAGACATGCTCTGACCTGGGAGAGGCAGTTGTCTGTCAGATTGGGGGCAGGATCATAAAGAATCTGAATCTGATGCAGAATCATTTCATGTTGCAGAAATTTGACTGGGTTCTTACCTGAAAACCAAGTGATCAAACTACATTGCCAGTTTTCCCACCCAGATGGATCCAGAGGAGGAACATGGATGAAAAAGGTTCTTCTTCAATGACAAATTATTATTTATCAAAAGGGAATGTAAAAAAAATTAAATAGTGTAGAATCAATTACAGTTGGATCAATACAGTCATCAATGTTAGCCGACAACAGCCACAACATCACCCTGATGTTTTTGTCGACATGTTCCACAACAGTGAGTGAAAATGTTGAGCTGCTAGTGAAAGTTTAAAAAAAAGTCATAGGATTAACAGAGATAATAGGATTCAAACTCTGAGGCCTGTGAATGGAAATCTGTCAGATAACTGTGACTGAGAATCTTTCATCTAATGAAAGATCAAATGAACCACGTCCATTTGAAAAATGCTTTTCTGAATCTGCTTTTCATATAGTGTAATTATCACCACAAGATTTAATGAGCTGGAGATGACTTTAAAAAGAGAAACAGCCTCAGATATAAACCAGATCAGTCTTCTTTGATAATCAAGTCAGACAATGTTGAGGGGGGTTCCTGTGAGATTATGTCAGTGAATGGATGGCTGATTTTGAACATCTTGTTTTCAAAAGCTCAATGAGATAAAGCAGGGAATTGTCTGTTTTGTCCTGTGTTTGTGTAATAAATGGGGAAAGGCATCATGTTAGGGCAATTTATGATTAAAAACCAACTAAATATAGAGTCCAGAGTAAACCAGCGTGAATTGTTGCAGGCACAGCTGCCGACATGACTCAGGCTGAAAGCTGTGGAGTTTATTGCAGGGTTTTCCATTTGAACGCTGACTAATCCTTAGTCTGGGAGCAGCTCACACTTCGTTCCTCCACACAGACTTTGGTTTGAACCAGTTTGCACTGGATTGGGGTTGACTGCCACTCCCTGCGCTATAATCACTGATGTAGCAACTCTCCACCTCCCCCGCGTGCACACACACACTCGGGGAGGAGGATACTTCTTGTTGTGGCAGAAACAGTTTACAGCAAATTATTTGTGACAATGCTGACTTACTTACAGGTTTGTCCGAAGGTCTTTTATTAAAGCTTCTCTAACTTCCTCTGTAACATCAGATTGGACAGAAATAAGTGTGGATTTCATTTATAAAAATATGTTTATTCTTTTTATTTAATTTTAAATAGATGCATGTTAATTTTTATTTTCATGATGTTGTATGTTGTATGTATGTTTCATGTCATTCTCATTGCTCCTCCAGATGTTGCTTTAACAATTAAGTTGTTGTGTTTTATTAACCTTGTTATATTGTCTGTGTTATACCCTTACTGCCCCCCACCCTGTATCCTCCTCTCTGCTGTGGTTTCTGTCCTCCGGGCTCGAACACTGTCTGCCACAGAGTCTGTTGACATCAAAGCCTTCACTGTTTCTAAGGCCGATGAAAGGCAGGAAGAGGGTGGAGAGCCCTGTCCAGGTCCAACACTGTTCAGACACTGCCAGCACAGCACAGACAGCCAAGACAATTGCCTTGAAT
This sequence comes from Remorina albescens, assembly GCA_034769265.1. NCBI lineage: Eukaryota > Metazoa > Chordata > Actinopteri > Carangiformes > Echeneidae > Remorina > Remorina albescens. The sequence goes on from CM068485.1 coordinate 3,053,968, forward strand.
ATTTTGCTTTCTTTTCCTAAACAATTGGATAACCTTAAAAGGGAAAAGGGCCAATAAAAGAAGCAGCCTGGTGTGAGCTACGCATGCCAAACAAAAGGGACAGCGGCAAGATAAAGGAGCAGAAATAGACAGTGTTTTACAAACCCTGATAATATTTCAAATCAAAGGTAGGAGAACGGTGACCTCTGACCTCAGCTGAAGATTTAAATAAAAGATGACCCATGAATATTAGTCTCTGAACATTAGTTTATAACACACATATTCACAAAGAAACAAAAATAGTTGGTCTGTCTAGCTGTGAAACTGGGAAAGCTGCAAATTCAGTTCCTCAGTACGTGTCACCTCTTTCTTATTCAGTTTATCGATGAATAAATTTACATCAATAGCAAATTTTCCCTCAGCATCATAAAATCTAAGAGTACATTAAACCTCTCATTCAAGCTTAAACCTTAAAGATGCCACCTGTTGTGTAGATGAAGAAAATACATGTGTCTTTAAACTAAGCTCCACCTTCTCTATATTTCCATACTGAATTATTACTAATGCTATTAGCTCAGATGGTAACACAGATGCTCTGTAGTGTGAGCATCTTATTGTGACAGTAAAAACATATCTCTTTCCCAGAGTCAGCACCACATCCCAGGGAAACTGATGCTTGACTTTCCCGTATCTCTGAGCACATGTGAGAGGAGCCAACAGTCAGATGTCATCATGTACAACAACCCAGGGAACTGGTTTGAGCCGGTGCAGGGACTATCAGAGCAGACAGATTAACAGGCATCCAATGATCTGCGGCTGCACAAACACTATCTCTGACAAAACATTGTGAAATACAACTTTCCACGGTGGACTGGGGGGGGCAGGTGTAATAGCTGGTTGTAGTGATGTAGAGGACCATTTATTCTTTACATTAAGGTAAAGAATCAGAGGGTTAGGAATCAAAGCCTCCACTTGTCTAAACCTTGTAATGCTCCTTGGACGGGCTCTTATCTGGAGAGCAGCCATGATTAAATAGACTCCAATACAAACAATGTGCAGAGAAAGCCAACCCCTTTCTCCCTATCTCCTCAGGACAGCCTGAGCCAAGCTGGTTAGTTCTGGTCTCGTGAGGTAGCTCTGTCAGAAAAACCCATTGAAGGCTAAAAACATCCTTCTATGGGTAAACATGATGACTTCAGGTAGCCTGCACCAGGTCAGACTGAGCAACAAAGATGAGCTCACTAAGAAACAAACCTCAAATAAATCCTGGATTACATGACTTAGTGTTCTACTGTCATAGAAATGTGGTCAGGAAAACACTTCAGTTTTCCTGTAGTCATGGTGAACAGATGTTTCACCTGAGGGGATTCCCTGCTCACCACCAGCAGAGGTCACATCTGGTCAGCAGCACATGGCAAAGACCTATTTTTACTAATTCACTGAATACATTTTTTTATTTCTCCCTGCACTCTAACAGACCACAAATACAGATTTACCCAAACATAGGAAGTCTGCCATATTTAACCTTTTAAAACATTTAAACATTAGAAAACCACATCAACATCTCTAATAAAGACAAATACGATGCAACTTCTGTATTCAGGTCAAAAATTTATTACAAAATGACAAATAAAGGAACATAATAAAATGTAAAGCATTGAGCCACCGAGAGCTAATGAGTTCATGAAGACACTGTGTGTGTGTGTGTGTGTGTGTGTGTGTGCGTCTGTGCGTGTCTGTGTTCTGAGGCATCCAGGCTGCTGGCACACTGAGCTGCTCCATCTTCATCACAGTGAGGTCCAGATGTGTGGGCTTCACAGTCACATCCACATCTGTCCGTTCGTGGTCTCAGAGACCGTTATAATTCCAGTCGGGTCGTCGGGCCCCCCGGCTCCGTGCAGGATTCTCTACGCTGCCACTTCCATCCATGGGTCACAGCTGCTCCATTAAGTCCCCAGGAAGCTGTCCGACTTTTCACGCTCCTGACGAGCTGAGTCCCGGTGTCTGGAGTGTTTCCTGATGCGGCTCACGTAGAGCCGGTAGAGAAGGCGGTACAGCTGCGGGCCACTCATCGCAGATTGAGCAGCTGCCGGAGCATCCCTGCAATCTGCAGGAATTTGTCTTTCTTGCGCTGCTTGAGAGCCATGAGGGCCCGGGCCGTCTCCTCCGGGTCCTGACTGTAGGAGAAGATGCTCCTCACTCTCTCCTCCGCCTTCATGTCACCCGTTTTCTGGAAGAGCTTCATCAGCGCGTCCTGGTTCACGTTCTCAAATATGTTTCCCGCAGCCTTTTTGCGGTGCGCAGTGTCGAACTTGTTTCCGCGGACAGACGGACTGACCCGACGGCTCTCACAGGACCCAAGGCTGGACATGTTGTCTCTGTCGGACGGTGCCACTGGTCTGATCCGGGCTGAGGAGCGGAGTGAAAGCTGGGAGCAGCCGGCAGTGTTATATACAGCTGCCAAGACACGGCGCCGCGCGGCACGCGCACACCAGTGACGTCAGCAGACAACAGCAGAGGGAGGACTGAAAGCCGCCCTAGCGGAAATATATCACTTACTGTCGCTGAAGAGTAAGCAGGCACACATCATGTTTATTTCTTTAATTTAATCTATTGAACTGCAGTCACTCTGTAGAATATTCAGTAATATATCATTAACAACAAGGAATCAGACCTGGATGTTCATGTATTCATATGCAAACAGATGTTTCCTGTTTATTTACCTGAGCCCGTTGTTTACACATTCCTCTTTTTTCCCCATCATGTTATTACAGTAGCCGAGTCACTTGTGCATTGACTTACTGGCTGAGGAGCAAATGAATGGATTTGTGAAATAAAGTTGTGTTTTCTACAGCCTCTTACCTTGAAGCTGTAGCTATGACTCTCCCTACTGTTCTAATATTAAAAAGACATAAAAATTTCACAGGATGATATTTTTAATGACCATTTTACGCTGGTATTAACTCTTTAAATCACCCATTTCCAGCTAGAGGGTTGAAAATATTTGTTTTGGGTTTTTTTTGGTAGGGGGGCAGGTGGGTGCACTGTGTTCACTAGTGCTGCTGACTTGCAGCCTCCTGATCTAGGCTGATAAAGCTGCAAGGCGTTCCCTTTTCACATACTGGTCCCCACAGCCAATGTAACTCTAATACTGGTACGTCAACAAAATTAGCATTTGCCCTAAATGGGCAAAGCATGTCTCAGAGGGAAGCTGGTGCTCAGCATGCCCAGCATGTAAGTCCAACAGTAAAACAGATCCTTGCTGAGCTGAGGAGGAACAATAGTCAGATGTTCGTTGACATCTTTGCTTTTCATTCTGTCTGAACAATGTATTGTCACAGGAGACCGGCATGGCAGTCATGACTGGAGACAAAGAATGTCTCGGCGCAGCCATGCACAACAAAGTGTCAGTAAGTGGAAATGGCATATTTATGCCCCCAGTGTTGTCCCAGAGGAGCCCGGGACACCAGGACTGTGCACAATGACATTCCAGCAGGCAGTAGGAAATCGGAGCCTTGAGTTGCTGACCCTCTTCTCCTATCCACATTGAGGATTCTAGCTTTATCATAACAGATGAGACACTGAGTCTAACTGTTAAAGGTCACTCATCTTTCACCCATGGAGGGGCATGCACAGGAGACAGTTGGTTTACTCCTCATACATCCCCTAAAGATAAAGAAACAACCCACTTTGGTTCAAGTTGCATAATCTCTCTCCCAAATGTTCCTGAAATAGAGTTTATATCACAGATCAGGCCTAGGAGAGTACAGACCTGCAGAATATCTGAAGTTTGAGTCGTTTTGATTAAATAACAGGGTCAGTGTTCAGTTTTATGTATCTGGAACAATATTTCTGTCCTGCCCTCCTCATCGTCCACTTATGGTTCAATTGCAGTGAAATATTATTTTGTCTTTACTGCTTGGTCAAACCCCCGACATGAGACGTATTCAGCTGTGAGAAGTTGATGAATCAAGAAATTAAGATCTGATCTGGAATGGTTTTTTGCAGCCTCTGAGTTTGGGAGGCCCAGTGAGGCAGCAGGTAGTCAGACATAAATATTTCTGGATAAGAAGCCGCTGTCCATCAGGGATTATAAATTGTTCTCTGTCCAAAATGGAGAGAGGTTGAGAAGTGAGACCAAAATAAAAGTGAACATTGTGAGACAAATTTAGATAAAAACAGTCAAATGACAGCCTTTCATAGAAAGACCTCAGAGCTCAGTGTCACTGAGACATCTGAGCAGATGGGCCAGTGGAAAAAAGGCTTCACTGATCATATACTGATCATACGCCGATATATATATATATATATATATATATATGTAACAGGGTCATTTATTCAGCAGTAAATAAAGAAGCCAGATGTACAGGTGTAATGTTGAATATTATAATTACACAAAATTTGTTCCTGTTGTTGTTGTACATTAACTGCTCCACAACTACAACAACCACAGGGATGAATTCAGACGTCTCTAGCAGATATGAAGTTTACATTAAAGCTGTCATGTGTTTGTTTGGGCCACAAAACAATATGACCTGGACAAAATGAATCACATGTACGTGATGAAGGCTTGTACTCAGACAGGACAGTGTCTCACATCGTGTCACAGAAACAAAATCGAAAACTTCCTGAATCAGTACAATGTATACAGTATGCTCCTGTTTCCTGCTCATTGCCTTCATGCTGAGACATGTCTGTCCATTGCACATGAAGCTGCTGCAGCTTTACTGAGATCTGGGACAGGACTGAAGAAGTCCTGAGTATTTGGTTTTGTCAAGCGGTCAATTTGACCTTTGACCTGTGTTCTTTCAATGAGTTTTTCCTGTTTTTCCACTGTTTTTCCTGATCTTTGAACAGAGCTGCTGCTAATCAGCTGCTGCTTCATATGGAACAGGGAGGCATGGGAGTGGTTCCTTCTCTGTCTTCTCTGTCCACTCAGTGTGTCTCTCAAAACTTGTCATTTTAAGACCACAGAATGGTCTGAATTAGTCATTAAATTTTTATGAATGAACTCATGTTTTAGTTTTGTTAAATAGAAACAATCTTGAGGAAACAACGTCTGGATACACAAAGTTTGGTCATACACCTGAGACTGACAGCAGTTGTCGGATATTTGCTGTGTTTTGTAAAAGCCTCTGCTGCTGTTTGACATGGTTCTGGTCTTATCTGTCCCAGAGTCACTGCTCACTGCTTGAATAAGCAGAAACACTTATTCAAGATGGTTCTCTGTCCTGATGGGAGTTTGACCTTGGAATCGTAGGCATAATTTATGGGGGGGATGGGTGGGTTGCAACCCACCGAATAATCCTAACCAGCCACAAAAACCCCCCTAATATCATATCTTAATGATCGATAATGAATGTTAAGTATTATAAACATGACAATGTGGTAGATTCTCTCAATTTAGCAGGGAAAAAAGAATAGAGACGTTTTCCCCCACCCCCAGATTTGGTTTTGCCCACCTCAGACCTGTGCGTCTCTCTCCTTATGTAAACATCAGTGAGCCAGCCAGTGACACTGTGTGATGAAAAGAGCAGGAGTAAAAAAGAAAGCCCAACCAAATATCTCAAGTTGTTGGTTGGGCAAAAGAATAAAGGTGTCTTCCCAACAGGAGGTATGCTACTACAAGTCACGAGTCAAATAATGTCAACTGAACGAAAGTTAGTCCTACTTTCTGCTTTGCTGTGTCTTAGCTGTAATTCAAGCCAGCCAGTTAGCAAGATTCGCTACCCGGTTAACAGGCAACTTTGTCGTCATCGTTACAGCAGACGGTGAAAATTGGAGGGCAACACAGAGTTAGGTTTAGTAAAAAGTTACCTGTCGGATGTAAACATTAAGCACCCTCATTTATAATGATGATTGAAGGTAACGTCATTCATCTCTCATTCAGTCCGGTAATAATGGGTCACTGTGGGTGTGTAGCCACAGCACCTCCAGGTAGAACACCTGTAAAAGTTGTCTAATATGCTGCTTTGAATTTTATGGTTACAACTGTGTGTGTGTGAGAGAGAGAGAGTTAGGGCGACAACAGCAATGACTGTTAAAAACACTGCTGTTTTGTTCTCTTTAATTAATTATTCTATTTCAACTTTTTAGTTGGAAAAAATTTCAAAAAAATAAAAAGTTTAAAGTTTTATGAAAAAACTCGTAAATAAATGAAGTTTATGTTCCTAATTTGATCAAGTTTTCTTTTATTCCTCAAAAAAGTATTAAAAACAGTATTGTAAAGAACTGGACTGAAGTAGTAATGGTAAGAGTATCAGTATTGATTCCAGTTGATCACATATTCAAAGCTTCCAGACTTAAAAAAAAAAATAATAAAAACTTGAACACAATATAAAGGAGCAGCGTATCTGACAGGGGCCTCAGTATCCTCAGACTTGCTTCACAGGTGGAAATCTCAACCCCCCCCTCAATGTTCAACTCAAAGTTACGCCCTTGTTTGGAGTTCACTCTGGATCATGAGACAACAAAAAAACACTTATATGTGAAAGTTGCTCTGAATCAGATATGGGGAGGAAATCTGATTTCCCAGTTCAACAATAAATGAGCCTGAATGTTTTGGAGCTGTTTAATGATCAGTGGCAGTAAACTGGAGTAAATGAGCCATGACATGTTTGTGGAAGTGACACAATAATATGCTGATAAGTGACGAGTCCCCAGACTTCATTAACACAAGTCTGGATCTGGGCCTGTGTTTACATCTGACTGTTGGACTTTACTGGAATCTGTGGCTGCCAACAAACACCAAGCATGTCTTCTAAGTAAATGGCGTCTTATGTAACATCAGCCAGAGGTGGGGCAGGCATTGCAGGGACACTGTTTGTGTGTCTAATAGGGAGAAGAAACCGCTTGCCACAGTGAATCAGGGTAGGATCCTGAGGTCAAGGGGGGTTACTCAGTTCAACTGCTTATGTGAGGGTTACTTCTGATTACCTGTCTGTAACACAGGATACCTCTGACCCACAAACAGCAACATCATACTACAGAACTTATTACTAACTCACTTAGAACTAAGAACTTATTGCACGCACAAACACATTATGCAGGCAGGGGGGCAATAAAACTGTACTATTTGCGGTGAATAAGAGTTTAAAATAACAGCTGAAAAATTTAACCAGTGCCAGATTTCCCAGAAATTACCAACTTTTTACCTGAAGTAGACAATGACAGGCTGCAGAGAGATGACAAACCAGAATTCCTGATAATTAAACTTCAGAAAAACTTCAAAGATACATTTAACATAACTCAGCAGTTAGGTTGGTGCCTCATAAAGGTTTAGATACCAGCAGACCCTCAGATATGGGGGGGAGTCCACTGTCACACATAAATACATAAATCACACATAAATAAAATCACTTCAGTGTTCATTTCTTTGCTGAGGACTCAGCAAAGAACTCTGTGTGTGACTCTTTGTGTCCCTGTTTTACTACAGATGGCCTGGGGCCTTTCTGTGCAGTTTGCATGTTCTCCCCGTGCCTGCATGGGTTTCCTCCAGGTACCCTGGTTTCCTCCCACCGTCCAAAGACATGAATATTTGGGTTAATTGGTGACTCTAAATTGTCTGTAGGTCTGAGTGTGAGTGTGAGTGGTTGTTTGTCTCTGTCTGTCCATGTTGGCCCTGCGATGGACTGGCGACCTGTCCAGGGCGTATCCCACCTTCCCCCAATGAGAGCTGGGATTGGCTCCAGCATCCCCCCACAACTTGCAAACGGATAAATCAAATCAAATCAAATCAAATCAGATTTATTTGTATAGCGCCAAATCATAACAAAGTTACATCAAGGCACTTTACATATAGAGCAGGTCTAGACCAAACTCTTAAAAATAATAATAAAATTATTTAAAGAGACCCAACAGATCCCCCGATGAGCAAGCACTCGGCGACAGTGGCAAGGAAAAACTTCCTTTAAGAGGCAGAAACCTCGGGCAGAACCAGGCTCAGGGGGGGCGGCCATCTGCCTCGACCGGTTGGGTTGAGAGAGGGAGAGAGAGAGAGAGAGGCACGGGGGGGCAAAGTTGGGTAGAGTAGGGAGAGAAAGAGAGCAGGAAGAGGGGATATTCAAACAGGTGTAGGCAGGAACATGATGCTGCATGAAGTTTGTAGGAATGATGCTGTATGGAATTCTTGAAGATGTGGGAGCAGCAGGCATTGCAGGAACATGGGATGGTGATGATTCATCACCTGCAGGATGAGGAAAGGGAGAGAGTAGAGGAGCTGGGAGAGAGAGAGAGGGGGAGAGAGAGGAGAGGAACTGGGGGAGACAGAGACTTCGGGAAAACATGGTTAGTAAATGCAGTGCACTGAGAGAAACTGGGATTTCAGAGAGGCAGGTTGTTGGTATGACGGTGCAGAGAGGGGAAAGGAGAGGGAGAGGGAGAGGGAGAGAGAGAGAGAGGTGCTCAGTCCTTCCCCCGGCAGTCTAGGCCTATAGCAGCATAGCTAAAGAGTAAATGAACTTTAACTTTTTAACTATAAGCTCTGTCATACAGAAAAGTTTTAAGCCTGGTCTTGAAAATTGCTAAAGAGTCTGCCCCCCGGACTGATACTGGAAGTTGGTTCCATAGAAGAGGAGACTGATAACTGAAAGATCTGCCTCCCGATTTACTCTTGGAGACTCTAGGAACCACAAGTAAACCTCCATCTAGAGAGCGGAGTGGCTTACTAGGATAGTAAGGAACTATGAGCTCTCTGAGATACGATGGAGCTTGGCCAGTAAGAGCTTTATATGTTAACAGAAGGATTTTAAATTCTATTCTGAATTTTACTGGCAGCCAATGAAGAGCAGCTAACACAGGAGAGATGTGATCCCTTTTTCTAGTTCCTGTTAATATTCGTGCAGCAGCATTCTGAATCAACTGAAGGCCTTTCAGAGATTTGTTTGGACATCCAGATAATGGTTAAATGGATAAGTGGTAGAAGATGAATGAATGAATGAATGAATGCTTATTTCTTACTGATATTCAACCACATGCAATATCTTCAGTTCAGTTCAGGTAGTTGGAGCTTCTCCTTTGGACACTCACAAGCTACCTCCTGGAGAAGAGAGCCCCCATCCCCAACTGGAAAGGTGTCTGTCAACAACAAAGTTATAAACCAGGATTTGAGGAGTGTAGCTAAAGCCTGATTTCATACTTTTGTCTCCATTGTCTGAGAACATGAAGCTGAAACAACATGAATCCAGCACGGTCCAGACTTGTTCTTCTTGTTTTGTGCTGTGGGAGTGTGGAGTGCTATTTGTTTCACCTGCTCCTGCTTCAACCTGCTGGGGTGAAGAAACTCTTAGCCACAATGGACCAGGCCCTAACACTTACATGCAAAGCAGAGTTCATGTTTCTTCTTTCCTATGCCCTTCCCCCAGGACAAGCCTCTTCATGCAGATTAAATGACCCAGCGCTGAGCCAGCATGGAGACCAAGGCAATGCGAGGTACAATTACACTTAGCCGGTTCATTCCGGCTCACTTCTAGTTCAGTTGGCTGAACCACAGGCGCCCGAGGCCAACACTACTGTATATCTGTCAGCACGCCGCCACTCAGCCCTCAGCTCAGTCCAAACGTCCCACCCCCCCGGATCAGGTGAATCAAATTAAGGTCACTGGCTGGCCGGGGGGGGGGGGTGGTCGCTGAACAACAGGTGTTGTCTCACAGATCCCTGGTCGATGCATTGCTAAGACTCAGATGCTATTCATCATGCACCTGTAGCTGTCTGTTGTTGTCTATTATGTTATTTCATATGGCCAGTGTTTACATGATTCTGTGGGTAAGGGTTAGGGTTGGGGTTAGGGGATTAGGGGTTTAGGGGGTTAGGTGGTGGTCGTTAGACAGAAATAATCTACATAAACTTTAATGTTCTTGTATGGTTGCCATTTAACTGAAACTTCCCCTCCTCCTACAGCTGTTAAATCTTTGAATGTCTGTCTCCTGTAAGTCCCTCAGTCATGGACAGACAGTCATAAACCTGTTTAACTTTTTGTTTGCTTTAGGTTAATGTAACAAGTAAGAGTCTTGGTGACAGGAAGTTCAGGTTCAGTCAGTACGGCAGGAACATCCTGGTGTTGGCAGTCCAAAGCTCAGAGATCGGCATGGAGACCAAGACAACCATAAAACACAGATAACGTTAACTTTGTGCTTATCATTTGGTGAGCATAGAAGCACCCTCTTCACCCAGGATGCACTCCTGCTCACAGCTAAGCATGAGAGCCAATGCCTCATTGTCTCCATGACAGTGAGGAGACAGACCATCTTGTCCTCCAGTAGATGGCAGTTCAGTGGTTGGAGCCATAACACTGAGCAGCAAACAAGCAGCGACTCAGACTGTTTGACGAACCATAACATGGTTATATGGACAGACCAATCCGTCTCTGCAGCACACCACTCTGTTAACTGGACAAAGTTGGTGGAGTCTCTGTGTTTGACTGTACTGTGGTTGGCCTGTCAGTGCTGTCCCCTTAGTTTTACAGACATGCTCCATATTCTTACACAAAACTGGACAGAGCTGCTCTGGGCAGATGAATGTGTCTCACTCAGATACATTGAGACTTTATCAGTGGCGGAGCAGAGACCTTTCCAACGGGGGTTTGGTCCAGTGCCAGGTAAATGAAAGTGCTTGATCCAGTCGACAGCAGCCCCCCAGTATCAGCTCATTTCTTTATGCTATAAAGCTAACAGCTGGTTAACTTACCTGCAGCCTTCTTACTGAAAACAGCCTGAAAATGACATCAGGTCCATTTGGACATTTCACAAAATTTACACTTGTTTTATTTTTATCTCCTTCACAGCATTTGTCAAAATTTTGTAATGTCAAATATAAAACTTGTTAGGTGATAGGGAGTTGGTCTGGACCCAGTCACTCCAATGAGTTTCTCTAGCTGACTGAACAGCTGGTTCTCAAACTCTACCCCTTGGTCATGGTGGATATGCAAAGGGAAGCCAACCTTCAGGGCATAGTTGTTGAAGATGAGGTTTGCAGCAGTTTTTCCTGACTTTGATGTAGTGGCGTATGTCTGTGCAAAATGCATGAAATGATCAACAATAACAAGGATGTACTCATACCCACCATTGCATCGGTCGAGATGGATGGCTGTGGTGTGACAATGTTTGTCAAGGGGGCTCTTGTGTCGTGGCAGGATTTTTTCTGTTTTAGACAAGTGCAGGCTTTTGTCACATAGTGCTCTATGTCTGACTGCATGTATAGCCAGAAGAAGCGGTCATGAATCAGGGGTACTGTGCGATTGGTGCTTTGATGTCCCATATCATTATGCAGTTCTTTCAACACTTTACCTTTGTATCTTTCTGGCAAAACTATCCGTTTGCAGACAGTAGTAGTCCTGTAGAGAATGCCATCAGTCTCTATCGTCAGTTTGCCCCATTCTCTAAAGAGGCATTTTGTTTTTCGACTAAACAATTTCAGCTCCTTCACTGGTGGCTTAGAACCTGACAGTTTATACTCTAAAACAGGACAAGTAACTGAATTAGATTTCTGTGCTTCTCTTAACTGTTCTTTTGGTATGGAGTGGATTGATGCAGTTGCTGGTTCATTTTTAGCTGAGACTGACATGGATACAGCTGTGAGTGACCAAGTTACAGGCGACTCTTTCTGTACATTAATAACTTGGATGGCGGCAGAGATGGTGTTAGGTGGTATGTCCTCTGAACATTCTCTCATTAGTGACTCAACATCCAGCGGCATTCTAGACAAAACATCAGCATCGCTGCTTTCTTTACCCAGACTGTACATGATTGTAAAGTGAAAATCAGCCAACTCTGCAACCCGCCTAGGAGTGGTCGCATTCAGTCTTGCAGTTGACAAGATGTAGGTAAGCGGGTTGTTATCACTATACACAGTGAAGGTTGGGGCATAATTGCGAAACTTGTCAGTGATGGCCATTTTAAAGCCAGGGGAGCAGGCTGGGAGCAGCTTCCTGTCAGTTGGTTCCAGTTTCTGGGCTCCAACAGCTCTAAATAATTATCACATGCAGGTCTGGGTCTTCTAGACAAGCAGCAACAACCGTGAGTAAAGAGAGCAGCATGTCTGTAGACATGAGACTGGGCAGATTAAGAGGAAGTTTGTATTTGAGGAAATTCAATGATCTCAGGGAGGTTTAAAAGTGCTTAGTGTGGTAGCCTGGTTGTGGAACTGAGAGCCATGGCGAGTTTCAGCTGCAAGCCAGTTCAAACTGGTCTGTTCCTGAGAGAAATTTGCCTGTGACTTAACTCTCCACCAGGGTTGTCTGTATATGCCCCTGTGGCAGAAACAAAAACTTTAACAAAATACGAATGTGTTATCTGAGTGGGGGCAGATTTTAAAGTGCTTAAAAAATATAACAACAACAAAGAAGAGGGGAGAGAGACTTTGAAATGAGGTCAACAGTCAGTCCATCCCCACAGCTCTTACAACAACACTTATGATGGAACTTTAAACCATCAGGCGCACACAGGCACGCACACACACAAAGCAGACACACGCAGTAGGATCACAGAGCGTACACAGTGGGTTAGGGTTAGAGTTAGGTGTAACAGTGAACAGTGCAAATTCACGTAGTTCAGGCCTATCAGAGTCCCCACACCCAAGGATGGACACAAATGAGTTATTACACAAGATATAAGTGAAGACAGGGAAACAAAACAGACTCAAGGACATGACAGAAATATACAATGGGGGGCGGGGGGGGTCTATCCACAGGAGAACATCAGCTGTTACATATTTGCAACAGTTTAATTATCCTCCAGGCAGCACAGTGGCATAGTGGTTAGTGCTGTTGCCTCACAGCAAGAAGGTTGTGGGTCTGGTTTCCTCCCACAGTCCAAAGACAAGTAGGTCTAGTTTGAGTGTTGACTCTAAATTGCCCATAGGTATAGAGTCTGAGTCCTTGTTTGCTATGTCTGTCTCTATGTGTTGGCCCTGTGATGGACTGGTGACCTGTCCAGGGTGTACCCAGGAAGCAGTAGAAGATGAGCGAGTGAGTGAATAATTATCTTCGGCAACAGAAACACTAGTTTGAGAGTGTCATGTAAAATATATCAAATGAAAATTTCTAGGTTGCTTTGTCAACCTTCAATGAAAGTTTGTATTTTAACACGCAGACATTATTATATTTAATATTCTGCCTAAAGGAAAACATGCAACAACATAATAATTAGTTAAAATCTTATCTTTAACAATGAAGTAGATTTTGATACAGATTTTGAAATGCAGGAATTTTACATTACGATTTTGCTAATTTGACACCAGTGATAATTTGAGTCTCAGCCCAACTTTTATTATTTGTGGAGAATATTTTTACTTAGTGGTTGATCTGCCTTTACTTCAATATGTTATTTGGAAACCAGAGCAATGCCTAATTATATTTCATGTGATGGAAACCAGAGAGATACAGTCAGCCCAATGTGTCCAAATGTAAGACATGTTAATGAGACACAGCATCTTCATCTCATAATAAAACTATTCCTGAAACAAACAAGAAGCACCTCTCATTTACTGTATCTCCTGCAAGGTCAAAGGTCAACAGGTGGGCTGCAGTAACAGCCAAATGAGACTGGTGGATGGTTACACTCTGCTGTGATGTTGCCTGATGTTGCTGAGTGATCACAGGTCTAATCTGGATCCAGCTCTCAACTGGATTGCAAGGTAATCTGGAACCAGGTCTGGACTGGATTGGACAGTTGAGTGTTGTTAACATGACTGCGTCATGCGAGAGCTGGGTCCGTTTCACAAAGCAGGTTGAGTGGAAACTCGGAGTCTGTTAACCCTGAAATGAGCGAAACTCTGAGTTTTCTGTTTCACAAAGGGAGGTAACTCAAACAGGAGAAAGCGGGGTAACTCTAGCCTGTTTCCCAGAGAGATATAACTTAAGCTCTTGGTCAGTTACCGTAGTAACAGACTGTGTGAACCTAACCTGGTCGGGACCAGGTTTTTCTCAATAAACCTCGAGTTTCTCTCTGACTCCGCCCTCTTTCAGCCACACACGGTATTTGATTTCCTCATTCATTCAGTCAGCAGGCGAGTTATTTAAAAAAATCATGAAAAAAAAAAAAAAAAAAAAAATCAGTCAGTAGGCCTATAGTAGAAGTCCATTAGGCGACTTTTTTCACTAACATGGCATGTCCTTTGATAACGATCCCGTGGATGAAAGTGCAGCATTACTGCGCAGAGAATTAAATATACGTCAGGAGATAGTTATCAGACCGTGCATAGATGTTCTAGCATTTCCAGACAATTATCTTTTTGAGCAGTGCCGTGAAACAGTACATCATCTGAGTCCATCATCTACATACACAACCTAATCCGTCCTTACATTTGTAACATTACCAACCGTAGTCATGCGCTCACATCCCAGCAGAAATTGTGTGTTGCGCAGCGTTTCTTTGCAAATGGGAGTTTTTTGTACAACGTCGGAGATGCATAGCACTTGAGTAATCATCACCATCCTCACCACTACCGCCGCAGCAGTCTAATAAAGACATAATACACATTTCATTTGGTCTTCTTTATTTCCTACAAATACAAGAGTTAGTTTAGTTAACGTTCCAACAGTTAACATAATTAACATATTTCACCTGTGAGCATGCACCCACCTCTAACTTGGGCTCCAGTATTTCAATTTCTAGATCTGCCCTCCTAATCTGGCCATCCAAGTATTGCATTTCTTTTTGGTTTTTTGGATTTTTTTTCAGCAGGTGAATTTTGTAAATCTCTTTTACTGGTAACTGGGAATACATAAGGAGGACATTAAATTATACAGTTGTACATGAATTCCACAGAATGAACCTCTGATGTTTACTGAACTTCCATCTCACTATGTCAATCTGTGCAGAGGAAGTTGAGGGACCCTGCTGCTGCTGCCCAGCCATGCCCTGTTAAAAAGGATGAGAATGTGTTAATACTTCAGTATAGGCTAAATGTCACACAATGTTAAGAAATGTGAATGGGAAGAGAACTATCAGTAACATATCAAGATGTTACCTCTATAGGCCTTTCTGGATCCCCCTCTGTAAAAGCAGCAGACACAGTTTCCTCGTGCTCTTCATCCTAGATGAGTGATATGTTTCAGTATATTTAAACTACCATTTGGCAAAATCTTTGGAGTATTGCCTACTTACAGTTACATGGTCTGCTGTGGCGTGAGGGGGCTCCACCAGGCAGATAGAAACATGATCAAAATGAGGTACCCCAATGAGATTATGCTGAGGTCTTACCTGTTTGAACAAAGTTTTTATATTTCATCTTAAACTGTTGGCAAGTGTGCTTCTCCCCCGCGGGACTCCACCTAAATGAAATAAATTAATAGGCTACCATTCAAGCAGTTTTCCCCTGTAATATTATTGTGATGCAAAGGACTACATTTAAACTTACTCATTAACCCAAGCAGCAATGTTCACCCACGTCGTCCCCCTCTCTTCTGCAGCTGCAGCGGCGTTGCACTTCTTTATAAAAACATGTTCAAACTCGCCGTATGAGCACATTAAAATGTCCAATTCTATTGGGGTGAAAAACGCAGCCCTCCTCTTCCCTGTTGCCATGATGACTCGTCGAATCGGGGCTCCATTGATGCTGTCTTTTTATAGTTGTGGTGCACACGCTTAACTCCAGGTGAAACTACTCCAAGTTGATCAAACTAACTCAAATCAGCTGTTCTGGAACCGAAAACTCGGAGTTTCATATCTCAGAGGAGATCAACTCAGAGTTCAGGGTTAGACTCAGAGTTTGTTGAACCTGCTTTGTGAAACGGACCCCTGGTTCCCTTCAGCTGAAGTTGGGAATGAAGAGCTCGCCCTCTGGTGTTGAAGTAGTAGAGATGCAGACTGGTGATGATGGACAGTGGAGAGATGTGGATAGCGGGCTGATAATGGACAATGGACAGCTGTCCACCATTTAATGTTCTGCTGCAAGTAAATGTCTGGATTTTCCTCTTTAAAGGTGCTTATATAAATAACACAAACAAAATGTACATCAGTGATAAAAGTGAAAGTATTTAGTATTCAAAATGAAACTTTTAATTTAATGTGTGTCAGGGGATATATATAACAGATAGAATATTAGATTATATTGATTGTTGTGCCCTCCCCCAATATGAGCTCGGATTGGCACCAGGGGCATGGTGGTTAGCGCTGTTGCCCCACAACAACAAGGTCAAGGGTTCAGTTCCTAGGCCTGGGGCCTTTCTGTGCGGAGTTTGCATGTTCTCCTCTTGCTTGCATGGGTTTCCTCCGGGTACTCCGGTTTCCTCCTATTGTCCAAAGACATACATGTTTAATTTAATTGGTCACTCTAAATTGCCCGTAGGTCTGAGTGTGAGTGGTTGTTCGTCTCTGTGTGTTGGCCCTGCAATGGACTGGCAGCCTGTCCAGGGTGTACCCAGCCCTTGCCCAATGTGAGCTGGAATTGCCTCCAGCACCCCCCACGACCTGGAAACGGATAATTGGTAGAATATGAATGAATGAATGAATGAATGAATGAATGAATGATTGTTGCATTAATGGGATCATATTTCTGTATTTTGATTAGTCGGTTCAGGACTGAGGTCACATCTGCATCATCAGTGTTTTCTGCTGAAGGTCTGTTCACTTTAAGTTGCATCAGTGAGATGTTGTATGTTTTTAAGAAGCAGGTCTTGAAATGTGACTCAATGGGTCCTGGGAAACAGGTAGTGAGGTTTTATGAGGTAAGTGATTCTGTGATGATTGTACGGGGGGTCAGTATGTCAATATGTGGATGTGAGGGGTCGGCTAGGAGGAGGAAAAGTCCCAGAACATCACATGGGTCCTCTGATGGACCAGCAGGGGGCGGACAGAGACCTAACTCGACCTGAATACACTTCCATTGGGGGAAATAAATCGCGAAGAGTAGTTTGGAGGAAACAGGGCTCTGGTGGTAACTCTGTTTAAACTGATGAACAGCCTCTTATAACACAATGATACAAGGTCATCTGTATGTCTGGACATGATATGACAGGGTGTCCTTGTCCAGTCAGGACAAATGTCCTGAAAGTCCGGAATCAATCTTTGATGGAACTGCTTGTTTGATTAATGTAATCGATGGCTCTTTGTATTTATCTTTCTGCACCAATCATCGATTCCTCTGACGTTGCTTTCATTTCTTTTTGCACAGAAGCTGAAACAAAGATAATTTCCTCTTTCCCACAGACTCTTTATTTCTGCAAATTTCCAACACATGCGGGACTTGAAAAATTCTTTACCATCATGGAAGTTTGTAGGTGGAAGTTTGATTTAGGTGGCTAATTAATCATTTAACCAGACCAGTCAAATGAGAAATGTGAAGAAGGGTGTGGCTACACTGGTTAAAAGACAAGCAACCAACCAAACCACTGTCATGCAGTGAGTCACACAGGTGTCTCTTGTCAGTCCAGTAATTCCTATCACATCTCTGGAAACACACATTGTGTCTTTGACTCCTCCCAGTCAGTCATGACATCACGAACAGACATCATGGTATCATCACCAGCCGATGCGTCATCACTAAAAAGGAGGTATTTTTAATGTTTCTATTCTGGTCATTTTCTCTGATAGTCATCTACACCCAGCAGCAAAGGTTGTGAGACATGTGACAACCAGGAAGTATAGGAGCGTTTATTTTTAACCCCAGCCCTTTAACCAGCTGGAGTGGGGGGCATCACCTGGTCCTAACCACAGTGACCTGAGCTTGAGTCTGACCTTTGACCCTTTGCTGCATGTCCTCCCCCCTCAGTCTTTCCTCTACCTTCAACTCCCTTTCTTTCAGGAATTGACCTCATCTCTAGAGCTGGATGGGTCTAGAGGATCAAGCTGCAGTGAGTCAGACTCAGACACAACAGCTGAGGAATTGTGGCGTGATGATGAAGAGGTGATGCTTCAAACACACTTTGATTCATAAGTTGTTGGGACATTTAAAGGCTAAGGAAGGAAGTGTTGTGTAACAAGCTGTCGCCATGTGGACATCATGTCCCACACTGTGGAGACACTGAGTGAATTAATAGTTACTGATAGTTATCATTACACACTAGTAATCAATTCCCATTGTTACTGCTTCTGATAAACCCTATTTTCACCGATTGCTAATACTATATTTACTGGTACCAGGCTTCAGTCTGTACTTACATCAGTATGTTTTGCTTGCATTTTTTTATTGCATCTTCTCTTTTCCTGCTCTTGTTCCACTTCAGCATCTGTCAGATATTTTTGTCCAGAGGAGTCCAGACCTTCAGGTTCAGGACCTCCATTACATGGGTCAGGTGGTCATAATGTTCTGGCTGACAGGTGTATTTCCCCCTCCACAGCAGAGGGGACATTTTATCAGATCAGTGATCTGTTTGTTTCCTTTAAGCTACTCACTGATTGGCAGTGTCAGTAGGGGAACAACTCAGGACACTGTGTCCTGAGTTGTCCCCCTGTCATGCACATTGGCCTTATTGTCTCCAAACACTTTGGCTCTGGTGTGAGACCAGGCATGGTGAGAGACGGAGTGTGGAGCTAAGTATTACTGTCTTCACTGGTTGAGCACATTGTATGATGTGGTGACAGCAGTAGGACAAGTGATGGGAAATTACCACATGGCTTCAGCGGTATGAGTCAGCCTATCTGTGCTTCTGTCCATCCATCCATCCATCCTTCAATCACAGCTCTGAGTCAAACTGCTTATTTATGACCTTTGTACAATAAAAGAAAAAGCAGCAAAAATCTTGTACAGCAGGAATGTAGGAGAGTAAAAGCGTTGTCTCTCATCTATATGATGTCTTTGTCTCTGTTGCAGGGACTGAGACATATCATGTGCCATGAAACTGCATGTGGGAGGAAACAGCGGAACTGTTGCCACAACAGTTTCAACTGTCTTCTTCCTGCATTCCTCTGCAGCAGCATGGGTGTGTTTGGACCGGTCCTGTCAATCTGTTGTTAAGGAAGTGGCTGTGACAGGGCAAGGGGCAGGCAAAGGTGTGGCCAAGTATTACCAGCAAAAGAGCGTGCAGGTAGACAGCATAAAGCCTGGACCAGGGAAGCAGTCTGCTTTGTTACAGGGGCTGTCTGCAGCTAGACAATGAAGCCAATGATTGCGTTGTGGATCCTTGTGCTGAATGTTTCAGTCCAGCTCTCAGGTTAGTCACTGAATACTGTGACCACCACTCAGGTGTGGATAACTAATAACTACAGACTAGCCTGCTCGTTGAAAACACTTTCTCTTGTGTCATGTAGCTTTCTGTTCATGCACATAAACCGTGTCCTGAACAAGCAGACCAGATAGAATTTGATGTCATGTTTTAAATCCAATAACAGGCACCAGCATGTGGGAGTGTCAGGATGAGAAATTATGTTAGTCTTGGCCTAAAAACACATTTTACCTTCTGCTGAGTTTATCTTATCAACATCAGGGATAATGGGGCAATGTGGAGAGAACATACTCACAGCCTGATGCTTTGTTTGTCAGAGATATGAGGAAACCCTGAAGTTCAATGGCTTCATGGTTTTATTCTGCAAGGAGTAACAGACTCCTGAGCTGCAACTCGTTACGACTTTTGATCCTCCGTAACACAAGCAGTGTGTGTGGGATCATCTGAAACACAACTCTGATGTTGTGATACACTTGTTGAAGCTGGACTTTGGTGCACAACAAAGACACAACCCTGTCAGGTGCTAATGTGTACCTGGCTCTCAGGTAGCCCTGACTCACCATGACATAAATGAGTCATTTCCTTTCAGGATATTTCATTGGGAAGTCAAGGTTGTGGTCAATACGTTTCGTTATCTTGGTGAGACAATATCCGGTATGAAGAAACAGCGCACACACATGGAGAAAAACACAGCTGATCAGACAGAGGTTGAGACACTTCCTGTGACAGATTAGACACAACAAAGAGATGACAACATCAGGAACGGATGAAATCTACAGTTGCAGTCCCACTTCATTACTACATTATAATTAGTCAGAGACAAGGCAGCTCAGCCAACACTCACAACACTCTCAGTGTTTTGTTTCAAAATAGAAACCAAAAAGATCCACAATCTGTTTCTTTTCTTGCACATGATTATGGTTTAAAAAAGGGATTCATTTGTATTTTCACTGATTTATTAGTCTCATTCTGTGTTTTACTGTCTGAGCTTTAATTCCTGCTCAATTCAGAGAATATCGACTTTCATTAAAATAGATTTCATCAGATTGAAGTTGTGCAGTAGTGCAGGTTCATTTTCACCCCTGACCAGCTCAGGTCCAGGAAGAGGACTCTGACCTTTCAGCCTCATCTGATCATCATAACTAAAACAGCGCTGGTTTAAACTGGCAGTCACATTTATAAAGATCATTAAAGCCATAGTATTCTTCCTAGGAAAGTTATTAAAGGGCCCCTTCTCACTGTGCTTTGCATCCACTTTTGACACTTTAGACACTGGTCTGGTCTTTAATCAGTTCTGAAGTCTGATTGAAATAAATGGGCTGTAACTTTCTTCTGTTAACCTGTTACTGTTCTACAGCTGAGCTTAGTCCAATAGTCCTGGTGTCCTCTGATTCTGCGATGAAGCTCAGGGACAAAATCAGTTTCTGAACCCCCCCCCCCCCCCCGTCTTGTGCTAAGATAGCCAGCAGAAAGACATTCTTCCCAGCTAAAGGGGAAATGAGTATTTTCTGTTCTTTCAGTTGGTCACATCAGTGATCTGTTCAATGCTGAGGAATCTGAACTCCATGTACAGACCATCAGGGGGTGACCCCACTGGTTGTAAAAATAAGTCAGATTACATTGAAGTCTATGAGAAAACGTCTTTCCTTCTCCCTTGATTTATTAGTTCAGTAAACATTTTCCTAATGAGTTTATGGTCTCAGTCTCTAGTTTCAAGTTTTCAATACAACATGATGTTAATTTTTTAAATGATGCTCCCATTTGGGGGAAAATATGCAAGAAAGCAGGGGATGCTGGTTTGGCAGATTATAAAATACGTTTCTCCGCAGAGAGTTATGGACACAAGCCTGAGGAAGTGAAGGACTACGAGGTGATTCGACCCATCAGACTTCACTCAGTCAGAAAAAGACATACAGTGGTAAAATTCATTTGTCTTGTTCTGACATGCACAATCACGAGCTGTGGTTATGGTGTGTGTTACTCAACACATCATTTCCCATATTTATTTTCCACAGGATCTCAGACCCCAGATTCTTAACTACGCAATGACGGTGGGAGGGAAACATATCGAAATGCAGCTTGAGAAGAATGAGTATGTTTCCATTTGCCGAGAGGCATGCTGGGTTATGAAGATATTAAACCTCACTACACTGCAACTTCCTAGTTTCACTTCTTTATTTTCACAGGTTCTCCGTTCAATATGAGCGTTTATTTTTTACCAAATTAGGATTCAAACACAAAGCCTGACCGAATGTTTTCTACCTTCACACCATCAGTGACTTCCTCACCAAAGACTACACAGAGACTTATTACCAAGAAGATGGGACTGAAGTCACCACATCCCCAATTGACATTGTAAGTGCATAGTCATTGCTTTTGCTTCCACATTCAGGAACAGTTTGGTGACTTCATGTGAAAAAATAGACACGGTTTCCATTCCAAATCCAATTTACATTCACCTGATTTTTACAAAATGAACCTGTGTGTGAGACAGTGTGTCTGTCACCTTCTTGTGTATTTACAGGATCACTGTTATTACCACGGGAGGATCATCAATGACAGCAGATCGTCCGTCAGCATTAGCACCTGTGATGGACTCAGGTGAGACTCCGCCCCCATTACCAGGTGCTACAGATTGACATCTGAATATAACGTCACTGGATTTAAGAGCCGTTAACAACAAAGGAGGAGAGACACAACAATAACTGTGTCATGGGTCTCACAGAAATAAAACTTTGAAATAGTCGGGGTCATTGCAACTCCCAGGTTTAGATGAGAACGGATGAGAGATTTCAGCACTGATACTCTAATTCTCTTTCCATTGTATTGCAAAGTATTGACTCCACCTGCTTTAAACACAGATATTTAAAGTTAGTTTGTTTTAAGTCACAGAGACTTCAATTAGATTTGATTCTCAGGTTGAGCTTCTCTTTGTGAGTTGTTAACAAAGACAGAAGCCAATCAGTGATTTGGCTGGAAGGCCGCCATCTTTGTGAAAGTCAGTGTCAGTCAGGTAACTCAAATCAGTGCCCCCCTTAGAACATGTCTGTGAATGTTCTCAATCATCCAGGTCATACTGTAGTTAAGAAAATTACTGACTAAGATAGTCTAGTCAGACAGACTATCTTAGTCTAATCAGAAAGGTACTAACAGATGAAACCTCTTGGATGAGAGGCAGAATGTCTTCAGTCCAAGTCCAGTTGAACTTGATTAAATTTTTTTTGGTGTCGATGGAGTGTCGATGTTGAGTGTCGATGTTGATCTGGATTCAGGGGTTACTTCAGAACATCTGCCCAGAGGTACCTGATTGAGCCGCTGACCGCTGACGATGAGGGGGATCATGCAGTGACAACTATGACAGAGAAGAACTTCACACCTGCTGTCTGTGGAGTCACCAACACTAGCTGGAGTGATGACCTCGAACCCCCGACAAGCCGCAGCCGCTCCAGATCAGCAGTAAGACCATCAGGCCTGAGCCCTCACAGCTGCATTACATCAGGCTGGACGTGGACATCAAAGGCAAACTGCTTATCAAGTCTTTAAGAGGACACAAACTAAAACACATCTTTATTTGCCCCCCAGGGTAAAACTATTGTCTACCAACAGAAATACATTGAGCTCTTCCTTGTTGCTGATAACCGGGAGGTGAGAAACACCATGAGCTTTAAAATAACAGCAATGACAGGAATAACTCTGGTTTGAGGAGCTGTAAATGTTGTGTACCATGTGACCTGTTGATGAATTAACGTGATGTTTCAGTACCTAAAGATGAAGCAAGATCACACTGAGCTGAGGAAGAGGATCTTTGAAATAGTCAACTTTGTCAACATGGTGAGTCAGTGCTGTTATCTAAGCTACCAGCCATGTTTGATTTGACCTTTTTTTTTTTTTTTTTTTAAAGTTTCCCTCCTATCGGACCCCCCTTATCACATTTAGGCCTATAAGCCCCTGAGGACCTTCATTGCTCTGGTGGGGCTGGAGATCTGGTCAAATGGAGACTTGATCTCTGTGACCCCCCCAGCTGGGGCCAACCTGGAGGCTTTCAGGAAGTGGAGGAACGATAAGCTGGTAAAAAAGAAGAAGCATGACAATGCACAACTCATCAGGTGAGAAAACCACACGCTGCTTAGTCTCCTGCAGACAAAGGATACATCATGGACACGTCAACACTGGAGACCAAAAACTCCTCAGGAAAATGTTTACTGAGCTAATGAATCAAGGGAGAAGGAGGAACATTTTCCTATAGACTTCAATACACTTTTTACAACCATCAGAGTTGCCTCCTGATGGTCATTAGACAGGATGAAGGTTGGAGTTTGTCACTGCAGCGTAAGATCTGAAGGTTCTGGAAATGTCCACTTTCTGTTTCTGAACCTTGCATATTGAAACATGATCTCTTCACCTCAGCCTAGATTTCACGAAACATTAATCAAACTTATGGGAAGTTCAAATGTCTCAATAAACTGAAAAAAACTGCAATTTGAGTTAGTCTGAATACCTGGATATTCAGTTTTTCTCTTCTGGTCTTTGTCTTCCAGTGGAATTGACTTTGAAGGATCAACAGTGGGACTGGCTTTCATTGGGACTCTTTGTACTGAGAACTCTGTCGGGGTGGTACAGGTGGGTGGTCCAGGTAGACAGTGAGGTGAACAGGTTGACAGGTGAGGTATAGAGGTAGACAGGTGGAAGGTGAAAGGCTCCAGGTGGACAGGAGGCCAGGGGAGGCACCACTGTAGCTGTTACCATGGTGATAGTCTTTTCCTGTGCATGTTTTATCTCGATCAGATAATTGTAATTTTATAGACACAAAATGTCCATGTTATTAAAGATCCAAAGATGAACTCTGGGTGGGAGAATTTCCAGATTATTAATATTTTTATTATTATAAACTTTGGTCTGTTCCCTCAGGATCACAATGACCGAGCTATTGCTGTGGGTGCTACTCTGGCTCATGAGATGGGCCACAACCTGGGAATGGACCATGATGACTCCAGCGCCTGCGCCTGCTCTGGGGACAGCTGCATCATGGCTGCAGCTCTGAGGTAAGAAAAATCCCTTATCTGTCCACAGGACACGCTTCAGCCTAAAATTGCTCACACTGACTCTCCTGTTTCCAGCAACACTCGCATCTCCAACACAGCTGTCAGTTGCATCATGGGCAAAGTGGTCACAATGTTTTCAGTCACAGGAGAAAATGCCTTTTATCCCTCCTCTGTGTAAAGTTTTATCACAAAAGCGGTTCACTTCCTGTCTGATTGTTGTGACATTTTAATGATGGTTTCATGAACACCTGTGCTCTTCGTCTTATTAAGTCCACATGTCTTCAGTGAAAATGACTTGCGCCGTCTTTCCTCAGCTGGAACATTCCTCAGACCTTCAGCAGCTGCAGCAGCACCAACTATGAGCGATACCAGAGTCAACGCAGCCCCAGCTGCCTGCTGGACAAACCTGATGCCAAGACCCTGGTGTCTCCGTCCGTCTGCGGGAACGGCTTCATGGAGACAGGAGAGCAGTGTGACTGTGGCACTGTGGAGGTAAAGAAAACAAATGCAGTCTGTCAAACACCAACATAAAACCTGACACTGTCTGCTGAGGACACAAATAAGAGGTGAGCTGAAGCTGATGGGAAGACGATGGTCCAGGCTGGAGGACAAGTCACCCAAGGCTGCGTTCACCAGTCCTCCATACTGGGTGCTTTTCCCACCACAGAAGAACAGTTGTATTTTTGACTTAGGCACATTCCAGACTGAATCTGTTGGGGCGTGTTTTTATCTGCTGCTGCTCAGTTTTTCATGTCAGATTTTCACAAACACACAGACATACTCAGACAGACACACAGCACACATTCCTTGAACCAATCACTGTCTGGCTTCCTATGTGTCATCCCTCAGGAGTGTACCAACCCGTGCTGTAACGCCACCACCTGCACCCTGAACCTGGGCTCCCAGTGTGCCGAGGGGCCGTGCTGTCACAACTGTCAGGTGAGTGAAGGTCACCTAAGCCCCCTTTGCTCCTGGGGGGAGCTGCCCATGCTGTTGCCCCCTGGTGGCTATGTCAGATATTACAAAATCTTAATCAAATGTAATCAAATCTTTTTATAGAGCCCAAATCATAACAGAGTTACATCAAGGCAATTTACATATAGAGCAGATCTAGATAAATCTCTAGATTGCTGATAAAAACACTGAGAACTCTGATAGAAACTCTGAGTAAGGACCAGGTGGACATACTGTAACTACTACAAGTGGTTTTTCAATTTTCCATCTTGTTTGGGAGAGACTGAGGATAAGTCTTCCAAAGGATCTATAACCAGATTTTGTTCCAGGATTGATTAATAAGCTAGACTGAAATATGGCAGCTTCTCCTCCTCCTTGACCTATGGTACGCAGAATACGAAACATAAATGGGTGGGGTATAATCATTTATACTAACACACTCATCCTGCTGAAACCAGGTTTCAGTGATACAGAATAAATCAGTAAGATGGTCAGTTATCGGAACATTACCTAGCAGTGATTTGGATGATAGTGATCTAATACCCCACATTTAGTTTTTGTAAAATTTAGATCCGAATTGGTGGCTTAATTAAAATTAAGTTCTCATTTTTAGCTCCTCTTCTGTTTACTTTTGGTTTAATGGATTTAATAAATTTAGGTGGTTGGGGGACAGCCACAGTTTCTATAGACATAGTTTCTGTTCTATTCTTGGTAGGCAACTGCTCTGACTGAGTCACAGAGAGTATTAAACCGCAGCTCTGCCTGGTCTTGATTTGGGAATGTCACAGTTTTCATTAATCCATTTATTTATCTTCTACCGCTTATCCATTTCTGGGTCGTGGGGGTACTGGAACCAATCCCAGTTCACATTGGGCGAGGGCAGGGTACACCCTGGATAGGTTGCCAGTCCATCAAAGGGCCAACACATAGAGACAGACAGAGACAAACTAACACTCACACCTACGGACAATATAGAGTCACCAGTTTAAGCTAAACACACATCTTTGCATGGTCGGAGGAAACCCGAACAAGCACGGGGAGAACACGCAAACTCCTCACAAAAAGGCCCCAGGCCGGGAACCGAACCCATGACCTGCTTGTTGTGGGGTAACTGCACTAGCCACTATGCCACCATACTGCTGAGCATCACAGTTTTAATTTTCTAATTCAGGCAGATTCCTCAATATGAGACCAGCACCCACCCCCAAACACTCTTTGCAGAGGCATAGCTGGCCCTGAGCTGGTTCCATACGTTATGACCTGTAATGTGACCTGTGACTCCTGATCCCACACAGATCTCCCCCAGGTCCACAGAGTGCCGCAGCAAGCAGGATGACTGTGACCTTGCAGAGTACTGTGACGGGAAAAGCCCTTCCTGTCCTGAGGACATGTTTGCTGTCAACGGCCTCCCATGTGACGGCCGTCAGGGCTACTGCTACAACGGCCAATGTCCACAGAGACCCAGCCAGTGTGCCCGTCTCTACGGCCCCAGTGAGTTTCTTTCTCTGACACGAGTCTGTCCCTACACACTCATGCCTAAAGATAATCCCTCTGTCAACAGGTGCTATAGAGGCATCTCCAAAGTGCTACAGGCATAACACCAGAGGAACCTACTATGCCTTCTGTAGGCGCCCATCCAACAACAAGTATATCCCCTGTCAGCCAGAGTGAGTCTGTCCCCCACTGTCACCTGTCCCTATTTAACTGTGATTACTGCCCCCCTCAGTTTAACTGTCCCTGTCTCACTGTCCCCTACTCTCACCTGTCCAGGGACATTTTCTGTGGGAAGCTCTTCTGTCACCATGGAAATGAAAACCCGACTTATGGTCGCATGGTGAGAGTCTCTGACTGTAAAGCTGCCTTCTTCTCAGACTACACCAAAGACTACGGACAGGTGGACACTGGGACCAAATGTGGGGAAGGGCAGGTAAGACGCAGGGACACATGAAATCATGCACAGCCATGGTGACTGTGTGTCCATCAGTGTGTCACTGGCTGATGTTGTTGCAGGTGTGTAGCCAGAATCAGTGTGTCTCTCTTCAGACGGCGTACAGAAACACCAACTGTTCCGCCAAGTGCCCAGGCCATGCAGTGAGTGCACACCCTGCTCTGAGATGTCATCACTCTTTATGACATCATCACAGACAGTTCTGATGGTCACATGATGTCCTTGTCTTCAGGTGTGCAACCACAGGAGTAAGTGTCAGTGTGAACCCGGATGGGCGCCGCCTCACTGCAGCTCCAAGGACAAAACTTTCGTGGCTCTGTCGACTGGTAACTACAGCTGTTGTTGTTGTAGTATTTTTCTTGCTGCTGCCATGGTTGTGAAGTTCCTCTTTCTGCAGGAGCAAAGGTCGCCATCTCTCTGACAGTTATCATGCTGGTCCTGGGCCTCATTGCTGCTGCGGTGGCGTTGGTTTGGAAACTACGTCAAAGTCCCTCATTGCCAACGTAAGTGATGTCACCAGTGGTCCCATCATTTTTACTTGTCCCATGGGAGGTTGGATGATCTCTTCCTCTCTGTTGTCTCAGGGCACACACCCAGAAGAATAGGACAGTGGTAGCGGCTGGATCGAACGACAGACCGGTTCCTGGTCCACCCAGACCGTTGCATCAGGTAATCTCGGGGTAGGACAAACCGTTAAACTGGAACATGAGGAATACAATCTGACAGTCTGCGATGTTTCAGGTTGGAAGGCCAAAGCCCAAAGGACCCCCACCTCCCCCACCCCCCACAGAGAAAAGACCCAAGCCCCTGGCCCAGAACTACATTGCAGTTCGTCAGGTAACCGATGATACCGATCTGTCTCCATGTCCACTTTCATTCAAACCACAGAAGAAGAGCAGAGAGTGACGGGTGAGTCTGATTGGTCAATCAGAACGATTAATTCCACGTTTATTTCATGCAGGCTCTGAGGCCGATGCGCCCTCCGGTGGTCTGATGTCCAACACCTGGAGGACTCACCTTTGTCCAATGTCCCCAATAAATGTCCAGGTTTTGTGGACCTGCAGAGAGAAACTGGACTCAGCACTGTGGCCTTTTTATTGGATGAATTTATAGTCTTTACATTTTTATGGTCAGAGTCTTTTAAGACATCATCTTTTACCTAGAAGAGAAACAAGCACAGACCGTTGCTCAGAAATTTCCTGAACTGTTTCCATAAACAGATTTCTGGCCCTTTATGGTAAGATATGACACCAACACTTAGTCCCAGTCTTTGCTGTAATTATCCTGTTATTACTTGTAATCACCTGTAATTACTCCACCACTCCCACATTTTTTTTATATGACGCTGGACCGTTTTAATTTCATCTAGAGTGTTGTTTTGATGACATGATGATTAGGCTCTGTTGTTCTGTCAAGTTTAGATCACAGTCTGACTCAGTTCAGTTGGAGGTTCAGGACCAGGTTCATTTCAGTGGTTTGATTCATGTAAATAGAAGTTTTGTTTTGGTTTATTGAGTTCCCCATGCAAATGTGTGCAGGACATGAAAGGGCTGAAGTTTTTCTGAGCTGGAGAGATGCGAGGAGACAACTCACAGATTGCATATCATTAAAAATGTTGTGATATTAAAGTGTCTGATTAAACAGAGCAGGAAGTTGTGACTGAAAAAAAAAGCTTTCCACTTTTCTACAATTGTTTTTTGAACATTTTTATGTGATGACTTTAAATTAATAATGAGAAATAAATTTGCATTTTATACAGATAATGTAAATAAAGTGTGTCCAAAACAAACAAACTTTGTCTTGAAGTCACATCTTCTTTCATTCAGGTTTTGGCCTGTAGGGGGCAAACAGGCTGTCAACAACATGAACACTCCAGATCATCAGCTGTAAAGAAGCAAATGGGTAAAATTTCCTGATATAAATTTAACAAAGATGAGCCAAAAATTAACACTGTATTTGAGTTTTATTATTTTCTTTCACTACAACCAAGTAAAAGATTTTATGGACTGGATGCTACAGTTTTCACCCTTTAAGATTTTGGTTATTTTTTCAGTTTGTGAGCTGTAACTGGAGCTGATAGGTCAGGATGATGAAGCTCAGCCAATAAAGCCTGACCTTTAAAACTGACTCAGCATCACAGCTATGAATATTTTTTTTCCCTCAGACAGTCAATGAACATGAAAGTAAAAATGTAAAAAGTTATAAGTTATTGACACAGTCTTTAATGCTGTGAGGAAAAGTCTGGAGGTCGACTGGTCACACACACAGATCTTGACAGGAGTCATGTTAAAAGCAGAAGTTGTTGAACCTTAAAGCTCAGTTAGTCAGACATGAAGCAGCACCAGCGTCAGTTCATTACCTAGAAGAAGAAACAGATCTTAAAGGGCTGGGACTGGCTGAGAGGAGGAGCCCAGAGAAAAAGGTCTCGGGGTGGCTCAGTCCGCTGTATCTCATACACAATCATCAGAAGATGGAGACACCAACAACTTCTGAAAATAAAACATCAAATCAAATGAAACTGCCATAAATCTGTTTAACACACTGAAACTTCCCTAAGCAACAAAGAACATCAGTCCATTCTGAGGACGCCACATCCACAACATCTTCTGTCCAGCACATCCTCATTAGTCTAACACATCCTTCTGTGTCGAGCTGTGACTTTCTTGAACTCCAAGAGAGGAGGAACTTGCCACAAGGATGCAGGCAAGGCCACGATGTTCTGTCTATTTTATTCCTTTTTTGGGCGGGTTAGCTGGGCGAGGACATCCGAGTTGCTATCATGTGAAAGCAAGTCAACTACTGCAGAAACGGCAACTTTCATAGCACAAATCCTTGTTACTGTGGATGTCAAAATACTGAAGCACAAAAAATCCATTCAGCTTCTTTGGGGATTCATTAATATTTTGTGGAAAGTCTTCAAGTCCTCATGAGACTTCTGCTTTAAGTATAAAATATTAAATTAGTTAATCTGTCAACACACAGAATCAAACACTGTTAAAATTTCAAACCTGCTGAGGCCACATGATTTATACCTTAACAAACACAAGGTAAGGTCAATAAAAACTTTAAAGTGACTAAAGCTTCTGGACTTATCTATCTGAGCTAGAGTTAAAGGACCCCTCTGTAACGTACGGGTGATTAACATCAGTGTACAGAAACATTTCAACAAAAGCTCTTCAGTCAATCATTGTTGCTATTAAACAATAAGTCTAATATAATTATTCTTTAATAAATATGATTCCTCCCCAGATGTTTGTCCTGGTCCTAGATGCTGTAGCGTCGCCTTGTGTCTTTACTGAATCATTGCACCTCCCCTGCCAAGCAGAGGATCAAGGTGCAGTTTCAGTACAGCCGACAGATGTGTGTGTATGAGTGTGTTCGGGGGGCTATAAGTCAAGGGGTGTAGCCTATGAATCAGGGGATGGTGTCTAAACTTCAGGGGTGTAGCATGTGAATCAAGGGTTGGGCTATGAGTCAGTGGGTGGGCTTTCATGGAGGTGGAGTGGCATTTCTAGTTTCTACCCTGTGCCATTCTTGCTGGGGGTGTTGGTGTTGATGGCGGTGCCATCGGGCTGCTGGCCATCTTTGCGAGGTGGCATCCTCTCGTTTATCCTGTCAAGGCCTCGAGCCTCCTCGAAGTTACGAATCTTCCTTGTAGGAGAGAAGCCTTGAATGGCTGAAGGAGGAAGAGATGGGTCAAAGGTCAGACAGCTGACACACTGGAGTCTCTTTCTTCTTGTCTGCTCATACCTGCTCTGAACTTTGGACAGGACAACACAATAGCATCAGTGAACACAATACACGCACAGGTAAACAAGGACGTCTAGTGTTCACACACTGGGCGGGACAAGCTACAACAACAACAGCTCACACTTGAGTCTACTTACGGTAATATTCCGAACCGCCCGTGGGAACAGATAGAAGGGTTTGATAACAGCCATCAGTCAGTCACATCATCAG
The DNA here is from genome assembly GCA_034769265.1 of Remorina albescens. NCBI lineage: Eukaryota > Metazoa > Chordata > Actinopteri > Carangiformes > Echeneidae > Remorina > Remorina albescens. Next base: position 3,084,950 of record CM068485.1, read on the forward strand.
GTCAAACAGAATCAACACTGAGCTTTAACTGGTGATTAAAAACCAAACACACAACCAGGGGCCTCTTGCACAATCAGGTATCTATGATAATGCCCCTGGGCTTTAAATACCGAAATGTGATCAAAACACTAACTGTACAAAGCCTAAAGCTAACTGTAGCTAGCTGCTATGCTAACTGTGCAGAGCCCTAAGGCTAACTGAAGCTAGCTGCTATGCTAACTGTACAGAGCCCTAAAGCTAACTGTAGTTAGCTTTTACACTAACTGTAGAGCCCTAAAGCTAAATGTAATGACTGAGTTTGCATTAAAACCAGTTAAAACTAGTAATTAGTTGTAATTAGTAATTAGTTGTTGCTGTGGTGAATATTCGAGTGACAAAGATTCACATAGACGTAAACAGATGAAATAGTTCAAATGAATGAGAAAACAATTAAAATTACAGTTAAATGACATTATTGAAAGTTGTTGTAAATTGAATGAGTGACAGATAAACAGTGAGAATTTAACTGAGTTCAATATTTCAGAGGAATCAAAGAAAGAAATAATGAAGCTGCTTCTTAACAAAAACACACAGTCAAACACATAATGATCTGTTATATCTGTTCTATCTGTGGTGTTTGATTAAAACATGACTGACATCTGCCCCCAGCTACCACCACTAGCCCTGGAGGTCGGGACAGTCAGTAGCTGCAGCCAAGCAGTGTAACAGGATTAGCTGGTGAAAATAGCCCCATAGGGATGTCTGTGTTCTTTTTTTAGTTGCATCTTAGCAGCTTTTCTACCTGTAGGGCCAAAGGAGGAGTCTCAGACACCACAGACACTAACTTCTGCTCAACAACAGAGCAGTCAGGTCTAAACCGGACCTTATTTCAAAAAACAAATGTGATTTTAAGACTGAGTGTGTGTGTGTGTGTGGGGGGGGGGGCACGGACACACACGGACAACCATGCGTACCTTTTGCTTTAGCTGCTTCAATGGTTGCTTTGTTAATAAAAGTTGAGGAAGGGGAGAAAATGAGTCAAAGGCAGCAAAAGACAAGAAACAACAGTGAAATGAGACTGAGCCGGATCAGTTAACACATAGACCAGTATAGACCAGAACCCCAAAACATGGAGGCTTAACACACATACACTGAGACACTGTAAAGGCTGGGGAGGGGGGTGTCAGACAGGGGCCAGACAGGTCCAGCCACAGGGAGTTAGACAGGACCAGACTGGGTGGGCAGCTGCCATCAAATTAAAGGGTCCTGATGACTTAGACTCTTAGAACCAAAGTGCCCTAAGGCCTCCAGCCCTGAGAGTCTAAGAAGACCTGGACTCGGAACAGCAATGACAAAGGATTGATATAACAAGAAATATAAAATGATCTTTATCACTTCTGTATCTGAGCATCTCCATCACATCTCTGAGCAGCAGCTAGTTCATCACTTTGTCTTAAGACAGGGGGTGATGTCGTAATCAGGTGCTTCCTGTCATGATGTTCCTGAAAACCTCAGTGCCATAAACTGGACCTGGGTCTTGTGTCTTGTTTGAAGCTAAGGAATGTGGTGATTAAGGGGGTGGGGTGTGTGTGTGTGTGTGGGGGGGGTGGACAATGACATTCTCCGAAAGGTCACAACATGTGGTTTCTCCTTCGATGGCTCCACAGCCTCTTTAAGCCTGCAGCGTGCCAGAGCACGACACATCAGCATGTGCTCTTACGGGCGAGGCCTGGTACCAACCTTTACATCAGAGGATCAGTGCCCACCTCCAGGTGACAGGCTGACCCCCCCCAACAGGTCAGCCTTCAGCCTCTCTGCTAAATGCAGGAATGGAGCGGGCCTCTGGAGCTTCCCCTGGTGGGAAGGTTGATCATCAACTTTCAAATGTCAGGACTGATGGACCTTCATTTAACATTAAAGGGAGTTCCGTTTCCAGAACGACAACATCACGTCCTGCACCAAACTGGTCTCAGGTCTTGTCAGACTGACCCATCTGATCCACTGATTTTGACCTGGACACTTGGACCATGAGCGTCATTTTACAGCAGAAGAAAGAGCTGTTCACATTTTTCCTCCGTTGCTTGGCTTTGGATTAAAGGAGCAGTTCATCTTTAACACCGTGTGAGACAAAAACAAATTATACCATTTATGTTTAGACAGCAGCTGGTTAACTTATGTTAGCATAGAGAGTAAAAACAGCTAGTCTGGCTGTGTCTGAAGCTATGCCGTTAGCAGTTTTGTAATTACTGAGCATTTTTTGCATCTTTGCTGATGTGCTGTAGGAAGAGATTATTGTGATTTCAAATTATGCTGTTTTTTTTGCTTCGTTTTGAGAATATAATCTGTGCTCCAAGGCAACTGCAGCTCCACATTATTCATATATTTTTATTGATTAAGCTGCAGTAACGATGTAACACTTGCAGCATATACTACAGATCTGGCAAAAATTAAGAGTAAAACACACAGTTGTAGATCAGGGCAGCAGATTATATTACACTGATCTCTACTGATGAGCAGCTAAATGAATATTAAACACACTCACCGGTCTGTAAGGTCTGTTTTCCCCCTGACAACACCCCCAGAGGAAGAGTCCCAGTTGGGGTCAGGCCTTTGAGTGTTAGCACACTCTCACTTTCCTCCCTAGTGCACGCACACACACACACACACATACACACACACACACACACACACACACACACACACACACACACACACACACACACACACACACACACACACACAAACACACAAACACAAATTAGGTTTCACCTGTTGATTCTGAGGCTGTTCAGTCTTAACCCTAACCCTAATACCTCCAGTCTGATCTCTTACATTAGTCATGGACCAGAAAGTGTGTTAGCAATGATTTGTGTCTGTTTTAGCAGTTCGAAAAATCTGTGTCAACAAGTTTGTCCATAATTAATTAATTTGTTTTCTGTGTTTATTCCTCCTCCACTATCTCAGAAGAACCAGGGCTGAGACTTTAAATGTCCCTGCAGAGAAGAGGCTTCATCCTGAGAAGCAAGCAAGTCCAACAGTTTAGAGTTAATGGAAAGGAGACAGGTCAAGTAATATCTGGACTCTCTGTGTTTCAGAATCAGTTTCTGAAACAGCCCCCACCGTGACAGCAGCATTAATCTGGAGTAAAGCCTAATGTCATTATACAGTGTCAGTTCAGAATGACTCATCCTGTGCCAGCTCCTTAATCTGAGCAGCCAACATTCTGTTTTCAAACACAACTCCACCATGCACTCAAACTGACTCTGTCATTCATTTCTCCAGGTGCTCCTTGCCACTGCTTAGCCCCCCCCAATCCCAATTTATTTTGAACCCCACACACATGAGGAAGAGTCTAATGAAGAGAGAGGAAGAGCAGGATAAAGGTTCAGACCTGAGGACAGAGAAGACTCGGGCCATTTTCCCCACAGCACGGATCTTGTTTCTGATAACCTCCTTACGCATCGCCGTAGTGCCACCTGGAGACAGTCCAGAACGCAGGGTTAACACCCAGTCCAACCCCACACGGAGTCCTCCATACAGAAGTCCTCATAATTCACTTTAAAATTAACAGATTGAGGCTTTAATGGTACATTTCAGAGCTCCATTGACATCAGACACTGAATTATGATGAAGCAGCTCCCAGAATCCTCTTCCAGCTAGCTGTGTGCCAGGACTCAGTCACAATTCATGCAGTTTAAGAAGGAAACTGAAGCAGCAGAGAAGATTCTCGAGACAAACTAGGACACAGTAACTTCCCGCGTTCTCACCTTCATACAGGTCGTCTCCCTCTGACATGAGTTCATCATCAGAGCAGATGTTAAGTACATTCACCAGCATCTCCGTCACTGTGGGAGAGAGCAGATAGTTTGGGGCAACATCACATTCAACCTTCACATCCAGAACTGAAGGAACCTCATCTTCACACTTCAGAACTCAAATATTTCCTCGGGTTTAATAGGCAGAAACAAAATGTGCTTTAAAAAAGTGAACTTTCTTTCATTCATTCATTTTCAACTGCTTAGCCATCATGGTCCCAGGAGGGGGGGGTAGAACTGAACTTCTATTCACAATAGAAACTGACACTTTATAGTGTCAGTTTATCATTTTTAGGATGAGGTTGAGAAAAACAAAGTCTCTTTCAGTTGTGGTCGAGCAAAATAACACAAATTTAATAAACGGGTCAACACATGAAAACACCTGATCTGACCATGGTCAGACTCGGAGGGACTTTAATTCTGATCTGTAATGAGGGTATCTACAAACGACAACGAGACTAACATTGTTGCCATGAAAACAGACAATTGTGTAATTTGTGTTTTTATTAAGGTTTTATGAATCAGTTGGAAGCAGCTGTTCATTAGTTGGACGTAATTCAAGAATTCATGCACTATTTACCAAAAACAAGCCCATTTTAAAATTTATGGTCTGAATCTGCATCAGTCTGTGTTGGTCTGGGTCTGGGTCTGGCACTGGGTTAGTCTGTGATGGTCTAGGTCTGGATCAGGGTGAGTCTGTGGTGCTTTACTCTTCCTTCCATTGCCCTGGGCTACTTAAAAAACTTACCTTTCTCTCCAACAAAAGGCAAAGACCAGGTGAAGACATCCATAAAGTTGGGCAGCCAGTAAGGGTGAGGGGAGCAGTTGAACTGTCGGATGTTCATAACATTGTTCTCATATTTTAACACAGCAGCTGGGATTGACAGAGGTAAAGAGACAGGAGGAGAGATTCAGGGACTGAAGACTGGTAAAGATGAGAGGAATAATACAAAAAGTGAGAAGAAGAGAGAGACCTTTGTTGTTGTAGACATCAAGGTAATTTGGAGCTGAAAAGATTGTGATTAGTGAGGGGAAGCCTGTGGTCTGGCTTTTTCTGTACATCCGATACCTGCACAGCCACAAATGAAAAGACTCATCAAATGCATCCCACAACTTATTGGGGAGAGACAAAAGAAGACCAGACCTACCCTGCATCCTGGGCTTCATGGGCTCTGATGACTGACAGCAAGTTATTATTGACCAAGAAGTCACAGACTGCTGAGTAACTGCAGAGACACAACCAGAGCAGAGAGCAGGTGAGAGCTCCTCGTGAACTTCAACCACCACAGGAACAGGAGGCCACCAAACACCGATTGAAACTCTGCTGTTTTTCGATGAAAACAGGTCATATTTAGCATTTTGAGCTGTGCTCAGTGGTGAGAGATGCTGCGCATCCAGAGGCAGGACTCGTATTTATGGACTCTGCAGGACTCTGCAGGACTCTGCTGGACTCTCAACTGAATCTGTAGGGCTTGACCATGAGCAGAGGGGCCGAGCTGGCCGAAGGTGCTCATTCATTCATTCATTCATTCATTCATCTACTGCTTATCCACTTCCAGGTCACGGGGAGTGCTGGCACACCCTGGACAGGTCGCCAGTCCATTGAAGGGACAACACATAGAGACAAAGACAAACAACTAATCACACCTAAACATGCAAGTCTTTGGACTTTGGAATGTTCCCAAGCACGGCAAGAATATGCAAACTCCGCACAGAAACGGAACCCGCGACCTTCTTGTTGTGGGTTTACACGGCTAACCACTATTCCACCTTGCTGCTCCGAAGGCGCTCAACTATCTTCATTTTATTTTTATTTTTTTAACCAGCCAAGTGATCCAGAAAAAAAAATTGTATCAACATCAAGAAAAGATGAATCTGACATTGACCACGAGTGGATTTCAGACCAGGGCAGGATTTTTTTGACCAGATCTTTAAGAATCCACTAGTTCGTCCTGAGTTCTAACCATTAGTTACTCCAAAGTAGTTTTTTGTTTTGTTTTGTTTTTTTAAATCAGGATACCTCATTTAAACTAAATTTAAGATTCAATGTAATTTTATTTTCCACAACAGCAGATTGCATAAAAGAATTAGAGGCTCACTGATTAAAATGGAGGAGTGTGGGGATGGATTCAGTCTGGTGGTGTAGCATCTGTTGACTTGAGGTGTTTGTGTCAAATCAAGCATCACCAGCTACCAACAGGAAGTCTGACGCATCACCAGCTGCTACAGGAGGACAGGAAGTGATGTATTAAACACACCAATACTTGGTAAAAACAGACTGCGTTTCATTCATAAAAACATTCATAGAGAAATGTGTCAGAATGGGTGGAGTCCAACAATCAGTTCAAACTGTGACTTGTCTGACTTTGCGTTTCATTTATTTATTTTGATTAATTGTCAGTGCTGGGAACTGTCTTCTAAACCAACTTGCTAACACATTAGCATGCTAATATTAGCTTTGTTAGTTCGGTACGTTTAATTATATTACAAAGTGCAGATGACACAAACCTGAATGGTCACTAACCAGGCAGAGTAAAGTGCTGTGATGATGAAATGATTATTAAAATTATTTGAATTCATCTTGAGATTTAATGACAGTCTATTAATGTTTGATGACGTTTCACTCACACACACAAAAAAGTCAACCCTGTGGTGGCACCAAAGGAAAGTTCGGCCTTCTGTAAAAAATAAATAAATAAATAAATAAATAAAAAATAAAAAAAATAAATAAAAAAATATCAACATTTGAACTAGATTTCATGAAATCAATTAGAAACTGTTGAGACATTTCAGTCTGTGGCGCAATGGAGTAGGTTTGTTGACGTACTTTGTAAAGTTTACCGTATTTTCAAAAAGCTGGTTTTACTGGTTTTAAAATGAGATTTTTTTTACTGCCTCAATAAACAGTTTGACCCAGAAACGAAAAGTGGCCCAACCTCCAGCAGCCTGTGATGCAGCTCATTAACAACACTGTATTTGACAGCAGTCATCTGATACCTAAAGAAGTAGGAGCAGCCTCTGACAGAGTTGTGGTTGAAGTGTTCAGACGTCTTCTCACTGCCGTAGTCCTCCCCAGGGTCGGCCCAGATCAGATCACACATTGGCCCAAACGCAGGAGGCTCTTTAAACCTGTCTAACTGTGGAGTAGATGACACGCAGCCATGAAGGAAGCGGCCGTGATGACTTAGAGGCATAGATTTGATGAGTCAGGTCAATCACATACTTTTCTGATGTCATCTAGGCAGTTGATCTCTGGGGACAGACCTCCATGGACACACAGGAACTGTTGGTTGAGCAGAGCAGCCAGGGGCAGGCAGTCAAAGGCCTCCATGCAGGCATCATACACCCGTTCAGAGTATTTAATTTTGCCTGGAGACACACAACATGTTTTACTTTACCAGTTCATCGGAACAGCCCGTCACTATTTTCCCTAAGAGATAGAGATGCAGTGATGAAGGTCAGAGATCAGATCAGCAGTTTGATGATGATTGTTTCCAGGCTAGACCAGGAGCAAACAGGACGGGTCAGTGTTGGGTGCAAAGACAGCACCAAGTCATTCAAGGCACACAGGAAAAGTTTGTAGATTCAAGCTTCTTGTGATTAAACTTATTTTTTAGCTTCCTTTTTCCAGACATCAGCACCAACACAGTATTGCTTCATGTATGTACAAACTGATGTGAACAATAAACTCATATATCATTACATTTTGAAAGTCAAAGTCCAGCCTGATCTATTTAAATATTATTCACCACTTAACTGATTTTATAGTACATCTGCCTATTCCTACTACTGTAACTCATTATTATCTGGATGTCCAAACAAATCTCTGAAAGGCCTTCAATTGATTCAGAATGCTGCTGCACAAATACTAACAGGAACTAGAAAAAGGGATCACATCTCTCCTGTCTTAGCTGCTCTTCATTGGCTGCCGGTAAAATTCAGAATAGAATTTAAAATCCTTCTGTTAACATATAAAGCTCTTACTGGCCAAGCTCCATCATATCTCAGAGAGCTCATAGTTCCTTACTGTCCTAGTAGGCCTCTCCGCTCTCTAGATGGAGGTTTACTTGTGGTTCCTAGAGTCTCCAAGAGTAAATCGGGAGGCAGATTTTTCAGTTATCAGACGCTTCTTCTATGGAACCAACTTCCAGTATCGGTCCAGGGGGCAGACTCTTTAACTTTTTAACTATAAGCTCTGTCATACAGAAAAGTTTTAAGCCTGGTCTTGAAAATTGCTAAAGTTCATTTACTCTTTAGCTATGCTGCTATAGGCCTAGACTGCTGGGGAAAGGACTGAGCACCTCTCTCTCTCTCTCTCTCTCTCTGTCTCTCTCCCTCTCCTTTCCCCTCTCTTCCCCTCTCCCTCTCTCTCTCTCTCCCCCCTTCGCATGCTCCGTCATACCAACAACCTGCTTCTCCGAAATCCCAGTTTCTCTCAGTTCCAAGCATGTGCACTGCATTTACTAACCATGTTTTCCCGAAGTCTCTGTCTCATTCAGTTCCTCTTCTCTCTCTCCCCCTCTCTCTCTCTCCCAGCTCCTCTCCTCTCTCTCCCTGTCTTCATCCTGCAGGTGATGAATCATCACCATCCCATGTTCCTGCAATGCCTGCTGCTCCCACATTTTTCAAGAATTCCATACAGCATCATTCCTACGAACTTCATGCAGCATCATGTTCCTGCCTACACCTTTTTGAATATCCCCTCCTCCTGCTCTCTCTCTCTCCCTCTCTCAACCCAACCGGTCGAGGCAGATGGCCGCCCCCCCTGAGCCTGGTTCTGCCCGAGGTTTCTGCCTCTTAAAGGAAGTTTTTCCTTGCCACTGTCGCCGAGTGCTTGCTCATCAGGGGATCTGTTGGGTCTCTTTAAATCATTTTATTATTATTTTTAAGAGTTTGGTCTAGACCTGCTCTATATGTAAAGTGCCTTGATGTAACTTTGTTATGATTTGGCGCTATACAAATAAATCTGATTTGATTTGATTTGATTTGATTTGATTCCAATTCCCAGTCTTCCAGTTGCAGTTTAAATTAAAATCTGCTTCACTGTTGCCTTCCTAACTTCCATGGTCACTTCTTTACACTTACACATAAATCTAAGTAGAAACTCTAGTGTCCAATTTGATCTGAGCCCTCGTACATTAGGTTGACGCTGTGTGTTCAGAGGATTGTGCCTTTCACACAGTTCTCACTCAAGTAAACCTTGAGTCTTGGTCCTTTCATGCAGCTCCATTATTATTTCATTTCAAACTCAATGATGAGGCAACCTAAGAAGTAGGAGGCGAAGATGATGCAACTGGTCATTTCATGTGCATATCAGACTTGGTCATGTGATTCAGGAATTCACTGGACAGGACTTCACTGAGAGTTCTGAGCATCAACCTGGATTAGCCCAACAAGTGTCACAGGTGTGTGTGGGTGTGTGGGAGAGTGTGTGTATGTGTGGGAATTGTACTATACTGAGTGAAATCTATTTGCAGCTGGCAAGTTTATCTTTGCTTTCTGCCAGAGTTTCTATGTTTCTAGTTTGCACATGCTTCACACACACCAACCCACATAGCTGTCACAGAGGAATAGAAGTGTGTTCGTGTGTGGGTGTTGTCAGCAGACACACTGTTCTCTACACTCCAGCAGTTCAATGTCTGTAATGAAGAGAAAAGGCTCTGTCCACTCTCTGGGTTATGCTGAACTTCCTGATCACACTCTCCCTCAAAAACATTTTCTCCTTGTGGAGGTTGGTCATTTGATCAACGAATCTGTCATTACAAACTCTCAGTTCTGGGAACTGAATCCAGTACCTACATTGATGATCAAAGTCTGAGCCCCCAGAGCAGCCTGAACCTTGTGATCCCTTCCTGTTAATGTCTTCAGGGCGGCTGTACTTACACTCCTGTTTGAAGGTGAAATACTCTGTGAGGTGCCGGCACTCGTGGTTCCCACGCAGCAGGAACAGCGTGGTGGGGTGGTTAATCTTGAGTGACCAGAGGTAAAGAACACACTGAGGAAGAGCAGGAGAGGGAAATGTCAGTGGGAGGTTTGGATGTTCAGTCAATTGACTGCAGAGGCTGAGAGCAGACCTGTCTGTGTTCATCATCACACACAGGATCATTACCTGCTACTGATGAATCATGAGGTTTCTTCTTCCCAATTAAGTTCAATCTTCTATTAAAATGTCTAAACCACTTTCAGTTTCTTGTCTCTTTGTCCACATCTCAAAGATCCAGTTTTCGATTTTGTGAAAACAGAGAAGCTTCAGCCATAGAACAAGTCAGGTTAATGTTAATTGATTATCAAACCAGCTCCTGATCAGTTTTCTGATTGTCACGTACAGACGTGGATTAGTTCCACCATCAGCCGAACATAGGCAGTGAAACATCCATCTGTAACTGAACCACCACAGAGCATGGAGGTCCCACTGTATGTTATTACATCCAAAATAAAAGACTCAGCTCTCCTCAAGGCTGTTACTCTTCATACTGTAGCTTTAATAAGGAGGGGATAGAAATTCTGTTTGTTTAGGTTCCTTTGTTTTCCTTCACACATGTTGAGGCTCTGGTTTAAAAACACAGTGACATGAGCTTTAATTAAGACGTTTGCTACAAGGACATTCTCTGGATCAAAGCCATAATTCCAAATAGATAAACAGGTTCGCAGAATCAACCTGAACGAATGCTCACATTCACTGGATTTAGTCTTTGGTAAATTGTCTGTGAAGCTAACAGGCCACTTCAAGAGGCTGCAGCGACTCTTCGTTACCATGGCAACCACCTCCTGATTTCCATTTCCCTACATAAGTGATATGTTTCAGTGAAATTAGCTCACTCTGTGGAGCCTTTACGTCAGCCTTTATATCACCTGCACCTGAACGTCAGCACCAAACCAGGCACCAACCACTGACAGCAGACCTGCCAACACTCCCGATTTTTAATTTATCCCAATTTCCCCCGATTTCAAAGTGATAAGAGTCAAACGAGTGTTTCGTGTGTTGTGGTACTTGACAACCTGGCAACCCACCCCAAATGCCCCCGCTACGTGCCTTGCGTCACTCCCATGTCCAAGCTCACGTCAATTCCCGGGCTACACAAAATGAGCGAGACGGTAAACAAAAAGAAGTACGCTTCAAAATTCCAATCTGCATGATGTGACACTTTCATCCCGAGCCATGTTAGTCATTACCACGCATTCTGTAAAGTTTGTCGGGCTGACTTCAGCGTGGAACACGGAGGTAAAAGTGGTGTTAGCAGGCACGCTAACTGTGCAAAACATAAACAGCTAGTGGAGGCACAGAGGGGAACGCCAAGAATCGGGTCCTTCTTGGTGAGGGGCGTGTCGGAGGTTACTAGAGTGACTAAGGCAGAGTAATGCATAGCTATTTAATGGGAAAGTACTGTGTAAATAGACCTCTGTTGTGGTGCACACATTTTCTGCAGTTTTCTGTAAGCCTGTTGTGACATCTGGAAGGACGAGGCACCTTCACTGCCTATTGAGGCACTGTTTGGGGGAGTCTCGTAGATTTTTGCTGACCTCCATCTCTCTTTCTGTTACAGCTTCTGCTGTCTTCACACACACACACACACACTTACTTTACACACTTTGGAGATGTAATTAATTATTTCAATGTTTATTGTTGTTATTATGTATGTATAATTGTATTTATGGATTATTATGAATATTAAACATATTTGGCTCCAAGAAGACTGTAGAGTCATTATGGGAGGTACATTGTAGCACATTTCATTGTAGCTATGTATGGCAACACATTAGTGCCAAAAAGCAATCGCGCAATAAAACCGTCGTATTATATTATTTCACATGTATAGATATTAACTGCGAGCGCGCAGAGATAATAACGAAAACAGTGGCTTGTATGCTAGCTACGGTTGGATTAACTAATAACGTTATAGACTATACAAAGACTAATGTTGATGTTTATCTACACTAACATGTTTCTCAGAAACATACTTACATGAAATTTTACACAAGCCACTGTTTTCGTTCATCACAAATGCCCGAATTCAGCCACGGGTTTCTTACCTGAAGGAACATCTGCCCAGACGCTGTTGTCTCCTTCGTTTCAGCAGACTTCTGTGTCTGAGAGGAGGGGTGTCAATCAAATCTCGCTCTTCAGAAACGACCAATCACAGCAGAGCCAGTACCGACCCCCCCCCCCTGGTTCCCTCCCCCATTGTGCCAAAAGTTTCGCGCAAGAGAGCAGAAATCCACTTCGAGAGAGCGGGGTGCTTTTTGAGTGGTTCTTTGGCGCGCTGGTCACATATTCCTCCTCGCTCAGGGAGCAGTTTCCTTTGAGTGCACGCGCAGATATAATTTGCACGCTCGCAGTTAATATCTACGCGTGCAAAATAATATAATACGCCCACATGCATATTTTATCGCGCGAGTGCTTTTTGGCACCAATTTGTCGCCATATTGATGCCTCATTTAGTGTGTAAAATGGACAAAATCCTTTAAAAAGAAAAGCACATTTCCCAAAATTCAAAGGGCATGTTCAATTTCTGATGTTAATATCACTATGATCATGTTTTTAAAAGCTGGTTTGTAATGAGATAAATGATCAACTCATTTCAGCTGTCCACCAATTAAGACCCAGTGAGGTCTTTGTAGGTCTAAGGTCAGAGAAAATGATATTAGCCAGATGGTTTCTTGACTAAATGACGTAACCTTTCAGCTGTGAAGAGGAGCAGACATCTCTACGTCTTTGGGCAGATGGACATCAGGGTCAGTGCTACTGGTCTTCAGTGGACAGCCCTGAATCATATTAGTCATTCCCTTTGCTGTTTCAGTATACTCCTTTCATCTACAATATTTCACCATCCTCAGTATATATCCCAGTGTCCATTAAAAACTCCTAACAGTTGGCTCACTGCCCCTGCACATTCCCCCAATCCTCAACAGACCAGGAGTGTTTACCTCAGGGAAGTAGATCACTACACCACCACCACCAACACCACAACAACAACAAAAAAAAAAATATATGATGGAACTGTTAAGATCTGTTGCACCAACGGTTTTATCAGATGGTAGAAGCTGCATCAGGCTCAACAGGAACAATAAGAACAGGACGACCAGAGAAGTCTTCATCTTGAACCTTCTCGGACAACCTCAAGCTAATGCAGGCCCCATCAGAGTGGACAGACATGAGAGGATTGATTCTGGGGGAGCAGCTGATCTCAGTCAGGGATGAGGACCCGACCACATGGGTCTGGTGAGGTCCCTTTGGTCCAGTACAGCCTGATTCTAGAACGCCGTTTATGAGACAAAAAACATTACCCCCCTTCAGATAGCAAATCTCAATTTCTGTAGTGAAACATTAGTCTGAAAAAATATCAATTTTGACTCATTACCAACAAATGTCCCTCATCTAGACTAGAACCAGCACCACCTTCCCATCGTGTAGCTCATTTTATGACACTGAAGTTTGACGGTCACATTGTTCTGCACTCAGACACAACAAACCGTCATTATAGTGTGAAAGATCAATTACTGTCTATCCACACCGTTAACCAGGAAGCCCTTTTAACTGCAGTCAATAACTGACTCAGTAGACAACACTGATCTCATATGGTAGCAGTGTGTCACACCTCAATACATTTTACTCACAGGAGATGAAAACTTAAACAGTAAAAGCCTTTATAGAAATATAATTAAATCTAAAAAGGCAAAATCAGATTAACAGAAATCATTTGTTTTTTGTAACTACATAATAAAAACAAAGGGTTTTTACCCATGGAAGGGCAAAATACATGTGAAGAATATTAAACATAAACATGAGGACAGGACGGCTTACCTCAATACTGAAGTATCCTCGATCTACGTAGTCACCGAGAAAGAGATAGCGCGTGCTACTGGGTGACCCCCCCACTTCAAACAGCTTCATAAGGTCAAAGAATTGTCCATGGACGTCACCACATACTGTCACAGGACAAACACACAATTAGCAACTGTTGACTCCTCGTGTTACAACAGATACTTTTTAAACTGTCTGAGTCTGGATATGAAATATGTCAATAGATGAACTCTGACAGCAGCAGCCATGCTTTTCAACACACAGGAAGGAGAAATTCTTTCCATTCAAGGTTAATATCATGATACTGTTTTATATTACAGCTTTTAATTCAACCACACAACAAATATCTCAAGTTTTAATGTCCCATATACAAAACAGACTCATTTAAACTGATTCCATTATGTATTAATTTTAAAACTTTTTTATCTCCACAATTCTGACAGTAGAAAGGCACTCAGGTTTGATCAGATAAATTTAATAGAACGAAGCCACGATAGTTTGCAATGACAATACACGTATCAATGAACAGACTTAACGATATGTTTGAATGCTCACGCTGGTGTGTGCAGACTGGAGCTGTTTATTAGCATCCTCGTGTTATCTCTGTTAGCTGTTAAGCTAATGTTATTAGTCATATAGTCAAATCTCCATCTGCTTTAACTGCAGGACAAGGAAGAAATAACAGCCAATAAAGAGTCAGAACAGGTCTCCTGCTGATGACAACTCTCCACAGCCCGAGGGGACATTTTCATTTGCATGTCCAGTTTTCACTTTACCAAACAAACAGGATATTCAAGTTTAAATCAGTGTTTTTGATTTAGTGTCTTTAAGTTAAATTAATTTAATACATTTTCCTTTGAAGTGGTTTCTCACTGTGTTTTGCATGAGGTTATTGGACTGAACTCATGCAGCCTCATCACATTTCTCTAGCTGGGCTGACTGAGTGACTGAGCCTGTGAGGCCCCCGGATGTGGCACAGATGTGGGCATGTGTCAGCTGCCGACATACAAACACAGTGTTGTAATGGAAAAAGAGCTTGCGCTGTGTTTATTCTGTGTTGGAAGATTGCCTTTCAAACTACGTGTCAGGTGATGGAGAAAGCACTACTGGACTTGCCTGCTCCTTCAGAGTCAGTAACAGAGCAGCAGTGACACAGCTGACAGGACTGCCGGACCGCGGGGGAGGGGGTCTACACAGTGAAATATACACATGTGCAGCTGATGGTGTCCTGGTGGGTGTCAGCCAACCTACCTGTGATGGGTGCCTCCACCTCCAGCATGCACTTCTCCTGGCGGAGGATGCTGGCCCCATCATTGATGATCTTCAGGGCCACGTCCTCTTCAACCCGGCCCTCTTTGACCAAGTGGTTACGAAGCAGCTCTGCGTTGGGCTTCCCATCTTCAAACAGCTCTTTAATGGTCAGCTTATGTTGGGGAGGGTATGGCACAGCTGGAAGACACCAACATCATGTGGTGAGACAAATAGCTGAGAGCAGAAGTTTTTCTAAGGGGTGAGCAGGACCTTCTGAGAGCTACAGTAACATACCTTGAGAGGCTGAAACAGGGTTTGTGACATCAATACTGTAACCAAAGGACAGGTTTAACTTCACAGCAGTCAAATATTAAAGGACATGAGAGAGAGCATGGTGCGATTACTTTACTTAGAATCAGGAGCGTTGACATTTGCATCGAATGAGCCAAGATGAAATAACTAGCAGGGGAAAAAGGTCACACACCTACATAATGCCATCTGAGGGATGCTCATGGCAGCGAGAAGCACCACACCTTGACCCAAGCTCCCTTTGTAATCTGCTCCACACCACCTACACAATCCTTTTGCCACCATCAGAAAGGTCAAAGCTTTTGAGGCTCAGCCCTTAGAGCTTTATGATCAAAACGCTGGTCGGTGTGCACCAGTTGGAACTGAAGTGTACAACAGTGATGGACAGTGAATGCAGCAGCTTCAGACATCACTGAGCCTTTAATACAAACTTAGCACATTTATGAGAAGAATATTGTTACAGATGGGATGATGGGATAGTAAAAATGCTGAAAATTTTCTTTGTGGGTGTAAATGGGTGTGTCGCACAGCAGCTTATCTCTGCAAACTAAGCTGAGCTTCTTCAAAACAGTAGTAGAGTGTGATCCGACGCAGTCACTTTAGGGCCTGTGAGGTAAAGGGATCAGAGCTGGCGTGTCTAGTAAGGGGCCGGGCTCGTAACTTGCAGGACGCCACCTATTAAACACACTGTAAGGCCACGTCACTGTGTCGGGCATCCCTATACATTAAAAAATCAAAAACAGCGTGAGCTGACAATTTGATCCTGGATCCTGATCATATCCAAGTCTATTTATAAGTCACAGACATGTCCAATCGGTGGTTCACATCTGTCCTTGCGTGATGGAGGCAGCCAGAGGATATGGTTACTTTCAGGCCTATAGTTTTTATTGTGTTTGCTCCTCAGTACTCCTGATGTCCACAGCCCTGGCCTGAGTGCCCTGTGCTGAGAACAGTGACAGAAAGTCATGGCTGCCCAGTGGTATACATAAGGAGTAAGAGCTCCCAGGTCCAGTGACAGAGCTGTGGAGTGAGCCATGAGCCTTAAGAATAGATTAGGCAAAGCCTCAATTAGCCAGAGCTTCAGGATTCAGGCTGTTTATTTAAAGGCCTCGTCACATTGAAGGGAGCAGAAACATGGCAACACTGACTAAGACTCATGGAGGGTGTGACACTGACCACAGTCATGAGCATCTACCTGCTGGACAAGCCTCCCCCCAGGTTGCCATTATGAACTTGCACCACCCGTTAAAACACAGATACTAATGAATCTCTGGCATTGCACAGCCCAAAGCGGCCAAACAGAGGTGACACCTCTCGTTTTTCCAAATACAACCCGATGACGACAAATGTTTTGTTATAAGTAATAAGCTGCCACAAGTACGGAGCAGCTTCTTGTTAGAGACTGTCTGGTCTAATTAGCGGTAATGTTTCATGAACTCTTCACAACCACAGGAAAATGGCACTGCACTGCATCAACACCCACACTGTCTGGCATAACAACAAACAACTGAAGACACAAAGACACTACTATCTGCCATCCTGGCCAGCTAGGATGATGCTTTGGACAGTAATACAAGCCAGCATCTAGAATATGTTGACTATTGTTTCACAATCTGCACAATAAAGCATGATTGAATTACAAAGGATGCGGCCGGGTAGAGTCAACTTCAGATTGCTCTAGTTTTTAGTGAATGCCAGGCATGGGGTTTATTTTTCACCTCAGGCAGTCAGTTGCATCAGCATGGCATGGTTGCACAAGCATACTTCCCCTGTCCCGGCTTCATTTTGATTTTATTTCAGACACAGAGGGAACAGCCACTTAGACATATGCAGAAGGTGGAGATAAATCTGACACCAGCAAAGATGGCTTCAAGAAGGAAATGTCTCTATAAGTCCAGGTCTGACAGTCTGCAGTTTAAAGGGAGAAGACAGCAGGTCAACAGCAGAGGAAGTGCTTAACTGCTGACTTACACAAGCAGAGTTGTATTAGTCTTAGGCAGTCTACCAGTTAAGCCACTGGGAATATCACTGCAGCCTACTCGCACTTTCATCCAATCAGGAGCCTTCTTTTGTTGACCAGACCTATATTTATCAATTTTTACAAAGGTGTCCTATTCTGCGAGACCAGCCTGGACCCATCTTTTTTCTCTTTGTTCTGTGTCTCCCTCCCCACCACATTCTTACTTTCCCTCCACCATGTGGGTGGCCATGTTGAGAACATCACTGGGGAGATTCTTTCCACAATCAACTCGCTCTCTCCCTACTGGCTAACACTTCAGCATTCCAGTCCTCTGGCAGGACACTCCTCCAGTGCCCTTGCAGACAGACAGAGATGTGGCTTTAAGCAGCAGCTGTGGGGGTTGGTGTTTCTTCCCCAGGAGTTACCTCAGACTTGGCTCTGCCTTTCTGTGCTGGGCAGATAACACATGCTGCTGTGAGTCTGAGGAGCTGAGGTCAGTGTGAAGGAATCTGCTGGGAACCTGAGCAGACATGGCTGTCCTAGAATGAATGGAAACCATCAATTCTAAATGTCAAGGAGACAGGACAACCTCTGTCCTCGGCTGCCATAAAGCACTCCCCCTGGTCCACGGATAACAGGGGGAGGTAGGGCGACTGTGAAGCCCTACAGACCGGACTATTGTAGAATAAAGCTCATTACTATGTAGACCTTTACCCTGGTCTGGACCCCCTGACTGAGGGACCTACCCCAGTGTCACTCACTTTTTATGAGCCGCTCCCTCGTGGACTGTTTCTCCTGCTTATCTTTGTCCTTCCCGGACATCTTGTGTCGGACCGGGGGTGGATCTTTAGTTCAGTTTCACGGCTCTGGTTGCAGCTGATCGGGGTTCGAGCTGTCAGCCCTGCTGGCCGTGCGCTCCGTTGAAAGGAGTGGAGCTAACGGGGCAGCTCCAGCCTGGTGGGTGGACGAGCTTCGTGTCGGGCTACACGCACATGAGAGGTCCGACACTGTCGTTGAAGGTAAATAAAAACAGGAAACAGAGGCCGTGTAATACTGGGACGGTACTGAGAGAAGCTAATCCGATTTAGAGTTTCCCCCTCGGCTAGTTAGCCAGCTAACATCCCAGGAGCTGATCCAACGGGGATGGGAGCAGCGGCGGACCGGGGGACATCCTACGGGACCGGCCGGATATCCAGGACCGACACACACCCGGGAGTCAGCAGACAGACACCGAGGGTCACACCGGGAGACGCGGCGTCCTGGTGGAAGTTCGTCCTGCTCCTGCTCGGATTAGACTATTCTGACTGAGAGAGCGGCAGCGTTGGATTCCTCCAATAAGGTGGCGCCCATGTGACGTAACTATGGAAACGGAACAGGTGGTCGGAGGAGCGTGCAAAAACCAACCTTCGGCGGGACCGGCGGCTCTCTAAAAATGATTAATAACTGAGTTAAACACCTGGACTGGGAAGAACCGAGTTGGTCCAGTTTTTAATATTATACTCTAAATATTACAATTATTCCGATTCATTTTCTGTTTTATCAGTTTTAAATAATAAAATATTTATTTATTGACCTAAGCAATTAAAATAAAATGGTGAATAAATAGTTCACCGACTGATATTTACTGAGTCATGTCACCTTTCAATCAGTGTATTAGCCCTGATGATGATCATCATCATCATGATGGCATGAAAAATTATTTCAGAAAATGCTCAATGTTGTTGTTGTTTATTTTGAGTTGATAAATTATCCAGCGGATTGGAGACTCGACACTTCAATCTCCATGCTGTTAGATGAGACATGAATGCAACATCACAGGAGTAGGGCGGATTGATTGAAAAGAACAAATGTCAGCACTCAACACGTCACCATTTACTTTTATTTATTCATTATTGTTATTATTATTATTATATATCTGTATGTTGTTTTTGCTGTCATTTTAGGGTTTGTGTTGTGTCAAGAAAGAAGCACCAATTATTTCCACACTATTAAAGTTGTAATGTTTTTCATTCAGTCTTATTCCTGTGGAACTGTTACAATCATGATACTCATCAATTAAATCTACACCCAGATGACAGTTGAAAATAATAATCACTGTCATTGGTCAATAGTATTTATTTATTTATGTATTTATTTTTATAATTTAGTCCTGGTGTTTGGACCTCTTACACCATGAACATGACTGCACAGAAGATACATGTGCATATTTATCATTTTGACATGAGCATTTCTCTTCAAACTGTATTAATATTGCTGCTCAGTGATCTTCAGTTTTTCTTTCCCGGCTACTTTCATTCATTCATCTATAACCTAATCCGTTTCCGGCTCGCCGGGGATGCTGGAGCCATTCCCAACTCAATTTGTGCGATGGTGGGGTACACCCTGGACAGGTTGCCTGTCCATCGCAGGGCCAACACAAAGAGACAGACAGAGAAAAACAAAACACGGAAACAAGCAAACTCCGCACAGAAAGGCCCCAGGCCCGGGAACCGAACCCGTGACTTTCTTGTTGTGGGGTGACAGCGCTAACCACTATGTCGCCGGGAACAGTGAATATTAATTTTCAGCTCCCAAACACTAGGTGGTGGTGCTGTGTCCAGGCACGTCACACCCGTGGGGAATGGGTTGTATGCGACACCCACACCTTCACTGACTCACTGTTTCATACCCCCAACTTTTGCCTAACTGTCTTAAGTTTGTTTTGGGTTTTTTTTGCGCTGGGCTAGTCACTTACATCCAGCTCTGCGTTAATCGAAACTCATTGGCCAATTCAGATTGATTGAAAAGCCATTCCGGCCAATCACAGCTATTTTGCCAGCCCACCAGTCCAAGGACTCAAAGTCATTGGTCCGAATCAGGGAAGGTGTTCCTGTTTACTGGTGTGAACTAGTGTGAAAGAAGCGTGATTAACATGCCGGGGATCTCTTTTCGTTAATTTGCTTCACCCACTCAGACATCTGTAATCATGATAACCGGTCTCACGAAGCCAGTTGTCAACTCACAAATTAAACCCACGGTTTTCACTTCTAGATCTGTGCGGGATCACATATAAAAGGGGCAGTCTTTGCTGTAAACGACCAATTGGCGTATTTTACAATGGAGGAGCATACTATAATCTTAAGAAAATATGATACTCTGCGTGAGTCCCATAAATGTATGTTTCTGTTTATTTATTTTTTTTATATCGCGTTTGACACTTTTACCCTCATTATTTCAGTTCTAACTCCTGTTGAGCATAACGGACTTGGGAGCAAATCCATTTACTTCGTCCGGAAAATCAAACGGATTAACTCAGTCAGGAAACTTTCTCTCTCTTCAAGGCTCCTCTCGCTAGTCTAGCATCCACATCAATGTGTCTCGTCTAAGAATGGGCAGGCCATTTTACAAAAGAACTGGTCAGTAGGAGCTCTTATGCTGCGTCCCAGGCGACCCATACCTCGTGTTTTTCCCACCTGAAACTCGTGAAAGTGTACTGGAACGGCAGTCGAACTCGTAACTTCCCACTCGTGAACTCTTTTTTTTTTATTGAAAAGACTTGCATTGATAAACAGGATACGCACAGTGTGAGGGGGTTACATACGAAAATAACATAATACCAATTGAAATTTACATGAAATCATAGAGTGCAGGAGAGAAAAGCGAAAAATATATTTCTGGTAGGCCAGCACAAAGTCATTTCAAAAACATGGGAACAAAGAAAATAATTCTAAAGTCTTTATAGCTTTCTTGTTTTCAGATTGAGTAACTGTGTTAATGTATTGTTTGAGTTCCCTTTCGAGACGGTAAGTACATGGTATTTGATTAGTGAATTTACGGTTATGGATATGAACTTTGGCTAAAAATAACATTAAATTAATTATGTAATATTGGTCTATTTGAGGGAGTGGGACTGAAAAGAAACCAAACAATACATTTTGATAGTCCAAAACCAAATTTTTGTCAATATATTGACGATGAAAGTAGTGACTTTTTTCCAAAATATCTGCAGGTGGGGACATGACCAGAAGAGGTGGTGAAGATCTTCTGGAGCCTGTTTACAGAAGGAGCAGAATTCGCTGATGTCTTTTTTTGTATCTTTGCATAAATAGATTGGAAGCCCACTCGTGAACTCGTACCAGATCGATGTACTCAGAGTTACGACTTGTGACGTCACATCGCTGCCTAAACAATATGGCAGCCCCCGTGGATGCAGTGGTGCTGCGCATGATACACGGACTTTAGAACAATGTAAAGTAAATTTGCACGTTGCAATCACAATATTACACACACGATTGTGTACTACAATCTGTTATGTGTCCGAAACTGTGCCCAAATATGTCGCCAACAAGAAATAGCTAATGCTAGCTAACGTTAAAAAGTCGATCATGCTGATTAAAAAACACAATGTAATGTACAATTACTCAGCATGGCGAAATTAGGCATACAATGTTAATTAATCAATTAAATTAATCTTGTATTGTCATTAATCAAAACAAAATACGTTTCAAAGTAAGGACAAATAACGTAAAATATAAAGTATAAGCTTCTGTTAACTTATGCGCCGTTTCCCCTCCTCCATTTCACTCAAATGAGCAAGTTGCAGGCACTTTTGGCGATTGAAATGATGAAGCATAAATCTTATAGTGTCCGTCGTGTTGGTTTGTTTACTTTCCAGAATTCCTTGCGCTCAAACGGAAGTCGTAACTTGCCTGGACAGCTTTGAGGTCGGAACTCGGAAATTTCAACTGGGAAATTTCCGAGTTCCGAGTTATCTGGAACGCAGCATTATGCTGCCTTCACGTGGTATGGGAAAGATGAACATTTCCATTTGTGAAGTGGAAATTACGAGTGCATTGTGTTCAAGTGCTTTTGTTGTCGTAGTGAAGTGAAACATGGCGGACCCACAGTTTATCCTGACTTGTTACTTGGGTAAAACAGTTTTAGACCTCCTAATTCATCTGCTACAGCAAGAACAGGATGCATCAAAACGTAAACGGTAAATAATATGCTGTATATTTTGTTGATCATGAATAGCAAAGTATGTTTAAGGACAATACTAGCTAATTGTTCTATATTAGCATAGGCATAAGCAAAGCCTAACCTTATTATCACACAATAGCCTACCAGCTCAAAGACAGCATTGTTGCAATAAAGTATAGGCTTACATACATATACAAAGTGAATAGCTGACCCTGGGTTTTGTTTTCAATAGCGGTGTCATACTACGTTGCCTGGAGGGAGACAATCCGACTGTCTTAAAAACTGGAACTGCCTGGATGACGCTTTTGGATATGCAGGACAGCACATTTAAGAGTCATCTGAGGGTCACCAGAGAGCAGTTCCACCTCTTCTGCGATGTCCTAAGGCAACATGGGATGTCTGATGAACATCCATCTGGAGGTCCGGAAAGAATTCCTGAAAAAAAAAAAAGGTGATGATGCTGATTTGGTACCTCGCTAATCAGAACTCATTTCGTGAGATCTCTGACAAGTTTGATGTCAGTCAAGGATCAGCGCATAATGTTATCATGAAGAAGTAATAGTAGCTGGGGGCCCAGCAGGGGGAGCACTTAGGATAGACAGACTCTTGAGAGAAGCAAGGAAGAAATGCAGGAAGAGGAAGTGTATTTAAGTGGAGGGTGTGGCCTGTGTGAGCCTCTTTGACACCATGTGGTTAGTCCAGGTGAGTTGGCCTGTATTGGTTTGACTTGGCTTGTGTTGTCTTTCTTTGATTATAGGACAGTTTAGGTGAGTCTGTTTGCTGAATCTGCTAGTGTAGCTTGTTTTGTGTATCTTGTGTATCTTGTCCATCTTGTCCTCCACCTCCTGCACCCTCTATACTTTCATTACCCCCTACCCGAACCAGGGTCTGTATCCCCACCCCGCTTTTATTGGTGCAGTTGGTGAGAAGTCGGTGTAGTTGACGGTAGTGCTGTTTCAGATAGTTGTCTTGGTGTGAGGAGCGGTGATAGCTGGCATTAGGAGATTGACTCTGGGATGCCAGTGATCACTGTCTAGCCTCCTGGAGGTGTTGTGGGACCAACTAGACGAAACACCAGTGAAAGGAGGTTCCCACCTGATGACCCCAAAGACATGTTAGTTATAGGGATGCACCGATCCGATATTTGGTATCGGTATCGGCACCGATATTGAAAAAACCTCTAGATTGGGTATCAGTAACAATGGGCCGATCCATAGGAACAGATCTATTCAATTCTAATTCTATGTGTGCTCTGTGAGTGTCGTCACGCGCTAGTCACGTAACGTCAGCACGCCGTGCGGAAGTCTACACTTTTCGAAATGGAGCGAGTGAAAGGATCCGTGATATGGAGCATTGCCTCAGCCAGCACATGCGACTGCTACTTGCAATATTTGCAAAGTCAGTGTTTCGGGAGGAGGTAGTAAAACTTCAAGCTACAACACCACCAATTTGATCAAGCATCTCCAGAGATTTCACTTAAAGGAGCACGCGGAGTTCATTGAGCTGGACAACCGAAGAGGAGGCGACATGAAGCAGCTAACTTTAAAGGAAAGAAGAGACAAATTTCCACCCAACGGTCCGCAAGCAGCAAAAATCACAGAGAAGGTACTAAACTTCATTGTTTTGGATGGGCAACCGCTGTCCGTTGTTGGGGACCCGGGCTTCAGGTAGCTAATGAACCACCTGGAACCACGATACGACATGGTGAGTCGAAAATATTTATCCGAGACGGCTCTACCTGAACTGTATCGTAAAGTGTACAAACACATCTTGGAGGGGATAAAGGATGTCAAAGCTATAAGCTTCACCACAGAAATATGGAGCTCCGACGTTTCCCCCGTCACTTTTAAGTTTAACAGCACACTGGATGGATGAGAGTTTCGTGCCACACAGTGCAATTCTAAATACAACAAACTTCTGTGGGTCACACACCAGCGACGCGATCGCAGCTGCACTTAAGGAAATGCCTGACAAGTGGCAAATTCCGCTGAGCAAAGTCCATGTTATTCTGAGGGACAACGCCAGCAACATGAGAAAGGCGATGAACAGCATGGGAGTGCGTAGTTTAGGCTGCTTCGCGCACATGAATGTTTACCATGCTAGTGGTTTATTCACCTGCCTTCCTGTTTGCACTAGTTTGAAGCTATATGGTTATTTATTTTTATTTGGATTTTAAAATCCTATGTTTACAATAATTTTTTTCCTGAATGTTGCAATGTTGCACAATTATTAAAAAGTAAATCACTACATCTATATTTGTTTATTTATTTAAAAAAATTAGGAAAGTAATGTTAAAGTCAAGCCTGATGTTGCCTTTCAACAAAGAATGATCCCAGTCTCTTCCACACAGTGAGGCATACCGTCTAGTAATTCAGCACTGTTTTTTCCCCTTTTTTCTGGATCGGTATCGGATCGGTGGCCAAAAAAGGTGGATCGGTGCATCCCTAGTTAGTAATCACTGCTCACTGGGCTAGTTAGATATAGTTATCTTTAGGGCACGTAGGGCAGGTCGTAAGGTTGTTGTTAAGGCTAGGGAGTTAGTCACTGAGTCTGGTCCTTTTTTGTAGCACAAATATCTTGTGTTTACTCTGAATAGAAATCCTTGACCGTACATGTGCCATCGCAGAACACTACATTGTCTGGCCAAATGTCTGTCAGAAAACTGTCCAAGCAGCCCTATTCAGAAGGGCATGCGGAATAGGTGGAATAGTTGGTGCAATCGATGGGTGCCACTTTAGAATCCTGCGGCCACCGGTTGGGGGGGGGGGGGGTGATTATTTGAACAGGAAGGCCTACTATTCAGTGCTGCTGCAGGGTATTGTAGAGGATCTAGGAAGATTCACAGACATTTTTGCTGGACCTCCTGGAAGAGTGCACGATGCCCATATGCTTAGGGTCTCACCATTCTTCAATAGTTGGAGACAGAAGTTGGGAGACTACAAATTACTTGGGGATAGTGCATTTGTAAGCAACAGCTTCCCTTTCATTGTCACTCCGAAATGTGACAATGGAGCCTTTAGTCTTTAGTCTTTATTGGTTTAGCACAAGTTAAAAACAGTGCAAGGAGGGAACGAAGCCAAAAAAGGCTTGTACAAAGTTCCACTCCAGTTATCAACAGAAAAAATGTAAAACAAGATAAGCAATGAAATGTACAAACATAAAAGAACTAATAAACATAAGCACAAAAAAAGAAAAAAGTATAAAACAGATAGATTACATTAAGAATATTGACAAAAAAAACAAACAAACAACCAAACAAACCAAAAATTGTTATGACATAAGATGTTTTTTCAGTGACTTCTTGAAGGATGTGAGAGATAGAGTAGACTTCAGAGACACATCTAAATCATTCCAGAGTTTTGGACCTCTAAATGCGATATTGTATTGATGACTAGATGTTCGACAAAAGGGTAAATGAAGATTGCCACTAAACCTAGATGAGTATGAATGCAAATCAGATGAAAAAGTAAAAAAATTATGAAAAGTGTCAGGAAGATCTGGTTTTCTGTTAATAAACATAGACAAACAAGCATGAGTGAAAAACATTGAGTTTGTGAATGGGTAATATTGAATGTTTCATAAAAAGAGGTGCAGATGGTTCATGTCTGCTAGACAGAGAGATCGTTCTTAGGAATCTTTTCTGGATTAACAGTAGTTTTTTGAGGTAAATTGGATAAGTTGCAGACCAGACAATATTGCAGTAATTCATATATGGAAATAAAAAAATATAATACAAAGTCATGTGAGCAGAGCGATTGATCAAGGGGCAAACCTTTTTTAGTATTCCAAGCATCTTCATTGACCTTTTGCAAACTTGGTCAATATGATTGTTCCAGTTCAAAACTTCATCCAAAACAACACCTAGAAATGTGGTGTGGGGTACTTGAAGGATTTCAGATCCATTAATAAATATTTTAGCTTCTTCTTTTGTGTAAGATTTGTTTTTGTTGCAGAAGATCATGTAGTAACATTTTTTTACATTGAGCGTTAGCTTGTTGATCTGGAACCAGTTAGAAACCGAAGATAATTCTTCATTTACACATGCAATAAGAGACTTGAAGTCATCATGAAAAGCCATAAGACTGGTGTCGTCAGCAAATAATAGGGGTAGAAGGTTATTACAAGACCTAGGCATGTCGTTAATGTAAATTAAGAATAATAAAGGGCCCAAGATTGATCCCTGTGGAACCCCAAAGAAAATGCTGGATTTATTAGATGCAACACCATTTAAATAAATAAACTGCTCTCTATTATCTAAGTAATTGATCAACCAATTTAGGGCAACATCCTGGATTCCATATCTATTGAGCTTTGAAATATGAATTTTATGATTGACAGTGTCAAATGCTTTACTTAAATCAAGAAAAACACAGAGCGATTTTTTTTCTTCTTTTTCCATCCAGAGCTGAAGAGATGTTATTGACAAGTTGCAGCAATGCATGTTCAGTTGAATAGTCCTGCGAAAGCCATATTGATGGTTATACAGGATGTTGTTAATAGCTAAGTACTTGGAGATTCTTGCATATACCAGTTTTTCCAAGATCTTTGAGAAACAAGGTAAGATGGATATTGGTCGATAGTTGCCAAAGTCGTTTGTGTTGCCAGATTTAAATATTCGTATGACTTTGGCAATTTTAAGTTGTTGAGGGATAATACCAGACTGAAGAGATAATGAGAGAATGTGAGCTAGGGGATGGATGATGTAAACTATAGTCTCTTTCATAAGACTGGTTTTAATACCATCATGACCTTGGGCAGCATTCTTAAGGTTCTTAATAATTTCATACACCTCTTCAGAACTGGGAATATCAAAACCAAGAAGTGATGAAAATGTACCTTTAATGAAGCTACATGGGTTCACATCAGAGTCCTTTATACTAGATGCCAAGGAGGAGCTTACATTGATAAAAAAAACTCATTGAAACCCTCAGCTATATCTTTTGCATCACAAAGAGGTCCATCCTTTCCTAACATCTCAGTAGGTGCAGCAGCTGGAGGTTTTTTGCAATTAAGTAATTGGTTGATGAGGTTCCAGGTCGACTTAATGTCGTTAGAAGCTTGAATGAACTTATTTGCATAATATGTTTTTTTTGCCTTCCTTAGTGATAGAGTAAACTTATTTTTATATTTCTTGTATATTTTCAAATTATCAGAAGTAGGGTTACTAATAGCTTTCCTATATAATTTATTTTTCTTGCGAGAACACTTCTTTAGTTCATCTGTTATCCAGGGTTTCCCTTTGGATGAGTCATCCTTGTTTTTTGAGGTGACCAGTGGAAAACAAGTCTCCAGAATTAAATTAAAATTAGCATAGAATAACTGATAGGCTTCATTAACATCTTGTGACTTGAGAACCTCATCCCAGGACATAACACTGATGAGGACTTATAGGACACCATGTTTTGTTTGGTAAATTTGCGGTGTTTGGTTTGCAAGTGATCCAAATTATTGCGTCTGTAATTTCCTTTGGTATGTATTATCGGAAATGAGTGGAGATGACTTACACAAAAATGAAATGATCAGCAGAGGGAGGGTAGTAGTTGAACAAGCCTCTGGCCGGCTGAAATTTAAATGGAGACGATTTCGTGAGCTACAAAACTCTCGTGTAGACGTAGTGGTGAAAGTCATTGTAGCAGTGTGTGCACTTCACAATATGTGCATTGGGGAGTGTGAAAAAACATGTGAGGAGCACCCACACGGGTGCCCTCGTGAAGAGGATGACAATGAGTGAGCATGTAGGCTACTCCTCCGTATTTTAATCGTCATTTACTTAGTTATTCAAGCAACTTATTTTTTACACTTTTACTACCATCAGAGTGTAAGTCCAAGTGAAAGCAATGCTGTGTAAAAATATAATTTGCAAGTTAAATATATCATCTAACAAAGAGGAAATTCAAAAACCAGTCCTCGTGGTACCTTTTAGTGGTCATTTTATTTCCAAACACTCTTTGCCATGTTATAGCAGAAGACCATCTTCAAAAAGATGCCTTTATCATTTCAACTCTGTATTATTTGCACATATATTTTTTAAAGTCTTTGTTTTTAGAAATATATAAAAACAAAAATGTAATGTGCAAAACCACATCTGTAATAAAACTCTTGTAAACTTAAGTCTCTTGAGTTCTGTAAACATAAACTCTATCAAAAATATATTCTTTTACACCCTTGAAATAACAAAATAAACATTGAGGCATAAGCAACATTCCCAACATAGAACATACCTCTCCATTTTCTTACATCATAAAAAGGAAAATAAAGTCTGCATCTTCATTCACGCTGGTGTGCCTGCAACAACTTTTCAAAGAGGGCATTTGTTGTTTTAATTTGGGCCATGATTTCATCGCGTCTGCGTTGAGAGGCTACCTCACACTCTTTTAGAAAAACCATCACTCCAGTTTTGTATTCTTGTTGCTTCCTTTTGTGCTTGAACCCCACAGCAGTATGAGGTGCTGGCGATGGCAAAGACCCTGAGCACTCAGAATCAGAAGACTGTGCAGCATCAAAACTGTAGTTAGGAGAAGATACACCTTCTTCTGTGGAAGAGTTAGCGAACTGGGGTGTTTGATTGGTTTGCTTGATGACCTCTGGGCGCCTGACAATTACTCCCTTTGCCGTCCTCAAATCGGCTGGCTGCAACTGCATCTCGTTGCGTGAACGGGCACTCACCTGTTTCAGAAAGATCTGGGGGGAACTATTTGCAGAGCAGTGGTGAAATCCTGGTCCATGAACAACCTTCCATCTCCATCCCGTTGATAAAGAGTTTGGGCTATGGGCTGGGTCATCCCCTGGTCCCAGTATATCATGGTGTCACTGGCGTACACTACAGAACAAATAAATTCACGTGAGAAAATTGCCTCCGACCGCACAGTACCCTACTGGAAGCTATCCTCGACTACTGCTAGCTAGCATCTGCGCTTGGGAGGTAAAACCAAACAATACGCTATTTTAAAAAACGACACTAAGTTTAAATGGCGATGTTATTAAAATTCTGTATGCCACAGCATCATGTAGGCTACAAACTAACCAACTAACATCAGCAGAGAACTTTTAACTTAATGCAATGCTTACCATTCACGATGCTTTTGTTGCTCTCCGCCATGTTGAAAGGTCAAAGTTTATCTCATCTCGGCAGCTCGGGTATCATAGAAATCCTCCAGCTTTCCAGTGGAAATTACAACGTGAGTGGGTGTTCATGTGCAATTTTGACGTCGGTTTTTGGTATTTACCAATAATTACTATAGGACATGGAGCATTAGTCCTGAACGTTCCGTGTAAATTACCATGGCAACGTATCCTGATAGAAAGTTAACCACGTTTGTGAGACTGAGAACCCAGGATTAACCCTGAAGTTACCTCATTAAACTGAAATACAGTTTCATTATACAGACCTGTGGTGAGATCCATGAGTCTTTACTGCGTTTTAACAAAAAGGCAACTGTACACAGACACAGACACAAAAAACTGATTTATTGAACTGAAAAGTAGCATTAAATTTCACTTAAACACTCATAAGTAAATACCATCAATATTACACAGAAAATATCACCAACCACATATGAAACCATGGATACACTGGATCAGTCCAACTGTAAAAAGCAGCTCAACAGCTGAAGAGAAGTCTTCAGACTGAAAACAGAGCCAAGGCCATGCACAAAACAGTTATCTATTGTTAGTTGTTAGAAATGCTGGTTCAACAAGACACTGATGCTTCAGCTTCTGGCTCTTCTGGTTCACCTTTTCACATCAGACTGAAGTTCCATCACTGAGCCCTGTTACTCCACTAATTACAAAAACAGCAACATGCAAAGATGTCTGCCTTAACCCCAGAGGAACCTGAATACAAGGTGCAGGTGAGGAGGGCACCGGCTTCAAGGGGGAGAGCTGTTGTGGCATCCTGACAGTCAGTCAGACACCTCACAACCTCTTTACCTTCTTGTGAACATGAACATAAGTGGCAGGAGGAGACGACCATGCCCCATGTCTGTTTTATTTTGGAGGTGGAGGGGAAAGGGGGTTAACAGACGTGATTAACGTCACTTCAAGTGTAGGCACTCATGGCTCTTCAGCAATGCACAGCAACAGCAGTCAGGTGGAAAATAAGAGTCTCTTGCACCAAACAAAGTTTCCTCCCAGAGTAGAAGACCTGGTTCTATGGTTAGAAAATGACTGATGGATGAACAATGGTGGAGTTACTAAATGATTCACCTACACATGAACATATTAAAAACAGTTGGAACGCAGCAAAATGTGGGACGTCTTTGGTGCTCAGTGAGCAGGAGCAGATGATGGACAACAGAGCTGTTGGCATCCTCTGTGATCCTAACTAAGGTAGTGATAAAGGAGTCTTGAATCATAACAGGAAACCACAGAAAACAACAAATATTTGAAGCTAGGTGTAGCTGCACATTAACCCTTGAGCTCAGACACTTATCTGCCCCCTCAGCTCCCAGTTCATCTCCAGCAAGTGTCAGCCATCTTGAACCGGGTCGGGGGCGCTGGACTCTCTCTGGACACAGACTGATAGAAGAAGAGATACACCAACCCAAGCCCTCCATTACATGTTAATCAGTCTATCAGGACTATTATTAATTATGTGCAGTAGTACTAAATCAAAATTTAAATATTCTTCTGTACCTTGTGAAATTTTATGTTAAAAAAATTAATAAAAAACATCACAGCATAGATGCAGTTTGGCCTGAAGATATTCTGGAAAGATATTTTCCATCAGAACTGCACAGTAGTCAGGGTCTCTTTGTTTGCATATACACAACCATAACGAGTCTGCTGCAGACGGAATGATGGAGTGCTCAGTGAAAGCTTGAGGAGCATGTTTGGAAGCAGGGAGAAAAGCAGAGCTGAAGGCCTGTCTGGAGACTTGGAAAGGGCCCCGGGGTTTGACTGTGGCCTGCAAGGCCGCTGCCCTCAGGGGACTGGGCTGGTGAGAGTCGTGGCCGATCTCATCATGTCTTGTAAGGTGGGAGTGCTGGTGGGGGACAGGGGGGAACATGGATCCACAGAGATTATTGGAGATCCGCTGCAGCTGAACGTGACCAGGCCAGCCAGCGCAGATCTGCCATCCTGTGCTGTGATTGGACATAATCCAGGAAGGCAGAAGACACAGAAAGGATTCTCAGAGTCCTGGTGGTGAGAAATCCACAATGCACCGTCCTCTGAGGGGCCATTGCTTTTACTTACTGCATGATGAAGCCAGGCTGGGGGGCCATGCGAGGAGGGGGCCTCTGAGGCAAAGCAGGGGGGTACTGTGACAGGAGATGAGTAGGGTAGCCAGAGGGGACATTGGGGAAGGGCTGGCTTGTTCTGGGAGGAATTGGCGGGTATGGCGATGGTGAGTAGAAGGCCAGAGGCTGGGAGGCTGCAGTTGGAGCCGGATTTAGGTTCAGGACTGGAGCGGGCTGGACTGGAGGAGGAGGGGGTTTCCTCCTGGGCTGGGGAACAGGGGATGAATCATTGCTGACATCGCCAAGGAGGGAGGCTGCCACCGACACGTCTTGAGAGCATGAGGTGGGGACAGATGACGGGGGAAGCTGTTGCCCCCTCAGAACCATCTCATGAAGCTTCTCGATCTTCACCCGTCTCAGGTGGGCCAGTTTCCTCCTGCTCTGGTAGGAATCGATGAACGAATCCAAGGACATGTTACCGTCCAGGAAGGAATCGGCCATGTTCTGTTGGAAAGGGCACAATGAGTCATGAAGATGGACAAAAATCAGAATGAGCTCTTCCCTTCATTGTTACTGTTATTCCTCTTATTGTTGTTGTTGTCATCTGCAGAAAGGAGTCCCTGAAGGACACATGAAGCCTTTACCTCAGTCTCCTCCTCAATCTTGGCTCCCTCGGCCTGCAGCAGAGCCAGCAGAGTGTCCAGGGAGCTGCTTCCTGACTGGTGGTCTGCTCAGTTAAAAAGAAAGAGGATATCAATGATTTTACTGTCTTTTAGTATCAAACTGAATTCTGGGACAATGAGATCCAGAGTCCTCCCACCTGAATACCATCAAACAGTGTCAGATTGACACGGCTCCATGGACAGATGCTGGACAGATGTGATGCACAATTTTCTCAAAGCTCAGTTCAACTTTGAGACAGTGCATTAAATCGAAACTACTACTGTTTTACTCTGCTTTGATCCATTCACTGACCAGAGCCACAAAACCACTACTCTAACCCTCTTTACCTCTGTCACACCATCAATGTCAAAGTCTGTAGTGCCACACACACACGAACATGAACACACACACACACACACACACAAAGATGAGAGTACAGTCCAACCAGTCAGCACAGATCCAGACCAGCTGTTCATTAACTGATGTAGGTCGCACTGACTGGTTGAACTTCAGCTCTTTGGTTCAGCACAAAACAATAACAGAAACTTCACTACACGGACATGACTCTGAATCTGAGAGCAAGAGCACAGCATATCACAATGAGAAACGCTGTCTCTGTCCGTCTCATCACAGTCTTTCAGTGTACGAAAACATCATATCAGAATAATAAAAACTCTTGATCGGTAACCTACATTCTACAAAAGCCATCTTTTGCTGACAACAAACAGAAGCACAGACCACTGCGTCATTTGCAGCGTTGGAGGTGCCGGCCTCCATCGGCAGGCAGATGCAGGGGGTTCATCTCCGACCGCTGCTGTCAGAACCTCAGGGTGTCCACACTGCACACCGCCAGAGAACATAGCAAAGTCAAACTTTAATCAGCTCCGTCGGAGAGCCAGGCAAGCTATTTTGAGATGGCTGCTGGGCAATGGCTACGTCGACAAGTGTCATCCCTCTTCTGCATATGCGAGAAAGTAAAGATGGGTACCAGTGAGGGACACCATAATCACAAGCAGCCTTTATAACCCAAGTAGGGGGGGCTCAGTCAGACCTGGACAAATCACATCATTGCCAGGGCTGCTATACTCTGGATGGGAATTATGGAAGCCAGTGGCACAGGTCTCCACAGCTGTGTTCACACAGAGTTAGACAAATAATGTTGAAGAACATTAAACAAAATGCAGGCTTCCTGTAAATGGCATGAAGCTTTTACTCTGAAAGGTAACAATCAACTGAAATCTCAACTCCAGTATAACATCCAGTTAAACATCAGCTGAGATCATGATTCCATTCGGTCTGGCTCTGCTGCACCATCTTCTCTTAGAAATGTTCTTGTTGTTGCTACATGCTGTCAATTTAACCATCATTTCAAAATAAAAGCCCTCAACAGAATAGTGCTCTTGCAGTTTTTGTTGCAGCAGCAGCAGCAACAACAACTATGACTCAAACATTAGAACTGAGAAATGTTCCCTTTGAGCTGAGTTTCATGGAATATTGGAAAGATTAAATAGATTGAGAATGAATTACCCTGTTAGTTTCAATCCTTTTTTCACATAATATCATCAAAGAGAAGCAGCAGGTCAACAGACAAAGGTACAGGCTGTATTGCTGGACCAGTGGTTAGAAGGCACAGCATGTTGAAGTATCAAATAATCTGAATAATCATTTAAATCCTGCTTAAATCTGTAACTCCAGTTAAGAAACAGAGTGACTGAAGGTTCAATAAAATAAAAGCTGAAATATAGATTATCATTGAATATACATATTCAGATCTGGTCCCTAAAATTACTTGGTAAAATTTTTGTGTGTATGAGTGTCTTCAGATTTCTGGGTCACATCACAGAGACAGATGAGCGGATGAATGCCGACTCTCAGTCTGTACCTAGAGAGGACTTGTGGAGCTGATAGGCCTCAAAGCTCTCTTGCAGGCGGGCATAGCTCTTGGTGAGCTGATCCTTCTTGTGCTCCAGTCTGGGCTGCAGGGCCAGGTTCTGCTCTGCCAGTGTCCGGTTGCTCATCAGAGTCTTCTCCTTGTTCTGCTGAACCTCCTGCATCTACAGCCCGGAAAGCACAACATCAGCCGCATTTTCACACCATCACCTTAAATCGTTACATCGTCTACAAGAACAGAAGCAACAAAAACTTTAAATTTATTATAGTGAACATTAACAGAGAATTGTCCAGCTTAAAATGTCAGTCTTCACTCCCACAATCCTCCCCACAAATACAAAGGCCAGTCAGAACACCACGTTTCACAGAGAATACAAAACCCTGTTATCCATCAGCTGCATTGTTCAATTTCATGAGACAGATTTCTAATTCTTCAGCAAATTAACTTCAACAAGAAAAGTTGAATCTACCGATGACAGTGATGATGTGTCCTGATCAGAGGACAAACTGACCAACTCAGCTGCTCCTGAGTTAACTTAACAGACCAAAATATCACAGCAGTAAGAAAGCCGTACATCATTTGACATAAATCAACTGCATTTAATTAAGGTGAGGTGGACCTGAACCTTGCAGCTGTGCAGACAGACAACAGGGACAGTGAACACCACACTGACAGGTGTCATAGAATTTCAGATGAAGAAGGTCAGGTAAGAGAAGAAGTCATTAGCAGGGCTCTGCTTCAGCTGATTCTGAATAAGCAATCACCAGAGTCTCAGATACTGTTGATAAATAACTATGGATGAGTCAACAGAGTGAGACAAATGGCTGCACAGCCTTGTCACCGTTACATAAAATAAAAACCCAGCTAAAGCAGACAGTTAAAGACTTAAGTAATCAGTCAATCAATAACTGGTCTGAGCTCTGATGTAATTCATCTTAAGAAACAACCAGAGGAATTTAGGTCAATCGCATGACATGAGAAAATAGCCAACATTCAATGAAAAAAATCTTTCTGTTGCTGCCACTTTATCAGTAGTCGATGTTGGGATCTCTATCCATGTGCTCTGAAAAGAACAATAGAGAGGCCTACATTTCCTTCCAAAAGCCTGAGCCAGAGTAGGCTGATCATTTGGAAATGTCGCCACCATCCCCACGATTTCACACCTAGATGTGAGTCTGAGTTTGAACTAAAATTCAACGTGGACCTTGGCTGAAATCAGGCACACTCAGCAGGGTTCCCCGGCGACGTCATTCAGGAAATAAAGGCGCCGCCGCGACCCTCCTCCGGGCTTTTTCCCAGTGCACCAGTTACAGTAGAGAGCTACTCCGAGCTTTCTCCATGACCTGGCCGCCGAAGGGAGCAACACTATCTCAAACGTTTGACTTCCACCACCTTAAAGCCTAGCTCACTGTCTTCAACTCGCAGGGCGAGCACACAGACTTTTGTTGTTGTTTTTCTTTCTTTTTTTGGACCGGGCGTAGATCGCTGTGCTATCAGTTGATCTTACGTCCTGTAACGACAAGCGCACCCACTTTGTTAAAGAGGCAATAAAGTGCAAACCTTCCACCCGTGATCTTCCCTGCTGCCGCCGAGGACATCATCATCATATCGCCCCACCAGAGGAGTGAGGCACAGACCGCTCAACCCCCAGTCACAGAACGCGCTGCGCACACCCGAGGCTGATCTCTTTCACTTTCTCCTTCAAACTCCAAAGGATCGGAGCAACGAGAAGTAAGAGGCTTATGTCTCGGCAGAGATAATTACCATAGAGTGCAGTTGTATTTGTATTTGAAAGTTGACTTGCAAGTGCTGTGATTTGTTTTTCCTTGTTGTCGGTCGTCCACCGCGGACAGCTGATAAGCCAATCATCACTAGTTAAACAACCAATACCCGACCCGGTAGACTCCGGTTTGCCGGCTCCGCTATTGCGTAGTTATATTGTGATTATCAGCTGTGGTCACGATTTTTTGTAGACTCTGGCTGTGTCCGAAACCACCCCCCACTCGTTATTGACTATATAGGGAGATGAATGTATCGGACTATATAGTGAACTCATTCACAAAATGAACAATCGCTTTTGGGACACTACTTTTGGCGCCGTTAATTGCGTCATCGCTGTCGTGCAATTAAAACGTGCCCAACTCTTGGCTAAAGACAGAAAAAAAACTTTTCTGTTTATCACTGAATTTTGTTAGAGGCTTTTGATAATCCTGTACTGCACTGTAATTTTTATTCTCGTATTTGGTCTTCTTTCATTATATTGTAACGACCTGGGCATGTTACTGTTTATGTGTTCTTGGTTAAACATGAGTTTAGGCCCATATTGTTCGTTAGATGTTAGTGTTGGGATATCCGAGGGTCCGTGAACACACCTTGAGGAAGTAGCAGCAGGGTGTGTATAGAGTGTGGCTCTCCTAAAAAGAATAAGAAAGACAGCAGCACTTGTCAACTGTTTCCTCTTTGTGTTATTTTGGCGTTGGCTACGGCCCACAGTAGCCTGTGTTAGCGTGAGGAATAAAGTACCAGCTAAACCGGCTAACGTCTTGGCGTGTGGTTTATGACAGACGTCACATTGGTGTCAGAAGAAAGCTGCTAACAGACGTCGCCTTCGGAGTACCGGACCGTCCGCCATCTTGACAATAACGACCGGTAACGCCATGAACCTTCTGCCGACAGTACGTCCGAAAGTAAAGAAGGAGAGGGGTGACGAACTGGGTCACTTTCCCGCTACCGGGGCTTCAGGAGCAACAGGACACAGAGAGAGGGTGAGGGACATGACTCTTCAAATGGCTGCTCAGGCGGGCTTTGGCCTGGCGGGCCGCCCGGAGGAGGGTCAGGGCGCACATGGGAGTGCACTGGCACCCGGGGCTGTGCGTGTGGAGCCGCGTGCCGAGCTGCCGTCCATGAAGACCCCCAAGTATGATGGCAAGGCTGATTGGGAGGCTTGTCATGCCCAGTTTGAAATTTCAGCTCAAGCCTGCAAGTGGTCCACTGAAGTGAAAGCCCTGCAACTAGCTATGTGCCTGAGTGGTGACGCCTTGTCGAGCCTCCTGCTTCCAAGTCCTGATGATAGAAGCGATTATGATGCCTTAGTGGGTGCGCTAAAAAGGTGTTTTGGACTTTGCTCAGCGGCCAGCCTGCTCCGCTCTGAGCTGCCGACAACGACGACCTGGGGAGCCGTTGAGGGATCTCGCCAACGACATTGAGGGTCTAGTTCACCGCACCTATGCCCACATGCCCCCCCATCCAAAGTGAATTGGCGCGGGACCACTTCCTCCAGGTGCTGCTGCCAGCCGACCTACGTGTCCAGACGCTGCTGGCTCACCCCAGATCCCTCCAGGAAGCCTTGGAGCTGGCCTCAGAGAGAGAAATGCTGTGCGTTGGTCCTCTCGAGGCCGCAGTGGACTATCCACCAAAGGCGAGAGCAGCGAGGGGGGCTGACATGGATGTGACAAAACCCGCCTGGGCACAAGAACTGACACAGCTGGTCCGTGCAGTCTCACTTCAGGGAGGACGGCATTCTAGGCCACGCCCGAGGACCTGCTGGGGATGCGGGCAACCAGGCCATCTGATCAGAGAGTGTCCACATGCACCTGCGAACCAGGGAAAAGAGACAGGGACCGCATCGTCGGGACGATGCGGATCCCTGGGACGGTGTCCCGACCTGACACAAACAGAGATACAGCGCTCCTCAATCAAAGAGAGACATCGTGGCTGGCGGCTGATGTGGACGGTCAGTTGGAGCGACTTGTATTACTGGGGCGAACCTGGGTCGGGGACTGCTGGTACACACCAATGACTGTCGAGGGGACATGCTGTTCTGCACTGGTGGACACAGGTTCCTCAGCAACTCTGATAACACCTGATGTGTTGGGGAAGGGGATAACAGTTTTTCCCACCGTAGTGAAACTACAGACTGTTACTGGCGAGTGGGCACCCATGCGGGGTGAGGCGGTAATAACTCTGGGGTTGGGAAAGAAAAAGGTTCGCTGCCCGGTGTGGGTTGCGGATCTGGAAGACTGTATATTGGGGCTGAATGTCCTTAAGGCATTGGACTGCGTCATTGACACCAAGAGGGGCACTCTCATCCTTCCAGATGGTCACGTTGTCCAGATGTCTAGGCGGCCAACTCAGCCAGACAGCCCATCAGCCCACACCATTACCATATTGCCTGCTGAGACAACCTCCAACATGACTGCCTGCTCCACCCCGCCAAATGAACCGTGCACACCAACCCTCAGCATGTCTGTCACTGAACCCCAGCCATGGACCGTGCCCCCCACTGCTGGCTGCACTATCAGGAGTGAACCAATCAAAATGCCCCCCACCCCACCCAATGAGCCACCTCCACAGCAGCTCTCAGCCATTGCATTGCCTGATAGCAGAGAGAGAGTTTCAGTGGTGAGGGATGTCTGGCAGAAAAACTGCGAGGGTCTGACTCACAGTGAAAGAGATCTGTTGTGGCAGCTCCTACTCGAGTTCAAGGACTGTTTTTCACTGTCGGAGGAGGATGTGGGCCGGACCGATCTCACTGAACATCACATTGAAACTGGTGATGCCCCTCCCATTAGGATGAGACCCAGACGCATGCCTCTAGCCAGACGATCAGCAGCAGATAAGGCCCAACAGGAGATGGAACGGGCGGGACTCATTGAGCCTTCCACCAGCTCGTGGGCTGCCCCCGTCGTCATTGTCCCCAAAAAGACGCATGTTGACTGGTGGTTCTGTGTGGATTTCAGACCCCTCAACAAGGTGACCATAAAAGACCCCTATCCTCTTCCACGCATCGATGAAACCCTGGACGTGGTGGCGGGGTCTTCTTGGTTTTCATCGCTGGACCTCCGCAGCGGGTACTGGCAGGTCCCCCTTGCCCCGGACTCCAGACCTAAGACAGCCTTCATGACCAGCAGGGGTTCGTGGCAGTTCAAAGTTCTTCCATTTGGCCTCTGCAATGCCCCCGCTACATTTGAAAGACTGATGGACAAGGTACTGGCTGGTATTCCCCGCCAAGAGTGTGTTGTCTACCTGGACGACATTCTTGTGCATGGGGGATCATTCGAGTTGGCCCTTGGAGCTCTCAGGCGGGTGTTAGAGAGGATGACGGTAGCAGGATTGAAACTACATCCCCAGAAGTGCCACTTTATGAGACGGGAGGTCTCATTCCTAGGCCACAGACTTGGCAGAGGCGGAGTCAGCACCATGGATGACAAGGTACAAGCTGTGAAGGTCTGGCCCACCCCCAGCTCAGTGCGGGAGCTGATGAGTTTTCTGGGACTGTCCTCCTATTACAGGAGGTTTGTGAAGGGGTTCGCCTGCATTGCTGCACCCCTGTTCCGGCTGCTGCGTAAGGGGGAGGACTTTGTGTGGACGGAGGAGTGTCATGCAGCATTCACCTCACTACAGAGGGCTCTTATGGAAGCCCCAGTTCTTGCCCCACCTGATCTCGCCCTACCTTTCGTCCTTGATACGGATGCCAGCAGAGTTGGCTCGGGGGCTGTGCTGTCACAGGTGACACCTGGAGGGGAGAGAGTGTTGGCGTATCACAGCAGGACATTCAACACCGCTGAACGTCGCTACTGTGTCACCAGGAGGGAGTTACTCGCTGTGGTCAGCGCTATCCGACACTTCAGGTATTACCTGGGGGGCCTCCACTTCACAGTCAGGACTGATCACTCAGCGTTGCAGTGGCTAATGACTTTCAAAGAACCAGAAGGCCAGCTGGCACGCTGGATTGAAGAGCTGCAGGCATACGACTTCACTGTGGTCTACAGACCAGGCGCTCAACACGAAAACGCAGATGCGCTTTCCCGCCGGCCCTGCATCACTGACGGCTGCCATTACTGTGAGAAAAGGGAGGTACAGGAGGATGAGCAGCTGCAACAGGTGGTGAAATGTGCAGCAGGGACACCTGAGAGGCCGGCTACTGAGCAAGGGGCGATAACTGTGGATTCAGCTGAGTGGGGGCGCAAGCAGGAGGAGGACAGTGACATCAGTCCGGTCCGCTCATGGGTGGCAGCACAACACAGACCCTCCTGGCAGGAGGTCGGCATGTGTTCTCGTGCCACTAAAGGACTCTGGTCAATGTTTGAAGTCCTGCGGCTACAGGAAGGGGTGTTGCAGCGAGGATGGAAAGAACCAGCAACAGGCGAAACACAGTGGCAGGTAGTGGTGCCAAAAACCCTACGGGGTGTGGTGCTCCAGGCGGTGCACGGAGGCCCAAGATCGGGACACTTCGGGGTCAGTAAAACACTCTGCCGTGTCCGCCAGGGATTCTACTGGGGCCAACATAGGCGAGAGGTGGAAGACTACTGCCGCCGATGTGATAGCTGCACAGCAAAGAAGGGCCCCACAGACCAATCTCATGCCCAACTCCAGCAGTTTCCAGTGGGGGGCCCTATGGAGAGAGTGGCGATTGATGTCCTTGGGCCATTTCCCCGCAAAGAGCGAGGGAACCGCTACATCCTGACTGCTATGGACTACTTTACCAAGTGGCCCGAAGCCTACTGTTTGCCAAACCAGGAGGCGGAAACCATAGTTGACGCACTGGTGGAGGGAATGTTCAGTAGATTCGGAGCGGCTGAAATAATCCACACAGATCAGGGCAGGAACTTCGAGTCTCGGGTGTTTGCAGCCATGAGTGAAAAACTTGGCTCCCACAAGACCCGCACTACGCCCCTCCATCCACAGAGTGACGGGTTAGTGGACAGATTTAACCATACACTGACACAACAGCTGGCGATAGTGACTGCGAAACATCAACAAGACTGGGATAACCATGTTCCCCTTGTACTAATGGCATATCGGTCCGCAGTTCAAGACTCCACCTCCTGCTCCCCTGCCCTTCTCATGTTAGGCCGGGAGATCCGGACTCCGGCTGAGATGATGGTGGGCAAGCCACCTAACTCCCCTGCAGACCCTCCAGGTCCTGAGTACGCCAGGAAACTCCAGGACCGCTTGGAGTCCGCCCATGAGTTCGCCAGAGACCAGCTGCGAAGTGCAGGGGCAAAACAAAAAAGACACTATGACATACAGACCAAGGGACGCCTCTTCTTGGCTGGAGAGCTGGTCTGGGTGTACAACCCTCAGAGGAAAAAAGGCAGGTGCCCGAAGCTGGAGAGTGACTGGATGGGGCCCTGCAGGGTCCTGGAGAGACTGGGAGAAGTTGTATACAGGGTCCAGTTACTGCCAAAGTGAAGGAAAGTTGCCTTGCATAGGGATAGGCTGGCACCCTACCACGGAACGGCCACCTCATCAGAGCCGGACCCTCAGGCAAGTGGAGTCCTGGACAGTGTGCCGAATTCCCCACAGGGTCACCCTTTGGATGTGAGTTCCCTGCCCACCCTTTCCCCAAATGGACTGTTGCCCTCTGCCCTGGCCCCCTCTCTTCCCTCCCCGGGTCGCAGGCAGCCCCGGAGAAACCGCAGGCCCCCTGGACACTTGAGAGACTTTGTTGTCCCCTCGGGGACGAGGGACTTTGAAAGGGGGGGGGGGGGGTAGTGTAACGACCTGGGCATGTTACTGTTTATGTGTTCTTGGTTAAACATGAGTTTAGGCCCATATTGTTCGTTAGATGTTAGTGTTGGGATATCCGAGGGTCCGTGAACACACCTTGAGGAAGTAGCAGCAGGGTGTGTATAGAGTGTGGCTCTACTAAAAAGAATAAGAAAGACGGCAGCGCTTGTCAACTGTTTCCTTTTTGTGTTATTTTGGCGTTGGTTACGGCCCACAGAAGCCTGTGTTAGCGTGAGGAATAAAGTACCAGCTAAACCGGCTAACGTCTTGGTGTGTGGTTTATGAGAGACGTCACAATATTTTTATTTTCTATTCTCTTGGCTCTCAGGTAACAGATTTTAATTGTAATCTAACGTTACTTGAATGTGTGATTATACGGTGTTTTGCACGATGTTAATGCTCTTTACATTCATGTAAACAGTACGTTTAATTTCCTTGTTTTTGAAATGTGCTCTAAAATAAACAATTCTGTTCTGCTGGAATCGCCATTTTTGCCGCGAGCGCAATGCATCATGGGATATTTTGCTTGGGTTAGTGACCATCAGTTATTCACTACTTTTCACAATGCATTGTGGGATACTTTGAGTGCACCACATTTTGTCGCAAAACATTCGGACACCACTACAAAACGACAAGCTCACTATATAGTGCACTATATAGATATTAGGAGGTGGTTTCGGACATAGCCTCTCTGTGTGTCTCTCTCTTCCCAATCACACACACATCCCCCCTACACATAGACATTATAGTTGCCGTCGGGTGTGGTCGCGTGATCTTGAGTCCATTACACGAAGGTTGCCTTGGTAACGCGTAAAGCTCAGGGGTCGCTCCCCTTTCCCTTTGCTCACGCGATGAGTCGCTATTTTGGCTCCGGCAAGAGCATAGCCTACGCCACTCTGCCGCCATCTTGGCTCCTAAAGGCATGTCACTCACGTGACCCCGCCGCCACTATCCCTCTCTATCTCTTTCCCTCTAACTCCTCCCTACACACATGCACATACATACACAGCACCGCCAGTGTTGCCAGGTCTGCTTGTTATAAGTGACTTTGGGCTTGTTCTGTAAAGTCACTTGCAAATATCGTCAGTCGCGGGTTGCGGGTTTTTTGGGCTTGTTTTTTAAAGTGCGGTTGCTTATTTGGACTTGCTCTGCTCCGTGTATGAACCCCTCCTGATTATCTCCCAGCTCTCCACAACCACAATAAAGCTAAACGCAGCAGTTTGTCCTTTTTCCTTTAAGGATCTGTCCACAAACCGTGCGCCGGGACCGCACTGGCACCGAAAAGCGCAAAACAACAAAAAAAAACAAACCCCAAAACACC
Organism: Remorina albescens; assembly: GCA_034769265.1. Taxonomy (NCBI): domain Eukaryota; kingdom Metazoa; phylum Chordata; class Actinopteri; order Carangiformes; family Echeneidae; genus Remorina; species Remorina albescens. The sequence goes on from CM068485.1 coordinate 3,127,591, forward strand.
AAGAACAACAGCAAAAAAAAAAGAACTCCACAGCTTTTTCATCTGTTGGGCTTACGGACATCGGTTTGACTGTCTTAAAACAAAATGAGCCACAAGTGAGCTGAAGCTAGCCACTTACAGCCTGTCACACATCAGTCAGAGCTGTCAATCATCTCGGTGAACTAGCTGGATCTACCTCAACTGATAAAGAAGTCAAAATGCTAAAACCAGTAACCAGAGGAATGGTGCAACGGACCCATGCATGTTCAAAGACCTGATGAGTTATTGTGGAGGTGCCCAGTATTCCCTTGTATTAGATGAAAAATATTTACTGTTTTCTAGCAAACAATATATATATATACTGTTATGAAATTGCCTCTCTCTTACACAATGTCGTAAGTTTAGGTCAGTGGTTGGGCTTTTTTTTTTTTTTTTGAGTCGCTTTTTTGGGGCTTGTTTCATTAGAGCTCGTTGCTTGTTTCTCTTGCAAGATCTGGCAACACTGATCACCATTGTGACTGCTGTTGCTACTGATGAATGCTATTGCTAACGCTATCGCCAGTACTAATGCCATTACATGTATGTTGCCTGTCGTAGTTAGTAACTAGTGCTAGCTTTTGATAATTGAATTATGATAGCCTTTATCCCAAGTACTGTTATTTTTTACCAATTATTGCTGTGTATAAATCCTATTATAATTTCATCAGTCGTTGTTTGTGATTATTGTGGTTATACAATTGTGACAGTTGCTGGATTCATAACAGTCAGTGCTCGAGCTCCTCCTTTAGCAACCTTCTGAGACTGAATTCCACTTTTGTAAATTTGGTTATTTGTCCCTGATGTCAAGGTGGTGCCCCGAGATTTACTTGTTTAGTAGATATTTCTGATTATTAATAATCAGTCCCCTCAATTATTATTATAAATCGCCAATAACCAAATTGCCCCTACTAGTGCACAACATCTATAAATGCAAAATGAAGCATAACTGTCTGATACTGGTGTCTCATGCTGGGCTGGATCACTGACAGACAGACTTAAATGAGGAAACAGGGATATGACAGCTGACAGAACAAAACAATGAGCTCAAATAGACAAAAAAAAGAGGACAATGAGTTATCACTAGAGCTAACATCTGGATCGTACACTTCCTATACTCTTACTGTAAAGAAATTAAAAAAAGGCTGCAGTGAGATCACAGGAGGATTTCAGAAAAGGTACTTCCTGCTTCTGACTCATTTCACACAAATCACCAACACAATCTTACTATCACCAGGTTGGGGGAGTATGTGGAGGAAAGGTCTGCAGATAAACTAAAGTAGGAGGAAGTGGAGGAGTCCCTACAATGGAGCAGGAAAATGACTTGTGTCTGTTATCTCCGTCACATCTTTAAACCACAGACCCTCCACTCACTACAGAAAGGCTGGAATTACCTCAGGAAACAGACCACAGACCTGGACCACTGACATGGACCGCGTAGATAATAACATTAATACCGATGCTACACTTACAAACTAAACCAGGTTCTTCATACTCGGGTTTTAGCTTATTGCATGTGTGGGTAAGTGCATATGCGGATTGTTAATGACTTCACACTGACTAATTTTGAAATGACCTTAATCCAGTCAATGTTTCAACTCCTTCCATAATAATCTGCTCCGCTACAGCTGGTTTTGTGCAGAGATTATATGTTTATAAAATACAGAATTCACAACAAAGTCAACAGAGCTTGTACTCTCTGTCCTGCTGCGTTCACCACTGGTCAACCTGACTGATCCAGTCAGGAAGCAGAGGAGGGGTTGGTCATAGCCACAACAACACAACCCTTAACTTTCACACTGAACCAGCATCAGCTGTGTTTTGATCTGCAGGCTGTTTCCACCCAGCACTGATTTACACCAGACAACAGCTGACAGGCCGACTGGTGATGAGGAGGCAACAAATCCAGTGAGAACGCCAACTGTCACATGCTGCTGTAGCAAAACAAACATGAAAGACGACCAGGAGCCTGTTCTGTATATAGTAGGAGCTAAACCGTCGTCAGGACCAGGGATCAGACTGTCTGTGCTTTAAAGCCCCTGAACCAACAATTATGATTGATCATGAATAATAAAATTAATTAAAATGAGCATTTGCCATCATCAGACATTTAAACAAAGTCAACATTAGAATCAGTTTGTAAAAACCAGAGTTGGACTGTTTGAATGAATTGTTGCCAACCAGCAAATTAAAATATACATTATAATATTGTGTTGGACTGGACCTCTAGTCTGCCTGCTCTGTAGTGATGCTGCTGACACACAAAGCACTGCCTGTGATTTGGATATTGTCCTTGGCAACATTGTGTTTTCTAGTATAAACATGTGAAAACATGATGTGATATTGCAGTAAAACAAGGTCATCTTCAACCCAGGGTCACTGGGCAGCAGCATGGAGGTCTCTCCTCAGATCTCAGGCATCTACACTGATCCTGTGACTCCACAAACCAACAGTGAAGCTTCAAAACACACACAACATGCGAGTGAACTGAGCCAGAGCCACACAGGTACGACACATTCAGGGTCATTCGTGGAATAAAGGAAGTCGAAACAAATTCATGGCAACAATATTTGCATTATTCAAAAGGCAGCACAGACAGACACAAAAACACAAAATGAGATTATTGCCTTCAGCTCAGTAATTTATGTACATCAGAAGGAGGGTTGTGTTCAAGCTCTACAGCTGTACAATGTCTCACTGCACTCTCAGGTTTCACTTACTGCATTATGACAGCCCAGCCTTTGTTTTTCGTCAGCATTAGAAAGGAATAACTTCCAGACAGGTTCACCTTGCATTCAGGCGAGTCTTCACTCTGCTCAAACCTCGTGACAGATTTAAATTACCATCTACTGTGTCATGGCAGCAAACAAACCCCTCCCTCCCTGATACCTGTGGTTTGGGTGTGGAGCAAAAACACCACTGACAACACAAAAGACCAGCTGACAGGACTACATTCATCCAAGTCCAACAATACTGCTTTCTACTTCCTGCTTCTCAGAGGCCAAGTGGATCTGGGCCACCAAGGATGAGGTGGATGAAGAGGACAGAGAGTAACCTTTTTCTATCATATTCAGGGCCGTGCATCTTCACGCTTACACAAAACAGTATTAAATTAGATGATGACATGAAAACAGAAAGGAAGACTTCCTGTGTCCCAAAGTTGTGTTAAATGTCTGCAATCTCCGAGCAGGTCAAGCTGTGGGGGAGTAGGAGATAGAAGTTTCCCTCAAGTTTTTCCCTCAATCCCGCTAATATATCAGCTCTCTGTGTTGATGTGTCACATTCGTACCTGTAGGTAAAACATCTTATCTCCTGCATGGGAAAACTTACCAGCTGCTTATCAAGACCTGGACTCATGACACAGCAGCTTCGTGATAAAGGGGAGGATCCGGATCAGATTCCTGATGTGAGCCTCAGGCCTGAGCTCAGCTGAGGGAGTCAATATTGGTGTACTTACAATGAAAACAAACCATCTCCCGACATTATCAACCCTTTAAAACCAACTTGGTTGTGACGGGCTGCGGAGGATTCGGCACCGACAGCTCCAGCCCTGGAAGTCTAATTCTCCGAGCCCCGGACCGGACAGTGAACCGAGCACGGGTTCTGCTCAGACGCTTTTTCGGCCTTATACCTTATATTTTGAGCAGGAGTCCGACGTGACTGCCGGGGCAGGGCCAACACTTCCATTATAGTCCCTGCAAATGACTGAATCTAGACGACTCCGTGGTGGAGCCTGAACTGTCCACAGGACAGACCTGAGCCATAGCGAGTTAAAACTTGAGACAAAGATCTGTCCCGAGGTTACCGAACGGTTGGGTTCCCAGGGCGTTCGGCGTCCGTTACAGGGTGCTTGGCCTGAAGCCGTCGTAAGTCGAAGCGGCTGTTTCTGTGACCTTCCCGGCAGTAACGACAAACAACAAAGAAGCAAGGAAGAGGACTCGGCTTACATCCACCCAGACCCCATACCTCGTCCAGGTCTTGGACCATTCTAGACATCTTCTCGTCGTCCTCCAGGATCTCGTTGAGCTGGGTCATCGTGTAAGCGCCGAACTTGTCGTTGAAAGTGGACATTTTGTGTGTTTATTGTGTGTCCGTGTCGGACGGTGACAGCTGACTGAGCCACTTCGACGGGAACTGGAGGAGATACAGGCCCCGTGCTGCTTTCAGTGCCCGGCGGAAAACACAGGACTGCGGGCAGCAACAGCTCACGGAGTGCTGGGTGATGAGAACTGTTGACTCACTTGGGAGCCAAATTAAGACCTGAATTCATCTTATATGACTTTTAACTGTGTAAACACTGAGCCGCCAAACATATAATCGTATTTCAGCCTAAACTTAAATTTCTATTATGGTTAAGATGCGTTCAAGTGCATGAGGATGTGCATGTTCCCCTGACAGTTGGGTAACCACTTTATTAAGCTACTGATCATGAGTTTAATAAAGAATTAAAAAAATTACAAAAATAGAATCAGAGGGATCTGGGCCTGTTTATAGCAGGTAAAGATCCAACTGATCACTTTTACATTGGGATTGTTGATCGATTTTATCTATAGCTTCTCTCAGTCAAATAAATGTATTTATTATCATAGAAATAGATCAATAAAATGAAAAAACAACTATATATATATGTGTGTGTGTATGTGTGTGTGTCCAATGTTTAAAGACGTGTAGTTTAACATCAGTGTAGAACAGAGAAAATCTGCTTTTCTCTTGACTGAGAGTTTCAGTTTCAGATTTAATGTAGGCAAAATATTTTAATCACTAAACATCCCCAGTATACCACTCATGTGACATGTGTCCTCATTCATTATGATATTACTGCCCAGGACTCCATGTGGAGCAGTGGTGGACAGTAACAAAGTAAATTTACTTAAGTACAGTTTATGAGGATCTTTACTTTACTTTAATGATTTAATTTTAGTAAACTTTCTATTTTTACTCCACTACATTTGAAAGGCATATATTGTACTTTTGACTCTACTACATTTCTATGAATTACTCGTTACATTTGCGTTGGAAAATTCCATAAACTCCGTCCATGCGCATCTCTTCTGTTCAAGTGGTGTTGCCGTAGCTGTCCCTTGCGCATGCGGCACTCAGTTTAGGCGGTGAGCTTGCAGGTAAAGTTCAAGCGGGAGAGGAGAGGTGATGTGCTGCAGTTGTGTACTAGTCTTGGCTTTGGCAGGCAATGGAGACGAAAATACCCTCCCTGAACTCCATGTTTAAAGTCACATGGAGTTCACAGAGCTTAAGAATGATTTTTATTGTTTAAAATTTGTTACATTTGGATTTGACACGTTGGCTTCCATCCCCGCTGTGTCCAACCCGCCTCTCAAGCTGAACACCGCCCTGCCTGCCTCTGCTGCCTGTGAAAGGCATTTTAGTACTGCTGGGTGCAGCTTCACTCCAAGACGGTGAAAAATTACTTCACAGAACTTTGAAAACCAGCTTCTGCTAAAGCAGAACAAGAACTTCTTCCAGTTTTAGCAGTAGATTAAAAGGAGGACAGGAGAGAGAGGAGGGGGAAGCAGACCGTGGTGAAGTTGGTTGGTTATTCGATATTGGCTTGACATTCGTTATTTGTGCTTTTAATCGGAGACCACAGCAGTGTCAACATAATTAAAGATTGTAGCTTATAGATACGTCATCATATTTTGATATACTATAAGATTACTGTAAACTATCCTCACGATTTCAAGTTTTACCAGAAAACTTAGTCTTACCTTTGTCAATTTACCGTCACTCGGCGTGGTCCACTTACCGTCTGTAAATTACACGTTTCAGTGTTAATTAAGTCATGAAAAATGTCCACCAAAAATAAATAAAAAAATGTCCCTTTACCATTCTGTTTGCCACATAGGCACGTGGAAGGGCAGGGAGGTCCTAGAAAAGAGCCACGCCGCCAAAATTAAATTTTGCAATTGTAATTAAGTTTCTTTGACTGAAGTGGTCCTGGCTGCAGAACAAGTAATCACAGGGGTTGATGCTTTCGTCATTTTCCCCACGTTATTTGCCTAATAGTTGTAAGTTTTTATGAGAGATGATTTTTAACAGAAAACACAGGAAATCCATCAAGCTTAATATGTTTAATTTTACCAAATAACTTTTGTAGCTAAGATATTGATAAAATGCTAAGCATTAACCATTCTTGCTTGCATACCACTCAAGTCTTCACTGTTTTTGTTGTTGTTGTTGTTGTTGTTGTTGTTGTTGTTTGTTTGTTTTTTTGCTCCTAATCTAAAAAAAAACCTACAACAGCTATGTTTTTATGTTCACAGATTGCTCTTACCATGCTCATCTTGAGACTTTCCCCATCAGGAGAGTAAAGAGAGAGAGAGTGAGAAAGGTTAGACAGGGTAAACAGACACCCATTTAAATTAGCTGACTCTGTTGTAATTAATTGTAATTATGTACTGTCTCTGCAAAAACAAACAATACTTATTTGTTGAAATTCCACACCGTGCACTGTTAATTTTAGAAAAATTCTTGTGTGTATCATCTGTAGAGTCTTTCTCAATCAGATTAAAACACAGTTTATACTGAACATATCATTATGAAACAATGTAAATATCAGAAATGTCCCAATGCACCAACAAAAGTCAGTGACTGCAACCACAGATGATAGCTGATTTCTAAGATTGGGATTGATGCCTTTTAGAATATTGATAGATGTCTTTCTTTTTTGTTGTTCTTTATTGTCTTTATAGGGCAAAACAGAGATATTGGTGGGGTGGGAGCCCTGTCAAGTTTGGTATGTATTCTGCAATTTTGCTTAATCTCTCCCTCTATAGGCCCCTGCATTAATACTTAACTTGTAGTTTATTACTGATTCATTATGTACTCAGTTGTTTAGAACAATTACTTTGTTCAAAGTAGCAGTGGTCTTTAATAGGTGGAAATTAAATAGACATGGAATACTCTAGGGGTGTCCTCGACTAAGGATTTTCATAGTTCAATCAGATTTGCTCTATAGTTGGCTAGTCGTTGAATCAGGTTGTTTTTTCTGTCATTTTTCCACTCCAGAGATAAGAGCTAAAACACCTGAATAAACAAATTTAATTCTTCAGTTGGTATAAGATTACAACAACATGACATTCTCCATCCATCCTTTTCCTGATCTCACTCATTATGCTACGTGCATGACATCACCGTCTCTCCTTTTGGGGATGGTGTAGGGATGACGAGTACGAGTGTGTGCTGTAAATTAACGAGTGTGTGTGGAGAATGAAAATGTTAAGTCCCATCATTGTGTGGTCATGATATGTACATCAGTGCTTGTCGCCGGTTCATGGGTCGAGTGTCAGTGCACCACGGATAGCGCTGTTGTGTGTGTGTGTGTGTGTGTATATAGGTGCTGCGTGATCGATAGAGAACGAGTCCCTTTAGTTTAATCTTGTAAATAGAACTTTAGGTTCGAAATTAATTTTCGGGAAACAACATCAGGTGATGACAGAGAGAGAGAGGTTATATTATAAGAAACATTCTATGTAAAATCAGATGTTCAGGGTTAGGGAGCACCCCTATTTATTCAGAATGGTACAATCTTTTTTTCATAACCACATTTTCCAACAATCGAACGACAAGGTTGATAGTCGACGATTCGATTCGGAGAGGTCTGATTCGACTATCTGAGGTCACCTCTAGAATATTCTGTAGGGTCTGTGCTTGATACATGTTAAAAGGTTAAGCTTATTAGAAATACTCAGCAAGCACCAGTAACAAAAGTAACATTTCTCATCTGTTTTCAGTGGCAAGGAGTGGGCCGATTCCTGGCAGTCAAAGGATTCTCTTCAAATTGTTTAAAAATAAAAATGTGTAATGTGAATATTTTTGTTTCAGCATATATGTTATCAAGTTTCTATCCTGTATTTAAGGTAATGTTAATTTCAAGTTGAGATAAGATGGAGAACTCCACATACACTTCACTTTTATTATATCATAGCTGACGTATTACTTGATTTCATGTTCTTGACATTTTATTGCCTTTTTAAAGTGAGTTACTTTCACAATATTGAAAGACAAAAGTTGTTAACTTTGTTGAGAAAAGGTCGTGGCTATACATCAAGAAATAAACATCATTAACAAATGGAAAAGGATGATTTGAGGCTATTTGTTTGACCTTCACTGATGTCATAGTAAAGAATTTCTATTATATTTCTCACTGTTTTGCCATTTTTGGTAAGGCGAATGCTGCAGTATCTGAGGCACTGTTGCTATAGAGACACCCACGCCAGAAGTTTTTATAGTTTCATTGCATTTCTCCTCTCCTCTGTGACAGACGGGGTTCCACCTCGCTACTCTCTCACAACACATACATATGCACTCCATCCCTCTCCTAGTTCAGCTCCGTCCACAGCTCTGCTGACATCCAGCCCATGCTGACATCAACATCTGTTAGCAGACCTGTTGGTCCAAGTGGCCCTGCTCTGAGTGGTCCTGCTGGCCTGACTCGTGTCACACTGTTCCAGCCTCCACCCAAAGAAGTCAGACAGTAACACATATGACACAGTTATAGCGTGAATACACTTAGGTCTGCTACTTAACTCTGCAAACAGTGAATGCAAACCCTTGGCGCGCGACCAATGAGCGCTGGCAGATCCACAAATTATCATCTCCTATAAATGAACCTTTGTGCAAATTCATGCAGGACACTGAAGTCATAAGTGCCCCCCAGCTGTTGTCAGTGTTACGAGTTTCAACTGGTGTAACTACAGTAACAAGTGATTTTTATCTCCCGGCCTGCTACATTCACCTCTGGAATTCTGGAAAACAGAATTATGAAATGTGAGGGGAAGGAGCGAACCGCCATCTTCTTCATCCGATTCTCGGTCTGAGAGAAGGAGGGGCGCTCCTCCTCTCTACCCAATCACATTCATTCTGGAGTGGAGCCTTCAGTGCCAAGGCTAACTGTATAACATTTGTTGCAATAAATGGTTTAAATCAATGACGAGAGTGTTCTTGAATGCTCACCACATTCAACTATATCAAAACCCGATCTGTCAAAGGCCAGATTTTTCACAGCATGATGTGAGGAAATGAGCATGGGCCATACTTCTTCTTTTTGTCATATCCTGCCTATGTGAGATAGATTTTTTCTGCTGTGGCCTCAATCAAGACAAAATACAGATCAAAGCTGGACATTGCAACATTTTTCTTATAAACCAAAGGGGGGCCCAGCAGAGAAAGTTTGGGAACTGCTGATCTATCCTGTCAGTGTGGGAAAGGGTACAGTAGCTAGGCCTAGGATATGTTTATGGCTATATTGAGGGAATGGGGAAATATGCTTATTTGTAAGAATACATATTTTTAGGGGGAATATTGGGTCTAAACTGATCCAAATTGAAAAATCTGACTGTGTTGAAGGCAAACATCAATGTCTTGAACATATTTGGCCATTTAAGAGGCCTTAAAAGATGTTTTATTTATCTAGCTGGGACCCTAAGGCATCTGAGAAAGTACACCTGAAAGAGGCTTGGCTTGGAGCAAGATTAAAATGAAATTTTATCGTAGACTGACAATGAAGACATCATTGGAAAGCTCTTGACCTAGGGAATAATATAGTGATAGTGTAGTCAGTGATCACAGCAAAGTTGTCATCCATAACCAATTGCACAAGTCCAGTCCTACAAGTGCCTTGGTGTCCACATAGACAGAACTTTAACCTGGACCACCCATGTAGACTGGGTGTGTTAGACTCCTCCAAAGATTGTACTTTCTAAGGAGACTGTGAGTGTACAGAGTTGAGCAGAGAATTATGTTTTTGTTTTATCAGAGCACGTAATCAGATACAGTATGACTGTGGGGTTTGGGAACCTCCCTGTTTCAGCTAAATCACAGCTACTGTACCTGATTCAAACAGCTATGGAAATTATTGGCCTTAAAGATCATTACAATCTACAGTCTCTGAAAGGTGTGTACTGAAACAGGTGAAGAGAATCCTGGAGGACCCATCCCATATTCTACACTCACAGTATGAGCTGTTACCATCAGGCAGGCGATACCGAGCTCAGCGGACCAGAATATACCGGTACAAGAACTCCTTTGTGCCTCTGTAAATTGGTGTTCTGCATTGGAGTTTAAAATAGCACTACAACTTTTATGATCTTACTGTGTTTTTGTAATTCTTATTGTGTGCTTTCTAACATGTTTTTATGTGTATGTGGGTATGTGGCTGATGGGTCTGGTGGCACTGAGTCCAGTCCGTCATGCAGCATCAATTTGGAGAAAAAAAAACAAAAAAAAACATGGTAAGATAAGGTTAAGTCTAGAATGAACAAGCTGTATAAATCATTTACAGGTATAGGTTTGCAAAACAAACACTAGTATACAGTAAATACTTGAGTAAATTACCTAAATTGTGATATCCTCTTCATCTTCACTGCTGTCTGGACTGCTGAGGGCACTTTGATCCTCCTCCTCTAAGTGAAGATGGACAGAGGCCTCAGGACCTAAAGCAGTCTTGTACTGTTTGAGGAACACTTGCAACTGCTCTGACACCTCGAAAAGTTTTTTTTTTTTAAGAGACAGCAAAGTCCTTCATTGCCCTGGTCTACATTTCAAAGGACACAAGACATCACATTGTAGACGCACTACACAGTAAAGATGTCTGTTAGAAGATTGTTTTCAGTCTTGTGTTTAGTATTGAAACCATTGTTAATCATGGCTTCAATATGTAAACCATGTGAATAATGGCAAAGTAAGGCATCAGCTAAACACCCCGCAGACACACATCTTACCTGGAGGATGTAAGCGGGAGAAGGGCAGAATCTGCTTTCCCGACGGCAAGTGGAGCTGCGGGGGGAGGGACAAGAGAAATATAGGACACTTCAACAATAATAGTAAGAAAAAACTATATTAAAATAATATCAGATGACATTGTCAGTGGCACCTAAAAAAAAAAAAAAAAACAACCACAAAAAACGTAACGTTAACTTGCCGTACAAAGCAAAATAACCATAAAAGAGTTTTCTAATCACAAAATGCCTGAATCCTGCAGCAAAAAAGAAGAGTAAAAGCAGTAGATCATAAATATGGGACGATATGACGCAGAATATAGCATTGGATTCTCAAATGTAGCCTACAGGCGTGACATGACATAAAAAATTTAGATATACGATATGATATACGAGGAATATCTGATGATTAAAATGTTGTATTCAGTTGTTGTCAAGGTTCAGAAAATAAATAAAATCAAACCCCTTCTGTGTGCCGTGGCATATGACTATCCTGCTTGTACGCACGAAATGAACTTCCAATTGAAATACATTAGTTCTGTAGAAAAACGTTCTGGCTAGCACGAAAAAAATTAGGAAATCGTGCTGGCACGCACGAAACAATTAATTATAAAACGTGACAGTTTCACGATTTCCCCTGAGACTGGGTTGCATATTTGTAATGCCCTATCTACTACAGGTGAGATTTGTCTGAAATTTCTTTTATATGGCCATTGTATGCAATTTCTTTTAACCTGAAAATATTCACTAAAAATCAATAAAATGACTCTTTACCATTCTGTTAGTGTTTGTTGATTCATTCTGTAAATGTGCCAACTACTACAGTAGATATTTACTGTAATAACACCTTATAATCTATTGTACTGTACTCCAAACTGTGCTTTGCTATAAACCTAGATAACCCTAAATACAAAAATACAAATATAAGTATTTTCTATGACTCAAGAAAATATTACGGAAGCGCATTGCATTAACTTCCAAAAAAATAGGCACCTTATCTCGTAATTAAGATCTCGTAGTTACAAGTTACTTCGTTATTACCAGAGAAGATCTCATAACTACGAAATCCTGTTGTAGTTACAAGATAAGGTATATTTTCACTTCCGTATAAAAAGGAATACTCCTCCCACTTGCTCCAGAATTTTCAGGCATCAGAGCAGGTTGAACTCCATCGCTGGTCCCTTACATCTTTTTACTGTGTGAGGAAGGTAAGGCAACATGGTTCATTACTATTCAGAGTAAACACAAATTTGTGCTACAAAAAAGGACCAGACTCGGTGACTAACTCCCTAGCCTTAGCAGCGACCTTGCGACCTGCCCTACGTGCCCTAAAGATAACTATATCTAACTAGCCCAGTGAGCAGTGATAACTAACATGTCTTTGGGGTCATCAGGTGGGAACCTCCTTTCACCGGTGTTTCGTCCAGTTGATCCCACGACACCTCCAGGAGGCTAGACAGTGATCACTGGCATCCCAGAGTCACTCCCCTAATGCCAGCTATCACCGCTCCTCACACCAAGACAACGATCTCAAACAGCACTACCGTCAACTACACCGACCTCTCACCAACTGCACCAGTAAAAGCGGGGTGGGGATACAGACCCTAGTTCGGGTAGGGGGAAAAAATAGAAGAGGTGGAGATAAAAGTAGGGATGGGATACAGACCCTGGTTTGGGTAGGGGTAATGAAAGTATAGAGGGTGCAGGAGGTGGAGGACAAGATACACAAGATACACACAACAAGCTACACTAGCAGATTCAGCAAACAGATTCACCTAAATTGTCCTGTAATCAAAGAAAGACACAAGCCAAGTCAAACCAATACAAACCAACTCACCTGGACTAACCACATGGTGTCCAAGAGGCTCAAACAGGCCACACCTTCCACTTAAATAGACTTCCTCTTTCTGTATTTCTTCCTTGCTTCTCTCAAGAGTCTGTCTATCCTAAGTGCTCCCCCTGCTGGGCCCCCAGCTACTATTACTTCTTCTAATCCAAATCCACTGACTGGATCTTACTGCCTCATCTGACATTTCCTTCACTATTTTCCTCACACTCTGTCCCCTTCCTCCTAACTCCCTCAACAAAGAGACAACAGACCTTGCTACAAACCCTCTACATCCTACTTCCACTGGACAAATCTTAACTTTCCATCCTCGCTGCTCAGCTTCAGCCCCTAAGTCTGCATACCTAAGTTTTTTCCTTTCATACGCTTCTACAACTGAATCCTCCCACAGAACAGTCAGCTCTATGAAATACACTCTCATTCTACTCCTAGGCCACAAAATTATATCAGGCCTCTGTTTTGTACTGGCTTCCTGGTTCCTGGGGAACAACAAGCTTTCCTCCTAAATCCACTTGCATCTCCCAGTCACTGGCATCTTCTAAGCTACCTTGCCTCCTTGCTGTCTTATTAACTTTCCCTCCCTCTTGAACAAACTGAATTGCAACTCACTCTAACTTAGACCCTCCTAAATTTGCCTGCCTCCGTATATCTTCAATGCCTGCAGCTAAGCTTTTTAAAACTTGGTTATGTCGCCACATATATCGTCCTTGCGACAAACTAACCTTACAACCTGACAAAATGTGCTTTAAAGTTGCAGTACCTGAACACAATGAACAGCGGGTCTCCATTTACCCAGAGTTTTAGGTTCTGGGGAGTTGGCAATACATCATATGTTGCCCCTATCAAAAATCTAATACTACTTTCCTCCATACTCCACAGCTCTTTCCAACTAAGCTTTTTCTTCTCTACACCTTCCCAATTCAATCACTGTCCCTGCTTAGCCTGAGCCACTGCCTTTGCACTCCTTAATATTTCCTCCTGTCTACGAACCTGCTAAAAATAAGTGTTTTTACAAACAGGAGCTAGCTATTTAGTATACTTTTTTATGGTGGTTGTGTCGCATTACCCTTAATGATACTGTATTTAGTTAAGAAACCTTTTAAAATAGGGTTAAAAAAATGTAAATAAGCTGTGGAATTTTGCCACAATTATGTAAAGAAAATGAAATCAAAAACTTATTTAAAAAATTGTTCACATATTTGACTATCATTTTGGCTGATATTGCTCTCACAGGGATACAGAGTATTGGACAGGCCCATCCCTACTAGTATTATTCTGTGAACTCAAATATGAAGAGAAATTTAAGGAATTTTGTATAATGCATAGTTCATTCTGTCCATATTTTTAGATAATGAAAAGACGAAAGCACAAGACAGATATATGGGAGGAAGCCAGAGGAGTAGAGGCTGTTGTGAGAGCATTTGCAGAGGCAAATTTGTCCGTCAAGTCAGGCATATCTTACACCTCACCCGTGTGGTCTGAAAGTTGCCACAAACTTTTTAACAATGAAAGCAAGACCAAATGACATTGGTTGTGGGTAATATGGTCTGAAACCAGGAGAAGTCTTAGGGAAAAGGTTGCAAGATATAAGTCTCAAGGCCATGAGCCTGTCGTGACCCAAGAAGGTGAAGCAGAGCTAGAGCCACTTAGGGAGCATGTTCAACCTACCTATCCAACCATGGATGGTATAAAAGATCCAGAGCCCATCGCAGCTCAAGAACCTGACATGAACCAAGAGGGCCAAGAATCACATTCAGCCCAGGAGTATCTGCATCACATTCTGCCCAATGATGATTCCCTTAAGGAGGCTGTGAGAGCAGAACATACTGCACAGTGTGTTGATGCAGAAGAAGATGATGGAGATGATACAGCTGATAACACAACAGGCAAACAGACTGGCAAACCAAAAGGCAAGCCAACAGGCAAATCAAAAGGCAAACAGACAGGCGAATCAAAAGGGAAAGCAACAGGCAAACCAAAAAGCAAACTAACAGGCAATGAGGAATCAAGAAAAAAATAAAAAATAGAAGAGAAATTAGGACCCTTCCAAAAACTTTTAAAATGTCAATTGATAAAAAAAAAACAAACATGGGAATCAAACAGGCCAGTTGAAGGAACCAAAAAATTAAAGCTGTCTTGGACTCACAAAATTTATGATGAATTCAGCAAGAAGATTCCTTGCTGTGTGCTGGCCTTCAAATATCAATATGTGAAATCAGCAGGCAGCAGGAAAAGGAATTGCCCATATATGCACTTAAAAGCTGTCTGTACTTTTCCAACATGTAATGCCTATTACACTTTTTGGTTAGCTAAAAAGCCCCAAACAGGTCAGAAAAAAATTTCACTGAGAGTGTGTAGACATGGACAAGCTCACCATCTTAGAAGCCATACAAAGATGAAGCCAGCATCCAACATAAGAAGGGGAAAAATTGCAAAAAAGTATCACAAGGAGTTAATCAAACATATTATGACTTCTCTCTCCTCTCTCTCCCTGTCCTCATCCTGCAGGTGATGAATCATCACCATCCCATGTTCCTGCAATGCCTGCTGCTCCCACATCTTCAAGAATTCCATACAGCATCATTCCTACGAACCTCATGCAGCATCATGTTCCTGCCTACACCTGTTTGAATATCCCCTCCTCCTGCTCTCTTTCTCTCCCTACTCTACCCAACTTTGCCCCCCCCTCCCCCGTGCCTCTCTCTCTCTCTCTCTCCCTCTCTCAACCCAACCGGTCGAGGCAGATGGCCGCCCCCCCTGAGCCTGGTTCTGCCCGAGGTTTCTGCCTCTTAAAGGAAGTTTTTCCTTGCCACTGTCGCCAAGTGCTTGCTCATCGGGGGATCTGTTGGGTCTCTTTAAATAATTTTATAAAGAGTTTGGTCTAGACCTGCTCTATATGTAAAGTGCCTTGATGTAACTTTGTTATGATTTGGCGCTATACAAATAAATCTGATTTGATTTGATTTGATTTGACTTATTAGGATCTACACCAAAAGAAGCCATTGCTGCCGGAAATCTAACCCAGGCCCTAAACAGAGATATACTGAAAACAATTGGATATGAGGTCAGGAAACATATTTAATATTACATTCATTTATTCCACACAAGAAAAATTCTGAATTGTGCTTGTTTTCACTAAGATGGCAAGAAAAACTATTGAGACATTCCCTGCAATCCCAGAGGAATTTGAAGTTAATCCATCTCGCAAAGACTTTGCACAGCAGAGAAGACTGATGGCTGAGGACATCCTTCTTGCGTCAGGTATTTTACTGATAGTATTGATCAAATAAATATTTCATAAAACATTTATTTAAGATAACAATTTTGTTATACAATCAAAGACACATGCGTCTGAGATTGAATGCGCCTGTTCAATAAGCCTGTTTATTGTAACCTGTAGTCATATGTGTTTCCAAGGACAGGAGAGCAAGGGTTAGGATTTCACTCAATTCATATTAAACCAGTGATGTTCGAATGTCATTAGTCCGCACAATACAGTTGGTAGGTTACTTTCGTTGTCATTTCAGTGTCAAAGGAGGACTTTTGCTTCGATTGTGGCCAAAGTTGCCTCTGTCACTGCAAAAAGAAACACAGAAAATTACTTGAGTAAGTGTCATATGTGTGAGAAGAAGTAATTTATTTCAACTTCAAAACTAATGGTGTATCTCTTATGAATTATTGTCTATTGTTACAGATTGAATGTGAGAAGTGCCAGAGATGGTTTCATGCAACTTGCCTTGGGTTGATTCCAGACAGGATTGCAGCTAAAAATGAAGAATGGTGGTGTGACATGTGCTACTTTTGATTAAATGTGTCCTGATCCCTTGATAGATGTTGTTTTCTGAAATAAACTCACCTGTAGTAGATAGGGCATTACAAATATGATGTACTACAGCAAACAGAATGGTAAAGGGTCATTTAGTTGATTTTTTGTGAATATTTTCAGGTAATAAATGCATATTATGGCCATATAAAATATTTTTTCAGATAAATCTCACCTGTAGTAGATAGAGCATTACAAATATGATGTACTACAGCAAACAGAATGGTAAAAAGTCATTTCATAGATTTTTAGTGACCATTTTTCAGGTCTAGATTCATAATGATGCATGTAATAGGCAGACGGTCCAACCAATGTCAAGCCAATATCCAACAACAAACCAACTTTACAGTGGGAAGCAGTGGAGCAAAAGAGGGGGGAGAACAGGAGAGAAATGCAGAGGAAAAATTGCACTTTTTGCACCAGTTTACAGAGGTTTTGTCACTGAGCCAAGAGGTTCATTATGACTTATTTTATTCAGCATTTTGACTTTGAACAACAGTGCTTTTAATAAAAAGAACAAGACAATTACAGTATTGCTTCTTTTGCTGGTTTAAATTTGTTTCTTTAGAATTAGCTTTTTCAATAATTTTCTCTTTAAATCAGTCAGAGTCAGATTCTCTGAATGTACTGTTTCAGGACACATTGTGTTGCGATGAAAAGTACTTTGACTACTTAAGTATTTTAAAAGCGAGTACAGTACTCTTGTACTTTTACTCAAGTCATAGTTTAACTTAGCTACTTTCACTTTTATTGGAGTAATATTTGACCAGGAGGATCTGTACATTGACTCAAGTACTGGAGATGTGTACTTTGTCCACCACTGATGCAGAATATTTTAGTGTCTTCATTGCACAGACTCAGTTACATGAAGTTTGTCTCACGTTGTCTCTACAGTTTCCTCAGCCAAAGGCACCTGACATGTCTATGACAATCACGCTGCTGACTTTGGAGTTAGTGATTTTATTAAATAAAAAGCCACCATGAGCATTTTCACACCCACTAATCAAAAAGAATACAAAAAAAACAACCCTTAAAATCTTCAATAAAATATTTCTTTAAAACACACAAAACAGAAATACAGTCAGCTTCTAAAGCTTAAAGATAATATGAATTAATGATCACACTGAACATTCATTTAAGTTTTATATTGAGTGACCTTAGACCCTCTGTGATATGTTCAGATGTAATAATAACTTAATAATGCTATTTAATTAATCTTAACCTGAACCAATACTAAAGTGATGAATGCATTAACCTCCTCATTAAGATCCATCTAATTCTGGTTTCTGGTTCCAAAAGCAGTCGCATGCTGTCCATCCTCAGTAGTGAAAGTTAATTTCCGAATGGCTGATGCTGCTGCTGCTGCTATGTCTTCTGCGCGGATGCGCAGTCTGATCAGACTTCCAGCTCAGGGATTCAGGCCTATTAAGCACCTCGGCTCCTGTCTCAATGCCCAAGACCTGCCTCTCCACCAACTTGTAGTAGAGGCCCCCACTGGCCATCAGCTGCCTGTGGGGGCCCTGTTCAACCACCTGGCCCTTGTCGATGACAATGATGTTGTCTGCCTTCTCCACTGTGCTGAGCCGATGGGCGATGACCAACACCGTGTGTTCCTGTATGATGTGGTTCAAAGCCTGCTGAACCTGCAAGGCATGAGACATTACGTCCCTGACATGTTTTATTCAGCACAGGGCCACATCACACCCAAAAGTTGCTGCTTATGTGCTGCATCACCTCTGTGGCAGAGGCCCTTTGGTTTACTCACAACGTGCTCACTCTCTGCATCCAGAGCACTGGTGGCCTCATCCAGGATGAGAACACGGGGGTTACGGATTAGAGCTCTTGCAATGGCCACCCTTTGTTTCTGCCCCCCTGACAGTTGGGTGCCCTTCTCTCCGACATCTGCAAAGATTATTTGGTTCAACAAATCAATAATATGTTGTCACACTCTGTCTTACATTACAGTGAGCTTATATGTTAATTTAAACAGTGGCCAGTGCAGAGGAGATTGGATATGAAAGTAAAATCTGACAAAAAAATGGAATGTGACTGATAATACGGATATTCTGTGATTAAAGCATGTTGTTCTTTTCAAAAACAATAATTGAGGTGTAACTTCAAACTCCATCTATTTAGGCTGAGCAGACCATTTGTCTGTTATTTTCTGTCTCCATTATCCATCAGTGAATAATAGATCAAAGACTGACTTGCAGTCTTACATGAACAGGTCTTTTAATTACTTGTCTCATAGTCTTTGGGTAAGGCAGTGATGAAGTCATGAACATTGGCCTTGATGGCAGCCTGCACCACTGCCTCCATGGAGATGTCAGTCAGGCCATAGGTGATGTTTTCCTTGACAGTCCGGGCAAACAGCACAGGCTCCTGGCCCACAAGAACCACCTGGAGGGACAAGAAACAGGCTGAATCTAGGTCTGACAGACCTGATCCAGGAAGGAGAAGCATCAGTTAAAAACAGAGCACACTTTTGCACTCGGTGATGTGTTCCCTCAGTGGCACAAACAAAAACATGGGAGCTTATTTAGACTCACTCTCCCACGCATCATCAGCCAATCAGCCACTGAAAATAACTCACTCATGGCCCATTTACACTGCTAGATGAGCTGAGAACTCAGGAAAATAGAGGAAATCACCAAGCCTTTTCTTAAAAAGATGCAAATGCCACAGGACTCATGTCTGACACCATTTAACTGTCACATAACCCATCTGTTTGTGAGTTGTGACATCCTGTCCCCAACCTACATCAGTTTGTGTAGCACTGATCAAGACAGACCTTAGAATGGAGGAATTCGTGCTGGTAGGAGTGAACAGGTTTTCCGTCCAGCAGCACTTGTCCTTGTTGAGGGATGTAGAAGTTTTCCAGTAGACTCACACAGGAGCTCTTTCCACTGCCTGAGGGTCCCACCAAGGCTGTGACCTCCCCTGGCCTCAGGATGAATGACACCCCCTACTCCCAGTGGGATACGGGGGTTAGAGAGAAAGAATGGAAGGCTGCTGATATTCTGAGATTATGGTGCCGACTGGTGGTGGTGCAACCTTACACCAGACTCTATTAGTTAAGCAGAGTTTCTCAACGGAGTGCAGGAGGGAGAGTCCTCACAACCAACCTTGAGGATGTTGACCTCTGGGCGTGTTGGGTAGGCAAACGTGATGTCTTTGAATTCCACTAGGCCGGTGCATGAGTGTGGAGCCTCTGTGCCATCAACTGGGTCTTTGGGCTTCTTGTCCAGATACTCAAAAACCTTCTCAGCTGCTCCCACCCCCTGCATGAGGCCTGTGTACACCGATGCAATGCTCTGTCGAGCAGAAAATGCCAGTTTAAAAGACTTGGTGATGTTTCTACACCTGTAATTAGAGGGCTTGGGAAAAAAAAAACAGTGGACAAACCTCCAGACATTCTCCTAGCTCCAACATGTATATGAAAAAAGATATCAGGGCCCCACTGCTCATCTGACCAGTAACCACGAGGTGGCCACCGTAGTAGAGGACAGCAACCTCTAGAGCCAGCTCTGAAATCTGAAAGGCACACACTGTGACAGACAGTCATTGGTAGCTATAGAGTTTAGGGCAAATTATACCTACACAGCTGGACCACATGTAACAAGCATACGCCATAGCTTGTTTTCTGTTAAGCTGGAACATGACTAAAAGTTTGGTGCAATAAGAGTTGGCCTCCCCATTCTCGTTGGCAAAGCTCCGCACCGTCCTCATGGCTGAAATGGTTTCTTCTGCTACTTTATTGGCCTCAGCAAGAGTCGTTTGGACTTCTTTGGTGAGTTTCTGTGAAAGCAACAAAGAAATGGCTGTAGGGTTATCTGCAAAGTGAATCATGAACAAGAACACAGCACGACTTTACCTTGTAGTGTTCTCCGTACACTTTGGAGACCAGGGCGATGAAAGGGAATCCCATGATGGTCACCAGTGTGAGCCTCCAGGACATCCCAAACATGAAGATGAAGAAGCCAGCACCCTTGATGATGCTCCTCAGGAAGATGTTGACATTCTGGGAGATGAGGTCACTCACTTGGGTGGTGTCAGCTGACAGACGTGAAAGGATTTCACCTACAAGGTAATACAGGTATGCAGTGGTATCAAGAGGATGGCCCTACTGTCAAAGAGCAAGGACTCAAAGAATAACAGATCGACCCTGTTACCATATTACCTGTGTGGTTTTCATCAAAAAAGCTGATTTCCTGCCTCATCAGAGTTCTGAAGAGGTGGCTCCTGAGCCGGAGGTTTAATCGAGCAAACATCAAGGTGAAGACTCCTCCACGCATGCCCATCGCTAAGGAACTGAGGAGTCAGAAAAGGCTGTCAAACATTCAAGTTTCTCATTTTTCTGGTTTGTGTACAACACACCATCTCATCATGTGTTCCACGTCTCTGGAGTGACCACCAAGCCAAAGGAAAATGATCTCATTATTGGTAGAATATGTAAAACACTGGCATCCTAGCTTACATCATTTTCATATAAGCAAATTCAGGCAGCACGTTGGAATAGTGGTTAGCGCTGTTACTCCACAACAAAAAGGTCATGGGTTCAGTTCCCGGAGCTGGGGCCTTTTTGTGCAGATTTTCCATGTTCTCACCATGAATGCATTACAGGTACTCCGGTTTCCTCCCACCATCCAGAGACATGTAGGTTTAGATTAATTGGTGACTCTAAATTGCCCGTAGGTCTGAGTGTGAGTGCAAGTGGTTGTTTGTCTCTACCTGTCTCACTATGTTGGCCCTGTGATGGACTGGCGACCTGTCCAGGGTGTGCCCAGTGTGAGCTTGGCTTGGCTCCAGCAACCCCATGACCCGCAAACACTTTCAATTTCCACTGAAGTGAAAGCTCCTCTCTCTTACAGAGGCCCTTTAATTGTGAAAATGTACATGGGATCACAGTGTTGATCAGGACTAAGCTTCATCTTATCTGCAGCAGGGTCACCCTCCTTTCTACCCTGTCCTTCTCACACTGCATCTATTGTTTATTGAACACACCCACCTGGCTAAGGCCAGTACTGCTACTGTGAGGACCGGTTTGGCAAAGTGCCCCATGCTCTGGTGAACCACAATGCTGTCGATGGCCTTCCCATAGTAGAATGGTATGAAGGCCTCACCTGCAGGTACACACAGAAACATCATACAGGCTGACTAAATACAAGATGCTCAATGAGAACCCTCAGACATGATAGTTTGCTGCTTGCATTTTTCCTGTGCACCATCAATATGATTTTGAAATGAAACAGTCAAGATGTGCTTTAAGTGCAGACTTTCAGCTCTAACTTGAGTGTATTTGCATCCAAATCAGGAGAACAGTGTAGGAATTAGAACTTATATGTGCCCTCCACCCTTTTAGGAGTCCAAAAGTAATTGGAGAGTTTGCTAAGCTGTTCCATGGCCAGGTATCTGCTATTCCCTCACTATTCCACAAGGAAAGGAAAGGAGCAGGTAAAAGGTCTAGACGGTCTAAAAGCATACTGCAAAGGCAACCAAGATTTATTTGAGGCAAAAAAGTGTAATTTTCTGCAATGGCCAAGTCACTAACATGACCTGAATCCAACTGAGCATGCATTTCACTTGCTAAAGACAAAACTGAAGGGAAAATGCCCCACAAACAAGTAGGAACTGAAGACAGCTGCAGTAGAGGCCTGGCAGAGCACGATCAGGGACGAAACCCAACATCTGCTGATGTGTTACAATTCATGCACCGTTGACCTGACTTGGATGTAAATACCTGCAAATTAAAGAAGAAAGTCTGCACTGAAAAAAAAAAATATTATTTCATTTCAAATCCATTGTGGTGGTGTACAGAGCTGAAATGCTAAAAATTGTATCAATGTCCAAATATTCATGGACCTTACTGTACATGAAAAGTTTTATTGAAATGTGAACATTTTTTTGCAAGATTAATCATTAATATGTAAAAGCCAGTGTCAATAAAATCTCTGTGTCCTCAGTAAGCCCACCCCCACAGCTCCCTATCTGTAATGTGAAGATGAAGAACCTAGGTTTCTTAGTGGTTCTTCATCTTCACACTGGATTTGGTTCCTATTGTTCTCCACTGCTTGGTATGAGAGCTAATGGTCAAAGCTTGAATGAGTAACACAGTCCTGGGTGGGCACCGAAGCAAACCTGCTGTAAAATGGCTGTGTGTTTTGTGAGGAACAGAAGAAATGCTGTAACTTGTCCATGCACTGTGTGTGATGATCTAAAGGCCACTCACACACAGCAGAGATGATGAGGAAGAGCATAGCCAGAGACAGCACGCCAGCATCCTTCCTGCAAAAGGTCAGCAAACGTCCCAGTGTGGCCCCAGAGCTGTTCTTCTCATTTCTCTGGCCTCCCTCCTCCTCCTGCTGCTGCTGCTGCTGCTTCTTGCCATCACAGTCCCCCTTCTGCTGCTCCTCACCATCTGGCCCCACCAGCTTCTCAGTGTCCTCTGAGCCTCCTCTTCCTCTGCTGCTGCTGTCGTCACTGCTCACCGAGACAGACTGCATCCCCAGCAGGCTCCAGAGTGGCATGATGCCCAGAGAAGAGACACAAGTCCAGCATATGAGGCTCAAGTGCCAGGGCTGGTGGGTCAGAGCATCCACCTCGGTCAGCATCAATAGCTTGGCCAGGGCATAGGTGATGAGGATCAAGCAGATGAGGAGAATGAAGGTCCTGAGCGTAGAGACCCTCTGGGGTCCGTCCTCCTTGTTGCACAACACACCTATGGAAGCTCCCAGCAAAAGGCAGGAGCGGAGCAGCACAGTGCCCCAGAGGTCCAAGGCTGAGTGCAGGATGTTAAAGTCCAGGATCTCCTTTCTGAAAATGACCAAGTGTGATCCATGTGTGTACAGGACAGTGGTGATGACAATGTCCAGTAGGATGAAGAACACCGTGCAGCTAACAATCACTCTGATGCCCATAGTTATAGTCAAAATAGAAGTTAGGACATGGGACAAGTAGCCCTACCACCAATGTTAAACTAACACAGGCAATGACATCCGGGTCTTCAAAATCCCGTCAAAAACTGAAGGCACACCATCAATGTGGCTCATGATCAGTTGGTTAGCTCCATGTCAGCTCCAATACATAAGGTTGCTGGCTTCTCGCTAAACCTTCATGTTATGTCATGTTCATGTTATTAAATCCTTGATGCCCGGTCACGTGTCTACAAGCAGCATCAACCTTTAACCTTTATGTTTCTCTATTCATCACAACATAAAAAGTAGCGCTCACTTCCTGCTCCGCTCAGACTGGGAAGAGTTGTCCGGTCGGCGGGTTCCAGAGAAAGAGACACCGGTTTCAAAGATCGTCCCTGACACAGAGGTTTCACATCCGGCAGGTCCTGTATCCCGACAACACACACGCATGAGAGAGAGGGAGAGAGAGACACACTCAGAGACAAACACACGTACACAGATACATAGGGAAGGAGAGAGACAAAAGCACGTACTGACACACACGCACGCACACACCCAAAATCACACAGAGAGAAGGTGAGAGAGAGGGAAACACAGATACAGATTAGTGTGGTTTGAGTTGATGCGAAAGATGGAGGAGTGATGCCTCTTTCCTTAGACCTATCTTACATCTTACGGAAATTTGCGGAAATGAACGCCCTGTGGCTCCTCCCACCAGGCAGCAATAAAAATATATTTTTTTATTGCTGCCTGGTAATTTGTATTTTCAAATTACAAACATTTAAGGCACATTTTGTTACCTGATTAATGAAAATGTTGAACTAGCTTCAAGCTATAAGGAACAGTTAATACAACAAATCAAAGAAGAAAGAAAAAATAATTACGGTGTGAGGGTCTCATTCCATAAGGGAAAATAAGTCAATTAAAGAAAATAATTTCTTGGCCTTTTTGTTCGTCATAATATTACAAGGATTTCTTGTATATCTTTAGATCGTTCATCCACGCAGTGATGTGTGGTTTTACCTTGAGATATTTAGTTCTGTGAATAAAATGTTTCCCCAGTGGGATTAGATTGTTTACCAAGAAGTCTGAGTTCTTTTCCTTTAACTGTAATCCAACTAAAATCGACATCCAATTCAAAGGGTGCATTGTTATTTGTTTAGATAACAGCCAGTTTTGAAATGCGGTCCAAAATTCCCCAACATGTGTACGTTCCAAGAAAATATGTTCTACCGTTTCAATGTCATTTTCACAAAATCCACATAAATTGTTGTTCCAATTAAATTTTGCATGTAGGAAGTGGTTAGATGGATATATATCATTTAATATTTTAAATATGACTTCTTTAGCTTTATGAGGGATTGGATACGATAAATACCTCTTCCTTATTTTTCTTGCCTCAACGTCATTGTAATCACGCAAAACATACTCTCTTTTTAGCTGGTAAGGATAGTACTGAGTGTTTAAAATATTTTTAATGAATTTGTTAGAGAATTGTTTGCTACCTAAACTGATTCCTTCCACACAGAGGGATCTCATTACCAGAACATTTGAATGCACCACCAGTTGTTGTTTCATTGCTTTAAAGGGCATTGGAATGGATTTAATTACTTCATTGTATTCTTTTGTTGAGCATTGAAGATTATATTTAGCACTAAGATTCTCACGATTTAAAAAATTACCATTTTCATCCATTAGATGTGATACATGTGACTTTGTACCAATCACCGAACTTTGGGGTACTTATTGGATGAAAGGTGAGTTCCCTAAATCCTGATACAGAATCTTTGACAGGCTGCTGTCTACTTTGTCAGCAATTTTCTAGTCAAGACTAAGCTATGCCTCCAATTCCTTATTTCTCGCGTCCCCAATAATCACTGTGATCAATAGTATAAGTCATCTAGTCTTCTCATCTAGTTTTAAAAAACCCAGGAAGAAGGGATACTGGTTAATTTATTATTTAGCTATAAGAAAATAAGATCCAGATGAATATGCTTAAGTTTTAGCAAATAATGAGAACCAAATAGCCCTGATTACAAATGTCTCTCTGTAGAAAAGGCCCCAAAGTTATAAGTTTATAATTATTAAGAAGATTATTTTCTGTTATCATTTGGGTCTTTATGTTCACTTTTGTGTGTATTCATTTATTTGTGTGTTATTGAAGTGAGCCAGCCCACGTGATGTGTGACGTCAGACAATTAGAGGAGAGATGCGCTTCAGTAAGCAATGATCGACAGTGGGTGGTGAAATAAGTTGATAAGAGATCTGTGCGTGAATGAAAGTGAGTTTATAAATTTCATACATGTGTAATAAGTTAGTAGTGATGTTAAGAGCACTTGTGATTGTTCTGTAATGTATGATATTTGGTTTATTGAGTCCGATTTTTCGCTAAATCAAAGCTAATGCTAATTAGCCACCGGAAGTGAGTTTTCAGATTAAGAGCGTAACCGGAAGTTCTGTTTGTTATGTCCGCATTAGCGCTAACTTTACACACTGGAAATTGATTCTGATCATTTGATTACCTCTTTAGTTCAATTACTTATTTTATTTCATAAGTGTCCCTTTAATGTGGATACTGAGATATTCTTTACTGAATTATGTTTGTTATTCTTTATTTCTTTGTAGAAAAACCACACAGACACCCATGTTGCTGTTGAAACCAAACTAAAGAAAGAAAGTAAAGAAAGATAATTGCAGCTCAGCCTCTCAGTCCTTTGTTCCCCCCATACTCTGGAAAGGGCCTTAAGTGGTGTTCTGGCCAACACTCCTGATTGAACCAGTAATATCCATACAACCGGCGCCCAGTTTTCATCTCTCCCCTACACTCTCATTAATTTATTTATCAAATTATTTTAATAGGTTAAATGTATCATGTGACTCAGACTTGTCGACTTGAGGCTTATTTCAGTCTGCTGCAGAGTCCAAAGACTCTTCTTCACACTAACATGTGCTCACATGTGATGACTCATGTCGTTTCATGCAAAACCCATACACCAAATGAAACAATACCTTTATTTAGAAGTATTGTTGCATAAGAACAGATTGTACTACAAAGTGAAAACAAGTTCATTAACATCATATTCATTTGAAACACTTGGGACTTGGGAGGGGGTCTTTGGCCAGTGGATTCTTTCTAAGATTCATCTACAAGAGAAACATGAACCTGCAGTGTGCTCATCTGCGCTGATCATCCAATTTGTTTGGGTTTACATCTTCAGTCCAAGATTTCTGGTGGCTGCCAGTTGCTTCAGCAGCCTGTGAAATTGTGTTATCCTGCTCAAGATGCGTGTCCAGTCTTCAGTGTCTCCAAAGCATCCTCCTCAGGGGACATCAGGCTCAGGTAAGTGATAAGCTAACTCAGTCTTCAGGTCTTTTGAGCTGTTTTGTTCAGCAGACAGCACCGTGTCAACAGGAAAAGACAGATATAAACTCTCCTTTACTTTTTTGGGTGAGGGGGAGTGTCCGGCACCAAATAGAGGATCTGCGTTTTTAAAGGTCATTGAAGATAACTTGTGTGCCCTGCGTTTAGCATTCTTCTTCTTTTCTTGTTTGTAAGCTGCATTCATATTGGCTAATACCTGGAAGTTAAACACACATTCAGACACAGAACAAAGAAAAGGAGCTGAGTCCACAGATTAAACCACATAAAGGTTTGCATGTCTGTTGTCAGGTTTACTGTCACAGAGATGACTCTGAATCCTTATTCATTAATAATGAATAAGGGTTTCTGTGACAGAAGCGTCTGGCATAAGAATCATGTCACACATTCAATACACTCAACTGAGACCACAAGAGTGGAGCTCAGTATAAACATAATTTTGAAGACATCATGTCTGACATGTTAGGAAACTCACCAAGAACCAGATCTGGGACTCACAGGAACACAAACAATACAGCGGGAAGCTGTTAAAATGCAAGTGTCCAATGAGCTTTGGCAAATCAGTGAACACATAAAGACTGTTAACCTTTTAAAAATATCTACACATATTCAGAGTCAGTTAAACCTGAATAAAAACTAATTCTATCAGTGACTCAAAAGACTCTGTTCACGGTGATAGGGGATAGTAACAGTAAGTAAAAACTAAACCTTATATAGAATTTTTCTTTATATTCTAGATAAAACTGTGTAAACTAGAATAACCAAAGAAAATCTGAACACAAAGTTCCTCACCCATGTTTGGGTTGTTGGGTATCTTTATCTCTTCAGGAGTTCTGCTCATTCTTTGGAGCAGTAATGATTAAAAAAAAAATATTAATAATAATAAAAAAATCAGCTCCAAGGCCTCTAATGCTCTAAATATCTTATTGTCCATGTCTCTTTGTCACTACAATAAACTCAGACCAACTTCTCCTCACTATGAGATCAGAAAAATTCAGGATTGATCCCAGAGACTTTGAATATGTTGTTCCTCAATAATGACATCTGACAAAGAACCAAAGTCCACTGACACTGTTTTTATTAATGAAAGATAAAATAAAATGATATAAATTACCAGCTGTTTAATAGAGTTCTGCTGCTCCTGTATTACTGTCATATGTGCACCGGCCTCCTCCTTTGTGGAGTACATTTCCTGCTCTTGTTCGTCATAATCCAGTAGGCTCAGTGTAGACTAGAGGACAGGAAAGGATTTTTAATAAGCAGGCAACAAAACATCCAGTTAGAAAGAATTTATTGCTATAGTCTCACCTCATTGGGTAAATTTGCCTTCCTGCCGAACATGAGGGAGTACGGGCTGAACTTGGTAGTAGGGTTGGTGGACATCCTGAACAAGCACAACACAGGGTCAAGGAAGTCGTCCCAGTCGGCCTGTTTCTCTGTGACCATCTGCATGATGGCCTGCTTCAGTAAAGGGCCGGTGCAGTCGTGGAGAGGGTTGAGCTGAGGCTGATCAAGAGGAGAGACCTTCTGCACGATGCTCCACTTGTCACACAACATCTTCGTCACCTGGAAAACATCCGGATCTGCACTGACCAAACTGACCCACAACAGCGCTGCAGTCCAATCAGTTCAGTCTGATTAATGTAATCAGTTCTGAGACTGGCACCTCACCTCGTCACAGAAAGCAGCATTCTGTGTGCACACTATCATTTTCGGGGCACCAAATCTGAGTTAACAGAAAGGATGAGTTCAATTTCAGGATCAAAATATAAAAAAAACAAAAAATCAGACTAAACTACATGTGGAGCACTGGTGCAGACATTCTGTAGTAAACTTTATTTCACCTGTATATACATTTTGAGATGCAACTTGCAACTGAAAAAGCATCCGTCTTCTGCACTGGAAAGGCTTCTGGCCATTTACTAAAGTAATCAATGAGGATTGTGACATTAGAGTTGCCTTGCTGGGTCTCTGTGAAAGGTCCTAGTAAAGAGAAGAAGATAACAGGGAGTTTCAAACTGGGAAATAAATTCAATAGCAGAAAAATTGTCAAAAAAAGGGCAAAAACCTATGATGTCAATCCCAACAATGTCCCAGGGTGCATCCACTTTTATGGGCCGAACAGCCCTGGCCAGGTGCTTGGTCTTCTCTGTGTGTTGACAGGTCTCACACACTTTAATCTAACACAGACAGGCAGAAAACAGTGATCACAGGGACCAGACATTATTATCAACAATATCTGAGCCTTTGACACTTACCCAATCCACAACATCCTTGATGATCCCCAGCCAGTAGTACTTGCTCTGGATCCTGTGGACGGTCTTCTTTTGCCCCAGGTGATGGCCGATGTCATTGAAGTGACAGTCAAGGAAAATCTGCCTCTTCCTCTCTGCCTCAATCACCACCTCCCTCTTCTCCTCTTTCTTGGCTCCCACATAGTACAGTTTGCCCTCTTGAATAAAGACAGTAAGTGTTGTCAACCATTTCCCACACAGAAGACACTCACTAAACGCATCACACCACGGTGTGAGTCTGTGCCGTGGTCGGGGACAGACTTTAGGACAGAATTTAACCCTCCTCGCTAATCTGTAAAGACTGATATTCAAATGAAGGTGAAGTTCAAACAATTTAGGTCCATTCTTCAATTCGGCCTAAACTCTATTTTCCAGAGCGCGCCCCAGGGTAAAGTTTAATGATCAAATGTTATTTCCACGATGCCCTTCCCTTTTATCGCGATAAGTGAGCGGGCAGCAGAAGGCTCCCTGGTGAGTTAAAAGTTGTCTGATCACGATCAGGTCTGACTGAGACTCTAGGCAGTCGAGACAGTTCTCAAAAAGCCGCCCCACATTTACACAAGTTGATGTTTAAAGCTCTGGGATGACATAATTCACGCCAGGCTGGGTGCTCTCTGAAGGAGCAGCTTTTACCGTCAATGATGAATTTCTGGGCGAATCTCTTCAGGTTCTTCCTCCGGAGAGGGGTCATGGTCTGGGGCAGGCAGCCTTTGGCCACCAGCGTGTAGACGTCCCCCAGTTTGTTGGAGCTGGATTCCACCACTTCTTCCTCGGCCACCTGCAGCGACTCTACGCTCAACATATCCACTGCGATCAGAGGTCAGGGGTCACACTACACCAACCTGCATATTCCCCTGCGGCTCCGAGCTGCTGACCACGACTGACCCACAATCCCTACACAACACGACCACGGCACAGACTTACACTCTTCTTCTACGGTTTCCTCAACACACTGTATCTGGGTGATCAGTGCCCCTGGTGGACAAACACCGGGACTGAGCGACACGGACAACGCAAGAGATAAATGAATTCACATTCATCCATTTATTCATCTTCTACCGCTTATCCATTTCCAGGTCGTGGGGGGTGCTGGAGCCAATCCCAGCTCACATTGGGCGAGGGCGGGGTACACCCTGGACAGGTCGCCAGTGCGTCACAGGGACAGCATAGATAGACAGAAACGAACAATCACTTACACTCATACTTATGGGCAATTTAGAGTCACCAATAAACCTAAACATGCATGTCTTTGGACCGTGGGAGGAAACCATAGTACCTGGAAGAAACCCACGCAAGCACAGGGAATACATGCAAATTCCAGACAGAAAGGCCCAGGCCTGGGAATAAAACCCACGACCTTCTTGCTGTGAGGCAACAGCACTAACCCAAAATGCCGCCCACTGCCCTACAGCAAGAGATGCAGTTTATATATTTATTTATTTAAATTGCTATTATTTTCTCACCAAAGGCATAATTGGAGTTGTGAACTCAACATGATAACAGTGGCCACATGGTCATCCTGTTCCTGCTGCTGGCATGACCAGGATTCAGGGGCGTAGCCATCATTTTAGAAGTGAGGGGGACAAATAGTTCAGAGGTCTATTGAGTGATTTATCATCCTCTCGCATTCAATTGCACCTATCCTTAGCAGCTAAATAACCACATAACCACAAACAGCACAGCACCAGGGAACCGACTTTAGTTCTTTAAAATGATATACTATCAAAATCTAAAATCTAAAGCTGCCAAACTCTGGTTGAGTTGACATAGAATGACCCTGGAACATCTACAGGGTGAGTAGCCAGATTATTAAGTGTTAAATGACAACACTGAAACCAAAAGTTCTGTAAAACACCATTCCTGTTTAAAATTATCAGCACCAAAATTAAATGGAAGTGACAAGGTAACAGGGTAATAAGCCACATCATTTAATTTAATGGCAAAAAAGTGACAAGTGAAAGCGACACAAGAATAAACATATCAACATTAATATGTAGCTATTTTAACATCAACGATGACACTGGATCACACAAGACAGTGATTTGTTTGCCGCCTTAGCTCCGCCTGCTCATGATGCGTTTAACGGCGGCTCGGATAAACGCGTTTCCACATGTTAAAAATGAATTAAGTGGTTGTAATGGCTGTAGAAAGTGTGGGGGACATGTCCCCCGCGTACCCCGCGTCCGTTATGCGCATGCCAGGATTCCTGTCAGAGGGTCAGAGAGGGCTCTCTGGGGTCGCTTTAACTATAGTGTTCAATTCAACCCTGACATATGAACAAGCTTCTTCAGCGGGGGGTCACATCAATGGGCCTGAGGCAACACTCACATGGAGGCCACAGCAGAGGATTTGCTGGAGGTGACAAACCAGGTTGATCTGTAACCAGACTAGGAACCTGCACGATGATTTGGACCAGTCCAGGTTCCTGAGGTAGAGTTAGATGAAGTGTCCCCTTGAGCACAGGTCTAAATATTGACAGCAGGATTATTAATAGAGCCCTAATATATAAATCAATCTCATGTGAACAAATGAGCGATATCAGGAAATAAAGTTCTCAATGTAAAGACCAGAGGGACTGAGACCAGATCCAGGTCCTGGCTGTAGTCTAGGTCCAGTGTAAAGACAAGGGTGATTGAGGTCAGATGACACATGATCATCATCATCTTCATCATCATCCAGTGACCCCAGAGTCCAAGTCCAGGTCGAGTTTATAATGCAGGCCCAGGTTCTGATCCAGTCTATAGTCCAGACCTAGGTTCATGGCTAGTTTATAATCCAGGTCTGTAGTTCTGATGTCTCAGTTGTTCCGGACCAGTAGGGAGCGCTGAGCCAAAGCAGGAGCAGCATGAACAATAAGTCAAGTGTGTGATATCAGAGGGCTGTACTACGAAGCGAGATTAGTGCCTTAGCGAGGTATGTTGAGCCTAAAGCCGGACTTTTCCGTGTCACGAAGGTCGCTCTCTTTAAAGCTGGCTATATCACTGTGGCAACTTATGCTGCGAACATAACCTGGTCCGGACCAGTTTTTGTTCTGACTTTAAGCTTAAAGTCGGCTATAAAAAGCACAGCCTTTTCACAGATTATCCTCCTTGAACGTGGCCTCACCGTTTTTGGAAAATCCAGTGGATTTAGGTACCCGAATTATTAGAGGTGCTCTTTGGAGGGAGAGAGTTTTTCGAGACCGGAGTGATCTGTTGGCGTTTTCTGACGATATTCTTTATGAACGATATAGATTCTCAGCTGAGGGAATACGTTACATATGCAATCTTGTTGAACCCTATAAGTAATGCGACCATACGAATCCATGCACTTACAGTAACGCAGCCATCAGCAGCACTTTTTCACCCAATAAAAAAACAAAACAAAACACCAATCACGGGATGTGTTTTATTATTCATTAAAGTTCTCCTTTTTCTGGGAAAAGAAAAAGTCATGAGTATACAATGTCAATCATGCTTGACAAAACATTTCAAAGTACCGTTTACTGCAGTAATTTTTTCTCATACTCCAGTCGCTCGATCTCAAGTTTTACTTTCTTGATTTCCAGCTCAAGACTCTAAGACATAGGACTGCTAGAAAATATAAAACCCTTACCCCTTGTTTTTTTGTGGGCCTAGAGGTGGAGGCCACAGGCTGAGGGGAGGGTTGCACAATGTCCTCTCCCTGTGACATTAATGAGCAAGAAACTTAATTATTTCAAATTTAAAAAGATGAATTTAAATTTTAAATAAAATTCTTATTTAGATTATTAAGATATCTACCCCCAAAAGTACCCCTGAATACACTGAAAGTGTGTCCTCATCATTGATCTCCACCTGTGGAATAGTTTAAGAGAAATGAATAAAGTGGATTCAACACAGCAAACAAAGATAAGAGTACATGACAACTTGCTTTGACAGTTACCTCTGTGTGGGGACCAGCAAGGGTGTGTGTTGGCGGTTTGAGCAACACTACAGTGTCTCCTTCAACTGTAAATTAGATTAAAACATTTCTCATCTGAGAAACAATAAATATGCATTTAGTATTTTACCACTGAAGCACCTATACATACCCTCGACAAGGAATTGCTGCTGGGAGCTGCCAGCAGCAGGTCTGATTGAATACCCCCTTGTACCCCCTTCATGATCAGCCGCCCTTCATCTTTTGAAAGGGCCAGCTCCTCTGAGGCCGTGCAATTGGCTGGAGCGGGGCCCCCTCAAATCCTTCTCCTCTCATTTTTCTTCTTGTTTCCTTCTGATAATTTTAACACTTAATATGTTACGCAGTGTATGGTCCACATTACACTAAAAGAGTGATGAATGCACAGCAAATACATACCACTTTGGATTATATTTTTGTACTTGGTCCGGATTTGCTGCCAAGACCGTTTTGCACTGCTGGCAGTACAACTAATAGAACACCAATTAGAAAATTGGACAAATCAAATTAATTTCACTTTGATTTGGCCCTAATCTGAATGATTTCCATGTATCTTTCATTGTGAGACAATGTCAGGGAGGGAATTAAAGTTATATAGTGATATATATTATATTATATTACATAGGCTATATTAATTTACGCATTTACACGATCTGCAGTTTTTTTTCCAGACTTCCTCTCTTGCCTTGTTTGCAGCAACAGTGTTGCTTTTAGCTGTTATTATTGGTCTGAACTCTTCATAGCTCATTATCATAATCTGCTCCTCTTGGCTGAAATATGCAGCACGTAATCGGTCCAATTTTCTGCGGAAATAGCGTCAAATGACGCGTAAACGCCCCTTTTTATGTGAACGCGCACAGAGACTGATGAGTCAAGCGTGGGTCGACAAATCAAGTTGATAACCACCGTCGTGATACTCGTTATCTGTGGGTGGAGCTTTCGGCTTTGTCGAGCCATCTCACCCAAAGAAAGCCCGGCTCTGTTGAGCTTCCTTCGTAGTATACCCCCCAGGTCTCTTACACTCAAACACACACACAGCTTTGACATGGTCGTCCGCTAGCGAGGCCCTTTCCGCTTTTCAAAGTAAGAGCCCTCTGTCTATTCAGAGCATTTTTTAAGTTTATTGGAGGGATCTGAGACACTTTCAGCAGTCCATATTCATATTATTAAACAGCACACACGGAGCTTAAGCTTTATAAACTTTATCTTTACTTCCTGATGTTAAATAAAAAGACAAATGAATAAAAGTGTCTACGAGACGTTGAGTTAAGGGGTTTTATTGTGAAGCGCGGAAGTGGGGTTGTTTATAAGAGGAACCCCTAGCGCATTGTTGTTAGCGTAGTGAAGATAACGGAGCTAGCAGCCCCGACAGGCAGTGATGGAGTCCAAGAATCGCCGCTTCTTCTACTGTAGCTGCTTCTCCTTCGGGAACATCTTCCTCAGTCGCTACCGGCTTCATGTTCACTTCGAGTCCCATCAGCAGTTCAGGCGGGACTACCAGGAGGTCTGTCCATTTTCTTCACAACTGTTTCCTGTACCTGTCGTCTCTAACGCCACTTGTCGTTACAGCTACTCCGGAGGTGCGACTGCGTCACTGACAGTCAGATAGAGGACGTGATCAAAGAGGTAACATCAGCTGAGTGTGTAAGATTTAACTGTGATATGACTGACATACGAGTCCGAGTCTTCAGACCCGGAGCCTGTATCACGAAACTGGATTAACATGCCTGGGATCTCTTTTCGTTACCTGGCTTCAGTTACCCAGATATCCGCAATCCGGATAATCGGTGTCACGCAGCTGGTTAACAACTCGCTAAGTGAACCCAGAGTTTTCCTATCTAGAACAGTGCGTTCACATAAAAGGGGCGGGGTTTGCTGCGTCCGAACAATCGCAGCATGGAGAAGACGCAAAGAGCAGCGTATTTCCCAATGGAGGAACAAAGTGTGATATACCGAAAATATCAGGAGTTCAAATCCATTATTCAAGCAAAGCGTTACACAGCTGCAGCAAAGAATGCTGGCAAAAAAATCGGTGACGCTATCAATGCGGAAGATATTAGGAATTATAATATTAATTATGCACCACATCGACGAAATTAATGTACCCCATAAATTTATGTTTCAGTTTTTGTTTTTTTTTTGTTTTTTTTTCATAGCTTGTGTGACAAAGGGGGTGCAGGCTTTACATACTCACCACTTGTCCCTATATGTTCACAGTATACCATATTATTTTCATTTTTGTCATTATTTACCATTGCTGCCATAACATTGCACCATTTACAATCCTAGGTTTGTTTGTATTATGTTACAGTTTATATCAAAGCATAGGGGTAAATTAAAACAAACACATAGCCATTAGTTGAGTTATCTTTATTGGTTGCAGGTTGAAAACTGTTAAATTGTTTCTTTGTTTGTATTTATCTTTGTTTGCTCCTTTTGTTCAGACCTAGCATGCAGGAGTGTTTGGGACTTCCTGGGTTTTATAAGAGTAGTGATGTCATGGCTGACATCATCAGGCTGAACCATGTGGAGGGGTTTTCCTTTTTGTTTGAGTATTTATGTTTGTTGTGGGTTGATTAATGTTATTGTTATTTACAGGGTTACCGTTATTTGGTTGTTAAGTTTAGTTATTTAGGGAGTAAATGAGATTAAGTTAATTATGTTATGATGGTTTTCAATTCTGTAGAATGGTTACTGTGAGAGTTAACCTGTGCTGTTTGGTACTACCTGAAGTGGACTAATTGAGGGTAGTATATAAGATCAGTGGAGCGCAGGGGCTGGGGAGAGTAGGTAGGCGGTGCTGTGGTGAACATGGACCTTTAATTTGATTTTGGAAATTAGTGTAATTTTATAGTTATTTGCTTTGGCGCTTTTGTTTTTTTTTTTGGGGGGGGGGGGGTAAATATTTTGCCTTATTTGCGCATGTTGGCTACCAATGTCTAATAAACTTTCAGCGGTTTTGGGAACCAAGATGTCGGCCGAGTCTGCCTACCTACCACCTTCCTAGGCACTCAAGCCAAACTACCTTACAGCTTGTTTGACAATTTGAACCTCATTATTTCAGTTACAACCCAGATGGAGCAAAAAGGACTTGGGCGAAATTGAACAACAAATGTGTTCCTGTTGTGGGCTATAACCAACAGGTATGTACTTCTTTTGCACTGAATCTTTGTTTTATGATCATCACAATGGTAATGATTTGATATTGTTTGCAGCCCACGGGAAAAAATGTGACATGAAAAAGAAATAGGGGCGGTAAAGGGGTGCTACTCAGGATTACACTCCTGCAGAAGAGCTTGTCATCTAAAATAAATAGGGTCCCTCTTGATGGAGGCTGTAGAGGGGGTCACATCAGACCCTGGTGGAGGTGGCAGCTCACAAAGCACCACACTTGTGCATGGTATGTTTCAGTGAGTAAATGTTAAAACACTGGGCTGCAGAAATACAATTATGCATTTACTAAGATGTATCTTTTGCACAGTGGATAGTGAGACCTTAACAGCAACCCTGCTACCCCCACTCACAGAAATTGTGTCCTCCAGAAAAGTAAATTCAATCTATCATAAACATTTACATACAAACTGTTGCTGCTGATCGTACATTGTGGGGAAAAAGAGACAGTCACAAGATGTATATAACTTTATTTCATAAGGATAGTCAGTGTGACATTGGCATTATTTAAAGTGAACTATACAAAAGACTAAGTACTTATTGTGCTAAAGCCAATGTATTATGTATTTCATTTGTTTCAGGTGGGTGCTGACACTGTGAGCACTTTACAAAAAAAATTGGAGCTTGATATAAAGTACAAAACATGTTTGTTTTTGTTTTGTTTTTTTACAGGAACTGGAAAAAAGAAATTGAAACTGGAAAAAAAAACAAAAAACTAACTAACTTTATGTGCTTAACTAAAACAATGTTCAGTGATGGCCTCTCTTACTGCTTTTCTTGAGGGGTAATCAAGGGTGCTGGGGTCTACCACGCCAGGGGGCTAGGGGGTTTACAGGAGGGGTCCTCTCCTTCCGGACAGTTGCTATATTTTGTAGTACAGTGTATGCAGAAATTATATTGTGTGCCCGGCCTGGGGGCCACCCTCAGCCCATGGAGACAGGTGAAATGGGCCCTGATGATCCCAAGGTCATCTTAATCTTGACACTGGTTTTGGAGAGGGCCATGTTGAACCGAGTTTGAGGCCCTGCACCAGGGTCAGGATAGGGGGTCATCAAATACAGGGGGCATGTTTGTCCCCTGTCACCCAGCAGCCCTCCACTGATCTGCTCTAAAGTTAAAAAGAAATAGCCTTGATGAGTATCATAACAGTTTCAGAATATAATGAAGATAATATTCAGTGTACAGCTGCCATATGCTGCTCAAACTTTTTTCATAGTGGATAGCCCTGCTTTCTGAGGTTATCAGCATTGTAAACGGCACACATGAATGTACCTATGAAAGAAGAATGGATTATCTAATCATAGATAAATAATTTACATTTCATTTTCCTGTCATTCTAGTTCTGTAAATCATTCAATATGGGATTATAAAACATCACAAGAAAGTTACAAATAAATTAATAAAAAAAAGGGGGGGGGGGTTCAATCACTTACTTGAAGCAAAGAGCCACAGCACGACACATCCAGTCTGGAGCTCTGCTAGCCCCCGACTGCAAGCTTTTGTTCCTAGCATACGGCTCCACAACATGCGGATCTGTATCTCTCAGGTTAACTCTTTCACTGAATTTCCTCTCTCTTCAGAGTTCTTCTTCCAGTTCTAGCGCCCACATAAATGGGCTCGGGCTCGTGTTAAAAATGGGCAGGTCATTTTCCATAGAGCTGATTGGTCAGTGGGTGGTCTCATATACCTGCTGAGCTCATATCCAGAACTTCACCTGTTTCAGAGCATGTTAGGCGTTCTGTGCAAGTTACCATGACAACATACCCTGATTAGAAAGTAAACCAGCTTTGTGACACCGAACACCCAGGGTTAACCCGGAAGTTACCTCGCTAAACTGAAATCCAGCTTTGTGATACAGACCCTTGGACTTGGATTCAAAGCAGGACTGAGCTGGGATGGATATAGGTGGAATAAAGTGATTTCAGTCAGAAGACCAAATAAAGATTTTTGTCACAAGAAATGAGTTTTAAAAAGACACGATACCTTCTGGATGGATCTGACCTGGTTCTCCTATGGAATGATTGGACCATTTGACTGTGTTTAGGTCTCACAGGAAGTGGAGCGGAGGCAGCGTCTCAGTGTGACGTCTGCAGAGAGGACTGCTGTCATCAGAGACATGTATCGGCCGCTCCATCCTCACATCTACCACCTGAAGGTAGCAACTGCCGCCTTCTTCCAGAGTTCCCTTCGTGCGTTGGTAAAGCTCAGACTCTGCCTCTCTACAGGAGTCCTACCTCGATCCTCGATTCACGCAGGTGGTGGAGTACTGTCGGAGCAATGGCGCCACTGAGCAGGGGCTGTCCAACCTGTTGGAGGAGGAGCCAGGTAAACTTGAACACTAGTCTTCTACCTGCAGTTGCTCCACCTGCTTTGGAGACGTCCCAATCTGGATTCTGATACAGTAATGTTCCAGACTGAGCACAGACCCTGACCCAGGGAGCCCAGACTGAAGTGAACCCTGACCCGGGGGCACACGCTGCAGACATACCCCATTTACACAGGGACCCAGACAGATGACAGGCCCTGACCAGGTGCCCCAGACTGAGAACAGACCATGACCAGGGTGATTTAGACTGAGGACAGACCATGGTCCAGGTGCCCCAGATTGAGGACATGCCCCCTTTACATGGGGGCTCAGACTGAGGATAGACCCTGACCCAGCGGTCTCAGTGTGAGGACAGGTCACTGACCCAGGAGACCAGGCTGCCTTAAGTCTCCAAACAGCAGCAAGCTGAAGGAAACTGCAGTGAAACAGCAGCAGATAAACAGATTGAGGCCAAACTTGTTTTCGAAGCATACGGACCAATGTGTGCATCACTTAGATGATGACTGTGAGTTTGGGAAATCACATTGTGGTGTTAGTGTTGATGACCCCTCTGTCTCTGCCTGTCAGCTCCCAGGGTCTTCCGCCTCCCAGTGTTTAACAGGAGCTTCTGTGAGCAGCTGCTGGAAGAGCTGGAGCACTTTGAGATGTCTGCTGCCCCTAAAGGGAGACCCAACACTATGAATCACCATGGGGTAATGTATATGGACTCTTATGTCAATCTGACATTAGACCTTTAAGTCAGGAGCTGGTGAACTGACCCCCAGACTGTTACATGTTCAGGTGTAGAAAGGCTAGGAATAAAGTCAAAGGCCATTTTCCGTCCTCTGTCCTCCAGGTCCTTCTGGATGAGCTGGGCTTTGACGAGGGCTTCTTCACGCCACTTCGTGAGCAATACCTGCAACCGCTCACCTCCCTGCTCTACCCAGAATGTGGGGGCGGATCCCTGGACAGTCACAAAGCCTTCGTGGTCAAATACAACATGAAAGAAGACCTGGACCTGAGCTACCACTATGACAACGCAGAGGTGACCCTGAACGTGTCACTGGGCAAAGACTTCACAGACGGACACCTTTACTTTGGCGACATGAGACAGGTGATCCACAAATAGACCAGAATGCTGCTGATATTAACAATATCAGTTATTATATCTAATGTTGAAACATCAACCTCTTCTGCTCCAACATGTTCAGCTGATGAGGTTTGAATAAGCATGCAAACATGTTGAGTAAATAACTAGGGGGTGGTGGGGGGGGTTGTCATCACAGAGGTCTTCAATAATACAGGAATGTGCTAGTGTCCAACGGTGATGTCATTAATATCAGCAAACCTTGACAAATGAAATTTGTCAAAGAAATGTAACAGACCAACTAGGGAAGTGATGTGTTTTTTATTACATCCTCACTGACTCTGATTGACTGCTGCAGAATCTTCATAAAGGAAAAATGATCAGTCGCTGATAGTTCATGTTCTTCTGTGGTGTGGATTTCTGATATAACCTCCTGCCTGTCCCCCCCTTCAGGTTCCTCTAAGTGACACAGAGTGTTATGAGGTGGAGCACAGAGTAACCGAGGGCCTCCTGCACCGGGCTCAACATCTGCACGGGGCCCTGCCCATCTCCTCTGGTCAGCGCTGGAACCTCATCATGTGGATGAGGGCATCGCAGGAGCGCAACACACTGTGTCCCATGTGCAACAGGAAGCCCACGCTGGTGGAAGGACATGGCTTTGCTGACGGCTTCACCCACCACTCCGACACTAGCCTGTGCCCTACACTTCCTGTGCATTGACCTTATGTGCTTCATTTAACACCAGGCCTTCACACTGTGTCGTAGTTTTAGGGGACCACTCCCACTCACTGTAGGTGTACAGGATGCTGTAGGAGAATGACAGTGAAGACACGCATTTTGACCTGAATCCAGATTGGAATGATGCATATTTGTACTTCAACTCCAGTTTCTAATTAAAAGTGTTTGAGAATTTAGAGAATCTTTATTTGCTCTGTCACCAAAAAAAAAACAATTTTAATTAAGAGTCTTTTATTGTGCAGTAACATGAAGGCAGATTGTATTGAAGCCAATGGGAAAATGTCACTATGTCCCCCTTGATTTGTTACCTCAGTAAATGTTTTCCTCATGAGTTTTTGGTCTCAATCTTAGGTTCTTCAGTGCAACAGGATGTCCATGTTTTGAGTGAGGGTAAGCAGTTATGAGGTTGAAAGCTGCTGTGGAGCCAAGTCTTTGAGCGTCTGTCATTATCGCTTGGCCCATGAATACTCACCAGGACACTAGAGCCTCTGGTTCCCATCAGTGACCAGCAGCTGAAGGTGGTAACACAAGTAAGGCAGAGAAAAAGACTGAGTCAGCAGGTTCCATGTAACAACTGATGATGTCTCCTGAGATGACCTTTGGGCCTGCGCGCCACAAGTAGTTGCTGGTAACATAATACACCTGACCCTGACTGACCTATCGCTGTTGGAGTAGCATTGCGGGTAATGTATGCAGCAGGATCTGGAAGGGAAGAAAGATGATTTGAAAATAAAGATTCTTACAATAGATCCAGGTCTCCATCTTTAATCTTGACGTCAGTAGTAAAACAAAGTGTTTTCACTCAGATCTCTGGTGGTCACCTTTCAAGACGCAAAATGAAACTTGTTTTGACTGCAGATGTCTTAGCTCAAGGTAAGAAAAAGACATCACACACGATGTGGAACAATAATATTTTAATGACAAGTGGAAGGGACCATGAAAATCTGTCCTGTCTGCAGCTGATCCTGCTCAGCAGCAACATCAGGACTGTTTGGTTGTTTCTTTTTGTTGCCAGGGTAAATTTGGCGACTGGAGGGACATGGGGAAAGGAGAGCTGGATCTCTGGGGTCACGGGTCAACCACGGTAACACACATAACGATACCACAGCTTCACGTTTCACAGTCTGACACCAACTCAGCCTCTGATGTGAAACTGTGGGACAACAGGTTTGGTTCTGGTTCGAGATTAGTTATCATTACAGTAAAAGTACATTATCATTGGAGCTAATAATAAAGATACATGTAATATCATACACAGATAAATGTCTCTTGTCATAAGGGTCAGGCAGGTCAATAAATAAATTCAGTTTGTCTATGGAAGCTGCACTGACAGGTCCTGTCCATCACAGCATGGGTTCAAACCATCTGGTCCATGGGGCAGCTCCGGCTGCTTCAGGCAGCCTCCATCATGTCTACTGTTCTGTCTAAAAATGGCACATCCATGCTCTATAACGTTGTCTCACTGCTCATGTCCCGGGGCCGGTGACGGTCGATGTCCGAGTCGTAGTCCGACTCCATCTCGATGTTGACCTGAGGGACAGGACAGGACATCCCTCGGCCCATGGGCAGGGCCGGAGACGACGGGCAGGAAATCTTCAGGTGGAGGGTGATGCTGAGAAAGGCAAGCTCCAGTTACCAAACACACACACAGCCAATGACACCCAGGGACTACTTTGGGGGCCGGGGGACAGCAGGACGCCAGTCTGTCACTGAGGCAGCTCATGACACACAGAGTTGCTGCAGTTGGAGACTGTACCACAGTGAGGACTGGGACTGGACTAGACAGGCCCAACATTTGGACGTTTTCTAACCTTCTAAAGATTTTTTGGGATGATTTCTTTACAAAATAAACATCTACTTATGTCTGTGAGTCGGTGAGATGTCAGCGTGACAACAGAAGTGAATATTCAGCAACTATAATGTAATGACTGAATGTGGTGTCTTTAAAAAGTGTCTGTCCTTTAACAAAGGCAACACTTTAATCCAAACAAACAACAATAAGCTGATGTGAAACAAACCAATGTCCGTTCCAATGCAGTCCCAGCAAAGGGGGGTGGGGGGTCAGGGCAGAAAGCAGGCTTCAAGGTCAGGGGGTCAATGTGGCAGCGTCAAGACAGGAAGCAGGGGTAAAGGTCAGGGGTCAGGTACATGTTGCATGCAGGTCTGAGTGATTCGCTAAAGAGATTCAGAACATGAAGGAAAAGAAACAACCAAAACAATGATGCTGCTCAAGAACAATGAACATAGCTATAATTCAAGTGTGACTAAATAAGATACATGACACAACTAATATCCCACACAACCAATGTCCCACACAGTTATTAATATGCACTCATCTTTATAATGAGAACCCCAATCAGTGTAAATCTGCATGCATCACCAGAGCTGCCTTGGGTCATGAGCCTAGAGAGACACTCAGCAGCTTCACACTGACACATCAAGTCCTCTTTATTGCCTTAAAGTGCATGGATAGGAGACTGGCCCAAGAGATGAAAGGGGATGAACTGTGTCCTCCAGTGGATATTGGTCCCAGTCCTCAATCCACAGCACACAGCACCATGACAAAGAGCATGTGGCTGTTTCCATGGTGCTGTATCTCAACCTGTGGTGGAACAGTGAGGACAGAGATATTTCCTGACAGAGGGGGGACATTTTAGAGTGTCCTCTTTGAGTTTACATCTCCAAAACTGGTTCAGACCTGGAGACAAAGTGAGGCCAAAGGATGTGTCTGTGTGTGTGTGTGTATCTGTGTGTGTTACTGAGCAGTATGTGTGTGTGTGTTAGTGTTTCTGAGCAGTGTGTGTGTCCATGTGTGTTACATAGCAGTGTGTGTGTGGCAGTGTGTGTTACTGAGCAGTGCGTGTAGCAGGCTGACAGTGAGCTCCCCACTGAGTCTGATCCAGATCAGGACAGACCAGGTCCCTGTATGGGATGTGCAGTTTGAGGACACAGTACCTGCGGTCCAAGTCTGACTCTGAGCTGGGGGAGTGGGTGGAGTAGGCGTGGTACTTGTCCTGTGTGGAAAGACAGTGACAGATCAGAGACAGGGGGATAACACAGATAGACAGACACCCGATCAGAGACAGAGACAGATTTGAGACAGGGACTGATCAGAGGCAGAAAGAGACAGACAAAGACAGATAGAGACACTGACAGATCAGAGGCAGAGAGAGACAGATCAGAGACAGAGCCTGGTGTGTAATGTTTTGTCCTTCCTGCAGGGGACAGCAGAGCCTCAGCTGTCTCACCTCCTCCTCTCTTTTATCTGGTCTTGACTTTTTCTTGTCCTTTCCCTTCTTCTTGTCATCATCCTTCTTCTTCTTCTCTTTCTCAGGGAGGAGGTCATCCAGCCAGGCCAGGTCATGCTGGGAGAAGACCATGTCCAGCATCTTCCGCACCACCATCAGGCCCAGGATCTGAGGGTTTGGCACAGAGCCTGATTTTAGGGATGTTCCTAGTCCATTTCTGAGCAGATTATTATTTTACCAGCAGCTCCTCTGACCACAGCTGGAGTTTCTTCAGGAGCTTTCCTCAGAAACACATCACCTACCATCACAGGGAAGATGATGGCTAAGAAGGTTGACTTGAGGATCCAGAGCACAGCCAGGCAGATGATCTGGACCAGCGTAAACAGGTGTACCCTCCTCAGGGGAACATGGCGGAGGAAGGAGAAGTCCGGCTGGTGCTTGGATGGCATCATGTATAACTTAATCCTGTCCCAGAACTGAAGAGAAGGAGACAGGATATCAGGTCTGGAGGGCTTGGTTTACGAGGTTCAAACTCTTCACATCATCATTTATCTCAATTAATTTACTAAGAGTCAAAGCTGCTGGTCCTGAACCTGCTACACCTGCTGCTGAATTCACGAGGCCTGAGCTCAGATATTAGTTATTATAACAACAGCTGGTCACAAGAGCAGCAGGCCCCATCACTATAGCTATAGTTTGTCCTCCATGTGTATCCATGTCTTTATGTGGACATATCCTGT
Organism: Remorina albescens; assembly: GCA_034769265.1. Lineage (NCBI taxonomy): Eukaryota > Metazoa > Chordata > Actinopteri > Carangiformes > Echeneidae > Remorina > Remorina albescens. The sequence continues at coordinate 3,171,802 of CM068485.1, forward strand.
CTGTCTGCTAGGCCGAAGACAATAAATCAGACATTCAGCCACGAAAACTCCTCTTAAGGATCCAGGAACATCGTACCTGGATCCCACTGAGTGAAGCCACGCCCATGTAGAGGAAGACTCCGTACAGCACAGGCATTGGGATGAACTACACAACAACAACAAGACAACAAAGTTAGGATTCACTACAGGTGCTGTGCTTTTATTCTATTGACATAATAGACATTAACCATTTCATGTCTAAGACTCTATTCAAATAACATTTTCTGTAAGTGACCACAGCATTATTTTCTTTAAACGGGACACTTTTAATTTATGTCACATAATTTCTGGCCCTCCCTCTTTTTAGCAAATGACCAATTAGCCAGTAAGCAGCTAACTCATTTGATATTTCAATTTGCTATAAAAAGCAGGATAATTAATAGATGAAGATGCATTAAGTAATTAGTCATTAATCAGTAAAACTCAGCTATTTAGTTACTGCTGCTGAAAACAAATGGAAAGTAGCCTTTAATTTTACTGATCTTTTAGAATTAATATATTATTAATATGAATAAATCGTTATATTAAAAATATTGAGACACTGTTGCTTTAGTGCTGTTGTTGCTCTGGGTAACATGAGCTAACTGGATTAATTTGTATGAAAAATAACCAGGAATCTGAGGAGTTGTACACTCCTGATCAAAATCTTAAGACCGGTGGAAAAATTACAAGTATTAGCATTTTGCGCTGGTGAATTGTACCCAAGTTGTAAGTAGAGCTTCAAAATGCAAAAAGAAGAAACAGAAGCAAGAGACAAAAAAACTGAACGATTTATTGAAAACTGCATTTAAACTCAAACAGGCTCTTCGTCGGCTGATCAAAAGTTTAAGATCATAGCCTTAAAAAGCTCAAAATCCACACTAAAAGTATAAATAAGGACTCAGTAGTGAGTAGATCCACGTTCTTGTTGATCACTTCAAAAGTTCATTGAGGCATGCTTGATGGGAGTGTTTCAAGGAGGCTGGTGGGAACGTTGCTCCATGTGGTGAAGATGGCTTCACGGAGGGCATACATGGTCTGGAGCTGATGTCCGTTTTTGTAAACTTCCCTTGCCATCCATCCCCAAACGTTCTCACTGGGATTTAGATCAGGGGAACACGCAGGATGGTCCAAAAGAGCAAAGTTACTCTCCTGGAAGAAGTCCTTCATCAGGCGGGCATTGTGAAGTGTGGCGGTGTCCTGTTGAAAGACCCAGTCATCACCGCACAGACGAGGGCGCTCAGTCATGAGGAATGCCTGCTGCAACATCTCCACATAGCCAGCCGCTGTTTGACTCCCCTGCCAACCTGAAGTTCCATTGGTCCATTGAAGGAAAAAGCACCCCAGATCATGATGGATCCTCCTCCACTGTACTGGGTAGAAAACATCTCCAGTTGGATCTCCTTGTCATGCCAGTAACGTTGGAAGCCATCAGGACTGTCCAGGTTAAATTTTTTCTCATCAGAAAATAAAACTTTCTTCCACCTTTCAGTGTCCCATGTTTGGTGCTCCCTTGCAAAGTCCAAATGGGCAAGCTTGTGGTGTGGTATGAGACGTGGTGTTTGAAGTTGTTTTTTGTTCTTTAAGCCCTTCTCTCGCAGATGCCGTCTTATGGTTATTGGACTGCAGTCAGCATCAGTAAGGGCCTTAATCCCTGCCGAATTTATGAAACATTTCTGGTCCGTGCTAGCGCCTTTATTCCTCAGGACAGTGACAGAGATCAAAAACACAGGTTGCATAAGAGCCCAAATGAATACAGCTGCAATTTAATTACTTTTAAAATCGGATAAAGATCCAACTTTCCCATCCAGCTATTGCCCTCTGTCATTGATCAATACCGACATCAAAATTATCTCTAAAGCACTTGCTTCTAGATTGGAGACAATAATCTCATCGATAATTCTCAATGACCAAACAGGTTTTATCAAAGGCCGACACTCTACAAATAACGTTAGAAGGCTCCTTAATTTGATCAGCATGTCGCAGCGCAGCAACACAGAAGCTATTGTTGTGTCACTCAATGCTGAAAAAGCCTTCGACAAAGGTAACTGGTCCTTCCTCTTTGCAACCCTTCAACAATTTGGCTTTGGAGAATCATTTATCCACTGGGTGTCCGCACTGTATAACTCACAAAAGGCTATAGTCACCACAAATGGGATCACATTGCAAAGCTTCACTCTGCAGAGGGGAACCAGACAAGGATTCCCTCTCTCTCCCCTGCTGTTAGCTATATTCACTGAACCACTGGCATCAGCAATACGTCAGAACACCAATATCAAAGGTATCCACTTGACTATTTCCGAACACAAAATCAATTTATATGCTGATGATGTATTACTCTACTTGCAACAACCTCAAAGATCATTACAGGAAGCCTATAACTGTATCTCAAATTTCTCAGCCCTCTCTGACTACTCAATTAACTGGTCCAAATCAACAATATTACCAATAACAGAGAATGCATGGGATCCTGCAGACCAAAATCTCCAACTTTCCTTCTCCACAGGCAATATTAAATACTTGGGTATAGATAACTCACCTTAACTATCAGAGCCAGTCCACTTGAACTTTGATCCACTCCTGGAGAAAATCTGTGATGACCTTCCCATTTCTCTTATGGGGTGTATAGCTACAGTTAAAATGAAAATGTTACCCCAAATCAACTATTCTCCATGATCCCATTCAAACACACAGCAAAGTGGTTCCAGAAGTTAGATTTCGCTATTATTAAATTCTACTCAAAAAACAACACATCAGTATCTCTGACCTCCCCTTCATTACCACGACCCTTAAGCGTCATAACTGCTTCAAAAACCCATTGAGTGCCTCCAATCTCTCTGCTTGGTGGAAAGCTCTAGAAACCACAGGTTCCCAACTGGAACCCTGTATGTTCTCCCCAATCTGGCACAACCCAGATTTTGTAAGTAACAAAGTCCCTCTCCAGCTTAACTCTTGGGAGCAGAAAGGAATCACCCACCTCCATCACCTCATCCAAGAAAATCAACTTTTGAAACACAGAGATTTTTTGAGACTTTTGGTATAGGTAATGGAAACTTTCTCCAGTACCTTCAGGTGATTAAGACAATCAAGAAGAAAATTCCAACGCTCCAGAATACCGTACAGCCCCCAGAATTTGTCATTAACATCACAAAGCTCTCTCCAAAAAAGAAGAAAAACCTCTCTAAAATATATAAGTTTAGTTCATTTATCAATATCGAAATGGGAAACAGATCTGTCCCTATCCGCTGACTTCGACTTCTGGACCAAGATTTGCCAAAACACATTTAAAATGACAAAAAACTCGAACCTACAGCTTATCCAGTTCAAGGTGCTTCACAGATCACAGACAACTCAATATAAGATGCATAGAATGGGTTTCTTTAGCCCCGATATATGCATGCAATGCACCCAGAACACACCAGACTCCTATTTCCATGATCTCTGGCTCTGTTCTCCTGTGCAGCACTTCTGGTTAACTGTAACACAGAAACTCTCCTCCATTTTGGACTGCAGAATCCCATTAATCCCTAACTTTTGCCTAATTGGTAACCTAACAACAACCAATTTACCTAACCATCTATCTCAATCTGTTCTTGCAGCTCTAGCTATCCCCAAGAAAACAATCCTAGTTAACTGGAAAAATAAACAATCTCTTAACATCTTCCAGTGCCGAACCTCCTTGCTGAATATATATCATTAGAGAAAATATCTGCTACTTGAAAAAACAGAATGACTCTCTTTACAAAAAAATGGGTTGCATTCAGCAACTCCCTAAACCTTAATTTGGATCTCGAACTTGCCTGCTTGCATTTGCCATTGCTGCTCATACATTTAACCCTCTCTGCACGACAATATTACTCTCTCTGCTAAGGTGATAACTTCTGTTATTGCAATGTTTTCATTACCCTCCACATCCAGGATCACAACGTCGGATCCCCAGACCACAACACCTTGAGCATGCCATAGGGGTGTTCCTCTCCTTCACACCCCTGGGTTAATCTCAGGCTCAGGAGGGTCTTCCTGGCTGACCTCCTTCCCCCATTGTGGGGGTGTACTTTGGCGCCCTGCCTGGGGTTCCCTGTGGTTCCGGGTCCAGCTCGCTGTCCCGGGGTCTGGGGGTGTTGATGGCCGGCTCCTCCTGGGTCGTCCTCCGGGCCATGGCGGTGTGGGCTCTCCGGTCCTTCCGGAGGCTTTGGGGGCCTTCCTGGGGTCCGGCTGGCCCCTGTATGCGGGCTCGGGCCTGCTGCCCCCGGGTTCAGATCTTCGGCGGCATTCCCATCTTGCCACTGATGGCTGTGGGGCAGAGGTGGCCACTCCTCATTCCTGGACAGTGGCTGTGTCCTGCGTCTCCGGCGTGCTGGGGCTGGGGGTTTGTGGGGGTTGGGGTTTCCGTGCTTCCTGGGGGGGGTCCGGTTGGGGGACTTCCGGATTCCCTCGGGCTCCCCACCCCACCTGTGGGTTCCTTGGGCCCCCGTGCCTATGGCCCTCAGGCTGGGGACCAGGCCCTCACTTGCCTGCTTCCTAAACCGCAATTGCATCACGCTCCACCCACCACACACACTTGCCACTGTTTTACTGCTCACAACCACAGATAGGTACACCACATACACCCCACACAAGATTTTAATGCACCACACCTTGGGGGACGGTTCAGGGCGGGTAGAGGGGGCACATCGTTGGGGTAGGTTGCAGGACAGAGGTGTGCTGCAGTCCTCTGACTTCCCCCACCCTCCTCTCCTTTCCTCCAATCTTAAAGCACCACACCATTTCCAGGGTCACAAGATCACGGTGCAGGGTAATGCTTCCTCAACAGGGACTGAAGAAGCACAGTAAAAGGGACATTTTCACTAATCCTGGCATGGCTCGGGGGGCCTGCGCCCCAGTGGTGGGGTGGCGCTTGTGTTCGGTGGCCTGGGGGCCCTACAGCGGCCAGCTTGGTTGGGTGCCCGGGGCGGACAGCAGGGTGGCAGTGGGGGGGTGCTGGGGGGACATGGGGCCCTCCTTCCCTGCTCCGGCGTGCGCTTGCTTGGGTGGTCCGGGGTTGCTCGCCGTCGCCCGCCTAGAACACTGGTAACTGCAGTGCGCCATGTGGCTGCGGTGGCTCACCTGGCTTGGTACCTCACGCGCTCCTGCATCAGGGTGATGGGCATGGGGAGCCGGGACCTGACTCCGGGCCCTGGTGATGGTCTCACCCATAGGGAATGACCACTTGCATGTGTGGTGTTACTTGCCAGCTCGTGTTGGGTCACATCATGAAGAATTGATGAATCCTGCCTAAAATGGGCTGAGCTATTCTTTCATTCCATCACTATGTACCCTGTCTTTGACTCGGCTCCTCTTTTGGGACACCTTCATCTACCTGGACTCCCATCTCCCCACAGTTCTCCACATAAACCCTCTGGACTCTTGTAATCCTGTGTGAGATAACAGGAAAAGCATAGCATCCTTCACCCCACTAGTTCCTACCAGCACCACCTGTTTCCCTTCCCCTGTCCATCTTTCCACATCTTCTCTGTCCTCCCCCCCCCCCCCCCCGTATTCACTGAGGTGTCGCAGTGCCCTCCCTGCCACACAAAGGTCATTTCACTCAATAAAGATCAAGAACTAGCTTCCATGGAGAGCTGGTGATGGTCACATACACACACTGAAATAAGAAAATATTTAGCTGCAAAACTATAACTGCATCAGTCTCATACAATGTTGACACCCTGTGGTGTTAAACTATGAGTACAAATGCAGACAAAAAAAAAAAAAAAAACATGCTTATGCAGCTCAACAATCTTGCCATGTTCAAAACCAGAAAGCCTTTTTGCCTTTGCCATCACGAGGTCATGACACTGTGAATGTCTGACAGAAAGTGACATATAAGCCAGATTTTAGTGTGGATTTTGAGCTTTTTAAGGCTATGGTCTTAAACTTTTGATCAGCTGACGAAGAGCCTGTTTGAGTTTAAATACAGTTTTCAATAAATTGTTTACTTTTTGTTTTTTTTCTCTTGCTTCTGTTTCTTCTTTTTGCATTTTGAAGCTCTGCTTACCACCTGGGTACAATCCACCAGCACAAAATGCCAATACTTGTTATTTTTACCCACCGGTCTTAAGATTTTGATCAGGAGTTTATTTTGTTTTCCTCGTACCTTCAGGATCGGAGCCAGGAAGATGGAGACTCCAGTGAGGACGAACACTAGAATGCCTGTCACTCTTTGTTCTCTGTGTTTTGGACACAGAAAAAGTCTGTCAAGTCAATTTTACAACAAATTGACGAACTAACTGTTCTGTGTTCTGGGTTACTTAATGTGTACCCACCTAACTCCAAGGAACTGGGGCTGTTCTCCAGGAGCGCTAGACTCGCTCTCCATCTTCAGAGAGTCGATGTGTGCAATGGAGATGACGGTGGCCGCCACGTACCAGGGGAGTCCAATGAAGGAGCAGGCGGCCATCAGAACACCAACCCAAAACAGATCCAGGTGGTAGCCACAGCCTTTCTGCCGGGATAGAAACAGACAGATCATTTCAGAAAAACAGTCTTCTGTATGAGAGAACACCTGCAACCAAATCAGATTCAAATCAAATCAAATCAGATTTATTTGTATAGTGCCAAATCATAACAAAGTTACATCAAGGCACTTTACATATAGAGCAGGTCTAGAGCAAACTCTTTATAAAATTATTTAAAGAGACCCAACAGATCCCCCGATGAGCAAGCACTTGGCGACAGTGGCAAGGAAAAACTTCCTTTAAGAGGCAGAAACCTCGGGCAGAACCAGGCTCAGGGGGGGCGGCCATCTGCCTCGACCGGTTGGGTTTAGAGAGGGAGAGAGAGAGAGAGAGGCACAGGGGGAGGGGGGGGCAAAGTTGGGTAGAGTAGGGAGAGAAAGAGAGCAGGAGGATGGGATATTCAAACAGATGTAGGCAGGAACATGATGCTGCATGAGGTTCGTAGGAATGATGCTGTATGGAATTCTTGAAGATGTAGGAGCAGCAGGCATTGCAGGAACATGAGATGGTGATGATTCATCACCTGCAGGATGAGGACAGGGAGAGAGAGGAGAGGAGCTGGGAGAGAGAGGAGAGGAACTGGGGGAGACAGAGACTTCGGGAAAACATGGTTAGTAAATGCAACGCACATGCTTGGAACTGAGAGAAACTGGGATTTCGGAGAAGCAGGTTGTTGGTATGACGGCGCATGCGAGGGGTCGAGGGAGAGGGAAGAGGGGGAGAGAGAGAGAGGGAGAGGGAAGAGGGAGAGGGAGAGAGAGAGAGAGCGGAAAGGGAGAGGGAGAGGGAGAGAGAGAGAGAGGTGCTCAGTCCTTCCCCCAGCAGTCTAGGCCTATAGCAGCATAGCTAAAGAGTAAATGAACTTTAACTTTTTAACTATAAGCTCTGTCATACAGAAAAGTTTTAAGCCTGGTCTTGAAAATTGCTAAAGAGTCTGCCCCCCGGACCGATACTGGAAGTTGGTTCCATAGAAGAGGAGCCTGATAACTGAAAGATCTGCCTCCTGATTTACTCTTGGACACTCTAGGAACCACAAGTAAACCTCCATCTAGAGAGCGGAGTGGCCTACTAGGACAGTAAGGAACTATGAGCTCTCTGAGGTATGACGGAGCTTGGCCAGTAAGAGCTTTATATGTTAACAGAAGGATTTTAAATTCTATTCTGAATTTTACCAGCAGCCAGTGAAGAGCAGCTAACACAGGAGAGATGTGATCCCTTTTTCTAGTTCCTGTTAATATTCGTGCAGCAGCATTGTGAATCAACTGAAGGCCTTTCAGAGATTTGTTTGGACATCCAGATAATAATGAGTTACAGTAATCCAGCCTAGAAGTTACGAATGCGTGGACTAGTTTTTCTGCATCCTCTTGAGAGAGGATATTTCTGATTTTCCTAATGTTTCTCAGGTGGAAGAAAGCTGCCCTACTGACTTGTTTTATGTGAGGGACAAAGGACATGTCCTGGTCAAAGGTTACTCCAAGGTTTTTTACAGTGGAGTTGGAAGCCAAAGTAATGCCATCCAGACTGATTAGATGATTAGATAAGGTTTCTCTAAGGTGCTTAGGGCCGAGTACAATAGCTTCAGTTTTGTCAGAATTTAGAAGTAAAAAATTATGGGTCATCCAGACTTTTATGTCTTCAAGACATGTCTGCAGTCTGACTATCTGACTAACTTCATTTGGCTTCATTGATAGATACAGATGAGTGTCGTCTGCATAACAGTGGAAATTGATGCTGTGTATCCTGATAATGTTGCCTAAAGGAAGCAGATAAAGAGTGAAGAGGATTGGTCCAAGTACCGAACCCTGTGGGACTCCATAACTGGCTATAGTGCGTGAGGAGGAGCTATTGTTAACATGTACAAACTGATATCTATCCGATAAATAGGATTTGAACCACCTTAGAGCAGTTCCTTTAATGCCAATTTCATGTTCCAGTCTCTGTAATAAAATATTGTGATCAATGGTGTCGAATGCAGCACTGAGATCTAAGAGAAGTATGGAGGCTGATCCATTGTCTGAAGCCATTAGAATATCATTGGAAACTTTAATCAGCGCTGTTTCTGTGCTGTGGTGAGCTCTAAATCCTGACTGAAACTCTTCAAGCAAACCATTCCTATGCAGATGGTCGTGTAATTGGTTTGCTACTGCTTTTTCAATTATTTTAGAAATGAAGGGAAGGTTTGATATGGGTCTATAATTGGCCAAAACATCTGGATCAAGATTCGGCTTTTTAAGCTGGGGTTTGATGACTGCGGTCTTAAGAGTCTGAGGTACATAACCCAAAGATAAGGTCAAATTAATGAGATCTACAATGAAGGGCTCAATTAAGTAAAGAATGTCTTTAAAGAGGCTGGTCGGCACTGGGTCTAATAGACAGGTTGATGGTCTAGATGATGATACTATAGAAGCTAGCTCTGAGAGATTCAGAGATGAGAATGATTCCAGATGTAAAATAGGCGTTGCAGTTGATTCAGGAGTTGCTGTATTCAGTAGATTATTGTCTAATGTAGGTAATGTAGCCGCAAGGGGGTACAAGCCAGTGCCTTATTGTGCTGGTCCCAAGCCCAGATAAATACAGAGGGTTGTGTCAGGAAGGGCATCCAACGTCAAACTTTTGCCAAATCAAACATGCGAATCGAATCAATGACTTCCATACCGGATCGGTCGAGGCCCGGGTTAACAACGACCACCATCGGTGCTGTTCACGTACAGGGTGCCGGTGGAAATTGGACTACTGTTCGTCGAAGAAGAAGAGGAGGAAGGTGTGTTCGTAGGAAGAGAGAGAAAAGGAACGCCAAGAGTCTAGGACTGAGAGTAGGGACTTTGAATGTTGGAACTATGACAGGGAAAGGTAGAGAGTTGGTTGACATGATGCAGAGGAGGAAGGTAGACATACTGTGTGTCCAGGAGACCAGGTGGAAAGGTAGCAAGGCTAGAAGTTTAGGAGCAGGGTTCAAGTTATTCTATCATAGTGTAGATAGGAAGAGAAATGGAGTAGGAGTTATTTTGAAGGAGGAGTTTGTCAGGAATGTTCTGGAGGTTAAAAGAGTATCAGATAGAGTAATGAGTCTGAAGCTAGAAATCGAAGGTGTGATGTTCAATGTTGTTAGTGGGTATGCTCCACAGGTAGGATGTGAGCTGGAGGAGAAGGAGAAATTCTGGTTGGACCTTGATGAAGTGATACAGAGCATCCCTAGAAGTGAGAGAGTTGTCATTGGTGCAGACTTCAATGGACACGTTGGTGCAGGAAACAGAGATGATGAGGAGGTGATGGGCAGGTTTGGTATCCAGGAGAGGAACGCAAAAAGGATGGAAATGGCTGTAGTGAATACTTTCTTCCAGAAGAGGCAGGAACATAGGGTGACTTATAAGAGTGGAGGTAGGAGTACACAGGTAGACTACATCTTGTGTAGACGGTGTAATCTGAAGGAGATCAGTGACTGCAAAGTAGTGGTAGGTGAGAGTGTAGCCAGACAGCATAGGATGGTGGTGTGTAGGATGACTCTGGTGGTGAGGAAGATGAAGAGGGCAAAGACAGAGCAGAGGACTAAATGGTGGAAGCTGAAAAAGGAAGAGTGTTGTATGATCTTTAGGAAGGAGTTGAGACAGGCTCTGGATGGCCAGGAGGTGCTTCCAGGTGACTGGACAACTACAGCTAATGTGATCAGGGAGACAGGTAGGAGAGTATTTGGTGTGTCATCTGGAAGGAAAGTGGATAAGGAGACTTGGTGGTGGAATGAGGAGGTGCAGGAGTGTATACAGAGAAAGAGGTTAGCTAAGAAGAAGTGGGACACTGAGAGGACTGAAGAGAGTAGACAGGAGTACAGGGAGATGCAGCGTAAGGTGAAAGTAGAGGTGGCAAAGGCCAAACAAAGGGCTTACGATGACTTGTATGCTAGGTTGGACAGTAAGGAGGGAGAGACTGATCTATACAGGTTGGCAAGGCAGAGAGACAGAGATGGGAAGGACGTGCAGGCGGTTAGGGTGATTAAGGATAGAGATGAAAGTGTATTGACAGATGCCAGTAGTGTGATGGGAAGATGGAAAGAGTACTTTGAAGAGCTAATGAATGAGGAAAATGAGAGAGAACGAAGAGTAGAAGAGGTGACTGTTGTGGACCAGGAAGTAGCAAAGATTAGTAAGGATGAAGTGAGGAGGGCATTGAAGAGGATGAAGAGTGGAAAAGCACTCGGTCCTGATGATATACCTGTGGAGGTCTGGAAGTGTCTAGGAGAGGTAGCAGTGGGGTTTCTGACTGGGTTGTTCAACAGGATCTTAGATAGTGAGAAGATGCCTGAGGAATGGAGGAGAAGTGTGCTGGTGCCCATTTTTAAGAACAAGGGAGATGTACAGAGTTGTAGCAACTACAGAGGAATAAAGCTGATGAGCCATACAATGAAGTTATGGGAAAGAGTAGTTGAAGCTAGACTAAGGGCAGAAGTGAGCATTTGTGAGCAGCAGTATGGTTTCATGCCAAAAAAGAGTACTACAGATGCAGTATTTGCTTTGAGGATGTTGATAGAGAAGTACAGAGAAGGTCAGAGGGAGCTGCATTGTATCTTTGTAGATCTGGAGAAAGCTTATGACAGGGTGCCCAGAGAGGAACTGTGGTATTGTATGAGGAAGTCTGGAGTGGCAGAGAAGTATGTTAGAGCGGTGCAGGACATGTATGAGGACTGTAAGACAGTGGTGAGGTGTGCTGTAGGTGTGACAGAGGAGTTCAAGGTGGAGGTGGGACTGCATCAGGGATCAGCTCTGAGCCCCTTCTTGTTCGCTATGGTGATGGACAGGCTGACAGACGAGGTTAGACAGGAATCTCCATGGACTATGATGTTTGCAGATGACATTGTGATCTGTAGTGAGAGCAGGGAACAGGTGGAGGAGAAGCTGGAGTGGTGGAGGTTTGCTCTGGAAAGGAGAGGAATGAAGGTTAGCCGCAGCAAGACGGAGTATATGTGTGTGAATGAGAGGGACCCAAGTGGAAGAGTGAGGTTACAGGGAGAAGAGATAAAGAAGGTGGAAGATTTTAAGTACTTAGGGTCAACAGTCCAGAGCAATGGAGAGTGTGGAAAAGAGGTGAAGAAGCGTGTGCAGGCAGGCTGGAACGGGTGGAGAAAAGTGTCAGGTGTGATGTGTGATAGAAGAGTTTCAGCTAAGATGAAAGGAAAGGTGTACAAAACTGTGGTGAGACCAGCGATGTTGTTTGGTCTAGAGACAGTGTCACTGAGGAAAAGACAGGAGGCAGAGCTGGAGGTAGCAGAGATGAAGATGCTGAGGTTCTCTTTGGGAGTGACCAGGTTGGATAGGGTCAGGAATGAGTACATCAGAGGGACAGCACATGTTAGAGGTTTTGGATATAAAGTCAGAGAGGCCAGACTGAGATGGTTCGGACATGTCCAGAGGAGAGATAGTGAATATATTGGTAGAAGGATGCTGAGTTTTGAAGTGCCAGGCAGGAGGCCTAGAGGAAGACCAAATAGGAGGTTTATAGATGTAGTGAAAGAGGACATGAAGGTGGTTGGTGTGAAAGAAGAGGATGCAGAAGACAGGCTTAGATGGAGGCAACTGATTCGCTGTGGCGACCCCTGAAGGGAAAAGCCGAAAGGAGAAGAAGAAGATTGTCTAATGTAGGTAAGAGCTGTTGAATTCTGTCTCTGATTGTTATGATTTTATTTGTAAAAAAGCCCATAAAATCATTGCTGCTGAGAGCTAAGGGGATCACTGGTTCTATTGAACTATGACTCTCTGTCAGCCTGGCTACAGTGCTGAAGAGAAACCTGGGGTTGTTCTTGTTTTTTTCTATTAGTGCTGAATAATATGATCTTCTAGCACTGCGGAGAGCTTTTTTATGCGTTTTTAAGCTTTCTTTCCAGGCTCGGTGAGACTCCTCCGAGTTGCTGGAACGCCAATTTCTTTCTAATTTCCGTGTCATCTGCTTTAAGGCACGAATTTGAGAATTATACCACGGAGCCAGCCTCCTCTGTTTTATTACTTTCTTTTTGAGAGGGGCAGCATCATCAAGATTTGAACACAGTTTGGCCATAGTGCTAATCACAAGGTCATCAACCTGTGTATGGGAGAAATCTTCATTTGAATTTAGATATGGCATTGCTGCAAATGATGACTGAATGTTCTCTTTAAATTTAGCCACAGCGTCTTCAGATAAACATCTTCTATAGCCAAATTTATTCCTCGATGCTGTGCAGTCAGTTAAAGTAAACTCAAATGTAATGAGGTAATGGTCGGTTAAAAGACAGTTTTGAGGAAAAATTGTTAACTTGTCAATTTCAATGCCATATGTTAGAACAAGATCAAGGATATGACTGAAGCAGTGAGTTGGTTCATTCACATGCTGGGAAAAGCCAATTGAGTCTAGTAATGAAAGAAACCCAGAACTAAGGCTGTCACTTTTTACATCTACATGAATATTGAAATCTTCCAGTATAATGATTTTATCTGTACTAAGTACTAACTCTGATATAAACTCAGAAAACTCTGATAGGAATTCTGAGTACGGACCAGGTGGACGGTGTACTGTAACTAACAGAACTGGTTTTTCAACTTTCCAGTTAGAGTGAGAAAGACTAAGAGTGAGGCTTTCAAAAGACCTACAGCCAGATTTTGGTCTAGGGTTGATTAATAAGCTTGACTGAAATATCGCAGCCACCCCCCCTCCTCGACCTGTGATACGAGGGACATGAAAATTAACATGAGTGGGGGGTGTAGATTCATTAATACTAACATACTCATCCTGCTGCAGCCAGGTTTCAGTTATACAAAATAAATCAATACGATGATCAGTTATAAGATCACTGACTAATAGAGATTTTGATGATAGTGATCGAATATTCAACAGTCCACATTTAACTGCAGTATTATTTGAGACCAAATTTGTGGCTGTTTTGATTTCTATTAAGTTTTTGTTTTAAGCTCCTCTTCTGTTTAATCTAGGTTTAGTAACTTTTCTAAATTTAGGTGGTCGGGGGACAGACACAGTTTCTATAGACCTAGACATAGACAGAGACTTTATTCTATTCTCGGCAGGGAACCGCTCTGACTGAGGCGCAGAGGAGCGTGTTAAACTGCGGCTCTGCCTCCTGGTCTCGACTCGGGATTGTCAGGGTTTTAACTTTCTAATAAACTCGGCCATATTCCTAGATATAAGAGCGGCACCACCCACGGTGGGATGGACACCATCTCTCCTAATCAGACCAGGTCTCCCCCAGAAAGTGTTCCAGTTATCTATGTAGCCCAGAGACACGATTAGCTTTAAATCCAAATGTAACATCAATTTCTGACTGAATAAGATTGTTTCAGGACTCTTCACTGGCACCCCAACCTTCAGTTTGTTTTCCTTGCGGTTGACGATGACGGCACTTATTTGCTGATCCATGAAGATGAGGATGGTGACGAGGAGCGCGGGGACGAAGCTGGCCAAGTAAATCCACCAGGGATTCTTTCCAAACGGCATCACCAGCCAGCCACGGTCGGGCCGGGTGGGCTGATGGAAGGACAGAGGTTATTTTACTTCCTGAGCATGCTAACTGACTGACATACAGTTTAATTTCAGGTCATCAAGTCAGAACAGGAACTGAAGAAGAGGAGTCAGCTCTGATACCTGTGTGTTACATACAAAGCTATATTCACTGATTCATATACTCAACTCTGGACTGAACCTGCCCAACTGTTTTCTATGTTGCCTGCCGTTATGCTAAATTAAGCTAAATTAAGATCAGCCACCTGACCGTAGCTACTTGAGAATCTTAATCTACTTAATTGAGAATCACATAACAACTTATCATCTTCACTGCTACATCCAGACCTTTTCAATCATCCAGACCTTTTCGACCCTTTGTTTTTAACAACATTTTTGAAAAACCATAATAAAATATAAAAATTCATAATAATCACAGTTGAAGTAATAGTATAGTCAAGTAATAGATAGATTTAAAACAGTTCCAGCAGCAGAACTTTGTACTGTCCATCAAAATCTCTCCTAACTGATTATAGACATTCATACATATTTATGTATATAGTTGATAGCTTTTTCACTTGTAATCAACATTACCCTAAACATGTATCATCTCCCAAACCTCCATTATTTTCTCTAAAAATAACAGCGTGTGGAAAGTCAATCCTGGTTGTAGCTTCCTACAAGAAATGTTAACGTGGCTTCAATCATCTCATTAAAAGGCATAAATATAATTCAGAAAATGTTGAATATTTCTTGGATTTTTATTTGCCATCTTTCTGAATGAACCCTTAACTTGAAAAACTCTTTCTTTACCTTAAATTCTGTGGGAACGATCAATTTCGGGGTTTTGAGTCCCATCAACATGTCAAGTCCCACAAAGGTCATAATGGACATGAAGATGGAGAAGTCACTGATGAGCTTCCTCAGCTAGCACCACCCATGGAGAGAGAGAGAGAGAGAGAGATTTTGTATGAGACACAGAATCCAGTCTTTACAGGGCCGAGAGCAGAAAGCAGGTCTGATAGGAGGCAAAAATATAAAAATAAAAGAGACAGCAGATGTACAGCATCAATGTGGTGTTAGATGTGAACGGATTGAACAAACAGTGTCTCCATCTACATCAGGACTCTGTTCTGCTAATGGGCCTGTTCATTAAATCAGAGAGTGATGTGAGCGAGCTTTACTTCCTGGTGAGTGACTGCTGTTTTTTCTTCTGATTAAAATATTGTTATTTTCTGTTTGCTCTGCGATATTTATTGCATTTCACTGTTTAAAACATCATTAAAGGTTCAGGCAGGAACAGTCCCTGATTTATTTTTAGTATTTTTAGAGTACACAAGCACACACACGATCCCAAACACTGTAATGTCAAAAGAGTGGTAAATTTATTCTTAAAAAAAAAATATATATATATATATATATATGAAATAAACACGGTGGAACATTATCATGTCAGTTTACTGAGCTATTTCATGTTGTTTTCTTTCTTACTTTTTCCTTCTCTTATTAGATATAATTGCTACAATCAAAGGAAACGTTGCTGAACTTAGTTGAACTTGGATCCCTCATTGGGATTTAGGGTGAGGACATGACACTGAGGACGAATGGAAATGTAATTTCTGTGACCTTGATATACCCATATTAAGCTTTTAAGTTTTTCATCCCTTTTTGTTTTTTCTTATGATAGATAGATAGATTCTTTATCGTCATTGCATATTCCTGTACAGCAAAATTTCTGTTTGTCAGCACATAACGTTATGAATACGTTCGGAATCAGCTCAGCCTCAGCTCTATGTGATGCTGTGACAGGGGATAGTAGCTCATGATTAGGTGAAAGGTAGCCGTATCACCTTGGTGGGGAAGTAGCGGCTGAACTTGAACTTCTTGAGGGAGACAGTCATGGAGTAAGTGCCAAAGAAGAGGATGAAGGACATGAGGGCCAGATCAGGGACGTACTTGCAGGACTTTCCCACCAGAGAGCCTCCGTACTTCAGACACTCCTTCTTACTCAATTGGCTCCAGTCCAGAGCTGTCACATTCAACTGGGAGGGTGGGGGGCAGTGGTGGGAGAGAGGAATGGATGGAGACGAGTGAAGAGTTTCAACAAAGACACAGAGGAAGGTGAAGACACAAACAGTGAAAAGTGGAATATGAAGTTATAATTGGGGGGAATGAGGTGAATGCAGACAGAGCAGATACCTGCTTCAGCTTAACACAAATGAATCTCTAACATTGTCATCCCTGTGGGTCAGAAACGTCTCCTGTAATTCAATCTTCAGAGGCTGATATGTGATAAGTCTTTCATTTTCTGTTCCAAACACAAAAACAAGAACTAAATGTATGTAAACAAGAACTTACCCCAGAGACACTAGAGCTGTTATCTGCCATTGGAACTAAACCATGGAAAATCATTGCAGCCACTGTTTATGAATTGGAGAGTGATACATGAAGAGATCAGAGTGAGGAGGAAAACAAGAGAAAGAGAAATGCAGAACATGGTGAGAATCAAGCTGTTGGACAATGCAGATGTGTGAGGCTCATGCACACAAACAAACACAAAGACTCACTTGCAGGAGAGGGCAGCCACATTATTTGTGCATGACAAAAGCAAACAGGAGACAGATCAGTTAGAGAAGTCAGCGTCAACAGAATGACTGAAAATCAAAAACTCAGATTCCAGAGGGTCTGGGAATTTATACAGTGATTAAGGAAAGTTGAATTTCATGAAGCCAAGCTCTCCACCTGCATAAAAGCTGGTGATATAGCAACAACCTGATCACCATCGTCATGGCAACATGGGCCTAAATGATGCAGGCTACAGAAATGAGATTGGAGACATGTGAGTAGTATGGGTATATCAGTGATGGATTGAAACATTTACTGAAGGTAAATATGGTCAAGATGAACACTGAGCAGCTGTCAGTTCATCTGTAAATGACCTGCACTCTAAGCTGCAGTTTCCTGCTGCAACATCTGAAGGATGGGGGGAGGCAGCTAGATGACAGCATGGATCTAGAAAGAAATCCCCTTTTTCCAGATTTGCCCTGGGTGGGTGGCACCGGGCAGTTTCCCAACTAGAGGACAGGAGCATCACCTTGACATAACCGCAGGTTGTCAGGGGGAAATATCTGACTGACAGCAGCTCTCCTTGCACTCTCCTCTCTCGGTAGAGGTCTGGACAGAACTAGAGACTCAGCGGGCGACCTTCACAGAGGTTACCTGAGACCAGGAGGGGGGAGGTTGTTTGGTCACAGGGTCCATTAATGCTCCTGCACCAGAACATCCCCATCCTAACAGCGAGGTCTGTGGTCTCAGGCTGAGCTGGATCAGGATAGGGAGCCAGTCAGACCCAGTGAGGAGTGAGATTTTGACCCCCCCCCCCCCATACTAGAGGAAGGTGAAGATGCTGAATGTGAGGTATGTGGGGGATACCATCACATACTCCTGTCTTATAAAGCCTCAGTGGGGTTTATATTGTTGGACTGGGCTCAGTTTGGGTGACCGTGTCTCTGATCCTGTTTTTTTATGGACTAAACTAAAGGTGGTTACAGGGGAGTGGTGAGCCCAGTTTGGGGACCTGATCAGACCGTGTACCAGACTCCAGAGACCTGTGGTCTGCTCAGTCACCAGTGGACCTTCGTTCCAGACCTCATCTATGGTCACGAGCTTCAGGTTGAGACTGAGAGACTAATTGGAGAGACCAGGTGTCTTATCTGACCTGGGAATGTCTCAGGTACTCCAGCAGGAACTGGATCCAACAGATCCCTGATATTTTCCTCTGTTGAAGCCCTGATATGATTCCTGCAGTAAAAGTGATGATGATGATGAGGAAGAAGGTTTCTCCACAGGAGAGGATTATGTGAGATGAAGAGTGATGAGTGTTTTTACTCTCCTCTACAGCCTGAATTCAGTGTACTGAGCCCAAACAGCTTCTTGTAGCCACACTTCCTCCTTGTGGATAATCCCACTGAATCTCCCTGAGGCCTGAGTCAAGGGGTGAACTCACTCGGGTCGGGCGCCAGGCACTCGCACTTGTAGGTGGTGACGTAGTCGGGCTTGAAGTCGGTGTTGATGGGGTAGTATTTGAAGGAGCCAACCATCTTCTTGATGGCATCAGAGATGAAGATGAAGGAGATGAGGCTGGAGAAGCCCTCCTCAGTGAAGCGAGTCATGTACTTGATGATGTAACTGGCGTCCGTGGCCACCAGGATGAAACACTGCAAGCATGAGTGGATGCCGATCCACAGACGCAGCTCCATGTAATCAATGTTGTTGTTCCTTTGGGAGGGAAGAGTCAGTGAATGTTTACAGGAGAATTCATCTGCACAACAAACACAAGGCTGTTCGCCCTACATGCATCTACAAGGGGAATGAATTAAAGATTGACAAAGACAATTTCCTTTTAGGACCTGTGACCTTTGACCCATGTGGTTTGTTGTGACCTGGACACTTGCTGCTATTCTTTCCTGGACCTTCATGAGGACAGACAGAGTCGTGGACATCCCAGTGTCCCTGAACCACTCTGACTGTTTGTGAAACTCACTTGCTGAATTCAAACAGTAGCTTCTCAAAAATGAGGATCGGTCCAGTGGAGCTGAGGATGATGAGTGGCTGACCACTGAACAGACAGAAGACCGAACCAGCCAGAGCTGTGCCCAGGAAACTCTCCATCACACCCTGGGGGGGGGGGGTAGTGGTTAGAAACAGCTGGATAGAGGAGCAACTCAAGCTTGTGTATTTCCGTGTGTGTGTGTGTATATATATATATATATATATATATAAGCACTGGTGCACAAATATGCAAAGGAGAGACATGGATCACACTGTAGCCTGGAGATGTGTTTGTGAACAAATGACTAAGTAAGTGAATGAATGAGTGAGTGAGTGAATGAATGAATGACATCAGTTAAGTCCTGGAACAGAGAAACCAGATAAAAGTGGAGGTGTCTCAGTTTATCTCTCTCATAAAGATGATGGATAGCTAGGTGGAGAGTTTAACAACATTATGTGGAGGAAAACAAGCTGAGGATGGATAGAACCTCTCAGCAGTTTCATCAACATGACACACAAATTACGGTTGGACTTCCTGCAGTGACAGAGCTGATTTTAATCGGGAACTCAGGTTTATATGTGACAAACTGTGACCTGCAGGGAAAAGACACATAATAGAGACATTATTCTCTCAGCTTGTTAGCTTAGCACAAGGAGAGGAAGCAGGGCAAAAATTCCAGGAAGTGAAAGTTCTCATCCAGGAAGTAGTTCTACATAACACCTTTAACCCAGAGCTCTAATACTTTTACCAATTTTTTTTTTACAAATCTAAAATTATACAGGGGTTTAATGAGCTCCCCTCTGATTTTTTATAAAAATGAATGTCCTGTTGGCACAGTAGGTGAGCTCAGGTTTATATTTGAACTAGATCCTACTTCATATTCACATAATATTTATTCTGCATGAGCCACTCAGCAAAGACAAATTCAGACTGAAATGAAGAAAGAGACTGTTGGTCTCAGCATCTTGATTTAATCTCAAATTTCTCAAAATGACAAACTTTCTCGTTTCTGCTGAGGTGCATTTATGAAGCAATGACATGAAACCAAATCTGTCACAGTCTGATAAATAACAACCAGGAAGTACTCCATTTTGATTGAGCGTCATTTGGTAAAAGTTCTTTAAACAGTTTTAGATGATGCTGAGCTGAGAAACAGCAGCTAATATAAAATGACTGACTGACAGAAAAAGGGTAGCTTTTTCTGATGACCAGGCTCCATTTTACCTGGTAGTTGTCAGTGGCATCTCCCAGAAGTCCTCCAAAGGTGATGGCGTTGGTGATGCAGCCCAAATAGATGAATAGAACAGCGGAGATGGACTGGATGTGAAAACCCTCATAGAAGTCGCTGGGGAGCCACGGCAGCTTCCTCTTTATGTCCAGGTAGAGGCCCCCACAGAAGCTGTTGCACATGCATACAACAGTTAGCTAAAGATAAGCGAAGCTAAGATAATCTTGAATAAGATCAGCTAAACTACACAAAACTTCCTTCTGCAGCTTTAAAGAGAAGGTCAAACATCAGATCAATATATCAAATCTTGTAACTGTATGTTTCCTGCTATGGCAGGGGGGGTTGTTAGTCCTGTTACTTGGGGTAGAGCTAAAACTGCAACATTGACTGAAGATTAATCTTTGTATATTCACTTAAAGTGTTCATTAAGGGGCATCTGTATATTTTGGGGGAGTTGAATTTGTACCGAGATCATTTTCTTGCTTTGCCAAATGGATAGTGATCCATCCAAACCTGCAGCAGTTGGCCATGTGGCCTGAACAACATACCGCCCGGTGAAGGCCAACTCTTCTCCCAGCTCATGCTGCACTGGCATCTCTTCATCTTGAGCCAGGCCTCCTCCTCCCCCAGCAGCACCGTTCACCTGCCCCAACTCATTCAGGGAGAACACTGACTTCCTGCAAAGAAACATGAAACCAAATTTGTTTATTTGTGTTGACTCCATGATGGTATCAGAAGGTTTGGAACTTGTCAGCTTTTGTCTGATGGTGCTGACATGGAGGGATGAATCCTCCATGTCAGCAGGGGTTAGTCTAAATCTTAGAGAAAATAGTTTGAGTTCTGTGATATTCAAATTCACACAGACAACTTCAGAGATTTCTGTTACTTGTTGAGCTGGATGGTAAAACTCCCACCTTTTGTCTGCAGAGGGGACTTTTTTTGGCGGTTCAATTCGTATTTTAGGATCCCATTCTCCAGGCGGAAGCACAATTACTTCATCCAGAAACTCATCTATGCCTGCAATGAGGTCCTCCCGATCTCTGGCTTTGTAGGCCACATCACTGAAGAGCTAGGGGAGATAGAAGGAGAGAATTCTATCGTTTGACTTTGGCTTCTAACAAGGTGATACTGATCTGGATCCAATGCTGTAATAACAACATCTGAGACTGACTTATCCTCTTTAGTGGCCTCTGGAGAATATGTAAAACATAACTTGTGGAAGCTGAATCGACGATTGGAGCCCCACTGTCAGTTAGGAACTAATCATAGCACGGAAACACTGAGTCAAGTGCGTAAGAGCGTAACAGCAAAATTAAAGATTATATTTGGTTCAGCTCGAGCTTTGTAGCTGGTCACATCACACTAAGCAGGCTTCAGGTCATTAGTATTGTTATTCAAAAAGGACCAGCAGTTAAATATCAGTATGAGACAGAGCAGGTGTCTGCAGCCTGGGGAGTTGCTTTTGCCTTTGCTCTGGGGCACTTTCATTAGTTTCTCCCTCCACACAAACAGTCCAGCTTCATTCTGCTCTTTAGAGCAATCACTAGATGGGGTTACTGAAGCCTTTGGCTACAACCGCTACATTGCTAAACTCCATCTAATAACTGTTTTTTTTGGGGGGCTGCTTGTCTGTCAACACTAACAAACGTTGATGAAACCACGTAATGAGACAAATGTTAAGTGATACAGTGGTTGGGCTTCTGGCTCTTTGTTGTCACATAGACTTAGCTACTGAGGAGATGAGGGAGCACAAAGCCCTGCTAACACACTGAAGTCTGTCACCAAGCTAGCACTGGAGCTAAACACTAGTGTAACAGTAGGACATGGTAAGAAGCTGTTTCTTCTGCTATTAAAACGTGCATTGAATCAGTGAATAACAGTCCTCGATTAAACCAGAGTCCTAATTATCCCCATGAAAACTCTGCATCAAACCCACACTCAACAATCTGCATCACAAACAGTGCAGCAGTACATACAACACAACATTTCAGCTTCAACTGCAGCTCACAGCTCTGACAAGAAATTCCATTTCCTGCCCCCTCTCCCTCACAATAATTCAAATAGAAAAGACCACTCTAAATGTCTGCTACCAACATCTGCTACCTGCTATGCTATTATTTTATGTTATGTTATATTACATTAAGTTATATAACACGTTATGCTATGTCATGTTATGTTGTGCTTTATGTAATCTTATGTTATGCTGTCTTGTGTTACATTACATAATGTTATGTTACATTATGCTATGTTATATCAGTGTTAGGATATGCTAACAGGTTTACTGAGACAGTGTTAGCGTGTGCTAATATTAGATACTCACATCATCTACCATTAGTGTTGCAATGGCTCGGCCGATCTCATTGTAGGACTTGGCCTTTCCTTGTGGTCCCAGAAGAATAAAGAGAAACCTTTGTGATGATGAGAAGGAAGATGATGAGATGTGCAGGTGGATGGGTCAGCGTGAAAAGGACTTTAACAAGAATGGAGGTGGAGGCAACAGATGGTCTGACCTGGTTGGCACAGGAACCTCAGTCAAACCCCCTAGTGTAGTGGCCTGGGCCAGGCGGACGAAGGCCACAAAGGGTTTGTTCAGGAAATCCACTTCTCCCACCAACACGTTGGACGCCTCAGCATCCCTGGGGATCTTTTTCATGAACTTGTTTTTTAGCTGCAGGAAGACAGAGGAGACGTCTCAAAGCGGAAGAACCTCATATATGATATTTCACATCCTCAAGAATAAACACACTTTATATATTCTTTCCCACTGTCCTTTGCACCATTATTTTGTGGATATTTTAGATTTCTTGCTGTTAATACTCATGTGTCCCAATTTGCATCCTATTACAGCTGGAACATTCATTCATTCATTAATCTGCTACCGCTTATCCGTTTCCCTGGACGGCCAACACACAGAGACAGACAGAGACAAACAACCACACACACTCTCACTCAGACCTCCAAGCGATTTAGAGTCACTAATTAACCTAAACATGCATGTCTTTGGACAGTGGGAGGAAACCCACGCAAATAGGGGAGAACATGCAGACTCCACACAGAAAAGCCCCAGGCCTGGGAACCAAACCCATTACCTTCTTGTTGTGGGGCAACAGCTAACCAATATGTTGCCATGCTGTGGCAACATATTGGTTATTATTGTTGCCACAGCATAATAACAAATAATAATAACAAGAAAATATAAAGATAACATATCATAATAAAATTAACTGTAAAATGTTTACTAAATTAATGATTTCAGTTGGAATTCTTTTACAGCATCAGAAATATGTTTTCTTTGTCATATATGATAATAAAGTGAATAAACTGATGTAATAAAATCAAATAAACACTTTGGACATCTCTGCATCAGGCGGATCAGTATGGGGGGATTTTTAGTTCAGA
This sequence comes from Remorina albescens, assembly GCA_034769265.1. NCBI lineage: Eukaryota > Metazoa > Chordata > Actinopteri > Carangiformes > Echeneidae > Remorina > Remorina albescens. The sequence continues at coordinate 3,194,969 of CM068485.1, forward strand.
TAACTACCCAGTGTTGAAACTCCAATCAAAGCCTAACACAGCTGTGACACAAACCAGCTCAGAGAGCTGATGTATATGGAGGTGCGGTGGGTACTGAATGAGCAGTAGTGACACTCAATAATGGAGACCGATAAACCCTCCATGTTAGAGATGGGATTTATGGCTTACGATTTGAAGGGATCTTGGAGAACCGTTGCAAAGACTGACTTGTCTTTATATTTATTTATTTTTTAGAAGTAAACCAGGGTTAATTCATTTTTATCAAGGAAATAATCAGTGGTAGCAATTATAAAGTAAGATCTGGACCAGAATAATTCAAATTTACACATCCCAAAAATATTTACTCTATAGGTGGGAATTCTGAAATATTTATTATAATTTCATTTGGCCAGGTAATGATGTCTGAGGGAGCGTTATGTGATGCTGGTGCTGAAGATAGAATATTAGTGGCCTGGTGTCTTACACTACCTGACGTGGTGGCAGATCTAGTTGAATCTGTGGGTGTAGAGGGACTTTCAGTTAAGGAGAAGTCACTCTCATTAGTGCCGGAGTCAGTCAGTTCTTTTCTCACATCTGACATAATTACTGTCGGATTTTGAGTTTTCATATGGCAATGTAAATTATTTGTTGATCAGGACTTGAATGCTTCTCTGAAAAATATTGCATTGTGCTTTATCTTGCCTGTCGTCCCCTTTTTTTCGGTAGGGCGGTGCTCACTACTTATATCTCTTTCCCCAAGTTGATACAGCTGCACATAGATGCATTTACGTGAATGGAGAGTGCTCAGAAACTTAAAGATGTCATGAGCCGTTTACATGTCACATGAAGGCAGCGTGGACAATTTGCATATAAAAAGAACAGCTCGCAAGTGCGACTCGGTTCTCATTGTTAATTTAAAAAAGCTGTTTAATAGACTCCCATGTGAGAGGCAGGCACGAGGAACAGACACTGATATCTAGGATTTTCATGGTGTCCGCTCTGGATAATGTGCCATACACACACATACATACTAACTGCCACATGTGACCTTCTGTAGCCTGTAAATACAATCTGAACACCCAGCCTAACAAACACTCTGAAATGGTGCGCTTGGAGCTGGGCGTCAAATACTTGTACCAACTTGTACCCCACCCTCCGAAAATTCTTATTCAATTATTCATCTCCATTAGTTATTTGAATGGGTGACACTCAAACCTGACCCAATTCAACAGCCAGGCAGCCTAATCCAGCCTAAAACAGCAGGGCCTTCAGCCACTCAAGTTGAAGTAATCACTGCATCGCACTATATAATGAGTTAGTTATGTGTATTCACACTCCCTCAGTGGCTGTCACCTCCACGAGCTGCTGCCAGAAAAGACTGATGCCACTCAGGGTGGAGCTTACTCTCACCATTCCAGGGAAGCATCAATTCAGCTTAACACAAAGCCGGGCCAACACACAGCCAGGTGTTCTCTTCAACAATAGGGAGCAACGAAAAGTACAAAATGAGAAGAGACAGATTCATCCAAATAAAAAGTCATGAAAACACAATAAAAATTCACAGATACTCTGGTCTGTGAATCCACAGCGGCACAAACACAGAACATGTCCGTCTTAAATGTTCATGTGGAGGCTGAGCAGTGAAGGCTCACCTGGTCTGTGCTGGGGGCGTCTGCTATATCATTCATACTCCGGCTCTGGGCATGGCCTGGATAAGACAAACAACATCTTCATGACATGTTAGCTGCCTCAGATCAAACACTGGATATCATGGATTGTTGTTGTTTAGGGTTAGGGTTTAGAACAGTCGATTTTTATCATGCACCACAAATTTTTCAATAAAGTTCAATAAATAAAGTTGACTTGGTGTGACTAAGGAGACTAAAGAAGAGTAGGGCTAACACTAATACTCTAATAGTCTAATACCCAAACACCCTAATGTCCTAATACCCTAGCACCCAAATACCCTAACAACCTAACATGCTAACTCACTAAAGATAATACTGACACTAGACAGAAACTGAGAGAGGGAGACAGACACAAGGACAGACAGATAGATAGAGACAGAGACAGACAGACACAGACTGGCAAATACAGAGGCAGAAAAAGACTGACACAGACAGACACAGAGACAGAGACAGACAGACAGACAAACAGAGACAGATCTAGTGACTCACACAGGCGGCCATAGTTGGCGGATTGTTGCTTCATCCGGAGGTCTTCTGTTGACCGGTTGAAGGTGGCTCCCGGTCCAGGGCCTGGTCCTCCTCGGGGCCCCACACTCCGATCTCATGGGGGACACAAACAGAGTCAACAAAGAGGGATCGTTGATCATGAGACCAGAACAGACCAATCAGACATAACACTTATTTTATGACTATCTGTCATAATGATGGAAACAAGATATGACAAAGCAGCCTCCATTCAACAGCATGACCTCATCAGAGTGGGGACATGACAGATGGGACAGGCACAACTCCACCATCATCTTCATCTTCATCTTCACCTTCCCCTACCCCTTCCGCTTCACTTTTAGGGTCATCTTCAACTTCATCTTCAGCTTCAGCTTCATCTTCATCTTAAGATTTATCTTCAGATTCAGCTATTCCAGATTTCAGGTTTAATCTGGACCAGGTTTCACCTTCAGTTTGGACCCTGGTTTCAGGTTCAGTCCGGACCAGGTGTCAGGTGCAGTCTGGACCTTTCAGACTGCACCAACTAGTCTCAGTAGTTCATGGTGAGGACACTCACTGGTGGAGGAGCTGGACTTGCCGATGTCAGCAAGCGAGCGATGGATGGGCTTCTTGGTCTGGTGTCGATGTTTCCTGAGCAGGACAAATGTGATCTTGCCTCGGAGGTCGGGGGATATCATTCCCTCCTCAATCTGCCGCTCTATGATGTCATCTGGAAAAAAACACAGGACAACAGGATGCATTGTGGTCTATAGGGAAAGAAGACAGATCAAGTTTGGTACATCGCCAGGGGTTGACGACACCAAAGCCTCATGCTGTTGTCACACATGAGTTGTGTTCTTGTTGTCTATCAACATGGGTTTTGCAGTATTAACATGGTTAACACTGTACTGATTGGCTGCATCTTTGATTTCCGTTTTCACTCAGAGTTGCACAGTTGTAGAAAAAAGTTACAAACTTTTTGTCATTATAATCATATAAATATTATTTCATTTGACACAAGTGTAAAAAGAAGTAAAAAAAAATTAACAAAGTGAAACATTAATGAAATCCAAACACGGCCTACTGATTTTCAACAAGTCATAAAATCTCATATAGTTTCAACTGTTTCTACTGTTTCCTGTTTCCACTGGTTTTAGTGTGTCCATAGTCTCCTGCATCCCCATATGAGGACATTACAGTTTGGGTTGCCTTCACCCATCCATCCATCCGTCTTCTACCGCTTATCCGTTTCCAGGTTGACGGGGTGCTGGAGCCAATCCCAGCCAACATTCCGGGCGAGCTCGGGGTACACCCTGGACAGGTCGCCAGTCCATCATAGGGCCAACACACAAAGACAAACCGAGACGAACAACCACTAACGCTCGCATTCAGACCTACAGACAATTTAGTCACCAGTTAACCTAGACATGCATGTCTTTGGACGGTGGGAGGAAACAGGAGTACCCGGAGGAAACCCATGCAGACACGGGGAGAACATGCTAACCACTATGCCTGCCGTGCTTCCCAGTTGCCTTCACCATTATACTTTATTTTCCTTAACTTAACCTGTTGATCTCATTCGTGGACACTTGTCTCTTTCCTCATATGGCCATCAAAGCACATTACAATAATCAGGGACCAATCAAAATGGCCAAAAAATCCCACCAAGATGCAATGCTGATTAAAGCTCAGGGCTCAGGAGGTTAATGTTAACAACACTGTTCAGAGTTAAGGGCAGGGTTAAAGACAGAGTTTAGGACAACCATAAATTAAGAGTTAAAGACATAGTTTAGGACAAAGTGTCAGGGTCAGTCAGTCCTTGTGTCTTTGTGTTAGGGTAAGTTTAGTCTTGTTGTCACTTCCTGTTTTATTTTGAAGTCCTCGTCTCACCCCTGTCTTCCTGTCAAGTTTCCCGCCTGTGTGATTGCCTTTCCTGCCCTAATGTGTTTCACCTGTGTCTTGTTATCTCCCTCCTCCTTGTGTATTTAAGCTGTGCTTCCCTACCCTTCTGGGCCAGATTGTCTTCCTTACCTCCGTGTGCCTAGCTCTCTTGCGCTGTGTTCCTTGTTGTCTTTAGTGTATGACCCTTTTTTTCTCACTGGTTTTTGGAGTTCTGCCTTGCCCTTTTTTGGATTTGTTTGCCTGGTATTGGACTGCCTTCCTGTGTATGACGCTGCCTGTTCATCATTAAAGATTCTTGGAGCCTTGAATACGTGGTGTGGAGTGTTCTCTGCGACTGGGTCCCCTGGAAGCGCTAGGCTGTGACAGAACAATCTGGCCAGAAATGGACCCAGCAGAGCAACGCCTCTTCGAGAGGAAGGTTTCTGATTTTGAAAAGACTGTGAATCGCCTCATTGCCTCTAACCCTCACCAACACAAGAAATACCTGGACCAGATCACCACCCAGCAACAATATTTTAAGGACTAGCTGTGGGTGAGTCACTTTGTCCCCCATTTGGATGTCGTTCGTCATAGACTCAGTGACTTCCTCCATCAAGCCAGCTGCCAACCTGTTTTTGAGTTTGCCAGCTCTGGGACTGTGAATGACCAGTCTGCTCTTCAGTGTCTGAGACTCGGTTATGTGGATTTCCAACCCACCTGCTCCAAACCAGCTCCTGCCCCCAACCCTTTCCTGGGAACCCGTTTGGCCCTGGTGGGGCCTCGATCCATGAGACAAGCCTTCAAGGCCGTGGCTCCATCCAGGTCAGAACGAGCCCCAGTCAGTGCCCCAGGCCCGCGTCTACCGGGTATGCTGGTCCAGCCCAGCGGGGATCCCATTGTAGGAGTGCCAGGTCTGGGCCCGCCGTCCGGCCTGCAGCCTTCCCCGAGGGCCCACCTCCGTAGTTTGCGACGCCCCTTCCGATGCCGCCTCTTCTCAGAGCCCTCAGCAACCCCTCCGGCGCCGCTTACAGAGCCCTGGCCTCCTCCTCCCCGTCTTCCGATGGCCCTCCGTCCTGTGTTCTGCGGGGGGGGCTTGGGGACGTCTGGAGCCGTCCCTTGGGGTGGGGGGGTACTACGAAGGAAGCTCATCAGAGCCGGGCTTTCTTTGGGTGAGCTGGCTCGACAAAGCCGAAAGCTCCAACCACAGAAAACGAGTATCACGACGTTATCAACTTGATTTGTCGACCCAGGTTTGACTCATCAGTCTCTGTGCGCGTTCACATAAAAAGGCGTCATTTGACGCCATTTCCGCAGAAAACTGGACCGATTACATGCCGCTTCTTTCAGCCATAGGAGCAGATTATGATAATGAAGGGCTATGAAGAGTTCAGACCAATAATAACAGCTAAAAGCAACATTGTTGCTCCAAAGAAGACAAGAGAGGAAGTCTGGGGGAAAAAAAAAAATGCAGATCGTGTAAATGCGTAAGTTAATATAACCTATGTAATATCATAATATTATATCACTATAACTTTAATTCCCTCCCTGACTTTGTTTCACAATGAAGGATACATGGAAATCACTCAGATTAGGGCCAAATCAAAGTGCAATTCAACCAAGCACAAAAATATAATCCAAAGTAGTATTTGCTGTGCATTCATCACTCTTTTAGTGTAATGTGGATGATACACTGCATAACAAAGTGTTAAAATTATCAGAAGGAAACAAGAAGAAAAATGAGAGGAGAAAGATTTGAAGGGGCCCCGCTCCAGCAGATTACACAGCCTCAGAGGAGCTGGCCCTTGCAAAAGATGAAGGGCGGCCGATCATGGACGGGGTACAAGGGGGTATTCAATCAGACCCTGGTGCTGGCAGCTCCCAGCAGCAATTCCTTGTCCAGGGTATGTATAGGTGCTTCGGTGGTAAAATACTAAATGCATATTTATTGTTTCTCAGATGAGAAACGTTTTAATCTAATTTACAGTTGAAGGAGACACTGTAGTGTTGCTCAAGCTGCCAACACACACCCTTGCTGGTCCCCACACAGAGGTAACTGTCAAAGTTGTCATGTACTCTTATCTTTGTTTGCTGTGTTGAATTCACTTTATTCATTTCTCAAACTATTCAACATGTGGAGATCAGTGATGAGGAGACACTTTCAGTGTATTCAGAGGTACCTTTGGGGGTAGAAATCTAAATAAGAATTTAATTTAAAATTTAAATTCTTCTTTTTAAATTAGAAATAATTAAGTTTCTTGCTCATTAATATCACAGGGAGAGGACATTGTGCAACCCTCCCCTCAGCCTGTGGCCTCCACCTCTAGGCCCACAAAAAAACAAGGGGTAAGGGTTTTATAATATCTAGCAGTCCTATGTTTTAGTTTCTTGAGCTGGAAATCAAGAAACTAAAACGAGTATGAGAGAAAGGTACTGCAGTAAATGGTACTTTAAATTTTTTTGTTAAGCATGATTGACATTGTATACTTACGAATTTTTCTTTTCCCAGAAAAAGCAGAACTTTAATAAATAATAAAACACATCCTGTGATTGGTGTGTTTTTTTGGTTTTGTTTTGTTTTGTTGGTTTTTTTTTTTTATTGGGTGAAAAGGTGCTGCTGATAGCTGCGTTACTGTAAGTGCATGGATTTGTTTCTGCGCATTACTTATATGGTTCAACAAGATTGCATATGTAACGTATTCCCTCAGCTGAGAATCTGTATCACTCAGAGAATATAGTCAGAAAACGCCAACAGATCAATCCGGTCTGGAAAAATTCTCTCCCTCCGAAGAGCACCTCTAATAATTTGGCCACCTAAATCCACTGGATTTTCCAAAAAGGGTGAGGCCACGTTCAAGGAGGATAATCAGTGAAAGGGCGGCGCTTTTTATAGCCGACTTTAAGCTGAAAGTCAGAACAAAAACTGGTCCGGACCAGGTTATGTCCGCAGCATAAGTTACCACGGTGATATAGCCAGCTTTAAAGAGAGCGACCTTCGTGACATGGAAAAGTCTGGCTTTAGGCTCAACATACCTCACTAACGCACTAATCTCGCTTCGTAGTACAGCCTTCTTGTGTCTTTGTGTTACAGTCAGTTCAATCTTTTTGTCACTTCCTGTTTTATTTTGAAGTCTTCGTCTCACCCCTGTCTTCCTGTCAAGTTTCCCGCCTGTGTTTCACCCGTGTCTTGTCTCCCTCCTCCTTGTGTATTTAAGCTGTGCTTCCCAACCCTTCTGGGCCAGATTGTATTCATTACCTCCGTGTGCCTAGCTCTCTCACGCTGTGTTCCGTGTTGTCTTTAGTGTATGACCCTTTTTGTCTCACTGGTTTTTGGAGTTCTGCCTTGCCCTTTTTTGGATTTGTTTGCCTGGTTTTGGACTGCCTTCCCGTGTATGACCCTGCCTGTTCATCATTAAAGATTCTTGGAACCCTGAATACGTGGTATGGCGTGTTCTCTGCGACTGGGTGCCCTGGAAGCGCTAGGCCGTGACACAAAGAAAAAGATTTACAGATTTACGGATAGCATTAAGAACAAAGATTAGGGCAGCATTAATGACAACAATAAGGAAAAAGATAAGGGCGAAGATGAGGACAGAGTTAAGGCCAAAGATAAGGACAAGAATAAGTGACCTGTGACCAACAGTAGCATGTTGTTTGCCAACATGCTACTGTGATGTCATCAGGGGGGTGGGGCTGTAAGGCTCACCTACGATTTGTGGCAGAGAGTATCCATCCAGGTCCAGCAGCACTGTCCCCGTCTGGAGACATGTTCTTAGCTCAAAGAGACTGTGCAGTGACAACGTGGACACGTGGGGTTTACTCCACCTCTCCCCCCCCTCTTCCACCTTCTCCTCAAACTTCACCCACCTGTTGGGGAGGGGGGGGGGGGCATCCTTCACTAGACTATACTGGTGTGTACTGGATTTACTGGTCTATACTGGTGTGTCTGTCTCAGCATGTGTCTTTAATGCGGTCCATTTCATTATGTGTCTGTCTCAATGTGTGTATATCTCAGTGTGTATCTGTCTGTGTGTGTGTTTGTCTCAGCTTGTACCTGTATCATTGTATGTTCATCTCAGCGTATGCCTGTCTCAGTGTGTGTATGTCTCAGTGTAAGTCTGTGTGTGTCTCAGTGTGTGTCCGTTTCAGTGAGAGTGTCTCATTGTGACCTGGCCGACTCCTTCCACTCCAGCTCGTCCCCTTCTCTCTGCAGAGTGTCCATTTCAGTGAAGAGCGTCGGTGTAGGAAGATCATCATCCTCACTCAGGATGTAACGAAGCCGCTCAGCTGCTGGAGACACTGGAAGAAAGAGACCTTTTCATCACCATCATCCTCACCACCATCACCATGATCACCACCATCATTGTCATCATCTTAATCTTCCTCATCATCACCACCATCATCATCACCATGATCACCACCACATCATCATCACCATCATTATCCTCATCACCACCATCATCATCCTCATAATAATCATCATTTTGAGGTTAAATCACATTGACTTTTCATTCACTCATTCATTCATTTATCTTATACTGCTTATCCGTTTTGGGGTAGCAGAGGATGCTAGAACCAATCCCAGCTCACATTGGAAGAGGGCAGTGTACACCCTCGACAGGTCACCAGTCCATCACAGGGCCAACACACAGAGACAGACAGAGACGAACAACCACTCACACTCACATTCAGACCTATGGACAGTTTAGAGTCACCAATTAACCAAAACATGCATGTCTTTGGACGGTGGGAGGAAACCAGAGTACCCCGATGAAAACCAATGCATGCATGGGGAGAACATGCAAACTCTGCAGGGTGTACCCCCCCCCTCGCCCAGTGTGAGCTGGGATTGGCTCCAGCATCCACCGCAACCCAGAAACGGATAGGTGATAGAAGATGAATGAATGAATGAATATTGCCCTTTAATTTCAGTTTATTTACAGGAGCTGCATGTTAAATACCAGAATCAGCAGAACTAACACCTTGGTCAAGGTCATTGCTATCAAATATGTTTATTGACTACAACTATTTGATAATGATTCCACTTTTATATTGTGTTTCCAGAATGACCATGAAATAAATAACAAAAACACAAGAAACATGTGACCACAAACAAAAAATTCTCAACTTTAAGAGGCCCATTCTTCGGTTCATGCTTACACTTGTTAATAAATCTTTAGTTAACCTATTAGAAGTGTTAGTTAATCTAGTGTGTGTCAGTGCTGTGTTAATGTTGTGAGAGTGCGCTTGTTTTGTGTTGTGTCACTATTGTGTTTGTGGGTTTGTGTTGTGTTAGTGTGTCGGTGTGTCTGACAGGTCGGAGGCCGGGGGTCAGAGGGTATCAGCCCCTGATCAGGGGTAAAACTACAGGGGGGTGGCCCTAGCTCAAACAGGAAGTCTCTAACTAACACCCATCACCAATTGGTTAGTCAGCTGCTCTTTAAAACCTTAATTTAGTCATTTGTCTGTCAACCATCTTGTTTGTTGACACCTGCTGTGTCCCCGTGTCACAGTGTCTCCAGAGGCTGGACTGAGTCAGTGAAGACAACACTCTCCCCAGTCAAAAGGTATTTCATATGTTTCCTCCTTTCCTAAAAGGTGGATCTTTCGCTGTCCTACGTATCCCAGGATTCATTGCTCCCCAGTTTTAAAAATAAAAGTAGGGGTGTCCAGTGAATCAAATCAAATCAATTCAGATTTATTTAAATAGGACCAAATCATACCAAAGTTACATCAAGGCACTTTACATATAGAGCAGGTCTGGACCAAACTCTTTATAAAATATTTTAAAGAGACCCAACAGATCCCTCCATGAGCAAGCACTTGGTGACAGTGGCAAGGAAAAACTTCCCTTAAGAGGCAGAAACATCGTGCAGAACCAGGCTCAGGGAGGGCGGCCATCTGCTTCAACCAATCGGGGGGAGAGAGAGAGAGAGAGACACACGGGGGAGGGGGGGCAAAGTTGAGTAGAATAGGGAGAGAATGAGAGCAGGAGGAGGGGATATTCAACACAGGTGCAAGCAGGAACGTATGATACTGTATGAGTGAGACAGTGAGACAACCAGAACCATCAGCCTTCGAGCCTAAGCTTCATGTAGAGACAACCTGCGTGGTCATGGTTGCTAGGCAACAGGATAAAGGTTGTGTGAGAGGACAACGGCTAGAATAGAGAAAGTCCTTCGTAGACCAAACTGTCTTACTTTAGCTTGTCCTTCACAGAAGACCTGGTCTATGATGGATTGGACTACCATTCCCGTGTGGCCTCTGTCTGTGGCCCTGGACAGGAGGACAGAGCTCACATAGTTTACACAGGGGACACAGAGGACACAGGTCCCATAGGGGACACAGAAGACACAGAGGACAAAGGTCACAGAGGGGGCACAGATGACAGACACGACACAGCTCATAGAGGGGAGACAGAGGACACAGAGTGCACAGCTCACAGAGGGGACACAGAAGACACAGAGAACACTGCTCACAGAGGGGACACAAAGGACACAGAGGACACTGCTCACAGAGAGAACACACAGGACACAGGATATAGCTCAAAGAGGACAGAGAGGACACAGGGGGCACAGATCACACAGGGGACACAGAGGACAAAGTTCACAAAGGGGACAGGAGGGCACACGAAAGACACAGAAGACAAAGAGGACACAGCTCACACAGGGGACACAGAGGACACTGAGGAAACTTCTCACAAGGGGGACACAAAGGACAGAGAGGACACAGCTCACACAGGGGACACAGAGGACACTGAGGAAACTTCTCACAAGGGGGACACAAAGGACAGAGAGGACACAGCTCACACAGGGTACACAGAGGACACATAGGACACTGCTCAAAACGGGGACACAAAGGACTCAGAGGACACTGCTCATAGAGGGGACACAAAGGACAGAGCTCACACAGTTCCCAGAGAGGACACAGAAGACACAGAGGACACTCTTCACACAGAAGACACCACTCACACAGTTTCCACAGGGGGGACACAAAGGACACAGAGGACAGAGAGGACACAGCTCACCCAGGGGACACGGAGGACACATAGGACACTGCTCAAAGAGGGGAAACAAGGGACAGCTCACACAGTTCCTTGAGGGGACAGAGAAGACACAGAGGACACAGCTCACCCAGGGGACACAGAGGACACAGTTCACACAGGGTACACAGAGGACACAGCTCACATAGTTCCCACAGGGGATGCAGAAGACACAGAGAACAGAGAGGACATTGCTCATAGAGGGGGCACACAGGACAGAGCTCACACAGTTCCCAGAGGGGATACAGAAGACACAGAGGAAACAGCTCACACAGTTCCCACAGGGGACACAGAAAAGACAGAGGACAAGAGTACACAGTTCACACAGGGAACACAGAGGACACAGAGAAGACAAAGTTCACAAAAGGGACACAGAAGACAGGAGTGAGGTGTTTTCTCCTGATTTAAAAAATTTGCATCGTGTTATATTGAAGACTTGAAACTAGGGACTGAGACCATGAACTTATCAGGAAAATGTTTACTAATTTTCCCATAGACTTCAATATAAACAGCACTGGCTTTACTTTAAAGACGATGTCCAAGTTCAGGTTCCGAGACAGAGTGAAGTAAAACCCCGGGGAAGACCGGGGATTGAGAGATCAGACAGCCAATTAAAAGTGAGTCCACCATGCTGGATCTCAGGTGTGGTTCAGGTCTTTGCTGACTCCTGACTTACTTGTGCAGTTGGGGTCCTGTAGACTCTGCTCGTTTGAGTCCATGAGTCCCTCCTCAATGTGGATGTCCTGGTAGTGGTCGTGGTCGTGGTGTCTGTGATGGTTGTAGCGTCGGGCCTGGTTCATGTCAGGAGCTTCTCGACTGGAGCGCCTTCGCCTGCGCTTGCGTCGATACCCACGAGGAACTGGGACACCAATGTAGATGGACTGATGGTCTGGGGACGGATATGAGTGGGTACATGAATATTCACCCAGTTCGCGGGTGGAAGCAATGTGGTTTGAATGAGGAATTCACTGTAAGAAAAACGACAATAAAATCCAGATCTTCCAAAGTGGAAGTTTGAAGAAACAGGAGCAGATTCTCAGATTAGCCAGTTCCATGCTGCCTCATCATCTGCTGCTGATTAGGGCCACGCTGACTTATTATACTGTGAAAACGAATAAACAACAAGGAGAGACAACGCAGCACTGAGCACACACACACACACACACACACAAAATTTACCCACTGGAACATACACATACGTCAATTTCCTCAAATTAAACACATAAGAGACAACAACAAAAAAACCAACAACTACTTTGTGCAATGAGTCAACATTCTGATGTTAATATTAACAGACAAGAGGGTGACAGAACTTCATTTCCTTGGTGTATTAGCAGGGGGTAGCTGAGATATGGACCGACCACACACACACACACACCCTCACCCTCCTCCTCCTCGTAGCGAAGATGAGAGACGCCCATCCCTCTGTCTCCATGGTCCATTCTGGTAAAGACAGAGAGATCAGTGTATTTATTCTTCTGGTTATCTGTGTGTGTGGCAACCTTGGTCCTCATGTGTCATTTGGTTGTGTGTAATCTCAGAATTCTGAATTGGAGGATCCACTCGTCCACTGACCTGCTCTCTGTCCCTTGGCAGGTCGATTGGAAAATAATTAAAAGTGAGGCCAAGTCGATAGAAATGAAAACAAATGTGAGTGTAATTGTGGCACGTGGCAGCAATTCACACATCGACCAGGACCAGCACAGTTTTAGGCCACCACATTATTGCAGGGAGATTATATAAATTTATACGTATTACAGGCGCAGCAGCTCCAGTTAACGTCATTGCAGCAGAAAGTTTGAGGCATTTTATGATAAAATCATCAACATCCTCACATTGCATTAAGATGCATCTGGTATTATATTGACAGTGGCCTAAACATTTTAAGCCTCTGTCATCAATTTTGTCCTACAGCAGGCAAAGGACACAACCTTCAGGTATTATTACTATATCATGTCTCTATAGTTAACATGCTAGCACTCATTAGTATTTATTTGGACCATTTTGTGTCTAAACATCTTAAACTCCCTTCTTCCTCCACTGACTGCCACATGTATCTGAGCTGATACCAGCATATCCAAAAGATCCAGTAGACGCAGTAGATCCAGTAAATCAACTAGATCCCCTATACTAGGTATCAAGAATACTATAGATATCTAAAATATTAACAGTTTCATTTTAACTGTTTGGGATCAATAAAGTAATTCTGTCTATCCATCCATCTATCTGATATTACCAGTATACTCAGTATTCCCATTATACCCAGTATAGTCAGCATTCCTGGGATTCCCAGTATATTCAGAATTCTCAGTTTACTCAGTATACCTGGTATTCCGAGTATACCGACCCTGACGACCGTGGAACAGCAAATGTGCCATTGTTTGAATGGACTCAGTCGGACTCTGTGCTCTCAGACTTGAACAAGTCTAAGAGAATGAATACCTCAGAACAAGCCTGTTAGCCTTCCTGCACAGCTACCGTGGCTGTCAGAGACTCCAGGAGCTGGTGGAGACCAAAACAGACAACTGAGTGACACGATAGGGTCAATCAACTGACCAAACAAGAACTGTGGATTAATGCTAATGCTACTAGCTGTTATAAACATTTCTTGGTGTGAAAATAACAGATAGTTTTTAACCTTTCAGGTAAAATTTTGATGGTTAGTTTGAGTTTTATGTTTTAGTAAAAGTAATCTGTTCAATTTCTGCAGATCAAATCGACCATGTATCTGTTTCTGCTGATGTTTCATCAGTTTCAAACTGCTCTAAAATCCACTGGAGGTTAATTATGAAGAACGCCTCCTTGAAAAATTGATGATGTTCAGTCTGAACAGCAGAGGCCACTTGTATCTCTTATAGTAACATGTCTTCAACCCATAAGTCCAAACTCCTCTGACGTGTCTCCCTGAGGGTAATGTCTCATTTTAGCACTTTGACACTCCAACCCTTCCAAACCCCTGAGGGTTGGGAGATTTACAGTGGCGGGTGGACAATGGGTGTAACACAACAGAGGCAACTGGAGCTGCTGCTGTGGCTATGACTTCCTGGCTCAGTAATTAGTGCTGTCACATCAGTGTCCTTCACACCCAGTGGGCAGCTGGAGCAGAGGCTGCCCCCCCCCCCACCAGCAGATCGATGGGTTCACCCAGCCCCCAAACCCACACACACATCAACATGTACATGTGCATGAGGGATAGGTATTGGCATACTGTGCTGCTGCAAATGTGCAAAACTCTCAAGAACAACAAAATGTGCAAAAGTTTCCCTGTAAAGGGTTCAACCTGAGAAGAGTTGATCTGTCTGACACATATAACTTCCTGTTTAACATTAACTCACTGTGTTGATTCAAACACCATCAACAGGAACTGGACTAAAGTCAGAACCAAAACTAAGACGTATAGGAAATGTACAAATTCTAATCCTGACAATGAAAACATCCCATACAGAGCCAGACACACAAATATTATCTACACGCACATCATCAGCAATAACATTGAGACACAGAAATATAATTTACACACACACAAACAACTCCAAGTCTTAGAAAGTCCCATCTCAGCTGATTCGTTGGACAAATGAAGCAGGAATATGTTTCCATTGTGAATCTGAACCAAATGTGAAACACAAGAGGCTGAGACTAACTTTAAACTGTCCCTGTTGGAGTAACCAGAGTTGGTGAAGATCTGACACTGATGGACGCTGTTGAGTCTCTACATGGTCACATCTACGTCTATGTCTGTCTACTGATCCTATGCCTGGGCCTGAGGAAAATACTTTGAATCGGTGAGTATCCAGAGTTGAGACAGCAGACCTCAGGAGGACAGGGACAAATAAAACAGAAGGACAAGAGGAGGACAAAACCTACCTGGATCAGTGGTCAGCTGGACAGTGTGAGGACAGAAAAGCTCTTCTGCCTGTTGGCTCACATCAATGAAAACAAGCCAGTGGAGCTGCAACACAGTATTGAATGGAACAGTTGGTAAGAGGAGGGAGTCCTGACTGTCTGTCTGTCTGTCTGACTGACTGGGAAAGTCGGTAAGAGAGGGAGTCCTGTCTGTCTATCTGTATGCCTGTCTGTCTGTCTGTGTGACTGACCAGGAAAGTCGGTAAGAGAGGGAGTCCTGACTGACTGTCATGGCACGTATTCTGTAGCATTTAAATTGATTCTTCAGCCCTACCTTGTGGCACTTTGTTATAAAAACAGTTATTCTGTAAAGTGTTTTCTTATTGGTCAGTTAGGATCACGTGACTATAGGTTAGAGCAGTGTGCATTCATTCTCCATGCGGTCAGGCAGGAAGCTCCTTTCCTCTTTTTCTTCATGTGTGGGCCTTGGAGAGCCTTTGCTTGTGTTACAGGATCAGCCTGATGCGCGTTATGTGTGCGTATGTGGAGCTCTGTGTGTGTGTGTGTGTGTGTGTGTCTGTGATGTAGGAGGTATGTGCTGTGTGTACGTGTGACGTCAGTGTGTATGCAACAGTGAACACAGCAGTAAGCTATATGGTAAGCTACAGTGAAGGTGTGCAGTCAAGTTGTGAAGAGTTTGAGCCGCAGCCACAGTGAGGAAAAGTTCAGCGCCACACCTCATCGTCCCCCAGCATACTCCGCATGCTGTGAGTGCCCCTCAGACAACAGTGATGATGAATGTTATGGACAGAGAGAGAAAATCCCCACACTGCGGCCAGGTCAGTTTGATGGAACTGGTTAATGGAAAGTCTTTCTCTATCAGTTTGAAAGCTGTACCAGAGTTAATCACTGGTCAGAGAAGACTATGGCTGTGCAGTTAATGCTCAGTCTGACTGGAGCAGCAGGGGCATTTGTCCATAAAAATCCAAGATCCTTTAGGTGGGATTACCAGCACATTGTGGAGGAGATCGAGGCCGCTTATGGGCCATGTTCAGAGCGTGCTGCCGCCGTTGGCATTGAACTGAGACAGAGAACCAGAAAACCAGGTGAAAGCCTGAACACACTGAGAGATGACATCTATGAAAGAGTTTCAATCACGTATGCTGATTGGGGAGAGATGGAGCAGGATGCCATCAGTGTAGAGATATTCACCAATGCCCTGGCCAACGCTGAGCTGGTGCGGAAACGTTCTGGAGGAAAAGCCACGCACCCTGACGAGAGGTTATGACATAGCCTGCTGCAATGAAGCCACCAGAAAGGCTGCACAGACAGTCACACAGCTGACGTGGTCAGGGGCAGCCAGCTCTGTTGAGTGGAGAACCAGAGCAGCTATGGTACGTGAAAATGATGACCTGCTATGTTATGGGGAGCCTGAGGGAGCAGCTGTGAGGCGTGATGACTCACCAGAGAGGGCACCAAAACCTCTCTGTCAGTGGTGAACCAAGAAAACAGATAGCCCAAAGAAAATAGACTTGGGGGAGGTTGTTTATCACAACTGTTCAGGTGTTGGACATTTCCAGAGAAATTGCCCTTCCCCCCGTTGGCCCAAACAGCATGCAGTGAATGTCACACTAGCCCTAGCACAGGCCCCAGAGAAAGTGATGTTGAGTACTAGAAGTCGAGAGGAGGAGGAAATGTGTGTTCAAGTGACAGTTTATGAACTTGATGTCTGTGCTCTGTTAGACTCCGGGGAATGGAGAAATGTGCTGTCTCTCCATTGTTACAAGATCTTTCCTGCCAAAGCCAGACCTCCCATCCAGCCATCGATGGCAGAGGTCCTGCAGGGCGTTGGACCGGAAGGCCTGGTGGTCTGCCTGAAGAGGACCACTGGAGGCTGCCTGAGCTACTAGAGTCATACAGTGATGTTTTCTCCACCGGCCCTACCAACCTGGGCCACACCAGCCTTGTCCACCCGACATCCTCACCACACCAGGGCTGCCTGTCAAACAGCAACCCCACAGAATGGCCAGAGACAAGCAGGCTGGAGCGGACCAGCAGCTGCAGCAGATCCTAGAGGCAGGTATTGCACGGCCCAGCAACAGCAGCTGGGGGGCGCCAATTGTGATGGTGCGCAAAAAGGATCAGAGCCCATGCCTGTGTGTAGATTACAGACCCCTGAATGAACGCACTATTAAAGAAGCTTACCCCCTGCCACGTATACAGGACACTTTGGACACCTTATCCACGGCCAAGTTCTTCAGCACACTGGATTTGACATCAGGGTACTGGCAGGTGGATCTGATGCCTAGAGCTTGCAAAGCCGCCACCTTTTGCACCCGAAAGGGGCTTTTTGAGTGGAACATGATGCCGTTTGGACTCTAACGCGTTGGCCACGTTCCAGCAGCTTATGGACAGAGTCCTGGTCGGGCTACAGTGGGAAATGTGTTTGGTGTAGCTGGATGATGTCATTGTCCTGGGGCGACACATCACTCAGATGCTAGAGCAGCTCCGTCAGGTGTTCAGCAGGCTGCGCGAAGCCAACTTAAAGTTGATGCCGTCCAAGTGCTGCCTGTTCAGGAAGTGAGTTGGTTACCTGGGGCATATTGTCTCCGCCAAAGGCATCGCCACTGACCCTGAGAAAGTAAGAAAGGTGCCAGAGTGGCCCATACCCCAGAACGTTTTAGAGGTGTGTCAGTTTGTCTGGTGTCCTAATACAGACACTTTTGGAAGATTTTGCCACCATCACTAAGCCACTGCGTGAACTCACTAAAAAGTATGCATGCTTCAACTGGACAGCCTAGTGCCAGGAGGCATTTGATGAACTTAAGACACGACTCACATCAGCACCTGTTCTCACCTACCCCCTCAACAGTCCCCCACGAATTCTTCGTGGACACTGACGCTAGTGACTCTGGGATAGGAGCTGTCCTCTCCCAGGGGCAGGGAGGAGAGGAGAGAGTTCTGGTGTATGGGAGCAGGAGACTGTTGTCTACAGAGCACTGCACCACCAGACGCGAGCTCCTGGCACTGGTAGAGTTCACCTCCCACTTCAGACAATACCTACTGGGGAGACCATTCACTGTACAGATTGACCACAGCAGTCTGCGTTGGTTTACCTGGCTGAGAGAGCCAGAGGAGCAACTGGCATGCTGGCTGGAAAAACTGGTGGAGTATGACTTCCAGGTGCACCACCAGCCAGAGACATACCACCAGAACGCCGATGTACTGACCAGGAGGCCATGTAGAGCATCATGCCCCTGCACTGTGCCAGAGCCCCCCCCCAGTGATGAACTGTGTCATGAAAAGGGAGTACAGTGCAACCTAAGACACAATTCAACTACAGAGGTCCTCATTTCGAGACCCCCAGAGCAACCTCTAGTGGGGGTTTATGACTGTGGAGGTCAGCGTGGTTTGGGCTCCGACTGTAGGAGGTGGAGACAGGGGCAGGGCCGGCTCCGCAGGACCAGTCCTTCCTAGAGGCATTTTCCAGCAGGGGAGTGGGCCGTGCGGCTGCTCCCGCTGCAATCAGGAGAGGCGCAGACAGCAGCGCTCGGCTTGCCTGCGTCCTCACGGGGGAGGTTCGAGGACATCTGGTGGGCTGTCCTCGACTGCACGGGCCAGTCGCGGGAGGACCACGGGAGGCAGTTCCGCTCTACCCGACTGGGGCCAGCCGACCGCCCTTTCGCATATGCCCAGCAGCTGAGGGACGCCGCTTCCAGGTGGCTACAGGTGGGGGAGTCCGCAGACGAGGGGCGGATCCTTGACCAGGTTGTGTTGGAGCAGTTCGTGGATGGCCTCCCCGGTGGATCCTCCGAGTGGGTGCGGTGCCACCGCCCCAAGGACCTAGCGGCTGTGGTCACCCTGCTGGAGGATCATCTGGCGGTCCATGGCCGCGGCGCGGAGGGACAGGCACGGGGAATCGGCCGGCCAACGCAGGAGGGTGGGGCTTCCGCTCCCACCCTCTCCTCAACCCCGATCTACCCCTCTGTCCCTCTCTCCTCCACCTCAGAGTCCAGCCACTACGGGCGCTGCTCCTGACCCACAGGGGGTTCCTCAAGCGCCAGGACAGGGCTGCTGGAGGTGCGGCCAACCCGGACACGTCCGCCGGGAGTGCCCCCTCATGGAGGTCGGTCAGGTGGTCCGGGTGGCGGGCCCTCCGACTCCCACCCTGGTCCAGGAGGAACATATAGTGTTCCGGTAAGGATCCAAGGGGGTGTACATCAGGCAATGCTGGACTCGGGCTGTACGCAGTCCTTAGTTCACCAAAACTTGATTCGGCCTAGGGCTTTGGTAGAGGCCC
The DNA here is from genome assembly GCA_034769265.1 of Remorina albescens. Classification (NCBI taxonomy): domain Eukaryota; kingdom Metazoa; phylum Chordata; class Actinopteri; order Carangiformes; family Echeneidae; genus Remorina; species Remorina albescens. The sequence goes on from CM068485.1 coordinate 3,214,185, forward strand.
TATGGGTGGATATTAAATGTGTACATGGGGACATTCACAGATATCCCGTGGTGCCAGTGGAAATCAGGTATAGGGGAAAAAAGCATTGTGTCAAGGCTGCGGTTAGTTCCCACCTGACGCACCCCATAATCGTGGGCACCGATTGGCCTGGGTTCAACCACCTAGTGGGGCAATGTGTGGGGGTGCGTTCACGACCAATAGGGACATGGGATGTGTGTGCGGTGCTCAGTGGTGACGCGAGGTTGTCCGACGCTGCGGATGGGGAGGGGGAGCCGGGGGTGCCTCCTCCGGAGACACATCAGGCTCCCACGTTGTCCTCCATGGAAGATTTTCCACTTGAGCAATCTCGAGATGATACTCTACGCTTTGCCTTCGACCAAGTGATAAAAATTGATGGTCAGCTGGTGCGCCCTGACGCAGCACAGCCATATCCCCACTTCGCTTTGATCAGGGACAGACTATACCGGGTGAGTCATGACACTCAAGTAAATGAAATCGTAACCCAGTTGTTGGTTCCAAAAAGCCGTCGGGAAATGCTTTTCCAGGCGGCTCACTTTAACCCAATGGCTAGTCACACGGGGTTCGAAAAAACACTGAACCGGATAATGACCCGATTCTATTGGCCCAGCATTCGGGGAGACGTACAACGCTGGTGTGCGTCTTGCCCAATGTCAACTGGTTAATCAGCCGGCCATTCCCAGAGCGCCATTGCGCCCATTGCCACTTATGGAGGTGCCATTTGAGCGGATTGAGGACCTCATCGGGCCATTTCACCGGAGTGCACGGGGATATCGTTTTGTGTTAGTGTTGGTGGACTACGCAACACGATATCCAGAAGCAGTGCCATTGCGCACCATCTCGGCTAAGAGTGTTGCGCAGGCGCTGTTTCAGGTCATCTCCCGAGTCGGGGTCCCGAAAGAGATTCTGACTGACCAGGGCACCTCGTTCATGTCACGTACACTCAAGGAACTATACGAATTAATGGGAATCAAATCTATTCGGACCAGTGTATATCAGCCCCAGACGGACGGGCTGGTGGAGCGGCTGAATAGGACCTTGAAATCCATGATCCGTAAGTTCATACACGGGGACGACCGAAATTGGGATAGGTGGCTAGACCCTCTGTTGTTTGCAGTGCGGGAGGTTCCCCAGGCCTCCACGGGATTTTCTCCCTTCGAACTGCTGTTCGGCAGGAAGCCACGAGGGGTGTTGGACCTGCTTAAAGAAACCTGGTAGGATGGTCCAAGCCCCAGTAAAAACGAGGTTCAATACGTCCTGGACCTGAGAGCAAAACTCCACACACTGGGCCAGCAATCACGGGAGAATTTACTCCAGGCCCAGGAACGTCAACAGCGCCTGTACAACAGAGGAGCTAGGTTAGGACAATTTGCACCGGGAGACAAAGTGCTTGTATTACTCCCCTCTTCCAGCTCCAAATTACTCGCCAAGTGGCAAGGACCCTTCGTGGTCACACGACGAGTGGGCGAGGTTGACTATGAGGTGGTGCGTTCTGACAGGGGCGGGGCAAAACAAATCTACCACCTCAACCTCCTTAAAGCGTGGAGAGAGGCAGTACCTGTTTCTCTGGTAAGCACGGTATTGGAGAGAGATGAGTTGGGGCCGGAGGTGCCAAAATCCACCCAGGCAGCCTCGCTCCCTTGTGAAAACCTGCTCTCACCGTCCCAGAGAGCAGATGTGGCCCAGTTGCAGAAGCGTTTTGCGGATGTGTTCTCCCCTCTGCCAGGGCACACTAACCTCATACAGCACCATGTCGAGACTCGCCCGGGCGTGACAGTGCACTCACGGCCCTATCGATTACCTGAACACAAAAGAAAAATGGTGCAGAAGGAATTAAAGGCCATGCTGGAGATGGGGGTAATAGAAGAGTCCCACAGCGCCTGGAGTAGCCCCATCGTTCTCGTGCTGAAGAAGGATGGATCAATCCGGTTCTGTGTGGACTATCGCAAGGTGAATGACGTATCACAGTTCGATGCCTACCCAATGCCCCGGGTCGATGAACTCCTGGATCGGCTAGGTACCGCTCGTTTTTTCACGACATTGGATTTGACCAAGGGCTACTGGCAGATTCCCTTGTCTCCAGAGTCCAGGGAAAAAACGGCTTTCTCCACTCCGTATGGCTTGTACCAATTCGTGACACTGCCATTCGGATTGTTTGGGGCCCCAGCTACCTTCCAACGCCTCATGGACCGGGTGCTGCGTCCTCACGCTACGTATGCTGCCGCCTACCTGGATGACGTTATCATCCACAGCAGCAGCTGGGCGGAGCATATGCAGCGTGTGACAGCGGTGCTAGAGTCACTGAGGCAAGCGGGGCTCACAGCCAATCCGAAGAAGTGCGCAGTTGGATGGAGGGAGGTACGATATCTGGGGTACCACTTGGGCGGAGGGCAGGTGCAGCCACAAGTAGATAAAACGGCCGCGATTGCAGCCTGCCCGAGGCCCAAGACCAAAAAGGAAGTGAGGCGGTTCTTGGGTCTGGCTGGATACTACCGGAGGTTCATTCCGAACTTTGCGGACCTGGCCGGCCCCTTGACCAACCTCACCCGTAAAGGTGCCTCAGATCTGGTCCAGCGGACGGAGCGGTGCCAGCTGGCGTTTGAGAGGGTAAAACAAACCCTCTGTGGGAAGCCGCTCCTGCACACGCCTAACTTCTCCCTCCCTTTTTCCCTGCAGACGGATGCCTCGAACAGGGGGCTCGGGGCTGTTTTGTCCCAGGTGGTGGAAGGTGTTGACCTACCCGTGCTATACATCAGCCGGAAGCTGTCAGAGAGGGAATCGCGCTACAGCACGATAGAGAAGGAGTGCCTGGCAATCCGGTGGGCGGTCGACACCCTGCGGTACTACCTGCTGGGACGCCCATTCACCCTCTGTTCGGACCACGCCCCCCTCCAGTGGCTCCACCGCATGAAGGATGCCAACGCGCGGATCACCCGGTGGTATCTGGCTTTACAGCCATTTAAGTTCGAGGTGATCCATAGGCCGGGGGCACAGATGGCCGTGGCTGACTTCCTGTGGAGGTGGGCGTGGTTTGGGCTCCGATGGTAGGAGGGGGAGACAGGGCAGGGCCGGCTCCGCAGGACCAGCGCCAGGTAAGTGATTAAGGCCAGCTGTACTGAGGAGTACTAATGGGCTCTTTTTACCTGCAGTAGGAGAACAAGGAGGAGGAAAGACACTCACTGCGGGGGAAGAAGGAGTAAAAGACTACGAGATGTACATGAGATACGGATATAAAGAAAAGGATAACCAAATAAAAAGGTCTTGCTGACATCTTAGTGGTGGTGTAGTCATTGCTGGGGGAGAACCTGGGTGGCGTGCGGCCACAGGGGTTTTCAAAAACTGTAAGCCATGATCATCAAGATTATAATAAATAAAGCCTTGACATATCTCACTCTGCATGTACTGAGTTTATATCACATGTTAGTTTCACATTTGAAGTTGAATTGCTGACTTGAATGACCTTTTGCTTGATATTCAAATTTTTTGAGTTTCACCTGTACTTGTGTGAAGCTGGATTTAGTACGAGCAAATAAACATTTAAAAGGACTTTAGTCATCAATTAACGGTCAGACGTTGTAAATTATGGAGAACAAAAAGAAGAGGTCCAAAACCTTCTCAAAGCAGGAGCTTGAGGTCATAATTGAGGAAATTAATATAAGAAAAAAATATTACTTGGGAAAATAGACAATATGGGAATAACAGCTGAAAATAAGTCTAGAGGATGGGCAAAAGTGGCTGAGGCTGTCTCAGCGGTGGGAGGGATGCTGAGAGATGGCGCAGGTGTCAAGAAAAAGTGGGCGGATTTCAAGCTGGAGGTGAAAAAGAAGGGAGCTGAGAGGAAACAATTGATGAACAAGACTGGTGGAGTTGAAAGTATTGTAGTGTTGCGGGGTAACTATGGATGGAGGAAGGACAAGGAGGAAGCGATGTCGCAGTTTGCTAGCTCAACAGAGGCTAGATTTATTTCTTTGCCGCAGCACAGTTAACCTGAGGTTGAGGTGTCCCCCTGAAAAAAACGAACATGTTCTCTAACTTTTTCAGCCACGAAATGTCGCAGCTTACCCAGAACATCCCCCATGCCTCCCCAGGGCAACCCATCAGCAAATACCCCTACAGTGGACACCTCCCTCAACAGAAACAAAGCAACAAACCCACATCATAGTAGTCCCCATACTCAGTGTTACAGTATTAATCTTGACTGGATGAGATTAGTTACATTAGAGGTTTACCTTTTCACTGTAGGAATTTTAAGACAGGTCAAGGTTGTCTTAAACTTGAGAAAAGAACAAAATACAAATTTGAGAACTTTGTTTTCGAGAATACCATTTATTCTTAAGCTTTTTTCTTCAGAAGAAAATTATGAAGAAAGTTGAGAAAATACTTAAGAACTTTGTTTGAGAATATAAATTTTTCTTTTTTATTCCTAAGACAGAAGTTAGGAAAAAATGGCAATTAAGTAAGAACAGGGGCCAGAGTTACAAAACTTTTTTAAGAAAAAAAATCTTCTTAAGTGATTTATTTTTGGAAACTGGAAACTTTCGATTTTTACTCCACTACATTTGAAAGGCATTATTGTACTTTTGACTCTACTACATTTCTATGAATTATTCATTACATTTGCATTAGAGAATTCCTTAAACTCTGTTCATAAGCATCTCTTCTGCTCAAGTGGTGTTGCCGTAGCTGTCCCCTGCGCATGCGCCACTCAGTTTGGGCGGTGAACTCGCAGGTAACATCCAAGCGGGAGAGAAAAGGTGATTTGCTGCAGCTGTGTACTACATGTCATGGCTTCGACTGACAGTTGAGACGAAGCTGTGCCTTCCTGTCTCTGATCATCTATGGCCATACCCGAACTCCGTGTTTAAAGTCACAGAGCTTAAGAATGATTCTTATCATTTTAAATTTGTTATTTGTTACATTTGGATTTGACATGTTGGCTTCCTTCCCCTCTGTGTCCAACTTGTCTCTCAAGCTGAACACAGCCCTGCCTGCCTCTGCTGCCTGTGAAAGGCTTTTTAGTACTGCTGGGTGCAGCTTCATTCCAAGACGGTGAAGAATTACTTCACAGAACTTTGAAAACCTGCTTCTGCTAAACCTAACAAGAACTTCTCCCAGTTTGAGCAGTAGACTAGAAGGAGGACAGGAGAGAGAGGAGTGGAGGAGAAAGAAGGGAGGAGGGGGGAGAATGAGGAGAGAAATGCAGAGGAAAATTGCACTTTTTGGACTGTTAGCCCAAATTAAACTTTATGTGTTTGGCTTTACATTCAGTTTACAGAGGTTTTTTCACTGAGCCAAGAGGTTCATCATAACTTATTTTAATCAGCATTTTGATTTTGAACAGTGGTGGGTTTAAAAAAAGACAATTACAGTACTGGTCCTTTTGTCATTTTAAGTTTGTTTCTCTAGAATTTGCTTTTTCAATAATTTTCTGTTCAAATCAATTCATTAACTGCATTATTTTAGAGTCAGATTCTGACTTTGGATGTACTGTTTAAGGACACATGGCATTGTGATGAAAAGTACACTGATCAAAAAAAATAAAGGGAACACTAAAATAACACATCCTAGATCTGAATGAATGAAATATTCTTATTAAATACTTTGTTCTTTACATAGTTGAATGTGCTGACAACAAAATCGCACAAAAATTATCAATGGAAATCAAATTTATTAACCCATGGAGGTCTGGATTTGGAGTCACACTCAAAATTAAAGTGGAAAAACACACTACAGGCTGATCCAACTTTGATTTAATGTCCTTAAAACAAGTCAAAATGAGGCTCAGTAGTGTGTGTGGCCTCCACGTGCCCGTATGACCTCCCTACAACGCCTGGGCATGCTCCTGATGAGGTGGCGGATGGTCTCCTGAGGGATCTCCTCACAGACCTGGACTAAAGCATCCGACAACTCCTGGACAGACTGTGGTGCAACGTGGCGTTGGTGGATGGAGCGAGACATGATGTCCCAGATGTGCTCAATTGGATTCAGGTCTGGGGAACGGGTGGGCCAGTCCATAGCATCAATGCCTTCGTCTTGCAGGAACTGCTGACACACTCCAGCCACATGAGGTCTAGCATTGTCTTGCATTAGGAGGAACCCAGGGCCAACCGCACCAGCATATGGTCTCACAATGGGTCTGAGGATCTCATCTCGGTACCTAATGGCAGTCAGGCTACCTAATGGCAGTCAGGCTACCTCTGGCGAACACATGGAGGGCTGTGCGGCCCCCCAAAGAAATGCCACCCCACACCATTACTGACCCACTGCCAAACCAGTCATGCTGGAGGATGTTGCAGGCAGCAGAACGTTCTCTACGGCGTCTCCAGACTCTGTCACGTCTGTCACATGTGCTCATTGTGAACCTGCTTTTGTCTGTGAAGAGCACAGGGCGCCAGTGGCGAATTTGCCAATCTTGGTGTTCTCTGGCAAATGCCAAACGTCCTGCACGGTGTTGGGCTGTAAGCACAACCCCCACCTGTGGATGTCGGGCCCTCATACCACCCTCATGGAGTCTGTTTCTGACCGTTTGAGCAGACACATGCACATTTGTGGCCTGCTGGAGGTCATTTTGCAGGGCTCTGGCAGTGCTCCTGCTGTTCCTCCTTGCACAAAGGCAGAGGTAGCGGTCCTGCTGCTGGGTTGTTGCCCTCCTACGGCCTCCTCCACGTCTCCTGATGTACTGGCCTGTCTCCTGGTAGCGCCTCCATGCTCTGGACACTATGCTGACAGACACAGCAAACCTTCTTGCCACAGCTTGCATTGATGTGCCATCCTGGATGAGCTGCACTACCTGAGCCACTTGTGTGGGTTGTAGACTCCATCTCATGCTACCACTAGAGTGAAAGCACCGCCAGCATTCAAAAGTGACCAAAACATCAGCCAGAAAGCATAGGAACTGAGAAGTGGTCTGTGGTCACCACCTGCAGAACCACTCCTTTATTGGGGGTGTCTTGCTAATTGCCTATAATTTCCACCTGTTGTCTATTCCATTTACACAACAGCATGTGAAATTGATTGTCAATCAGTGTTGCTTCCTAAGTGGACAGTTTGATTTCACAGAAGTGTGACTGACTTGGAGTTACATTGTGTTGTTTAAGTGTTCCCTTTATCTTTTTGAGCAGTGTACTTTGACTATTTAAGTATTTTAAAAACAAGTACTCTTGTACTTTTACTCAAGTCATAGTTTAACTTTGCTACTTTCACTTTTATTGGAGTAACATTTGACCAGGAGGATCTGTGCTTTGACTCAAGTACTGGAGTTGTATACTTTGTCCACCACTGCTGTTGACACTCAGTACTTTTACATGCACAGTTAAGTCAACCTATGGTGATAGCTCGATAAAGCCATCTCATCTGACTTCTGTCATTGTCCCAGTATACATGCACGGTTGTTGAAATCATGTCACCTCCGCTACGATAGGTGGCGATATGCACTCTTTCGGCTTGTGGGTAATGGGCCACTACCAATTGGCCTATGACGTCACATACCACAACAGAGGTGGAAAAAAAAAGACTGGTGAGCTAGCAAATTAGCCTCTGTATCCGTCCAAAAATGAGCATTTGCTGCACACTTTGCCATGTTCGATGCGTTAGCAGTTAGCCAGCTTCTTTTGTCTGACCTCCTACGTTTGCGCTTACATTTTAAATGCCGTTGGACTTTCGGGTCATAGTTTAGCGCAAAACTTTAGCATATGCACAGATCCCCTCCTCCAGCTCCAGTCCGACTGTCCGTATACATGCAGCAGTAGATCGACTTTCAATCGCATTATCTGGGTGTGTTAGTCCGACAATTATAAACTCGATTTCAGTCGAGCTAACGTGTTTACATGTACTTTAAAAGTCCAGTTTTGGTCAGACTAACGCAATAATTCGGGTTTTTTTTAGGTGTCATGTAAACGTGCTTACTGAAGATGAAGGAAAAAAGAGGAGAAAACTGACATTAAGACAAATAGATGAAGGGGAGGGGCCACATGAGGACATGCTAATAGAGGGGAGGGGGCAAATTAGAACATATAGATGAAAGGGAGGGGCCAAATGAGGACATATGTAGAAAAAGAGGAGGGGCCACATGAAAACATATTGTCGAAGGGGAGGGCCCACATGTGGACATGTAGATGAAGGGGTTGGGCCTCAAGAGGACATACAGATTAAGGGGAGAGGCCACTGGGTAAAGGATGATACTGTGATACTGTGAAGATTCTCATCGAACTTCAATTTCAGTAATGGCAGTCACAGGTGGACACTCTCTGCTACTGTTTGGGGTCTGTCCCCATGATAACTGATGGAGCCCGAGACAGAGTCAGTTTTTGCAGCTGGGACATTCCCTCGTCCTCAAATCATGTTACTGTTCATCAAAGCTGACTTAATTTCATCACATGAACATTTCCTCCTGTGAATTATGACCTTTATGATCCTTCAGTCAACAAGAGGTTGATGGTTTATTTGTTTGTTTGTCCCTGACTCAGCTGGTATTTTGTGCAAGTTTGTAAGTCTGTAATGTGTATTACTTCACAAGCACAAACCTTTGTCTTCATCATATGAACCTCAAATATGAGAAAAGGAAAAAGAGAGAAACTTATCTCCTGCAGATGCTTACACTATCGATACAAGAAGATGGTTTAATTTTAGTCATTTTGCAAAAAAACTGGAAGTTATGTTCATTATGAGTAACTAAAGGCACAGAATTGGAGCTGCGTCCATCATGGGCAGCTCGTGTGAGATGTTTCACTTCCTGTCAGACTGATGAATGTCGGCCCTCAGTATTCCCTCATCTACTGCTGCTTCTGAAATTATTTTAGAGCTCTGTGCACAAATGTGCAGCCTGGTGTGTCTCACCCAGAGAAAGAGAGCACTCTGATAGGGGGTTTCTGTTCAAGAGTCAACCCATGTTTAGATGCAGTTCAAGTCAGTCAGGTGTGTCCACCATTTCAGGGGGTTAGCATTAGCATCCCAAGGCTAATCACCTTCTTCACGTTTGTTCTTACTTTTTTTTTACAGAAAATAACTATCTTTTGATATTCACACCCTTAATTCAGAAACAACAGTGTCAGAAATTACCTTCACAGACTCCAGGTGATTGATTTGCTGCGGCTTCAGGTGGACTGATTTTAGTGGCTCTATCCTGAGTCCTTTTTTTTTCTTCAGGTCCAGGGGCCTCATTTATAAAACTGTGCGTAGGATTGTTACTAAAAGTATATGTAGGGCAGTTGCCTAACTAGGTCAATAGATAGCGCTCTGATAGCAGGTATGGCCGTTTGTCCTGTCAGGCCGCCGTATCTTCAGGGAGTCTGCCGCAGCAGCGCCATTTTGAGTTAATGTGTTTCTGTTGTGTTATAAGGGTGGAGCCGCCAGCACGACCCGTGAGTTAAAGAGAGAAATAAACGGCGTGGTCCTTGCCATAAATTCTGCAACCACCTGTGTCCGACTCGTCTCTCCTCTACACCCCGCCATCATCACACAACACAACGCAGAGTCACCGGGCGTGGAGAGGCACCGACACATACTGGCCGGGTTACATATACTACGCCCAAAAGCCAAAGTTTGCGTACGCCAGAAAATATTCAGATTTATAAAACCCTGGGTACGCACACTTAAAGCAAACTTGCTTTAAGTCACAGACTTGACTGCAAGTGTGCGCAGCTGTGTCGGCGTCATGTCATGCCCTATACACGCCCATTTTAACCATAAATGGTCAATGCAAAGCACCTCATGAATATAAAATAAGACTCGAATACAAGTGTTATGTCTCGTTGGAACCGATGGCAGATGCAGGAAGAAAAGGTAAAAAAAAGAAAATGTTCTGAGGCAGAAGTGGAGATGCTTGTCGGTGAGGTGGAGGCCCGAAAAACCATCCTGCTTGGACGTCACAGCACCGGAATCAAAAACCAAAGTCAGTGGCAATAGGTTGCTGCAGCTTTGAAAAAAAAGTGGGCTGATATAAAGGGAGGGAGGGATACCATTCCTCTGTGCCACATTGTGTAACACGCCACATGCTCTTGTAATGCAGGATGGTAAAGAAGCCTGTCCTCTGACGCATCCAAAGCGCGCCACCGGCACTTCAGGAGGCCGATGGCGTGCTCCACCACTGACCATGCACGGGCACGGACCTCATTGAAGACGGGTTTCCTCTGCTTTGTGCATTTAAAAACGGTGAGGACCTGCGTCTGCACCGGGATGGCGTGGTTCCGGCCCGTTGCCCTCTCTAATGCTGGACCCAGTTCAGCACATATATCCAAGAGCATAGCTCTAGGGAATCTAAAACGACTCATAAGACAGTCGTCATCATGGACCAATAAGTCGTTATGGTCCCTGAAGACTTTCTCCCTCCTAATTCTGCCATTGGCATAGTCCTCTAGCAGTGCCAGCAGTGCCATGGTGCAGCATTACGCACAGGGCTCACCGCTGTATTCATAGGTTTACAATAATCTGATAGTCAGTTCATGCTAACCCCCACCACGAAAAATATTCTTTAGCCTGAAGTGTGTGAACATTACTGTCATGTATTATGTTGTAGTACTGGAGTCACCACGAGGTGGTGCTATACGGTTACAAGGTCTGTACTGTATATGATGAAACGGCACCAGTAAACACCGTTCAGTCTGATTCAAGATGGCTCCTCCTTGACTCCTATACATGGTGTCAGAAGCGGGATTTAAAAAAAAAAAAAGAACCCAAGAATGAGAGATGGAACTGCAAAGACCTCCAGGAACGTTGAACCTAGAAGGTAATCTGTCTGAAAACTGGAGAGTCTGGATACAAAAGTTCGACATTTATCTCATCGCTAGCGGAATAGCAGAGAAGTCGGATAAAGTAAAATGCGCCACCTTTCTCCATGTTGCCGGAGACGACGCCATCAAGGTATACAACACGTTTGAGTTTGACGACGATGTTGATGATCTGGACTACTTGAAAGAACTGTTTAAAAACTACTGTGAGCCTCGAAAAAATCTGACGTACCAGAGACATTTGTTTTTCACGAGAGCGCAAAGGCATACAGAGTCCATTGATGCATACGTCACAGATTTGAAAAACAAGGCAAAAGACTGAGAGTTTGGAGACTTGACCGAGTCATTAATAGGAGACAGAGTTGTGTGTGGAATCACAAATGACCAGATCCGTGGCAGACTGTTGAGAGAGCCGGAGCTATCGCTACAGAGAGCAGTGGACATTTGCCGTGCTAGCGAAGTGAGCCAAACTCAGCTAAAAAAGCTACATGAGGAAACTGAAGTACCGGTTCAGAAACTACATAAGCAGAAAACATATGGAAAAAAGGAGAGATCACAAGCCCAACCAAAGACAGGAAACACACAAGCAGACTGTGGGAAATGCGGATACAAACACGAGCCAAGAAAGTGCCCTGCGTTTGGACAAACCTGCAACTCTTGTCACCGAAAGAATCACTATGCAAAGATGTGCCGTGGACGGACAGAAATCCGACGGAAAGTATAAGATATTGAACGTGACCCAGAAGGTAAGGATGACATGTTTATAGGGACAATTGAACTGAAACAAGAGGAAAAAAGCCATGTTAACACACTAAACAAAGTGGAAGAACAAACAAACAATGATGGCTGGACTGCAAAGTTAAACATTAACAACCAGACACTCACTGTACTGATAGATACAGGTGCAAACTGTAATGTCATATCCAAAAGAGAGTTGGATGCACTGAAAATGAGTGAAAAGAACCTGCACAGATCTTGCTATAAGTTAGTGGGGTTTTTTGGGAAAAAAGTGAAGCCACAAGGGCAATAGACCATTATTTGTAAATACAAAGACAAAGAATTAAAAGTGGACTTCCAAGTTGTTAAACAGGATGCAAAAGCAGTTTTGGGGAAAGAGTCTAGTGTTGCATTTGGCATGGTGAAAAGGGTTTATGCAGTGGAAGAAAGAACACAGACAGACATATTGAGTGAATATGAAGATTTATTCGAGGGACTAGGCTGTGTTCTGGGAGTTCACCATATTCAGGTAAACCCAGCTGTTGCACCAGTGGTTCATCCTCCTAGAAAAGTCCCAGTAGCCCTGAGAAAAGATGTGGAAAAGGAATTAAAAAGGATGGAAAACTTCAGTGTCATTGAAAAACAAACTGAGCCTACAGAATGGGTCAGCAGCATGGTGACAGTTGTGAAACCAAACAAAATAAGAATATGCCTCGACCCACAGAACTTAAACAAAGCAATACTACGACAACACTATCCTCTGAAAACAGAGGAGGTTGTGGCTGAGATGCCAAGAGCAAAAGTCTTCTCAGTTGTTGATGCAAACCAAAGCTATTGGCAAATCCAATTGGATGATGAGAGCTCAAAACTATGTACCTTTAACTCACCCTCAGGAAGGTACAGGTTTAAGAGGCTTCCCTTCAGAATATCTTCTGCCCCAGAAGTATTCCAGAGATGCTTGTCGCAGCATCTAGAAGGACTGGAAGGAGTCGTCAGTGTCATGGATGACATTCTTGTGTGGGGTGAAGACAAAGAGTCACATGACAACAGACTAAGGAAGCTGCTAGATCGACTCAGGAGTATAAACTTGAAACTAAATCGAAACAAATGCAAAATTGGACTGAGAGAAATCAGGTACATAGGACATGTGCTGAGCAAAGATGGACTGAAACCTGACATGGATAAAGTGTGAGCCATACAAGAAATCCCTCAACCAAAAGACAAAACAGAGCTTCAGAGATTCATGGGTATGGTGAAGTACTTAGGAAAATTCATTCCAAACCTCTCAGAAGTATCAGCATCACTCAGGAAGCTGCTGGAAGGAGAAACCATCTGGCACTGGGAGAGTGAACAACAAAAAAGCTTCACACGACTGCAAGAACTGGTGAGTAACACTCCTGTGTTACAATATTATGATGTTGAGAAGCCTGTCACAATGTCAGTTGATGCTAGTTCAGGTGGACTGGGAGCAGTGATCCTACAAGAACAGCATCCTGTGGCATACAGCTCAAGGACACTAACAGAGTGTGAGCAAAGATATGCTCAAATACAAAAAGAGCTGTTGGCAATCATGTATGGATGTGAAAAGTTTCATCAGTACTTGTTTGGCAGATGTGTTCAAGTTGAGTCAGATCACAAACCATTGGAGACTAAATTTAAAAAGCCACTCCACACAGACACACTACACAGGATGGACAAGAAGACGAGCTGGATGTGAGCTACGTAGTCCAACAGTTGGCTGTGTCAGAAGAAAAAAGTCAGCAGTTCAAAAATGCAACAAAAGAAGATGAGGAACTTTGTCTGGTCAGACAAGCGGTGCAAAATGGATGGCCTGACTCACGGAGCCAAGTTCCAAAGACAATCCAAAAGTACTGGACTTTCAGAGAGGAGCTGACGGTTGCGTTGGTCTACTGTTCAAAAACTCCAAACCTGTTGTTCCTACAAAGATGAGAGAGGAGATGCTTAAAAAAAATTCATGAGGCACATATGGGAATTGTGAAGTGTAAGGAACGAGCAAGAGACATTCTGTTTTGGCCAGGAATGGCAAAACAAATTGAAGAAGTTGTGCAGAAATGTGCAGTGTGCAACAAACATAAAAACAACAATTCCAGAGAGCCCTTGATACCACATCAGGTTCCTTCAAGAGCGTGGTCTAAAGTTGGAATCGATCTTTTCCATTTCAACAACGCAGAGTACATCATGTGTGTCGACTGCTACTCAAAGTACCCAGAGATTTCAAAATTAAGTGGTACTACAAGTAAACACATCATTACAGCACTCAAGTCTATTTTTGCCAGACACGGTGTGTCTGATGAACTGTTCTCTGACAATGGGACTCAGCTGATAAGTGCAGAAATGCGAGACTTTGCAACCACCTGGGAGTTCAAACACACAACATCAAGTCCAGAGTTTCCACAGTCAAACGGACAGGCCCAACGAGCCATTCAAACAGTGAAAAATCTGCTGAAAAAAGCTCAGGAGAGCTGCAGGGACCCATACATTGCTCTTTTAGAGTACAGAAACACACCATTGGACGGAGTTGGGTACTCCCCTGCGCAGCTCCTTATGGGAAGGTGGCTGAAAACGAAAATACCTGTGTCAAAGAACTTGTTAAAGCCAGGTGTGTACAGACATGTACGGAGCTGATTGGTGAACAGACAAGAGAAGCAGAGACGCTACTTTGACCGCGGAACAAGGAAACTCCCCCTGGTGGACGTAGGAGAAAGAATGAGAATCAGACAGCAAAAACAATGGCAACCTGCTGTCATACTGAAAAGACATGATCAACCAAGGTCGTACATTGTACAGACTGGCAATGAGCAAATTTGAAGGAGAAACAGGAGACACATTCTGAAAACCAACGAAATGTCATGTTCTCCACGACAAACACAACATGAGATTGTGGAAAGTGTTCACGACTCATTGCCACTGATGGAGAGTGGACAGCAGTTGGCAGGGACTGAACCAGGAAAAATGGATTACCAAGAAAGCCACATGCCTGTAAGGTCTCCACCACAAACACCAAAGTCATTAGTGCTAACAGAGACAGTAAGCACTGCTCGTGAAAAAACTCCATGTTTTGGTAGACCTATAAGAGTTCCGTTGAGGTACAAGGAATAATAACATAAACGTGTTGAGTTCTAACTTGTTTTATTTGAGAACTGTGTTAGGAAAAAAAAAAAAAAAGCTAAAGAAAGGGAGATGTCATGTATTATGTTGTAGTACTGGAGTCACCACTAGGTGGTGCTATACGGTTACAAGGTCTGTACTGTATATGTTGAAACGGCACCAGTAAACACCTTTCAGTCTGATTCAAGATGGCTCCTCCTTAACTCCTATACATAACAATTACCCTTTTCTTTATGCCTGGTTTGTTATAAAAAGCATCAAGTAGAGCTGACGAACTGAGAACAGGAAAGTATATAGTATAACGATTGTTAATGGCTTTGTTTTCCAAATTTAGGATTGAATTGGCATTTGATTATGTGTTCGCAGTATCACAGGAAAATATTACGTTATTTACACGTTAGGCAGACGCTTTATGCGCCATCCTCTCCTCCTCCTGCACTTTGGGAGTTGACAATATGACAGAGAGACGGTGGTAATTAAATATAGAGAAGAGTTTTTCCTTGCCACTGTCGCCAAGTGCTTGGTCATTGGGGTGATCTATTGGGTCTCTTTAAATAATTTTATAAAGAGTTTGGTCTAGACCTACTCTATATGTAAAGTGACTTGATGTAGCTTTTTATGGTTTGGCGCTATATAAATAAATCAGATTTTATTTGATTTTGATTTGTTGGAGGACGGACTGATGGAGGGTAAACTGATGGATGAAAAATTGATGAATGGCTGATGGTGGACAAACTGTAGGAGGTAAAGGCTGATGGAGGTGAAGACACTGATGGTGGACAAACTGTTGAAAGACAAGCTGATGGTGGGTAAACTGATGGAGAGGCTGCTGGAGGTAAAGGGTGATGGATTTAAAGACTAATGGAGGACAAACTGATGGAAGATTCATTGATAGATGGATCTCCTGCTTCCTCCACCCGAAGCTCAGGAACATAATCCTGACCCTGACTCTGATTCCGACTGTGATCCTGACCCCTAGATTCTGGCTCTGACTCTGATCCTGATTGGTGACACCTCACTCCTCCAGCAATCATGATTTCTTGTGGTGTAATCAAGATAGCCAACGGGAGAGTCAAGTGCAGCAGTTCTTCATGTTCTGAAACAGGAACTTATAAATAGGAAGAACAACATGACCCCTGACCTCAACACTGACACTGGAAGAAGCTGAGTCACTGGATCATGGTGATGTTTAGAGACGAAGCAGTGACACGAGACACAAGTCAGTAGACAAATTCAGCTTTATTGACAAGGAAAGTTGTGCTGATAGAAGGCAGGAACTGGAGTCTCAGAGCAGTTCTGTGGTCTGGACCAGCCTGCACATCGTCTCTTTAAAAAAATGGAGGCAATAAAAAGTTCAGTTTAAAAATGGAACAGACTGAAGTCCCCCTGATGAGAGTCTGACACGGAAACACTTTTTATTTTTTAGTGTTATTTTGTTTTAAACTTGATATACAGTACAAAACATGCATCCCATGTAATTCCACAAATGTCAGTCTTACAGTGTATAGTCACAAAATCATAAGAAAAGAAATGATACACAAACTGTACATCCGTCACAGACGCTACACGCAAGATGTACTTGGCTATTCCAATTTGTTTGACACCTAAAACATCTTTTGAAGCTACCTTTAACTTACAAGCACACAGTACAGTACCGTCCTCGGACTACTGGGCTGCCAAACAGCCTGAGGTAAAACTTTAGCACTGAGACACGGTTCAACTTCAGAGGCTAAAAACACAAGGAGAATCATTTAATGCCAGAAACATGAACCGTCACAAACCAAAACATCTTAAAAAGCCATGTTGGGTTGTCCCTTCAAATTTGGTAGTAAACAAGTTAATCCACAAAGTGCTAAAATATTTCTGACCCTCTTGGCCAATCAAGACCCCCAAACGTTCACCCATCATAGTGCAACACCAACAACAACTCCAACAAATGTAGAAACACAATGACATAAAAAAGGCAAGAACCTAATAGGCCGGAGTGTCGCAGAGGCTTAGTGTTCCCGTTTGATTTTCCGGCCCACATCCACCTCGTCCAGCCCCGTGACCGACCTGGACTGCTGCAGTTCCCGGAGCTGCGAGTGCGTGCGCGGTGGCTGCTTCTTCAGCTTCTCCAGGTGAATGTCAATGGGGTCCAGCTCAGGCTCGGAGGCAGGAACAGGCAGGTAACCGCCGTCCCTCGGCAAGCACATGCACCAGCCAGCGCCAGCCAGGTCCAGCTCGCTGTAGTCGAACTCGGCCTTCTTCAGCTTGAAGTCCACCATGTCAGCCGACTCGCTCATGTCCACCAGCAGGTTCCAGAAGATGCAGCTCAGGATGATGCCAAGCAGCTGCAGAGGAAGGAAAATGCATGTCACATGACAGATCAACCACTTTTCAGCATCAAAGACGGGGCCATCAGTTAACAATCAGAATAAGATCCTCCAGACCCAGACTTCTTATTAAGGACCTTTATGATGTGTTTACTAGCTGTCACTTTCAGAGAACAGTCTGATGTTTGAGCTCCAACTCTAAAATTTCTCTATTCTTTCATTTTGGATTAATCTAAAGGATTTTGTCAATCTTTCAGTCATCATGGCAACAGCACCAGAGGCTCATGGGTATTGTAACAATTAGAGCCATTTCAGGCTTATGTGGTGACTGGACCAGGATTAGGATCTTTACCTCACCAGTATGAGGACCTTTATTGGAACAGTACGATGGACTCAAGAGTCAAGTGTGACTCACCTGGGGCAGTCCAATGGCACAGCAGAGAGCGATGGTTATTCCAATGTTGTCGCTCATCCACAGGTTGACGGCGTGGATGCAGCCTCGAACATGGATCAGCTCCTGGAGCGTTTCACGCTGACACGTCAAGGAGTAAGGAAAGGTCGTAAGGACTGACGTGAAGATATTTTTAAACTAACTATTTATGACACGTGCATGACAAATTCAAACACAGGGACTGAAATATTGATCAGAAACACAAAGAGAAAAGTTGATCCTTTAAAACAAAGATGAAATTAACAGAATGACCAGAGTTCACTCATGTTCATTCATGCAGTGGAGAACAACCATCTTAGTGTGTCACACAGTAGGACGGGCTTTATGTCTGTGGAGGAACTGGAAACATGGATTTGAAAGAGAATAAATCCAAATCCAGAATTCAGACCAGGATTTAATTGGATCTGGATCAAACCTTTATGTGTGTCTGCAGAGGTTAAACTACAATGGTGCTTCTGTTTGAGTCTGGGTTGTTCTCCGTGTCCTGACTGCTACATATCCCTGAACTGGACACACTTGACTTTTAAAGTAATTTTAAAGATCAGGTTACACACGATGAAACAACAACAGAGAAAGTGACTAAATAAACAGAATCATTGTCCACCAAGTGAGTTTAACATGCCAACAAATCAACTGTCCTTCATTCCATTATGCATACGTGCAGCATGCAGGGCGACAGGAGCATCTCACCTGTTTGTCCAGAGTCTTGTACCCACACAGCGTGTTGATGACCTCGCCCACCTGAGGCAAGAGTCAGACAATGGATTTTAAAGAGCTGACATCACCATGGGAGTGGGAGGGTCATCTTCCCCCACTTGTCAGAACTTCAATATTCACGATTAGACTTCAGTGGAGACAGGTAGGACCTGATGACCTGTCTGTCTGTGTGTGTACTCTGTGTGTGTCTTAGATGTCTGTTTCATTAATTCCTCAGTTCAGCTCCACTGCTTCAGAGACCAGATCAGTGTTCTGAGCTGAGTGAGGGGTGATGTAAGACATGGAGGGGGATGTGGGACGTGGGGGGATGATGTGGGACATAGCAGGAGACTCTTATCTAAAGAGAGAAATTTCTCAGAGGACGTAAACCTGTGTGTATGTGCACCGCTAGGGATTTTGGGCCCCATGAAAAGAATCTTTACAATTTATAATTTATATAAATTATAATTTTATTAGGGGCCTCTCTGGCCCCGTCTCAATCATGGGCCCCTGGAATCCTTCTCCTTTTTCCCCTCTTTTTGGCGCCCCAGTGTGTGTGTGTGTGTGTGTGTGTGCGTGGTGTGTGACCAGCAGTCACCTTCCGTCGAACACAACAGGTATATGGGACCCCGCAGGCGAGTGGACCAGTTCCATTACAGAAATGATACTGGTTGACCCCCCAGTCTTTATACTCGTCCCCTCCACAGCACGAGAACTGGAACCAGAACAAGAAGAAGAAGGATGAGGCAGAGTTAGAAGGCTGATGGTTCAAGACAAGATCCAACCTACAGAAGCGTTGCCTGAACCACCAGGAGAAGTGACATCTTTATTCAATTGTTCAGTGACATAACAGGAAAAAGGAGATCAGAAGCAGGTAGGGAAAGCAGTTGGGAATCAAACCCGTGTCCAACATAATAAGACATTCATTGAAACGATTAAATATCTATTTACCACTATGATGAAAAAGCCTTGTGCTTCACCAACCTCTCTCTGTGTGACAGTAGACAGATCACTCCCTTATCACAACACTGCAGCTGTCTCGGAACACACAACTTCCTGTTGTCTTCATTGTGCCCGTCTCTAAACCTGGACCTGGACTTTGGTCTGAAGGAGCCTTAAAACTTCAATCTATTTTATGACCATTAGGGGGCAATACCACTGGTTGTAAAAGAAGTCAGACTGTATTAAAGTCTATTGGAAAATGCCCCAACTTAGACCCAGAGCTCCCTGGTGGGACCAAATGTCCCACCTGGCCTGGGAGCGTCTTTGTTGGACAAAGGGAGGTCTGGAACTCTCAGCTTACCCTGCTGTCACCAAAGGTGGTCCCAGTCAGTCATAGGAAACTGTCAGCGTGGAGACGCTGGCGGCAGCAAAACAGCCCTGACCAGCAGTTGTCAAGTGTACAACATGTTGAGAGGACTCATCTCCCTGCATACAGCTCTGATCCAGGACCCAAATTGAGCAGATAAGAATCTGTCAGTGACACAGCCTTTGATAGAGAAACCAAGAGAACAACCCAGAGCTCAGAGTCCAGGATTAAATCAAATAGAGCTGTTCAATCAGCAAGTATAAAGACTCAACCTGGACTCCCTCACAGGGTGTATCACATCCCTCCCTGATGAGTGCTCCTAAAAATACAAACTCTCCTTTTACAGCTGCCGGAGTCTCATTGTTTCTGCAGCTCAACACAATCTATCCCACAGACAGACACACCAAATGGTGTATCTGTTGCTCCAGAAACCACCTGTGGACTCATTGAGCTAAATGATGAAAGACACCCGTCATGATCGTTGATCACCCTCTTGCAGCCATCAGAACGAGTTATGTCACAGTGAGTCTGCTCCATCAATCAGGATGTTCACAGGAAACATAACATCCACAACTGACGTGTGTGGAAACATACAAACAAGCCCAAACTGCTTGTCCTGTGTTCATGAGAATGAACCAGGAAGTCATTTAAAAAGGAAAAACACAGAGATCAACAGGCATCTACACTGTGATGTGACACCATCAAGTGGATGTATAACCGATTCAAACCAACAAAACATCTATTTAGCCAATAATGTGAGATGAACATCTGTACACATGTCAAAGCTCCACCAGTTTCTAACATCTCCCACATGCATCTGTTTTTTGTTCATGTAGAGAAACCATCAACCTTCTGCTGGACGTAGTCCAGGATGTTTTTGAAGTCCAGGTCATCGTAGTAGTGTTTGATTCCCTCTCGTATGCTGCTCTGAAACAAGGCCGATGTCTGAAAACACAGAGCAGAGGGGGAGGTGAAGGAGGAGAACTGAAGGGTTGGGGGGGTGGGGGGGGTTTACACCTTTACCTTCTTCTCAAAGATGAGAGCTGTAGTCAGAGCAATCGCCTGGAGGAGCAGCAGCACACAGAGGACACAGAGAAACTGAGGACAGAGGACAGAAAACATCAAAGACATCATTATCATTATCATAATCAGTGAAACAGAGGAAATGAGGACAAAGAACATCACAAAGAGGAACTGAGGACAGACAAGACAGAGGACATCATAATCACAGAGTATACAGAGCAACTGAAGACATCATCAACTTCATCAAAACAGAGGAACTGAAGACAAAGGACACAGGAACTTTGAACAGAGGACAACATTATCATCAACACCCTGTTCCCCATGTCTCTCCAAATGTCAGTCAGATCTTTTACTACACATCAGAGACTCAAAGATCCAGGGACACTTGGATGCATAATCGATCCACTAATTCTATATGTCCATCCTTCACGGGGTGGTCCTGGTCTGGACCCTGGAGGTCCCTGAATCTGTCAGCCGAGAAGAAATTTGCCTTTTGTGGAAAACTGTTATTTTTGTAATTAAATTCAAACTGAAATTTAGCTATAACCAGATTCATTTTTTGTTTTCATTTGGATGATTCAGCTGAAGGAAACCACACATTCAGTATCTCTAAATATCAGAATATTCAGTGAAAACAGGATTTACAGCAGAAAAATGTTCAAGTTGAAGAGTCTGTTTATTTATCTTCCAGTTCCTTTTTAGGATTTTTCAACAGCGGTGATGTCATTGGTATGCAATGGTGTGGATGATCAGCTGTGTCTCTGCTGAGGCCTGACTGGAGTAAGGTCATCTGTATTTAGTGGCTTGGAGGATCAGCTGTGTTGCTGTCTCCATAAATAGGCATCTCCATAAAGTTGATCAACAGATGAGGCCTGAATTCTGAAATCCTGAAGACATTGCATTGACTTTGGACTTGATCAAATAAGTGGAACAACAGCAATCGCGACTCCACATCATCACCGACTGATGAAATTTCACTCTGGCCTCTGGAACGGAAGCAGCTTGGACTCTGAGTCTGTCCCCCATCCTCCAGACTCTGGATTGAGATTTACATGGGAAATAAAAATGTCCATTCATCTGAAAATATTTTGGACCCCTAAACAACAGTCTAAGTCTTTGTCTCCTCAGCCCAGGTCTTCATTGTGTCTGGTTAAGTACCCTGTGTCCTTGTACCTGGACTGAGACAATTGTGGTCGATTTCCTGAAGAGGGGGATCCTGGTCCTTAATGCTCTGACTCCAGCTTCAGTCCAAAGCTTGTCCTCTCCAGATTGCAGTTGTCCCTGCTGCTTACCCACACTTTTCCCTTCCAGCCAATTCTCCATAAATATGTTGGAAACAGCTGAATTATGAATTTTGCCGTGACTCAGAGATATAGCAGTCATTCAAACAAATTCATTAAATATTCTAACAATGTGGATTTATGACCTTCATGAGCTGTAATTATTCAAATTAACAATGTATGAAATATTTCACCCTTTGGGGAATTGATCTTGAAAATATGACAATATGACATTAGACTTTTGGAGTTAATGTTCTTTTGTTTTTCCAGGATTTTCTCATTGGGATGTAGCTGTTTGTGTTTGCTCAAACTCCATATTCAAGACCAAAGTCTGACACTCACATTTCTGGAATATTTCCTAACAGGTTATTAAATACAAAGCTGGCTGAGAAACTGATGGAAGTCATCAAGCAGCAGTTAAGCAGATGAAGCACATGAGGCAGCAGCATCTATACTTTTCCCAGTGAGAACATTAACTTCACAGCTTCCTCAGCATGAGATACACTCCTCCTCCTCCCCTTGGTCTGCATCAGTGCAAAACTAAACATCAATAACTTCCTTCTTTATACCCAACTTTTAATAACTTTTCTCAGTTTGACTAATTTAGCTGAAGTTAATTAGACAGTTGCATAGCAACCAGAGATATGGACCTGCTCCTGTTGAGTTCTATAGGACCACACAATAGCTGAATTTTTACAGAGAAAAGAGCACCCAAACGCTATTTTCTCTCCCGAACGCAAACATTCATTGACACTACTGCTGTCAAAACTTTGTACATTAGTTCATTTATGTACAACACACATACACGTAAAAACAAATACAGGTTTTAAAACCTAAATTTTTTACTGTGTTTCTGTTATTATGTTGACTCTGGGAAGCAGATATGAAGGTAAAATAACAGAAATATTCCCTGAACCACATTGTCCAAAACCATCAGCTGGTTTTGGACAAATATGGTCCTGATCACACAATATCATCTTTAAATTTGATTAGCTTGGCTTCTCTATATTTATTTTATCAATAAAATAAACTCAGACCAACTTCTCCTCACTCTGAAATCAGAAAAATACAGACTTTGTTTATACAAGCAGCTGACAGCAAGGCCTCTGAATGAGGTACTGGCTTTGACATCACCCACTGGAGCCAATGGGAGGGTCCGATGTAGAGACGTGACTCTATCAAAGATTGATGAGGAGAATCAATGGATAAAAACACAGAAGTAAAGCAGAAAAGCTCCAAAGAGTCAGACTGATCCAGATCCGAACTAACTTCGATCATCAGTTTATCCACTGAAGTCAGTGTCACGCACGACGAATCAGGGCTGTTAGGAAGGGCTGACTCTCCAGTATTCTCCCTGCTCCTACCTACCTATCCCCCACATCTCTCCACCTCCTCCTACCCCATACCCCCCCTTCTACTCTCTCTCCTCTCCTCTCCATTTCACATCTTCTATCTCCTCCCTCCCTGTCCATCCCTCCTCCCCTCCTCCATCCCTCCATCTCTACCATGTGCAGCAGGGTCTTGTTGTCTCTCAGGGATCCCACCATTCCCACCACTGACACGGAGAACATGACGAGGCCCAGCAGGATAAGAACCACAGCAGGAGCCAGGAAAAGTCCCTCCAGGGTCCTGTTCTTCTGCCGTTCCACTTCGGCGTAGACCCCCACACACAGGACACAGAGACCCATCAGCTGGGGGGACAGACAGACTTCATGAAAATGGACAACAAACAGAGAAGGGACACTGACCTGACTCCTCAGTGTTTGTGTGAGGACATTACGAGATGTATCCACATTCTGAAGAAAGTCAAGGAAACGAATTCCACTGTTTACACAAGGTCTGAGTTACGATTCAGATAAGAATATTCCAAACTATTCAAATAAAAGTAAACAGTCAGGAAATGGGGCTTAAGATGAATGTAGTCTTCACATGGAGCCAAATAGGGAACAGTGGGGTCCAAGAGTAGAACTGGATGATCCCGAATCCAGAACAGTTTTAGCCCAGTCTGACACCAATGTGGTTTTAGTCAGAGCTAACATGAGAATAAAACAGCTACAGCGACACAATTAACTTGGATATGAATCCAAATCACAATGTGGCCATGTTTAATAACCACTGAAGAGGCAGGCTTTTAATGAAGGTGTGTCACAACATTGTTGGACATTGTCAGCCCCATCACTGTTGTGTTGCTGTAAAGACATTCCAGCTTACAGGTCAGATTCAGGTCAGAACCAGTTTTATCAGCAGAATCAAAGTTGAGCGCTGATTTATCGGAGGATTTGCACTTAGCTTATTTAACTACTTCCCCTACACTTATGAATTTCAGCCAAGCTGATGATTGTCAGGTCACAGGAGAGGAGGTAACTCAGTTCTGCTAAGATCTAATTAAGATGTGACCACTGAAAACTGCACGTTAAATCTTTAGCTTGGCAGTATGTCTCAACCCTCTTTGTTTTAATTTATGTGCAACAAAAAGCCAAGATTTAAAGAGAATGTATTTCCCTACTATTGTTTTTCAATTGGAATGGAGCCAATCTATTCCAAGAGCAGCTCCATCCAGTCCATTTACCACTCCCACCTCTCCGTGGCTCTGTGCCCACCCCTGTAGTGGGCACAGAGCACATTTCTATCCTGACTGCTGCAGTAATGAAGGTAAAGGCTAACAGGCTGTAGACTGCAAACAGTGGTCACAGGACACTGAGGCTTAGCTGGATGCTTATGGATCACAGGGGTCCAACCTAAGCCAGACCCCTGCACTGAATGTGTTCCAGCTGCTTTGCAGTGATCTCAGAAAATTATTCCTCTGGAATAAAATGCTCCATTTGAATACATGAATATGAAAAATATAGGGTGACTGTACCTAAGATGATCAACCCGTGAATCGCACCTCTGTTAGTTTAACTGAGCTGCACAGAGAGGGATTTACTCTCGGAGCTTCTGGCCATCACAGCAGAAAGAAGGAGATAGCAAATGGAGGGGATGGGGCTCACATTAAGGGGACAGTGGAGCACTAATGGATCCAAGCCGCTGACTCATACTCATTCTACCTATAATGTGGGGCAGGGTGTATCACATACATACACACTCTCATCCAAAAAATACATGCCCACACAGGAAGTCAACTATGAGGGGGCGGAGCAACCATAACACCATACATAAAATGTTTGTTTGGAGGTGCGGTGATGAAGACTGAAGATGACTCATCTTTACATTTACAGTTTACAAACCACAATGTTACCAAAGTCCAGTTAAATGGAATATCAGTTATTTTTATCCATGAGCTGAATTCACGCTGTTTTAGCCTCTCTGGAAATTGTGGACTCATCTGAGTCACTTACCTTCACAGAGACGCTTCACCTGATTCTAAATGAACCAAAATTTACCTGTTTACACAATTAAGATAAAACTGAATACTTTTCTATTAATTATCAAAATGTAACCTATTGTCAGTGTGGCTGATTTGAATACAAATGTAAACCTCAATTAGTTAATAACCATCAGAAGGATCTTTCTGTCATCTCATTTTATCTGTTGAATCAAATACTGTCCACCTTCATACTCCTCCTCCCCCTTCCCTTTAAGATGACCCCACGCCCTGCTGCATCACTGGGCTGTTTGTCAGCCGCTACTCCTGTTTATTGTTTCACTTTCACACTACAACACACAAACAAACACATATGAGATTATTGTTCTGCTGTCTGCCTGCCAACAGCTCTCCATCAGGACCACATTGACATTTAGAAGGGATCATGATAGCATCAATCTCTGTAAGCTAACACTTCAGCTAGCTAACAGCAGAGAACTACACACAAGACTGTGAGAAAAATACCAACAAGTCCTTTACAGCTTCCGCAATAAATACATAAAATTGTAATATATTTTATCATATTTTAGTCAATACAGTCCCTTAGTTCATATGGAATGTGTTTTATTCAGCACACAATGATTAAACCGGATAAAAGCTCAGCTCTTCAACGTCACACTGTTCAGGTGGAAGTTCACTGAAGTTGGAACGGAGGCCGTGTTTTCGGTTGAAATTACAATCAAACAAATGGATGTGCTTATTTGGGGTCAACGCCGAACAGTTCAGTTTATTGTCCAGATGTGTCAAATATCTGACGTCTTTTAGAAGTGTGTGTGTGTGTGTGTGCCTGGAGGTAACGCCACATTAAAACGTGTCTGTTTTGAATTAAGTCAGGAGCGATGTCTGTGACGCTGTTGGCTGTTAGCAACTCAGAGTGACTCTGGGAATGAACCAGGAACTTACCGAGAAGAGCATTGAGTAGATATTTAGGGTGAATTTGATGAAATAGTAGAAATGGTTGTTTTTCCTCAGATCTGAGTAGGACGGCATGGTGCTAATCAAGCTAGCTTACAAGTTAGCTATCCTTCCCTCCGTTCAGGTGATATTAAAATAGTTTTAAAGAACAATATAATGTGAAAACACATTAAACGCCTTTATGTGAGCAAACTAAATGTCAGACACGCAGCGGGTTTCATTTCTCTGGTAGTATTATGGGAGCCATCAAAACGGAAGCACTTCCGTGCGACTGCTCCGTCCACGCTTTGTTTTGAGTCTGCTCTTAAAGGGACGGTACACCGGCTCCCTTTAATGCCTGTCTCCACTTTAACACGAGCTTTATGAGATCCTGTAATTGTTATGAATGTGTATGGAAAATGAATAATTTAAAACGATTCCACCAGTAAAAGGCCGCCTGTAATGTGACATTAAGAAAAACACTGGTGTGGAATGTGAGTAGACAGAGAGGGCACATACCTGAATAAAAGTAAAAAGCATTTCGATTTTTAAAAATTAAACATGATTTAAACAATATAAAGAAAAGGGGAACTGCCTCACAGTGGAAATAAATTACCAGAATACATGAAAACCAAAACACTATAGAAGACTATACGATTTCTAAGAACACATTCATTCTCCTCCTGACTCTTCCCTGTTCATGAATCTTTTTATAAAATGTGCTCAAAAATTAAAACATACTCAGATGAAGGAAAAACATGATTTCAAAAGTGCAAGTAAATAGTTAGTGGGAGTATTTGTGACGCTTTACAGATAATCCCAGGTCTTGCTTCAGGTTGCATCAGTTGTCTTCAGCCCTTGTGGATATATGTGTCGTGACATTGCTGGACTGTCCATGTGATTTGGACAACCTCATTAATTGTACACTTTTATGAGCTGCCAAGAGAGAGGAAGAGTTAACTACAGCTGCCATCAATCAAGTGAGTCCTTCAACCGGTTCTGTCCCCGTGCAAACAGCCACACTGATTATTTCTCCTAGAGTAGGACAGGGCTGTCCTGAGGCTGACCCTGACCTCTGAGGGGAACCATTTCGCCTTCAGGGATCAGTTGAATATCATCTTATCATGCAATGGAAGCATTGTGGGCCTATGCTACACGCTGGGGTTTCATAAATTGAACAAAGCAGAAAAATAAGTGAGCCAAGAAAGGAAGGAGTCATTGTTCACTGCCAAACTCGGTCTTTGCAGCAGCTTCTCTCAACCATCAGCATATCTTTGGTGAACTGCATTCATCACCCCTGTGCACAATGTGAAGGTGATTAGTGTGCCAGCACTTCATGAAAGGCCCCACACAAAGCATCACATCCCTTCACAAATAATTGAGCATTAATATTTAGGTAGAAATAGAAGGATGTTTGACCCAGGCTCCTGATATCCAATCAGTCTGTAGGTGTGGCTAACATTTGTAATTAGGAAACGTTTGTAAGTCTAAAAGTCCCTTAGGATCTTTGGCTTCACCAGAGAGACAGTCTTTAAAGTCAGAAACCAACTAATTTCTCCTGGTAAGTCATCGGAATCCAGCTCTACACACACATCTTCATATATCCACACACACAAGAGCCATCCAGTTTTCACTCATATTACATTTAAAATGACTATAGTGCCAGTATGTGATCACAAAACATCATGACCTCTGTTTATACATTGACGTCCTTCAAGTCTTGTTTATTATACTCGTCCATGATCCTGACATCTGGCTCTGATATGAGTTACACCTCCCCTCAAAGAAGATAAGTTTGTAGAGCTCTTTGTCATTTAACAGAGAAGACGAACTGCTGATGTGATAAAGAAGGCAAAAGGGATCCTACCAGCACGTATTAGCCTGAAAATGAGATTACAGCAGTTCAGTCCAGTCAATAACTGTAAATAAAGGTCAGAGCTGAACTGTCCAAAAGAATAAAAGACAGAAGTTGAGGTCAGTGGAGACTTCACGCGAATGTCATAACAGAAGAAACTAGTTGATTTCCAGTTTTTCTGCAGCAGTGGATGTGAATGAAAAGTCTCCATTCAAAGTTGGGCTGCTGGTTGACAGTTAGAGCCAAAGATTTTTTAGTTCGTTATTTCAGTTTATTGCCCTCAGGACGGGAAATTTGTTTTCACAGTTGAATGCATTTTTCCAAACAGAAGAACAAACAATAGCAATAGTAATAATAATAATAATACATTACAGTCCATGACATAAACCTCCCACCCTACACAAAATAAGACAAAAAAGGACAAATATAAGAACATCAAACATTAAAGTTCAGCAGTAAAATGCATGACGATAAATATAAAATATAAAATAGCAGCAATATAAAATCAGCAATCTTTAGGTACAGGAGCAGCAGCATGCAAAGGTGATTAAGTCAGTACTTAAGGGCTGGGCTGTGTGTGTGTGTGCAGAGGGGGTGATTTAAGCAACAGCTATGCGTAAAAGTCTGTTCCTCAGCCAGATAGTCTTTGTCTTTAAGGCCTAATATCTACATCATGTGGGCAGGGGGGAAAACAGTCTGTGACCCGGGTGGGTAGGGTATGAGGCAATGCTGCAGGCTTTCCTCTGGAGGCGGCCAGCATGCACGGAATCCAGGTCTGGAAGAGGGCTTCCCACAATATTCTGGGGTGTTTTCACCACCCGGGCCAAGTCCCTCCTGTCCTGTGACATGCAGCTTGTGTACCACCCGACCATGGCAAAACAGAGGATGCTTTTGATGGTGCTCCTGTAGAAGTTCACCACTAAGTCCTGCCTTCCTGAGCTTCCCGAGCATTCTTGACCAGGTGAGAGGTGTTCAGAGCCCAGGTGACGTCAGCTGTAATGTGGATTCCTCGGAACTTGATGTTATCCACACGCTTCAATGTATAAATAATGGAGCCTGTGCTGAACTGTGGATGTAGCTTAGTTCGCAGGTCACCCCTCTTGTCCCGCTTCCATCTCTGCTCCCTCCTCCGCCGGCACTGTGGTCGGTTGGTGACTAGTCCGTAAGACCGCTGTACCCGCCAGATCTCTGGTGGAATGACGTCCAGTTTTAGTGGATGCATAAAGTTGATACCGTTCTGTGAGATCCAAAAGTTCCCCACACAACAAAATTGTTGTTGCCCAGTGATGGGCCACACACCCCACTTGCACTTGGCCCACATATAGCAATGAATTACAGTCCTTTAGTGGCCCATATCTGGCAAGCAAAATGTACCACCATAGGTGGCCCTATTGTGGACCAAACAATTTACAGAGGTGGTTCCTGATATCAGCCATAATTAAACCTCAACTCAGCCACTTAATTTATGTGCCATATTTGACTGAGATTAAAAAAAAAAGCTTCAACAACTACAGCAATATTTTTCTTTATTTGCACCAGTACATATTTTTACTCTTATTATACAGGACTCCTCACATGTATAATAATAATAACAGTCAGTGCATGAACCAGGACTCTTAGAACTGTGTGTTTATGAGCCATGTGTGGGTTCTCCACAATCTTGTCATGTATTCAACCTGTTATGTTTTCAATGCCCTCTCTTCTCCACATCCTCTCTCCTGCCACCATCTCTGTCTGGAGCCAGATGTAACCATCTTTTGATGGTTGCGTCAATCTCCCGGTCTGTGGCCCCACATGTCAAGCGGTTACGCCTCACAGTGGCTGAAACATACATGCACAAAGCACAAATGATTTGAAATTAACTTTGTATCATTAGGTAATATGGCTACTGTATAAAAAAAAAACCCAATTCTATTAAAACTGATCCTAAGCCTTAATGACAATCTTCTGTTAGATCTCAAGTGTTTTCCCCACGTCTATTTTCTTGAAGAGGAAATTTCAAAGTTTTCTAAAGTTATGCACATGTAAAAACAAGGAATGACAGTGTGTTAAAAACACAGTCACCACCACACAGAGTACAAGCCCATAGGTGACAATTAAGCACGATTTCTTTTGTATAAGCCTCTATTTTGTTTTTTTAGGAAAATCCTACCACTCTTTAAACATAGGTATGACACAACACATATCAAAGCCAACTTACCAATAACAACATTTCATAGCTGTAGGCGTTGAAAGCCAATTTTTCCATTTATCCCTCTCATGTTTATATTTTTTGCTAGGGAGTTTGTGAACATCGCATGCATGATCCTCCACACACACTCGCGGATATCGACCCCGCCTTTGAGAGCCAGTGTGTTTACCTGAAATCATATCATCACATATTTATTATTTTTTCTTTTTTCATAGATAAATACAGACACTGAAAAGGTTGTTAAAGTTTTAAGATAAGATAAGATAAGTGCATTTATGGAAGCAGTGGCAGTTTGAGATGTTGTCACTGTATATGATACGCCAACATACCAACTGTTTGAGAAGGTCAGGGCTACTTTGCAATTCTTCCTCCAGGCTCTGAAGAGAATCTATGTCTGTGAGCGGCAACAAATTTCTATCAAGGCCCATCTCAACCTCATCAGTGGTTTTCAAACCCTGCAGGGTCTTGAAGACAATTCTCAGTTGCTCCCTCATCATTTCCTGCTTCATTAAAATATTTCGCAAGAGGGCTGTGGACAAAACGAGGAAGAAAGACAGGTTAGACAAAATCTATGTTCAATCTAATACAATCTACTGAAACACACAAGATCACTCAAAAGCATCACCATTCTTCCAGATTACCTAATAATCTAATTATCTAATTTTAGTAAGGAAAACGTGAATACTCACAAGTGTGCAGGCTGGATCTCTGCTCCATGGTCTGGTATGCAGTGCGCCTTGGTGTATGCGTCTCACTGTTGGTGCACCAGGCCTTCTCACTGCTGGTCAGAGGATGCATCACAGGCTCAGGACTGCTGTGGCTGCTTGGATGAGAGTCAGGACTGCTGCGGTTGCTTGGATGGAGGTCAGGACTGCAACGGTTGCTTGGATGGAGGTCAGGACTGCTGCAGCTGCTTGGATGGAGGTCACGACTGCTGTGGCTGCTTGGATGGAGGTCAGGACTGCTGCGTCTGCTTGGATGGCGGTCAGGACTGCCAGCAAGGTGGATATGCATAGGGATCTTTGGAGCAGCGGGCAATGAATCAAATCTGCGAAAAAATACTAATCAAATCTTGTAATATCCGTTGTAACGAAATGCATTATAATTAAATTAGGGATTAATGCTTGTTACCCTTTTCTGGACTTTGTTATTTTCTTGATGCCTTGTATCTCTTCATCAATGTCGTCCTCCTCTTCCTCCCCAGGGAATAAAATGTTCTTGCGTCTACAACAATTAAGTGTCATTAAAAATCAGACAATTTTCAATTGTTGTGCACCACAGATGAAAAAAAAACATTAAAATAGCCTACATCCTTTTTCTTTTGAATATAATTGGAGAGTCCCCTCCATCACTTCCAAGGTCTGTGTGATCCACAGCTTCAGGCAATTTAAGCCTAGCTTCGTTGTAGTCATCTGGGAAAATAATAGAAAAAACTGATAATTTTAAGTAACACATGACGTAACATTAGCTCAAACTAAAAGGTGGACTTGACAAAATTTAACTCACGTGATGTGAAGATAATTCTGGCCTTATGGGGCTTCCATCCATCCCCAGGACATTCCTGGGATTTAACTGCTTTTGCCACATCATTTTTATTTGGCGGCCACATGCACTCTCCATTTTGCATCCAAACTGAGGGCACCACTTCAACCTCATTTGTATTGTCAAAGACAACAATATGATACATCTAAGCAAGAATATCCACATTAATAGCCAACTATATTACAAGAGCAAGATTATTACATATACAGGGATACATACATATACAGGGATTTTCTGTGATCCCTTGGTCCATCAAACTATTTAACAGAAACGGGTGAGTGAGAGAGAGAAAAGTTTTTTGGTTTTTTTTTTAGTTATTGACTATCATGAACTGGTTAAAAGGTGTTTTTTTTTTGTTTGTTTGTTTTTTTTTATCATGAATGCATACGTGTGTGTGTGTGGGGGGGGGGGTAGGGGGGGTTATTTATTAATTTATTGACAATCATGGACTGGACACAGGTATTATTGTAATATATTGCAATGCACTATGTGCAATAACATTGTATGCTGGTGCAATGTCTTTTTAAGTATAGGTCTGTGCTGTCATTATCCTACAATATCTTGAGCAATGCCTGTAATTCGTGTCTGTAACTGTGTAAGCGGGGTGTGGGTGGGTTTGTAGTTTGGATGGATGTAAGCTGTGGGGTTGAGTATATGTGTGTTTTGGGGGATACGTGCTGACCTACTTTTCACTTCACAGGTGTGCCTTGTCAGGGTTAATTAGTGGAATTTCTTGCCTTATTAATGGGGTTGGGACCATCAGTTGTGTTGTGCAGAAGTCAGGTTGATACACAGCCGACAGCCCTATTGGACAACTGTTAGAATTCATATTATGGCAAGAACCAATCAGCTAAGTAAAGAGAAACGAGTGGCCATCATTACTTTAAGAAATGAAGGTCAGTCAGTCCAGAAAATTGGGAAAACTTTGAATGTGTCCCCAAGTGCAGTCGCAAAAACCATGAAGCGCTACAACGAAACTGGCTCACATGAGGACCGCCCCAGGAAAGAAAGACCAAGAGTCACTTCTGCTGCTGAGGATAAGTTCATCCGAGTCACCAGCCTCAGAAATCGCAAGTTATCAGCAGCTCAGATTAGAGACCAGATGAATGCCACACAGAGCTCTAGCAGCAGACACATCTCTAGAACAACTGTTAAGAGGAGAATGCGCGAATCAGGCCTTCATGGTCAAATAACTGCTAGGAAACCACTGTTAAGGAGAGGCAACAAGCAGAAGAGATTTGTTTGGGCCAAGAAACACAAGGAATGGACATTAAATCAGCGGAAATCTGTGCTTTGGTCTGATGAGTCCAAATTTGAGATCTTTGTTTCCAACCGCTGTGTCTTTGTGCGACGCAGAAAAGGTGAACGGATGGATTCTACATGCCTGGTTCCCACCGTGAAGCATGGAGGAGGAGGTGTGATGGTGTGGGGGTGCTTTGCTGGTGACACTGTTGGGGATTTATTCAAAATTGAAGGCATACTGAACCAGCATGGCTACCACAGCATCCTGCAGCGACATGCCATCCCATCCGGTTTGCGTTTAGTTGGACCATCATTTATTTTTCAACAGGACAATGACCCCAAACACAACTCCAGGCTGTGTAAGGGCTATTTGACCAAGAAGGAGAGTGATAGAGTGCTGCACCAGATGACCTGGCCTCCACAGTCACCGGACCTGAACCCAATTGAGATGGTTTGGGGTGAGCTGGACCGCAGAGTGAAGGCAAAAGGGCCAACAAGTGCTAAGCATCTCTAGGAACTCCTTCGAGACTGTTGGAAAACCATTCCAGGTGACTACCTCTTCAAGCTCATCAAGAGAATGCCAAGAGTGTGCAAAGCAGCAATCAGAGCAAAGGGTGGCTACTTTGAAGAAACTAGAATATAAGACATGTTTTCAGTTATTTCATACTTTTTTATTAAGTACAAAATTCCATATGTGTTCATTCATAGTTTTGATGCCTTCAGTGAGAATCTACAATGTAAATAGTCATGAAAATAAAGGAAACGCATTGAATGAGAAGGTGTGTCCAAACTTTTGGCCTGTACTGTATGTTCTGTGTAAATGTATGTGTTTTCACACTCTCATTGCCCAAGTCAAATTTCTCTATCCAGAGACAATAAAGGCTCATCTTATCTTATCTTCTCTTATTAGTTAAAATGCATGAGTGGAACAACAACAAATTTGTTTTGGAATGGTAATCTCACATACTTCTGCAGATTTTTTGAAAACATGAAACACTTGACACTGGTGGAGAGGTTGGAAACCATATAAATTCCCATTTCTTTTGAGTCAGCTGGATATGTAAAGAAGTGTTCAACCTGTTTATATTCATTTCCCACAATGTAAACTGTTCCTTCATCTTCAACAATGTTTTGGACTACAATCAACTTGTTATACAAGAATCTCTCTCGTTGGATTTCACAACCATTTCATCAAAAGCAAGCACTTTAAACTGGCGAACCGGTCTTGAGAAGCACTCTGGCACTGGCTCATCCATATGCTCTTTATCCAGGTTTTCAATTTCTTTAACATCAGGACTGTAGTTGCCATTTTCCATCTCTGATAATCTACGCATCACCTGAGTCAAAAGATTGCATGGCCCCCGAACCAATTTCTTTAATTTTCCGAGGAAGTTTTCATATGGAAATGCTGATATGAGATCTAAATTTCCATGGATTTTGACATCTTCACTGAGGTGTACCAGACCATGAATATTATAAACCCAAAACTCTTCACCGTAAAGCTGACCAAAATATTGAACAAATGAAACCAAAAGAGTATTAGCAAGGTCATTCATCTCCATACAATACTTTGGACTTGCCAAAATGTACACACCTACGGATCAAAAGCATTAAGTTATCATAGATCTGAGGCTTTAGCACACCCCTTAGCACAACTGGACCAGTGTAGAACAAGAATTGTCGAAATTCTGTAGCTTTCCACCTGCATCGTTCAGCCAGTGCCCATGGCCTTCGAGCAAACTCACTGGGGATGTAACTTCTTTGTGATAAAAGTCTATCTGAAACCATAGAGGCAAGAGTAGATGAAATACAACAGCGCAGGGGGCCAGTGGTACTGATCCACAAATCTAACAGACGCTTCATTACACCCAGACAAACCAAATGCATATAATCATACTGGAAGCAAGCAACCATATCAATGCCAACATCTGCAAGAGGTGAGTGATGAACATGGTGTTCTTCATCCACTGCTTGTCTAAAACTGTCATCAGTTCTACGTCTTGCATTAACCTCAGGAAATGTTATTCGATTGGATTTGTGGACACCTGTTTGGTCACACTTGTGTCACAGCGTGGTCACTTGCCCTTCCTCATGTGTCTCGGTCTGATTGCTTCCTGAGTGTTTCCACCTGTTCCCCATGACCCTGTGTTTAAATAGTCTACGTCTCCCTTTGTCTGGTGCCAGTGTGTTTCATCTGCGTGCGTTCACCCCAGCCCTTTTGCCACAGCCCTTGCCACAGCCCTTGCCACAGCCCTCGCCACAGCCTTTGTCTGGATTTTGTGTTCTGCTTCCTCCAAGCAAGCGATTTAAAGTTGTAAGTTTTATACCATAGTTTAGTTCCATAGTTAATCTTTTCATAGCCTTTTGTTTCCTCCATGTTGAGTGATCTTTTCTTTACCTACCTTTCATAGAATAGTGCCTCCAGTCCTCAGGAGTGTTTTCTGTTGTTTTGCCTGTTTATTTCTAGTTCTTGTTTTCCTCCGTAGCTGGAGTGATTTTCATTTACTGATAACATTTGATAGCCTGTTGTGTTTTTTCCTCCTTTTAGTGGAATGATTATTATTTTGATATTTTTCATAGACACACCTCGTCCCATATGGAGGAGGAGTGATTGATAGAACTAGGTTTATAGCCTGTTTCATTTCTCGATCTTGGAGTCCTTGGGAAGATAACAATAAAGACTCTATTGTTGCACCTGAACCCTGCGTCTGTGTCCTGAGTCCTAGCCTGGTCGTGACAGTACACACTGGCCAGTATGGACGCAGCAGGGTCCGAGCAGCTATCTGCGGCTCTGCGCTCACAGGGAGCTCGCCTCTCCCGTCAGGAGGAGCAGATGGCTGCGCTAGGCCAGGGAGTCAAGGGCCTCGCCCATAGCCAGGAAGATTTCAATGCTGCCATTACTGCCCAGGTGGGGCAGCTCACTGAGCAGGTGCACTGCTTCTCAGTCACCTTGTGAAAACAGATCCTGCACCCGCTGCACCTGAACCCCAGCCCGTCTTGACGGGTCAGGTCCCCACCATTTCCTACGCGGAGCTGGAGCCCAGCTGGCATCTCCTGAACTTTTCTCAGGAGATCCGGGACAATGTAAGTCATTTATAATAGACTGTGAAATGCATTTTGAACTATTATCCTACGCATTTCCCACTGACCGAGCAGAAGTCGCCTTCATGATAAAAGATTTACAAAATTCACCTGCTGAAAAAAAATCCAAAAAACCAACAAAGAAATGCAATACTTGGACGGCCAGATTAGGAGGGAAGAGCTAGAAATTGAAATACTGGAGCCCAAGTTAGAGGTGGGTGCATGGTCACAGGTGAATTATGTTAATTATGTTAACTGTTGGAGCATTAACTAAACTAGCTCTTGTATTTGTAGGAAATAAAGAAGACCAAATGAAATGTGTATTATGTCTTTATTTGACTGCGGTGGTGGTGGTGGTGATGATGGTGACTTAATCTCTGAAGTGATTATGGTATACGGATGTCTTACTCAAGTGCTATGCATCTCCGACGTTATACAAAAAACTCCCATTTGAAAAGAAAAGCTGCGCAACACACAATTTCTGCTGGGATGTGAGAGCATGACTACGGTTGGTAATGTTGCAAATGTAAAGACGGATTAGGTTGTGTATGTAGATGATGGACTGTGCCGTGAAACGGTACCACTCAAAAAGATAATTGTCTGGAAATGCCAGTATGATAACCATCTCCCGATGAATATTTAATTCTCTGTGCAGTAATGCTGCACCTTCATCCATGGGATCGTTATCAAAGGGACATGCCATGTCATCCCAAGTCGCCTAATGGACTTCTACTATAGGCCTACTGACTGATTGTTTTTCATGATTTTTTTAAATAACTCGCCTGCTGACTGAATGAATGAGGAAATCAAATACTGTGTGTGGCTGAAAGAAGGCGGAGACAGAGAGAAACTCAAGGTTTATTGAGAAAAACCTGGTCCTGACCAGGTAAGGTTCATAGAGTCTGTTACTACGGTAACTGACCGAGAGCTCAAGTTACCTCTCTCTGGGAAACAGGCTAGAGTTACCCCGCTTTCTCCTGTTTGAGTTACCTCCCTTTGTGAAACGGAAAACTTAAGAGTTTCCCTCATTTCAGGGTTAACAGACTCAGAGTTTCCACTCAACCTGCTTTGCGAAACGGGCCCCAGGTATAGACCAAACTCTTTGCACATTATGCCCTGGACAAAAGTGCCTCTCCACGTTGGTGTCAAGTAATTCAAACCTACTCAAACATCTTATAATTGAACATGCACATGTATTTTAAGATCCGGTAAAGGGGGTTGAAGTGGGGTCCACATTCAGACAAATTTGAGCATTTAAAAATTTACTTGATAGTAACGCAATAGTTACTTTCTGTAGACATCATGTTGAAGTTAATTGGTGACTCTAAATGTAGGTCTGAGTATGAATGTGAGTGGTTGTTCATCTCTGTCTATCTCTGTATGTTGGCCCTGTGATGGACTGGCGACCCAATGTGAGCTGGGATTGGTTCCAGCACCCCTGCGACCTGGAAACAGATAAGTGGTTGAATATGAATGAATGAATGAATGAATGAATGAATAATGGAGTGAAAATATAGCAGTATGGGATGTTTTATGTGATGTCATCAGGAGCTGTAACAGTGATGAGTTTTTGTTTTTAGGGGTGATTTTAATTGTAGTGAGAATCCAAATTAGACAGAAACCACCATGAGCCTCATCCTGCTCAATCACACAGGTTCAGATGGCTGACTGAAGCACATGGGCTGTCAGATGTGTAGAGGACTTTTCATAACCACGACGGACACTTCACCTGAACTAACTGTAAGGATAATAAGATATCTCTGGCCAGGTTGGACCTTTTTTACGGTTTTACATATCAGTTGAACATTTTTGACATTTGTCAAATGAATCCAGTAGATTTTTCTGATCACTTTCATGTTTTAGCACTGTTTTTATTAAGAATGTGAATTTGCAATCCAAAAAGTTGGCTCCAGCCTACCTGCTGGGCATTGCACCACAGAGAGGTCTGCTCAGGTCAAATTTTCTCCACACCTCACAGATGGATGCCCCCTTAAAGTCTGTCTTTGGTTCAGAGAGAAAGAATGGATAGAGGAAAGTGGTTCACTCCTTGTAATCTGGTAGTGGCTCTGTGGTCTCAGATTCTGCTGGGATCAGGAGGCTCCCAGCCAGCTACTACAGGGACTTGTTAAGGAGTGAATACACATCAAAGTCACAAGTGTGCAGTAGCTTCCTCTCTGGTCTCTCTCAGGTGGATGCTGATGAAAATGCCATGCTGGAATCTCAGCTCTTTCGTGGCACTGATGAGCTTACATAGTGGTAAAGCTCCAGGCTTAAATTGTCTACATGTCAACTTTTACAATTCTTTATGGACAGTGCTAGGTGAGGACTTGCTGGGGGCGATCACCAACAGCCTGGAGACAGGAATTCTGCCTCTGAGCTGCAGGACAGGCAGACATCACCCTGCTGCCAAAGAAAGGGGACCTGCAGGATTTTAAAAACTGGAGACCTGTTTCCCTCCTCTGCATAGACTACAAAATCTTGTCCAAGGGCCTGGCCACCAGACAGAGAGGGGTGATGGCTTCTGTTATCCACACTGACCAGACTTACTGTGTGCCCGTTAGGCTGATAAGTGACAATGTCGCTTGAATTTGTGATTTTTTGGAGGACTACGCCTCATTGGCTGTAGAAACTACTCTGATTTCCATAGACCAGGAAAAGGCTTTTGACCGGGTTGAACACCAGTACCTGTGGCAAGTTTTAACTGGTTTTGGGTCCAGCCCAGTTTTTATAGCCAATGTCCAGGGGCCTCATTTATAAAATTGTGCATAGGATCGTTACTAAAAGTGTACGTACGCCTAAAAGCCAAAGTCTGCGTACACCAGAAAATATTCGGATTTATAAAACCCTGCGTACGCACACTTAAAGCAAACTTTGCTTTATAAATCACAGACTTGACTACAAATGTGCTCAGCTGTGTCGGCGTCATGTCACGCCCTGTACACACCCATTTTTAACCATAAATGGTCAATGCAAAGCACCTCATGAATATAAGATAAGACTCACATACAAGTGTTATAATGTAGCCGCAAGGGGGTACAAGCCAGTGCCTTATTGTGCCGGTCCCAAGCCCGGATAAATACAGAGGGTTGTGTCAGGAAGGGCATCCGACGTAAAACTTTTGCCAAATAAAACATGCGAATCGAATCAATGACTTCCATACCAGATCGGTCGAGGCCCGGGTTAACAACGACCGCCATCGGTGCTGTTCACGTACAGGGTGCCAGTGGAAATTGGACTACTGTTTGTCGAAGAAGTCGAAGAAGGAGAGGAGGAAGGTGTGTTCGTAGGAAGAGAGAGAAAAGGAACGGCAAGAGTCTAGGACTGAGAGTAGGGACTTTGAATGTTGGAACTATGACAGGAAAAGGTAGAGAGTTGGTTGACATGATGCAGAGGAGGAAGGTAGACATACTGTGTGTCCAGGAGACCAGGTGGAAAGGTAGCAAGGCTAGAAGTTTAGGAGCAGGGTTCAAGTTGTTCTATCATGGTGTAGATAGGAAGAGAAATGGAGTAGGAGTTATCTTGAAGGAGGAGTTTGTTAGGAATGTTCTGGAGGTTAAAAGAGTATCAGATAGAGTAATGAGTCTGAAGCTAGAAATCGAAGGTGTGATGTTCAATGTTGTTAGTGGGTATGCTCCACAGGTAGGATGTGAGCTGGAGGAGAAGGAGAAATTCTGGTTGGACCTTGATGAAGTGATGCAGAGCATCCCTAGAAGTGAGAGAGTTGTCATTGGTGCAGACTTCAATGGACACGTTGGTGCAGGAAACAGAGATGATGAGGAGGTGATGGGCAGGTTTGGTATCCAGGAGAGGAACGCAGAAGGACAGATGGTGGTTGACTTTGCAAAAAGGATGGAAATGGCTGTAGTGAATACTTTCTTCCAGAAGAGGCAGGAACATAGGGTGACTTATAAGAGTGGAGGTAGGAGTACACAGGTAGACTACATCTTGTGTAGATGGTGTAATCAAGGAAGGAGGAGGAGAAGGAGATCAGTGACTGCAAAGTAGTGGTAGGTGAGAGTGTAGCCAGACAGCATAGGATGGTGGTGTGTAGGATGACTCTGTTGGTGAGGAAGATGAAGAGGGCAAAGACAGAGCAGAGAACTAAATGGTGGAAGCTGAAAAAGGAAGAGTGTTGTATGATTTTTAGGAAGGAGTTGAGACAGGCTCTGGATGGCCAGGAAGTGCTTCCAGTTGACTGGACAACTACAGCTAATGTGATCAGGGAGACAGGTAGGAGAGTATTTGGTGTGTCATCTGGAAGGAAAGTGGATAAGGAGACTTGGTGGTGGAATGAGGAGGTGCAGGAGTGTATTCAGAGAAAGAGGTTAGCTAAGAAGAAGTGGGACACTGAGAGGACTGAAGAGAGTAGACAGGAATACAGGGAGATGCAGCGTAAGGTGAAAGTAGAGGTGGCAAAGGCCAACAAAGGGCTTACGATGACTTGTATGCTAGGTTGGACAGTAAGGAGGGAGAGACTGATCTATACAGGTTGGCAAGGCAGAGAGACAGAGATGGGAAGGACATGCAGGCGGTTAGGGTGATTAAGGATAGAGATGAAAGTGTATTGACAGATGCCAATAGTGTGATGGGAAGATGGAAAGAGTACTTTGAAGAACTAATGAATGAGGAAAATGAGAGAGAACGAAGAGTAGAAGAGGTGACTGTTGTGGACCAGGAAGTAGCAAAGATTAATAAG
This sequence comes from Remorina albescens, assembly GCA_034769265.1. NCBI lineage: Eukaryota > Metazoa > Chordata > Actinopteri > Carangiformes > Echeneidae > Remorina > Remorina albescens. The sequence goes on from CM068485.1 coordinate 3,254,712, forward strand.
GATGAAGTGAAGAGGGCACTGAAGAGGATGAAGAGTGGAAAAGCACTCGGTCCTGATGATATACCTGTGGAGGTCTGGAAGTGTCTAGGAGAGGTAGCAGTTTCTGACTGGGTTGTTCAACAGGATCTTAGATAGTGAGAAGATGCCTGAGGAATGGAGGAGAAGTGTGCTGGTGCCCATTTTTAAGGGAGATGTACAGAGTTGTAGCAACTACAGAGGAATAAAGCTGATGAGCCATACAATGAAGTTATGGGAAAGAGTAGTTGAAGCTAGACTAAGGGCAGAAGTGAGCATTTGTGAGCAGCAGTATGGTTTCATGCCAAAAAAGAGTACTACAGATGCAGTATTTGCTTTGAGGATGTTGATAGAGAAGTGCAGAGAAGGTCAGAGGGAGCTGCATTGTATCTTTGTAGATCTGGAGAAAGCTTATGACAGGGTGCCCAGAGAGGAACTGTGGTATTGTATGAGGAAGTCTGGAGTGGCAGAGAAGTATGTTAGAGCGGTGCAGGACTTGTATGAGGACTGTAAGACAGTGGTGAGGTGTGCTGTAGGTGTGACAGAGGAGTTCAAGTTGGAGGTGGGACTGCATCAGGGATCAGCTCTGAGCCCCTTCTTGTTCGCTATGGTGATGGACAGGCTGACAGACGAGGTTAGACAGGAATCTCCATGGACTATGATGTTTGCAGATGACATTGTGATCTGTAGTGAGAACAGGGAACAGGTGGAGGAGAAGCTAGAGTGGTGGAGGTTTGCCCTGGAAAGGAGAGGAATGAAGGTTAGCCGCAGCAAGACGGAGTATATGTGTGTGAATGAGAGGGACCCAAGTGGAAGAGTGAGGTTACAGGGAGACGAGATAAAGAAGGTGCAAGATTTTAAGTACTTAGGGTCAACAGTCCAGAGCAATGGAGAGTGTGGAAAAGAGGTGAAGAAGCGTGTGCAGGCAGGCTGGAACGGGTGGAGAAAAGTGTCAGGTGTGATGTGTGATAGAAGAGTTTCAGCTAAAATGAAAGGAAAGGTGTACAAAACTGTGGTGAGACCAGCGATGTTGTTTGGTCTAGAGACAGTGTCACTGAGGAAAAGACAGGAGGCAGAGCTGGAGGTAGCAGAGATGAAGATGCTGAGGTTCTCTTTGGGAGTGACCAGGTTGGATAGGGTCAGGAATGAGTACATCAGAGGGACAGCACATGTTAGAGGTTTTGGAGATAAAGTCAGAGAGGCCAGACTGAGATGGTTCGGACATGTCCAGAGGAGAGATAGTGAATATATTGGTAGAAGGATGCTGAGTTTTGAACTGCCAGGCAGGAGGCCTAGAGGAAGACCTAAGAGGAGGTTTATAGATGTAGTGAAAGAGGACATGAAGGTGGTTGGCATGAGAGAAGAGGATGCAGAAGACAGGCTTAGATGGAGGCAACTGATTCGCTGTGGCGACCCCTGAAGGGAAAAGCCGAAAGGAGAAGAAGACTCACATACAAGTGTTATGTCTCGTTGGAACGGATACAGGAAGAAAAGGTAAAAATGTGATGAAATGTTTCAAAGGCGGAAGTGGAGACGCTTGTCGGTGAGGTGGAGGCCCGAAAAACCATCCTGTTTGGAGGTCACAGCACCAGAATCAAAATCCAAAGGAAGCAAAGCAGTGCAGTACTCCTGACGACTGCAACTGGGGGGGCAATGCTCCTGACCTGACGCCAATGCACACAAAAATAGCGGGGGGGGGGGCAATGGCGCGCATCACCACTGACCGTGCACGGGCATGGACCTCATTGAAGACGGTTTCCTCTGCGCATTTAAAAACGGTGAGGACCTGCGTGTGCACCGGGATGGCGTGGTTCTCTAATGCTGGACCCAGTTCAGCACATATATCCAAGAGCATAGCTCTAGGGAATCTAAAACGGCTCATAAACCGGTCATCATCATGGGCCAATAAGTCGTTATGGTCCCTAAAGACTTTCTCCCTCCTAATTCTGCCATTGGCATAGTCCTCCAGCAGTGCCAGCAGTGCCATGGTGCAGCATTATGCACAGGGCTCACCGCTGTACTTATAGGTTTACAATAATCAGACTGATAACCAGTTCATGCTAACCCCCACCATGAAAAATATTCTTTAGCCTGAAGTGTGTGAACATTACCCTTTATGCCTGGTTTGTTATGAAAAGCATCAAGTAGAGCTGTTGAACTGAGAACGGGAAAGTATATTGTATAATGATTGTTAATGGCCTTGTTTTCCACACTTAGGATTTAATTAGCATTTGATTATGTGTTCACAGTATCACAGGAAAATATTATGTTATTTACACATGTTAGGCAGATGCTTTATGCGCCGTCCTCTCCTCCTCCTGCGCTCCAGTAGTGGACAATATGATGGAGAGACGGTGGTGATTAAATATAGAGAAGGGATTTTGATTTAGAATTTTCAGTTAGATTCTAAGGAGATGTTCCCGAAATAATTACTCAGTCCAATGCAAAATAACGCCATTGAATTAAATCATTGTGATGACATGGCTCTAACGCATGATATGCACTTCACAGTCTTGGGCTTAAAAGACCTCCTAGTTTCCTATGAGGCATCCAGACTCTTCAGGTTCTCTGGGACAGGTTTACTACTTACTGTTTATAGAACCAGAACCAAGCAGGGTTAAGCAGCTTTTAGTGTTTATGCCCCTAACCTGTGGAACAAACTGCCAGAAAAGCTGAGACTTTCGAGGTCTGTAGCCTCCTTCAAGACAGGTCTGAAAACATTCTTATTTATCGCCGCATTCACAAAGTCCACTGAAACCATTGCTTTTAATCACTGCTTTGTAGTTTCTTTTAAAATTAATTTTATTGTCTTATTTTATTTTCAATATTATTATTATGATTATTATATTTTTTGTCATGTTTTTAATGCTTTCAATGTTTTTAATTTTATACATATTTTGTTTTAAAAATCAGCCTGAATTGCTGAATGTATGAATGATGCTATACAAATAAAGTTGCCTTGTCGTGCCTTGCCTTCAATTTATCCAAAGACTGCTCACTGGGCCTACAGACCTGGGGCCTCATTTATAAATGTGGCGTACGCACAAAACGGGGCCTGAAACCAGTGTCACAATCACTTTCCACGCAAAGGTTGTAATCTATAAAAAACAGACTTGATGGGAGAATGTGTGCACCCACTCTTAACCCGAAGTATTTGAGTTTACAAGAAAATCGCGTGGAAACCCGTTTCCTTATACCGCTTTAGTTTTTACAAAACATGAAACTAAACTGTTTAAGTTGTATCAACATAGATAACTTGGACATATTCAAGTTAACATTAGTAGTCTTTACTCAAATCATTAGTTCACATAAATTATCTCTTTTCTGAGGTCTAACCAACCATTTTAGGTCAAACAAATATATAAAATAACCCATGTAACATTATTTAGCACTACTTAAAATCATTTGTTAATCAAGTAATATATTTTCTTCTAAATTAATGAATGAATTATACTGTTTTGATTTACAGATTGTATTAAATACATTGTTTCAAGAAAATTGTATGGAAAGAAGAAATTAAACAATACATTTAAATTGCTCAAGTTATTTTATTTCAGAAAACACTGAAATTAAATACTTGCCACTAATGTCAGTAAAATAAAAATAATTTTAAAAAAAAACATTCCGACCAAAAAACAAGTACAAGACAGAGAGCTACTGCCCTGCATGTTTTAGGTATCTCCCCACTCCAACACACCCAATTCAAAGTATTAACTCCTTACCAAGCTGCTTAAGCTCGTTAAGGCGCTTGATAACAAGTTAATAATTAGAATCAGGTGTGCTAGAGTCAGGAGATATTTAAAACATGCAGGGCAGTAGCTCTCCGAGAGCAGGATTGGACACCAAGCACATACTGAACATACAGTGCCAACATATCACTACAAATAGTTGATCAGATGTAGGCAGACAAAAAACAGGCTTGCTAAAAAAAGATTTTTTTTTTACATGGAAGCACTATGCAGATTTAGCTTGTGTGTGCACGGTCTCCTTTGAGACAATTCCATATATGACCTGTGACCTATGACCTTTACATTGCGAGCTGGTTTTTCAGTGTTTGTAACTTTGGTTTTAGCTCACTGTGGCCCAACTCGAAAAGTACCTGCTCCATGAATTGAAATGTGAGCTTCATAGACGGGGTAGTTGAGGTGCAGTGCGTATGTGAGCCCAAATAGAATGCACATAGCTTTTGGCAGGTCTTTGATGTCACCTATGACAACTTCTCCCTCAATGATGATTTTCAATGAGGCTGGACTTTGATGCACAGAGGATGACGTCGCATCACCTTCCCTCTCAATGAGGAGAATCCCCAAGCCCATGTTGCAGAATGAGTCTTCGTCATCTGAGTCCTTCAGAAACAAACATAAGAGCACAATAAGTACATTTTACATAATTTGAATTATTGTAGCCACTCAGAGAGGCAGACACAAGAGGAAAGGTGTTGATTGGTTATCACATAGAAACTGGATAGCCAAATTGCACTATTGATAAATGGAACAGTATGTTATCATCTTTTGTTACCTCCCCAGTTTGTCCCAGGGGATGGAGGGAGGGATAACAAAAGATTAGAAACCGGGATTGAAAAGAAATACCAAACACCAAAGGAAAAACGCTGGAGCCGCAGTTGCTCAGGTTAGAAAAAAGATGCTTTTATTATGAAAACAGAAACCCAAATAAACCAAAAATCACTGGTCTCACCAGGATGCTCTAAGTAGCAAAAATGAAAACACTGGTCCACATACAACCTAAAACGACCAGGGCAACAACAAAAGCAGGTAAGTATTAGAACCACTTTTCCACAGAAAGGGGACAAAAAAGGATTTCCAAAACCACCTTTCCACCGAAAGGGACACGACTTTGATGTCAGCACCGACACACACCGGAGGGCAACCACACACCGCAACTGTCACACAGTGGCACACTGGGGTCGGCTGTTGCCTCTCTCCCCTTTTATACTCCTGACGCTGCTCAGGGGAACGCGACACACCTGGATGCGGGGCGGAGCCATCCACCTTGGACTGGAGAGAGAGGGCGAGAGAGCACAACAGCCACACACAAACACACACCGGCACTATGGGCGTAACATTTTGTATAAAACTAAGCTCACAGGGTTTATCAAAAATAAACTAACAAATACTGGTGAAAATGAAAGATTGTTAGGCTACATCCACACTACTACTTCATCATTTAAAAACAGCTTTTTATAACCCAAATGTTTCAAATCTGCCCCACTTTATGGGATTATGGGGTAAAAACTTGATTCATAACAGAAGCAGTGCTTGTGTGACGAGACAGGGCTATATCAAGAACCACAATGGTTACAGTTTCTTTTGTTATTTTTTTGGGGGGGGGACTCACCTAGAAGTCGGCCATTCCGCCCTGCACCTGCCTGTAGTGTGTTCCCTACACAGCTGTGTGTCAGGATAAAAGAATCATATGTTGACCCAGGCCAACGTGCCACTATGTTTGTGAAGTTCATCTGTGCGTCACATATGACTTGAACATTAATAGTGTGCATGTGCTTTTGATTAATGTAAACAAATTCATTTACAGATGGTGCCCGAATAGCAGTATGAGTGCAGTAAATTGCACCGATTACGTTTGGAAAAATCAGACATTGCTACAAATTGCCTTTTAATCTCGGCCTGTTCTCGGGTAGTTAATACATAAGGGAAACCTTATGTATTGACTACCCATACGGATATTGCCATCCAAGATGCCAGGCATTATGGCACCCAGGGATGGATATACCAGACCTACAGAATGAAAAAAAAAAAAAAAGAATTGAGCCAATAATGCTTAAATGTGATACTTATAAGATTTGGCTATACAAAGCACTTACCTGTCTGCCAATTCCTGTTGGAAACAGCTGGTCACCAGGAACCCCAAAGTGGTGAGGACCTGCATCGGCACCGGGATGGCGTGGTTCCAGTGCGTTGCACTCTGTAATGCTGGACCCAGTTCAGCACATATATCCAAGAACATAGCTCTAGGGAATCTAAAACGGCTCATAAGACAGTCATCATCATGGGCCAATAAATCTTTATGGTCCCTGAAGACCCTTTCCTTCCGAATTTTGCCATTGGCATAGTATTCCAGCAGTGCCATGGTGCAGCATTACGCACAGGGCTCACCACTGTATTTATAGGCTTACAATAATCAGATTGATTGATAACACCTTGAATACAGGTCGTGCTAAATCATTCTGATGACATGGCTCTAACGAATGATACAGGCTGAAATTAAATGTGTGAAGGGCAATAATAAAAACATAATCGTCCTTCCCACTTTTCTTCTTCAATCTGACTTCAGTTCACCACCGCACCGTCTGTGTCGCCAATTCCCCTTTTCCTCCAAAATGTGCGTACGCATGGGGCAAAGTTTCCGTAGGGGTGCGCACATTTTCCGTCAAGTCTGTTTTTTATAGATCACAACCTTTGCGTAGAAATGACGTACACAGGTTTTAGGTGCGGTTTTGTTCGTGCGCAACGTTTATAAATGAGGCCCCAGTTCTCTGTACTGGGGCCTCGTAGAGCATGTACTATTTGGAGGACTGCTGAACTGTTCTGGTTGGGGTGGACCCACTTTTTCCAGGATGCTTTACACTGCAGGAGTTTCCACGCTGGGGAAGGTGGTGGAGCTTGCCGGAACTTGGCTGGATAATCTTGCTGGACTGGCTGCCCAGCTAAAATTGAGATCTACATGGGTTGTGGGTCATTTACTGAATCGTTGGAAATTGAAGCTGACTGATATCTGTGATGGTGAACTACTGCCAAACTGCTCCAATCCATATCCTACCATCAAACTGTTCATGGATGCCTTTAGGAGTCTTTTTACCAGCTAATGGTAAAGACTTTAAACAGGAGATCACTGAATGGGGGCAGCATAGTGGTTAGCGCTGTTGCCCCACAATAAGAAGTCAGTAATGTCCTCAACTGCCCTGATCCAGAAAATCTTGCTAACTCCACACCTGCAGATAGCCTTCTCAACATCGATACCAGCCCCTCAACTGAGACAGAGGTCAGAAGTGCCATCCAAATGACCAAGGATGGGAAAGCTGCAGGCTTTGACTATCCATGCAGATATGCTGAAAGCTGACTACAACACATCTGTCAAGGTTTTCATGGACCTGTTCAGAAACATCTGGGACACAAATGTCATTCCTGTGGATTGGACAAAAGGTCTGATTGCAAAAATTCCAAAGAAAGGCAATCTGCAAGACTGTAAAAACTGGAGAAGCATCACATTGCTGTCCATACCATTTAAGGTCTTCTTTAGAATCCTTCTAGCCAGAATTGACCAAACTGAGAAAGAAAGAAGAGGAGAGGAAGAAGATGTACTGACCAGATGTTCACACTAAGGAACATCATTGAGCAATGCCTGGAGTGGAACAACCCACTATACATCAACTTCATCGACTTCCAGAAAGCTTTTGACAGCTTACACTTCAACACCCTGTGGAAGATTATGCAATCCTATGTGGGCCTGTAACAATTATTTCATAATTGTCTAACAGCGATTATTTTACCTATTCGCGGTTTCTTTGTTTAACCACAAATAAAGCCATTTTTTGGGGGGTGTGGTGGGGTTTATTTTCATGAGATGGGTCAAAGCATCATAACACTTTTGTTTGCATCCATCAAACACGTTTCCAGTGTCCGTGTGCATCCTGCAATGCAACAGAACAGTAACTGTCCCATCGGAAGACGCCTCACGCGCATTGATTTACAGTTGCGAAGTCAAATCGGCTTTCTAACATTAACAATCCAAAGAGAATTGGGTAGTTTTGTTAGAAGCGGTATTGAGAAATGCCCATAACATTAAGCTGGTACACATTTGGTTTTCACTTGAGTTAAGGTTAGGGTTAGGGTTAGTGTTGGTAATAAAGAAAGAAAGAAAAAGTGTCGCTTGATACTGTCCAGCTGGTCCTATCATAATGTAGGGAGTCTGCAGGCCCAACTGGTTTCAGCTAAATTTAAATGACCTTATTAAGATGTTCATCTACATAAATGTGTTGTTTTATGTTTATATATACTTCCATTTTGAGAGTATTCTTTAAAGGCCAGGTTATTATTTATTTACGTAAGATAAAAACGGGACTTTTATTTTGAAAGGCTACTCGCTTGTAAGCACAACTTCCGGGTGCTTCACGCTACCGTACAGGCTTTGGAGAAGCGTGTCTGAAGAATTAAAATGTTAAAGAAAAGAGACTTTGCTATGGCTGCTTGAAGTCAGGTCATAGTGCCAAGGACTGCCGCAATAGACATTCATGTGAAAAATGTAAGGGACGACATACTTCACTCTTCCATGACGACAACTACTCTAAAGCCAAATCCACATTAGCCCCAAATCAAAGTGTTGCAGAGGATACAGCAACCACATTGTCTCTCAGTGTGACAACCAAGGAACCATCTACCACCACTTCAATGATCGTACCGGTGTGGATATCCTCTGTCAACAATCCAGGCATGGAAAGGCTTGTTTATGCTTTGCTTGACACTCAAAGCGATACAGTCTTCATCGACCAAGAAGTTAGTGATAGTCTACAGACTGAAACACATCCTGTAAGGCTGAAGCTAACAACAATGACAGGAAAGGATGCATTAATGCATAGTCAAAGAGTGTCAGGTCTGAGAGTGAGAGGTTACAGCTCTACAATTCACATTGATCTCCCTCCTGCATACACCAAGGACTGTATACCAGTTAATCGTACACACATTCCTACCTGTGACACGGCACGGCATTGGAATCATCTTATCAAAATAGCAGATGAAATCCCACCACAGCTGGAATGTGAAGTCAGTTTGTTGATCGGCTACAATTGCTCAAGGGCACTGGCACCACGGCAGGTAATTCTTGGAGGAGACAGTGAACCATATGCAATCCAGACGGATTTAGGCTGGAGCATTGTAGGCTGTTCATCACCACACCATGACTCACATCACCTCACTAACATGTGCCACAGAGTTGCTGTTAAAGAGCTCCCTCCGGTAACCCCAGCAGAGGCACTTAAGGTTCTTGAATCTGACTTTAAAGACGCTAGCAAAGACGGAAAGACTGTCTCAGGATGACATATGCTTCCTGAATGTGTTAAAAGAAGGGATCCAAAGGAACACTCATGGACATTATGAGATGCCACTCCCCTTTAAAGAGCGACCCTGTCTCCCTAACAACAAGCAACTAGCCATGGTCCGGCTAAGTCACCTCAAAAGAAAGCTGGTGAAGGATGACAAATACAAAGAACATTATGTAAAGTTTATGAATGACATCATTGAAAGGGGTGAGGCAGAAGAAGTACATGATCAAGGGAAGGAAGGAGAGAAATGGTACATCCCCCATCACAGGGTCTATAACTCCAAAGAACCTGACAAACTCCGTGTGGTTTTTGATTGTTCGGCCAAGTGCAGGGGAACTAGCTTGAACGACCATCTTCTGTCAGGTCCAGACCTACTGAACAATCTGAACGGTGTTCTTCTCAGATTCAGACAGCACCATATTGCACTGATGTGTGACATAGAAAAAATGTTTCATCAGTTTTATGTGTATGAAACTGACAGAGACTATCTGCGTTTCCTCTGGTGGAGAGACGGTGACTTTAATGTAGAGCCACAGGAATTCCGAATGAAAATGCATCTCTTTGGTGCCGCGTCATCACCAGGATGTACTAACTATGGACTGAAACAGCTCGCCAAGGACAATGAGAGCCAGTTTCCCCTTGGCTCACAATTCATCATGAAAGACTTCTATGTTGATGATGGTGTCAACGTCAATGATGCTATCCAGCTAGCACAGGAAGCCCGTAAGCTCTGTGCCATGGGTGGCTTGAGACTGCATAAGTTCATTTGTAATAACAGATCTGTGCTGGAGACTATACCTGCATCTGAGCGTGCAGCTGAAGTGAAAGCTTTTGAGCTGGCTTTTAAGGATGTGACTTTGGAGAGAGCCTTGGGGATCCACTGGCACATTGAATCAGACACTTTCAGATTTCATGTCTGCCTGAAAGATCAGCCAGCAACACGACGTGGCATACTGTCCATGGTTGCTTCCCTTTACGACCCACTGGGGCTGGTTGCTCCCTTCCTGCTCATGGGGAAAAGGGTGCTTCAAGAAATGTGTAGACACGGCACAGGCTGGGATGATCCCCTTCCCAGTGAACTACAACCAGTGTGGGAATGCTGGAAGAATGATCTTGCAAATCTAGAGAAAATCACCATACCTCGCTGCTATGTGCCTCCTGGTTTTGGACAAGTCATGAGTAAAGAGCTACACCATTTCTCTGATGCAAGCACATGTGGTTATGGCCAGTGTTCATATTTGAGATACGTGAATGAAGATGGAAATGTTCATTGTGCTCTGGTTATGGGAAAGTCCAGAGTAGCTCCAATCTAGGTCACGACAATCCCCAGGCTAGAGTTAACAGCTGCTGTCGTATCAATCACAGCAAGCAACACGCTCAAGGAGGAGCTTGGTTTGACAGATGTTGTCGAGTATTTCTGTACTGATTCGCAAGTGGTCCTTGGATATATCAACAACGAGGCACGTCGTTTTCACACATTTGTGTCAAATCGGATACAGAAAATACATCTCAGCTCATCCCCTCAGCAATGGAGATACGTCTCAACTAATGATAACCCTGCAGACCTGGCTTCTAGGGGTTCAAGCGCAAGTGCATTCCTCACATCAAGCTGGTTAACAGGGCCTCAGTTCCTGTGGGAGAAGGAGATACCCCCCACTGCAGATCTGGTAACAGAAATACAGATTGGAGATCCTGAAGTAAAAAGAACGCCACGACATTAAATACACAGACAATGGAACAATGGAGCCTCTCAGACCGCTTGTCAAGGTTTTCTTCATGGTCAAAAGCAACGCAAGCTGTTGCTCGTCTCATTCGTCGTGTCAGAAAAGATACATCAGCAAATCACAGCACTGTACAAGACAGAGAAGATGCATGCTGCATTATCATAAAGGACTTACAAAGACCCGTGTACCCAGAAGAAGTAAAGCTGCTCAGTCAAGGTGCTCGACTTCCTTCTCAGAGCAAACTTTATTGCTTGGATGCCTTTCTCGACCAAGATGGACTCCTCAAGGTGGGAGGAAGACTAAAGAATGCATTTCTCCCTACCTCACTCAAACATCCAGTGATAATACCAAAGGATCATGCCGTCACCAAGGCAATAATTGCTCATTATCATGAAAAGGTTAAGCATCAAGGAAAAGGCCTGACTATCAATGAGATCAGATCAAACGGATATTGGATTCCAGCAATCAACAGAGCTGTGACATCGCATCTACATCAATGTGTTACTTGTCGCAAACTCAGAAGGTTCCCAGAAGAACAGCGGATGGCAGATCTGCCACCTGAGCGTGTAGACCCATCGCAGCCATTCACCTATTGTGGAATGGACTGTTTTGGCCCGTTCCTCACTAAGCAGGGACGCAAGGTACAAAAGAGATACGGCCTACTTTTATCAACCTGTCTTTGCTGTTGAGCTATTCATATTGAAATGTTGGATGACGTGTCAACAGATGCCTTCATAAATGGACTCCGGTGTTTCATTGCTATAAGAGGAGCAGTACGTGACATAAGATATGACCAAGGCTCTAACTTTGTTGGAGCTAAAAATGAGCTAACTGAAGCTCTCAAGCAAGTGGATGCTAATCGCCTGACCACGTTTTTGGCTGAGAAACAGTGTGACTTCAGCATGAACGCTCCACATGCAAGCCATGCTGGAGGTGCATGGGAAAGACAGATTCGAACAGTGAGGAAAGTTCTTCGTTCCACTCTCTCACCCTCATCAGGCAGGCTGGATGATGCCTCTCTACGGACATTCTTCTATGAGGCAGCGGCTATTGTGAACAGCCGTCCACTGACAGTTGACAACCTAAATGATCCTGATAGTCCAGAGCCACTAACTCCCAATCACCTCCTCACCATGAAACCCACTGCAGCCTTACCACCTCCTGGCAGATTCATCAGAGAGGATATGTACGCTTGTAAAAGGTGGCGTCGTGTTCAGTATCTGGCGGAGCAGTTCTGGGGTCGGTGGAGAAGTGAGTACCTCTACAATATTGCCACTAGACAACGCTGGCATACTCCCAAGAGAAACCTAAAGGTTGGCAACATCGTGATGGAGAAGACAGAAGATCTGCCTCGCAGCGAATGGAAGTTGGCTAAAGTTGTAGAGACAGTAACTGATAAAGATGGACTGGTGAGAAGAGTAAAGATTCATGTTGGAGACCAGAAGATAGGAAGAGATGGACAGCGTTCTGGCAAGCCATCAGTCATTGAACGTCCAGTGCAGAAGCTGATCCTGCTTCTAGAGATTGTTTAATCATCGTCTTCATACCTCAACCATATCTTTTACAGTATGAACAGTGTATGGACATTTTCATAGACTCAGGCTTTAAAAATTAAAGGTCATTCTTGTTTAGAAATCATTCATGCTTTACATCCCATATTGTGATGTAAACCATTCATAATTTGGTGGGAGTGTAAATGACCTTATTGAGATGTTCATCTCCATAAATGTGTTGTTTTATGTTTATATATACTTCCATTTTGAGAGTATTCTTTAAAGGCCAGGTTATTATTTATGTATGTAAGAGAAAAACGGGACTTTTATTTTGAAAGGCTACTCGCTTGTAAGCACAACTTCCGGGTGCTTCACGCTACCGTACAGGCTTTGGAGAAGCGTGTCTGAAGAACTAAAATTGTTAAAAAGTGTTGAAAGATATTGTTGATGTGATGATAAATAAGCTCCTGGCTGATATGGGCACAAGGTTTGTTATTGTTTCGTGTCATGTTACATTTGGTGCCGAGTTGAAATGTGGTGCGCTTCTTGAATTCATATAATGTTATTACGCTGTGTTTTGGCTAGCGGAACGTTGATTAGTTAGCATAGCTGTTCTGTTAGTTTAGAAGAAAGGAGACTAAAGCTGCACATTGATATAAAAATAACATGTTAATAAATTCATTTTTAGTTAAATATGATTTAAATATGTAGCCGTCTGTTAGAGATTGTCATTTTAAAAGGAGACAAAGGGTGATAATTCATTATTGTGCAACTGATTTAGCAGCTAAAAAATGTATAATTTCATTTTGTGTGTATAGGATAAAATACAGTAAATTGTAAAGAAAGATAATTATATTTTTATTTTTGCTCCTTTTCTTTAGCTCTTACGGTGTTTTCGGTGTTTAAAGTGTTCACGTAAGTGCATGAAGATTAAAGAAATAAATGCTGTGAAACATCAGTCGACGAGTCCGACCATCAATTGGCCAGGGATGCTACACTAAATTATGATTGGACGATCGGTCATTTGGGGAGGGACTAGACTGTCATCCTGCTTTCAGCTATAGCATCATTTTGACACTGAATTTGGAAACGAGACATGAGATGGATATTGTTTCTAAACGTAGTACAACTTCTCCGTTGTGGGATTATTTTGGTTTCAGAGGGGAGAGGCCGCAAATCTGGAAGAGGCGATTTGCTGGCTATGTAAGAAAACAGTCGCGGTAAAAAATGCTAGCACAACCAATTTGACACAGCATCTCAAAAATCACCATCCCTCACATTTGCACAATTAAACAAAACGATCAGTGCCCCTGCATCAGTGGATGGCCCCTCTCGGCAGCTGGGCAGAGCGGAGTCGTTCAGCCGGCAGACGAAATATAAAAGTGACAGCGAATGTTCAGCACAGCTGGCACCATAGCAAGCCCAGTGAGGTCCAGCTTCAAGCCAGAGAGACTGAACGTGCTTGTGTTTCTGGCCCAAAATCTGCCCGACAAATAACCTTTTTTTTTTTTTTTTTTTTTAATCGCCCACCACCCCCACACCTTTTTTTCAGAGGACTATATATTTGTATTATTATTATTATGATTTAAACTGTTGGCACCGTATAAACGTTCATATAAACTAAAATGACAAGGGAGATACAGTTGGGAAAAAATGCAAGTCAAGAAGTGGTGATGACTATTTTGAGACATAGTTTTACAAATAGTGATGACTATTGGACTTGGATAATGAAAAAAGTATTTTAAAAATTGGGCAGAAAGAGACAATCATATTGTTAATCACAATTATTTCTGAAACAATTGTGTAGCAACATTTGGAATTGTTACAGCTCTAATCCTATGGAGTTCCTCAAACGATAATTGCACTGATAAAGATGTTTTACCACCAGTTTGAGTGTAGTGTAATCACAAATGGCAACCTCACTGATTGGTTCCCTGTGGAATCTGGAGTACGCCAGGAATGCATCATCTCTCCCATCCTCTTCTTGATTGCCATCGACTGGACCTTGAGGAAAACAACCTCAGATAAACCGAGAAGCTTCGAATGGACAGTCTTCACCCAGCTGGAAGATCTCAACTAAGCTGATGACCTGGCCATTCTCTCCACAAACCACAATCATATGCAAGAGAAGACCGGCAGGACTGACAGATACGGCAGACAGATGGGTTTCACTATTAACACCTCTAAAACCCAAGTGATGTGCATTAACTCAACACCCCCTGCAACAATCACTGTGGATGGCAAGGCTCTCGACTATGTTGAAGAGTTCACATACCTGGGCAGTCGACTCAGCAAGGACAATGCAAGGCAAGGCAAGTTTATTTATAGAGCAAAATTCGTACACAGGGTAATTCAAAGTGCTTTACAGATGCAAAAAATTACAAGAAGGCAGATAAAATCCTTATATAGAACATAAAATAATCATTGAATAAATTAAAAGCAAAAATAAAAAGCGTGGATAAAAATACTTTCAGTTGTCATATGCATACCTAAATAGAACTGTTTTCAGCCTGGATTTAAACGTTGTCAGAGTTGAGGCCTGTCTCACATCTTCTGAAAGACTGTTCCAGATTTTAGCAGCATAAAACTGGAACGCAGCCTCACCATATTTAGTCCTAAATCTGGGTACCACCAGGAGACCACCCACTGATGTTCTCAGAGCTTGAGATGGTCTATATGGCTCTAACATGTCAGAGATGTACTTTGGTGCTAGACCATGAAGAGACTTGTACACAAGCAGAGCTGTTTTAAAGTCTATTCTCTGAGCAACAGGAAGCCAGTGCAGAGACCTGAGCACTGGACTAATATGTTCGTATTTCCTGGTTTTAGTCAAGACTCGAGCAGCAGCATTCTGGATGTACTGCAGCTGTCTTACAGCTCATTTAGAGAGTCCAGTGAGCAGGACGTTACAGTAGTCTAACCTGCTGGAGACAAACGCATGGATTAGTCTCTCCAAGTCTGGTTTAGACACTATTCCTTTGATTCTGGCAATGTTTTTTAGATGATAAAAAGCTACTGATGTTATAGATTTAATGTGGCTGTTAAAGTTCAGGTCTGAGTCTAAAATTACCCCTAAATTTCTAACCTGATTATTATGTTTTAGAGAGAGAGTCTCAAGGTGACTGATAACTCTTGTTCTTTGTTTCTGTGGGCCACAGACAATGATTTTAGTTTTGTCTGAGTTTAGCTGGAGAAAATTGTTTTGCATCCACACACTGATCTGTTCGATGCAGTGACAGCGTGTATCTACAGGCCCATGTTCACCTGCCATCAGTGACACATAGATCTGAGTGTCATCTGCATAGTTGTGGTAGGACACATAGCTGCATATTAGCTGGCTAATGGAAGCATGTACAGATTAAACAATAGGGGTCCCAGGATGGACCCCTGGGGAACCTCACAGGTCATAGTGATTTGGTCTGAGACACAGTTGCCAATTTCAGCAAAGTACGTCCTGTCCTTGAGATAGGACTTGAACCAGTTTAGAGCAGTACCAGAGGTTCCCACCCAGTTTTCCAACCTCTGTAATAAAATTACATGGTCAGCTGTGTCAAACGCAGCACTCAGGTCCAGCAGAACTAAGACTGAGACTTTGCCTCCGTCTGTGTTCAGGCGTATATCATTAGTCACCTTGATCAGAGCTGTCTCAGTGCTGTGGTGGGGCCTAAAGCCTGATTGGAAAGTATCAAAAACACTATTAGACAGGGGAAAGTCAGTAAGTTGTTGGTATACAACTTTTTCCAGGACTTTGCCTAAGAATGGTAGGTTTGATATGGGCCGATAGTTGTTCAGTACTGTGGCATCAAGACTGCTCCTCTTTAGAAGAGGCTTAATGACAGCAGTTTTTAAGGCCTTTGGAAATGTTCCAGTCTGAAGTGAGATGTTGACTAGTTGAGCAAATTGTGGTAACAAACTGCTCAGCACAGACTTTAGAAATCTAGTGGGTAACTCATCAAGGCATCACGTTGACGGACTCAGACTGCAGATGATCTCTTCAACTGTTTTGACAGTGACAGGTGTGAAATGTGTCAGCTCTAGGTGTTTAGCTGGATGTAGAACAGTTATTTGTGTTGTGGAAGTTATTGCATTTTTAATTCCTTGAACTTTGTCATTATAGAATATTGCAAACTCATTACACTTAGATGTCGATATTAGGTCTAAGGGCAGTGAAACTGGAGGGTTTGTTAATCTGTTTACTGTAGCAAACAGGACATGAGAGTTGTTACTGCAGTTTGTGATGACTTCAGAAAAATAACTCTCCCTCGTTCTACGCAAAATCTGGTTAAACACACATAACTTTTCTTTATAAATCTCATAATGAACCTGAAGGTTTGACTTGCGCCATTTCCATTCGGATCTCCGGCATTCCTTTTTTTGTGCCCTGACCAAGTCTTCTTTTCTCCATGGCGCCTTTTGCCTACTTTTAACCATTCTAACCTTGACAGGAGCAATGGTATCCAAGACATTTAAAACACTTGCTGTTCAAAAAGAGTTCAAAAGATCATCAACATTAGAACGCGGGGTATTTTCAAACCTAATCATTTTCATAAACTGTGTCCCTGTGCTGTCATTTATGAGTCTTCCTTGAACAACTGCAGACCCAACTACCTGTTTGGGTGTAACAGACAAGTCAAAGAAAACACAAAAATAATCAGATAAAGCAACATCGACGACATTCACATTTGAAATAATAACACCCTTGGTAATGAGCACATCCAGAGTGTGCCCTCTGCTGTGGGTGGGCTCAGTTGCATGCTGAGTTAGACCAAAAATTTCAAGGACAGCTGTCCTTTAGCGTACCTGTCATTGGCTACATCCACATGCACATTCAAGTCTAAGACTAAACAGTCAAAATCAGTGCACACAACTGAAAGTAATTCAGTAAAATCATCAATAAAACAATTCTGTGATGGTTTATAAAGGGTGATATAAAGTATGGAAGATTGTTTTAGCTCCATTTTGAATGACACATAATCAAATGATGAAAAAAAACCCAAATGACAATTTGTGGCTCAGCCACAAATTGTCATTTGGGTTTTTTTTGGGTCTCTGAATATGGCACGAACACCCCCACCCCTCTGGTTTTGTCGTGTTTCAGACACAAAATTGAAGTGAGGTGGACTAGACTCAATTAAGACTACATTAGCTGTGTTTTCATCGAGCCATGTCTCGGTTAAAGACATAAAATCAAGATTGTAAGAGGAAATAAAACTATTAATTAAGAAAGATTTGTTGTTTAAAGATCTGACATTGAGTACTGCTTGTTTAAGATTAGCTGGAGTCGAACTGGATTATTGTTAGGTGCAAGAAAGGTAAGAGGACCAAAAGGGCAGACAAACAAACAGTGCACGGCAAAGGGTTTATTAATGATGAAAAAACGGGGGAAGGTGAGGCAAGGAGGGATCCTGGGAGGGGAGCGAGTCCGGGGATGGCGAGGGGGCGAGCGGAGGGATCCTGGGGAAGCGGACCAAGGGGAAATTCCAGGGAGGAGAGCGGGTCCAGGGATGGTGACGATGAGGCAGGGGACAGGGAGCACTTGGTAGACTGTAAAGATCTGGCAGGGAGTGGGTGAAGAGCCGGGGTATTTGAGCAGGAGTGATGAGGTGATGAGTAACAGCTGTGTCCCCTGCGCACCTGTCCCAATCCCTGGAGCCCCGCCTACAGGGAAAACAGAGAGTGAGAGAGAGGGAGGAAGAGACACTGGGGAAGGAGGGGGGGGCGGCACAACATGGATGGTGCGTTCTTGCAGGGGATATGGATTAGATTTCTCTGATCGGACAGTCTAACTGTCCCTCTCTTATCTAATCTCTGTGGTTTGACAGTAGTTATTGTTTTAGAAAAGAACCCTCCCTCCCCGGACCTCTGGTTGATATGGCACTTAGCAATGCAGAGGCCCTTGGCATCCTAGATGACAGCATTGATGCTGTTGGAAATAACAGGTGTGGGCCGAGCTGGGAGGGCCTTGGCTGGTGGAGTATGCTGAGGAGGGAGAGGGGCGCGATTCTTTTTTGGGGATCGAATCCTTGATCTTGCCATGTCTGGAGTGAGGGGAACCATTTTGATCCCAGAATTCACCAAGCTTTCAAGGTGATCAGGAAATATCATGGGTGACGGTGGAGACGAGAATGATAGTGAAGCTTCTCTGGAGGGTATAGATGCAGCAGGTGGGTCCCAGGCCTGTGGTGAAGGTGATGGAGGAGCTGCTGCATCTGAATCCTGTGTTGGGGATGCTGCAGGTGCCACTGTAGTTGCTGTGGCCAAATCCTTAGCTGGGTCCTTGGTTGCAAGGCAGGAGCCCGGCTCTCGCGCCTCTCTTCTCTCTGTGGCAGAACAGGATCTGGTTCAGGCCTATTCTGTTGCCTCAGAGCATGGAGGAGGTTACCCGTTAGCAGAGGTGACAAGTAACGAAGTACAAATACTTTGTTACTGTACTTAAGTAGATTTAAGTATCTGTACTTTACTTGAGTATTTATTTATCTGACGACTTTTTACTTTTACTCCCTACATTTATACACAAAAATATGTACTTTCTACTCCATACATTATAAAAACGGGCTCGTTACTTTTTTTTTTTTAAAACCTCCACAGATGACGGCACGACGTAAAAGCATACGTAAAAGACGTGTCAAACTAGAGAGGGAAAGAGGGAAATAGGGAGAAGGGGGGGGGGGCAGGTAACTGCGGGAAGAAGTCAAGTGAGTGAGGGGACGGTAGAGAGAGAACCGAGATCTTGTACTGTATCAGCGACATGGAGGCAAGGAATATTGCTTGCATGGAGGAAGGAAGCGAACCGGGGAGTATTGCCGACGGCGACGCTTCAGAATGCATGCTCATGCAGTACCTCTGGTCAGTTCAATCTTGATTATTCTGTCTGAACTTTTTTCGTTTAACAAAATTATCAAAGGATGTATTGTGTTTCATTAACGGCAAAAATTCATTTTTACTTTTTACTTTTACTTTGAAAGTACATTTCAGAGCCTGTACTTTCTTACTTTTACTTGAGTAAAGGAGTTGAATCAGTACTTCTACTTTTACCAGAGTATTTTTTTACACATGTTTCTGTACTTCTACTTAAGTACAGAATATGAGTACTTTTGCCACCTCTGCCCGTTAGTTGTTTCACTCCACCTCAGGTGTGGGCCTTTTCCATTAAACGGATCCTCTCTTTGCCAGATAGAATTAAATTTCTCGATTAAATGCAGTCCTCTGGCCTCACAAACTTTGGACAGTCATCTCGTCAGCTGAAGCAGCCAGCTGAATTTATTTATCCTCCTGTTGACGTTTGGGAGAGGTCCACTAATGAATGTGCGTATTGCCACTTTATCAAGACTGTCAAACAGTTTATCAAAGTCTTTTTTTAAGATTTCAGACTGATTCTTTCTGATGTCCACCACAGCCACGTGGATAATCAGCTGTTTCACTCCTTGGTGTTATGTCAGTTCTTCAGGCAGTCGTTCTGTGATATCAGAGACATTGGCACTGGGATAGCTGCAAGTAACCATTCTGTTCATGTTTTTGTTAGATATGGCTCCGTCTCCAAGCACAAGAGTATCTTTGACTTTGACTCTTGGCTACGGTGACCAGACGTCCCCGTTTTCCGGGGACCGCCCCCGATTTGGGTGACCTGTCCCCGGTAAAAGCTGTCCCCGGAAATGTCCCCGATTTTGACACTGAGCAGCAGTTATTACGTTAGTCAGTAAACGCATCGCCAGGGCAGACATCGTATGACGTGCACACGTCATCACGAAGCATGACCAGACGGCGACGCAGCAGTATCAGCAAACATCTTATAGTGGCGCCAAAAAGGAGAGAGAAGAACAAGGACCAGCGGACAAGGTATGCTGTGTATCATCTTATTCAGGGTGTGCCCCTATTTCAGCTTTACAGCGCGTCATTCATTCATCTTTTGGTCAGATACTTACAATGCAGCAGGACAGCTGCCGGTCACAAACAGCTGACAGCTGGCAAGCAGCCAAAAGTTAGTGCGCCCATCGTCCTACGTTTGTAAGCTTTTAAAATAGTTATTCACACTGAATAATATTATATAAACCTTAGTTTAAAAATAAGATGAACTGTTACAACGTGAATTCATATTTATCGGCTATCCATCTCTCTCTGTTAACCACAAGTCTCCTCTCCTCACGTCCACAGCTCCCAATGACTGTAGTAGCTGTAAATGTAGACCATCTGATTAGATGATGCCCTATGTCACTGTTTTGTATGTCACTGTTGTTAGTGAAGGTGTAACTTGTTATATTAGATTACCATGAGATAATATTTATGTATAATGTGGAAAGGCAAAACTAAGGAAGTAAACAACAGAGTGAAGATAAGAGAGTGAAAGTGATAGCCTATGAAAAGGTGAAGTGAAGGAAAGGAGAGTAAGAAGAGAATAAGGAAGGGTGAAGAAAAGAAAAGCATTTAAGGAGAAGAGAAAAGAGACAAGGAAAGGGAAGAAGAGTAGAGGAGAAGATGGCTTGAGGTAATAAAAGATGGTCAAAATACATGAGAAAATACTTGTCCCCATTTTTTATTTCATAATGATAATATTTAATGATTTTTCACCACCGCACTGAAAATGTCCCCGTTTTTCATCTTAGAAATCTGGTCACCTTACTCTTGGCACAGTTTTTCTGTTCATCTGCTGCTTTGTGCTACCTTCATGGTTCCCAGTGATTTTATAGTTTTCTCTCCATTTGTTATTTTCAGTCACATTTGCCTCTGACAGTGGTAAAAATCTGTTTGTTAACTTTATTCCGGGTGATGTTACAAATCCTCCATTGGTCCCAGCATTTTGCCATCGCTTTGGCTTAGCACCAAGTCCATTATAAGTGTCTTTACAGAGTCGTGGAAAAGACACAGTAGGGGGGTGCCGATACGAAAGTAACAGTTTTCACAAAAATGTCGTTTTAAAAGATACTGTTTCAGACCGGAACTTTCTTTCAAGATGATAACCATCTTACACGTGTTGTCTGTCAATATCAGAAACATGTGATGACCGTGTTGCAATTTGACATCTAACGGAGGTTGCGCATTGTTACTTTCGACCCCGTTAGACGGAACGAAAGTAACACATGGGTGGGACAAAAGTAACACGATCAAATAAAGTGGAATTTCTTACATTTTTGTAATTCTTTTCAAACATCGGACAATTTCTTCGCCAATTAATAATTACAAATATTTAATGCATTTTCATAATTTTATTTGCTTCAAATATGTCGAAAGTATAAGCTTGAATTATCTTATTGTAGCCCTGTAAAAAATTCATATAGGGTACAGTGCATAAAAAATACAGTTGAAAAGATACAATAATATGTTGTTTTAAAACTCATGATATTAAGAGGAAAAGTTCATGATAACTACAGTTCGTAATGTTAAAAACAGTTAAAATATGTGCTGTATAAAAGTATAAATATCATATGTGTTATTTACTAAAATAGACTATGTACAGTTAAAAGATAAATAAGTATTAACAGGTCTTTAAGTTCATCTAAGTTCATAAAATAGTAGTGATCTGAGAGAAAAAGAGGAAAAAAGCAGTGTTTACATGTGAAACCTAACTTGTTACCTGTCATGTGTCAATCATTTCATTTCCTGTTTTGCCTTTGGTTGAGGTCAAGCTCACAACCCAATCGGAGTATGTTTACTGAGTAAGGGGGGCGGGACTAGTAGCGCAGGTTATTGTGGTGTGTACTGAGCATGCGCCAGGAGAGACTCAGACGCGATCGACCAGAGAGCTGAGAAGAATCATTGTATTGTGGGGAGCATTTAAGTTTATTGAGGAGGTCGACTACTCATGGGTCCTGAATATAAACTTCTGTGTAACCTGCCAGAGGTGAATATGATATGTATGCCTGTATGTCGTCCTATATCGAAATTGTTGTAGTGTGAAGAGACGGGATGTGTAACGAGTTTAGCGACATGCTAACTAGCGGAAGCATACTGTGCTAATGTGCCTTCCTTGTGACTCGATGCTGTGTACCACCGCCACGTGTGTGACTGAACTGTGACCGCCATCTTCATTGCCACTGCCATTCCCATTCCCTTCGTGAGACTGCCATCATTCCCCCTTACCCCTACTAACGGATTCGTGAGTACTAACTGAAACCACTGTGCACGTGCTTTTATTTTGCGCTCAGTTGAGTGAAGTGGCCATTATTGTTTTGGGCCGCACCGCACCCAAGGTTCATCACCAGGCCTGCAACGGGTTAAAATTACATTTATGGTGTTGTTTTCATACGAGTGTGTGGGCCAACAGGTTTAAATACTGAGTTTTGAGTTACTGCACATTAAAATTACTGTGTTTTTGGGTAACTGAAATAAGGTTAAAGGTATCAAATTAAGATTTTTCTTTGAGAAGGAAAAAAAGAGTTTTTGTGTGAAACAGAGAAATTAAAGGGTACCTGTTGATAACTCAAATATCTAACAAACAAAAGGGGTTAACTTTTTATTTACAATTGAGAGTAAGGTAAACCAAAACAAGAACCTGTGAATTTTATTTTGAAAACCTTTTTTATTTTATATAGTGCATACTTTGCAAAACTTATAATTTTTTGTCATTTCATTCCAAATATTTTATTTACATTTTATTTAATCTTTGTGAATAAATAGCTGTAAAGGGATATTTTTGCATTTAAAGTACAGTTGTGGTGGTCATCATTATTGTTAAAGGGCATTATTATTTAAGTTACATTATTATAGAGTTATATAACAAAAGTTGTATTTCCTTACAACGAGCCCAGGCCCAGTCTCATTGTATTGCCCACTCTAGATTTTATTTCCACTACATGGGACCTGGGTTACATTATTTATCAGTAAATCCAGGTCTGCAGCTGCTGCTGTGAAAAAAAAAACTGAAAATATCACAAAATATTCTCATTTGTTCTCTTTATAATGAAATTACGACAGAAAATATTCTCATAATGTCTTTATTCCCTATCACAACACAAAATATAATTGTATCCTCTTTGTTTATCACACATAACAAAATAGAATGTTATCCTTTGTTCACAACATAAAACAAACTATTCAAATACAATCTTTGGCCTATTCATTATCACAGTTGTGACATATGTAATAGTCTCCACCCTCCACTATTTTCTGTCGGGAAAATATAGAATTCTTTTGTTTTAATAAGCTGTTAATGCACAGAGTGCGGCCGCAATAGCAGAGGGGGGGACAAAAGTAATGGTTGTTACTTTCGTCCCGACAGTGACTTCCAACATTTACGCCAGCTTTACTCCTAAACCGTAAAGCTCCGATATTTGAAACTTCAGAATGTGTTAGAAAACAAAATGACCGATCATATCATTACAAACTTGACACATGAAATGATAATCACAATCTTTAAATCGAAAAGTTCACCGCTCGGTTAAATTTACTTTTCGAGCTCAAAAACTGCCAATAACTTAGTGGAAGTGTGATGTATTCACAAAATATTTCTCTGGTCTGGGGAGTGTTGCTTGCTGAACATGGTGACGTAATTTGGTGCGTCTACATTCAGCCGATTCTGATTAATCACCGTGTTACATTTGTCCTGTGTTACTTTCGTATGGGCTCTCCCCTATCATTTAGCTTTAAGTTGAAAGTAGCAGTTTTTTCACCCTTTCCTTTGAACGTAAATGTGGACCTCTTACCACTGGATTCCACTTGAAGTGTTTCATGAAGTCCTTTTTCAGTTTCTAAGGCAAAAATCCTTTGTTGTAGGGCAAGAATTTCTTGTTGATATATCTGATAGTTTTCAGAAGGAGACTTTGTTTGGATTACTCCTTAGGGCATCTTGAGAAGATGGCGGTCGCTGTCTTGTCAGATCCATTGTAAAAGACAGAAAAATTATTCAGAAAGTCTTGGTTTACTTAAAAGAAAAAGAATAAAATTATATTCAAGACTTGTAGAAAAAAGTAGATTCATTCAAAAGTAAATAAAGCAGCAGGCAGCAGGAGCAGGCAGAGACGTGTCAGCACCGTGTCAGAAGCAGAAGCACACCAGCAGATGCATACGGCTTGGTAAAGCCTACAATGCATTCGCCATTCTCCATAACATCTGGAAGTCAAAACAGTACAGCTTGAGAACCAAGATCCAACTGTATAACAGCAATGTTAAATCAGTTCTGCTGTACGGCTCAGAATGCTGGCGGGTTGTTGAGAGTGACATGCAAGAGATCAGTGCATTCCACAACAGATGCCTCCAGAGAATATGTCACATATTCTGGCCTGACAGGATTTCAAACCAGGACCTGTACACAAACATCAACTCTCGCAATGTGGTGCTGGAAATCAAGCAACGCCGACACCATTGGCTTGGACATGTCTTGAGGATCGACCAGAACTGTATTCCCAGAGTAGCCCTGAGATGGACTCCACCTTGGAAGAGAAAGCAAGGTTGGCCAAAAACCACCTGGCGGAGAACTGTGGCCTTGGAGCTGAAAACAGCAAACCTTTCTTGGGGCGAGGCAAAGCATGCTGCACAGGACCGAACCAGATGGAAGCAGATCATCGCAGCCTTATGTTCTTGAAGGAACAAAGAGGAATAACTAATTAACTAAGAAGATCGCGGGTTTGATTCCCCGCCTGGGGCTTTTCTGCGTGGAGTTTGCATGTTCTCCCCGTGCCTGCGTGGGTTTCCTCCGGGTACTCTGGTTTCCTCCCACCGTCCAAAGACATGCATGTTTGGGTTAATTGTTGACTCTAAATTGTCCGTACATCTGAGTGTGAGTGTGCGTGGTTGTTCGTCTCTGACCCGGAAACGTTTATGCGGTTGAAGATGAATGAATGAGTGAATCACTGAATGGGCGCAATGACTGCCCCTGGAGGACTTACCTTCTATACAATTACCATCAGGGGTCATTATATAGAGAAAAAAAATTACCGTCACGGGGCAACTCCTCTGGTTGTAAATAGAAGTCAGATTCTATCTAAGTCTATGTGAAAACTGAACACAGAAACGTTAAGCCTGAACCAGTCTTAACTGTCCAAAAGCTGTAACAGTGGAGGCTTCAAAGGAAGCTGTTGCAGCTCTGGACCCTCTGATTTTTTACTTCATACTTCAATACTTCATACTTCAATCATAACAAAGTTACATCAAGGCACTTTACATATAGAGCAGGTCTAGACCTGCTCTTCCATGTCTTTTACAGCAAGGAGCTCAGAGTCTGGTTCTATAGGTCTGGGTCTCAGGGTCTGGTTCTCAGAATATGGTTAAGGTTAGGATTAGATGGATGGATGATGAGTAATGGATGGATGGATGGATAAGTGATGGAGGAACCTGGAGGTGTGTGAGTGTGTCTGTGTTTGTACGTGTTAGTATGGGTTTGTGTTTCAATGTGTATCTCAGTGGGTGTTTGTCAGTTTGTGTCAGTGTGTGTTAGTGTTTGATTTATTGTGTTTGTGTTCCAGTATTTCTTTGTGTCAGTGTGTGTTATCAGTCGGTCCCTGTTGCTGGACATGAATAATTAGATCGATAGATGCTTTATTAATTCCAAAGGAAATTTAAGGCATTCAGCTTACACAGATATAGATAGACATAGATAGCACCCACATATGACAGATAAACAACCTAGAAATCACCCACATAAAAATTATAAAGCAATAACAGAATATATTAGAAAAAAAATAAAAGTTTAAGGCAAAGGTTGGGGGGGTTGCAATGGGCTAATGTAGCCTGTAGCAGACAAAAACATTGACAGAGACGGTAGTTTTCCACAGAAGTTTTCCACTGAACATGCTCTTCTGTTTTGGGAATGTGTTGTGTAGTGGATGCCGGTCATTGTCCATGATGGCCAGCATTTTATTCAGAGTCCTTTCTCTGTAGCCATTGTCAATTTGTCCAGTTCAACACCAACCACTGAGACAGCTTTCCTAACCAGCCTGTCCAGACGCCCAGCGTCCCTCTTTTTAATGCTAGCACCCCAACACACAACATAAAAGAGGACACTGGCCACAACAGATTGGCTTGTCTGATTGCCTCACCATGTATCTACTTTTTCCGAATAAATGATGTGAACTTTTACTTCGTGTTGAGTCCTTCTGCCTGAACCTGATACTGATTGACACAATGGTTGTAATGAAACCATACACTAATTTAATAAAAACTTATCTGAAACTGCCAACCCACATGCAGAGATTCCTGTTTTACATGGTTGCACGTTTACTTACTGCTAACATAATGAAACCATCCACGATGGAGCTTGTTAAAAATAGCATAACTGAATCAAGCTAACAAGACAGTAATTTCCGGGTCACACAAATTTGGCCAAATGTTTTCATTTCCCAAGCATAAATGCGAAAGTATGGAAAACTAACTGTTATTAATTTCTTGGTATCAGATAAACTATAACTAATTAAGAATTAGTTTTGCTATCTTTTGATTTTGTATTCTCATTGAATATGAAAAGAGGGAACAATAGACAGGGAGTTAATGATCAGATTTCAGGCTCCTTGTCAACCAGTGCCAGTGAGCGTGAGGATATTTATAGTATCACCATCTCTGTAATCTGTCCCTGCTGTAAAATCAATCCGTGCCTGTCAACATCTCAGTGTCTGTCCAGGAGAGTCCCCTCAGATTTCCTGAACTAACTGCCCCGTGGTAATGGATGTGTGACTGTGGAGCGGATTTGTGACTTTGGCCTGACATACAGAACTTTCTCAGTGTGACCCAGTGAGACATTAATGTGTTTTTTGCATGGGAGTGGACAGAGAGCAGTGTCACAGCTGTCTCAGCCCTCTCTGAGGATGGAGACATTATTCAGAAATAATCATTGCTTCACATTGAAGCTGCAAGGACACGTCTGAGCAATGGACTATTAACGTTTTCCCTCAGAGACATTATGTGTCTCCTGTCCTACAATAATCTGTGGGAATTAAGGGAGTTTATCATCAGACTACTAAATGTGTTAACGAATAGATTCAATGATTCTGTCTGAAGTTATTAAGAATCACACACAAGAATCACAATCCCTTCTGCAAACATGGTGTCTCGGTATTCCTTACTGAAGATGAGGGTTGATCTATCAATGCTGTCAGTAGGCTTATCCTCAGGGGACCCAGAACAACCAGTAATGATGGTGCTCCTCTCTGGGAGCTGGAGGAAGCTCTATCCTGCTTTGGTCTGGTCCTCATTAGACCTGAAGATGTGCTCTATTCACAGTCTCAGGCTGGAGCTTGGGGCCTAAGCTATGGCTCTGGTCTTGAACAAGACAAACCAGAACTAAGAAACAGTGGGCAGAGACTCCTGTGAAACAACAGTGTCTCCTCCAGACCCACCAGGCAATTTCAGATGGTCTCTCCCAAGCACTCACACTCTGAAACCACAGGAGGAGGGGAGCTGCAGGTGTTGCTGTGCTGCTGATGACTGTCTGAGGTGTGATCATCATCATCACCATCAGGCTGAAAACTCCACTTTCCCACTTCCTTCCCCCTGTCAGTCACATGATGGACCTTTTCTATAATGAGTCTCTTCTCTGTTGTTGTGAAAATGACCTGTCAGACAACAGAGGCTGGGCCACCAGATCCTGATCTCATAGTCAAATCTGGAGAAGACTGGCTTATACCTCCGAAGCTTACGGTCTTCCTTTTTAATCCTCTAATTAAAAGGCTTGTTAAAGACTCGTTAGTAATGTAGCCGCGAGGGGGTACAAGCCAGTGCCTTATTGTGCCGGTCCCAAGCCCGGATAAATACAGAGGGTTGTGTCAGGAAGGGCATCCGACGTAAAACTTTTGCCAAATCAAACATGTGAATCAAATCTATGACTTCCATACCTGATCGGTTGAGGCCCGGGTTAACAACGACCACCATCGGTGCTGTTCACCTACAGGGTGCCGGTGGAAATTGGACTACTGTTCGTCGAAGGAGAGGAGGAAGGTGTGTTCGTAGGAAGAGAGAGAAAAGGAACGCCAAGAGTCTAGGACTGAGAGTAGGGACTTTGAATGTTGGAACTATGACAGGAGAAGGTAGAGAGTTGGTTGACATGATGCAGAGGAGGAAGGTAGACATACTGTGTGTCCAGGAGACCAGGTGGAAAGGTAGCAAGGCTAGAAGTTTAGGAGCAGGGTTCAAGTTGTTCTATCATTGTGTAGATAGGAAGAGAAATGGAGTAAGAGTTCTCTTGAAGGAGGAGTTTGTTAGGAATGTTCTGGAGGTTAAAAGAGTATCAGATAGAGTAATGAGTCTGAAGCTAGAAATCGAAGGTGTGATGTTCAATGTTGTTAGTGGGTATGCTCCACAGGTAGGATGTGAGCTGGAGGAGAAGGAGAAATTCTGGTTGGACCTTGATGAAGTGATGCAGAGCATTCCTAGAAGTGAGAGAGTTTTCATTGGTGCAGACTTCAATGGACACGTTGGTGCAGGAAACAGAGATGATGAGGAGGTGATGGGCAGGTTTGGTATCCAGAAGAGGAACGCAGAAGGACAGATGTTGGTTGATTTTGCAAAAAGGATGGAAATGGCTGTAGTGAATACTTTCTTCCAGAAGAGGCAGGAACATAGGGTGACCTATAACAGTGGAGGTAGGAGTACACAGGTAGACTACATCTTGTGTAGACGGTGTAATCTGAAGGAGATCAGTGACTGCAAAGTAGTGGTAGGTGAGAGTGTAGCCAGACAACATAGGATGGTGGTGTGTAGGATGACTCTGGTGGTGAGGAAGATGAAGAGGGCAAAGACAGAGCAGAGGACTAAATGGTGGAAGCTGAAAAAGGAAGAGTGTTGTATGATTTTTAGGAAGGAGTTGAGACAGGCTCTAGATGGCCAGGAGGTGCTTCCAGTTGACTGGACTACTACAGCTAATGTGATCAGGGAGACATGTAGGAGAGTATTTGATGTGTCATCTGGAAGGAAAGTGGATAAGGAGACTTGGTGGTGGAATGAGGAGGTGCAGGAGTGTATACAGAGAAAGAGGTTAGCTAAGAAGTGGGACACTGAGAGGACTGAAGAGAGTAGACAGGAATACAGGGAGATGCAGCGTAAGGTGAAAGTAGAGGTGGCAAAGGCCAAACAAAGGGCTTACGATGACTTGTATGCTAGGTTGGACAGTAAGGAGGGAGAGACTGATCTATACAGGTTGGCAAGGCAGAGAGACAGAGATGGGAAGGACTTGCAGGCGGTTAGGGTGATTAAGGATAAAGATGAAAGTGTATTGACAGATGCCAGTAGCGTGATGGGAAGATGGAAAGAGTACTTTGAAGAGTTGATGAATGAGGAAAATGAGAGAGAACGAAGAGTAGAAGAGGTGACTGTTGTGGACCAGGAAGTAGCAAAGATTAGTAAGGATGAAGTGAGGAGGGCATTGAAGAGGATGAAGAGTGGAAAAGCTCTCAGCCCAATGATATACCTTTGGAGGTCTGGAAGTGTCTAGGAGAGGTAGCAGTAGAGTTTCTGACTGGGTTGTTCAACACGATCTTAGATAGTGAGAATATGCCTGAGGAATGGAGAAGTGTGCTGGTGCCAATTTTTAAGAACAAGGGAGATGTACAGAGTTGTGGCAACTCCAGAGGAATAAAGCTGATGAGCCATACAATGAAGTTATGGGAAAGAGTAGTTGAAGCTAGACCAAGGGCAGAAGTGAGCATTTGTGAGCAGCAGTATGGTTTCATGCCAAAAAAGAGTACTACAGATGCAGTATTTGCTTTGAGGATGTTAATAGAGAAGTACAGAGAAGGTCAGAGGGAGCTGCATTGTATCTTTGTAGATCTGGAGAAAGCTTATGACAGGGTGCCCAGAGAGGAACTGTGGTATTGTAGGAAGTCTGGAGTGGCAGAGAAGTATGTTAGAGCGGTGCAGGACATGTATGAGGACTGTAAGACAGTGGTGAGGTGTGCTGTAGGTGTGACAGAGGAGTTCAAGTTTGAGGTGGGACTGCATCAGGGATCAGCTCTGAGCCCCTTCTAGTTCGCTATGGTGATGGACAGGCTGACAGACGAGGTTAGACAGAAATCTCCATGGACTATGATGTTTGCAGATGACATTGTGATCTGTAGTGAGAGCAGGGAACAGGTGGAGGAGAAGCTAGAGTGGTGGAGGTTTGCCCTGGAAAGAGAGGAATGAAGGTTAGCCGCAGCAAGACAGAGTATATGTGTGTGAATGAGAGGGACCCAAGTGGAAGAGTGAGGTTACAGGGAGAAGAGATAAGGAAGGTGGAGGATTTTAAGTACTTAGGGTCAACAGTCCAGAGCAATGGAGAGTGTGGAAAAGAGGTGAAGAAGCGTGTGCAGGCAGGCTGGAACGGGTGGAGAAAAGTGTCAGGTGTGATGTGTGATAGAAGAGTTTCAGCTAAAATGAAAGGAAAGGTGTACAAAACTGTGGTGAGACCAGCGATGTTGTTTGGTCTAGAGACAGTGTCACTGAGGAAAAGACAGGAGGCAGAGCTGGAGGTAGCAGAGATGAAGATGCTGAGGTTCTCTTTGGGAGTGACCAGGTTGGATAGGGTCAGGAATGAGTACATCAGAGGGACAGCACATGTTAGAGGTTTTGGAGATAAAGTCAGAGAGGCCAGACTGAAATGGTTCGGACATGTCCAGAGGAGAGATAGTGAATATATTGGTAGAAGGATGCTGAGTTTTGAACTGCCACGCAGGAGACCTAGAGGAAGACCAAAGAGGAGGTTTATAGATGTAGTGAAAGAGGATATGAAGGTGGTTGGTGTGAGAGAAGAGGATGCAGAAGACAGGCTTAGATGGAGGCAACTGATTCGCTGTGGCGACCCCTGAAGGGAAAAGCCGAAAGGAGAAGAAGAAGTTAAAGACTCGTTAGTCCATATTACTGATTTGATGAGAAGAATCTCCCGGTGAAAAACTCAAATTCTGAAAAATCAGAGGTCAAGGAGAACGGGGTGGGGCCACAGATGTGCTAACCCTATATGATTGTGGTTCTTTTGACGACATTGTCCTCTGTCCGTGTGAAAAATGACAGGAGACAGATGCAGTATTGACATGGTTATTTCAACCTTTTATTAAAACCAGAGTGACCTCACTGCCTGCCCCCCATCACATTCTCTCTCACTGTATCTCTCTCACTATCTCTACCCCTCTCTCTCGCTTTGCCCCACCTGCTTCTGTAAATCCACATCAGCCTGATTTGGTAAACTGTTGAAACTTTTTTAACTGAAGATTTACATAGCCCAGAAACAAACATGAAGCTGATACACAAACAGATACACAACCAGCGCGGTTCAGTGAACACAATCATAACATACACAGGATTAATAACACACACAACATAACATCTACAGCCATGGCCAAAAGTTTTGAGAGTGAAACAAATAGTAATTTTCACAAAGTCTGCTTCCTCCGTTTCTATGATTTGAATATACTATATATTATTTTTGAATATACTCCAGAATGTGATGTAGAGTGATCATATGAATTTCAATTAATTGCAAAGTCCCTCTTTGCCATGAAAATTAACTTAACCCCCCCCCCCCAAAAAAAAATCACTGACATCATGTCAGTGATTCTCTCAACACAGGTGAGAGTGTTGATGAGGACGAGGCTGGAGATCACTCTGTAATGCTGATTGAATTAGATTAACAGACTGGAAGCTTTAAAAGGAGGGTGGTGCTTGAAATCATTGTTCTTCCTCTGTTAACCATGGTTACCTGCAAGGAAACATGCAGTCATCATTGCTTTGCATAAAAAGGGCGTCACAGGCAAGGATATTGCTGCTAGTAAGATTGCACCTAAATCAACCATTTATCAGATCATCAAGAACTTCAAGGAGAGAGGTTTGGGGCATCTGGAAAAAAGCTTGTCCACAGAAGAAAAGGTGAGTGCTACCATCAGTCCTGTGTCGTGCCAACAGTAAAGCATCTCCCAACCATCCAAGAACAGTTTGGTGACGAACAATGCCTTTTCCAGAATGATGGAGCACCTTGCCATAAGGCAAAAGTGATAACTACGTGGCTCGGGGAACAAGCCCAGTATCAACCCAGTACCAACTAGATCCAATACCAAGAGCCTCTTTAAAGAGATTTTCTAATTAATTGAGTCATTCATCCGAGACCTGATTTATTTGACGTTATCTTTGGGTTATGTACCTCAGACTCTTAAGACCACAGTCATCAAACCCCAATTTAAAAAGCCGAATCTTGATCCAGATATTATATACCCATATCAAATCTTCCTTAATTTCTAAAATCATTGAAAAAGCAGTAGCAAACCAATTACACCAACATCTCCATAGGAACGGTTTGCTTAAAGAGTTTCAGACAGGATTTAGAGCTCACCACAGCACAGAAACAGCGCTGGTTAAAGTCTCCAATGATATTCTAATGGCTTCAGACAATGGATCAGCCTCCATACTTCTCCTCTTAGATCTTAGTGCTGCATTCGACACCATTGACTATAATATTTTATTACAGAGAATGGAACATGAAATTGGCATTAAAGGAACTGCACTAAGATGGTTCAAATCCTATTTATCAGATAGACATCAAATCAAATCAAATCAAATCAGATTTATTTGTATAGCGCCAAATCATAACAAAGTTACATCAAGGCACTTTACATATAGAGCAGGTCTAGAACAAACTCTTTATAAACTTATTTAAAGAGACCCAACAGATCCCCCCATGAGCAAGCACTTGGCGACAGTGGCAAGGAAAAACTTCCTTTAAGAGGCAGAAGCCTCGGGCAGAACCAGGTTCAGGGGGGGCGGCCATCTGCCTCGACCGATTGGGTTGAGAGAGGGATGGATGGGGTGGGAGTTGGGTAGAGTAGGGAGAGAAAGAGAGCAGGAGGAGGGGATATTCAAACAGCTGCAGGCAGGAACATGATGCTGCATGAAGTTCATAGAAATTATGCTGTATGGAATTCATGAAGATGTGGGAGCAGCAGGCATTGCAGGAACATGGGATGGTGATGATTCATCACCTGCAGGATGAGGACAGGGAGAGAGAGGAGAGGAGCTGGGAGACTTTTATGTCTTCAAGACATGTCTGCAGTCTGACTATCTGACTAATTTCATTTTGTTTCAATGATAAATACAGCTGACTGTCATCTGCGTAACAGTGGAAATTGATGCTGTGTTTCCTGATAATGTTGCCTAAAGGAAGCAGATAAAGAGTGAAGAGGATTGGTCCAAGTACTGAGCCCTGTGGAACTCCATAACTGGCTATAGTGTGTGAGGAGGAGCTATTGTTAACATGAACAAACTTATTACAGAGACTCAAACATGAAATTGGCATTAAAGGAACTGCTCTAAGGTGGTTCAAATCCTATTTATCAGATAGATATCAGTTTGTACATGTTAACAATAGCTCTTCCTCACGCACTATAGCCAGTTATGGAGTCCCACAGGGTTCGGTACTTGGACCAATCCTCTTCACTCTATATCTGCTTCCTTTAGGCAACATTATCAGGAAACACAGCATCAATTTTCACTACTAGGCAGACTACACTCAGCTGTATTTATCAATGAAGCCAAATGAAGTTAGTCAGATAGTCAGACTGCAGACATGTCTTGAAGACATAAGTCTGGATGAGCCATAATTTTTTACTTCTAAATTCTGACAAAACTGAAGTTATTGTACTTGGCCCTAAGCACTTCAGAGAAACCCTATCTAATCATCTAATCAGTCTGGATGGCATTACTTTGGCTTCCAGCTTCACTGTAAGAAATCTTGGAATAACTTTTGACCAGGACATGTCCTTTGTCCCTCACATAAAACAAGTATGTAGGGCAGCTTTCTTCCACCTGAGAAACATTAGGAAAATCAGACATATCCTGTCTCAAGAGGATGCAGAAAAACTAGTCCATGTTTTTGTTATTTCTAGACTGGACTATTGTAACTCATTACTACCTGGATGTCCAAACAAATCTCTGAAAGGCCTTCAGTTGATTCAGAATGCTGCTGCACGAATATTAACAGGAACTAGAAAAAGGGATCACATCTCTCCTGTGTTAGCTGCTCTTCATTGGCTGCCGGTAAAATTCAGATTGGAATTTAAAATCCTTACCAGGCTTAAAACTTTTCTGTATGACAGAGCTTATAGTTAAAAAGTTAAAGTTCATTTAGTCTTTAGCCATGCTGCTATAGGCCTAGACTGCTGGAGGAAGCACTGAGCACCTCTTTCTCTTTCTCCTTCCCCCCTGCATGCACTGACATATCAATAACCATGCTTCTCCAAAATCCCTGTGTCTCCCAGTTCTAAGCATGTGCACTGCATTTACTAACAGTGTTTCTCAAAGTCTCTGTTTCTCTCAGTTTCAGTTCCTCTCCTCTCTCTTCCTGTCCTCATCCTGCAGGTGGTGAATCAGCACCATCCCATGTTCCTGCAACGCCTGCTGCTCCCACATCTACATGAACTCCATCCAACATCATTTCTATGAACTTCATGCAGCATCATATGTTCCTGCCTGCACCTGTATTGAATATCCCCTCCTCCTGCTCTCTTTCTCTCCCTACTCTACCCAACTTTGCCCCCTCCCCCGCCTCTCTCTCTCCCTCTCTCCCTCTCACCCTTTCTCTCTCCCTGTCTCAACCCAACCGGTCGAGGCAGATGGCCGCCCCCCCGAGCCTGGTTCTGCCCGAAGTTTCTGCCTCTTAAAAGGAAGTTTTTCCTTGCCACTGTCGCCAAGTGCTTGTTCATTGGGGGATCTGTTGGGTCTTTTTAAATCATTATTTAAAGAGTTTGGTCTACACCTGCTCTATAGGTAAAGTGCCTTGATGTAACTTTGTTATGATTTGGCACTATATAAATAAATCTGATTGGATTTGAACAAAACATCAAAATTTTGTGTCCTTGGCCAGGAAACTCCCCAGACCTTAATCCCATTGAGAACTTGTGGTCAGTCCTCAAGAGGCAGGTAGACAAAAAAACCCCCACAAATTCAAACTCCAAGCATTGATTACACAATAATGGGTGCCATCAGTCAGGATGTGGCCCAGAAGTTAATTGACAGCATTCCTGGGCGAATTGCAGAGGTCTTGAAAAAGAAGTGTCAACATTGCAAATATTGACTCTTTGCATAAACTTCATGTAATTATCAATAAAAGTCTTTGACACTTATGAAATGCTTGTAATTATACTTCAGTATACCATAATAACATCTGACAAAAAGTTCTAAAATCACTGAAGCAGCAGACTTTGTGTAAACCAATACTTGTGTCAGTTTCAAAACTTTTGGCCACAGCTGTATACCATGAACTGCTGTGTCCTTTAAAACTAACAACTGTGACTCCTGCAGCAATAAAGTCACCACCAACACAATATAAAGCTGTGGAAGCAACATCATCCATCCAGTGTTTGTTCTACAGTATTTAGAATTAGGAGACACTGATCCAACTGTAATTAATCATAATATTATATACAATTATGTAATGATTATAATACAATTCAATATATTATATTCAATAAAGCTGGCCAAACCCAGAGCATTTGTTCAAGGGACAGTTCAGGTATATAGTACAAAGCAGGTCAAAGCCCCCCACTCAGCTCACCTCAGCTCCACCTTTTCTTCCAAATGTGGTTTGTACTAGTTTCATCAAAACAAGATAGGCGACAGAAAAACTGGAAGCTTCAAAACAGGAGCTGACAGAACAATGAGTGATGTCAAGGGGGGAGGGGTGCTGATTTGTTGATTTGAACAGATATAAGACAGTCAGGTTGTCTCATATAGGTTTCTGGGCAAGTGTTTCTATTGGCTCCATCTAAAGCTGCCCATGACCTGAACTGTCCCTTTAAAAACATCAGACTCATACCTGTAGACACATTGAGGAACAGCTACATCATGTGTACATCATGTGTTGTCTGTTTTCACAAACACAGCAAAACTGCAGAGGAATGACTTAATGCCTTTGTGACATCACATTGTGACTCCTCTGACTGCTGAACCTAATCCAAGTTACAGATATGAAGAAACATACTCATGATCATTTCAGCTGCAAGTGGAGACTTAGCGTCCCCAGATGACCGAGGTCCTCTTCAGTCCAGGGGCCACAGAGGACCAGAGTCCTATCCAGTCCAGAGGCCACAGATAACTTGAAGCCTATTTGGTCCAATGGCCAAAAAAGACCAAAGGCCTCTTTAGTCCAGGGACCAAAAATGACCCAGGTTCAACACTGTGTACATGTTTTTATGTGTAAACACATACACACAGTGTGTGTGTCTGTATATATATGTCTTTGTGTGTGTGTGTGTGTGTGTATATATATAAACACACACACACAAATACACACACTGCCTGCTGTATGTGTGTGTGTGGTGGTGGTGGAGGGGATGGTCAGTAGATGGGGGCTGCCGGTGAGTGGATGTCCCAGCTGATCCGGACTCAATCCAAGACCCTCGCACCACTTGGTGCTCCATCTCCAGGAGCAACCTACTGCAGGTTGTTACTGTAGTAGAAACTGGACATCTCTGACAGTGTTTTAGGGACACTCTGTGACGATGACCCAGGTCCAGAGAGGAGTTATGTGGCCCTGCCAACGATGGCAGCCCCACCCGGCCCATGGTCCACTGCCTCAACCTTGGGCTGCTCAAGTTCCTCCTCAACCTGGAAGACAGTGGACACAGTGGTCTCCATCCGGCTAGCCTTGTAAACACTGGCCTGGGTCTGAAGGTAGCGGGTTGACTTCAGCTCCAGGCCTTCATATGAGCCCTGGGGGACGCAAAAGCAGCAGCCGAAAGCCTGTTTGAATCCAGCACGAAACCTGCAGGATAAAAAGAGCAGATCAACCTAGAGTATTGATCAAAGCAGAAACCTGAAGAGATTTTTCTGTAATAAAGGTCACAGGAGAGCAGTTTCCCATTTGATGAATTCACCCTGCCCTGTGATGAACTGGCAACCTGTCCAGGGTGTACCCCGCCCTTGCCAAGTGTGAGCTGGGATTGGCTCCAGCAACCCCCGCAACCCAGCAATGGATAAGCGGTAGAAGATGGATGAATGAATGAATGATTGAATTCACCCTTTGCTTTTCTACATCTTATAATGAGATATATCTTCAGAGAGACAAAAGTTTTAAAACATCCAAGTTCAAGTGAACAGCTGTCGATGAGGGAAGGGGATTGAACACTATCAGACTTTCCAAAGACAAGGGCTTACATCACCAGCATCTTAGCCCTTCACAGAATTTAAAGAGCTAATGTAGACCTTCTCTCTGAGACCACCTGGTCCCAGGTCCTGCAGACGACCTGAACAGCAGTGTGAGACCACGTATTCATATTTTAGGTTTGACGCCGTGTGTATGACGCGAGGCGGGTGGGTACTCACCGGTCATTGAGGCAGCAGTAGATGACAGGGTTGTACATGGTGGAGCTCATGGCCAACCACATTATGGCCAGGTAAACCTGCTGGATGAACTGCTCCTCAAACATGTCAGGAAACAACTGGTGCAGCAGGAAGTAGATGTGGTAAGGCAGCCAGCAGATGGCGAAGGTACACACCACCACGATCATCATCTTTACCACCTGTTGGGCACATGGTAGTATTACCGTCTCTGTCTTTTTTCTCAACGCCTACCTGTTGATTAGCTCTGGATTGGACCCTGACGCCTCAGTCAGAATCACATGTATGGGTTAGGGTTATTATAATGTACATCAAATACACCTGCACAGGGAACCATCCATCACATCGCATGTTACAGGATGAGTACTAAGCTTATCCCTTTTTTTTTTTTTATTTTGTCTGCAATTCGTCATGATTGTTTAACACCACAAAGTGTGTCAACTTTTTATGAGATTGAAGCACTTTTAGTCTTTACCTTGTACACAGGTCTTTAGTCTTGACCTTGTGAGGCAGGGAGGGCAGTGCTACACCTCAGTGAATATGGGAGGAACAAAGGACAGACAAGAGGCAGAAGGATAAACAGGGGAAGGTAAGCAGGTGGTGCTTGTAGGAACTAGTGGATGTTACCCAACATGAACTGGCAAGTGAAACCATACATGCATGTGGGCATTCCCTAAATATAAGTGAGAGCATCATCAGGGCCCAGAGTCAGGTCAGAGGGCCTGGGCTTCCCGGGCCCGCCAACCTGTTTGCGGGAGCACAAAATGCACCAAACCCAGAGAGCCACTGCAACCACATGGCACCACCACCACCACAACACAACCCAAAACCCACCGGACGAGCCAGAGGCACCCCCCCAGGGGCTCAAACAATGCCCCCACGGGCTGGCGCCGGCAAAGTGCCTGTCAGTGGGAAGGGCTGCAGGGATGGGGCCTGAGGCACCGGCCCTGTAACCCCAACACACAAACACTAAGGAGACCATGGCAGAGGGAAGGGAGAGAACAAGGAAGGGAAAGAACAAGCAGCAAGCCATCTGACACTAGCCAGCGTCAGACCCACAGTGGCCGCCAGTGAACAAAGCCACAATGGACCCATCACCAAAGAGCGCCAGAAGACAAGGTGCCATACAGATGGCTACAGCACACTGATGTCCTGCAGCCTGCCCCAACAGAGCGGCCCCTGAACCTGCCCCGGTCCGTACCCCAAGGTGTAGTGCATTAAAATCTTATGTTTGATATATAATGTGTGCCTAAATGTGCCTGTGAGAAATTATATGGAGCAAAGTGTGTGGTGAGTGATATTGGTGCAATTTAGGATGCAGGCAAGTGAGGACCCAGTCCCCAGCCAGAGGACGTACAGGCACCCGCAGGTGGGGCGGGGTAGGCCTGGGCTCTGCCCCCGGATGCTCAGAGACACGCACACCTGAAGCCCCAGTGTGCCAGAAACACAGGACACGGTTATGGCAACACCAGTCAGGAGAAATGGCCGCCTCCACCCCCACAGCTGACATTGGCAAGCCGGAGAATGCCGCCCAAGAGTTGACACAGAGGCCAACTGAATTTTTCCTCTGAGGACTTGTCTTCTGACTTTAACTGGCCTCTGTTATCCGTCCTCAAGCAGCTCAGCTAAACTTTTTATCATCAGTGTCGTCACTAACTGACTGAGGTAAAAGTGGAAAGGTGGGACAGATCCATTAGGCTGCCTGATCAGATGGAGCTGGTTTGGAGTCCTGTCAACCTAAAACACACAAAAACTGGTCAGAAATCAGTCTGGAGGAGGACCGGGTGCGTGTGGTGGAGGGAATCCCGGGGGGTGGGGTTGGACACACAGAGACATAAAGGGTCAAAAGATTCGGAATAATAAACTCATCCAAAAGAGGGAGGAGCAGTGAAAACACCTCAGTCGTAACAGGAAACAAGTTGACGACAGATAAAGAGACAGGAAGACACAACATCATGGGTGATTTGGATGGTTTCCTTCATGGGGACAGTTTACCAAGACACTTGAACCTTGAGAGATAACTGAAAGGCCAGGAGAGGAGGATGAGGAGGAGAGACAATGGTGAAAACAGAAGATGAATAGACAGTTAGTGGTCTGGAAAAACCACCAGAAGCTGGAGGGTAATAGCAGAAGGGTGGGGCTTCAGTGGTGGAAAAAAAAGCTTCCTCTGTTTGGGTATGTGACTCTGTGATGTTGTTAAAGGTCATTACCTTTCGTTTGGCATTCAGCTGCTCCTTGTAGCGATCAGATGAATCTCCAGGGATCTCACTGGCCCACAAGGTTAGACCCACCACCAGGTAAGCACAACCCATCACCAGCAGAGGCAGGAAGTAGATCAGGATGGCCACACACACGTAGTACCTACAACAACAACACACTCTCACACACACACACACACACACACACACACACACATACAGTCACATGGTTAAGATGTTGGTGGTCAGATGTCTGGACTTGAAGTTCAGGTTCAGCTGAGGAGCGTTTGTTAAAGTGAAGCTTCTTCTACTTCATGATCCAACTGAACTTATGCTGAAAAGGATTATCACCATCACCATCATCATCAGTTAGGAGTAGTGAGCTCTTGGCTGTGACTAGTTTTGGGACCTGGATCCGGTTATTTTTTGGATCACTTTTGGATTGACGGTTCCCGCAAACGGGTATTAGGTTGTTGTCAGCAGTGTAATTCTTCTTTCATTGGCTGTGCCAGTGCATTGAAGTTACTATGGTGACGTCACGTCCATCTACATGAGTGAGTCGAGTAGATCCACCCAATTTTAACAACTTTAAAGAAATCGAGGCAACGTGCGTTAAGTGCAATGCAGTCATCACTTGCACTGGCGGTAGCACGTCCACTATGATGAAACATCTAAAACACGACATTAATCTCAGGGTTATTGCGTGTTATAATGTACTTGTATAAGTCACATATGTATATAAATGTAGGAATCAGTAAGGAATTGGACCATTAAGAAGAAATCGGTAAGGAATCGGAATCATTAAAATCCTAACGAGTCCCAACCCTAGCTGTGACCACTGTCTAATCATGTTAAAGCCTTGAGGATGTGACAGATGACATGACAGATGATCACACCTGCAAATAGCTGTTAATTTGATCACTGCAGCTGTGAGTCAGTAAGCACGTTTACACGACACCTAAAAAAAGCCGAATTATTGCTTTAGTCCGACTAAAACTGGACTTTTAAAGTACATGTAAACATGTTAGCTCGACTGAAATCGAACTTAAAATTATTGGACTAACACACCCAGATAATGCGATTGAAAGTCGATCTACTGCTGCATGTATATGGACAATTGGACTGGAGCGGGAGGAGGTGATCTGCACATGTGCTAAAGTTTTGCGCTAAGCTATGACCCGGAAGTCGAACGGCATTTAAAACGTAAACGCAAACATAGGAGGTCAAACAAAAGAAGCCGGCTAACTGCTACACGTCGAACATAGCAAAGTCTGCAGCAAAAGCTCATTTTTGGACGGATACGGAGGCTAACTTGGTAGCTCACCGGCCCTTTTTTCTGTCCACCTCTGTTGTGGTCTGTGACGTCATAGGTCAATCGGTAGTGGCCCATTACCCACAAGCCGAAAGAGTGCATATCGCCACCTATTGTAGCGGAGGCGACATGATTTCAACAAATAAATCGATTTCACTCCCATGCATGTATACTGGGACAAGGACAGAAGTCCGATGAGATGGCTTTACCGAGCTATAACCGTAGCTCGACTTAACCGTGCATGTAAACGTGCTTAGTGTGTGTGTGTGGCTGTGAGAACACCCATTAGGAGCTGTGGGCTGTGAAGAGGAATCACAGAATCAGTGACTGAGACACATAAACTACTTGAACCACAAGAAGACCTAAGTCCAAAGTCAAAAGGTCAAACCGATCCAGATCTGAAATTTGAACTTTTTTCATCAGTTCATCCACTGAAGTCAGTGTCACACGGGACGGCTCATGACTGTTAGAAAGGGCTAACAGTCGGGCTGCTGGGCAGCTTTTCTGAGTGGACCGAGTCACGGAGCTCTCGGGGAAGATGAGAGGGGGGAACTTGCTTTTACATCAACGAAGGCTGGTGTACAAATGTCACAGTGTTGAATAAATCTTGCAGCCCTCACTTGGAGTCCCTTTTCATAAACTGCAAACCGTTTTATTCTCCGCGGGAGTTCTCCTTGTTTATCCTGGTCAATATTTACATTTCGCCTCAGGCCTGTGTAACGGAGGTGTTACAACACCTGGCTGACCAGGTAACAGACATGGAGAAAAAACATCCAGACTCCCTGCTCATCATACTGGGGGATTTTAACAGAGTGAACCTCAGCCAAAAACTCCCTAAGTACAGAAAGCACATTAAGTGTCCCACCAGGGACGCTAACAATTTGGACCACTGCTACACTGTACTGACGTAATCCTTCCACTCAGTCAATCAGTAGTGGCCTGTTACCCACAAGCTGAAATCGATTTCACTCCCGTGCATGTATACTGGGACAAGGACAGAAGTCCGATTATATGGCTTTATCGCACTATAACCATAGCTCGACTTAACTGTGCATGTAAATGTGCTGACTGTGGACATGACAAACTACAGGAGCCCATCCCCCCACCCTGTAGGGAAAAAACAACTGGCAGACGAACTGAACAGTTTCTACTGCCAGTTTTCACACCCATCACCCACCCCATTCACAACTCCCAACTCCCCTGCCCCTCCCTCCCCCCTCCACTCAGAGCCCCGCCTGCACTGATGATCTGTGAAGAGAATGTGTGCCGGCTCTTTCAGAGGCAGAAGATCAGGAAGGCTAAAGGACCCAATGGTGTGTCCCCTTCCTGCCTGAGAACCTGTGCTGACCAGCTGGCCCCAATCTTCACGTAGATCTTCAACAGATCTCTGGAGCTGTGTGAGGTTCCCTCTTACCTCAAACGCTCAACCATCATCCCGGTCCCCAAGAAACCCACCATCACAGGGTTGAATGACTACAGGCCCGTCACCCTGATGTCTGTAGGCATGAAATCCTTCGAGAGACTGGTGTAGAATCACCTGAAGGACATCACAGGACCCCAGCTGGACCCCTTGCAGTTTGCCTACCGGGCAAACATGTCAGTGGATGATGCAGTCAACATCAAATCAAATCAAATCAGATTTATTTGTATAGTGCCAAATCATAACAAAGTTACATCAAGGCACTTTACGTATAAAGTAGGTCTAGACCAAACTCTTTATAAGTTATTTAAAGAGACCCAACCGATCCCCCCATACATGGGACTGCACTTCATCCTCCAACACCTTGACTCCCGAGGGACATATGTACAGATCCTGTTTGTGGACTTCAACACCATCATCCCAGGAATCTTCAAAGATAAACTCACCCAGCCGACTGTGCCAGCTTCCACCTGTCAGTGGATTAACAACTTCCTCACCGACAGGAGACAGCAGGTGAGGCTGGGAAGCATCTTCTCCAACGTCCGTACCATCAGCGCTGGTGCCCCGCAGGGGTGTGTTCTTTCCCTGCTGTTCTTCTCCCTCTACACATACGACTGCACCTCAGATGACCCGTCTTTGAAACTTCTAAAGTTTGCAGACAACACAATGGTCATCGGCCTCATCCAAGACAGTGATGAGTCTGCCTACTGGCACGAGGTGGATCGACTGGTCGTCTGGTGTGGTCAGAACCACCTGGAGCTTAATCCGCTCAAGACTATGGAGATGACAGAGGATTTCAGGAAGAACCCACCTACCCTACCCCCCCTCACAATCCTCAACAAAACAGTGTCTAGTGTGGACTCATTCAAGTTCTTGGGAACCACAATCTCCTGGGACCCTAAGTGGACCTCCCACATAGACTCTGTCAGGAAGAAGGCCCAGCAGAGGTTGTACTTACTGCGTCAGCTGAGAAAGTTCAACCTACCTCGGGAGCTGCTGGTCATCTTCTATACCGCCATCATCCAGTCTGTTTTCTGCACTTCCATCACTGTCTGGTTTGGATCGGCCACCAAGCAGGACAGAAAAAGACTGCAACAGACTATAAGGTCTGCAGAGAAGATCGTTGGGGCCGACCTGCCCTCCATCCAGGACCTTTACAGGTCCAGAGTCAAGAACCAGGCAGGTACCATGGATGCAGACCCCTCACACCCCAGACACAAACTGTTCAGACTTTTTCCCTCTGGTGGGTGCTACAGAGCTGTGTTCGCCAAAACCAACAGACTTAAAAACTGTTTCTTTCCCCAGGCTGTCTCCCAGATCTCCCCATAAGGCCAACTGTCAACCTCATGAACATTTGCACATTACTGCACTACTGTACCATAGTCCACTACAAATATTTCTAATATTTGTAATTTCAGTGTATATATTGTGGCAACACCAGGGGACATGTAGTGGAGGGACACTACATTCCCATACAGGAGCAGCGGCTGCATCACAAGATGGCTGCCAGGACACCAACTACATCTCCCACCACTCAGGCAGGTGTAGGTGCTTAAGCCATCTGATTGAAACAGGACCAAGAACCCTGAGGTGGGGCAGAACAGATATAAGAGCAGGAGGACAGAGAAGAGGCTGCTGAAAGGAGCTGGACTTCCAGGCCTGGAGGAACCCTCAGAGCAAAAGAACAGAAAATTAGAAAAACCCCACTGTTACAGGGAAGTGGACACTTTATGTTTGACTTTTTTTGGGGGGGGGATATGAGATAACCGTTTACCCCATTGGGACGCAGCTGACTTTTTGCCAGTGTTTCCAGCTGTATTGCACTGCCTCCCCCTAAGCCTGCCCTGGTGACCTCTCATGACATTACAATATGTATATGCATTTATATATAACCCCCAACCCTAACCCTAACACTGGAGTCAAATTCCTAGTATGTTTACACATACCTGGCAATAAACCTATTTCTGATTCTGATGCTGATTGAGACATCACCACATGTGTAGACAGTGGCGGTGGGAGGAGCCTGCAGAGGGAGGTGTGGGGGACCTGACCAAGGATTAGACAACCAGATGTCGGAC
Source organism: Remorina albescens (assembly GCA_034769265.1). NCBI lineage: Eukaryota > Metazoa > Chordata > Actinopteri > Carangiformes > Echeneidae > Remorina > Remorina albescens. Next base: position 3,299,240 of record CM068485.1, read on the forward strand.
TTTGAGTTTAGAGAACTGTGTGTCACTGATCCATTAAAATAGTAATCTGTGCAACAGGCATCCCATCATCAACAATCAAATTGCTGTCGCTCTGTTGCTAACAAATTATATTTCCATGGAGAGATGAGATGGGGGGGTGGCAGAGAAAAAATACTCTGAAGCAGCTGAGCTGATGTGTGACTGTGTGTCACTGCAGGGCGTCTCTGTGTTTTGTGGGTGTGCGTGTGTCTCAATTTGTGTCTGTGTCATTTCAATTACACAAAGACAAATAGAAAAAATGGAAGAAGTTTAAGTCTGAATAAATCAGCTGCTGGCTGCAGGGATTCTGTTTCCTGAAGCAGTTCCAGTGTGTGCAGGACCAAGATTAACATGAGGTGCTACACAATAATACATCTCCCTCCTCTGTGATTGGACACCAGGGTGAGAGGAAATAAAACGGGTGCTCTCTTCCCTCTCCAAGCAGCATAAACACACACTGTTCAGTCTCTCGTGTGATATGAAAGGCCTCTGGCTCTATTTTAGCAGCTGACGAAAGATGATATGTGGAGGAAAGGTGACGGTCAACCAATTTCACAACCAGCCTGAAATCTGCAGCTCAGCTTTCCTCCCATGGACACTGGACTGGACACAGACTTCCTGTGTCCAGTTCAGCTTTTACCATTAGATTTAAAAGGTCTGTGATGTCTGAGTGGTTTTAAGAGACACTGCAAGCCTTTAGACAATATAGATGAATCACAAAAAGGGCCAAAGGCAAAAATTGAAAGAACAACTGAGTGAACTAAAGAGAAAATTAGCCATTGATTAAAAAGCAGAGGAGCAGACTTTTACTCTAACTCGTAGTCATTCTGCATGAATAAGTAAATCAGCTGATTCAAAGCACCAGGTCTGTATGTGGCCTCTGAAACAGACACTTGTTTGGATCAATAGATAAACTCGTCCTCCTCTTGTTGAGCTTCAGTGGTCGTCAGCAGCTGACTGTTATTATCCAGCTAACATGAGAGTCAAAAGCTGAGCTGAATGAGAAATACAGATCTGAAGCTACTTCAAAAAACACTGAGTAGACCAAGAGTCATGGCCAACTTCAGATACCAGAGGGTTATTTTATCACCCCCGCCGACAGTGCATTCACTGAAGCTGCTCCACACACTCACATCTTTTTGAAGTCGCACATGTTGTACTCAGGCCAGTCAATGTAACACACCACCCGGCCGGGCAGCTGGACCGTGTTGGAGTAGTAGTACTGGGGGAAGGCCAGGAGCAGGGCCAGGACCCAGATCACCCCCACCACCAACTTAGTCTCTGTGGATGACATGCGCTGCTGCAGGGGGTGGATGATTGCCATGTACCTGCAGGCAGAAGAAGATGATGAGGAGTACTGCAGTCACATGATCTGAAAGTTAATGAGATAATGATGATAATTTAAGGGTCACACAAACCAGTTCACACTCAACACTGAATGTTCGTGGGGGGAGCACCAAAGGAACAAGGAGAGCATAAACAATCCACACAGGGAGAGCCCAGGGGATCAAATGCAAAACCTTCTTGCTGTGAGGTGACACTGCTAACCACTGGGCCACCCTAACTGAAACTGAAATCACATCAATCACAACAATCACAGTGTGATCATGTGATGCAGCTCTGAAGCCGACTGAGATTAACTCATCATGTCTCCGTCTCCTTCTCCAGGGTTTAGAGGCTGTGAAAGTGAAGTGTGAAACAGGTGTGAATATGTACAATTACTGTAGTCAGATTTGATAAATTCTCAGAAACCAGGACAACAACTTCCACAGTTAATCATCATCATCGTCATCATCATTGTCGTCATGATCGTCAGAAAGCAAGACACGATTTCATCCTCAGCACGGATGGAGACAGTTCACCTGGTTCTTCTTTAATCAGAGGAGCAGCCAGACCTTAAGACAATGTTCTTCACCATGACTGAGGCTGACCCAGACCAGTGACACTGAGCCACTTGAGAAAGTGAATGTGGACTGGATGTGCTGATTTGAATCCCTGTCTGCATCCTCTCAGGGAAAATTAAGTCCAGTGACATGGTTTGTCACGGACATTGATCACATAGGGCTTGAGCTCAGATATTATAGCTGTGGAAACAGACGGATATTAATAACGATAAACATCAGTGTCTACTGCATTTACTGGCTCTCTGGAAAAGGTTCTTCATGAGCCAAAGGGGTTTAATTAAAGATGTAATCCCACTAATGAGCCAAATTAATCTGCTAAATGGACTAATTACATCAGAGATGAGGGAAGATCTCCCAGCAACCCGTTGAGAAAATTGTGCCTGGGCTACGAACAGCCCCACCCCCATGGCGATGAGTCACCGGGGACCAAACACACACCTGGACAGAGGTCTGATCACGTGATCCAGGCTTGAACATCAGCAAGCGTCTGGACTCTGAGGTCATGGTCTGAGGCGTGATCTCATCACCTCCTCACTTGTGCTCATGTGCTGCTACACAGCATTGGCTATGTTGATCTTCTACTGTGGTCCAGATGTGGGCAAGTTCTGCTTCCTTTGGTCTCATCTTGGTTGACATGTGGCGTTGCTTCGGTCTGGTTATGGCCCAGATCTGGCAAACAGGAGCAGACTGGGGGGGGTAGCTTTAGCTTTACACTTTAGTTCTGAAAAAATAAAAATAACTTTTAGACCATTTAACTGGCTTAGTACCCAGCCAGCACCTCTAGAGCCTAGCAGTTAGTCAGTCCAGAACACTAGAGTCAAGCAATGAGTTGGTCCAGTCCACTATAGTCCAAAAATGAGTCAGTCCAGACCACTAGATTCCAACAGTGATTCGGTCCAGTCCATCAGAGTCATCATAGAGTCCATCAGGTCAGTCTGGCTTTGGACACTTTGTCTTAAGTCCTCATTTCCTTTGTCTGTCTGAGCCCGCATATTACCTGGTTCATCTCCAACCACTTCCCCCATACTGTTATGTCTCATCACCTCTTCCACAGCTGCAGGGTCTCAGACTCTATCCTAGTACCTGGTCACCTGGTCTACTGGTCCCTTGTTTCACTGTTGTACCCATTTTTACCTGCGTCACTTCAGTTTTATCAGTTAATAGAGAAGAATCAATAAAGCATCAGTCACAGCAACATGGACTCAGCACCAGACCAGAGTCCGGCTCTGAACCATGATGTGCCAACATCCTCAGGGGGATGGCAGGGGGACGGAGCTCCAGCATAGTCTTATTACATCTTTATGGTTCTGCACCCCCACAACATAAAGACACACACACATTTCTGTGCAAATCATATCACAGCATCAGAATCTGATTCTCTGGATAGGACTATGAGTTGGCAGGTGGGGCAGTTGGCAGCAGGGTCAGGATAAGGAGTAAAGGCAGCAGGGGCAGGTTAGGTGATAGGGGCAGCAGAGACAGATTACAGGCGTGAAATACGTATCCAATCATTATGCATCAGTGAGATATGAAGAGGCTGGAGAGTTGAACAAGGAAGCTGCCAACCCAGCTCTGATGGCTGATTTAATCCAGAGTTTAATTTTTCTGCTTCAGTGGCCTATGGGAGGCTCTTGTCGTTGGTGGTGGTGTTGCCATTGTTGCTGTTTTTATTGTTGATTTGGAGAATATTACATAAAAGTTGCACACACACACACATGAGAGCGAACAATCTGTAACAAACATACAGCACAAATATGCTCAAAGGCTCATAAGCTACACAGTCAGCACACATGGACACAGACATACAATCAGCCACACACAAACAATTTACAAACATGTGTTTCCATGTGTCTCAATGTAGTTTGACTTAGGTTCAGACAAATGGACGGATGACAGCTGACAGTGTTTGGACCAACTGATGTTAGACACACATACAGTGAATGAGTCGGGGTTGGAGGATTCTGGGGGGCCCACAGGTTCAATACACAGTTAAATGAGATCATTTGACAAGTTTCATGTTTTCAACCAAGGAGAAGTGAAGCCTGTTCTGTATTCCATCCTCTGAATTAGTAGCTGTTTCAATTTTTGTTTATGATGATTATTCTTATTTTATCAACAACAATAATAATTCTAATTAAAGCTGCAAGCAGTGATGAACAGACCCTCGCACAGCTGCACAACTCGGAGGCCCCTTGGACTCTGCCCCACGCAAACGCATTAAAACTTGAAATGTTTTGTTGTGAGTGGCATGTGTGCAATGTTTTTGTTTGTGTTTACTATGTGGCGCCGGAGAGCACCTATCAATTTTACATCATGTGGAAGTGTACAATGTGGAGAACACATCCTGTGAATATCATACAAATCAGACGAAATTTGCGTAATGAGGCCGGCCTCAGGAGGTGGCGTTCCTTGTGTGACTCAGTATTGACACATAGAGGTGTTCGGAGCAGGGTCTTATCATGTGTGCAAATTTGGGGTGGATTGGACAATGTATGCTGGAATTACAAGGACTTCCTTTTTTCCTCTTTTACAAATCAAAATTGCCACCATTGCCACGGCCACCTGGTCTAGTGGATGAAAAAAAATTTGATGGATTTTCATCTTCAATGTCTTGAAAGGAAACTGAATGAAATTTAATTCATTTGGATAAAAGGTGCAGAGGAGTTACTTTATTCATGAGGATTGCTGACTTCCTGTGTCCAGTAGGTGGCACTCTGGTTGTCACTCAGTAATAACAGATAGGTGTGTTCAGGCGAATTTGGGTCTGCTTGGACGATGTATGCTTGTGTTATGAGGACTTCCTCTCTCATGGCAATTCATTGAACTTGGGGCCACACCATGCTCCTCCGGAATAAAGGGCAAAAAAGATTTTGATATTTTTTTATAATTGTGGTCTTAAGATGATACTGCTGTGAATGTGAAGTCTTTTGGATTAAAGCTGTAGGAGGAGTACGTCCATCTGCGTCCTTGAGCATGACTTCCTGTGTCCAGTAGATGGCGCTGTAAATCTGACTCAATATTAATACATGGACATGTTCAGGTCAGGACTCTGATCATGTGTGAATTTAGACCTGATTGGATCATGTATGCTGGAGTTTTATAGACTTCCCTTTTTTATGGAGAAGCCTCAAAACTCACCTCACTGGGAAGCCAAGCAGGGACAAGTAACTAAAACAAATCAACTTTACGTCTTCGTGGTCTTGAGATGACACTGAACGAATATGAAGTCATTAAGATGAAAGCTGTAGGAGTTCGTTAAGGAACCGGGCTAGAGATTGCGAAAATCGAGCAAAAATCTCAAAATGGCCGACTTCGTGTTTGAGTGAGGGTATGGGTCCTTGAGACTTTTTTGTGCAGCATGTCATGAATTCTGCAACTAATGAAATATCGCAATTGCACGCATTTCTGACATGCTGTCCGAATTTCAGGATTTATGGGGGATGTTTAACTCCCCCAAAAGGCTATTGATCCGGCGGAAGAAAAAAAAATTAGACCTACAGATCCAAAAGAGCTCTCGCACTGGCGAGTGCTCGGGCTCTAATAATATCTATAACTGTAAACATTACATGATCACAATTATCAACAACAACAATCATTATCCTCATCATCGTAAAGTCTGACTTGACAACCCTAGCAGCTCACCTGTCTACAGCGATGGCGGTCATGGAGTATATGCTGGCAAACACGGCGGCAATTGGCAAGAAGTTGTGGAAGTCGCAGTAGACCGGGCCGAAGTACCACTCATTGTGAACCGCGTAAGTGAAGTTGATGACGGTGTTGAAAGCGGATATGGAGGCTTCGGCGACCGCCAGGTTAAGCAGGAAGTAGTTGGTTACCGTCCGCATGCGTTTGTGCGCGATGATGATCCAGATGACAGTGACGTTTCCGACCACCGACACCACAACTATACAGCTGTAGGCGACCGCCCAGAGCACGATCCTCCACACCGGCTGCACAAACTGGTTCCAGTACATGGTCCCGTTGATGGTGTCGTTGTAGCTACCGTTCCAGTTCGGCACCTTGGTGGAATTGAACAGAGGATCCATTCTGGATCCGGATCTGAGCCGCTTAGTTACACCGGCTGGAAAGTTTAGCTGCCACGGCTAACGTGACTGCGCTTTGCAGAGGCTTCACTGGAGGACATCCATCTGTAGACCAGGAGCTCCGAGCCCCAGAAACAGAAATGCCCCCCCACAGTCAGTTCTGTTCCAACTGACCCAACCGATACACCAGTCACCGTGCGTAAAAGCGTAAAAACGAAAACACGCCTTTTACGCCTGTAGTGGGACGAGTTCAGGTCAGGTCTGTTCTCCACCTGCTCTGGTCCGTTCTCCCCGTGCTCAGGTCCGTTCTTCCTCTGCTCTAGTCCGTTCTCCCCGGGCTCAGGTCCGTTCTCCCCAGGCTGAGGTCCGTTCTCCCCGGGCTCAGGTCCGTTCTCCCCGGGCTCAGGTCCGTTCTCCCCAGGCTGAGGTCCGTTCTCCCTGGGCTCAGGTCTGTTCTCCCCCTCGGCTCAGGTCAGTTTTCCCCGGGTTTAGGTCCGCTCCTCCTCCCGGTCTCAGATGCTCTGCTCTGAGACTCGGCTTGTCTATAGCTCCACTGCTCTCCAGCTGATGGAGCCGCCGGCCAATAGGCTGCAACTATGACTGATGATGAGCAGAGGTGCTGTGTCTGCGACAACCACGAGAAACCGGGGGAGTGGCTGATGCTATTCGATTAAATCTTCCCATAATTCCTTCACAGCCAATAACGAAATAACAAACAGCAGGAATGGGGGAATGAACAAAACAAAATAGCAAAATGAAACACAATACAACTTTATTTTCATTCCGCCTTCTCTCAATGGCGGTCATTCAGTCAGTCATTCCTCTGAACAAATAAATTGGCTTAATGTCAGAATTCCACTTGTTGGTAGACCCCCCCAGTGCGGACCATTATTATTACTTGAGTGTCACTGAAAGACTGCACACACGCGCGCGCGCGCACACACACACACACACAAACCTACAGGTTGCTATCTCAGCTTCATCACCGTCAGGTTCGTAGACTGTGACTCTAGTTGAAGCAGTGTCTTCTCCATCACAGCTGCTGGTTGCTCATGTTCCTCTTTATGTCTTTATGATGCTCCTCATACCTGCAGGTCCCTGTGCTGTTCACACTGGACTTTATCCATCATTCAACACTTTCCCTCCAATCCAGGGGTCGAATTGAGGGGGGATGAAGGAGGATGCCATCCCTTTTGTTAGCAAATTGACTAAAAACCATCCCCCTTGTTAATCTAGAATCTGTGTGGGCAGGTGGAGCTGGGCTGCTAGCTAAATTCGCAAGTCAGTTTATTTTATTATGCTCGAAGACCTGCACTCGTATTAGGAAGTGAAAGTTGAAACTGCTAGCGCTTGGTAGAACCAAAAAACACATGCGCGCATCAAGCTGCAGTCTCGCGTAGTCCCGTCTCAAGTGAGCATCACTTGCTCGTGTGCGCTCCTGTCTCGCGCGAGTGACGTTCACTCCCGCGTACATCACTGTATCTCATGCGTTGCCAGACACTTTTTACCGACCCCGGTAAACAGGCGCTGCGCCCCCCTGTAAAATTCTCAATGAAATTGAGTTTTCATCACCCCCCCACCCCAAGCGTAATAGGGCTGCTGCAAAATCACTTCAAAGAGTAGGTTGCGTTGCACTCGCAGGCTCTGGGTGCGTCTATGCTGCATAATTACTGAATGGAACGGGCGACACCTAGCGCACAAAATTGAAATACAAGCACTGCTACTCCTACGCTGTCACTGTTGAGTCAACCCAGTCTCATGGGAAATCGTGAAACTGTCACGTTTTATAATTTATTGTTTCGTGCGTGCCAGCACGATTTCCTCATTTTTTTTGTGCTAGCCAGAACGTTTTTCAAACTAATGTATTTCAATTGGAAGTTCATTTCGTGCGTACAAGCACAATAGTCGTATGCCACGGCGCACAGAAGGGGTTTGATTTAATTTAAAATTTTTAATTTCTGAACCTTGACAACAACTGAATACAACATTTTAATCATCAGATATTCCTCGTATATATTATCGTATATCTAAATTGGTCTTTCGTTTTTTATGTCATGTCAAGTCTGCTACATTTAAGAATCCAATGCTATATTCTGCGTCATATCGTCCCATAATTATGATCTAATGCTTTTACTCTTCTTTTACTGCAGGATTCAGGAATTTTGTGATTAGAAAACTCTTTTATGGTTATTTTGCTTTGTACGGCAAGTTAACATTTCGTTTTTTGTGGTTTTTTTTTTTTTAAGGTACCACTGACAATGTCATCTGATATTAAGGAACCCTTAAACGTGACTTTTTGTATTCATTCAAAAGATGGGGAAATCATGTTTCAACCAGTTGCATACACTTTTTAAACCTTTCTGTATATATAGAAACACAGCTAGACTTTAGCTAGCCTACAATACTAATATTTGTCTCTGTTCTCCTTGTAGTTTCTGTCAACCTATCACCGAACACTGACCCTGCATCTATACATATACACCCAAAGGCACTTTTAAGAGCCATCTTCTATCTATCTGTCTGTCCATCTATCTGGAGATGGTACAACATTGCACATGGTTGCAGAAGCAGGCAGAGGAGCTTAAGAACAAGGTGGCTGAGAATGGTAAGATGAAACAGACATCTTTATTGTGTAGTGCGTCTATAATGTGACGTCTTGTGTCCTTTGAAATGTAGACCAGGGCAACGAAGGAATTTGCTGTCTCTTAAAAAAAACAACTTTTCGAGGTGTCAGAGCAGTTGCAAGCGGTCCTCCAACAGTACAAGACTGCTTTAGGTCCTGAGGCCTCTGTCCATCTTCACTGAGAGGAGGAGGATCAAAGTGCCCTCAGCAGTCCAGACAGCAGTGAAGATGAAGAGGATATCACAATTTAGGTAATTTACTCAAGTATTTGTTTGTTTTGCAAACCTATACCTGTAAATGATTTATACAGCTTGTTCATTCTAGACTTAACCTTATTTTACCATGTTTTGTTTTGTTTTTTTTCTAGATTGATGCTGCATGACGGACTGGACTCAGTGCCACCAGACCCATCAGCCACATACCCACATACACATAAAAACACGTTAGAAAGCACACAATAAGATTTACAAAAAACACAGTAACATCATAAAAGTTGTAGTGCTATTTCAAACTGCAATGCAGAACACCAACTTACAGAGGCACAAAGGAGTTCTTGTACCGGTATAATCTGGGCCGCTGAGCTCGGTATTGCCTACCTGATGGTACCAGCTCATACTGTGAGTGTAGAATATGGGATGGGTCCTCCAGGATTCTCTTCACCTGTTTCAGTACACACCTTTCAGAGACTGTAGATTGTAATGATCTTTAAGGCCAATAATTTCCATAGCTGTTTGAATCAGGTACAGTAGCTGTGATTTAGCTGAAACAGGGAGGTTCCCAAACCACACAGTCATACCGTATCTGATTACGTGCTCTGATAAAACAAAAACATAATTCTCTGCTCAACTCTGTACACTCACAGTCTCCTTAGAAAGTACAATCTTTGGAGGAGTCTAACACACCCAGTCTACATGGGTGGTCCAGGTTAAAGTTCTGTCTATGTGGACACCAAGGTACTTGTAGGACTGGACTTGTGCAATTGGTTATGGATGACAACTTTGCTGTGATCACTGACTGCCTTGGGAACAAAAATAATCTCTGTCTTTTTAACATTGATTGTGAGATGATTGGTATCACAGACACCACTCAACAAACCTTTCCACTTCAGAATGATAAATGTTAGTGTTGTCATGTACCTGAAGTAAGCTCAGCACTGCAGAGTCATCAGAGTATTTGAAAATATAATTCTGTGAGTGACTTGCTGAGCACTCATTTGTGAACAGTGTGAACAGAACTGGTGAGTTGACTCACCCCTGTGGAGCTCCCATGCTTATGGTTTTTACCTAAGAAACACTATTGTTGACCTTAACTAGATTAGTTCTGTTTGTTGAAAAGGAGTGATACAATCTTATAACTGAAGGGCTGACAGCCAGTTGTTTCAGTTTCTGAATTAAAAGCAGAGCTAAAATTTATAAAAAAGCAGTCGCCCCACTGTCCTCAAGATGTTGGCCTATATCTGCTTTTTACTATATTGTTGAGTTATATACCGTGTCCAAGGCAGTGTCTATAGTGTTCAGAAATAAAAACCACTCTGTGCACATGAATGGAGCTCATGTATTGTTTCTGTGTTACTTTGAAACTTATTGAATATCATAAGTCTGTCTTAAAATGTATTATGGAACATTTAACTTACCTATGTACAATACATGTATATTCCCTATTATACAATTTGATACAACTTTATTAGATATAATTAGTTTTGCATCCACAGGCAGCTCTGTTCAGTGAACAAAGACACTAAAACATATGACATTATGAGACCAAATAATACACACATATAACTACAACTATCACTGAAACTCTTTCCGTCATCCCCCACTTTGGACAAAGGGCAATTTTCAAACTCCACCTTGGGGAGAGGGGAGACTGGATAGCAGCCAACAGATTTATGACGTTAGGTTATAATTTAATAATCATTATTAATGAGGGTGAGTAAATGGTGCTTAGTGTTTATAATCACCGAAGTCATCATCTAATCTGTCCTTACAATTTAAAGTTGGTGAAGTGCCTGTTTGGAGCACAGTGCTGCTGTTTTTGCCGGTGCGCACCCGGTGTTTCTCTCGAGCTTGTTCACTCGCTCACTCTCGATCAGAATATAAATGAATGTTATAGCTATGAAAATAAAAACGCGCAAAAACCCACGAAATTGAAATACTTTTGAGAAGGCTAATAATTCCGCATTCGTTTTTGTAGCAAAGGGTGATGGGGGGGTGGAGCTAGACCTAACTGTTGTGTGAAAAAATGACAAAATCCTTACGCCACTGAACGCATCTCCGTCAGTCAAGCATAACTATCTGAAGTCCCGTCTGAGAGACGTCTACTAAACCGTAATAAATGTATAAGTGTAAAATGTACATTTTCCCATAATATGACCATATATCCGTATATCTTAAGTTTAAACTTTTTGTATTAAAAAGTAACCAGATATATGTTTTCTCAGCCCTAATCTTGCAACCAAACCCTAACATCAATTGAAAAACTACAAATTGATGCGGAAAGGTCCGGAAGTTGCAATACACAGCGCTATACCCCGCCATATTGTTTTGTAGTTCCAATGTCTTTTCTCTATTATGTGAAGTCATAACCAGGAATATTGTTGGTTTATTAATAGGTTTTGAAGATGGGGAACACATTTAATGGGTCAAATTCTATGCTTCTTATTGATAAAATGGTAAAACCATGTTTTTTTAAGATTTTGGCCCTCATCAGTGGTGCCCCCTATTGACACTGATTCGGTTATAGTAGTATAGATCAAGAGCTTTCCAAAACGGTTGATCGCATATCTGTAGCACGTTTTGTTGCTTCTTTATAAGCCTTCAAAAACGTCCCAATTTCAAGGTTCAAAGGTCATTCCTGAGGAGAAGGAAACATCCACATGTTCCATTCTGAAATATGTTATTCCCTAGGTCAAGACCTTTCCAATGATGTCTTCATTGTCCACCTACGATAAAATTTCATTTTAATCTCACTCCAAGCCAAGCCTCTTTCAGGTGTACTTTCTGAGATGCCTTAGGGTCCCAGCTAGATAAATAAAACATCTTAAGGCCTCTTTAAAGGCCAAATATGTTCAAGATATTGATGTTTGCCTTCAAGACAGTCAGATTTTTCAATTTGGATCAGTTTAGACCCAATCTTCCCCATAAAAATATGTATTCTTGCAAATAAGCATACAAAAATATCCTAGGCCTAGCTACTGTACCCTTTCCCACACTCACAGGATAGATCAGCGGTTCCCAAACTTTCTCTACTGGGCCCCCCTTTGGTTCATAAAAATTTTTTCACAATGTCCAGCTTTGATCTGTATTTTGTCTTGATTGAGGCTACAGCAGAAAAAATCTATCTCACATAGGCAGGATGTGACAAAAAGAAGTATGGCCCATGCTCATTTCCTCGCATCATGCTGTGAAAAATCTGGCCTTTGACAGATCGGGTTTTGATATAGTTGACTGTGGTGAGCATTCAAGAACACTCTTGACATTGATTTAAACCATTTATTCCAACAAATGTTATACAGTTAGCCTTGGAACTGAAGGTTCCACTCCAGAATGAATGTGATTGGGTAGAGACTAATCAGCTGGCTGTCAGCTGACAACAGTTGGGGGGCACTTATGACTTCAGTGTCCTGCATGAATTTACGCAAAGTTTCATTTATAGGAGATGATAATTTGTGGATCTGCCAGTGCGCATTGGTCCCGCGCCCAGGTTTGCATTCACTGTTTGCAGAGTTAAGTAGCAGACCTAAGTGTATTCACGCTATAACTGTGTCATATGTGTTACTGTCTGATTTCTTCGGGTGGAGGCTGGAACAGTGTGGCACGAGTCAGGCCAGTGGGACCACTCGGAGCAGGGCCACTTGGACCAGCAGGTCCGCTAAAGGATGTTGATGTCATCAGAACTGTGGACGGAGCTGAACTAGGAGAGGGGTGGAGTGCATATGTGTGTGTTGTGAGAGAGGAGCGAGGTGGAACCCCGTCTGTGACAGAGGAGAAATGCAATGAAACTATAGCAACTTCTGCCGTGGGTGTCTCTATAGCAACAGTGCCTCAGATACTGCAGCATTCGCCTTACCAAAAATGACAAAACAGTGAGAAATATAATAGAAATTCTTTACTATGACATCAGTGAAGGTCAAACAAATAGCCTCAAATCATCCTTTTCCATTTGTTAATGATGTTTATTTCTTGATGTATAGCCACAACCTTTTGTCAACAAAGTTAACAACTTCTGTTTTTCAATATTGTGAAAGTAACCCAGTTTAAAAAGGCAATAAAATGTCAAGAACATGTAATACGTCAGCTGTGATTTAATAAAAGTGAAGTGTATGTGGAGTTCTCCATCTTATCTCAACTTGAAATAAACATTACCTTAAATACAGGATAGAAACTTGATAACATATATGCTGAAACAAAAATATTCACATTACACATTTTTATTTTTAAACAATTTGAAGAGAATCCTTTGGCTGCCAGGAATCGGCCCACTCCTTGCCACTGAAAACAGATGAGAAATGTTACTTTTGTTACTGGTGCTTGCTGAGTATTTCTAATAAGCTTAACCTTTTAACATGTATCAAGCACAGACCCTACAGAATATTCTAGAGGTGACCTCAAATAGTCGAATCAGACCTCTCCGAATCGAATCGTTGACTATAAACCTTGTCGTTCAATTGTTGGAAAATGTGGTTATGAAAAAAAGATTGTACCATTCTGAATAAATAGGGATGCTCCCTACTCCTGAACATCTGATTTTACATAGAATGTTCCTTATAATATAACCTCTCTCTCTCTCTCATCACCTGATGTTGTTTCCCGAAAATAAATTTCGAACCTAAAGTTCTATTTACAAGATTAAACTAAAGGGACTCGTTCTCTATCGATCGCGCAGCACCTATACACACACACACACACACAACAGCGCTATCCGTGGTGCACTGACACTCGACCCATGAACCGGCGACAAGCACTGATGTACATATCATGACCACACAATGATGGGACTTAACATTTTCATTCTCCACACACACTCGTTAATTTACAGCACACACTCGTACTCGTCATCCCTACACCATCCCCAAAAGGAGAGACGGTGATGTCATGCACGTAGCATAATGAGTGAGATCAGGAAAAGGATGGATGGAGAATGTCATGTTGTTGTAATCTTATACCAACTGAAGAATTAAATTTGTTTATTCAGGTGTTTTAGCTCTTATCTCTGGAGTGGAAAAATGACAGAAAAAACAACCTGATTCAACGACTAGCCAACTATAGAGCAAATCTGATTGAACTATGAAAATCCTTAGTCGAGGACACCCCTAGAGTATTCCATGTCTATTTAATTTCCACCTATTAAAGACCACTGCTACTTTGAACAAAGTAATTGATCTAAACAACTGAGTACATAATGAAGCAGTAATAAACTACAAGTTAAGTATTAATGCAGGGGCCTATAGAGGGAGAGATTAAGCAAAATTGCAGAATACATACCAAACTTGACAGGGCTCCCACCCCACCAATATCTCTGTTTTGCCCAATGAAGACAATAAAGAACAACAAAAAAGAAAGACATCTATCATTATTCTAAAAGGCATCAATCCCAATCTTAGAAATCAGCTATCATCTGTGGTTGCAGTCACTGACTTTTGTTGGTGCATTGGGACATTTCTGATATTTACATTGTTTCAAAATGATATGTTCAGTATAAACTGTGTTTTAATCTGTGATTGAGAAAGACTCTACAGATGATACACACAAGAATTTCTCTAAAATTAACAGTGCACGGTGTGGAATTTCAACAAATAAGTATTGTTTGTTTTTGCAGAGACAGTACATAATTACAAATAATTGCAACAGAGTCAGCTAATTTAAATGGGTGTCTGTTTACCCTGTCTAACCTTTCTCACTCTCTCTCTCTTTACTCTCCTGATGGGGAAAGTCTCAAGATGAGCATGGTAAGAGCAATCTGTGAACATAAAAACATAGCTGTTGTAGGTTTTTTTTAGATTAGGAGCAAAAAAAAAAAAACCCAAAAAAACAAAACAAAAAAAAAACAGTGAAGACTTGAGTGGTATGCAAGCGAGAATGGTTAATGCTTAGCATTTTATCAATATCTTAGCTGCAAAAGTTATTTGGTAAAATTAAACATATTAAGCTTGATGGATTTCCTGTGTTTTCTGTTAAAAATCATCTCTCATAAAAACTTACAACTATTAGGCAAATAACGTGGGGAAAATGACGAAAGCATCAACCCCTGTGATTACTTGTTCTGCAGCCAGGACCACTTCAGTCAAAGAAACTTAATTACAATTGCAAAATTTAATTTTGGCGGCGTGGCTCTTTTCTAGGACCTCCCTGCCCTTCCACATGCCTACGTGGAAGGCATGAGGCAGGGAGAGCAGATTCAGCAAGACCCCCAGAACAAAGCCAACACCAATGACACAATTATGACATTTGTAAGTCAGAACAAAATGAGAAGGAGGAGCTGGGTTGTAAAGCAGCAAGCTGAGGAAGCAGCAGAAGCAGATGGCCAGCCAATGCAGTTTAAATCAGCGCCCAATTGAATGAGGAGGAGATTGTCAGGGTCTGTGCTATTTGTCTAAACACACTTCATGAACTGTTCCTGTTTGCACATACATTTTCATACAAAAGTAAAACTCACCATTAAGTTAGATCATCCTAAGGGTGCCTAATGAGACATTATGCCTCAAGTTATTGCATATCACATACTACTCTTTGGTCATGCTCCACGCTCGGCGGGAATACAGTAACTATTAGCTTAAACGTAGTTGACTCAAGATAGCTAGACAAAAGTTAGAAGATATGGATATTTTTTCCCTCGCAAGTTAGAAGATTGTTTTCAGTCTTGTGTTTAGTAATGAAACCATTGTTAATCATTGTTTCAATATGTAAACCATGTGATTATTGGCAAAGTAAGGCATCAGCTAAACACCCCGCAGACACACATCTCAACCGGAGGAGGGTAAGCGGAAGAAAGGCAGAATCTGCTTTCCAGACAGCAAGTGGAGCTGTGGTGGGAGGGACTAGAGAGATATAGGACACTTCCACAATAATAGTAAGAAAAAACTATATTAAAATAATATCAGATGACATTGTCTGTGGCACCTAAAAAAAAAAAAAAAACAAAACAACAACGACAAAAAACGTAATGTTAACTTGGCATAAATGAAAAAGCAGGAAAAAAATATATCTGTTTCCTGCTTTTTCCTACAAAACAAAATAACCATAAAAGAGTTTTCTAATCACAAAATGCAGCAAAAAAGAAGAGTAAAAGCAGTAGATCATAAATATGGGACGATATGATGCAGAATATAGCATTGGATTCTTAAATGTAACCTATAGCCTTGACATGAAATAACAAAAAAAAAAAAAACAACGAAAAAAAGACCAATTTAGATATACGATATGAAATATTATATACGAGGAATATCTGATTATTAAAATGTTGTATTCAGTTGTTGTCAAGGTTCAGAAATTAAATAAAATCAAACCCCTTCTGTGCGCCGTGGCATATGACTATCGTGCTTGTACGCACGAAATGAACTTCCAGTTGAAATACATTAGTTTGAAAAACGTTCTGGCTAGCACGAAAAAAATGAGGAAATCGTGCTGGAACGCACGAAACAATTAATTATAAAACGTGACAGTTTCACGACGTCCCATGAGACTGGGTTGTTCTATATCTATTCATGTTGATTCATCTTCTACCGCTTATCCGTTTCCAGTCATGGGGGGATGCTGGAGGCAATCTCAGTTCATATCTGGCGAGGTACACTGTGGACAGGTCGCCAGGAGAGGGTTGTAGCCGATTCCGTGGTCTGTCCTGAGACCATGGTCTCTGGCAGGGACCAGTGGTCCCAACCACTAGGGGCGCTAGAGACACTGGTCACAACCAGCTGGTCTCTGGCACAGACCAGTGTTCCCTACCAGCTACTCACTGGTCTGTCCTGTGGTCCCTGTGGTCTGGATCAGTTAGTAAGTGGTCTGTGAAGCGGCTCTTGTAATTTTAGTACACCTTCTCCCTTTTCTCATTGCATTGGCAACACCGTGCTGACCAAATGTAGAAAAAATAAATGAATTTAAAAACTCATAATCTTTTGTCTGTGATATATGTGTGATAATATTGATCATAACTGTTAATAGAAATCATAAATCATTTTTCATGAATGAAGCCAATCCCAGCTCAGAGCGGGCGATGGCGGGGTCACCGTAGACATATCGCCAGTATATCGCAGGGCCCGAAATCATAATAATAATGTTTAAATTATTAGTTTTTGATCATCAATAGATCAGGACTACGTAGCCTCACTTATTTTTTTATTTTTTTAAGAAAATTGAAGGTTGCTTTACATTTGGTTTCTCGGTCATCTCATGGCTGCACGACCACCACCTTTAAACCAATGAAATGAAGGAAACGGTTCGTGATTGACTTCCTAGCCAATCAGGAGCAAGATCCAATTTCGATGGCAGGGGTGACCATATTGATCATATGCCATTTGTTTACAACTTCTAAAACCAAAGAGCGAAAAATTTGGTCTTTTGGATATACTCTATCTTTGCTTGGATTGGAATCCTTGGATTCACAGGCCCATTTCAACGATTTGTGTAAGTAATATTTAATATATAATACAACAATATAATGTTTTCAGTTTTATTCGTCGAGATATGCTTACGTTTTCTGACTCTTTTTAGATTTGAGCCATCTTGTGTCTCTTTGACTAGCCTAACTGAAATGTCATTGATTATAAGCCCCAAAACGTCACAGAATTATTCATGTTGCATATCCTTTATAATAATTATAATAATAATATTATTAAGAAGTAAATGTAGTAGCGAGTAATACCATTCATAGTAGGCTAATGATTACCTTGGAAAACGCTTATGTGCTGTAGCTATTTGTCTTTCGTGAATGACAGTATATAGAAAAAATGATTTTTTGCCTTGTAATTGACATTGAGCAGGCTACTTGGCAAATATGACTGCAGGTAAACAATTTCATTTCATGTGATATATATTTTATTTTGTTTGAGCTATTCATCATATTTTCAAAGTCAATTTCAGTCTACCAATAATACCAATTTGTACTGTTGTTTACAGCATTTACATCAGTAGAGGACTTTTACAAGAATGAGGAGAAGAACTGCCCTTACTGTAATGATTCCACAGTGGCAACCAGAGAACACCTGAACAAGATCCATTTAAAATATGCTGTGTGCTTCAGTGACAATGCAGTTGGTTCTTGGCTGTGTTCTCTGTGTTCTTGGCCCAAAGTGTTCATGGTCACATTTGTTTTCATCTTTCCACAGACACTTTCAGCATACCCTGTCGCTGTGAGGTGAAGCTGGCACAAAGGAGCCATTGGCACTGTCCGAAGTGCCAATCGGTTATACAAAGAAAACATTATTTTGAGAAACATCTGAGAAACCATGGTTAGATCACTCAAAAGCACAGAAAAAACAGATCTAGTGCTCTCCGTCATCAGCATTTTTCACGAAAAGTTATTTACACAGACTGGTTTAAGTAAAAGTAATTCATCACATCTATTGCCCATAAATTTTTGGTTTCCAGTAATTTAAAGCTGGTCTTGCATAAGTGCACCTTGGCATGACGAAGAAATGTTACTTTGGTTAATAGTGATACTGACTAACTGAAAAGGTCTCAAGATTTTATATCTATCCCAACATATGGTCAGAAACTTTAAGTTATAACAGTGTTGTTCAGAAATAACTGTTACATAATATTGATATTTCATTTTCCCCCCTCAATGGACAGGGTTGATTCTTCAGAGTAAGGCACTTCCCACAGGTATGTACTAACATAAGAAAAAACCTGCATTTGAATTGATACAATTGTATGAAAGGCCCAGCGATTTTGTTTTGTATAACTCTTAGTGAACACTGCCCACTGAAACTTATTTATGGTAATCAATGTTTTAATAACAAAAATGCAGTAGATATATATATAATTTATATTTTCATCATAGCACCTAAGCAATTATTACAAGCAAGTGTCTGCACACTGGATTTTATTTATATTGTTTTACTGTACTACAGTATGCCAATTTATACAGCCTGTAATATGTTTCTTCTCATTTTCTTCAGATTTGCTATCTGTGGAAGAGCAGCCATCTGACAAATCCATCCATCCATCATCATCCACTTCTCTGGAGTCGGGTCGTGGGCCAAGTACACTTGAAAACCTTTCAGTGTCCTGCATGTGATGCATGTTTTTCGAGTGTACCGACCCTAAGGAGGCATGAGTTGGACAAACACCACAAAGAAGAGCCAATCTTCCTTGTGGATGAGGAGAGAGGGATTTTTGTGACCACCCAGGACAAGACTGGACCACGGACCATAATCCATGTGTCCAAGTCCTTCACCAGGCAGGTCCTTGACAAGCTGCAGAGAGTTTATGGCCATGGCCATGGGCAGAGAATGTATTCATTTGGACAGAGTGAAGCACTTCAAGCACCACCAGCCACCTCTTCTGCTGCAAAATAGTATAATTGAGGAGATGTATGAAAAGGGGATGATTTCCAGCACTACCAAACAGAAATGCACAAACCTAAATGACAGAGCAACACAGGATGTGACTCCATGTGTGTATCCAGTGTTTTTTGAAGAACATGGATATTCAGGGACTAAGGTCAACTTTTATGTGTACACAACAAAAGTGGACAGTTGGGGTCGTTTTGGCAGAACAAGAGTGATACTGGAAGTGGAAAGTGGACATAAGGGTATACATTAATGTCACAGTTCTACCATTCCAACAGAATCTGGCTTGCTGTTACTTGATCACCCGTAAATATAGCCCAACTACATCTGTTAATTTAACATTAATAAAGCTGGTGTTTTTTTCCTTTATTATGTTTTCCTATGATGTCCTGACCTAAACTTTTTTCATTTATGCAGGCCACCATTGACATCCTTATGAAATATGAGGGTTTTTCAAGACTATACGCGGAGAAAATCCTAGGAACCCTCATTGAGTGATCAGGTGCAACATCAACAAAGAAGACGCATCTGTTATTTGTTACTGCACTCAATGCTACTTCAACTGAATATGCAATTAAACTTTTGGAGTTTTGTTCTTGTTGTGAGGCAACAGGACTAACCACTATGCCGTGCTGCCCAACATATTAATACACGTCTGAATAGAGTGAACGGACAGTCCATAATGATTGAGAACTTGATATACCTCTCCCACTTTGTATCATATCCATACATTCATGTCCTCCGGTCTGAAGGAGACATCATCATCAGCCTAGTTCTAAACATCAGATCTGCAGATGATCTCAGAGACATTAGTTCTGAGCTCATTTTTCCTTGATTTGTCTTCTGTGTCAGACATAAAAAAAATCATTTGTCTGCGCGGATGTGTCCTGGGAGACAATTTTGATGGATCCATGGGAAGGATTTCTCCAGGAATAATATATTTTGTTCTTCTGTGATTTGAATTAAATCTTATTTTAGTCACAGTTTAGTGCATTCCAAGGACTGATCGCCTGTTCTGGCAACACTACAGAAAGTAGTGGTTCTGTGTTTTCGCAAAACAACAAACACTCACTGCTTCTGGTCCCAGTCATTATGCTAGATGAGCAACGGTTCACTGATATAAAACGATCAAAGGCCTTATCAAGCTGCCATTACCCATGACCTTAAAGCATATTATGACAAATTACATCTCCTGCTAATATATAACAATCTGAACCCAAATCATGTCCACCATAAAACAGTTATTCATATTATAAAAATAATATTATAATTGCTATTTTTTTATTATTATTAATATTAAATTTTATGTTACTATTATTATTATTAATCATCATCATCGTCATCACGGGTTGCCTGGTTTTTCCATGGAAGAATTTTAGTGGGCGGGGTTTGACGTCATTGCGTAAAATCGTGTAACGTAAACCGTTCGGCGCAAAAAATTCAAACCGTGAGCTGGAAGTTGTATCCTTGCGCTGGTGTCTACGGCCGAGTTAAAGTACAGCAGGACGGACAGTGGATATCAGGAGGTTTGTTGAGAAGCAGTCAGGGTTGATGTGATTTTGTTGTCTGTCGGTCACTCATTTATATTATCAGAGAGATAGTGAGGACACACTTCAAGCCTCTAATGCTAACCGCAGCTAGCGGTCCGGGCTCTGAATTTGATGTCGCCTCATTGTGCTGGTGGTGGTTTGGGTCAACTGTGGATTTGAAGTTTTTAGATAAAGTTTGATATCTAGACGTATGTTGATGCGGGCATCTGACTGACTGAACGCTTTTTTCAGCTGCAATACGTTCGTTTATGTTGCGTCGAGTTAAAGCTAATTCAAAACGACCAAAGTCACGATCGAACAACATAACTTCACTCATCATATAGAAATATCGCAAGAGCTGTGATACAAGTTGTGATTGTCCTTGTATCTTAAACTGTCACCGGTGAGCAAATGTGTAATAAAAGTCTTGTACAGTAAAGTGAGCTCGGTTGAACACGACGGTTATAAACATGAAACTAGCTTTCCCTTGATGTTTACGTGAACATTCTGCTGTAAATACTTTAGACTCGTTTCTGTCGAGCAATAGTAATTGTTTCCACGTGAGATTGTCCGGTAATATCTTGTTTACATGTGAGTGTCGATCCACTGTTCACCAGGAGAGAAGACTGTTTACCTCTGTCAGTGAGCTAAAAACGAGAAGGCAAGGAGATTGACATAAATGTCAGCTGCCTGTGATGTTCACACTAAAATAAGTAACCAGGCCATGCTTTATGTTCACTTTCTAAAGATTG
Source organism: Remorina albescens (assembly GCA_034769265.1). Taxonomy (NCBI): domain Eukaryota; kingdom Metazoa; phylum Chordata; class Actinopteri; order Carangiformes; family Echeneidae; genus Remorina; species Remorina albescens. The sequence continues at coordinate 3,320,616 of CM068485.1, forward strand.
AGGGACTTTTCTTGAAACTGGTCTGTGTCCCGCTAAGATGAGTGCAGCCTCCACGCCCGTCTCCCGGGTACATCCAGAATGGATATCGGCCTCCATGAAGAACAAGGGTCTGTCCCCTGCAACTTGCAGCACCCCTCTGCTTGCTGCATTCCCTGGTAATGATGATGAGCTGGAGCGACGTCAACGTCGAAGGTCAAGGGTCATTGACCTTCAAGCTGCCAATGACTCGTCCTTCAACGATTCTGCATCTCACAGGTAAACCGTGACCTTCTGTTGTGTAACACGTATAGTATGAACCTGAGCAAGCGTTGATTTCTAAATCCTGGTTGAACTCAGAGAGCTTTAACAGCCTTGTACATTTAGAAAGTTGAAGATGTCCTCTCTATGCAGTGTTACAGGTACTCCTGCTGCTGTGCCCAAGTTATCTAATGCACAGATCTCAGAGCATTACTCCACCTGCATAAAGCTCTCCACCGAGAATGTGAGTGCACATAAACTGTGTGCAGGACTACAACTGTACTATGTTTTTAAAGTGTTGCATTTAATTAAATGCAAATCTCCCATGTGCATATGAGTAGCTGTGGGTTTGAGATGGAGAGCGTTCAGAACTTTAAAGGGGAAATCAATCTAACATTTTTTCTTTTTGGCAGAAAATCACCACAAAAAATGCCTTTGGTCTGCACCTGATTGATTACATGGCTGATATTCTCAAACAGAAGGATTCTGAGCTCACAAACTTCAAGGTTTGAGTTTCTATCAATTTTATGACCCTTCAGAAGCCACCCTTGATTAAGTTACTTTATATTTATAAGTTTATTTGTCTACCTAGTTATCATCGTTATGACATCGTTTATTCGGGGGGGGGGGTCATTTTCTCAAAAAAATGTGACTAGAACTTTTTTTTCAAATGGAGAAATTCAGTACTGACATACAGTGATGAATTGAGGTGAGGAATTGATATGGAGCAGCAGAGCCTGAAAATAGCTTAGTATTAATCCTTAAAAGTCTTGAAGCCAGTGAAGGAGAGGTGTGAAGGTTTTGGTAAAGTCTGCTTTCTGTGTTGTGTCTCATCCATTGATCCATTGTCTCCCTCTCATCCTGAATTGAATTAATGAAAGCTGCAGATGCCAGTTGGGAGAGAATTTTGTGTTTTTAAAGGTGTGTCTGTTCTTACCAAAGGTTGCTGCTGGCACTCTGGATGCCAGCACAAAGATCTATGCTGTGAGGGTGGACGCAGTTCACGCTGATGCCTACAGGGTGCTAGGTGGCCTGGGGGCCGAGACCAAACCTGGAGAGGGTGAGAGTTCTCTTTCATTTTCATTTCAAAGGATGAGGTTTTCAGGCTTTTTGTTCACTCATGTTTGTGTATCAATAGATCACACTCCTAAGGAGGAGGAGGGCAGAGAGGATGATGGGGGTGAAGTGACCGCCAAGCAGCCAAAGAAGAAGAGGCCTCCAAAGAGGACGGTGGAGCAAAACTTGAGCAACATTACCAGTGCTGAGTCCGAGAGGAAGTGTGAGGTGAGCGTACACTGGAATCAAACACATGGTAAAAGGTCAGTCATTAACATGATACCTGTCTCTCACTGACTGTTGCTATGAGCTGGAAAGCACTCCATCCGCATACTGTGATTCTGTAAAGCCCCTTTTCCACTGGTCACATCCCACTAAGACCTGCTATCATCCAGTCTACAGTCAGGGTTCTCACTCAGGTTCTATGACCCTGCAGTAGATACAGATATTTATTAGCTCCAATCAGTACTGATGTGAACACACTTTTCTTCTTGATTGAGTAGAGTAGGGAGAGAATGAGAGCAAGAGGAGGGGATACTCAATACAGATGCAAGCAGGAACATATGATAATGTATGAAGTACATAGAAATAAACAGGAGCAGCAGGCGTTGCAGGAACATAATGAGGATAGGAGGAGAGAGGAGAGGAACTGGGAGAAACAAGAACTTCGGGGAAACATGGTTAGTAGTATGTCGGTGCATGCAAAGGGGAGGGAGAGGGGGAGAGAGGTGCTCAGTGCTTCCCCCAGAAGTTTAGGCCTATAGCAGCATAGCTAAGGAGTAAATTAACTGTTACTTTTTAACGATAAACTCTGTCATATAGACAAGTTTTAAGAGAGCAAAGTTGTCTACTAGGACAGTAAGGAACTATGAGCTATCAGATACAATGGAGCTTGGTCATTAAGAGCTTTATATGTTAACAGAAAGATTTTACATTCAATTCTGAATTTTACCGGCCACCAATGAAGAGCAGCTAACACAGGAGAAATGTGATCCCTTTTTCTAGTTCCTGTTAATATTCGTGCAGCAGCATTCTGAATCAACTGAAGGCCTTTCAGGTATTTGTTTGGGCATCCAGATAGTAATGAGTTACAGTAGTCCAGTCTAGACATAACAAATGCATGGACTAGTTTTTCTGCATCCTCTCGAGACAGGATGTTTCTGATTTTCCTAATGTTTTCGCAGATGAAAGAAAGCTGCCCTACAGACTTGTTTCATGTGAGGGACAAAGGACATGTCCTGGTCAAAAGTTATTCCAAGATTTCTTACAGTGGAACTGGAAGCCAAAGTAATGCCATCCAGACTGATTAGATGATAAGGTTTCTATGAAGTGCTTAGGGCCAATTCAGTTGACCAAGTTTAAATAAGTGTACCTGCTAGCTTTGGAAAACGGTCTGAGTGGAGCAGCGTGTTATTACATCAACACTACATGGTGTACTAGATCATCAGCACTGCACAGACTCCACCTCTATTTGTATCTGGAAGAATGAACTTTTCTGAAATCACATTATTTTTAAAATCCATCATCAAATTTTTTATATATCTCTACAGATGTTCAGATGTAATTCGGTTATGTTCACTAATCTCTGAGGATTAAGAACAATTATTAGATTTGAGTCACAAAATTTCATTTCCAGCATATGTTTTTATCTTTGGTCTTCATTGCGCCTGTGTCACCTCTTCAGACCCAACTGGATCTTCAGTAATAAACTGAACATTTAACTGTGATAACTGCCCCTTGTTGACCAGGTGGACCCCATGTTTCAGAGGATGGCATCATCCTTTGATGAAAGCAGCACTGCTGGGGTCTTCCTGTCAGTTCTCTTCAGTGAGAACAGTAGCTGTGAGCTGCTCTTCCCGTCTTACATGACCCTGCTCCAGTCCAGACCCTCCTATTCCCCCCCTCCTCCACAGGGAGTCTCCGCCTCCCCCTTCACAGGTAAAAACCTTTGGCCCAGGCTCAATGATATGCATTACACCTTAAACACAACTGGTCGTGTTCTGTGGCTGAGTAACTGTCTCTCTGGATTCTTCTGTGATGTGTTTCCCTCAGGTGGATTACAGCGTTCCCAAGAAAAGAGCTCCATCTGCCCCTCATTGCAGGACTTTTCCTTCACAAGCTGGAGCCCTGAGCAGGTCAGACACTACATAACTACAGAAACTGATTTAATACACTGCTCTCATCAAATACATGTTTCAACACAAAGCTGTATGACCAAGTCAGCCTCAATCGAAAGACCACAAACTGAACATCCAGCAATTTAAGGTCCATGACATCATACACGTGATCCCAGTGTGACGTTCCTCTTTTAGACTATTAATCAGCTCCTGGAGAAGATGAAACAGGGTGAACATGTGTTCGATGTGAATGCTGAGCCTGAACCTGAACCTGAAGAGGACGACTGTCCTGACTTTGATGCTGACTATGAGGAGGGACTGGCCAACAGTGAGGAGGGAACCAAGGAGCACAGGGACGGCTGTGAGGCCTCTGGTTCCAGCAAAGGAAGGTAAAATTAACTGGTGTCCAATAATTTCAACTGTCTCCGGACGAGCAAGCGTGTGTGGGGTGGGGGTTGCATTACCACCAGGAGAGAAAGAGACATTTTAATTCATTAGAACACAATGAATAAGACAAAATCCAATACTGTTGGCCTGTGAAGCTCTGTCTGTCTCTTTCTCTGTGTCTCTGTCTCTGTCACTATGTGCATCTGTCTCTGTTGGTTTAAATTGTCACTTGTGCTGTTGTGTCTGTGGTCTCAGGGATGTGATTCCCATCGGAGAGGGAGACATTACCACCATGTGTCTGCAGTTGTCCTCTCAGCCCAGGGAGTACTCGTATTTCAGCCCAAGGACCATGGCCACGTGGGCTGGACCAGGATACTGGCAGTTCAAGCCAAAGCACAAGTGTGAGTGAAGCTTGTGGGTGAAGAGATCATCAGATGGAGGGAAGTTCATTTGAGTGTAATTTGTCCATGTGGTAGTATGACGGCAGGCCAAATACTGTTAGAAATATTTCATTCATTCATATTCTACAGCTTATCCGTTTTTGGGATTTGGGGGATGCTGGAGCCAATCCCAGCTCACATTGGGCAAGGGCTGGGTACACCCTGGACAGGTCACTGGTCCATCACAGGGCGAACATACAGAGACAGACAGAGATGAACAAACAGTCACCCTCACACTCATACCTATGGGCAATATAGAGTCACCAATCAAGATAGACATTCATGTCTTTGGACTTTGGGAGGAAACCGAAGTACCCGGAGTAAACCCACGCAAGCATGGGGAGAACATGCACACCCCACACAGAAAAGCCCTCGGCCCAGGAATCGAACCCGTGACCTTCTTGCTGTCTCTGGTTAACAACTATCCCACCGTGCTTCCTGAAGTATTACATGTATTTATTTATTTATTTGTTTGTTTATCATTTATCTCGGTCCCCAAATGAGGCTTAACATCTTCACAGCTCTTTATTGTTTTGCGAAAGACTTTCCTGATCTGATGTTAAATATCCTAAGACATTAGTTGTTGGCTGCTCGGTGTGAGAGATGGAGTTTAGCTGGTGAACGTTTATGTAGGTGGACTGCACAGACCAAATGTTTGCATAAAGGTTGTCTTCCTGCAGAGTAAGAAAATGTCTCATCTGTCTTTAATATCCTGCAGTGGACCACCTGCCTGACAAGGAAATTCGCAAGAGGAAGCCCAAGAAGACCTTTGAAATTGATTTCAACGATGACATCAACTTCAACACCTACTTCCGCACCACGAGGGTAAAACCCTTTAATGCTTTTCCATCCAGACATCATGTATGGGAGAGGCATCACCTGGGCAGGCAGGTTAATACACTGTCAGCTGTAAAATTAATACCGTGTATCTATACAGTGACTGTAACAGGTTAGATTATTGATAATTAATTATCATAATTTTCCATGTAGATCCATATTGTCCTGCAGTCCAGAGTTGTGACACCTGAGCATATCCTCTCTGACAGATGTAAAGGCATTATTGCTCTTTTTGGTGTGGTAACCATAGCAACAGAGAATATCCAGTTGTCATGGAATCATTTCTGTCAGTGACTGTCTGATAATCCACCGATCAGGGATGTGTTCAGTCTCAGTGGTCAGGGTTTCATTGTTAGTTGACCATCATTAATATAAACCCCTGTCCATGTGTGTCTGAACTCGGTCTTTGTGTGTCTGGACTCTGATTTGGTGTGTCTAGACTCTCTCTTGACATGTCTGCACTCAGTCTTTGCTTGTCCTTTCTATGTCTCCACAGGCTGCCACCACTAACAGCAAGTCAGGTCTGAGCTCCAGCAACAAGAAGACAACACTCCCAGCAGACTTCCAGTTCCCTCCAGAGACTCTGTCCCAGCTCAGCCTCAAACCATCCAGCTCGGTGAGCCCCACACACACCTACCTAGCTATAGGGACATGTTCATCATCTCTTTGCGGAGACAACCTCCTGTTTCTGACATGTTATCCATAATGACACGAAGATGGTGCCCTGTTAAGACTCCTGTGTGTCTGTCTCAGCTGACTGCAGAGGGTCAGAAGAGACTGTCTGCAGAGATTGGAGAAAACATCGGAGACTACGACTACAACAACGCCAACGACATGGCCAACTTCTGTCCAGGTCTCCAGGTCTGAAACCATCTCTGTCTTGGGAAGGGTTATCGTGTTCTAGCTCAGATGTGTCTGGTGTACCTGAACAGATGAAGCAGCTCAGCTGCATCAATGGGGCCGCTGTGATTGGATCATGCCATCACTTATTATTTGAAGTCTGATCTGTCCTTGGGAGGTGGATGGAGCACTGTCAACAGCTGGGAGTCCCAGAACCTGATCAGCATAATTTTTTGCGATTTATTTCTCCTTCCTCTTCCTCAGGGGGATGACAGTGATGATGATGATGATGATGATGGTGAAGGGTTTCCTGGTTCAGAGGACACACAGCCGTCAGGTGCCAGTATACCTGTGGCTTCTCAGGAGCTGGAGGGGGTGTCCACTTATGGTGAGGAGGACCTGGTCCCTGAACCACACAGGGTGAGTGAGCTCAGATCTCAGTACAGGGTGGACGGTATCAGGCACAGATCTGATCTGGATCTGCTTCATGAGCTGAGAAGATCCAGTTCCTGAGCCAGTCCCTCAGAGTTGTGGAGGCTGTGAACAGGAGGTAATGATGTCACCGCTTGTTCCTGTAGATCAACAAGATTGAGATAAACTATGCTAAGACTGCAAAGAAAATGGACATGAAAAGACTGAAGAACAGCATGTGGACCCTCCTCACTGAGAGTCAAGAGAAGCCCACAGAGGTACAAGACCCCATCCCATGGTTCAGTGTAGGTCCTCCAGCACTCTACTGATGCTGTCCTTTCCCTCCATTTTCCTCCAGGTGATGCAGACTGTGGACCAGCCAGAGGTGTGTGGGGAGAAAGTCTTCAGCCAAACCACAATGACGCTGCTTCAGAGGTACGAGTTATAGTGACTGGACATACACCTATTTTAGCTTAATGTTTCTATGAAAGTGATGGAGCACCTGTCTCTTCCCCTTGGGGGCTCCAGGTTACCTAACACCATGGCACAGAACCTGTCAGTGCCTCTGGCCTTTGTTGCTCTGCTGCACCTTGCTAATGAGAAGGTGAGTTTGCTTCTTACTTGCTTTAACTCTGTAACAAAAAGATTTTACAGCCAGAGGAGGCTGATTCACTCCTGTGGTCATAACACAGAATACCAGTCAGCAGCAGTTTAGCTTAAGTCCTGGTCCTGGTCCTCTAGAAGGCAACTTCTTATCTTGTTATTTCTTAACATCAGGTGATATGAGGTCCAGGTTCTGTACTGCATTGCTGATTAGTATTTAATTGATTGTTCAGTAGCTTTTCCCTGAAGTCACGATTCTTCAGCATATTATTGATTATTAATATTACAGATAAAAACAGATAATGATGTCATCAATGTGATGTTATCATCATCTTTCATGCTCAACAGAACCTGGAGCTGGTGAAGGTCGACGACATGTCAGATATCATCATCAGACAGGGTCACTGAGGAAGGGGGCTGATGGGACAAATTGCTCTTCTTTTATTCTCTTCTTACTTGTACTTGTTCATCTTTTTAACGTCTTCTTTATAGATTATGTTTTAACCCATTTTAGTTTAGCAGATGTGTCACGAGAGGCTGAACTATGAGTCTTTCCTTGCACTAGGAGGTGTCAATTGTCTCAGTAGATAATTTAATGCTCAGCTGCTGCTCAAATTTGTACATTGTGGAAAGAAATAAAAGCCTTTTTTCTAAAATCCTTTCTAACGGTTTATCCTTCAACTTGAGGCTTCAGACGGTTAAGTAACATATTCTCAACACACGTGTTGACACCTGGTAGAAAACCTGTTTTTCCCAAATGGACGCATTGACCTGGATTATTTTTAGCTATGAGAAGCCGCCAGCAGCCACTGGTCGGCATTTAAGCCTTGCCACCTCCTCCTGGGTCAGAGGAACCGGTTCATCAGGGGCCGAGCTGCTGGTGGGGCGGGACTCACTGGTATTCACTAGGGCATCATGACATAAATCTACTGAGGGACAGGGAGGAGTCAATGTGATGAGGAAGACTCCTCATCACAGGAGGCAGCTATATTTTACTGTCATGGACTGATTAATGAAATTAAGGGATGGGAGTTTCCCTTGAGTTTGGGACGTGGATCAGTTCAGGATCAGGAGATAAAACCAACTTCAATAACAGAATGAGAGCTCTGATGTGTAACATTAAACATCAACACTGTAATAATCCGATGTCTTCACCACAGATTTCTTTCTTCAATGGAGATGTAATCACAATCTAATAAATATTTAGTGTGGATCTTTTTAATGTAGTTTATGATTCCTCAACAGTTTTTGTTTAGCTTTAATCCATTTGTTTTTAATTCCTTCTTCACATTTGTTCAGCTGCCGTTCATGAGGACCTACTGGTTGAATGATACAATGGTACAATGATTGTCTTAATGACAGTGGTGTCCAACTCCTATTGTCAGCTCTGAGCTCACACTGTCTTTGAATACGTCACACCTGTTCGATGAGGCAGAGGACGTCAGTGCTTCAGCACGAATATATCTGGAGACACTTTTATAAGTGATCGTGCCGCCATATACTGAAAACACCTTTTTGCGTCACCAGCCCCAGGACCAGTCAAGATGCTGTATTTTACAACAAAACCGGAAATCAGGAGGCCTGTCTTCAAAGTAAAAGTATGGTGTGTTCAGGATCCATCGTGGAGAGATGTTCTGCAGAGTGAATATGCCCGTGCTGTAACTGTATACAAAGGTTTAACTTTCACACACACGTTGGGGCCCCAGAATAAATGTGCTGTCGGGGAAGGTTCATAGAAAGTGTTTTACTGTGAAAATTTGTACAGGAAGAACTGAATGTTATAGTTGTCGTTACACCTGAAACTGAAGAATTCAGCTTGAAGGAAAAAACAAACAAACCAGGAAGTCAAACAGAAGAGGAAACAATCGATTCGGCGGCGCATCAACTTTCAAGTCCTTCAAAAGGCCCTTAAAAGTCTTACAAGGTCGTTGAAAGGCCCTTAATAACATATCAACACAATAAACCAACTGGACCCGGTTTCGGACAGTTCCCAGCAGGATGGACGTTGATCCAGTAAGTTAATGTTTCTTTCTCCGCCGTCACAACAGGTGATTTCACCCAGAAAGCAGGATCTCTGCTGACGGGCAATTCGCGCACCTGTGCGGTGAACCCAAGAGTGAAGTCAAAGTAAACAAGTGTGAACTGTCTCACAGTCAGACAAGAAGACAAAGAACAGCCAAACAAATGGCCTGATTAAAAACCGATATTGTGAGCTTCTGATCTTTATCTGCAGCTCTGAGTCCGCTGAACTACACCAGAACAATAACACCTATAGAACTCCTGATGGACTCATGAGAATCTCAGGATTTCTAGGCATCTGGTTCTGGTCCCGCTGGTCAGGTTTCTGGTTCTAACAGTCTCTGGTCCAGTCTATGGTAAAGTGACCAGATTTCTGAAATGAAAATCGGGGACATTTTCAGCGCGGTGGTCAAAAATCAAATGTTATCATTATGAAATGAATTACAGGGGCAATTACATGTTCATGTATTTTGACAATGCGTATTAAACGAAATTAGTAGCCAATAAGAAGTTTCTAAACTGCTAGTCCCAACCCAAGTTCCAGCCTCTCACAGTCACTTCTGCCCTACCTAACGGTCTTTGGCCTGGTCTCTCTTCTGGTCTCTGGTTCCTCTAGTGTGGCCTCTTGTCCCTCTAGTATGGTCACTGGTTTGCCTTCTGGTCCTAACAGTCTTTGGTCTGGTCTCTGGTCCCTCTGGTTTGACCGCTGGTCCTAATTGTCTCAGGTCTACTCTCTGGTTTTAACAGTCTCTGGTCCTTATAGTCCCTAGTCTGGTCTTTGGCCCTTATAGTCCCTGGTCTGTTCTCTGGTCCTAACCGCCTCAGATCTGCTCTCTGGTCCTAATGGTTACTGATCCTAACTGTCTCTGGTCCTAATGGTATCTGATCCTAACTGTCTCAGGTTCTAATGCTCTCTGATACTAAATGTCTTTGGTCTTGTTTCTAGTCCCTCTGGTCTTAACCACCTCTGGTGTGCCCTCTGGTCCTAATGGTCTGTGGTCTGGTCTCTAGTCCTAACGGTCTCTGGTCCCTCTGGACTGGTCTCCGGCCCCTCATGTCTGCTCTCTGATCCTTACAGTCTATGGTCTAGTCTCTGGTCCCTCTGGTCAGATATCTGTTTCTAACGGTTTGAGGTTTCAGTCAGACCTGATAAGACTAAATACATTTATTCAAATGAAGAACTTTGAATCTTTAAAGCTGTAGAAGCTCGATTACTTCACAGAGAGCTGTCGCTCTGTCCTTCTGTCCACCCATCCATCTGTCCTCTGTACCTTTGTCTTGTGTTCGTTTTTCTGTCTGCCCTCTGTCTTCCACCCACCTGTCCTGTCCTCTTTTTCTTTTGTTCCAGGAAGTGGACATAGATAAGATTTATTGTCTGTCACAAGTAACAGAGATTCATCTTAGACAGGCTCAAACAGGAAATCAAAACTCAGACATGCTAAAAAAAAGGGGGGGGGCTGTAGAGCGCAGCATGTGTTATTTTAGGTTGTTCAAGATGGTTATTGCAGAGGGGATAAAGGATTTTTTGTAGATGTTTTTTCCAGGCGTGTGGAACCTTGTACCGTTTTCCTGATGGCAGCATCTGAAAGCAGTGGTGGAGTCGGTGAGAGGGGTCTTCTGTGATCAGGGTGGCCTTCCTGATCAAAGTCCGGCTGTGCAGTTCTGAGAAGGGGAGTTTGTGATGAGCCGATGATTTTGCTGGCTTGGTTAACTATCCAGGAAAGTTTTGCTTTGTGTTTAGATGAGAGGAAGCTGTACAGGGATGAGATGTTGAAAATGAGTTTGGATTCAATCAGTGACCGGTAAACCAAGGTTAAAACATGTTTGCTGACATTAAAAGTTCTTAATTTCCTCACCAGGTAGAGGCACTGTTGTGCTTTTTTGAATATGGTGTTTGTATGCTGAGAGAAGGAGAGGCAGTAGTGCAGGTCAATTCCGAGGTATCTAAAAGATTCAACCTGCTCCACAAGGTCCACAAGGTGTTGTCAGTCAGGTGTGCCACAAGGGCCGTGTCATCAGCATTTTTAAAATGGTGCATTCCCTCACTGTTACAGGTGATGCTGTTAGTGTAAACAGAAAAGAGAACATGAGATGAAACACAGTCCTGGGGCACACCTTTTTTAAATCATCTTATTTGATTTAAAACCTTTAAAAAGCACCTGTTTTGGCCTGTCATTTAAAAAGTTCCTGATCCATAAAACCAGTATGGGATGAGCTCAAAGCTCTAAAAGGCCATGCAGCAGGGTGTCTATGTTCACTGTGTTAAAAGTCCATAAATAAGATCTTGGTGTGAGGGTGTGCAGAGTCCAGGTGTTTAGAAACAGTATTCAACAGTGTGAGACTTTAACATTCTACATCTCCTTTACTCTCTGCATGCATTCGCACAGCACAGAAGTCAGGGCCACTGGTCTGATGAAGGTTTGAAGATGAGAGGATGAGAAGTCAGCAAAGGATGGACTGAAGGAAGGAAGGAATAGAGAGGAGGGAAGGTAACAGGAGAGAGAACAAGAGATGACACAGCAAAGCCTGTTTCCTAGCAACTGGTTAGTTTACTTAGTGTGTTGGAGCACACACACCAGCACACACTTCCCGTCCCCAGGACATTGTTGTGTTGTTTTGCATATTTCCTTTCTTTGTGTTTGTTTTTTTCTCGTGTGGTGGATTTTCTCTCTAAAGACCTAAAGATCTTGTGATGAGGGTTCAGACTTCAGGTTCTTCAGATCCTTTAGCTTCTTCAGGTTCTTCTGACTCATTCTTAGTTAGATCAGGTTGTTGTTTGTTCATACCCTGATATACAACTTACCTGTCCATTCAGGAGCGAGGAGAAGCGGCAGCATCCCAACCTCAGGACAAGGTTCAGGCCCTGAAGGACCAGGTGGACGGTGTGAAGAGCATCATGACTGAGAATGTGGACCGGATCCTGGCCCGAGGAGAGAGACTGGACGACCTCATGGGGAAATCTGAGGATCTCCAGGCCGGGGTCAGATTAACTAATGAACACAGTGATGACATCAGGCACCATAGACATTATTCAATCAGTGATGATGCAGTTTTCCCTTGATATCATGTGACTAGAACAAGGACATCCTTTTTGTGACCCCCTGACTGTCTCATGTGGACTGATGTGGTCTTTCTCTCTCTCTGTCTCTCTCTACCTCTCTCTCTCTGTCTGTCTCTCTCTCTCATTCTGTGTCTCTTACTCTCTCTTGGTCCCTCTCTCACCCCCCTTCCCAGGCTCAGAACTTCAAGCAGACATCCCAGAAAGTGGCTCGTTCTTATTGGTGGAAGAACGTCAAACTGGTCATGGTCATCATTGTGGTTGTCCTCATCATAGTCCTGATCATCATTCTCTTGGCCACTGGTGTTATCCCTACCAGTGCCCCTATTCCCCCCATAGTCAACCCCACTAAGAAACCAGAGCAATAGTGAAGGTCTCCACTCCCCCCTGTTTTTCTCTTCAGTCTTTGCTTTAAACACGAGGAGTCTGAGCTGGTCAGCTGAAAGACAACAGTCACTCCTCCCTGTAGCCTTTGTTAACCCTTGTTTAAGATCGTTAAGTCCTCCCCTGTGTGTCCACCTGTCACAGGATATCTCTGTCCTCGGTCTTTTAGTTGACTTTATAAATTACAAAAGATACATCTGATGGGGGGTTAGTGTTGGTCTGGGGGGGGAGGACCGTCAACAGGCCAAACAGCTAATACAAAGAACAAATTCAGAGGGTGTTGGGGGGTGGAGATAAATTCTTCTGAGCTGATCAGTGTTGTCTTCCTGTTTTACTTGCTCTTTGTCTGTGGTATCAACCTGCAATACCCCCCCTCCTCCCCCCAAGTGACTATGTATATAATTTTTGAGTTCTTGCCCCTCAGAGAATGTTTATTTATCACTTCTCGTTAGTATTTAATCTGAAATGGGGCCATGTGATCTCTGCAGTATCAATAATCTGATCAATCATAATGCTATTGATTTCATTCACTGCAATCTTCTTCTAGAAGTAGCAGTAACTTTTCCACATTCTTCTGGGTTGTTGTAGTTTTTCTCTTGTGATCTTTAACTTAATGTATGGTTTTAATGTCTCACATTAAATAAATGGTGTTAACTCCAGCTCCCCTGAGGGGGCGTAGCCTCAGTGCAGTTTGTTCAACATCCTCCAGATGGAGACAGGTACAGACAGGAGGATCTGGCTGTATATCTGGTTATCATGGATACCTGTTGGTGGGTGGGATGTATCTGGTTAACCTGGATACCTGTCAGTCCTCGGGATAGATGAGGCAGCAGGTGAACTCAAATATAGAATAAAGACTGATTGAGCTCATCATGAGTTTTACATTCACTGACAGAGAAGGCATCTTATTGGCTCATTTGGACAAACCAAGTGTATTTTAACCACTGACAGGATGACATCACCACCATGTGATATGACTCATGTTATTTAGTATTTCAGGTTTAAATTCACAGGACCTGTGGCAGAGCTGATGGGACAGACATGGTAAGTGGATCATTTCATTATGCACAGACTTTGGACCTCTTGTGGTTAGGGGTTGGGATTAACCCTAACAGAACGAATCCAGAATAATGATACACGTTTAATGTGGACCGTTTCTGGTTTAATGCAGACCTTGGTCCATGTTTAATGTGAGTCATAGTCTAGAAGAGATGCTCCATTTCTGTGTTTAGTTTAAAATGAAGCTGTTCTGTTTTTTCTTCATGATGTATACCCCAATGCTCAGATCTGGCACTGTGTTACTTAGATACTTGGAATGAGCTGTTTGCTCAGTTCACTGGTTTCCTGCTCCTGAGGTACTGGCTTCCCTGACTCAGAGGTCAAGGGTGAAGGAGAACCATGTCAGGTAGGGATCGACCGATTATCGGCGCCGATATTGGGCATTTTGACGCATATCGGCATCAGCCTTTTTTTTTAATGCGATGGCCGATAAAAGATCAATTTAAAATGGGTTATTTTGGCTCTGGTGCAGCCGCCTCTCTGTCTGCTGTCAATACTCTGTCTCCAGCACTGTCCCACCCACAGCACCATCTGATTGGTTAAACGCTCTGGTTACACGTAGAGTGCATTTAGAGACTGAGTGGCGACAACGCCTTTCACTGCAATGGTCCAGTTTTTTCACAGCAACTGGGAGACCCTCGAAAGTTCCCGGAAGTTAGCATAAGCTAACCGCCGCTCAATGTATTTCAAAGGAGCAGATTGTCGGAGCTACACTTTTTCAAGGTAAAATGTTTAAATAATCGTATTTCCATATCAGTTGTGCATCGAAGGCAAATTGACACGAGTAATTACGTATGTTGACGGATTGCCACCGTCTTGATTAGTAGATTTAGAGAATATAACCCAATAAAAGTTTAGGCTAGCACACTGGATGATGATAGCAACAGATGCTACAGGCTGATAAAGAGAGGGGGTTGTAGCCGATTCCGTGGTCTGTCCTGAGACCATGGTCTCTGGCACGGACCAGTGGTCCCAGCCACTAGGGGCGCTAGAGACACTGGTCACGACCAGCTGGTCTCTGTCACAGACCATGGTCTCCGGTAAGGACCAGTGGTCCCTACCAGCTCCTCAGTGGTCTGTCCTGTGGTCCTTGTGGTCTGGATCAGTTAGTAAGTAGTCTGTGAAGCGGCTCTTGTAATTTAAATACACCCTCTCCCTTTTCCGGTCGTTTCGGGGACACTCTTAGCTGGATAAATGTCACAGATCGTAATCTTTTGTCAACAAAATTCAATCGTCTATTATTTGTATTATTTATGCAGGTCCACATAGTCAGGACCAGCTCTTCAGTGATCCCTACCAGTGCCACAGCGGTCATGACCAGCTTCTTATTGGCACGGACCAACGGACCAGCTGCTCCCTGGCACAAAGGGCACTATAAATTACTGGTCCTGACCACCTCCCCTGTGATCTGTCATTTTGTCTGGACCAGTTAAGTGATCTGTGGAGTATTTGTTTGTTTGTGTTTATTTTTAATAAAACCTTTCCCTTTTCTCACTGCAACACTGTCAGATGAATATATGTGAGAAGCCATAATCGTTTGTCTAGCCAATGTTATTGATCACTATTATTGATAGAAATCATAATAAAAATGTTTACATTTTTATTGATGGTTCAAAAAGAGTTTCATGGCCAACAACCCGTGGAAACAGAACCTTCGAGTCTTGCTTTAAGCCCTTGAATAGAAATTATTTTACATCAATTTACAGCTGTAACACTAGGGAATGATGTTTTCATCTGTTACACTGTCACAGTTGTAAAGTTATTAGTAGTTGTGGCAAGAGTGTATTTCACTAAGATAAAGCAAAAGAATATGCAGATAAAACACATGCATACCTGGATGCAATGCAAATGGCAGGAGCTGATTGATACCTTAGTGCCAAATCATAACAAAGTTACATCAAGGCACTTTACATATAGAGCAGGTCTAGACCAAACTCTTTATAGAATTATTTAAAGAGACCCAACATAACCCCCCGATGAGCAAGCACTTGGCGACAGTGGCAAGGAAAAACTTCCTTTAAGAGGCAGAACCAGGCTCGGGGGGGGCGGCCATCTGCTTCGACCATGCTCTCGATTCTAGTTTTCTATAAACAATAAATGTTGAACCAGTGTTCTTAACAGATGTCATTCTTAAAGGAACTGAAAGAAATGCTGGACAGTGGGCAGAGGAAATCCAGCAGCATGTTCCTGTGGCAAAACCCTGGGGGACGACGTGCCCTTAAAACGGTCCTCAATGGAAAGCAGACATGTTTCAATGAGAAACACGTGAGTGATATTTCTGAATGTTTTTTTTTTTAAAGTGGTGATTTTGTCAAGGTGTACGAATAAATGTTTATTTAACCAAACTATGTCCATCAGATGAATGACCTCATTCACTTCATAAGGCCAACGTTACCATTGGATTAAAGCCTGCTCTGAAACGTTGACTTCATCATCGATGTCATGGTGCCAGAGGTATGTTCCAATTTTAGTTGAACAAAGACATAAAGGTATCCATTAATGTCACAGTTCTACCATTGCAATAGAATTTAGCTTACTGTTACTTGATCACCCTTAAATATAGCATAATTGCATCTGTTAATTTAACATTACTAAATGTGTCCTCTTCCATGTTTATGTTTTCCTAAGTTGTCCTGACCTAAAATGTTTTCATTTATGCAGGCCACCATTGACATCCTTATGAGATATGAGGGTTTTTCAAGATTTTATGCAGAGAAAATCCTAGGAACAATCATCGAGTGATCAGTTGCAAGATCAACTAAGAAGATTCAACTGTTAAGATTTGTTACTGCAATCAAGGCTACTTACGTTGAATTTGTAATTAAACTTTTGCAATTTTGAATTTCCCTTTACTGTTGCTTTATTGCTCATTTCAAAATTGTTTTCCTTCACTGCATTTATTTGACATTAGTTTCTAGATCAAGATTTGATATAAAGGGCAATGCCACAACCTTTTAAAATGCAACACATTGGTAAAGTTTAAACCAGTCAGGAAGACACGGACCTGTGTTATCGATAGTACTACTACGACTAATAATAATAATTTATTAACATTTTTATTATGATTTCTATTAATAATAGTGATCAATAACATTGGCTAGACAAACGATTATGTCTTCTCACATATATTCATCTGACAGTGTTGCAGTGAGAAAAGGGAAAGGTTCTATTAAAAATAAACACAAACAAACAAATACTCCACAGATCACTCAACTGGTCCAGACAACAGAACAGATCACAGAGGAGGCCAGAGACCATGGTCTCAGGACAGACCACGGAATCGGCTACAACCCCTGCTGTAACAGACTTAAAGTGTAAAAATACCTGGATCTTCCGCATCAGTTATATTGAAATTTTGGAAAACTTTATTTACTATAGAAAACTTTAGGGAGCTATTTATTTGTTTAAGTTTTCATTTAACTTTATAAGACATGCTGCTGAGCCTGGGAGCTCCCTGCACTTTTTGTTAGAATTTTAAAACAAAGATGCCTATTCATGGGTACCACTGACGTCACGTCAACGAGACCGCCGCCATTTTTATGTCTGATTTATCAGTGCTCATCAGTTACGCTATGGCGGTACACACCTCACACTTAAACGAGACGGAGAGACAACGATATTTGGCAAAAATTAACAATATTGGTTGCGACCCATATTTAGCACCCTCAACAGTATTTTGTCTGCTAACCTCTGCAAAACGCCTGCCCCAACTCATTTTCCCGGATATTTATATCTATTTGAGTCATAATCCCTCTCCCTACAGCCGAAAAAGCCTGAAAGCTTTTAAGAGCATGGATGATAAGATAAAAAAAAAACTTTAACATGTTGCAAATCTGATAAGCTGTTTAATAAACATGCTTAAAGGCATTTAAACGAAGTTAAGTGTTGGAGTTTGTATTATTCAAAATTTTGACGCCAATATTTTCCCTTTTACTGCAAATGAATATCGGCTCCAAATATCAGTTATCGGCCTCCTTGACCACTAATAATCAGCATCGGTATCGGCCCTGAAAAAACCATATCGGTCTATCTCTACCGTCAGGCATATATTACTCTGAACATCTTATTTCGCATCTGGCCACCCAGTGGTCATGAGGCATGATTATCCCCAGGGATCAAGCGACTCTGAAGTTCTTCAGACTCAGACTTCAGCCTGATTCAGTTCATTGCTTCAGACAGGCCTTTAAGATCCAGACCTTCAGTTTTAGTAGCCTTTAACTTGTTGTAAATTAAATGTGATTTGAAATAAAAGGCTGCAACCCGGAAACAGATAAGCGGTAGAAGATGAATGAATGAATGAATGAATGAATGAAATAAAAAATTCAATTTGTTTGAACTCTGACATGTTATGAACTTTCATCTGATGGACCAACAGACTTTCATACCACTTTCACCATCACAGGAGCAGGGACCCTGTGCAGGACCCAGTGCAGGAACAGCTTCAGGACTTGCACGCACAATAAATGACATCACAGAGAAGATGAAGGAAAACATATTAGAGGTGGTGAAACAAGGCGAAAAGTTGGACGAATTCAACAGCATGAGAGAGAATCTGGTGGAGGAGGTGAGTCTGGACAAGTGTGTCTCTTCCTGTGTGTAGTTGTCAGTTGTGTTTTATTCATGTCCTTTCACTGATGCATGATGGATGTCGTGTGCAGCTACTTGGAGCTGTTTCAGATTAGAATTACAAAAATGTTGATTCTGCTAAGTGAGGATCATTCATCGTGCTCATTAACTGGAGGCTCAGATCTCTACCTGGAGGCTCAGCTCATGACCTGGAGGATGAGCTCTTTAACCCCACCCTCCGCCAGGGCTGGTTTGTCCTCTTCCCAGAAACCAGTCGGGAATGGAGTCCTCCCCATGAGCATAACCTGACAGAAACACACACACAAGACGAAAGGAGACGATAGCAGACGATAATGTTGTGCATTTAATAAACTGCACTTAATAAAAATGTACAGGATAAACACATCATGTCCAAGGCAGAAAACGGGCCAGATTCACAAAACTTTCTTAAGAAAAAAAATCTTCTTAAGTGCCATTTTTTTCCTAACTTCTATCTTAAGAATAAAATAGAGAAAAAAATTGTATTCTCAAATTAAGTTCTTAAGTATTTTCTCAACTCTCTTCGTAAGTTTCTTCTGAAGAAAAAAGCTTAAGAATAAATGGTATTCTTGAAAACAAAGTTCTCAAATTTGTTCTTGATTTTTTTTTCTCAAGTTTAAGACAACTCTGACCTGTCTTAAAATTCCTACAGTGAAGAGGTAAGCCTCTAATGTAACTAATCTCATCCAGTCGAGATTGATACTGTAACGCTGGGTATGGGGACTACTATGATGTGGGTTTGTTGCTTTGTTTCTGTTGAGGGAGGTGTCCACTGTAGGGGTATTTGCCGATGGGTTGTTCTGGGGAGGGGTGGGAGATGTTGTGGGTAAGCTGCGACATTTCATGACAGTTGAAAAAGTTAGAGAACATGTTCGTTGTTTTCCGGGGGATACCTCAACCTCAGGTTAACTGTGCTGCGGCAAGGAAATAAATCTAGGCTCTGTTGAGCAAGAAAACTGTGATATCGCCTCCTCCTCGTCCTTCCTCCATCCATAGTTACCCCGCAACACTACAATACTTTCAACTCCACCGGTCTTGTTCATCAGTCGTTTCCTCTCAGCTCCCTTCTCTTTCACCTTTGACTTGAAATCCGCCCACTTTTTCTTGACACCTGCGCCATCTCTCAGCGTCCCTCCCACCACTGAGTCAGCCTCAGCCACTTTTGCCCATCCTCTAGACTTATTTTCAGCTTTTATTCCCATATTGTCTATTTTCCCAAGTAGTATTTTTTAGATATGAGACTGTTCTTTTAAGAAATATTTTCAAAATTAAGAAAATATTGAGGAATTTCACTTAAGATCTTTCTTAAGAACAGATTGGAGAATCCGGCCCCTAGACTGGAAGTTTAATTTGATTCTATCATAAAAGTTTATTTTTAAATTATTTTAAATCGAAAGTTCAAATCTGGATTTGAACCAAATAAATGTATTTTCCCTGAACACTGTACAGTATGGTCTGTAAGGTCTCCAGGGTCTCTAGGGTCTGAACTCTGGGCAGTGGACTGACAGAAACAGGGCAGCTCTTGGGGGGATGGGGGTCCGGCTTCTTAAACACTTGAGTCAGATGGACTCTGTTCCAAGACCCAGGATCAGGAACAGGATTTTACAGCCAACAAGCCGACAGAGATCAGTTACAGCTCCACCTGCCCCCCTCCCCGAGAGTTGCATTCCGCCATCACAGGGCTCATTTTGCCCTGAGTTCTTCTGAACAGAACTAACTTCACCGGGTGGAGCTGGAGAGTCCTGGTCCTGAGGGCGAGTCTTTGTTTGAGACCTCAGACACTTACCAGCTCCAGATTGGTGAGTGAGTGACAGAATGACGCTACAGCCAAAACAAAAGATTCTGTGTGAAGAATTGTAGTCGCCTCAGCCCCCATTCATGAATGAATGAAGTTTTTGTCTCTATGAAGCATTTTCCAGAAGCCAGACTCTGTTGACCCAGTCTCTCCTCAGGGACAGAGATACAGGAAAGCCTGAGCATGAGTATCAGGCTTAAATAAACTTGTTTATCTTCCACATTAACTACAAGACTTCTCCTTCTTCTTCTACTCTGTCTTCACTCTGCTGTCTTCAGTCTTCTGTCCTCAGTTCTCTCTCTTAAGTTGATGGGGCGTGGCAGCTGTCATGTCGTCAGTGAGACCCTGTCCCCTGAATTCACAGGAAGTGGAATCCTGATAGAGACAGGTAGTTTCTGTCATAAGAGATGGCTGCCCTTGTTCATGTTGTTCATTAAAGTTTGTGTAACAATAATAGAACATGAAAGTAAAAGCTGAACTGTTTCTGCTCCAGTTTGATGAGATCATTAAAAAGTTGAGCGGGAACATATATTTATAAATAAACAATAACAACAATCATATCGTCATCTGATAGATACGATCCAGAAACGAACTTCATAACTGAGATCGAAACTCAAGAAGTTGGAGCGAGTCACGTGGTCACATTGAGACATGAACAGAGAGAGCGACAGAAAGAAAGAAAAAGTCAGAGAAGACAGAGCGAGAGAGAGCAAGACAAAGAGAGAGAGAGAGAAAGATAAATAGTGAGAAAAAGAGGAAGACCAACACAGGGGGGAAACATACTGAGCTCTTCCGACCTGGGTCTGTTCTGGTCTGGTTTGTTTTGGTCTCGTCCGACCGTTCTGGTCTTCAGCGCTTCCTGTTTCTGAAGTTGACGGAGTCTGACTTTCGTGTTTTTAACGATCCGGACCTGGGACGCGGACGGAAACATGGTGAGTAGACCTCGATCTGTACTGCGGATCTGAACCGGTCCAGAAATTCCAAGTCAGAGCAGACGGGTGTCGGTTCGACCTACATAACCACCGTCTGAGAGCAAAGACCTTGAAGGCAATACCTGGAACGGAGTGGAGGTTATGAGGGTCAAAATTAGGCTGACTGGTTTTGACTGTGATAAGATTTGGGGTTAGAAAGGGGATATGTTAATTCCAACCTTGGGATTCATTGTAGTTTTAATTGGTATTAAACTGGTTTAAACTGGAATTGGGAATGGGGTGAAAGTGGGGTTATCCTTGTTTAACTTGTTGTGAACTTAGAGGACTGGATGTGACTCAATAACATGAGTGTACACACCCCAGTCGGTCTTCTCTGGACCCTCTGACCCCCTGGACCCCCTTACCCCAATCCACTCGACTTGGACCCTCTGGCATTTTTACGTCACATTAACCCTCATGTATGAATGAAGTGAATCATGTGGATCTCTCTCTGGTGGTTTGGACCAAATAGGCCACCATACTGGACAGTAATGAATGTGGGTATGGGAATGTGGGAATGTGGGTTTCCTTGATACTAGGTATATAAATACAGGCAGTGCGGAGGGAGGGAAGGATGAAAGGAAGGAAAGGGGGTCGGGGGCTGAGGACGGTTAAGTTTAAAACAGACTGTGGATCAGGGTCCACATACAACAGAGTAAGACACAACACACAGACACACATACACATGCTCACACTAACACTCACAATGACTCAGGAACCAGATCTGATCTGGAACAGGGTAAAGCAGCTAATGTCTAATTATTTACTTTAATTCAGAGAGGAATAACATGTGTCTCTATGGCAGTCAGGACGATGTGAGGACATATACTCTACTGTCTGTATCAATGTGTTTGCTTTCCTGACGATACATTTGTGGACATCATTGTCCTCTTTCTCTGATGTCTGAGGACATGATTGGCCTCTGTGTCTGCTGATGTATTTGAGGATATTATTGTCCTTTTTCTTTTGCAATGTGATTTTGTGCTCTGTCTCTGATAATGCATTCTTGGACATCACTATTCTGTGTCTCAGTGTTTGAGGTCACCATTGTCTTCCATCTCAGTGTTTTACATTCTGTCCTCTGTATTTGACGATGTGTTTGTGAAGATCATTGTCATCTGTCTCTGAAGGTGTGTTTGAAGACATTGTTGTCCTCTGTCGCTGATGGTGTGTGTTTATGGACAGCAGGGAGGGAGGAGCCGTCTGCAGCAGACCCAGGAAGAGGTGGAGGAGGTGAAGGACATCATGTTGGACAACATGAACAAAACTGAGGAGCGTTCGGGAAAACTGAGTGAACTGGAAGACCGGGCCGAAAACCTGCTTGAGAAGGTACGTTCAGGCAGTCAGTCTGTGCCAGTGTGTGGTGACTGGATAAGGGGAGAGACAGCACAGACAGTGTCTACAAGCGTTTGGCACAGGGGGGCAGGAAACAGATACTGAGGTTTATAAATACACCTGAGGTGGAGCAGATGAGAAAAACAAACATACTCTTTACTTCCTGGTTGCTGCTGTTTTTAGAAAGGCATTTCCTTCTGTTTCCCATAATGAATGAAGTGAGGTGGTCTCCCTGGGCAAGACAAGACCCACGTCCGTGTAGGGGTCGAAAACAAGGTCATATCATTCCCACTCTGCAGTCCCCCAAGTGTTACATCACTCTGAAAGCTAGATTTAACAGGAACCAGTTCAAACCAGTCAAATCACTGACGCAGGTCAGAGGTCATACGGGAGAGGGGGCAGGGTTCAGGTCCAGCTCTGACTGGGTCTGAACAGGTCTGATAAAGTGTGATCAGGTCTGATCAGGGGCCTGTACCATGAAGTGAGATTAACAAACCCGGGAAATGTAGCAGCGATCTGGTTTCACGTAACCAACACCCTCAATCTTGATGTTCAGTCCCACAATACTGGTTATCAACTTGGTAAGCCAACCTGGTGCCTGCATCACAACGCTGGATTAACATGCCTGGTCTTGTTATCTGGCTTCACTTACCCAGACATCTCATGAAGCCGGTTATCAGCACTTGAACCCAGGGTTTTCCAGTCTATATCAGTGCGCATTCACATAAAATGAGTGGGGTTTGCTGGTTACCACAAATTGGACCATGGAGAAAACACAAAGAGCTGCATATTTCACAATGGGCGCAAACGATAATATTAAAAAACTACGAAGACTATACATTAATAATTCAAGCAAAAAGTAACAGAGTTGCAGCTGCAAAGAATGCTGACAAAATTCGCCAACTGATGGAGGCACTGCGTAAATTACTGGGATTACAATATTAAATCATCACTTCATCAGTGAAATTTACTGTATGTGTGTTCCATAAATGTATATTTCTGTGTGGTTTTTTTATGGCTTGTTTGACAATTTTAATCTCATTATTTCAGTTCCAACCCCAGCGGAGCAAAGCAGATTTTTGAACAAGTCCACCTATCTCATCCAGAAAATCAAATGGGTTAAGGCCTGATTTATGGTCCTGCGTTAAATCAATGCCGTACCTACGTCGTAGGGTATGTGGCTACGCAGGAGGCTCGCCGTAGCCCCCGGTGTAGCCTGAAGCCAAACAAAGAATCAACTAGAGACGACGATAACCATTCAGGAAAGGAGCACAGCCTCCTACCGCTCTGGCGGTGAATTGCACTGCAACGAAATGGAGTGACGGAGAAGTTCGAAGGGTTCACGACGGTGTCACGGCAACGGCGTAGGTACGGCATTGATTTAATGCAGGACCATAAATAAGGCTTATGTGGCTACGCAGGGGGCTCGCCGTAGCGTGACGTGCACCTCCCAAAAAATGTAACTACACGTTGGGGCAATGCAGACCCAGCGCAGACCGAGAAGGCTGTGATTGGTTTGCTTGGTAGCAACGCATTTCTGGTTCCGTATTTCCAGATTCTTCTTCTTCTGTTGCGATGTAGATGTTGCAGGATAAGGATACTTTCTTCGACA
The DNA here is from genome assembly GCA_034769265.1 of Remorina albescens. Lineage (NCBI taxonomy): Eukaryota > Metazoa > Chordata > Actinopteri > Carangiformes > Echeneidae > Remorina > Remorina albescens. The sequence goes on from CM068485.1 coordinate 3,344,382, forward strand.
TCCAACGACTCCAAATCCAGCAAAATTCTCTCTCTCTCTCGGTCGCCATTGTTCACTGTGAATGGAAAAGTCGGAAGTTACACAAAGAATCAACTAGAGACAACGATAACCATTCAGGAAAGGAGCGCAGCCTCCTACCGCTCTGGCGGTGAACTGCACCACGATGAAATGGAGTGATGGAGAAGTTCGAAGGGTTCACAATGGCGTCACGGCAACGGCATAGGTACAGCATTGATTTAACACAGGACCATAAATCAGGCTTAAATCTGTGATCAACTTTTCTCCCTCTATTGAGAGCTCCTCACACAGTTCTAGCGCCCCCACATCAATGGGCTCATCTGGGAATAGGTAGGCCATTTTCCAAGAGAACTGATTGGTCTGTCGGCGAAATTATATACTTGCTGAGCTCTTAATCCATAACTTAACCTGCGCCGGGGCAGGTTAGGTGTTCTGTGTAAATTACGTACTCCGATAGAATGTAAACCACCTTCGTGAGACTGAAAACCCAGGATTAACCCTGAATTTACCTTGCTAAACTGAAATCCAGCTTTGTGATACAGGTTTTTGTCTTCTTTGGTTGTCAGCACATGCACATAAAGGGGATGGAGTTGTCAGCATCCGAACAATAAGAAACATGGATGAATCTCTGACAGAGTGGCTTATGTCACAAAAGAAGATTATCCCCAGCAAGTTTGAAGAATTTAATTCAGAGTAAACACAAAAAACTTGTGCTACAAAAAATGGACCAGACTAAGTGACTAACTCCCTAAACAACCTTGTGACCTTCCCTACGTGCCCTAAAGATAACTATATCTAACTATATCTAACTAGCCCAGCCAGCAGTGATAACAGTCCCAGAGTCACCCCCTAATGCCAGCTATCACCGCTCCTCACACCAAGACAACTATCTCAAACAGCACTACCGTCAACTACTCCGACCTCGCACCACCTGCACCAGTAAAAGCGGGATGGGGATACAGACCCTGGTTCGGGTAGGGGGAGAAATAGAAGAGGTGGAGATAAAAGTAGGAATGGGATACAGACCCTGGTTCAGGTAGGGGGTAATGAAAGTATAGAGGGTGCAGGAGGTGGAGGACGAGAAAAACATATAAAAACATAATAAAAGCTGAAAGAAACACTTATTTTACAAATGGTAGATTCCAAATGACAGAAGGACTGCTGGGAAAAAATACAGACTGTTGTAATTGTAATTTCAGTTCCTTGTACTTCAGCTTGAGAAACCTCACTTCCCTTTTCCTCACCAGGATATCAGGTCCTTTTGTGTTTTAAATTGTGACGGCTAGACCTCTTAACACGTAGATACAACCGATACCCACAGCAGACCAGAGGGTGTGAAAACACACCTTCGGGTCGGGGGTGTTCCTTAGGTATAAATGTTTAGCTCTCCCCATGCTTTTCTTCATTTTACTGCTCAAGTGAGGATTGACCTTTTCTTTGCAAAGAAAATAAAAACCTTGTCGGCCAGCAGAAGTCTCTATTTCATTTTTCAACAGCAGCAGAGAATTTCCATAACACTGTGTAAATGTTATAGTGCATTATATATATAATGTAAAAGCTTCTGATACCTGATTGGCCCATCATTTAGACACGTGTAGGTTAATGATAATTCCCTCTGATCATCGCCACTGTGATTGTGAACTATTTTGCAATATGATGTATCACTGCTGCACCTTCATTTACCTGATACTACCTGATATAGTATAGTCCCCCACTATACTATAGTGCATACTATTATTTCTGGTGGCTCACTCAGAGAAAGCAAGACACTAAGTGCTAACGTCCAGAGAAACAACAAAGGAGGGTCAGACTGTTGTTGAAAAATAAATGGTCAAAGAAGCAGAATGAGGTTAAAATCAGGAGGATGCTGCAGATGCTCTCTAATGATGAGAACGAGGAGGGAGAGCTGACTGTCTCTCCAGAGGAGAACATCACATCCTACTCCTTACAGAAAATTAGGAAGTTTCTAGTAGAAAGTAAAGGTCAGAGGTCACTGAAAGTGGAAGAGTTGTTCCCTGACCTTAATGGGTTCCTAAGATTGGTAAACCAGCTCAGAAGTGAGGGGGCTTTCAGTGAACTAGGGGTTTACAAACTAAAAAAAAAAATCGTAACCGAAGCAAAATACCTACTCTTTAATGATGGTGATGGTGATGAAGATTAAATCCATCGTCCTTTTAAACGTTATCTGTGTCGCTGTTAGAGCAGATTTTATCTCCACCATGGCCAACATTAATATTGGATCCATTAACATTAAGAGACTGCACCTCCCACTATCCAGAGACATGCATGTTTAGGTTGATTGGCGACTTAACTGTCTGTAGGTCTGAGTGTGAGTGGTTGGCCTCTGTCTGTCTCTGTGTGTTGGCCCTGCGATGGACTGGCGGCCTGGCCAGGGTGTACCCTGATCTCGCCCAATATATCACAGCGATGCTGAGAAAGAGAGTGATTGGAGGAGGGAATGGCCGGGGTGGGGGGCTCTTCCTCAGCCATAAACGGTCTAACAGGGCTGGGGTGGGAATCCTCCAGGGCTTTCAGTCGTGCAAGGCATCATATCTGGGCACATTTTCAGGGTCAATGCTCTGTATGAAAATGGAAAAATTGTTTCATTTTTCGTTATTCTCGTTTTAAATGTTTTATGTGATACACTTTAGTCCGCACACCACACACTCCTGCCCTCACACTCCACCCCATAAAAAATTTGCAATTACCAAGTTGAATTGTGCAATTCAACTGCCAATTCTCTTGTACATATCTGTTGGTCTTGTACAAAGCTGTGGCTAATTTAATTTATAATTCAATTTCACCACTGGGGGACTAATAAAAGATTATCTTATCTTATCTAATTTTACGATTATGCTGATGATTATTTATTTATGGGGGGTTGATTTTAACTGAAATGAGGATGATAAATTAGAAAAGTATCACCTGGAGCCTCATCCTTCTTCCTCCGCTTAGCTCAAATGCCTCAATGAGACTTATGAACTAAAGAATATGTGAAGAGGTTTTAACAGAGAGAATAAAGAGTAACACCTGGACTGTCTGTCTCTGGCAAGGCTGGAACGCTTTTATTGTTATAAATGGCATTTTGGTATTTTTAAAAGCTGTCACATCATCCCTGTTGGTGTGTACAGTGTTGCTTTTATATTCTGAATGTGAAGACATCTAGTGCTTACTGGCATGTTAACACCGCACTTTAATCAGATGGTTCTTTTACAGAAGGTTTTAAGTTTTTATGGATTTTACACAGAGAAGAGAAATCCACATTCTCCTGAGTGCAGCAGGGGTAGGACTTCAGAAAAACTCAGATTAAAAAATTCTGTCAGCAGTATACTTGCAATGTCACCAGGTACATCACCACATCCCTTCAGGATCTGGAGACTGAGGTACAGATGTTACTTGGCTGTACAGGAGATCATGGGTGTGTTGAAGCCCTAAAAAGTAAAAAGGCTGCCTTCGCCAACCATTTGGGTGCAACAACACAGGGAGCTCTGGTCCGCTCAAGCTGCCTGAACACCTCTCTGATGGATCCCCCCTCACAGTTCTCTGGCCTAGCGTGCGGGGATGGCCAGCAGAAGATCATACACTGTCTGCGCTCTGAGACAGTTCCTTGTTCACAGCCACAGACGTTAGAAGGTATGCCACCCAGCTCTACAAAGAACTGTAACTGATGGAGTTGGTGGAGGATCCAGAGCTGGCTACAGTCTTCCTATCTGACATCCTAGAATTGGAGGCATCATTCAACTCCCACCTGATCATTAAAGAACTGCATGTGGCCCTCATGAAATTGGCCATTTGAAAGTATCCAGGCATTGACAGCCTCTCTATGGGCTTTTACAAAGTCTTTGATAAGTCAGGACATTTTAGGGTGTTCCAGCAGAGCTTTCAAAGTGGATATTTACGTTTGAGCTGCAGGATAGCTATTGTTACACTGCTCCCAGACTTTTTGCTGTGCGGGGACTATGGGGGAGGTGATGGCTGAGGAGGTTCATGTAGACCAGACTTATTGTGTGCCCAGCAGGCTGATAAGTGACAATGTCACTTTGATTTGGCATGTTTTGGAAGTCTCTGGCTCATTGGATGTAGTTACTGGTCTTATTTCCATAGATCAGGAGAAGGATTTTACTGGGTTGAACACCAGTACCTGTGGCAGACGCTCAGTACATTTGGGTTCAGCCCAGCATTCATAGCCAGGATTCAAGTACTGTACTGTGATCTTGCGAGCTAAATGAAAACAAACGATGGTCTGCCTGCACTCTTTCCAGTCCAAACGGGGGTGCAGCAGGGATGCTGTATTCTCTGGCCATCGGACTAGTGCTGCGCCAGCTTAGAAAGGAGCCAACAGAGTGGTCTTCCCTGGATGTCTGAGACAAGGTTTTGGACTCCATTAAAGGCAGACTGAAGATGTGGAAGTGGCTTTTACCAAGCTTGTCATTCAGAGAACATGCCTCCTCTTTATGGTACAGGCTGGCTTGTTTCACCACCCTCTCCCCCTCAAATCTATTCTCAAAGAGCCAGGCAGTTTTTGTGGACTTCATCAGGGTCCCAAATAGAATTAAATCGAGTGCAACTGGACTTGGTTATATATCATTGAAGATGTTTCACCTCTCATCCAAGAGGCTTCAGCGGTCAGTGCCTTTCTGACTAGACTAGTCTGAGTGGCAAGTAATGAAACGGGCATTTTGCCTCTATGGCGTCGTTATCCAAGCTATTGATGTCAATGGGTCATTAGTGCGCCAATGTTTTGGAATGACAATCGCTGGAGTTGTTAGTTTCAACTGAGGGCGATGGGTCCAATGACTCTCAGTTGCTCAGGGGAAGGCTGCACGACCACCACTACAGCGCTTGTCTGACTGTCCCCTCCCCTGACGACCCCCATACTTTCTGTCTCCACACCTTCCTTCTGGACTTCGGGTAAAGGAAGGCTACAACACACAAAAGTCAGCTGCTGAATTTTATTCTGGTACAGTTAAAGACGGCTGTCTATGTGAGCAGGTTTAGGAAAAGAGAGGACAATGTGAACACTGATACAGTTTTATTATAGAGCAGGATGGTGAAAGCTCAAGTCCTGATTGATTTTAAATAATATAAAGAAATGTAAGATTGAGATCAGTTTAGGCTGATATGGATTTATTCTGTGTTCTGTTCAGAAAAACCAGCTCATACTGTCATCAGATCTGGCCTGCTTGTTTTGTTTATTTAGTTAATAATGAAATGATCATTTTAAGTAGGTTTAATAAAGATACTTTTCATAATCAAAAGTCTCTCTGTCGCTCTCTCTCACTGACTGCATAGTTTAATATTAATGTAGTGTTTGAGGGGCTAGGTGGTGGTTCTTTGGGGGTCTTTTTCAGTGCTTCAAGGCCAGGGTGGTGCCCTCTGAGACATCGTCCCTGTCTTTGAGACATGGAGTGAGGCTGCTGCCTTAGCGCAGCTCCATGGTGGAGGAGATGATGCTGGCTGTGAGACAGCAGGTAGGATAAGGGAATATTTCCTTCACCTCCTGGGTTAACAAGGCCATGGTGGTTTTCTTTGCTGTGACAATCATCCCATAGAGAGTGGCCTGACTCTTGGAAGAGTTAATCCCAATTTCCCCACCTGGCGGGGTCTTCTAAATGGATTACCGTGTCTAAAGTCCCACCGTTTATCCCCAGTGAAGCACTGGAAAAAGAGTTAAAGCACTTCAGGAAGCAGTGAGGCAGAAAACAGAGACACTGTTCTCATGGTTACGACCCTGGGGCCTGGAACTGCTACACTGATACCTCTTTAGATAGGACAGGAGCCCCAACCTCAACCCTTCACTTTCCTGTTTCACCTACTGATGGAAGCTGATGTAGTGGATGTTTGGGCAATAAAGTTAGGCATTACATCCAGGACTGTAAACTTCAGGTTGCAGGCAGCTTAGCAGCTGTTGTATGAGACCCCCCCCCCCCCCCTTGCTGGGCGATTCTGTCCCAGCTGCTGCTTGCTTTTGTCGCCTTGAGCTGGACAAACAGCTGCTCCTCCTTAAGGTGGCTGAGTTTGACCTTGCTGGACTGACACCATTCTACAGCTTGGTTCTGGACACCTGGAGGACCCTGACCAATGATGACTTTCTGACCCCCAGTACAGGTTTTACTGAGAGTTTTTAATCATGGGAAACAGTTATAACAAAGAAAATGAAGAGAAGTGGCAGCTCCTAAATTTCCTCTCTGGAAGCACATTACATAAAAGAACTTACTGTTTACTGTGTCAAACATGTAAATAAATAGTTTTGTAAAAAAAAAAAAATTCTCTCTCTTTCTGTTGTGTCTGCAGAGTAAGGCCTTTGAGAAGACATCCAATCAGCTGAAGCAGAAGAAACGATGGGAGAGCAAGAAGATGAGAATGGTGTTCATTGGTGTGGGGGTGGCAGCAACGGTCATCCTGGTAGGACTCATAATCTTCGCCATTTTTGGATAGTGGCTCCTCCGCTCATGTTGGACTAAGACGTGGAGTGGACTCAGATTATATACGCAGGGAACATAGTCTGGACTATGGGACCAGACCTGGACCCTCAGTCTGTGGTGTTCCTGCTTAGATATTTATGGTGTTAGAAGGTTTGTGGGCAATATGGTACAGTCTGTCTCTACTGCTGCTTCTCTTTATCTTTATAAGTCTGTAACCTTTGACCCCTATGGAGGGACACACGCCCCTGAACCTTTACTCATATTCTAACCACACATCAGGCTGCTCTTGCTGGAATGCGATTCTAGTTTGTCCTGGTACAGGGTACAAAGCTCAGCCCGCCCTGGACCAGGAACAGGACAGAGACCAGAATCAGAGGAGGAGACGGAGCAGATGCTGAGTGTGATGTCACACAAATTTTGTGCTGTAAATGAATCATCTGCTTCATTAAATGTGTTTTTGATCCTTTAGTGACTGATGAGTTTCAGTGTGTCATTTTATCCTTTCTGAGCTGCATCTGTGAACAAGAAACTGGAAATAGGAAATGTGTATTAAAATAATTCTATAACTAAACAGATGGCACATTTCCTGCCAGCTGTTTTATAACTAAGTCAGAGTCAAATTTCATTCCAAAGAACAAAATGCGCTTGCTACGTTAGGTCCCTAACTAGTACTCATGTGGTCCAGGTCTCAAAGAGAATGAATTCAGAGCCCAAACCTTCAATCGCTGAAATTAGTTTACTAATTTTTGGCTCAACAAACAGTTTCCACAAGGTTCTGACCTCTGGTGCACTTTCCAATGATCTGACCAGGTGGTCAGACCATGTGGTCTCCTTTACCTGGTGGACTAGACCCTGCAGCGCCTCACTGTTGAAGCAGGTTTCACAGGGCCCTGAAGGAAATCTCTAAAGCTGTGGCCAGGGACCTGACAGAGGACTACAGTAATCTGTACACATTGATGGCCGCCATATTGTCCAAGCAGTTCTCTACATCCATGTGAAGGGGGCATTTGCTGGACCTGAACTCACGAAGACCCCAGGATGGAGGCAGCTGCATGTGGCTGCATAATCTTCCTGCTGTTGGTTTAACCTCATCAAGGATATTCTGACTCACGGGATCTGGACCCTGAACACTGAACATCACCACAGCAACAGACAAGATGGATCTTCATATATCATCACCAGAGACTTAAGTATTTCTCTGTTGCCTCTTAGTTTTAGTGTTTTCTGACCAATAAACCAAGAGTGAGAGCAACAACCCTAACTCCACTGGAAATTTTATATGTCGGAAGCTAGGTTTCAACAGCTAGTGCTGTATGAAATAAGATAAGACAAACTTTATTAACCCTGAAGGTATACTTTTGCTAGAAAAAGCGTAACAATAGAACATAATAAAATATGACAAACTAATTTATTTTAAAAGTATAATTAAGAGTGGTAAAATTAACAAAATTGGAAATGGTTATGATTGACTTTTTCACATAATGCATTTCGTACTTTATTAATGGTATTAAAGATTTGTTTGTTGGCAAACAAGGGAGTAGCTGCACATGTAAGACAAGATAAACCTTCTGCCTTAAACAGACAATATTTGATCTTTTAAGGCTAAATCTCTGCAGCCATTGATTAAACTTTTTGTCAATAATCAAATTTTCAAAACATCCAGCCTCCTCATATCATAGAAATTTTTATTATGGTGTACAGACGTTGTCTACACAGAATAAATAAGTAAGGAGACGCAGGACAGTCCAGTCCAATGCCTCTTTTTAAACCAAATCTCTGGGATGTTCCATTTCTTTATTTGACAGAGCTGCTGTCTTTGGAAAACATTGTTCTGGTAGCTTTACAGAAGAATTTACAAAAAATGACGTCCTTCTGCATCCAAGGCTTAGCAGGAGTACAAAAATAAATTCAGACTATCATCTGATACAAAAATAATCAGTTGCATCAAAAGCAAACCGATTATCAGAGATGTGTCTTTTTCGCATAAACTCAGACTCAAGTTCATCAAAGTTTGGATCCAAAGTTCTCTTGAATTGCTTACTAATTCATGAGACAAAGATTTTGTAGTCATTGTTCTGTTATGAAATAAGTAAGTTGTCAATAAGGAAGAGATCCTTTGTGGTTTTGGGGATGAATATAATGAAAGAGGTTAAGTTCCCTTTTCATCTCCTTCTGTGACTTCAAGCAGAAAGGGAAGTCTTCAGCTCACAGATCTCGGGGTGTTGTCACGTGGGTTGGCTCGCTATAACATAGTCTGTTAATTCATATCAACAGTACATCACATTCTTTTTGAATATACATTCTTCATGTATAAAAATAAACTACGAAAACAGCTTAAGTGTTAAACGTTGAATAACAATGCTGTTAAATATGCTCTTATACTAAAGGAGACAAAAGGAAGTAGATGTAGGTGGTATGAGCTTTTGTTGTGAAATACAAGTGTTCCATATGGTGGCCGGGAGATGGAAACCAACATTACAAAATCTGAAACACTTTTACAAAGTTTGAGACAAATTTACATTTTGGAAAACACTTTTAAAAAAACGCAAAACACTTTTACGAACGCCGAGACAAATTTACAACTACCGAAACAAACCGGAACGGGAATAACCCAACTTCTTCGAGGTTTTAAGGCAGCTGGCATCCTGTTTGTTTCATTACTGCCACCTACTGGAAGTACTTATATCTATTAATTAAATTCTCAACAATCTTGTTCTTAAGAGAAATTCAAATAAATATAACTGGCCTTACCCTCTCTCACCACACGCAAGAACACTTTTAAGACCTGTTCCTATCAGTCCAACTTTTCCCATCCCTGACATCATGTTCAATCTTTCCTGGACATATCTCCTACAATTAATAATAGCATGCTCTATTGTTCCAGCTTGTTGACATATCACACACACCAGTTGGATGTTTTCCAATTATATAAAATGTCCCGTTTAAATTACTTTATACAACAGTTAGTTCTGACCAAGTAATTTGACTGGACAAGAGACATTCCATGAGTCCTGATCAAATCAAATCAAATCAAATCAGATTTATTTATATAGTGCCAAATCATAACAAAGTTACATCAAGGCATTTTACATATAGAGCAGGTGTAGACCAAACTCTTTATAAAATGATTTAAATAGACCCAACAGATCCCCCCATGAGCAAGCACTTGGAGACAGTGGCAAGGAAAAACTTCCTTTAAGAGGCAGAAACCTCGGGCAAAACCCGGCTCAGGAGGGGCGGCCATCTGCCTCGACTGGTTGGGTTGAGAGAGGGAGAGAGAGAGAATGAGAGGTAGAGAAAGACACACACACGGGGGGCATAGTTGGGTAGAGTAGGGAGAGATGAGAGCAGGAGGAGGGAACACCCAACACAGGTGCAGGCAGGAACATACGATGCTGCATGAAGTTCACAGAAATTATGCTGGATGGAGTTCATGAAGATGTGGGAGCAGCAGGCTTTGCAGGAACATGGGGTAGTGATGACTCACCACCTGCAGGATGAGGACAGGGAGAGAGAGGAGAGGAACTGGAAGAGACAGAGACTTTGGGAAACATGGTTAGTAAATACAGTACACATGCTTAGAACTGGGAGAGACAGGGATTTCGGAGAAGCATGGTTTTTGATATGTTGGTGCATGCAGGGGGGAAGGGGAGAGAGGGAGACAGATTTTTGATTTTTCAAACCCACATTTATTGATCGGTATATATTCTGTCTACAGACAGCTCACTCACATTGATACAGTCAGATGGACATTAAAATTAGTTCAGCTCTGGTCCAAACACCAACTGTCCATCAGTCACAGAGCAGCTTCCCATAACCTCAGACCAGCTGAAACCTCTGCAGGTCCTGAGCTGCTCTGTAAAAACTGAACCCCACCAGCAGTCTGAACTTTATCATATTCTTAAAAACAGGAAGCACATCCACATTCAGCCCCTCTTCCACTTTTCTCCTGCGACCCACACACACCGCTACCTTGGCCTGTCCTAACAGATAGTTTAAAAGCTGGCATTTGTCCTTCTGTTGGCAAGTGTATTTAAAACCACAGATAAAAACCTGTAAAAAATTCTCCACATTTAATAAAAAGCTTCTCCAGCAGACTGAACAGAGGTTTGAGTTGTTGACATTCATAAAAACAGTGGAAGATGGTCTCTCTGTGGTTGCAGAAGGGAAAACTCTCCTGCACTGCCCCGTTGATCAAAGAGATAAAAGAGTTCACGGCTAAAATCCCATGGAGGATCCTCCACTGCAGGTCCTCATCTCTCTTTGTCAGAGGAGGCTTATACAAAGACCTCCAGGCCGGCCTCACACTGGGATCTAGGTCCAGGTAAATCCTCCAGGGGGTGTCGCTGCGCTCATCCAGTGTCCTCCAGTTCAGCGTCTTTGTCATTACCTGGTAAAAGGACTTCGCTGAGGTGCTCTCCATAGAAACACCTCCAGAGTCAGCAGGTCCAAGCAGAGGTCCAGAACAGTCTTTAAAATCCGGGAGCAGTTTCAGGGCATGAAATGGGTCAGAGTGGTTTGGCAGCAGTTCATCGTCGTGGAAATCGGTCAGCAGTGAGCATTGATGTCCGGTCAGTTTTGATTTCCAGTGTCGCAACAGCTGACCCACGACCCGTGTAGACCTCAGTCCCAGCTGGGCAGCCAACCCACCAGGTTCCACCAGCCAAGGTCCAGCCAGCTCCACCACCTGCCCCAGCGTGGAAACTCCTGCAGTGTGAAGTCCCCTGGATAGAGTGGGGCCCCCCCAGTCAGGACAGTCCAGCAGGCCTCCAAACAGCACAGGTTCCCTGAGGAGCCATGACAGAGAACTGGTCTGTCCCAGTCTCTGTTTCTTCAGGAGAGTCCACACAGAAAACACACTCTTGTAAAACGACGACAGGGATACTCCTCCCATCTGCTTGGAGTCCATGAGGAACAGGTGTAGGTCCAGTCCCAGACCACCACACCGTTGCAGGATTAAGCAGGACAGGGGCCTCCACACCAGGTCTTCAGGCCAAGTGAGCAGTCTCAAGATGAACTGCAGACGGAAGGTGGCGCCCCTGCTGGCCAGATGGACAAGGCCCTGCCCCCCCTCCTCAAAACAAAACACCCTGAGGAACCCGGTGCAACCTGTCCCAGAAAAAGTCAACTAAAACCCTCTGGACCTGTGACAGGAGAGAGGCTGGAGGATCGACATAGGACAGCCGGTGCCACAGAGCAGAAGAACCCAGGTTATTTGCAATAAAAACACAACCTCTAAATGACAGGTTAGGTAAAACTTATTTACGCCCCCGGTTTTCCACACTAACCCTCCAGGTAGCCTGAGCTGATCCCTCAGCCTGTCCCCCACCATGACAGCCTCGCTCTTTTTCCAGTTTACTCTGGCTGAGGAAATAAAACCAAACCGTTTAACTGTATCAACCATTACATCGATGTCAGTCTGAGCGCTAACCAGGAAAATAAAATCGTCAGCGTAGGCAGACAATTTAAAAGGGACATCACAACCAGTAAAGTACACACCACTCAGCCGGTTCTCAGTTTATAGTGTGCTCTGGCCAAACTACCCCTCAACCACTAGCTGTATGACCGCTCAAACTCAGTTTCCTGTTTCCTGTGTGTGTGTTGTTCACTCGCTTGTGTGTTTGGTGCTGGGTTTTGGGGTTTTGGACTATATTCTGTTTTTTTGACTGCTGATTCTGGATTACGGCCATCGGACTAACTGTTGATACCCTCAGTTCTGGCCATTGCCTGGTTTACGACGCTGATTTCGGATCAAGGACTGAGTGCAACGCAGGTTGGCTAGTTTGCAAACTAGCTAGCCGGTGGCTAGGCTAACAGCTGACCGACGCTGTTACCTAGTAGCAGCATGCCGCCGAAGAGGGCAATGACAGCCGAGGAGGGAGATTAGATAAAACAGACCCTGGACTTTTTGGCGGAGATTTCTGCTGTAAAAAAGCAGCAGAAAGGCTTCCTGGAGCTGGTAGAGGGGGTGAAGGCTCTCCGGATCCAGAACGCCGAGAAGGACTGGTCTGTGGCGAATCTGGAGAACAGAGTGGCAGGGCTGCAGCAGTACTCCAGGTTCAATGATGTGATTGTTACCGGGCTCCACATCAAACCCCGGTCATACGCCCGGGCGGTGACCACTGATAACGGGGGGGGGGGAGCCCGGTGAGCAGGATGACCGATCGGCAGAGCAAATGGTGGCTGCCTTCCTCCACTCAAAGGGGATTGAAGTGGATGTAAACAACGTGGAGGCATGCCACCCGCTGTCCCGGAGAAGTGACAACAATACACCAGCCGTAATCATCAGATTTGTAAACAGAAAACACAAGACTGCACTGCTGAAACAAGGAAGGAAACTGAAAGGAACAAACGTCTTCATAAACAAGCATCTCGCAAAACAAAAGTCCGACATCGCAAGAAAAGCACGCAACTTGAGAAAACAAGGAAAAATTCAAAACACATGGACCAATAACTGTAAAGTTTTCATTAAGCTCAACGGAACGCCAGAACAAGCCAGACTTGCGGTCGTTAGGAGCATGGAGGAGCTGGACAGGTACCAGTGATCACCATAAACCGGACTGCCCAGGGACTACAGGTGGAAAATAGCAGTTTGCTACAACTTGGCACAAGGCATATCTTCCTGTTGTACAGGATTAATGTTTTTATTCTGCACTGTCCCTGTTTTTGAAAAATAAATAAATACTAAGACTGTAAGGTATGATGACTCTCTCCTCAACAAACAACCATGACACCGTCGGATATAACTCATTCACCTGCATCCGGATACAATGATGACACAACTCAAAGGATTCTTGATCATGACAATATGGAGCTGAAAACTTTTCATTATACAGATCATAATTTACTGGACATAGAAAACGATATAGATCCAGACAATTTCTTTTCCAACATTAATGACAACTGCTGGTATTACACGGACGAACAATACAATCAGACTATTAAAATGGACAACAAATTATCTATAATCCATTTTAACAGCAGAAGCATGTACGCAAACTTCAATAACATCAAGGACTACTTAAGTCAATTTACAAACCCATTCAAAAGTATTGCTATATCAGAAACTTGGTTTAACGCTGATAAGGGCATGGATTTTGGGCTGGATGGATATGAACTCAACTATATAAACAGAAAGAACAAAAGTGGAGGAGGTGTGGCTGTATATGTGGACAAAAACTTGAATTATAGGGTTGTGCAAAATATGTCAACTGCAATTGACAATTTGTTGGTATGTATAACTATTAAAATCTGTAAAGAAAAAAAAAAAGTAATAATCAGCTGTATATATAGAGCACCAGGCTCTAGTATCGAATTATTTAAGGATTGGATTGAAGCATCTTTTTCAAGGATGAATCAAAAAGTTACTCTCATCTGTGGTGATTTCAACATTGATTTTTTAAAATCCAAATAAGCACAAAATGACTGACAAATTCATTAATACAATGTACAGTATGAGCCTTTATCCAAAGATCCCCAGACCCAGCAGAATCACATCCCACAGTTCCACATTAATTGATAACATATTCACTAACGACATTGAAAACAATACTGTGAGCTGATTACTAATCATTGATATCAGTGACCACTTGCCAGTTTTTACAGTTTATGACAATAACTTCAAAGTAAATCACCCAGATGAAAGACTAACATACAGACGAAACTACGAATGCACTGAAAAACGACTTGCTAGCACAAAATTGGGATGTTGTATACAATGAAACTGATATTGACAATGCATATGAAACATTTTTAAGGATATTCACATCAGTATATGACAAAAATTGTCCAATTAAACAACATAGTAGAAAACATAAATACACGGATTGACCATGTATCGCAAAGTGGTTACAAAATGCCTGTAAAAAGAAAAATACACTATATAGAGAATTCATAAAACGAAGAACTAAAGAGGCAGAGAATAAATATAAAAGATATAAAAATAAGTTAACCAATATTATAATGGTTAGCAGAAAGGAATACTATAGTGAGATATTAAACATTAATAAAAACAACATTAAAGGAATATGGGATATATTAAATAATATTATTAAAAATGGCTCTAGACCGTGTTACCCTCAGTATTTTATAGATAACAACACTAAAAAGGACAATATTGATGATATAGTTAATAGTTTTAATAATTTTTTTGTAAGTATTGGACCAAATCTGGCAGAAAAAATCCCTGATCCATCGTCATTTCAGGATTAGAATGATAATCTTATAGATAGAAATCAAAACTCAATGTTCCTCACAGCAGTGGAAGAAAAATAAATAATTGATATTGTAAATAAATGTAAACATAAAACATCTACTGATTGTAATAACATTGATATGAAAATTGTGAAAAGGGTCATTGAGGGGATTTCAAAACCACTAACTTTCATCTGTAACTTATCATTCCAGACCGGTAAATTTCCAAACAAAATGAAAATAGCTAAAGTTATGCCGCTGTTTAAAACTGGGGATAGACACCACTTCACAAATTACAGGCCTGTTTCTTTACTCCCACAAATCTCAAACATTCTGGAAAAAGTATTCAACAACGGATTAGACAAATTCATAGACAAACATAAATTACTCTCTGACAGTCAGTACGGCTTCAGATCAAACAGTTCAACATCATTGGCATTGATGGATCAATTGAAGAAATCACTAACGCAATAGATCATAAACGGTACGCAATTGGAATATTCATCGATCTCAAGAAAGCTTTTGACACAATCAGTCATGACATATTAATCAATAAACTGGAACGGTATGGGATCAGGGGGATAATTTTGCACTGGGTGAAGAGTTTTTTAAGGGACAGAAGACAATTTGTGAAGTTGCGATACTATACTTCCTTATGCTTGACATTGCTTGTGATGTTCCCCAGGGGTCAGTACTGGGTCCAAAACTGTTCAATCTTTATATTAATGACATCTGTAAAGTCTCAAACGTATTAAAATTAGTTTTATTTGCAGACGATACTAGTATTTTTTGTTCAGGGGGGAATTTACAGGAACATCTGGGGATGATCACTGCAGAAATGTGTAAATTAAAGAACTGGTTTGATAGAAACAAATTATCTTTAAATCTTACCAAAACCAAACTCATGCTATTTCGGAATTCTAAAATAAATACTCGAGCACTAATACAGGTAGATGGTGTTGAGATTGTGAGGGTTCACGAAAATAAATTTCTAGATGTAATTTTGGATGAAAAAATAACATGGAAATCTCACACAAAACATATACAAAACAAACTGTCACGGTGCATATCAGTATTAAGGCAAAACACTTTCTGGACCACAAATCACTTCACATTCTTTACAATTCACTGATATTACCATATTTAAATTACTGTACAGAGATTTGTGGCAACACTTATAAATGTACATTACAACCACTTTCTATACTGCAAAAAAGAGGCCATAAGGATAATTCATAAAACTGGTTACAGAGAACACACAAATCCTCTATTCTTCCAATCAAAAACATTGAAACTCACTGATCTGGTTCATTTTCAAACGGCACAAATCATGTACAGAGCAATAAACAACCTACTCCCAGCAAATATTCAAAAACTGTTTGAGGGGGGAACTAAATTTAAAACATCTTTGTGCTCAAGCAACTTTAAAAACTTTTTGTATTTCTATTTGTGGAGTGAAACTGTGGAACAGATTGACGGGGGAGCTAAGGCAATGTCCAAGCATGAGCAAGTTCAAACAGTGGTACAAACACATGGTATTCACAAGGTATAGGGAAGAAGAAGGGTGTGATGAACACCAGGGTTCTCACATATTGTTTATTTACTTGTTTATTTATTTTATTTATTTTTTTGTTGGCACGGGGAAATATGTTGAGTTATTTGTGTTCGTGAGTATGTGATCAAAAAAAACGAAAACAAAACAGGATACATAGGAGGTAAACTGATTAATTACTAAGGGGAGAGGGGGTAGGAGTCAATAAGCAAATGCTTCTTCCTACTCCTTTTCGAACATGTTAAGTTAATATTGTTTCAATTTTTTAACTGTTTTCATTGGTTCTTTTGTTGTTTTGCTGTTTTGTATTGCTTTCACATGTTTGAAATAAAGCCTTCATTCATTGCTTCATTCATACAGCAGAGGCTCGATGGCCAGGGAGTATAACATGCCCGACAGGGGGCAGCCCTGTCTGACCCCCCTCTGGACACTGAACGGAGCACTCAGACCTCTATTGATTTTTAGCACGCTCACAACGCCACTTAACAGAACATGGATCTTGGCTATAAAACCTGGGCTGAACCCAAAGGCAGTTAGAGCTTGCCAGAGATACTGGTGTTCAACCCGGTCAAAAGCCTTTTCCTGGTCTATGGAAATCAGACCAGTGTCTACAGCAAATGAGCCGGAGACCTCCAAAACATCCCGAATTAAAGTGACATTGTCACTGACGCCTGCTGGGCACACAGTACATCTGGTCAGCATGGATGACGGATGCCATGACTCCTCTCAGTCTGGAGGCCAGGACTTTGGACAAGATCTTATAGTCAGTGCAGAGCAGTGAGACCGGTCTCCAGTTTTTCAGCTCCTGCAGGTCCCCTTTTTTTGGCAGCAGGGTTATGACTGCCCTTCTGCAGCAAAGAGGAAGCTGTCCTGTCTCCAGGCTGTTGCTGATCACTTCCAGCAGGTCTTCACCCAGCACTGTACAGAAAGACTTATAAAAGTCCACCGGTAGACCATCTAGGCCCGGAGCTTTTCCACTCTGCATGCTCATCAGAGCTGTGTAGAGCTCTGGAAGCGTTAATTCACCCTCCAGCTTGGTGTTGTCGTCAGCTTCCACCTGAGGGAGACCACTGAGGAAGCTGCTGCACTCTTGTGGGTTGGATTTTTACTCACTCTCGTACAGGTCTCTGTAGTAATTGGCTGCCAGCCTCCTGATCCCGGCAGAATCTGAGACCAGAGAGCCACTGCCGGATCTCAGCGAGTGCACCACCTTCCTTTGGCCATTCATCCTCTCCAGGCTGAAAAAGAACCTGGAGGGGACGTCCATCTGCGAGATGTTGAGACACCGTGACCTGACCAGAGCTCCTTGAGCTGTGGTGCCCAGCAGGTTGGCCAGAGCCGACTTTTTAGATTTGAGGGAGTCTAAATGCCCTCGATCTCCTGTAGAGTCAGATAAACCTTGCGGTTCTACCATCTGAATCTCCAGGTCCCTCATAGATCTGGTTAACTCCCTGGTGACATTGTGAGTGAGCTGTTGGCATAATTGCTTGATCTGGGATTTTCCAAAGTCCCACCACTGCTGTATACTGTTAAAATCTTGTTTACATTTTCTGTGCTCACTCCAAAAACACTCAAATGCAGCTCTAAAATCTTTGCTATCAAGTAAAGCACTGTTAAAATGCCAGTAGGCGCTCTGCAGGCGCACATTTTTAATAGAAACAGAGCTAAAAACAAGACAGTGATCGGAGAACCCTACTGGATTGATTTGACAGCTGTTAAAAATGTTCACATGATGCCTAAAACAGTACAACCGGTCTAACCGGGCCAGAGATATCCTGTTTTCCCTGCAGTGACTCCAGCTGTACTACCTGTCGTGGCTGTGGAAGGTCCTCCACAGATCCAACAGCTTGTGTGCTTCAGTCAGCTGTCTGTCTGTGTGATGAGGCAGGATGAGGCTCATGGTGGTTCCTGTCCAGTGTAGGATTCTCAGTGCAGTTAAAATCACCCCCTAAAAACAAAAACTCATCGCTGTTGCAGTTCTTGATGACGTTGCATAAAACCGCCCATTCTGTAATTCTTTCTGTTCCATTAGTTGGAGCATAGACACAAATAAAAACTGTGTTGACCTTCTCAAACTGAGCTTTGACCTTCAGCAGGCGGCCCTTGATCACCTCCTCTGCATTGAAAGAAGCAGGCAGGAAGCTCCTGGAGAAGACGACCCCCACCCCTCCACTACAGCCGGACCGGTGGCTCAGGATGACCTCCCCGTTACACCCCCTCCTCCAGTCGCTCTCATTATCTGAGGTGCTGTGTGTCTCCTGAACCATCATGGCATCTATCTGCTTCAGCTCCATCAGTTTAAACAGAGCAGCTCTCTTACTGTCATCTCTGGCTCCATTTAAATTCAGGGTGCCTACTTTAAGATTCCACATGGAGAGAGAGAAGCTGCAGGACAACACACAGAAGGAACACCACAGTAAAATAGACCAACACAAGTCCTTCCTAAACGTCGTCATCAGCACTGAGTTGGAATCTGACCTTGAGTATCAGTTTCTTCAGTCTGTATATTTCCTGTTCAGTCAGAACATCGTCTCCAAGGTGAGGCGATTTTTTAGTCAGGGGTCTGGCTGAGTTAACGAAGATCTTCAGGTCTGAAAAATTATCTTCCACAAGGACTCTGCTGGTCCTCCTGTGTTAGGACCAGCTCACTCTCTGACTCAGCTGCTGGTTTTCCTGCCTTAGCTCCCGTTTTTACTTTGACCGTCTTCATACTGCTCTGATCACTTTCTTGGTTTTTTCTCTTTTGTGCCATTTTCAGTAGCTTTTCATCGGACATGTCTTCGTCCTCAAAGAGACCTCCACACGCTGAACATTCTCATTGTCCTTTCCGTCGATACTGTTCCCAGCTGCTGGTGTTTCTGACCTGTCCTCACTAAGTTACCCTTCAGGAACCAGCTGACCTTGCTTTTCTTGTTCTGCCTGCTGTTGATCGTTACCTTCGCCCCCCCAGAGGGGGGGCACCAGCGGGGACAGCAGCGTCCGACCCCACATCGCCGGCAGACTTGATCGGCCCCTGGGCCACCAACCCCCCGCCGGCAACCGGAGCCGGAACTGCCGATTACAGTCCACCGCGGGGGGTCACCTGCCGCGCAGCAGCGGCAGCCGGCCACCGCTTCCCCCCCACCAGAGCGGATAAGGTGCCCCTCCGCTCCACAGCCGAAACACTTCATGGTGTCCGACGTGCCAAACACCATGTAGTTGAACCCGTCTACATTAAAACTGAAGGACAGGTTGAGGTCCGAGTTGTCCTTCAGCACCATGAACACCTGTCTGCGGTAACACACTACGTGTCTGAGCTGGGGGGCCTTACAGCCCAGGGACACCATCTTAATGGGGGACAGCTGTCCGTACCGACATGGCTCCTTAGCCAGGACTTTGTTTCTAATAAACGGGGGTGCGTTGGAGATCTTGATCCCCTTAGCGGGACTAACCAGCGGGAGGACGGGGACAAAGGTGTCCCGGATCACCACACCTGTCTCCACCACTTCACCGACTTTAGCTGTACTTTCCCAAAACATGACAATCGTTCCATTCATGTGGGAGGCGGACTTCACCGCTCCGCATCCCACCACCTCTTTTACCGACAAACCAGCCTCCTCCACGGAGCAGCTCACCGCCGGCACCAGTTTGATGGCATGCCGGCGTGTGAGCTTCTCAAACTCCACCTTCCACCACGTGCATTGCGCCCTACCGAGCCGGAACCGGCCCCGAAAAAACAAACTGACACAAATTCCCCTTAGTGACTAACTAACACAACCGTGAGAAAGAAAAATATAAACAAATACAACAGAAGAAAGGGTAGAAAAACCTCAAACCCTCTGAAACACCGAGCACACTCAGCACGCTCCATCTCACTCCGCCACTCAAAGAGAGAGAGGGGGTTGGTCAGTCCTTCCCCCAGCGGTCTAGGCCTATAGCAGCATAGCTAAAGAATAAATGAAATTTAACTTTTTAACTATAAGCTCTGTCATACAGAAAAGTTTTAAGCCTGGTCTTGAAGAGGAGCCTGATAACTGAAAGATCTACCTCCCAATTTACTCTTGGAGACTCTAGGAACCACAAGTAAACCTCAATTTAGAGAGCGGAGTGGCCTACTGGGACAGTAAGGAACTATGAGCTCTCTGAGATATGATGGAGCTTGGCCATTAAGAGCTTTATATGTTAGGAGAAGGATTTTAAATTCTATTCTGAAATTACCGGCAGCCAATGAAGAGAAGCTAAAACAGGAGAGATGTGATCCCTTTTCCTAGTTCCTGTTAATATTCGTTTAACATTAACATTCTGAATCAACTGAAGACCTTTCAGAGATTTGTTTGAACCTCCAGATAGTAATGAGTTACAGTAGTCCAGCCTAGAAGTAACAAATGCATGGACTAGTTTTTCTGCATCCTCTTGAGACAGGATATTTCGGATTTTCCTAATGTTTCTCAAGTGGAAGAAAGCTGCCCTACACACTTGTTTTATGTGGAGGACAAAGGACATGTCCTGGTCAAAAGTTATTCCAGATTTCTTACAGTGGAGCTGGAAGCCAAAGTAATGCCATCCAGACTGATTAGATTATTAGATAGGGTTTCTCTGAGGTGCTAGGACTAAGTACAATAACTTCAGTTTTGTCAGAATTTAGAAGTAAAAAATTATGGGTCATCCACACTTTTATGTCTTCAAGACATGTCTGCAGTCTGAGTATCTGACTAACTTTATTTGGCGTCATTGATAAATAAAGCTGAGTGTCATCTACGTAGCAGTGAAAATTGATGCTGTGTTTCCTGATGATGTTGCCTAAAGGAAGCAGATATAGAGTGAAGAGGATTGGTCCAAGTACCAAGCCCTGTGGAACTCCATAATTGGCTATAGTGCGTGAGGAAGAGCTATTGTTAACATGAGCAAACCACCAAAAGCAGTAACCACAAACTGATTTGAACCACCTTAGAGCAGTTCCTTTAATGCCAATTTCATGTTCCAGTCTCTGTAATAAAATATTATGCTCAATGGTGTCGAATGCAGCACTAAGATCTAAGAGAAGTATGGAGGCTGATCCATTGTCTGAAGCCATTAAAATATAATTGGAGACTTTAACTAGCGCTGTTTCTGTGCCGTGATGAGCTCTAAATCCTGACTGAAACTCTTGGAGCAAGCCATTCCTATGCAGATGGTCATGTAATTGGTTCGCTACTGCTTTTTCCATGATTTCAGACATGAAAAGAAGGTTCGATAGGGGTTTATAATTGGCCAAAACATCTGGATCAAGATTCGGCTTTTTAAGTTGGGGTTTGATGACTGCGGTCTTAAGAGTCTGAGGTACATAACCCAAAGATAAGGTCAAATTAATGAGCTCTAGAATGAAGGGCTCAATTAAGTATAATATGTCTTTGAAGAGGCTAGTTGGTACTGGGTCTAATAGACAGGTTGATGGTTTAGATGATGAAACTATAGAAGCTAGCTCTGAGAGATTCAGAGATGAGAATGACTCCAGATGTAAAATAGGCATTGCAGTTGATTCAGGAGCTGCTGAATTCAGTAGAAGATTACTGTCTAATGTAGGTAAGAGCTGATGAATTCTTCCTCTAATTGTTATAATTTTATTTGTAAAAAAAGCCCATAAAATCACCACTGCTGAGAGCTAAGGGGATCACTGGTTCAATTGAGCTATGACTCTCTGTCAGCCTGGCTACAGTGCTGAAGAGAAACCTGGGGTTGTTCTTGTTTTTTTCTATTAGTGCTGAATAATATCAGCCTCTAGCACTGCGGAGAGCTTTTTAATAAATTTTTAAGCTTTCTTTCCAGGTTCGGTGAAACTCTTCTGAGTTACTGGAATGCCAACTTCTTTCTAATTTCCGTGACGTCTGCTTTAAGGTATGAATGTGAGAATTATACCACAGAGCCAGCATCCTGTGTTTTCTTACTTTCTTTCTGAGAGGGGCAGCATCATCAAGATTTGAACACAGTGTGGCCATAGTGCTAATCACAAGGTCATCAACCTGTGTATGGGAGAAAGTCTCATTTGAATTTAGATATGGCATTGCTGCAAATGATGACTGAATGTTCTCTTTAAATTAGCCACAGCGTCTTCAGATAAACATCTTCTATAGTTGAATTTATTCCTCGATGCTGTGCAGTCAATTAATGTAAACTCAAACATAATGAGGTAATGGTCAGTCAAAAGAGAGTTTTGAGGAAGAATCCTTAACTTGTCAATTTCAATGCCATATGTTAGGACAAGATCAAGGATACGATTGAACCAGTGAGTGGGTTCATTCACATGCTGGGAAAAGCCAATTGAGTCTAGTAAGGAAAGAAACCCAGAACTAAGGCTGTCGCTTTCTACATCTACATGAATATTGGAATCTCCCAGTATAATGATTTTATCTGTACTAACAGATTAAAAAAAAGTACTAACTCTGATATAAACTCAGAAAACTCTTATAGGAATTCTGAGTACGGACCAGGTGGACGGTATACTGTAAGTAGCAGAACTGGTTTTTCAACTTTCCAGATTGAGAATGAAGCTTTCAAAAGACCTACAGCCAGATTTTGGTCTAGTGTTGATTAATAAGCTTGACTGAAATATCGCAGCCACCCCCCCCCCTCGACCTGTGGTACGAGGGACATGAAAATTAACATGAGTGGGGGGTGTAGCTTCATTAATACTAACATACTCATTCTGCTGCAGCCACGTTTCAGTTATACAAAATAAATCAGTGTGATGATCAGTTATGAGATCATTAACTAATAGAGATTTTGATGATAGTGATTGAATATTCAACAGTCCACATTTAACTGCAGTATTATTTGAGACCGAATTTGTGGCTGTTTTGATTTCAGTTAAGTTTTTGTTTTTAGCTCCTCTTCTGTTTAATTTAGGTTTGATATAGAGTACAACAGCACTGGGACTTTTTACAGACATTATCACTTGGCTGTACAGGCGTTTTAATAACCGTGGGCATAGGCGAAATGCTTTATATAAACAGACACAAACCACGATGTCAATTTTGATTCATAGATAATGTGTCGCAGAACATAAAATACCTATCTAAACAACAGCTGTTTCACAGGTCTGAAAGCTCGCTAAAAAGTTACTCGCCGGAAACGATGGAGCAACGTGTTGTCTGATCGAGCTGTTAACTCATCAGAAACACACATCATGCCAGCAAAGCATCTGTCAACAGGCTCTTATTTCAGTGGTTGCACAGTAAATGGGAACATTCAGATAAATGTAAATGATACAAAGTAGCGGTAGTATGCAGACAGAGTAGCAGGCTTGTGTGTAGGAAATGTTTATGTGTTGCCTGTCAAGCACCGTATATCCCTTCCAGTTGCGGAAGCATTTGTGTTGGCGGAGCCAAATAAAATATTAAATAAACAAACAAATCATAATCTCTTGTCGCTTATTACTGTTAACTAATAAAATGCGCGTGGAGAACTTTTGTATAAAAGCAATATCACACTCAAGGTGGTGCTGTTCTGTCTTATTATCTGCGGCACTCGGCCTGTGGCCTCATGCCGAATCACACCAGTGCTGATATTCAGCACAGCAGCACCCCCTCTCATGTGATATTGCTTAAGTGACCTATTCTAATGCTACTCATTGTTACCATTAGTCTTCTATTTCATCCTCTGTATCTCTCAATATCCACTCCATTTTGTATTGTAAAAAGTGCACATGTTTATATCTAAAGTTTTTGTATATAAGGAAAATGTAAATAAAGTTTTAAAAAAAAGTTCAATGGAGTGCATGGATAACAATGGATAGCGATCAAGTGATGTTTTGCCCGTTTTGTGGCAAACACATGAGCCGCTTAACACAGTTTTGTTTTTCGTGTGGTCTGTCTTTATAGGTTTTAAATGGCGCAGACCAGACGGACCGTGTTTGCCACAAAACGGGCAAAACATCACTCGTTCCCTATCCATGAACTAGATCGAACTCCAACTGGCCGTGTCGCTCCCATTACCATTTCCAGCTCAACCCTGGAGTTGGGACATTCCCTTTCTGGTTTGTTTCGGGAGTTGTAAATTAGTCTCGGCGTTTGTAAAAGTGTTTCACGCTTTGTTAATTTGTTTTCCAAAATGTAAATTTGTCTCAAGCTTTGTAAAAGTGTTTCAGATTTTGTAATGTTGGTTTGCACCTCCCAGCCACCGTGGTTCCAGTCTGTCCTGTTCACGGTTGGCAACTTAGCGGTTTTGTCGCCATATTGAGCAAATTTCGACCCTCCCAAGCAACGGTTTTTTGTTTTTTTGCGACTAGGGACAAAACTACAGCTATATTCAGGTCTGATTGGAGACTAATTCTTACTTTTCTCAATGAGCATTTAACCTTGCGATAAAGTCTTAACGGTAATAATTACCAGCAGTCAGTCGATAAGTTATACATAAAAATAATATTTTATTACAATTGTATCAAAATATAAAAAGGAGTTGTTCCATTCAATACAAAAATAGCAACTGAAAAGGAGACAAACTGAACCTTCAACAAATGGGAAATACTATTGTACAAGATGTATAAGTGCAATAGTGCTTTAAGGTTCACAGGGCAACTAAATTCAGAATGAATCAACTACAGTGGACTGGCAGATTACTTAATTATTAAAATATAATCCAAAGTGGTATGTATTTGCTGTGCATCCATCACTCTTTTAGTGTAATGTGGATGATACACTGCGTAACATATTAAGTGTTAAAATTATCAGAAGGAAACAAGAAGAAAAATGAGAGGAGAAGGATTTGAGGGGGCCCCGCTCCAGCCAATTACACGGCCACAGAGGAGCTGGCCCTTGCAATAGTTGAAGGGCGGCCGATCATGGAGGGGGTACAAGGGGGTATTCAATCAGACCTGCTGCTGGCAGCTCCCAGCAGCAATTCTTTGTCCAGGGTATGTATAAGTGCTTTGGTGGTAAAATACTAAATGCATATTTATTGTTTTTCAGATGAGAAACGTTTTAATCTAATTTACAGTTGAAGGAGACACTGTAGTGTTGCTCAAGCCTCCAGCACACACCCTTGCTGACCCCCACACAGAGGTGACTGTCAAAGCAAGTTGTCATGTACTCTTATCTTTGTTTGCTGTGTTGAATCCACTTTATTCATTTCTCTTAAACTCTTCCACAGGTGGAGATCAATGATGAGACACTTTCAGTGCATTCAGAGGTACCTTTGGGGGTAGATATCTTAATAATCTAAATAAGAATTTAATTTAAAATTTTTATTTATATTTTTAAATTAGAAATAATTAAGTTTCTTACTCATTAATGTCACAGGGAGAGGACATTGTGCAACCCTCCCCTTCAGCCTGTGGCCTCCACCTCTAGGCCCAATAAAAAAAAACAAGGGGTAAGGGTTTTATAATTTCTAGCAGTCCTATGTCTTAGTTTCTTGAGCTGGAAATCAAGAAACTAAAACTTGAGATCGAGCAACTGGAGTATGCGAAAAAGGTACTGCAGTAAATGGTACTTTAAATTTTTTTGTTAAGCATGATTGACATTGTATACTTATGACTTTTTCTTTTCCCAGAAAAGGAAGAACTTTAATAAATAATAAAACACACCCTGTGATTGGTGTTTTGTTTTGTTTTGTTTTTTTTTTAATTGGGTGAAAAACTGCTGCTGATGGCTGCGTTACTGTAAGTGCATGGATTCGTTTGGTCGCATTACTTATATGGTTCAACAAGATTGCATATGTAACGTATTCCCTCAACTGAGAATCTGTATCACTCAGAGAATATAGTCAGAAAACGCCAACAGATTGCTCCGGTCTGGAAAAACTCTCTCCCTCCAAAGAGCACCTCTAATAATTCGGGTACCTAAATCCACTGGATTTTCCAAAAACGGTGAGGCCACGTTCCAGGAGGATAATCAGTGAAAGGGCGGCGCTTTTTATAGCCAACTTTAAGCTGAAAGTCAGAACAAAAACTGGTCCGGACCAGGTTATGTTCGCAGCATAAGTTACCATGGTGATATAGCCAGCTTTAAAGAGAGCGACCTTCGTGACACGGAAATGTCTGGCTTTAGGCTCAACATACCTCACTAACGCACTAATCTCGCTTCGTAGTACAGCCCTCTGGACTGTGAATTTTGCTATTCTGGGTTTCCCATATGCCCAGGCCCTCTGAATGTTAGGGATCAGCCATCCCCAATTTAACATCAAAACAATGGTCTCCGAAGCCCAAATAAGTCTGAGTAATCAGAACCAAATGTATGAAAGCTGCCAAAATGTTGACCTTTCACCTATATATGAGGTAAATTATCTACAGCATTTAGCCAAGAGGGAAAACTGAGACATCCTATAGGTTAGCATGAAGTCATCCATGCTTTATCAGTCAGATTATGACAGTAAATACTCTGAATTGTTTGTTTGGAATAACCATTTAATTTTTATAATTTTTAAGATATCATGCCAAAACGAACCAGCCTGTTCAAATATAAAAAAACTGCCACTTACAGACTTTTGTTATTTTTAATAACACTTTTTAAAAACAAAACAAACAAACAAACCATAATAATAACAACAATCAATTAATTTAATTCCCAGGAGGTATCTGCAAACAAAAGACCAAGAGGAAAGTTATCAGTAACTCCAAAGTAGTGAAAATAATACAAAAAAATAAACAACAACAAAAACTATCCTTTTATCCGTTAAGTAATTTGTCAGTATTAGGATACCAAATCAAGTGGGATGCAAAAATAACTAGGGTTTCAGCAGTTATAATATTTTTTTCAGTTAAATGTAAGACAAATTTCTTAAACCTTGTGATTTAATTTTCATTTTTCCATATTGATCTTTTAAACCATGGGAGTCTCTTTAGATCAGGCATGGGCAAATTCCTCCTGAAAAGCCTGTATGACTGAAGGTCAGGCATGCCGATTTTCCCAGTGGCCACCCGTGGTATTGCAACAAAAAATCCCCTCAAAAAGCATTTTTCCCATAGGCAGCAAAAGTTAAAGAGAAGCCTGTAAAACTTTTCACAATGCCATGTTCTTACATAGAGCTCATTTAAAGCAAAAACACAAACTGCAAAAACACTAAAATTTACCTCAATCATTGTAGCTTTTGCCCGTACCCTCTCTCTCCGGCCACCCCTACGGTCAGTGGCCAGGTTGAACCACCGGATGGCGTGGCTGTTAATTTCAGTGTCTGCTGCTGTGGTTGCAGCGGCATTCTTCCTCACAGCTCCTGTTGAAAGAAAACAATAGAAGTAAAGACTTCATTTATTGTCTTAGCTGTCAAGTGTTGTTCTTTGGCAATATCATAAATTGTTCATTGCTGTTTTATATGTAGTATATTTGATTACATTCATGTGCACATAATTAAACAAATAAATCAGAGATTACTCAGCAGTCTACTTTCGTACTCTTTCTCTCATCTGAAGGATTAGTGAAAAGGCCTGCAAGAACTCACAGGCCAGAGTATTATATAATGCTTACTGATCAGCAGAGTTCTTATCTGCATATCTTTGAATGCCTTCTTGCCATTAACCCCTTTCCAGTTTATAGTTCTTGCAACGGCATCCGAAAAAAAAACCCCAGTAAGATTTGATTATGCGATTAAAAATCCGTAATTTCACTCATAACTGAAACTATTCACCTGCTAACTGACACTTGCTAGCTACGACTTTTCGTTTGCCTTACCGATGAAGTTACAGGCAAAAAAAGCTGCATAGCCTAACTAAGTTCAGACATTTTAAGAACTTTAACATTAAATCTCTAAATAAAGCAATAGTAACGTTAATTATGAAATAGTTCCATCACATTGTGTGACTTACCTTCCAGAAGAAATGTACGTGTGGAGCCTTCAGTTATGGAAAACCAAGAGAAAGAATTCGCGCGCTCGTCCCTCTAGTTCCATGCCGCATCCGGCTGGACTCCGCTGACAGACTGCTCCCAACATAATTCCCGCTCCTGGAAACCTGAGCCCGGAACGGTGTCTGTGTCGCGGCAGTAACGCGGATGTGACTGTTGCGCGGATCTGTCGCGGAGTCAGCTGCTATCTGGGATATTATTAAAACCACATTTTTAAGGAGAAAAAGTACTCACACAGCCACATAAAAAAAGACGCTAAACTAACACCTGGCGTCTCAGCGGACCGCGAGAAGAAAGCGTTTTTCTTCCGTCCAGTGTCGCAGGTATTTATGTCCTGACAACACACCTGGCCACAAGCAGAGCCTGCAGCCATCGCCCCCCCATCCCAAAGCACTCTTCTTTTTTCTCCTTCTCTTCTTCTTTTCGTACCGTCACTCATTTTTTTTAATCGCGCACCTCCTCCACTGTGTGTGAGTGTGTCTGTAGACCGTCTCTCCTCAGTCTCAAACTCATCGTGCAGGCTGGACGCTCAGCTCTCTCTGCTGGTCTGAGCTTTAGATTCATTGAACTTGTTTATTGGCCATATTCACGGCTCTGCCAGTCTGTATCCATGTCAGGAACTCGAAAACACTCGCTACACGTCTGTCCAAACTTTTTTTTTAAAACACGGCGGATTTACTAACATGAAAGTAGGAGATGACAAAGACCGCACATTCAAAGTCAGACAAGTGAATGAATTATGGTCTACACGGGGGCCACATTAATATGGTAACAGATATTGCCAAGTTCAAGTGCTTTGATGAAACCTTCAAGCTGGGAACGCACGTCCTGGAGCTGGCTGACGGAGTGAGGGCTGCTAGAATCAGGCTGAAGAGAAGCATTGTTCACCTGAGAGACAACAAGGGTCATGTGGTGAAAATGACGCTGACCGAGACACTGTACGTCCCATCATTTACTCAGGACATCTTCAAGTCAAGGCAGCGACGAGCAAGGGTGCCACTGCCATCTCTAAAGAGGGACATAATAAGCTCATTCATGAACATAGCCTGTCATACACTTTGATGTCAAATATGTTACTATCTATCTTAACACTGTCACTGATAATAATGTTGATGAAAGTCATGGGTGTTGTGATATTAAAACATGGCACGAAATCCTTGGTAACTGCAATTACGAGGATGTGTTAAAGCTGGAAAGTGTCACAGAAGGAATGAAGGTCAGAGCTAAGGCTAAAAGGTCTAACTTAGGGTGTGAAATGTGCACAAAAGGAACATTTGCAAAGAGCAGGAACAGGGCCAGATAAATCAGCAGAGACGAAACTTGACCTTGTACATGCTTATTTAGCTGTCCAATAGAGCCGGAAGCAAAAGATGGTGTCAGATACACCTTAGCATTCACTGATGACTCCTAAGGAGCAGGTTTTGCGTACTGTTAAGGGTGCAGAAAAGTTAATTGCTTATATGGCACCCTATGGAAAAATAAAGTGCATCCGGTCAAATAATTACACAGAATTTACATCTAGAGAGTTTTAATCACTCTTAAGAATACCATAACACACAAGACTTCCATATCCTGGAGAAACTGGAGAAGGCTGTTGAGATGGAAAGATACATGCTGATTGAGAGTAACCTACCCATAGGGTTGTGGACATGCACTTTAAAGACTGCTGCAGTAATTCACAACAGGTGCTATAACAGACGTGGAGGGCAAACTCCATGTTACATGTTGTCAGGGAGAAAGCCTAATCTTTCAAG
Source organism: Remorina albescens (assembly GCA_034769265.1). Classification (NCBI taxonomy): domain Eukaryota; kingdom Metazoa; phylum Chordata; class Actinopteri; order Carangiformes; family Echeneidae; genus Remorina; species Remorina albescens. The sequence continues at coordinate 3,374,113 of CM068485.1, forward strand.
AATTACAACATTCAGGTGTTCAGCATGCTAGGCATGCAAACAGGACAAGAAAAAGCTAGACTCAAAATGTGACAAAGGGATCCTTCTGGGTTAGTATAACAACAGCCCAACATTTATAGTTTACTAAGTGGAAAAGTTCTTAAAAACAGATGGGTAAAATGCATTAGAAAAATTGTCATTGAACATCAGATGGATATGGAAATGAGTGAAGATGATCTGCACAGGGAGAAGTCCTACAAGAGCCACAGAACTCTCCAACAAAAGCTTCTGATGAAGATAGTAATAGTAATAGTCAAGGCTTGTGTTATCCAAGGAGAAAGAGGAAAGGTCCTCAGTATTTAACAGAGTGCAAAGCAGAATGTGATGAAGACCAGTTACTACCTACTGTTGACTATTGCTACAGAGTTGTGCGCATCATACCTAAAACATTTCAAGAAACTATGAGCTCATCAGATTCAGTATCTTGGGCTAAAGCTATGAAAGAAGAAATGGATTCCCTAAGGGAAAATGAAACCTTTACTCTGACCATACTTACCAAAAGCAAAAGTGCAGTGGGGGGCAGGTGGGTATACAATGAAAGAAAACCCAGATGAGATTTAAAAAAAAAAAAAAAAAAATTCAAGGCCAGATATGTTGCAAAAAGTTGCAGCCAGAGTGCAGGAATGGGCTACAATTATACCTTTTCTCCAACTGCAAAATTCACATCAGTACGTGCACTAATGCAGCTTGCAGCTCACTCTGATTTTGAGTTACATCAGATGGAAGTTAAAACTGCATATCTACATGCCCCAATCCATGTATATGGAAACACCAGAAGGATTTGAAATCAAGTCAGAAACAAGTGAAAAAATAAGTTTGCAAGCTTACCAAGATACTGTGAAACGATCAGGAAGGAATGGGAACAGAATGCTACATGATTTTCTCAGTGAAAATGGTTTTGCGCAAAACCTAGCTGACCATTATGTTTACAGCAAACAAACTTATGGGGAGAGGAGGATAATCAGAATTGGGGTTGACAATCTGATTACCGCGGTGAACAATAGGAATTCACTCAGGTGTGTGGAAGAAATGTTGGGAAGTAAGTTTAAGGTGAAAGATCCCGGTAGACTGAAACATTTCCTGGGTATTGATTTTACGCAAATATGAAGATGAATTGGAAAACATAAATTACAGAAATACTGGAAAGGTTTGGTATGTCTCACTGTAAACCGGTTGCTTTCAAAACAAAACGAAAGAAAACAAAAAAGAATAAATAAATACACTGACCCAAACTTGTTTTCTAAAAATTATTCGTTTCATTGCTAGTTTAAAAATGAACAGTGGCCAGACAAGAAGAGGAAGTGAAGCGTAAAAAATTCAAAATAAACGCCAAGAGCGTAACATGAAGTAACCTCAGGATATATAATATAATGAATAAGTGGATTTAAAATAAAAGCTTCATGTTGGTGTTGTCACTATAAAGGACTGTAAAACTTGTTAAATATAACTGTAATATGAATAAATATAAATATAAATTTCATTTAGCGATCTGCTAGGTTTGTAGCAGATCGCATGATTTCGTTATTCGTTGAGGGATAAAAATCTAATGAACTTTTGTTTTCAAATTAATGATAATGTCATTAAACATTTCGCACGGTGTTTGATTTTTAAATTATATTATTAGAAATTGGATGACAGCTTATTAGATGACAGACGGACTTCACCTTCATCATTTCATCATTAGGGATTTGTCGTGTCTCTAAATAATTTAATTTGGTCTTCAGGGCTGACCTAACTGATGAAGAAAACTGTCTCACTTCTCTTCTCTTCCATCCCGCTTCACACGCCTTTGTCCACTTTAAAAGTGTGTTTTCCCCGCAACAGGACCAGTACCAGGACTCTGTCCCTCATCCTCCTCCTGTCCATAGTGGTAAGATTAAGCGCCCTCCCTCTGGCCCCGCCCCATTTAAATAGTCGCCTTGGAAGCGGGGCGTGGACAAAGCCCTGGTGCGGCAGGTGGCGGCTGTGATTGGCTGAGCAGTCGGGTGATGTCGTCGTGCCATCGCTCTCCGGAGAGAGGCAGCCCAGAACTGCCGACAGTCCGACCCGCTCTTCCTGCCCACGGTAAGTTCCTGATCGGGACCTGCTCGACAGCTGATCTGTTCCGGATAGGTCTGACGAGGCTTTAAGAAGCTGAACAGAGTCGATCTTGGATTATAGGTTATAGACTAGAACCGTTAGAGAGGGACTCTGGGGTCGGTTAATCAGTGTGGTCTAGATTATAACTAGTCTGGTTGGATCACACAGGGATCCACAAGGACCAGTTTTAAGGAGGCTTCAGGAAAGGACCAAGTGTGAGGACATTTTCAGAGGTTGTTGATGAATATTTTCAGGCTTCAGAGTTAGAGTCCTCAAGTCTATATCAGAGGCTCAGAGTCCTCAGGTCTGGTCCACTCTTGTACGGAGACCAGTTGAGGTCAGAGACAAGTAGACATCCTGTTTCAGTGTTGTGGATGAGATCACTGGGTTTTGTGTGTTTTGATGTCTTCTTCTTCTGTGGCAGCTGCTGTAACATGCTCAGCCGTCTGTTCCGCCTGCACGGCCTCATGGTGGCATCTCATCCATGGGAGGTCATTGTGGGAACAGTGACGCTCACCATCTGCATGATGTCCATGAACATGTTCACCGGCAACGACCAGATCTGTGGCTGGAACTTCGACTGTCCCAAAACAGAGGAGGTGAGTCTTCTCTTGGTCCTGGTCATAGTTCTGGTTCTGGTCCTGGTCTTAGTCACAAGATCAGTGAGTCCAGGCCAGCTGTTATAAATCTTTGTGCTAAACTAAGGTAATCACCTACAGATATGAGATGGTGCCAGTTAATTGGTTAACTGTGTCTGTGACCTTATCACTGACTGCCTTCTCCTTCAATAGCAAATTCTGAGCAGTGACATCATCATCCTCACCATCACTCGCTGCATTGCAATCGTCTACATTTACTTCCAGTTCCAGAACCTGAGGCAGCTTGGCTCCAAGTACATCCTTGGTAAGTTGCTGCCAGTGGGGGTTGACCCTCTGACCTCCACACCTCTGACCCCTGATCTCAGGTAACTCACTATCTCTCTCTTCCAGGCATCGCTGGCCTTTTCACCATTTTCTCCAGCTTTGTGTTCAGCACTGTGGTCATTCACTTCCTGGACAAAGAGCTCACAGGACTCAAGTAAGTCCTGTCATCTCTCTTTCCTCATGTCCTCATCCTGTCCCCATGCCTGCACCCTTTCCTCATGTCCTCATCTTTTCCACATGTCCACACCTATCTTCATGTTCTCATTCTGTCCTCATCCTCTCCTGTTTTCCTCATCCTGTCCCCATGTCCTTACCCTGTCCTCATGCCCTCTCAGAACTAAAGTTGGTCCCGTCCTCTCAGTGTCTCAGACCTGATGTTAGTCCTGTCCTCTCAGTGTCTCCTTTGAATGCTCACTGCTCTTTCTGTCCTCAGCGAGGCCCTGCCTTTCTTCCTGCTCCTCATCGACCTCTCCAAGGCGTGTGCCCTTGCTAAGTTTGCTCTGAGCTCCAGCTCTCAGGTCAGTGAAAATGCTGACTCAATATGTCAAAGCCTGATTCCGCCCCCACACCCTCACTGACCCTAGCTCTCCCTTTTCAGGATGAAGTAAGGGTCAACATCGCTCGAGGCATGGCGGTGCTGGGGCCTACCTTCACGCTGGATGCTTTGGTGGAGTGTTTGGTGATCGGAGTGGGAACCATGTCAGGTACAGGCTGATGTAGAGCTGCTCTTTTGAGTCAGGTTAAAGGTCACTCAGATTTCATCAGGACCTTATTATCATATCATTAAAACCCGATCCACTGAGGTCTGACTCTGAACCAGTCAGATAACTTCCTGGTTGTCCCAGTCACTCATGGAAGATGAGGTGACGTTTCCTGACAAGGACATGGCAGCAGCTGTCTGTGCTCCAGCTCCCTGATTGGTCCTCTAACTGTATGTGTTACAGGTGTGCGGCAGCTGGAGATCATGTGCTGCTTCGGCTGCATGTCGGTGTTGGCCAACTACTTTGTGTTCATGACCTTCTTCCCTGCATGTGTGTCCCTGGTGTTGGAGGTAAGGCTGCAGTCTGCTTGTGTGTGTGTGTGTCTGTGTGTAAGCTGTGTATGAGATGCCACCTTGAGGTTGTGTTGTGGTGCCTACAGTTGTCCCGGGACAGTCAGGAGGGGCACCCGATCTGGCAGCTGAGTCACTTTTCCAGGGTGATGGAGGAGGAGGATAACAAGCCCAACCCTGTGACCCAGAGAGTCAAAATGATCATGGTAAACCCTCAGCCCTCCTGTGTCTGTGTCCATCTGAGCTCCAACCTTGTCTGACCTCTGACCTTGTCTGAACTCCCTCTGTTTTATTCGTAGTCTCTGGGCCTGGTGATGGTTCACGCCCACAGTCGCTGGATCACAGAGCCCTCATACATCAACACCACAGCGGGCGTCCCGCAGCTCAGCATGGCGCTGGACCACCTATCACCCAGGAGGATCGAGCCGGCGATGCCGCTCTGGCACTTCTACCTGACCAGGTGAGGCTGTCATCTGACTGCACATTGTGGAGTGACGAAGAGAGGGATAAAGAGCAGATGATGGTGTCATGGTCAGTGGGCAGTGGGCAGGGACTAAATCTGAGTAACAGAAAACCTAGATATTCATTGGGGGCTAAAGGTCCCCAGCAGTGGACATCATTACCATTGAAACTTGATATGAACATGAGATATAGAAAATAATAACACAATGAAAGTAGCACAGATGAGCCCTTCAATTTTAGATCAGAACTTCAGCAACTTGATCACTGGTGACTGTGGTCATACTGGCAGGCCCAGCCCTTTTTATGTAATTATCTGGAGATTGAAGTCTAACCCCCCACCCCCCAAACACACACACACACAGGATGGTCACCATGGATGTGGAGCAGGTCGTCTGTCTGGCCCTGGCCCTGCTTCTGGCCATCAAGTACATCTTCTTTGAACAAGTAGAGACGGAGTCCACACTGTCCCTGAAGAACCCCATCTCTATCTCTGCTGCCCCCGTGCGACGGCCCATCGAGTCCTGCTGCAGGAAGGAGCCTCCCTCCCCCTGCGCCTCCACCTCTGCTGTGCCAGAGCCCTCCACCAAGGCAGACAGAGGTTAGTCTGGACTCAGGGATGATGAAGCAAACTGGTGTATACCTGTGGTTTCAACCCTCAACCCTCTCCATAGATGAGGTCATCAGGCCTCTGGCCAGTGTGGCTGCTGTCTGTCCCACAGAGATTCTCTTTGCCCTGGGTGGGGAGAAGGAACTAAAGATCAACACCACTCAGCTGAGTGTCCCCCCAGAGCCCAGAGACCTGGAGCAATGTGTGTCCATTCTCAACAACCCTGAGGTGAGGTGCACGCGCCCACACACACACACACACACACATACACACACACACACAGAATTTATGTCACCTGGACCCCTGCCCCCTCCCTCAGCGTCACTGTGGGTCGTGGCAGCACCTGACCAATCATTTTGTGCTGCTCAGCCAATTAGAGCACGATGCCAACAGGAAATATACTGGCTCAGCTCAGCCTCAGCACTCAGCCCACCTGAGCCTCTAGTTAAGAGTTGATCTGTGGGCATATGGGACGGTCAGACCAGGACCACCTGGACATAGAGGTCTAGCTACACTACAGCGTGAATGATGGTGTCTGTTTCAGATGGGGCCTCGTTACCTGAGCGATGCAGAGGTGATGCTGCTGGTCAACTCCAAACACATCCCAGCCTACAAACTGGATGTCGCCATGGAGAAACCAGTGAGGGGAGTGGCCATTCGCAGGCAGATGATTTCCTCAAAACTGCCATCTCCATCAGCACTGTCCTCCCTGCCCTACACACACTACGACTACTCCAAGGTGAGCACACACACACTCACTCACACACACACACACACACACTGCAGTTTCTTTAACATACTTCCTGTTTCCAGGTGATAGGCACCTGCTGTGAGAATGTGATTGGCTACATGCCTGTCCCAGTGGGTGTGGCTGGGCCACTTCATCTGGATGGGAAGCAGTTCCAGGTTCCCCTGGCAACAACAGAGGGCTGTCTGGTTGCCAGCGCTAACCGTGGTTGTCGAGCAATAGCAGTAAGTGTTTCTTGTTGTTGGTTTCTTGTTCTATGTTTCCTTTCCATCTCGTCAGTTTCCTGCCGTCTGCTTCCTGTTGTCTATTTCATATTGTTGGTTTCCAGTCATGTTTCCTGTTGTCGGTGTTCTGTTGACTTTTTTCTATTCCCTATTTCAAGTTGTCAGTTTCCAATAATCTGTTTCCTGTTGTCTCTTTTCTGTCATACTTTTCCAGTTTTGTGTGTCCTGTCATCTATTTCCTTTTGTCTGTCTCCTGTTCCCTGTCATCTTTTTCCTGTCATATCCTTCTAGCTGTCTGTTTCCTGTTGACTGTTTCCTTTTATCATTTTTATGTGGTCTGTTTCCTGTTATTTGTTTCCTGTCCTCCTTTTCCTGTTGTTTGTTCTCATTTGTCCTTTTCCTGTTGTTGGTTTTCATTCATTCATTCATTCATTCATTTTCTACCGGTTTTCTGTTTCCGGGTCACAGGGGGTGCTGGAGCCAATCCCAGCTCACAATTGGCGAGGGCGGGGTACAGAAACAGACAGAGAGAAACAACTACTCACACTCACAAAACATGCAAACTCCACACAGAAAGGCCCCAGGCCCAGGAACCGAACCCCCAACTTTCTTATTGTGGGGCAACAGCGCTCACCACTAAGCTGCAGTACTACCCCTGTTGTTGGTTTCCTGTCATCTATTTCCTGGTGTCTGTTTCCTGTTAGCCGTTTCTGTAGTCCTTTTTGTGTGTGTCAATTTCCTGTTGTCTTTTTCTTGTCTTCCATTTCCATTCGCCTGTTTCTTGTTATCTCTTTCCTGTTGTATGCTTCCTGTCAACTGTTTTCTGTCTCTTCAGCTTTTATCTGTTTCTAAATGTCATGGTCTGAGGCCTGTTTTAACATGCTGATGTTGGATCTGCAGCTGGGGGGCGGAGCCACCAGTCGAGTCCTGGCAGACAGCATGACTCGAGGACCCGTAGTCAGGCTGCCGTCCGCCAGCCAGGCTGCAGAAGTCAAGGCCTGGCTGGAGAGCTCGGATGGATTTCAGGTCATCAAAGATGCCTTTGACAGGACTAGCAGGTAAACCACATCACATGGACAAAATGTGTGAATGTTCATGTTGTGTGATTTTGATTATTCATGTGTATGTTCATGTTGTCTGTATGTCATTGCTGACAGGTTTGCTCGGCTCCAGAAGCTGCTAGTTGGTCTAGCTGGAAGAAATCTCTACATCCGTTTCCATTCCGAGACTGGAGATGCCATGGGGATGAATATGATCTCAAAGGTAAGTGTGTGTGTGTGTGTGTGTGTGTGTGTGTGTGTGTGTTGTCTGTGCATCTTGCTGTGAGTCAAGTGACCTCTTGTCTGATCACCTGTCCAACCTGCAGGGCACAGAGCAGGCTCTGGGCCGACTGCAGCAGCACTTCCCAGAGCTGCAGGTGATGGCCATCAGCGGAAACTACTGCACCGACAAGAAACCCGCTGCCATCAACTGGATTGAAGGCCGCGGAAAGTCTGTTGTTTGCGAAGCCACCATCCCTGCCAAAGTGGTCCAGGAGGTAGGAAGAGCCAGGACTGTGAGCTGTCATATGTGGAAGGGTCCTGCTGTCTGCCTTGCCCCCTCCCACCCCCCAGCCTTCCAACAGACAGACTCCTTCCACTTGCCTTTACCTGTCCGCTTTATGCTCTTTCTCTGGTACAGGTCTTGAAGACCACCACTGAGGCCCTGGTGGAGGTGAACATCAGTAAGAACCTGGTGGGTTCGGCCATGGCAGGAAGTCTTGGAGGGTTCAATGCTCAGGCAGCCAACCTGGTGGCTGCCATCTACATCGCCTGTGGACAGGTGAAGCAAACACTCAGCACCAAATCAGTCTGTTCACATGTCCTGTGTTGGTGGGTGGTGGTGTTTGTGATGTGTCCTTGTGTGTTGATGTTTGTTGTGTATGTGTCCTACAGGACCCAGCCCAGACAGTGGGCAGCAGTAACTGTATAACCCTGATGGAGGCATCTGGACCAACAGGGGACCTGTACATCAGCTGCACCATGCCCTCTATAGAGCTTGGCACCGTGGGGGGAGGCACCAACCTGCCCCCCCAGCAGGCCTGTCTGCAGGTACACACTCCCACACACAGTAACACAGACACATTCACTGTCCTCTCCCTGTTGGGTCAGGGAGCAGGTGTTGAAGACCAAACACAGAGCTTAAAGAGAAACAAACTAACTTCTCATGGTCTGTCTGTGTGTGTGCGTGCGTGCGTGCGTGTGTGCGTGCGTGCGTGCGTGTGTGCGTGCAGATGTTGGGTGTGCAGGGGGCAAGTGAGGACTGTCCTGGGGAGAATGCCCGGCAGATGGCCAGGGTAGTATGTGCTACTGTTCTTGCTGGAGAGCTCTCATTGATGGCTGCTCTGGCTGCTGGTCACCTGGTCAAGAGTCACATGACACACAATAGGTACGTTTCCAAGTGAAGCCAAAGCATCAACAGTGTTTAAGAGACCAACGTGGAGGAGGAAGATTTCTTTATTTTAACATAGCTAGAAACAGAATTAACATATCCAAACCAGCTTTAAATTGAACACAGTGTTTCAGCAGAAAGACCCTCAGTCATGTTACCTAAGGAGACAGACTGGTCCTCCTACAAATGACACTGATTCTGTGATGTCTTAGGTGTCTCTAAGTGAGGTGGTTTCTTGGTCTGCAGGTCAAAGGTGAATCTACAGGATGCCTCAGGAGTGTGCGCCAGGATGGCATCCTGAGAGCAGCATGATTTAGGAGGTGGACTCATGAAACTATGGACAAACCATTCATCAGTAAAAAGAGATGCTTTCTGAGGAACACAGAAGTGGACATGGGAGAGGACTCATCATCTGTTCTGGGGCAGAATATTCATGTTGCGTCTGATGGAGCTGGAAACAGCTTCTCTAATGTAAAACTGTGACGCTGAGCACCTGAGGAAGCTTGCTGAACCTGAAGGGAACTCAAGGAACCTGATGGAACTTGAAGGAACCTAAGGGGAAACTGAAGGGACCCTTAAGGGACCTAAAGGGACCTGAAGGGACCTGAAGGAACATGAAGGGACCTCAAGGAATCTTGAGACGCTTAGGTCAGGTCACACTCTGTAGTGTGGGTCAATAAACAGGCTTCTGATAACAACGTAATCAATCATCACAACAGAAGAATAAAACATCATCGGACAGGCAACGATCATATTTGATTAAACGTGATTATTGTCTTTTCAGGGTTAGAGGGTAGTCAGGAGGTCAGGGATCAGAGAGATGTGTCACTTCATGTTGCCTATTTGTCAGTTTGCAGCACAGTCACGTGACCATGGATCAATATACTGAAGATTAAGTCTCAACCTCGGGTCACATGACAGTGATGACGGCCATTTTTAATCCGGTCAGTGTGCCGTGGGGTGACGTCTGTTTGTTACAGTGCGATTGTTGAGCTTGAGAAGAGCTGATCACCACAGGTCTTTGTCAAGTGACCACCAGGGTTCAGACTACAGATAGACCGATATGTTTTTTTCAGGGCCGATTCCAATACCGATTATTAGTAGTGAAGAAGGCCGATAACCGATATTTGGAACCGATATTAATTTTCAGTAAAAGGGAAAATATTGGCGTCAAAATTTAGAATGATACAAACTCCAACACTTAACTTCGTTTAAATGTTTAAATGTTAAAAGTTTTTTTTTTTATCTTAGACAATAGACATCTTTGTTTTAAAATTCTAACAAAAAGTGCAGGGAGCTCCCAGGCTCAGCAGCATGTCTTATAAAGTTAAATGAAAACTTAAAAAAATAAAGAGCTCCCTAAAGTTTTCTACAGTAAATAAAGTTTTCCAAAATTTCAATATAACTGATGCGGAAGATCCGGGTATTTTTATGCCCGCCATGACACCCGGAAAACAAACTTCTTTGGCATCATGCGCCACTGAGCAACGTCCGTAGGAATGAACAGGGCCCGCCTCCGACGCTGTATCCAGTTCTCTTTATACATCCATGTTCGAAACACATACCTGCTCTCTGGACCTTCTCCATTCGGCAAAACTTTTTCTCCTCTCCGCCGTGTGTGAGCATTGTGCATGCACAGCTTTCACTGCTGATTGGCTGTTACCCATGCTGTGGCTCTGCGTGTAACCAATCAGATAATGCTGTGGGTGGGACAATGCTGGAGACAGACTAGTGACAGCAGACAGAGAGGCACGGCTACATCAGAGCCAAAATAACCCAGTTTTAAATTGATCTCTTATTGGCCGTCGGATTAAAAGAAAAGCGCCGATGCTGATATGCTTCAAAATGCCCAATATCGGCGCCGATAATCGGTCGATCCCTAGTTCAGACGGTGGTGGATCGCCATCAGGACCTGAGCCCTGGTCATGAGATTTCCCAGAAAGCCATGGCGCAGTTAGACTTGTGGTTTTAGAGAGGGGGGTCGTACTCCACCATTTTTACCATTTTCCCGCCTTCTGACAAAATTTAAGAGGAACTGATCAGATCAGCCATTTTCATTTTACTGTTAAATGTAAATATTTAATCAGGAATATTTTAAATTTAATCAAAATTTTGGATTATTAACAACGAACTGAAATTAATCTGAATTTGGTGGGCAGTTCCACAGAGTGAAAGAGCAACAAAAGAGTGAATGAGTGAGCGTGTGTGTGTCGTAGCATGATGACAAAAAGACACGCTGGATATATTTTATAATAAACACAGACAGACTCAGAGTGACAGACTGTCCTGATTGAATATTGATCATAGCTTGATGTCCAGAGATTATTGATCATCAGTATCAGATCTAAGTACAAGTTGACAAATGAGATGATGGAATTTAGAATGATTATTATTAGTTATTGATTATGATCATTAATACTTTATCAACACACACAATAAAATTAACTAATTATTGTCTCTTCATGTTGTGCAAACACGATCCAAAAATAAATATACACACTAACACAACTCAGACACACAATCAGAATCCAGCAAGAAGAAAAAGACATTATGTAGGTGAATGGTACTCCTCCAATCAGATCAGCAAAGCTCGTTCACCTTCTGCTTTTCGGGATTTCAGTCAGAAGCCCTCCAATCAGCTCTCAGTCCATGACCTCACCAGAGAAGTTGCCATCCAATCAGCCGCGGGCCCAGCTCATCTCACCAGAGCTGAACTCAGTGATTGGCTCATCCCTGGTGGGACGCTCCAGACTCACAAATAATGAGGTAGTGGGGGGGTTATGCAGTAAACAGACAGCCCTCTTTAACCCTGTTTGTGTAGCATGTGCAGGATGTAGAGAACTGAAGACTGGGTCTCTAAAGACCCTGTAGGTGAGTCCAAAGTCCAGGGAGCGATGTTGACTGGAGTGTCCAGAGGGGCTCAGCTGTCCTCATATCACACTGAGTTTGGAGGACCCCTGTCATTCTGTGAGTCTCTGTCTCAATTTTAGTTGGCAGTTGGAGAAGGGGGAGGGAAGGGGTTACAGACACACACACAGCACAATGAGCACACGAGCAGGAGAGAGACGAGAGAGGGAAAGAAAGTTTGTGCATCACAAAGACACCCCGGACAGGTTGCCAATCCATCAAATGCCAACAGAGACCGACAAAGACAAACAACCACTCGAACTCATACCTACGGGTAATTTGGAGTACCCGGAGGAAAACCACGCAGGTACAGGGAGAACATGCAAACTCCGCACAGGGAACCGAACTCGCAACCTTCTTGTTGTGGGGCCACAGCGCTAACCACTATGTCGCCGTGCTACCCGGAAGGAGTAATGCAAAGTATAAAATATATATTCTGATTAATAAACATTAATTATTGTTGTGTGTCAGGACTCTGCGCAGTTCATGACAGGTTGATACATACTCTGCTGCCAGTTTATAGCAGCCCTCCCTCTCTCCCAGCAGGGCTGGGAGTTTCTCTCACTCAGGTAGATGTGTTCATACAAAGTGTAATCAGTATGAAATATTGGTCTCTAATATTTTCATATAAGTCACAGTGGATGTGGAAATGCAGCCCTGAAACTATTTTTTGGTCACAGTGAGGACACAACCTGTGCTTTCTGGACAGCCAGGTCTGTCTATGTCAGCCTTCTTCCACTGCAGGTTGTATTCAGTCATCTATACTTTACTAGTGTCCTTATCAGTTTTCTATCAGACACTGAGCTCAGGTAGGTTACCACAATGTCTGTTTAGGGTCAAATATGTGTCCTATTTCTTCTGTGATTTTTTTTGGTTCTGTCTAGTGTAACATCCTTGTAGTTTTCTGTCTTCATAACTTGGTTCTGCCTGATCTCTGAGTGTATGTGAGCTAAATCTGAGGTGGTCCTGGTGTAAAGAGGGATTAATGCTTTATTCAGCCTCAGGACAAGGAGGCAGAGAGGACTACTTCCTGGGTTCAACTCCTAGCAGCAAAGGGCTTTGTATGAAAAGGAGAGCGGGTCAGTTGTTTTAATATGATTCCAGAGTCCCCCTCTCTCTCTGTCCTTCCCTCCATCTGGCTGTCTTTGTTTCTGTCTGTTAATGTGACATTTGAATGTCACCAAAGCACAGTTACAATTACTTCAGTTGAATCAACAAAAATCAATAAAATTACAGACGAACAATCAATATAAAACTGATGGTAAAACAAGGGGAAAAGCAAGTTATTAACATTTACATGTAAATATCTACATAGCCATGCGTGAATGGAGTCAGTAAATTAAAAAACAAATAAAAAAGGAGCCGGCGTTTTCTTGAGGCTCCTGAAAGCGTCTTCAGTATCCAATCAAGCTGTTCGTTCTGCCCACCAGGTGGCACACGGGAGCTCAGGGTAGAAGAAAAAGAAGAAGAAGAAAAGTCGGAAGCGAAAGTGTCAGACTGAGGACAGTAGTGTCAGAGCTGCCGTGTTGTCATGTCTTTCTTCACCACAGGTCTTCGTGCTTCCTCTCACATCCGTTTTTTGGTGACGTCATTGAGCCCCGGTATCCTCCGTAACCAGGTAACGGGGCGCTGTCTGGTTGTTGTCTGTGGACACTATCGGTGATCAGGTATTTATCCTGTTGTATTGGTCTTCCAGCTCAGGGGCGTGTGTGTTCTTCGACGGCCGCTCAGCGCTCACCTACAGCCACTCCGTCCCGCCGGTCACCGGCCCGACACGGTGAGTCCAGACTCCACCTACAATCACGCATTCTAAGGATGAACCGAGAAGCTTTTCTGCTTTAAACTACCGGTCACGTGAATCACACTGTCCCACACGCGCGCACGCGTACGTAGGTGCCTGTGTTGGAGCTGGCATGAGGGGATCTAACTTTGAGTCCGTGTTGTGTTGTTGAGTGTGCAACATCAGGTTGTGTTTGTCGGTTGTTTGAGGGCGGAGCTGATGGAGACAGATGGAGGAGAAACATTCACCTGACCCCACCAGGTCTGGAGGACCTCACCCCTGTGCACATCAGGTACCCACCCCTCAGCCTCTCCAGTGTCACTTACATTGTGAAGTGTGCTCACGCTATTGTGTGTCTCTGTTGTGTGTTGCAGTGAGCTGTCTGAGGTGGTGTATGAAAAGCTGGCCAATGAAACTCTGGACGCTCTGGCTGAGTTCTTTGAGGACCTAGCAGATAAAGACCTAACTGGAACCGACTACGATGTGGTTTTCTCTGTGAGTCCGCCTCTCAGTGTTTACACCTACCTGTGACTGGCTGATGGCTGCTCACGTGACAGGAAGGCACCAGTCTCATCATCATCATTCCATTCCTCCTACACTGAAGGTTTTACAATACCTATCTTTAGTTTGTAGTCCTGAATTTTCAGGCTCCTGTGTGCTGGACATGAGGATTAGAAACCTGGTTACCCATATATTGCATGAGCTGGTCTCCCTAGACCTCCTACTCTGGGTCCAGGAGATAAGTTCGACATTTAAACCACATTTCAGAGATCGATTAGCAGTGAATAACACATCTCGTCCCTGATATTGTGGTCGGACCAAGAGCTACACTGGATCGGATAGAGACCCGGATCTGTTAGCAACCTGAACTTGTTAGCGACTCAAACCTGTCAGAGGACCTGACAAAGTCCTGTACCCTTGACCCAACAGGAAGCGACATGGACAGGTGTTAAATCAGAGCAGTGTGTGAAATGGGTTATTAAACGTGTGTTGTGTCTCTCTTGGACAGAGTGGGGTATTGACGGTGAAAGTAGGCGGAGACCACGGCACCTATGTCATCAACAAACAGACGCCAAACAAACAGATCTGGCTTTCTTCTCCCACCAGGTAACTGACATCACCCTTGACCAACATCACACCTGACTGACTGATAGCACACCTGAGGGGTGTACTACGAAGCGAAATTAGTGTGTTAAGCATAAAGCCAGACTTTTCCATGTCACGAAGGTGGCTCTCTTTTAAGATGGCAATATCACCATGGTAACTTATGCTGCAAACATAACCTGGTCCGGACCAGGTTATGTTCCAAGTTTCAGCTTAAAGTTGGCTATAAAAAGCGCTGCCTTTTCACTGATCATCCTCCTTGAACATGGCCTCACCGTTTTTGGAAAATCCAGTGGATTTAGGTGCCTGAATTGTTAGAGAGGCTCTTCAGAGGGAGAGAGTTTTTCAAGACCGGAATGATCCGTTGGTGTTTTCTGACGATATTCTTTATGAGCGATATAGATTCTCAGCTGAGGGACTACGTTACATATGCAATCTTGTTGAACCATATGTAAGTAATGCGACCAAACGAAGCCATGCACTTACAATAACGCAGCCATCACTCAGCAGTTTTTCACTCAAAAAAAAAAAAAAACACCAATCGCAGGATGTGTTTTATTATTTATTAAAGTTCTGCCTTTTCTGGGAAAAGAAAAAGTCATAAGTATACAATGTATATCATGCTTAGCAAACATTTTAAAGTACTATATACTGCAGTACCTTTTTCTCATACTCCAGTTGCTCGATCTCAAGTTTTAGTTTCTTCATTTCTACCTCTTTTTTCTGATTATCCAGCTCTAGATGGTTTTTATAAAGGGCCTTCACATTGTCTGCTCCAACCTGTATTAATAGGACATAGGTGTTCATCAAGCAACAGAGATGAGTTAGATAGACTTTTCAGTTATGTTGGTGTACTGTGTTCATCATTCACTTATGCGTTCTTGGTAAGGATTATTTTAAAAAAGTAGACATAGGACTGCTACAAAATGATAAAACCCTTACCCCTTGTTTTTTTGTGGGCCTAGAGGTGGAGGCCACAGGCTGAGGGGAGGGTTCCACAATGTCCTCTACCTGTGACATTAATGAGCAAGAAACTTCATTATTTCTAATATAAAAAGATGAATTTAAATTTGAAATTAAATTCTGATTTAGATTATTAAGATATCTACCCTCAAAGGTACCTCTGAATACACTGAAAGTGTCTCCTCATCATTGATCTCCACCTGTTGAATAGTTTAAGAGAAATTAATAAAGTGGATTCAACACAGCAAATGAAGATATGAGTACATGGCAACTTGCTTTGACAGTTACCTCTGTCAAGGGTGTGTGCTGGTGGCTGGAGCAACACTACAGTGTCTCCTTCAACTGTAAATTAGATTAAGACTTTTTCTCATCTGAGAAACAATAAATATTCATTAGTATTTTTCCACCAAAGCACTTATACATACCCTGGACAAAGAATTGCTGCTGGGAGCTGCCAGCACCAGGGTCTGATTGAATACCCCCTTGTATCTGCTCCATGATCAGTCGCCCTTCATTGTTTGTGAGGGCCAGCTCCTCTGAGGCTGTGTAATCTGCTGGAGGGGGCCCCCTCCAGTCTTTCCCCTATAGTTTTTCTTCTTGATTGCTTAAGATAATATTAAAACTTAAGATGTTACACAGTGTATCATCCACATTACACTAAAAGAGTGATGAATGCACAGCAAATACATACCACTTTGGATTTTATTTTTGTGCTTGTTCCGGATTTGCTGCCAAGATCGTTTTGCACTACTGGCACTACAACTAATAGAACACCAATTAGAAAATTGCTTGGACTTTATCACAAATAAGACAAATCAAATTAATTTCACTTTGATTTGGCCATAATCCAAGTGATTTCCATGTATTCTTCATTGTGAGACAATGTCAGGGGGGTAATTAAAGTTATATAATGATATATGATATATATTATATAGGCTATATTAACTAACGCATTTACACAATCTGCAATTTTTTTTGTCAGGATTCCTCTCTTGCCTTGTTTGCAGCAACAGTGTTGCTTTTAGCTGTTATTATTGGTCTGAACTCTTAGCTTTCCATTATCATACTCTGCTCCTCTTAGCTGAAATATGCGGCACAGAATCGGACCATTTTTCTGCTGAAATAGCGTCAAACGACGCCTAACCGGCCCTTTTTATGTGAAGTCACACAGAGCCTGATTAGGCAAGCCTGGGTCGACAAATCAAGCTGATAACCACCGTCATGATACTCGTTATCTGTGGTTGGAGCTTTCGGCTTTGTCGAGCCAGCTCACCCAAAGCAAGCCTGGCTCTGTTGAGCTTCCTTCGTAGTATACCCCTCTGAAAGACTGACGACACACATGACCAACTGACAACACACCTAATGGACTGACATAAGTAGGTAGATGATTTATCATTCTTATGCATGACATAAAAACTAAATTGTGTTTTACACATCCACCGCTTGGAGTTCAGTGCAATAAAAATATTGAATAAGCAGAGAAAAAGTCAAAAAATCATCACATTACATCACACCTTCCTGATGTCACACCTGAATTGTCTTCACAGTGGGCCGAAGCGCTATGACTGGACAGGTGAACGGTGGGTGTACAGTCATGACGGAGTCGGTCTCCACCAGCTCCTTTCCACAGAGTTTTCCATCATCTTCAGGAAGAGCATGGACCTGTCTGACCTGCCTTACTCCTGAACACCCCATCTAGCCCATCTTCCCCACCTGCCTCACCTGCCTCATCTGCCCCACCTGTAAGCTGTGCCTGAGTCATCAGAAGTATTTCCTGTGTGACCTTCTGATCAGCCATAATGACAGCTGCTCTTTCTCCCATCATGTGTACCACATGGCAACAAGTCTCCATGGAAACTCCTCTGTGTTACACAGTTTCCGTGGAAACCAACATTGTCGCTTCTCCTTGACACAACTCAATAACACCTACCTGATAGCACAACTCTGTACCTGATAACACAACAACACCCTAACCCCATAACACAACTACACCAGAACAACACAGCTCCTCCTTCTCTCCTTGTTTTTATTGAAACATGTACAGTTTTTACTATGAAACTGTATAGTTTCCACAGCAACATCTACAGTTGTTCATATTGTACAGATGAAATTTCCTTTGTTTAGTCTGTTATATGAATATCAATAAAATAATTCAAACAAGATTTTTAACTGCCACAGATCCAACCCTCTGCTTGGATTAGAGAATATTGGAGCAGAGGGTGTTTGTCTTTATTTATTATGTTTTAACCTTTTTCTTTCATATCAAATTTACTCAAACAAAATTGGTTGAATATTCATCCTATTCATCCTATTGTAACACTATAGACAATAATAATCTTACTATCATGCTGTTTAAGGTTTTACTACATTATATTTCTCTCTCTCACTCTCTTCAGTCTCCTGCTTGAGTGTTGAGATAAGAAATAAACAGAAAGCACAATATCCTGTTTATCATCACATTCAGAAAAATAATGAATTTATTATGACAACTACTGTTATTAATGAATTAATCTAATTTGACCTGTACTCATGTAAATGGGACTGCTATAGCAGGAAGTCAATCAGATGAGGTCGCATTCATGGATCTCTAAAATGAGCTGTTATAATCCAGTGCACCAGAAAAGGGTGCTATCACAGCTGAGCTCAGATTATTATGAACTGAACCTGTCTGCGGGCAGCATGGTGGCATAGTGTTAGTGCTGTTGCCCAGACAGCAAGAAGATCGTGGGTTTGGTTCCCAGGCCTGGGGCCTTTCTGTGTGGAGTTTGGACTGTGGGAGGAAACCCACACAGGCACGGGGAGAACATGCAAAGACATACATGTTTAGGTTAATTGGTGACTCTAAATTGTCCGGTCTGAGTGTGAGTGTGAGTGGTTGTTCATCTCTGTATGTTGCATGCAATGGACTGGTGACCTGTCCAGGGTGTACCCTGCCCTTGCCCAGTGTGAGCTGGGATTGGCTCAGTCACCCCCTGCCACCCCAAAATGGATAAGCGGTTGAAGACGAATGAATGGACCTGCCTGCTAAACTACCTCCTGCTCAGAGGTTTCGGAAATGGAAGTGAAAGTATTATTTATATGTCTTTTTTCTGTAAGTGCCATTTTGTTGCTTTCCTGTCTTAATTTGTGGAATACTTCCCTACTTTTCCATTGTGTTTTTACTTCCTGTCCTTGTCCTGTTTTCCTGCTCAGTGATTGTCTACTCTGTTCTCATATGTTTCACCTGTAGTCTGTCACTTGGTCCACACCTGAACTGTCTTGTCAGTTTGTCTGTTCTGCCCAGTTCCTCCAATGTTCCTTCAGCATTTCTCCAATTTTTCTCCAGTGTTTTTTGACTGTTCATCCAGTGTTCTTCAACTATTCTTCAAGTGTTCATCCATTGTTCCTCAAAGTTTACTCAAAGCGACAAAATTAGCATGTTGAAACCTACAATACCAGGGACAGAAAGCCTAACTACACAACAACATTGCAGGAATCCTCAAATCAGCAAAATTTCCACCCAGCAATATCACAAAAGAAACAACAGAGGTCATACGTGCGTGAACAAAATACAAATCTATTCCAATTCTAGCAGCAGATAAAGGAAGACCCACAGTGGTTATTGACGCAGAAAAAGATGGAGAAAAAAAACGTATGTGAGGCCAGTAGACACTGATACCAACAAGAGACTGAAAAGAGGCCCAATGGAAAATAGTAAAAAAAAAAACAACCCAAAACTGAGGGCCTTAATAAAATCACTACTTAATCACAACAAATAAGGATTGTTACAGCCATCTAGTGCCTTCATCCAACATCATACCTTTAATATATGGCATTCCATATATTATGCCCGCTAGTACACAGTATTGATTCAGTTACATGCAACTTGTCAAAAGCTTCAGTAGAAATTATAAAACCTCTACCTGGTGTATCACTTTCCACAAAATCATGCGTTGATGTCAAATTAAGCATTGTACAGGATTGTCTCAGATTACACTACATTACACAGACATTCAAATTTAACAGTCTAAGTAATAACCCAACTAATGCAGTTCATAGCGAAATCCTATTTCCAGTTCAAAGTAAAAATCTTCAGTGCCACATAGCCTTATTTGGGAGGCGTTTGATTATTTTAGAGTGCCTGGAGTAGTTGTCAATTTAGTAAAAGCATATTTCCAGGACACCAGACTATGTTTAAGTGCAGCAGGCTTTACAACAGGTTGGCAAAGGCTAGAAATAGGCATTATGGCAGGGTGTACGATTTCTCCATTAGCATTCACAATGGCGATGGAGGTAATTATTAAAGCTTCTATGTGGGTTGTAGGTGGAGAGAGGCGACAGGATGGGATGCGCCTCACACCAATTAGGGCATACATGGATGATATGACGTTGGTAACTACAACGGTGCCATGTATGAAAAGAGTGCTTGACAGAATTAATAAAAACTTAAAGTGGGCTAGTATGAAAATCAAGCCTAGTTTAGAAGCATCTCAATAAGTAGAGGGAGATTAAGTGATCGAAAGTTTATAATAGACGAAGAGGAAATTCCAATAATTAGGGAAAAATCAGTAAAGAGTCTAGGTAGGTGGTACAAGGCAGACTTGCACGATGGAGAGCAGGTAGTGCAGTTTAGGAAGGATGTTGCTGAGGGACTGGGTAGAATAGATAAATCAGGGATTCCAGGAAAGTTGAAGCTGTGGTGTTTGCAGTTCGGATTATTTCCCAGGTTGATGTGGCCACTGTCTGTATATGAGATTCCATTATCTGCTGCAGAGAAAATGGAAAGATTAGTTAGCTTTTACATTAGGAAGTGGCTAGGCGTTCCTAGATGTTTAAGTACTGTGGCACTGTATGGCAAAGGCATACTTCAGCTCCCAGTATCTAGTCTAGTGGAGGAGTTTAAATGTACTAAGGTTAGGACAGAGCTCCTGTTATCTGGGAGTAAAGATGTGGTTGTTAGTAAGGTGGTTCCAAACCCAACCAAGGGGAGAAAATGGAATCCTAGAATGGCAGTGCAGGAAGCGAAAGCTACCCTTAGGCATACAGAGATTGTGGGTAATGTACAAATAGGCCGGGGAGGCTTGGGGCTTGGCTCAGGCAAACCGGTGTGGAGTAGAGCAGGTCCCAAAGAGAAGAGGAAGCTAGTTGTGGAGCAGGTTCGTAGACAGGAGGAAATATTAAGGAGTGCAAAGGCAGTGGCTCAGGCTAAGCAGGGACAGTGGTTGAACTGGGAAGGTGTAGAGAAGAAAAAGCTTAGTTGGAAAGAGCTGTTGAGTAAGGAGGAACGTAGTATTAGATTTTTGATAGGGGCAACATATGATGTATTGCCAACTCCCCAGAACCTAAAACTCTGCGTAAAAGCACATCTTGACAGGTTGTAAGGTTAGTCTGTCGCAAGGACGATATACGTGGCGACATAAACAGGTTTTAAAAAGCTTAGCTGCAGGCATTGAAGATATACGGAGGCAGGCAAATTTAGGAGGGTCTAAGTTAGAGAGAGTTGCAATTCAGTTTGTTCAAGAGGGAGAGAAAGTTAATAAGACAACAAGGAGGCAAGGTAGCTTAGAAGATGCCAGTGACTGGGAGATGCAAGTGGATTTAGGAGGAAAGCTTGTTGTTCCCCAGGAAATAGCCTGTACAAAACAAAGGCCGGATATAATTTTGTGGTCTAGGAGTAGAATGAGAGTGTATTTCATAGAGCTGACTGTTCTGTGGGAGGATTCAGTTGTAGAAGCGTATGAAAGGAAAAAACTTAGGTATGCAGACTTAGGGGCTGAAGCTGAGCAGCGAGGATGGAAAGTTAAGATTTGTCCAGTGGAAGTAGGATGTAGAGGATTTGTAGCAAGGTCTGTTGTCTCTTTGTTGAGGGAGTTAGGAGGAAGGGGACAGAGTGTGAGGAAAATAGTGAAGGAAATGTCAGATGAGGCAGTAAGATCCAGTCAGTGGATTTGGATTAGAAGAAGTAATAGTAGCTGGGGGCCCAGCAGGGGGAGCACTTAGGATAGACAGACTCTTGAGAGAAGCAAGGAAGAAATGCAGGAAGAGGAAGTGTACTTAAGTGGAAGGTGTGGCCTGTATGAGCCTATTTGACACCATGTGGTTAGTCCAGGTGAGTTGGTTTGTATTGGTTTGACTTGGCTTGTGTCTTTCTTTGATTACAGGACAATTTAGGTGAATCTGTTTGCTGAATCTGCTAGTGTAGCTTGTTGTGTGTATCTTGTATATCTTGTCCTCCACCTCCTGCACCCTCTATACTTTCATTACCCCCTACCCGAACCAGGGTCTGTATCCCATCCCTACTTTTATCTCCACCTCTTCTATTTCTCCCCCCTACCCGAACTAGGGTCTGTATCCCCACCCCGCTTTTACTGGTGCAGTTGGTGAGAGGTCGGTGTAGTTGACGGTAGTGCTGTTTGAGATAGTTGTCTTGGTGTGATAGCTGGCATTAGGGGAGTGACTCTGGGACGCCAGTGATCACTGTCTAGCCTCCTGGAGGTGTCGTGGGACCAACCAGATGAAACACCGGTGAAAGGAGGTTCCCACCTGATGACCCCAAAGACATGTTAGTTATCACTGCTCACTGGGCTAGTTAGATATAGTTATCTTTAGGGCACGTAGGGCAGGTCGCAAGGTCGTTGTTGAGGCTAGGGAGTTAGTCACCGAGTCTGGTCCTTTTTGTGGCACAAATTTGTGTTTACTCTGAATTCTGCAGAATGAGAGGAGGCTTGCCATGGGAGATCCACTATTGGTCATCATGAGTGGATTTTTTATAGAAGATCTGGAGAAAAAGGTAATAAAAATACTGCACAGCACAATGCAGGCTCACCACTTTGATGTGGATGACATAGCACTTACAGACCACCTGAACTTCACAGACAAAACTGGTAACATAAAGCTCACACATGAGGAAGGAAGAAACAAACAAATCCATAGTTTTTTTGGACTTGAAAATCCACCATAAGGAAGACAGCAGCATGAAGCTGCACAAGTGCTACAGGAAACCAACCCACACAAAATCAACCAGGACAAGTAATGTGATGTCCTATACGAGATGCCATGCTTGACCTGTAAAAGAATATACTTAGGGGAAACAGGACAGTCAAAATCTGGAAGACATCTAAAGGGTGCACACAAGCAAGAAAAGTAAAAGCACATAAGGAAAAATTAAAATATGCCATTTCAGACCACTGCAAAAGAGAATCATCAGAGAGCAACAAGCAGCATGGTTGGATCAGGGAGGCAACAGACATCCAAAAACGGGCACTCAGGACAACAAACTGGGACATGTCAAGGTAAACAACACCTGAACATGAAAAAAAGGCGGGGATCTGATGGTTATCTATTAGAATGGTATAAAATCATTAGGTAGGCCCTTTTACCGATACTCAAATAATGTTTTAACTATGTTCTTAGAGGAGGGAGACACTATTTTCCAGGAGACAAACTATTGTGACATAACTTAAATGGGGCACCATTTGTTTGGGCCTTGTATTTCATTGGTGATTGGCTATCAAAAATTGGCTTAACTATTAATATTTTTAATATTGATGTTAACTGATAACTTCAATTAATATAAAAGTTAACCTTGGGACACCACCCTACAAAAGGAAAACAATAGCCAAATCACCAATTCAGTCTCATGAAATACTACTAATTTGGATCTCTGACTAATAATTAACTTAACAACTACAGTGAAGTTACCATATGAAAGTAGAAGGATTCAGAGTTTTGCAGAGAAGAGGTTTGCAACATTCCTTCCTGTGAAACATAAAATAGACCAGCAGTTGTGTTTAAGAACATTTATTATAAAGTAACAAACAAACACACAGGTACTATTCTAATTTTGGCGATATACATGTATGTGTGTGAAGAGTTGCGATGGAGGTCAGGGCCAACCTCCTCGCCAGGAGAGCTTACTTCAGAGAATCCAAGCCCAGAGAGGATGCAGGAACTAAGAGAGAGGAGGCGAAGAGGGCACGAGGGAAGCGAGAGCCTCAGGTGAAGAGAGATAGAAGAGGAACAGACCTGGGTCACATGCCATACAGTGACAGATAGCAGCTGGATTTACAGTTTGTGGCTGTCCTCTCACACAGGTGTGAGAGTTTGGTCTAGACCTGCTCTATATGTAAAGTGCCTTGATGTAACTTTGTTATGATTTGGCGCTATACAAATAAATTTGATTTGATTTGAAAAGATGAGCATTGTGGGGGACCGAGTTCAAAGGACCCTCCTTCTTCTGTGGAACAAAGGAGCAT
This sequence comes from Remorina albescens, assembly GCA_034769265.1. Lineage (NCBI taxonomy): Eukaryota > Metazoa > Chordata > Actinopteri > Carangiformes > Echeneidae > Remorina > Remorina albescens. The sequence goes on from CM068485.1 coordinate 3,397,664, forward strand.
GTTGTCTTGTCTTGTCCCTTACATGAATGGGCTGTGGCCCAACAAAGCAATGATCTCAGTAATCCCCAAAACAGGTAGAGACAAGAGAGAATGTAGCTCTTACAGATCTACATCGTTATTAAACATGGACTATATGCATCGATTTTGAAAGGAAAATATCATCCTGGACCAGATGGACCCAAATCCAACCAGTTTTGTGAAAAACAGGCACACCCAGGATAATTTAGGTATGTAATGCTCTCCCCCTCATTAATCATTAAGTCATCATTAAGTTCCTGAGTGTTCCTGTTCAGTACTTCCTGTCAATCTTGCTGCCACTTATTGCCATCCAAATAAAGGCATAAACACCCAAGAAAATGCATTCATTCATCTTCTACCACTTATCTGTTTCACGGGCGGTGCTGGAGCCAATCCCAGCTCACACGGGGTGAGTGTCTAGACAGGTCACCTGTCCATCGCAGGGCCAACATACAGACAGACAAAGACGAACAACCACTATGGGCAATTTAGAGTCACCAAACATGCATGTCTTTGGAAGGTGGGAGGAAACTGGAGCACCTGGAGGAAACCAATGTAAGCATGGGGAGAACATGCAAACTCCACACAGAAAGGCCAAGTGCTAACCAATATGCCACTGTGCTGCCCTGGGATTATCTATATTTGGTTGTCCAGCTCAGGGATTGATGACCTCTACACCCTCACCTGCTGCCAATCCTCCTGTGGCTTCTTCAGGGCTCTCTCCTTTGCAAGAGTTCTCCAGCACGGAGCGTTTCTCTAGCGAGACCGTGGACTGCCAGCCATTCCTCATTCAGTGCAAGTTGCACTTAGAGTTTAACCCTGGAGCCTTTCCCTCAGACTGAGCGGAAGTAGCCTATCTCATTCCTCTCTGGTTGAGCCAAGGTTTGGGCTACATCGGAGTGGAACAGCAGGTCAGCCATATGTTATTCTCATTCTCCCTTTTTGAACAGTTTCAAAAGAGTTTTTCAGTCTGATGTACTGTGTGATTTTTTTTTTTTTTTTTAACAAAGAGATGTCTGTCTACTTAGATGATATACTGATCTTCTCTTCCTCTTTAGAAAAGCATATCCACACTGTTCACAAAGTTTTAGATCAGCCACTGAAGAACAAGCTTTTTGTAAAAGCTGAGAAGTGTGTTTTACAAGATGCAGGTTAGCTTCTTGGGCTAATCTGAGGGCAGGCTAGAGATGGATCCCAGTGAAGTCCAAGACATACTCCCACTAATAGAAAGGATGTTTAGAGGTTCTTGGGGCTTGCCAATTTTTTCAGGAAGTTTATTCACAACTTCAGCTCCATTGCTTCACCCCTCCATGCTCTCACTTCCTCCAAGACAACCTTCCATTGTTCCCCTCCTGCAGAAAAGGCCTTCAGCTGACTCAAGTCATGTTTTGCCTCTGCCCCTCTGCTCATCCTTCCCTCTCCCAAGTCCCAGTTTATAGTGGAGGTGGAAGCCTCCGGCTCTGGCATTGGAGCAGCACTCTGGGAAGAAAAAGATACGTCCTTTCCTTTTTATGTCTTGAAAACTGTCCCCTGCAGAGTACAACTGTGCAGTTGGCAATCGAGAGTTATGATTGCTCTGGGGGAGTGGAGGCATTGGCTGGAGGGGGCTGCACATCCTATTCTCATCTGGACAGATCACAATAACCTGGAATATTTAAGGACGGCTAAATCGCTGAACGCCTGACAAGCCAGGTTGGCCTTATTCTTCTCCCGGTTGAATTTCATTTTGTCTTTTTACTTTGGGTCAAAAAATCTCAAGCTTGCCACTCTGTCACCGATTTTGCACCCAGATCAGCTCCAGTCGAATGTCTGGGTACCACCCAGAGTCCAATGGACGAGATGAGACAGGTCTCCATTGCATCACCTCCCAGAATCCCTCAGCCTGGTCCAAAGTCCAAAGTGGGTGGAATATGCTAACCATACCCTCCCATCAGTATGTTCCCTTTCCAGGTAGTTTTTTGGTTTCAGCCCCCTCTCTTCCAGGCCCTGGAGAAGGACACCAGTGTCCCGTCCACAGCAGCCATGGTTTGGAGGGGCCAGGGAATGTTGGTGAGAGCTAGTGCTCCTTCAAGCAGCCTGGCTAAGTAGGCTGCAGATCAACGTCTCCACCCCACTCCTGTCTCCACCCTACTCCTGTCTATGCCCGGGTCAAAAAGTGGGGCTGTCCTCTAAGGACCTGTCTCTCAGGGTGGCTTTCCATAAGTTGGCCCCTTGTTTTATTGGACCATTCCCAGTCTCAAAGGCGATTAACTAGTCTACTGTGATGCTCAAACTTCCAGGTCCTCCCAGATCCACCCCACCTTTCATGTATAGTACTGTCAGATCCTGCTAAATGCAGAGGATATTGATTTCTGTCTTCTCTTGTCATTTCCTGTATTATTTTGAAGTCCTTATCGCACCCCTGTCTTCCTGTCAAGCTTCCCACCTGTGTAATTACTGTCCCTACCCTAATGTGTTTCACCTGTGTCTTATTAGCTCCCTCTCCTCTGTATTTAAACTGTATTCCCCTCCTGCCTGTGCCAAATCCTTTTGTCAGCATTCCAGCATGTTTTCCATTGTAGTCCTTCATTGTTACTGCCTTTTGTCTAGCGTTTTTTTTTTTAAATCCTATTGCTTCTATTGACTGCCTCTCTGGTTTTAACCCTGCTTTGTATTAAAGGACTTTGATTCAGCCATACCCTCGAGTGCTCTGCATTCTAAGTCCTCTTGTTCTGGATCATGATATCCCTCTTTAGTCCCACACTTTTCATTTATTTATTGATGGATTGGCACAGGTGATGAGAGAAGGTGAGAATATATCTGGTATACTGATTGGAAGCTAAGAACGTACAACTTATTTGTACACGAATGATATTCTTATGATCCCCCCCTCTCTCAATCTCTCTCTACATCAGGAGACAGATCTTTCAGCTATCAGGCTGCTCTTCTATGGAACCAACTCCCAGTATCGGTCCAGTCAAGGCAGATGGCCGCCGCCGCCCCCCCCCCCCCAAGCCTGGTTCTGCCCAAGGTTTCTGCCTCTTAAAGGAAGTTTTTGGAAGTGCTTGCTCATGGGGGGATCTGTTGGGTCTCTTTACGTAATTTCATAAAGAGGTCTCATAAAGAGATTTGGTCTAGACCTGCTCTATATGTAAAGTGCGTTGATGTAACTTTGTTATGATTTGGCGCTATATAAATAAATCTGATTTGATTTGATAGCTCGGAAACATACCAGGCGCTGACATACCCTCCCTGAACAGCAATGAGGCACACCTGGTGACAATGAACCAATCATCTCCATATAAGCCAGCCGAAGACTCAACTCCAGTGCCAGATAATTCCTTCCTACTTGGTAGTGCTGCATCACAAGTCTTGTCTTCTGTGTGATCAGTCTTTTTTTTTTTTTTTTTTCAGTGGTAAACCCTGCTTTCCTGGTCACTGCCTCCTGCCACACTCTGCATGCTTGGCCTCACTTTTTTGTTGTACAGTTCTGGACTCTGAGTTAAGAATAAATCTTTTTGGTTCAACCTTAAGTCTCCCGCTTCTCCTAATCCATTGTGTTCCTCCCGGCCATAAAAAAAAATTATACAATGATACCAACTAGCACCCGGTTGGTATCATTGAGTGTGTCTCTGTGTATGTCCATGTCTCACTAGTCTCACTGGTTCTATATGTTCTACTGACTCACTTGCCTCACTTGATTTGCTGGTCTCACTGGTTCCAGTTACTATCTTTTTTTGGACTGTATTTCCTCTTTTATTTTGAAATGTCTTACCTTGTGTAACCATTATATATTTCACTTCCTGTCCTTTATTGCCTGTACTTCCTGATGTGTTTCACCTGTGTCCAATCATCTCTATGTATTTCAATCTGTTTCTTTCCATCAGTATCAGTGTCCATCTATTCTGGTTTTCATGGATCTCGATCTGGTCCTGGTCCCTGCTTGGTTGTGTAGTCTTGAGTCTGACCTGGTATCACATGTGCGAACAGACCAGAGCAGATCCACCTCCAGCTGAGCAATACACACACACACACACACACACACACACACACACAGAGCAGTGCAGCCTCCCCCCCTTTCCTCCTCAGTCTGCTCTTCGGTCTCTGCTCAGTCCACAGCTCCTCTCTCTTCCTCTCCTCCTCTTTATCAGTTAATCTTCCGTAAGTGTCATCCACCACCATGCGTCTTGGCGTTTGCTCCTTCCTTTCAGACATCCTGAACACCTCAAGTAACGTTTGCTTCTGTTGGACCGAGGGCAAGGTACAGTACCCCCACAACCTCCACCTGACTACTGACAAGCTCAGGAGCAAGGCAGTAGGGCTGCGTGTGTTTGGGTGTATACTCCTGTATGTTCTTCTGTGTGTGTGTCTGTGCATACTCTTGCCTGTGCTTCAGCATGTACTTCTCTGTGTGTATGTATACTCCTGTGTGTACTTTTATGTGTCCTTTTGTGCATGTGTGTGTGTGTGTGTGTGTACTCTTGTTTGTTCCTCTGTGTGTTCTTTCAGTGTACATGAGTGAGATGGTTTTGACTGATCTGGTCTGTGTTGATTTGGTCTGACAGGGTCTCCCCAGAGAGCAGGGTCCTGACTCCATCAGGTGAAGTTAGCATGCTAACACACTAAGTGAAGCCGTAAATAACATCCTTGTTGTGGCAGTGTTTATCATTAGCTTGTTAGTCTGCTGCTGTGTGTCAGTGCAGCCTGAGTGTGTGTACCTGCTGCAAAGGTGACACGACTGACCCACTGCACAGATACTGGACTGAGGACACAGAGACATTTGGATACTGGTCAGAGTTACTGGTCACCAGTACTTCCAGGTTGGTGGAGGTGTTAAAGCTCATTGGCTTTCAGTCAACTGTGTCAAGTGACTTTAATGATTCTTGCCTCTGGGGGTTGTGTTCAGTTAAAGGATGATACACATGTGTCCTCTAGCTGTGTGTGTTACATTGAGGGATTGTCCTGGGACCTGAAACAGGATTAGATGCTGGGCGTCGGCTTGGGAGAGGGAGTGCAGAGGCAGCTGCAGATCTGCAGCTGATAAACCAACACCGGAGCAGCATTGGTCCTCATTCGTATCAGAGACACAGCATCAGTGCTGCATCACAATCATCACATCCATCGATCAGCTCATGTGTGCCAAGGTCACATTTTAAACAGAGCACAGTCACAGAACCTCTAATCCTGATCCTGACTCTTATCCTGACAGTCTGATTAGAAAAACCAAACTACAGATAAACTGGACACTAATATCCAGTCAAAGCATCTACTGCTTTAAACCACTGATTACAGACTGGAGGACTAAGCTACTGGAGGACATAAGAACAAAAGGATTGCAGGATTGGTCTGAAGGTCTGAAGGACTAAAGGACTGGGAACTAAAAGACTGGTGGAGTGGAGGACTAAAGGACTGGAGGATTAAAGAGCTGTAGGACTGGTGCATTAAAGAACTGGAGGACTGGGGGACTAAAGGACTGGATGACTAAAGAACTGGAGGACTTGGGGACAAAAGGACTGGAGGATTAAATGACTAGAGGACTGGAGGACTAACTAACTGGAGGACTGGGGCACTGGGACTGGAAGATTGGAGAACTAAAGGTCTGAAGGACTAAAGGACTGTGGAACTAAAGGACTGGATGACTAAAACACTGGAGGACTGAGGGTGTGAAGGACTAAAGGACTGGATGACTAAAACACTGGAGGACTGAAGGTCTGAAGGACTGGAAGATTAAAGGATTGGAGGACAATAGGACTAAAGGACTGGAGGACAATAGGACTGGTGAACTGTTGGACTAAAGGACTGGAGACCGGGGCACTGAATGACTGGTGAACCTCAGGACTGGAGGACTATTGAACTGGTGAACTGGAGACCAGGGGAAAATAGGACTGGAGGAATGGAGCAGTTAAGGAATGGACGACTAAAAGACTGGAGGGCTGAAGATATGAAGGACTAAACTGGAACATTAAAAGACTAGAGGACAGGAGGACGAAAGGACTGGAGAACTAAAGGACTGGAGGACTAGAGGATTCCAAGACTAAAGGACTGGTCAGCTGGAGGACTGGAGGACCTCAGTCAGTAAGCATGTTTACATGACACCTAAAAAAGACGAATTATAGCATCAGTCCGACCGACACTGGACTTTTAAAGTACATGTTAGTTCGGTTGAAATTGAACTGAAAATCATCGGACTAACACACCCAGATAATGCGATTGAAGGTCGATCTACTGCTGCACGTATATGGACAAATGGACTGGAACCTGAGGAGGTGATCTGCGCATGTGCTTAAGTTTTGCGCCAAGCTATGACCCGGAAGTCGAACGGCATTTAAAACGTAAATGCAAACGTAGAAGGTCACTCAAAAGCAGCTGGCTAACATGGCGAAGTCTGTCACAAAAACGCATTTTTGGACAGGCAAATTTACAAGGTGGTTGTCCATCGTCGTGCCAGTTTACCTCTGAGTCGCTAACTTGCTAGCTCACTGGTCTTTGTTTCTTTCCACCTATGTTGCGGTCTGTGACCTCATAGGTCAATTGGAAGTGACCCATTACCCACAAACTGAAAGAGTGCATATCGCCACCTACCGTAGCGGAGGCGACATGATTTCAACAAATAAATCGATTTCACTCCCGTGCATGTATACTGGGACAAGGACAGAAGTCCGATGAGATGGCTTTATCGAGCTATAACCATAGCTTGGTTTAACTGTGCATATAAATGTGCTTACTGCTGTTTGATTTTCAGCAGCTGCTCTTTGATGTTAGATGACAGAAATAGGATTCGTTTGGGGACTATTTTCAGCAAATCAAATCAAATTTATTTATATGGTGCCAAATTATAACAAAGTTACATCAAGGCACTCTACACATAGAGCAGGTTTAGACTAAATTCTTTACAGAGCTTTTAAAGAGACACACCATATCGATCAAAGAGCAAGCAATTGGTTACAGTGGCAAGGAAAAATTTCCTTTAAGAGCAGAAACCTCGGACAGAACCAGGCTCGGGGAGGGCAGCCATCTGCCTCAACTGGACCGATACTGGGAGTTGGTTCCATAGAAGAGGAGCCTGATAGCTGAAAGATCTGCCTTTCGATTTACTCTTGGAGACTCTAGGAACCACAAGTAAACCTCCATCTAGAGAGCAAAGTGACCTCCTGGGACAATAAGGAACTATGAGCTCTCTGAGATATGATGGAGCTTGGTCATTAAGAGCTTTGTATGTTAGGAGAAGGTTTTTAAATTTTATTCTGAATTTTACTGGGAGCCAATGAGGAGAAGCTAATACAGGAGAAATGTGATCTCTTTTTCTAGTTCCTGTTAATATTCATGCAGCAGTGTTCTGAATCAACTGAAGGCTTTTCAGAGAATTATTGGGACATCCTGATGGTAATAAATTACAGGAGTCTAGTGTAGAGGTAACAAATGCATGGAGTAGTTTTTCTGCATCCTCTTGAGACAGGATGTTTTTGATTTGCAATATTGTGTAGGTGAAAGACGGCTTAGCTAGAGACTTGTTCAATATGAGGGACAAAGGACATGTCCTGATCAAAAATAACTCCAAGATTCCTAACAGTGGACCTGGAGGCATAACTAATGCCATTCAGAGTGGTTACGTGATCTCATTGTACTTGGCCTTGATTTCAGAAGTAAAAAGTTGCTGATTGCTGAAGTCTGATTAGCTTCATTGACAAGTATAACTGAGTATAATCTGCATAACAGTAAATATTTATCCAGTGTTTCCAGATAATATTGCCTAAGGCATATATAGGGTGAAAAGGCTAGGTCCAAGGACAGAACCCTGAGGAACTCCATGATTAACTAAAGTGCGTGAGGAGGAGTCATTGTTAACATGAACAAAGTGATATTTGTCTGATAAATATGATTTGAACCAGCTTAGTGAGGCTCCTTTGATCCCATTTTCATGTTTCAGCCTTTGTAATAGAATATTATGGTCAGTGGTGTCAAAAGCAGCACTAAGATCTAATAGGACAAGTATGAAGGCCAATCTGTTGTCTGAAACCATCAGAATGTCATTGGTAACTTTTACCAGTGCTGTTTCTGTGCTATGATTTACTCTAAAACCTGAATGAAACTGTTTAAACAAGGCCATTCATATGCAGATGTTCAGATAATTGGATTGCAACTGCTTTTTCAGGAATTTGGGAAATGAAAGGAGATTAGATATGGGTCTATAATTACCCAAAACATCTGGATGAAGATTAGGTTTTTTGAGGAGAGGTTTAATAACAGCAATCTTGAGAGGCTGTGGTACATAACCAAGAGATAAACTCACATTGATCAGATCCAGAATATACATGTTCATTAATGGAAAAACATCGTTAAAGAGCCTGGTAGGTATCAGGTCTAAAAGACAAGCTGAGAGTTTAGATGATGAGCATATAGAAACTAGCTCGGAGAGATTTAAAGCTGAAAAAGATTCCAAATACCGAGCAGGTGCTACAGTTGATTGAGAAGCTGCTGTATTTGATAGTGGACTACTGTCAATTGTAGGTAGAAGCTGTTGAATTTTGGCTCTGATTGTCAGAACTTTATTTGTAAAAAAGCCCATAAAATCATCGTTGCTAAGAGCTAAAGGAATCAATGCTTCCACTGAGCTATGACTCTCTGTCAGCCTGGCTACAGTGCTGAAGAGAAACCTGGGATTGTTCTTGTTTTCTTCTATTATTGCTGAATAATAGGAGCTTCTGGCAATGCGAAGAGCTTTTTTATATGTTTTTAAGCTTTCTTTCCAGGCTAAGTAGAATTCATCAGCATTACTGGACCACCACTTACTTTCCAATTTTTGTGAAATTTGCTTTAATCCATGAATTTGAGGGCTATACCAAGGTGCCAACCACCTCTGTTTCATTACTTTCTCTTTCAGAGGAGCCACAGAATCAAGACTTGAACACAGTGATGCCATAGTGCTATTCACAAGGTCATCAATCTGTCTGTGTAGGGAAGAAGTCCTCTGTTGAATTTAGACATATCAGTTTAGCAAATGATGTCTGAATATTCTTCTTAAATTTGGCCACAGCATTTTCAGGTAAACATCTGTTTTAGCTGAATTTATTCCCAGGTGCTTTGCAGCCATTTGTTGTTGTATACATTTTTGTATAACGCAAATTTTATAATTAGTGGTCGGAGAGAACAGTGTTTTGGGGAAATATTAGTAATTGGTCAATATCAGTGTTGTATGTTAGGATAAGATTAAGGGTGTGATTGAAACAGTGGGTAGGTTCATTCACACACTGGGAAAAGCCAATTGAGTCCAGTAATGACTTAAATCCAGAACTAAGGCTGTCACTGACAACATCTACATGAATATTGAAATCACCCACTATAGTGATTTTATCTGTACTAAGTACTAATTCTGATAGGAACTCAGAGAACTCCGATGGAAACTCTGAGTAAGGACCAGCTGGACGATATACAGTAACAAGAAGAACTGGTTTTTCGATTTTACAGTTTGAATGTGAGAGACTGAGGATAAGGCTTTCAAAGGATCTATAACCAGATTTTGGTCTAGGATTGATTAATAAGCTGGAATGAAGTGCCATCTGTGGACCTGGTCTGTTCAGCGTCCCCGTAGTGTCCCAAGAGACAATTCATGGACTTAGTGTGTTCAGAGTGACACTGCCCTTGGATCCTCTTCAATGCATTTGTTCTATTTACCTTCAATTTGGACTGTCAGGAGAAACATAAAAACCAGGAGGATCCTTTTATTTAATTGAACTGAATTGTTGAAGTTCAGATCTTCAGGGGAATTCTCTGTTTGTCTTAGACTGATGAGGTGCAGCAGGTCATGTTACAGCACACGTTATTGTGCAGGAGGTTTCTGGATCCCCTGTTTCTCCAGGACTCTTTGTGGAGTCCTCACATCTTCCTGGAGTTCAGAGTATTTGTCTTCTTGCCAAGACCTGTTTGTGTCAACACTGTGACATATTTTAAAGAGCATATTGCAGGTTAAACTTTTTTCAAAATTTATATATAATCTTGTCTAAAAAAATACATTTGAAAAGTTAATGGAGGTTTCAACATTTTCTTCAAGACGTGAGAGCGCAAATTTAGTCCAAAAACTTAACAGTTTTGAGCTAAGCCTCTAAAAACGCTCTTTTTTTCAACACCGCGTCATATGACGTAGGCAGAGGGAGCTATATGCTGGGCTCTGTCATCACTCAGTGTGGGAGTAGGTAGTTATCAGTCAGAGTGGTAGTGTTATAGAGAGTTGGTGTGATTTCAATAGTGTTATATTGCATTCATTTTTCATTATCATGGCAAATTATTGCGTTTGTGGAGGTTGCACAAACTCCAGCCTGTCAGGACATCGAGGACATACTCGTGTCTGCTGGCCTGGAGAAGTCCAGGCTATCTGAAGCATGTAGGGATTCAGACAGCAAGCATCAAATCCCGGGTGCTGTGTGAAGTACTGCACTCGAGCCTGCGGGTGACATTCTCCACTAAGGCCCAGTAGGCATCTACCTCCCTGCAGCACACGCTCTCCTCGGCTGTGGTCATGGCCTCGCATTTCCCACACAAGCACCTATCAAACAAAACGTGGATCATGAAAGTGTTTGTCTCCCGCGGCAGTAGTACAGCGTGTTGACGGATATTACAAGTATGAGACACTTCATCAAGATCATTAATTTTGATTATTTGTAAGTATCAATACTCCTGCCTGTAATAGATGAACATTAATAATTTTGCTATTGCCTGGCATATGATGGTAATCTGTGCAATATTATGACGTGAACACAATATTACATATCCTTAGCTGACGTGTGTAAGCTAACACCGGTCTCTCACCAAGACACCTGCCCTGCTCTCCACTGACTGTCCTGACACCACAGCTCTATCTCTCTCCTCTGACCATTTACTCTCCCTCTGCTCTCTCCCTGCTCTCTGGGGCGCATAACAGGCTCGTGGTTATAGGGCTGCGGTCCGTCATATGTGTAATGGTACACATTTAAAGTTTCTTCTGTGTCAGAACTTAGATTGGGCTCCATTGTTTTCCTATTGTTCAAGTTCACTGCTCTCCCTCTGCCTACCGCACTTCCGCTTTAGCTTTTTCGGATGCAGAAGAAAACGTTTTTTCACAAAAACGACTCCAGAAGCCTAATTAATGTATTTACCAATATATTTTGAAGAAAAAATAGTTCCTATTTATTATTTTTCTAAACATTGATTCAATTGGGAGCTCTAACCTGCAATATGCTCTTTAAGTGTGTCTGCTTGTCTGTGTGTGTGTGTGTGTGGGGGGGGGTTGCTACAAATGAATATTCCTGTATTTATTGACCATTTGGCTGTGAAGATGGTGCTCTGAGGTGACGCACACACTACAGCATCCACAGTTAATACACTATGGCACATCAACCACCCTCCGGAAACTTAAAGTCACAGTAACAGTGGAAACAGTAAAAGTCCAGTATTAAGACTCTCTGCTATTAACTGTGACTTTTCCAGTCAAATTTTGTGTCTATTTTGAATGACAAAGCTTTAGAAAGTTTAGCTTTCAGAGTTAATCAGGAAAATTATAAATGACTATTAATGTTTCTGTAATATAGAACTCATTAAATTCAGGAACTGCTTACTCAAAATTAAAAAATCATCAGTCCCTTATATTATGTCCCCTATTTATTCCTCACCTGTTAGATTGTTGTTGTTGTTGGTGGTGGTGTTGCTGTTGGTCAGTAAATCCTAATCTAAAGCTAAGATCAGCAGACACCAGCTACCTCAACTGACTGTGACAACAACCTGCCAATAAAGTGTGTACTCTGAAATAGGTTGTCCTCTGCTGACAACTTTGCACACTGCGCAGTGTCAGTGCACCAACACATTGATGCAATGCACAACACCCAATGTAGGCCTCCATTAGACCAGGGGGGTATACTACAAAAATTAACGAAGCCAGGAAATGCTCCAGGGATCCCGCTTCACTTAACCTACATCCTCACGCATGATGTTCGGTCCCATGATGCTGGTTAGCGACTCAGTAAGTCAACTCGGTTTGTCTTTTTGGTTGTCAGCGCATGCACATAAAAGAGGTGGAGTTATCTGAATCCAACAAACATGGACAAGTATCCGGCAGTCAGGGCTTCTACTAGAGCAACTTGCGACATTAAAGAACAGAAAGTAATTACTGTCAAGAAGTTTGAAGAATTTAAGGAGAGAATAAAAGCTGCTGGTGGCAAAAATACTGACTGTCTATATTATAGTATCTAATATATGATGTAGAAGCTTACAATGTCTGGGATGTAGACACATGTATCTGACAATAATCACATCTGTGTATTCTCTTAGATTAATGGCGTATGTCATGGAGTCCACAAAATGTATAGATGAAGTAGTCACAAGGGTTAATGTCCAACTTCCTCCAGTGTCATAATGTTCTCTGTTATGGCCTGAGATGTCAATTGTCCTTGGGAAACAACAAACCCCTCCATTATCTGTTACTCTGATAAACTTCCGTTTTCTAGTTCAGGTGTCTGCATCAAGTTCTCTCCTGATCTAGAGTAATGACAGAGCATCATCACTCCTCTGAGTATCTCTGGACTCATACAGCTCTAAAAGCTGATAGATGGATCTCAGTCCATCTCATCAGCATATATCTCTCATGTAGAAATTCATCTGAGGGACCAACTGGGCTTTCAGCCTCTAAAAAACTCTTGCTTTTCTGAGGATCCTCTGACAATCCCCTCCGAGCTCCATGGAGTCGTCCTCAAACTGTGATGTTATTTGATTGGTCAGGGGGTGGGACTTTTATACCCAGTGATGTCAATCACCAACATAACCTGCTCTGGAGCAGGTTAGCTGTTAAGCATCAGTTACGATGGTCATTTGTAAGAAGTGATGCACTTTTGTAGGACCAAAAACCCAGAAAAATTTAAACAGGATTTTCTCAATTTCATTTTTTTACCATGTTTTGTCTTTTTTTGCCAACTATTAGCATGTTTAAATCAACAAATGATGTAAATTTCTGTGGGGTGAAGAGTTTACACAAGAGAAGAACTTCTTGCTTTAAAATGGAGAGTTTGCCGTGCTGGTGCAAAAGTCAAGGCCAGGAGATGGAAATACAAGCCTTTCCTTCCATCAGTAATCATGGAAAATGTCAACTCCTTGCCAAAGAAAAGTGAAAAGCTGGAGAGTGCAGTCAGACTCCTGTGTGGAATTACCTGTGGAACAGAGATGCTAAAGCTAGTGGCAAATGAGAGCTGAGATGGACTGACTGTATTTGGAACCTAAGATGGTGTAACCCATAGGCATATAAAGAGTAAATGCCGCATCAACTGCTACTGCCTATTTGCACTGACGAGCTGTGGGGCCGCCATCTTGGACAGGTCACTGCTGCACAGTGCTCTGGTATCTTTCTCGTTTCTTCTGCTGCTAGGCAACTAGTAGGATGACCGGTTCAAGATGGCGGCTGTATTTCTTGTGCCCCAGCAGCCAATGCGCCGTTTACTCTTTATATGTCTATGGCTGTAACCCTACTCATATCTCTGTCAAAGAGAAGATATACTGTCCAGATATTGAGCTGTTGGCAGGTGGTCTGATATCGGACTACCACAGCAGCGGACAGTTAATCTATATACAGTGCAGGATGGAAAATCATTTATTCTCGCTGCCTGTATTTACCACTCCTTCACTATTAGAAGATAAGCTACCAAGCAGCCTAATTTTTCTGAGGGATTAGTAAAGTATTTCTGATTCTGACAAATTCAACCTGTGACATCACACACAGTTCAACAGTCACAGTTCGTGGTAGCCACAGCTGCTTTCACTGGTATGCCACCTAAATCTGCAGTTCCTCAAATGACCACTAGAGTCCAGCTCCAGCAGTGAGTCAGTCCCATACTGTAGGCTCCCATTTCAAATTGTAAAAATCAACACCTTCCTGGTACAAACTTGTTCTGGTTCTTGTTGGTGCTGATTTTACTTTGTTGTTGCTAACATGTTTTTATCATTATTATCCGTCATTATTTATCATTATTATGATTTATTTTCTGCAACCCGGAAACAGAAAAAGTGGTAGAAGATGGATAGATGGAATATGATTTATTTTTCAAATAATATTTTCTTTGGCGTTTATGCCTTTATTCGGATGGCAGTAAGTGGCAGCAAGGTTGACAGGAAGTAAGAAGAGAGCGAGGGAAATGAACATGAACACTCAGGAACACTTCACTGGTGCCTGGTGATGGAGAGTTTTTCGTCTTCAGGTAACTGAGAATTGAACCTGGTCAAACATCTTCTCCTTCCCAGTCTTTGCCTTTGGTCCTTTTCCTTATGTCCTGCACATGCTCTCAGTCAGTGAACTGTATGTGTGTATCTGTGTGTGTACACATTTCTTGCAGCAGTTGAAATTAGCAGAGGCCAGATGGATGAGGTGACGGTGTGTTACTGTACCCTCTGCAACGCCACTCCCACTGTTATCCAGCACATGCTCACATACACACAATCAGTGTGGTGCAGATGTGCCCTCCTTTCCAGCTGTGTTATTTTGGTGACAGAGGAGCTGCTTAGTTTATTCCTGGAGACACTTTCAGGTATTTTTGGTAGAAGCTCAAATGATGGAGAGAAAAGACATGAAGATGAATAAACTGACACATCTCTGCACCACAGTTGCTGTCACACCTTTTCCAAAAATACTGTGGGCAGCAAACACTTAGACAGAGGGAGAGACATGTAGATAAAGAGAGGCTTCAGTATTCAGGATATTATTCTTTCTCTCTCTCTGTTTAGACGCACTGCAGTAGTGTCTCTCTTTCTTTCCTCTCTTTCCTCCTCTGTTCAGCTTCCTCAGCAAGTTGCCACTATCCAATAAGCAGCACACACACAGATACACACTGGCACAATGACCTTGACAGACAGCAGAGAAAGAGGCTGGAGGCTAAAGTTGCTCTTTGACTCTTGATTACTGATCCAAGATGGAGGCTCCCATATTTTCCACTACCAGTGTAATCTGAAGACATGTTATTGTTGTGTTGTGGTTTGTAATGAACTCATGCAGCTGAATTTATATTATTTGTGAAGAGCGACCCCAACTACATTCTGCTTCTGTAAAATCACTGACATTATTTGCTTCAACATCTAAAAAGAAATAGAGAAATAAATAGGATTTATTTATTTCTGACTGGCCTGTACAGATGAGCTACAACATTATGACTACTGACAGGTGAAGTGGAAAACACTGATTGTCTGGTTACCATGGTGCCCGTCAGTGGGAAATATAATAAGGCAGCAGGTGAACATTTAGTTATTTTGTTGTGGGGTTATGGCTGTTATGGGGAGTGAAGAATGGATTGTGGGTTTTATTCGGTGTTATTGTTGTGTTAAAGTTATGGGTCCTGTTGTTGTTGTAATGGTTGACTCATAGTTATGATTGTTGTTGGGTCATGATTATAGTTATGGTTGTTTAGTTACGGTTATGGTCTGTGCTGTGTCTCTCAGTCTCAGCTGCTTCAGGTCTGTTGTGATCTGTGGTGGAGATGAGTTCTTGTTCATCCTGTTGTTAGCCTTTTAGCACAGCTCTACTTACGGCTCAGTTGTCTGTCTGATCAAATTCACTAACAGGGTTCTCTGACCACGTTTCTCTGGCTGTCTGTTCTGTCTCAAGGAGGACAGTATTATCTGCCCTCTTCCTCTCCAAATTCCTCTCTCTCCCTCTGTCTTTTTCTATGTATCTCTTCATTCATCGTCAATATACACCAGCTCAGACTTTAAATATCTCTCATCACACACACACACACACACATTTAATTGGTTTTATTAACTAATTTGTTGACTGGCGTAAAGATCTTCAATGAGAGAACGAGTTGGGGTTTTCCCCTTACCTTTACCTTTGACCCTCTACCAAGTCCTCCTTGAGAGACAAATAATGTACAATCCAACAACACGATATTTTCATGGCAACAGAGTGCAATACCCTAACCCTACACAAACAGTGGGTTTATCATAAGTATTTTTTAACACAACCAGCCTTACAACAATAACAAAAACAAAGGACCACACCTGTCCCCTCTGGCCCCACCTACACCTCCTTCTTGAGATCCTGATTAGAGACCGGTCCTTGGTTTTAGGATTTGGGATTTTAAGGCTCCAAACCTTAAACCAAGACCTGCAGTTTCTCTATAGATTACTATAGTTTAACAGTGAGTCAGTCTCATAGACTCCATGTTAGATGTCCAACAGCAGAAATCCACCTGTTTCCAGTCTGCACCTGGAACTGTTCTGGTGTCTGGAGATAATTTCCTCCTTCATGATGGCCAAGGGAAGAATTTAGACGACTCTGTTGTTTCCTATTTATTAAGGAATAAAATTAGAGATTGGAGGCTTGGTGACATCACAGATGTCACCTTTAATTCCAGTCTGTGGTCAAATCATGAAAATTAGATTACACTTGTGTAATGATGTATGAACAACAACATTCTCTGGATCTCCTCCTCTGCCACTAGACTTCTCTGAAGCTTACTGCGTACACTTTGTACTCATGTAGGAAGTACACTCGTTTCGACAACTGAGTGTTGTCCCAAATTTAGTACTGCCGTTCTGCAGTTATGAGAAAGATTTCTTTTTCTCTTTTTATGAAGTTGTGTGCAGGTATGTTCAGGTGTATTAAGTTGTGTTTCAGTGTGTTCAGGTGTATAAAGTTATGTGGAGTTGAAGTTGTGTAAAAGTGCATATGGTTGTGTTCAGGTGTATAAAGTTTTATTCAGGAGTATAAATTTGTGTGCAAGTGTATAATGTTTTGTGCAAGTGTATGAAGTTATGTTCAGGTGTATAAAGTTGTATTCAGGAGTACAAAGTTGTGTGCAGTTGTAGTTGTGTACAAGTGTACATGGATGCGTTCAGGTATTTATAGATGTGTGTGCAGGTGTATATTAGTTATGTACAGGTGTATAAAATTGTATTTCAGTGTGTTCAGTGGAACATTGTTAATCAGAGGTGTACAGAGAAGAAGTTGAATATTTTCCACAGTAAAAAAAAGTATCAATGTCCCTGCAGCTACATCAAGACTCCATCAAAGTCCTGGACTGATTCATGTCCACCACTGTTTCTTTGGACACACTTCATCACACACCTGATGCTGTAACAGCCTCCACTTTAACCTCAACCTCACTGCTCCCCTTACTCTGCTGTGGTTGATCTGTTGTCTGTGACCAATGGGATTCCCAATGGACAAGCTTGGTGTCGATAGTATGGGAGGTGAGACCACCAGCAGAACAAACAGGCTGCTCAGCAGAGATGTCAGGTCACAGCAGGTCAGAAACATCTGACAATGTCAGTCTGGAGATCAAAAACTAATTTTAATCAAACTAAGTGTGTGTGAGGTGATCGGTACTAACATACAGTCACTTACCCTCTGATCAGAACCCAGTCCCTCTCCAAGACTGGACTCAGATCCTGTTCCTGGAATTGCATCCAAACGCCTCCAACTCCTTAGTAGTGACTGGCAGCTTTTGCTCCCTGAGTCTGATTCCCATGTTGGATTTTACTCCTCCACAGAAGCTGATAAGGAACATGGTGTGATTCTGAAGTTATCTTTAATATCATCTGGGCTGGACTGAGACTTTGACTCCGTCGCTGAAATGAGGGAACACTGAAAATGTTGAAGTCATGGGGGGGATTTTTATATCACATGTGTTTCCTCAGCGGCCTCCCGAGGTCACTGTTTCACTCTGACTCTACTCACACACATATATGCGCGCACGCACACACACACAGACACACACACACACACACACACACACACACAAAAGGACAAAGAAACACAGATACAGTCCAAGCAACAAACCCTCCTTGGTTTGGTGTGTCTGTGACCAATGGGACACGCTATAGACGAGCTGTTTTTAATGTACAATCACTTATCCTCTAATTTCTGCTTGTAGAGAGTTCCATAAGTGTGTTCCTTTCACCAAGAGGGATGATTGTCTAAATGATTTTCTGCACTTTGGTTTTTTACAGTTCTGTTTAGTTACACCCCTTGTCATTGTCCCATTATTGTCAGTCTTTTCAATTAACCTAGACACTGCATCTGGGGCCTATTAGATCTGTATGAGAACTCTGAGAGCTCCATTAGAACCCCACTAGAATTCGATTAGAGGTGGAATAGAACTCCACTCTCACTCATTCTCTACTGCATATCTGTAAGAATCACAGAGACAAACACTCTTGCCTACAGGCATGAGTAACCACTCAACCTAGACATGCATGTCTTTGGACTGTTGAAGAAACTGGAGTACCCAGAAGAGCATGGGGTGAGCCACAGGGGCCCCAGACGTGGGAGTCGAACACACAAACTTTGTGTTGTGAGGCAACAGCGCTTACCGCTATGCTGTGTGAACTCCATTAGAACTGCATTTGAACTCTAGCTGAATTAGAACACCTTTAGAATTCCATTAAAACTCCACGAGAGCTATTAGAGCTGAATTAGAACTCCATTAGAACCTAATTAGAATTCTATTAGAACTGTTACCCTAACCCTAATATTTGGACTCGGGTCAGAACCAGTTCATGTGGTGGATTGAGTCAAACCATGTGGATATCATTCCCAGGGAGTCCTGTTCTTTAATAGAACCGTGTGGAGGTCGGTACCCCCCCCCCACATACACACACACACACACACACACATACACATACAGAGAGCCCAGTCCCAGTGGAGGAAACGGGAAGTGAAGCTCCGTGTCCGCCGTGCTGGAGCCACCCGTTGTTGTCGCTGCTCGGACGGACCTCCCTCTTCGTGTCCCCGGCTGCAGTGGGCTGTCCGCCGCAGGAACACAAGCGACGAGGGCGGAGACATGTCTCATTCCAGAGAGGAGCCCCTGCCTGAAGCCACTCCGCTCCGGGTTCCGCCGCAACGACGCAGCCCCTTCAGCCGAGGACAAGCAACACCATGCCAGTGAAAGGCGGAGGGAGACTGGCGTCTTCCCCGAGCAAGAGCGAACCTGCTGGCGTGAGTGTCACTGTTTATCCACTGTTTGTCACTGTTTGACAGGAGCGACGTCACGGTCTGTAACTAGTCCGCCATTCTGACAACACGGCTCCGCTGAGGCCGCAAGAGTTTATGCATCTGTCTCTGTCTGTGTGGGTTAGTGTGAGAATGTTTGTGTCAGTGTGTGTGTGCGCGCGCGCGCGCCTGTCTCTGTGTGAGAGTGTGTGTGTTTATGAGACTGTGTGAGTGTGTCTGTCTGCAGTGAAAGTGTTTGTGAGAGGGTAAGCGTGTGTGTGTGTGTGTGTCATTTGAACCACTCTGACCCCCAAATTCCACTGGATGCGGAACGGCTGCGGCTCCGCTCCTGCCACTTAAAATCTTGGGGTGGCACACCAAAACTAAAAGCCATAATTTCAGGATTTTATTATACTGTTGTAGTAAACCGGCCAGTAGAAAACTATCAGAAAGACTTAAGGAAACGCTTACTGATATACTTTGGTTTATTGTGTGTCCTCCTCACTAAGCCTCTGTTGTTCCCCTGCAGTCTCTTTCTCTCCTCTTGTTCTAATTTTCTTCTTAAAATAAGAAGAGATGTCTGTGGACTTTCTCTTCATTGTCTGAAAATTGGCATAACATATACAAGCATCAGCTAACGTTAGCTACGTAACTCAGTTATACATGTCAAAAACACGTCAAAAAGCTGCTGTGACCAGTGCTGTAACAGCACCATTTAGCACTTAAAAAGCACACGACACGACGCATACTTCCCCTCCTATTTTACTAAAGAATATTTTGACTTATATACTTACTGGTAGTCTTCTCCGTCTGCTCTCTTAACTCTTTTTGAGATCGTTGACCGGCGGTCACGACGCGCAACAGCGGCCGGGGCGTGGGCTACTGTGAGTAATGGAAGGTCAAGAGCGACTTGCCTGGCTGGCTGTGCATTTGGGATGAAATGCATAACTGACGCTACTACAACCTATACTGGCGAGTGGGTTGGCTAGCAAATTTATAGGGGGGGGGGGGGGGGGCGTGGCCACCCCCTGTTGGCGCCATTGGCTCCGGCACGGCGGCGGAGCCGATACGTTTCAATTCTAGTCAATGTGTGTGCTTCCACCGGCTGCGGCTCCGCTGCGTCACGGCTCCGGAACAGCTCCGGTATCTGGCAGCCCTCCGGAACACATACTCAGAGTTCTAATTTTGCCGGACACCGGAGCACGGCGCATGAATTAAGCACAGAGCAGATCGGGCGCGACGGAAAATCTTGCAGAGACACAAAATAAGACAGCCGGTGTATTTTCAAAATAAAATACCCCGTGTTCACGGCTGATCGTATTTCACACCTTGACGACGTCATAATGGGCGGGGACAGACCTGAAGTCAACAATTCAGAGGTTTTTGGGCGTCATTTCACCCCGTTGACACCATGGACGAGGAGATGCTGATTCTGGAGGTCCAAATCATAGAATAATCTATGATTTGTCTGATCCTACAAGTCTGGCTGACTTTGAGATTAGTGTCTCTGTGTGTGTGTGATCACAGTCCTAGTGGTCTGGTTCAGTCCTGGTCCTGGTGATGTGGCTCGGCTTTGGTTCTGATCCTGGAGGTCTGGCTCAGTCCTGGTCCCAGTGGTCTGTGGATCAGTGTCATGTCTACTTCCTTCTCAGAAGTTTCAAAATAAAAGCCTGGCTTTTCTTCATGTCGCCTTTGACAGCTGTAAAGCAAAGAGAAACCAGGAGTACTGAGACTGGGACCTCCAGGATTAGGATCTGAACTGAACTCAGATTGGGATCTTAGATATAAAGATCTGAACTGGACTGGACTGACTCCAGAGTCAAAAGTTAAATCTGTTTGAGCTGTTAGAGCCTGTTACTTAGGGGGCAGCAGAGGGGACAGACATAGTAAGCACGTTTACATGACACCTAAAAAAAACAAATTATAGTGTCAGGTCGACCAAAACTGGACTTTTAAAGAACATGTAAACACATTATCTTGGCTGAAATTAAACTGAAATTTTATCGGGCTAATACACCCAGATAATGCGATTGAACGTCGATCTACTGCTGCACGTATATGGACAATCAGACTGGAACCTGAGGAGGTGATCTGCACATGTGCTTAAGTTTCACGCCAAGCTATGACCCGGAAGTCGAATGGCATTTAAAACGTAAACGCAAATGCAGGAGGTCACACAAAAGCAGCCGGCTAACATGGCAAAGTTATGTACAAATTTACAAGGAGGTTGTCCATCGTTGTGCCAGTTTACCTCTGAGTCGCTAACTTGCTAGCTCACCGGACTTTGTTTCTTTCCACCTCTGTTGTGGTCTGTGATGTCATATGTCAATTGGTAGTGGCCCATTACCCACAATTCAAAAGAGTGCATATCGCCACCTATCATAGCGGAGGCGACATGATTTCAACAAATAAATCGATTTCACCCCCGTGCATGTAAACAGGGACAAGGACAGAAGTTCGATGAGATGGCTTTACCGAGCTATGGTTATAGCTCGGTTTAACTGTGCATATAAACGTACTTACTGACACTGACAACACAATAACACACACTCACACAAACACCCACACCCTGACATCATAACAACGCACGCACACACACACACACAACAGACAGGCAGGCAGGCACAGACCCACACTGGCACAACATGACCAAACACACACACATATACACACACACTGAAACACTAAAATATACATGTGGAAAGTGACAAAGCTGCTGCTGATGCTAACTCCTGTCTCTCACCATAATGCAAGACGGGAACTACAATCTATCTGTGCCTGTGCAGGTCATGGTGTAAGTGTGACGGTGGATCAGTGGGATGGATGTAGTTCCACAGGGCTGTTTGGCAGGAGGAAGAAATTGATGATAAAGATGAAGGAGGAAAAAATACTGTGGACCATGCTGGGCTGTGCTGCATTTGGGTTAAACCACATTTTTTTTGCATTAATACATATATAGTTTTGTTTTCTTATTTATGTTATAATGGCAGTCCTGGTAGCTGTAGGGGGAGGAAAGCTATTTATTTTCAGTACCCTGTTTTGTTGTTGTTGTTAGGGTGAATAGTTTGTTGTCTTTATTTTTCTCTTTTTTTGTCAGGTTAGGTTTCAAACCTTAGTTTGCTATGTTTGTTATGTTGGCTGTGCCCTTCCCAATGCCTTTGCTACTTTGTCACTTATTGTAAATAAAAGCACTTTTCCCTGGTTTCCCCTTGGCTGGGGCATAACAACTGACTGTTGACACGACTGCCCCACATCAAATACCCACAATTACCCCTGCAGTGTTGTACTGTCCCAGATATTCCCTGAGCAATGGGATCTGCCTCAGATATCTGCAGGGTGCGGCCAACCGATAACATTCCTTTATATCACTCTCCCTGTGGGTTTCCTGGGCTGCCTTCTGGCTAGGGAGGAGGTTCATAGGCCAAAGATATGGTGCTTGGTGCTAACATCAAGGGCGACGTATGAGTGCAGCTCAGCGGCTTTACTGGTCTGTTCACGTGAAAGAAAAAATGTGACCTGGTGTCTTAAAGAGCATATTGCAGGTTAAACTTTTTTCAAAATGTAATTATAATCTTGTCTAAAAAATACCATTTGAAAAGTTAATGGAGGTTTCAACATTTTTTTCAAGACATGGGAGCGCAAATTTAGTCCAAAAAGTGACAGTTTTGAGCTAAGCCTCTAAAAACGCATATGATGTTGGCAGAGGGAGCTATATGCTAGGCTCTGCCATCAGTGTGTTACCAGGTCCGCTTATTATAAGCGACTTTGGGCTTGTTGTTCTGTAAAGTCGCTTGCAAATATCGTCAGTCGCGGGTTGTAGGTTTTTTGGGCTTGTTCTTTAAAGTTTGGTTGCTCGCAACCGATCGCGACTGTAGACTCCATGTTTTCTTTTTTTTTTCTTTTTTTTTAAATATATTGACAAAATTTACATCGACAGACAGAGTACGAACAGGGTGAGGGCGTTACATACGAAATTAAATCATGCCGATTGAAATTTACATGAAACGTAGCCTCCATGTTGCTGCTGGGACTACGCAGTGCCCGAATGTAAACTACGTGGTGACGTAGCAAGTGGTGTCCCAATTCCTATGGAAGATTACAAAGCCCTACCTCTTGTGGCTTCCTTTCAAGGGTTAAGGGGTAGTGGGTGAGGGCTAGGGGTAGTGAGTAAGGGCTAGTGGTAGTGAGTAGGGTGAACACTGGGATTGGGCCTTACTCTCCCCCTGGTCTCTTCCTGCTCTCTGGGGCGCATAACAGGCTCGTAGTTATAGGGCTGTGGTCCGTCATATGTGTAATGGTACACAATTAAAGTTTCTTCTGTGTCAGAACTGAGATTGGGATCCATTGTTTTCCTATTGTTCAAGTTCACTGCTCTCCCTCTGCCTACGCCACTTCCACTTTAGCTTTTTCGGATGCGGAAGTAAAATTTTTTCACAAAAATGACTCCAGAAGCCTAATTAATGTATTAACCAATATATTTTGAAGAAAAAATAGTTCCTATTTATTATTTTTCTAAACATTGATTCAATTGGGGGCCCTAACCTGCAATATGCTGTTTAAAGGTGCAGTTGATGTGATGAGTCTTTTCAGGGACAGTGCTGACTAGTGATAGGCCGATATGGTTTTTTCAGGGCCGATTCCGATACCGATTATTAGTAGTCAAGGAGGTCGATAACCGATATTTGGAGCTGATAATAATTTGCAGTAAAAGGGAAAATATCAAAATTTTGATTAATACAAACTCCAACACTTAACTTCGTTTAAAAATGCCTTTAAGCATATTTTTTATTAAACAGCTTATCAGATTTGCAACATGTTAAAGTTTTGTTTTTTTTTATCTTAGGCAATAGACATCTTTGTTTTAAAATTCTAACAAAAAGTGCAGGGAGCTCCCAGGCTCAGCAGCATGTCTTATAAAGTTAATTGAAAACTTAAACAAATAAATAGCTCCCTAAAGTTTTCTACAGTAAATACAGTTTTCCAAAATTTCGATATAACTGAAATGTTAATCTTTCACTTATATTTGTTTTAAGTTCAAACAAAAACAAAAAGTGCAGGTTGTTCCCAGGGTCAGCAGCAGCTCTTATAAAGTTAACTGAAAATTTAAATAATTTTTCCGCCATGACACCCGGAAAACAAATTTTTTTGGCATCATGCGCCACTGAGCAACGTCCGTAGGAATGAAAGGGTCCTGCTCCAATCAGATGGTGCTGTGAGTGGGACAATGCTGGAGACAATGCTGGAGACAAAATGCGCAATATCGGCGCCAATAATCGGCCTGACCGATAATCGGTCGATCCCTAGTGCTGACACTACCTCTACCCTCTCATGCAACTTAACCACGAGCCACTTAGGCTAGCTGATATCAAGTGTTTGCTTCAGTGTCAGTCATTAACATTCAGCGTCCCTGAATTGTCGTCTCTTTGTGACATTAACACTCACCATTGTTGAACTGTCCTCTTTGGACATGCCCCAGTTTTCACCTAATGTCATCACACATTAGGACAACAAACATCTTTATTTTATTTTATTTATTTACTTTAATTCTTATTTATTTTATTTTAAGTCTTGTGCATTTTATTACTTTAAAATTTTAAACCTTAACATTTCAAGGCATTTTATCATTATTGCCTTTTTTTATTCCATCGTCTTAATCTTTTAGTTTTTAGCTCCAGTGTCTCTTCATGGGGGCCCTCCACACAGGGAGTTGTGTCCAGTCTGCCCACGGGGACATCGTCCTGGAGATCTCTCAGACCTGGGGCACTGGGGGGGCTCTGCAGTTGTTGTGGAGTCTGCCCTGGTCTGCCCGGGCTGGGGGGGTCTCTGTGGCGGTGCTCCCTGTGGCTGCGGACTGTGGTGCCTCTCTGTGTGGATGGCCACCCATAGTTGGCTTCTCCTCACCTGGATCCTCAGTGGCATGCCATGTCACCAGTCTTTTTACTGTGTGTGTGAGTGTGGGCGTGTGTGTGTGCGTGTGTGTGTGCGTGTGTGTGCGTGTGTGTGTGCGTGTGTGTGCGTGTGTGTGCGTGCGTGTGTGGGGGGGGTGGGAGGGATGGGCTTTCATTTTTTATTGTTATATGTTATTTTATTCTGTGAAGCACTTTGGGTTTCATTTTCATATGCATGAAAAGTGCTGTATAAATAAAGTTTAAAGTTTAACATTCCGACTGCTACTTAAAATGTAAATTCAGAGGTTTATGTTTATCTACATTTAACAGTGTATCAGTGTCAGTGTCAGACAGTCTGACAGTGTGAGTGTTAATTGGTGCCACAGCATCAGACAGTGTCAGATGGTATCAGTGTCACAGTCTATATGGTTCCAATTCTGGGCTAGCTTGGGAAGCTTGGCCCCCTGAAAAGGACATGAGCTTCCCTCAAATCATCCCTTCTTCGATTAGGCTATTAAAGTAGTTGCATGCTTCTTATGTTGTTTTTATTGTAGCTCTATGAAATGTTACTGGGAGTGTTAACTACTTACAGTGGTGGTAGTAAAATATTTTTTTCACAGTAAACCGCGTTGCTGCACACTATTCATGCATTTTCATGTGATGTGTTTTGGGGTGTGCACTGGAAAATGTGGTTCCCCCAAAAGCCAATGTATGATTCAAACACCCTGTGTGAGTGTCAGAGCTTCAGTTTTGGATAATGTCACAATATTAGTTTCAGACAGTGTCAGTGTCACCATCACAGTGTCAGTGTCAGACAGTTTCACAGTGTCTGATAGTCTTACAGTGATAGACACTGTCAGTGTCATTGTAAAGGAGTCAGTGTCAGGCAGTGTCACAATGACAGTATCAATGTCAGAAAACAGCTATAATTCTTGGATTGTTGCTCTGTGCTGTGCAGTAGTAGTGTAGATCACCATCACCACATTTGCATAGTGTCTGGGTGAAAGCCATTAGTGTGTGTGTGGTTGGGATTCCATTTCAGTTGGATGAATTGAGGTTGTTTTGTCCTAACACCCTGTGGTTCAGAATGAAGCCCTGTGTCTTGCTACACTGAGCCCTTGTTGGTCCTGGACTGACAGAAACTAGTCTTCTTTTAAATGGACTCCTGATACTGAAGAGGTCTGTTAACAGTTCACAGTACAGCTGATGATGAACCGACTGACGAGCAGCACATGAAGAAGAAAACACTTCTGACCAGAAACAAGTTAACCAGAAAGTGAACATAATCTCAGAGCAGCTTCCTCTGTTTTCTCACTGATGCTATCACACACACACTTATTCCTGTTATTTCCCTGCAATTACAGAGTATGATTTTTTTTGGGTTTTTCTCAGATGACCATCAGAGTCACAACATGTCAAATAATTAGCCCAGCCTCAATCCAAAAGTTTAACCTTCTTAGTCCAAATGCTTAACCCTCTCAGTCCTGATGTTTGACCATCTCAGCGTAGATGTTTAATTTTCTGTCCAGATGTGCAACCCTCCCAGTTCAGATTTTTAACCTTCTCAGTACAAATATTCAGCCATCTCAGTCCAGATGGTCAACTTTCTGTCCTGTTGTTTGACCCTCTCAAGCCAGATTTATAACCCTCTCAGTCCAGATGTTCATCTTGTGATCTTGCTTTGGTCTTGTTGTGGACTTGTGGTCATGTTGTGGTCTGAGGGGCTCAGGGTAAAGGAAGGGATCTGTAAACCTTAACTTCCTCTTCCTGTCATTCCTCAGAAAATTATAAACAGGAAGCACACACACACACTTAGGTAGAGAATCACACACACACACACAGACACACTCAGACAGACCTAGTTTGTTTTTGTTTTCAGCGTGGACTGACAGGAGTATGCGTGTGTGTGTGTGTGTGTGTGTGTCAGTAGTTGTGCTCCAGTGACTCGGTGTCACTGATTTACTCTGAGGTCACAGCTGTTCATGAACAGCTGATGTATTTATCAGAAACTCAGACCATGAGTCCACCAGCAAGTCCAGAGGGGTGTACTACGAAGCGAGATTAGTGTTTTAGTGAGGTATGTTGAGCATAAAGCCAGACTTTCCCGTGTCACGAAGGTGGTTCTCTTTAAATATGCCCATATCACCATGGTAACTTATGCTGCAAACATAACCTGGTCCGGAGCAGGTTATATTCCAAGTTTCATCTTAAAGTCAACTATAAAAAGCGCTGCCCTTTCACTGAGCATCCTCCTTGAACATGGCCTCACCGTTTTTGGAAAATCCAGTGGATTTAGGTACCCGAATTGTTAGAGGTGCTCTTCAGGGGGAGAGAGTTTTTCGAGACCGGAATGATCCGTTGGCGTTTTCTGACGATATTCTCTATGAGTGATATAGATTCTCAGCTGAGGGAATACGTTACATATGCAATCTTGTTGAACCATATAAGTAATGCGACCAAATGAAGCCATGCACTTACAGTAACACAGCCATCACGCAGCAGATTTTCACCCAATAAAAAAAAAAAAAACAAACACCAGTCACAGGATGTATTTTATTATTTATTAAAGTTCTTCCTTTTCTGGGAAAAGAAAAAGTCTTAAGTATACAATGTATATCATGCTTAACAAAATATTTTAAAGTACCATTTACCGCAGTACTTTTTTCGCATGCTCCAGTTGCTCGATCTCAAGTTTTAGTTTCTTCATTTCCAGCTCTTTTTTCTGATTATCCAGCTCTTGATGGTTTTTATAAAGGGCCCTCACATTGTGTGCTCCAACCTGTATTAATAGGACATTGAGGCATTCATCAAGCAACAGAGATGAGTGAGATAGAGTTTTCAGTTATGTTGGTGTACTGTGTTCATCATTCACTTATGCGTTCTTGGTAAACATTACTTTAAAAAAGTAGACTTAGGACTGCTACAAATGATAAAACCCTTACCCCTTGTTTTTTTGTGGGCCTAGAGGTGGAGGCCACAGACTGAGGGGAAGGTTGCACAATGTCCTCTCCCTGTGACATTAATGAGCAAGAAACTTCATTATTTCTAATTTAAAAAGATGAATTTAAATTTTAAATTAAATTCTTATTTAGATTATTAAGATATCTACCCCCAAAGGTACTTATGAATTCACTGAAAGTGTCTCCTCATCATTGATCTCCACCTGTGGAATAGTTTAAGAGAAATGAATAAAGTGGATTCAACACAGCAAACAAAGATAAGAGTACATGACAACTTTGACAGTTACCTCTGTGTGGGGGTCAGCAAGGGTGTGTGCTGGTGGCTTGAGCAACACTACAGTGTCTCCTTCAACTGTAAATTAGATTAAGACTTTTACTCATCTGAGAAACAATAAATATTCATTTAGTATTTTTCCACCAAAGCACTTATACATACCCTGGACAAAGAATTGCTGCTGGGAGCTGCCAGCATCAGGGTCTGATTGAATACCCCCTTGTACCCCGTCCATGATCAGCCGCCCTTCATTTTTTGCAAGGGCCAGCTCCTCTGAGGCCATGTAATCTGCTGGAGCGGGGCCCCCTCTAGTCTTTCTGCTCTCATTTTTCTTCTTGTTTGCTTAAGATAATATTAACACATAATATGTTAGCATCCACATTACACTAAAAGATTGATGAATGCACAGCAAATACATACCACTTTGGATTATATTTTTGTGCTTGTGTTACGAGTTTCAACTGGTGTAACTACAGTAACAAGTGATTTTTATCTCCCGGCCTGCTACATTCACCTCTGGAATTCTGGAAAACAGAATTATGAAATGTGAGGGGAAGGAGCGAACCGCCATCTTCTTCATCCGATTCTCGGTCTGCTTTATTACAAAGTTACAAAATAACAACCACAACAATAAACATTTCCCTTATGTAAAATGTCTCAGTTTCCTATCTCAGTTATTGTCCATTGGCTAGGCACAGTACAGTTGTCTCTGCTCTCTGGTTATCATCATCTTCACATACACACATTCACAGAGATAATACCAAAATATAAAGTACCAAAAATAAATATTACTCCTTTTAACTTTAAACTGATATTCTATAATATCATGTGAATATAGTAATGTAAATAATATACCCTATAGGCTTCCCAAAATCATGTTAATGTACTACTGTAAATAATCAATCTTACTTGTTTTTTTCTTTAAATTAGTACCCAAATGACTTTGTAGTCAAAACTTGAAATCATAATACACAGGGAAAAATTGGTTAACTCGTGCTTGAACACAGACCATGCACATCACTATTCATTCATACATTTAGAAAACTCTTTAAATCACAGGAAATAAACCTCTTAAATTCTTTATAGACAGTAGCTCAATTTTTCTTTAAATATGTCAGGATACCACAAAAACCAGACTTAAAACACGCCAGGGAGTGAGGGCACAAACACACAGGATTACACCGACGCAGTCTCTCACCGTGAACACAGTGTTAGCTCATGCTAATTGGCGGCTAACGCCATTGTTTTCCAAAACTGTACTTTGCGGCTATAACCGCGGCTTTTTAGCTGGAAAATACACATAGAAAACTACACAACACCACTGCACTTTCAAGGAGGGAGCAGTTTTGAGTAAATTTACCTTCTTCATCCGATTCTCGGTCTGAGAGAAGGAGGGGCGCTCCTCCCACTACAGGTATCGCGGTGAAACAACCAACACACTTTAGTTCCGCTCTACTTTACTACTCTCCCTTGTCCTCCTTACCTAACAAAGTATTTTACAAAAGACCGTATTTAATTTAAACACTGACATTAATTAACTCGCGTGTCAAATGATACACGTATTTAAATTATAAGGTTAAACCAAAAATATAGAAAGCAAATGTTTTCACATTACAGTGTACCACACTTGGTCCGGATTTGCTGCCAAGATCGTTTTACACTGCTGGCACTACAACTAATAGGACACCAATTAGAAAATTGCTACGACTTTATCACAAATAAGACAAATCAAATTAATTTCACTTTGATTTGGCCCTAATCTGAGTGATTTCCATGTATTCTTCATTGTGAGACAATGCCAGGGAGGGAATTAAAGTTATATAATTATATATTATACAGGCTATATTAACGTGGACATTTACACGATCTGCAGTTTTTTTTCCAGACTTCCTCTCTTGCCTTGTTTGCAGCAACAGTGTTGCTTTTAGCTGTTATTATTGGTCTGAACTCTTCATAGCTCTCCATTATCATTATCTGCTCCCCTGGATGAAATATGCAGCACGTAATCGGTCCATTTTTCTGCGGAAATAGCGTCAAATGACGCCTAAACGCCCCTTTTTATTTTCTACACGCACAGAGCCTAATGAAGCAAGCCTGGGTCGACAAATCAAGCTGATAACCACCGTCGTGATACTCGTTATCTGTGGTTGGAGCTTTCGGTTTTGTTGAGCCAGCTCACCCAAAGAAAGCCTGGCTCTGTTGAGTTTCCTTCGTAGTATACCCCTCAGGTCTGAGTTCCTCATCCAGATCTGAGTCTCTGATCCACATCTATACTCATCAGGACTGGGATCATAGTCCAGGATTTTTTTATCATCTCGACAGTGTTTGGACCTCAGACAAGAACAGTCCCAGTGTTTTATTTTGAAGGAGTCACTGCTCCTTCCTTTGGTCCATGCAGAGTAAAAGTGAGGGGTGAAGCTGCAGACAGTGAAATGTGTGGGTGTTTTTGTGTCTATACAGTTATCTTGTGTTATACTGCAGTTGTATCTTTGTGCTGGTTTCTGTTTTGTTAAACCTTGGTAAAAACAAACCAGACTGCTCCCCCTCCCTGAGTTTGTTCCATCAACTCCCAGCACCATACTACAAAACACACAACACTAACAGACAACACGACACACACACAGGGCCTGAAGTCACCAAGTCTCGTGTTTTATGTAGCTCCAGTTCCCCACTGGCTGATGAAGTGGGTTCCCATGACCTTGCTTGTGTGTGCTTGCAGGTCAGTGTTGTGTCCAATGTCACAATGTATTCATTGTTGTCAGTGTGTGTTCATACAGACCAGTTCACTGCCTGATGCTGACATCACAGTGTGCCACTGTAACTGTTCACACACACACACACACACACACACACACACACACACACACACACACACACACGTATTTGTGTATATCTGCTCATAGAAACTAATGAGATTCAGGGATGTGAGATTTCATGGTCCTTGATGTTTGTTTTACAGGTTTTGTGGTCCTTGATGTTGGTCTGAAGATGGTTTGTGGTCTCTGATGTTGGTTTGAACAGGGTTTGTGGCTTTTCTTCATGTTCATAAATGTGATTTGTTCAACTCAAGACATGTGCTGAAGCCATCACCACAGATTGACAGAACTATAGACTACCTCTCTGAGCCTAGTTCCCAGCTCAGTGTGCCTCAGGTCCATTCCCAGAGGTGGTTTCTGGTCTTTTCATTGAGGAATTGATCACACCTTCAAACTGGTTTGACTGGAGTCCAGCTGCTGACTCCATTTAGCCTCTGGTCCAGTCATCAGCCTGGCACTTAAACCTCTGATTGTATGTGTCAGTATGAACAACAGCACCAGAGCTGTTTGTGTCATCACTTAAGACGACAGATTATGTTTGTTCCTCCTTGTAATATTATTGAAGGGTTAGGTTTTACTGAGCCACTGAGCCCTTTACTGGGCTGAAGTCAGCAGGTCAAGTGTGTGCTGCGCTGCACATGCTCAGTGCTGTTTGTGGGGAGTTATCTTTGGGTTATGTACGTCAGACTCTTAAGACCGCAGTCATCAAACCCCAGCTTAAAAAGCCGAATCTTGATCCAGATGTTTTGGCCAATTATAGACCCATATCAAACTTTCCCTTCATTTCTAAAATAATTGAAAAAGCAGTAGCAAACCGATTACATGACCATCTGCATAGGAATGGCTTGCTTGAAGAGTTTCAGTCAGGATTTAGAGCTCACCACAGCACAGAAACCGCGCTGGTTAAAGTCTCCAATGATATTCTAATGGCTTCAGACAATGGATCAGCCTCCATACTTCTCCTCTTAGATCTTAGTGCTGCGTTCGACACCATTGACCACAATATTTTATTACAGAGACTGGAAAATGAAATTGGCATTAAAGGAACTGCACTAAGGTGGTTCAAATCCTATTTATCAGATAGACAGCAGTTTGTTCATGTTAAAACATCATCAGGAAACACAGCATCGATTTTCACTGATACGCAGATGACACTCAGCTGCATTTATCAATGAAGCCAAATTAAGTTAGTCAGATATTCAGACTACAGACATGTCTTGAAGACATAAAAGCCTGGATGACCCATATTTTTTTAAATTTCTAAATTCTGACAAAACTGAAGTTATTGTACTCGGCCCTAAGCACCTCAGAGAAACCCTATCTAATAATCTAATCAGTCTGGATGGCATTACTTCGGCTTCCAGCTCCACTGTAAGAAACTTTGGAGTAACCTTTGACCAGGACATGTCCTTTGTCCTGGTCCTTTTGTAAAGCAAGTCAGTAGGGCAGCTTTCTTCCACCTGTGAAACATTAGGAAAATTAGAAATATCCTGTCTCAAGAGGATGCAGAAAAACTAGTCCATGCATTTGTTACTTCTAGGCTGGATTATTTTAACTCATTATTATCTGGATGTCCAAACAAATCTCTGAAAGGCCTTCAGTTGATTCAAAATGCTGCTGCACGAATATTAACAGGAACTAGAAAAAGGGATCACATCTCTCCTGTGTTAGCTGCTCTTAATTGGCCGGTAAAATTCAGAATAGAATTTAAAATCCTTCTTTTAACATATAAAGCTCTTAATGGCCAAACTCCATCATATATCAGAGAGCTCATAGTTCCCTACTGTCCTAGTAGGCCACTCCGCTCTCTAGATGGAGGTTTACTTGTGGTTCCTAGAGTCTCCAAGAGTAAATCGGGAAGCAGATCTTTCAGTTATCAGGCTCCTCTTCTATGGAACCAACTTCCAGTATCGGTCCCGGGGGCGGACTCTTTAGCAATTTTCAAGACCAGGCTTAAAACTTTTCTGTATGACAGAGCTTATAGTTAAAAAGTTAAAGTTCATTTACTCTTAAACTATGCTGCTATAGGCTTAGACTGCTGGGGGAAGGACTGAGAACCTCTCTCTCCCTCTCTCTCCTTCCCTACTGCATGCGCTGACATATCAATAACCATGCTTCTCCGAAGTCCCTGCTTCTCCCAGTTCTAAGCATGTGTAACTATTTACTAACCATGTTTTCCCCAAAGTCTCTGTTTCATCATGTTCCTGCCTGCACCTGTATTGAATATACCCTCCTCCTGCTCTCATCTCTCCCTACTCTACCCAACTTTGCCCCCCCGTGTGTGTCTCTCTCTCTCCCTCTCTCAACCAAACCTCTCGAGGCAGGTGGCCACCCCCCCTGAGCCTGGATCTTCCCGAGGCTTCTGCCTCTTAAAAGGAAGTTTTTCCTTGCCACTGTTGCCAAGTGCTTGCTCATCGGGGGATCTGTTGGGTCTCTTTAAATCATTTTATAAAGAGTTTGGTCTAGACCTGCTCTATATGTAAAGTGCCTTGATGTAACTTTGTTATGATGTGGGACTATATAAATAAATCTGATTTGAACTCTAATGGTATTGGTTCGATTGTGTTGTTAGCCCAATCTGTCTGAACAGTTTAATAAAGTCACTACAGCTGGAACTTGTTCAGAAACATCTGATTTAAACATGAATTTTATGATCAATATGTTTGTTAACGTTACTTGTTACAACCTGATGAGTCATAAAGCTGATCTCATCATGTGAAATAAGATCTAGGTAAAGTGTTGGCAGCATCAGTACATTTTGGACATGAAAATAACTGTGTGTATGTGTGTGTCTGTACGCAAGACCATCGACCAGACCGACTGATTTTCCTACTTGTTTGTTTCCATGATCTCATGGCTCTCGCTGCTTCAGTTGTCTTGTTTGAACCAGGATGTTAGCTCATGCAACTTAGTTTTATACAAGACATGTATCAAACTGATGCTCTCATTCACATTTACTTATACATGTTTCCTCATAAAAACTGTCTGAGGCTGAGGTAGGAGAACTGGCCAGCATGTTCATGCCTAGCTATGTCATCAGACTTGCACATCAAATGGAGCAGTACAGTGCTAGTGCTGTGTGGGATGGCAGCAGGAGGCAGTGCAGGACTCTGTGTGAGTCTGCTGTTATTTTTAGTCTCTCCTCTTGCCGGGGGGCAGGTTAATCCCCCGCTGTACAGGCTAATCCATATTGGAGGTAGGACAATGAGGCAGCAAGGTTAATCTCCAAACTGAAGCCTGCGTCAGTTGTGTACTCTGCCCAAACCGAGTAGACCATGCTGGGGCAGGATCTCAGACGGGATAGGGGGGCCGCTCTGAGGACGTTCCTCTGTAAACCATGAGTCTGGATTGGCTGCCCTCAGGCTGCTGTGCTGGCTACCCCGGCTGGCATCACTCCAGACAGGTTGGGAAGGGCTTGACCTTGGCCCCAGATGGCTGTAGGGATGGGGGAGGAGGCAGTGACAGTGGGGGAGGCAGGATCCAGCTGATGGGGCTGGTAACTCATGTTTGTTCAGATTGGTGAGACATGATGATGGATGAATGGATGGAAATGATGTTGAGGGAGAATGATAACGATAGAGGATGATGATGGAAGATGATCATGGTGATGATGATTACTATGTAGGACGAGGATGTTGATGATAATGGTTGTGGTAGTGATGATGATGATTATAGAAGATGACAGTGATGATAGAAGATGATGATGGTAGATGATGAAGATGGAAGGTGATAATGTGGATGGATGGATGAGTTGTGGTCAGTGGGTGTGGTCACTAGGCCTGTAATTATTTCATAATTGTCTAACTGCGATTTTTTGACGAAATCACGGTTCCTTTGTTTAACTGCAAATAAAGCCATTTTTGGGGTGTGGTGGGGTTTATTTTCATGAGATGGTACAAAGCATCGTAAAACTTTTGTTTGCATCCACCAAACACGTTCCCAGTGTCCGTGTGCATCCTGCAGCGCAACAGACCAGTAACTGTCCCATCGGAGGACGCCTCACATACATTGATTTACAGTTGCGAAGTCAAATCGGCTTTCTAACATTAACAATCCAAAGAGAATTTGGTAGTTTCGTGAGAAGCGGTATTGAGAAATGCCCATAACATTAAGATGATACACGTTTGGTTTTCACTGGAGTTTTTGTTTAGTGTTGGTAATAAAGAAAGAAAGAAAAAGTGTCGCTTGACACTGTCCCGCTGGTCCTGTCATAATGTAAGGAGTCTGAAAGCCCAACTAGTTTCAGCTAAATTATGATTGGACGATCGGTCATTTGGGGAGGGACTAGACTGTCATCCTGCTTTCAGATATAGCATCATTTTGACACTGAATTTGGAAACGAGTAACGAGATGGAGATTGTTTCCAAACGTAGTACAACTTCTCCGTTGTGGGATTATTTTGGTTTCAAGCCAAATCAGAGGGGAGAGCCCGCAAATCTGGAAGAGGCAATTTGCCGGCTATGTAAGAAAACAGTTGCGGTAAAAAATGCTAGCACAACAAATTTGAGACAGCATCATGTAGTTATGATTTAAACTGTTGTTGGCACTTGTCCGCATACACGATTATATAAACTAAAATGACAAGGGAGATACAGTTGGGAAAAAATGCAAGTCAAGAAGTGGTGATGAATATTCTGACACATAGTTAAATAGTGATGACTATTGGACTTGGATAATGAAAAAAGTATTTTAAAAATTGGGCCAAAAGAGACAATTATATTGTTAATCGCAATTATTTCTGAGACAATTAATTGTGTAGCAACATTTGGAATTGTTACAGCTCTAGTGGTCACTGGATGTGTTGAGTCGTTGCAAAGAACAGGACCACCTCTCTCCCTTTGCTTTTGTCTCTCATTCCTGTTTCATTGGGAGCTGCTTAAGATCAGCTGAGCATCAAGACTGTGTATATGTGTGTCTGTGTGTGTTGAGAACAGTGAGAATCATGTCAATAACCACAGCCTGTGAATCCAGATTGCTGATCTGTCAGTTTAATAGGAGACCTCTTACAGCTAACACACCTTGATGCTCACAGATGCACTGGTCCTCTGGTTTGTGTGTGTTAATCTGGGTTAGTGTTTATGTTTCTACTGGACACAATGTTTCTGATATGATTTTAGATAGCCTCTTTGTATCTCAGTGAATGTAGTGTGTGAATGTGTGTGTGTTTGTGTCAGTGTTACTTTTGCTAGGAGAATCTTTTCCTTAAAAATGGTTGTCAATGAATGACAGAAACAAAATGAGAACTAAGTGATGATGACTACAAATAACATTTTAGTAAAGGAATAAAAACTAGACAATGAATTGGAAAGAAAGCCAATCAGAGTCTTTTTTAATTTTCGTATCGAGATTGGAGGAAATCTCTTCTTGAGGTGTTGGGGAATGGACTTCAAACACTTAGTATTTGAAGAATGTAACAACAGCTATTCTCTGCAAAAATTTCTTTGCGGCCATTGATACCAAAACTTGGTCAAGAGACTAGAGCTGATATCTGATTCTAATCT
Source organism: Remorina albescens (assembly GCA_034769265.1). Taxonomy (NCBI): domain Eukaryota; kingdom Metazoa; phylum Chordata; class Actinopteri; order Carangiformes; family Echeneidae; genus Remorina; species Remorina albescens. Next base: position 3,434,037 of record CM068485.1, read on the forward strand.
TTGTTTTTTGAACTTGATTTTATGATTTTCTAAATAATGTTTTAGGTCATAATGCTAAAAGCCATGTGTATGGGGTGCCAGTGGTATAGTGGGTACAGCGTATGCTCCATAAAAAGGAGGCTAAAATGTCTCATTGGTGACGCTGATTCGATTCCAGCCAGTGTCATTTACCGCATGCCATTCTCCACTCTCTCTCCCACTGTCCAATAAAGCCAGATAAAAATCACCTGTCTGTATTGCATGTTTTAACCCTCATACCATTCCATTTAAACAGGTCAATAGATGCTCCAAATGAATGGAGATCTAAGAGAAACGTTTTAAATAAGGCATTACATTAAAACTAAGCTAAAACTAATCTAAAAAACCTTTTAGATTTCAGCTGACCAAATCTACCATAGATTTTTGTCCGACTAAAATCATTTTGGTATTTTGTCGACTAAAAATAGACAAAAATTAAAGCATTTCAGAAGACTAGAATTTGAGTAAAATGACATTTTTGCCAAAAGACTAAAATTATAAATAAATTTAAATTGCCAGGCAAAATTAACATTGGTTTGTGTGTAGTGTGTCTGTGATCCATCCAGTGCCTTAGTCCAGTGGAGGCAGCACACGTACGTAAGCTGTGGTCTGTTATGAGGTCAGACTGACTCTCTCTGTTTGTCTTCACAGAACTCAGGGATGGAGGAGACAGTCTGGGAGCAGTTCACTGTCACTCTGCAGAGGGTGAGTCCAGCCTGGGGGGGAATTCATCGTCTAATCTACACTGTCTGCACTGTTAACATACTGTGTAGACAGTGTGTTAACTAAAACCACTGTTCACTGGCTACACTATTAACAGTCTTCACTTTCTATATACTGTTACATCACTGTCAAAACTGTCTACACTATGTACACTGTCTCCACACTGTCTACTGGGGATGCAACAATATCCAATATTTGATTGAACCGTTCAATATGCCCTGTTCGGTTCAATACACAAAGGCGAACAACAGTATTTCGGTACTTTTCAGCCCGTCACAAAACTTTATCAAAACTTAGTACAGAGCATTCTGTGTGATTAGATACACTTGGAGCACACACAGTAGAGAGAGCGGCACTGCTTTGTTCATGCTGCGTTCAGAGCCAATCAGAAGTCCCTGAATTTCCCAGGAGCCAATCAGTGCTCAGCATGCAAATGCTGGAAAGGAGAGTGGAGAGTAAATGTTGAGTAAACATGGCGAGTGAACGGGACTCAGAAAAAAGAACATTTGGAGAGACGCTGTCCTCTTACAACATGTGGGGGATCATTTTGGATTTAGCGTCGACTACGATGACAACGAAAAAATGACGGTCAACAGACAAAGCACGGTGTGCAAGCATTGCTTTGCCATTGTTAAACTATTTTGAATTGATGCTGCACTTTGTTGTGAACTAATGTTCACATTTGTTGATTATTGATTGTATTTGTAGCAATTAAGTAGTTTCTATGAGTGGGTTAAAATTTTTTTTTTTTTTTTTTTTTTAGAAACTACACTTTCTATTTGATATTGCCTATTTTTAATCAAGAGCAAGTAAGATAAGTGCTCCCTTTTTATGATACATTTTGTGGTTTGACTACATCTGTGCTGTTCTCTGATATTCTATGTGTAACAGTTAAGTCGTTTCTAATTATGGTGGCTACAATAATGTTTGCTGTTTATTTTTTATTGGATACTGCTCTGTTTATTTATGGAAGGGTGTTACATTTTTATAATAAAGTGGTTTGACTATATCTGTGCTTGCTTTTAATTATTTTTACGTGCAATATATTGCCTTTTCTAGTGAGTAGTTTTATATTAAGATATCGAAACCGTATCGTTACCGTGGCTCAAAAACCGTGATGCATACCGAACCGTGGGAAAACTGTACTGTTGCATTCTCACTCTCTACACACTGCACTGTCTATGCACAGTCTATGCGCAGTCTATGCGCAGTCTACGCACTGTTTATGCACTGTCTACAATGTTTACACACTCTCTACACTGTCTTTACACTGTAAACGTATTGTTTACAATCTAACTAGACTGTTAACTCACTGTCCACACTGTTAACACACTGTTAACTTCCTGTCTACACTGTCTTCTCACTGCCTACGCTGTCTACATACTGTGTACACTGTGTATATACTGTTAACTTACTCACTACACACTATCGATACTGTTAGTCACTGTCTACATTGTCTACACTTTCTTCTCACTGTCTACACACTGTCTACATGCTTTTAACTTCCTGTCTACATGCTCTGTACACACGGTCTACACTGTTAACTCACTGTCTGCACACTGTTAACACACTGCCTACGCTGTCTACACACGGTGTACACTGTGTATATACTGTTAACTTACTGTCTACACACTAGCTACACACTGTTATCTTCCTGTCGACACACTATCCATACTGTTAAGTCACTGTCTACATTGTCTACACTGTCTTCTCACTATCTACACACTGTTATCTTCCTGTCTACACACTATCGACACAATGTCTGCACACTGTGTACACACTTTTAACTCACTGTTAACACACCATTAAAACACTGCCTACACTGTCTACACACTCTCTACAAACTGTCTATACACTGTCTATGCTGTTAACACACTGTCTACACTACCTATACACTGTCTGCACGATCTACACTGTTAAGCCACTGTCTACTCGCCATCTACACTGTCTACACACAAGCTGCACTGTTAACTTACTTTCTACAGTCTACCCTGTTTAGACCATCTACACGATGTTTGTACTGTTAACTCACTCTCTACAATGTCTACACACTAACTACAATGTTAACACACTGTCTACACACTATCGACACACGGTCTACACTGTTAACCCCTTCTACACTGTCCACACACTGTTGACACACTGTCTACCCTATTAACACACTTACTACGTTTACATGCACAGTTAAGTCATCTATGGTTATAGCTTGATAAAGCCATCTAATCGGACTTCTGTCCTTGTCCCAGTATACATGCACTGGAGTGAAATCGATTTATTTGTTGAAATCATGTCACCTCCGCTACAACAGGTGGCGATATGCACTCTTTCGGCTTGTGGGTAATGGGCCACTACCGATTGACCTATGACGTCACAGACCACAACAGAGGTGGAAAGAAAAAAAGACCAGTGAGCTAGCAAGTTAGCTAGTTAACATGGCAGACTTTGCCATTTCGACGCGTAACAGTTAGCCGGATTCTTTTGTCTGACCTCCTACGTTTATGTTTACGTTTTAAATGCTGTTCGACTTCTGGGTCATAGCTTGGCGCGAAACTTAAGCACATGCGCAAGTCACCTCCTCCAGCTCCAGTCCAACTGTCCATATACATGCAGCAGTAGATCGACTTTCAATCGCATTATCTGGGTGTGTTAGTCCGACTATTTTAAATTTGATTTCAGTTGAGCTAACATGTTTACATGTATTTTAAAAGTCCAGTTTTAGTCGGGCTAATGCAATAATTCGTTTCTTTTAGGTGTCATGTAAACGTAGTGACTGTCAAAAAACTCTGTATACACTGTTTACACACTTTCTACACTGTTAACACACTGTCTACACATTGTCTTTATACTGTTAATTTATCTACACACTATCTACAGTGTTAACTGTCTACACTTTCTCCACTGTTAACACCCTGTTTACACTGTCTGTAGACTGTAAAAACAATGTCTACACTGTCTAAGCACTGCTCACACACTGTATTGTTCCTCTATCTCTGTAACGTTATTCTAGGACACAACGATCAGGATTCAAAGACAACTTTTTCACAACTATTTTTCTTTCTTTTTCTAGTGAGCCACATCTGGCCATAACCCACCATTACATATTCCCCATTTATATAGAAGTTTAACTGTTTCAGAACCTTTATGAAAATGAAGTGCATTCAGCAGTATGGCTACTTCTGTATTTCGCTTATATATCCATAACATACCTTAAAGTTTCGAAGTAAAGTACTTCAGGAAAATCTATTAAGTACAATCACAGAAACTAACAAAAGACATTTTACAGCTAACTAGCCCTTTTGTGAGCTGTACTCTCAGCTCACTAAACAAGAACATAACTCTTCACTAGAACATTTTACTTTTAAACAGACAATTATACATTTTCAATTGCCCTTCTTTTCTTAACTCTCTTATAAAATTTCACATATCCTCCATGGTGTGAACTATGTGTGTGTGTCCAATATTCATAGGTCCAGTCTACCAGGAGCCTTGAACAGTCTCCCTGACCTAGTTATTGTCCCATTATGAGTCAACATGTCCTGTGGTGTTGTGGGCACTGGTGCTGCCCTGAGGTGGGACCAGTTGCGTCGCAGCCCTCCTCCATCCTTGGTCTCCACCTCATTTGAGCGTGGTGGTGTGGCAGGACCCACAATGGTCCCCGTAGTGCGTGCGCGTCTGATCCACACCTGCTGACCCGGTTGAAGAGGTGGCAGGGTTCAAGTACGGCAGGGCTATTCAACTTATAACAACTTATTCAACTCAATAGCAAGTGGGCCAAATAGGAAAATCACTGGGGGTCCGTGGGCCACACAGAATACTTTGTCAATTAATGGCTACAAATAACTTGCAGTATAATGTTAATAGATATATTACTACATGGAATGAACTAGTCACATGCATCCCTTTCCTGTCACTTTAATAATAGTACAATCAATTCCAGACAGCAACCAGACCATACAAAAAGTAGGCAAGCTATGGTTACAAGCTGAAACAGAAGTGCAAAAAGTAACATCTAAAAATCCAAGGAGACATGAGGTGTATTTCTGACAGGTCCATATCTACAAATGTAGAAAACAAGATGAATGTAGTGTAACAGTATCCATCAGACTAACAGTAAGTAGGCCTGCTTATAATATCGTCAACAACACTTCAAAGCATACAAAGGAAGCTTTTAACACAGGTCCACATCCATAAGGTCCATATGCTAAATGCAAGATGAACATAATAAAACAGTAGCCATCAGACTAACAATAAATGGGCCTGGTTCATTTTACTATCAAAACAATTCCAAGCAGACATATGATGTTTATAGCAGGTCCATAACCATATTTGTTAAAGGTGAACAGTAAAACAGTATCCAGATTAACAGTAAGTAGGCCTGTTTGAATCATCATAACACAGATCTGTAGTCTTTGCATTTTCACTGAGAGCATTACATGGCTCAATCAGGTGATTTACTACTACACAACTAATATACACATCAGACTTCTATCATTTTGAGCCTGTTTGAGTCAGTGAGAGAAATTACACTGCCTTGATTTTGCTGTTTCAACATAGTTTGGCTCATAAGTAGTAAGGGTAATCCTGAGACACTCATGCAACTTCTCATTGGTCATGGAACAACGTGCCTTTGTTTTGATGGCATTCAAATGAGAAAAGCTAGACTCACAAGTGTAAGTGGATCCAAACATTGTCAGTATTAGCAAGGCCACTTTCCTTATTGTGGGGTACTGATATTGGCTAACATGCTTAGACCAAAAGTCCACTGCACCCTCAGACTGCAAGTGCTGTTTTAACGCAAAGGAGGACTGCACATCAACCAGTTCCATCTGAAAGTTGCTCTCATCAATACAAGACATTACCTCTTTTGCTTTTACACAGAAGTCTGCATCAAGTTTGATGGAAAACGGGTCACGAGCAAAATGCAATACCTCAATGGGGATGCTGAAGCCTTGGAATCTCTCAGTAAAGTTCTCAGTCAATTTTGTCATGAAGTCTGTCATGACAGGTGCTATGTGTGCCCCAGGTGCTGTGCTCATGAATGCAAGGAGTTTTGGGAAGTGCAGCAATTTTGTTAACATTAAGTCTGCTGTAAAAATCGTTAGCTTTGTCTTGAAGGAGCAGAGCCTCTCAACCAAATCAGCAAGAGATTTTTCCCGCCCTTGTACTTCCAGATTCAAAGTGTTCAAGTGTTCAAAAATGTCACACAGAAAGTAGACTTCTGCCATAAACTGTTCATCTAACATGCGCTCTAAGAGGTTTGTTGCCCGTTTGTGTTTACACGTGCGAAGGAAAGACACAATCTCCTGGCTGAGTTGACAGAAACGATCCAGAACTTTTCCTTTGCTGAGCCATCTGACGTTGTTATGTACAAGTAAGTCAGTGTGTTCGGCAGAGGTGTCGGCAAGTAGCTGACAGAAAATGTTCATAACAGTGTCCATGGTGTTTTTCAGATCACCACTAAGCTTTGCACACAGCAAAGACTGATGAATAATACAGTGTAAAAACTGCATATGTGGGGATATAGCTGATAGCCTCGCCACCAGCCCTTGCACTCTACCGATCATAGCCGGGGCGCCATCAGTAACCAACAGGCAAACTTTTTGTAAATCCAGTTGATGCTCATTAAAAAACGAGACAATGAAAGTGAAGTGAAAAATCACTTCACCTGTAGTGTGTCCCTCCAATGGAATAAGCCCCAGAAGTTCTTCCCGAAAGCACACTCCGTCGAAAAACCTGATGTAGACTCATAGCTGGGCCATGTCGGTACAATCAGTTGACTCGTCAGCGACAGCGATAGACATAACCTCTGCTCTTTGAAGGTTTTCCAAAAGCTTTCTTGAGACATCCTTTGCAAGCAGTTCCACTCTGCGAAGAGTTTATGTGTCCAAAAGAGGCACTTTTTTAATGCTTGAAGTGATGCTTTCTTTAACCTTTTCATCAACAACCACTTCATCAATGACAGCAAGCATGTAATCTCTGACGGTTTCCACCTCGGTAAAAGGCCTCTTCTGTCTGGTCAGTGTCCAGGCTACGCGCAGGGGCACTATCATGGCTCTCTCTTGTTCCATGCAAAAGCGACCAAGGGCCACTTGACTCGCTTGAAAAGATGCTAGCAGTCCCTGTACTTTTCTTCTCCGTTCCTCCGAGCCCTCAGCAAAACTGGCAGAAAACGAGCTATGATTTGACTTGTAGTGCCTCTTCACGTTATATTCTTTCATCACAGCAATCCATTTGTTGCACAATAAACACACCTGTTTATTACTTGTTGCGGCTGGCAAAGTAAATAAATACTTGTCAGTCCATTCGCTTTGAAATTGGTGATTTTCAAAATCAACTTTACATCTCTTTACCTTTGACAGAGACATTTTGAAGCTTGCTGCTAACATGACTTTCTCTGTAGCCATCCAGCCCAGGGCGCAACTTGACCGAGTGAACAATTGACAGCGCGGGTGTGATACTTCTTCTTCTTTCGTTTTTATGGCGGGTGGCAACCAGCGTTAAGGCCCATTACCGCCACCTACAATGTTGGAGTGTGAACCACAGTTATCTGTCCCCTTGAACAGACAAGAAAATAAAAATATTTTCACCATGCCAGCCTGATTTGCAGGCAGCCTCTTGTGGGCCATAGAAAAAATCAAAAGGGCTGTATCTGGCCTGCGGGCTGCTAGTTGAATAGGCCTGAAGTACGGTGTCTCTGGTTGCATGTCTGTTGTCGTTGCACTTTCAATGCTGTCTCTCCAGATCCTGCCACTGTGGCTGTAGCTGCTCCGATGACACTGGGAGTGGTGTCCTGATTCTCCTTTGCATCCGGAGTTGAGCTGGGGAGCTCCCATGTGCAAGTGGAGTGGCCCTGTAGGCCAACAGGGCTTTGTGGAAGAAAGAAGGAGTTCTTTCATTAATAGAGACTTCACCGTTCTGACAGCCTGTTCCACCTCCCCGTTGCTGTGTGGGTAACGGGGGCTGCTTGTCATGTGCATGAACTCATACTCTCGGGAAAACTGAACAAATTCATGACAGGAGAATTGTGGGCCATTGTCCGTGACTAGCACATCTGGGCATCCAAACCTAGCAAATGCAGCTTTAAACCTTGTGATAGTCTGTTTTGCTGAGGTGTTTCCCTGTAGGTTGCACACCTCAATGTAGCGTGAGAAATAGTCTTTTATGACTAAGTAGTATCCATTCTGCCATTGGAAAAGGTCTGCTGCAACCCTCTGCCATGGCCTGCTTGGCAGATCAGTTGTGAGCAGAGGTTCCACTGGTGTGTGGGTTTCACGTGCGCAGACCCCACATCTTTTGACTATTTGCTTCACTGCAGATGTGATGCCTGGCCACCAGACTGACTCCCTTGCTCTGGCAAGACATTTGTTGACATCTTGATGTCCTTGGTGTAGTTTGTGCAGGATGTCAGATCTCATGCTTTCAGGGATTATGTGCCTCTCACCTTTCACAAGCAGTCCTCCTCCATCATGCAGGACTGACGTCTGTGTTCACGCCAGCCTTTTGCAATGTAATGACTGACACATTTGCATATGTCGTCTGAGGTTTGTGCAGTCTTAATCTGTTCCAGCTTTGATGGTGTGGCTGGCAGGCTTTCTACAATGCTGTCTGGGTAGCTTTGCATTCCTTTTCCCGGTCTTGCTCTGCGTCTGTGGCTGGAAGTGGCGCTTTGGACAGGGCATCAGCTGTTATCAGGTTTTTAGCTGGGACGTGGATAATATTGAAAGTGAACCTGAGCAGCCTGAGTCTGAATCTGATGATCCTCGGCGGGAGGTCATCCAGTGGTCTGGACTTCAGGAGTGTTATAAGTGGCTTGTGATCAGTTATAGTAAAGTCCAGGCAACTTAAGTATCCTCGCAGGCGCTCGCAGGCCCAGGTTACAGCTAAAGCTTCCTTCTCTATTTGTGCACATCTTGATTCGGCTTTAGTCAGACTTCTAGAAATGAAGACAACAGGTCTCCACTCACCATCCTGCTATTTTTGTGTCAACACCCCTCCTAGCCCATATGAAGAGGCATCAGCTGAAACCACAGGTTCATGTTCTGTACATGGACTGTATTGGGCTAACACTGTCTCTGACCCCAATTCTTTCTTTGTCTCCAGGAACGCTTTCTGTTGGGGTGCTCCCCATGTCCAGCTGTTCTCTGTTTTCAACAAGTCACGGATGGGCTTTGTTAGGTCAGGCAGACGGGGCGACAATTTTCCCATGAAATTCACCATACCCATGAAACGCCAAACATCGCCCACATCCTTCTGCTCAGGCATGTCGAGGATCGCTTTTATTTTTTCTGGGTCTGCTCTAATGCTTTGAAAGTTTATGACGTGGCCCAAAAAATTGATCTCTGACAGGGCAAACTGGCATTTTTCATTCCGGGTGAGCCCCACCTCTCTGAATTTCTGCAGGACTCTGTGCAGCTTGTCTTCGTGTTCTGCTCGGTCTCTTCCTGTAACAAGGGCATCATCAGCATGACACAAGACTCCATCAATGCCATCGATCAGCTGAGAAATCCTCTTTTGGAAATGTTCGGGAGCTGATGATATACCAAAGGGTAGTTATTTAAAGTAGTATCGGCCTTTGGTGTGATGAACGCGGTCAACAGCATCGAGTCTTTATGGAGTGGTACCTGCCAGAAGCCTGATGTAGCGTCCAGCTTTGTGAATACTCTGGCACCTTCCAGCTTGGCTAGTGTTTCATCCACTGCTGGAAAGATGTGTCGCTCTCTGATGACGCTCTTGTTCAGATGAGTTAAGTCCACGCAGATCCGTATTTTTCCTGACGGTTTCACAATAGGGACCGTGCCTGCGCACGACTCTGTTGGTTCCTCAACACAGGCTATGACCCCCACGGAATAGTGACTCTGCGTCGTCTATGCTATGGAGCTGAGGGATCACATGCAGTCTGCGAATGGCAGGGAGGCCCAATAAAGGTGTGGTCAGGTCCTTCACAATGAACATCTCCTCCTCAACCCGTTTGTCGTCTCTCTGGATGACAGCATGCACTTTCCCTTTAACATCCAGCGGTTGGTTGGCCGGGCCCAGCAGAGGCCTGTGTGTAGCTGTGGGACTGCCATACCTATCCTTTGTGTATTCTGATTCTGGAATAGCAGTCACAGACGCACATGTGTCCACTTTAAAGCGCAACTGACCACCATGTATGGTAAGTATGTCAGTCCATGTAGACGACAGTGGTTGATCAATAGATCCCAGATAAGCTGCTGCCTCATCCTCTTCAATGGATTCTAACTTTTGAGCTGATCTGCACACAGCCGCAAAGTGTCCCTTCTTTTGACTTTTTCTACATTCAACATCTTTTGTTGGGCATTCAGTCCATGCATGTTTAGGGGTTTTTCCATACTTCCCACGCTGTTTTGACTTGGTTGATGTAGGCTGATGCTGAGAATAACTCACACGTTGAGTAGACTTCCTCCTATAAGCTGGTCTCTTGCTGTTATAGGACACGGCATCCATTTGCCCTGGTGCACTGGCTGACTGCAGGACAGCTTGTTGCTTTTTCACCTCCTCATGCTGTCTCACTTGGAGTATGGCTGTAGCTAAATCTAGATTTGGATTGAGCTGCAGTCTTCAGACAATTTCGCATCATGTATGCCGACCACAATCCTATGTTAGATCATATCTTCACATAGGACGCCATAGTTGCAATGTCCAGCTAACTTGTGCACTCAGGTGATGAAATTTCCTGCAGATTCACCGGCTTCCTGACTTTTATCAAACTTGGCTCGTTCAAAAATTACATTATGCACTCCCACGAAGTGTTCTCTGTCGGCGAGCTTGCCGCTAGCTTATTAGCATTCGCCGACGTGCTCATTCCTCTTTCTCCACAGGTCACCCGTTCTCACTCTCTTCACCGGTAAGCAGCTCAGACTAATTGTTTCTGCCACTAGACTCTGTCTGTCGTGGATTCTAAACTTCCGACATCGTGTATTGTTCCTCTATCTCTGTAACGTTATTCAAGGACACAACGATCAGGATGCGAAGACAACTTTATTTTTCTTCTCCCCTGTTTTACACATATCACTTTTGTATAGTGCGCCAACTCTGGCCATAATCTGCCATTACACACATCATCTACACACTGTTTACCCACTGTCTACACCAGTGGTTCCCAAAGTGTGGGGCGCAGAGCCATTGCAGGGGGGACACGGCATGGCTACAGGGCTAAATGAATCACTACGTTTACATGACACCTAAAAAAAACCGAATTATTGCGTTACTCCGACTAAAACTGGACTTTTAAAGTACATGTAAACATGTTAGCTCGACAGAAGTCGAATTTATAATAGTTGGACTAACACACCCAGATAATGCGATTGAAAGTCGAGCTACTGCTGCATGTATACAGACAGTCGGACTGGAGCTGGAGGAGGTAATCTGCACATGTGCTTAAGGTTTGCACCAAGTTATGACCCGGAAGTCGAACGGCATTTAAAACATAAACACAGGAGGTCAGACAAAAGAATCCGGCTAACTGCTAACGCGTCGAACATGGCAAAGTCTGCAGCAAAAGCTAATTTTGGACGGATACAAACTCGCTAACTTGCTAGCTCACCGGTTTTTTTTTCTTTCCACCTCTGTTGTGGTCTGTGACATCATAGGTCAATCGGTAGTGGCCCATTACCCACAAGCAGAAAGAATGCATATTGCCACCTATCGTACTGGAGGCGACATGATTTCAACAAATAAATCGATTTTCCTCCCGTGCATGTATACTGGGACAAGGACAGAAGTCTGATTAGATGGCTTTATTGAGCTATAACCATAGCTCGACTTAACTGTGCATGTAAACATACTGAGTGAGGCATGTTTGGGCAGTCAGTGTGTTTACATGCAGCTTGAGAAAATCAAATAATTGGCTTAGTAATTAAACCAATAATTCGTGCATGTAAACGCACTCACTGCTAGCAAAATGTAAAGCAGAGGATGAACAATCACCAGTTGTGCTCCCAAGGCAAGGCAAGGTAAGGCAAAGAAAATATGATGAGCCATATCTCGCTTTTGGCTTAACCTGTCAAAAGGTGGGTAATGAAGAGAGAACACAGTTTTTTTGTCCCTCTCAGGAAGTTCATGTTTTAAAACAAAATTTTTGCACAGAGAGGCAATTTTTGAAAAATATTGACAGCAATATTGAATACTGTTACATAGTTAATAAAATAACGAATCACCTTAACAGTGTAATTATTTTCAGACTAACAGGTTTTTTTGGTTTATTTTTTGTTGTCGTTTATTGCAACCTGTAGGTTATTGCAGATTACATTGACTTGCTTAAAAAAGTTGCAGTTTCTATTAATTACAATGTGTAAAATAAACTGCAACGGATTTTGAAAACAAAATATTTGTCTGTGTATCGGGGGGTGGGGCATGAAAGATCTGATTCTCCTGTGGATCTGCATCAGATCTAAATGGAGTATCCTGACACTTCCCATCAGGCTCCCCAGCTCCATTTTGGTCAATACTTTCTACTGGGGATACAAAGGCCACAAAGAACAACTCCAACCACAGCAAGAACATTTCTACCATTAGTGAGAATAGCTCCACCCACAGAAAACAGCTTCGCCGACAGAGAACAGTTCTATCTCTGTCTGACTCTGTCTCAGATTTTTTTCTCTGTCTCATTGTCTGCCTCTATCTCTGACTCTGTCTTGACCTCTGCAGGACTCTAAAATGGGTTTTGGTATTGCTGTGTCTGGTGGCTGTGACAACCCCAACATGGAGAGCGGCGAGATGTCCATCATTGTGTCAGATGTGCTACAGGGAGGACCAGCCGATGGATTACTTTTGTGAGTCTGTCACACAGTGACATAACGAATGGAGATGCAGGCAAAGTGAAAGAAACCTCCTCTGCTCCAGCAAGGGCTACTGAGCCTTGACTGATGTCCCTCAGCAGAAAAACAGACAGATGAATCAGTGTGATATCACAACAGCCACCCTGTTACTACTCTCTTTGCTGAGTGGCTGTTAGGTGTTAGCGGAGAGCGTGTTAACTACTCCTGCAGCAGCTCAGTGTTTTCTAGGAAAACAATAACAAGAGTTCTTCAAAAGAGAACACTTGTTATCGCTCAGAGCAGATCAGATGAGTGCAGATCATCTGCTTGATGATCAACAGGTCACTGAAGGTCAAACACTGTGTCAGGATTAGTGGAATTCAAAACTATCACAAAGGAGGGTTTGCTGGTTTTGGTATAACTGTATCTGACAACTATTGTGTGATTATCTGCAGTGAGAACGATCGTGTCATTCAGGTCAACTCCACCCCCATGGACAACGTGCCTCATTCTTTTGCTGTCCAGTCACTGCGTAAATGTGGAAAAGTGGCCAAAATAGTGAGTATGACTCACAGAGTAAAGACGCGCAGTAACAGGAAGTGGAATCTGTCCTCAAGAGTCAGTCATTGCAGTGAAGCTTTGTCTTGTCATTAGCTGAATCTTCCCACAGTCAGAAACAGAACAAAATTCAATGAGAATTGGGGAGGTACTCTTGTATGTTTAAAAATTAACCAATTTTTATAACAGGACACTAATTGGTCTGTGGGGAGCATAGGTGTAAGAGGCATTTAAAATGTGGGTGGGACAATCCAATAGGGGCGTCTGGTGGGTCTCCCCCAGAAAAATGTTAACAGACAAGATGTAATTTCTTGTATTCTGTTGGCTTTTAGTAGGTGATATAATAATTTTGAGTGGATGGGACCTTTTCCCCCACAAATGGCAGCTACACCCATGGTAGAGGGACAGACAGGAAGCACTGATCCCGTGGCTTTTTCTTTTCCTGTCAGACAGTGAAGAGACCTAGGAAGGTGGCAGTTCACTCCCTGAAGCAGCCTCCCTCCCCCAGTGCAGATAGCTGGGAATATACCCCCTCCACCCACTACTATGATGCTGACATAGACAACGACAATGGTTGGTACCGTGATGAAGGCCGGGACCACATCTCTGACAGCACAAGATACCTGGAACCTGAGTACAGGGGGGGGCGGGAGTACAATGAGAAGGGAAGGAGCCGTGGAAGGAGCCAGGAGAGAACATCGCCCAACCCAGACCGATCTAAAAGGGAGGGCAGCAGGGACCGGGCCCTGGACACCTGTGCTGAACGTCAGAGGTACCACAGCCAAGGGCACAGTCCCACGGACAGCTACCGCATGGAGAACAAGTATGAGCAAGGAGGAGGAAAGAGAGGGAGGTATCGGAGCAGGGACCAGCTGAATGACAATCCCTCATCTCCAGAACCCCCCAGACAACTAGAGCCACTGGAGAAACCAGTCAATGTCCTGCTGGTGAAGAACAGACCCAGTGAAGGTAAAACAATGAAAGAATTTCTGCTGAAAGAATGAGGAATCACTTCTACTATTACTCTGCCGTAGCCTGTTTTAGTCTGGGGTGGCCCATTCTACTCTGTTGTAGGCTGTCATACTCTTTTTTTACTCTTTTGCAGGCTGTCATACTCTATTATACACTGCCGTAGGCCCGCAAACTTTTTTTGTGAGCTATTTTACCCTGTTGTAGGCTGTTAAATTCTGTTGTGTGGTATTTTACTCTGTTATGGCGGTTTTACTCTGCTATAGCCTGTTTCACTCTTTTGTAGCCTGTTATAAACGGTTGTAGGCTGTTATACTCCAATTTACTCTTTCGTAGCCTGTCATACTATATTTTACTTTGTTGTAGACTGTTAATTTCTGTTTTGGGCCATTTTAATTTGTTGTAGGCTGCTTAACTCTGTCATAGGCTGTTTAACTCATTTGCAGGCTGTTTAACTCTCCTGCAGGCGGTTTAGCTCTTTCATAGCCTGTTTTACTCTGTCGTAGATTGTTTGACTCTGTCATAGCCTGTTTAACTCTTTCAATGCTGTTTAGCTCTGTGGGAGACTGTTTAACTCTGTTGCAGGCTGTTTTACAATTTTTCAGGCTTTTTTCCTTTCTAGCATGTCTTTTGTGGTCTTTCCCAAAAGTAATGCTTTAACTATCTTGCAGGCTGTTTAGCTCTGTCAAACCCTGTTTTACTCTGTTGTAACCTGTTACCTCTGTTGCAGGTTGTTCAAATCTGTTGCAAGCTGTGTAACTCTGTCACAGGCTGTCAGAGCCTTAACACAACATGGGGCAGGAGGAACATTGAACTAAACAATAGATCAGGATCAAATCAAATCAAATCAAATCAGATTTATTTGTATAGTGCCAAATCATAACAAAGTTACATCAAGGCACTTTACATATAGAGCAGGTCTAGACTAAAACTCTTTATAAAATTATTTAAAGAGACCCAACTGATCCCCCATTGAGCAAGCACTTGGCAACAGTGGCAAGGAAAAACTTCCTTTCCTTTCCTTTCCTTCCAGGATGAACCCTGACTTAAGGGGAACCCTGAACCAGGAGGAGCCCTGATTCCAGAGCAACCCTGAACATAATACGAAATTAGGAGGAACTCCAAAGCAGAATAATACTGAACCAGTAGGAACCCTGAGTCAGCATAAGAGCAGGAGGAACCCTGAGTTGAACCATATTCCTCGGTAAAAGAGGAAGTAGAGCCCCAGACCTAATCCCTGGCTTTTGAGCTCAGATCCCAACCAGGGATCTGTGTCTTCACATTTTAGGAACTTCAATACAACATGTATAACAACCTCTGGACTCTCATCTGAAGACAGACCAAAATGTCATTTTCATCAATCCATGTACTGTTGGGAAATCTGATTACGGATTTAACTGTGTATTTGTGTGTGTGTGTAGAGTATGGTCTGCGTCTGGGGAGTCAGATCTTCATCAAACAGATGACCACTACTGGTTTGGCTGCCAAGGATGGGAACCTGCAGGAGGGTGACATAATTCTCAAGGTACTCACATAAACATTCACAGAAAGTGCAGCCGCATCATTATCATCAGACATTGATACCAGTGGTTCTCCTGGCAGCTTCTAGGCAACCTGTAAGGGATCAGACAGTTACTTCCAGACACAAACACATTGTCATTCATCCACACAGAGGTCAGAACTTACAGGTCAGGGGTCACCTGTGATGGAGACAGCACACACACACACACACACACACACACACACACACACACACACACACAGATACACACTGATCTTCAGCCCTGGTGTAAAGTTGATCTTAAAAGAATAAATATAAATATAACAACCGCACAATACACACTTGTGCGTATGTACATGTGTGTATGTGCGTGTATGTGTGTGTGTAGATTAATGGCACAGTGACAGAGAACCTCTCCCTCCATGATGCCGGGAAGCTGATTGAGAAGTCCAGAGGGAAGCTGCAGCTGGTGGTCCAGAGAGACCAGCGTCAGATCCTTGTCAGGATCCCCCCCCTGGCAGACTCTGACTCTGATAATGATGGTGAGTTTCTAAGTCCTGTTCTACAGTTACTGTTTGTCCTCATGTGGTACAGATGGTCTGAGCTGGACCTGATCCCCTCCAGGATCTGCACCCCTGGGTCTGTGGTGAGGTCAGACCTTGATCCCTCAGAGAATCAGACCCCTGAACCCATTTTGATTTCACCTGAGCTCACCAAACCACCTGACTCACCAAAGCCCTATGTGAGATGAGCTTGGCTGAGTCAGGATCAGTATCAGTCAGGATGAGAATTATAATCAGTCAGAATCCGTACCATCCTCCTCCTCCTCCTCCTCATCATAGTGTACCTCCATGGATGTATTATTAGAAAAGGATGCCAGATCTAAAAATGGCGCCCATTCAGCTCTTTGCAATTTGCTTGGCTGGCATGATCTTCACTGGTGACTGGCGTATACAGCTTATTTAGAGTCTCTACTATCATGCTCCTGGGCTCTGAAGACCAGTGAAGGGCATTCTGGATCTCTGGATGTGTGGTAGTGATGCCGAAAGCTAACAGAAGCTAATCAGGAACGTAGTTGAGATTAATTAATGTTTATTTTTTTACATGAAATATTACTTTGGGATGTACCAATGCATTGTAACAGCCCATTGTTTTTGGATTTTTCTGGCTTTATTAGTTAGGACCAGGGTGCGATTTGTGAAAAAAACAGAGGGGGGGATAATTTTGAGGAACGCTTTTATAAAAAAAAATTACCACACAACGGCAGACGAACAGTAGGCTATATGAAAACAGTTTTTCTCCTAGCCCCGCCCCCATCCGATGCGTTGTCTGCGAGCGCGACGCCTTTGACTCGTCAGATCCAGTCAGAGGCTGGATCAAAATCACACAACCAGAATGCACACGGACTCTTTGTATTTTGGCTGTTAATAATTACGATGTTATGGAGAAAATACTTTGAGTGGGGGGGATAAATTTTGTCCTCACCAAGGATGAAAATAATTCAGCAGAGGGTAGGACGTGTAAACCAGAGGGGGGGGAAATCCCCACCATCCCCACCGGCAAATCGCACCCTGGTTAGGACAGTTTGGGGATTGACAGGAAAGGGGCGAGGGAAAGTGGCAAATGAAACCAAAGACGAATCAGTTTCACTGACGAGGAATTAGTGGCCTCCTGTTTATGGGGTGAGTGGTCTGCCCACTATGCCACTGGTAACCCAGTCACGTGGCTTTAAACAGTATCATGTAAAACAAGCCTTTATTTGTGCAAATCATATAATCAAGTTAAAAAGATAAAACTTAAAACAGGCGTCGTCCGCAAACACATCTCGCTACACCTCTGGCACCCTGCGTAATGCAGTTCTTGCACAGCAGAGGGTGTAATCTACTTTTGAGTTCACTTGTTTGAGTCATAGGTCACTATGTGTTTGACTTTGTATGTTAATGTCAGTTATTGAATCACATAGAATGATTGCTTATGGCGGCAATTGCAAGTGATTTTGAAATCAAGGATGCACAGACCAGTTTTAAACCTGAGGTGTGGTGGCATCTTATCTTTAATTTGTTAAAGGTAAGAAAAGATAGATTTAGTAGTTTTTATATATTTAAATTTAACTATGCATTCATTGCATAGTTTTCTTTTTCACTTACACCTTACCTGAAAAATTTTGTACTTTTTGTCTGAGAAATAATTAAAAGAATCTTTTTCAGTCATAATTTGTCTCCAAGCTGTTAAAAAAATCATGAGAAAATCCTATCAACTAAGTATCCGAATTTGTGTCATGTATGAGTTGATTGTATCATTACATCCCTAACTGTCACTCATTTCCTGACTTCCTGTCAAACTTATTAGTCTAAACTGTCTGAAAGCTGAAGAACGAAATGACATCAGTCATGCTCTGAATTAATTTAATATTTAATTTTTAATATTTCTCAGCTCTGCCGAATTTCACTCTTACAGAACTCAAATATTCAAATAAATCATAGGGATTTTCTCTATTTTCTAATAACCATGAAACTTTTGATAATCATTTTCCTTGGCAAACAGTGAGGATGTCCAGCTCAGTTGGTCCTCTAAGGGGACAGTAGGGGATCAAGTTGATCTATCAGCTCCAACCCAGAAAACTTTGACATCTGTGTCAGATTTGAACTTCACCACAGTGACACAGGTCATGACTAAATCCATGACTGTTGTTGTTGACATTAACAGTGCTTGACACACAAATGATCATAAATAAGGTCACTCAATGAAAGCACCCTGAATGAAACCACCACTATGGGTTTTATGAACCTCCCTGTCATACCAGAAAAGAATATACAAAAAGTTTAATACAAGCATTTATTTCCAGCTAGAAATGTCCCACAAGTTGTTTACCATCATGGTCTGTGGCCACTGTGAAACTGTCAGTACGTTTACATGCACAGTAAAGCCATCTCATCGGACTTCGGTCCTTGTCCCAGTATACACGCAAGGGAGTGCAATTGATTTATTTGTTGAAATCATGTCACCTCCGCTACAACAGGTGGCGATATGCACTCTTTCGGCTTGTGGGTAATGGGTCACTACCGATTGACCTATGACGTCGCAGACCACAACAGAGGTGGAAAAAAAAAAAGACCAGTGAGCTAGCAAGTTAGCTAGTTAACATGGCAGACTTTGCCATGTTCGACGCGTAACAGTTAGCCGGATTCTTTTGTCTGACCTCCTACGTTTACGTTTTAAATGCCGTCTTCTGGGCCATAGCTTGGCGCGAAACTTAAGCAGATCAGCTCCTCCAGCTCCAGTCCGACTCTCCGTATACATGCAGCAGTAGGATCGACTTTCAATTGCATTATCTGGGTGTGTTAATCCAACTGTTATAAATTCGACTTCAGTTGAGCTAACATGTTTACATGTACTTTAAAAGTCCAGTTTTAGTATGACTAACGCAATAATTCATTTTTTTTTTAGGTCTCATGTAAATGTAGTCACTACGTTTACATGACTGAGCTGGAGGAGGTGATCTGCGCATGTGCTTAAGTTTCGCACCAAGCTATGGAAGTTGAATGGCATTTAAAACGTAAACATAAACGTAGGAGGTCAGACAAAAGAAGCCGGCTAACTGCTACACGTCGAACATGGCAAAGTCTGCAGCAAAAACTAATTTTTGGACGGATACGGAGGCTAACTTGCTAGCTCACCGATCTTTTTTTCTTTCCACCTCTGTTGTGGTCTGTGACGTCATAGGTCAATCTGTAGTGGCCCATTACCCACAAGCCGAAAGAGTGCATATCGCCACCTATCGTTGCGGAGGCGACATGATTTCAACAAATAAATCAATTGCACTCCCGTACGTGTATACTGGGACAAGGACAGAAGTCCGATGAGATGGCTTTATTGCGCTATAACCATAGCTTGACTTAACTGTGCATGTAAACGTGTTCTGTGATCCCAGTCGAAGTCTGATAATACATCCATGGTAGAAACAAGTAGCAGTCAAACAGGAAGTGTGCCTCCTTCTCCCACAATGCATCGAGAGTGGATGCCATCTGATTGATTTTTTTTTTATTTTAAAACTGTTGTTTATTGTTGAGGTCTGTGAATCTCTCATCATTTTTTGTCACCCTCTTTTATCCCTGATTAATGAAGATCATTTATTTAAAGATCATTAAAGATTAATTATAGATTATTAATGACTAATGACTACGAATGTGTCGAAGTTAAATTAACCAGGGAATAAGAGGGAGGGCGGGGGTCAGTATGTATCACAGAGGGGCGGTTCAGGTCTGGTGTAGCTTGGCCACAGGGAGATTGATCTGATGGTGAACTGATGGTATTGATCTGAGGCGCTGCTGCGTCTCTGTGTTTTCTCTTGCAGATAAAATGTCCTACTTTTAGCTGAAGGAGCCGCAGTCTGACTCTGTTTGTGCCTGACTTGGTCATAGCCTCTCTCTCTTTAAATCCCCTGGTTTCTCAATAAACACGTTTAACCCGATCTTCTCTGAGCTGTGTGGTTCATTAAGTCGGGACGTGCCGCTGCAGCTGAGTCTGTGTCCTCTGTGTCTTGTTGTCTTGGACACAGATGAAGTGCTGCATGAAGCTCACAGGGTAAGATCTTGATGTCTCTGTGTTTAACATGCTAATCACTCCTTCTAACAGTGCCGCTGCAAACTGTCCTGGTGGATCTGAACTCGCCTGTCTGTCCATCAACCTGTTGCCTCTGATCTCTGACCTCTCCCTTGTTTGTCCATTTGATATGGACACCAGTTGGCTCTTGCCTCTGCCCTGTCCCCTGATAGTCCACGCTGGACCGTGTTTGTGACTCTCAGTCGCTGACTTAGACTGGATCCAGCTGCTGAGGGAAACAGGGTCATTATCATCATCATCATCATCAACCTCATTTAAAGTTAGAGCTGATGTGACTCTGTGTCTCCAGGAGAACTTCCTGTCCAGATGTCACTTACTGAAAAACATTCTCCGTGTCAGTTCCACTCTGTAACATACAGCTCAAATAACATTTGGTGAACTTATGCAACCATAGCTGACATTAGGTTACATTAGCTAACATACGCTAACCACAACTGATTTTAGGGTATATTAGCTAACATTAACTAACATTAGGTTACATTAGCTAACATTAAGTTACATTACACAATAGGTTAGCTGACAGGAGCTCACATTAGGTTACATTAGCTAAAATTTGCTGTCATTAGTTTACATTAGCTAACAGTGGGTTACAATAGATAACCTTAACCAACATTAGGTTATGGTAGTTAAAATTAGCTTACATTTGTTAACCTTAGCCAACAGCATTCACTGGGGGTTCCAGCCTTTTGAGGTCAAGTACTTGCTATTTGACCAACATTTATCAGGTTTGATATGTCATCCTCACTCTTTCTTTGTCTCTAATAACAATCAGACTAATCAACCCCTCCGCCCACACTTTTAAATTAAAGATGCAGATGATCAACTTGAAGCCAGGATGGGATAAAATGATAATGTGATGTGAAGGGTTGTTACAATTAGTTTGCTAGGTAGCCCTAACCCTCTTGTCTTCTCACCTCCAGTATATCTGGTATGATGGATAACCCCCCCACAGACACTCTCTTTCTTGAGTATCTGTGCCCCACAGTCCGTCTTCATCAGTCAGACAAACTCCTCTTGTAACATCCTCACTCTGTCCCATGTGGTGATCAGCTGGTGTCTGAGTTTCCTGAGGCTTCTGTTCTCTGGTGGTGGTTTTGATGATCTTGGTGGTCTTGGTGGAGGGTGTAGCTTGAAAGAAGCCATCGTCTCTAACTGTCTGTCCATCTGTCTGTCTGCCAGACATTTCAGAGATGGAGTCATACCATTCTTATTCTCCACCAGAGGAGAGGAGGTCTCACCAGTCCGACCTTTCCTCCCACTCGTCCAATGAAAGAGACAACCACAGGTAGGAGGGATGATCCTGGGAAGGAGATGAATGAAACTGTGGCTCCTCAGTGAGGATGGCTGATTATGTACCTGTTGAGAACTGGTGATCTTGGGGAAAGATGGTGGTTGTGGGTTAGTGTTATGACAGCAAACATCCTTACATGGAACACAAGAAAAGAATGTGTGTGTGTGTCTTTGTATTTCTTTGTGAATGTTTTTGTGTCTGTCTTTGTCTTTTTGTCCATGTATGTGTGTGTCTTTGTGTGCGTGTGTGGGGAACAGGAATGAAACCACAACCATGACGTCAGTATTGGCATCCCCGTTCAGAGTTCCTGAACACCCTCATGTCTCAGCTGATGTCACACTCCAGGAGGAGGAGACTCTAGGTGACAAAGACGCGCACACACACACACACACACACACACACACACACACACACAGTAGGACAGGTCAGGAAGGACACGAGAAGACAGGAAGTACCAGAGAGGACAGAACAAGACAGGGGAGACAGGAAAGACAAGAGAACACAGAAAAAGACAAGAGAGGGCAGGAAGGACAAGAGAGGACAGAAGAAGACGGTATCAAAACAAATCAAAATTTATTTAAAATGTGCCAAATCATAACACAGTTACAATAGAGGACAGAAAACAACAGGAGATGGCAGGAGGGATAGGAGATGGCAGAACAAGACAAGAGAGGATAGGACAGGACAGGAAGGGGGGTTCCCTCATTGAAACTGTCATGTCTCTCTCTGTCTGCTTCACTTTCCGTCCTGACATTTAATTTGTTTACTTCACCAACATGCCATGTTGTTGTTGTTGGGATTGTGATCATGGTCCATATCAACACCATCTGGTTCTCTGGTCCACAGTCTCTGTAAACACCACGCCCAAGATTCTCCTGAGACCGAGTCCAGAAGACGAGAAGCTCTATGGGTCAGTTTTTTTTTCATTGGTCCTCTGGTCTGGATAGTTTGATGAAATGTCACTGCCGCTGTGTTGCTTCTAAACTGTGTGTGTGCTGGGATCTAAAGGATTTAATAGACCTAATGATCTGGATCTAGTCAGGGTACTGGTATGTGAGACAAAGAAGGTAACATGTTTCATTGAGGTTGATCAAAAGGTTTACATGTGTGGGAGTCAATGCACCTAAATGTACCAGACCTGACCCAGAACAGCATCCCACTGTGGCCCAGGACCAGGGGCCTCATTTTATAAAACTGTGCGTAGGGTCGTTACTAAAGGTGTACTACGCCCAAAAGCCAAAGTTTGCGTACGCCAGAAAATATTAAGATTTATAAAACCCTGCGTACGCACACCTAAAGGAAACTTTTCTTTATAAATGACAGACTTGACTGCAAGTGTGCGCAGCTGTGTCGGCGTCATGTCACGCCCTGTACATGCCCATTTTTGACCATAAATGGTCAATGCAAAGCACCTCATGAATATAAAATAAGACTCAGATACAAGTGTTATGTCTTGTTGGAACCGATGGCAGATGCAGGAAGAAATGGTAAAAAAAAAAAAAATTCTGAGGCGGAAGTGGAGATGCTTGTCGGTGAGGTGGAGGCCCGAAAAACCATCCTGTTTGGAGGTCACAGCACCGGAATGAAAAACCAAAGGAAGCAAAGTGAGTGGCAACAGGTTGCTGCAGCTGTGAACACTGTCAGTGGGACAGAGCGCACGGTGCCAGAAAAAAAAGTGGTCTGATATAAAGGTGCCACATTCTGTAACACGCCACACGCTCTTGTAATGCAGGATGGTAAAGAAGCCTGTCCTCCGACGAATCCAAAGCGTGCCACTGGCACTTCAGGTGGCCGATGGCGTGTTCCACCACTGACGGCGCACGGGCACGGACTTCATTGAAGATGGTTTCCTCTGCGTTTTTTGTGCATTTAAAAACGGTGAGGACCTGCGTCTGCACCGGGATGGGGTGGTTCCAGCGCATTGCCCTTTCTAATGCTGGACCCAGTTCAGCACATATATCCAAGAGCATAGATCTAGGGAATCTAAAATGGCTTATAAGACAGTCATCATCATGGGCCAATAAGTCGTTATGGTCCCTAAAGACTTCTGACTCCTAATTCTGCCATTGGCATAGTCCTCCAGCAGTGCTAGTGCCATGGTGCAGCATTACGCACAGGGCTCACCGCTGTATTCATAGGTTTACAATAATCAGACTGATAGTCATTTCGTGCTAACCCCCACCACGAAAAATATTCTTTAGCCTGAAGTGTGTGAACATTACCCTTTCTTTATGCCTGGTTTGTTATGAAAAGCATCAAGTAGAGCTGATGAACTGAGAACGGGAAAGTATATTGTATAATGATTGTTAATGGGTTTGTTTTCCACACTTACGATTTAATTAGCATTTGATTATGTGTTCACAGTATCACAGGAAAATATTATGTTATTTACACATGTTAGGCAGATGCTTTATCTGCCGTCCTCTCCTCCTCCTGCACTCCAGGAGTGGACAATATGACGAAGAGACAGTGGTGATTAAATATAGAGAATGGATTTTGATTTAGGATTTTCTGTTCTAAGGAGATGTTTCCGAAAGAATTACTCAGTCCAATGCCAAATAACACCGTTGAATTACATAATTCTGATGACATGGCTCCAACGCATGCTACGGGTTGAAAGTAAATGTGTGAAGGGCAATCATAAACACTTAATCGTTCTTCCCACGCTTCATTTCTTCAATCTGACTTCAATTCACCACTGCACCGACTGTGTCGCCAATTCCCCCTTTCCTCCAAAATGTGCGTACGCATGGGTCAAAGTTTCCGTACGGGTGCACACATTTTCCGTCAAGTCTGTTTTTTATAGATCACAACCTTTGCGTAGAAATGACGTATGCAAGTTTTAAGTCCCGTTTTGTGCGTACGCAACGTTTATAAATGAGGCCCCAGGTCTGTATGGGTCTGTTAGTTAACAGGTACAATATCTCCTCCTGCAGGCCGAACACAGTCATGGTTAATTTTCAGAAAGGGGACAGTGTTGGACTCAGACTGGCAGGAGGAAATGATGTCGGAATCTTTATTGCTGGTGTTCAGGAGGGCAGTCCTGCTGAGGAGGAGGGGCTTCGTGTTGGAGACCAAATATTAAAGGTGCTGTTCCAGACTTTGTTCAAAGACAATGTGACCTTGAGTTTACAGACGGATTAGTATGATGTCATCAGTCATAATCTCCATTTGTGTGGCAGGTGAATAACGTTGATTTCCAGGGTTTGGTGAGGGAGGAGGCTGTACTTTTCCTGTTGGAGATCCCTAAGGGTGATGTGATCACAATCCTGGCTCAGAGCAAACCTGATGGTAAAGTGTCACCATATCATTTATCATCAGCAGTGTGTCCTAAAGACACAGTGCATTCATGCTCATCAGAATATTAGAGCTAATATATAATCCAATATAAATATCTGATATATATATATATATATATATATATATATATCAAAAATAAAGACATAAATCTGAAACAGAAAAAATAAATCCTTGGTTGGTCCATGTCCTACGGTACCTCTTCTACCTTCTTCCTAAGATCCACAAATGTCATGACATGGATGGTCCCTGCTATTGTTACCATTGGCTTTCCCATTTTCAGAGACTGTGGATTGACAATAACTGAATACATTGACCATTTCATTAATCCGCTCTCCAAACTTCACTTCAGTTACATCAAGGACATTTACAAATTTGTCAGTAAAATAAAAACCTACACTTTGCAGTTGTGCCATGGACCATAAGTATTCTCCATCCTAAACAGACATTTATTTGACAAATTGGGGAAAAACTGCGTCTAACAAAACTACAATAAAACCATTACTCTACCTCAGATAGCTTGTCAACATTAATTGTCTTTGGGACAAGTCTGAAGCAGATGTCCTCTCTTTCTTGCATATTCTCAACACACACCACCATAAAATACAACTAAAACACAATTTACAACCCCTTGCCATAGAGTTCCTGGACTCATTGGACTTCTTCTACAACTCCAGTAACCAGAATAAATCACTGGCCACCACAGTATACTTCAACGACACAGTCTGCCACACACTACTGCACAAATATCAATTGAATAACAATGTTACAATTCGGCATGTGCAATTTCACTGTTTATTCTCTATACGTTTTATCAGTTACATTTGTCAAATTTAATTTTACTTGATCCTTCTCATTTTAGTGGTTCTATATTTCTTATATATCAAAACAAATTTATTTATATAGCGCCAAATCATAACAAAGCTACATCAAGGCACTTTACACATACAGCAGGCCTAGACCAAACTCTTTATGGCATTGTTAAAGAGACCCAACATATCCCTCCAAGAGCAAGCACTTAAGAGACAGAGGCAAGGAAAATTTCCTTTAAGAGACAGAAACCTCGAGCAGACAGCCATCTGCCTCGACTGGTTGGGTTGAGAGAGGGAGGGAGAGAGAGAGAAAGAGAAAGAAAGGGAGAAAGAGAGAAGCAGAGGCAGTGAGAGCGAGTGTGAAGGAGAGGAGGGGGGTACTTGGCAGAGGGATGGAGAAAGAATGAGAGCAGGAGAGAAGATGCCATGGAAAATACAAACAAAACATACAGAACACATACAGTGATTGCAACCTGGTTGCACTACATATGAGGTAGTAAATTAGCAGTAGGGAAGGAGAAGAAGATACAATGGGAAGTGATTGGTAGTGTGTAGTGATAACTAAAGGTAACTATTGCAGCAGCAGGAACAGGAAGAGAGAGGATAGGAGGGACAAAACATATACTATGGGAAGAAACAAAGTTAGAGACATGTAACGATGCAATGTACATGCATGGGAAAGAGAGAGACAGCTAGAGACAGAGACAGAGAGAGGGAGAGAGAGAGAGAGAGGGAGGGAGGGAGAGAAAGAGAGAGGTGCTCAGTGCAACCCCCAGCAGTGTAGGCCTATAGCAGTACAACTAAAAGAAAAACAATAATGAAACCTTAAGTTTTTAACTCTAGGCTTTGTCATAAAGGAAGGTTTTAAGCCTAATCTTCAAGTTGTTATAGAGTTCACCCCTCGGACCAATACTGGGAGTCGGTTCCATAGAAAAAGCAACATGATAGCTGAAAGATCAACCACCCGATTTACTCTTTAGGAACCACTAGTAAACCGACATCCAGAGAGCAAAGTGACCTCCTGGGACAATAAGGAACTATGAGCACTCTGAAATACGATGGAGCCTGGTCATTAAGAGCTTTGTGAGTTAAGAGAAGGATTTTAAATTCTATTCATTCTGAATCAGTTGAAGACTTTCATAAGAATTGTTGGGACATGCTGATACAATAGTGTAGTCTAGAGGTAACAAATGCATGCACTAGTTTTTCTGCGTCCTCTTGAGACAGGATGTTTCTGATCTTTGCAATATTGCGTAGGTGAAAGAAGGCTGTCCTAGAGACTTGTTTTATTTGAGGGACAAAGGACATGTCCCGATCAAAAATGACTCCAAAATTCCTAACAGTGGAACTGGAGGCCAAAGTAATGCCATCAAGAGTGGTAACATGATCAGATAATGCTTTTTTAAGGTGGTTAGGGCCAAGTACAATGACTTCAGTTTTGTCTGAGTTCAGAAATAAAAAGTTCAGGTCATCCAGGTCTTTATGTCTGTAAGACATGCCTGAAGTCTGATTAGCTGATTAGTTTCATTCAGCTTCATTGACTGTAAGTATAACTGAGTATCATCTGCATAACAGTGAAAATTTATTCTGTGCTTACAGATAATATTGCCTAAGGAAAGCATATATAGGGTGAAAACCCTGTGGAACTCCATCATTAAATAAAGTGCACGAGTATATCAGTTGAATATATATATATAGCATGCGGCTTAGGAAATTAATGAATATATTGAGTGAAAGTTTGAACATATGGAATGAAACTTGAATATATGGACTGAAAGTTTGAATATAATGAATGAAAGTCTGAACATATGGAATGAAACTTGAATATATGGACTGAAAGTTTGAATATATTGAATGAAAGTCTGAACATATGGAATGAAAGTTTGAATATATGGAATGGAATGAAACTTGTCATCAGAGTGATACCCTTCTGAATTCCCTGGTTTTGCAAAATGGCGTCATGCCATGACGATTATGATTGGCTACCGATCAATCGGAGCATCTCTAAAACCATTATGGTGTAAGTCATTTCATGAAAGGAAATACTAGACTATATGTAAAATAACCATCAAAATGTTATGTTAAATCTTATCACCAAGTAGAAATAGCCTACTTGATAAAGAAAAAAAAGAGGACAAAAATGTAGGACAGCATTGGATGTACATCCAATGTGGTTTATAATAATAATAATAATAATAATATTGATGCAATGCAGGCATGTTTCTCGGAAAGTTAGCCTGATAAGTGGGAACTGCCTGGCCTGAGAGGTTATTCCATCTGCCTCAGTTGAACAAAGAATGAATTTCTTGATAGGTAGAACGGTATAGGTTAATGTTAGTATTTTGGCCACGAACATTACAAGCATTCGCCAGGGTGTTGACTGCTTTCTCATTATTCAGTATTGCAGCAACAAAATTTTTTTGCTGACTCGATCATACTGACACACACGCCTCTTGCTGCAACATCCGTACGAAATAACATCAGAACAAAAGATGGCGGTAGTGTCGTGATGACGTCAGTTTTCATTCAATATATTCAAACTTTCATTCAATATATTCACGTTTAATTCCTTATATTCAAACATTCATTCAATATCTTCAAACTTTCATAACATATGTTCAAACTTTCATTCCATATATTCAAATATTCGTTCAATATATTCAGGTTTCACTCAATATATTCATTAATTTCCTAAAATGCATCCCATAGTATATATATGTTTACATTTTGGTTAAATTTTTTGCTGCTGTACCATGTGAATTTTTAATAAATGATCATCTTAATTTATCTTATCTTAAATTGTAAATTACGTACAGAGGTCTGATAAAATCCCTGCTGATAGCTTCCACAGAATCTACACCTTCCTGGATTATAGTGGATGTAAAAAATGTACGCACACCTGTTAAAATGTCAGGCATTATAATGTAAAAAAAAAAACAAAAAACCAAGATAAGTAATTTCAGAACTTTTTCCACCCTTCATGTGAGCTATAACCTGTACAACTCAATGAAAAAACAAGCTAAAATCTTTTAGGGGAGAGGGGCTTAAAAAAATGTCTTTGTGTACATGTCCACATCCACTTACAACTGGGGATGGGGCTGTGTTCAGAATTAATAAAATCACATTCAAATTCATGTTAAATTGGAGTCAGTACACACCTGCCATCATTTAAAGTGACTCTGAATGAACTGAATCAAAGTTTTTTGTTCTAGAAGACTTTTCTCAACAGTTTCTCACTCGCATCTTATAGTAAAAGTCATGGTTCACAGAGAGCTTCCAAACCACCAGCAGGATCTCATTGTTAAAAGGTATCAGCCAGGAGAAGGGCACAAAAGATTTTCCAAGACATTAGATCTACCATGGAACACAGTGAAGACAGTTATGATCAAATGGAGAAAATATGACACAACAGTAAAATGACAAAATTGATGAAAAAACAGAGAGGCCTACAGCAACATTAAAGGAGCTGCAGGAATTTCTGGCAAGTACTGGCTGTGTAGTACATGTCACTGCAATCTCCCTTAGCCCATTTGTCTGGGCTATAGGGTTGGGTGGAAAGACAGAAGCCTTTTCTTATGAAGAAAATCATCCAGGCCTGGCTCAATTTTGCAAAAATATCTTCCAAAAGCATGTGGGAAAATGTGTTATAGTCTGATGAAACCAAGGTTGAACTTCTTTGCCATTATTTCAAAAGGTATGTTTGGTGCATACACTGCACATCACCAAAAGAACACCATAGCCACACTGAAGTATGGTGTGGCAGCATCATGCTTTGGGACTGTTTTTCTTAAGCTGGAACCTGGGGCATTAGTCAAGGTGGAGGGAATTATGAACACTTCCATATACCTTTCATTGGCATAAAACCTTCAGGCTTCTGCTAGAAAGCTCAAAATGAAGAGGAACTTCACCTTTCAGCACGTCAAAGAGCCAAAGCATACATGCAAATCAACAAAAAAATGGCTTCACCAGAAGAAGGGCCTCCACCATGAGGTCAGACAAAGAAAGGCCTACATGCAAACCCTGAGGCCTGACCACGAGGTCACCTCTGTTCCTTTGTTCCCTGGAAACGAAGGAATCCATCCAAATACTCCATTTCCGCTCATCCCTTGTAGTTCGCACCTAGGTGCAAACTCACCAGGAGGTTGCAGGCTCTCGTCTCTGATTGGTACAGATGTATCTACAACACAGGGAGTCATGGCAATGGGGCCGTGACATCACTCCCCCTTTGAACACAGGCCGGGAAATAATCTCGTCCTCTTTCTGGTATTCTCGCTCAGGAGAAGGTTTGCCTTTTCGACCAGCTAGATCACTGACGAAAGTGACTCATACATGTGTGCTTATTCCCCCTTGCTGGACAAGACGAGACCCGATCCATGTTCGCCTGAACACTTTTCTCAGGATCCGTGAGAGTCAGCTGTTTGCAACCCAGTGACCCCTCAGCTATTGTCTGCAGAAGGAAGAAAGAGTTTCTTTACGGAGATGCGGATAACTCCTATGCCCTGTTGTCTACCGATTGAGTTGACCACCCTGTGTTTCATCGCTGTCCCGCTGAGAAACCAGCGCCGTCAGTCTCAAAGAACAAGGACGGCACCGCCAGTACCATGCACCGGAGGACCTGCTGCTGGATGTAAGTGACGGACTTACAAACACACCGGCTCGCTCAGGAGAGCAACACAAGTAAGAGGTTGTCTGGGCAGAGACGTTAGATTTGTGTGTTTTATGAGCTTAGTGCTTGTTATTCTTGTGTGCATTAATGGACCGCCGAGTCCGCTCACTGCTGTATTCTAAGGAGTATTTTTAAGTTTTGCTGCCTGTTTAGTTTTGTGTTCACCACGCTAAACTGTTTGTGTTATCCCATTCGGGATTATTGTTATTTCTGTGGGCGCGCCACCGTGAGTGAAAAGTAAGTTGCTTTGTCAGTCTACAACCAGACAACGGGCTACAGACTACCGTCCGTACACTCGCTCTCTATAGACAAAGCAACTGCTGCTCTCCTCTCACGGTCACGGGACCGAGAGTCGGTCTCCCTTCTTCTCGCTTTCCTTACTAACACACGCTACACACGTACATGCACACCTACACGTCCACTTAATCGAGCACGTTTTGTTCTGCACATCTGATGGTCAGATAATGCAGGTATAGCGCCGCCTTATCCCTTCGTTATCCACCATCAGATTTGTGTGTGTGCAGAAGCGCCTCCAACCACTGGCTGGCGCTGTCTGCCATTGTTAACCGGAACCTTGTGGCAGCTTCTGCCAAATGTTTTCGCGTGACGTGACTTCCCTCGGAAGCCACGCCATCTTGAACCACGTGACTTGTCACTTGGTTGGTGACTTCA
The DNA here is from genome assembly GCA_034769265.1 of Remorina albescens. Classification (NCBI taxonomy): domain Eukaryota; kingdom Metazoa; phylum Chordata; class Actinopteri; order Carangiformes; family Echeneidae; genus Remorina; species Remorina albescens. The sequence goes on from CM068485.1 coordinate 3,464,944, forward strand.
TCACCTGCAGGATGAGGACTGGGAGAGAGAGGAGAGGAACTGGGAGAGACAGAGACTTCAGAGAAGCAGGTTGTTGGTATGTCAGTGCATGCAAGGGGGAGAGAGAGAGAGAGAGAGCAAGAGGGGAGAGGGGAGAGGGGAGAGGGAGAGATAGAGGGAGACAGAGAGAGAGAGGTGCTCAGTGCTTCCCCCAGCAGTCTAGGGCTATAGCAGCATAGCTAAAGAGTAAATGAACTTTAACTTTTTTTAACTATAAGCTCTGTCATACGGAAAAGTTTTAAGCCTGGTCTTGAAATTTGCTAAAGAGTCTGCCCCCCGGACTGATACTGGAAGTTGGTTCCATAGAAGAGGAGCCTGATAACTGAAAGATCTGCCTCCTGATTCACTCTTTGAGACTCTAGGAACCACAAGTAAACCTCCATCTAGAGAGCGGAGTGGCCTACTGGGACAGTAGGGAACTATGAGCTCTCTGGGATATGATGGATCTTGGTTATTAAGAGCTTTATATGTGAACAGAAGGATTTTAAATTCTATTCTGAATTTTACTGGCAGCCAATGAAGAGCAGCTAACACAGGAGAGATGTGATCCCTTTTTCTAGTTCCTGTTAATATTCGTGCAGCTGCATTCTGAATCAACTGAAGGCCTTTCAGAGATTTGTTTGGACATCCAGATAGTAATGAGTTACAGTAGTCCAGCCTAGAAGTTATGAATGCATGGACTAGTTTTTCTGCATCCTCTTGAGACAGGATATTTCTGATTTTCCTAATGTTTAGCAAGTCGAAAAAAGCTGCCCTACAAACTTGTTTTATGTGAGGGACAAAGGACATGTCCTGGTCTAAGGTTACTCCAAGGTTTCTTACAGTGGAGCTGGAAGCCAAAGTAATGCCATCCAGACTGATTACATGATTAGATAGGGTTTCTCTAAGGTGCTTAGGGCCGAGTACAATAACTTCAGTTTTGTCAGAATTTAGAAGTAAAAAATTATGGCTCATCCAGACTTTTATGTCTTCAAAACATGTCTGCAGTCTGACTATCTGACTAACTTCACTTGGCTTCATTGATAAATACAGCTGAGTGTTGTCTGCATAACAGTAGAATTTGATGCTGTGTTTCCTGATGATGTTGCCCAAAGGAAGCAGATAAAGAGTGAAGAGGATTGGTCCAAGTACCAAACCCTGTGGAACTCCATAATTGGTTATAGTGCGTGAGGAGGAGCTATTGTTAACATGAAAAAACTGATGTCTATCTGATAAATAGGATTTGAACCACCTTAGTGCAGTTCCTTTAATGCCAATTTCATGTTCCAGTCTCTGTAATAAAATATTATGATCAATGGTGTCAAATGCCGCACTAAGATCTAAGAGGACAAATGGAGGCTGATAATTTGTCTGAAGCCATTAGAATATCATTGGAGACTTTAACCAGCACTGTTTCTGTGCTGTGATGAGCTCTAAATCCTGACTGAAACTCTTCAAGCAAGCCGTTCCTATGCAGATGGTGATATAATTGGTTTGTTACTGCTTTTTCAATGATTTTAGAAATGAACAGAAGGTTCAATATGGGTCTCTAATTGGCCAAAACATCTGGATCAAGATTCAGCTTTATAAGTTGAGGTTTGATGACTGCGGTCTTAAGAGTCTTAGGTACATAACCCGAAGATAAAGTCAAAGTAATCAGATCTAAAATGAACGACTCAATTAAGTAGAAGATATTTTTAAAGAGGCTAGTTGGTACTGAGTCTAATAGACAGGTTGATGGTTTAGATGATTAAACTATTGAAGCTCTGAGAGATTCAGAGATGAGAATGACTCCAGATGTAAAATAGGCATTGCAGTTGATTCAGGAGCTGCTGAATTCAATAGAAGATTACTGTCTAATGTAGGTAAGAGCTGATGAATTCTTTCTCTGAGTGTTATAATTTTATCTGTAAAAAAGCCCATAAAATCATCACTGCTGAGAGCTAAGGGGATCACTGGTTCAATTGAGCTATGACTCTCTGTCAGCCTGGCTACAGTGCTGAAGAGAAACCTGGGGTTGTTCTTGTTTCTATTAGTTCTATTAGTGCTGAATAATATGAGCTTCTAGCACTGTGGAGAGCTTTTTTATAAGTTTTTAAGCTTTCTTTCCAGGCTCGTTGAAACTCTTCCGAGTTGCTGGAACGCCAGTTTCTTTCTAATTTCCTTGACGTCTGTTTTAAGGCACGATTGTGAGAATTGTACCACGGAGCCAGCCTCCTCTGTTTTATCACTTTCTTTTTGAGAGGGGCAACATCATCAAGATTTGAACACAGTGTGGCCATAGTGCTAATCACAAGGTCATCAACCTGTATATGGGAGAAATCCTCATTTGAATTTACATATGGCATTGCTGCAAATGATGCCTGAATATTCTCTTTAAATTTAAATTGATAGACTCCTGCGTTGTAATAAAATCTAAGGTGTTTCAAGATGGTATTAGTTTAAGGGTGTGTATATTTATGTAACTGCATTAAATTCCTCCCCGTCAGGCTAACACCACTTTCAAGCCAACACTACCTTCATGCTAAAAATAGCTTCAGACTTACACTTTTAGGCTATGTTGGGCCTCCACCACAAGGTCAGACAAAGAAAGGCCTACATGCAAACCATGAGGCCTGACCACGAGGTCACCACTGTCCCTTTGTTCTTTAGAAACAAAATAATCCATCCACAGACTCCATTTCCCTTCATCCCTAGCAGTTCACACCTGGATGTGGACTCACCAGGAGGTTGCAGGCTCTCGTCTCTGATTGGCAGAGACGTATCTACATCACAGGGAGTCATGGCAACGCGGCTGTGACGTCACTCCCCCTTTAAACAAGGGCCGCGAACAAATCTCGTCCTCTTTCTGGTATTCTTGCTCAGGAGAAAGTTTGCCTTTTCGATCAGCTAGATCACCGACAAAAGTGACCAGTACACGTGGGCTTATTCCCCCTTCTTTGGAGTTTCACCCTTGCTGGACGAGACGAGACCCGCCTGAACACTTTTCCAGATCCGTGAGAGTCAACTGTTTGCAACCCACTGACCTCTCAGCTATTGCCTGCAGAAGGAAGAAAGAGTTTCTTCACTGAGACGCGGATAACTCCTACGCCCTGTTGTCTACCGCTTGAGTCAACCACCCTGTGTTTCATCGCTGCCCCGCCGAGAAACCCGTGCCATCAGTCTCGAGGAACAAGAACGACACCGCCAGTACCACATACCAGAGGACCCGCTGCTGGATCTAATTGACGGACTTATACACACACTGGTTTGCTCAGGAGAGCAACACAAGTAAGAGGTTGTCTGGGCAGAGACGTTAGATTTGTGTGTTTTACAAGCTTAGTGTCCAGTTATTGTTGTGTGTTTTAATGGACCGCCGAGTTTGCTCTCTGCTGTACTCTGAGGAGTATTTTTAAGTTTTGCAGCCTGTTAAGTTTTGTGTTCACCACGCTAAACTGTTTGTGTTATCCCATTCGGGATTATTATTTCTGTGTGTGCGCCACCGTGAGTGAAAAGTAAGTTGCTTTGTCAGTCTACAACCAGACAACGAGCTAGAGAGCACCGTGCGTATGCTGGCTCTCTGTAGTAAAGGCAACTGCTGCTCTCCTCTCACGGTTCTTCTCGCTTTCCTCTCTCTCTTACTAACACACACTACCCACGCACACGCACACCTACACATTCATTCAATCATGCAAGGTTCGCTCCGCACATCCGATCGTCAGATAATGCCGGTATGGTGCCTCCTTATCCCTTCGTTATGCACCATCAGATTTGTGTGTGTGCAGAAACGCCTCCGACCACCGGTTGGCGATGTCCACGATTGTTAACCGGAACCTTGCGGCAGTTCTGTGACGTAGCCTTCCTCGGAAGCCACGCCATCTTGACACACACACACACACGCGCGCGCGCGCGCTGTAGAATACCTGTTTTGCCTTTACACCGCTGCTGTCTTTATGTGTTTTGCTTAGCATTAGTTGGCAGTTTAGTATTTGTTGATTGAAACAATATTTGGCTTTGTTAATTCTTGTGGAAGTTAATAAATACTATTTGTAGCTTTAAAGAGAAGTCTTCTTGTCATTATTGTGCATATTTTATTGTGATAGGTGGCTTATTGAGAGAGTCAGAGCTCGGACTTCTCACCTTCACCGTTCACCTAGTGGTGCTGATGTTTCAGATATTGGCTCCTCTAATTGAACACTTGTTTATGAAGCAACGTTTACAGGTTGGTTATTGGTCCCGGTTTCCGGGTGGTGCCCCACATTATTAATTGAATTTAATAATTTCTTATTTTATAATTCCAAATTATCTCTGATAATTAGGAATTGTATCTTAATAACCAAATGCACCCTTTTCAAACCCAACCGCATAACATTTCCCTCAGGCTAACACCACCTTCAGACAAATGCAAGCTGAAGTAGCCTGAATGTTAAATGCAGCAGAGTCCTCGCATGGGCAGTCTTAGGTGCAGCAGTGATTGTTGTCAGCCTGATTGTTGGCCCTTCTCGGTCAGTACTTTGTCTAACCAGGCTAATTAATCAGGAAGACTCACAAGACCCTGGAGCTGACGTGAAAGTCACTCAGACTAATGGGTGACTTTTGTTTTGGTTGTGCAAATAAAACAGGAAATTTGAGCATGCTGGTTCATTCCTGATCTTTAAAAGTCTAAGCTCAGTGTTCCACATCCTGGTCCTGAGCCTTCCCCTCATGATTGCTTTTTATTCATTTCCATTTAAGATGCCCCAAATCATAATCAAATCAAATCTTACTTATTTAAATATTTCTGTCTTGTCTCTGACTTTACTGTTGCTAGTCTATAATGACATCTTAGTGTCTGGATGTGGAGACTCGTTCTTCATCCGGACCCACTTTGAGTATGAGAAGGAGACTCCACAGAGCCTGGCCTTCAGCCGAGGGGACATTTTCAAGGTGGTGGACACCCTGTATGATGGCAAACTTGGAAACTGGCTGGCAATCCGTGTAGGCAAGGAGAAGCAGTTGCTGGAGAAAGGCATCATCCCCAACAAGAGCAGGTAGGTGTACTGGGCACAAAATTAGGAACCTACAAAAGCCACAAGGGCATGACCCTAACCCCTGATCCTTAACACCTGACCCAGAAATATGCACTCAGTTGGTTTCCTGGGTTGACCTCGACTCCTGATTCCTGCCCAGGAACAGTTTTTCTGAAATTACTGCTTCTGTAGTGAAGATCCAGACCTTCAGATGGGGCAGGCAGTCTAACTTTAACCACAATGGACTGACTGGACACACAGTGATCAGGGGTGGCCCAGGACAGCTTCTATATATAGTCTTTCAGCATGATTCCTTACAAGAACACACGGCTACTATATTAGTCTCAAAACACAGACTTAACCATAACCCATAAACCTGACCTTGGACTGTCTGTAAACCTAGACCTAAACTGTCAGGACCAGGATGGTCTCTAAACCTGCACCTGGTCTGTCTATTAACCTGGACATGGACTCTGATCCGAAGAGTCTTAAATGAATCCACTGGTTGTAAAAAGAAATAAAATGGGGAGGGAGACAGCAGCCCCTCTTCACTTAATGATCCTCAGTCCTCTTCGTGATTACCAGATACAGTTATGTCCATAAATATTTGGACACTGACACAATTTTCAGTATTTCAGCTCTGTACTCCACCACAATGGATTTAAAATCAAGCAATCTAGATGTGGTTTGATTTCAGACTTTGAGCTTTAATTTGAAAGTATTTACATCCAAATCAGCTGAAAAGTGTATGAATTACAACACATTTTGTTTGCGCTCCACCTTTTTAAGGGGCTGAAGGTAATTGGACAACTGGCTGCCCAGCTGTTCCATGGTCAGGCATGTCTTATTAAGTTATAATTACATTTACAAGGGGCAGATCAAAGGTTTAGAATTAATTTCAAGTCTGGTATTTGCGTTTGGAATCTAGTGATGTCAAGTCTCAATATAAGGTCCAAAGAGCTGTCACTACCAGTGAAGCAAGCCATCATTAGGCTGAAAAATCAAAACAAACACATCAGGGAGATAGCAAAAACATAGTTGTGGCCAAAGCTACTAACGGGAACATACTTACAATGAAATAATACACTGGTGAGATCGATAACACACAAAAAACAAAAACAAAACAGAAAACAGCTGAAAAAACAAGTGTGGTGGATGGCAGAAGAATCTTTTCCCTGGTGAAGAAAAACCCCTTCACAGTTTGCCAGATTAAGAACACTCTCCAGGAGGTGGACATATCTGTATCAAAATCAACAATTAAGAGAAGACTTCGCCAGAGTGAATACAGAGGGTTCATTACAAGGTGTAACCCATTGGTGATCCTCAAAAAGTTGGAAAGCCAGGTTAGAATATGTCAAGAAACATCTGAAAGAGCCTGTGTAGTTCTGGAACAACATCCTATGGATAGACGAGACAAAGTTCACCTCATACCAGAATGATGGGAAGACAAGAGTATGGACAAGGGAAAGAAATGGTCAAGATCCAAAGCATACCACCTCATCCGGAAAGCATGGTGGTGGTAGTGTCATGGCGTGGGAAATTAATGGCTGCCAATGGAACTGGTTTTCTTTTATTTATTGATGATGTGACTGTTGACAAAAGCAGCAGGATAAATTCTGAGGTATATCCTATCTCTCTGATCGTAGATTCTTTGTAAGTATGGATACAAGCTCCTCGGGAACCTATAAGACAAAGTATGGGTTCCCCCAAGGTTCAATTTTAGGTTCCATACTTTTTAATTTATAAATTCTTCCACTTGGGGACGTCATCAGGAGGCAAGGGATACATTTTCATTGCTATGCTGACGACACACAGCTTCATTGCTGTGTCTCCTGATGACACAGGTCCAAACGATGCTCTTTAAAATAATGTTTCGGGTATACAGTTGTGGATGGCAAACAACTTCCTACAGCTCAACCAGGACCAAAGTGAGGTTTTAACTATTGGTCCTGAAGGCAAGCAACAGAAACTTTGGTCAAAATTTCAAGATTTTAAACCATCACAATGTGTTAAAAACCTGGGCATACTTTTGACTCTGAGCTTGATTTAATTCCACATATTGCAAATATAACAAAAATATTTAAAGAGACCCAACAGATCCCCCGATGAGCACTCGGCGATAGTGGGAAGGAAAAACTTCCTTTAAGAGGCAGTTTTATTACTTTCTTTTTGAGAGGGGCAGCATCATCAAGATTTGAACACAGTGTGGCCATAGTGCTAATCACAAGGTCATCAACCTGTGTATGGGAGAAATCCTCATTTGAATTTAGATATGGCATTGCTGCAAATGATGACTGAATGTTCTCTTTAAATTTAGCCACAGCATCTTCAGATAATCATCTTCTATAGCCAAATTTATTTCTCGATGCTGTGCAGTCAATTAAAGTAAACTCAAATGTAATGAGGTAATGGTCAGTCAAAAGAGAGTTTTGAAGAAAGATTGTTAACTTATCAATTTCAATGCCATATGTTAGAACAAGATCAAGGATATGATTGAAGCAGTGAGTGGGTTCATTCACATGCTGGGAAAAGCCATTTGAGTCTAGTAAAGAAAGAAACCCAGAACTAAGGCTGTCACTTTCTACATCTACATGAATATTTAAATCTCCCACTATAATGATTTTATCTGTACTAAGTACTAACTCTGATATAAACTCAGAAAACTCTGATAGGAATTCTGAGTACAGACCAGGTGGACGGTATACTGTAACTAACAGAACTGGTTTTTCAACTTTCCAGTTAGAGTGGGAAAGACTAAGAGTGAGGCTTTCAAAAGACCTACAGCCAAATTTTGGTCTAGGGTTGATTAATAAACTTGACTGAAATATCGGAGCCACTCCCCCTCCTCGACCTGTGATACGAGGGACATGAAAATTAACATAAGTGGGGGGTGTAGCTTCATTAATACTAACATACTCATCCTGCTGCAGCCAGGTTTCAGTTATACAAAATAAATCAATGCGATGATCAGCTATGAGATCATTAACTAATAGAGATTTTGATGATAGTGATCGAATATTCAGCAGTCCACATTTAACTGCAGTATTATTTGAGACCAGATTTGTGGCAGTTTTGATTTCTATTAAGTTTTTGTTTTTAGCTCCTATTCTGTTTAATTTAGGTTTAGTAACTTTTCTAAATTTAGGTGGTCGGGGGAGAGACACAGTTTCTATAGACCTAGACATATAGGTAAATAATATCAGATAAATAAGAAGGTCATGGGCCTTCAACTGTGTATGTTGTATGCTTTTCATTTTTTCTCTAGTTCCCTGGATTTTTCTCTTTCTATGTATTCTTTCTGTTTTTTTCTTTTCTTTATTTCCTTTTTAGCCAGTGAAGTACTTTGTGTTGGTAATCTGTATGGAGGGTGCTATATAAATAAAGATGAATTGGATTGGATTGGATTTTGGCTGATAGTATCTGCTCATATTTAGCCAAATGCTTCAGAACTCATTGGATGGCACTTCATGGTGCAGATGGACAAGGACCCAGAGAATTTTTTTAAGCCAAAAAAGTGTAATGTTCTGCAATGGCCAAGTCAATCACCTGACCTGAATCCAACTGAGCGTGCATTTCACTTGCTACAGACAAAACTGAAGGGAAAATACCTAAAGAACAAGCAGGAGCTGAAGACAGCTGCAGTAAAGGCGTGGAAGAGCATCACCTGGGACAAAACGCAGCATCTGGGGGTGTCTATGGGCTCAAGACTTCAGTCATTGACTGCAAAGGATTTGCAACCAGTGTTGGGAGTAACCTGTTACAAAAGTAATTAATTACTGTAATGAATTGCTATTTGCTGTAACACGGTAATGTAAGGGATTACAAAAAAAAGTTGATAATATTTTACTCGGTACAAATGTTAGTAATGCGTGTTACAATGCATTTTAACCCGGACCACGAGATCAGCAGAGGAGAAAATAAGTCCGTGCACAATGTTTCACTTCCCTTCTAATCTTCTATACAGAACAGAAGAAATGAGTGCAGCAGCAGCAGATGCAACGTTGGACAGTACGTTCGCGAGATGGGCATATGCCCATTACTTTCAGTTTGTCAGAAATAAGGACATGAGGAATATCATAGTTAAATACGCTTTGTGTGTGAAACCTAAAGATGTGTCCACTTCCCGAAATAGCACCAGTAGTTTTAAAATACTGTGGGTACAATGTTTGCAACCAAGTATTAAAAATATTTATGATTATATTAGCTTGTCCATTTACTTTTGGTACCTTAAAAAAGTGGAGGCCACATATAAAATGTGTTGTAATTCCTCCACTGTTCACCTGATTTGGAGGTAAATACCCTCAAATTAAACCTGAAAGTCTGAAATTAAACCACATCTTGATTGTTTCATTTCAAGTCTATTGCCATCGTGTACAGGGCCAAAATGCAGAAAGTTGTTTGAATGTCCAAGTATTAATGTATAAGCGTCTCATGGATTTTCTGTTTAGATATGAAGTTTGATTGATTTGTAATTAAATAATTAAATGGGCTGTCGGACTTGATTGACAGGGCAGTTAGTTTTTTTTCCATAGAAACTGTGGCTGGTTGTCTTGTGAAAGTGTGTGTGCCCCTACCCCCTACTTCCAGGGCAGAGCAGATGTCAACTGTTCAGAGCTCCCATAAAGCTGCTGCAGGTGACCGGGCTGACTTCTGGAGGCTGCGAGGTCAACGCTCCCTGAAGAGGAAGGACCTAAGGAAGAGCAGGGACACCCAGACTACGCAGACACTCGCCACACGCTTCCCCGCCTACGAACGGGTGGTGCTCCGAGAGGGTGTGTGATATCATCCATTCATGTATTTACCTATGTGTCTATTTATCTGTCAGTCGATCCACCCTTGCAGTCCAGACCTCAGTTCAAAACCCACTTCATAGTTCAGCTCATTTTGAGTAGGTTTACACTGGCATCCGTCATCCATCTCCTGGCTCGGTCCTGTTCCTGTTCCTGGTCCTGGTCTTGGTGTAATGAACTGCAAATGTCTTTGCAGCTGGTTTCCGGCGTCCGGTGGTTCTGTTTGGTCCCATCGCCGACGCTGCCAATGAGAGGCTGGCATCAGAGAGACCAGACATGTTTATCGTTGCCAGTGAGTCTCTGTGTGTGTATTTGTGTTCACTCTGTGTATATGTGTTTCCTCTGTCTGTGTGTTTCCTCCCTGTGTCTGTGTATGTGTGTGTGCACATTTTCCTCACTGCGTGTGTATGTTTTGTCACTGTATGTGTGTGTGTGCATGTGTCCTCATTGTGTGTATCTGTTTGTGTTTCCTTACTCTGTGTGTGTGTTGTTCTCTCTTAGAAACAGAACCTAAAGACGCTGGCTCTGAAAAGTCATCAGGTGTCGTCCGACTCAACACCATCCGACAAATCATTGAGCAGGTATCCAAACACACACATATACACACACAGACACACACTGCCTCTATCAGTTGATCTACAAGCTCTGCCATGTTATGTCCAAACCAGGACAAACACGCCCTTTTGGACGTGACGCCACGGGCGGTGGACACCCTGAACTACACCCAGTGGTACCCCATTGTTATCTTCTTCAACCCTGACACCAAGCAAGGCATAAAGGCCATGAGGCAGAGGATCGTTCCTGGCTCCAATCGCAGCACCCGAAAGCTCTACGAGCAGGCCACCAAATTGAGGAAGACCTGTTCCCATCTGTTCACAGGTACACACACGGCTGACACACACGTATAGGACTGACATAAACACACATGGTTGACACATACGCAAAAACATGGCTAACACACACAGGGATGACACACACACAAGCTTCAACATTAACACACAAGCATTGTGTGATCAATGTGTGTATGACAGCACTGTATATCTGTTCTCATCCAGCCACCATTGACCTGAACTCAGCCAACGATGGCTGGTATGGAAGTCTGAAGGACTCAATAAAGGAGCAGCAGATACAGGCTGTGTGGGTCTCTGATGGAAAGGTACCCATCGACAGACACACACAAGTACACACAGACACACACACACACACGTACACACAGAAATACATTGACACACAGGTATACACAGACATGAAGGTACACACAGCCACACATCAACTCACATATACACACTCAAGCTCCTCTGGCAGGTGACGTTTTAAAGAACTGACCTTATAATGGATCAGACCTGACGAGACCAAATCCAGGTCTCAGAAACAAGAATTGTTAAAACAGCACAACTCATAGTCCAGATGGTTGGGTCTGAATCAGTCATGAACCAGCATCAGCCCTGAACTTGGATCAGGACTGAACCAGGATTGGGTTATTGCGGCTCTGTGTGTGACACAGCTGTTTCTGTGTCCAGTAATAAAAGAGCTCAGAGGTGGACTGTGGGTCCTGACCCAGTCTGAGGTACTGGTTCTAATAAAGTGGACGCTTCAGTCTGGTGAGGTGGACTGGACCATCCTTCCACCTGTGTGTCTTCCACTTCCTGTCAGTAGAGTCTCTACAGCTCGACTTTATTTATGTCCTCTCCTCTGTTGTCGTTCTATCCTTCTGTCCATCCTTCCTTCCTGTACACCCAAGATCCATCATGTGTCTCTTCTAGCTGGAGGGAGTAGAGACTGATCTGGACTGCCAGGACGTAGAGCGTCTGTCCTTCCTATCCGCCATGTCCACCGACTACCTCAGCATGGACAGCAGGCTAACCTCTGACCTGGAGGACACCGCTGATGAGGGCGGGGCCTGCACTGACAATGAGCCCGATCTGGAGACCGTTCAGGTCTCTGCCATCAGTCGCTCGTCTGAACCCGTCACAGCTGAGGAGGTCTCTCTCTATCTGTCTATCTTGCTCTGTCTGTCCCTCTCTTTGTGTCTCTGTCTCTTTCTCAGTCTGTCTCTCTCTCTCGCTCTCACTGCATTCTGGGAGTTTGAGTCTGGGAAGTGTTTGGAGTTGCTGAGTGAGTTGAGGATGTTTTGAACCTTTTTCGGTTTTTCTATCTTTTCATCCTGTGACTTAGACAAAAGAAAGACAAGTTTATTCTGTCAAACTGTTGATATATGGAGCAGAACTTGAGCTAAATAGTTTTTTTTTCCTCCCTCCATGGTCAGGATATGCCTCCTCTATCTTTCGGACTTGGAGTCAGAGTGGCAACTGCTCCTCAGTACACAGTGGAGCAAGTTCTCTTAGTGATAGGAGAACAAATTGCTCATCAGAACATACATTGGTATGAAAAAGTTTAGGCACCCCTGAAAATTTCCATTTTTTTCATTTATAAACCACTGGAATTTTGGATCAGCAATTTCATTTTGATCAATCAAATAACTGACGGACACAGCATTATTTCAGTAGTGAAATGAGGTTTATTGGATTAACAGAAAATGTGAAATATGCATCAAAACAAAATTAGACAGGTGCATAAATTTGGGCACTCCAACAGAAAAATCACATCAATATTTAGTCGAGCCTCCTTTTGCAAAAATAACAGCCTCTAGACGCTTCCTATAGCCTCTAATGAGTGTCTGGATTCTGGATGAAGGAATTTTGGACCATTCCTCCTTACAAAACATCTCCAGTTCACTTAGGTTTGATGGTTGCCGAGCATGGACAGCGCGCTTCAAATCATCCCACAGATTTTCAATGATATTCAGGTCTGGAGACTGGGATGGCCATTCCAGAACATTGTACTTGTTCCCCTGCATGAATGCCCGAGTAGATTTTGAGCAGTGTTTTGGGTCGTTGTCTTGTTGAAATATCCAGCCCCGGCGTAACTTCAACTTTGTGACTGACTCTTAAACATTATTCTCAAGAATCTGCTGATATTGAGTGGAATCCATGCGACCCTCAACTTTAACAAGATTGTCAGTACCGGCACTGGCCACACAGCATGATGGAACCTCCACCAAATTTTACTGTAGGTAGCAAGTGTTTTTCTTGGAATGCTGTGTTCTTTCACCGCCATGCATAACGCCCCTTGTTATGACCAAATAACTCAATCTTTGTTTCATCAGTCCACAGGACCTTATTCCAAAATGAAGTTGGCTTGTCCAAATGTGCTTTGCATACCTCAAGCGACTCTGTTTGTGGCGTGTGTGAAGAAAAGGCATCTTCCGCATCACTCTCCCATACAGCTTCTCCCTGTGCAAAGTGCGCTGAATTGTTGAACGATGCACAGTGACACCATCTGTAGCAAGATGATGTTGTAGGTCTTTGGAGGTGGTCTGTGGGTTGTCTTTGACCATTCTCACCGTCCTTCGCCTTTGCCTCTCCGATATTTTTCTTGGCCTGCTACTTCTGGCCTTAACAAGAACCGTGCCTGTGGTCTTCCATTTCCTCACTATGTTCCTCACAGTGGAAACTGACAGCTGAAATTTCTGAGATAGCTTTTTGTAGTCTTCCCCTAAACCATAATGTTGAACAGTCTTTGTTTTCAGGTCATTTGAGAGTTGTTTTGAGGCCCCCATGTTGCCACTCTTCAGAGGAGAGTCAAAGAGAAGAACAACTTTCAATTGGCCACCTTAAATACCTTTCCTCATGATATGATGCACCTGATGCTACACTAAAAATCTTTGTCTGGAAAATACCCCAGTACTCAGCTTTTATTAGAAAATGAATAGCATGCCAATGTGATCAGTTTCTGTAAAGATGGAGTAAATTATTATGCAGCCTGAGAGGGGTGCCTAAACTTTTCATACCACTGTAACATATGGCTCCTGGGTGAATCAGGCTTTGAGGTCTTTCACTGCTAGAAGCGCCTGGTCGACCTGTTGGTGGAAAGAAGCCTGATATTGGATGGTCTGTTTTTCTTTGTTTCACCCCATTTGTCCCCTTCACCCGGATCACTGTGTCAGGTGTGCCCCCATTCATATCCAATGAACTGCAAAAGAACAGACCCCATTTGGTAAATTCATCTTGGCTGTAAAGACAGCAGACTGCAGCAGGTTCAATCTCTAAGGAGACAGGCCTTCATGTATTTAAACAATCCTGCTGGGGTATTCAAGGTGTCTTTTAAAGTTACGTTTGAAAATTATTATATTGTTATGTGAGTTCTGGCAGTATGGAATGTTTTGACTGTGGTGACGTCGATCACAAATGGTCGTTCTGTTGACATAAAAAGTGGGTTGATACAGTGGAGGGCTCCAGACAGACCAGAGTGAGACAGGGGAGACCACAACTGGCACCCTGAACCCGAGAGCCAAGTTCAGACACTAAGTGAGAGTAGTAAGATGAGGAACAATGATGAAAGAAACAGAGGGACAGACACTTTTATGTAAGACAGCGAAAGACAGAGCTTGGCAGAGTGCTCCTCCGACAAGTGAGAGAAAAAGGGGCGTGACAGGTGAGTTAAGCCCTGTGGAAGCTGACAAAGAGGAACAATGGGTGATAATGACTCCTTATCACAGTTTTCAGCCATTGCTTCTCAAGATCGTAAACAACCATTTTCCCTCCAGGAGATTAATAATTTCCTGGATAAGACCTACTGCAGACTGTCAGTGGAAATAACTGACTTCTTTCCGCATGGAGATTCAGATCAACTTTGTAATAAAATCAAAGAGAGCAGTAGGCTATGAACAACTAAGCAAACAGAAGAGATTTTGGCTCATTACTTAGATTAATTACACACAGAATGATATTTTCAATTGTTTATTTCTTTTAATTTTGATGAGCATAATTAAAACCTCATGAAAACCTAAATTCAGGATCTAATAAATTTAAATACTGTGAAAAAGTTCATTGGAGACTTGTGGTGTCACACTCTAATCAACTAATTTACTCAAAACACCTGCAAAGGTTTTCCGGGCCTTTAAATGGTTTCAAATTCTGGTTCAAGAGGTTACACAATCATGGCAAAGACAATCGTTGACACCCTGCGCAAGGAGGGTAAGACACAAAAGGTCATTGTTAAGAACCTGGCTGTTCACAGAGCGCTATATCCAAGCACATTAATGGAAAGTTGAAATATGGTAGAAAAAGGTGCACAAAAAAAGGGGTAACTGCAGCCTTGAGAGCATTGTGAAACGAAGACCATTCGAGAATTTGGAGGAGATTCACAAGGAGTGGACTGGAGCTGGAGTCAATGCTTCAACAGCCACCACACATGGACGTATCCAGAACATTAGCCACAACTCAAGTGTCAAGCCACTCTTAAACCTGTGAGATCATCGGAAGTGTCTTACCTCAGCTAAGGACAAAAAGGACTTCACTGTTGCTCAGTGGTCCAATGTCCTCTTTTCAGATGAAAGTAAATGCAGTAAATCGCATTTCATTTGGAAATCAAGGTCCCAAAATTTGGAGGAAGAGAGGAGGGGCACATGTTGGTCTTAAACTTACACGGGGCACTATTTTGTTGGGTCTGGTGGTTCATTGGTTCATTCATCTTCTACCACTTATCCGTTTCTGGGTCACAGGGGGTGCTGGAGCCAATCCCAACTCACATTGGGCGAGGGTGGGGTACACTCTGGACAGGTCACCAGTCCCTCACAGGGCTAACACACAGAGACAGACAGAGATGAACAATTTCGCGAACGGCAATTTAGAGTCAACAATTAACCTAAACATGCATGTCTTTGGACGATGGGAGGAAACCGGAATACCCAGAGGAAACCCTCGCAGGCACGGGGAGAACATGCAAACTCTGTACAGAAAGGCCCCAGGCCTCGTAATTTAACCCACAACGTTCTTACTGTAGGGAAACAGCACTAACCACTATGCTGTCGTGCTGGCCACTAAACTATTAAAATTAAAGATATTAATGCTAAATGATAACTTTGATTACTATCAAAGTTAACCTCGGGGCACCACCCTAAAATGGGTAACAATAGCCAGATCACCAATTCAGTTTCATAAAATTCTATTAATTTGGATCTCTGACTGTAATGAACTGAATAATATTTTGGGACAGCCGATTCAAGAAAAGGACAAGACAACATGATCCTTTGTTCCACAGACAAAGGAGGGTCCTTTGAACTTCCCCCACAATGCTCATCTTTTCACACCTGTGTGAGAAGACAACCACAAACTCTAAATTCAGCTGTTATTGGTCACTGTATGTCATGTGACCCAGGACTACAAAAACCTCTGTTATTTCCTCCTCTGACTCTCTTTTCTGTGCCTCTTGCCTCCCTCATGCCCGTTTGGGCCCATTTCTCTTGGTTCCTGGGTCCTCTCTTGGCTCGGATGCTCTGAAGCCTCCCTTGGATTAGCTCTCCTAACTCAGAGGTTGGCCCTGACCTCCTTTGCAACTATTTACTCTTCCCATGGTAGCGACGCAAATTCCTGCCCAAGATGTCGAAGAGTGGACAAGCTGAATGCCAGCACACTTTGTTGACCTGATTCTTTTATTGGAAGCCCAAGAACGAGCTGGAGAAATCTTTAGTTCACAGTTGAAACATTTATCATGGTCACAGGTAAAGTAAGGAAGCGCTGGGCTCGAAGTGACAGAGTTCCCACAGGATTTCAGCCAGCAAGAGCCCCGATATCTGGAAAAGTTTCACATTTATCTTTTTGGACTGGGCCTGAACTGTACAGACGTTGGACTTTCACGCAACCGAATGTAAATGGCCAGTTACCAGAGTCATGGACAGGTCAACCACTGTCCATGCCTTGTTCTTAGAATGTGTTAAAAAATGTGTGTGAGTGTTGTTGTGGGCGTGTATCTACTGCAACAGACCTACTGTACCTGACAAGATAGAAGATTCATCTTCCTCCTAGTATGCAGACCAGTTCTATCCAGTCATGTTATCTTATAATTCCAGACCTTCAAGGACATACACTGTGTAACATGAGCTCAGTGGACAGGTGCAAGACAGAAACTTAGGTTCAGTGGAAAAGTACAGAGTAAGGATACATGATGTTTTAAAACAAAGCCAATTATAACAACTTGATGAAATGTCTCACTGCTGTTTCCTGCAAGCAACAAGCCTCAAGTTAGCATCAACTGCTAACTTAACTGCAACACCAGCAACACAACCAACTTAAGGAACTAAGGATGAATTCAACCACTCAGACCTGCAGCTCTGGACTTGAACAAAGCACAAGGAAGGGAAGTTGCTTGTTCAAGAACTGGGTAATGTTCACTGGGCCATCCTAGCATAAAACAAGCAGAGCTAAGAACGGAATTGTTAACCTTTGTATACACAAATGTAGATTTGGTTACTTTCTCTGTTCTTGGATGTGTTTAGGCTGTTGGATAGCCACACCAGGAGTTGATGTTGATTGTTATATGTTCACACATGTTTTAGCACATACTACCAGTGTGTTTGTTTGCTACTTGATAATAAATGTTCTTAAACACAAACTCTGGTCTATTTTATGTTGCACAAGAAAGAATATTGCCAACCTCTTCTCTGCAGAACTCTGAATCCTTGTACTTTAATATGGTAATTTGGCTATAGTTGCTAAATTGATCATAGTCAGGGATCCAAATTAAAAGTATTTTATGTGACTGAATTGATGATTTGGCTATTGTTTTCCTTTTTAGGGTGGTGCCCTGAGGTTAACTTTGATATTAAACAAAGTTATCATTTAACATTAATATCTTTCATATTAATAGTTTAGTCACTTTTTGATAGCCAATCACCAATGAATTACCAGGCCCCAGGAAATAGTGACCCTTGTAAGTTGTACCACAACAACTGCAGCCACATTGCAATATTAAAATAGAAGGACTCAGAGTTCTGCAGAGAATAGGTTGGCAACATTGCTTATTGTGCAATATCAACTAGACTGGCAGTTGTGTAAAGTAAATAACAAACAATTACTATTCTAATATGGGCTATATACATGTATGTGCATGTTTGTCTGTCTGTCTGTGTCCATGTGACAGTGACCAACTGGCAGGTTGAATTCCTCCTTAGTTCCTTAAGTTGGTTGCGTTGCTGACGTTGCAGTTGATGCTAACTTGAGGCTTGTTGCTTGCAGGAAAAACCAGGGAGACCTAGCGTCAAGTCTGCTGGCTTTCAGCTTGTCCACTCTTACACATCTCATGCAGGACCTTGCGTTACTACCACAGGGAGAGGGAAGAGTTACAAAGGATGTCAGACCTGACATCCAAGTCAGTGGAGCTAATCCAAGAGGGGCCTCAGAGAAGCCAAGCCAAGAGAGGCTCCATGGCCAAGAACGAACTCAGAGCCATGAGGGACCAAGGGGCACCAAGAGAGAAGAGCATGTGGGAAGACAGAGGTAGAGGTGGAACAAACAAAGGTTTTTGTAGACCTGGGTCACATGTCCTACAGTGACCAATAGCAGCTGGACTTACAGTTTGTGGCTGTCTTCAGTTCAGTTCAGTTCAGTTCAGTCATTTTATTTTGAGCGATACAGCAATTCTACAACATAAGTGACCTGCATATGACAGGATTTAAGCAAATACTTTTAAGGGACATGCAGGTTCCATATTCAAATTAATTCAGTAACACTTGAAAGGAAGTGGGAAGAAGATAATTTATTTAATCCCACCCCTCTTCCTAATCAATAACATAACAGATTCAGACTTCCTCCTGTCTTTAAACAATAAACCAGAACAATGACCAAAAGGCCCATACAAAATTATAACAAAATTATTCTATAGTATTTGCATTTTTTTAACCAAAATGTGTGTAAAAATAGGAACAATATATATTGTCACTACAGGTGACAATTAACTGTTAACTTACATTAATAATACATACCAGCAATGGTAAGAATGACAATGTCTTTTCACATAGGTGTGAAAAGGTAAGCATTGTGTGTGTGTGTCTTGTCCCTTTCTTGAATGGGCTGCTGCCCAAGACACAGAATGGTTTAGGGAGCCATGTCATCTGCTCATGTTGGGCCACTGTTTTTTATAAGGACCAAGGTCAGTGAAGCCATCTACCAGGGAGCTTTAGAGCACCTCATGATTCCCTCTGCTGACCAGCGTTATGTAGATGCTGATTTCATTTTCTGGCAGGACTTTGCACCCGCCCACACTGCCAAATGTACCAATACCTGGTTTAAGGTATCCCTGTGCTGGATTGGCCAGAAAACTGGCCTTTCCTGAACCCCATAGAGAATCTATGGGATACTGTGAAGAAGAAGATGGGAGACACCAGACCCAACAAAGCAGAAGAGCTGAAGCCTGCTATCAGGGCAACTGAGGCTTCCATAACACCTCAGCAGTGCCACAGACTGATCGCCTCCATGCCACATTGCTGCAGTAACTCATGCAAAAGGAGCGGTGACCAAGTATTGAGTTTTGTACATGTTCATACTTTTTAGTCATCCAATATTTTTTTGTTAAAAATTCTTTTTAATTGGTCTTTACTAATATTCAAATATTCTGAGATCTAAATTTTGGGTTTTAATTAACTGTAAGGTACAATCATGAAATTTTAAATATAGTAAACATGTTAATTATATCAGTCTGTGTATATTTCCATATAATTGGAGTTTATGAATTAAGTTGCTGAAATATATGAACTTTTTGATGATATTGTAATTTATTGAGATGCACCTGTACATCGCTTATAAAAAGATGTTATGGGTATTGGAGGTCATCGATTATGTCAATTTAAGCAACATTAACCTAAACCTTCTCTTACAAGTTCAATGTGATTTGAGTATTCAGCTTAAACCAGGTCAGTATTGCCCCTAAGCTCCTTCCCTTTGTTACTCCATGTATGTTTCTTATTTTGACTGTCAGCTCCTTTCTCCCATGTCTCCATTAAGATGATGATGTCAGAGTTTTTCAATGAACTCAGTTATTGCTTTTTAGTCCAAACAATAATGATCTCAACCATTGGCTGATTACAAAACATTCATATTGCTTCATCTTAGTTATTGGATATGTTGTTTTTATATAAATTGGAAACACTTCTTTAAGCTATAGATTAATTATCCCTCTCTGTCTGCCTGTTGGTCTCTTTCTCTCTCTGTCTCTGTTTCTGTCTCTCTCACACAAATGGATTAACAGAAGTTTTAGTAAAGTTTCATTAAACTTAACTTAGTCTGCTCTGAGTCTAGGATTTACCCCGTATTAGTCCTCTGATCTTTCCTCTGTGTGTGTGTGTGTTTGTGCAGATCTTACGCAGATATAGTCCAGATATCAGGAGTCGTTTGAGGAAAATCAGCAGCCGTGAAGTCCTGAACAGGTCCAGCCCTCAAGCTGTGTCTTTTCCAGACCAGGTAAGCAGAGACTGTACATACATGTAGGTTGCAACAGCTACAGCATGAGATTGCTTAATTAACAAGGATGGCAGTTTGAATAAGCTATAGCTTTCACAAGGCAAGGCAAGGCAAATTTACAGTCACATTAAAATCATAAATAGAAAATACATTTCAATAAAATATTCTATGATTTGAAATGATTAAAATAATTATTATAGACAGGAAAATACATTTAAAAGCAAGTGAAAACGGACGCCAGTAAAAGACAATAATAGCAATTAGAATGATTAAAATCATTAAAGTGATATATTGAATCTAAGTAAAAGCTACAGCGAATAATAACGTTTTCAAGTCTGATGTTCCTGCAATGCCTGCTGCTCCCATATTTTTATGAACGTCATACAGTATCATATGTTCCTGCTTGCACCTGTATTGAATATCCCCTCCTCCTGCTCTCATTCTCTCCGTACTCTACCCAACTTTGCCCCCCTCCGTGTCTCTCTCTCTCTCTCCCTCTCTCTACCCCACCGGTTGAAGCAGATGGCCGCCCCCCCTGAGCCTGCTTCTGCCTGATGTTTCTGCCTCTTAAAAGAAGTTTTTCCTTGCCACTGTTGCCAAGTGCTAGCTCATCGGGGGATCTGTTGGGTCTCTTTAAATAATTTTATAAAGGGTTTGGTCTAGACCTGCTATATATGTAAAGTGCCTTGATATTACTTTGTTACATGGGCTAAATAAATAAATCTGATTTGATTAGATTTAAATGAATTAACAGTTGGTGCAAAAATCAAATCAATCAAATCAGATTCATTTTATTGTGCCAAATCATGCAGTTTGGGCCTATAGCATCATAGCTAAAGAATAAATGAACTTTAACTTTTTAACTATAAGCTCTGTCATACAGAAAAGTTTTAAGCCTGGTCTTGAAAATCGCTAGAGTCCGCCCCCCGGACCGATACTGGAAGTTGGTTCCATAGGAGAGGAGCCTGATAACTGAAAGATCTGCCTTCCGATTTACACTTGGAGACTCTAGGAACCACAAGTAAACCTCCATCTAGAGAGCAGAGTGGCCTACTAGGACAGTAAGGAACTATGAGCTCTCTGAGATATGATGGAGCTTGGCCATTAAGAGCTTTATATGTTAACAGAAAGATTTTAAATTCTATTCTGAATTTTACCGGCAGCCAATGAAGAGCAGCTAAAACAGGAGAGATGTGATCCCTTTTCCTAGTTCCTGTTAATATCTGTGCAGCTGCATTCTGAATCACCTGAAGGCCTTTCAGAGATTTGTTTGGACATCCAGATAGTAATGAGTTACAGTAGTCCAGCCTAGAAGTAACAAATGCATGGACTAGTTTTTCTGCATCCTCTTGAGACAGGATATTTCTGATTTTCCTAATGTTTCGCAGGTGGAAGTAAGCTGCCCTACAAACTTGTTTTATGTGAGGGACAAAGGACATGTCCTGGTCAAAAGTTACTCCAAGATTTCTTACAGTGGAGCTGGAAGCCAAAGTCATGCCATCCAGACTGATTAGATGATTAGATAGGGTTTCTCTGAGGTGCTTAGGGCTAAGTACAATAACTTCAGTTTTGTCAGAATATAGAAGTAAAAAGTTACAGGTCATCCAGACTTTTATGTCTTCAAGACATGTCTGCTGTCTAGCTATCTGAGTAACTTCATTTGACTTCATTGATAAATACAGCTGAGTATCGTCTGCGTAGCAGTGAAAATTGATGCTGTGTTTCCTGATAATGTTGCCTAAAGGAAGCAGATATGAAGGGAAGAGGATTGGTCCAAGTACAGAGCCCCGTGGAACTGCATAATTGGTTATAGTGCATGAGGAAGAGCTATTATTAACATGAACAAACTGATGTCTATCTGATAAAAAAGAATTTGAACAACCTTAGTGCAGTTCCTTTAATGCCAATTTCATGTTCCATTCTCTGTAAAATGCAGCACTGAGATCTAAGAGGAGATGTATGGAGGCTGATCAATTGTCTGAAGCCATTAGAATATCATTGGAGACTTTAACCAGCGCTGTTTCTGTGCTGTGATGAGCTCTAAATCCTGACTGAAACTCTTCGAGTAAGCCATTCCTATGCAGATGGTCATGTAATTGGTTTGCTACTGCTTTCTCAATGATTTTAGAAATGAAGGGAAGGTTCGATATGGGTCTATAATTGGCCAAAACATCTGGATCAAGATTCAGCTTTTTAAGTTGGGGTTTGATGACTGCGGTCTTAAGAGTCTGGGGTACATAACCCAAAGATAAAGTCAGATTAATCAGATCCAGGATGAAGGGCTCAATTAAGTAGAAAATATCTTTAAAGAGGCCATTTGGTACTGGGTCTAATAGACAGGTGGATGG
The DNA here is from genome assembly GCA_034769265.1 of Remorina albescens. Taxonomy (NCBI): domain Eukaryota; kingdom Metazoa; phylum Chordata; class Actinopteri; order Carangiformes; family Echeneidae; genus Remorina; species Remorina albescens. The sequence continues at coordinate 3,487,383 of CM068485.1, forward strand.
TTTAGATGATGAGATGGTGCAGACCTCAGGTGTGCAGGGAGGTTGTTCCACAGGTGAGGAGCATAATAACTGAAAGCTGTTTCACTTTGGTTCTGATTCTGGGAACACACAGTAGACCTGTCCCTGATGACCTGAGGGGTCTGGATACTACACATGGAGTTAATAAATCTGGAATATATTTTGGTCCAAGACAGTTTATGGTTTTTAGACCAACAGTAAGATTTTAAAGTCTATCCTCTGACTCACAGGAAGCCAGTATGGTCATCTGAGGACTGGTGTAATATGGTCAATTTTCCTGGTGTTTGTAAGGACTCTTGCAGCAGCATTCTGGATCAGCTGTGGTTGTCTAATTGATTCTTTTGTTGTTGTTGTTTTTTTGTTTTTTGTTGGTAAAGACACCATTACAATAGTCCAATCTACTGAAAATAAATGCATGAACAAGTTTTTCCATGTTTTCTCTAGAAAGAAATCCCTTAATCCTGGCAGTATTTTGCAGGTGGTAATAAGGTGATTTGGTAATGAGCTTTAAATGGTTGTTAAAATTCAAGTCAGAATCAATAATTACAACAAGATGAGCCTTCCGGTTTGGGTGAGCATGTGAAAGCAGTGTGGTCTCAGTGTCCTGCAGCGATAACTTTGAAAACTCACTTTTCCCTCAAAACCCCAACCAACTGAGAGTGGAGGAACTAACTTTAGAACTTTGAATACCCTAGAGAAATGTCAAAAGCAACAAAAGCGTCTAAAAAGTCTGAAGCGGACGCCTGTCCAACAGACAATAGCGCAGCGCTAGCTAGCATAGCTAATATGCTAGAAGACCACAGAGCTAGCCTCGCAGCCGACTTCAAAGCAACATTTGCTGCTCTGGAATTGCGATAATACAGAGCATGGTCAGCGAATGGACTCACTGGAATCCCACGCTGAGCTGCAAGCCCAAACTAATTCAGGCACCAGAAGAGAGGTGTGTAGCATTAGCAAATAGCAACACCAAGCTAATAGCGAAGACTACTGATCTTGAGAGCCGAAGCCGCAGAAACAACATTAGGATAATCGGCCCCCCAGAATCAATCGAGGGACCCAGGCCCACAAGCTTCTTCACCGAACTCCTGGCTGAAGTACGCAGTGACCAGATTCTTCAGTCTCCTCCTAAATTGGGACGGGCGCACAGAATGCTCACCAGACCGGTAAAACTTCGCCTTCATCGCTATCAGACCAAGGAGCTGTTTATTCAGGAGGCTCGTAAGAGATGAGGGAAACTTCAGTACCGAGTGTACCAATCCAGATCTATGAGGACTACATGGCAGAAGTCGCCGAGGAATGAGCTGAATACCGAACAGTGATGGCCGATCTCTACAACCTCGCTCTTCGGTCAGCACTTCTCTTCCCGGCCTGCTTGCATATAACTCTGGAGATTGGAGCGAAAAAGAGATTTTCATCTCCCGAGGAAGCCACCACCTTCGCGGCCAAATATCAACAGGCCCCGAAGCCCGATTAGCTTAACAGCTATCTCAACTGTGGCTAATGTGAGCCATGCTAAACTAGCTTCCTTACAGGAGGAGCTGATTCCCTCTTGGTAAGACTTAAGATTAAGATGGGAGCCTGCTGAGCCTTAGCACTCATCATTTTTACAAGGACGATATGCTAAGTTAGTTATTTTGTTTATTTCAAAGGGACTCAAGGACTGGTTGGACACTGTAGGGCCCAGGCTTGATGTTTACCATTCAACTGCTGTGCTGTGCTAGCCCTGGTGCTAGCTCAGCTGGTTCAGAAACTGGTTCTGTGTGTTACCCCACTTAATTCTAATTTGAAGTTAACTAAACAAAATAATAGCTTGTATTATTTTATTTCATAATATTTAAGTCAAAAGGTTGTCAAGCTCATACACGATTAAAATCTACTATTATAATGAAAGGGGGACTAACCCTGCAGTTCACTTAATTTTTAACTCTAAGTGACTAATACCCTATATTTTATTTTTACTCTACATTTACCTTTTTTTTTTCTTTTTTTTTAAAATTACTTGGCACTTCTGAATCACTTCTGGTATTCAAACTACTTTGATATCTACTCATACTATACAAATGTTATGAAAAACGTATTTAAGTCTTTAAAACAATTTCAGATATATTAGGCATAAATCTAATTCCAACTCTACATATCGCTATTTTCGGCAAGCCCCCAGACAACCTTCGTACCACAGCCATTCAAAATAACGTTATTGCCTTCCCCTCCCTTATCGCTCGTAAGAGAATTCTTTTATTATGGAAGTCCCCTCAAACACCATCAATCAAAGTCTGGTTACATGATACCTTAGGTCTTCTAAAACTGGAGAAGATAAAATTCTCACTCAGAGGTTCATCTCACAGGTCCTATACTCATTGGAGACCACTACTCAACTATGTAGATGGGCTGCAAGCTCGGGAAGTTTTTTTGTAAAGTCCCACTGTATGGTTATGTATGAACTCGCCCCTCTGTGCCGGTCTGCCAGCGGCAGATATCTGCTCCCCCCAAGATCTATTCACCCTAAGACACTCCAGCATAACAAACTTGCTTTGATGACTGAGGAGTAAGCAGCCATTGATATTTATTTTCTACCATTTAATGATCAGTACTAGCACTTTACATTTGTATTTTTAATTTTTACTGTGTTTTTACTGTTTATATATGTGTATATAAGTGTAGATATTTTCTATTTCTTTCTCTCTTGTTTTCTCTGTTTTCCTTTGTGTATTATTGTTATTATTTCACATTTCACATGTATGTAATTTTATTTATTTATTTTACTTATTTATTTATGATATACTTTAATCGTATAAGAGGACCATGGGTCGGGGAATGGGGGGGGGGGGGGGAGTTGTTCATTTAAGTTCATAAAATGTTATAAAAGAAAAGAAAAGAAATTGTATTCCTGTATGCACTTTATGTCTGTGTCTAGCATTTGATAAATAAAAGTTATATATGTATAAAAAAAAATAATTACACCAAGATTTCTGGTTTTATCTGTTGTTGTCAGTGACATGGAGTTAAGGTGAGCGCTGATCTTTGCCGCTTTGGGGCCAAAAACAATCAGTTCTGTCTTATCTGCATAAAACTTGAGAAAATTCTGGCGCATCCACTAATCTATTTGATGAATACACTTACTCAGTGAAAGTAAGGGACTGTAATCATGTGATGACACTGAAATATATAGTTGTGTGTCATCTGCATATGTATGATAAGAAACATTATGGTGCTCCATAATCTGAGCTAGGGGCAGCTTCCTTCGATGAAAATACTTGAGTCATTTTTTTTTTAATCTCCGTTCTTTTTTTTAACAAAAAAAGTAGGACCGCTCAACATCCCTGCGCACCAAAACCTGGCACACCTCCCTGGGCAGCATACCCCTCCGCCAACACCAAACAAATATTGAAGATACAGTTCCCCATCCATCAAGAAATACAAACAACACATTCGTCAACCAATGACCATCAATGAACCCACATAGAACAATCCCTACCAAAATAAAATAATATTCCCAATAATTCCCCACAAAAATTAAATCTCATTTTACAACAACAACAAATGCATGCACAAAACAACTATTGAATAAACTCCAGGGAAACATCAAGTGGACACGAATGGAGATAAAACCCAGCAAGTCACACGGCATATCAATTGTCAAAGGCCAGATCACCAATGAGAGGTTCCATATCAACGGTGAATCAATTCCAACAATTTTAGACAAGTCCATCAAAGGTTTGGGCCACTGGTACAGCGCAGACCTGAAAGACTTTCAACAAGTGGAACAACTGAGGCAGGATACCATCAGCAGCTTCAAGCAAATAAACAGCACTGCTCTCCCAGGGAAGCCAAAACTTTGGTGCTTCTAGTTCGGGTTGCTGTCCCCTCTCATATGGCCAATTTCCATCTATGAGGTCCCCCATACCATGCCAACTGGGTGGAGAGACTGGAGAGCAAATACGTAACAATTTGGGTTGGACCTACCTAGCAGTGTAGGCTTGTATGGCAATGGAGTCCTCACCCTACCAGTCTCATATACTAGAGTGTCTAAGAATGTATCAGGGTGGTTTCAAAGCCTTTTCTCCTTCGGGCCTGGTGGAGGAATACAAATGTGCCAGATGTGCAATAAAACAGAACAATAGTGAAACTGAAAAACTACATCACCCAGCTGAGGTCAAATCTCTTCGTAAAGATCCCTACTGCTGGAGGCTTTTTCGAGTGGCAGAAGTAAGGCGACGGGGCACGTAGCGTGTGCATACAGTGTGCGTAAGGTGCACGAGTTAGTGAATGAGTTTGGAGGAGTTGTTATAGCTGTAGATGTAGTTATAACTATAGTTAGAGTTGTTATTGTGTTATAGCGTTTAAGTTGTTGTTTCAATTGGATGTAGAAAGTCACCCACCCTAAGCACTCTTGGCACAAATTTTGTGCTGAATTGTGGCAAACTGAGTGTCCACCTGGTGGTATCCTTAATAAAACCTCAGTGGAGGCTTTACACTTTGCTCAAATTCTGTTATATTTGGTAAAGTCAATGAGTACTGAAGGGGATCAATGGCATCTGTGTGCATGGAGTCATTGTTAGCATGGCGTTATCCCCTGTCGGAGAGGGGAAAGGCACAGGCGAGGATAGGAATTTCGTTTACTTTGGGTATGTCTTTTTAGGATTTTTTTCCTGAAAATATGGTCAGAGCTTAACAGAATGAAAGCAGAAATATACGAAACAGTCATTCAGGTTTTATTTTATCAAAGAAATTTGTCAGACATCAGTTTGATAAATTTTAGAAAGAAGTTATCACTGAAATACCAGATTTCGGTCACTGTATTTAACAAATATTCATATATAAAATCAAAATTAATATGATTTCTTTGGCTAAGAAAATTCAGTTTCTAAAAGGAATGAAGACCACTGTTATGCAACTTTATGTCAGCAGGTAGAGAGGTTATAGCGCTTGCAGAGCTCCCACTTGAAAAGACTGATAGTTTCTGCAGTTTTGTGAATAATTACCCAACAGGGTTTTTTGGGAAATGGGGAAACGCCACTCCACTCCTTCTTCTTGGCCATGTTGTTGGAAGGGTCTGTGCTGTTTCCTGTTGCCGTTTTCAGTCCAAAATGGCACCAGTACTATTGGAGCACAATCTAACAATGGTTGTCAAAAAAGCACCAGAGTTTTGTCCCTTTGCTTTTATACTCTGCCATTATTCTGAGCTCTGCTGATTGTCCGGATGGTTGTAGTAACATGTGGAAGAGCTTTCCAGCCAGGTGTTTTTTGGCTTTAATGTTTTACCTCCCCTCTCAGGTGTCTGTGTCTCTGAGGGAGGAGTCAGTTTTTGTTTCTCCAGGTTCTCGCCAGCACCATGCCCCACTGCCAAGCTCTAGCCGAAGTTATGACTCTCCATCCAGTAGCAGCCCCGCCAGCACTAGCAATGACCCACCGCCATCTCTGTCCTGTTCAGCTGTCCTGTCAAGCCCGCCGCCCCCTCCTCCGATTCACCACTTCAACTCCTTCGGCAAATTGCGGCCCCCGGGAGTGTCTCAGTCCACCCCCATCATCCTGTCTGTTAACAGTGGGGGCATGGCAGAGTCAGCTGTGACCACAGGAGCAGCCAGCAAGCAGCATGACAAGGCAGCACAAGACCCCCCAATGGAAGACCCGTGTATGACATCCTTTTTGCGGAAAATCAAGGCCTTCGAGAATATGGACCGCTTTGCCCGAGCCCATAGGATTCTGGAGCTGCAGGAGGCTCAGAAGGCCAGGGTGGGTGTCACTCACACCTTGTGGGTCCCACTCATAATGCAACTAAACATGTGTATTACTATGCATGTAGGAGAGGGAGGGGTGTGTTCATAAGCTCTCTGTGTTTCAGCTGGAAATTGCTCAGAAGCATCCAGACATCTATGCTGTCCCCATGAAGACTGCCAAATTGGACCACAGTCGGCCGCAACCCATCGGGTAGGTGCTCTGCTGTTTGTGTGCATCTGTGACATCACTCCTTCACACATAGTCTCAGTAAACCTTTGGAGGCTTTCCAGTCCTGCACCCAATGTCATTAATCAGAGTGCATCAGTGTATTGTGTCTGAACTGTTGTGCTTCTTTAGGCTCAGGTTGTGTTAGAGCAGCAGCATGTTTCATTAAGCCGAAGCTGAGGTGTTGGTCTCACCTGCACATACAGGACTCACCTGGGTCATGAAACCTGACAGAGAAGGAAAGGACACAGAAAACTGTTGTAGTTTTGCCATCTTCATCCTCAGTGGAGACAAGAGTCTCAATGAACAGTCCTTAAAACATTTAAGGTTGTTCCTGAAGCAGGTGAAACATTCCGGCTATGGAGGGAAGGTGAAAAGGATTGTGGGTGGAAGGAGAAGGTGAAAACAATTGCAGGTATAAGTAGAAAGCGAAAAACTGCACGACAGCAGCTCAGTTTGGATACTATCCACATTAGCTGGTCTCTATATTTCCCCCAGTTGGGACTTTAAATGTTAACAGCCTGATAAAGACTGACTGCCAACCCAATCGGGTCAGGAACCATTTAAGTCTTCCTCTGGGCACCATGACGGTATCCCGTTTGTTTCATCATGGTCTAAAGATTTGAACCTTTCAGGGAGCAGGACTCACCTTGGATTGTGTGTCGTTCCAGGTCTAGCTCCCGTCCTGAACCCGGGACTCCTCTATCCTCCAGGGAGGGATGTCCTTTCTACCCGACTGAAGGGGAGACAATAGATGACGTGGTTCCACGATATTACACCGCCAACTCACATCAGTACCAAGACACTGAGCTGTAGGGTCGGTGCTGTTTGTACCCAGAAACCCACAGACTTTTGGATGGGCTCGTCTATCTCCACAACTATCATTCCACCACAGCCAGCACACGTCACCTGACTGAACTGACGGCTGCTTTGTTTTCTTTGAGGAGGTTTGTCTGAACCGTGAACTTTACATCGTGATGACTTGTTTGGTACCACCAATCAGGAACCGCCTGTTTTCTTTCCTATGCAACTATTCAGTTTGTGTACAGCAACTGAAACCTCCAGCCACAACTCTGTCCTCACTAAAACCTCAATGCTTGATCATATCCGTCACCTCTTTTTTAGGCCAGTAAGTAAATATCATTACACAGCATGTAAATATATATATACACACACACACAGACACACATATATATATTTATATTTATGTTTATATATCAGTAGTCTATGATAGACAGGTGATGAATGAAAGGACAAACACAAAGTGTCTTAGCCAGGTGGTGCTTCCCCACATCTCCGTAGCTCACCTGGATTTAGATCAGGTGACTATGAAGGTCAGCGATCCTGTGACCTTAGATGACGGCTCCAACCAGAACAGGATCTGATCTGACCCCATCTCTCTAAAGGTGGACCAGTGGACTCAAACCAGCAAAAAGTCCCCACAACCCATCAGATCCACCAGACCCCTTCACTTTAGGGGTCCAGTATCCTAACCTGGATTTGGTGAAGTGCACGTGACATCGGGACTCACTGGTTTTCCATACTTTAAGTTTTCACTTGTCTGTGTGCGTGTTTGTGTGTGTGTGCATGTGTGTGCAGTCCAGTGTTTATAATCTGATGATGATGATGATGCCAGAGTAACAGTATAATCTGTATATTCTATTGTTCCACTGACTTTATTACCGTTTTTTGAAAAGTGCCTTTTACTTTCTCAATCCTGCCCCCTCCAACCCACCCACACATCCCCCCACCCCCAGAAACCTCTGCTGCTGTCTTGAAGGTAAACCAGGGAACCAGTGACACCAAAACCTTAATGCTCTGCCCACATGCTGTATAGACACACACAGACCCTACACAGCACACTACGCTGTCCTGTCTGCCATGTGTGAAGCTCAAAAAGAGGTGTTGATTTCATTACAGTGTGTTAGGGTGTGTTACAGGGTGTTCCAGTGTGTTATGATTTGTACAAAACCGTCACTCCAGCATTAAAGTCACAGTTGACAAATTCACATGAAAATGTCTTTATTGTTATTGTTGCCATGACCCATTGAAAAAAAAATCACAGAAGAAGGTTTTAGAAAGCAGCTTTAGTGAACACTCTGAGCTTGTTAAGCCTGAACCAAAGGAAACTCAGAGTTCCAATTTATCTACTGGCGTGCAAGTTCGCAGCAGCTCAAGGCTCTCCCTTTCTGTGCATTTTTGTGTATTTTGTGTACCTTGTCTTTGCTTGTTGGTGTGCAAATGTTTTGGCAAACACTACACTGGCCAGGACCTTCTGGACATTGGTTACAGACACTAGGTACATGTATCAAGCAATTTCCATTGTTCTCACGACACATCAGTTGAAGTAGCGAGACCGCCCGGATCCTTGTGGATTGTTCGGAGTGGAAGGTGACGCAGACGGCGGATGGAAAGAAAGCAAAACCGGGGGTGCAGGTCTGGCGTCATGAGCCACCTCTGCCGAGCCTGTATCTCTCCAACGTTCTGATTATTACGGGAAGCTGGCTTCACCCGAGGATTCCCGATGCCAGTTTGCAGTTTGCAGGCCGCACTCTACTCCAATGGGATCGGGCTGAGGACTCCGGTAAGAGGAGAGGGGCTCCGTATTTACATGCATAATCACTGGTGTAACAACAGCATGATCATAGACAAACATTGTTCCCCTGACCCAGAGTATGTGTCTATCAGATGCTGGCCTTTTTATTTACCTAGAGAGCAAACAGTAGTGATCGTCACGGCTGTTTATATTCCACCTGATGCCAATGTTAACACGAGACTCTCTCTCCTGTTGAACACAATAAACAAACAACAGCGGGCCCACCCTGATGGTGTGCACATTATTGGTGGAGACTTTTATAAGGCCCACTTGAGGACTACTCCCGAAATTTCACCAGCATGTCAAGTGTCCTACTAGAGAGGAGAACACTCTTGATCATGTGTATTCAAACATCAAGCACGCTTACAGAGCCATACCTCTCCCCCACCTCGGCCAGTCAGACCATTTCCCCCTGCTGCTTACCCCAGAATACACCCCACTCAGGAGACGAACCAGACCTGTCACAAATGCTGTTACAACTTGGCCTGTAAATGCACTTTCTCAGTTACAGGAGTCTTTCGACCACACAAATTGGGATTTAATTGAACATACACTCCTCAGGGCTGCTGGCCTGGATGGAATACCCGGCAAGGTGCTCAGAGCATGTGCCCACCAGCTCTCGTCCATCTTCAACAGGATTTTCAATCTCTCTCGGCCCAAGCAGTCAATTCCCCCCCACTGTCTGAAAACAGCCACAATCATCAAGTCAACCACAGTCAGCCTAAATCAGGGGTGTCCAAACTTTTTTTTTCCTGAGGGCCACAAACAGAAAAATATATGAAGGACTGGGCCACTCACTAGACCGGAGGTATACTGCCTCACTTCTAATGCACTAATATCGGTAAAATAAATCAAATACAGGGAAATAACATTTGATAACTGATCATGTTTGAACAAAAAAAGCCTCCATTAGTAAATTTTCAGATTATGTTTTACAAGAAGGAAGCAGGTCATTCTCTCAGTGACAGCCTCAGATAGGTTCTTAGGATGCTGATCCCCCTTCATTGTCCTGTATGAAGGGAGAGACAAGAAGAGAAATAGGGAATGTGGATATTTCAAGCGTGTTACATAAATAAATTATTGGGCTTGTTGACACATCAACTAATGTTTGTCAAAAAATTGTCATCAACTTTAATTGACTAAATGTATTAAGTAACTGGGCCTATTAACACCTGAAAACTGTGTGTATATTTTGAACTCACCTGTAATGGGACGAGTGCTGTACTCAGTGGGAGCAGTAACGCTGCACTTTGATCTGAAGGATAGCTGGCAGGTCAGGGGTATGCTTGGTAGTTGAGATGCGAAGAACGTCATGGAGATGGCTGTCGGTCATTCTGGTTCTTAATCTGCTTATGTTCAGCGATAACAGACAGAACGTCTCCTCACAGATGTAAGCTGAGCCGAACAGATTGATAAGGAAAGCAGGAGGTTCATCACTCAAAACAACAACTGCTAGAGTGAAAAACAACCATAACTCATGTAAATGTAAGTAATTTGAAACTTCTGTACCTATATGTAGACATAGGTTTCAGCTAATCGACAAGACCTCTACATGAACCTGAGGATGGGCCTCCTGAACCCCCATATAAGGATGTAGTTAAAATTATCTGGAGCAGGAATGCGATCAAAAGCCCTATATAACTGTTGTGCAGAACTCTGTGATTTTGAGACACTGCTTGTACCTTCCTGTGCGTAAGTTGTCTCCTATATTGCGCAATATACTAATTCCTTCCAACCAATCAGTGGTCTTTGTGTGCTTACTAAATTGTTGTTCAGAGTGCTGTTGTGAGGTCCGGGGGGGAGAGTTCAATCTCCCACCCCCCTCAAACTTTCAAAGAGACTATTGCTCTAACCAGAGATTTCACAAGTCTCCGCTAATTGCCATCCTTGACTCCTATCTGACTTTGGCATCAGGAGACCCTGATTTCCCAGGCACTAAATTACAGCCCACACCACAAATCACCAAGACCTACCAAACCTCCCTTTGGAGAGGTACAACTCTGTGATATTTACCCCCAGTATGAACTGATAGCACTAGCAGATGGCGGTCATAAACTGCTGCTATGGAATGTATCCAACCCAGTAAGAACAACAAGATTGATATAAAAGAAAAAAAAAGACTATTCTCATCAAACAAGAGACTGTAAACACGCCGAACTGAGTTCCTTGCAGGAAGAGGACTCCACAGCTGTTCGAACCACCTTTATACGAGCTAATTTGGTGGAGACAGAAAGAACGGACTATTCCACTTATAGAACCACAGCGCCACCTGATGGCGAAACCCCGAAACCGATGGCGCACTGACCGAGCACTGCAACCTATGTGTTCGGGGTTTCTTCTTTTCTTGCCTTTCTTTTGTTTCTTTTCATTTTCTTCTTGGTTTCGTACAAATGTACAGAAAAAAAAGGAAATGAAACGGAAAGAAACTTCCTACACAGTCCGTAGCCATGTAATTCTAACTTCCCACCACTAGTCGAGATATGCATGAAATGTCCTTTTCTTGTCTCATCTGTTTGTATGTTCTGCAATGGTGATAGCAAAGAATAACCACCTAATTGTGTCTTCACAGTAGATAGGAAGAGAAGAGGAAATATACTCATCAAAGATACATTTCTCTTTATTTCATATGCGGGTAAACTTTGGTGGATGAAAGGCATAACTTCAAAAGAGAAAGATAAAACCTCCTTCGTACGCCCCAAAGCTAGAGGGAGAAATCTGATTGGACTAAATTCGCGCCGACAATCAGACCACGCCCGTGGGTCGGCCCCCAATAAATAGTCAAAGAAAACATTACAATTCGGCAGAAATTCGGCGAAAAAGTTCTGGAGAGGAGAGCTTAAGCAGAAGCTCTATTGAAAAAAAAAAAAAATTATTCACGCGGCTCAAAACCCAGAACTCACGACTTAGCCGCTTAGCAACAAGGGCTAAGTTTAGACTTGAAGCAAAGACCACCGGTGACCGGAACAAGTTTTGCTGCACTGCACCCAGTTCCCAGCGTCTCAAGTTGCCTTGGCAACCAGAGCCACCGGTGCTGCACGCTGCTCCCGTCTGTTCCCTCATCAGAATAGAAAGGAATAATTCGGATATCACCAAGCCAACCGCCCGAGGGATAACATTGCTGGTGAAGACGAGACAGGCCAACAGCCACTTCAGCCGAGGACCAGTTTAACTTGGGAGGCCACGACGAAGGACCTCGACGCGGCCGCTCTCGTCGGACAGCTCCTCTGACCTTTTCGTGGCCAGTTGATTCGCCAGCCCAAAGTAAAGTTGCGTTTATCTGCTCTCCCAGCCGGCTGTTCTGAGTGGTGCGAGGCATGGCTATTAGGCAACACTGTCCCAAATTTTAGTTTAAAAGAAAAAGAAGCTCTCCTTCCTCAGATAGATTCGCCCCGCATTTGTTGAACAACTTCCCTCACTACCCCAACTGTCCGAGCTCCCCTGTTTCATTTAGCTCATACTTTAACCTGCCCCCTTTATATAATGAGCACATGTTTGATTCCTCATTTATGAGCTAATAAAACCTTAAAACTCAGCCATCGTTACACTCTTTCCTTCAGTAATTTTTTAAGTCAATCCACAGTAGAGAACATCCCTTCCAGATTGAGATTTGATAAGAGGCAATAATAATATACACAATTATGCTGTTCACGTACAGGATGCCGGTGGAAATTGGACTACTGTTCGTCGAAGAAAGAGAGGAGGAAGGTGTGTTCGTAGGAAGAGAGAGAAAAGGAACGCCAAGAGTCTAGGACTGAGAGTATGGACTTTGAATGTTGGAACTATGACAGGGAAAGGTAGAGAGTTGGTTGACATGATGCAGAGGAGGAAGGTAGACATACTGTGTGTCCAGGAGACCAGGTGGAAAGGTAGCAAGGCTAGAAGTTTAGGAGCAGGGTTCAAGTTATTCTATCATAGTGTAGATAGGAAGAGAAATGGAGTAGGAGTTATCTTGAAGGAGGAGTTTGTTAGGAATGTTCTGGAGGTTAAAAGAGTATCAAATCGAGTAATGAGTCTGAAGCTAGAAATCAATCACGTTGGTGCAGGAAACAGAGATGATGAGGAGGTGATGGGCAGGTTTGGTATCCAGGAGAGGAACGCAGAAGGACAGATGGTGGTTGACTTTGCAAAAAGGATGGAAATGGCTGTAGTGAATACTTTCTTCCAGAAGAGGCAGGAACATAGGGTGACTTATAAGAGTGGAGGTAGGAGTACACAGGTAGACTACATCTTGTGTAGATGGTGTAATCAAGGAAGGAGGAGGAGAAGGAGATCAGTGACTGCAAAGTAGTGGTAGGTGAGAGTGTAGCCAGACAGCATAGGATGGTGGTGTGTAGGATGACTCTGGTGGTGAGTAAGATGAAGAGGGCAAAGACAGAGCAGAGGACTAAATGGTGGAAGCTGAAAAAGGAAGAGTGTTGTATGATTTTTAGGAAGGAGTTGAGACAGGCTCTGGATGGCCAGGAGGTGCTTCCAGTTGACTGGACAACTACAGCTAATGTGATCAGGGAGACAGGTAGGAGAGTATTTGGTGTGTCATCTGGAAGGAAAGTGGATAAGGAGACTTGGTGGTGGAATGAGGAGGTGCAGGAGTGTATACAGAGAAAGAGGTTAGCTAAGAAGAAGTGGGACACTGAGAGGACTGAAGAGAGTAGACAGGAGTACAGGGAGATGCAGCGTAAGGTGAAAGTAGAGGTGGCAAAGGCCAAACAAAGGGCTTACAATGACTTGTATGCTAGGTTGGACAGTAAGGAGGGAGAGACTGATCTATACAGGTTGGCAAGGCAGAGAGACAGAGATGGGAAGGACGTGCAGGCGGTTAGGGTGATTAAGGATAGAGATGAAAGTGTATTGACAGATGCCAGTAGTGTGATGGGAAGATGGAAAGAGTACTTTGAAGAGTTGATGAATGAGGAAAATGAGAGAGAACGAAGAGTAGAAGAGGTGACTGTTGTGGACCAGGAAGTAGCAAAGATTAGTAAGGATGAAGTGAGGAGGGCATTGAAGAGGATGAAGAGTGGAAAAGCACTCGGTCCTGATGATATACCTGTGGAGGTCTGGAAGTGTCTAGGAGAGGTAGCAGTAGAGTTTCTGACTGGGTTGTTCAACAGGATCTTAGATAGTGAGAAGATGCCTGAGGAATGGAGGAGAAGTGTGCTGGTGCCCATTTTTAAGAACAAGGGAGATGTACAGAGTTGTAGCAACTACAGAGGAATAAAGCTGATGAGCCATACAATGAAGTTATGGGAAAGAGTAGTTGAAGCTAGACTAAGGGCAGAAGTGAGCATTTGTGAGCAGCAGTATGGTTTCATGCCAAAAAAGAGTACTACAGATGCAGTATTTGCTTTGAGGATGTTGATAGAGAAGTACAGAGAAGGTCAGAGGGAGCTGCATTGTATCTTTGTAGATCTGGAGAAAGCTTATGACAGGGTGCCCAGAGAGGAACTGTGGTATTGTATGAGGAAGTCTGGAGTGGCAGAGAAGTATGTTAGAGCGGTGCAGGACATGTATGAGGACTGTAAGACAGTGGTGAGGTGTGCTGTAGGTGTGACAGAGGAGTTCAAGGTGGAGGTGGGACTGCATCAGGGATCAGCTCTGAGCCCCTTCTTGTTTGCTATGGTGATGGACAGGCTGACAGACGAGGTTAGACAGGAATCTCCATGGACTATGATGTTTGCAGATGACATTGTGATCTGTAGTGAGAGCAGGGAACAGGTGGAGGAGAAGCTAGAGTGGTGGAGGTTTGCCCTGGAAAGGAGAGGAATGAAGGTTAGCCGCAGCAAGACGGAGTATATGTGTGTGAATGAGAGGGACCCAAGTGGAAGAGTGAAGTTACAGGGAGAAGAGATAAAGAAGGTGGAGGATTTTAAGTACTTAGGGTCAACAGTCCAGAGCAATGGAGAGTGTGGAAAAGAGGTGAAGAAGCGTGTGCAGGCAGGCTGGAACGGGTGGAGAAAAGTGTCAGGTGTGATGTGTGATAGGAGAGTTTCAGCTAAGATGAAAGGAAAGGTGTACAAAACTGTGGTGAGACCAGCGATGTTGTTTGGTCTAGAGACAGTGTCACTGAGGAAAAGACAGGAGGCAGAGCTGGAGGTAGCAGAGATGAAGATGCTGAGGTTCTCTTTGGGAGTGACCAGGTTGGATAGGGTCAGGAATGAGTACATCAGAGGGACAGCACATGTTAGAGGTTTTGGAGATAAAGTCAGAGAGGCCAGACTGAGATGGTTCGGACATGTCCAGAGGAGAGATAGTGAATATATTGGTAGAAATATGCTGAGTTTTGAACTGCCACGCAGGAGACCTAGAGGAAGACCTAAGAGGAGGTTTATAGATGTAGTGAAAGAGGACATGAAGGTGGTTGGTGTGAGAGAAGAGGATGCAGAAGACAGGCTTAGATGGAGGCAACTGATTCGCTATGGCGACCCCTGAAGGGAAAAGCCGAAAGGAGAAGAAGAAGAATAATATACACAATCCTAGGCACAACAGTGCTTTAAAACAAAACTTCTACGACACCGATCATTCCTTTTGCGTGGCGTCTCATCAGAGGAAACTTGGCCTTTTCCGAGCTCCGGTAGAAATCATGTATGGACAGAAGCTGATGTTGATTCTTCAGAGAATCATCACACTGCATTTCGATCAGTTCTAATTGCAGACTCTCTTCCACTTCTTCTGCATCCATTGAAAACTGAGCCGCAAATAATGTGATTTCCTTCTCAATGACAGAAAAATCTTCAAAGCGCTGACTGAATTCTGTAATGAGAGATGTGATCACAGACACATATTCTCCCATATTAGCAGAGAGCTTGGTATTTGAAAATGCGCATTTAATTTTGGTCAGCGTGGGGAAGTGTGCTACATTGAAGTTGTGCAGTTGTGACTCGAAGAGACGGCGCTTCGCACAGAATGTTTCATGTGGGCATACAGCTGTGGTACCAGCTGCTTTTTGGCTTGTAGCCTCTCATTCTGGGTGTTGAGATGATCAGTGAGATCAAGTAAAAAAACCAGGTCTGCCAACCATAAAGGGTATCTGAGCTCATGCAGAGGTTAGCCCTGCAGAGCATGGAGCCACGACTGAGCCAGCGCCTTGTGGAGACGCTGCCTTGTTCAAGACAGAAGTAGTTTCACCTAGTGTTGAAACTAAGAAGTACAATGCAGTTAAGTGCAAATTTTATGTGTGGGCCATAGACCATTATATTTTTAGATTTTGATATGGGCCAATTAAAAATGGATGGCGGGCCGTGTTTGGCCCGCTGGATGTAGTTTGGACACCCCTGGCCTAAATGATTACCGCCCTGTTGCCCTCACGCCAATAATAATGAAGTGCTTCGAGAGGCTGGTTCTTCAACACATCAAAGGCATCCACCCGCCGCCCCGACCCTTGACCCTCACCAGTTTGCTTATTGGGCAAATACAGCTACAAAAGATGTTGTAATAATATAAAAACAAGATGATTCTACAATCACATTGAATTTGCAGGTCAACACTAATACTGACTGATACCCCTGTGAAGGCTGCTTCGGAGGAGGAGAGTCCGCAGAGGAGCCAGAGGAAGCGGTCTACATCTAAATGACAAAAGAAAAGGCTCTGCAGTGAACCCACCCCATATGTCACAACAGTGATAATGAATAGGCTAAAGATTGCATTTGAGTATTTTGTTTTATGTTGTGAACAAAGGATAAAGTTCTATTTTGGTATGTGTGATAAACAAAGAGGATAGTTATATTTTGTGTTGTGATAGGGAATAAAGACATTATGAGAATCTTTTCTGTCGTAATTTCATTATAAAGAGAACAAATGAGAATATTTTGTGATATTTTTAGTTTTTTTTCACAGCAGCAGCTGCAGACCTGGATTTACTCATAAATAAGACAATTCAAGCTTATACTTCTGACATATTTCAAGCAAATAAAATTATTAAAGCGCATTATATATTTGTAATTGCTAATTAGTGAGGAAATTGTCCAATGTTTGAAGAAAAATTACAAAAATGTAAGCAATTCCAATTTATTTGATGGTTTTACTTTTGTCCCACCCATGTGTTACTTTCATCCCGGCTAATGGGGTCGAAAGCAATGCGTAACCTCCGTTTGATGTCAAATTGCAACGCGGTCATCACACGTTTGTATGATATATCACCTGATATTGACAGACAACACATGCAAGTATGTTATCATCTTGAAAGAAAGTTCCGGTCTGAAACCGTATCTTTTAAAATGACGTTTATGTGAAAACTGTTACTTTCGTACCGGCTCTCCCCCACAGATTTACAGTACCGTGTATTATGTCAAATAATTTGATTCTGAAACTTACAACATATATGACCTTTAATAACAATGCATTTTTTTTTAACATGTATCTTCTTTTAAATAAACTTAAATGTATGTTCACAGTTAGAAAGTACACTACCTTAAAACTGACCAATATACAGTCATAGTGTATTTCACATGAAAATAAATCATATTCATTCATTCATTCATCTTCAACCGCTTATCCGTTTCCGGGTCGCGGGGTGCAGGAGCCAATCCCAGCTCACACTGAGCGAGGGTGGGGTACACCCTGGACAGGTCGTCAGTCCATTGCAGGGCCAACACAGAGACAGACAGAGACCAACAACCACTCACATTCACATTCAGACCTATGGACAGTTTAGAGTCACCAATTAACCCAAACATGCATGTCTTTGGACGGTGGGAGGAAACTGGAGTACCCGGAGGAAGCATGCAAACTCCGCATAGAAAGGCCCCACGCCTGGGAACTGAACCTGCGACCTTCTTATTGTGGGGCAACAGCGCTAACCACTATGACGCCGTGCTGCCCTCATAAATCATATATTTGACAGTAATATACAGTCAATGTTTCATACCTCGTTCTGCATACCCAGGGCGCTAGTTTAAGGGGGTTTGGATGGCAGCTCTCTTTGCTAGCCTTGTGCTTCATAGATTAGTCCTTTGAAATAGCATTAGAACGATCCAAAGGGAGCTTTAGGTAAATTACAAAATAGACTCATTTCTCAAGATACAAACATGGAAACAGGATACATGACTATGCTTTAGCCTTTTAAACATTTACCCACACCATCGACAATGCCCAAACTTAACATTCTACCAGGAGAAAGACGTGGAAGTCTCTCAAAGTATGGCAGGAGGAAACTTCAGCCATCTTTCAAAATAAAATGTTGAGAGAAGCCAAAAGGGTGGCAGTGCAGCGCTATATCATCTGACATTATACCCATATAACAATCACTGCAAAAGGTAATATTAAGGTAATTTATCAAACATTTACACAACGATATTAAAAGTGCTGCTCTTTTAGGTAACACAGATAACAGATTCACATATCACAACTATCACTCTACTTAATAGTGAAATTAAAGAAAAAAAGTTCAATCAATCAATAAAGCAAGAATATTGCACATGGTTAATTAAGTCTTGACAACTACACGCAAACACTGCTTGGCAAAACTCAGCAAGCAACAGTACACACAGACAAGCACCATAACAGAGAGTGAAGAGGCACTGTACAAACGTGCGCCGCAATCTTGGATCCAAATGTGCAATTTAGACACCAAACCAATGAGGACCTTCTACCACTCAGCCATTGAGAGCCTGCTGATGTACTGTATTACAGCATGGTATGGGAACTACACCGAGGCAGACAGGAAGTGGCTTTAGAGGGTAACCAAAGCAGCACAGAGGATTGTTGGCTGCCCTCCCCTCCCTGATGGACATTCACACATCCCGCTGCCTCAGCAGAGCACAGAATATCATCAAAGCACCCTGGTTTCCAAATGTTTGACCTGTTGCCCTCTGGTAGGCACTACAGTTAAGTACAAACAGACTCAAAAACATTTTCTTCCCCAGAGCCATTACCAGTCTAAACTCTCACATGCACTAACATCCACCAACTTCTCTTCCACCTATTGTAAAAAATCCATCATGGGATCATCTTATTTACTGTTTGTCAAAGTATTACCACCCCACTTTTTCTACGGCACTGTGGAATTAAAATTTTTATGGTGTCCTTCATTTAATCATCTGCACCGTTTTGTTTATCTATTGTGTGTGTGCTATGAATGAATGAATCTTTTTTTATGCACCAGTTGGGGTAGTGCTCCTAATCTCATTTTAACATGCTTTACAATGTCAATAAAGGTTTCAGTTCTCTGATTACTGTAATTTCCGGACTATAAAGTGCACCTGAATATAAGCTGCACCCGCTAAATTTAAAGAGAAAAACAATTTTGTACATATATAGGCCGCACTTGTCTATAAGCCACAGGTGTCCACATTGTAACATGAGATATTTACGTATAAAGATGTTACACAGAAAGATTTTTTTTAACTTTTAATTAAATAAATGCTTTTTTTCTGAACAGTGCCTGTAACACAGCTGGTTAAAAAAAATACAGAAGGTTACCAGAAAAGTTATTGATTGCTATTTTCATCTTCCTCCTGCGCACTAAAACCACTAAAGCCGTCTTCTTCAGTGTCGGAATTGAACAGCCTATAATTACTTCGTCACACACTTTCTCAGTCTCTCTTTCGTTGTCGCTCTCAATGTCACTTTCGTCTCATGGTAAATTCGCCCTTGAGCTTGTGCTGTCCTCTTCATCATCACGCAGCAGTCCAGCCTTTCGAAACCCGTTGGTGATGGTGGATTTTTTTGACACTGCTCCATGCTGTCAGGATCCACTGGCAGACTTGAGCAAAAGTTGCTCTTCGCATGTGGCCAGTTTTGGTAAATGATTTCTCGCCACTAGTCATCCAAACCTCCCACTCAACTTGGAGTGCAACTTTAAATGCACGATTCACACTGTCAAGTGGCTGCAAATACTTCGTTGTGCCCCCAGGAATCACAGCTGGAATTGAATTTGTCCTTTTGATGGCTGCTTGCACAGAATCTGTTATATGGGTCCTCATACTCTCCAAAATGAGCAATGCTTTTTTTCTGTGAAAAAATCCCCCCGGTCACTTGCTGTAGCACTCTGTCAGCCATTCCTTCATCAGGCTTTCTATCATCCACCCTTTCTTGTTGACTTTCACGACGATTTCTTTCGGGAGTTTTTCTTTTGGCATCGTCATCCGCTTAAAAATCACCATTGGTGCAAGCTTTTGCCCGGATGCTGTGCAGCTCAGAACGGAAGTGAAATGTGTTCTTTCTTGGCCAGTTGTTTTCAGCGTGACGGACGATTCGCCTTTCTTGTTAACAGTCCTAGTGAGAGGCAGGACAAACGTCAAAGGTACTTCATCCATATTTATGATGTTGTCTGGTCCGATGGAATTCTTGGCTATCTTTGTTTGATTGAATTTGCGGAAGTTTGTAACTTTTTCCTCGTAGTCGGGAGGGAGTTGCTGACACAGTCGTCCGGGCCGTTTCGTCTCATAAATCTGAGACACCACGATGGTCCACCTATAAAATCTTCAATCTTCTTTTCGGTGGCGATTGTTTTGGCTTTCAGTTGGATCTGCATGGTGGAAACGCCTCGGCCGTTTGCTTTTCTTACCTCTGAAAGCTTTTGTCGTCTTTTTGCATTGAGTCAGTTCTTCACGCTGCCGTCTCCAACGTCTCACCATCGATTCATTGATAAGCTTACGTGCAGCAGCTTTATTTCCTTGTTCGACAGCCAGATTGATCGCCTTTAACTTGAAAGCTGCATCATATGCATTTCTTTGTGTGTTTTCCATGATAAGGGTGAGTGCATGGAGCGCAAAATAAATGACTGATCTGAAGAATTTAGTGTGAGTGCGTTTAATTTAATTCGAACAGTTTTATGGGTCCACTGTGAACTGTTCGGTAATTTCATTGGTCCGATGTGAAGCTAAATGTATTGGCGGCATGAAGTTCGTTACCCGTAAAAATCCATAAATTAGCCGAATTGTTGTTTAAGCCGCAGGGTTCAAAGCGTGTGAAAAAAGTAGCGGCTTATAGTCCGGAAATTACGGTATTTTATTCCACCTAACCACCAGAATTGGTTCCTTGAGCACTCAATAGCACTGTCCTGCACAGGTCAACCTCCTAATGACCCAAGATACTCTATCTTTCGGTGTCAACAGAAAATTTGTGCCCTTTAACCTCGGCGGGTGCCTGTTGCAATCTGGTCCCTCACTCTCAGGAATGGGGCCTGTCTGGCAAAATTGGATTGCTCTGGGTTAATGGTCTGCTTGTATATGGATATAGTATGTTTGGGCCATTCTCACTCTGGGGGCGTGTTGGTTCCACCCAGTAGTGTTTCCCATTTGGGACCTCTTTGACAAGGTGGGGACAGACTTCTCTGCATCAGAAGAGTCAAGCCATTGCCCCCTCCGATTCTCCTGGGCAGATGACACCATACCACTAGGGCAAGCTGCTCTCAGCCACTCTGCAGAGACACCTACAGCAGGAACACAGGCTGCTCCTGGTGGCCCCACTTTCAGGCTAGGGATGACATGGTTTCCACTCCATGTTACAGCCCACCATGACGCATCCCAGACAAGGAAGATCCCCTGTCCCATCTCAGAAGTCTGCCCTGGTACCACAACCCTCACCAGCTCCATTTTTGGGTCTAATGATTACAGCAACCCCGCGACCCGGAAACGGATAAGCGGTTTAAGATGAATGAATGAATGAATGAATGATGACTGCAGGGCCAGACACCGCTAGCCGACTCTATCCATAACTTTGTGAAATTCCAGCACACAATACAATCTGTGCATCACTCTTTAAGCCCTTGAGTTTGAAAGCCTTCTCATACAAATATAAGACCCGAATGAAGACCCCTTCCGCCCTGCGGATATCCAGAATGGAAGAACAGTCAGAGACATTATATGCTGGAATGACGTCATACATTAGGCCATTAACCACTAATGCCCGGAGCTGTCAAATATATACAAATTAGGTTATGTTCTTTGCACCCAGTGGGGCATAAGGCATCTTCGTCCACGTATCACGGTCTTTGGCAGCCAGTTGCGCCTCACCCCATGAGAGACCCATCTCCAGCAGCTCAGCCTCTACAGTTCTGCACCAGGTGCTCTTTGGCCGGCCGCCTTTACTTTTCCCTGGTGCTGTCCATCTGAGGGCCATTTTGGGGTTCCGCTGTGGGGGCGTTCAAAGTACGTGTCCAAGCCATCTTAGTCGATGGTTTTTGATTTCCGTGATCACGTCTCGTGATCATGGAAATCATCTTTATGTAGAGTTCCTTGTCTGAAATCTTATTTGGCCAGATTATATGACAGATCTTTGTCAAGCAGCCATTATAGAAGGAGCTGACTTTAGTCATGTCACACTTGCTTATTCAGTCTGCACTCTGCCCCATATAATAGAACTGGCTTGAAAATGTTATATAGGTGGATCTTGGTTTTGAGGCTGTAAATGTTGGACTACAAAATGTTATGGAGTCTTGTGTAGGTGTTGCGGGCTTTTCCAAGTCTGCGCTGGATGTCTTTTTGGACAGCATTGTCTTAGCTGGTCAGGCTACCGAAATACACAAAGTCATTGATGACTTCAAGCGTCTAATTATTTATGGGGATGTTTGCATGTGTGCTGGTATTGATGGACATAACTTTGGTTTTGGTGGTATTGATAATGAGGCCTGTTTGGTGGGCAAATTTAGTGAGGTGATTACTTTTCTCTTGCAGGTGTTTTGTAGCGAGAGTGTCAGCAAAGTCAAGGTCTTCAAGCTAAATTCTAAATTCTGACAAAACTGAAGTTATTGTACTCGGCCTTAAGCACCTTAGAGAAACCCTATCAAATCTTCTAATCAATCTGGATGGCATTACTTTGGCTTCCAGCTCCACTGTAAGAAAGCGTGGAGTAACTTTTGACCAGGACATGTCCTTTGTCCCTCACATAAAACAAATCTGTAGGGCAGCTTTCTTCCACCTGCGAAAACATTAGGAAAATCAGAAACATCCTCTCTCAAGATGATGCAGAAAAACCAGTCCATGCATTCGTTACTTCTAGGCTGGACTACTGTAAGTCATTACTATCTGGATGTCCAAACTAATCCTTGAGAGGACTTCAGTTAATCCAGAATATTATCTGCTGCACGTGCTGCTGCATGAATATTAACAGGAACTAGAAAAAGGGATCACATTTCTCCTGTTTTAGCTGCTCTTCATTTGGTGCCGGTAAAATTCAGAATAGAATTTAAAATCCTTCTATTAACATATAAAGCTCTAATGACCAAGCTCCATCATAGTTCCTTACTGTCCTGGTAGGCCACTCTGCTCTCTAGATGGAGGTTTACTTGTGGTTCCTAGAGTCTCCAAGAGTAAATCGGGAGGCAGATCTTTCAGTTATCAGGCTCCTCTTCTATTGAACCAACTTCCAGTATCAGCCCAGGGGACAAATTTCAAGACCAGGCTTAAAACTTTTCTGTATGACAGAGCTTATAGTTAAAAAGTTAAAGTTCATTTACTCTTTAGCTATGCTGCTATAGGCCTAGACTGCTGGGGGAAGCACTGAGCACCGCTCTCTCTCTCTCCCCCCTGCATGCGCTGACATATCAATAACCATGTTTCTCCGAAGTCCCTGCTTCTCCCAGTTCTAAGCATGTGTACTGTATTTACTAACCATGTTTTCCCGAAGTCTCTGTCTCTCCCAGTTCCTCTCCTCTCTCTCCCTGTCCTCATCCTGCAGGTGGTGAATCATCACCATCCCATGTTCCTGCAACGCCTGCTGCTCCCACATCTCCATGAACTCCATACAGCATCTTTTCTATGAACTTCATACAGCATCATATGCTCCTGCCTGTGCCTGTATTGAATATCCCCTCCTCCTGCTCTCAGTCTCTCCCTACTCCACCCAACTTTGTCCCCCGCCTCTCCCGTGTCTCTCTCTCTCCCTCAACCCCATCGGTTGAGGCAGATGGCCGCCCCCCTTGAGCCTGGTTCTGCCTGAAGTTTCTGCCTCTTAAAGGAAGTTTTTCCTTGCCACTGTTGCAAGTGCTTGCTCATGGGGGGATCTGTTGGGCCTCTTTAAATAATTTTATAAAGAATTTGGTCTAGACCTGCTCTATATGTAAAGTGCCTTGATGTAACTTTGTTATGATTTGGTGCTATACAAATAAATCTGATTTGATTTGAATCTATTTGTTTGTCTGTCTTTAAAAGACATGCAAACTCTAGGCTGAAGAAAGAGCTCAAACTTTATCTTTTTCTTCTTTATCCTCAACATTTATGAAAAATTCATGCAGATTGGAAAATAACAACAATTCATGTCCAAATAACGTTTGTTGACAGTCCTGCCTCTGAACCAAGCTGACAGAGTCCTGCCTCTAGTTGTGGTCCTTTATCCACTGCTCAGTCCACTGCACTATTTGCTCCAGGTTGTGCTCCAGATCTTCAGGAGTGTTGCTGGACAACTGGTGGACAATCTCTTCTTTATAGGCTTCCATGGCTTCCTCATAGATGGTCTGAAAGATCTCACACTGCACATTGTCCTGAAGCTTTTTCACAGAGTAACCCCTGTAAGTCAGACAGAGCACTTCAGACTGGGATCAGAGAGACAAACATCTGTGCACACAAAAAGACTCTGTGAAACAAACTGATAATTATAGACAGCAGTGATTGGATTTATAAAAAAGACATGGTTCTGACAGTGCATAGTAGGTAGGTAGTGACCTCTGGGTTGGAAACCACTGCTCCAGTTTATGGAGAAATACCAAAATAAATTGCTGGTAAGATTAAAAAGTAGTTGATGTCACAGTTGGTTCATTGACATTCCTCAGTGGAATGCAACAGTTTATGTACTGCTCACATTCTACTGGCATGAAAATATCATGACATCACGACTAGTAGGGCACTTACATGTTAGACTGGTTTATAATGTAATACTAGTAAAAATCCTCACTGTGTGAAAAACTCTTTTTAATGAACACTGTGTACACTGACCACAGCCCCGTAGTTTATCAACATTACTACAAAACTATCAGTTACTGTGTTTACATGCTCTTTAGTATCCCGGTTTTGAGGCTTATCCCAGCTTTGAGCATAACCGGGATATGTTTACATGGAACACAGAGAAACCCGGTTATTCATATCCCTGTATACATGATGAATCACTGGATCCTATCTGCGCAGGCGTGTGTTACGTCTTATACGTCTTTTGTTTACAGTTGCCCCGCAACAGATGGAGGGGGAATTCTAAAATAAAATAAAAATGAGACCTCTGTGGCTTCTAGCGGGCTTAGCCTTGTTAAGTACTCATGCAGCATTACAGCTTTCATCATATTAGCTTTTATCAGCTTTCGTCGCTCCAGTAATGTGATGATCTTGTTGCCACCATGTTGTTTGTATATCTGGCGCATCACTCTGGTGCCTGCGCAGACAGTGCGCAGCCGTCAGAAACCGGAATATGGCGTATATGGCGTATACCTGCTCCAGTATCCCGGCTTCTATTGGAGTACTCCAGGTGGCAAAGCCGGGTTTCTCGAAGCCGGGAAAAGAGCATTACCTGGTTTCTGAATTCAAGATATGGTGCTTACATGCACAAACACAAAAACGGGATACCTCAAAAACCCCATCAAAACCGGGATACTGAAGACCATGTAAACACAGTAACTGATAGTTTTGTAGTAATGTTGATAAACTACGGGGCTGTGGTCAGTGTACACATTATTCTCGTGTGAATAGTGTAGTGCGTTTAGACTCTCGGACTAGGGCTTTCACAATCATAAAATTTTAGTTGATGATTAATCGCGATACTAATAATTGTGATTAATGATTTAAACATATTTTTTGATAATTTTATGCCACTATTATAATCCTATAGTTTAATAATACACACTGCCTCCAATTAAATCCATGATGTTAATGTCATAGATGCTCATTGAAATACTGCTGGCAAATATTAGAAATTAAGCCCCTCAAGATAAACTGTTTGTGGCGCTATATCTGCAGCACATTCAAATCAGCTCCCAGGTTTCCCTTTACTTTGGAATACCCGTTTGTGAAGTATTGTATGGCTCAGCTATTTGTTACTCCACAGATCAGCAGTCTAAGACAGACTACGCAGTAAGACAGAGCTCGGCATAGTCTCAATTAGGGCTGAAACGACTCCTCGAATAATTTGAGTACCTCGATTACAAAAAATGATCGAGGAATTTCCTCTGCCTCAAGGAATCGTTTAATTTTTACAGAGCACAACGCGCTGACGTTACGCACGCAAAGGAAGAAAAAAAGAGTGGGCAGATGTGTTTGGTTTTAGCAGCGAGAAGATAGAAACAGAGCGCAACAAGTCATACTCCAAAAGCCAAATCCACGGAGGGGAAAACAATCAAGAGCTCTCCATTGACTTCGTATTGTGTGAAGGTGTCTCTTGTCACTCTCTGTGTGCCAGCAAACACAAAGAAATACCCAAAAGCTGCCAGGTGGTAGTGTGCGCTACTAACAGAGTAAAGAACCCTGATCCAAGTTTTTATAAGCTGCCGAACAGAAAAAATTAGCCTTTAAGACGAGAGAAGTGGAAACAGGCAGTAAGACGAGAGGCGCTGGCGGCACATCAGCCTTGAGGACCGGGCAGTCAGAGTTGGCTGGTTTATGGTTCATCATTTAACCTAATAGCGATAAAAACCAAGCCTTGCATACGTTAGGCTACATCCACACCACTACATTATTTTAAAATAGCTTTTTATAACCTAAATATTTCAAATGGGGTTAAAACATAGTTGATGGATGTACGTTAGCCTTGGTTAGCTTCAGCTCCTACAGTTTGCCTGGCCAATTCAGCAACCTTAACTTAGAGTTAAAAAGAATGAATGTGCATTGCTTGATTATTTTTTTTATTAGCTTTATAAAATTTAACATTACATCCCTTATGTTACAAAATATTCTAATAAAAGCTTGACATGAGAAGAGTATCCAGTGAGGGCTAATTGCTTGTAATTTATCTTCCTTTTTGTTAGAAATATACACTCACATAACAATGAGAAATTACAGATCTTTGGATGCTGATAACTCCTTTTGTAAGTGAATGGATCCAAGTTGTATTCCACCATAAACCAGCCAACTCTGACTGCCCAGTCTTCAAGGCTGATGTGTAGCCGATGACGACGCCTCTTGTCTTATTATCTGTATCTACTTCTTTCGTCTTCAAGGCAAATTTTTTCTGTTTGGCAGCTTATAAAAACTTAGATCAGGGTTCTTTACCCTGTTAGTAGTGCACTCTGCCACACAGCAGCTAATTGTGTTTGCTGGCACACGGAGAGTGACAAGAGACACCTTCACACAATACAAAGTCAATGGAGAGCTCTTGATTGTTTTCCCTTCCAGTGTGGGCAGGGCTTAAATGCACTCTGTCACTATGGAGGAAAGACGTGACGACGACGAAAGCAATGGTAAAGATAAATGTTGATTGTGTAAAAAAGGAAACTAATTGTTCATTATTAAGTGAAATGTCTTATTTTCTCATTTATATTTATAATTGCTCTTTAATTAAACAAAAATATGTTTTATCCGATTGCTTGATTAATCGATGGAATTTTCAGTAGAATACTCGATCACTAAAATATTTGATAGTAGCAGCCGTAGTCTCAATTGTATATAGCATGATAATAGTTAAAGCATGAGATAAAGCAATCAACATATTGAAAACACAGCAAACAATTACACTGATACCAGGCATTCTTTATGTGGTCATGTTTTTAGTGGCATTTTTTTGTGGAGAACTTGTTCACAGCAGCTTATCACTCAGCTCCTGCTACTTCTTTAAACTAGGAGCTGATCCGAAACTATTATTTAACAACACTGACCATGGATAAGTGCTACACACAGTCACACCTCAAAATATCAGTAAAGTGTCACTTTGAAGTCAGACTGGGCTTTCTAGTGGCACTGATGAGTGGCAACCTAGGGTTAGGGTTGGCTCTGTGTCCATAGTCAGTTTTTTTACTTGTATTGGACCCACGTGGTGGGCAATGAGTTTTAAATATATATGTACAAATCACATAAGCTCCAGGACACCTAACTTTCCCCGTAGGAATAATGTAGGATCTAACAAATGTATTCACCTGTTCTCTAGTCGTGTGAAGAGCTGGCTGTTGTCTGTGCGAAGGACAAAGACGATGTGAAACCAGCGTTCAGGAAACAGGTCACAGCCATGATAGTCGAGAATCACGCCACCATCTGTCATTTTCTCCTCCAGCTCATCCACCACCTCACACAGGATCACAGTATTTACATGAGCACAACTCAGTTTCACCAACCACAAGAATTCAGCTCTTTCTGTTACTACACACCACTTCCTCCCATCACTCCATTGTGAGGTGTACAAGCAATTGTGTTTTACCAAAATCTAACCAGCACCTTGCTAGTTTTGTACAAATCAGTTTATGCATTAAAGATCAACATATCAGAACCAAGGTCAAAGCTTTCACGTGTGTTTCGACTCACCCTGTCCTCATCCAGAATTGGACACTGGTACTCTTCATCATAGCCATCGTAAAGTTGTCCTGAAAGAATCAGAGTCAGTAGAACAGTGCAAGGATAACATGTATTTCTGTTTTTCTATGAAGTCCAAATGGTGCACATTCAAAACCTTGGCAAAGATCTAATGCAGTTGCATCTCCTACAGTACAAGGGCAGTGACCAATGAAGTGAAAATGAATGTGCTCTAACCTCAGTGAATGTCACATGTTTTTTGTTTCAGTATATATTTACCTTCCTGAGCCAGGTCTCCTATGTTGATATAGCACAGTCCCGTCCGTTGGGCAAGCTCCTTACCTAAAGTGGTCTTTCCAACACCAGGAGTTCCTGAGCAGGGAGTGGATAGACATCTCATATTAAGATTAGATTTCATTCTAAAGTGCACACATTCAATTTTTGATAAATTTAATTGTGCTGTATGCATACTGCAACATCTAACTATGGCCAACAGGAACGTTGGTGATAGATAAACGTTATAGCCCACACTAGCCTGCTGCCCCTCTGTGTGGAAGTTTGTTTATTGTTCTGCTGCAATTAACATACCATCATTTATCATTATGTTTGCAGTTTGGATTTCAGATTACCTATCTAATGTTTTTTTAATTTCAGCTACTTGTAGGCTATTCATGATTACATTGTGTGTGGGCGTTTTGTCTTGAATGTAGGATATTTGTTGTGAATAAAGAAAGATTAATAAAGATAGGCATGAAAAGAAAATTTTCTCCTTGTTGAATCTATCCATTCCCCACAAGTGGGGCGTGCCCCACACTTTGAGAACCACATTAATCACAATTCTTTGTATGGCAATTAATCATCAACTACAATTTCATGATCGTGACAGCCATACTCAGACCTTTACCTGCAACACTCTTAATAACTGACTTAAATACTTTTTAATGCTGTTAGTTCATTATTAGTCTAACAAATATTCAATCAACTGGCCAAATTTTCCATCACCACTTGATGTACTGTGGTAGGTAGTTTACAGTCTACACATATACTCTATATAGTAATGCTGGGCGGTATACCGGTTCGTACTGAAAACCGGTTTTTATACTTGTTATGATATGAATTTTTCATATACCGACAACACCGGTTTAAATAGCCTAAACATATCTGGAACGCAGCGCGTTGTTAAATTGTTTCACAGGGGACCGTTTTCATTGCTGTGCCGCTAAACACGCATTGAACAGAGCGGAAATAATAGTGGAGTTGCTGAGCGTGGTGGACATGGACATAAAGAATAGACGCTGCATCAACTGCTAACTGCCTATTTGCGCTGACGAACCGTGGGGCCGCCATCTTGGACCGGTCACCCGCTACACTCTGTAATCTGTTTGGCAGGTGCAATGAACTGGCAGCGCATTTAATCAATCATAACTCACTGAATACTACACTGATTTTCATGCTTTTAAAAAATTTTTTTTTTGCTGCAAACGTCATACATGTAGCTATGAAACTAAAATCTGCACCTTCCACACCATCAGGTAAAACCGACAAAGCTAAAGGACAAACGAACAGACAGCACTTTGTGGGGCCATGCTAACCTGTAGGCTATTAATACTTGTGCACAATGCACAATAGTGATGACCATGGATTGAAATAGGCTATTCTTAGCCAATATGCAGTATATCTTCTATTAATCAGTGGAAAATGTGGTCAACACTGAATCATGCATGAAAAAAAATAAAATAAAAATACCGTCAAATACCGTGAAACCGGAGTAATTCTGAAAAATACTTTGATATAGAATTTTGGTCATACCGCCCAGCTGTACTATGTAGTATAAGCCTGTTGCCATTTTGAACATTTCCCTGTAAACAAACAGGAATCATTTTTCAATAAAAAGTGAAAAAATTTTCTTATGACAATTAATTATCAATAACTCATTTTATGTACATCTACATTGCTTATAACTTCTCCTCTTAAGGAAAACACTGATTACACCTTGAATGATCTTGTTAAAAAAAAGTATTAATTGAGTTTTCTCTTAATTTATTCAATGATCATTTTATGTTTTATGTAATGATTTTACCTGCCTTCTTGTAATTTTTTGTATCTGTAAAGCACTTTAAATTAGCCTGTGTACGAATTGTGCTCTATAAATAAAGTTGCCTTGCCTATAAGGCTTATACTAAAAAAAAAAAAAAAAAAAACACACCATACGATCTTACTTTCATTTTTACTCCATTAAATTGTCCCACTATTTTTTTTTATCCAGTATGACTACAGCTTTTCTGAATACTTACTTTTGACTCCAGGGTAGTCTTGCCCAGTCAAATAGTGAATCAACGTTTCCAAACCACTTATACGTCTATGGTCTACAGGCTTGGGTCAATATTTTACGATTAACTGGGTCAATTATTATACATCATTTGCGATGTTATTCAAGAATCGCCACAATATCAGATATTGCTATTATTCATCCCAACTTAATTTGATACATTCTAGGTATAACCAACAACTGTTTTATTGTGTGAATATCTAGTTGCAGTACATTAATGGGACAGTATTGTACAGGTCTTACAGACCCTGTACTTCTAAACGGATATTTTCGGACAAAGAGGAGGGCCCCCTTGCAACATCAAGGTCGATGACGATGTTACCGAAACAAATACCTCCTGTTCAGAGCTGTAACACTACTCTTGATTTACTGAAACTCTGTTGTGTCTTATATTTAGTTTAGGCCCAGCAGCTTGTGGGAAGCTTGTGAAGAGCTAGCTCAGGAGTTGTGTGTCACCTGTTAACAGAATGTTGGGTCTCTTCCTGGTCTTCATAGCTTTTCAGCAGTCAGTACGTATCTGGCCGACGCTATCTGAAAAACAGAGAAATTGTTTTATCCGTTCCCGCAATTTTTCACAGACTCTTTAGATCCATGCGTGAAGAAGACGAACCTGAATCAAAGCTGACAACGTGGAAGACCTCCAGAACAAACATAGATGTTCAGCGTCACAACCGTACAAACATTGCAGCCAAATGAGACTTCACGACACTTTTACGTCAGTGGTCTGTAACTTGCGGTACTCCCAGTCCGCAGATTTTGAACTGTGTTTAGTTCTTAACTAACTCTAATACAACTTTCAATTTGATCCACGAGTTGTTTATTAATACACCCGAAAACGGAGTCAAAGTGACGGGACCACCGAGGTCCAGTTCACACACACCAGATGGTCGGTAAGACGGTAAGTTAACATCATGTCACCATGTTAGCTTTATTGAAACTAGTTAACTGACACCACTACCCCTCTACCAGACCATTCGATGCCATTTGAACATTATTATTCAGAAAGATTCAATGTTCAATGTTCAAATGTTCTGTGGTCAGGGGTGTGATACTTTAAACCTTCAGGTGGGTCTTACGTGGATATGTGTAGATATTTGAGTCCCAGCACAACAGCTAGTAAAACAGGCAGAAACCTGACCAACCACTGAGTCTTTTTAACACCATCGCTACCACCCAGTTCTCAGTGCTGCTGAGGTCCCCAGTTGTACGCTGAGATACTCCCCTCCATGTGAAGGTCGACGACGAAGGATGAACAGGCCTCCTTCGGTTGATAAAGCTGCTTCACGCAGAGTAAGTTTATTAACTTGATCGTTACATTGGATGATACACGATTTCCAGAAGCCAGATGTCATAAGTAAATTATCCGATGAGCATGTTTACACAGTTATACAGACAGGATGTTTTTTTTATTTTGACCAATTGATATTTATGTGGTTTAGCTAAATAAGAGGAAAACTTAGGTATTGCAAATGGGTTTATTAAACAAAATCCCCATAAACTGAACATCATAACATTTAAGATGGAGAGTTTGTGGTACTAATTTGAAATAGTTTTTTACCGAATCACTTCTGCAGCAGATGAACTCCTTCTGTTGTTTGCGCTACAGAGGAAGACTGTGAAATTTTGTGCTGAAGAACAACTTTGTTTTTCTTTTTGGCAATTTTTTCAGTAAGCATTTGTCCCTCTAATCAACTGCTTCCAGAGTATTAAAAATTTGATTCCCCATCTCCTATGTTTAACTAAAGATTTGCATCTTACTGTTTCCCACTTTCCTTATTTCCGTAGTCATAGTTCACATTCACAACTTATAATGTATTTTTAAAATTTCTTCAAAAATAGCTAATTTGAAGAATAACTGCCTCAGTAGCAGGTAGTGAGGTGCTAGTTCTTCACATAAGGTAGTTTACATCACCCTTTGTATCATCTAGTCCTGTCAAGTAATCTTGTCTAATGTGGCTGTTTTGCAAACATTGAAAATAAAAGTTATTTTAAAAAATATCATATTTTTTTAAAAGCATTACATCCATGAGAGGTCTCTGCAGACTCTTTGAGCTCTTTATGCACCCTAAAATTTAAAAATGTAATCATGAATCTTGAGTCCTTTTGTGTGACTGTGTTTCCCACAGGTGAATCACTGGGTGAATCCATCTTTCACTGATTTGTCCAGTGATCGTTTCTCTCTGCTTGGGAGGAGGAAAGGCAGCCAGACTTCATCTTGCACTATTAAACCCAAGAGGAAGAGAAAAGGAGAGGCCAGCATCTCAGACCCTCACATGTCCTGCCTGCTGAAAGACTCAGCCCAGAGGGACCAAGATGAACCTTGGGTAGACATATATTTGCCCCGTTCACAGGTCAGTATCAGTACTGTTTGTTTTGGTGTCCATAAATATATGAAAATGGGCTCACCCTCTTGATATGCAGACTGAGGACACACATACCAATAGATCTTAACTCATTTGGCATTAGCAATTTATTTGCAGTATCAATATATAAAAGAAGAAAGCCCGACGATGTAGCTCAGTGGTAGAGCTGCATGCTTTGCATGCAGAGGCCCCAGGTTCAAACCCCAGCCAATCAGTGCTTGTGCTGGTCCCAAGCCCGGATAAATAGGGTGGGCTTGGGACCGGCTCAAGCCACTGTTTATGTGGCATGCGCTCTAACCACTTGACAACCAGAGCCGCATGAAAGAGAATTTCCAGCATGTTACAGGTTACAGCTTGTAATAATTGTTATACAATGACCAAATCAATGTCTAAATCTTGTAAATGAACTACATGACAAATAAAATACTGTCCTCATCATTTATTTATATCATGTGTTGGTTCTTCTAGGCAGTAGTATTTTTTCCACGTTAAATTATTATGATTAGAATGCCTGTAGTACAGGTCTGGAACAGGTGTTCTATGCATCTGTGCGTGTGTGTCTGTATACAGGTTGAGTTGGCTGTCCACAAAAAGAAGATAGAAGAAGTGGAGAACTGGATGAGAGTTCAAACAATCTCATCCAAGGTGACTCTTTTTTTTTTTTTTAAATTGGAGTCTATGAAACCTTGACCCAGATATCTGTCTTCACTGCATTATTTCTGAGTTCTAACCTTTTCACATGGTGATAGTAACAACACGCCCACTTTCATCTTTCATGTCTGGGCAAAAGACCTGTCTGCAACTGAGTTTAGCATGTCTAATCTAAATTGACAAATGTTGTCTTTGGAAGTTCAAGATTCACCCACTTCTTGTCATAAGCAGGGTGGCATCTTACTGCTGACAGGACCATCAGGCTGTGGAAAGACAGCTACAGTTCAGGTTCTGTCTCGGGAGCTGGGCTTCAGTATTCAGGAATGGATCAACCCCACCAACCTGGATGTGTACAGCAGCAGTCAGAAGAATGGTCAGAATACCTTTTTTTTTTTTTTTACACCAGCCTCACACTTGTCACAAAGAAGAAAGGGAAGAAGCATTATTTATGTAGAAATGAAAATTACATTTTTGATATAAAATAATGTCCAGAAGGAAATGCTTTGCATTGTGCGAGTGCTTTATTTAGAGAGGTGTTTCAAAGAGTTAGTTGTAACAGTGTTTGTCAATGGTATTTTCAAGTGAATGAAGATTAAAAACTCCAGTGTGAGGAATAATCTCTGGTACATATGTTACTCTTACATGTTTTCCTGATTGTCTGTGGTTTGTCAGAGTGCGGGGTGAATGGGTTGTCCAGCAGCTCTCAGTTAGCCCAGTTCCAGGAGTTCTTGCTGAGAGCCAATAAGTACAACTGCCTCAGGATGACAGGTGATGAAGGAGCTGCACACAGGAAGCTAATACTGGTGGAGGTTTGTACTAAATGTTTAACTGGATTTTACCTGTCCTGCATTTATCACAGTTTATTGTATTAAATACTCAGGGTGTCATTCCTGTACAGTTCAATGCTAAGTTTAGCAGCTCAAAGGCAACCAATGAGTAGCAACAGAACAGCAAAGAGCTGATCAATATCACTTGAAATATAAATCATGACATATTTAAAAAATGAAACCATATTTTATTAAATCCTCCAGTGCTTGAGATGAACCATCATCAGGTTGACCTGTAACTGATCATTACTATGAATAATGTTTAATTAACAAATCCTGTAGTTAAGAACCTGTTTAGGCATTTGTTTTCTTTGAGGTAAGTAAATAAGTAATACAATAGATTTGAGGAACACATAATGGGTTGTGTATGAGAACCATTGTCATCGTGGTGAATTCTAGAATGTAATAAATGGTTGACTATCAGGGGTGTAACAAATAAACAATTTGAATCGAAAAAATTGGTATTGATTTAAAAGATGTGAGTGCATCGGTACATGGAACCGTGGATAGGTCTGAATGTAGCATGAATCAAAGTTTTGAATTAGTTTTATGTTTCTGTGCTACTGAACCCTCCGTCTGCTAGAACTGGTTGGTTCATGAATCAGCCAGATTAATGACTCAAATCTTCATTCTGAATCATGAATCAGAATTCATTTCAATTCAGGTGGCAGGGGGTGCTGGAGCCATCCCGGCTCCCATTTGGCGAGTGTGGGGTACACCCCGTACAGGTCGCCAGTCCATTGCAGGGCCAACACATATAGACAGACAAAGATGAACAACCACTCACACTCATACTTACGGGCAATATAGAGTCACCAATTAAACTAAACAAGCATGTCTTTGGACGGTTGGAGGAAACCGGAGCACCCCGAGGAAACCCAGGCAGGTATGTTAGAACATGCAAACTCAGCAGAGAAAGGCCCCAGGCCCGGGAACTGAACTCACAACCTTCTTGTTGCGAGGCAAGAGCGCTAACCACTATGCCACCCTGCTGCCCTGGTATTGTACATCATGTATCTAAATACCCCTGTTAACTATGTCATTTAAACCAAGAATTGATATTAACATAAATTTGATAAGACTGAATTCACTGAGGTCGTGGTTAGAACTAATCCACTAGTCTAAAGCACCTTTGTTTACTTTCCTGTGGTTGTACACTCAAGTTAACATCATCATCATTCCCTCAGGATTTGCCAAACCAGTTGTACAGGCAGCCGGACAGCCTGCACGATAACCTGAGGTGAGGGCAGCTCCAGTTTGAGCCTCTGGGGCCTTTATTGTTGAGTCATGTGTCCAGTTGTTAATGACCTTTCTCCAGGATATTATCCATTGGTTGCATTCACCACAGTGTGTATGGTATCCTGTGTACTCTGTAAGAGACACTGCAAGTACCTATGTGTTTTCCAGGTGCTTTGTGAAGACCAGTCAATGTCCCCTGGTGTTCATCATGTCAGACAATCTGCCTGGAGACAGCCCGTCACGCTGTCTGTTTCCCAAAGAGATCCAGGAGGAGTTGGACATCAGCAACATCAGGTTCCAAGAGAAATTGATGTTTAGACCTTTCTTAGTTAGACCCTTGGGCATAGGAATCATTTAAAATGTAGGTGGGACAATCTAAATGGGGGGTGCACCTCCCCTTAAAAATGTTGAACAGAGTGGATGTCATCTGACTTTACTGTTGGTACATTTGTAATTACAGAAATTGATTTTATGACTCACTCAGAGCCAGCTCGCTAGTAACATAGTTAGTAACATAGCTAACTATGTTACTAGAGACTGACACCAGTGATGACTTACTGTCCTTTTCTTTTAAGGAAATATCCTTATGTCCATGTTGCCTGGGTTAGAGGATATATCAAACTCAGAGGCTGTAGTTTATACTAACAATCACATGAAAATGCTGGCAAAGTAGCATTAGCACTTATTAACACTGGCTCCAGAACTTCATAATTAGACCAATGATACCAGTCGGACTACTGTGACTGATTTCAGTAAGTTACAAATGTTCTGAACATTTTGTTATGAGATAATTTGAACCTTAATTCAGCTACCTGCTAACTGTGTATCTTTCCATAGCAAGCAACAGCAGCGCCCTGTGTGTGTGTGTGTGTGTGTGTGTGTGTGTGTACACGTGCGTGCGTGCTCGCTTGCTCATGCTTGTGTGCGAGAAGCTGCTGGTAAGAGTGAAAATGTTGAGTGGAGTTTCAATTGAGTGAGATTTACGTTTTCTCAAATTGTTACGTTTTCACCCTCATGTAATTGTAATTACACACATTGTAAGACCCCAATCAGAGGCTGTGCAGTCCCACCTGTGTGGTGATGGAATTAACTCTCAGGGAATGTTGCTCTTGTGCCTTTAATGCCGCATGGACAAAAGAAAATGTTTCACATATATGCTCCTCACTGACTTTATTGTTCTAATCTGTAGAGACAGCATATCCTAGGCAGAACCCGATTCTTGGTCTGCAGACAGATTGGAGGTCACTCGTGTAAACCTGATGCTAAGATATTTACTTTGTTCAGCTCAACAGAAACTGTCAAATTCAAATACACATAATGTGGGTATAAAGTATTAATGAGACACCAGGGACAGGGAAATGCAGGGTTCATGTTTCCACATGGTACTTGAATAATTTTAGAAATCTTGCTTGCACATGTAACTCAGAATGTAGACACAACTTCGGTAGATGAGTGCAAAAACCTTCTTTGTAGTCAAGGTCAAACATTAAAGACGAGTCACATAAACCAAAACGCAGGTCTGAATGGATGGAGCATGGAGGACGGAGAGCCACCTTGTGTTTCAGGCATACTATATCATATCTGCACCTTACCAGAAGTTTACAAGTGTCATTAAAGCTGTCATCCAGCATTGAAAATCAATGGCACAGTTTACAGTGGCACATACAGGAATTAATTCAAGTAACAGTTAATTGTCCTAGTGGCTTTTATTTCATGATCATTTCATAGGCAACTTTTCTGCCTCTCTGCTGTGTCATGATTGGATTAACAGGCTGTTGAATTAAATAATTTGGCATCTCATTAACGTGTCTGTCCAAGGGACTTTGAAATATGTTTTCTTGGTTTCCAGTTTTAATCCAGTGGCACCAACCTCAATGATGAAGATCCTGACCCGCATTGCAAACCTTGAGGCAAGGAAGGTGAGTTGCAGCTCCACATTTGTCTCTATCTTTTGGTATATCTTTTTTCCAAGAGTATATTTTACTATAATTACATGCAGAGCTGTGGGAGGATATGTGTCCCAGACCAAGTGTTGGAGACATTGTGTTCTGGAAGCTCAGGAGATATTCGCAGCGCTATCAACAGTCTCCAGTTTTCCTCCCTCCCAGGTCAGAGGTTAATCCATGTGCTTCTGTAAGGGCAGGTGTGGTTCGAGCAGCTGATCTCAAAGACCTTGCTGTTTTCTTTTAATGTAACTCTGCAGACATTTCACTGGAGAGGAAGGTGTGGACAATTAAGGACAGACTAGTGACTTCTAAACCAAACCAGAGGAAAAGGTCCACACAGACAAAGGACCATGACAAGGAGAAGGCAATTGGAGGAAAAGATGCATCTCTATTTCTGTTCAGAGCATTGGGAAAGATCCTCCACTGCAAACGTAAGTGGTGTCTTAAGTCTTCACTTAAGCTTGTTCATTCTGTAGTCAAACCATTAGTCACTGGACCCTGCCATTAAAAACTATGTTTATGAAAACCTGATACATTCTCATTTCAGTTAACTTTATATTCCTCAAGCCTGAAGACTGTCAGAGCTCAGCCTTTATGTTTTCAGTCCCTCATTCTTATGAACCTGATCTCTTGGGAACACCTTGAGGACACATATTGGACTTGGACTCTGGGACTAACTGATTTCAAATGTTGTGTTCAAAGATCATTCTGACCTCTCAAACTTAAATTTTCATTGAAAGTAAAAAATAAAGTTTATTTATTTATTTCCTCGAAAGGTCAAAAGTCAACATCACATCATAATGTTTTGCAAAAACATTCTTGGTAATTATTCAATTCTTTAACTCAAGGAGATATGACTACGTTTACTGACATTTTTCTGGTTGATGGACTAGACATGGACATGAGGCAGTGATGCTTGTTCTATTTCTGCTGTCATGTCAAAGAACATATATGAAACCAAAATGATTAATGGTGAAACTCAACCCTGAACCAGTTGATCAATGATGCCAGTCAGTCAGAGACTGGTTTGGAGCCTGAGACTCGCACAGTTGTTTTATTTACAGGTCTTGATGTTACAGATTATCAGTTAATATCACCAAAGGACCCTGGTATCTGACTGGAATGTGTTGATGATTTTTTTACCTGACAGGAGAGTCTGTGCTCATGGCATAGCTACTGAGATGAGTAGATTAATCGCTGAAAGTCCTGTGCAGCAGAAGACTGACAACTGTTATGGTTTTAAATGAATGAGGAGATTGTAAATAGTTTGAATGCTGAGTTTTTTGCCATCAACAGGAGGGAATCATGAAGCCAGTGAAGTATCTCAAAGAGCTATTAGACCAGGTCTATCATCTCACCTGTCTCATCACCACAGAGATGTGTTATTAGTGGACCCTGAGGTGAACACATCTTTTCTAGATCAAGTAGGTTACAGTTTACCCTTTGGACCGCCCAGAACATGTTTGTTTGTCTCTCTCTTTAGCTGGTTGTTGAACGGTCACACATGTCTGGAGAGTTCTTCAACCTTTACCTCCACCAGAACTATCTGGACTTCTTCTCTGAAGTGGAGGATGTGGACCGAGCCAGCGAGTACCTGTCTGATGCTGACCTCCTCACTGCTAATTGGACCGTCAGTCTTTTCGTAGATGTTAAATTCTGTCGTCAGTTTATAACACACAGACTGGATTATAGCTCTGGAACCATCTAACAGTAGTAGCCAGAGAAGAAGAGTAAAGACTGACAGATGTAATAGTTTATTAACAGTGTGGATTGATTGTATATAAAGACTTGTGCTGTTTTCAGTGCCGCAGCACTATGGGGGATTATGCATCTTCAGTGGCCACCAGAGGACTCCTTCACGCTAACTCACAGCAGGTTTCTGTTGGCTTCAGACCACTGCACAAACCCAGCTGGTTGCTAATAAGCAAGAAGGTAAGACACACTGGGTCTGTTGCTCTGTCATTAGCAACAGTAGTGGTTCAGGGTTTAAGGCTAATT
Organism: Remorina albescens; assembly: GCA_034769265.1. Taxonomy (NCBI): domain Eukaryota; kingdom Metazoa; phylum Chordata; class Actinopteri; order Carangiformes; family Echeneidae; genus Remorina; species Remorina albescens. Next base: position 3,526,645 of record CM068485.1, read on the forward strand.
AAAACCTGGTGTAAGACAGGTGTTTGGCTAGTTTAAGACTTAATAAAAATCGAAGTTAAGAATGTTTTCAAGTTGGTTTATGACTGGTTTATAACCGTTTTAATAATGTTATTTAACATTTGTTGTTGGAAAAAAACACTATGTAATGCTCAATAGAATAAAGGGAAACAAACTAAAGTTATTTTGGTAATAATGTCAAATATAGAGCAGATGTTGATCTTCATTTGCTGTTACTGATCAACCAATGAACTGTACATCCAGGTGTCTCTAGTGATGATTTTTTAAAATATCCAATTAAAGTTGTTAATGTCAGCATTACTTCAGCACAAGTTTCTTGTGTTTACTCTGAATTCAGGTAAAAAACAGCAGTTACACAGGGCTGCTTCATCATGGCCTTGAACCCACTGGGGCCTCTAAGCCCTCAGCTTTACTGTGAGACAAAACAAGACAGTTGTGACAATATCCCGATACCTTGACTTTTAGCAAGGTTAAATTCTATGCTTGTTTATTATTTCAGTTTATGTTAAGTTTATATTGCATAAAGCATGATTAACAAAGTTGCAGACAGTCTGTAAGAACTCAGTCATTCAATGGACCACGTTATTTTTCACAGTCACACAGGATTTCATAATGTACAATGATCATAATTTTTATCATTACACATAATGATAGCAGTAGGTATAACATTCATTACAAAGTTTTAGAGCTCACTAACCTGAATATAAAGTGCTAGGACCAGATCCAACGATACAATCTGCTGCTGAGACAGAAAGCTCTGAGCTCTGATGAAACAATCACCAGTATTTTCACTTTAATAAGGCTCACAGTGTCTCACTGCTTTGCAGCAACAGACCGGTGTTGAGAATCCACTGGATGATGGGACTCCGACTCATAAATTTGTCAGTTGAATCGGATTTGGCTGTTCAATTCGCCTATTCATTCATTTTTTTTCACATAGACTGACTGGCAATCAGAAAATCATATACTAATCATGTAAAAGTCATATACATCCATGACTTCACTCAGTCTTCGAGCAATGTTTTTGGAAATGTTATCTGCGTACATTTTTGTTAGCCTCTATCTGTTTTAGCCTATTATTGTAAAACACTGATTGACCACAAACAAACCAAAAAAACCCTGCTATGATCTTGAAGAATCTTAGTCGACTGATGGGTCTCCGACAGATGATTCGACTCATCGACTTTCAGGAGGCAGGCCTCTAACATCCTAAGACACAGAGTATGTCTCAGATCAGTGGGTTTGGTGGAGAAACCATTGGACTATAGTTGGTAGGTTGCTCTTCATGTATGCTCTGGAAGAACCTGAAACAGTACAAACAAACAAATAAATTTTGAATCGACTAATGAAACTAACGTTTTTCCTGTCAGTATCGGGAGAACTGTCTGGCTGCCCAGTCCCTGTTTAGGAACTTCTGTGTCACGCCAGTCAGCCTACAGACCGAGCTGCTACCATACCTCGCCAAACTCACCAACCCCATGAGGAATGAAAGTAAGTTAGTGTAGCTGTGCAGACTTTATCCTCACTTTAACCATCACAACTAACCCGACCTTAACTAACTTAATCTAATTCTAACCTTAAACTTAAAAACAAGAGGAAACTAATTTTGACTGCATCCAAAGTTAATGTTATAAAGATAATGAAACCCTTTTTGCCGTGATAATTTGACATCTCACTATAGTTGAGCTGTTATGAGTCTGCTGATGAAGTTTGATTCATTCTGTGATTAATTATCTCCCAGCTCAGGTAGCTTTCATCCAGGATGTGGGTCAGATGTCCCTGAGCAAGTTCTCCAGCAGGTACAGAAAATTAATTTTATCCTCTCTCAATACAATCAGAAGATCTGACTGTTTCTACTACTTTAAGTAATATATAATTAGACTATATGTATCAGTAGTGTCTGATGAAGTACAATAATCACATTCTCAGTTTTAGTGAAACCTTTGATAGATATTAACCTACTCACTATTTATTCATTCATCCATCCATCCAAGGGAAATTAAGGCATCCGGTAGCTTGCTCAAGCACATAGATAACAACAACAACAACAACAAAAAAAACACTCACTGTTGTGAAAGTGAACAATGCTGTCAGCCACTGTCTATGATTGACAACAGCTTTCTAAAGGTCCTTTTTTCTGCAACTAATGAGTGACTCCAGCCCATCACAGAGCCAGCTTTCCTCACCAGCCTACCCAGCATTCTTCTTCTTTGTTCTGCCTCCCCAACACACTACAGCATATAAGAGAACACAGAAAATGACAGACTGGTAAAAATCAACAGGAGTTTGCTGCAGATGTTAGGACCCAACTTCAGGAAGTCTTAACCACCTCTACTCCTTGCTGCAGGCTGTGTCGTTGTCCAGTTTATTGTACATATGCAGCCCCAGATATTTGCAGGTCATGACTAATTCAATCTTGACCCCCTTGATGAAGGCCGGTAGTGGTGGGGGCCTAGACCTACTAAAGTTGACCACCACCTATTTTGTCGTGGTGGTGTTAGGCTGCAGATGGTTGGTTCTGCACCAAATCACAAAATACTCTACTCCTATGCTCCCCCTCTTAGCATGACTCAAAGTTGTGATTGAAGTTAGCAGTGTGCAGGGTGAACAAATAAAGGGGAACATCAGATGCCTGTGGCAGACAACTGCTAATTGTCTTAGTCTCAGATGTACAGTTCCTTGGCCTTATATACTTAGGTCTGTCAGTGCGATATCCGAGTCACTAGGTGTCTGTACATTCTCATCTGTGACTGCTCATCTCTAAATAAGAAGGGTTGAATGGTGTTGAGAGTATTTCCTGTTTAACAGATAAAGGATGGCATCACGTACACCCACCTTTTCCTGGTAAGAGAACTGAAGTGGGTTAAATGCATGGCAGACCTGGGGTCTTAGGAGATGGAACAGCACACAATCCAAGGTTTTTATTATGTGCAGTGCCAGGTCACTGGGACCTGACAAGAGCCGAAAGAGGGGAGAAAAAACAGTAAAGCTGTTATAATCAGAAAAATATTTACACTGTAAAAATACTGTAATCAGTTACAATGTGTCTGCATATATTTCTGTGTCTGTTTTTGTGCACAGATTCAGATTGGAGGCGCTTACAGACAAAGAGCGTGGCCAGTTGGAGACAAACATTGAAGAGGAAAAGGAGGAAGATTTGGAGAGTCTGTCAGCCAGTCAGCCTCCACCTGTAACTAACCAAGTCCTGTTAGAGGTGGAGGACCTTATTATAGAGGAGTATAGCAGTGACTAAAATAACTTCACATCCACTTTTGTGTTGTGACTTTCTTTTTCATTCTTTGGATTCTGGTTTATTTTAGAGAATTATAGGACAAATCTTTAATGTTACTGGGTTAGTTTAATTTTGATCACATATGATTCCACAAGTAGTCCTGACCCACCTCCATACTTTGTTGATGACTATGACTAAAAATGTTTTCATGTATATAAGTATGTGAATAAAAACACTGTATGAAAATACTGAACCTGTGGATTTTAAAATGAACATTATCTCTCCCCTCACACACCCTTACATCCAATATTGACTGAACAATTCCGCATCAAGCCAATGTAAATATTCCCTGTAGCAATGGAGACTCACAGACTGACTAGCAGTGACTGGAATTTCCTGAAAATACCTCCAGATTAAATCCTACAAATTATCTCCATCTCAAACTGTTTTTTAAGGGCTACAGTTTCAGTATACCTGACGAATAAATAATGATTTTGATGAGAAAGGCTAGACTACTAACATAAAAGGTGCCCATCCACTGTTGCTGTGTGCGGTGCTTTAATGTTTAAAAACTGGTTTATTTTGAAGGTAAGAACTCCGGAAGAACTCCGAGACAGAGGCCGCCGTTTGATTGGAAGGATTCAGAACATCCGTCACTCCTACAGTGTACTGTGAGATGCGGCCTCGAGGAAATTAACATTTAACAATAATATAAAATATAACCTGATAGTTTTATCTTCGGACTTTATATTTAGTTAATTAACCTTGTTTCAGTCTGTGTCGGCGGAGACCGAAAAGAACCAAAGGGCAGTTTGTTGGTTCAGAACTGCAAGTGGTGACGGCTGGGCTCACTGACGTAACAGGTAAATCTGCAAATTTTCTGGTTAAATTGTGGTATTTGTTTCACTGACATACGTTTTTATTTATTTATTTGGTCAGTGATGTTTTCAGAAATTAATTGAATTTAATTAACATGGAAAAATATTTTCAAAATGATGTTCAGTGAAATAAGCAGTTTAAATGTTAACATTATATCACGATTATTTACTTTTTAGTTTGTTGTGAAGCAACAGAATTAAGTTATAATTGAACCAAATTAACTGAGAAAATTCTGATCATGATCATGTTTTGATACGTATGACAAAAAATAAACTTCTACCCTAACTTCAAATGAAATGAACTAAATGGAGATTGTTACGTTCCCAGGCCTCACAAAAACAACTTTTAAAATATCATAACTGATAGAATTCAGGTGCAAATCACTATGATAATAGAAACAGGAACAGCATCGTCACATCAATATAAAAACATGATCAACATTAACATGTCACTCCCTGAGCTGTTCATTAATTCATTTATTTAATTTTCGACATATGTTTCACTTTGAGAATTGATGGATGCATCAGACGAAGACCGATATTTACTATTGGATAAATGGTACACTAGCAGTGGTGTATTGCAACGAAGTAATATACTTCTTAACAATATACTTCATTACAAGTAATATACTTGAGCAGTTTGCGGCATCAACGCTTTCAGGTCCCACATGCAGGGTGTACAAAGCAAATGAATCGAGGCACGTCATGAGTTTTGATCGGTAATTATACTATTCACAAGTTTCCTTGTGAATAGATCAGTGTCACTTGCTGTGACCTAAGACATTTTAATAAACCTTGCCTTTGGTTCTGAATTATTCCTTCAAGTTTTGTTCCTTGCCAGTTTATCTCTTGTATGGTTGGGCTCTATAGATTTTAATTGTAAACTACAACTGTTTAGTTAGTTAAATATGTGTTGCTGATGACAGCTCAGCTTGAAGTAGTGCTTAGGTCTTAAAATAGTTTGAGAAGATCTTGACCAAAAAAAAGGCCTTTAAAAAGTCTTAAAAATGTATTGAAATTAACTTCAGGATCCCTGCATTTACCAAACTGGCTCCCACTCAGCAGTGCTTCACTGTGCCTTTTTTTTACAGAATTCACTTGTTAAAAATACTTAATACCTTTACTCTCAGTACATTTAAAGTACATTTATTATCCAATTAATTTTGATACTTTAGTACAGTAAATATCAGATCTTTACAGACTTTCGCTCAAGTAATATTTTAATACGTGACTTTTATTGGAGTCATTTTCTGGGAGTGCAACTGTACTTTTACTCAAATATGGCTTTTAACTCTGTGAATGGGGATTTGATAAATGTACAGTTGAGGAAAAAAATATTAGCCCCCCCTATGAAATGTGAAGTTTTTTTAATTTCCCCAAATGCTTTTTTAACAGAGCAAGTAGCTTTCTACATCGAATTTCCAAACATACTAGTTATCTTTAGAAAGCAAATTTTTTTTTAATTATTTGCACACAATAACAGAACTATTTCAGAGAAAAAATAAAATGACTGGGGCCAATATGATTAGCCCCCTCTAAGAACTGACCTTTTTATTGAGCCATAGCACAAACCACTGTTATTCAGTGATGTGTTTTAACTTTTTAATGCTCAAAACTTGTAAAATCAAGTTAAAACTGAGGATTTTCTCCCAATTTAGACATAATATAAATACTTCATTAAGGGTTTGAGCTGTGACTTGAGTAAGCATCATGCCAAAAACTAAATATTTAGATTAAGAAAAAGAATTGTTGATGCTCACGTTTCCAAGTGTCAGGAACTAGAGTGAGATATTCAAGAAACATCTCCAGTATGCACTGGGACACATCATCAGTGTTGTGACCTGGGATCATAAGGTGTTTCTGTGCTCACAACATACACCCTCACCCACAATGTGCTGTGGGAATGTTAGTAATTTTCCCAGGTCAGCCTGCAGCTGCCAATCAGAGGCTGTGTGGAGGAGGCCTGTTGTTGGTTTTGGCTGAGTCTGGGGTTTTGTTCAGCTTTGATGAAGGTGACTGCTTTCTTTGGTGTGTGGTGGTGTTTGCCAGTGTTAATGGCTGACGCTGAACTGTCAGCAACTGCCTTAAGCACCTGGTCATGTCAAATCAAATCAAATCAAATCAGGTTTATTTATATAATGCCAAATCATAACAAAGTTACATCAAGGCACTTTACATATTGAAGTCTAGACCAAACTCTTTATAAAATATTTTAAAGAAACCCAACAGATCCCCCCCATGAGCAAGCACTTGGCGACAGTGGCAAGGAAAAACTTCCTTTAAGAGGCAGAAACCTTGATTCACCACCTGCAAGATGAGCACAGGGAGAGAGAGGAGAGGAGCTGGGAAAGAAAAATACTTTGGGGAAAACATGGTTAGTAAATAGTTACACATGACACCAGCAATAGCGGCCATCTGCTAAAGCCTTTAGGCAGCCGCTGAGGAGATGTCCTAATGAGCCTCTTCCAGAGCAAAGCGAGCAGGAGGGCTGCAGTGCACTCTCCCATCTGGTCCACACTCCCTGCTGCTGGAGTCCTACTGCCCTCACCACCTGGGTCTCAGACTACCTGACGAGACGACCACAATACGTCAAGCTTGAGGACTGTGTGTTGGAGACAGTCCTGAGCAGCACGGGGGCCCCACAAGGGACAGTACTGGCACCATTCCTCTTCACACTGTACATGTCAGACTTTCAGTGCCACTCTACATCCTGTCATGTTCAGAAATATTCTGACGACATGGCAGTCATGGTGTGTATTAGGAAGGATGGCGAGGGGGAATACAGGGAACTGGTGAGGGCTTTCAGTCAGTGGAGTTTAAAGAACCACCTCCTCCTCAACACCACCAAAATGAAGGAGATTGTCATAGACCCCCGTAGGTCCAAGTCTCCCCCACTGCCCGTCAGCATAGATGGTGCTGACATTGAGGTGGTGTCCAGTTACAAGTACCTGGGTGTCCACCTGGATGACAAACTGGACTGGTCCATCAACACCACTGCCATCCTCAAGAAGGGGCAGAGTCGGCTGCACTTCCTCCACAGGCTGCGGTCTTTTAACGTGCGCAGCAACATGCTGTACATGTTTTATAAATCGGTGGTGGAGAGTGCCCTGCTCTATGCTGCAGTCTGCTGGGGCGGTAATCAGACCGACAGGGACAGGAGGCGATTGGACAAGCTGATCAAAAAAGCAAGCTCTGTGGTCAGGAGAGGTCTGGACAATGTGGGGATGGTCGTGGAGAAACGCATGAAGAGCAAGGTGCAGGGCATCCTGGTGCATCCCGACCATCCCCTGTACAGCACTGTCTCCGGACAAAAGAGCAGCCGCAGCGACCGCCTTCTATCAATGCGCTGCAGGACTGAGTGCTTCAGGCGCTCCTTCGTCCCCTCAGCCATCAGACTGTACAACTCCTCTTCCGCATAGCTCTCCCCCACTTGCACATGCACACACACACACACACATGCACAGTTGCACCTATTAATTTATTTGACCTGTTTTTATGTGCTTACATGTGATGATGTTTTTATGTGGTCTTATGTGTTTTGATGCCTTTGTGTTTTTATGTGTTTTATATGAGCCGCTGGATACAACAATTTCCCCACGGGGATAAATAAAGTATCTATCTATCTATCTATCTATCTGTTCACTCGCTCTTCATCCACCCCTGCTCGGACCTCTTAATGGAGAAGGTGGTGTCTCTCCTTACCCTGGGCCTTGCCGACCTGGGTCCTGGGAAGGAGCCCAGACCCGCTCTGCCAATTGCCACACTGTCCACCAATGCCTTTTATCTCAGGCATGACTCTGCCACCTCCACTGCCTTCTCCACTCTCCACTTCCTTCCTGTCCTCACTGCGATGCCGGCTGCTGACACTTGAGCGTCCCTGGAATCCCTGTACTGGAGGACTTCCCGCAAGCGAGTCACCTGAACTCTTCCTTGAGTCCACTGAATGGTATTTGCAAGGTGTTGCTTTTCCCACACAATGCGCAGACTCACTGGTGAGACTGCTTGGAAAGCCCAGCCACTTCCAGAGAAAGCTACTTACCTTCCTTTCAAAGGACTAAACTGTTGTTATTGGGACTGCGTAGACCAGCAGGGGCCACAAGAGTCTGGGCAGGATCGAGTGCTCGTAGATCCAGGCTTTAAATATACCAGGTAGACCAGACCTGTCAACCTTGGCGAGCCCAGTGTCAAGCTCTTGCGTGGACTTCTGGATGGCGGCGGTATCTTTCAAGCTTGCATCAAAGATCTTCCCCAAGCTCTTGACCGGCTGCTCTGTAATGGATGGAATGACTTCCTGAGATTAGGAATTGGAATTTGTCAGTCACATTCCCTTTCTTCAACACCAATGACCTTGAATTGGATGGCTTAAAACTCCTCCTGGCCCAGGTGATGAGTTTCTCAAGACCTTGTAAGATCCACCTGCACCCATGGGCTGATGTGGTAATGGTGAGGTTTTCCATATAGGTGGCTATATCGGTGGCTGTCGTACACATGACTTGGTCAAGGACCCTCTGCATTCCACCTCAGCCGACTTAACCACCATGTTCATGGCAAGGGGTGAAAAGGATAACAGAGATTGTGCAGCCTGTTATTGTTCCTTTTGCAAGGTAATGCCAATCTGATGTTTCTGACCCAGAAGTGACCCATAACCTGAAATTATTGTAATAATCCAGGATCAGATCCTTGATCATACTGGGAACATGGTGGCTGTGCAGTGCAAGCTCAACCAGCTTGTGTGGTATTGATCCAGGCATTGGCCAGGTCCAACAAAAACACTTCAAGGTCACCTCTGTTCTCATGAGCTTCTCTTATGAGTTGCATTACTACACCTGTGTGCTCCAAACAGCCAGGGGATCCAGGGATCCCACCCTTCTGCACCGAACTTACTGAAACTCCTGTACAAACAGTACAGAACAACTCTGACATCACTAGATGCTGCAAAGGAATGGACTGATAGGTTGCAGACCAAGAAAAGCTCCGCTTCTGCAGAAGAGACATATTCAAGCCAAACTGAAGTATGCAAAGGACAACCTGGAGAAAGATTATTACATACTGGAAGCATGTCCTTTGGTCAGATGAGAGAAAACTAGAGCTCTTTGGACATAGAGACATTGCCATACACATTATATTTGGAGAAAGAAGGGAGAATCTACAACCTGAAACAGGCCGGTGGAAGTATTATGCTGTGGAGATGCTTAAGTGCGTCTGGAACTGGGAATCTTGTCAAGGTGGAAGAAGTCATGAAGAAAGGATATGTGAAGATTTTGCAAGAAATCTGAAGCAGTCAGCAGCAGAACGGTCTGGGTCGTGGCTTTGTCTTCCAGTAAGACAAGGACACAAAACATATGTTGCTCCTGGTGAAGAACTACCTCCAGAAGACCGAAGTGAAAGTTAATGACTGGCTTGCATAAAACCCTGACATGAATCCTGCTGATAATAAGTGGGGTGAACTGAAGACCAAGGTCCATGGGTCATGGCCATCAAATGTAGAGGAGCTTGAGAGATTTGCCAAAGAAGTTGGGGCTGGGATTCCTCAAGAGATGTGTCAGAGACTCATTGAAAACTACAACAAACGATTGCAGGTTGTTATCCTGCAAGAAGAATTAACAATTCGGGCTAATCAGGGGGCTAATACTTTTGACGCTGGTAGTTTTTGGTTTTTGTGAAATAATTTAGTTTGAGTGCAAATATAAATAAATATGTATATAAAATTCTTTGTTCTATTTAACATCACTTGGGAGATTTTTTTTTTTTTTTGATTGATTTTCCATTGGGGGGCTTTTCTACCTCATCTGTATAGTGGCTGTGTATTTGTCACATGCAAAGGATAAAGAAACCTATTTTACATTTAAATTGGTTTGATCAAACCAGAGATAAAATCCTAATGTTTGCAACCTCTGATGGTGGTGATTTGGTGATTTATACCATCTCATACAGTCACACCAGGAGTTAGCTTGTAAATATATTTTGCATCAATTATCAAGTGTAAATTGACCATTATGATGGTTGTTTTGCAGGGTTAATTAATCTATCACCTAGATTCATCTGATTCAGATGCAGAGGGTCAGTGAGGCCTGCAGCCTTGATGATGACATGGTGGATGGCGACCTGGGTGACGGGATGGGAGCCAGAGCAGCATCTAGTTTCACTGACAAGAGAAGCCAAAGCTTTGCCAGCTTGTCTGAGACCCTGTTCAGGTCCAACAGCCATCCAGGAGAACAGGTCTGGATTACTGGATTGAGAACTACAGAGACCCAGCAGAGAGTGCGCTGGACGCTGCCACGTTGTGGTAAGTATTAGGGTTGAGCCAGATCCTCGGCTGAAATGAGTATCCAGTATGGATATAGCAATTTTGACGAGTAATACCAATCAATATCCGTGCTCGTCATGTGATAGAGACAGAGCGCAGTGCGTCATACTCCGAAAACCATGCCCACCGGATGTGGGATGAGACAGGGATGCATCGTGTTTCTTATTCTCACAGTTTCTTCACCGGATCAGGTTTCTTTTTTCCAGTCGGCTTACACAATTTATTACCTATAAAAACCAATGTTGTTTGGTCTTTAAAAGTGTTTAAGCTAATTTAGAAAATGTTATTGACCATGTGAGCTCAGACAAACTCAGTCACAGAAGCTAATGTATGTTTAAAAGTTTCTGCAGGAGCTAGCATAGACAGAAAACAAAGCTAAAAGAAAGCCAAAACTGCAGTGAGGTTTTGGTCAGAAAGTTTTAGACCCCTACAACGCTATCAAAGGTTGCCTCCTTGAGATAAAATTTAAAAACATCTTCACTCAGTTCTCGCTTGTGGATTAGACATTATGTGGACAGACCTTTGTTTGGTTATGTCAAAGCTTATTAAAATGATAAGAGCTCAGTGGCCTCCATCATCCTGACATGAAGTCTGGAGTCAGGACTAACTGACACATCAGTGAGAAGTGGCTTGGTGAGAAAGAAGAGGTATAACTTGATGGTGACCCTGGGCTCTGGAGCTCCTGTGTTGATATTGAGGGTAACTTTTACAGCTGCATTTCCACTGATCTGGGGCCTCATTTATAAAACTGTGCATAGGATCGTTACTAAAAATGTGTGTACGCCCAAAAGCCAAAGTTTGCATACGCCAGAAAATATTCAGATTTATAAAACGCTGTGTACACACACTAAAAGCAAACTTTCCTTTAAAAATCACAGACTTGACTACAAGTGTGCGCAGCTGTGTCGGTGTCATTTCACGCCCTGTACACGCCCATTTTTAACCATAAATGGTCAATGCAAAGCACTTCATGAATGCGGCCTGCATATAAAATAAGACTCAGATCCAAGTGTTATGTCTTGTTGGAAACGATGGCGGATGCAGGAAGAAAAGGTAAAAAAAAAAAAAATTCTGAGGTGAAGTGGAGACGCTTGTTGGTGGGGCGCAGGCCCGAAAAACCATCCTGTTTGGAGGTCACAGCACCGGAATCACAAACCAAAGGAAGCCAAATGGGTGGCAACAGGTTGCAGCAGCTGTGAACAGCTGTGGGCAGTCGGGTGTTCATCGATACAGTCTTGCAGCTACAAAAGGAGACAATACAAGCAATCAACGACCTACTGGAGGAGTTGAGGATGAGAAATGTAATGGTTGAAATTGCAGAAATATTAAAAGGCAATGTGCAAAAATGAACCTTTAGTTGTCTTTATAAACGCCGCATGACATCCTGACGGAGTCTTGCACCCTGTTCATATCCTGCTTGTCTTGAAGGGGCTGCCTCCCCGTCCGGGTCATAATGCTGGGGATGGAGGGATACCATTCCTCTGTGTCACATTGTGTAACACGCCACACGCTCTTATAATGCGGCACACTTTGGCAGGATGATAAAGAGGCCTCCCCTCCGATGAATCCAAAGCGTCACCACTGACCCCGCACGGGCATGGACCTCATTGAAGACAATTTCCTCTGCGCTTTGCGCATTTAAAAACGGGGTGAGGACCTGCGTCTGCACCGGGATGGCGTGGTTCCAGCGCGTTGCCCTCTCTAATGCTGGACCCAGTTCAGCACATAGATCCAAGAGCATAGCTCTAGGGAATCTAAAACGGCTCATAAACCGGTCATCATCATGGGCCAATAAGTCGTTATGGTCCCTAAAGACTTCTCACTCCTAATTCCGCCATTGGCATAGTCCTCCAGCAGTGCCAGGAGTGCCATGGTGCAGCATTACGCACAGGGCTCACCGCTGTATTTATAGGTTAATCAGACTGATAATCAGTTCGTGCTAACCCCACCTCGAAAAATATTCTTTAGACTGAAGTGTGTGAATATTACCCTTTCTTTATGCCTGGTTTGTTATGAAAAGCATCAAGTACAGCTGACGAACTGAGAACGGGAAAGTATATAGTATAACGATTGTTAATGGCTTTGTTTTCCAAACTTAAGATTTAATTGGCATTTGATTATGTGTTCACAGTATCACAGGAAAATATTATATTATTTACACATGTTAGGCAGATGCCGCGCCGTCCTCTCTTCCTCCTGCGTTCCGGGAGTGGACGATATGACAGAGAGACGGCGTGTGCGTACGCAACGTTTATAAATAAGGCCCCTGGTCTTTATGTAAGAGAGTCTCTCCTCCATGTAAGTTTATAAAATGCAGTTGAAGGACTCTGAGACTAAGGGAAACCAAATTCTCTGGTCTGATGAAACCAGGACTGAACTGTGATGAAACCAGATGCATGGTAAAGGCAGCATTAGGGTTGGGTGGTCACAGGTACACTCGCCGGGAATGAGGTATGTTACGGCTGCGGCCGTATTTACTGTGTGTGACGTCATATGCTGTGTGATTATTGTCGTTATGTTGGAGCTTGTGTCTGTGAGGAGAGAACGTGATCTGCTGTGGTGTTTGTATGTGAGAGTGAGACCTCTTCTCTCTGAGGATCTGTGACAGGTGCCGGCTCCAGCTCCAATAGGTGGTTGGTGGTTGGTCGTGATGGATGCTGATTGCCTGCTGCGGGGGCTTGGCCTTTTTAAACCCCCTGAATCCGTCAGAGTCCCGAGGGTTTTGACAGCGGTCACATTCTTCCTCATCCCGTCATCCCGGCCGCCTAACCTGCCTGTGTGTCGTTGCCTGTTGCGTTCTTGTTCTGACTGGAGAGTGGGGAGCTCATGTTTGGTGCTTGTTGTGAAACAGGTTAAGTGTAGTCCGGCCGGTGTGTCAACCGATTTGGTTCCCCCCCAAGTTCCTGGTCCCCTTTACGCTGATTTACTTCTGAGCCGTGCGTAGTTGCTATGTTACCGTACGTACTTAAGGAAGAAACGCAAATAGAAACACTGCTGGGTGTACGGAAAGCGAAATGGGACAAACCAATGTGTAGGTTACTGATATGTAATTTATTACATTAAAACAATAAATGGAGAATGCATTTGTTAGACCATTCATTGTCAATCTTTGTGTAAATGGATGCCAGCTAGCCTAGCTGTGCGAGAGTAGCCTACATAAAGTAAACCTCACTGCCGGATCACTTACACTAGTTAGTCGATTGGAAATGGGCTGCTGGTTTACTGGTTAGCGTGCTTGACTGACGAATTGATTTTTGACGTATAACGTTACTATTGCTTACTATTCATTTGGAAACGGGTGGAGCGCCTGCGAATGACATATTTCTGCTCCTCGGAAATACCCACCAGATAGCGTCCATATTTTTTATAATTCACGAGCTCTTTCAACATAAGTTTGTCCATTTTACCAGCATGAGCATACATTCACGTGACGAACGCACATCCTGGCCACCCGAATTTATCAACTTTGCGCCCTTGGGAAACTGGGTTGGGGATTAGGTTACGCCCTAGGTTAGTTCAAAGTATGTGCATGATTTATACAAAAATCAATGATCCATTCACTGAACACTTAAACATTTTTTTCCTGAAAGCCTACCCATTATCTGTAATCTCTTGCACGACATGCCCATAAAATAGGCTTTAGGCCTACATAATTGTCATTGTGATGTTCAACAAGTTAAACGTATGCATAGACACAATAACAATTCAACAACAAAGCATGGTATTTATTTATTCATTAAAAATTATAAACAAATCAACAGGCGTGAACTCGGAGCTAAGAAATCACAAATATGCAATTAACTCTTTTCCATTAAAAACAATGACTGGCAGTACCGAATGAAATAACGGATGATCAAACCAATAGGAAAATCTCGTTTTTGCTGCAATTTCACGCAAATCGTCAATTATTTTGTACCATTTCGCTTTCTGTAGAACCAGTTGTTCTGGGTTGGTCCTGTGGGCGGTGTCAGTTAACATGGCTTTTCGAAGGGGAACAGGAATTCCAACGGGGAACCAAATCGGTTGACACACCGGCCGCTACTAGCTGTTAGCTGGTGGTTGCAGCCGACAGCTCTTGACGCCACGATTGTAAATAGTACTTTTTTCGCCTGTGGAGATCTCGTACAGCATGAAGCACTAGGGGTGAACTGCCAATTATTTTGAATAGTTTTCTCCTGTTTTTGGAGTAGTATAGGGAGTTAGGTTTGGTTGATCTTTATGTGTTGGTTTTTTTTCATGTAGTTTTTAGTTATTCTTCTGAGGAAGATAGTTTTTTTTTTTTTATTATTTTGGCCTGGGTTCACCCTGACGGCAAGCTTCCCTGTCCTGTAAACTGTTATATCCTGTGCGTGGTGACCCAAATGGTTGTCGGCTCATTTTTATGTTACGTTTCCAGACCCCTAGACTGGTGCATAACAGGTAAAACCCTAATATTGCAAAGGAAGTGTATAAAGTGATGTGATATGAACAATTTCTGATTGCTCTGTAGGGCAGCAGCGGCGTAGTGTTTAGCGCTGTCACACAATAAGAAGGTCGTGGGTTCAGTTCCTGGCCTGGGGCCTTTCTGTGCGGAGTTTGCATGTTCTCCCCTTGACTGCGTGGGTTTCCTCCGGGTACTATGGTTTCCTCCCACCGTCCAAAGACATGCATGTCTAGGTTAACTGGTGACTCTAAATTGTCCGTAGGTCTGAGTGTGAGTGGTTGTTTGTCTTTGTGTGTCTCTGTATTTTGGCCCTGCGATGGACTGGCGACCTGTCCAGGGTGTACCCCACCCTCGCCCAGAGTGAGCTGGGATTGGCTCCAGCACCGCCCGCGACCCGGAAACGGAAAAGAGGTAGAAGATGGATGGATGATTGCTTTCTTGGTTAGTGGTTCGATAACAGCCTGGTTTTCTGAATCTGGAGACAAATTTCTTTTGGTTTATTGTTATCACAATTATATTGTTTAGTTATAAAAACATTTAGAAAAATGTATTATCATTCATTGATTTATTCATCTTCTACCGCTTGTCTGTTTCCGGGAGCCAATCCCAGCTCACATTGGGCGAGGGCGAGGTACATCCTGGACAGGTTGCCAGTCTATCGCAGGGCCATGAATCGCATGAACAACTACTCACACTCATACTTGTGAGTCATTACGGGCAATTTACACCCACCAATCAACCTAGAGATGCATGTCTTTAGACGGTGGGAGGAAACCGGAGAACCTGGAATAAACCCACGTGAGCATGGGGAGAACATGTAAACTCCACACAGAAAGGCCCCAGGCTTGTGAATACAACCCAACAACCTTCTTGCTGTGAGGCAACAGTGCTAACCACTTTGCCGCTGTGCTGCAAATGGTGTTGATCCTTTCAATTTAAATTGTTATCCATCTTTATTCACCACATGAATAATACTGGTCAATAGTTAAAGGGCAACTAACAATCACCAGACACCACATACACAATAATGCAATAATGCAACGTTCCTGCAACTATGTGAAGAACTTATTTCAGCAGCAGATTAAACCATGAAGCCAAGTTGATTACATCTCACACACTTTTTAAGTCCCTGATGTGACCGTATAAAACTGTTCCATCCGAACACAAGCTATCATGGTCTGACATATGATTTGTATGTGAATCAGGAAACTCTCTGGTTAATCTGTCCAAAGATGAGCTGAGAGACAGACTGCAGGAAGCAAGTGAGGTAGGATGAGTCACGCAGAACAACTATTGCAAAGATAAGCCTGCCCAGCCTAATGAACTGTAACTGGGACCTTTGCTTTCTTGACAGGTGATCGATGTGTTATGCTCTGAGCTGGACGTGGCTCATCGTTACCTGGAAGGCAAATATGAAGCTCTTAGGATCCTACAGGGAAAGGTAGACCAACACTTCCTGAAGACCTGCATCTCACACCAGGAATCACACGAGTGTACAGATTTTATTTACCCAAAGCTCTAAGGAGTTTAATGAAGTCATGTTCACCTGCAACTCAACACATTCCTTACTTTACAGGTGGTGGTGTCGATTCATCAGGAACTTTGTGCTTATGAATCTTCAATTTTGCACAGTTGGACTCAGAAACTTTCAGTCATCATATAACAGAGCCAGACTATTTTTGAAATCCAGTCCTTCTGTCTGAAGCATCTTTGTCAAAGCAGTTGCCTTCAGTCAAAGATGGAATTAACCAGCTTCTATGTTGAAATAAAAACCTGCAGAATCTGCTTCTTCAGTCACTGACCAAAAAGTGTTGCTCTTCTTCTTCACGCAGGCCATCCTTGACAAAGCCACGATTCACACTAAAAGTCTGCTGCAAAAATGTGAAGAGAAGGCCAAAGCTCTGGAGAAGGTAATTTCTTTTCTCTGGTCTGAAGCTCCTGTTAGTGCAAGCTGCTCAAACAAAGGCTTGGTCTGTTTGCTTAAACATGCTACAGCAGGTGTATGCAGACAGACAGTAACTGCTCTTTACCCGTTCATCAAAAACAAACAGTCTAGAACTAATGATATAATAAAGAGACATTTCTCTGTTCAGAGTCTCAATCTGACTGATTACAGTTAGTTGGTGGGTGGGTTGAATAAGGGGACCCATTACAGAGCAGGCACATGCCACATTACACATCCCATACAATTCCTACTCAAAACATTAAAATGAAAGATAGGTCAGAATATATATGCATGTATTCACAGTTGGGGTCAGAAGTTTATGTCATCATGGACATGTCCTATTAATTTTGTGCTTTTAATGATTTATTTGAACTGTTCTTTTTCCAGGGTGGAATGATTATTCAATGTAGATCTTCAGTGATTTTTAGAAACAAGAATTGGATGCACAAGTTTCAATTTATTTTGGATTTTCTGTAATCCACACAGGGTCAAAATTATACATACAGGCTCAAATGAATTTAGCATAAAAAGTAAGGAAATTTGTGTTTGCTAGATTATTTCTTTGTTGCAACAATGCTTCTTGGCCATAAATCTTATACCGATGGAAAGCCTGTTTATTTCCCTTTAAATGGTGCCACATTTGTAAGGAACGTGCAGTTGTGGGATGAGCAGCAGAGCTGAGTATGGGGGTTGCGCCCATGAAGAATCTGCCAAATCTTCTCTGCCAATGGCAAACAGCTTTTTTTGCTGTTGCTACTGACTATTGTTTTGAGCTTCATGTACCACCACATGCTGCCCAACAGGCACCTGATGGTCAGCACCTGTGAGCATGGGTCCTGCTACAGAGGTCAGTAGGTGTCTGCTCCATGCCACGTTTGACTGATCTGGATAGGGCCTGTGCGATAGGGCAACTTCAAGCTGGTGTTCTGCAAAACCAAGTTGTGGCATTATTTGGAGTGAGCCCTACTACCATCTCCAAAGTGAAGGCCAAGTTCCATATAACAGGGGATGTCAGGACAATACAGTAAGTGCTGACAGGTTTTCCTCACCCTGTCGAAATGAACGTTATGTTCAGCGATGTATCCAGATTTGGCCTACAGCAGTTGGATGGTAGGGTCAAAGTGTGGAGAAGACACGGAGAACGCTATATTGATTGCTGCAACAATACAGTAACATCTTTTGGTGGAGGCAGTGTGATGGTGTGGGGCGGCATCTCCTCACTGGAAAAATGAGGCTTGCCATCATTGGAGGCAATCTCGATGCAGAGATATATCAAGATGAGATTCTGCGACCAGTGGCAATCCCATATCTCCACAGACTGGGACCTAACTCTATCCTCCAAGATGACAATGCTCACCCCCACAGAGCAGGGTTTAATAGAGACTACTTCCAGAATTTGGGAGTGGAGAGGATGGAATGGCCTGCCAGCAGTCCTGACCTCAACCCCATTGAACACTCGTGGGATCATTGTTACAACAAAGAAATAACCTAGCAAACACAAATTTCCTTACTTTTTGTGCTAGAATGTCTTTTTAGTTGACAAGGCCAAGCCCTGTTAACTTTTCGTCAGAGATCATGATTGACTGCAGCTGGTAGTTACTCTTTGCCTGCTTACACTCATTGGATTGAACAATACTTAGACCAATGGGAAAGTCCAAGGAACTCAGTGAAGAAGTTGGGAAAGTCTTTTGGAGTCAATTCTAAACAACTGCAGATTCCAAGATCATCAGTTCAAACAGTTTATTCAAACTTATTCAGTTCAAACAAAGTTATTTGGATGCATCACCACTTTGCCAAAGTCTGGAAGAAGACTCAAACTGTCACCCTCAGATGAAAGGAAATTAGTTATGATGTTCAGGGACAACCGAGGAACCGTTAAGGCTCAAGCATGCCATGAACTAGAAATTGCTTGACACCAGTGTCACTGTCCACAGTGAAGAGAGCTTTACATCACCATGGACTGAGAGGGTGCCAACCAAGAAAAAAAAACCCAGCTCTGAAGTCGACATCATCAAGGTCAACTTAAATTTGCAGCTGCCCATATGGACAAACCAAATGCCTTCTGAGGAAAAGTTTTATGGTCAGATTAGACAAGGTTGAGCTATTTGGCCACAATGACAAGAAGTAGGCTTAGAAGAGTCGAAGTGAGGCTTTCTAAGAACACTGTACCAACTGTCAAGCATGGTGACAGCATCATGCTCTGGGGCTGTTTTGCTGCTTTGGTACTGGTACACTAAACAAAGTGGATGGAATAATAAAGAAGGTCTACCTCAAAATTCTTCAAATTCACCTCAAATCACCAGCTACATGGATGAAACTTGGACTCATTTGGGTGTCCCAAAACTGTCCCATCAAAACTGGTTTTGGAATGGATAATGCAGGCAGATATTTCGCTTCTAGAAGGGCCCTCATAAAGCCCCGACTTCAACCCTATCTAACATTTGGAAACTAAGCTTAAAAGCTGGGTTCGTGCCAGGAAACCAAGCAATTTAAATCACCTCTATCCATTCAGCTGAGAAGAGTGGTCAAATATCCAGCCAGAATTGTGCCAGAAGCTTGTTGATGGCTAATATTATGGCAAATATTACTGGGGCTGTATGTATATATTTGAGCCTGTATGTATAATGTTGACCCTTTGTGAATTAGAGAAAATCCAATAAATTCAAACTTGTGCACCCAATTCTTGTTTTTTAAGAATCATTGAAGATCTACATTGTATAATCATTCCACGACAGAAAAAAAACTGTTCAAATAAATAATTAAAAGCCCAAAATTAATGACATTCATTCCCATGATGAGTGTTTGAAAATTTCTGACCACAACTGTATGTAACAGTACTCATCCAACATCAGCTCTTATCACAGGCAGCAGAGATGAAGTGTAGCCTCTGACTGTAGGATGTCATCTCAGAGTTGAACCTCTTTTATTCTGACCTAAGTGACTTCTTCACTCTCCCAGTAATGTAACATGCCCTGTAAGATAGCAATTTCTGAGCAAGGATGGTCAGAAAGTGGGTCTTCTGAGCTGATCTTATACCAGGGTTGATGATGATCCTTGCAAGCAAACCCAATTGGCATAGGCAATAAACCCCCTTTCTCCTTGGTTCTTCACCTAAACAAATGGGTATGAATTCAAGGACCCAACCTTTTTCTCAGCAGTTTGGACTCTGTGTGGTAGTGCGATGATATTCATCCCTCAATGGCCTCATTTTACATTCTTTAGTGACTATGTCAAGTGCCATAATGCTCACACCAGTTTCATGAACATCATGACAGGGATTTAAGTCAAGTCTCCAGACCTGGATCCAGTAGGACACCTTTGAGTTGTTGTAGAACAGAAGAATGAATGTGCCACTGAAAAATCTGATTAGTATGATGCAGTCATGTCAATGTCAAGCAAATTTCAGAGAAAAGGTAACACCTGGTGGATTCATGACGAGAACATCCGAGGAACTACCCAGTGTTGGTGTGATGCTCATAATAGTGATCAGTGAGCCCTTAGACTGGACATAATGTAAGATGATCTGTTCTGCTTCTGCTTGCAGGAAGTGAACAGTCTGCAGTGGGAGCTCAACTTCAACCAGGTCCAGATGGACAAATCTGAGCAGTCCTGGGAACAAAAACATGACAGGTCCGATTTAGTCCACAAACACTCATCTGTGCGTTGTTCGATGGTTTGTGTTGTAACCTTGTTGTTTTTCAGAATTGCAAGTGAAAACAAAAGTCTGGCTGAAAGTCTTCAGGAGAGAGACAGTGAGATCCAGCAGCTCCGAGCAGAGAACACTGGTAAATTCTTAGTAATGTAGGTTAGGCGATGCTGTATGTTTCATCTTAAATTTGAAGTTAAATTGATCATTGTGGAGGGTAGTGTGTATATCTGAATTAACAAGTTAATAAAAATATTTTTTTCCAGTGCTTTCACTTTCAAAGTCAGTCATAATCAAAAGGTTGTGTGTATATCTGTGTATGCATGTAAATATATGTGTTCGTGTGTGTTTGTGCATGCAGTTCTGAGTCGGCAGTGTGTGGAGCTGCTCTCCATGTTGAATGTGAAAGAGAAGCGAACTTACCAGGAAACCAAACCTCAGTACAGTCAGAAAGGAGAGGCTAGTGTCCTAGAGGTGAGAAAGCGTCACTCAACATCATAGAGAGAGAGAGTTGGGTCAAAAGACTCCATTCCACTGACTTCACACAATAAGCATGTCCTCCCAGTGGTGTTTTATTTATTCATTTATTTATTTCTGCAGCTACAGGGCAGAGCATGAAACTGATGCGTTGTATATAGCTGCTGCTAACCTTCAACTTTCTTGTCTTTAGTTGTTCTTTTACATGTACATTGTAATTGCATTAGTCAGTTTCATTATCATAAAACCATAACACACTACAGATGTGATTGTGGAGTCAAATACTACATTGAAATGAATTGAACTAATAAATTAATCAAAGACTAAAAAACTGTTGACATTATATATACACTACCAGTCAAAGGTTTGGACACACTTTGTCATTCAAATGAATAGGAAAATGTGTCCAAACTTTTGACTGGTAGTGTATGTATGTGTGTATGTGTGTGTGTGTGTGTGTGTGTGTGTGTGTGTGTGTGTGTGTGTGTGTGTGTGTATATATATATATATATAGTGCTCTTAAAAGTTTAATATGCAACTGACTTATACAGGGATGGTCATAACTGCATTCTTGAACTTCTGTATTTTGCAGCTGGCAGTGTTGGGGGCCTGTCGTTGTCCTGGAGTTGCAGAAGTGTGTCCCTGCAGTCAGGCTGCAGCTGCAAGCAGGAAGCAACTCATTCAGCTGCAGAAGGAGGTAGAACACATCCAACCACTTAACCTGTGCCAAGCTCCGATGTCATTGGTGCTTGGTGCTTGTTCTTCTGATCCGCTCTTCTTTACTTCAGGTTTAATAAACCCCCCAACTTTTAAGGAGGTGAAACGTGTAAATTGGTTTCTGCAATCTTTAGGTAGCAATAGCTTGTCAGTGTCGGTACTTCACGGCAACTTTATACATCATCATAGAGAAGATAGTGAAAACTATGGACACAGGTAAGAAAGAAAGTGTAATAGCTCAAATTGTAAAGGGCCTGATAGACATTTGTTGAACTCATGTTCTCTACAGAGACTAGTCTTTGGTCCGATGACCTATGACCTTCTGACCAGCATATCTTTACTTTGAAACAAAAAAAATAAATCTGCGTTTTTTCATTTCAAGTTTTTTGAAGTGTTTCTAAACCTAGAAAAAGATTTATCTATGGCACAGGTAGAACTCTTCTCATTCCTTTTGATCATTTTGACAATGCTGCTGTGGGATGGCAGTATAATGTAACTCTTTGTGTATGTGTGTTTTCCAGCTTGATGCTCAGCAGTCGAGGAGAGAAGAGGCAGTGATGGTTGCTGATGCTTTTCGTATTGCCTTTGAGCAGCAACTGAGGAAACGAAGTGAACGCTTACTCCTGCCGGCTGGGGCCAACATTCTGAAGTCCAATTACTACAAAGCTGAAGGTTAGTCTGATGTCACTCCAGTGCTGTGCAACACGGCCCATCGTGTGTGAATTTCTTAAACTGATGCACATACCTGAAGATAGTCTAGTCTCAGCTATACACCTTTGTTTTTCTGGTCTGGTGGGTGGTGACTAAAATAGATAATCAGATACAGAAAAGACGACAGAGAAAATCCTCAGAATTTACAGTAAATAATATCACATGAGCAGGATAGAGTTACCCTGCAGACATCTGTATTTTCCTGACTCACTCTCAAATCCTGCTCAGAGAACCACTACACCTAGTGGCCCCACACCTCGTGAATCTGCACCAGAGAGGATAGATATGATGTTACATTATCAACTCTTAATATGTAAACTGAATAAATATCTGTGACATCTCTCCTTAATACATCAATCATTGTCAAATGATGACGGAGGTGCTGATTAACTTAATGAGACAACTGATGTGTGCTGAATTTCATTGACTGTTCACTTATTACCAAATAAGAAACCACTGTTCAGTCATATGTCTGTTCATTTGTATAGTAAAGCTGTTCTTAGACTATGAGAAACAAGACGTACAACTGTTTCAGAGAAAATACTCTGCTGCTGCCTCAAGAGAGCAGTAAATTACATGATAGAGATATAGTGGAGCAGAGGCTGAGATCAGATATAAGGAGAGATTTCACGTACTGGTGTCCACCCAGACAGTTTGTGCTGATGAGTCTCCACTGTGTGGTGCAATTATAAGAGCAAATCTGTAAGTATCACATAAACATGCTATATACAACAAACATGAGGAGGAGCATCTGGTCTTAGTGGGGGACAGATATTCCCTGTTAACATCAAATGTCTACTGTTATTTTAAGCATTCCTCTTTTCAGATCCTCAGGATTGTTATTGATAGGAACCACTTCTGTCTCTTCCTGCCAGGTGCTAACAGGAGTCCTCTAATGAGTGTGGGCCAGAGGCTGAGAGAATGTCTTCCCTCAAGTTTGGAGTTGAAGATGACTGATGATGTTCTGGAGACTCTTTACAGATTGCTGGACTTAGTTAGTAACTCTTTGAATACATCTATTGGCCAATAACTTGACTCACTCACTGGAAAATATACAAGACACATTTGTTGGCTGAAAAACCACTGGTAGATTTACCAGGGTGACCTCTGTATTGCTTCCCATAGCTGCTCAGCTAATGACAGGGTCATGGTCGAGGGGGATCTGTATCCACTAATGAGAATTTAATTATCCATCCAACATTGTTAATGTCATGAGCCTCTCAATGAATATAAATTTTACCTGGAGTCATTTTGTTGATTGTAGAAAAAACTGTAAAAGAGCAGTGATATGGATGAAATAACAACAGTGTAACAATTATCCTAAAGTTCCTGACAGATATAGCAAAGGATTCTCTGGCGAGGTCCTTACTGCTCCAGACTAACTAGTTCCTACACATCTGATCAATTCTAAAATCAGCAACTGAAAGGTCACACATGAATTCAAGTTTTTCTAAGCCTCTGCATTAGTTTCCCTCTTAGTTTCAGTGTGTGTCTTGTGTATTTTTTGATATTATGACACAATCAGTTGTGTCATTCTACTTCTAGTCTCAAAAAAAAAAAGAGTCTCAGAGCCTACATCATTCTTTTATTTGTTGATGATCTTAATGCTTCTTTCCTGTGGCAGCTGAATGATAAGGAGGAGGCTCTGGCCCACCAGAGGAAGGTGAGCATCATGTTAGCTCACAGTGCCAAAGAGCTGCAGAGACAGCTGCACCTATCTTCACTTCACCAGCCATCAGAACGATCAGAGTCCAGCATCCCATCAAAGCAACCACAACACCAGTCACAAAGTGAGAATCAGCCTCAGGAAGCAACTGAAACCTCAGAGTACAAGGTCCAAGCAAAGGAACAACTAAAGATGCCGGTCTGCCAGCTCAAGCTTGGAGAACCGCCTTGTCTGTCCCAGGCCAGAACTGAACGACAGGATCTGCCAGAACCAAACCGAGACCACAGTTCAACCAGCTGTCTAACCACAAGAACTATGTCTCTGAAATCCAACGACCACACCAGTCAGAGTACTGAACCGCCAGACCATACTCATCAGACATAGCAGTCAGGGTTTGATTGTGGAAGAATGAAGCAGACCTGTATGCAGGATGATGATGGAGGAGCTAACTGTTTGCCACAGTTTATCCTATAGGGTGACCATTTCAGCAATATTGAGATAGATGGAGGCTGCTTTGTGACTGTTATAGTTTAAAATAACTTCATGCTTAAGGCCTCGTAACATGATATTGAAGGCTGGAGACTCACTTCCATGTTTTTGAGAAGCTAAATATGTGAGAATTAAAATTTACATGAACTGAATGCATTCATGTACAGGTGCATCCCATTATATTAAATGTCATAGAAAACTTGATTGAGTTTAGTAATTAAATTCAAAAAGTGAAACTCATATAGATTCATTACACACAGACTGATATATTTCAATTGTTTATTTCTTTTAATTTTGATGATTATAACTTAAAGCCAACGAAAACCCAAAGTTCTGTATAAATTCTCTAGATATGGCCATATTCACTTGTGCATAGTGACAGCAGGTTTTATCTGAACCGATAGAGCCTGGTTCTTGTAGATGAGGATCATAAGATTATTATTTTGCTGTCTTAGGTCAAGGTCAACTTTATTATCCCACAGGGGAAAATTGTACAGCCAGCAGCAGACACAATAAAATATTAAAATTAAGAACACAACAAATGACATACAAACAGAACCACAGGTCACTCATTTAACACATAAATGGCAGCAGAGGCAAAAGAGTTCATTAGTCTATTTATACTGCACCGGGACAATGTCTAGCTGCAGCAAGTATTGAGGAAGTATTGTTTAAAGTGGTGCCTATCACCTAATGACACACGTACAATACTCTGAAGTCTACTCTTGTTTGTGTGATCAACATTAAAAAGGCAAACCTTACAAAGAATATCTTAAACACACAGAAGTGGACAGCAGAGTGACCAGCAGAGGGCAGTGCTAGTCTACAAAGTCGAGATGCCTCAGAGCCAGGGCTGTACAGTAAGTGTTCACACAGGATACTGTATCCTCTGTTTTTAACAAACATCCATAGGATCCACTTTTGCAAATATTTATTTTTACTGTGTGATTAGTGGTTATTTCTAACCAAAGCTGACTAAAATTAATGATGGACTACAAATTCAGTGACGTGTTTTGTTTTTTTTTTTATTTTGTTTTTCTGTTGTGTGTCACAGCCCCAACTCCCCCCTACTCTGGACCCCAAAAAGAAAATGAAATAAGTGTTTTCATTAATTAATATTTTTTTATGTAAATTATTTTTAATTTAGATCCAGTGCAATCCCAGAAAAGCCATTTAGGCTTTGGTCATTGCCTGGCATCTTGTTATCTGGCCTGGCTGTGCTCCATGAAAAATTTCTTTTTTAACTTCCTCTGTGAGAAATAATTTTACTGAAAATGCATCTGAAATCACGACCTAGTCTTTGTCTTTCATTGATGTGTTTGATGATGAGGTGGTTATAAAATGAGGATTTAGCTGCAGTGGTCTAATCTGATGCAAACTGAGGTCACAAGATTTCTCCTCCCATTAGTCCACCTTCCTTCCTTCTCATGTTTGTAGACATTACAACAAATGACTGATGGTGTTACTACTTAGCACGTGTTAGCAAACCTCAAGAAGCCAACTTCAATCCAAAACACGCATACTAACAAAACCATCTAATGGTCCACCATTTACCAGTACAGTAAATGTGTTTCACTCTGATGGCAATAAAACAAATTTTGATCATCTTAGGTCATCAGTCATATCTGCAATGATTCCTTTAATCAGATGTGTTATTCCTTTACTGATACGTGAAGGGAAGGAAGAGGAGGAGTGTATCCACTGGATAATTTTCACTTGCCACGTGTCCCCCATTAGCTTTAAATAATGGCAACCCCTTTCACACTTGGTATGGTCCACAAGCCATGCAAGTGATTTGCATCTTTAGGCCTTGAAGCACAGAGCATCACTGAATGCAGAAACTCTGTATTTAATCGCTGTCAGTCCAAATCCCAAAGGATGAGCAATGAAATTACTGATAACCGCGACAAAAGATAACTGTTAGGAGACAATTATTTTAGTGGAAACTCATGATTATCTATGGAAGGAAAAGATTGGAAATCAAAAGTGCTAAAACACTTTCTTTATCCCTCCCATTTAGCCTCCTTTTTTTCCATTTTCTTTTAATAAGCTTTTAAAGTCTGAAAAAACATTACACTGACAAGTGCACCTTCTGCTCATTTTGTTCTGAGTCAGGGTACAAAAATGTTGCTTGTAATTTTGTTGTTACCATGCATTGTGGGATTCCATTTTCTTCCTTATTTTCGTGAAGAAAGATAAGATAGAAAGCATTGAAACTCCTTCTCCTCAGCTCTCAACATGGCTGCTGTTGAAACACCCCAGATGTTTCATTCAGTCATGAAGCTTTCTCTGCTGCAGCTCTTCACAGGATGCTACTGTTTCCTGTTGTCAGCCAACATTTCCTGTGTCCCAAATCAGGGACTGCATCCTTGATGGGTTTACATCAACAAAAATGTTGCTCTTTGGAACATCATAGACTGTGATGGCCAAAAATAGACAGTCTGGTCTGTGCAACATTTAGTTGAGTTTTGGATTACCAGCTGTTTCCACCATTACTGCTGCAGCTCCTGTCACCAAATAACCTTGACATGTAATTTTCTTTCCTCAAAATTTTGAGTTTTTAAGGTTTGTAGTCTTCGTGTTTTAATGAGGTGAAACACAATAGTTATATTTAACAGGGTAATCCAGAGGCTCTCTTTCAGTGGTGTTTGATAACATATTATTTTATTTACTGGTGTACAATGACTCCTACGATATATTTTGCCACAGAGGATCCACCTGTATCCCTAATGTGTAGCTCTGCCTTTGTACAATCTGCTTTCTCTTTTAAAGTCATCAAATCATGGAACAATCTTCCAACCTGCCTGAAACTTTGAACAGACTTCACTGTTTCTTCACGTGAAGTCAAAAAATTGATTTTAAGGAATCAGACTTGTCAGCATTAATCTTAAGCCTAAACAACTGTTTTACAACTTTGTCAAAATATGTCATATTTTAATACCTGTACTCTCTTATCTCCCTCTGTTATTAAATATGTTTTATATCTAAGTGTGTGATGTGTTTGTGGGTATGTGTATGCACACATGTATATGTGATTGTTTTTTATTTTGACGCTTTTACCTTCTATTGTCCTCCTTTACCTGCGCAGGGACTACGGATGGAAAGTAGCTTGTAAGCTAAATCAGGTACAAATAATCTTTTCTCATCATGAGACTAATGCTATTTTGTACATCGTCTCGACACAAATAAACTTAATAAACTAAACTAAACTGTTACAAGCCTTTGTTGCCCAGGACATATCTGAAGCAGCCTTTGAAATGGGACAGTGATCACTGAAAAAGGATGATGCTCTGAACTGAGACACAGTTATTTGGTGTCTTTGGAAACACGAGAATCTTGCTTTAAAGCAAAAATATAATTCCCTGAGTTAGAATATTTACTGGCATGTTTTTTAATAATACAGTCACAGAGTTTGGTAGCAGAATAATAATTTAATGTCTAATTCCATTTAAATGTTATAGTATCCTATATTTTCAAGTGGAAGGAGTTAAGTGTTGTAATAAGACTTTTGTTCATGTTCCGTGTGTCAAGTGAAATGCTTCTTGGGTGTGCCTGAAAGGCATGCCATAGGCAGACCTACCACAGCTCTGTGGGGTCATAACCACTCCACACCCATCCAGCAGGAACAAAAGAGCAGAGCAGCACGTTGGACAACCAATCTGCAGTCAAGGGCTTTTTGGGCTGCCTGCCTCCCCAGGGCACTTTATTTGGGGCAGCCTGCACCTTCAGGACTTTTATTTTTTGCACTTTGGAAAATATTGACACTCTCTTAGCTTTCAGCCCAACACCATTGATTGAAGCTTAAGCTTCACGGCCAGAGACCACAACCAAAGCTGTTTTGCTATTGGCGTGATTAATTAAAAAGAAAATGGTTTTTAGTATGGCTGGCTGCATAGAGAGTACCGGGGCGGACACACAACCTGATTGGTACAATGCCCTGAGTGTGGGGTGAGGGGAGGTGTGTGAAAAACATTAACCCATAATGCACTGCTGAGTTTTGACAGATCTCTGCTTCAGGGCTGCTGAATTTATGAGTCATTACTCCTGCTGGGCTGGGATCTAGTTGGTGCATTATGTTCCATGTCATCCGCCATCAGTGAAGCAGTGACTGACATCCATTGAAGAGCCAATGCTCTCTGACACTGACTGGCTGATAGGGGTAGCATGGCATGCTGGGAGTAGGATACATCAACATTGTTGCTTTGTTTCCAGGCGCCCCTTCTCTTTTCCTTGTGCATCCAGTCGTGTTCATGCCTGCAGTAAGCAAGAGACAATACTGCAACCTCTGAGCCCTCACAGATTTCATTGTGCTCCACACTAAGCTCCAGCTGGCCTGTTTCCACTCTGTTTTTTTGAGGACACTATAGTGTCAGGTTACAACCACAAGAAAAATTCCACCATAAACACTGGATATGTGTAAAGGTATATTTACAAAATTACAAAAGTCATAAGTATAATAAATCTGTGTCTGCTCTATTGCAGAAAAAAATATTATTATTTACTTATTCTGACAATTTATTATTATGAACAGAAGCATTGAAACAAATTAATCCTAATCAAACCCTACATGACAATAAACCTGATTCTAATTAAGATAACATAAGATAATCCTTTATTGGTCTCACAGTGGGGAAACTTGCAGTGTCTAAGAAATATACAGTGCAAGCAAGAAAAAAAAAAAAAAAAAAAAAAAATTTCATAATCACAAATAAAGGAAAGCAACATATCGAATATAATACAGACACGGTGTATGTTGATTTTGTTGAGTACAGCCGGACTTCAGCCAAAAAGTCCCCACAGACAAAGGTTTTGGCAGCCTATCACTGAAGGAGCTGCTCAGTGATTACAGAATATCCTGCATGGAGAAGGAAATATAGGGGTGGTAGGGTAGCCACCATTCCTCTGTCACCCACCATCCTCCACTGGATTGATAGGACATTCCAGATAATAGCTGAACTTCCTGATTAGTCTCTTTTTGTCATCAGGGAGATGCTGGTACCGCAGCATACCACAGGCTGATGCCATCTCAGAATCATGAAAATGCACTCTGTACTCCAAATACTGATATTGATACTGATTGGAAGAAAACTTTGCTTATGTAAGTGCACACACAGAAAAACAGAAGTTTGCATGTAAGGATCTCATTACAATTAATCACTATTGACAATTCATCATCATCATCTTCATCATTGTAATGATCATCGTTATAATTGTCATCTTCATCATCATCATCATCATCATCGTCATAAAACTAGCAGCAGCTCACTGACAGAGCATTTGCCCTCCAGCCAGGCCTTCCTATCTAGCCTACAGTCTAAAGAGCTCTTAAACATGATCATGGGGGTTAGTAATGGTTTTTAGTCCTGTCTGTTGTTGTTTACACACTTCTTAGGGAAGGTCAATGTATTGACTTATCTGGAAATGGGGGCATGCATGACGAAATGCTGCCATATAATTCGTGTGGCTTTGATGTTCCATTAAATGATCAATTCCGCTGGTATGGGGATGGCTGGGGGTGGGGGGGCTATGAAAAGGTCAGTATCTGTTAGTTCGTTGGTAGAGTGATTAATAAATCAATAAAAGCTGCAGAGGCCAAAGAATCAAACAGTGACACAGAGAGTCTGAAATTTTCTGAGGGACAGTTGGGTGCAGGTCACTACTGCTTGGTCATCCTCTGCAGTGCTCTACCCTTGTCTGTCCCCTCTCTACATGTCCTTCTAGTCCCCTCTGCCCCTTTTCTCCATGTTCTTTTTCCATCTTATGACATCCTGCATCCTGCCATCCTGACACCAAGTAAGACCCAGATTCTTTCGTTGCAGTATTTGTCTCACCATAACTGGAATTTATTGTCTTCTTACAGTAGCTGATTCATCAGTGGATCATTATGACATTATGAAATGCAATCCTCCACAATCATTTTAAAACATAATTTCTGCTGCATGAAAATAGTGAACCCATTTGAAACTCAGACACACACACACACACACACACTCATATATCATATATAAATATATGAAATATATATATATTTCAAAATCCAGAAGCATTTGCAAGTTTATACTTGAATATACAGAATACCACAGCGATGGAAAGAATGTGATGTGAAACAGTATGTTGCTGAAAAAACATCAACAGCACTTTCAGCAGCAACAAACTACATGACTGGATTTATGTATTTATCTTGCACAATTATAATCCTACAAAATAGGCCTTACACATGTACATTAACATGTTGATGACTGAACACACACACACACACTAACCCTGTATGTCATCACTGAGATTTGACTTTCATTTATTTCAACTAGATATATATATATAGGTGCAGCAGGGTGGCATAGTTGTTAGCACCGTTGCCCGACAACAAGAAGGTTGCAGGTTCGGTTCCTGTGGCCTTTCTTTGCGGAATTTGCATGTTCCTGCATGGGTTTCCTCTAGGTACTCCGTTTTCTTGCATGTCTAAGTTGATTGGCGACTCTAAATTGCCCATAGGTCTGAGTGTGAGTGTGAGCGGTTGTTTGTCTCTGTCTGTCT
The DNA here is from genome assembly GCA_034769265.1 of Remorina albescens. NCBI lineage: Eukaryota > Metazoa > Chordata > Actinopteri > Carangiformes > Echeneidae > Remorina > Remorina albescens. The sequence goes on from CM068485.1 coordinate 3,557,688, forward strand.
CTATGTGTTGGCCCTGCCATGGACTCACGATCTGTCCAGGGTGTACCTTGCCCTCGCCCAGTGTGGGCTGGGATTGGCTCCAGAAACGGATCGGCAGTAGAGGAGGAATGAATGAATGAATATATATAGAATGGAAGTTGGAATTGTCTTGTCTACATGGACTGGATTTAACAGACAAAAAACAGATCTGTTATTTTTATTTCTTTTAATTATTATTTCACTGGATCTGAATATATTCTCTCTTTCAGTTTGATTGAGAGGCCTTAAATGATTAATAATGAATAATTGAAAATTCTGAAAAAAAAAAGGGACCATTCAAGTATGTGATTATATGATAATTACTATATTCCACTGAGCTGAATGGTGATTGAAGATGTTGCTGAAAAAATGAAGTTATGTTATCAGTCAGAGAGGCTTTGTCAGGAAACTACAGCCAATCGACATTTAGAATTCACTATTATGGCCCCATTTAACGGATTGTCACCCAGAAGGAAAATTTAAAGAGCAGAGGTTTCGAACTTAGAACTATTGTAACTACTACTTCCACTACACTACTATTATTATAATATCATTAGCTAAAGATAGTTATTAGATACACCTTATGGTACCCCTGGACACATCATCAGTGATGTAAAGTGGGATCACGGGGGGTTTCGGGTCTTTAAACAATCAGACCCCCTCCCTCAGGCAACTCAGCCGGGGTTGATCAGGCACCAGCTTGTGTCCAGGTAGCGCTACCCTACTTGCCACGCCTCTCCCCTCCTGATCCACAGCTACCTCGATGCCACCTCTGCTGCATCGGTGGCCAATTTGATGGCCCTTCACTGGCTGGCTCCTGTGATGCCCAGCATGTTATAGGCCCTGCAGAGGGATTGGCCCCCAAATCCTCGGCATCCCACTTCAATGGGTTGGCATCTTGCCCGCCAACCATTTCTCCGGCACTCCTCCACTAGCTCGGAGTACTTTGCCCTCTTTCTCTCATGGGCCTCCTCCATACGGTCCTACCACAGCACAGTGAGTTCCATATAGTCTATCTTTGACCTTACTATGTATAAGAGAGTTATTGCACATCATTGCCATTGTTGTTACAGACATTCAACTACAGGCAAAACCTGCAGTGAAATATGATGTCATTCATGAAGATAGATGATCCCTGTGCAGGCTCGTCAGAGACCTGTAAATGACAAACAAATATTTCAATTGATATTAGGGTCACTTTTGTGGACCATGTCACAAGACATTACAACAAAGGACACTGGGCAAAAAGTCAATCCTGAACTCAGTCACTACATGGCAGCATACAAATTTATAGTGGAGGACAGGTCTGCAAATTTCTACTGGATTGTAACTTTCAGTACACCAACAGCAACATTTGATATAACAACTGTACAGGTTTCATTTGAGAAGATCAGTGTTAGTCAAAGACCATTTTAATGAATATGAAAATATACTGTGGTGTTGAGAGTAATGAGAGTAATAGCGTGATGGCTGCATATATGTGCAAATGCATCCATTACAGAATGGGAGCAAGATAATTCGAATTACAGAGACCTCAGAGACCATTGAAAAAACAAACCAAAACCAAAAATCCAGAAGCATTAGCAATTACAAGTTTATTTTTGAATATACAGAATACCACAGCGATGGAGAAGAACAGCACCTTCAGCAGCAACAAACTACATGACTGGATTGTTATCTTGCACACTCATAATCCTACAAAATATGCCTTACACATGTACATTAACATGTTGATGACTTTGAACACACACACACACACACACACACTAACCCTATATCTCATCACTGAGCCTTGATGATAATTTATTTCAGTTGTATGATTGATCTACATTCGTTGCTGAAGCTTTCAGAAAAAGTGAGAAAACTAATAAAGACAGTCATTAGGGGAAGTGTCACATGCTCTCAAAGAAGCTGCAATTTGTAATCACACAGTTTGTTTAATAGCAGAGTATTGCCTCTGACCAAGAGGGGGCAGTAGCTCCCCACACCTCACAGAGGAAATGGCTAATAGACGATTACCAGATGATTGCCACATGTCTTACTGTATTTTGGAGGAAATTTGGGTGGATTTCAAACATTTCCTTAAGTATATTTCCCTTTCTTTTCAATGTCCATTCCCATGTAGGCAGAGGAGGCGTTTAGGCACTTTTTAACAGTCATAAAATGAATCTGATCTTGTGGGTTTTTTGTAGACTTGACATGAACCAGTGTGGCTTCAACAGGTAAAGAGCAGCACCTGCCCTCTGGCTTCAACTCACAGCTCCATTTACATAGACAATTTGAAGAGTAATAAATAATATAATAATACTTAAATAATATATAGAAATATCTGAACAACCTATTTGTATGTGTATGTGCATTATAACTATTTTTAAGTACAATATTTTGAACATGTTTTAAATGCTTGAAAAGCATTTAACAGTAACTAGTGACTCAGTAACATATACAAATACATGGCCCTAGAATAAATTGACCTATAATGTATGTGAAACAAACAGGGACTATTAGCTGCTTGAAAAATTGAAAAAACTATAATCCATAAATCATTAAGCCATATAACATAGAGATACAAACACAGGCTTTGGACTTTAAAACAACCTGAATGCTAGTTCTGCTTTATTTTCCTCACATCAATAAGCTGGCTGGTTGGACAGCATCCACAAGCCTCCAGCACCGTGTCCAGAACAACTCTTTGAAAGTCTCATACTGACTATTGCAGAAATGGCATCAATCAAGACTCTGCTCCCTGGACTGTACCACTTCCCTAAAAGCTCCAACTAAAATGAAGGTAAACACAAAGGTCAACAATGATTTACTCAATGTCACTTTCACGGTACACATCAAGATTGTGCACAAATGGTGCTGTGTTGTGGAAGGTGATAAAACACGAGCACTTTCTTTGAACATCAGCTGCATTGATGGAAATAATGAACATTTTAAATCTGCAGCAATCCTCATGGAGAGAGAAGTGAACAAAATAAAATCACTGGTCATGAATGTACACGTTCATATGTTTAATGAAAGAGTCAGGAAAAAAGGGGTTGAATTTTGAAATTTGAAATAATAAAAGTATTAGTCTCTTAAGTCGTAAATACTCCAGCTGAATCTCTCTGTTGTTTGTCGGTAGTGGATAGAGGCTTTTCAGAACATACATTTAGAAGCAACATTTTGAAGCATCTCAGTGTTAAGTCTTTATTTAAATCCAAAGGCTTAGTTTTTTAAAATAAGTTTTAAAATACAGAAATTAAACTGTACATTTGTTACAAGGATGTAAACAGCTTCATCATAATTTTCCTGATACCTGTGTGTTGTGTAAAGGTTTCTGTGTATCTTCGCCCAAATTATAAGCACCATACCTCTTCTCTTCCTTTTAGTGGCATGAAAATCGTTCTGATATGTCTAAATGTGAAAAGAACTCTCTGGAAGTCTCTGAAATTTTCTCCTATCCAAAATGTAGTAGTGGTGATGCTTATGTAGTATTTAAGATGAGCTGACCATGATCCTTCACTGTGATTGTACCCTAGCTGGGGTTTTTTCTGAGAGTATAGTCTTGAGGATTCAATGGTAAAATAAAATGCATGTTACTGATGTTTACTGTTCACCAAAATAATATTTGTGCAGTAGCCAGTGCCTTGGAAATTCAGATTATGATTAAATTGAAATGACAAGTTAGTGAAAGTGGTCTGAGGCCCTGTCTGAATATGACGTGAGTGAATTTTCCAGCTGGTTGGATCTGATTATTGATCTGAACGGCAGAGACAGCTCTGGGCTGGTAGAAGTTGGACCATTGTTAAATGTTGCATGCTGGATTGTCACATCATCCAATCTGACCAGATGGATGCTCCTGTCTGATTACACTTATTGGGAACTTTGGATAAATTTGCATATATGTGTGTACCTAATAATTTGTTTTGTAAGTAATGACTCATGACAGTTTACTGCTCTGCCATACCATCATCAATCTATGATAGCAGACTGTCATGAGCCTTATATTTCACTCTTTGGTCCAGACTGAGATATTTTTGCTATGACCAGTCATGAAATGTGGTATGGAAACCTATGGTCCCAAGAGGATCCTCAGCTCCCTTCCTTTAAATCAATACAGTGGCCTGTGATCTATACCATCAAGTGGTGGATATTCATTGTTATCTTTCCTGAATAATCCCCTCCAGGCCAAAGTTTCCATTTGTACAAATTACACAACCTGACACTGTTGTTTTACAACAAGCAAATTACACTTTAATAACAAAGATGATTAATCTTTTTGCTGGCAATCTGAGCAGTGGGTTAGCTAGCTGCTTTGCTAGCTGTCAATGTCAGTAAATGCTGTGGTCTGCTTGCCTCTATAAAACAAAACCTCATGGCAATGCCAGGCAGATGAATGAAGTTGACAACACTTATGAGCTTCCCAGAAAATAGTCGAATCCTAAATTTACTCTAATGCTTGTCATTTGAGATAGTTACTGTATAACATCTGATGATCACAGAGCCATAAACTTGGTTCAGAGACAGTCTGTACAGAGGTGACCAACAAGTTTCCAGTGGGGGACTGACTTAACTTTTCACCACCAGGTATTTCAGTATGTGGCCAGGGATTTCAGCTGTGACAGCTGGAACCTCTCCAAGTGAGCAGTGATGGTGAACTCTCAGTAGAAACGCATAAATCTCAAAGCCTCTCTTCTGACTAAATGAAATTAATTTATTTATATATAGCACCAAATCATAACCGACACATCAACGCATTTTACATATAGAGCAGGTCTAGACCAAACTCTTTATGTTGTTAAAGAAACCCAACAAATCCCTCCCCAAGAGAGAGCAATTGGTGACAGCAGCAAGGAAACTTCCTTTAAGAGGCAGAAACCTTCGGCAGAACCAGGCTCATGGAGGGCAGCCGTCTGCCTTGGCTGGTTGGGTTCAGAGAGAAATAGAGAAAGCAATAGAGAGAGAAGGAGAGAGACGGAGAGGCAGAGATAGTGAGAGAGTGTCAAGAACACACAGATTGGCGGACAAAAATGCAGGCAGACAGACAATTACCAGTTCTCAAGGTCGTTTATTCAGTCCAAGCGTCAAAATCCAGGGACAAAACGATCAGACACTGGGATACTCTTTAACATGAAACTTTGGATACTGCTCTAGGAGACAAGACAATCTGGCATTGACACACATGGAGCACTGGTTATATACACACAGGAGGGAAGGGATAACGAGACACAGGTGAAACACTTAAGGGCGGTGACACGGGGAACCGTCTGATTACCTGTCACGGTTCCCCGTGTGACCTGTTACCAAAATAAAACAGGAAACTGAAAGTGAACACAGAGATGAAACTATCAAAATAAAACAGCAAACTGACGCATGACAGACCCACACAGTACCCTCCCCCCACCCCAACGGCCGACTCCTGGTGGCCAGGACCCTAAGGATTTCGTCGGTGGAACTCTGCAATGAGGGGAGGGTCCAGGATGTCCCGAGAGGGGACCCATGAGTGTTCCTCCGGCCTGTAGCCCTCCCAGTCCTCCAGGTACTCCTGGCCCCGGCCCCGCCGCCGAACATCCAGCAGTTTCCTGATGGTGTAGACAGTCTCACCAGCAATGAGATGGGGAAGGGGCGGTGGGGGCTTGCGGGGACAAGTTAGCTCTCCTTGACTGGTTTGATCCGGCTGACGTGGAAGGTGGAGTGTATGCGGGTGGACCTGGGAAGCTTCAACTTGATAGCAGAGTCATTAATGATTTTTGAGATTGGATATGGCCCCATGTACCTGGGTTCCAACCTTCAGGATGGATGGTGGCTGGGCAGATCTTTGGTTGAGAGCCACACTCTTTGTCAGGGGCGGTATGATGGGGCTGGGCGGTGACGGCGGTCAGACACCTTCTTCTACGCGGCATAGGTCCAGAGAAGAGCCCAGCGGACGTGAGACCACATGCCTCGACACTGGCGGACCATAACCGCAGCAGTGGGGACTTTGACCTCTCTTTCTAGGGCTGCGAAAAGGGGAGGCTGATAGCTGAACACCACCTGGAAGGGAGTGAGACCGGTCGAAGCAGAGGGAAGGGTGTTGTGGGTGTATTAGACCCACAGCAGCATCTTGGACCACGAGGAGGGGTTATCTGAGGTCAAGCAGCGAAGACCGGTCTCCAAATCTTGATTCAGCCTCTCGGTCTGGCCATTGGTGTGGAGGTTGTATCCAGAGGAGAGGCTCCTTGAGGCCCCCACCAGCTGGCAGAAGGCCTCCCACGAACTGCGGCCCACGGTCAGACAGAATGTTCCTAGGGAATCCGTAGGTTCTAAAATTTTTCTGGTTTAAGAGTTCAGCGGTTTGTTTGGCAGATGGTAGTTCGGGTGAGGGAATTAATTTAACCATTTTAGAAAATCTGTCAATGACGGTGAGGATGACCGTGTTACCTTTGGATGTGGAAGGCCAGTCACAATGTCCATTGAGAGGTCTGACCAGGGGGAATGGTGGCACGGGCAAAGGGTGAAGGAGGCCTGTTGGTGGAGCATGGGAGCTTTTCTGCTGGGAACAGACAGGACAGGCATACTCTGACATGTCATCCTTGGAATTAGCCCACCAGAACCGCTCCAACACTCTGAAAAGGGTTCAGCGGGTGCCAGGATGACAGGAGAACTTACTTTCATGAGACCACTTAATGACCTCCCCCGGAGTGAAGGGGGAACAAACAACCTGTTCATGGGGGTCTCTGGGGGTCCTGGAATTGCTCTGAGAGCCTCTATTACCTTGCTTTCCACACTCCAGGTGAAGGCTCCCACGATGCAGGTTTCAGAGAGGATGGGTTCTGGATGTGAGGACTCTGTTTTGGGTGCATTAATGCGTGACAAGATGTCAGGCTTTGTGTTCTTGCTTCCTGGGTGATATGACAGAGTGAAATTAAGCTGGGAAAAGAAAAGTCCCCATCTGGCTTGGCGGGCGTTGAGCCTCTTGGCACTCTTGAGGTATTCCAGATTCTGGTGGTCTGTCCACACGAGGAATGGTTGGGCCAACCCCTCTAGCCAGTGCCTCCACTCTTCCAGCGCCACTTTTACACCCAACAGCTCCTAGTCCCCCACCGAGTGGGTTCTCTCCGCCTGAGATATGGATCTTATTATCCGTACTTGATCTCTGGGACAATACGGCCCCTACTCCATAGCTGGAGGCATCCACTTCCACGATGAAATGTTGTTTGACTGCGGGCAGGGTGACGACCGGGGCTGTGGTGAGGAGCTGCTTCAGGTGCTGGAACGCATCTTCTGAAGATTGAGACCACTCAAACAAAACCTTGGGAGATGTTAAGGCACTCAAGGGGGTGGCCACTGAGCTAAAGGTTCTAATGAACTTAGGGTAGAAATTTTCGAAACCAAGGAAACATACCTCTTTTCGGGAGGTGGGGGTCAGCCACTCTGGCATGGCCTGGACCTTTTCTGGGTCCATTTCCAATTGATCGTGGGAGACCACGTATCCCAGAAAGGACACTTGTTCCTTGTGGAATTCACATTTTTCTGCTTTGACAAACAGTTAATTTTTTTAACAGTCTTTTCAAAACTTTCTGTACAATCCGAACATGAGACTCTTCATCACGGGAAAAAATAAGGATGTCACCAAGATATACAAAGACAGTTTTGTTCAAGAGGTCTCTCAGGACATTGTTCACTAGGGCTTGGAAAACTGCAGCGGTGTTGGTCAGCCTGAAGGGCATGACTAAATACTCGTAGTGGCCAAGGGGCGTATTGAAAGCGGTTTTTCCATTCATCCCCCTCCCAGATACGTATTAAGTGATAGGCGTTCTGCAAATCTGATTTTTTGAACACCTTGGCACCCCTGAGGACGTCAAAAACACAAGAAATTAGTGGGAGGAGGAAACAGTTCTTGATTGTAATATTTTTGAGTGGGGAGTAATGAATGCATGGCCTTAGACTCTTGTCCTTCTTTTCTACGAAGAAGAACCCTGCTCCAGCTGGAGAGGACGATGGCTGAATTAGCCCTGCAGCAATGGAGTCATTGATGTAGTCCTCCATAGCCTTTTTCTCGGCTACGGACAGAGAGTACAACTGACCCTTAGGAATGGGTGCACCAGGGAGGAGGTCGATAGCACCGTCATAATCGTGATGGGGAGGAAGGGAAGCTGCTCTGCTCTTACTGAAAACTTATTGTAAGTCATGGTAACAGGCGGGGACACCAGTCAGGTCAGGAGAGTCCTTCGACTCTGTCTTACTCAAGCAATTAGAGTCTATGTCGTGGAAACAGTTTTGGTAGCAGTTTTTCTTCCAACCAATTACCTGACCCCCGACCCAGTTGAGGTGTGGGTTGTGCTGAGCAGCCAGGGATACCCTAGGATCAGGGGATGCATTTCAGAGTTATACAGGTGAAAGCGGAGGGTTTCCACATGTCTGTCGGGGAGGTACATCTGGATGGGGGAGGTCTGGTGAGTAGCGGGTGTAGGCAGCGGTTCCTCTGAGGCACCTAGACTCTGGGCTAGACTGGAATCCATCAGGTTATCTGCACCTGAATCAATTAATGCTGAACCGTGCAGAGTTGAAGAGGCAGCGGTTAGTTTCACTTTTGTTAATTGTCTCTGAGCTTTATTTTTAAGGGTGGTAGCACTCACCAGGAGTCTTGAGGGTGGAGCAGGTAGAGAACCACGTAGAGGGCACAAGGCAATGAAAAGTCCCAGGTGGGCAAAGTATAGGCAATGACCCTCCATCATCTGACGATGGTGTTCGGCTGGGGTGAGGCAGGTACGCCCAACCTCCATTGGCTCAGGAAAAGCATTGGAAGGTGAGGTACTCAGGGAGGCCGAAGCTTGGGGAGGGGTGCTGAGCTGCTCCTGTTCCCTGATGGAGCGACTTCTCTGCCTATCCCTCAGTCTCTTGACGACGTGGGAGACCAAGGCGACAAGGGCATCTAGCTCCACAGGCAGGTCCAGAGGAGTGAGATGGTCCTTCAGGGTCTCAGAAAGTCCGGTAAAGAAGGCGTCCACCAAGGCAGGCTGCTTCCAACCGCTGTCGGCAGCTAGCATGCGGAACTCTATGCCATAGTCCATTACAAACCGTTTTCCTTGCCTAAGAGAGTGTAGAGCTCTAGCAGCTTCTCTAGCAGGAAGAGTAGAGTGGAAAATTTGTTTAAATGTGTCGAGGAAGAGAGAAAAAGAGTTACACACTGCGGACCGTCGGCTCCATTCTGCGGTGGCCCACGCCCTAGCTGAGCGGTGACTGTTTCACATGCTGCTTCACTGCACTGGGAAGCTTCTGCCACAGCCCGACGCATCTTTTCCATCTCCTCCTCCTGTTGTCTGAGTCGACGTTCCTGCCCTTCGAGAATAGCGAGCATGGGGCCCTGCTCTGCTGTGTCCATAGTGGCCAGATTGTTCTGTCAAGAACACTGGCAGAGATGGGGACTCGAGTTTGCGACTCGGACTCGAGTCACACTTAAGTCGCACACTTGACTTGACTCGGACTCGTATTGAAAAGACTTCAGACTCGACTCGGACCCGTGTTTTGGGACTCGTGAACAATCATTATGTTTTCTTTTTCTGGCGTATTAACACTGAGGAAACTTTGAAATGTCTCATGAGGTTAATGTCACTACCTCCTTTTTGTCACGGTAATAACCATATCAGGCATCGGGTGCGCACCTCACGCACTCATACCTCAGATGACGGTAACTATGGCAACCGGCACACCTGCAGCTGCTTCTGTAACGTCACCCTTTGTAATTATGTTTGGTTATAAAAACTTCAAAAAAGATGGCATCAACAAAAGAAGCGCAGACTGCAAAGTCTGTGGTACCAAAATTAAGGACGCTGGATCAACTAAAAATTTTATAAGGCACCTGGAACGTTAAGTCACATTAGCGCATATGGACGGTTGTTTAGCTTAGCATCAGCTATGTAATGTTAACTTAGTTTGCTACTAGCAACTAAATATTTGAAAAGATGAGTGAGTGTTAGTTTGCTTGTCACACTTGTTTGCATTGAGTGGCGTTGACATGATATAAAAAAATGGACAGGTAACGTTACGTTCCGCTGCCACCATCTACTGGCTAACGTTAAACAGAGAAAAATACATAGTTATACTGTCGGCTTACAGGCAGGTTACAGGTTTATTGTTGACCACGTAACGTTAACGTTACAGGTTTATCAGGTTACCATTACACTGGATGATAGATGACAGAATGCTCATTACAACCAGAACAGACATGAGACTTTTATTTTTTAGAGACTTGAGACTTGACCAAGTCTCACCCCACAAAGACTTGAGACTTGACTTGGACTTGCAAAAAAAGACTTGTGAACATCTCTGGAGACTGGTGGACACAAATGCAGGCAGACAGACAATTGCCAGTTCTCAAAGTCGTTTATTCGGTCCAAGGGTGAAAATCCAGGGAGGCAATCAGATAGGCAGAGGTAAAAAATCAGAAGACTAAGACTCGGAAACCAGGAACAAAATGGTCAGACACTGGGATACTCTTTAACATGAAACATTGGATGCTGCTCTAGGAGACAAGACAATCTGGCATTGACACACAGGGGAGCATTGGTTATATACACACAAGAGGGAAGGGATAACGAGACACAGATGAAACACATAAAGGCACATAAGGGTGACAGGTAATCACACGGGGAACAGGAAGTGAACACAGAGACGAGACTATCAAAATAAAACAGAAAACTGACCCTGACAGACCCTGACAGAAGAACAGGAGATGTGGGGCGGTTAGAGGGATGGAGAGAGCGAAAGCAGGGGGACAGAAGATGCAATATAAAAATGCAAGCAAAATATGCTGAAGTCAGTGATTTAAACCTGGTACCACTATATTGTGGCAGCACAGCAGCATAGTTGGCACTGTTGCCCCACAATATGAAAGCCGCGGGTTCGGTTCCTGGGTGTTTGTCCAAAAACATTCATGTTTAGGTTAATTGGTGACTCTAAACTATCTGTAGGTCTGAGTGTCAGTGTGAGTGGTTGTTTGTGTCTGTCTGTCTCTGCGTGTTGGTCCTGTGATGGACTGGTGACCTGTCCAGGGTGTACCCCGCCCTCGCCCAGCGTGAACTGGGATTGGCTCCAGCAACCACCTCGACCTGGAAACGATTAAGTGGTGGAAGATGAATGAATGAACCATTATATGTACACTAGCAAATATTAGCAATAGGGGAAAATAGGGTTTTTAACAGAAATAGTAACAATAAAAATTAATTAGTAGTCTGAAATAATAACTAATGGGAACCATTGCAGCAGCAGGTATTGAGCGGGAACATGGAGCAGAGATAATTCAGAACCTGTAGGACGGGGACAGGAGGAGAGAGGACAGGAGGGACAAAAGACATGCCTCCTGATTTACTCTTGGAGTCTCCAGGAACCACAAGTAAACCTTCATCCAGAGAACAAAGTGACCTCCTGGGACAGTAAGGAACTATGACCTCTCTGAGATTTGATGGAGCTTAGTCATTAAGAGCTTTGTATGTTAGGAGAAGGTTTTTAAATCCTATTCTGAATTTTACTGGGAGCCAATGAAGAAAAGCTAGCACAGGAGGAACGTGACTTCTTTATGTTGTTCATTTTAATATTCATGCAGCAGCGTTCTGAATCAACTGAAGACTTTTCAGAGAGTTGTTGGGACATCCTGATAGTAATAAATTACAGTAGTCTTGAGGTAAGAAATGCATGGACTACTTTTTCTGCATTATCTTGTGACAGAATTTGCTGATCTTTGCAATATTGCATAGGTAAAAGAAGGCTGTCCAAGAGAATTGATTTATGTGAGGGACAAAGGACAAAAATTACTCCAAGATTTGTAAAAGGGGAGCTGGAGGCCAAGAAAATAGCATCCAGGGTGTTTAAATTATTAGAATATAATGCTTCTCTAAGGTGCTCAGGGCCAAGTACAATGACATCTGTTTTGTCAGAGTTGAAGTAAAAAGTTGCAGGTCATAAGACATGCCTGAAGTCTGAATAGCTGATTAGTTTCATTCAGCTTCATTGACACATATATCTGAGTATCATCTGCATACTGTAGCAATGAAAATTGATGCTACACTTCTGGATAATATTGCCTAAGGGAAGCATATATAGGGTAGTGATGGGAATTCCGGTTCTTTTTAGAGAGACGGTTCTTTTGGCACGGTTCACTAAAAGAGCCGATTCAAGTGGCTCCTCAGAATTTTTGTTGCTTGCATTAATTTGTTACCCTAAATAATGTAAAATTATATGGAAAATTAATTACTAAATGTAAAAAACATATATTATATCAAATGTTCATTATTCATATAGCTTATAATACTCAACATGGAGCAGAGTGCTACAAAAAATAAATTACAAAGTACAAAAACAAAGACCCATCTCAATTAGACAAAAGGTCCAATCTCTGATTGTATATTTATTTATTTATTCATCAACTTTTAACTATTTAGTGTGAAACAACAATAAATACGAAAATAAAAGAATAAAAACAATAAAAATAACAATAAATAAAAAGGTGCATAAAGGTATACAACAGTATAACAAATAAATAAAAATGTGTAAAACAAAAAGAAAAAAGCAGCATCCGGGTAACTGATTCAGCTAGTCTTTAGAGAAGATTGGCATTGAGAAAGGCCAAATGCCTCACCTTTGAGGGGCTGATTTGCCCTGTTTTTGAGAAGATTCACTCGGAGGGAACGGATGTGGCCACAATACACAGTCTCCGTGCCATCACGTGTGCAAGGTGTGGGTAGACTGAAGCCTTGGTCCCCCACCAGCTCAGTGGGTTTCCACTTTTCTGGAAAAGGGGCTCCTTGATATACACTGCTCAAAAAAATAAAGGGAACACTAAAATAACACATCCTAGATCTGAATGAATGAAATATTCTTATTAAATACTTTGTTCTTTACTTAGTTGAATGTGCTGACAACAAAATCACACAAAAATTATCAATGGAAATCAAATTTATTAACCCATGGAGGTCTGGATTTGGAGTCACACTCAAAATTAAAGTGGAAAAACACAATACAGGCTGATCCAACTTTGATGTAATGTCCTTAAAACAAGTCAAAATGAGGCTCAGTAGTGTGTGTGGCCTCCACGTGCCCGTATGACCCCCCCTACAACGCCTGGGCATGCTCCTGTTGAAGTGGCGGATGGTCTCCTGAGGGATCTCCTCCCAGACCTGGACTAAAGCATCCGCCAACTCCTGGACAGTCTGTGCAACGTGGCGTTGGTGGATGGAGCGAGACATGATGTCCCAGATGTGTGCAATTGGATTCAGGTCTGGGGAACGGGCGGGCCAGTCCACAGCATCAATGCCTTCGTCTTGCAGGAACTGCTGACACACTCCAGCCACATGAGGTCTAGCATTGTCTTGCATTAGGAGGAACCCAGGGCCAACTGCACCAGCATATGGTCTCACAATGGGTCTGAGGATCTCATCTCGGTACCTAATGGCAGTCAGGCTACCTCTGGCGAGCACATGGAGGGCTGTGCGGCCCCCCAAAGAAATGCCACCCCACACCATTACTGACCCACTGCCAAACCGGTCATGCTGGAGGATGTTGCAGGCAGCAGAACGTTCTCCACGGCATCTCCAGACTCTGTCACGTCTGTCACATGTGCTCAGTTTGAACCTGCTTTCATCTGTGAAGAGCACAGGGCGCCAGTGGCGAATTTGCCAATCTTGGTGTTCTCTGGCAAATGCCAAACGTCCTGCACAGTGTTGGGCTGTAAGCACAACCCCCACCTGTGGACGTCGGGCCCTCATACCACCCTCATGGAGTCTGTTTCTGACCGTTTGAGCAGACACATGCACATTTGTGGCCTGCTGGAGGTAATTTTGCAGGGCTCTGGCAGTGCTCCTCCATTTCCTCCTTGCACAACGGCGGAGGTAGCGGTCCTGCTGCTGGGTTGTTGCCCTCCTACGGCCTCCTCCACGTCTCCTGATGTACTGGCCTGTCTCCTGGTAGCGCCTCCATGCTCTGGACACTACGCTGACAGACACAGCAAACCTTCTTGCCACAGCTTGCATTGATGTGCTATCTTGGATGAGCTGCACTACCTGAGCCACTTGTGTGGGTTGTAGACTCCATCTCATGCTACCACTAGAGTGAAAGCACCGCCAGCATTCAAAAGTGACCAAAACATCAGCCAGAAAGCATAGGAACTGAGAAGTGGTCTGTGGTCACCACCTGCAGAACCACTCCTTTATTGGGGGTGTCTTGCTAATTGCCTATAATTTCCACCTGTTGTCTATTCCATCTGCACAACAGCGTGTGAAATTGATTGTCAATCAGTGTTGCTTCCTAAGTGGACAGTTTGATTTCACAGAAGTGAGACTGACTTGGAGTTACATTGTTTTGTTTAAGTGTTCCCTTTATTTTTTTGAGCAGTGTATGATCTCATTTCCAGTATTGCATCTGCTTTGGGGTTCCTTCTTGTACTGTCTCCAGTTGCTTGTTCTTCAAAGATGCTCCAAACAGCAGATGCTTGTGCTGCCTCTTGTTTGGCCTCTGTTGTCTCTTCTCCCTCTTGGCCCCCTGGCACTGAAGTTGGCTGGCTGCTTCTTGCTATTTTATATCTTGTTATTTTCTGTAGATCTTCATCTGCAGCCCTGTTGTCATTAAAGGCCAGCTTTTTGAATCTTGGGTCAAGCATGGTGATTTCTGAGAGAGCAGTGTTATATTCTAGTCTGTAGTCTGAACTTTCTGTCCATGGATGCACAGAGAGCAGCTACTAACTCTTGTCCCTTTCCCTGAAGTTACTCTGATCTGGTGCTCAGCTATCACTCTCTGCAGACCCTTGCACAGGATTAACATTTTGAAGGCTGTAACATAGCTGAAAAAGAGTAAACAATAACTGTTAAAATGATGCTTTGTTTTATTGTGCAGTATATTTCATTATTTCCATTCATATCTAATCTGCTTTTCATACCAATAATGCAAAAACAACAACAATAAAAATGCTAATAATAATTGAATAATAATAATAATGTGATGACATTTGTACACTGTACCTCTCTGCACTGATCTCCACTGTGACCGGCTCAAATGGCTCCAGAAGTGCATGCCTCTGGCAGTATCTCCCATTCCTCTTGGCTCAGAGGATCAACAGGTGCATTGATAACAGCCAGGGTAGAGATGACTGCATCCTTGGACTCCAGAATCCCTTTCAGCATATGCAAAGTTGAGTTCAACCTTGTTATTAAATCTTGTTTGAGCTTCAGCTAAGGCATGCCCATCTGCCGTTGGGTAGATTTGAGCTTCTCTGTCGCTGTTGTGCTCCTATGGAAGAATTCCACCATCGGCTTCACTTTGTCTACAGTGGGCTTCATCACCTTCAGAGCATCTCTGACAAGAATGTTAATTGTGTGTGCAGGACATAGGTGGTGGGTCCATTTCAGTATTTTAATTGCTTTGATTATGTTAGCAGCATTGTCACTAACACAGCAAACCACTTTCCCACTCTTTTCGCCACTTTCGCCACAAGTTCTCGGACGTGTGTCTGTCACTGAACTCAAAAAAATCCATAAGACAGGACACCATTTTATATTTTTCAGTGAAGTGGCATGTAACTGCCATGTAGGATATGGTGGTTCTGTATGTCCAGAAGTCGGTTGTTAGGAAAACTGCTGTGGCTTTTTTAGTCCTGTCTTGCAGTGAAGCGTGTTTTCTTTCATAGAGGTTTGATATGATTTTTTGGGAGAGTGTTTTCCTGCTTGGAATTATGTGCATTAGATTGAGAGCACGAGTGTAGCTTCTTAAATCCTTTGTCATCGACGATGGAAAATGGTTGGAAATAATCTGCAATCATTTTAGCCAATTCCACATCAATTCTATGCTGTTTTCCTGAAGTCATGGCCTTTTGCAGAAACTGGCTCATGGAGCTCTGTGTTGTAGGTCTAGGGCAGGTGGTTGTAGGTGGTGTACTGGGTCTGGATGACACTGCGGCCGCAGCAGCAATAGTTGCAGTAGATACACTGGCACCTTCATTAATAGCAGGTTCGCAGGTTTCTTCTAACTGTAACTGCGCTAATGTATGCACCTTTTAGTAGATACCCCAATTTATTGCTGGATGTCAAATATTTTAACCTCTTTCGTTCATTTTCTACTGCTTATCCGTCAGTGTCATGGAGGGACAGCTAATATTCTGGATGAAGGCGGGGTACATCCTTGACAGGCTGCCAGTGCTTGGGCTGGTACATACAGAGACAAACAACCAATCACACTCATGCCTATGGGCTATTTAAAGTCACTAATCAACCCAGATGTGCATATCTATGCACTGTGGGAGGAAACTGGAGTTGGGCCCTTCTTGGCTGATATGGCATTAACTTTTACAATAGAAGGGCTAGTGAGGTCCACCTCTAGCTCTTTTTTTTTCTATCTTTGCCATAATTTGAAGAGAAGGGGGTTTTTATGGATGTGAATGACCACACACTTAAGACAGAGCTTGACAAGACAAGTTGTCTAAATGATCAAATTGGCAAGTATTAGTGGGTGGATTTTGTGTCAAAATTCTTCATAAGCATTAATGAATTAATTCTTGTTTTTTGTCTTTGCAGCCAAATAAATTCAAATGCAGAAAAATCTGACAGGAATCATTATCATACTGGACTATTCTGGACCTCATGATATATTCAGTGGCCTCATACAAGAAGCTGGAGTTTGTGTCTGCTCAGGAGTGATAAATTAATACTTGCTATTCAAAATTGTAACATTGATTAAGGTTTATAGTATTGAATACGGCAATAAAATATAGTATAGCAGCAGTGGTAGTTTCTGAGAGCTGGTGTGTGTAGCTCTTAATATTCCAGATAGAATCTGCAATCAATTTCCTGTACACAGGGTCTGTCTGTCAGGCCTCTCAGGCATTTAACAGGCATATTTTAATGCAGAAGAAATCTGCTTGTCACAACTGATGCAGTGGTCTTTTTCCAGGACTAGTTTCAATGTAAGATTGACTTCAAAGTAAGCACTCCCAGGGCCCACACCCATCATCTCTGTCCTACCTGCATTCCATAAATCCAGGATCTGGTCACAATATCAGGTTGTCAATAATTTGAGCAGCTTGTTTGATATTATTTTGGATGACATCAAGACATTATGGGTAAAATAGAATCATAGCATAATTCATAAATGATATGTGTACTGTATGTGTGCACAATGATTCTTCTTTCTCAAAAGAACTTTTTACAGCACACTTTTTAATACACTGGGAGGAGTGGATCTGCTATTAGCAAACAATTCTAATAAAAATAATCAATTTCATAGTCATACAATCATAATTATTCATAAAATTATCTCTTGGATTTACTCATAGGTGCTAAACAGTTTTTTTTACTGGCATACATTTGCTGTTGATGAATATGCATGGGTGGTCATCCCACAGTCATGGGCTGAGCTGGAAGTTGTGAAATGACTTCTGAATTGTGTCTTTTGGTGCTACAGTGTAACAGTATCTGCTTTCACAGACCTGACCTGGCTGTGATACGATGATCCCCTTTGCTGTGTAACAACTTGTGGCAGGCAACAGTGGTAATTTAGGTCATCACATTGTTGTCTCTGGCCACAGATGGGGGCAATTCTCCTCCACTAGACACTATCTGTGGAGTGGAAAGAGCTGTATGGTGCAAGATCAGCATCCCTAACATTCACCTGAATCAGGATGCATGTCAGATACTGAACTAGAGATAGGTTAAACAATTGTAACTAAAACTTAACCATGCAGTGGATGGTTAAGTTAAAATCCCAGGGATGGGAGGAGGACGCGAAGAGTGTCTGTGAAGCAGGAATCCTGAAAACATTTTCATTGTGTTCCTTCAGCAAACTAAAAAAACAAGTACAAGAACATAATGGTCAAAAAATAATGTGGTATTAATCCACTAGTGACTGGATCCATGATAAAAAATCAGGCTGTACTCACTTTGACCCTGTACTGAGCTTTGTCATGACATATGTGTGTGTGTGTGTGTGTGTGTGTGTATGTGTGTCAAGAGTATTGTTACAGAAGCAGCTGTTCAGTCAGACTCCCCTCGCCCCCCAGCATGCTGCTCCTCAGGTTGAAAGGTTGCCCTGTACTGCTAAATAGCAAAGCTGCTGCTGGATTAGCAGCTATAGACAAAGTGTGAGAAAGAGAAAGTGTGTGTGTATATATATATATATATATATATATATCTCTCTCTCCTGGCTCAGCTGCAAAGGAAGCGCCAGAAAACTAATCTCAATTCCTCACATCTCACATCTTAAATCCTCATTGTTGATCAGTCAACGCTTCGGTCTTAATAAACACTACAATTTCATTCGAATTCTTTACTTTTTGGAAAAATAAATAAATAAATAAATATCTTGAGAGGTTAAACACACTCTTAGACATATACACATGAATCAGGCCCAGTGAAGATCTGCATGTTCTACATGGGCCTTGCACATGGAGTTAACAAAATGCCCCCTAGAATATTTAAAATTCTGTGACAACAATGTAAACAAAATTCCTTAAGCATCTGCAACGTGATAAGCCTTACAAAAAATCATAGCCTGAACCCAACAAGATTATTAATAGTCAGTTTTATTTAATCTGATGTAAAATGAGGATATTTGCATTTTTGTTGGAGGACCTTTCAATGGCTGTGCAGCACATTTTAATGTTTTTTCTTGAACAATTAATTTGTTTTAACTCCAACATGCATCATCCAAACCAGCCTAAACTTTCAATTCTTGGCAGGAAACAGTTTTACATTTTTATTTGCTCCTCCAAGCAGGTTAATTTCAGCTATCCAAATTTTGGCCAGCAAACACATAAAAACTTGATGAAGTCTTTATATTGAATTTTTCATGGGACTACCTGCCTGTAGTCCCATGAAAAATTTGAATGTTTTACCACAAACAATTAAATCATATAAGTCAAACAGACGTTGTTGAAACTGCCACAAACATTATACATTTGATATGATTATTGGCCTTTAGAAATCTATGTCAACATATTAAGATAAGATAAGATCATTTTAACTCCCTCGGTGGGGGAATTTGAACATTATTAACAGTATCAGACACATGAGACAAAGAATAGAAGCACACAAGAATAACTATAAAGTAACTAGAATAGCTAGATAAGGTTGAGATATTCGTTAATGGCTAATGGCTTTACATAAAGTCTAGATTACCCCTTTGGTGCACTCCCATTAAGTTTATTCCAACAACTTCAAACTAAGTCAGGAAATGCTTTTGAGCTTGATTGATGCTTGGTTGCAAAACTTGTTTTTCATTTAAAGGTGTGGTCTGGTGATGAGGAAAATTTTGCATCAGGAAGGTAATGTACCTTAAATTAATCATTTATAAATACTAATTTATCCAATCTGCCACAAGCCCATTGAGTGGCTTTGGTGGTGCAGTAAATGTTTTTGTTTTGTCATTACATGGGATGTTACACAATTCATATATATTTGTTCAGTTTGCCCCATATTTCCCATCACACTAAAAGATGCTACCCCATGATGGAAAATACATTCATTCTGATATTCTTTTATTCATATTATTAATGATGACCTCATTAACACAGCCAAGACTAATTGAATAAATTAGATGATTCAATTAATTCATCATATATTCGTCTATAGGTGTTGTATATTGATTGTTGCTGTTGCTATATTTCCAAAGATTTTTGGTATGAATGACTTTACTAGTTCAAATGTGAGTTTACATACATTCTCCTATTTTATGTGTTACATACATGTAAAAGAAATCCCCAAGTCATTAATAGTCAGTTGCACATAATTTTGTTTGTTGTATCTTCCTCTTCATAGGTGGCTCTAGTTAGAGTAATAGTAATGTTAAAAGTATGAAATCAAATGAATAGACTGGCTCTGCATCTTGTAAGGCGTGCATTTCTATGGCTAATAGCAGGGAAGGGGAGTGGTGGGAAGGGGGATGAGTGCACAGGGTGGGTGGGTGTTTCAGGGGGCTTTGTGACAGTGGATCAGTGTAATACATCCCTGACAGATGCAGGCCAGATTGAACTGGAAGGATAAAGATGTTACCCAAGAGCACTGGCTAAGACCTGATGCGTGTGTGTGTGCGCGGACAAGTGTGAGGGGAGAGAGATAGAGAGATTTTGTCCCACTATCTGTGACTGCATTACCAGCAGGCCACTTTAACATGGTCCTGCTTAGGGCCACTAGAGCTTCTTATGACAACCTAAGAACTGCTGTGGGAATAAAAACAGCTCTGTAATCCATCTCTCTCTCTCCCTCACTCTCACTCACTCACACACACACACACACACACAAATACACTCCATTGTGACTTTTTTGTTTTATGTTACCTGTCTATAGACTAATGAAGAAAATAACATTTTCTACCTTGATGTCTATTTTTCACTGATGTTCATTAACATACAAGTAAAATAACAAATAAGTAAAGTTGCTTGAGCAGCATCACATTATCTTCCAAACCAACCAGCAGAATCAACACCTTTCTAATATTTTTGAATAAATTTAGCCTTTCACAAAAGGGGATTTATTGACCTAGATTCAGCGAAGTCAACCTAATAAATCATAGTCTTTGTATTCTTCTGCATTTAACTTTAATTTGACTAAGTGTGGAAAAGTTTATAATATATAATGTAGAATTTTAGAGCTTGACAATTTTCTGGACAATCTGACTCAATCACAGACAGAGAAACACACCTTTGATGGAATTAAATAACACACACTACTTAATGTGTTTTTGCCATGCAATATTCTCATGTGCTATGTTCTTATATGCATTATTAAAATCACTGTTTAAAGGTTACCAATGATATTCTAATGGCTTCAGATAACAGATTGGACTCCTGGCCTGTTACATCTTAGTGCTGTATTTGACAACATTGACCATAATATTTTATGAAAACGATAGGAATGTAAATTGGGATCAAAGGAACCGTATTAAACTGGTTTAAAGGATATTTATCAGATAGATGTTGGTTTGCTGGGTGCATAGTGGTTAGCACTGGTGCCTCACATCACAAAGATTGCAGATTTGTTTCCTGGGCCTTGGGCCTTTCCATGTCCGTGCTTGCGTGGGTTTCTTCTGGGTACTCCAGTTTCCTCCCACAGTCCAAAGACATGCATGTCTAGGTTGATTGGTGACTCTAAATTGTCTGTAGGAATGAGTGTGAGTGACAGTGGTTGTTCGTCTCTGTCTGTCTCTGTGTGTTGGCCTTACAATGGACTGACGATTGGTCGACTGGGATTGGTTCCAACACCCCTCGCGAGTCAGCTAGTCAGACTTCAGGCATATCTTAAAGATATAAAGGCCTGAATGACCTGGAACTTTTTAGTTCCAAATTTCAGTAATTGTAGCCTTACATCATGAAGTGAAGAGCAGCAAAGACCAATCAGGTGTGACAAGAGCTCCAGGCCCTCAGAAACAAGTACAATAGAAGATGAGACACCACCTCTTGTGGCCCTTCATTGAATCTTTAATTCATTACACTGCATAATGACAGAGAAGACAGGGCAACTTTGTTGCTGTATGTCACCAAGTTGCTGCATCGCTGTCGTCTAGCTACTGTTAGAAGCCAGCTTGTGGGCGTTGTAGTTAGTGGAGTTTTGGGGAAGTGGTTTACTTATTTATCGACAGGAGTTACATCATTTTTCAAAAAATCTACATAATATTTGATATATTCATCGTAGTATGTATGTTTGTGTTTTCTTAAAGGCAGGCCTATTAATATATTGCTCAATATATGCTTGAAGCTGCAAGTCAGTTGCATTCCTGCTTAAAAATATGTTTTGGAGGGAATGTATTTTCCTATAAATAGTGTGATCTTGCTTCAAACTCTACCATTCGCCATGGACCGCAATGTAGCATTCACAATTGCTGCTATCAAAGCGTGAAGAACATGATGAGATCTTTGTGGAAGCACAGTATTCTGCAGACCCGCAACAAGTACAGTGAATTTCATTGGCTGGTTCTGAAGTTGCAGGAGTGGATGCCCTGCTCATAAAGTTGGCACTAAAGATTTCCAGGATGGATGCAAATTATAGGTGAGTCATTTCTCCAGCTGAACTGCTCACCATTTGCC
Source organism: Remorina albescens (assembly GCA_034769265.1). Taxonomy (NCBI): domain Eukaryota; kingdom Metazoa; phylum Chordata; class Actinopteri; order Carangiformes; family Echeneidae; genus Remorina; species Remorina albescens. The sequence goes on from CM068485.1 coordinate 3,579,730, forward strand.
TACGGTGAGCATATACTCAGAATAGAAAGCCTATGTTCATTTGCATGAACTGGAACTTTGTTCAACTTTTTATGCTAAATCACAGCAATTTTGTCGCCACGCGAATTGCCGCACCATGTCACTCAGCGTAGCCCTGCATGACTTATGGTGGCTATATCTCTTGTTTATGCTGCAATTCTGGGCGCAGGGTTAGCAAGAGGATGAGAAGATCAGACATCTGGTGGAGTGGCTGCTGCTCTTTCAAGTCAAAAGTTACCAGTTGCCAGTGATTTGGGCATTGGATAAGTAAACAAACTGGATGCTTGCTTTTGGACACTTTTTTGGGCATGTCCAACTGGGAAGAGGACTCAGGGTAGACCCACGAACCCGTTGGAGGGACTATGTGTCCCATCTTGCCTAGGAGCATCTTGTGGCCCCTCAGGAGGCACGTGAAAATTTTGCTATGGAGTTGATTGTCTGACACTCCTTGCTCAGACCTGCTTCCACAAAGACCCAGCCCTGGATAAGTGGAGCAAAACTGATGGCTGGGCAGATGGACCACAGCCTGTGTGCAGATCTCTGTGAACTGAACAGTTTGATACTTGCACAGCATAAATATACAATGTGGACCTGTTTTATAATTAAAGTAGAAAGGATATACCCTTACTATTTGGGACCTTTAACCTTTTCAAACTTAACATATTAACATGTTATGTAACATAGAAACTGAGCAGAGCATTTCAGCTGGGCAGTGCAGGCTAATGCCCTTTCAAATTCACTCACACATTGTCTATTGCAGCGGTCCCCAACCCCCGGGCCATGGACCGGTACCGGTCCGTGGGCCATTTGTACCAGGCCACACAGAAAGAATAAATAACTTCTACTATTTCCGTTTTATTTATTATCGCACTCTGAACGACGTTTTATTTTGAAAAATTACCAGATTCTCTCCGTTACTTCCGTCGATGACTCACTCTTGACGCATGTCAAGACACTTGTCTCGGTCACGTGATACGTAACCGCTAAAATTAAACCCACAAGCTAGCAAAATGAGTAAAAAACAAACTTCTTTGGAAAGTTTCTTTATGAAGGGGAAGGCCCGATGAGGATACAGAAGAAAAGCCTGAGACTTCCAAGAAAAAGAAAGCTGCATTTAGGTTCGGCCTTAGCGGGCAGAGAGGCTGTTACGAGGACGCTGCTAATAAAGTTTCATACGAGTACACAGTGCATTCACGTTTATTATTATATTTAGAAAATAGCACAGTTTTTATGCCGATCGTATCATTTTATTTTGTTGTATTTATCCGCCACACCTTAAAGACCGGTCTGTGGAAATACTGTCTGACATTAAACCGGTCCGTGAAGCAGAAAAGGTTGAGGACCGCTGGTCTATTGGAATGGGGTCTGGGCTTTGATTCAGCTACTTCAGAACATTCACCTTGTTGTCTTTAAACTGTTTCTGTCTACCTTTTACTGTATGTGTTGGGGTCACTGTCTTGCAGAAAAATAAATGTTCTCACAGGTCCCCATGTAGGCTGAATCAGATTGTCCTCCAGGAAATCTCTACATTTTGCTGCATTCATTTTACCCTCTAATTTAACAAGCATTCCAACAAGCACCCCTACAGCATGGTGTTGCCACTACCATATTACATGGTGGGGATCAGGCCAGGGGTGTGAGCTGCTGGGTGTCTGCATCTACAACTGTCTGGGTGTCCCATCTACAACAAGCATCGACTGTGCCATTTGTGTGTTTGTGTCCGCACATGGTGTGGAAAAAGCTGCCAGTAGCAGTGAAAACTTAGGTTTGGGTTTCTCTCAATAAACTCTCAATAGAGTGCAACAAATTTGATAGTGAGACACTGAGAGGACTGAGTGAAGAGACTGATGTTCTGATTATACACATGGTAAAGGTGGGGGGGGTCCAAACTAACAAATAATGGTAGTGTTTCAGATGTTGTTGGGGCATAAATGGAAGTGACACATGGATTGAAATTTGCTTCTTGTAATACTTTCCGCAGTGCAGAACAGCACTGTCAGAGGTAATATTTCCATTAACAATATATACACTGCTCAAAAAAATAAAGGGAACACTTAAACAACACAATGTAACTTCAAGTCAGTCACACTTCTGTGAAATCAAACTGTCCACTTAGGAAGCAACACTGATTGACAATCAATGTCACACGCTGTTTTGCAAATGGAATAGAAAACAGGTGGAAATTATAGGCAATTAGCAAGACACCCCCAATAAAGGAGTGGTTCTGCAGGTGGTGACCACAGACCACTTCTCAGTTCCTATGCTTTCTGGCTGATGTTTTGGTCACTTTTGAATGCTGGCGGTGCTTTCAATCTAGTGGTAGCATGAGACGGAGTCTACAACCCACACAAGTGGCTCAGGTAGTGCAGCTCATCCAGGATGGCACATCAATGCGAGCTGTGGCAAGAAGGTTTGCTGTGTCTGTCAGCGTAGTGTCCAGAGCATGGAGGCGCTACCAGGAGACAGGCCAGTACATCAGGAGACGTGGAGGAGGCCGTAGGAGGGCAACAACCCAGCAGCAGGACCGCTACCTCCGCCGTTGTGCAAGGAGGAACAGGAGGAGCACTGCCAGAGCCCTGCAAAATGACCTCCAGCAGGCCACAAATGTGCATGTGTCTGCTCAAACGGTCAGAAACAGACTCCATGAGGGTGGTATGAGGGCCCGACGTCCACAGGTGGGGGTTGTGCTTACAGCCCAACACCGTGCAGGATGTTTGGCATTTGCCAGAGAACACCAAGATTGGCAAATTCGCCACTGGCGCCCTGTGCTCTTCACAGATGAAAGCAGGTTCACACTGAGAACATGTGACAGACGTGACAGAGTCTGGAGACGCCGTGGAGAACCTTCTGCTGCCTGCAACATCCTCCAGCATGACCGGTTTGGCAGTGGGTCAGTAATGGTGTGGGGTGGCATTTCTTTGGGGGGCCGCACAGCCCTCCATGTGCTCGCCAGAGGTAGCCTGACTGCCATTAGGTACCGAGATGAGATCCTCAGACCCATTGTGAGACCATATGCTGGTGCAGTTGGCCCTGTGTTCCTCCTAATGCAAGACAATGCTAGACCTCATGTGGTTGGAGTGTGTCAGCAGTTCCTGCAAGACGAAGGCATTGATGCTATGGACTGGCCCGCCCGTTCCCCAGACCTGAATCCAATTGAGCACATCTGGGACATCATGTCTCGCTCCATCCACCAATGCCACATTGCATCACAGACTGTCCAGGAGTTGGCGGATGCTTTAGTCCAGGTCTGGGAGGAGATCCCTCAGGAGACCACCTCATCAGGAGCATGCCCAGGCGTCGTAGGGAGGTCATACGGGCACGTGGAGGCCACACACACTACTGAGCCTCATTTTGGTTTGTTTTAAGGACATTACATCAAAGTTGGATCAGCCTGTAGTGTGCTTTTCCACTTTAATTTTGAGTGTGACTCCAAATCCAGACCTCCATGGGTTAATAAATTTGATTTCCATTGATAATTTTTGTGTGATTTTGTTGTCAGCACATTCAACTATGTAAAGAACAAAGTATTTAATAAGAATATTTCATTCATTCAGATCTAGGATGTGTTATTTTAGTGCTCCCTTTATTTTTTTGAGCAATGTATATGTGAAACAATAACATTTATTCGTATAATGATCAAATAAGTGGCCTGTCATCTGGATGTCATTTGAATGCGGTGTTCTGGAGCAGGGAAACATCTAAAACATGCAGGGCAGTAGCCCTCCAGGACCAGGGTTCTGGACCCCTGGTCTACACTGATGGCCCAGGAGCTCACGTTGGTTTCATCTGAAGAAAGAGCCTTCTTCCAGTTGACCCTGGAGTCTCCCACATACCTTTGAGTGAACTCTAGTCTAGGTTTGATATTACACTAGACTGAATGAAGATACAATGCATTAGTGTCAGTGTCAGCTGTGGTTTTGGTCAGACATAAGGTTTTGACCTGGTCTTATTGCCATATGGACACCACGAAGTTTTCCCAATACAAAGCTCCACTATCCCCATGGAAAAGAAGTCTACAAAGCTCATAAGAAAATATACCAAATCCAAAAAGAAGAGAAGATAAATTTAGACAATATCCCTACAAAGTATATCTGGCATCTGCTGGGAGGCTTGGAGGGAGTGAAAGGAGATTATGTTAAAGCCCAAACAAGGCTTTTACATTTTTTTTAAATCCAGCAGGCATAATCTAATCTTATCCATCTCAATCCAATTTTTAATGCTGGCTACACATAGGATTAAAGTAGTGCGGTTTTTAGGCCATTTGACAGTGGAACAGCATCTGCTGCTGATGGCTGGAAGATGCACAGATTAAAGTGGGAGAGATCAGGAGAAGAGAGAGAAGGGAATTTGAAATGAGGTGGGTTGGGAGTGTTGATTATTGTATCAGATCTGTAGGATGAAAGACATGAAACAAAAATCCTTGCTCATCCATCTGCAATTCATTACTCATCAAGCATTATTGAAAAAACCCTGGTTGTCCACTTAGTCATTGCCGGATTATTTGTTACTTCCTTGCTACTTCAGCTTTACCTACCAAACTCACCAGTTGCCTCAGCACTGCTTATCCATTACTTGCCTCTGACATGACACAAATTGAAATAATCACTCTCTGTCATCACATCATTAGCTGAAGATTTGGAGTAGTGACTGCTTTTTTGTTAAGGTCTAACCCTATGAATTAATTGCCAAGTAACGTTACCTTTAATTGGTCATTGTAGACTTTTTTTATATTTAGATATTTAGATATTTTTATTCATGGAAAAGCAAGTTTTATGTGGAAAAAACAAACAATAAAAAAGCTTCACAGTGATTCATAAAAACACAAGTATTAAAACACTTCAGATTACCGTCTTTGTTCGAATAAATTAGCCCAAGAATATGGAGGCAGCTTGGAATCATGACCTCAGGGACCAGTGTTCCGGATCATCTTGTCCAGGTCAGATTTCTGTGGAACAGATGGCCGCTCTCTGAACTGCAGAGCTGCTTTATAGATGGTACAAGATTACATACAAAATCAGGGAACCTCCTCATACTTCCCACTGGATGGAAAAAGAGCAGGAGAAATATAGTGTACACACACACATACACATATGTATGTGATCCACCTGAGGATGGTATGGCATCTCAAATTCAAAAGGACTGTTTAGGTCTCTGATCTCTCTCATTTGAGGTAATGAGAAAACAGAAATGATTTTACAACAAAAAAAGCACTTAATATTCCAAACTGTTCCTCAGCATGTATTTTCTCTTTCTTTAGGTGTCTCTTCTTACAATCCAGCAAGCTTCACTTGACAACCACAGACCAATGGCCCCCACTTCCTACGTCATGAAAACTCTGGAGCAGCTGCTTCTACACCTACTGAGACTAAAGGTCAAAGACTTACTCGACCCCCTGCAGATTGCATAGAGCAGACACATTGGAGTGGATGGTAATGTCCTGTACATGCTCCACTGTTCCCTCTCTCTGATCTGGAAGAACCTGGCACTTGTGTGAGAATAATGTTCTTTGTTCACTTGCACAGGTTTATAGGTTCACCTGTAAATCTACAGGTGAACGTAAAAAACAAGAACAGCTATACAAGGAAACAACATAAGACCTGAAAACTGCCAATGGGATGTCTGGGCAAGATGTTCACCAGGTGTGTTGACCTGGATCCTGTCAGAACCCGAACCAGGAAAAGGACTCAAATGCAGAGCACCAGATGGGGAGAATCAAAGTTCAGTATCATTTAATCAAACCAGGTTGGTACACAAAAGATAAGTCAGATCAGTCAGAGTTATCCAAAAATGTGAGGCAAAAGCCAAAAACCAGAGTGAAGCAAAAATCCAAAAACCACAAGACAAACTATGAGACAATTGCTGGAATGCCACAACAAAAGTATGACAAACTGTCATACCTTTGTTGTCGCTTTTGTTGACCTTTGTTTTAATTTGCCCCACATTTTGTCTTGTTCTGTCCCTCCTTGTAGACTGGGGTTGGAGTCCTTTCTTATCTGCGGCCGCCTAGAGGTCTGTCTGATGGCGAGCTCACTCCAAGATCTGTTTACAGTGTTGGTCAAAACCAATGCAGATGGGACAGCGGACTCTTGGGCCAGGGCAGGAAACAGAGAGGGCTGGTAACCATGGCCAATGTGGAAAGGAGAGTAAGCAGTACATGTAGAAGGGAATGAATTGTAAGCATACCCCACCCAAATCAGTTTCTGTGACCATGTTCCCAGGTTCTGAGAAGCAAGGCAGCGGAGACCTGTCTCCAGCTCCTGGTTGAGCCGTTCTTACCGTCAGTTGCTCTGGGGGTGGCAACTGGAAGATAGGCTGAAATTCGCCCCGAACAGGCTTCAGAACTCCTTGCAGAACCGGATAATGAGCTGTGGGCCCCGGTCCGATACCACGTCCCTAGTGAAACCATGGAGTCTGAAAACATTAGACATCATAACCTCAGCCATCTCCTTGATTGAGGGAAGCTTGGGGAGAGTGATAAAGTGAGCCATCTTGGAGAACCTTTCGACCCCTTTGAGAATGGTCATGTTAACCAGTCACAAAGTCTAAAGAGATTTTGGACCAGGGATGACTCGGTATTGACAGGGGCTGGAGCTCTCTAACAGTCTTCTGGAGAGAAGGCTTGTTGGCAGAACACATAGGGCAGGCAGTGACATAATCAAGGACATTTCTCTTGATGTTGGACCACCAGAAACGCTGTTCAATGCTACCAGGGTGGCAGGCCTGGGTGTGAACCCAGTGGATCATATCCCCTCTTAAGGAAGGAACAACAAAGACCTGATCAACAGGACAATGAGGAGAGGGTTCAACATTTTGGCAAACAGCCTTAACCTTAGCTTCGATGTCCCAGGAAAGAGAAGATACAAAACATGTTCTGGATAACAAGGGCTCTGCCTCAGAAACAGACCTTTCACAGGAGAACATTGTAGGCAGAGCATCAGGTTTACATTTCTTAGAGCCAGGCTGATAAGACAAGGTAAAGTTAAACCTATTAAAGAATAAAGCCCGCCTAGCTTGCCTGGCATTGAGTCTCTTGGCATATTTCAAACAGTCCAAATTCTTATGATAAGTCCATACCAAAAATGGAACCGAGGACCCCTCCAGCCAGTACCTGCACTCTTCCAGAGCCACTTTGACCGCCAGCAGCTCCCGATCAGCAATGTCATAAATCCTCTCAGCGGGGGAGAGTTACCTGAAGAGGAAGGACCAAGGGTGTAGCTTACCATCCTTATGGCTTCTCTTCGATAGAACAGCTCCCACCCCAATGTCAGAGGCATCCACCTCCACAATGCACTGCTGGCTGGGGTCTGGAAGAATGAGGATGGGAACCGAGATTAAGTTAATTTTGAGTCTCTGAAAAGCAGATTTGCACATAGGGTTTGCGTGGAAAGGTTAGTTCATGCAACAGCAAAGCTGGGAATTAAAATTTATAATGAATTTCCTGTAGAAATTAGTAAATCCAGGGAACCTTTGGACATCTTTGTGAGATAAAGGGGTAGGCTTTTCATCTGCATTTTACTGTCTGCTCAAGATTCAAAGATTCAAAGTGTTAATTGTCATGTCTGTTAAAGTTATGTTAGCTGCTCATAGGATAGTAGCCAGTAGCGTATAGGCTAACAGCTAACCTTAAGGTTAACTGCTAACATTAGTGTGAAACAGCACCATGTGACAGCACAACCTGTCTCTATTTCAGGTTCAGGTTCCCTCAGAGTGCCAAAGAGTAATAGGGTAATTTTTTTCCCTGCTTTGATTTCCCCATCATTACAGTACATTTTCATCTGTTGTACAAAACTGTCCAATTCATAAATAATAATAATATTGTAAGAAGGACTAATTTGACATTGATTCTGGATAAATTTAAACTTTTTTAAATAACATGACTGATGATTGAGCAGTCGTGTCAAACTGCTCAGCTCTTACTGAGCTGAATTTACTGTGAAAATTCTGTGAAGATTGTAACAATACAAAAAAAAAACGCACAATAGCATAAAATCTCAACACTGCACTCTGTAAAACTCTTTCCCTATACTTTTTTGTCATGTGGTGCCAGTCAAGGCAAATGGCTCCCTCCTAGAGTCTGGTTCTGCTTGAGGTTTCTTCCCGTTTGTTTGTTTGTTTGTTTGTTTATTTATTTACAATTTTTTTTTTTTTAGAGGAAATTCAAACATAAAAAGTAAGAAATACATCACATGTGCAGGCTTATCTGAAAACCTCAACTAGGGAAATTAAAATAAAATTAAAATATTAACTATAATAATACTAACAATGCAGAGTAAAGTAACAAAAATATCTTTTACCTAATTAAAATTATATTCAAACAATGAAAAAACAATGTCACAGAACAGCACATATGCTGAAAACATAAACATAAATCAATAAAGATTCTACAATATCAAATCTCTTTGACATCAAAGCTTCTTTGAGTTTCATTTTATATCTAGATAAAGACAAAGAATCAGTTAATAGATGCAAATTTGTATTCCATAATTGGACTCCACGGTATCTTAATGAATACTGTCCTCGAGATGTATGATACATTGGTATATACAAGTTATTTGTAATTCTCAAGTTAACTATTATTCAACCAGACAAATCAATAAAGAATGTTTGAAAACTTTGTGGTACGTCTGTACTCATGTACTTCAATTTAAAAATAAATGTACATACTTGAATAATATTTAAATCAAAAATAGCCAGTACATTGCATTTAAAAAAAAGTGGAGCGGCTGGGGCACATGACTTGGAGAAAGTCGGCATCCTGACGAAACGTTTTTGCAGCAGTAGAATTCTATGAAGATATGTGGGGAAAGTGCTGGCCCATACAATATTACAGTAGGTAAAATATGGATATACTAAACTATAATATAATGTTAAAAAACAAGATGAATGTACTAAAGGGCTAATTTTCCTAATAATCCCCAGAGATTTTGTGACCTTGTTGCAAACAAAACTGATACGTTCTTTCCAAGTAAGTTTCTCATCAATTAATATCCCTAGGAATCTTGTTGATGTAACTTTAATCATTTCTTCACCATCAATATGCACTTTCACTGAATCCAAATTATAATTCATTTTCCCTGCAAATATCATAAAATGAGATTTTTTCACATTAACGCCAATTTATTTGTTTGAAACCATATTGAAAATGCGTGAAGGCCATTGTTTACTTCATTCATAAATGCAGAAAAATTTCTATTTGAAATAAGTAAATTGGTATCATCTGCAAATCATATTGGACATAAAGTGTTTGATACTGCTGCAAGATCGTTAATGTATATAAGAAACAATAATGGCCCTAAAATGGAACCTTGTGGTACCCTACACTGTATCATATGTCTCTCAGACTCTATACCATTGATGTTGATATGACATATTGCAGTCTATTTTGTACATAATTACTAAGCCACTTCAGAGCATGGTCATGAAATCCATATCTATGCATTTTTGTAAGTAAAATGTCATGATTGACAGCATCAAATGCTTTTGAGAGATCGAAAAAAATACCACATGCAAATTCTTTCTTCTCTAAGGCAGTATAAATCTTGTCTACTAGATGTAAGAGGGCCATATGGGCAGAATTATTTTTGCGGAATCCATACTGGTGTTCATACAGTATTTTATATGCGTTTAAATGTTTAAGAATGCGTTTATATACCAGTTTTTATAAAATTTTAGAAAAGCATGGAAGAACTGAAATGGGATGGTAATTTGTAAAATACCCTGGCTCACCTGATTTAAAAATTGGAATAACCTTTGCAATCTTGAGATCAGAGAGAACAATACCAGTTTCCATGGATACTGCAAAAATATGTAATAATGGTTTCAGAATTGATTCTTTTACCTTTTTAACAAGGGATGCAGTAATTCTGTCATGACCTGTGGCAGAATTTTTTAACTCTATTATAATATAATTTATCTCTTTGTTATCAGGAGGTTCAAAATAGCACACTGGTGGAAAACAATCTCTTATATAATCAGTTGGACTTTCGTTTGTATTACCAATCTTTTTAGAAATAGAGACTCCCACATAAAAAAAAAACTCATTGAATTTGCAGGAAATATCAAAGGGATTTGCGATGGATGTTTTCCCATCAGAAAAACTAGGAGGAAAATTTGTAGATGCGTTTTTCTTTTGCAGTAATTGATAATATAATTTTCCATGTGGCCTTGATATTACTTGCAGAGTTCTTAAATTGATAACTGAAAAAACTCTTTTTGGTTATTCTAAGAAGATGATTATATTTATTTTTATACAGCTTATAATTTGCTAGATTTATGGGTGTAGGACATAAAATATATTTTTTATAAAGTTTGTTTTTTTATTTTGGCTGATTTTTTCAAACCAGCAGTAAACCACCCACTATTATTATCTTTGTCCAATTTTTTTAAGAAAGTTACTAATGGAAAACTTTTAAAGAATGCAGAATTAAATGATTTCATGAATAAGTTGTAGGCTAAATTTGCGTCACTCTCCATATATACATTTTCAAAAGAGATCTTCTCCAACATGTCCTTAAATTTACGTTTGTTACTTGCATTGAATTTTCTATACGTTTCCGTGGCAACTTGATTTTTAGTCTTAGTTCCACCAATCATGGTAAGTTGGAAGACTGGAAAATGATCTGAAATGTCTGTATATAATATTCCTGAATTTGTCACATTTTGAATAGAATTTGTCAATATATTATCAATCAAAGATGCAGATTTATTTGTCACCCTTGTTGGTTTGCTAATGGTTGGATAGAAATAATTTGTATATAAATTATTCAAAAAAACTTCTGTAGGAGAGTGATTTTCAGCCCTAAAAAGATTGATATTCGGGTCCCCAAGAATATAACATGTTTTCCCCTCCTTATTTATTAGCTCCAGAGTATTGTTCAAACTATCATTAAAGCTATTTATGTCTGTGTCTGGTGGTCTGTATATACCGCCTACTATCACATTTTTCCCAGTGTTGTAGCACGAAATTTCAGTAAACACAGATTCTGTATCAATTTTATCAGATTTAAGGGAAAGATCAGGTCTATTCACAAAGTGATGTTTTTTATGTATGAAAACTGCAACACCACCCCCGAATTTATATTCCCTAACAACATGAATAGAGTTATACGATGACATTCCTTATAAATCATTAGTTTCTGCAGTAAGCCACATTTCTGTCAAAGCAACTACTAAAAAGTCATGTTCTAATAGTGATAAATAGTGCACAATCTGTACATAATTTGCAAAGCATTGAGATGCAGTAATGAAAAAATATTTGACTTTGTTGAAAGTGATTTGATATAGGAATTAAATTGACTTTCTCTATAATAGTGACAAGGACCTAGATTAGAGTTTGTTGAGAAAAAATATCAGGATCAAAATTTGAATTATGACAAGTTTCTTTTCAAAATCCTCATCATCAAGTATATGAAAAGGAAATAGAATTACGCAGTCTTTACAGATCCAAGATGCCTATATGCCAGTTGTCTTTTTAGATACCGGCGTACATTTAATATGAAACCCATTTTTGCGCATTAAAAACATACAAAACAACAAAAACATATGAATTTGACACTGTGAACACTGTTCATGTTTAGTCTTATGATATTAAAAGTAAACCAAAAACCAAAAACAGTACTATTGTACCAATCAGCCATCTAAGGCTGGACACCTTATGTTGTTATCTCATTTCTTCTTGGCTTGTGGGATGGTGGGTGCACGATAAGCTTGTCATATCTTAGGTAAGCTATGTCACCTCTCTCATGTGCAGCTTTCGTCTCTGGCAAAGGTTCTCTCCCCTTTGACAAACAGTATCGGAGAGGTCTTCATTTATGTAGATGTTTGTCCCTTTAAGGGTTTTTGCTTTGGCCAGAATAGAAAGTTTGTCCTTATGCCTTAGAAGCTTCACTGTGATTGGTCGTGGTTTATTACTTATTGAAGCAGGTTTTCCTGAATGATGAGCACGTTCAATTTCAATCTGACGGTGATCTTTCTTCATCTTCTCTAAAAGAAGGCTCCTAATTTTTTCTTCGGTCTCAGTCCATTTTTCATTAAGAGATTCATCAATGCCATAAATGATGATGTTGTTTTGTCTTGAATTATTCTAAATGTAATCCATTTTGTTAGATACATTGAGAGCAGTCCCTTGCAGTGAAGTGAGATCAGCCTTAAAGGAATGAAGATGTTCAGATGTTCTGGCCTGTGTTAGAATGAGGTGGATGGGCTAAAACAGAGTAAATTGAAGGCTTGTTTTTAAATCCTGCACTTCTCTTGTTAAACCATCCAGTCGCTTGTTTGACGAGTCCAGAATCATCTGGACAAAGTCTTTGAAGCGATTTTCTTTTTGGCACATCAGATCTTTGTAAAATGTCTTTTGTTGTTGTTGTCTTTTGAAGTCAGGAGAATCCAAACTTAGTCTGAATCATGCAACAGCAACCAGATTTGGTTCCTCAGTTTTGTTGAGAAGAATGTTGTACACTACTCTTTTGTCAGGGTGAAGAATCAGATTAGGATTGCAGAGATTTTGGGTGGATACATATGCTGCTTGCAGTTAAAGGGGAGTTTTTTGTTACTGCTATCGCCAAGTGCTCACCATCGGGGAACTGTTGGGTCTCTGTAAATTAAAGAGTTTGGTCTCGACCTGCTCTATGTGTAAAGTGCCCTGAAATGACTTTTTTTTTTGTGATTTGGCACTGTATAAATAAAATTTAATTGAACTGAATTGGTACCACTGGTAAGCAGTTGTCACTGATTGTTTAGTTTAGTTAAGTTTATTTTGGACATGTAAAATAAAAAAGAGAAATCATTACCAAACAAAATGAAAAGACATGCCTCAAACAAAGAAAATTGAAGAAATAAAAACAAAACAAAATCATCACTTGTCATAATTGTATATACCAATACTCAAAATAATAATAATACCCATAATGCTGAAATTAAATAACATGTCCGAAAAGGAGTAGGAAGAAGTATAAAAGTTTAAATTTAAATCCTACCTCTATTCCCCCACATTACAATCCCATTTTAGTGTGCTTCCCTATTCAGTATATACATCTGGAGAGTAACATGCCAATTAAATAACAAAGACAAGATAACAAAACAAAAGAACTCCCTGTAATTTTTCTCTGTGTAAAACATAAACTAAAGGATACATCCATGCACACATACATACCCAACACCAATACACACATACATTACAAATATTTGAGTCTACATACACACATAATTCATCCATACATAACCAAAAGCAATGAGCATGTGACGCTATTTAGACACCTCCTTCACTCATATATTCACACATTAACACATTTTCCCTATATTTTTTCAAACTGTTTTATGTTTGTACATTGTTTTAATTCCATATTCATACTTGTTCTGCTACAATTGCAAATTTTTATGTTACTCACTTTATTTTGAAACAGGAAGTACATCTAACATGCCAGTTGACTTGACAACCGGGGAGTGAGGAGAAATATAGCTCAGAGCTGTTGTGTTTGCTAGTTTGATGTCCAGTTGATTTTGCCTGCACCTAATGTTCTTTGATGGCATCATTGGTATGTATCGATTTGTTTTACTGTTATGCATGATTGCAGATGATTATTTTGTGACAATGTTTTGGGTTTGTGAAATTTTATGTTGGGAATTCATCGATTCACTTTAGCTAATGGCTATTCTGCTATTATTGTTGTTAAAATTCATGTGAGAGAATATATGCAAATAAATGTGTGTAAATAGTTGATAAATAAGCGATAAATATGTTAAAGGTGGCGGTTAAAAGCAAAGCTACTTATTTTGTTTAAGAAGCAGTACTACAACAAAATCCAAGCAGCTTGGGTCTCAACGATTCTCAAAGTTCTCATCTTGGAAGTCTCTAACTCGGGCCATTACTCGCCTCATACACGTAGCCTGTCTTTTTAACAAGAACTTGAAGAAGAACAGTCTTTGTAAAAGCTGGCATTACTGCAGAACAGGACACAGTGTTGAGGAGTCTGATCAAGGGTCACATGCCACCATTCAAGCAGTGCAAGGGGAAGTCTACAGTCAAGAGATCAAATGCATCCAAAAATATGAGCGGCTCCCTAAAGGCAGTCCTCTCAAAAATCTGGATGCTTTCATCGATGCACATGGCCTTCTGAGAGTTGAAGGCCGCCTCCACAACGCAAGCCTTGATCAGAGTGAAAAGACTCCTGTGATTATTCCTGGCAGGTATCAAGTTGCAACTTTACTCATCAAGCATCACCATGAACAAATCCATCACCAAGGCCATCTGTTTACAGAAGGGGCTGTTCGTAATGCTGGCTTGTGGCTAGTCGGCAGCAAGAGAAAAGTGAGCAGCTTCATCAACCACTGTATAACCTGCAGAAGGCTTAGAGCCCCACTTGCAATTCAAAAGATGGCCAGTATTCCAGCGGATTGTCTCTTGACAGAGCCGCCCTTTACAAAATTTCGGGCTCAACGTGTTTGGCCATTGGACTGTCTCTTCACGTAGAACAAGAGGAGGCCATTCACACAGTAAATGATGGGCGGTAATCTTCACATGTATAATCATAAGAGTGGTCCATATTGAAGTCATAGAATCCCTTGACACATCTAGCTTCATCAACGTGCTAAGGCGCTTCCTTGCTGTGCATGGTCCTGTAAAACACATCCGCTCGGACCGTGGCACCAACTTCGTCGGTGCCTGCAAGGAGTTGAAGATACCTTTAAATATTGACGAACCAACTGTGAGGACGTCCCTGTCGGGTCAAGGTTGCTCTTGGACTTTCAACCCTCCACACCTCTCCCACTTTGGGGGTACATGGGAAAGAATGATTGGTCTTGCAAGGAGAATTTTAGACTCCATGTTCCTCCAGCTGAAGGACAAACTTCTGGGACAGTTGGCGAAAGCAATTCCTCCCAACATTACAAGCATGCAAGAAGTGGCAGTCCACTCACCTGAACATCAACCTAGGAAGTGTTGTTCTCTTCAAGGACAGCAAAGTACCGAGAAATTAATGGCCTCTTGGAATGGTTACTCAGACCTTGCCCAGTGAAGACTCCCATCTTCAGGTGCGAAAGGTCAAAGTCAATGTCACACGTACAGGGGTGACTAAACTCTTTCTTAGGCCCGTTTCTGAGATAGTGCTTCTTCTCCCCCCAGAGGCCTAGTGAGGTTAACTGTCTACAGGTCAGAAATTGACGTGTGTTCACGCCATGCGGGGAGTGTTCCGTTGGAATCGTAAATCTTTATGTTACTCACTTTATTTTGAAACAGGAAGTACATTAACATGCCAGGTGACTTGACAACCAGGGATTGAGTGAGTGAGTGAGTGAGTGAAATATAGCTCAGAGTGCTGTGTTTGCTAGTTTGATGTCCAGTTGATTCTGCCTGCACCTAATGTTCTTTGATGGCATCGTTGGTATGTATTGATTTGTTTTATTGTTATGCATGATCACCGATGATTATTTTGTGACAATATTTAGGTTTGGGAAGTTTTATGTTGGGAATTCATCGAGTCACTTTAGCTAATGGCTAATTACTATCTATTACTATTGCTATCACTGTTATTAAATTTCATATGAGAAAATATATGCAAATAAATGTGAATAAATAGTTGATAAATAAGCGATAAATATGTAAAAGGTGGCAGTTAAAAACAAAGCCACTTATTTTGTTTAAGAAGCAGTATATTTACATTGTTTATGTCTCAGTGTAAACAGAAAGCAGTTCATTTTCACCCATCATGGTTTTTGTGTGTTTTAGTTTTACTCTTTCTTACGATGTCAATAAACCTGGAGATGATGGACAGCTGTCTTCAGAGTCGTGATGTCAAGAAGGAGTTTGTCTAGCTGCCAAGGTGTACCACAGCACATATACTGAGGGCAGCACAATAATGTTCCATAGTCTTACTCCCACAACTGAAACACAAAAACTTCTCATTGTGGTACACACCCTCGAGGTTTTGAAATTGTAATTTCCCCTTAAATTATAACCCCCTTCCCTTTCCTTAAATAATTCTTGAAGTTTTCCCGGTAATAGATGTTGCTTTGCCTTCAATATTATTTGTGCTGTTTGAAGTGCCATTTGGTCTGTGAATTTTAATAGTTTTGATAGTAGGAAGTAGGGTGTTAGTATGATCCCGATAACCCACTTTATGAATGTATCGTATTGCTCTCCTTTGAGGTATGAACAGTGGGTGCAACCTGCTTATGTAGTTATTGCCCCAAATCTCAGCACAGTAGGTAATATATGGAAGGAAAAGGGTACAGTATAGGGTACAAAGTGCTTTCTGATCCAAAACCTGTCTTGCTCTGTTTAAAACTGCTGTGGTCTTTGAGACTTTTTGTTGTACATGCTTGATGTGGGATTTCCAGCTATTTTTTCATCAATTGTCACCCCAAGAAATTTAATTTCCTTAACTCTTTCAATGGCAACACCATCCAATAAAGCTTCTTTCTGTATATTATTCTTTCAGCTACCAAAATGCATTATTTTCATTTTGTTCAAATTTAATGATATTTTCATCAAACCATAATTTTAATTTATGAAATTCAGTGAAGACATCAAACAATAATTGCTGTAAGTGATTACCAGAGCAAACCAAACTGTATCATCTACAAATAGTACAGGTTTTAATATTGTAGACACATGGCATAAATCATTAATATAAAGTATAAATAATTTGGGTCCCAACACAGACCCCTGTGGGACACCACAAGTAATTTACAAGGTTTTGGAACAATAATCACCCAGTTTTAAAAATTGTTTTCTATTATCCAAATAGCTTTTCATCCACTGTAAACTTAAACCCCTAATTCCATACCGTTCTATTATTCCTTATGTATTCCTAATACATGCTGTTTTTTCTCTATGGCATTTGTTATTTCCTCCACGGAATCCATTAGTGCCAATGCTGTTGATCTGTTTGCCCTGAATCCATACTGATTTTCGGTGAGAAGTTTGTGTTTGTTTATAAAGTGGCTGGATAATTTCATAGACAGTTTTTCAAGAATTTTGGAGAATTGTGGAAGCATGGAAACAGGTCCATAATTCGTAAAATGGTGTTTGTTCCCAGATTGTATGACTTTTGCAATTTTTAGTTTATTTGGAAATATACTAGTTTTGAATGATAAGTTGCAAATGTATGTCAATGGTTTTATAAATACTCTCAATTATGCTTTTCACAACAGTCCAAGGACAGTATCTACTACTTCCTTTTCTTTTACTGCTGTAATAAACATTGAACTTAGGTTCCTATCAAGAAAATTGCTTCCATCAGGAGTTACTCGTTCAGGAATTTTGACGGCTAAATCAGGTCCCACATTTACAAAGAATTCATTGAATTTCTCAACAACATCATTCACATAAAAATATTTCAGATTACTGTCCTGTTTTGGGCCATTCTTTATCACCTTATTTTGTATGTTCTATATTTCCTTAGTGTTACTTTTGTTATCATTCAGTATTTTACTATAGTAATCTCTTCTGCTGACCCTTATAATATTAATTAGCTTATTTTTACAATTATTCTCTGCCTCCTTAGTTTCTTTCTTAAGAATTCTCTGTAAAGTGTATTTTTCTCTTTACAAGCATTTTGTATTCCCTTTGTAATCCATGGATGGTGTTTATCCTTTGACCTTTTTTACTGAGTGATCTTACAGGACAATTTTTATCATATAATTCTTTAAATATTTTCAAAAATGAATCATATTCACATCACCATCATTACTTAGAATATCCCAGTTCTGTGCCAGCAAATCTCTCTTAAATGCATTTAGTGATTCTTCTGATTTTACTCTTATATACACTGTCTTTTCTTTGTCGGATTGATTAGTTATGTAGCCTGTGTCACATATTATAAACACAGGAAGATGGTCACTGATGTCATTAAGTAATATTCCTGTAATTGTTTTATTTGAAATATTGTAAAAATATTATCAATAAGAGTGGCACAGTGAGCAGTTATTCTGGTGGGCCTAGTGATTGCTGGATATAAATTCATGCTACATATCATATTGCTAAAATAATTTGTCATTTTCTGATTATTGAGGTCAAGGAGATCAATGTTAAAGTCCCCACAGATGAAACTCTTTTTATGACTTTTCTTTATAAACATTTCCTCCATCCAATCCTTGAACAATTCAATATTGGACCCTGGTGTCCTGTATATACGTGTACATATATATATATACACTACATATATAAGTGTACTTTTGTCCTTATATATTTCTATCATTATGCACTCTAGAACATTATTAACAGTCATAGACATGTTTTCCAACACCCTGAAGTTTAGATTGTTATCCACATAAAAAGCTACTCCTCCCCAACCTTTGTTTTGTCGATCTACATGTATGAATTCATAGCCCTCCAGTTCAAAGTCCACACCTTTCTCTGTATTGATCCAAGTTTCCGATATTGCAATGACGTTGAATGGCTGTGAAAACTGACTTAAGTATTGCTTGATGTGTGTGAAGTTTGCATAGAGACTTCTACCATTGATATGTATTACTGAGAGTTATTATCCTTGTGGGTGTGGCAATATTGCTCCTCCATGTAATAGCAGCAGTTGTTACTGACAGAGTTTAAAAAGTTGGTGTCCGGGTCTAAATCATGTTCAATGTCCTGTACATTGTGTTCAGTATATTGAAATGTTTGCAGTTCCTGATATCCATTCTCACCAATCCTCTTTGTCAGGTCACTAATGCCCCAAAATGCAGATGTAGTTCTTCTATGAGTTCATGTGTCATGATTGTGTATTCAGGTGATTGGCTATTGATACCTGTCCAGATCCTCCAAGCTTCTCACCATTAGCACCTTAGCCTCTTCTGGTGTACTGTTCAGCTTTATGAATATTTTACAGTCGTGGTCCAGGTACTCTGGATTTTTAAAATTTTCCTTAATTTGCCTTTTTTGCAATTTCAGCATTATTCTTTGTCAAATGCTCATTGATATATACATTCTTTCCATTTAGTTTCTTCCCTTGTTTTAGGAGTGCCATCTTGTGTTTTCTGTTCAAAAACCTCGTAATAATAGTTGGCCTAGACGATTTTTCATTGACGCTTCTTCTGGTAAGAGTGTGGCAGGCTTCAATGTTATCACAGTCCAGATCGATCCCTTTAGACTGGAAAAAAACTGCCACCTGCTGCTTGGTGGAGTTTGCATCCAGCTCACCGAGTTCCCCTTCATTGTCCCCGGTCGCTGCTCTCGCAAATGACTGACGTTTCACTTGGAGCCCAGTGATGACAACATCATTCATCCTGGTATATTGCTCTCGGTCAGTGACCCGACTCTCCAGGTAGGCGAGCCGTTTATCCTTTTCAGTGTTTTGAATACACAGGAATTTTACCTCCTCAACCAGGGGAGTATGTCTTTCTGCCGTTGGCTCACAACAGAAAGTTCTTTTGTGAGAAAGTCAATTGATTGTTTTAACTCCTCAACTTCCTCGACTGCTGGCCCTTTTTTTGGAGGCAAAAAATGACTGTATTGTTGTCCCTCCTTTAGCTGTCTTGTTGGCATCAGCTGATAGCACAGTCAGCTGTTAGCCAGTGGATAGCTAACCAGCCCGCAGCTCTTTTCCTTCAATCTGTAAACAAAATGTAAACTCTTACTAGGCAAAATTCAAGACTATGAGTGTCATCAGTAGCCCAGAATCCAAGTCCTATTCCCAGTAAATCCGCAAAAGTCACCAAAAAGTTGCCACTGAACGCTGTGTTACCATGGAAACACTGGTCTGTTAACAGCGTCCCACCTGTATGGGTTCCAACCCCCCCTGTGAGTGAGTTCAATGGGAGGTTCGGGGGCAGCTGGAAATCCTCGCTGGCGGTTGGGTGGCCAGCGGTCGCTCCCTCCTGGTGTAGCTCCCTTCTCCTCGCCTGAATACACCTGTCTAGCCTCGAAGTCAACTTGATGAGTCCATCGGGGGAAGTCGGAAGGTCAAATGCCACCAGCTCATCATTGATGTAGGTGGCAAGTCCCTTTAGGTAGGCATCACACTGGGCCTCAGAGTTCCAGCTGCTGAGTCGGGCCTGGGTGCGGAAGTCAATGGCGTAGTCGGCTACTGTCCGGTTCCCCTGCCTCAGGCTCATGAGGCCACCAGGGGTATCAGGACCCAGAGAAACAGGCCCTAAAAACCTTGCGTAGCTCCGCCCAGAAAGCCTGGAACGATGACCAGGCTGGTGTGTCCCTCTCCCACTCCGCCCTTCCCCACAGACGTGCTCTGCCAGTGAGGTGGTTGATGGCACAGGCGACCTTTGCTGGCTCAGAGGCGAAGGTGTGGGGCTGCAGGGCAAACAGGATGGAGCAGTTGGTAAGAAACGGATTGCAGCCTTCAGGATCCCCGGAGTAGCACTCTGGCGCCCCCACCCGGGGCTCTGATGTGGTGCCTGGAGGTAGCACAGGGGCCGGAGCCGGAGGGGGTGGAGCTGAGGCAGACGCGGCTTGTTGCGTCATAGCGGTAGCCATCTGTTGGACCTGGGTGGCTACCATGGTTAGCGCCCGCTCCAGAGCTGAAGCAGACTGTTGAGCCTCCGCCGCGTTGGAGGCTAACTGCGTCTAGTGCCACTGGAGCATGTCCTCAACTCGGGCTAGGTGAGATGATGGAGATGCGGGGTCTGCTGGGTCCATGTTTGGCCAGATTGTACTGTGACAGGTGTGGTTTGGACCCAAAAGCAGAACACAGGAGAGCTGGAGACAGTTGGTAATGACTTTTATTGTTGGGGAGCAAGGCAGAAAAGGTCCGAGGTCTGTGGAGCCAGCCACCTTTGCTGAGGTGCTGACGAGCAGAGAGCAGAGGAGCGGTCTGAGACAGGCGGGGGGGTCGAAGCCAGGAGAGCAGTCTGAAGAAGCGGAGGAACCGATGGGGAGCAGGTAGAGGATGAGCCGAGGACAGGCGGGTGGGTTGTAGCCGGGAGCGCAGATAGAAGCCAAAGATGAAGAGGCAGAACTCGTGGTCGGGGACGAAAGACAGGCGGGTTTACCAGAGAGCAGATGTGGAGAAAAGGTCAGGAACAGGCAGGGTCAGCAATGGTAGATCAGGCAAGTAAAGAATGCTGGAGAGTCTTGCATGACGCTAAAGAACAATCTGGCAAGGAGTGAGTGTGGAACTGGTGAATATATACTCTGTCTTTTGCAGGTAATGGACTGCAGGTGTGCTGATAGCTGAGTGAGAGCATGTGTGGTGTGAGCAGTGGAAAGGTACTGAGTCCAGGGTGAGAGACAGGGGCAGACTGTGACACACAGAGGTCGACGCCACCCATGTTGTCATTATATTCCCTGATTACTGCTGGCCGTCTCACCTGGACATGACCTTTGTTTTTGTTGAACCATCTGCAGATATCCTCTGGATGGAGACAGTGGAGGCCATCAGAACTGGTTTATTATCATAACATTTTGTTACTGCTAGCTCGGGTCCCCTCCGGACCGTCACTAAAGCCCATCTCCCTTCTCTTCTCAGCTGCTTATCTCTTGCCACCTGGCATTGCTTTGGAACCCTGTTTTTCATGATAGTTCCAGTTGCTGGAAGACCCTTTAAGAGCAAAGTGTCCATGAGATCGATCGTCGTTAAATATTGATCAAAGAACACATAAGTTCCTGTGGGAACAGACTCACCCATTCACAAGACCACTGCAGCTCCAACTGCCAGTCTTTGGCCCCTGAATGTGTTCTTGCCCTGATAGACCTTGAAATCCAGGACCAGACCGTTTGGTGAGGCAAGCATTAAAACCTTTTGGCCAGTGGGGTTTGGCTTTCCTGGTACATACTGGCTGGGCAGCGGCCTGTGAACGGGATAATTTGCTCATCAACACAAACCTTGTCACACCTTGGAAGGCTGAGACAACCTTGCCTCACACGGTCAAGCAGTGGTCTGACTCTCCAAAGAATGTCTGACTCCTTTGTCTCTTCAGTTACATCCAGGTCATTGACAATCTTGAGTGAGCTTCTCAGCTTTAGTTTTTTCAGCCCAAAACATTTTGACTCTGGGATAGCCAAGACAGGCCATGTGTACTGATATGCCGAAGAAAATCTTGATTTCTTGGGCAGTAGTATTCAGTGACACTCCTGTACTTTGCAGCTGTCTAAGATTTGTAAAAGATTTTGTCATCGATGTACTGTGAAAACTATTGGATTGGACTCCAGTATTCACGGATTTTAGGGTAATCTTGATAGGCAGGAAGCCCAGGTAGCACAGGGGTGCTACATAACATAGAAGTTAGTCCTGGCCCACAGAGCACAACGACTTTCCTGCTCCCTCTCTGGTTCTGACTCTGTCTCATATTCTCCTGCATTTTCTTCCTCTCCTTCTTCATCACTATCTTCCCCTATCACAGGCTGATACTCATCCTCATCTGACAGCTCCAAATCTGTAAAAGATAGCAATAGATAAAAAATATTTGACTTACCTCTCCTCTTTCCATAAAATGTGGTTGTTGGTATGGCAGCCATTTTGATAAAGAAAAAAAGTAAAGTTCCCAGCATGCAAACCCATCACATGACACATCACTGGAAAGCCCAGGATGTCCCCTACAGAATACTATAGGGCTGGATAGGGTAACTCCAAATACTTAAGGAATATACAGGTGAACAAAATGTCCATTACAAAGGACACAAATGAATGGGCCAGGTCTCAGGAACAATTTCATGTTGTTATCTACGGGTATTTGCATCTTTGCATAATTACATACAAGGACGGGGAGAGCTGTAGACTGACACATTGCTCACCACGTCTGTTTGCCATTTTTGGGAGCTGTATGGCAAAGATGCTTTAGTGTATCATGTGCATTTTTTGGTCAGCCAATCTGCAGATGCACAATTACATGGTTTTTTGGACTCTTTCTCAGCTTTTCCACATGAAAATTACCTCCATAAACTGAGGAGGTTTGTGAGAAAGCCAGAATTTGCCCTTGCTCAGATAATAAGATTATCAGAGGTTCAAAAGATTTGAATCATTGAGTTGTCTTGTGAGAGTTTAAGAGGGCAACATTATGTTAGACCTATTCCTTATGGCCTTCAAACCTAAAGCACAGTACAGAGAACTACGTTCAGAAAAATAGACAATGAAAGTTTCCACTGGCGATAATGTTTTTGCTATAGACACAGAAATCTGTGTTGTATATAACATCACTCAATCTGTTGAAGGAATTTATGTAGTATTTAAAGTTTTCACAAAAAGGGAAAAGTTCTTCAACTATCCCATGAGCTCTGATTTTCTCCAAACATTTATTAGCTCTCAACCAACAGGGCAATTTAAGGTAGCTAATGCATCAGAATTCTCTAATAATTGTGTGCTCCTACATTGTAAAGATAGGTTTGTTGTCATGCCCCTCTTACATAGTGACAGGGCATAATTATGGTGGTGGGCAGAGGAAGTGAGGGTGGGATCTGTGTAGTGGGGGACAAGAAGACTGACTTGACACTGCTGAGACCAAAAGAAATTAATAAGAGCAGCTTTACTCCACCAAGGGTTCTGAATACTTGTGGTTTTTAATTATGTAAGTATATGAAGTATATGAACTAATCAACCATTGTTTAATTGACATTGATATTAATTGTGTTGGAGGTGTGTTAGTTCTTACAAACTAAAGTAAGAGCATGTTGCCTACAGCTCTTCATCTAACAGTTTACAGTGGCTGTTTATGCTGCTTGCCCTACTTCTTTTCAAACATTAAACAAGACCTCCTGAGAAAAGCGCTGAAAATAATTGTTCTCCTGTTTTGTACATCCATTTTTTGTGATCAATAGCAATCAGCATTTGACTCTCTGACTAATACATTGCATTTACTATGACTGTTTCACAGTAAAAGCCAACCTTTGGTTCCCTTGTTTAACATTTTTAATGTGAAGCTGCAGCATTGGCAAATGCTAGGTTTGCATTAGCAATAACGTAACACAACTCTGATACTGGTGTCTGAGAGCTATCAGTAAACAGGGAGGCTTCTATCAATGAGATAAAATTACAAACTGTATTTCTTGAGTACATGACTCAGTGTTTCCTCTAGGATTTTTTTCAGCATGGGGGCAGGCTCTCTGGGGGAGTGTGGCAGCGTAAACAAATGACACTTGACTGCAGATTTAACTTTTACAACCTATTTATTGGCTGGCCAGTTGAAAATGGCTTTTTCCCTTACAACCACCACAACATCAGCCATATACATCTCAGCCATATACAATGTCAGATAAAGGCTGTATGTAAAAAGTAAAAAAACAAACGGAAAAACTACAAAATTAAATAAATAAAAATAATAAATAATAATCTCTTGAACAGCTAGATGCGTTAGGGTTGGGTTTGCATCATCACTTTGCTCTCCTGCTCTTTCACTCGGCTCTCCCCCTAGTTATTTTTTTCAACCCCTTTAGGTTCCCAGCTTGATAGCCTGTGTTTCCCTTTAGGTTTTTCTCCTCTACTCTCATCTCTTTCTCCTGCACCATCACTTTGCTCTCCTGCTCCTTCACTCGGCTCTCCCCCTGCTGTGTTCTGCTCCCCTTCACTTTGTTCCACTACTCCTCCCTGTCAAATGTTAATTGTCTAATACGATTACATAAAAAATTTGAGTAACGTTAGATAATTTACACTCACAGAACATCTGATTACAAGTGTGAACATTAAAATACAATTTTTACCTAACCATGATCATTTATGAGTCAGTAAAAGGCTAATGATACCTGACTAGCGTCATCTTCATCAGTTGTCTTTCTCTTCTTAGAGAAATATTTGAACAAGCTCATCTGAAAATGCAGTCAGCACTTAATACATCATGGTGTGTAGCTATTAGCTTAATGCTATCAATTAGTTTACCCGCGTTAGCGTCACTGAGTTGGCACTGGGCCCAATTAACTTAAGCTACCGGTATGTTACGTAACGTTAGCTGGCCATCAATACTTTGCGAATGTCTATTTAACTTGTAAAATCTATGATGATCTTTCGCCGGTAAGTCGCTGCTCTATTTTTCCAGGCTGACACGTCTCTGACTCTCTGACCTGGTGCCTGGGTGCCTGATGTGATGTCACTTTCAAGGCCATGCTCTTGAGAGTAATTAACGTCTTATTAACTCCAATAGGACCACCCCCCCACCTGTTGCGCTCGTCACCAGGCTGTGCTGTGAAGGTGGAGAAATGCGGTGGCGATGTATTTGCGACAATTTAAAACAAAAAAAAAAAAAGAAATTTGAAGGAGTGGTTAGCTTGTTGATATCATCAAGGTACCATATATTTAGCTAGCTATGATAGACTATAGTTTTTCTCTGGATTGAAAGAGCAAACTGCAGAGTAAGTAGAAACTAATGTTGACACGTAGCATAAATACTAAGAACAACAACAAGAATGAAACATGAGTAAATGTACATACAGTATAGTCATCATTTATATTGTATGAAAATAATAACACATAAAAATCACTTACAGGATTAAAATTCAGACAATAAATGAATATAATATTTGATATTTCTGGTTACAACTGGTGTTGATTAAAAAAAAAACTAACTATGAAACTAGAAAATAATATTAATGTAGAATATTTCTAAAGCTTGATTTTGGAAAGCACTTCATTGTATGAGTGTGTTAAAGTGAAACCAGAGTCAAATTTCTTGCGTAAGCCCATTTGATTAATAGTTTTTTATGATTCTGACAGGCAGGCCTGGAATTTTGTCATTTTAGGGGCAAATCCACTTGGCCTTTTGTGTTGTCAATTTTTTGAGGGCACAAAGGCCAAAAGCCAGGGCACCAAGGCCATAAATTAAAACAATGATTTTACGTTCTTTCTTGATCAAGGAAAATTATTGAGGAAATAAAATGAACTAAATAGATGACAAAGAAAGCATTTGACTTTTATTTTTAAAAGTAGCACTCATTTCAAAGATCTTAAATATTAAATTAAAAATAAAATTACTTTTTACTATTACACCAGTGTTTCCCACAAAATTTTAAGAGACTATGGTGGTTGGACCTCAGTCTGACCCTCTGGGGGGTCTGGTGGCACATTTTTAAGTCAAATGCATCATTCTAGTTTCACTCTGCACCTCTCCCTCCGTTGCTTGCTCAGCATAGTTATTACTGGGGATAAATAGATAAAAGCAAATGTTAATGTTGTAATGATGCCAAAAACAGTGAGATAAAATCTCTTACGATGGTGATCTGTCCAAGACAGCAGCAGTTACACGTCGGTTAAACAGCAAACAGAAACATAGTAACAAAACAGCGCTAACTGTCTAGATTTAAAAATGGCTATGAGGAGGCAGCACACCTCAACCAACTGTAACTTACCCAAGTAGCAACACCAACACCATAAAAAAACCAAACATCACACATTATGGCAGGAGCAAGAAATAGTAAGGACATCCATGACCTTACACTTAAAGATCGACAAAAGAAAAACTTGACAGCAAGCTAGTTAGCGTTTGTTGCAGGCTATAGTTTGTACTCGGCACGTTAAAAGTGGTTCAATGCTATAACGATAACGTTACTGTACAGCAATGGGTATTTAACGTTAACTAACTTATATGTTGAAATTCCTGTTATTCGTTTGTTTATTTATCACACAGCCTTACCTCAGTCCGGCAACTTTTTCCCTCTCTTTAGTGAAGAGTCAACGTCACAGCCTTACAGACGCGGACACAAGTGGGTGGGGGGTGCGTTTGATTAAGTCTCCTGGTTGGGTGGTGATAGATTGGTATCAAACTGTCATCATAGCCCGTCCGATTGGTTCATGCCAGGCTCGAATCAAACCCACCATTGATGATGTATTTTTTTCTCAAAAGATGCTGGTGTTGAAGCCGTGTTGACAGAAAAGAGACAGACTACAAAACCGCAAAATTAACTGAGGCGGGGCATCAAGGCCACTGTGGCCTTAAGGCAGATATTTTTTTCAAGGGCTCAAGGTCAAATTGAGAGTGCAATTCCTGCCCTTCTGACAGGTCATGACATGGATGACAAGCGCATTACCCATCATGTCTCTGTAAGTACTGTGGCACTGTATGGGGAAGGCATACTTCAGCTCCCAGTATCTAGTCTAGTGGAGGAGTTTAAATGTACTAAGGTTAGGACAGAGCTCCTGCTATCTGGGAGTAAAGATGTGGTTGTTAGTAAGGTGCAGGCGTGGAGCCAGTGACTCATTACAGAGGGGGCGGGGACATCTAGTGGGCCCTTATATAAGGAGCGTCGTTTCAGCAAAAGCCAAGGTATGGCAATATGACATGACGTCACAGAGCTACTGGTGATGGAGTTTAAAAAATATGAACTTAAATAAAATTCTTCCACAAAATTCTTCCTCTATTCTTGTTCTTTCCTCTTGAGTGCATCCGACTTGTGTTTCTTCATTTTAAAACCGCTAACTAGCTTACACTTACTCAAAGATCACTGAAAGTAAACAAACACGCGTGCGCACCTGCTGGGCACATCATTGTCAAATAGAAACACACGCAGACATATAGAGATTTTTAATCTTGGTCCAATCTGCACTTTAAATATATATAAAGTGCAAACTCTGGCTGTTATGATAAATGTGTAAAAGTAAACTATATATATCCTATTAGATTACTTTTATACATTTATCCTTACAGCCAGAGTCTGACTTTACTTTTTTTTTTTTTTTTGTCATCAGTCTGGTGGTGGGCCCCTTTGCAATCGTGGGCACGGGGCAGCCGCCCCTTCTGCCCCCTCGCCGGCTCCGCCATTGGTAAGGTGGTTCTAAACCCAACCAAGGGGAGAAAATGGAATCCAAGAATGGCAGTGCAGGAAGTGAAAACAACTCTTAGGCATACAGAGATTGTGGGTAATGTGCAAATAGGCCGGGGAGGCTTGGGGCTTGCTCCAGGCAAACCGGTGTGGAGTAGAGCAGGTCCCAAAGAGAAGAGGAAACTAGTTGTGGAGCAAGTTCGTAGGCAGGAGGAAATATTAAGGAGTGCAAAGGCAGTGGCTCAGGCTAAGCAGGGACAGTGGTTGAACTGGGAAAGTGTAGAGAAGAAAAAGCTTAGTTGGAAAGAGCTGTGGAATATGGAGGAAAGTAGTATTAGATTTTTGATAGGGGCAACATAGGATGTATTGCCAACTCCCCAGAACCTAAAACTCTGGGTAAATGGAGACCCACTATGTTCGTTGTGTTCAGGTACTGCAACTCTAAAGCACATCTTGTCAGGTTGTAAGGTTAGTCTGTCACAAGGACGGTATACGTGGCGACATAAACAACTTTTAAAAAGCTTAGCTGCAGGCATTGAAGATATACGGAGGCAGGCAAATTTAGGAGAGTCTAAGACAAAGAGAGTTGCAATTCAGTTTGTTCAAGAGGGAGAGAAAGTTAATAAGACAGCAAAGAGGCAAGGCAGCTTAAAGGATGCCAGTGACTGGGAGATGCAAGTGGATTTAGAAGGAAAGCTTGTTGTTCACCAGGAAATAGCCTGTACAAAACAAAGGCCGGATATAATTTTTTGGTCTAGGAGTAGAATGAGAGTATATTTCATAGAGCTGACTCTTCTGTGGGAGGATTCAGTTGTAGAAGCATATGAAAGAAAAAAGCTTAGGAATGCAGATTTAGGGGCTGAACCTGAGCAGCGAGGATGGAAAATTAGGATTTGTCTAGTGGAAGTAGGATGTAGAGGATTTGTAGCAAGGTCTGTTGTCTCTTTGTTGAGAGAGTTAGGAGGAAGGGGACAGAGTGTGAGGAAAATAGTGAAGGAAATGTCGGATGAGGCAGTAAGATCCAGTCAGTGGATCTGGAATAGAAGAAGTAATAGTACTTGGTGCCCAGCAGGGGGAGCACTTAGGATAGACAGACCATGGGGAGAAGCAGAGGAAGAAAGCCAGGAAGAGGAAGTGTATTTAAGTGGAGGGTGTGGCCTGTGTCAGCCTCTTTGAGTTTGAGTTTGTTTGCTGAATCTGCTAGTGTATCTCGTCCTCCACCTCCTGCACCCTCTATACTTTCATTACCCCCTACCTGAACCAGGGTCTGTATCCCATCCCTACTTTTATCTCCACCTCTTCTATTTCTCCCCCTACCCGAACCAGGGTCTGTATCCCCACCCCGCTTTTACTGGTGCAGTTGGTGCAAGGTTGGAGTAGTTGACGGTAGTGCTGTCTGAGATAGTTGTCTTGGTGTGAGGAGCGGTGATAGCTGGCATTAGGGAAGTGACTCTGGGACGCCAGTGATCACTGTCTAGCCTCCTGGAGGTGTCGTGGGACCAACTAGATGAAACACCGGTGAAAGGAGGTTCCCACCTGATGACCCCAAAGACATGTTAGTTATCACTGCTCACTGGGCTATAGATATAGTTATCTTTAGGGCACGTAGGGCTGGTCGCAAGGTTGTTGTTAAGTCTAGGGAGTTAGTCACCGAGTCTGGTCCATTTTTTTGTAGCACAAGTTTCTTGTGTTCACTCTGAATGTGCTAGAGAATTGTAAGCTGTCTTTCGTACAGCTGGAAGAAAAGGAGACAGCTTGCTGAAGTCCAGATTCAGCTGGGTCTGCCAAATCACCAACTTATAACTGAGTCTGCCACATGCTCGGGATCAAAGCAGCAGATGACAGACAGAGTCCTGGAGCACTGGCCAAAGTCCTATCTGGTGACAAAAGACCAGGCACCTTGTTCCTACCTGGCAGGACTTACAGGTCCTAGAAGCAGTCCAAAAGTCCCTAAACCTCTCCAGGACTTTACCGATGCTTTGTTAGGTGAGGAGCACGTCACTCTATCATATGTGAAACCTGTGCTGCACCTTTTTAACACTAGAACCGCCAACAGGTAAAATTTACCCGCAGCTGTCTTTTAATTATATGTAACTTTTTTTCCATTAAATATTCAAGCCCTCCAGTCGTTGACATTTCCTAAAAGTGTGTCAGGTGGCACCCCATATTGTTAAAAATGTTCAACATAAAGCCAGATTTTAAAAATTGCCATTTATACCTATAAGCGCCTGCGGGTAGAATTTACAGTATAGATATATAGATAATACAGTCATTTTCGCGCTTATACACTGAAACATTGTATGTTGCTAAAGCCAACACCTTTCGTCATCTACTGTATGTGATAGAACTTCTAATTCATTCACTTCCCTGGAATATGGATAAGAAAAAGCGATTCATGGATGTAAACCAGGCGTTAGACCTGCTAAATGCGATGAGCAAAGGAGAGTCTTACGGTGGGGAGGTATCCGGATTTAGTGATGTGTCCTGGGTTGATTCTGATGCTCATGAGTCATCATCATCTGACAGTGATCCAGAACCTCAGCGAAAAGTGAGGCCGTCCCGCACTACGCTTGAAAATTTGCCAACTACAGTGCTTGCTGAAGGTAAGCATGAATAAACTTGGTATTTATTTTGGTTATTGTTGAAGTCAACCTGACTTCCCCGAGTTTGTTGATGTGAGAAGAATCAGTCGGAGCCGCTGATGTCCTCTTAAACCGGTTTATTTAGCAAAGAGTCTTTGGGAACCTCTCATATAGAACTTCTCCTGTATCTTACCCCAAGAGATTCGAATCTTTTCCTTACAGTATGTAGTTATATAGGCTAGTAGCTCTACCTGGGGAACGCCTCACTAAGATTCTTTTTGTCTCAGTACTTTTCCACCCCTGTCTTTTTCAGTGTTTTTTCCAACATTGTTTACTGGGATGAGACCGTTAGGATACGGTCAGGTTGACCATTTAGCAGGCTCGTATCAGGCTCCGTAGCTGCACTGACTTCCTTATCTAGTTTCTAGTTATGACTCATCCTTTCAGGGGTGCAGTACTGTGACAGAAAGAGCACTCTGTTTTTAAACACATGATGATATTATAACACTTGTTCAGCTGAAGCATATGATTAGTAAACATATTTTGTTATATTCTCACATTATGTGATCAATAAAACTAATGCTGAAAAACTTTGGATATTTATTTTTTATCAAACCATGGTAGATAGATAACATTTCAAGCTAACTTATGTTTTTTTTTTAAATGTGCACCTTACGGGGCTTTGATTTCAAAAAAGGTACTCCTTGTTATACAGTATTTATGTTTACATTCTGTTGTTATTTGAACAGCTAAGAAACCTGTTTATTATTTATTCATTTGATTTTGCAACTGTTCGCAGAAGTAGCCGGTTTCAATAAAAATACTTGTGATATGTCATATTTGGCTTTGACTTTGACTGAACATTTGCTCTCACTTCATGGAAAAAATATCTGGCTATATATCGTATATTGATATTCAGCCTAAATATATCGGGATATAACTTTTGGTCCATATCGCCCAGCCCTAGTCCAGACACCACACACATACATAGACACACAAAAACGCACTTGACCGCACACAGAATAAAAAAAATTACAAATTGTCCTTTCATTCTTTTCAAAGCTTTAAGTTATCAATAAAACATAAAAACTGTATATAATAATAAATAATAAATGAACGTTTATTAAATAAATTTAGTCTAAGGTAGTCTTTCCCTCTCTCCTATTTAGTGTGCACCACCAGCTGTCACCAGAGGGGTGTACTACGAAAGAGGCTCAACAGAGCTGGGCTTTCTTTGGGTGAGCTTGCTCGACAAAGCCGAATGCTCCAATCAGAGATAACGAGTACCACGATGGTGGTTATCAACTTGATTTGTCGACCCAGGCTTTCCTCATTAGGCTCTGTTCGCGTTCACATAAAAAGGGCCGTTTAGGTGTCATTTGACGCTGTTTCCGAGGAAAATTGGAACACTCACGTGCTGTGTATTTCACCCAAGAGGAACAGATAGTTATTATGGAGAGTTACAATGAATTCAGAGCTATAGTAACAGCGAAAAGCAACACTGTTTCGGCAAACAAGGTGAGAGAGGAAGCATGGCAAAAAATTGCAGATTGCGTAAATGCGTAAGTCAATATAGCCTGTTTTAGTGTAATGTGGATGATACACTGTGTAACATATTAATTGTTGATATTATCTTAAGCAAACAAGAAGAAAAATGAGAGGAGAAAGACTGGAGGGGGCCCGCTCCAGCAGATTACACGGCCTCAGAGGAGCTGGCCCTTGCAAAAGATGAAGGCAGGCCGATCATGGAGGGGATACAAGGGGGTTATCAATCAGACCCTGGTGCTGGCAGCTCCAAGCAGCAATTCTGTCCAGGGTATGTATAAGTGCTTTGGTGGTAAAATACTAAATGCATATTTATTGTTTCTCAAATGAGAAAAGTCTTAATCTAATTTACATTTGAAGGAGACACTGTAGTGTTGCTCAAGCCACCAGCACACACCCTTGCTGACCCCACATAGAGGTAACTTTCAAAGGAAGTTGTCATGTATTATCTTTGTGTGCTGTTTTAAATCCACTTTATTCATTTCCCTTAAACTATTCCACAGGTGGAGATCAATGATGAGGATACACTCTCAGTATATTCAGAGGTACCTTTGGGGGTAGATATCTTAATAATCTAAATAAGAATTTAATATAAAAATTAAATCAATCATTTTAAATTAGAAATAATGAAGTTTCTTGCTCATGTCACAGGGAGAAGACATTGTGCAACCCTCCCCTCAGCCTATGGCCTCCACCTCTAGACCCACAAAAAAACAAGGGTTAAGGGTTTTATCATTTTGTGCCAGTTCTATGTCTTCTTTTTTAAAGTAATCCTTACTAAGAACGCATAAGTGAATGATGAACACAGTACACCAACATAACTGAAAAGTCTATCTAACTCATCTCTGTTGCTTGATGAACACCTCAATGTCCTATTAATACAGGTTGGAGCAGATAATGTGAGGGCCCTTTATAAAAGGAATCTTGAGATGGATAATGTAAAAAAAGAACTGGAAATCAAGAAATTAAAGTTAGAGCTCGAGCAACTGCAATATGAGAAAAAGGTACAATACTAAACGGTACTTTACAATGTTTTGTTAAGCATGATTGACATTGTGTACTTATTACTACTTTTTTTCCTCCAGAAAAGGCAGAACTTCAATAAACAATAAAACACATCCTTTGATTGCTGTGTTTTGTTTTTTGTTTTTTTAATCACAAAAAAATTGCTGGGTGATGGCTCGTCTGATGGCTGCACTAGTTGGGCTGTCAAGGGTGATGGGGTCCACCACGTCAGCTGCCACCTGCGGCACACGAGGGGCTCTTTCCTTTCGTATGGTGGCCACATTGTGCAACACCGCACATGCGGTTATAATCCCACAAGCCCTGTCAGGAGAAACCCTCAGGCCGCGGAGACAGTTGAATCTGGACTTGATGACCCCAAAAGTAATTTCTATCCTGACCCTGCACTTGCTCAGTGCCTCATTGAAGCGACACTCTGGTGGTGTCTGTGGGTCAGGATAGGGGGTCATCAAGTACCGAGTGCAGGGATATCCTCTGTCCCCCAGAAGCAACCCGTCAAAAAGCCCTGTTAACAAAGGGAAAGGAAATTACTTTCAGTGTTACAATTAAACAAGAATAAAATACAACTGTGTACAGCCATTTGCCATACCTTGCTCAAACTGGTGACCCAGAATAGACTCTCGGAGGATCCGCGAGTCATGGACTGAGCCAGGCCATCTGGCATCCACACTTGTGACCAATTGCTGATGGTCACAAGTCATCTGCAAAGGTGTCTCAGATTAGTTTTACAATGAAAGCACTGAACTAAATAAGGTACCAGTGAAGGTTGTTGAAAGGGAATAGTTTTTGCTTATTAATGGTGACAGATCTCCTGTAACAACGTCTGTGCTGTATGTGAATATATCTGATCAATGAGAAAGTGTAGTATGCAGCACTAATAATGTAATTGCATGCAATGTGCACATGTGCCACCACCAACAACATGACACAAATAAATCAGTTTACCTGAACACTGATACTGTGAAAGGACTTCCTGTTCACAAAATCTCCCTCATGTTCCCCCAAGGGCCCATTGATGGGTATGTGGATACAATCAATGGCACCTAGGACCCTGGGGAAACCCATTTAGGAATTAAGTATAAATATTACATTTTATACAACGTTATACATGAAATAATATGGTGAACTAATTAATATATATTATCTGCGATTTCATAAAATGCCTCCTTTATTGTAAACACTGGTAAGTGGCCAGGGAACACTACAAACACATTCAGCAGTTTAGTTAGAGCAAGAACACCTTGCGAATAGCATGGCATACAGTGTTCTTGCTCAGATTTTCTGCATCACCGACTGAATGCAAGTAGGTTCCTGTGGCAAAAAAACGCAGTGCGATGCATGCCATTTGCACCACCGTAAGTGCATTGCTGCGTTTTGTTGCATTACTTACATATGGCTCCAAGAGACTGCATATGTAACGTATTCCCTCAGCGGAAAATCTGTATCGCTCATAGAGAATATCATCAGGAAACGCCAACGGATCACTCCGGTCTCAAAAAACCCTCTCCCCCCGAAGAGCACCTCTAATAATGCTTGCACATAAATCCACTGGATCTTTTACAAATGGTGAGGCCATGTTCAAGGAGGATGATCGGTGAAAGGGCAGCGCTTTTTATAGCCGACTTTAAGCTGAAAGTCGGAACAAAAACTGGTCCGGACCAGGTTATGTTTGCAGCATAAGTTACCATGGTGATATAGCCAGCTTAAAAGAAAGCCACCTTCGTGACACGGAAAAGCCTGGCTTTAGGCTCAACATACCTCGCTAAGGCACTAATCTCGCTTCGTAGTACACCCCTCAGGTCAGAAGATCGGGAAAGATGGCACAGTCATTCAGTCTGGTGGAGTCACAGGGAGAAAACTAGGGATGCAACAATATTCAATATTTTATTGAACGTCCTGTCCGGTTCAATACACAAAGGCAAACAACAGTATTTCGGTATGTTTCAGCCCATTACAAAAAT
Organism: Remorina albescens; assembly: GCA_034769265.1. Classification (NCBI taxonomy): domain Eukaryota; kingdom Metazoa; phylum Chordata; class Actinopteri; order Carangiformes; family Echeneidae; genus Remorina; species Remorina albescens. The sequence continues at coordinate 3,614,484 of CM068485.1, forward strand.
GAAGGTCAACAAAAAAAGCAATGTGCAAGCATTGCTTTGCAGGTTCTAATAAGCTTTGTTGTTTTTTTTTTTGTTTTTTTTAACCTGTCCTGTTCATCAGCTGGGGCAGGCAGTATGAATGATCCTGGTGCCTTGTTGTGCTGAAACAGTTTTACTCTGCGGAGAAGGAGTCTGACTTACTCCTCCTGTCACTATTTGCGTTTAACTTTATTGGCAATGGTATTGGTTTTCTGGTAAAGCTACCGGGCTGAGGCTCAGGAGTGGATAGAAAGAGAGAACAGGAACAGGATAGGGAAGACAGGAGAAAGGGGGGTACAAAAACAACAACAACAACAACAACAACAGCAGCAACGCTACTAACGTGGGGAAGACGGGCACACAGAAACAACAACAACATCATCATAAACCGTGAGAGCAGGGTTTTCCATGCAATGTGTGTTGTTCACCTTGTATGTATGCGAGTGTATATATGTATGTATATGTAAACTACGGTTTGTCATTGGATGCTGTGGGTAGCTGACTGTAGCTGCTGTGGGGGACCGGAACAACACACCCCCAGCCCGGGATAGCAGGCAGGTCAGGACTGAGTCACCAGGGCACCCAGCAACCCCCAGAGTACAGGCAGTCCCAGGCCACCCCCCCCCCCCCCCCCCCATCCTCCTCCACCCAGGCCCAGTAAGACCACCAGTCAGGGGGCCATCGCAAGGCCTGCGACCAACTCCAGCCCAACCACCATGCTGGGAGGCAGACCACACCCCCCTTAGAACACTGAACGGACCCCCAGGGCCAGATCGAAGCCACCCCCATCCGCCAGGTCTCAGAGCCCCAGCCCAACACTGGCGAAGACAGCAATGGGCCAGTGCCCCGCCCCAGCCGCCCCCCCATACCAACATGGGTGTAGGGTGCATGTTGCGTGTAGGAGTGTAGATGTGATAGTGTGGATGACTAGGATGCAATTAAAATTGGGGGAGGCAGGCATGACATTGGAACCCTGCCGTTGCAGGTGGCAGAGTCTCCCAATACACCCCCATGCACTCCCCCAAGCCCTTGATGTTTATACATGGTGGTTAAGCTTTCCAAAGAAATTTGGAGATGTTAGTCTAGTGATTTGAACCAAGTCAGTGGGAGGTTGGGTTGGAACCACCGAGATATCTAATGTTTCCTGGCCATAGTGGGGCGGCTAACGTACTCTGGAAATCTGAGTTTATGGGTAGTACAGTCGATTTGCTCCAATTAATAAAGTAGTCAGAGATGGTTGAGAATTTGTCAATGAGTGCTATTGTTTCAGGGAGAGACTTTTGTGCATTTCGTAGGAAAAGTAATACATCATCAGCGTAAAGACTTATCTTATGGCTCACATTTGCTGTGTTAATTCCCTTAATGTTTTGGTTCTGCCGAACTGCAGCTGCGAGTGGCTCTATAAATATAGCAAAAAAGGAGGGAGAAAGTGGACAACCCTGCCTGGTTCCCCTCTGGGGAGAAAAGCTTGGAGAAGTTTGATCATTTGTTCTAACACAAGCACCGGAAGAGCTATACAATATTTTGATCCAGCTCACAAAGTTATCTCTGAACCCAAACTTTTGTAATGTGGCGAGGAGAAAATTCCAATTTACCCCGTCGAATGCTTTTTCTGCGTCTAGGGAGGCTATTATGGCATCTTTGCTCTGACTGTTATAATAGTCTATCAGGTTGATAAGTCTGCGGGTGTTGTTGAGTGTCGGCCTTTGATAAACCCAGTTTGGTCGGGATGTATTATGTAAAGTGAGGTGTTACTTTTTCAAGTCTTCTAGCTAGCGCCTTGTAAATAATTACATTTATAAGTGATATTGGACAATAGCTTGATGGGAGTGCAGGGAGAAGGTTAATATTTGCACAGTTCATGTTGGGTGGAAGGGTTGAAGTTTCCTGCATTTCAGTCAACATTCTGTAAAATATTGGTGCAAGCTCTGGCCAGAACTCTTTGTAGAATTCTTGGTGCTGTTGGAAAAAACACCAAAAGAATCACATGACCTTGACCTTTTCTCAGACACAGTGGCCAAGAAGTACGTTGAGGAGAAATAATTTTTCACCGAAGTGCTGATCAGTGGGAATTTTTTACCTTGTTTCCAGTGTTCATGTCATTCATCTGAATTGGGTATTCAGAATTAGGTATTCAAAGCTATATGACCTATAAGTAAAATACCTCATGATCTGAGTAAATGGCTTGCCTATAGCTGGAAATAGTGGCAGCATGCTTTGGAAGTTTAGCTGCTAACTCTAGCCTTAACTAGCCTGAGATAGACTTCTTCTGACAGTATCTGCAGTACTGCTTGTACTATCACTATATTTGGTCAGTATTGACCAAACCAAATTAAAAAATAATTAGGTTTTAGAGTTCTTATTTGATGTTGCTGAAAGCATGCCCTTAACCTGCTAACCAAACAAAAAGACAGAAAACACAGTGCGATTTCCAGCTGTTACACTGCATGTCTCCTACTTGTCTGTTAATTACATTATGATAGATTAAATTTTTAATAAAAATTACTGTATTTCCTCAAGTAATGGCTGGGGGCATGGTCGATACAAACAGAGGCAAAAAGACTGGGCCCAAAGGGTTGGACCAACTCTTTATGTCATATAATGTGTATGCCAACTAAGCATAATGTACATTTCTATCATTTTAATGTAGTAAATTTGACTGTATAACCATGCTATTATCAACACATTGTTGTGCTGGATTACTGATCTGAAGTGTTATATAACAATGCAAGATACTGAATTTTCCACAACACATTCCTGCAATATTTCAAAATAAAAGCCTTAAAAGTTAAGAAATGAAGGGATTCTGTCCACAGAAATGTTGGAGGGCTTTTAATTTGAAATGGATACAGGAAGTCCTAAATTTATGTGCAATTACATAATGCAGTAACAAAACTTTAATAGGGCAAAGAGGAGCAGATCAGAAGAAAAGGAGGCTTCATACTAAAATATAAACAGAGGGAATTAGAAATAAAGGCCTGTCACTAATATAATGCTTGGTAGCCTCCGCAGTTGAGGTGCTATGTGAGGAAATTCTGTAATTATGTTTCAATTTTTGACATCCCTAGGTGTTGTATAGTCTATTTATCACTTAACTGACCCATTGGACATACTGTTTTGATACTAAAGTAGCTATCAAAACGGGTTATTAGCTGGGCTAAGTGGAAAATGGAGAATTTTTGTTGCCGACAGCTTATCAAGTGATGGACATTCTTTCTCAACAGGGGCTGAAAGGAAGAACCAAGCTGTCAACAGTGCTCCGGACAGCGAGATCGACTCATACACTATCCAATGGTTTAACCTGATGTCTGACCGAGGATGTGGCTGCAGAGATCGTGACAAGGCGAAAGAAGCATTAACCACGGTAAATTTCAGATAAAGCATTGTGCTAGTCTTTTGCAGCAGCACTTATGTTTTGTGTTTTTGACTTCACAATTGGTTGTTTATAGGCATCAAACCATTTCACCAAGCAGCAATGGCTGACTTCATAAAGGTACTGTATATTTTACATATACTTTGCATTCATGAATACTATGGCAGCCGCATTAAATGCTGATACTGAGTGTTAGTGTTATTTATTTATTTATTTATTTATTTTTTGCACTGTTAACATACAAACATTTCAAGTAATAGTAATACACACAATCTTTTGTTTTTCATACAGCCTTTATCAAAAGATAAAGGTTAGCCCAGAACTAATTCAGGTACAGCAATTATTTGAACGAAATGGCTAGAAAATTATCATCCGATCTAGAGCTGGCCGAGTGCCGGCCCAGATAAGAAAGGACGCCGCCCTGGGTCCATTTTACTTATTTGGCCCACAAGGTTATGGAAGTTCTGGGCTGGATCCAGTACAGAATTGAACCAGATCTGGCTCACCTTCACCCAAACGGAAATTGAATAGAGAATAGAAATGACTACAAAATAATTTCATCCATTCTGGAGCTGACCCGGTGCCGGCCCAGAAGTGAAAAACAGATCCACACTGTTATTGGCCTGTTATGCCAAAGGACACCGTCCCAGGTCAGTTTTACAGATCTAGCCCAGAAGTTATGGAATCTCTGGGCCATATCATTTTTGCTATCTGGGTGGGGGTTGTGTAGCTCTAGCCAGGGGTGCACCAGGATAATATTGTGGGCCATGGAATCAAATATGTGAAAACTAATCATTCCAGAGTGAGAGTCAGGAAAAGTTAGCCTAAGGAACTGAGTGTGGTAAGTAACATTACCCATAAAACCGCCATCAACCCCCATTAACATCAAAGGGTTGGTTAAGGCGAAATGTTCTCAGACCGAGTTTCCTAACAAGAAGAGAGTTCATAAGATTAGCATCAGAGCCAGTGTCAATAAACACTGGCTGATCAATGGAGCCGCTGGGAGAAGTTATCTTAATTTGGGGTTGGATATGGATAAGATTAACAAGGACTACATTATGCTGGAACCCTTCACATGACATGCACTCACTATATGTCCCAACTGTCCACAATAAAAACACTGTGCATCCTTCATGCGGCGCTGTTGCTCCTCAGAGCTGATTTGCATCCGACCTAGCTGCATGAGTTACTCAAGTCCAGTGGTGGCTGGTGACGTGAGGCTGTCAGCAGGAAGGTGGTGATGGGAGGGCAGGTCCGCTGGGGGAATAAGCATGCTCTCGGTCACCCTCATTCTCTCGCTTTTGTCAATCTTTATAGCCAGAGCTATAACAGAGTCCAAATCAGTATGTAGATCAAAGGGAACCAGTTGGTACTTCACAGTCTCGGAAAAACCTTGAAAAAAACGCATCTAACAGGGCAGCGTTGCTCCAGTCACTCTCCCCAGCAAGAGTGTGGAACTCAATGGCGTAGTCCGAAACTCTGTGTCTGCCTTGCCTCAGAATCACTAACGCGTGAGCCGCCTCTTGTCCAGGAGTAGTGTGTTGGAAAACTTGTTCAAACTCCTTAATGAAGGCTGCTGATGAGGAGCAAGTGGGTGATTTAATTAAGGTTCTACTCCACGGCAGCCCACGCCTCAGCACGGCTGGTGAGATGTGAAATAATGAAGGCCATCATGGCTGGGTCAGAGGGAAAAGCGTCCAACTGGAGCTCAAAATGTAGTTCACACTGAGTGAGGGTTGGCTTGACATTCCCAGAGTCACCGCAAAAATGCTCTGGACAAGAAAGCTGAAAAGGCTGCTGATGCAGGAGCACCTTCAGCTGACGAGCAGGGGGTGGTCAGTACATTGGCCAAACAGAGGACTCAAGGCACAGAGTCGGAGACAGGCTGGAGTCAAAGGCAAATCCGTTTAATTCAGTCCAGGGTCAAAACCAGAAATCCGCCAAACACAGGCAGATGTACCGAATCACTAGACTAGCTCAGGGAATCCAAAAAAACAGCAAAGGCTCAGAACACAAGGGAAACTCACAGAGAAGATTGCTGGAACGCTCACTGAAAACAGACAAGACGTTCTGGCACAGAAGGGAAAGAGGGCACACCTTCTATACACAAAAGGGAGGGGAGACAACAAGACACAGGTGAAACATGAGGGTAATCACAATACAGGGAAACTTGACAGGAAGTGGGGAATGACAAAGACAGACTAACAGCCAAAATCAAACAGGAAGTGGACAGATAACGAAACAAAACAGAACGAAAAAGACAATAAGCCACTCAAAGGGGCCTGATAATGTCAGACTCTACAGTTGTGAGAATAACTCTCTGGACAGTTTGCATTAGAGACTCTGAGAACTGGGGAAAAAAAACAAAAACTGGGAACCCACACTTATCATCATAGAGTCCTGATGTTCAGTCACTTTCCCAGAAAAAAAGCCGCAGAGAATTCAGCCGCTCCTCCTGCTGGGTGATATACTGTCTCTGCACCAGAAAGGCTTTGTGCAGGGTCTGTGTCAGCTGAGGCCAACTTTGGCCAGTTTGTACTATCAGAACCTGAATCAGGAAAAGGACAGGATAGGGATAATCAAAGTTCAATATCGTTCAATCAAACCAGTTCGGTACCCAGAAGAGCAGTCAGATCAGGTAGAGGTAGTGATGGCAAAATCGCAACAAGGTTCCGGGATGTACCGCAAACTATGTGGAACTTTTGCTTCAAAGCATTGTTCCGAGCTCTGTATCGGAAAGAAGATGTCACGTGACTGTTCCATACCACGTTCCATTATGTCACCGAATGTTTTGAAACATCGGAGTTGTTTCATATCAGTGAAACACAAGTGAATATGCTGTGGTCTCGTTATCCTGTTTCTAAAATGGAATAGAAAATAAAATTCTGCCCTTACACAAAATGCTAACACACAGTAGACGAACAACCCCTCACGCTCAGACCTACGGACAATTTAGTTACCAATTAACCCAAACATGCATGTCTTTGGATGGTGGGTGGAAACCGGAGGAAACTCACGCAGGCACGGGGAGAACAATCAAACTACACACAGAAAGGCCGCAGGCCTGGGAACCAAACCTGTGACCTTCTTATTGTGGGGCAACAGCACTAACCACTACGCCACCGTGCGGCCAGATATACTTCATATGTAAAATAATAATTTCTCATAATCTTGCCTTATTGGCTGCTGATTAATCAGCCAACATGCGTAAAACAATTTAAAGCTTTTGTAAACTGCAGTTTGTTTGCAAAGTATTTTAAGATCAAATTTATTTTGCCGCCAGTTGTTGTTCTAGTGAGATGTTTCGAACGTTCTTTTTCTGCCATCACTAGGCAGACGTATCCAAAAACTTGAGGCAAAAGGCAAAAACCAGAGCGAAGCAAAAATCCAAAAACCACAAAAGCAAACTATGAGACTAATGCTGGAACGCGACAACAAAGGTATGCAGAATGGGCACAGGACACAAGGTTACATACATGTGGGAAGGAGGGATGATGAGACACAGCTGGGGAGAAACAATCAGGGAGCAGGTGTACACAGGATGGAGGTGGGGGCAGGATGCGGACCTGTAACAGAGACAAGGGTGAAGAACTTTTCAAAATAAAACAGGAAGGGTAAGACCAGATGAGTGAATATAACAACAGGAAACCTAACTAAGGAGCGGACATGACAGTTCCTGGTTTCTGACCTAGCACAAAAACCTTGATACACAAAATTTTTTTCATTATAGGGAGGGAAAGTATATTGTGAAATTTAGAAGATAAGAAATAATGTCACACTCAAATACTTAACAAAGTTTTTCCAAATGCACATTTTTGACATCATTCTGGCTGATGGTGTAAAAGTTTGTGGGTCCTTCACAAACCTAGGGCTTAGTGTTCCTCCTATGTCTCATCCAATGATTATCCAAGAGGTTCCAAATGAAGCCAATATTAAATGCAGCAAATGTTTGAATGGAAGAAATAATCTTTCTTTGGACTGGGTGTTGCTTGGCTTTTGATCATTTGGGATTGAGTGTTCACTTGGTGTAAATAAATCACACCCAAGACCTATGTTCATTATGTGTCATCCAGCCTGTGCAGCTGTCATGAACTTGCTGCTGACCTATAAACATCCTGCTTCCATTAAGTGTTCCAGCCTGGAACAGCTCATCCTTAGTGGTCTGATCAACCTGTGGGTCATGGTGATAGTGTTTATAGAAGATGTTTGCATAGTAATACGGGGACATGTTGGCAGATAGTGAGAGTGAACAAATATTTGACACAGGACAAGCAGCTGTTACTCAGGATGCCATTAAGCCAGCAGGTTGCACAACACCATCAGCTGAATGCTTCAGTTTATCCCATGACGACAGGGCTACTATGCCTTTCATTGATATTTTCAAATCAAAAGCTTGCCAAGAAATACACCCTGAAGATGTCCAAGAGTGAGCACAAGTCAATATGTTGAGCAATACACCAGCAGACCTTGGCCAAATAAACTCCTTGTATGCAAGAAGGACAGTCAGATTTACCTCAGGCTTAATTTAAATGGCCCTTAGTCCTTAAAGCTAGGTCTGGTGTTTCTGGTGATACCGCCCATTGAGTCTCTGTGGGTAAAATGAATGAATGACTAACTCTAATCCTGATAAATAAGGTTATGATTAGGTTATGGACTGTGACTGTAGGTACAGTTCAGTGAATATGTAGTTTGTATAAACCCAAGCCAAGAAAAGTCCTTGATAAAAGAGAGTAATATTTTTTTCTCTTTCTCAAAAGCTTTGTATAAATTTCCGTCTTGGTGAATAATGCTTAGCATACAAATAAATAAAAGCATTCACTTCAAAATTTGTCCAGGCATGGCTGGGAGTTCTTAGAGAAATTTTCAATGTTTTGCAACTGACACTGATATCATGACATTGATGACACTTTTGAAATGAATTTTATCCAATTTATTCATTCCTTCATTCATCTTCAACCACTTATCCTGTTCCAGGTCGCGGGGGTGCTGGAGCCAATCCCAGCTCACACTGAGCGAGGGCGGGGTACAGCTGGACAGGTCTCTGCGTGTTGGCCCTGTGATGGACTGGCGACCTGTCCAGGGTGTACCCCGCCCTTGCCCAGAGTGAGCTGGGACTGGCTCCAGCACCCCTGCGACCTAGAGACAGAAAAGCAGTAGAATATGGATGGATGGATATAGATTCACACCACCAGGGTTGCAGCTAGAAAGAATGAAGCTAGAATTTCCACACATTGAAAAAGTAAGTGTGCACATCTACTCAGATTTAAGGGTGCTGGACCACCAGATAGGCCACATCATAAAGTCAAAGAGAACCATAAAAAAGACAAGTAAGTGGGGCCTTACAAGATGTGCAGATTCCATCTTTGATATATTATATATATTTTAGGGCTGTGAGCTTTAACACGGAATTTCAGTATTTCATTTTGCCCGTTATGGTTGTTCCTCCTTGTCTGTCTCTGGATGTTGGCCCTATGGTGGACTGGCAACCTGTCTAGGGTGTACCCCGCCCTCACCCAACATGAAACATATTAGCGGTAGAAGATGAATGAAGATGTTTTTTGTGATTATGTAAATTTTGGGGTTTTTTGTTTTATAACAGTAAAAGAAGAGAAATAACACTCACTCACTCTCTCACTCATTTTCTACCGTTTATATGTAAGGGTCATGGGGGTAACTGAAGCCAATCCTAGCCAACTTGCCAGGCGAGGGTGGGGTATACCCTGGAGAGGTCTATTACAGAGCCAACACATAGAAACATACAGAGACGAACAACCACTCAAACTCACACTCAAACCTACATGCATTTTAGAGTCATCAATCAACCTAGACATGCATGCTTTGGACTGTGGGAGGAAACGGTAGCATTCAGAGGAGGCCCACACAGGCACGGGACATGAGAACATGCAAACTTCACACAGTAAGGCCAGGGAATCTAACCCATGACCTGCTTGCTGTGAGGCAACAGTGCTATCCACAATGTCGCTACACTGCCCCAGAGAAAGAACAGTTAATAATAAATAATAAACAACAGTATTATTGATCACTGGATAGAAATGACTTGGAATGAAGTTGGTTTAATTCTTCATTAAAAAAAAAGCTTTGATGTAGTGAAGCTATTTTTGTCATCTTTTTGTAGCCTAGCTTTCCACTTTTCTCTGGTGGGTAGCTTCAGTGTAGTGAAGATTCATTTAATGTAAAGTAACTGGTAGCTTAGGTCACAACATTTTCCAAGCAGCTTGTCTAACAGTGTTAAATTGTCACAGTAGCCACAATTATTGACATCAAAGCACCTTATTAATTTAAAGCAATGCATTGATTTGGTTATTATCAGATACGCGCCTAAATGATGGGCCAGTCATATATCACAAGCTTCAATTTTCAAATCAAAATTAAATCAAATCAAATCAGATCAAATCAGATTTATTTATATAGCACCAAATCATAACAAAGTTACATCAAGGCACTTTACTTAGAGAGCAGGTCTAGACCAAACTCTTTATAGAATTATTTGAAGTGACCCAACAAATTGCCTTTAGTTTTATTTATTCATACCTCCGCGACTGTTTCCTGATCGCGGGGGATGCTGTAGCCAGTCCCAGCTCACACTGGGCAAGTACAGGGTACACCCTGGACAGGTCGCCTGTCCATCACAGGGCTAACATACAGAGACAGACAGTAACCAACAACCACTCGCACTCACACTCAGACCTACGGGCAATTTATAGTCACCAATTAACCTAAACATGATGTCTTTGGACGGTGGGAGGAAACCGGAGGAAACCCACGCAAGCACGGGGAGAACATGCTAACTCAGCACAGAAAGGCCTCAGGCCTGGGAACTGAACCCATGACCTTTTTGCTTAGGGGCAACAGCACAAACCATTATGCTGCTACGCTGCCCCCTTTAGTTTTTATCAAGTCCTAAATTCTTCAAACTTGTTGATGGTAATAGCTTACTCTTCATCAGTGAAGTGAACCTCTCTGCTAGTCCCACCTTAATTTGACTTGGCCATGTTCGCTATTGGAAAGATGCTAACAACTCCACCTCTTCTATGTACATGCACCTGAAGTTTGCGTTGTAGGCAGCAGTCGGTTTGTTCTATCACAACATAGAAACAACTCGTCATTGTTGGGCTGCATAGTGGTTAGCGCTGTTGCCTCACAGCAAGAAGGTTGTGGGTTTGAATCCTGAGTCTGCAACCTTTCTGTATGAAGTTTGCATGTTCCCCCCGTGCCTGTGTGGGATTTCTCCCACATTCCAAAGATATGCATGTAAGTTGATTGGTGGCTTTAAATTGTCCATAGGTGTGAGTGTGAGTGGTTGTTTGTCTCTGTATGTCTGTACTTGTCGACTGCTTACTTTTTAATTCTGCCCTTGCCCAGAAATGTAACCCCCCCAGACAGCAAAGACTAATTTTCATTTCTTGTATGTACATTGTCGCCACGGTTTGGAGACCCTCATTGTGTTGCGACCATGTGTTGCAGAACCCCTTTTTGTGCAAATAATTGGCACTGAAAAGGCTGTTTACAAACCTCAGTAGCTGCCTCATCAGACACAGACTCAGTGCTTATCAGTCTTTTATCTTGTTAGTCTGATTCCTGCTGCCAGTGAAGTCTGGTCATTGGTCACAATATACATATACATCAAGATGTCAAGATACTTTACTGTCATTGTATGTCCAAAACAAAATTTTGCTTTACAGTTTAGCAGCAGCAAATAACCAGCGAATAAACGAAAGCAAGAAACAGGAAAGTTAAGGCAACCAACATGTTGAAAACACAATCACACTACATACAGTATGTATATATCACAGTAAGTTAAATAATGTCAAAAGTTATCAGCTCATGTTGTCTTTGGAAGGATGTAGAAACATCTTGTTTAACTTCCATCATATCAAGTTAGTACAACACTAGGGTTAGGGTAGTGGGTTGTAGAGCACATAAGATTTGAATAAAAAATTATAAAACTATATCAGCTGTAAATTATAATGGAAAATTCTACAACTGACATTCAGATCTGGGCTCAAATCATACTGCAGCTAATTGTCCACCTCCAGTGTATGTGTTCTCTGTGAGTGCACCTGAGGGGTGTACTACAAAGGAAGCTCAACAGAGCTGGGCTTTCTTTGGGTGAGCTGACTCGACAAAGCCGAAAGCTTCAACCACAGATAACGAGTATCATGACAGTGGTTATCAACTTGATTTGTCGACCCAGGCTTGACTCATCAGTCTCTGCGCGCGTTCACATAAAAAGGGGCGTTTAGGCGTCATTTGACGCTATTTCCGCAGAAAATTGGAACGATTACATGCCGCATATTTCAGCCAAGAGGAGCAGATTATGATAATGGAGAGCTATGAAGAGTTCAGACCAATAATAACAGCTAAAAGCAACACTGTTGCTCCAAACAAGACAAGAGAGGAATTCTGGAAAAAAAATGCAGATCGTGTAAATGCGTAAGTTAATATAGCCTATGTAATGTCATATAATATTATATATCACTATATAACTTTAATTCTCTCCCTGACATTGTTTCACAATGAAGGATACATGGAAATCACTCAGATTAGGGCCAAATCAAAGTGAAATTAATTTGATTTGTCCAATTTTCTAATTGGCGTTCTATTAGTTGTACTGCCAGCAGTGCAAAACGGTCTTGGCAGCAAATCCAGACCAAGCACAAAAATATAATCCAAAGTAGTATTTGCTGTGCATTCATCACTCTTTTAGTGTAATGTGGATGATACACTGCGTAACATATCAAGTGTTAAAATTATCAGAAGGAAACAAGAAGAAAAATGAGAGGAAAATTATTTGAGGGGGCCCCGCTCCAGCAGATTACACAGCCTCAGAGGAGCTGGCCCTTGCAAAAGATGAAGGGTGGCCGATCATGGAGGGGGTACAACGGGGTATTCAATCAGACTTGCTGCTGGCAGCTCCCAGCAGCAATTCTTTGTCCAGGGTATGTATAAGTGCTTCGGTGGTAAAATACTAAATGCATATTTATTATTATTGTTTCTTAGATTAGAAAATTGTTAATCTAATTTACAGTTGAAGGAGACACTGTAGTGTTGCTCAAGCTGCCAACACACACCTTTGCTGGTCCCCACACAGAGGTAACTGTCAAAGTTGTCATGTACTCTTATCTTTGTTTGCTGTGTTGAATCCACTTTATTAATTTCTCTTAAACTATGCCACAGGTGGAGATCAGTGATGAGGAGACACTTTCAGTGTATTCAGAGGTACCTTTGGGGGTAGATATCTTAATAATCTAAATAGGAATTTAATTTAAAATTTAAATTCATCTTTTTAAATTATAAATAATTAAGTTTATTGCTCATTAATGTCACAGGGAGAGGACATTGTGCAACCCTCCCCTCAGCCTGTGGCCTCCACCTCTAGGCCCACAAAAAAACAAGGGGTAAGGGTTTCATAATTTCTAGCAGTCCTATGTTTTAGTTTCTTGAGCTGGAAATCAAGAAACTAAAACGAGTATGCGAAAAAGGTACTGCAGTAAATGGTACTTTAAATTTTTTTGTGAAGCATGATTGACATTGTATACTTATGAATTTTTCTTTTCCCAGAAAAAGCAGAACATTAATAAATAATAAAACACATCCTGTGATTGGTGTTTTTTTGTTTGTTTGTTTTGTTTTTTTTATTGGGTGAAAAACTGCTGCTGATGGCTGCTTTACTGTAAGTGCATGGATTCGTTTGGTCGCATTACTTATATGGTTCAACAAGATTGCATATGTAACGTATTCCCTCAGCTGAGAATCTGTATCACTCAGAGAATATGGTCAGAAAACGCCAACAGATCAATCCGGTCTGGAAAAACTCTCTCCCTCCGAAGAGCACCTCTAATAATTCGGGTACTTAAATCCACTGGATTTTCCAAAAACGGTGAGGCCACATTCAAGGAGGATAAAGTGAAAGGGCGGCGCTTTTTCTAGCCAACTTTAAGCTGAAAGTCAGAACAAAAACTGGTCCGGACCAGGTTATGTTCGCAGCATAAGTTACCACGGTGATATAGCCAGCTTTAAAGAGAGCGACCTTCGTGACACGGAAAAGTCTGGCTTTAGGCTCAACATACCTCGCTAACGCACTAATCTCGCTTCGTAGTACAGCCCTCTGATAACATTGCTTCTTGTAGTTGTGTTGCCTCAATCTGAACAAAACATCAAACTTGACAGTGGGTAATGGGTAAATTAGCTTTTTCTAACATGTTCACTTGTATTAGAAAGAAGTTCCTGCATATTCCCAGTAAGTTTGGTGGAAAAGGGGCATAAGTATATTATTTAAGGACTTTATATGTCCAATTCGACTCCCAGGTTTAATATACTCCCTATCCATTCTGGTGCATGCAGTGCCAGGCTGACACCAATGAGAAGAAGTCTAAACGAAGATGTAAAGATAAGAGGATAGCTCATTTAGTTTCTTCAAAGCATATTCATCAAAAACAATTACGTCATCTGTATATACACCTAGTATGAGCTAAGGCTGCACACTACAGTTGAGTGCATGAAAAGTAATCACACAATGCACCATTGTTCCTTTACCAGAGCTGACAGACAAACACAGTGCGAGCCCTTGAAAACTGAGATTTTTTCTTTCTTCACTGAGCTGTGTTCTCTCTAAACTCACAAATAAATGACCTTTGAAAATTGCTGTGTTTAAGCCTTTGCTGTTTAGCCTTCTGCAAATGTCACATAATGTTGTTGAGCTCTGGCAGTGCGGAATCATAAATCTTTCCTGTGTGGACCAGATGAAGGAAAGACAGCGGGTAGAGCAGCTATATCACTAAGTAGAGACATCACAGCAAAGTGTAAACATCATTTGGACGCTACAGATTTTCTGCTCAAATAGGTTTGATGTTGATGAGGAGAGACCATTTTTTCAAAGTGCAGTGATGCACAATGTTTGATCGATGCTGCCAGGAAGGGTGATGGCTATTCCTGCACTGAAGGCAGTAGAAAAGGTAGCAAACTTCTCTTTCACAAAGTGGGAGAACATAGTTATCCTTTGTGTTCCCTTTTTTTCACTCCAGCTAATGATATAGCTAGTGATGAATATGGAGGCAGGCAACTCCATAAAATATGAGTAAATTTAAAGGCTGAAATCATAGAAAAATTAAATTAAAAGCTCATATCAGTCAGGTTGTTATAGTTTTTTTTCTAAATAATATTATTTTTATCTTACTTAACCATGCTACAAATAAGACATCAATTTTTCATCTCAGCTGCTGATTACAATAAACTCATGGTGAGTACATTTACATTTCATGACTTATTTTAGTTTTAATGTCTCTTAATGAATTTTCAGTCAACTGTGTTTCAGTCTGTTTCAGAAGGTTTTAGGTAGTATAAATGTAGTATTGTAGTGTTGTATTGTGGTCTGGACCTTGGAAGTATGTGGAATTTGCCTGGCCCATCAACACATCTCTCTCATACACTACATCTTCAATACTTACTTTTTTATAACGCAAGCTCTGGATCCAAGTTTTTTCTTATGTTTGATGATCAAAAGTATGTCACGCCCGGACAATTCCAGTCCTACTAGTGCAACAGTTTACGTGTTGGGGTGTTTGATGGATGCACACACAGAAGGCACAATCTTTGTGCACTGAACTGATGTTTTCAAACGTTATTCAGTCGACTTGTTCATGAGGAGGAGAAGAAGCAAGAGAGGAGTGAAAGAGGGCCTGGTGACACCATTTCAGCAGTTCACTGTAATCTTGGTGCACAGAGTGAGTGTGTTTCATGTGGTCTGTTGCCCTTCTACTGAGAGTATAGTGAAGTTCAGTTGACAACATGAATGTATTTATACAAATTTTGTTTATCTCCCCATGTTTATATATTTCAACCTAATGGCATGTTACAATAAAACCAAATAAACAAAACTGAATAAAATCTGGTTATTATTATTATCAAAGAACAATTTAGGTTTTAATGGTCTATATAGTATAAAAATAGAACTTTGGCTGACTTGTTCCACTCTTACCAAAACAGACCAAATCCTGCAATCAGAAGAGAAGCTTCTCGAGAGAGGTTCTTAGAGAGTAGATGTAAAACTAAACTGGGAAATTTTTGGTTCATAAAACCACAAATATTGATATTAACACTTCAAACAAAGTAGGAACCTTGTAAAATAACCACATAATATCATTCTCACTTCAAAGTAATTTTAATTAATTATTCCTCCTTTTCTACTGCACATCAATGGGTTGGACTGTAAAACACTGAAAGGTGTTTACACAGTCCCATGAAAAATTGATTGAAACATCCTTTTACCTTAACTCCTTCAGGAACATTTGCTCCTTTATTCTCCACTGTGCCCCCATTTAAACCCTATGCTTCTCATATACTTGCAACACTGGCAACCTGGAGCTCTGCATATCAGCACAAGTAGACATGATAACATGAGACTGCTCAAGTCGCATTTCACAATGGTGTTAAAAAATCTGTGGATCATATCCAGATGATGTTTATGTCAGAATATGAATATAATGCCAGTTTCACAAGGCAACTGTCTGGCTCAAAGTATGACAAAAAACAGAAACATGACAATAATAACGAATGGGTTTCCTATGAGGATTCTGAGGATTTATTGAAGGACAAGGTTATACTGTTTGAAACGATCAGGCCAAAATTATGAACAATTGCAATATGTAACTCTGCACTCAGACAGAGGAAACAGTGGACTTCACCTGGTTTAGATACAGTACTATAAAGACCTCTTTGGATGTAAAAAATTGGTGCTGTCACTTTGTCAGATCACCATAAAGAACAAAGTATTTGGACAAGGTATGCACACGCACATGCACACACAGTCTAGAGATGGAGTGTCACACAAGAATGCTCCAGTGCCCAATTAGACTGTGAGGAAATTGAAAAGAAACTTCAGTGATGCTGCCAGCAGGGCTCGTTTGGCATTCAAATGGTTGTGGCAGGTAGTGTCACTGCAAGATGACAAACTGTTGTTTTTCTGCTCCACAACACCGGCAGCCTGGAGCACTTTCAGACTTTCATGGGTGTACACATGCATGAATAACACACACAAGCCAGAGCTTCTCAAGCATGTCACACTTTTGTCTCAGTCCTGTGGAGTCACTTTATTATAAAATGTAAAAATCCATTCAGTTTCATTTAATCTGATGAAAAGTTGAAATGTTTCCAGGCCATTAATCAGTGGACCCTGTAAGGGGGCTTTGTGTGTGTGTGTGTGTGTGTGTGTGTGTGTGTATGTGTTTAGGTGGGTCTGTAAGTGTATGTGTGTATGTTTGGTCCCAAGCATGTTTGAAGGCAAATATACATATTAAGCAGCTCTGCACTGAGTTCTTAAGTATTAATATTCACTCCTCATGCAGCTTCTGACTTTGTCCCCTTCTAAACACAACAGGATGACTCTTCTGGTATTAAATGTGATTATTTCTTCAGAAAATTCCACCTTGTTAAGAGCTGACACAGTGAAAAATAGCAGCTTTGTGCTGCACATTATCTTCTCTGTTCTCTTCCTCTTTGCTCCATCATTTTATTCAATTCAACCTCTCACTAATGAAAAGAAACAGGCTGCTGTATGTCATGTGTATGTATGTGTATGTGAGGAGAGGTGGGGTTTGGGAGGAACACAGTACACACAGGACTGATTAGAATCAAAGGGACCAAATGATATTCCGAACAGCAGCAAGAGTAAACCAGATATCGTTATCCTACAATTTGTGAAACACTGGCAGAGCCTCTGGTTTCCTCCAGAGGTTTTTCCTCTGATGCCACACTGTTTTTCCTTCAGAGGTTTTGTAAATTATCACACTAAATGTTTTAGAGTCAAACCAACAGTGAAGCTAACAAAAACGTTAACAAAAACAGAAATTAACAATTTATATGCAACATAAAGGCAAGCCTTACACTAATACATAGAGACCAGATCTGAAGGCTGTCCAAATTCAGATTGTGTGGTTTTATTTGATATTAGGTAAAGGTCATAAATACTTGTGACAAATTTATATGAGATTGTGGTTTAAAGTCCAATTTTCAATGAAAAGATAAATACAGAAGTGATAATATTCCTTCATCTGAAGTTATCTAAATATTACCTGTTTCAACAAAGAAGACACAGAATCTCACTCATAACTCCAGTGCCTGGTCTGAGGTCTTTTGTTGCATGCTATTCCACTTTGATCAGACTGGACTGACACAGTAAAGACCCACACTTCACATGAATTAGCTTCATCGATATTCAAACTTCTCTTAAGAATTGTTGCTTCAGGTAAAGCAATGAAGAATTTCAAGGTGTTGTGGGTACATAGGTTTATATTTTATATAGCCACTACTGATTTGATGTGACAGAGGTATGATGTTAGTTTTCTGTTCAAATGATTGGACTTTGAGTTCAGACAACTGACCATAGTGTCCTATGTTCTATCTGGAGAGATAAAACAGTCACTGTTCAGCGGGGGTAATACTTTCCAGGCTAATGTTGGGCCTGCTGGGCTCTGCTCCTTGGCTGATTTAATTACTCTCTCACATACAATCTTCTCTCCTTCAACTTGAAGTCTGTTTTTCCAATCAGAATGATGTAGAGGCAGCCAGCACCATCCCAGAGCCTTTCCTTACTCTTTTCTGCATTGTGGCTTCTGCCAAGTGGGAAACTGATAGAAAGGTGAGAGATGCCAAGCTGTCCTTTCATCACGGTGTTTACTATACCAACCAGTTCCTCGAGGAATGATTCTGGTGGCCCACCATCTGTCCTGACACCCTGGAATTTGTGGTAGCCTACTCCATCTGCTCCTGCAGTACCCCTGTACATATTCTGAGCTGGCCCTGGTCCCACATTACTGTGAATTTCATCACTCTGACTCACTTTTCAGACTGCCCCCTTCCGATGGTAACACCAATATACTACACTACACCATAATCCATACATTCTCCAGGGCAGTAAATTTTCTCCTTCTCCCTTAATTGTCAGTGTTTTGGTTACACGGCACAGAATCAGCACCTGGCTAGCTTGTATGGCTGTCTTTACAAGGACTTGCAAGAACTCCACTTAAACCAGAGCAATTCTGTTTAATTAAACCTGTTGGTTGTGTTATAAATCAGTAAGTGGGTCCACCATCTAAAACATCAGCAGGCTCAAGCAAAACCACTCTGACAGAGTGACAGAGGCAGCAGACAGGACTGCTGTCACCATTAGCCATGTTAAAGTAGTGCAGGCTGACAAAAATCTGAGAACACTCCAAAGCTTCAGACAAGGTCAGAGCCAGTGAGTGTGTAATAAATCGAAAGGGAGTGAGCTGGAGCCATTATCTTTCCCTCTCTGCCAGTGCAGTGACCTGACATTATAACAAATGGAGGGGAAAACTCTGCCATGAGATGTAAATTCCCACTCCACTCCTCCATGAACGGCTGACTGTTGACAGAAAGTGAAGCACTGACCCATGGCGTCCACGAAGATATGACATGACAGAAATGGAAGGATTAGAAATAAAGAGGGATGCCACTGGAAAGATGTGTAGGAGAGGGCCTGCACAAGAGGAGGTTGTGTAAAAGGGATTGATTCCATAGGATAAATGAGATCTCATGGCAAGCAACTTATAACTGTAAGATGGTCTTACAACAATACGCACTGGAAATGGCAGACAATAGTCAAGGGTACATGCATATGTGCATTTCCTATGTATTCTCTGCTGAATCTTGCCACCTCCTTGTTCACATCAAGCCCTTAGCTGGTATGATGAATAATGTTTGTGTGTCTTAGTTTGTGTGACTTCAACATGATTCACATGAGGACAATATGAACTAAAATAATTAGATGTATAATACCCCAGCTCTCTAAGCAGCATCAGCATTATCCAAATTATTCCAAAGCCCAAAGGGGTTTTTATAATGTAATATAACATGGATGTCACTGTGGAATCGTGGCTGTGTCGCAGAGCGAGAAGGTTCTGCGTTGGATTCCTGGCCCTTCTGTGTAGAGTATGCATGTTCTTCCTATGCCTGCATGGGTTCCCTCCAGGTACTCCAGCTTGCTCCCACAGTTGAAAGAAATGCTCATTTTGGTTAATTGGTGACTTTAAATTGCCAGTCGGCATGAATGTGAGTATGAGCGGTTGATTGAAAAAAGAGGTTGCAGGGCCAACATATAAGAAACAAACTGAGACCTGAATATTTAATAAGACCCAACAACGAAGACAACACATCTACATAATAAAACAAACTACGAAAGAAAAACTAAACAATAACATTTACAATAGTTAAAATAGTTAGATAGTAAAGCTTTTAAATCTCCAGGGGAAATATAAGAGTTTAGTTTGGGGGGAGTTTAGTTTGTTTCTATTCAAAGCGTGCAAAGTATCTGAAACAGTTCTGCCAGTGTGTATAATATGTCGCTGAATATTATGACAATTTTTCCTGTGTTTGTGTGTGTGTGTGTGTGTGTGTATGTTCGGTAACAAGCATGTTTGAAAGTAAATATACATATTAAGCAGCTCTGCACTGAGCTCTTAAGTATTAATATTCACTCTTCATGCAGCCTCTGACTTTGTCCCCTTCTAAACACAACAGGATGACTCTTCTGGTATTAAATGTGATTATTGCTTCAGAAAATTCCACCTTGTTAAGAGCTGACACAGTGAAAAATGGCAGCTTTGTGCTGCACATTATCTTCTCTGTTCTCTTCCTCTTTGCTCCATCATTTTATTCTATTCAAGCTTTCACTAATGAAAAGAAACAGGCTGCAATTGAAGAGTAAAGCGCCTCTGCCTAATTTGAATCCTTTCTCATTATGAGAGCAGCAGGTGGCATATGGAGAATATTGCCATTTAATAAAGGTTCATTTCACCAATATAGTGTTGCAAATAAGAGCATCTCCACAGGAGCTTGGCTTTATTCCGTGCAAACACATGGGGTTTCATAGATTATTTTCATGTATAGATCACTGTCTTTCAAACATTTGAATCTTCTTTTTTTCAGATTGTCTTGTTCAAATTTACCAACTCATCTTTTATTTGCATTTGTTTTCATCCAAACCGGATCACAGCAGGAAACTATATCACATTTCATTGACTTTTAATTGAGTGATAATAACAGTCAGCCAGAGCTTTGTAAATTTTTACAACCAACAATGAGCATGTTGAAGCGTTTAAAGATTTTTTTTTTTTTTTTAATTTTTGTAGGGGTCTGAAGGGGGGGGGGGGATCACAGGGCTTATGGCAGGAGCTGGAGTTGAAGCTCTCTGCATATCATTCAGAAGAGGTTGATCCAGAGGTGCAGGTTCAGCTCCTGACCACTACCATTACCATATGATTACTACTTAATTATTATTAATTTTATTTTACCAGTTGGGGCGCCGGTGGTGGGTAAAGCCCCATAAACAGGAAGCTACAAGATCCCATTTGGCGATGCTGGTTTGGTTCCAGTTGGTGTCATTTTCTGCATGCTATTCCCCACCTTTTCTTCCTGATTTCCTGTTATTCTTCAAGTTGTCCTACAGAATGAAAGTAAGAAAAGGCAAAAAAAAAACAAACAAAAAAACTGTTGAATTTACCGCTTTCCTGAATGAGGAACAGTTATTCATTACAGCTGTAACAAAGTACACTGCTCAAAAAAATAAAGGGAACACTAAAATAACACATCCTAGATCTGAATGAATGAAATATTCTTATTAAATACTTTGTTCTTTACATAGTTGAATGTGCTGACAACAAAATCACACAAAAATTATCAATGGAAATCAAATTTATTAACCCATGGAGGTCTGGATTTAGAGTCACACTCAAAATTAAAGTGGAAAAACACACTACAGGCTGATCCAACTTTGATGTAATGTCCTTAAAACAAGTCAAAATGAGGCTCAGTAGTGTGTGTGGCCTCCACGTGCCCGTATGACCTCCCTACAACGCCTGGGCATGCTTCTGATGAGGTGGCGGATGGTCTCCTGAGGGATCTCCTCCCAGACCTGGACTAAAGCATCCGCCAACTCCTGGACAGTCTGTGGTGCAACGTGGCGTTGGTGGATGGAGTGAGACATGATGTCCCAGATGTGCTCAATTGGATTCAGGTCTGGGGAACGGGTGGGCCAGTCCATAGCATCAATGCCTTCGTCTTGCAGGAACTGCTGACACACTCCAGCCACATGAGGTCTAGCATTGTCTTGCATTAGGAGGAACCCAGGGCCAACCGCACCAGCATATGGTCTCACAATGGGTCTGAAGATCTCATCTCAGTACCTAATGGCAGTCAGGCTACCTCTAGCGAGCACATGGAGGGCTGTGCGGCCCCCCAAAGAAATGCCACCCCACACCATTACTGACCCACTGCCAAACCGGTCATGCTGGAGGATGTTGCAGGCAGCAGAACGTTCTCCACGGCGTCTCCTGACTCTGTCACGTCTGTCACGTGTGCTCAGTGTGAACCTGCTTTCATCTGTGAAGAGCACAGGGCGCCAGTGGCGAATTTGCCAATCTTGGTGTTTTCTGGCAAATGCCAAACGTCCTGCACGGTGTTGGGCTGTAAGCACAACCCCCACCTGTGGACGTCAGGCCCTCATACCACCCTCATGGAGTCTGTTTCTGACCGTTTGAGCAGACACATGCACATTTGTGGCCTGCTGGAGGTCATTTTGCAGGGCTCTGGCAGTGCTCCTCCTGTTCCTCCTTGCACAAAGGCGGAGGTAGCGGTCCTGCTGCTGGGTTGTTGCCCTCCTACGGCCTCCTCCACATCTCCTGATGTACTGGCCTGTCTCCTGGTAGCGCGTCTATGCTCTGGACACTACGCTGAAAGACACAGCAAACCTTCTTGCCACAGCTCGCATTGATGTGCCATCCTGGATGAGCGGCACTACCTGAGCCACTTGTGTGGGTTGTAGACTCTGTCTCATACTACCACTAGAGTGAAAGCGGTGCCAGCATTCAAAAGTGACCAAAACATCAGCCAGAAAGCATAGGAACTGAGAAGTGGTCTGTGGTCACCACATGCAGAACCAGGTTCTGTCTATTCCATTTGCACAACAGCATGTGAAATTGATTGTCAATCAGTGTTGCTTCCTAAGTGGACAGTTTGATTTCACAGAAGTGTGACTGACTTGGAGTTACATTGTGTTGTTTAAGTGTTCCCTTTATTTTTTTGAGCAGTATATTTTTCCTTAGGAACCAGCAGTTTTTAAGACACAGTCAGAGGAGAGAAGGGTCTACTCTGTTAGACGCCACTTTTAACTAGCAAAGCGAGAATAGATAATTTACAATCAAAGAATAAATAATTTGTTTCCATAAATATGGCTTGTCAACCTCTGTAGTTGAAAATATAGTTATCAAATATATTGTGAATTTTTGAAAAAGGTAATATCTGAGGATGAATGGGTCAACATTTGATTGCATGAATTCTATTAATCTCAAGATTTTTCCAGGAAATCACAGGAAAGGAAATTAAAGATATAAATATATACACTTGTGGTCAGATGTTTACATACACTTATCATGGGCATGAATGTCATATTAATTTTGGGCTTTTAAATATTTATTTGAACCATTCTTTTTCCATGGAGGAATGATTATACAATGTAGATTTTCAATTATTTTTAAAAACAAGAATTGGATGCACAAGCTTAAATTTATTTTTGATTTTCACTAATGCACAAGGGTCAAAATTATACATACAGGCTAAAATATATACATAAATTCACCTAAATCTTTTGATAAGTTGTGCTGAAGGTTCTAGAATGTCTTTTTACTTGACAAGGCCAAGATGTGTTAACTTTTTGTTAGAGATCATGATTGACTGCAGCTGGTAGTAACTCTTTGCCTGCTTACACTCATTGGATTGATCAATACTCAGACCAATAAGAAAGTCCAAGGAACTCAGTGAAGATCTCTCAAGGAGAATTGTACTGTAGATTCATACAAGTTGGATAAGTCTTTTGGAGCCAATTCTAAACAACTGCAGATTCCAAGATCATCAGTTCAAACAATTGTACGTAAGTCCAAGTTATGTGGATGCGTCACCACTTTGCCAAAGTCTGGAAGAAGACCCAAACTGTCACCCTTATGAAAGGATATTGGTTATGATGTTCAGGAACAACCCAGGAACAACTAAGGCTCAAGCCTGCCATGAACTGGAAACTGCTGGACACCAGTGTCACTGTCCAAAGTGAAGAGAGCTTTACATCACAATGGACTGAGAGGGTGCCAACCAAGAAAGAAACCCCAGCTCTGAAGTCGACACCTTCAAGCTTGACTTAAATTTGCAGCTGCCCATATGGACCAACCAAATGCCTTCTGTAGAAAGGTTTTATGGTCAGATGAGACAAGGGTTGAGCTATTTGGCCACAATGACAAGAAGAATGTTTGGAGGGTTGAGTTGAGGCGTTCAAAAACTAAGAACACTGCACCAACTGTCAAGCATAGTGATGATTAAAAGCTGGGTTTGTGCCAGGAAATTAAGCAATTTAAATCACCACTACCAATTCTGCCGAGAAAAGTGGTCAAATATCCAGCCAGAATTATGCTAGAAGCTTGTTATTTGCTACAAAAAGCGTCTGGTCAAGGTGAATCTTGCTAAGGGACATTTAATAAAATGTATGTATATATTCAACTGGACAAGCTATTAAAAAACTTAAAACTTGTCGAAGATTTAAAGAACCATTAGACATTATGTGGCAACTTGGCACATAAAAATATTCTGGTAGACTAAATTTAGCACAAAAACTAAGGAAATTTGTGTTTGCTAGGTTATTTCTTTGATGTAACAATGCTTCTTGGCAATAAATCTTATACCATTGGAAAGCCTGTTTATTTCCCTTTTAAATGGTGCGACATTTGTAAGGAACATGCATTTGTGGGATGAGCAGCAGAGCTGAGTGTGTGGGCTGCACCCATGAAAAATGTGCCCAGTCTTCTCTGCCAATGCCAAACAGCTTATTCTGCCATTGATTCTTGTTTGGTGTTTGGTGGATTGGATGATTGAAGTTTGAAGAAACAAGACATATTGGCAATTTAACAATTTATTCATTTAACCAACAGAAGCCTCAGTAGTGTGTGGAAGAACCGTAAACAGCCACAACAGCCTGGCACCTCCTCCTCATGCTGGTCACCAGCCTGGTCACACACTGCTGTGGGATGGCATCCCATTCTTCAAGCAGCATTTGTTAAAAGTCAGTCAACGTGGTTGAGTTGGTCACTCTGGCATGCCCAAGCTGATTCCACAAGTGTTCAATGGAGTTGAGTGCTGGCAGGCCATTACATCCTCTCCACTCCCAAATTCTGGAGGTAGTCTCTGATAAACCCTGCTCTGTGGGGGAGAGTGTTGTCATCTTGGAGGATAGAGTTTGGTCCCAGTCTATGGAGATATGGTTTGCCACTGGTTGCAGAATCTTGTCTCGATATCTCTCTGCATTGATATTACCTCCAATGATGACAAGCCTCATTTTTCCAGTGAGGGAGATGCCGCCCCACACCATCAAGATGTTACTCTATTGGTGCAGCAATCAATAGCGTTCTCCGTGTCTTCTCCACACGCTACGATCTAACTGCTCTAGGCCGAATCTGGACTCATCGCTGAACATAACGTTCCTCCACATGTTCAGGTTCCAGTGCACATGTTGCCGACACCAGCGCAAACAGTCCTGATGTCAAACCTCCTGGCAGCCCTATAAGATCTGGCTAGGTGCAGTCTGTTCTGGATTGTCTGGGCAGAGAGCCATTGGCCATATTATCCTGTAAACCTTGACTGCAAATTGGTAAAAAATAGCCTGTGGTACCTAAGTGCTGACAGGGTGAGGAAAGCCTGTTGCAACTTATTGTGGTGCCGTCTTCTTGGGACGCTCACTTAGCGGCCTATCTCTGACATGCCGAGTTATATGGAACTTGGCCTTCACTTTGGAGATGGTACTAGGTCTCAGCCCAAATAATGCTGCAACTTGGTTTTGCGGAACACCAGCTTGAAGTTGCCCCATTGCGAAGGGCCCTATCCAGATCAGTCAAACGTGGCATGCCGATACCTGGAGTAGACACCTACTGATCACTGTAGCAGGACCCATGCTCACAGGTGCTGCCCATCAGGCACCTGAGCTCAAAACAAGAGTCAATAGCAACAGCAAAATAAGCTGTTTGTCTTTAGCATAGAAGATTTGGCAAATTTTTAATGGGCACATCCCACATACTCAGCTCTGGTGCCCATCCCATAAATGCATGTTCCTTACAAACATGGAACCATTTAAAAGGGAAATAAACAGGCTTTCCTATGGTATAATGTTTATGGCCAAGAAGCATTGTTATAACAAAGAAATGCCCTAGCAAAAGTTTAGTTTCCCCTAAAGCATGCTCATTATTCTAGGTGGCCTTTAATACTGTACATTAGGGTTTATTTGTTTATTTGTTTATTTGATAAGGATCCCCATTAGTCTTCACCATGTGAACACTATTCTTCCTGGGGTCCACACAAAAGACAGACAAAAGATTACAATAATTACAAATCAAAAAGGATGAAAACATTCACAAGAATTCTAAAAATAATAATGTTCCCGGGTTGAGCCGAATACATGGCTGAAACAAGTATCCGAACGGATATAACAGATGTAACAATTTTGACGAGTACGAGTACCATACCAGTAATATGAGTCAATATCCGTGCTCAGGTTGAAGGACAATCCTCCTCAGGGCGTCCTGTGATAGAGAAAGATCGCAACGCATCATTCTCCCTTCTGCTTGCCTTCATTTTCATGGAGAAATTATCCCACTGAATGGCTGAAGGTCACATACATCGATATTTACAACTACCTGATTGTGGTATATTGGATCGAGTACTCGGTGCTTGACTATGTTGGTCTATCACTACTGCTATGCTCTATGATCGGCTATGTATGTCTGGGTGATGTGAGCGACAGTAATGTGAGGAGTTGAACTGCATCCTTGCCTCCGTGTGCTTAAATACAACATAACCCACAGTAGTAGTACTGTAATAAACTACACGGCATAAAGTTACAACACTGATCGAGTCTCCCGGTTAGATCATCATTTAACCTAATAGCAATAAAAAGTTAGGCTACATCCACACTACTACGTCGTCATTTTAAAATAGCTTTTTATAACCCAAACATTTCAAATCTGCCCCACTTTATGGGGTTATGGGGTAAAAACTTGATTCGTAACAGAAGCAGTGCTTGTGTGACGAGACAGGGCTGCAAGCATCCCGCATAGCGTTTCTCATTCTCGCTGTTTCTCAGGTTTCTTTTTTCCAGTCAGCTTGCTCTTCTTACTTTGGTGTAATACAAATTAAGCTGTAAATAAAAATATATTGAAGCTTACAATAAATATAGCAACTTCTGATCAACCCATATCAATTTCAGGCATAAAAATACAACTTTCACATAACCCACGCTCACTTCTGGTTTAAGTCCCGCCCCTTCCGAGTATAAATACGGATACAGATAGGGATAGTGATGTACTCAATCATCCCTACTTAAAAGTATTGCATAATGTCAGTCAACAGACTGTAAGATAAAAAAGAAACAAAAAAACATTAAATCAGAAAGTAATTGTCACTCATTTAGTTCAAAATTAATCATAAGTATTTGATTGTAATCTTCAGCTTGTTGTCTGGTATCAAATATGAGTCCAGGGATAGGGTAAATTATCTCATCAAACTGACCTAAGTGTTTGAACCACATCTAAGCTGAACAATACAGGGCCTGTGCAGCATAATTGAATATACTGCAAATGAGGAAAATTGTAGGGCTCAGAAAAAAATGCAGGTGCTATAAGATCTTCTTTGTAGAAAACCCATCTCTTCTACATTAAAAGGCATCTTCATAAAAAGTAGTGAATGTACGGTACATGCCTTTCAAGCATCTCATCAAAGATGTAGCCTCCTCATTGCTTTCTGTGCGCTGTTTCTGAAGCGCCCAATGGTGAATGACTGTAAGGTGCAAATGACTGCTTAACAGTTTGATAGCTGGTCAGCTACCAGGCCCTCTGAACAAAATTGAAGGAAATGTATTTGCGTTATGATATTGTAGTCATGTTATGTATTAGTGTTAATCAAATCAAAATCAAATCAAATCAAATCAAATCAAATCAGATTTATTTGTATAGCGCCAAATCATAACAAAGTTACATCAAGGCACTTTACATATAGAGCAGGTCTAGACCAAACTCTTTATAAAATTATTTAAAGAGACCCAACAGATCCCCCGATGAGCAAGCACTTGGCGACAGTGGCAAGGAAAAACTTCCTTTAAGAGGCAGAAACCTCGGGCAGAACCAGGCTCAGGGGGGGCGGCCATCTGCCTCGACCGGTTGGGTTGAGAGAGGGAGAGAGAGAGAGAGAGAGAGGCACGGGGGAGGGGGGGGGCAAAGTTGGGTAGAGTAGGGAGAGAAAGAGAGCAGGTTGAAATCTGGTTGAAAAGATAACACTGCGAATACAGACTGTTTCGTCTTGACAATGTATAGCTCTTTGTTTCTTTGTCACTCTTCAATAACACTGGTGGTGAACAGATTCTATTTTAATTGCAAACATCCATCTATTGTCCTGTTTCATTTATAAAATATTAGTAAGAGCCATTACTTTGACTTTGTGTGTCATTCATTCTTTCATCTTCCACCGCTTAACCGTTTTGAGGTCGCGGGGGTACTGGAGCGAATCCCAGCTCACACTGGGCGAGGGTGCAGTCACCCTGGACTGGTCACCAGTCCATCACAGGGCCGGAGGAAACCCATGCAGGCACAGGGAGAACATGCAAGCTCTGCACAGAAAGGGCCAGGCTGGGAACCGACCCCGCGACCTTCTTATTGTGGGGCAACAGCGCTAACCACTATGCCACCAGGCTGCCCTGACTTTGTATACATTTTGTAAAAATTTTTTTGATCAATATTTACATCTACACAGTTTATTTTCCTATATATGGATTAAAAAGCAGGTTCAAGGTAATTTTAAAAGCAGTTAGTATTGAGCTGTAACTGGATAGATACAACAGCTTCTGAACTGACCTGAGGCTTGTTCAAACACTTTTTACAGTTTGGTGTTTAGGTCTAAAATTAGGTTAGATTATGTTGCTTGCTTCTGTTCTGCGTTAGTCAGTATCTGTTAGAAGTGGTCCAAGGAAAGAACAGTGGTGAACTGGTGACAGGTTCATGGGTGGCAAAGGCTCATAGATGAACGTGGGAATGAAGGTTGGCCTGTGTGGTCTGATTCATGGGATGA
This sequence comes from Remorina albescens, assembly GCA_034769265.1. Taxonomy (NCBI): domain Eukaryota; kingdom Metazoa; phylum Chordata; class Actinopteri; order Carangiformes; family Echeneidae; genus Remorina; species Remorina albescens. The sequence continues at coordinate 3,643,060 of CM068485.1, forward strand.
GCTATTGGTTATCAAATTGCTGACAAAGTTGATGTTGGCTCTGATAGAAAGGTGTCAGAATACACAGTGCTTTGCAGTTTGTTACCTATGGGGCTGCACAGCTGCAGACCAGTCAGGGTGTCCATGCTGACCCCTGTGCACCACCGAAACCACCAACAATGGGCATGTGAGCATCAGAACTGGACCATGGAGCAAAAGAACAAGGTGGCCTGGTCTGATGAATTTTCTTTTCTTTTTAATTTTTGTCTCTGCAATTTTCCTCATAGTTTTACGCCACAAGGTGTGTCAACCTTTTACGAGATTGATGCACTTTTAGTGTTGCAGCTTAGAGTTTTATTATTTCAGTGCATGTGTGTGACCATCACTAGCCCTCCCTGGAAGTTATTTTGTTCGTCTGTATTGAGTATACACTATTAAATGCACTATTTATATAAATACAGTACTTTTTATTACTTTTTATTACCGAAGCACACTGTATATATTTAGATTTATATTGTATTTTTCTTTCTTTTCTCAGTTGTCATGGCTTGACCGGGCTTCAGTTCTTAATTTTGTACCCCCCACCCCTCCCCCAAACGGCATGCATATGCTGTGGGTATGACAACAAAGCTACCTTGAATCCTTGAAACCTTGAGTAAAATGACCTTCATGTGGCAGGGAGGGCAGTGCTACACCACAGTGAATCTAGGGGGAAACAAAGAACCCATAAAGATGCAGCAGGATGAACAGGGGAAGGGAAACAGGTGCTGCAAATAGAATATAGTGGAGTGAAGGTTGCTGTGCTTTTTCAGCCACCAACCTCAGGATTATGAGAGTCCAGAGAATATGTGTGTAAATGCTTGGAGAGATGGGAGTCTAGATTGGGGAAAGTGTCCCAACAGAGGAACGGAGTCAGAGGAGTGTAGACAGGGCATACAGTGATAGGTTGTGACTGCTCAGCCCACTTTTAGTGGGATTCATTCATTCTTTTCTGATGTGACCGGACATGAGCTGGTAAGTAAAGCCATAAATGCATGTGGGTACTCCCTAAATATGTGCGAGACCTTCACTCAGGTCCCACCCAGGCTCCCCATGCCCCCAACCCAGCATGCATTATTACAAGAGACGCCACAAGAGATGGTTTGGGAGGTTGATTATCATCAGTTTTCCAATTAGGCAACAGTTAGGAATTAGTGGGATTCTACAGTCCAAGATGGATAAAAGCTGACTGTTGACCAGAACTTCTGCACAGGTGAACAGAGCCAGAGATCATGTAAATAGGTGTTTGCGTTGTTCTGAGTGAGTTAAGTGCATCTATTAGATCCATTAGATTAGATTATCTATTTACGTTTCTAACAGGTTCTCCCCACTCAGTGACACACCCGCTGAGAAACTGACTCTAGTGACTGGTGACTCTATTCTGAGGAACGTGAAGTTAGCGACACCGGCGGCCATAGTTAAGTGTATCTCGGGGGCCAGAGCAGGCGACATCCAGTCATGTCTGAAACTGCTGGCTAAGCGTAAATATGGTAAAATTGTTATTCACGTCGGCAGTAACGACACCCGACTTCGCCAGTCGGAGGTCACAAATATTAATGTGGAGTCGGTGTGTACTTTTGCTAAAACGATGTCGGACATTGTAGTTTTCTCTGGCCCCCTCCCCAGTCGGACCAGTGATGACATATATAGCCGCATGTCATCATTCAACCACTAGTTGTGGAGGTGGTGTCCTGAAAACAATGTGGGCTACATAGATAACTGGAATACTTTCTGGGGGAGACCTGGTCTGATTAGGAGAGATGGTGTCCATCCCACCGTGGATGGGGTCGCTCTCATATCTAGGAATCTGGCTGAATTTACTAGAAAGCTAAAACCCTGAAAATCCTGAGCGAGACCAGGAGGCAGAGTTTAACACGCTTCTCTGCACCTCAGTCAAAGCGGTTACCTGCCAAGAAAAGAATAGAGTCTCTGTCTATGTCTATATCTATGTCTAGGTCTATAAAAACCGTGTCTATCCCCCGGCCACTTAAATTTAGAAAAGTAACTAAACCTAAATTTAGAAAAGTTAAAAACCTAAATCATATCCTTGATCTTGTTCTGACATATGGCATTGAAATGGACAAGTTAACAATTTTTCCTCAAAACTCTCTTTTGACCGACCATTACCTCATTACATTTGAGTTTATTTTAATTGACTGCACAGCATCGAGGAATAAATTTGGCTATAGAAGATGTTTATCTGAAGATGCTATGGCTAAATTTAAAGAGAACATTCAGTCATCATTTGCAGCAATGCCATATCTAAATTCAAATGAGGATTTCTCCCATACACAGGTTGATGACCTTGTGATTAGCACTATGGCCACACTGTGTTCAAATCTTGATGATGCTGCCCCTCTCAAAAAGAAAGTAATAAAACTGAGGAGGCTGGCTCCGGGGTATAATTCTCAAATTTGTGCCTTAAAGCAGACGTCACGGAAATTAGAAAGAAATTGGCGTTCCAGCAACTTGGAAGAGTCTAATCGAGCCTGGAAAGAAAGCTTAAAAACGTATAAAAAAAACTCTCATATTATTCAGCACTAATAGAAAAAAACAAGAACAACCCCAGGTTTCTCTTCAGCACTGTAGCCAGGCTGACAGAGAGTCATAGCTCAATTGAACCACTGATTCCCTTGGCTCTCAGCAGCAATGGATTTTCCGATTCAGAGATCGTTCATGGTGTGCTGAAAATCACAAGGCCAGGCATATTCAAAGAGATGTTGATAAACAAAGATGACATAATGGTGGCTGAAGTCAAGGGGTTTCTCCAAACTCACTTAAGAGAAAAAAACAGCACAGAGTTATTCCAAGAGTTGATGTGCACAAAACAGGATGACAACGAGACACCCCAACAATTTCTCTACTGTACAAAATTTTTTCCTGCATATAGTATACCAAGGTTTTGGACACAAACACACTGACATATACAAAGAACTCAAACCTTTGTTGTCAAGCAGTGGAGTCACCGATGAGATGATCCTTCGTCATGTGATGAAAATCACCAGTGAAGAAAATGAAAGAATGAAAAAAATTGGCTCTTCCTGCCGACAGACAAAAACAGATCCCCTGAGAGACCTCATGACCAAAGTAGAGGAACTCACCAGACTGGTTATGACCATGCAAAAACAAAACCATCAACAATTAACTCACAATGGACGCCAGTACAGTCAAAATAGGACACAATCTAAACGTGGGAAACGGTTGTCCAAGTTGTGTTGAACAAGACAGACAAGACTGAACATTCTTTCATATGTGGGGATGAAGGACACCGTGCAGCAGGCTGTCTAAAACGGCCAAAGAGACAGGGAAATATCAACCGGGGGGACATCTAGTAGCCGAGTCTGGAAGTAAGTCCCAACTGGTAAGTGAGGCCAAAAATGACAAAACACACCCCTCCTCACCCTCGACCCCAGTAATGACAATCACAAAAAGTCACTGAACACAAGTAGCACAGCCTCCTCCTCAACTACCACGTGTAGCTAAAGCTAGAGCTGTTGCTAGCCTGATCGGTAAAAGGGCCCTAGTTCAGAGCTATCTAAATGGATTAGCAGTCACGTCATTGCTCGACTCTGGGTTACAAGTCAGTATAGTCAGCCGTGCCTGGAAAGATGAATACATACCTGAACTCAGCATTCACCCAGTTTCTGAGATCTTAGGGGGAGAGGAACTGAGGGTCATTGCAGCAAATGGCGGTCTCATTCCATATGATGGGTGGGTAACTATTACAATGACCTGGCCAAGGAATTTGGACCCCAGTCTATCGATTAGTGTCCCATTCCTCATCAGCAGCTACCCCATGGATAGATCATTGATTGGCTTTAATGCTTTGGAAGTGTTAATTTGTGGCCAACCAGAGAAGCTAATGCCAGTACTTGTTAGCCGTCTTAGCAATGCCATATCTGTCCCCAGCGCAACAGCTGAAGCTCTTGTCAACTTTGTTCAGACATCAAAGTTAGTCATGCAGCAGGGACGCATGAGAACAGGGGCCAAAGACATCGTACTCCCCGCTGGTCAAGTGTTCTGGGTGGGTCCTGCCAAACATGGATGCCTCAACCCATTAGTGTTGTTCAAAACCAATGAAGATAGTCTGTTGTCTGGACAGTGGGATGCAGGGCCAGGTTTGTTACAAATCCAGAATACAACCGAATCCTATGTCACCACCCCAATTGGTAATAACACCAATCATGATATCACAATACCACCTTAAACAGCTCTAGGGATCCTGCAGCATGTTGGAAATGTTGTGGAGGCAGATAGCCTGGACAAATCACAGCCTGCAGCGATCATCAGTAAGGTCACCACCACTCAGATCAGCAGCTCAAACTCACCTCTGTGGCACCCTGTAAACCTTGACCCCCTGGAAGAAGAACAGCAGGAGGCTGCTAGAAAGATGCTGCATGAGGAGTCAAACGCCTTTCCAAGGGATGGAGATGACATTGGCTGTATCCCAAATCTGCAAATGGTGATCAACTTCAAAGACGATGTCCCTGTGCAGAGAACATACACATCCATTCCCAAACCACTGTTTAAAGAGGTAAAGGAGTACATTCAAGATCTTCTTGTAAAGGAATGGAAAGTGACATCTAAGTCCGCCTATTCTGCCCCAGTGGTGTGTGTGCGGAAGAACGACGGCACTCTGCGCCTCTGTATAGATTATTGCCTCTGAAACCAAAAAACTGTACCTGACAGGCATCCACTGCCGCGAATACAGGATTTGACAGACACGCTGCGTGGGTATTCGATGTTCAACATTCTTGACCAAGGTAAAGCTTACTACCAGGGGTTTGTAGCAGAAGGGTCGTGCCATCTCACCGCCTTCATCACTCCCTGGGGGCTTTACGAGTGGATAAAGATCCCATTTGGACTTTCTAATGCACCTGCAGCTTTTCAGAGGAGCATGGAGGAGATGTTGGGCTCCCTGAGGGAAGAGTGCTGCATTCCGTACCTGGATGACCTACTGTGCTACTGCAGCTCCTTCAGTGACCACATGGAGGTGATTTGCAAGGTTCTCCAAGCACTGCTGCACCATGGGGTGAAGCTACGGGCGGAGAAGTGCAAGATGTTCCAGAAGGAGGTTCGCTATGTTGGACGCATGGTGTTGGCCAAGGGAGTTCAAGTTGACCCCAAAGACGTTGACGCGGTGCTGGCTTTAAAAACCAAAACGCCCCAAACAGTTGGGGATCTCCGACAGGTTCTTGGCTTCCTGAGCTATTATTGTTCCTACGTACAGGACTTTGCTAAAATAACAAAACCACTGTATGAACTGCTCCAAGTTAAGTCCTCCATGCCCCAACTCCTTCAAAGTCACTGCAAATCCAAAGGTCCCCAACTCCCGTCCAAAACACCCATTGACTGGAAGGCTGATCACCAAAGCACCTTGGAAAGCCTAGTCAGTATGCTGACCAACCCCCCGGTCCTTATGTACCCCAACTTTGAGGAGCCATTCGTCCTGCACACTGATGCATCGGAGAAAGGGCTTGGCGCAATTCTCTATCAGGAAGAGGGTGGGAAAATGCAAGTGATCTGATATGTATCAAGAACTCTGACACCAGTAGAAGGGAACTACAGACTCCACAGTGGAAAACTCGAGTTTCTGGCTCTAAAGTGGGCAGTGTGTGAGGAATTATCTCTATCATCATCTATCTCTTCTACGCTCCACATTTTACCATCTACACTGATAATAATTCACTTACCTACATCATGAGCACTGCAAAACTAAATGCAGTTGGACATTGCTGGGTTGGATAATTGTCAGAGTTCCAGTTCAATATCAAATACAGACCTGGAAAAAACAATACAGACGCCAACACGTCTGAGGACGTCTCATCCCACTCAATATTGACAACTATGTGGCAACATACACTGAGGAGCTGTCTCAGGACGTGCTGCATGCAACCTGGGAAGGACGTAGAGCAGCCCAGAAGCAAGATGTAGCATGGATAGCTGTACTTTACACCTCCTCTGCCGATGTAATGCCACAGCCTCATCCACTTTTGCTTGAAATAAGCCTCGAAGAGCTGGCAAAAGCCCAACGAGATGACCCTGGGATAGGGGACATAATAAGACTTAAAGAGACCAATAATGTTCTTACTAATGAGGTCAGAAGGGCAGTGGGTGGGCTCACTCGCAAGCTCCTTTGTGAGTGGAGTCAACTACATTTGGAAAATGGAGTCCTGTACCGCTGGACATCAGAAAGAAAACAGTTAGTCCTACCTGTCAACATGGGACACGTTGATACAGAACGTGTGCTCCACCTCACCAGAGAGCGTTTCTATTGGCCATACATGAAGAAATGTATTGAGGATTATGTCACAAGGAAATGCAGGTGCATAAAACAAAAGAAGCCCTCCACACATGTTCGTGCACCAATGGGGGGCCTGACCTCAGCTTCCGTTCTCGATCTGGTCTGCATCGAGTACTTACATCTGGAGAAGAGGAAAGGAGGATTTGAGTACATTCTGCTAGTAATTGACCATTTTACCAGATTTGCTCAGGCCTACCCAACTAAAAACAAATCAGGACAATCTGCAGCTGAACGAATATACAACGACTACATACCTTGTCTTGGTTATCCAAATCGTGTCCACCATGACCAAAGACGCGAGTTCGAGAACAACCTTTTCTGCACCCTCGGACGGCTGTTAGGGGTCGGACACTCATGAACATCCCTGTACCACCTGCAATGTAACCCTGTGGAGCAACCGCACACTGTTGCAAATGTTATGGAAACTGATGGATGGGAGACACCTGAAAGAGACGATACACACACGGATGGGACAAACCTACCTGAAAGAGAAGTGGAATTAGTGGGTGATGAACAACATGATGTCGTATACCCACCTCAGCCTGAAGAGGTTTAGCAAGATGACCATGCTGGAAAAGTACAGGTGGAAAGAACAAGTTCTCCCCCTGTAACGACTTGGCCTGCAGAGAAAGCACACAGAGAGGTTAGGAAGTCAGCCAGAGAGAGGAGACCAAGGCCAATGTTCCCTTATGAGTCACTGGGCCAACCTTCAATACAAACCCATGTAGATTCTATCTCCTCACAGATTACTTCAGCCTCCCTACCTTTCATGCCACACATAACCAGACAGTTCATCCTACCTGCTCCTTACATGCCAGAAATGTACATGCCTTACACATAGTATATGCTGTTGTTGCTCCCAACTGCCGAGCAGTGGGCCAGATGAGGTCTGGCAGTGGTGCCCAATGTGGTCTTCCAATCTTCCAAATCTGCTGAGTTCTTCCAAAGTTTCAGGAAAAAAGGATCTCAGAGTCTTCAGAGTCTTTTGAGGTTGCAGTTTTATTCAAAGTATTGCAAGTATTTGAACAAACAGCTGAGTGGTTCGGACCCCGGGGTCTGAAAGCACACTAAGTGATATCTCTCAGATCCCTTCCTTATATACCCCTTTCTTTTAGAGACAACTAGCCTGACCAGAGCCCCCACCATTGGAATTCCACCTGCTTTGTGTTCTTTATCTGCCACCACTAGACTACCCCTCACTCATCTTTGATCTCTCTTTTCTACTCGTGGCACACTCTCATCGGCTAGTACTCTTTTAAACAGTTCTTCTGCATGTCTATTCTGGCCCTTGCACCTCTGTCTCCCTCGTTCTGTTTTTTCACTAGGCCAACACTGCTTTTGTCTCTCGGCCCACATCACTTTTCTCCTAGGCCAACACTGTTTTTTCCTCTTGGCCCACATCACTTTTCTTAAAGCCAACTTGTCTCATACGTTTCTGCTATACATCATATGTGTTATCTGTGCCCCTGCTTTCCCCGTTGTATATCACACATGTCCTGTACGGCTCGGTTTTTCCCCTCCATATGTCATACTTGTCATGTGTGGCCCCATTGCTTCACCCCTACACCCTGTGACTGTATGTTTCTCTCTTCCTCCAAACTTTTCTTACTGCAACCCATTGTATGTGCTCTTCAGTGTTCAACATAGTATTATATGTGCTCTTCAGTTTTCAACATAGTATTGCTCATTTTTCCTTCAACAATGCCAGTCACCACACAAGTTCATTAAAAAAAAAAAAAAAAGGGAAAGAGATTGAAAAAAAGGGGATTTCTTTTGGGGTTGTAACAAATGTCAGGGTGGATGTGATACTTACAAAATAAGTGTTTTGTTGAGATATTATTGTTTCATTTCCTCCGAGGGCCTTTTTTTGGTTTATTGCTATTGAAACACACAGTGACATCCTGTTGTGTGAAATGGACACTGGGTGGCAGCACTAACTGGCAGCGTCACTGGGACTCTTTCTAATGCATCGTGGGAGTGGGGATCATAATCCAGATGAATGGAGAATAAGCAACAGTTGTCCTGCTTCGCTGATTTCTGTCTTATATATCCAAGTTAGTTACTCACTTTTTATGTGACTTCAGATGTTTATAAGCTAAAATGAATCACCGGTGATGTGTGGTCCAGAAGCTAAAAGCTCGTTAACTGCGTAAACAAAGTACAGTGTCACCGTACGTGACGATTGTAGTGGAGAAAATGGCGTCCGATGCCGTAGCCAAATGTTTATTTTCGTTTGTTTCTTTCAGCTCCTGGGCAATTGTGGGTTATTGCTCTATGTATGAAAATCAGTTGTGTGTGTGTGGTACATTGTTCAAAATGTTTAAGCTAATGCTAATGTACAGTTTAAGATCAGCCTTGGTTAGGGGCACACACGTAAATTGTAAACAATGATATGGTTTCGAGTTCACAGGTTAAAGCGGCAAGCTATGAGTCAGCCATCTTTATTATTATTTGTGTTTATATAGTGTAAATGTGAAATAGTTTAACTGTAAGGGAGATTTATTCAGTTATATTAAGTGAGAACTTAATGTACTTTATGTACAGTTATATAAAAAAAAACTCTTTCAATGAGGTAAAGATGATGTGTGTGTGAGAGAGAAGTGCATGCATGATTGATAGACAGATAACATGATTAAAAGGGAAATGTTTATCTTTGGTTCAATACAAATTTTGATAAGTTTATTTCTTGAAAATATGTAAAAATAGACATTTAATGTGAATGTGGTTAATACTGTCAGGGTCCGTCATTTGTTAGCCTTATTTTGTTTACTCATCCCTGGGTGCATTTTCAGTTTCCTGTTTTATTTTGATAGTCTCGTCTTTGTGTTTACTTCCTGCCCCTGTGTGATCACCAGTCCCCACCCTGAGGTGTTTCACCTGTGTCTGGTTAGTCCTTCCCTCCTGTGTGTATAAAACCCATGCTCCCCTGTGTGTCAGTGCCAGATTGTCTTGTCTCATAGAGCAGCATCCAGCATATTAACTCCTAGTATTCCCCGTGTGTGGCCATTTAGTTACCGATTCCGAGTCTTTGCCTGCCGATTTTGTACCTCTGCCTGTTTTTGACTGCCTGCTTGGTTTTTTGAATTAAAGACCCTGAGATCCGATCCCTGCCTGCCTGCCTGCATTTGTGTCTGCCAGTTCTTTGTTCATGAAAAATACCAGTGCTTTAAGGCAGACAAAATAACAGAAATAATACATGATTCCAGTGAAAAGGTTAAAATGAATGTTAGAATAAAAAATAATCCAGATGAATGGAGAATGAGCAACAGTTGTCCTGCTTATCCAGAACACTCCTATCAGAGGATTATCTATGTATTTGACAGCGGAGACCAAGCCGGGACCCGCTACACATGCGCTGACATACTACTAACCATGTTTCCCTGAAGTCTCTGTTTCTCCCAGTTCTAACCATGTGTAACCATTTACTAACCATATTTTCCTCAAAGTCTCTGTCTGTCCCAGTTCCTCTCTTCTCTCTCCCTCTCCTCATCCTGCATGAGGTGAATCATCGCTACCCCGTGTTCCTGCAAAGCCTGTTGCTCCCATATTTCTATGAACTCCATACAGCATCATTTCTATGAACTTCATGCAACATCATGTTCCTGCTTGAACCTGTGTTGAATATCCCCTCCTCCTGCTCTCATTCTCTCCCTACTCTACCCAACTTTGCCCCCCACCCTTTCTCTCTCCCTCTCTCAACCCAACCAGTCGAGGCAGATGGCTGCCCCCGAGCCTGGTTCTGCCTCTTAAAGGAAGTTTTTCCTTTCCACTGTCGCCAAGTGCTTGCTCATGGGGGCATCTGTTCAGTCTCTTTACATATACAGCAGGTCTAAACCAAACTCTTTGTAAAATTATTTAAAGTGCCTTGATGTAACTTTGTTATGGTTTGGCACAATATAAATAAATCTGATTTGATTTGATTAGAGTGAGAAAAGCCCATTTCATGCATCTTGTATCGAGCTATGTGTTCTGTAAAGTATCTAAAACTGGATCAGTGGTAAATTCATATTTCTTGTCATTTTAAATGTATTTTGGCAAATCTGGGTCCAGAAGCCGTAGTCAGTAGACAAAGACAGATTGGTGAATGGTTGGAGAATTGAGAATGGTTTTTCTTTTTTCTTTTTTTTTTTTTGAGAGAAGGCTTTTGCAATTCTGGTTGGCGTATAATGTAAAATGTTCTGGAGCAGTGGAATTTTCTTTTTAATTTTCTTTATCACTCATAGGTACTGGAGTAAATTCACATTCAGAATCAGAATCAGAATCAAAATCGCCTTTATTGTCATTGTAAAATACATTACAGCGGGATTCGAGTGCAACTCCAAAAAGTGCTTTACACCTCTTGGAGTTGCTTTTGAAATACGTTTTGAAATAATAACACATTAATCATACATTAATTATTTCAAAAGTTTCGAATAAGTAAGTTGTCTTATATTTGCCCCCTCTTGTATTTTTCAACCTTTTATTGCTTTTATAAATGAAATCATGGTCATTATGATTTGGCATTTTTTGACAAGAATTAAAAAAAAAAAAGAAAAACTCTTTAATATCAAAAAGAAACCTACTTTTTAAAAATTATTTACGGTAAAGTAATTATTCAACCCCTTCAGGTCAGTATTTAGTAGATACACCTTTGGCTGTAATCACAGCACTGAGTCTGTGTGGATATGTCTCAATCAGACTGACACATTTAGACAGAGTAGTTTCTAACCCACGCTTTGTCAGGTTGCTTAGGGATTGGGAATGGATCTTTTCAAGTCCAGCCACATTCCATGTGAGCTTTTTTCAACAGTGGATTTCTCTTTGCCACACTCCCATACAGCTTCTGTCATGTCCAAGAAGTCATGTTAAGTTGTGTTGAGTTTTGTCTTGTGGCTTCCTATTTTGACATCTAACCTTCCTCTCATTTCAGGTAACTTATCTCTTCCCCTCATGTTTCCCACTGGTCTGATTGTTTACCCCACTCTGATTGTTTCCACCTCTTTTCCATTACCTTGTGTGTGTGTATATGTACATATAATTTTCTTTAAAAGATCCTCTCCCTGGCGGGGTTTGGGGTTTTTTATGTTGTTTGTTCAGTGTCCTGTGTCAACTAACACCTGGACTTACAATCAACATGTCCTCATACGGACTGGGATACTGTACAGAGAATCAAGTCTCAGTGAACCTCATTGTACCATCCGCCCAAGATCTCCCGACAAGCAGATTATTGCGCTGGGAACGACATGCAGGAGGTGGCGTGGAGGCCGACACCAGAAGCAAGGCTGCAGAGCAGGGATCTGGGATCTGGGTCCAGCTATGGAAAATCCCACACTGGCCAGTACTACCCAACCTATTTGTACCCAATGTCCGATTGCTCAGCAACAAGCTAGATGAGCTGGCGATGACCATCGAAACACACAAATCCGTGACGGACTGCTCGCTGGTGGTAATTACAGAGACACCGGGCTAGGTTTAGGGTTAGGGTACAGACAGGGGTGCAGCTACCAGTGTCAGGGGGGTATGCAGCAACAATATTGGCGCCCCCCCCCCCCCCAAAAAAAAAAAAAGAATAGTAATAATAAAAAATAAGTCTGCCGGACATCATCATGTATGGGCTTTAAGTAATTAAGGTTTCTCTCCTTTTCCCTCTTCCTTTTTCTATTTTTAGCCCCTGACAGCTTTTTTGCTTGATCCATCTTTTCCCATGGACCTCAACTCACTACTAGCGCCTGCTCGCTCAGCGCTCATGGCACCCCTGCTCCCTCTTCTATGTCAAAATTCTATGATGGAATCTTATGAGATAGGGTGCCCTTCTCTAGCATGTTAGTCCTCTAAAGTGTTATATAACCTTAAGGAAATACAGCAACTACTTAGAAATGCACAACAGCAGAAACATAAAGAAAATATGGATTTTATTTTTTTATTATTATTTTTTACCATCGCTTTGGTGCCCCCCCTGATGTGGCGCCCCTATGCATCGCATATAGTGCATACCCACTTTTTGCGCCACTGGGTACAGATGCCACAGTCACTGAAAGACACTGCTCACCAGATGTGGAATTCGCAACCCTGAGATGTCAGCCCTTTTACCTGCTGCGTGAGTTTACTGTTGTCTTTGTTGTGGCAGTTTATATCCCACCCAGTGCTAATGCTAATGTAGCCTTAAGCATATTTCTAACAACAGTGAGCAAGCTCCAGTCTGTGCATCCGGATGGGGTTTTTGTCCTGCCCAGTGACTTCAATCATGTAAATTTGCGAACCATCATCTCAAAATTTCACCAACATGTTATATGCCCAACAGGAGGAGATAAAACTCTGGACCATGTTTTACAGTAACATCAAGAATGCATATACAGTCACTGCCCACCCATATTAAGGCCACACTGTAAAACTGTAAAAAAAACGGTAAAAGTACTGGCAGCAAAGTTTCCAAACGAATACCGTAAAATTACAGTAAATAACCGTATCGCAGAATTACCTACAATAACCGTAAAAATACAGAGCATCTTTTTACAGTCAAAATCAATTAAAATACGGTATATTGTAGTTGATGAATATCCATTATACTGTAAAATAAGATACATATTATGTCAAATATTAAAATCAGATACCTTTCAGATTAATCTCTGTAATTTCACGGTATACATTATTTATTTTAGGAAACAGCCAAGTCTATCTACAGTAATTTCATGTTAAAATACTTTTTTTCCCATGTACAATTACAACGTTATAACATATAAAAACAAACTAGGTTCATAAAATTTAAGATAAATGTCTGCAAATGTACAGTATTTATCTGTCATTTTAGAGAATTAGTAGATTAAAAAGTAACCATTGGACAGCGGAAAAACAAGCTAAATACATTACAAATACATCAAAAATAGCTACATTTAAGGACAATCCCTGTTATTTAAGGGTATTTAGTAGTCATTTCTTGTCCATCTACACTGATTTGCTGCATAATTGTGGTTTCCCCAAGTAAAAAAAACAATGACACAATGTATAAATAAAATATGTACCTTTAATCAAATAGGAATTTCTGCACATTTACAGTATTACAGTAGTTATTTTAGAGAATTGGACAATGGGAAATTAAACACTGTACATCAAAATACATTAATAGGTATATTTAAAGATGCTATCTGTAAATTTAGGGTATTTAACAATCATTTTAGTAAACTGAACAAATATTCACTGGGAGTCATCCTCTATCATATGTCAAATATATGTAACCCGTCTCCACTTTATGTCTCTGTTGTGTCCCGAGTTGTAAAGGAGATGCAGGAGTCAGGAGTGGATATCTGGATCTTTACTCGGCAACTGTGGTGGCAGACAGAAACACACAAATTGTGAGCTGTGTGTGAGCTAGAAAAGGTTTTTTAACATATGAAATGTTACAATAACATAATCAATTTTGCACAGTAAAATTAAATTACAAAAAAATAACACAATTTGGTCCTTTAAACAGGTTAGTCTCTGCTTTCATTGCTTCCGCATTTAAAGTTCTCAACCCAAAAATAAATGACATCAGTAATTATTATTATTTTTTTTTAATAGATTAAACAATCTAACCAAACTTAATATGGTAACCAGAAAACGCATTTCACTACCTCAGTATAACACTTAAATCCAAATGGACTAATATTACATTCAGCAGCCATCTGTATCATTTAGCAGCAACAACATGTACAGAGCAAATACACCCAGAGATTAACACTCAAAACATTTAAACACAAACGAACAAGCATCTCCACACCTGTGGCGACAAACAGAAATAAACTCTCCTGGTGGAAAAAAGGAGCAAACTAGCGAGGGAACACAGCAGTGAGCAGGCTAACTTAAAAGAGTGTTAACAATGAATACTGAATAGCTGTAAAACTGTCATGGGAATGCAGGAGCCGGAGGCAGCAGGGTGAAGGTGGAGATTAATATTTTAATGGAAACCAAAGACTCAGAACTGATACAAACGGTGACATGCAAAACTCTACACAGGACTGACTGAACTAGACCAAACACAACAGAGGATCCGACAAGGAGCGAACAGAAAACCAAGACTTAAATACAAACTGAACTAATGACACAACAGGGAGCAGGTCCGGAGACAGGGGCAGGCAGGGAGCGGATTGGCTGGGAAGACACAAGGAGGAGGGAGACAACAAGACACAGGTGAAACACATTAGGTCAGGGAAGGCAATTACACAGGCGGGAAACTTGACAGGACGACAGGGATAAGACAAGGACTCAGAATAAAACAGGAAGTGACAACAAAACTAAACTGACCTTAACACAAAGACACAAGGACTGACTGACTGACTGACCCTGATAAAAACAAAATGACCCGGCTGCCATCAGTCACTTAGTCACAAAACCATAAGAAACGATAGCTATCTGCTAACAATAGCTTATGTGAGGGTAGCAATTTATCAGAGGGGTGCTAACGTTAGCTTCAAGGCTGTCCACTGGAGGTATGAAAATAAATTCACCTCAAACGGTGTTTGGTTGACATGTCCGTTGTGACTGTCTCAGACATCCTCCGCGAAGATCATGAGTCCATGAGGGCACGTCTTTCCCCTGCATGACTGATTGGACGGACACCAGAGCTAATCCAACTAACTGTCATTCTTCAGACTCAGCCGGTCGGTCGTTATGGGCGGGGCCAAGCAAACTGGAAACAGGTGCCAACTTTGAAATTTGAATGTTAATTAGCTGCAGTTTTAAGGAAAACACTCTGAATGACTGTTTTTCTGTAATTTTGTATGTCTTCGTTATCATGGACAGCAATCTCTAAATTAATACCTCACATTTAATGTAATGCATTTGAGTATGAAAAATTATATGTTAAATTACTTTTAAAAACGGATGATAATGTAATATTATATTATGGTTAATCACTTGTAATTCTAAAGGTAAATCTGTAAATTACTGCTAGTATCTGTTAATTTACAGTTATTACATTGTCTTGTGGAAAATGGTAATAAACCTGTAAAAAAATACAGAAAATTACAGTTAAAGATGTACATATACAATAAATTTTCATTAAAAAACATAATTTTAATGTAATCTTAAATTATGGTTAATTAACTGTAATTTTAAAAATAAAACCTAAAATTACTGAAAATATCTGTAAATATACTGGCATTTCATTGTTTTACTGGAAAACAGGAAAAATCTGTAAAAAATTACAGAACATTTCCTGTAATTTTACTTTTTTTTTTTTTTTACAGTGCACTCTGACCACCTGTCCCTCTTTCTCACCCCTGCATACAAACCTGTGATCAAGAGAGTTGTACCGGAAGTGAGATTGACAAATTTCTGGCCTGAGGATGCAAATCTACAGCTGCAAAACAGTTTTGAGTGCACTGACTGGACCCTTTTTGCACAGCAGAATCTTGATGCCTACACATCCAGTGTTTTGCGCTACATATCATTTTGTATTGATAATGTCACTGCTGAGAGGCAGACCAGACGCTACTAAAACAAAAAACCATGAATGAACAGAGAGGTCAAGCTGTTGCTGAGAGACCATGACACAGGCTTCCAGTATGGGGTGGCAGAACTGTACAGTGCTGTCAGATCCAACCTTAAGAGAGGCGTCAAGAAGACAAAAGCTGAATACAGGGGGAAGATCGAGGGACACTTCAACGAGGGGAACACCCGGCATGTCTGGCAGGGCATCTAGCCTCTCACCAATTTCAAGGGCTCCAAAGATCCAAGCACCAGCAGCAGCAGCAGCGACATGGCTGAGGAACTCAACCACTTTTTTGCATGTTTGGAAGTGACCAGGTCAGAGTCTAAGACACTACCATCGCCACATACAGATGACCTGACCTTCTCTGTGAGCACAGAGGAGGTCAGGAGGGCGCTTCAGGGTGTGAATCCCAGGAAAGCTGCCAGCCCTGACAGAATCCCTGGGAGAGTTCTGAGGGACTTTGCGAACCAGCTTGCTGAAGTTTTTACCTCCATCTTCAACCTCACTCTGTCCCTAAATGCCTCAAACTTGCCACCATCGTGCCAATCCCTAGGAAGCCTGCTGTAAGTAGCCTAAGTGACTACAGACCTGTTGCCCTCACCTGTACAGTGCTTTGAAAGACTGCTGCTAAAGCACATTATAGCCTCTCTCCCTCCCAGCCTGGACCAGTCCCAGTTTGCCTACAAAGCAAACAGATCAACTGCAGACACCATCAACACAGCCTCCACAGCGTGCTGACACATCTGGAACACCCTGGCACCTACACAAGATGGCTGTTTGTGGACTTCACCTCTGCGTTTAACTGCATCATTCCCTGCAGACTGGATCACTGATTTTCTGACAGACCGCCCCCAGTCAGTTTGGCTGGGCACCCACCATTCCTCAGTCCTCTCTCTCAGCACTGGGGCCCCCTCAAAGTTGTGTGCTGAGTCCGCTGCTTTACACCTTGTACGCTCATGACTGCACACCAGCCCACAACATCATTAAATTTGTGTATGACACAACAGTGGTGGGACTGATACATAACAACGATGAGTCCACCTACAGAGATGACATCCAGACACTCACTGCCTGGTGCTCCACAAACAACTTCTCCAAAACCAAGGAGTTGGAGATAGAATTTAACAGGAAAAGGACTGATCCTGCCCCTATTCACATTAACAGGGATGTTGTGGAGAGGGTCAGTGACTTCAAATTCCTGGGGACATTCATCTCCCAGGACCTCACCTGGGGTACCATCACCACTGCCCTTGTCAAGAAAGCACAACAGTGGCTGTACTTTATGAGGTACTTGAGGAAAAGCAACCTGCCCCAGAAACTGTTACTGACCTTTTACAGCTGTTCTGTACAGAGCCTCATCACACATGACATACTGGTTTGGTTCAAAAACTGCACCAAGCCTGACAAAAAGGCTTTGGACAGAGTCAGGAAATCAGCACAGGACATAATACGGACACAGCTCCCCTCACTGATATACCACGATTGATGCAAAAAGCATGCAAAAAAACATCTCTCAGGAATGTACACACCCAGGACACGACCTCTTCACACTGTTGCCCTCAGGGAGGCGATACAGAACTATGCAAACCCGCACTTCCAGAATAAAGCACAGTTTTTACCCAAGTAGAATCCAACAGCTGAACTCTTAACAACGCATTATAACCCAATGTGTTTTTACAGAATGCTGGTTCTTTTTACCTATTATTTATTATACATTGCTGCTCTTTTGTTTTTATTGTGTTTGTTGTTTTTGTTGTGTCACTAAGGGAGTTGCATCTCCATCTCATTGTACTGTTGTGCAATGACAACAAAGGCATTCACTTCAATCAATATATAGTCTGTGTTTCCCTCTGTCTTGTGCCAGTTCGTTTTATCTCGTGAAGACAGAGAACTGGCAATTTTAATGCTCCATTTATTGTCAAGCCAGGTGTTGTATTTCTTTGATACTTTGCATGTTTTTTTTTTTGGTTGTTTTTTTTTTGTCAGGTTTTATGTTATTTTGATACTTTATCTTGTGTTTTGTTTATGTAATAATAGCAGTTGTTCAGCAAGAGTTTTTTTTTTCCTTTTGTTCCACTGTATTTAGCAGTTTTTCCTCTGTAAAAGTGAT
Source organism: Remorina albescens (assembly GCA_034769265.1). Lineage (NCBI taxonomy): Eukaryota > Metazoa > Chordata > Actinopteri > Carangiformes > Echeneidae > Remorina > Remorina albescens. The sequence goes on from CM068485.1 coordinate 3,660,940, forward strand.
TTTTCCTTTGATACTTTGTCATTAAAAGATTGTTTATTTGAACTTTGTCTCTGGAGTCGTGCATTTTGGTTCAAGTCCTAGTTCAATCATGACAACTTCGACTGGAGAACCAAGGCAACAGTTTTTGCATGTACAGTCTCTCCCATCTGGGCCACTGAAGCTCTTCACTCCTTCAGAGAGGTCGTAGATGTCTTGGTGGCCTCCCTTACCAGTCGTCTTCTTGCCTGCCCACTCAGTTTGTGAGGATGTCAGCTCTACGCAGATTTAGACAAGTGCCATAGTCCTTCCATTTCTTAATGATGGATTTAACATTTAACTGAACTCCATAAGATGCCCATTACGTTGGAAATCTTCTTGTAGCCATCTCCTGTCTTAGACTTTTCAATTATCTTTTCTCAGAACAAGAAATTGTTAATGTACACACACTGAAGTCAAAGTACACACAACAAAATTACATTTACACTCTGACGTGTGTATGTATATATGTGTACAGCCAAATTGTATTGGCCATGATTTAATTTATAAAAGCAATAAAAGGTTGAAACATCCAAGGAGGGGTGAATACTTTTTATAGGCCTTGTAGCTGATTCCTTTCTGCTCCCATGTGCTAAAATAAGGAGGGACTTTGTCATTTATAAAGTCTGGGTTGTGCCAGACTTGTCACGGGAATTCAGGAGTGAGGACCCAAATGCAGGAGCCAGAGGCAGCAGGGTGAAGTGGAGATTAAACTTTAATGAAAAAAAAACCCCAAAATACTCAGGGCTGGTACAAAAGGCAAACAGGCAAACTAGATGCCAGACTGAACTGAACTTCACAGAACACAACAGAGGATCCAACATGAATAAACAGAAAACCAAGACTTAAATACAAACTGAACTAACGACACAACAGGGAACAGGTCAGGAGACAGGGGCAGGCAGTTAGCGGATTGGCTGGGAAGACACGAGGAAGGCAGAAATGATAGGGTAACATAAGGCAGGTGTGGAGGAAAGTGTGGAGGGAAAAATACAAGGAGCAGGGCAGGGCTGACGAGGGGGAACACAAGACAGGTGTGCAGAGAAGTGTAGGTAGGGGAAGAAGCACAACACAGGAGTCCAAAATAACAAAACACAAAAACACAAAATCAAAAACTAAAGTCCACAATCATAACAAGACTAGGGAGAACAGACAGGGTTCCAGTTGGGTATTAGTGGTCTCTGGAGTTTTCCACCAGGCACAGAGATTTTAGGAAATTAAGGAAGGTCAGAGATTCTGGTTTTGTAACTGTCGATCTGTTCGATCTCAAGCAAAAAGTTGTAATTTTTATTTGGATGTATCCAATTGGTCATATATTGATTTCCCTCATAATAATTATTGATATTTGGTGCATCCAATCCTCCTTCATATGAATGTTTTTTGGAGGGTAGATAGGCTCAAAATAGGTAGTTGATTTGTAGTAATATTTTCCTTTTAACTGTGGCTATTCTCTCCAGAATGGAAATAGGAAGATTGTTCCAGTATGCCAGGTCACCATACATTTTCCTCCAGGAGTGGGTCAAATCTCAGGTGGACTAAATCTGATAATTTGGGTGAGATATTTATGCTCAAGTATTTAATGTTACCTGTGTAGAAGGAAAGTTGGGAAGTTTTGATTGTTTAGTGTTGTTGATTTTGACCAGTTAAATCGAGTAATCCAAGATTTCTCAGACATTTATAATGAGGTTATATGCTTCCTGTAAAGATGTTTGAGGTTCTTGTAGGTAGAGCATGATGTCGTCAACATACAGTACAGTAGGGTGGATACCTTTGATATTGGTGTTCTGACGTATTGCTAATGCCGGTGGTTCCATGAATATAGCATAGAGTAGGGGAGAGAGGACATCCTAGTCTAGTTCCCCTCTGCAGAGTGAAGCTTTGTGATGTGTTCCCTGTAACGGGTATAGATTGGACCCAATTGCAGCACAAGACACACCAGTATGTTTTTACAGTCTTTAATAAACTCTAATCAAAACAGCGGCAGCACAGACAAAAAACACAGTTCAGAGTATGGGTCCACAGGGAATTGAACCCTGCTCCTCTGTTTCCCAGACAAACACGCAACCCACAGGGCTACAGCAGTAGCAACAGTCCAAAAGTCCAGATCTCCACTAAACCCAATAGTGTGTTCAGAGAGAGGGCTACTGGAGAGGGTAGAAAAGGGAAACTCCCTGTTGGAAGGCTGTAGAGTGGGTACTGTGAACTGGGTTGCGTCGGCAGCAGGAAACCCAGCAGCAGAGCAGACAAACCTGAGTAGATGGCTGATCCGGAGTCGGCGGGGAGCCACACAGCCACAAGCAGACGAAGATCCAAAAACAGACAGGCAGAACTCGGAATCAGAGACAGAAGGCAGGTAGGTTTACCGGGGCTGAGACAAAGCGCGTTGGTCAGGGACGAGCCGATCAGAAACCAGGAGGACAGTCCGTTGAAGAGTGTTGGAAAGTCAGGCATAACACGAGCACAATCTGGCAAGGAGTGTCTGGAGAAGGGTGCTTATATCCGGGGTTGATAGCTGATGAGGAACAGGTGAGGAAGGTGGAGCAGACAGGTGAGTGGAGGTGAGTGGAAAAAGCTGGCAGGATACCGGAATGGATCGTGACAGTTCCCATTTGTGGTGACTGTAGCCTTAGGTGAGTTATACAGTTTGGACACCCAGTGGATAAATGACTTTCTAAAGCCAAATTGCTGAAGGGTAGCAAAGAGGAAGGACCAGTTAACTTTGTCAAAGGCTTTTTCAGCATCGAGTGATACAACGATAGCTTCTGTGTTGCTGCACTACAACATGCTGATCAAACTTAGGAGCCTTCTGACTTTGCTTGTAAAGTGTTGACCTTTAATAAATTCTGTTTGATCATTGAGAATTAACAATGACATTATTGCCTCAAATCTAGAAGCAACTGCCTTTGAAATGATTTTGATATAGTTATTGATTAGTAACAGAGAACTATAGTTAGAAGGAAGTGTGGGATCTCTGTCTTAGAAGTAATTTAATTAACAGAGGTGTCAGCACAGACCCGAAAGGGTGGCCTTGACTGATGAATAACATTTTCTTTTACATCTTGTGAATGGCCAGATGCGTGTGGGTCACTGCCATGCCATGCCATGCCACCAAGCAAAGATAGGTCAGGAATCGTTTCAGGAGCACAACAACAAGTTTGTGGTGTTGACTTGGTGTCCAAAATCCCCTGATCTCAATCAACGATCTGCTGCTAATATCCTGGTATCAGATACCACAGCCCACCTCCAGAAGTCTAGCTAAGTCTATGCCCTGACGGTTCAGCTCTGTTTTCTAAGTGATGCTGGAGAGAGTGTTGATATACACCCCTCCCATCAGTGCCATTTTCAGGCGTGTTGTCAAGGCAAATACCTAATGGAGGATCCCAGACAATATCATGCCATGTTGAGGTGGATACTGTTTCTCATCACTGAGGAAACAAACCACATTATAGAAAACACCATCAAGCAAAAAACATGCATGCACACACACACACACATATATACATATATACAGACACAGGACAGGTTATTTACAGTAGAAGTTTGGCATCTGTCATATATCTCAAAGGTCCTTCCTGACTTTCACTTAGTTATCTAATCAGTGGTGATACAGACAGCAGCTATCAACACAAACCAGAGACACAACAACAAGCTTCTCTCGCTCTAATTCAAACACTGAGGACAACCTGTTACATTAGCTGGCTAATGACTGTCTCTACTTTTAAAGTTGCAGCATGTAAGATTTGGTTCAAAGAATGAACCCACAAAAAGGGTCAAAAGTGTGTGAAGGAGTTAAGACGTCCTGGCCTCCATCTATTGTATTTCAGAGAAAGTTACTGAAATTACCACGTTAACCAGCAAGCCCTGTCATGTACCACTTTTTAACACTAGATAGTTAATTGAGTGTATCTTATAATTTGTTTTACATCCAAAATAAGAGGTGTTACGCCTCATCGAGGGTTGACTGAGACCTAACATATAGGAACCCCATCTTCCCCAAGATCCAAACAGCACCAGGATACAAAGTTAAAGAATAAGGAAAATATGTTTTATTTGTACAAGGTGAAAGTGAAATTAAACTAAGGTCAGCTTCAGGGTGGACCCAAGCTAAAACAGCAACACAACAACAACACAAAGAAATCTAATTGAGAGGGAGGAAACTGACCGATAAAGAAAACAAACAAACAACGAAAAAAAAACCCCAACCCAAACAACAAAGGCTAACCTTCCTAACTAACAAACACAGGAGAAAAGAGATGAACAAAACAAATGGCTGTCCCCTCCTACACAACAAGCTTTACTGCTGATGTGGCTGGTTGGATGAAGAGGAGGATGAGGTACGGTTGTGGATGTAACCCTCTCTGCCACACACTGATGCCATCTTGGACTTTTTATACTTGGACCTCACCCTCCACAGCCACTCCCCAGCCAGGTTTGAAATTGCTGGACCAATTGGCAAGGAGAGGAGGAGGTGGCCTCATCGACCCTGCAGGCTGCATTCAAGAGACCCACTACAACCAGCTGTCACAAAAAACATACTAAAACATAACATTACACACAGTCTTAATAGAGGATAAAAAAAACAAACAAACAAAACCAACGACCCCTTCCTCAATTACAATGTAGGCTATAGTGTGAAGACTTGTTTTTGACAATAAAGGAACCCTGGACCCTTAGATTTCCTGACAAGCTTTGGAGCTTTCATTTTCTGGAGAGCACTCTCAGTGTGTAATCTCCAAAATTCTATTTCATTGAATATATTTAATCTCACTAAAAAGACTTCCATTTCCAGGCAAGTTAGCCCGACTGAGGATACACATGCAGTTACAGACACATACCAAAGACTGATCTGTTCACCACTGTGCTAACTAATTAAACAGATCTGTTCCATCTTTAATCCCCAGGTTATTGCTCCAGTTGAAGAGTGTAAATCTTGTTATAGGACACTTTAATCCACCACTGTGTTTCCAGTGTAACAGCAGTGTGTTGGATTTAAGGCAGGTCTATGTCTGTTTGCTCTGACAGATGTTATATCTGAAGATGGTATGAAAATTAATGGGTTTGCCTGAGTGAATACACATATATGAATTCACCATATAGTAACTACTTTACTGTGTTTGCTGTGAGATTAGGCAGAATTGAGCAGGGGCGAAGGTGCCTTTCAAGCACACCTGAAGAGCACATTATACCTTTCAAGCAGACTTAACCTTTTTTTTCTTATTATCTGATTCAAGGTCACATTTCCCTTTAATAGTTAAACTGAGGAGTCCACCTGCCCCTGGCATGGCTCATGGCAAATCAATTTTGTGGTAGGAGCTACACAGTCTATGATCATTTGGTATGATATAATATTGTATGATTTCATATAAAATATTATTTTGATCATTTGTACATACGTCTTTAATAAAATTTATAAAAAACATAAGCTACTCCAATTCACATAATATGTCATCACTAAATGTGAATTATGTAATATGTGAGGCAGCTATTTCTGTGGTACTGTGGTATTAAATATCTGAAATGGGATAATAATTATAATATTATAATATTAGAACTCTCTGATCACATGGTTTGAATTCATCATATATATATCACAATTAAATTCAGGTAAAACTATGAAAAATATAAATGTAGTAGCCACAATGTAAGTTCTAAAAGTTTACAATAAATTTGTGAAATAAATCTAGCATAATACTTAAAAAACACTGTGCTCCCACTACTCCCTCTCCCTGCTTCAATCGCCCCCTTGTAGCCCTCTCTCGTTTCCGTCTCAGCTGACGTAGGAATCAAGAGCTTTCTTGGCTTTGAGTCAACCAAAAAATATCTACCAGAGGCTAAAAATAGCTTTAAGTGGCCAATAAGAAACATGCAACATATTTACTGACAGCTGTAACACCTGACCTTTGGCCTGATCGGTTAGTAAGACAAGGGGTCACTCACTTTTGGGGGTAATATCTGTGGATGAAGGAGCATCTGATGGCATCTTATGCACAGTTTGCAGTTCCAAAGAAATGTGTTCTTTATGTATTTTAGTCAGATTAAAAGGTACAATTTATTGATATGGACTGATTGATTAAATTCAGCGCTGATTTTCAGCTCTAGTGCTCATCCCACTATTTGGCAAGCCTTTACAAACCAGCCAGTTTATCCCCTAATTTCACTGGCTCTCTCACTATTCATCATTCACTTTTTTATAATAAACAGTTGAAGCTGTTCATTCAGTATCTTGTTCATTAGAACACAACAATTTGTGCAATCAGATTTTTATAGTTTTGATCATGAATGAGGTTTTTGATAACTTTGTTTTTGTACGCTATAGATTTGTTTATATATGTTTGTTGAACTAAAAAAATGTCAAATAAAAAAATTGATTTTCAAATGCAAGATTCTGTGCTTATATATTACAATGTAACATTTATTTGCTTTTGAAATGTATGGATTACTACTTTTATCTGTTACAAGCATTATGTGCCTGTTACACACTGGTATTTCACAGGCACGTAATCATAATCAGCTGCTTTAACACAACAGTTTTGCACATTGTTCAAAGCATATGTTTTTGAATGAAAGTCAAATGCTGTCTTGTCCCATCACTTACAAATGATGATCACAGGTTACCAAAGTGTCCCAAATGTGTTGGACAATGTGGCAGTAGAGGGCAGTCTTCTGCCAACTTTACACAGCAGTTCCTATTGTAACAATTCCAGCCCTGACTAAGTCTTCCAGGTGTGTCTCCATCGTCTTGAAAACTAGGGTCCCTTGCTTAGAGTTTTGGAAATACCTTTTATTATCTTTGATTTGATATTTCTAATGCAATGACTAATGAAGGTGAAACAGGTAGACTGTTTTTGAAGTGTTTAAAAAAAAAAAAGATTTCTGTATTTCTGTATTATATATATTAAGTATTTATTAGAACTAATATAAATTAATTCAAGTAATTAAGTAGAACTTCTTTAGTGTTTTTGAGCTTAGGATTTTTACTAATTATTTTCCTGATCCCTTTCTCTTTTTCTTGGATTTTAATTTATATCATTGTTTATTTTTAATGTTGCTATTGGTAGTGGATATTAGAAGATAAAGAAATGAAGAAATAAAAATTAAATAACACTTCAGATTATCTACAAGTAAAACTAATGTGTTAAATTGGTCAAATGGACCAGCTTTTCATTCAGTCCCTATCTAAGTCTTCCAGCCTGCAGGGTGACATATCATAATGATTACCTATCATTTAAAAAATAATATATAGATATATCATTATTTGGGTGATTCCTTACATATATGAGAAACAAATAACCTAATACCTGAATCTGTGTGTGAGGTTGAAGACAAAGCCTTGTTAAATCTGTTTTTACTATAGTGAATCTGCAGGGATATCAGTGGTATGTTCAGCTTTGCTATCAGGTGACTACGATAAGGCAATCACTGCTGCCATGGCACTGGGGAAAATATTTTGTTATTATGAGGTTGATTAAAACCAAATGGCCTTGAGATTGAGATTTTCCAACATAACTGACTAACTGAGTGTGGCCTATGAGGGCAAAGCAGAGGACACAGCAATGACACAGGAGTTAATGTGAAGTAGAAAAGGTATTTCAAGTTGCTCAGAAAAAGAAGGGAAAATGAGTATCCATTTTTGTGGCGCAGTCATTTTATTGAGTTAGTTGTTCACTGAAGACTTGGTGGAGACGGTGTAATGAGAGTGAACATCAAGTCATAAGTGGAAACGAAGTTCAAAATCAAAGTTACAAATTGCTTCACAATAATAACAAATTTCCAATAGACACAGAAGCAGAAGGGATAAAAAGTTTTTTTGTTTTTTTGTTGATTACAATCAATACCATAATTTAAGAAGAAATCATCGATTAAAAGAAGACCTCAGTGAGATTGGTTGCTGAAAGCTTTGGAAAGCAAAGGCTCGATTTCCTTTGGTTGGGTTTTAGGAATGATTAGTACGTCCCTCCCAGAGGATCTGAGACAAAAACCAACAAACAAAAATGTAAGCAAGAGGCTTTAAAGACAAGCAACAGAATCTTCAAATCAATTCCCAGTACCTGTCTCCGCCATTCTCAGGAAACCAATACCTCTCACTGTGTTACTCAGATGCATTTTCCTGTTAAGCCACTCCCCATGTGAACACTCCTTGATCTAATTTAACTCAAAATAGCCAGACATAATGACAGAAAAGTATTGCAATTTTTCCATTTCCCTGCATCTGGAGCTCCTTTTCCTTCAAAGGGATACAAGATGCCATTGGACGAGGTGCAGTGACACAAAATAATGCCATTTTCCCAACAAAAATGCATTTTTCAGACACATCACAGAATGAAATGTCAGATATCCTTTTCCCCAGCTCCTTTTGATCAGTCTAAATTTAAAGTAAAGTCTAACACATTCTGTAGATAGAATTGTTAGGGTACGAATAATAAATGCTGTCTATTGTGGATGAAATGGCTGGGACCAGCATCAGTGTTAATTTAGCTTTGATCAGTGACAAACATATATAAAGACTGGGGTACTTTTCTTCCTTGCATATAATTATTATGTTGCTTTATCTTGAGTGAATTTTAAAGACACCCTTCTCTTTATACACGTGCGTACAAATTGAGATAAGCACACAATGAAAATGAAGTATAAGTAGTCCCGCCCTCAGAGATATACACAAACAGACACACGCACACACACACACACATGCACGCGCACACACGCGCGCGCGCGCACACACACACACACACACACAATATAAGGCTTTAATAGAGCCCCCAATTAACGTCAAATTATGGTTTTGTCCTGATGACAGGAGGCAAAACTCTATCAGTCCCTAATGGCTGTGATGCTTTTTTGCTCCTAGCAACTATTCACTCTTTTGTATGGGTACAAACACTCTAAAGCCATGTGGAAGCTGCCTATGGATTGCTGCTTTGTTATTTATAGAGTAGCATTTCATAATGGCCTTCACAGAAGCAAATAAATCTGTTGCAATAAGCTGGTGTCTGCCAGGACAGATGCATAAAATAGAAGAGAAAAGTAAACAGATCTACTGTGGGTCTACAGTTGCATAGGGACAACAAAAGCTAACTGACACACTTTTTTAGGCATGCAAGAGATGCAATGTTTTTCTCTTGATGTATACTGTAATAGTTAATTGTATGTCTCCATTATCATTGTATCTAATTAATTTACTATGATTTCTCTCTATGTAGAATTTGAACAAAATGGACTTACTTATCTGCATTTTACCACAATTATAATTTTGGTTCCTCAGTATCTTCTAAGAGTGTCCAAAAATAAGATAAGATAAGATGAGACAAGTCCCTCAGATGGGGAAATTTACACGTTACAGAAGCAAGGTACAGAAATGTAACCAAAAATATAAGAAAAATAGAGACACTATAAAGACATAAACATTGGTAAATCTGGCAACACTCTGAGACAGCACAAGGCAAAACATGATGTATGCTATTTGAATTTATTCCGTCCCTGAGTGGCATTCTTTTAACCTCTTGAAACCTGAAGGATATAAGAATGACGATAGTAACAACAATAGTATGCATTTTAATCTGAAGCTATAGGGATCAATACTTAGTAGACTCCTTTTGATTCTGTGTATGCATCCCTTTGTGCACATACTGTAGTCTGCAGCATGGTTGTACTCATACTGCTAATACCTGTCTCTCAGCCATGGAGACTTGTGAAATCTCATGTAGTCAATACTTGGCTACAGAGGTTTACCACATTTGTTTGCATTTCATCAACTATGTTGAGACATTATTGTTTCTGGTATTTTTGTTGCCCTATAATACTTTGGTATCCTTAGATTGAAGACAATTGGCCCAAATTGTTGTCATTTTCCTGTTAAGCCTGTCCCCTTGCAAAGTTGATTGGTCAATATATTGAAACCTAAATTACATATCCACATTTCTACAACTTCACAAGCTTGGTCCCATAACAATTTACCTGACGCTTTTGTGGCCTTTTTACTTTTGTGCTAATAAGAGTGGTAAAAAAGTGCAGCCTTTCTAAATTTTCACTTCTTTTTTGTTTGGATTTTCCATTATATATTACTACTGGTTAGCATGGAGATATCGTGGTCAACATCATTGCGTTCCTTCTGTGGGAGTTTTCATGTTCTCCCTTTGCCTGTGTGGCTTCCATCTGGGTATTTGAGCTTAATTGGTGACTCTAATTTGCCAATTTTCCCTGTGCACATGGTTGCTTGTCACTGTTTTACCTTATATTTCGGCCCTACAATAGATTTGCAGCTTTTCCAGGGTGTATCCTCCCCTTTGCTTATGAGGTGGGATTAGCTCCTGACTGATAAGTGATATAGATAATGAGATGAGATATAGTACCACCATAATGTTGATCCCAATCAAATATAATCACAACCGTATCCACATTTCCAGCTATCATACCAATTTTCATGTGTTATGTGTTGACCTTTATGGATTGTGTCCAAAATGCTTTGGTACATTTGAACTCAGAATAACTACTGTAACAATACTTTATGAAATTCACTGGTCAATATGTTGAAATTTAATTAAGAATAATAGACTAAAGACTGTTGATGAGCTTTATCCAATGATAACCTACATAAAATGTGGACCTTTGGAAGCTTTTTTGTACTCATTTTTACTATTTTGTAGTTCAAATCAGTTTGTGTTCTTTCTTTCTGAATTGATTCATGAATGTAATAATCAAAGAAGAGTTAGTATGTAGTAAATAATGCCTTCCTGTTTTGTTTGTCTTTGTAGACATGGAACTGTCACTGTTGATAAACTATGTAGAATCTACCAACAGACTCAGGAGTTGTTTGGTTGACTGACCACTGCAACGTATGACTTCTTGATTTTAGATTAGCCTCCTTGGCTTTGTTTTCATTTGACACAGACAAATCAATACAGCTATCAATAACAGTTACGCCAGGATGTATTTAGGGAGTGAGTTTAAATAACCAGAAAAAGGGGTTTAGGCTTTTACTTCCATGTCAGGGGTCAAAGGATGGGTCACATACAATAAATCCTACCATGGATTTTTGGATGTCTTATTGAAAAAGGTGGACCTCACCTCCACATACAGGGTAATATTGTCATACATAGTGTATGATCTCTGCCCAGTTCTTCAAGGCACTGGCCCACCTCTCACATTGTCGTTCTCACAAGCCTAAATCACAAATGGCCTTTCATATTTATTTGGTTTATTGACCTGTCCAACCACCCCAACATCCTGCCATGGACTCGGTCATACTTTTCCCTTTGCTCAAAATCACAACAACTACAAGATGTTGCCAACAAAGGCCAACTATAGGTTATATGGTTTGGTTGCACATATAACCTATGGGCTTATGGTCTACAGAACAATCTCGTTGTAACCCATAGACAGGATGGAACTGCATGGAACTGCCTCGAAAGGACCTTGTTGCCCCCTCCCAATGACATGTGGTGCCAATGTAAACTTCCATTCACAAGAGATTGGCACCATTAACAGAGCTCGTTAATTTTTAATTCCTGCTTTTTGATATGCTAAAATGTGTGACTATGATTTTATTTTACAGGGCAGAAAGATCCATCCCCTACTTCTGTGCCAAACTTTGTGATCTATTCCAGATTCACGCTGTGCTGTGGAGTTATGTTGGCATCTCTGCTGTCCACTGCCTGTCATGAACAGGTTGGCTGTTGATGCTGATGATGTAGGAGTTCTTATGAGTTGTAAGCTATGAGTTGGGGTGGTGGGGGATGGGGGCAGTTGGTCAGACACAGTGTCGTCTTAGACAGATTTTTCTTTCACCCATGCTGGAGACAGAGGAGCTGCTCTTCCCCTAGGGAAACTTCTAGTGTGTCTCTGAATGTGGTGGTGGTATGTTTGGTAACAAGATCGCTACACACTCAGTGCTAAAAAGCTAACAGTCTGGACTCAGAAAGTATCTGCGGTCAAGGCTTTCTCTTTCCCCTTAACTTCCTTATCTCTGCTTCCTCCTATAGGAAGGTATTGGGACAAAGCAGAAGAGAGACGAAAGAAAAAGAAAGGAAAAACTAGAGATGATTAGAGCTGAGACTTTGGCACACGTTGGTTTGTGATAAACTTACACTCATCTCCTGTCACTCAAAGAGGCCACACCCTCAATTCAACACACCTTTAATCCTTAATAAAATATAAACATGTTGTTTCTATAAAAATTCTGAGAGTTTTACAGTTGTTGTGAAGATAAAAATTAGCCATCAAAACTTAAACAGTTTTTTTTTTTGTACCAGACTTAAAATATGGTTATTTCTGTAAAGTTTTCCATTTAACGCTTTAAAGGACTGATAAAATATTTGAACTTTGGAGGTTGACGATTAAGATCAAGTCATTATTTCAAAAGTGTAAAGGCCCTGGTCTCAAATATAATGTAATTTTAAGAAAAGGAAAAATTCTTATTTAACTGAACAAATTATTAATGCTTTTAAGCATAAGCATGTAATGTATTTCAATAATGCTCTGGACTGGTCTCTTCTTCATCAAAAGCAATGTTGAAGATGTCACATTTATTTAATTAATGAAGGAATAAGCGTCACACTCTCTGCCTCCAGTGCTGCTAATGTTTCTCCCTGTCTGTGTGTTCAATAACTCATCAGCTTCAGTATTTCTACCCTGGTCATTCCTCCACGGCTAGACTGCTCCACCTGCCACAGCGGTAGGCTTGCACTTGAACACTCTGTTAAGCTACAGAGGTTCTTCTTGTGATTTTTTTTTTTTTTTGAACAATATGTTTGGCCTTGTTGCTAATTTGTGTTTTCATGTACTCCAGTGTTTCATTTGCTGTCTGCTGCTGGCCATCTGGCTACACCACACCACACCACATTTTCCTGCCTCTAGTTATTCTCTCTGACATGAGCCACCCCACTCACTTTAAACCTGCAATCACCTCAACCTCCTCTGTGTTAGAATTAGTGATTTAGTGAACTACGTATAAATAAATTCTTAAAGTCTCTTACTCACCACTGCACATCAATGATCACTTGTTGACAACAATCTTAATACGAAGTGATGCAAAGTGAACTCTTAGCTGATTTCTAAATCTGCCCTTGCCTCAGCGAGGGCAGCTCTCAGCCACATTTTCTAAGGTGATTGCTTTTAATGAACTGTGAGAGAATGACTAATAAATTAGTTAATGTTTCGTCTCTATTGAGAACTTTAAGGATTATTAAAGAAAGTGGTGAATGAGATGTACATGGGTGATAGTTTTTGTTGTGTTATGTCAGAAGATTAAGCAGAATAAAATTAACCAACCTTGTATATATTTGGATGCAAACCTAAAATATGGATAGTAAAGACTAAGACACAGCACATGCAGAATCGAAACAGTGAATCACTTCATGCTCATCAGTGGTCAATGGATACAAAGATCACCTGTACAGGGATATGTTGGGGTTCTTTACAATTCCATAAAGTGTTTGGTCTAGACCTGCTCTACATGTAATAGTGCTTTGATGTAACCCTGCTATGATTCGGCCCTATATAAATAAATTTGATTTTTTTTTTTACAAGTGCATCTCAATAAATTGTAATACCTTAAAAAAGTTGATTAATTTCAGTAATTCAATTCAATAAGCAAAAATACTTTTGTATAGATATGGAAGTTGATCATTACTTACACCTAATGAAAACTCAAAATTCTGTACCTCAGAAAATTTGAATATAGTGAAAAGGTTCAGTAGGCTCATGGTGTCACACTGTAATCAGCTAATGAATTAACCCACCTGCAAAGGTTTCCTGAGCCGTTAAATGTTTTCTAAGTCTGGTTCAAGAGGTTATACGATCATAGGGAAAACTGCTGACTTGACAATTGTCCAGAAGATGATCATCGACACCCTTCACAAGGAAGGTAAGTCACAAAAGTTCATTGCAAAAAAAGCCGGCTATTCAAAGTGCTCTATACAAGCACCTTAATGGAAAGTTGAAGGGAAGAAAAAAATGTGGTAGAAAAATGTGCATTCACAAAGAGTTAACTGCAGCTGGAGCTACCATGCACAGACATATCCAGAGACATCAGAAGTATCTTACCTAGACTAAGTATAAAAAGGACTGGACAGTTGCTCAGTCATCCAAAGTCCTCTTTTCAGGTGAAAGTAAATTTGGCATTTTATTTGGAAATCAAAGTCCGAAAGTCTGGAGAAGAGAGGAGAGTAACAGAATCCAAGTTGCTTGAGGTCCAGTGTAAAGTTTCCACAGTCAGTGGTGATTTGGGGAGCCATGTCATCTGCTGGTGTTGGTCCATTGTGTTCAGGTCCAAGCTCAGTGCATCCATCTACCAGGAAGTTTTAGAGCACTTCACCCTTTCCTTTGTAGACCAGCTTTACTGAGATGCTGATTTTCTAGCAGGACTTGGCACCTTTCCAAACTGTCAAAAGCACCAGTATATGGTTCAAAGACCATGGTATCCCTGTGACTGATTGGCCAGCAAACTGGCCTGACCTAAACTCCATAGAGAATCTATGGGATATTGTGAAGAGGAGGATCCGAGATGCCAGACCCATCAACACGAAAGAGCTCAAAGCTGCTATCAGAGCAACCTGGGCTTCCATAACAATACCACAGACTGATCGCAGCATTCCACATCGCACTGCTGCAGTAATTCATGCAAAAGTAGTCCCAACCAAATATGGAGTTCTGTAAATGTTCATACTTTTCAGTAGATCAGATTTCTGCATTAACAATCTTTTTTTTCAATTGCTCTTATGTAATATTTTAATTAGATCATGAAAGCTAAAACATCACCTCCAACTTTTGAGTTCAGGAATCCGCACTGAAAGGAATTTCATCTTCGACAGGTTCTTCTCCTACAACTGAGCCTGTCCATCACGTCCAGATCTGACTCTTATGGATTTCACTGCAGTGTTTCATAGTCTTTTCACAAATGTATGCTGTTGATTTTGTCCTAATCATATGTGAACATTTTCCACACACCACCTTTTGGTTGCCTGCATAAAACCTCTCTTTTTCCTTTCATGTTTCATGTCAGTGTTATCTGTCAAACAAACTAACAAAACGGAACATCTCCACCAACTTGTACAAAAACTCTCTGATCCAACCAATAGGAGTATGTTTCATTGTCCCAGTAACAGTAGTAAACACATGCACTGTGATAAGAGCACTGTATCTAAATTTGCTTCCATGGTTACTTAAATAACAGACATGGCTTGGTTACCTTTTGGAAAAGATGCTAATTTGGATTAAAATAACAACTTCTCAACATTATATGATCATTGTTGTCATGGTTAATAATTTATAAACATAACAAGATAGTTGAATGGGCAGAATAAAATAACAGACTAAACTTTAGATCATATTTTAAAGAAAAAGATTACTGTTCAGTAGTTTTACTTGTTACTCCATCTCTGCTATGCAGATATCAAATTCCTTTCACTTGTGTAAAATACTTGAGAAGTTCATGTAATCGCCTCATGGCCAGTGAAGAGGATATTTATTATCTACTAACATATTTATACAGCGATATGTAGTATTATTGGAAGAGCAGCTATATTTACTACAGAGCTCTGTATAATGTGCCCCTATGGAGTATAAAACATTAATTCCACAATGCCCATCCCAAAGCACAAATTTACACTAATGGCATTGGTAGATCAGGGTTACACAACATCTACCTGCACTTAAGAGGATAAATCATCCATCACCTCCCTTTTAAAACAGAAAGAAAATGTATTGTTCCATACACTCGGCCTCACAACCTCAACAAATGAAGAAGACAGTATTAGCACAAGTCCCGGGGCAGACTCACAACAATGTATTGATGTTCTTCCCCCTTCACCCTCTAAGTGAGTATAAGGTATCCACAAGCTTCAAGGTTGGCGCCAGCGTCTGTCTTTTATGCACCGCAAACCAGAATTAATTGCAAATCAATCGAACAAAGTACAACTGATCAGCAAACCAATTAGTAATTTTAGCTTTATGTTCAGGTTTAGCTTTCTACAGGCTGCACTGCCTTATAGTTTTATTTTAATCAAATTCTAGTTCCTTGTGCATCTCATGAGTTTTAATCTGCAAGACAACAGCAAAGCACTAACCAAACAGCTTACAGAAACCTTCACATTTGTTCTTCTTTAGTGTGTGAAATACTTTTTATTTGACAAAGAAGAACAAAACTTTTTCAAGAATTTTATCAATTTCAGCTGTAGCTCGTCCATTATCAATAGCTCTTTCACCAAAAGCAAAAGAAACAGGTGGTACAGACCAGGCAACGTGCATAGTGTTGTTTAGTTCCCAAATAGGAGCTGTGTGATGTGTCATTACCATTCTTTCAGTATATTCTGAATGCTGAATGGCATACGTTTTGTAGGAATTAGTTCTAAATTTAAAGTATATGCTAATTTTTTGGGTTGTTCTTTGTATAAAGTTGTAGATAAGATGACTGAACAGGCCCGATCACCATAAATTTAAGACCATGAGAGTATGGAAAAGCAATCTGTGTGTGTTCCTTAATGTTCAGTCTTTTTTTAATTTAAGTTCATTCTTTTGCATCCCCATGAGGGAACAGGGAATAGCGAACATTAAACATGGACATAATCTTTATAATGGTTATGCCACAGGCTTTTTATCTGATGGCTATTACAGTAGGAAACCTAACTAACAGGTACTCAAGTAGCCTGCTGTAAAGAGTTAGAGGAGAATGGACACTAATCAAGCAATATATGGCCATCTCATTGGCATAATATTGTGTCAAAGACATGGATTGGGACAAAATATACAAAAAAAGATAGAAGAAGAAGGCAACCACTTGTGAAGCTGCATCATTGTGTTTGGGTGGGAGCAGAAGTTGTCCTCAACAGCTGGAAGAAAGACAAAAAACAGAAAGAAGAGTTTGTTGTTTTACTGGCTAATGGCTGCTAGATGTTAGCTGCTGTCCGCTAGCTGTCAATTCTAGCTCACAGTTTGGAACAAGCAAGGTCAATGAGCCATTTCTATTCAAATTGTTGTATCGGGACTCATACACTTAAGGGTACTCACATTGCACCCCTCACTGTTTGTAATCCTATCACCCAAAACATATTTTAATGGAATCTGAGTTCCAAAGCTGTGTTCTCTGTATCTTTGTATCTAAGAATGGAGGGCAGCACATCTGCCCCACTTGCTGCTATTCACTCCCAACAGTGTTTGTCCTAACCTAATTGGTCTCACCTGTGTCTCCCTGTCTTCCTGACCAAAATTACCCACCATGGAGACAGGGTGGGACAGCCAGAAAGAGGCTGCTACGTTACACTCCAGTATGTCCATTAAGAAGCGGAAGAAACATTATGACTTAAGATGACGTCCACATGAAACATTCACATCTAAAAATGTGGTTTGGGCAAATTAAATCATGCTTGAAAAAGCCTCAGACAGAACAAAGAACCAGAACAGATAAGTATAATACATCATGAATGACTGTCATTCATTTTGAAATGTCAAGGTGAGTAGCTGGTTTTTAATTAAGTGCAACATACATTTTAATCATCAGTGATGCATGGCTACACTAGTCTGTAAAAGCATGAAGAGGCTTTGCACCGGGGTGTCATACACTGACAGGCTGAAAATGATATCCAGAAATCTGGGGATGTGATGTTTGTTTAGTATTTATTAATGTCTCCACCAAATTGCAAGTCAAATTGATGTTGTTGAATCAAAGATGACTGATAATGATGACAGAAGAATTACATGTCTAGCAGTCTTATCAGGCACCCAAGTATATCCCATGTCAGTTGTTTGGACTGATGCTGGGCTCAGTCAGAACTATCAAAGTATTTATGCTGTCATATCTCAACAGAAAATCACCTACCAATCCTGCCTCGTTTTCTCTCCAGCATAATAATTCCTGATTCCAGTGTTCACCACATCTTGAGGTTTTGTGGGCATTTACTCAGCAGAGGGGTTTAATATCAACATGGTGAGAGGAAAGAAAAATACAAGAGCTATAACACAATCCTCACCAGTAATTTCCCCCTGACAGGTGATTGGTAATTTTCATGTCCATCCCAAGGTGGACGAGAGCTATGATTAGGACAGCATATTATAAGGACTGTTGTAATGCCTGCTTTTCTGGCCTCATTCCTGTAATCCATTTGCTTAATCCATCTGACATTGGAAACATCATTGAATGAGTCTAAAAATATTTATTTTGAATTATGTTATTACTATACTGTATACATTTCAGTAGTGCATGGAGTAAGTACATTTCTCTTCTAGCTGTAAATTCTACCTTGTTTCTTTCATTTGCCTCTCAGTCAGCAACAAAAACTGGGGTCTTTTCTCAAGCCAGCACTGCTTCACATACATCCACACATTTTCTACATAAGTTACAAGATTATGGTCAGTGTCCATGATCATTCACTCATTGTCATTGTAGTATATTGTTTGAAGATTTCCAGTTAGGATTTAGGATTTATTTTCGCCAAAGTCTCTGTCTCTCCCAGTTCCTCTCCTCTCTCTCCCTGTCCTCATCCTGCAGGTGGTGAATCATTGCCATCCCCAAGTTCCTGCAATGCCTGCTGCTCCCACATCTTCATGAACTCCATACAGCATCATTTCTATTAACTTCATGCAGTATCATGTTTCTGCCTACACCTGTTTGAATATCCCCTCCTCCTGCTCTCTTTCTCTCCCTACTCCACCCAACTTTGCCCCCCTCCCGTGTCTCTCTCTCTCTCTCTCTCCCTCTCTCCCTCTCACCCTCTCTCTCTCCCTCTCTCAACCCAACCGGTCGAAGCAGATGGCCGCCCCCCCGAGCCTGGTTCCGCCTGAGGTTTCTGCCTCTTAAAGGAAGTTTTTCCTTGCCACTGTCGCCAAGTGCTTGCTCATGGGGGGATCTGTTGGGTCTCTTTAAATAATTTTATAAAGAGTTTGGTCTAGACCTGCAGACCTGCTATGATTTGGCGCTATATAAGAAATCTGATTTGATTTGATTTTAAAAGGACTGAAGAAGGGATTATTTTCTCTTCTTTTTTTTTTTTCATTTCTGCAAGAGAGTAATTTGATTGTAAGGACATGATTTCTGGGTATTTTCCCACCCAATCATAGTCTGAGTATCAGTGATGCTAAGTCTCCACTCCAGACCAGTTGGTGGCTGTATTTTTAAAAAATTGCAAGCTGCTGCAAATATTGCGGTGTTTGCTCGAATTTGCATTAATAATTGTGATTGGGAGATTGAAATTTCCTGGAAGGGCTGCTATATGTTTCCTTTAGGTAATATTATCAGGAAGCACTGCATCAATTTTGAGGTTTCTCCCTATTAATAAATGTACTGAGGTTTCTGCCTATGAAAGGAAATTTTTTTTGCCCCTGTCACCAAGTGTTTGCTCATATAGGGACTTGTTTGGTCTCTTTAAATAATTCTACAAAAAGTACAGAGTGTAGGGACTATAAACAATTCTGCTATATTTATAAAGTGCTTCAAAGTAACTTTATTATGATCTAAATAAAATTTAATATGAACTTTATATCTATGTGTTTCAAACTCTTTCAGAAACTCCAAAGTGAACAGCAAAATGCAGTTTCTATAATATGAACAATAAAAACAAGTTAACCTTCACAAAGGGGTCTTCCATAACAGCTCACAATGTTTTTGACATTGACATTGTACCTCATTCTTGAAAAATGCATAATTTTGCCAAAAATATCATTTATAATTAACTGAGTTTGTTGTGACACTCACTTAACCTGTGCTGCACAGCTTTCATTTGCTCCCTTATGTAATGTTACAAGAGGGAAGAGGGATGATGAAGAGGGATAGTCCAAATTATCAAATTATTGTGTGGGCATATTTTTAACAATTGATTGATTGGATTTCATTGATGCCTGTCCAGGGTGTGGCCTGTCCTTGCACAATCAAATCAAATCAAATTTTATTTATCTAGCGCCAAATCATAACAGTTACATCAAGTTACTGCACTCTACATATAGAACAGCTGTAGACAAAGCTCTTTAAGGAGTTGTTAAAGAGACCCAGCAAAGCTCTCCAAGAGCAAGCACTTGGCGACAGTGGCAACGAAAAACTTCCTTATAGAGGCAGAAACCCCAGGCAGAACCAGGCTCGGGGGGGTGCCCATCTGCCTCGACTGGCTGGGTTGAGAGAGAGCGGCAGAGACAGTGAACGAGAGCAGGAAGGAGAGGAAAAGTGAGTGGGGTAGGGTGATGGACTGAAAATGAGAGTAGGGAGATAGAAGATGCAATAAAACAATGCAAGCAAAACATACTTATGTAAGTAGTGACTGAATAATATTTTGAAAAGTAATAAGTGAATAATATTTACTAATGCAGATTTGGTACAAAAGCAGAAGAAAATAGGGAAATAGGATTTTTAGCAGAAGAAATAACAATGGGAATTGATTAGTAGTGTGTAATGATAACTATTGCAACAGCATGTATTGAGCAGGAATATGGAGAATGATTCATCATCTGCAGGATGAGGACAAAAAGATTACAAAGCTCTCTCCAAAAACAAAAAGAAAAACTCTCTGCAGTATAGTAGGATTTTCTCCTCTAATGATGTAATCCCTGCTTCTGTTTTCTATTGCTATTCTGATGCTATTATCACTCCTCACATCAAAGAATACTAGACCATGGAATACTGGCCCTCTGACCTGACTCTGGCTCCAGTGATGGTTTCACATGCATGTTTAGGGAATACCCACCACCTTGTGTCACATCCGATCACAAAGAATTGATGAACCACACAAAAATGGGCTGAGTTGTTCTCCAAAGCTTTAACTGCTATATCCACAATCAACTCTTCTTTGACTCAGCGCCTCTGATGACACACTTTCTCTTATCTGGAATCCCACTTCTCCAAGGATCAATACAAATCTTCTGAATCCATAATCCTGAGGCAGGTGGCAGGAAAAACACAGAGACCTTCACTCCACTATACACTGATTTGGCATTATGACCACTGACAGGTCATGTGAATAACAATGATTATCTATTCATCAGGGCAGCACATGACTCCCCGTGCTTGCGTGAGTGTCCTCCGGGTACTCCAGTTTCCTCACACTGTCCAAAGACATGCATGTTTAGGTTAATTAGTGACTCTAAATTGCCCGTAGGTCTGAGTGTGTTTGCTGTGTTTCTATGCTTTGGCCCTGCGATGGACGAGCGACCTGTCCAGGGTGTAGCCCACCCTCGCCCAATGTGAGCTGGGATTAGCTCCAGCACCCCCCTGACCCAGACACGGATAAGCAGCAGAAGATGAATAAATTAATTTCTTCATCATAGCATCACTTAATGGGAGAGATATATTGGGCAGCAAGTGAACATTTTGTCCATAAGTTGATGTGTTAAAAGCAGGAAAAATGAACAAGCGTAAGGATTTGGGTGAGTTTTACAAGGCCTAAGTTGTGATGGCTAGATGACCTGGTCAGAGAATCTTAAAAAATTGCAGATCATGCGGGGTGTTCCCAGTCTGCACTGGTCACTATCTATAAAAAGTGGTCCAAGGGAAGAACAGTGGTTGTGGGTGGCCAAGGCTCATTGATGCATGAAAGGAAAGAAGACTGGTGCATGTGGTCTGATCCAACAGACAAGCTACTGTTGCTCAAACTGTTGAAGAAGTTAATGCTGGTTCTGTTTGAAAGACGTCAGAACACACAGTGCATTGCAGTTTGTTGCGTATGGGGCAGCATAGCTGCAGACTAAGCAGGGTGCCCACGCTGACCCCTGTGCACTGTCGAAAGCACCAACAGTGGGCCCATTAGCATCACAACTGGAACACGGAGTAATGGAAAGAAGGTGGCCATGTCTGATGAATCACGTTTTCTTTGAAATCATGTGGATGGCTGGGTGCCCTGCCGACCTGTCCAGGGTGTACCCCACCCTTGCCCAATGTGAGCTGGGATTGGCTCCAGCACACCCTGCAACCCAGAAATGGATAAACGGTAGAAGATGAATGAATGAATGAAGGATGTCTCCATGGTTTCACCTGCAGATATCAGCTGAGCAAAGTCCTCCATAGCCTCCCAAGCTCTGAGACTGCAGCCCTTCTGGCCACGCAGTCAGCTGTTTCTCAAAGTTCTTGGGCCAACAGTGACTTGAAAACATTAAGTCCAAACCACTGATTCTGCAGTGGAGGCTTTGACCATAGTCTACTCTGTGACTCTTTGTCCTCAAGCTCCCCTAGGATGCAAGAGAGGGGCAAATTATGCCATCTTTGGGCAAGGAGCATAATCTTACACATTCAAAAAAAAAATGCAGTCTAAAGTATTGAGGTCTTACAGATTTTATGTTTTGTATGTAATAACTTTATAACTCGGCAGCACAGCGGCATAGTGGTTAGCACTGTTGCCCCACAACAAGGTCGCAGGTTCCGTTGCTAAGCCTGGGGCCTCTCTGTGCAGAGTTTGCTTGAATCTCCTCCAAATACTCCGGTTTCCTCCCACAGTCCAAAAACATGCATGTTTAGGTCTCTGTCTGTCTCTGTGTGTTGGCACTGTGATGCACGGGCGACCTGTCCAGGGTGTACGCTGCCCTTGCTCAAAGTGACCTTGGATTGGCTCCATCACCCTCCATGACCTGGAAACAGATAAGCGGTGCAAGATGAATGAATGAATGAAAAGTTTTTAACTTTCAAATAATTTTGTAGTTATTTCATTTATTAGATTTTATTACTTTTAAATTTTGTTTTACATTTATGTTTCACCTTACTTTTATTTCTTTTCATATAAAATAGTTCATTTATGATGATGATGATGATTGTTATAATTAGTATCATCACTTATTGCCTGATGTGTCTGTGACCTTAAATCTTAATTTAACAATCTATATATGTGAGTGTCATAATGTTGTATGTAATTAAGATTTTCAATAATCTTTAAGGCTTATCCCTTCTAAACGTATACATTTTTTTAATGAGAAAAAGACTACCATTTTAGGAAGAATTTAATTTGTGCTGACAATGTTGTTTTTAAAATACAATATTCAGTCGAGTTTCATCCAGGGAAGAGGATTGATTATTTTATTTAGTGAGGGAGGAGAAAAACCTGCCATGAAACATGACTGCCTGATCCTAATACCATGATGTACCATCTTGAGGCTCTAAGATCTTTTTAATGTATTCTCCTCTGTGTCCAGGGCTTGAAAGGGAAAGAGGAGAGCTGAATGGATTCCATTAATTTAATTGAAGCAAGCCCTGACAAGAGATAAAACATCTTGGGCCCACATCTCTTCAGGGTTGGCGCTGGGCTTCATGGTAAACAAGCTGTGATCCGTAAACAAAGCCCAGAGAGCACTACCACGCTCTACAGAGACTTCAAGGCCATGGAATATGTCAGAGATGGGCTCGAATGTACACTGAAGTGCACTCCCTACTCCCGTTCCTGCCCCTCCCCCTCCCGAATTTAAGTATTCAAGCTGCATTTTGACCATTGTGCCTCTGCTTGTGGATATTTTGATGTGGGTAGCTAACTATTTCAGTGACAATACATGCTGTGAATCAAGCAGAAAGGGAGATATCCACTCAAACAAGGGCACTGGAATATGGATAGCATTGTTGAATTCTTGCGATATGAACCACTTCCACTTAGGTGTGTCCCAAATAGTACACACTCACACAATAATGTACTACAAGCTAATGTAAAGCATTACACACACAGGATCCATGACAAATATGTTGCCTATTTCTGCTAATTTTCCTTTCATTGCGAGGAAAGATTTGTACTGTGTTTGAACATCTGGTGAAACACCAGACTCGTGGAAAACACCATATGTTTGAATCCAGCCCACTGGTGTTGAAAGCTCAGGCTGTGAATGGAGGATGCTGAATATTGAGCCTGTAAAGTACATGTTGTTTGGCCACTCAAAAAGCAACTGCTACTTGGATATCTCACATTCTTCCCTGAATTGTTCCTCAGCAGGCATTGGCTTTTCATTCAGGTTGAATTGTAACACAAAACCCGGTAGAATCCATTAAAGGAGGAATAGCTTTATGTCTGGAACAGTGAGACTAGAAGGCTCGGACAATACAAGCCATCTACCACAAACTGGGCTTGCATGGACTACGATGTGGTTTATGAACAGAATGCCAAGGTTACAGCCTTTTTCCACATCTCTGCTTCCACTGCTTTCCATGCAGCGCATCTGCACCGTGTTGTGAATGTGGACCTACCACACCCTAGAACTGACATGCTGGTGCAGCCTCTGTAAGTCTGACACTGATTTTATGCAATAAAGTTATTAGATAAATTTTTATTTTATTTATAATTTTTATTATTACTATATTTATTATTATATAACTGGGACAACTCAAATATTCTATAATATCAAAAACACAAATTCAGATGATCAATTTCACAGTTTGTGGTGCACTGAGATTGGTGAGTTTTTTCCACTGTGAAGAGAACAGGCTTAACTCTCTTGGTGAGAGAAAACTGACCATGTTCCCATGGCCAATTTGAGAGTTGCAATGATCCATCTAAAGATTTGGCCTGATCCACATCAAGAGCAGCATCTCTGACCCCTAAAGTCATTTAATAGAATTTAGATTTAAGGCATTATGCAGTGACTTCAGTTCTTACACACGGAGTCTATAACAATTTTTTGAATACAGTTTAAGGTAGAGCAGCACAGTCACAACCATTTTAATAAAGGAGAATGTATTTTTTAATGTTTAGTTGTACTAAAAAAGACTTAAAGGATCCAGCTGTTAAAATTGTGACGTAAGTAGCCTACCCATGTGTGGCTTTCTGAGGTCACAATCACCTTTGACCTTTGACAAATTATAATCACTCATCCTTGGATCCGAGTGAATATTTGTGCCTCAGAGGTGTACTGAGGGATCAAATTTGGGTAATGAGATGGACAAACATTATGAAAGCATAACACCTCTGGCTCTCTGGTGTGGAAGCCGCAAAATTTCATATATTGTGGAGATTAGTACGAAATGAAATGGAAATCATTGAAGATTTATCAAATCATTGTCTAGTAAATTTGGGAATACATAAAAAGTAGTTAGCTGCAATATTATTCCTTAGAATCTTGTTAAAAAATGTATCTGATAACTTTTTCTCATCTGTAAAACGAAATTCTCCACTGCCTGTGGACATGTTTGTGACTGCTGACACGACACAAACCAGTGTTGCCAGGTCCGCTTGTTATGAGCGACTTTAGGCTTGTTGTTCTGTAAAGTCGCTTGCAAATATCGTCAGTCGCAGGTTGTGGGTTTTTGGGCTTGTTTTTTAAAGTGTGGTTGCTTATTTGGAATTGTTTTGCTCCGTGTATGAACCCCTCCTGATTCTCTCCCAGCTCTCCACAACCACAATAAAGCTAAACGCAGCAGTTTGGGGTTTTTTGTGGTAGTTGTTTTGCGCTTTTCAGTGCCAGCCGGTGGACAGATCCTTTAATGAAAAAGGACAAACACCAACAACAACAGCAAAAAAAAAAACAAAAAAAACAACAACTCCACAGCTTTTTCATCTGTGAGGCTTGTGAGTGTCTTAAAACAAAATGAGCCACAAGTGAGCTGAAGATAGCCACTTACAGCCTGTCACACATCAGTCAAAACTGTCGATCATCTCGGTGAACTAACTGGATCTACCTCAACTGAAAAAATAGTTAAAATGCTAAAACCAGTAACCAGAGGAATGGTGCAACGGACCCATGCATGTTCAAAGACCTGATGAATTATTGTGGAGGTGCCCAGTACTCCCTTGTAAAAGATGAAAGATATTTACTGTTTTCTAGCAAACTATATATATATATACTGTTATCAAATTGCCTCTCTCTTACACAATGTCGTAGGTTTAGGTCAGTGGTTGGGCTTGTTTCATTAGAGCTGGTTGCTTGTTTCTATCGCAAGATCTGGCAACACTGACACAAACCCTATCCCTTTAACATGAACAAGCTCAAGGAGAGCCTGGTTTGATTTTCAGAATTGATAACCACCATCCTATGGCTGTGGTTGTTAGTTTCAGTGAAACCACATAACAAGATTTTAATATCATTGTACATGCCTCTCCTTATCCTCATCATCAGCGACACTCATCTGCTCCAGCCCTGCCCCCACCTCCACCAGGTCCCAGCAATCCCCCACTCAGTGTAGAAGAGCATGAGGTGAGGCATGTGCTCCAGGCAGTGAACCCCAGAAAGGTACCTGTCAAGGTGCTCAGAGCATGTGCCCACCAGCTGTCCAGCATCTTCTGCAGGATTTTCAATCTCTCCCTGACCCAGGCAGTCATCCCTACCTGCCTGCAATCTGCCACAATCATCCCCATTCCAAAAAAGTCACCCACTTCCAGCCTTAACAACTACCACCCTGTGCTTCAAGAGACTGGTTCTCCAGACTGGTTCTCCAGCACATCAGAGACTGTATCCCCCCCACACTCAACTCCCACCAGTTTGCACAACGGGCAAACAGATCTACAGAGGACACCATCGCAATAGCTCTGCATGCTGTGTTGAGCCACCTGGAACAGCAGCAGAGCTATGCCAGGATGCTCTTTGTGGACTTAGCTCCGCGTTCAACATGATAATCCCAGACATCCTGATCACCAGGCTGGACACTTTGGGCTCCCCCCTCACATGCACCTGGATCAAGGACTTTTTAACCAACAGACCCCAGACTGTGAGACTTGGCTTTCCTCCACCTGCACACCGAGCACCGGCTCACCACAGGGCTGCGTGCTGAGCCCACTCCTGTACTGCCTCTACACCTACGACTGCAGTCCTGCCCATGGCAACAACATCATCGTCAAATTCGCTGACGACACCACAGTGGTTGGGCTGATCTCAGAGGTAGACAAGGCAGCCTACAGAGAGGAGGTCCAGAGGCTCACAACCTGGTGCTCAGACAACAACTTGGCTCTAAACACCAAAAAGACCAAAGAGATCATCGTGGACTTCAGGAGGAACAGAACCGATCCGCCTCCCCTCTACATCAATGGCAAGTGTGTGGAAAGGGTCCACACATTCAGGTTCCTGGGAGTCCTGATCTCCAATGAACTCTCCTGGACAGACAACATCACAGCTGTCACAAAGAAGGCTCAGCAGAGTCTACACTTCCTGAGAGTCTTCAGGAAGAACAACAAGAAGCTGCTGCTGGCCTTCTACCGCTCCTCCATCGAGAGCCTGCTGACGTACCGCGTTTCCACCTGGTATGGGAGCTGCACTGCTGCAGACAGGGAGAGCCTTCAGAGGACAGTCAGAGCAGCACAGAGGATTGTTGGCTGCCCTCACCCCTCCCTGACAGACATCTACACCACCTAGTTCCTCAGCAAAGCTCAGCACATCATTACGGACAGTTCACATCCTGGCTCTCAGCTGTTTGAGCTGCTTCCTTCTGGGAGGCACTGCAGCAAGGACAAACAGGCTGAGAAGCAGTTTCTTTCCGAGAACCATCACCACTCTAAACTCTCACAAGACACAACCCCAGCCATTAATATAACATTTAATATGTAAAACACTGTTTACTGTCACCCTGTGCAATATATTTATTATTTATTCTGTACATAGCCAAACACCCTGTGCAATACATCTGTACATTTTGGTTTATATTTTGAGATTTTCTATTTTATTTTCTATTTTATACTATACTTATTTTTGTAATATATTTTTAGATTCTTTCATACTTACTATCTTTTTTTATGTTTATTCTGCACTGAAAAGGGATAAGCTCTCCAATTTCGTTGTACAACTATATAATGACAATAAAGGGCATTCTATTCTATTTATTTTATACTCAAGTTAACCAATAATCTAACTGGTATAAAATTTTAAATTAGCTTCATGTAATGGGTCTCTTAACAATTTATCCATTTTCAGCTGTTGCACACAGATTATTCCAGGGAAATAAAACTTAAATATTCACAGTTTTTTTTTTTTGTATGTACCATAACGTGTGCCCTAATCCCTCCTCCATACATGCACGATTTGGAAGACATGTATACATTATTTTAATGTATTTATGTTGTTCGAACAAATAATGTTTATATGCCAAAAAAGACCTATGAAATCAGAGTATGAAATTACTTAACTTCTGCTCTTATCTGTTGGTTTGGTAACCTTAGCATTTCAAATTGGAACAAGCTGAGGAATGTGGTCAAACTCTGCCAAAAAACCATTGGCATTAGCCTGAATGATCTGGGAAATGTGTATCAAGCTAGAGCAACTCAGAGGGCAAAGGCTCTCTCTCCATCCTCTCCATGGAGAGTTTCAGCTTCTCCCTTCTAAGAGAAGGTATACTTTCCCCTGTAGGGCCAAATCAAACAGATATCTTAACTCCTTTGTTTCATCCGCTATTAGATTTTTAAATAAGCTGTAGGCGAGCTTGTTGGGAACGATACACCCGTGAAACTGTGATGACTGTGTATTATATGTTTTATATTTATTTTATTGTCATGTAAGATTTATTTTGTTGTCCTGTGAGATATGATTGTTTAACTTCTGTGGCAAACCAAATTGCCCTTCAGGGACATTAAAGATTTCAAATCAAATCAAATCAATCACGGGTAGGTATATATCACAGTATTTATCGTAAGGTGAATAGATTTCCAGCCATATCTTCGTTAGGTGGCAAGCTGTTGAATGCCACACTTAACCTCATATTGTGCATCCTTTTTTCTTATTTCAATAGAGCCCAGTTCCTTGCTGTGCTGAGTGTGACCCTTTGAAAGGAAACACTGTCAGATCATACATCTCAGCTGAACTTTTGTTTATTTGCAATTAGGACCTGGGTAGCAGAAAGGGTGCTGGATTGAGGAATTCCTTGTAGTGGTTTTATCAGGGTCACACTGGATAGTTTTGTGATAATCTTTCTATCACAAACAATTGAAATCCTTATCAGGAGACTTTCTTTAGTGGCTGGAGCGATTATAGCGTTTGTAAAGCTGCATACACATTATTTCTAGAAGATAACATTTACATACTTATCACCAGTTCAAACACCTATGAGGCACAAAAGATTATTCTTGTTCAATGTGACATGTTATCAGTTCTGACGTCTGGTATCATCTGAGAGTGCCAGCCTTGTGCTATTTACTCTTTGGTAACACTGTTTATTTTCCCACATCCAAGCCGCTGATTGCAATTACATGGCAGTGTAAAGTGTGTGTGTGGGGGTGTTTATTCAACTTACAGCAGGTTACACTGATCACTGTTGTAGAACTGTATGAACATACCTGCACTGTTAGTCTACATACATTGAGTGTATTTAAAAGATGTGAAAAAACCAGCTGCCTTAAAACACTCCAGTAATGCAAACTTGTGCGAATTCCACTTGAATGCTTGAAGGGTTGGAATTATTGTTTTAAGTTCAATTCACTAAATACCAAAACACTGATTTAACCAAAATTTTTATTTCATTTTTTTTTTATTTGTTAAATGAGAGCATCTATGTTAAGAAAGCAAAAACAATAAGCAAGACACAAAAATATATTCTTTTTTGTTTTTATTTAAATGTACAAGTTTTTGTTTTGAACAGCACATGTTATCCTTAAAGTGCAAATTAAAAACAAATCACTTACTATCTGGAACAGTAAGATGAATATTCGGCACCGAATTTTACACTGCAAGTGGATTTTTCAAAGTTTGAATTACCTATGTGAGCTTGCCTTAACCAAGGTCGAGCATTAGTCGCTGAACAAAGATTAAAGTATTTTTATGCATGTGGGGTAGTCCACATGCAGGGCATAAATCTGTCCAAAAAAGAGACAGAAGGCCTGATGCATGTTGGACAATTCACCCATTACCACAATACCTTCCAAGAGTATGCCATCCCTGGCAGAGCGAAGGACTCCCATTGGAGTTTCACTGTGCAAGTTCTTATCAGTTACATCCTAACAGAGCAAAAAAAAAAAAGATTACATAAGAGAGGTCATAATCATGACAGTAAGATGATGCAGCATCATCTATAGATTGTTTATAATGAAGAGCATCATACAACGTAAACTGCACTGGAATGGTTATCAAAAAGGACAACACTGGCCTTAAATTGACTTTTTGTCAACTGCCATATTTGGATCTGCTTGCAAATTTATATGTTGCCATGTAACATTTATGCAAATTAAATGTCTTCATCTCCTAAACTTGAATAGGGCTTCTAAGTTAAAAAGAACCAGGAATGAGTATGGGAGCAAAATCCATTTTCCTAAATTAAACTGGTCAAGCAAATTAAAAAAGCAGTTTAGTCAGATAAAAAGGCACTTGTGTAACTTCAGTTTAATTTTTTTTTTACTGATATTAAAAGTAAAATTTTTTCAGGTTATGCTGTGTTATTAAGCAATGATGCATATATAAAAAAATTTGGATCTTCGAGAAAGACTGATTAAATGATTAAATGAAAACTTCGATCAGGCAGTCTTTATTAATGGCTTTATATGGAATAATTAACTATACATCAGCAACATTTTACAAATATTCTGTTGCTTACAGAGCAGGTCTTGAAGAAGGCCGGACGACCATCTTCTAGACTAAGGCATCTGATGCCTGTCTGCTCAGTGGTCTGGAAGATAATGGATGAAGAGTTCAACACAGATTCTCAGATATGAAGGAGAAAGTAGCAGACAGGTACTGGACAGAAAGATCAAAGACAGAAAAGGCGAGATTAAACAATTAGAGAAGAATGACAAAAAAGGGAATATAAAAGGTAGAATAATGCTGACAAGTCAACCTATCTTTGTCTGATGTAAAAGATCAGCCAGAAGCTAGCCAGTGAAGCCTTCCTTCTTCCAGAGGAGGTAATTCTTGATCATCTCAGTGGCTGATCATAAGTTTTGGTGTGAGGAGGTGGTGGGATAATTGTACTTGTAGTGCACTGAGTAATTTAAATGTACATACACAATCCTGATTTAACAAGAAAATGGTTCTGCTCTTGCAAGATTTAAGTTCCAGGTTTTAGTCTATAATATTTACATAAAGGTTCTCTGTTTTCACAGTTGATAGGATTGTACTTACACTTCAAAAACATTGATCCCTGTGTGCTGAAACAGAAAAATAAAGATAAATAACAGACAAGAAATGTATGTTAAGTTAGTTCAGTACAACAATGTATTTTTATTTTGTATTGTTTATGTGATTTGACACCACTTCTTCAAACTGGGTTATGTTTAGGCCATTATGACTCTAAATTTAGCTCATGTTCCTGTCTGATTAGCTAAGCAACACTACCCTATGGCAGTGAGTAGGATAAGAGTCACGCGAGGGGTGTACTACGAAGCGAGATTAGTGCGTTAGCGAGGTATGTTGAGCATAAAACCAGACTTTTGCGTGTCACGAAGGTGGCTCTCTTTTAAGATGGCTATATCACCATGGTAACTCATGTTGCTAACATAACCTGGTCCGGACCAGTTTTTGTTCCGAGTTTCATCTTAAAGTCGGCTATAGAAAGCGCTGTTCTTTCACTGAGCATCCTCCTTGAACATGGCCTCCCCGTTTTTGGAAAATCCAGTGGATTTAGGAGCCCGAATTGTTAGAGGTGCTCTTCGGAAGGAGAGAGTCCAGACCGGAGTGATCCGTTGGTGTTTTCTGACGATATTCTCTATGAGCGATATAGATTCTCAGCTGAGGGAATACGTTACATATGCAATCTTGTTGAACCATATCAGTAATGCGACCAAACGAATCCATGCACTTACAGTAACGCAGCCATCAGCAGCAGTTTTTCACCCAATAAAAAAAAAAAAACACCAATCACAGGATGTGTTTTATTATTTATTAAAGTTTTTCCTTTTCTGGGAAAAGAAAAAGTCATAAGTATACAATGTCAATCATGCTTAACAAAACATTTTAAAGTACTATTTACTGCTGTACCTTTTTCTCATACTCCAGTTGCTCGATCTCAAGAGTTATTTTCGTCATTTCCAGCTCTTTTTTCTGATTATCCAGCTCTTGATGGTTTTTATAAAGGGCCCTCACATTGTCTGCTCCAACCTGTATTAATATGACATTGAGGTGTTCATTTAGCAACAGAGATGAGTTAGATAGACTTTTCAGTTATATCGGTGTACTGTGTTCATCATTCACTTATGCGTTCTTGGTAAGGATTATTTTAAAAAAGTAGACTTAGGACTGCTACAAATGATAAAACCCTTACCCCTTGTTTTTTTGTGGGCCTAGAGGTGGAGGCCACAGGCTGAGGGGAGGGTTGCACAATGTCCTCTCCCTGTGACATTAATGAACAAGAAACTTCATTATTTCTATTTTAAAAAGATGAATTAAAATTTTAAATTAAATTTTTATCTAGATTATTAAGATATCTACCCCCGACGGTACCTCTGAATACACTGAAAGTGTCTCCTCATCATTGATCTCCACCTGTGGAATAGTTTAAGAGAAATGAATAAAGTGGATTCAACACAGCAAGCAAAGATAAGAGTACATGACAACTTTGACAGTTACCTCTGTGTGGGGGTCAGCAAGGGTGTGTGCTGGTGGCTTGAGCAACACTACAGTGTCTCCTTCAACTGTAAATTAGATTAAGATTTTTCTCATCTGAGAAACAATAAATATGCATTTAGTATTTTACCACCAAAGCACTTATACATACCCTGGACAAAGAATTGCTGCTGGGAGCTGCCAGCACCAGGGTCTGATTGAATACCCCCTTGTATCCCCTCCATGATCAGCTGCCCTTCATTGTTTGCAAAGGCCAGCTCCTCTGAGGCCGTGTAATCTGCTGGAGCGGGCCCCTCCAGTCTTTCTCCTCTCATTTTTCTTCTTGTTTGCTTAAAATAATTTTAACACTTAATATGTTACACAGTGTATCATCCACATTACACTAAAAGAGTGATGAATGCACAGCAAATACTACTTTGGATTATATTTTTGTGCTTGTTCCGGATTTGCTGCCAAGACCATTTTGCACTGCTGGTATTACGACTAATAGAACACCAATTAGAAAATTGCTTAGACTTTATCACAAATAAGCCAAATCAAAATAATTTCACTTTCATTTGGCCCTAATCTAAGTGATTTCCATGTATCTTTCATTGTGAGACAATGCCAGGGAGGGAATTCAAGTTATATAGTGATATATAATATTATATTATATTACATAGGCTATATTAACTTAGGCATTTACACGATCTGCAATTTTTTGCCAGGCCACCTCTCTTGCCTTGTTTACAGCAACAGTGTTGCTTTTAGCTGTTATTATTGGTGTGAACTCTTCATAGCTCTCCATTATCATAATCTGCTCCTCTTGGGTGAAATATGCGGCACGTAATCTATCCATTTTTCTGCGGAAATAGCGTCAAATGACGCCTAAACGCCCCTTTTTATGTGAACGCGCACAGAGCCTAATGAGGCAAGCCTGGGTCGACAAATCAAGCTGATAACCACCGTCGTATTACTTGTTATCTGTGGTTGGAGCTTTCGGTTTTGTCGAGCTCACCCAAAGAAAGCCCAGCTCTGTTGAGCTTCCTTCGTAGTATACCCCCCAGGGCATTTAATCTCAAAACGTCATTGCTTTGTCACATGCAAAACATTAACCTCTCTGCCAGCATTGAACTAATGTACACTACGTACGCTACTTGAGTGTAAATGCAATACAAAAAAAATAAGTCTGTGTCTCTCATAATGCTATCAAATTGATTAACTTTTGACTAGCAGCCCCTGGTATTCACAAACACATGCAACCAAAAGAAAACTGCCTCCTCTGACAGCAAAAGCCAACCGTTGTTGCAGGCGAGTAAGGTATATCACTAACCATCGCA
This sequence comes from Remorina albescens, assembly GCA_034769265.1. NCBI lineage: Eukaryota > Metazoa > Chordata > Actinopteri > Carangiformes > Echeneidae > Remorina > Remorina albescens. The sequence continues at coordinate 3,694,614 of CM068485.1, forward strand.
AAGCCCAAAGAGAATACTAATTTTAACACATTTTACCACTCATCAGATTTAGTTAAATGTAATATAGCAGTTGTCCTGTTGCCCTCCTCTCTCCTCTGCTGGAAGCACAGTGTGGAACCTTCTTCCGCACAACCCTTTTTCTAACCTGGCAAGGGTTCTATGCAAGGCAATTAGTTGATTGAGAAAGGATGCTAGATAAAAAATATAAATGACTAGTCGATCTTGATAAAACTAGGGTCTTCTCTACTCATAACCATCCCCTACAGTGATGAAGGTAGCTAAGTTAGCTTATAGATGTTAGTTGCAGTTAAAAGGTTTCTACTAATTGGGCAGTGCTGCCCTTTATTTTGTTGGTGGGGGCGTTGACCTCAGGATTTGAAAAACCTTAGACATGGATGAGAGTTGCTGAAATTGTCTGCAGATGAGTGAGAATTCTAAATTTGTAAATATTTACCTCCTTTGATTTTTTTAACATTTGCGACTATTTTTCTTGTTTGTAGCAGCACGCAAGCTTTCTTCGGTAAATTTAGATGGAACTCCTGTAGTGTAAAAAGAATCTGCATTTTGGAGACACTTTCCTATTCATTGAAATGGGAGAGTGTGTCTTAATATTTGACTGGTATTGTATATATTAAGGCTGTCAAAATTACACGTTAATCGTGATTCATTCATTCATCTTCAACCGCTTATCCGTATCTGGGTCGTGGGCGGTGCTGGAGCCAATCCCAGCTCACACTGGGTGAAGGCGGGGTACACCCTGGACAGGTTGCCAGTCCATCACAGGGCCAACGGAGACAGACAGAGACAAACAACCACTCACACTCACACTCAGACCTACAGACAATTTAGAGTCACCAATTAACCTAGCAACCCAGTCTCATGGGAAATCGTGAAACTGTCACGTTTTATAATCTATTGTTTCGTGCGTGCCAGCACGATTTCCTCATTTTTTTCGTGCTAGCCAGAATGTTTTTCAAACTAATGTATTTCAATTGGAAGTTCATTTTGTGCATACAAGCACAATAGTCATATGCCACGGCGCACAGAAGGGGTTTGATTTTATTTAATTTCTGAACCTTGACAACAACTGATTACAACATTTTAATCGTCAGATATTCCGCGTATATCATATCGTATATCTAAATTGGTCTTTTTTTCATTTTTATGTCATGTCAAGTCTGTAGGCTACATTTAAGAATGTGCAGTTGCAAGTGGTCCTCCAACAGTACAAGACTGCTTTAGGTCCTGAGGCGTCTGTCCATCTTCACTTAGAGGAGGAGGATCAAAGTGCCCTCAGCAGTGCAGACAGCAGTGAAGATGAAGAGGATATCACAGTTTAGGTAATTTACTCAAGTATTTACTGTATACTAGTGTTTGTTTTGCAAACCTATACCTGTAAATGATTTATACAGCTTGTTCATTCTAGACTTAAACTTATCTTACCATGTTTTGTTTTGTTTTTTTTCTCCAGATTGATGCTGCATGACGGACTGGACTCAGTGCCGCCAGACCCATCAGCCACATACCCACATACACATAAAAACACGTTAGAAAGCACACAATAAGATTTACAAAAAACACAGTAACATCATAAAAGTTGTAGTGCTATTTTAAACTCCAATGCAGAACACCAACTTACAGAGGCACAAAGGAGTTCTTGTACCTGTATAATCTGGGCCGCTGAGCTCGGTATCGCCTGCCTGATGGTACCAGCTCATACTGTGAGTGTAGAATATGGGATGGGTCCTCCAGGATTCTCTTCACCTGTTTCAGTACACACCTTTCAGAGACTGTAGATTGTAATGATCTTTAAGGCCAATAATTTCCATAGCTGTTTGAATCAGGTACAGTAGCTGTGATTTAGCTGAAACAGGGAGGTTCCCAAACCACACAGTCATACCGTATCTGATTACTGATTAATTATGTTTTAAAACAAAAACATAATTCTCTCCTCAACTCTGTACACTCGCAATCTCCTTAGAAAGTACAATCTTTGGAGGAGTCTAACACACCCAGTCTACATGGGTGGTCCAGGTTAAAGTTCTGTCTATGTGGACACCAAGGTACTTGTAGGACTGGAATTGTGCAATTGGTTATGGATGACAACTTTGCTGTGATCACCAACTGCCTTGGGGACAAAAATAATCTCTGTCTTTTTAACATTGATTGTGAGATGATTGGTATCACAGACACCACTCAACAAACCTTTCCACTTCAGAATGATAAATTTTAGTGTTGTCATGTACCTGAAGTAAGCTCAGCACTGCAGAGTCATCAGAGTATTTGAAAATATAATTCTGTGAGTGACTTGCTGAGCACTCATTTGTGAACAGTGTGAACAGAACTGGTGAGTTGACTCACCCCTGTGGAGCTCCCATGCTTATGGTTTTTACCTAAGAAACACTATTGTTGACCTTAACTAGATTAGTTCTGTTTGTTGAAAAGGAGTGATACAATTATAACTGAGGGGCTGACAGCCAGTTGTTTCAGTTTCTGAATTAAAAGCAGAGCTAAAATTTATAAAAAAGCAGTCGCCCCACTGTCCTCAAGATGTTGGCCTATATCTGCGTTTTACTATATTGTTGAGTTATATACCGTGTCCAAGGCAGTGTCTATAGTGTTCAGAAATAAAAACCACTCTGTGCACATGAATGGAGCTCATGTATTGTTTCTGTGTTACTTTGAAACTTATTGAATATCATAAGTCTGTCTTAAAATGTATTATGGAACATTTAACTTACCTATGTACAATACATGTATATTCCATATTATACAATTTGATACAACTTTATTAGATAAAATTAGTTTTGCATCCACAGGCAGCTCTGTTCAATGAAAAATGAACACAGATACTAAAACATATGACACTATGAGACTAAATAATACACACATATAACTACAACTATCACTGAAACTCTTTCTGTCATTGGACAAAGGGCAATTTTCAAACCCCACCTTGGGGAGAGGGGAGACTGGCGATTGTACCAGACTGGATAGCAGCTGACAGATTTATGACGTTAGGTTATAATTTAATAATCATTATTAATGAGGGTGAGTAAATGGTGCTTAGTGTTTATAATCAACATGTCAGTGTTTACAAAGTCAACATCTAATCTGTCCTTACAATTTAAAGTTGGTGAAGTGCCTGTTTGGAGCACAGTGCTGACAGATCGCAGCTGACAGTGACAGTTTCCCCATCATTAAACGTGGGCCACCATCCGATCCTCACTCACTCACGTGGTGAGGACGGGACAAAGTCTCTAGGACATATAAGGCATAGGTCTGTGTATATTCTGTGATTTTCCTTCTTCATCCGTCTCGTTTCAGTTTTTGCCGGTGTCGATCAGAATATAAATGAATGAAATAAAAAATAAAATAAAATAAAATAAAACGCGCAAAAACCCACGAAATTGAAATACTGTTGAGAAGAATTCAGCATTCGTTTTGAAGTCATAACCAGGAATATTGTTGGCTTATTAATAGCTTTTGAGGATGGGGAACACATTTAATTGGTCAAATTCTATGCTTCTTATTGATAAAATGGTAAAACCATGTTTTTTTAAGATTTCGGCCCTCATCAGTGGCGCCCCATATTGACAAGGATTCGGTTATAGTAGTATAGATCAAGAGCTTTCCAAAACTGTTGATCGCATATCTGTAGCACATTTTGTTGCTTCTTTATAAGCCTTCAAAAACGTCCCAGTTTCAATGTTCAAAGGTCATTCCTGAGGAGAAGGAAACACCCACATGTTCCATTCTGAAATATATTACTCCCTAGGCCAAATACTTTCCAATGATGTCTTCATAGTCCACCTACAATAAAATTTCATTTTAATCTTGCTCCAAGCCAAGCCTCTTTCAGGTGTACTTTCTGAGATGCCTTAGGGTCCCAGCTAGATAAAATAAGTCCAACATTTTTTAAGGCCTATTTAATGGCCAGATATGTTCAAGATATTGATGTTTGCCTTCAACACAGTCAGATTTTTCAATTTGGATCAGTTTAGACCCAATATTCCCCCTAAAAATATGTATTCTTACAAATAAGCATATTTCCCCATTCCCTCAATATAGCCATAAACATACCCTAGGCCTAGCTACTGTACCCTTTCCCACACTGACAGGATAGATCAAGCGGTTCCCAAACTTTCTCTGCTGGGCCCCCCTTTGGTTCATAAGAAAACTTTTGCAATGTCCAGCTTTGATCTGTATTTTGTCTTGATTGAGGCCACAGCAGAAAAAATCTATCTCACATAGGCAGGATGTGACAAAAAGAAAAAGTATGGCCCGTGCTCATTTCCTCGCATCATGCTGTGAAAAATCTGGCCTTTGACGCTCTCGTCATTGATTTAAACCATTTATTGCAACAAATGTTATACAGTTAGACTTGGCACTGAAGGCTCCCCTCCAGAATGAATGTGATTGGGTAGAGACTAATCAGCTGGCTGTTAGCTGACAACAGATATATCTGTTTCCTGCTTTTTCCTCAAAAAAAAAAAATAACAATAAAAGAGTTTTCTAATCACAAAATGCCTGAATCCTGCAGCAAAAAAGAAGAGTAAAAGCAGTAGATCATAAATATGGGACAATATGATGCAGAATATAGCACTGGATTCTTAAATGTAACCTATAGCCTTGACATGAAATAACAAAAAAAAAAAAAAAAAAAGACCAATTTAGATATACGGTATGAAATATTATATACGAGGAATATCTGATGATTAAAATGTTGTATTCAGTTGTTGTCAAGGTTCAGAAATTAAATAAAATCAAACCTCTTCTGTGCGCTTTGGCATATGACTATTGTGCTTGTACGCACGAAATGAACTTAAAATTGAAATACATCGATTTGAAAAACGTTAGCACGAAAAAAGTTCGGAAATTGTGCTGGCACGCAAGAAACAATAGATTATAAAACATGATAGTTTCACAATTTCCCCTGAGACTGGCTTGAACCTAGATAAGCATGTCTTTGGACAGTGGGAGGACACTGGAGTACCCAGAAGAAACCCACGCAGGCACAGGGAGAACAAGCAAACTCCGCACAGAAAGGCCCCAGGCCCGGGAACCGAACCCATGACCTTCTTGTTGTGGGGCATCAGGGCTAACCACTATGCTGCCTTGCTGCCCCAGATTAATTCATTTGCAAGATTAATTTGATTCAAATTTTTAACACAATTAACGTGTCTCAAAATCCCCCCAAAAAAGTATCTCTGGGGATGCATATCGGGCAGTGCGCTAATGAAGTTTGTCCAAGCGGAGTTGCTGTAAACCACTGTCCAAATGGCAGTTAGCAGTACAGAGCAAAGCTGAGCATTAGTATGCAGGACTGTCCCTTGGAGAGGGCACAAAGCCCTGGAGTAAATTACAATAAAAGATTAAGAATTGACACATGTGCTTTTATTTCAAATTTATTAATTAGCATTGATACTTTATTAGAATAATCGATACTCAAATGAGTTGTGTGTGAATATCGATATACTGATGCCATAGAATCGATACCTCTATCAGTAGTGGTCAGCTCATTCAGGAGCCCATGAAAACCTGACACTGCTCCATATTTGCTGGCTCGCAAATATTTCGCCACTCCAGGTAACATTGTACATAAGGAGCGGTCAGCTCTCCTCTCCAATAGACAAGTAAACAAGTGAGTCTGTCTCAGCCGCTGGCTAAAAGATGAATAAGAGGGGCACATTAATGTGGATATTTGTTTGTTTATAAACATGTTTAGTATTTATATATTGCCTTCTTTCATGAGTTTTTTTGCCCCCACAAAATGAAGCACAATTAATAATGAATGAATATTAATCGTGATTAATCTAAATTAATCCACATTTGTGATTAATCTGATTTAAAAGTTTAATCGGTTGACAGCCCTAATATATATCTGCAAGCATAATGTTTTCACTTGTGTGTCAGTCTCTCTCTCATTCTTGTGAATTCGGTAACTCGGGAACGCACTCTGGAGATAATTTCATTACCATTACGGAAAAAAAACCAGAGAGGCCGGACCTATAGCTAAGAGTGAGACATCTGATACAAGCCAGGAAAATGTGCTTGTCATGAAACTGCAAAAAAGATTGGTGCCAGAGTATTCAGTAAAACGCATTAATGTTTCTATTATCCAGTCGATCGCAATAAAATGACGAGGCACTTTGTTCGTAAAAAATCAACGCTGTTTGAATATTGACAGAGGGTGCAAACTGATGAAAAATCAACCATTAGTGCGATGCTGATTCAATGATTTAATGTTGACAGTGCAAGGTTGATTTAACATAGCTTCCATTACTCTTTGCTAGCTGGGTAGATCTACAAACTTGGTATGTGGTATTCTTTCCACTGTGTACCACGTGTGTTTGTCTGTGTGTGTGTGCGCGCGCACATTTTTAAACCAGTAGATATTAACTGTTAAAAACACTGTTAAATTTTCTTTCATACCACATAAAAACAATATTTGACCAAATTGGTTAGATGAAAAGGTCTAAACATAAAATAAAAGCCTACTTTGTAGTTTTAACTACAATGACATACGCATGTAAGAATGATGAAAAGTTTACTCTACTGGACTGAGAAGATATCCTGGGAAGAATATCAAAGATAACTCTGTCGTTGGTTGAGAAGCAGGCTAAAGTGTTTAGTACTAGCTTATCTTTTCCTCATCTGTATTAGCTGCAACGCTAAATAATGCCATTTTCCTAAATACTATACCAGCTGTTGTTTTTTGTTTGTCTGTCTGCACTTTAAGTTCTACAGTGTTAATAAATATCAGTGGAGTCTTGCATCCAATCAATGGGTGGTATAACTGCTTTAATATCAGGAGTATCCACCTGCAGCACACACACATACACACCTGCAGCTCCCCTGAACCCCCGGGGTTGCAGGGACAACTGCCTTAGAGTAGAGACAGAGAGCCTAAAACAGGCCGATTCTTGGCTCAGCAAAGCGCTCAAAATGGGGTGATTTATGGGAAAACTGTAACTCCTGTCAGAAAACTGATGGTGATCGCTCCACCAAGTTCCTCTTAAGCAGTGTGTGGTTTATGGTGCATCAAGAGCCTAAAATGTAGACAAGACAACGATGAAAAAATCTGTGAGACACTTTTCTCCTGAGAAATTGCATTGGAGCGAATGGGAGACATGTATGGTGGACATGTCCTTCAGAGGCTGACAGATCAAATTCAGCTCGACTCACTGTGTGTCTTTCCCACAGTAAGATATGAATGAATTGAATGACATGGACTTTAACCCTGTCCACGTTTGTCTGTCTGTACAAGTGTCTGTGAGTGTCTGTCTGTCTGTCTGTCTTTGCACAGGTTTGACTACATGGACAGTAACTTTGTCTGTGTGTGTGAGTCTGTGTTTGTATGTCTCTGTGCATGTGTGTCAAAAACGGTTACTCCTATTAGAAAACTGACCAGACAGTGATTGTGTGTATGTGTGTGTATTTGTATCTGTCTTTTAATGTATGTCTGTCTATGTGTGTGTGTAATGTACGGGAGCAAATTGGAGAAATAGATGGTGGACATGTCCTTCAGAGGCTCACAGATCAAATTCACTTGTACTCACTGTTAAAGTAGACATATCGCTGAAACAGGACAAGAATCTCTACTACTTTGGAAAGACTGGTGAATGTAGCTCAAACTATGTGCCCATGAGAACAATTTATATATTTTTTTAAGATAAGCTCTCCACTCTAGCTGAACTACACACCACTCTAACTCTTAACATTCCGTGCATTAAACATTCATTATAAACTGAAAATTTGTCAAAATTGAGCATGATACTGGAACATTTGCTAGCCAAAAACTATAAAATATATGAAATAGCTGAAAACTGTGATGAATAGACAAGACTTTTGTCAAGGTTTTAAAATTTGAACGGATTCTGTAGCTGTAAGTATGGGGAAGTGGTACAGGTTTGATAAAGGCTGAAAATTTGAGAGTCAAACTACACACAAATGCAGTAGAAACCCATTCTGTTTTTTGGACACTTTTTGGCCGTTTACGCTGCCAAAAATGCTTATCTGGTTGAGAAAATACACAACACACTGATCGAGACCAAGCCACATGTTTTGATATTTCATTTGCTGGATTTTTCCCAAAACCCTAAGACAAGTGACAAATCAAAATTTTGCCAGAAGAGGAATAATAACAATAATAATAATAATAAGAAGAAGAAAAAGAAACACGCAGGATAACAATAGAACTAGCAGCATTACATTACTACTGCAGGTGCTTCTCCGTTGTTGGGTGAAGTTTTACCTCGGTTAACAGGCTCATGACTCTGGGACAGAAGTGTCACACACACGCATGCTCACACACATTGAGTGGCATAGACAAACAGACACACAGACACTGACACACACAGGGTTAAAGTCAATGTTGTTAACTTTGTCCATATTTTACTGTGGGACAGAGACGAACACAGACAGACATACACACAAAGATATTCACACACACACATTGAGTGGCATTGAGAAAATGGTATAGTACCATCTGAAGGACATCAGAATCCCCCTGTTGGACCCCCTGCAGTTTGCCTAAAAATAGGTAAATAGGATGGCTGATTATGCAGTCAACATGGGACTGCACTACATCCTGCACCACCTTGACTACCCAGGGATATAACCCAGGATCCTGTTTGTGGACTTCAGCTCGGCCTTTAACCCCATCATCCCAGACATCCTTCACCAAAAGCTCACCTAGCTCACTGTGCCTGCCTCCGCCTGTCAGTGGATCACCAGCTTCCTGGCTGTGTTCTCTCCCCACTGCTCTTCTCGCTCTACACAAACTACTGCACCTCAGGGAACCTGTCTGTGAAGCTCCTGAAATTTGCGGAGAACACCACTGTCATTGGTCTGATTCAGGACGATGAATGCATACAGATGGGAGGTGGACCAACTGGTCCACTGATGCAGTCAGAACCATCTGGAGCTCAACCTGCTCAAGGCTGTGGAAATGACGGTGGACTTTCAGAGATCAACCCCCCCCCCCACACACTCCCCCCTCTCACCATCCTCAGCAACACAGTGCTTACTGTGGATCACTTCAGATTCCTAGGATCCACCTTTTGACTTGAGGTGGTCCTCACACTGACCAGACACTGTCCAGAAAAAGGCCCAGCTGAGGTTGTACTTCCTGCGGCAACTCAAGAAGTTCAACCTGCCACAGGAGTTGCTGGTCTGTGCAATCTTGAAGGTCTGTGGTAAATAACCTAAAGATAAAATCACATTGATCAGATCCAGAATGTATGTGTTAATTAGTGGAAAAACATTTAAATATCCTGGTAGGTATTGGGTCTAGAGACAGGTTGATGGTTTAGATGATGACTATACCGAAACTCGGCGGGATTTAAAGGTGAAAAAGATTCCAAATGCAAAGTAGGCGTTACAGTTGTTTCAGAAGCTGCTGCACTTGAAAGTATGGTTCTTGTAAGTAAGAACTGATGAATTTCGGTTCTGATTGTTATAATTTTATTTGTAAAATTCCTACCACCAATGTCAATGGTTCATCATGTCCATCCTCTTCCCCTCATGCGGAGCCATGATCTGTTGTAAATGTACTTGTACATGTAAAAGAATGTAAGTCCAAAAGCAATATAGCATGCTTGTCTCCTTCACCTCTGTTGCCTGTCAGCGACTCCCTGTCCCTGCATCTAAGGTTGTCTAGACTACTATATCTGTCTCTGGAATGACAGACATTGGTAACACCACTTGGCCACAGGACAGGCTAGCTAAGGTGGCAGCAGGATGAGAGGCTCCAAATAGGTAGCAGGCAATTCCTCCCAGTTGAGCCAGAGTGACCAGAACCAGGAGACACACAGGCAGAACTCACAGTCAGGGGCAGAAGGCAGGTCAGATTTCCAGGGCAGAGACGAGGAGACTTGGCCTGGGGCAGAAAGCAGGTCGGGTCACCAGGGAAGAGACAAAGATAATGGACCAGGGTCAATGTGGAATTGGGAGTGGCTGGAGAAATCCTGCAGGTGCCTGAAAGAGGGTCTTGTGTTGTTTGCAGATGGAGCAGGCCTTGACGAAGTCATGGGTGTCTTTCTCCAAGGTGGGCCACCAGAAATGCTGGAAGAGGGAGTCTCGTGCGCGCTGGGAACCTAGGTGACAGGTTAGTTTGGAGGAGTGAGCCCACTTCAAAACTTCCAACTTCAGGGCCTCTGCAACGTAGAGGCAGTTGGGTTGGCAGGCGCTGGGCCCCGGCTGACCTTCAGCGGTGGCTTTCGCTCCTTCCTCGATACCCCTGGTCAGGATGAAAATGACACATGAAGGAGGAAGGATGGTGGCAGGCTCCTCAGTAGATTCCTCCCTGGAACTGCCAGGACAGGGCACCTGGCTTTGCGTTGCGAGATCCTAGGTGGTAAAAGGTAAAGAGAAATCAGATGAAGAACAAGGACCAGCAGGCTTGACAGGAGTTCAGTTTCTTAGCAGAGAGGAGGTCTGTCCAAACCAAGAACGGCTCTTTGGTGCCCTCCAACCACTGCCGCCACTCCTCCAAGGCCAACTTCACTGCCAGCAGTTCTGTTGCCGATGTCATAATTCCTCTCAACAAGCCTGCAATTTTAAGTGTTTTCCTGGCCTCATTCACTCATGAACAAACTGGATGATTTGAGACTGTGGATCGCCAACCATTCAACAGACAGCTGTATTATGGTGTTGATGGAGACCTGGCTACATATAACCATTCCTGAGCTAGCAGGCTACAGCTTGTACCAAGCCGCCAAAATGTCAGGGTCCAATAAGACAAGAAAAGGGAGAGCATGTGCGAACATCAAAGACAACCGGTTCATAGAGACAAAAGTTATTCATAATGGTTCATAGCATAGTGGTTACTGCTGTTGAGAAGAAGGTTGCGGGTACACACCTCCCTCAAATAGCCATGCATTTACAATCCAACATTCCAACATCCACTTCCAGAGTCCATTCAAATCACTGATTGTAACCCCCTACATGTACACAATTCTCAATATTCATACACAGAGTGATTCAGTGGTCTCTCTCTCCATGTCTTACTTAACTATAGTATCCTCTTATAGATCTAAATATCTTTTAGATCCAAATTTTAACCAAATCCTTTCTTCCTGATACAATAGTAGACAAAGAGTCTCCATTGTGTTCCATAAGAGATTACTCTTTACTTAAAACAGTATGGTAACTGACCCAGAAGGCCGATACATCATTATTCAGGCATCAATCTTTCATAAATTATACACAAATATGAATATCTATCAGGCCTGGAATTTCGTCATTTTAGGGGCAAGGCCACTTGGCCTTTTGTGTTGTCAATTTTTTGAGGGCACAAAGGCCAAAAGCCAGGGCACCAAGGCCATAAATTAAAACAATGATTTTACGTTCTTTCTTGTTCAAGGAAAATTATTGAGGAAATAAAGTGAACTAAATAGATGACAAAGAAAACATTTGACTTTTATATTTTAACACTATTACACCAGTGTTTCTATGGTGGTTGGACCCCAGTCTGACCCTCTAGGGGGGTCTGGTGGCACATTTTTAAGTCAAATACATCATTCTGGTTTCACTCTGCACCTCTCCCTCCGTTGCTTGCTCAGCACAGTTATTACTGGGGGTAAATAGATAAAAGCAAATGTTAATGTTGTAATGACGCCAAAAACACTGAGATAAAATCTCTTACAATGGTGATCTGTCCAAGACAGCAGCAGTTACACGTCGGTTAAACAGCAAACAGAAACATAGTAACAAAACAGCACTAACTGCCTAGATTTAAAAATGGCTGTAAAGAGGCAGCACACATCAACCAACTGTAACTTACCCAAGTAGCAACACCAACACCATAAAAACACAAACATTACACATTACGGCAGGAGCAAGAAATATTAAGGACATCCATGACCTTACGCTTAAAGATCAACAAAGGAAAAACTTAACAGCAAGCTAGTAAGCGTTTGTTACAGGTTATAGTCGGTACTCGGCACGTTAAAAGTGGGTCAACGTGGTAACGATAACGTTACTGTACAGCAATGGGTATTTAACGTTAACTAACTTATATGTTGAAATTCCTGTTATTCGTTTGTTTATTTATCACACAGCCTTACCTCAGTCCGGCAACTTTTTCCCTTTCTTCAGTGAAGAGTCAACGTCACCCCTACCCTTGTGCTTATGGACGCGGATACAAGTGGTAGGGGGTGTGGAGTGCATTTGATTAAGTCTCCTGGTTGGGTGGTGATAGATTGGTGTCAAACTGTCATCATAGCCCGTCCGAGCGGTTCATGCCAGGCTCCAATCGAACCCACCGTTGATGATGTATTTTTTTCTCAAAAGACGCTGGTGTTGAAGCCGTGTTGACAGAAAAGACACAGACTACAAAACTGCAAAATTAACTGAGGCGGGGCATCAAGGCCACTGTGGCCTTACGGCAGATATTTTTTTCAAGGGCTCAAGGCCAAATTGAGAGGGCACAAGGGCCATGGCCCTTGTGGCCCTCGTGAAATTCCTGCCCTGATATCTATGCTCCTAAAAACGATGATCTGGCTTTCTTACACAAAGTTTTTTCGTAATTATCCGACATATCAGTCACCCCAGCTAGGATCATCGGAGGGGACTTTCACACAGTCCTGAATCCTTCTATAGATCGTTCTCATTACTAAGCATACACATACAAAAATCGCAATCAGCCACAGTCCTTAAGGAATGTATGGATGACTTTGGACTTGGCGATGGCTGGAGACTCCAAAATCCTACACAGTGAGAATACACCTTTTTCTCCGCAGTGCACCAATCTTTTTCAAGAATTGACTTTTTCCTGTCAAACAACTCTATCGCACAAAAAATCAACACCAGTATACATCCCATTATAATCAGCGAGCATGCACCGATGTCCCTCCACCTTCAAGTAGAACCCACCCTGAAACCCACTTGGCTCTTTAACACCTCATTACTAAAGGATCCAGAATTTGACTCGTTGATAAGGAAGGAATGGAAAATCTATTTTCCATGATCCCATTCAAACCCACAGCAAATTGGTTCCAGAATTTAGATTCCGCTATTATAAAATTCTACTCAAAGGACAAAAAGACAAGAATTAGCGTCGCTGCCCTTCAAAATAATAAATTGGAAGGAGGATTGGGATTGGATGCACCAAATTTCATTATTTACTACTTGGCAAATTAGCTGCAATATATCACTAAATGGATAAATCCAAAAGCAGATTATAACTCCTGGCCTGAACTTGAACAGGTAGACTGTCACAATATCAGTATCTCTGACCTCCCTTCATTACCTTGACCCTCAAGCATCATAACTGTTTCCAAAACCCCATGATTGCCTCTGTGGTGCAGACGTAGGTCTGCCAGTGAGCATTTATGGTGACCAGTATTCTTGTTGTTTTAAATTCCTTAACACGTCCCCCCGGCACAGTGATCTGCACTGTGCACTTCTGTGATCAAAATGGTTACAGGCGTCACAGGCACCTCTCATCTTGCTATTAGCACCTTTAAACTCATGTCAACTGAAGTAAAAAAAATTCAGTTTAAATAATTTAATAATTAAATTAAATAATACTTTGGGCTCTATTATTAAAAAATAAAATTGTCAGATGCTTTGTTTAGAACCTCCTCTGCAGTTGCATGCTCGAAACTGTGGTAAATTAAACCGAGGCTACAGGCTAGAGAAGTTGAGAAATCCTGCCAGCTAATAGCATTATTCATACCAGCATAGTGTTAGGTTTGCAGATAAACATAAAGGCTAGTGTGTAACCCTCATGATCAAACAGCTTTATGTAGTTGACACACATCAACTTTTATCTCAGGCTGCTTGATCCTTCTATCAGGGCAAATCAAATTATGGCAGCGTATCTTCACAAATGTTGAAAAGGAAATATTATCTGAGAAGATGACACTTTTTAGAGATGCTACAGATTTAGATCTGTAGCATTGTCATGTCACTGCCTTTCTTCAGAGCTTGCTACTCATCTTTCAAAGGAGACCTGATGCTGGTGTTGTGAAAATACCCTCCACCCTAGTGTTTCACCTGTTGGCCATCTAATCAGATCCAACCATGATTCGGCCCACACCTTGGACCCAGTTTATCTCCTCATAAATCATCTGATAACCCCTTACTCAATCAGCCTGCATAACTGGATGAAAAGGAGAAACAGATCAGTAACACCTGAATGCTTTTGTGACCTTTATTTCTTGCTTAACATCTGTGTGCAGAGAGCAGTGGGGAGAAGGAAACGCCAGCACTTTTGCTGATTGAGCTGAGATTGGATTCACAACCAGAACAAAGCAAAGAGTGAGAGACGTGGAGTCTGGGACATGTGTGTGTATGTCTTTGTGTGTTCCTAAATATAGTTTTAACACACTCTTTAAGCTTTTGTGAACTGCGCTTCATTGCAATATGTGGTCTTGTTAAATAAAACATTAAAAAAAAAAGGTTTTTGTTTAGGATTCAAACTAATATGATTAAGACGAGGAAATTAGAAATGTAAGAAAAAATATTTTACTTCTTTACTTCTGCCTTACAGAAAATCTGCCAATTTTTGATCTGCTTCCTTGCATGAATCTCCTGATTTTTTAGGGGCCCAAGAGATTTCCCAACCTGTTAGGAATTGCCCAGGGATGGTGTTAGTGCAGAAATTATTAGTATTAAAGCTAAAAATATTGTTACGACCAGTGACAAACACAAAGTAGAAGCTGAAAAGACATGATTAATCATTTCATTTTGCAGTATTTTTGCACTTATAATTTCTGAAAACATGTGTATAAAGCTTCCTGAGTAAATCTCAAGTTCAGCTCTGAATCAACAGTAATTTTATTTCAATTAATTCATGTCAATAAGAAAATCTATCTATATGAGTCCCAGGCTAACTTTACATTCTGTCTAAAAACAGGCTTCACTTTAGTGTAGGATTAAATAATTATAGGTAATTTTTTGCACAAGGAGAAAGACAAGAGGTTCCAAACATAGGTAATTTCATTGGATTGTTGTTGAATTGAGTATGCAACAGAACAGACAGGTTGTTTTTCCCACTCACCCTGCTCAGAGCTTCCCCGACCGGTGACTCTGCACTGTTTTACTCCAGTGTCTTAACATCATCTACATACCATGATTTTTCTGCAAAACAAAGGCAGGCTCAAATAAGTCTAATTGAAAAGTAATTGAAAAGCTTAAGTCTTAAGTCAGCTCTGTGCGACTTATTTAATCAGCAGGAGTACTGAGGAGAGACTTACTTTGATTAAGACCAGCTCACTGATCAATAAAGTCCTTGAACTTGCATAAGTCAGTGCTGGCCAGACTCAATATAACTGATAACTGCCCCCATCACTACACACATACACATCCTCTGGCTTCCTCACCTAAATTAGTTTCCTATTGATGAATAGATATTCATGACCTCAGTTTTGAGGGTAAAAAACGATTTTATGGAATATTTCATGATGAAAATGGACACAGCTGCATCTGAAATGCCCTCTGCTGGCCTCAACCAATGCCACAGACAGACAGTGTCCATGTAGTTTGCCAATATAAATATGTCTAAAAACAGCTAAAGAGCTGTGAAATTGCACAGAAAGGGGGGAAAGCCTTTTCCATTCATTTGACCCTGCTGAAATGACTTGGCCTCCATATAAAAGGTTGCTGTTGAAGCAGAGCTTTGGGTCCTGCAGAGTATGTGGTTCTCTTTTTCTTTCCACCACCTGTACCAGATGTGCATCCTAAAACAAACAAGAGATTACTTTCATTGATTGAATGCAGATTGAATGAGTCCCCTGGCAAAAACTGCTGTATGCTGTCAGAGGTGACTCACCCTCATCATTGGTTAACTCAGGCTGACAGATTCAATCTGTTTCAGCCTGCCCACAGGGGTGATATGGTATATGTCATTCATACAGGAGCTGTACTAGACAAAAGCCATACACAGGCCAAGTATAAATAGACAACTGAAACCAAATATCCTTTGATTGGCTGCACTGCACAGTTCTCTTTCCCAGTGACTTTTCATAGCATCAGTGACATGAGATTTGCTGCTCTGCTGGCGACAGAGGCACATACAATAAGCCTATGCTCTGTAATTGCAATGAATATATGCAGAATGGAGAAGAAGCTGAGTTAGTAATATCCGATAAGGGGATATGAATGAGCACAGATGGAGATGGTGAGAAGGAGAGAGCACGGAAAGAGGACAGTTCTAGGCCTGACTTTAAATATAGAGACCCAGATAGGGTACTGGTCCCATAGAACAGGAGACTGATACCTGAAAGAAAGGAAGTTACATCAAGGCACTTTATGTAATTCTGTCATTATTTGGCACTATATTAATACAATTTATTTGATTTTGATTCATATCACAATGAATTAAACTTTTGTACTTGTGGTTATGTTAAAAGAAAAACTGTTTAAGAATCAATCTGTTTATCAATAGCTCAATACAGACAAAAGTTTTTGGGTTTTTTTTTTTAACTGATGACTTTATGTGTGTTTTTGTCAAACTGCTTTGACATACAACTAAGTGTTTTTTAGAGGATGTACATCCTTTTCTGTATTTTTTTTGTTCTCTCTGTTTCAGATAAAGTTTGAAAAAATTACAAAATACAGTTAAATAAAGAGCTGAGACACAGATACAGATACTTGTTCTGTGTTTGAAGAGGAGAACATAACATCACCTGTAATATTAATCTAATTGATTTGGCAACATCCATGTTTTCGTTATCTCTGATGGGTTTGTTTTGATTTTTCAGCCTAATGATGGTTTGCTCCACTAATAGTGACAGCTCTTTGGACTTTATATTGAGAGTTGACCTCACCAGATTCCAAATACAAATACCACACTTGAAATGAACTCTAGACCTTTTATCCGCTCCTTGTAAATGTAATAACAAGGGAATAACAGATACTTGGCCATGCCTCAGTTGAGCAGTCAACTGTCCAATTACTTTTGGTCCCTTAAAAAGTAGAGGGCACACATAAAAAGTGTTTTGTTTTTTTTGTTTTTTTTTCTGCTTTTGTCCTCATAGTTTAACACCACAGGGTGTCAACATTATATGAGATTGATGCACTTAAAGGCTTGCAGCTAAATATTTTATTATTTCAGTGCATGTATGTGACCATCACCAGCCCTCCCTGGAAGCTAGTTTGTTGATCTTTATTGAGTGAAATGACCTTTGTGTGGCAGGGAGGGCACTGCTACACCTCAGTGAATATAGGGGGGAATAAAGGATAGAAAAGATGTGGAAGGATGGAGAGGGGAAGGGAAGATGGTGGTGCTGGTGGGAACTTGTGGAGTGAAGGATGCTGTGCTTTTCCTGTCACTTCACTCAGGATTAAGAGAGTCCAGAGGGTTTCTGTGTAGATCTCTGGAGAGATGGGAGTCCAGGTAGATCAAGGTGTCCCAACAGAGGAGCCAAGTCAAAGATAACGTACATAGTGATGGAATGAAAGAACAGCTCAGCCCATTTTAGGCAGGATTAATCAATTCTTCATGATGTGACCCTACCCAGGCTGGCAAGTGAAGCCATACATGCATGCGAGCATTCCCTAAATATGAGTGAGACCATCACCAGGGCCCAATGTCGGGTCAGGAGCCCTGGCTCCCCATGCCCACCACCCTGTGTGCAGGACCACATGAGGTACCAAGCCTAGAGAGCCACCACAGCTACGTGGAGTGCCACAGACCCTGGTGATCCAGGCCGGCAATGGTGAGCACCACCGGACGCAAGCAAGCGCATGCCGGAGCAGGACAAGAGGGCCCCACATCCCCAAACACCCCTCCATCCACCACCCAGTTGTTCACATCCGCCACCGACATCTCACTGCCCGAACCCCATCTCCCATCCACCAGATGAGCCGGAGGCACCCCACCAACTGAAAAAACCCACCCAGGAGCCCCAGCAATGCCCCCGCAGGTGGACACCGGCAAAGTACATGTATGTGCAGCGATGGCATATACTAGCAGGCAAGATGCAGATTAAGGTTCATGGAGTTGCTGAATGCAGCCCATTTTTCTGTAATGGGAGTCAATAGTTTTTTTCGGGTAGCAGATATTTTCTCCAATGATATATATTCTGCAAGAATGTTCAGCCACTGGGAGATGTTAGGAGACTGTTTATTTTTCCAGTTAACTAGGATTGTTTTCTTGGCGATGGCTAGAGCTACAAGAATAAATTGGGATAGTAGGTAAGTTGGTTGTTGTCAGGTCACCAATAAGGCAAAAGTTAGGGGTTAATGGGATTCTGCAGTCTAAAATGGAGAAGACTTTCTGTGTTACCATTGACCAGAAGTGCTGCACAGGAGAACAGAGCCAGAGAGCGTGGAAATAGGAGTCTGATGTGTTCTGAGTGAATTGTGTGCCTATATCGGAGGTGACAGAAACCCATTCTGTGCATCTTGTGTTGAGTTATGTGTGATCTGTGAAGTACTTTGAACTGGATCAGTTGTAATTTCTATTTTTTTGTCATTTTAAATGTATTTTGGCAGATCTGGGTCCACAAGTCAAAGTCAGGGGACAGAGACAGATCTGTTTCCCATGTTGGTAGATGCAAAGAATGGATGTTTGAGAGTAACTTATATATTTTAGAAAAGTTTTTCATCTTTTTTGGAGAGAGCTTTGTGATGGTAATGACAAATTCTGGGGGCTGTATGGTATTCTGGAGCGATGGAATTTTCTTCTTAATTGTCTTGATCACCTGAAGGTATTGGAGAAAATTTCCATATCCTATTCCAAAAGTCTCAAATAAATATGTGTGTTTCAAAAGTAGTTT
This sequence comes from Remorina albescens, assembly GCA_034769265.1. Classification (NCBI taxonomy): domain Eukaryota; kingdom Metazoa; phylum Chordata; class Actinopteri; order Carangiformes; family Echeneidae; genus Remorina; species Remorina albescens. The sequence continues at coordinate 3,713,345 of CM068485.1, forward strand.
CTTCTGGAAGAGGTGATTGAGGTGGGTGAATTCTTTCTGCTCCCAAGTGTTAAGATGAATTTGTTACTTACAAATTCTGGCTTGTGCCAGATCGGGGAGAACATCTCCAGAGTTTTCCACCAAGCAGAGAGGGTGGAGGCAGTCATGGGTTTTTTGAAACAGTTACGACGTTTGAGGGTCAAGGTAATGAAGGGGAGGTCAGAGATACTGATGTTGTGACAGTCTACCTGTTCAAGTAGCAAAGTGGAAGGACCAGTTAACCTTTTCAAAGGCTTTTTCAGCATCGAGTGATACAACAATAGCTTCTGTGTTGCTCCGCTGCGACATGCTGATCAAATTAAGGAGTGTTGGCCTTTGATAAAACCTGTTGGTCTTTGAGAATTAAAGAAGTTTAATTGCAGCTGTATTCATTTGGGCTCTTGTATAACCTGTGTTTTTAATCTTTGTCACTGTCCTGAGGAATAAAGGCGCTAGAATTGACCAGAAATTATTCATAAATTTGGCAGGGAAGCCATTTGGTCCAGGAGCCTTGCCCACTGACATACTTTCTAATGCAGTTAATAGTTCATTAATGGTCAGTGGAATATCCAAGAAATTTCTTTGTTCTCCAGTTAGTTGAGGCAGATTTAGATTTTTGAGGCTGGCCTGAATGTCTTCTAGGTTTGGGCTGTTTGTTGTTGAATATAGGTTTTGATAAATGCTAATAGAAGATATAATTGATTTCCTGGGGTGATTGAGTATATTTGCCTTATGAGTCCTGAACTGCAGCAATAAGAGATTTTTCTTTGTTGCATTGGAGTTGATTTGCAAGAAATTTTACGGATTTGTTGTTATGGTCAAAATTTGTTTTGTTGAAGTATAAATTCAGTTGTTTTTTTTGTTTTTTTTAAAGGATATTTTCGAAGTCGAGGCAGATGGCTGCCCTCCCTGAGCGTGGTTCTGTATGAGGTTTCTGCCTCTTACAGAAAGTTTTTATTTTCTCTTGTCGCCAAGTGTTTGCTCTTGGAGGGATATATTGGGTCTCTCTAACAATTCCGTAAAGAGTTTAGTCTAGACTTGCTGTATATGTAAAGTGCCTTGATGTAATTCTCTTTATATATATATATATATATATATATAAACAAACATCTTCTACTGCTTTTCCGTTTCCGGGTTGCGGGGGGTGCTGGACCCAATCCCAACTCACACTGGGCAAGGGTGGGGTACACCCTGGACAGGTTGCCAGTCCATCACAGGGCCAACATACAGAGACTGACAGACACAAACAACCACTCACACTCACACTCAGACCTACGGACAGTTTAGAGTCAACAATTAACCTGAACTTGATGTCTTTGGACGGTGGGAGGAAACCAGAGTACCTGGAGGAAACCCACGCAGGCACGGGAAGAACATGCAAACTCCACACAGAAAGGCCCCAGGCCCAAGAACCGAACCCGCAACCTTCTTATTGTGGGGCAACAGCACTAACCACTATGTCGGCATGCTGCCCTTACATACACTGCTCAAAAAAAATAAAGGGAACACTAAAATAACACATCCTAGATCTGAATGAATGAAATATTCTTATTAAATACTTTGTTCTTTACATGGTTGAATGTGCTGACAACAAAATCACACAAAAATTATCAATGGAAATCAAATTTATTAACCCATGGAGGTCTGGATTTGGAGTCACACTCAAAATTAAAGTGGAAAAAACACACTACAGGCTGATCCAACTTTGATGTAATGTCCTTAAAACAAGTCAAAATGAGGCTCAGTAGGGTGTGTGGCCTCCACGTGCCCGTATGACCTCCCTACAATGCCTGGGCATGCTCCTGATGAGGTGGCGGATGGTCTCCTGAGGGATCTCCTCCCAGACCTGGACTAAAGCATCCGCCAACTCCTGGACAGTCTGTGGTGCAACGTGGCGTTAGTGGATGGAGCGAGACATGATGTCCCAGATGTGCTCAATTGGATTCAGGTCTGGGGAACGGGCGGGCCAGTCCATAGCATCAATGCCTTCGTCTTACAGGAACTGCTGACACACTCCAGCCACATGAGGTCTAGCATTGTCTTGCATAAGAAGGAACCCAGGGCCAACCGCACCAGCATATGGTCTCACAATGGGTCTGAGGATCTCATCTCGGTACCTAATGGCAGTCAGGCTACCTCTGGCGAGCACATGGAGGGCTGTGCGGCCCCCCAAAGAAGTGCCACCCCACACCATTACTGACCCACTGCCAAACCGGTCATGCTGGAGGATGTTGCAGGCAGCAGAACGTTCTCCACGGCGTCTCCAGACTCTGTCACGTCTGTCACATGTGCTCAGTGTGAACCTGCTTTCATCTGTGAAGAGCACAGGGCGCCAGTGGCAAATTTGCCAATCTTGGTGTTCTCTGGCAAATGCCAAACGTCCTGCACCGTGTTGGGCTGTAAGCACAACCCCCACCTGTGGACGTTCGGCCCTCATACCACTCTCATGGAGTCTGTTTCTAACCGTTTGAGCAGACACATGCACATTTGTGGCCTGCTGTAGGTCATTTTGCAGGGCTCTGGCAGGTGGTGGTACACATAGCTGAAAATATTGACCTCAGGAGATGCTGCTTGGTTTCTGCTCGGAACCATATTAGCCTTCAGGTTTCCTCTGGTTGATATAGGACATATGGAAAATGACTTATGTACAAAGCTGAAAAGCCCTGTTTGTTTAAAACATCAGTCATATATATCAATGGATTTCCCCACAAGGAAACAACAGAGCAGGTGGTGTTATGCTTTGATATCAGGCAAGTGGTAAGAAAGTTTAGCAAATTTATTACACTTGTGGATATATGGTATGCTTTCAAGTCAAAGCTAATCAGACCCAAAAACATTCGGGACTTTTTTGCAAATCACTGATAATGATGTGAATGACGTTGAAATGTTAACAAATCTATTTTCAAAAAATGTTTCTATGAAGAACAGGGCTGAAAGCATACAGCATAAAATGCATTTTACACCATGAAGACAAAACAAAACGCACCCCCCAAGCAACCCCAAAGAAAGCCAGGGTTCAAAAAGTATACATTGGGGCATGGATGTTGGTGCACGTGAGCATCAGAACAGGACCATGGCGCAATGGAAGAAGGTGTCCTGGTCTGATGAATCACGTTTTCTTTAACATCACATGGATGGCATGGGTGTGTGTGCTTAGCTTACCTGGGGAACACATGGCACCAGGATGCACCAGGAGAATTAGGCGAGCAGGCGGAGGCAGTGTGATGCTTTGGGTATTTTTCTGCTGGGAAGGGCTTACCATCCACCCATTGCAGACCATGTACATCTTTTCATGGAAACGGTACTGCTTGATCGCTGTGGCCTCTTTCAGTAGGTTAAGCGCTGTGCTATGTGGCAAAAATGGTTCAGGAATGGTTCGAGGAGCACAACAAAGAGTTTGAGGTGTTAACTTGGCCTCCTAATTCCCTCGATCTCAATCCAATCGAGAGTCTGTGAGATGTGCTGGAAAAACAAGTCTGATCCATGGAGGCCCCACCTTGCAACTTATAGGGCTTAAGGGATCTGCTACTAGCATTTTGGAACCAGATACAGCATACCTCCAGGGGTCAAGTGGAGTCCATATTTTCCGGTGTATATTTTCCAGCAAGAGAATGACCCGAGGCATACAGTGAAAGCTACACAAAAATAGTTTAATGACAACAAAGTGAATGTTCTGGAGCAGCCCAGTCAAAACTCAGACCTCAGTCCAATAGAGAAATTTTGGCTGGGCCTGAAAACAGCTGTTCATGTCAAACCCTGTACAACCTGGCTGTGTTTGAGCAATTCTGCAAAGAAGAATGGAAGAAAATTGCAGTGTCCAAATGTGAATGTCTGGTGAGCCTGAGACCTGTCCACACCGTGTATACACATTTACTAGATGCTGACTTGAAAGCAGTGAATCTATTTAAGGAGCTTACTAATTTTACTTGATATATTTGTCTTTTTTTTTTTTTTAAGTTTACATCACTTTGTAGAAATCTGTTTACCCTTTCACATTTAAAAGTTTTTTTAATGGTAATTTTTTGTCAAAAAGGACAAATTATATTGAAGAATTATATGATTCCTATCACAGCTCTGACTTTGATCCCAGTTTTTGTTTCCCTTGTGTGTCCTCCCTCGCTTGTCTTTACATGTGTTTTTTTCTTGTGGGCGTGGCTACCTCATCTAGCACCTGGTTCTCCTCTACACCTGCCAGCACTGTTGACAATCAACTCTGCAATATAAGAACCTCGATCTCTTTCCACTCATTGCCAGATTGTTGTCTTTTCAGTTGTAACTCTTGCCTACCTAGACTAGGCAGTAGCAAGTCCTTTGTTCCTCCTTGAATCTATGCTTATCCTGTCTTCTCCTGATCCTCCAGGATTCCTGTGTCAGCTGTTCCATCCTGCCACTGCCTCGAACATTGTACCTCACCACTTCACCTTTTTTTCACATGAAACCAAACTATTCATTATCACTAGCTACTGTGTCTGTTTCAGAATCGGGGACCTGAAACAATACCTTAACATATTCCATTTATAAAAACAATAAAAGCATAAACATCCAAGCTCGTAGTGACTAGACTGTGGCCATTGAATTTGTTAAAAAAGCACATGTTGATTAAAAGCAGAGGATCCATTTTAAAAATATCAGTTGGATTGTGTTTGTGAGTGAGAGGGGGGGGAGACTGTATGTATGCCAAATGAGCACAGTGTGTCCCCCAACACACAACACACAACCAGACACACTCCCCATCCTTGAGCTGTTGGTGCAGGTGGCCTCCACTTGTTTTCAACGAGTAAACCATGCTGATAACATTCGGCTTGCTGAGGGGCCTTTATGGAAACACTTGATATCTAACAATGAATTGCTCCTTGTTAACACCATTTTTATTGACAGGGGATAAATAGGCTTGCAGACATTGGGACAGAATTGATGTCAGGTGCAGCAGTCCATGAGGAGAATCCACACAGACACAAGAGCACAAATCCATCTGTTCGATGTCCCATGAGATACATGTTTATGCTCTGTGCTTATTCTTTGCCGTGACCAAGGTCAGTGATGCAGTTAAAGAAACGGAGCATGGACTATGACCCCTGGATTTTAAGCTTAATTGCATAAAGTACAGAGCCATGAAAAAGAATCAAGTGTACATCAATAAAACATTTTCACAATAAATAAAATATTCTTATATAACACACATTGCACAATGAATGTACTTTTAAAAAAATCACCTGTATTAATGTAATACAACCCTATGTGACTGTGTGTGTGAAGCAAAAGATAAGCTTCACTTAAATATTTCAGGCCCAATACATTGTTTTTATAATATTATATAATTTGCTGTATTTCTCTGTTATCTATGTTGGATACTTTTCAAGGTTATAATTCCTCAATGTTCCCATTTGATAGGTCTAAATTAAACTGTGTTGTGTTCTTACTTTATCAGAAATGGTTTCATCAATTCTCAAAGCAGAGAAATTTGTGGTTTAAATGATGTTAATGCTCGGTTTCATTGGTTGCCTTTCAATCATATCCTCTACGCTCATGTGTCATATGCTGTGTTTGATGACAGAAGTTCAATTCTCAGTGGTTTTCTATGTTTGAAGCAGTTGAGGGATATTCATCATCAGACACCTCGAACTTAAATCATCAGCGAGGCAAAGCGTGAATGTTAAGACAGCTCAGTTCCCAGCTACTCAGAGACATCTTTAAATGTGAAAGGTGATAAATTCCCTGATCATTTACATTATACACACTAGTTTTAAATTGATTTTATAATTTCTATCAAAATATAGGCCTACCACACTTTGGCCAGCTGTAAAAAACACAGGTTTTTTAGATTGTGCACACACAAAATTACAAAATTAGTTAACTTCTTACTTTGTCAGTCTTTATAAGTACTCCAAATGCTGATCTGTACCTTATGTTGAACTACACAAATAGATTATAATTGTTTTTAGCAACAGTTAAAAAGAGTTTTTAAACAGTAAACAGTTTTTAGCACATTGTTATACTGTCATGTATACAGACATGTCACCACACATGTCTGTGTGGTGAATCATCACCATCCCATGTTCCTGCAATGCCTGCTGCTCCCACATCTTCAAGAATTCCATACAGCATCATTCCTACGAACTTCATGCAGCATCATGTTCCTGCCTACACCTGTTTGAATATCCCCTCCTCCTGCTCTCTTTCTCTCCCTACTCTACCCAACTTTGCCCCCCCCCCTCCCCCGTGCCTCTCTCTCTCTCTCTCTTTCCCTCTCTCAACCCAACCGGTCGAGGCAGATGGCCGCCCCCCCTGAGCCTGGTTCTGCCCGAGGTTTCTGCCTCTTAAAGGAAGTTTTTCCTTGCCACTGTCGCCAAGTGCTTGCTCATCGGGGGATCTGTTGGGTCTCTTTAAATAATTTTATAGAGTTTGGTCTAGACCTGCTCTATATGTAAAGTGCCTTGATGTAACTTTGTTATGATTTGGCGCTATACAAATAAATCTGATTTGATTTGATTTGATTTGATTTATCATAATGTGCATACCTCCGCATGATAATATTTGCTTTTGCAGTGAATATTGCCATATCTTCCTCCATCAGAAGCTAAATTGTGAATCAACTTTCTATCGCTAATGTGGCAATGTATTTTGGGGGATACATGCATTTAAAAAATGTTTGAATAACACAACAAACATTGTTAAATAATTTCTCTTTATCAACATACTAAAAAATTGTTATACTTAGTTTAATCAATTTATATTATTATTATTTGAAAATAACAATAATTGTAATATGTAATTGAAGCTGCAAGCAACAATGAATGCACCATCGCACTGCTGTGTGACTTGGACTCACCCAGCACCAATTGTGCTGGATCTTAAAAAGTTGCTGGGGGTGGCATGCATGCAACATTTTGAGTGTCAACAATGTGGCACTGAAGAACACCAATCAGTTATACATCATATCATAGTTTAAGACGTGAAGAACACATCCTGAAAATATCATGCATTATGGTGTGATGGGGCTGAGTTCCTGTGCCAAGTCAGTGGCAGAGTCTGACTTAATGTTGACACCTAGACATGTTAAGGCTGGGAGTCTTATCATGCGGGATGAATTTGGGGCAGTTTGGACAACGTATGCTGAAGTTATGTGGACTTCCTGTTTTATAGGAAAACATCAACGTTTGCTGAACTGCCACACCCAAAAGGAAGGAGTAACTAAAAAGATTTTTATAACTTTCATTCTTCAAGGTATTCAGATGGTGAATATGAAGTAATTTGGATGAAAATTGTAGGAGGAGTTTGTTATAGTATAAGCCCTGGAAATGGCATAAATATGGGTCAAAGAGAGAGTTTTGTGCGTCTGGCCATCTTACATATGTATACCAATTTTCATTTGTGTATGTCAATTCGTAGAGAGAGACCTGGTTTTTCTTAATTTTTAAAGTGGCACCGTTGAGCCATTTCGAGATGTGCATTCCTGCAATCCAAAAAACAACAAATGAGCAACTTTTTCAGCAGACCTGACATGCTGACCAAGTTTTGTGAGTGTTGGGGTATGTTACCCTGGACTTGGAATAGTAATAATGATGTATAACCAGTACCGATGCACTGTTGCACGCTCGGGCCCTAACGACAGTGTATAACCAGTACATATGCAATAGGGCTCTCGCACTGGCGAGAGCTTGGGTCCTATTTACCAACAACAGTTTCTGGTAAAGCTCACTAAACCACGACAGATAATCTTAACCAAGTCATGTAACATAGATACTAACACCAGGCAAGACAGAAAAGAGAAATGATAACTTCATTGGGTGAAAACCTTCAATTGTGACCCATACAGGATAGTAAAGCATTCGTTTATCCTGGTGCTCATTACCTTTTGAGAGTTTGAATGATTGTTCTGGCTGTTTTCCCCTGCATTGCAATGAAAATCCCAGACTTATGAGCTTGGCCACTTGGACCTTGGGGGAATCTTTGTTAGTTTGGAATGAGTGGTTAAGGAGTTTGTTTTAAGAAAACGTACTCAACAAAGTTTAAGTAAGGGATAATCGAGTACCTTAACTGCATTAAACGGTTTTAAGGCATGTCATGGGCGCGAAAAGTTGCCTCACAAACTTTTCTATCTATCTCTATATGTCTCTATATTGATATCAGTCCCCGTAGAATGTTACCTCATATCTGTTCATGGAAGTGAAAACAAAATGTCACAGTCACCTTTTTAATGCTAACACAGGGTTGCCTGGCTGGAGTGAGATTCTGATGCCATGAACTCAATCCCACAAATGTGCACTAAATCACAGACACATTATGACAAATCAAATCAGATTTATTTATATAGCGCCAAATCATAACAAAGTTACATCAAGGCACTTTACATATAGAGCAGGTCTAGATCAAACTCTTTATAAGATGATTTAAAGAGACCCAACAGATCCCCCAATGAGAAAGCACTTGGCGACAGTGGCAAGGAAAAACTTCCTTTAAGGGGAAGAAACCTCGGGCAGAACCAGACTCGGGGGGGCGGCCATCTGCCTCAATCGGTTGGGTTGAGAGAGGGAGAGAGAGAGAGAGAGCGAGACACACACGGGGGGGGGGAGTTGGGTAGAGTAGGGAGAGAAAGAGAGCAGGAGGAGGGGATATTCAATACAGGTGCAGGCAGGAGCATATGATGCTGCATGAAGTTCATAGAAATGATGCTGGATGGAGTTCATGAAGATGTGGGAGCAGCAGGCGTTGCATGACCAAGGGGTAGTAATGATTCACCACCTGCAGGATGAGGACAGGGAGAGAGAGGAGAGGAACTGGAAGAGACAGAGACTTCGGGAAACATGGTTAGTAAATACAGTACACATGCTTAGAACTGGGAAAAACAGGGATTTCGGAGAAGCATGATTATAGATATGTCGGCGCATGCAGGGGGGAGAGAGAGAGAGAGAGGTGCTCAGTCCTTCCCCCAGCAGTCTAGGCCTGTAGCAGCATAGCTAAAGAGTAAATGAACTTTAACTTTTTAACTATAAGCTCTGTCATACAGAAAAGTTTTAAGCCTGAGCTTGAAAATTGCTAAAGAGTCTGCCCCCTGGACCGATACTGGAAGTTGGTTCAATAGAAGAGGAGCCTGATAACTGAAAGATCTGCCTCCAGATTTACTCTTGGAGACTCTAGGAACCACAAGTAAACCTCCATCTAGAGTGGCCTACTAGGTGAGTAGGGAACTATGAGCTCTCTGAGATATGATGGAGCTTGGCCATTAATAGCTTTATATGTTAAAAGAAGGACTTTATATTCTATTCTGAATTTTACCGGCGAGCCGCTAAAACAGCTAAAACAGGAGAGATGTGATCCCTTTTTCTAGTTCCCCTTAATATTTGTGCAGCAGCATTCTGAACTGAAGGCCTTTCAAAGATTTGTTTGGACATCCAGATAATAATGAATTACAGTAGTCCTGCCTAGAAGTAACAAAAACATGGACTAGTTTTTCTGCATCCTCTTGAGACAGAATATTTGTGATTTTCCTAATGTTTTGCAGGTTGAAGAAAGCTGCCCTACTGAATTGTTTTATGTGGGGGACAAAGGACATGTCCTGGTCAAAAGTTATTCCAGATTTCTTACAGTGGAGCTGGAAGCCAAAGTCATGCCATCCAGACTGATTAGATGATTAGCTAGGGTTTCTCTGAGGTGCTTAGGGCTAAGTACAATAATTTCAGTTTTGTCAGAATTTAGAAGTAAAAAATTATGGGTCATCCAGACTTTTATGTCTTCAAGACATGTCTGCAGTCTGAATATTGGACTAACTTCAATCGGCTTCATTGATAAATACAGCTGGGTGTCATCTGCGTAGCAGTGAAAATTGATGCTGTGTTTCCTGATGATGTTGCCTAAAGGAAGCAGATATAGAGTGAAGAGGATTGGTCCAAGTACTGAGCCCTGTGGAACCCCATAATTGGCTATAGTGCGTGAGGAAGAGCTATTGTTAACATGAACAAACTGATGTCTATCTGATAAATAGGATTTGAACCACCTTAGAGCAGTTCCTTTAATGCCAATTTCATGTTCCAGTCTCTGTAATAAAATATTATGATCAATGGTGTCGAATGCAGCACTAAGATCTAAGATGACAAATGGAGGCTGATAAATTGTCTGAAGCCATTAGAATATCATTGGAGACTTTAACCAGCGCTGTTTCTCTGCCGTGATGAGCTCTAAATCCTGACTGAAACTCTTCGAGCAAGCCGTTCCTATGCAGATGGTCATGTAATTGGTTTGCTACTGCTTTTTCAATGATTTTAGACATGAACAGAAGGTTTGATATGGGTCTGTAATTGGCCAAAACATCTGGATCAAGATTTGGCTTTTTAAGTTGGGGTTTGATGACTGCGGTCTTAAGAGTCTGAGGTACATAACCCAAAGATAACGTCAAATTAATCAGGTCTAGGATGAATGGCTCAATTAAGTAGAAAATGTCTTTAAAGAGGCCTGTTGGTACTGAGTCTAATAGAGAGGTTGATGGTTTAGATGATGAAACTATAGAAGGTAGTTCTGAGAGATTCAGAGATGAGAATGACTCCAGATGTAAAATAGGCATTGCAGTTGATTCAGGAGCTGCTGAATTCAATAGAAGATTACTGTCTAATGTAGGTAAGAGCTGATTAATTCTTTCTCTGATTGTTATAATTTTATCTGTAAAAAAGCTAATAAAATCATCACTGCTGAGAGCTAAGGGGATCACTGGTTCAATTGAGCTATGACTCTCTGTCAGCCTGGCTACAGTGCTGAAGAGAAACCTGGGGTTGTTCTTGTTTTTTTCTATTAGTGCTGAATAAAATGAGCTTCTAGCACTGTAGAGAGCTTTTTTATGCATTTTTAAGCTTTCTTTCCAGGCTCGGTGAGACTCTTCCGAGTTGCTGGAACGCCAATTTCTTTGTAATTTCCCCAACGTCTACTATAAGGCACAAATGTGAGGATTATACCACAGAGCCAGCCTCCTCTGTTTTATTACTTTCTTTTTGAGAGGGGCAACATCATCAAGATTTGAACACAGTGTGGCCATAGTGCTAATCACAAGGTCATCAACCTGTGTATGGGAGTATCCATTTGAATTTAGACATGGCATTGCTGCAAATGATGACTGAATGTTCTCTTTAAATTTAGCCACAGCATCTTCAGATAAACATCTTCTATAGCCAAATTTATTTCTCGATGTTGTGCAGTCAATTAAAGTAAACTCAAATGTAATGAGGTAATGGTCGGTCAAAAGAGAGTTTTGAAGAAAGATTAACTTGTCAATTTCAGTGCCGTATGTTAGAACAAGATCAAGGTTATTGAAGCAGTGAGGGGGTTCATTCACATGCTGGGAAAAGCCAATTCAGTTTAGTAGTGAAAGAAACACAAAACTAAGGCTGTCATTTTCTACATCTGCATGAATATTGAAATCTCCCAGTATAATGATTTTATCTGTACTAAGTACTAACTCAGAATTCCTATCAGAGTTTTCTGAGTTTATATCAGAGTACGGACCAGGTGGACGGTATACTGTAACTAGCAGAACTGGTTTTTCAACTTTCCAGTTAGAGTGGGAAAGACTAAGAGTGAGGCTTTCAAAAGACCTACCGCCAAATTTTGGTCTAGGGTTGATTAATAAGCTTGACTGAAATATCACAGCCACCCCCCCTCCTCGACCTGTGATACGAGGGACATAAAAATTAACATGAGTTGGGGGGTAGCTTCATTAATACTAACATACTCATCCTGCTGCAGCCAGGTTTCAGTTATACAAAATAAATCAATACGATGATCAGTCATGAGATCATTGACTAATAGAGATTTTGATGATAGTGATCGAATATTCAGCAGTCCACAATTAACGGCAGTATTATTTAAGACCGAATTTGTGGCTGTTTTGATCTCAGTTAAGTTTTTGTTTTTAGCTCCTCTTCTGTTTAATTTAGGTTTAGTAACTTTTCTAAATTTAGGTGGTCGGGGGACAGACACCTAGACATAGACAGAGACTCTATTTTATTCTCGACAGGGAACCGCTCTGACTGAGGCACAGAGGAGCGTGTTAAACTGCAGCTCTGCCTCCTGGTCTCGACTCGGGGTTGTCAAGATTTTAGCTTTCGAATAAACTCGGACATATTCTTAGATATGAGAGCAGCGCCACCCACGGTGGGATGGACACCATCTCTCCTAATCAGACCAGGTCTCCCCCAGAAAGAGATCAAACACGTTTGATCTTAATTAACCATCATGGTTTAAAAAAATATGCAACTGCTTACAGATGTAAGAATTTAAGGATATGGCCTGACTACTACGATTGAATGCGAAACAGCCTATCAGGCTGCATACCCTCCTCCCAGTCTGTGGTTGGCTGACGATGTGATTCAATTAACATACAATGTGCCAACTCCAGCGAGCATGGTGACAGAATTGAGCACATATGAAGTTCTGAGCTTGTGAGTGTGAGATTGAGCGTGAAAGCTTGTGTTACATCCTAGAAGTGTAAGAGTCGGCAACCGATTTCAAAAATGACTTTGCTTCTTTTGTGTGTGTATGTGTGTGTGTGGGGGGGGGGGGGGGGGGGGACCCCACAAATTGCAGCGTATTTGTGAGAACCTCCCAACTGATTTTAGGTAGAGCCTATGGGTATGTATCTGAATGCAGTAAAATATGGTAATTTGACTAACCACAAATCAATTTTCATTTTGTAAATGGTTTTAAATTCTAAAGATGACCCAGCATACTATTTTTGCGAGCTCATATTATTGCTCATTCAGATTCGTGCATCTAGCTTTTGCAGCAATATCTTTTTGCTTCTTGAGCTTAACACTACCATGGTCCTAATATGGGTAAGTGTGTTGTGTCATTTCCGGTCACTGGTGGTTGTGCTGTGTGTTACCTTGTGTGCTGTCTCTGCTATTCTTTGCTATTCACCTGATTAATCGACAGCAAAGTGCTATTAAACTATACTAGCATAGAACTCAATCTCCTTCCCCTTTCCTAAACTTATAGACGATACTGTAGCTCCGCTAATCGAACTAAACGATTAGCAGTGGCCTGTAGCTCTCTCTCTCCACTCTCCTTTCCTCCTTCTCCCTCTCCTCTTCTCTCCTGTCCTGTCTGCTACATGTCTAGTTACTCCTCTGCCTCCTTTTATGATAGCACTTCTTGTCATAAATGCAGGATGATGGTAGAAATGGAGGCGAGAATAAGTGAGTTAGAGTCGCGGCTCTGCACCTTAGCTAGCCCAACTTATGCTAGTGTAGCTAGCCGCCCCCCTGTAGCCAGTGCGGGCCGACCTAGACCAGCTCCTTCGGCAGCCAAGAGAGTTTCCTCCCCCCCAGCGGCTCCTGAGCAGCCGGGATCTAGTCAGGGCGGCTGGTTGACTGTCCGAGACAAGAGGCATAGTCGTAGGCAGCAGCCCCCGGTCCACCACCAACAGGTTCAAGTTTCCAACAGGTTCTCCCAAATCAGCGACACAACTGCTGAAAAGCCGACTCTAGTGATTGGTGACTCTATTCTGAGGAACGTGAAGTTAGCGACACCGGCGGCCATAGTTAAGTGTATCCCGGGGGCCAGAGCAGGCGACATCCAGTCTTACCTGAAACTGCTGGCTAAGGATAAGCGTAAATATGGTAAAATTGTTATTCACGTAGGCAGTAACGACACCTGACTTCGCCAGTCGGCGGTCACAAATATTAATGTGGAATCCGTGTGTACTTTTGCTAAAACGATGTCGGACACTGTAGTTTTCTCCGGCCCCCTCCCCAATCGGACCAGTGATGACATGTATAGCCGCATGTCTTCATTCAACCGCTGGCTGTCGAGGTGGTGTCCCGAAAACAATGTGGGCTACATAGATAACTGGAATACTTTCTGGGGGGAGACCTGGACTGATTAGGAGAGATGGTGTCCATCCCACCGTGGGTGGTGCCGCTCTTATATCTATGAATATGGCCGAGTTTATTAGAAAGTTAAAACCCTGACAACCCCGAGTCGAGACCAGGAGGCAGAGCTGCAGTTTAACACGCTTCTCTGCGCCTCAGTCAGAGCGGTTCCCTGTCGAGAATAAAATAGAGTCTCTGTCTATGTCTAGGTCTATAGAAACTGTGTCTCTCCCCCGACCACCTAAATTTAGAAAAGTTACTAAACCTAGATTAAACAGAAGAGGAGCTAAAAACAAAAACTTAATAGAAATCAAAACAGCCACAAATTCGGTCTCAAATAATACTTCAGTTAAATGTGGACTGTTGAATATTCGATCACTATCATCAAAATCTCTATTAGTCAGTGATCTTATAACTGATCATCGTATTAATTTATTTTGTATAACTGAAACCTGGCTGCAGCAGGATGAGTATGTTAGTATTAATGAAGCTACACCCCCCACTCATGTTAATTTTTATAACCCTCGTTTCACAGGTCGAGGAGGGGGGGTGGCTGTGATATTTCAGTCAAGCTTATTAATCAACCCTAGACCAAAATCTGGCTGTAGGTCTTTTGAAAGCCTCACTCTTAGTCTTTTCCGCTCTAACTGGAAAGTTGAAAAACCAGTTCTGTTAGTTACAGTATACCGTCCACCTGGTCTGTGCTCAGAATTCCTATCAGAGTTTTCTGAGTTTATATCAGAGTTAGTACTTAGTACAGATAAAATCATTATACTGGGAGATTTCAATATTCATGTAGATGTAGAAAGTGACAGCCTTAGTTCTGGGCTTCTTTCCTTACTATACTCAATTGGCTTTTCCCAGCATGTGAATGAACCAACTCACTGCTTTAATCATATCCTTGATCTTGTTCTAACATATGGCACTGAAATTGAAAAGTTAACAATTTTTCCTCAAAACTCTCTTTTGACAGACCATTACCTCATTACATTTGAGTTTACTTTAATTGACTGCACAGCATCAAGGAATATATTTTTGGCTATAGAAGATTTGTTTATCTGAAGACGCTGTGGCTAAATTTAAAGAAAACATTCGGTCATCATTTGCATTTCTTCCATACACAGGTTGATGACCTTGTGATTAGCACTATGGCCACACTGTGTTCAAATCTTGATGATGTTGCCCCTCTCAAAAAGAAAGTAATAAAACAGAGGAGGCTGGCTCTGTGGTATAATTCTCACATTTGTGCCTTAAAGCAGATGTCACGTAAATTAGAAAGAAATTGGCGTTCCAGCAACTCGGAAGAGTCTCACCGAGCCTGGAAAGAAAGCTTAAAAATTCATAAAAAAGCTCTCTACAGCGCTAGAGGCTGATATTATTCAGCACTAATAGAAAAAAACAAGAACAACCCAGGTTTCTCTTCAGCACTGTAGCCAGGCTGACAGAGAGTCATAGCTCAATTGAACCAGTGATCCCCTTAGCTCTCAGCAGTGATGATTTTATGGGCTTTTTTACAGATAAAATTATAACAATCAGAGAAAGAATTCATCAGCTCTTACCTACATTAGACAGTAATCTACTGAATACAGCTACTCCTGAATCAACTGCAACGCCTATTTTACATCTGGAATCATTCTCATCTCTGAATCTCTCAGAGCTACCTTCTATAGTTTCATCATCTAGACCATCAACCTGTCTATTAGACCCAGTACCAACTAGCCTCTTCAAAGACATTTTCTACTTAATTGAGCCCTTCATTCTAGATATCATTAATTTGACGTTATCTTTGGGTTTATGTACCTCAGACTCTTAAGACCGCAGTCATCAAACCACAACTTAAAAAGCCGAATCTTTATCCAGATGTTTTGGCCAATTACAGACCCATATTGAACCTTCCGTTCATGTCTAAAATCATTGAGAAAGCAGTAGCAAACCAATTACATGACCATCTGCATAGGAACGGTTTGCTTGAAGAGTTTCAGTCAGGATTTAGAGCTCACCACAGCACAGAAACAGCGCTGGTTAAAGTCTCCAATGATATTCTAATGGCTTCAGACAATGGATCAGCCTCCATTTGTCATCTTAGATCTTAGTGCTGCATTTGACACCATTGATCATAATATTTTATTACAGAGACTGGAACATGAAATTGGCATTAAAGGAACTGCTCTAAGGTGGTTCAAATCCTATTTATCATATAGATATCAGTTTGTACATGTTAACAATAGCTCTTCCTCACGCACTATAGCCAGTTATGGAGTCCCATAGGGTTTGGTACTTGGACCGATCCTCTTCTCTCTTTATCTGCTTCCTTTAGGCAACATTATCAGGAAACACAGCATCAATTTCCACTGTTACGCAGACGATACTCAGCTGTATTTATCAAATGAAGTTAGTCAGATAGTCAGATTCCAGACATGTCTTGAAGACATAAAAGTGTGGATGACCCATAAATTTTTACTTCTAAATTCTGACAAAACTGAAATTATTGTACTCGGCCCTAAGCACCTCAGAGAAACCCTATCTAATAATCTAATCAGTCTGGATGGCATCACTTTTGCTTCCAACTCCACTGTAAGAAACTTTGGATTAACCTTTGACCAGGACATGTCCTTTGTCCCTCACATAAAGCAAGTCAGTAGGGCAGCTTTCTTGCACCTGCGAAACATTAGGAAAATCAGAAACATCCTCTCTCAAGAGGATGCAGAAAAACTAGTCCATGCATTCATAACTTCTAGGCTGGACTACTGTAACTCATTATCTGGATGTCCAAACAAATCTCTGAAAGGCCTTCAGTTGATTCAGAATGCTGCTGCACGAATATTAACAGGAACTAGAAAAAGGGATCACATCTCTCCTGTGTTTGCTGCTCTTCATTGGCTGCCGGTAAAATTCAGAATAGAATTTAAAATCCTTCTTTTAACATATAAAGCTCTTACTGGCCAAGCTCCATCATATCTCAGAGAGCTCATACTTCCTTACTGTCCTAGTAGGCCACTCCGCTCTCTAGATGGAAGTTTACTTGTGGTTCTTAGAGTCTACAAGAGTAAAACAGGAGGCAGATCTTTCAGTTATCAGGCTCCTCTTCTATGGAACCAACTTCCAGTATCGGTCCAGGGGGTGGACTCTTTAGCAATTTTCAAGACAAGGCTTAAAACTTTTCTGTATGACAGAGCTTATAGTTAAAAAGTTAAAGTTCATTTAGTCTTTAACTATGCTGCTATAGGCCTAGACTGCTGGGGGAAGGACTGAGCACCTCTCTCTCTGTCTCTCTCCCTCTCCCTCTCTCTCTCCCCCCTGCATGCGCCAACATACCAAAAACCATGTTCCTCCGAAATCCCAGTTTCTCTCAGTTCCAAGCATGGGCACTGCATTTACTAACCATGTTTTCCCAAAGTCTCTGTCTCTCCCAGTTCCTCTCCTCTCTCTCCCTGTCCTCATCCTGCAGGTGATGAATCAGCACCATCCCATGTTCCTGCAATGCCTGCTGCTCCCACATCTTCATGAATTCCATACAGCATCATTCCTACGAACTTCATGCAGCATCATGTTCCTGCCTACACCTGTTTGAATATCCCCTCCTCCTGCTCTCTTTCTCTCCCTACTCTACCCAACTTTGCCCCCCCCCCCCCCCGTCTCTCTCTCTCTCTCTCCCCCTCTCTCAACCCAATCGGTCGAGGCAGATAGCAACCCCCCCTGAGCCTGGTTCTGCCCGAGGTTTCTGCCTCTTAAAGGAAGTTTTTCCTTGCCACTGTCACTGAGTGCTTGCTCATCAAGGGATCTGTTGGGTCTCTTTAAATAATTTTATAAAGAGTTTGGTCTAGACCTGCTCTATATGTAAAGTGCCTTGATGTAACTTTGTTATGATTTGGCACTATATAAATAAATCTGATTTGATTTGATTTGATTTTGATGGTCTTTCATTCCACTACATATTAACAGGCCAAGTGTGTGTTAAGCAACCAAACACTTTCAAAATGTGAAAACAATAATATTTATAGTTCAAATATGATCTATTTTCAATGACTTGATTATGAGTCAATGTTGTTTTCACCATGTAAAGTAAAATTTGATATTGCAAAATTTAATAATAAGAAATGGAATACAAACAAATGATTTGATTGTACTTGTATATCCATGAATGAATACTGGAGATGGGCCTGGGGCCTTTCTGTGTGGATTTTGCATTCTCTCCTCTTGCCTGCGTGGGATTCCTCTGGGAACTCTGCTTTCCTCCCACAGTCCAAAGACATGAACGTCTAGGTTAATTGTTGGCTCTAAATTGCCCATAGGTCTGAGTGTGTGTGTGATTGGTCTCTGTGTGTCACTATATATTAGCCATCCGATAGACTGTCTAGGCCAGGTGTATCCCACACTTGCCCAGAACTTTAGCTGGGAATGGCTCCAAATGAAATGAATACCACACACTGTCTGGATTACAATAATAAATACTGTCTATGAAATTTCCAGAGACAATAATAGATAATGCCAAGAAAAATGCTATTATTTGTTCCATTCCAACTCAACTTCATTTTTTGAGTGAAGAAATAAACAACAAAAAATAAATGCTACAGGTAGACCAGACAGCACAAGTAGAATCATATCCCATGTCCAGTTTCTATACAGCAGATGATTATATATATATATATAAACAGTTTATGGATGATGGACAGCGATTGCACATTCAGCAGTAAGACAATAAATATATCTGTCAACTACAAAGGACTGAATAGCCATTATTTATTTTGAATACACATCCAAACAATTAGAGCTGCCTGTAGTTGCTAGTTTAGGGCAGTGGTTCCCAAATGGGGTTACGCATACCCCTGGGGGTACTTTAGGGCACTCCAGGGGGTGCCTGAGATATTTTAAAAATATATGTTTTAAAAAAGTATTTGGAAGAATATGTTTTGATGGGATTTACATCCACAAGCTGCAATCCCCCATGGCATTGTGTTTTTTATGTGGGGAGAAAGCCAACGGTAGCCAACAGTAGCATTATCCACTTATCAGGAAACTCTCCTGGAAGAGTCATCTGACCGTGGCCTCCAGATGAAGGTTACACCATCCAAACTCACACAGTTTTGGGTGTGTGTGAATCAGGAGCACCCTGGCCTGGGACAGAAAGCTTTGGAGCAGCTACTACCCTTTGCCTCCACATATTTACGTGAGACCTCCTTCTCTACAATGACTGTGATCAAAACAAACCAAAGGAACAGGCTGTGCTTGGGGAAAAGCTTGATCACACCTGCTACCAAGAATGACCAAGATCCTCAGTGAAGCACAAGCCCAAGTCATCACTAAAATAATGCAATCCTCTGTGTTAACAGTTTGTGAGTTTGAGATGCCAGTCTGATTTTGATCCTTAAAGATATTAGATACAACATTTATTTTTTGTGAATATTTCTGTGCACAAATATATGATTTTTTTGTGTTTATATGTTAACAATTGAGTTCATGAAGGGAAAGAGGACACTTTAGGTTGAGGTTTATTATGTGCCGAATTCTTCATTTATAACCAGGTAATTATTTCTTTTTTTACAGGTCCTTATTTATTTTTTATATATTTTTATTTCCAAATGAGATAATGCAATGTTTTGCACAGTTGCAAAGTTTAATAAATCAGACACTGATGACATAGTCTTTGGATCTTCTTTTTTTTTTTTCAACCCAAAATGCTTTGCGCTTGTTAGGGGGTACTTGTTAGGGCATAGCCACTACAATGACCGTAAAATCTAGCACGATTCAACACTCATACTTCATGTAATGTGACATAATTGAAACATTAACCTGATATATACAGCAAGCAAAGGCTAGCTGCCATAGCATAAAGGTATTATTGCATGCCTGCAGCATGATGCAGACATGATAAGCTGATGCTTCATATTCACAAGCATGGGGCAATTAATATTGTTTATGATTTCCCACAAGGTCAAAACTGCTTGATTTAATTTCAGCTATTTCGACTTGTATTTATTTGTACAACAGGTAATTGATATTTAGCTAACAGCTTAATTGATATATATTAACATTTTAGTACACTTCTCTTCTACACTGAGTGGCAGCTCAGCCAAAAAGGGCAAATGGGCTCTTAGCCAGGCAACAATAACCCGTACCTGTGCATGTCCCTGGCTCTAACCTGTCTGTTTTCGTAACCTGATATAAATATGTCTGTGCAGGCTGGGTTCTGACACATTGTTTGTTAGCCCATTATCCCATTTCATCAAAGCGCAAAAAACTATCAATCTCATGGCAGACTGATATGGTTGCATACTTTGTCATTACCTTATTAGTTTAATAAAGAAATCAATAAAGAAAAATCAATAGGATATGTTATCTTCCTTTTCTTTTGTCATAGCCACATGTAGGGGGACTTAGAGGTGACAACTTTGTGCCTGCAGTTATGCAGTATATCACAGTCCCCATAAACTATTGATTTTATGATAAAATCTTTTCAAACAATCAATAGCAATCAAGGGTACTGGTCAAGAGTGTGCCATGATAAAGCAGAGAAGAATAGGAGAGGTGTGAAGGTGATCAGTCAGAGGTGGAATAGACTTGAAGTGGACAGACTGTGGTTCATGGACAATTAATAGAAACTGAATGGTAAGTGGTTCTTTGGAACATTAGGGAGACAGTATAATGTTAATGGTTGCATTTCAGTTGCTGCTTTTCTAAAATTATGCTGCTCTTCTGAATTACGTGAATAAACTTATTACCTTTGACTACACAATCACACTGTGACAGATAGATAGGTAAGTGGCTGTTGGTAACACAACACCAATCTCACTATTCTTGTCTGTGAAAGGAAGCATCTATCAGCAGGCCATGGTGGACTCGTCAATCACATGCTGAGCACCTGATAAAGACAACAATTAGGAAATACGAGGATGCTGTTTACACATCCTTGGACAGGACGGGACCAGCCTCAGGCCCCTCGGCTGTGATGACGGAGGAGGATGGCGTCCAAGCAGGAGGAAATGAAGCAGTTGATAGTTGAGCCTTGCCTTTCTGAGCCCATACCCTCAACTGTCTTTTTTGTGGTTGGGGGAAACGTGACACCACACAGACCTTTGTAAAAACTAAAGCCTCTTACCTCACTTTAAAGAGTGTAATCACAGTCTGTACATTTTTAAGAGATTTGTTTTGATAACCCGCATACATGCTTTAAAGCTATCAAATATAATTGCCCATCATATAAAAGCTGAATAGTTAGTACAGCTACCACACAGACTTTATGCTGAGTATGAGAGCTGGATTCAACTTCAACCTAACTTGACTTACCATTTGATCTTTGCCATTCTCCTACTCTTTACATGCCTCCACTGTCAAACAAAAAACACAAAAGGGCAAGAAATACTGTGGCCTACTTCATTTGATTTTGATATATTTGACTTATTTGTTATATTTCTGTTTAATCATGAAAAGGAGTTCATATTTATAAAACCAAATCTGTGTTTGTGTCATACCCTTCCCAATATTATCCAATCTTCACCCTGGATCTTATTGCATCTTTACTTCATCTAACTGTCCTGTCTTGTTTCAATGTCTTTTTTGGTCAATTAACCTGTGTCATTTGATCAACCACCAGTGCTCCTCACCACAGCAGCAAAAGCTGAAGCACTCTGAAGCAGCTTCACCTGGAAGAAAGAAGAGCTACTGTTTTTTGATGGAGAGATCCTGTCATCTGATGTTGATTGCTGAAGTCAAAAACAGTATCTCCAGGACAGAGTGCACCAAATGTCTTTAAAGGATTAATTAATTGGATCTTTGTTGCTTCTGTTTTCTCTGTTTCAAAATGTTAACTTGCACCCAATAACATTGGTATCTTTACAGGCCCCAAGAAGCCTGATCTGGTTGACTATAATATCAACAAAATGCCTCACAGGTGTGGGATCAGGGTATAGGTTGAATCACTATTGTAACTGAATAATATAGGAGGATGAGCAAATATTTGACAAAGAAAGCATAGTATAGCTCCTGTGACCACTGTGTGGCCCTAATGTTTGTCATGGAGCCTTGTACTAGCTCTTTGATAAGCAGAAATGATAGGCAGGATGCTGAAGAGTGCAGCATATTGTGGGGTCAAATCATAGAATCATATTGGAAAGCTGAGCTAATCTTGGCAGCAAGGTCACACAGTCTCCAGATAGCTGCCTGCTTTAGAGACTTACCACTCACTAATTGAAATGTTGTGATAAATTTCCTGTGCAGGTCATTTGTACTTCCTGCCAAAGCAGGGGCCAGAGGAGCAGAGGGAAGTAGGTTAAGGAGTGGGGTAGGGGTCTTTATAGTGTGGTGTTATTTGTTGGCTGTGCTCAGCAGGACTTTTGTCTTCAGAAATGCATTTTGCAGTGCTTTAGATCTTAAGGCTTATTATCTTATCCCAGGCCTCAAATCAGAATTTGACTCAGAGGTCAAAATGATCTACAGTCAGATAGCATTTCAGAACTCTACTGAGACAAACCATGAAGGCACCTGAAACCTTGAGTCAGTAATCTCAGGGCAAACAGACTGTTCTTTTTATGGCTTTTTTGTTTTGGGTTGGGGTTTTGTTTTTGTTTTTTTACATTTTGGGAACATGTTCAGCTGTCAGAGCGTGTTCCGCACCTATCAAAAGTATTTTGTTGTTTGACAATTGAGAGCCACTATACATGAAATTATCATCACAGAAGCTGATAAAAATTTTGCTCTTGTATGTTGCAAGGTTGTCATCTCCGAGATTCCAATTACCCAATTTACAACACCTATAAATGTATCATAACTACAGATGAACTTGCTTGTACAATTTTTGTTTTTCTTTTTTTTAATACACATTTTTTTTGCCTTGCCAAGTACGATCTTGGTCTCAAGATGGACCATTTCCATCCAGTTTGGCTATAGGTCTCAGAGACATTTTTGGAATGGACTTCTTTCCTCTCTTCCCTATAATCTGTTTGCTGAAGACTTAACTTAAAACTGTATTTTGTTCAATTTGCACATCAAGTAATATTTCTGATTTTGAAGATGCAACAAATTCTTCTACCAGTGAGATGAAATAAAATGTACTTGTTGCTGATCATTCCTCCTCTACGCTAAACTCATTCTCCTTGGTTTGCATGACAAACTGCTTGACTGCAGGACAAGAGGAAGCGCCATTCAAATGTAAATTAATAGTGTGTTTCAGTGTGTTTTACTGAGTCAGACAGACATTTTGTGGCCAAACAGTCTTCCATGACATCAGCAGTGACATCTAACATGATTCTGTCTTTGTGATCACAAAGGCTCCCGCTACTAAGGAGAAATGAACAGCTGTAAGATCTCCTAATAGCCATAGATATGCTGATCACCTGTGAGTTTAGTGGAGCATAAAAAGTAGGACACACATGGAGATACCCAGGCAACAATGGACCACCCAAATGGAATTGCTTGTAATCTGTTGTTTAAAGGGTGGTTTGACATGTAAACTGATGATTTTATTGCTTTTATTGTCGTCATTTATTGGATTAAGGAGAACCTGATTACAAGGCTGCATCATATGAAAACAAAGCACTTATTATATAAATATTACTTTTCATTATATGTGTGTATATGTGTTCCTTACAGCGAGGCTATGTTCAGGTAAAGTTGCTTTGCCATTATTTCTATCTCTTGTCTCAGAAAAATGGGTTCATAGGAGTGAAATAGTAATATCATTCATGATCCTCATATTAGGGAATTCTAGTCAGCTATTTTTCTGAAACTTCTTTTCTGAGTGCTTTTAAGTTTTAAAGTGTCAAAAGAATTTAAAACAATGTAATAGTAGTATTAGCTCTATTCGTTATACTGAGATGACTGCATTTTAAGTTCATTCATTCATTCATCTTCTACCGCTTATCTGTTTTCTGGGTCACGGGGGGGTGCTGGAGCCAATCCCAGCTCACATTGGGTGAGGGTGGGGTACACCATGGACAGGTCGCCAGTCTACACAGCCAACACACAGAGACTGACAGAGACAAACACCCACTCACACTCACGCTCACACTCAGACCTACGGACAGTTTAGAGTCACCAATTAAACTAAACATGATGTCTATGGATGGAAACCAGACTACCTGGAGGAAACCCACGCAGGCATGGGGAGAACGTGCAAACGCTGCATAGACAGGCCCCACGACCTTCTTGTCACTGTACCGCCCTGCATTTTAAGTCTTGATTAAATTTCACAAATTATAAAAATATGTATTTTTTTTAAATAATAAAATGTGATTCACTTAATTTTTTGATAATATAGTATTGTTCATACAATAATATCAAAGTACTACTTCTTAACATAATATTAAAGTAGTATTAATTTTTTTATTTACCAACATTTGCTATTGACCAGTTTCTTAGCTTTTTTTTTGTGAAGTCATGGGAGAACTGTTTGCCTTTTTTGTGGGGTGTTTGGTTTTGGGGCAGGGGCATGTGGGTAAACAGTTGACATAATAAATTTTATGTATGTTTTTATTTGTGTGGGTTCAATGTTGAAATAATTTCCAAACATTAATTTTTCTACTTGTCTTATAAATCTGCTCTTTTACGCTGCTTTATCAGGGCTCTTAATATCACGTGTCACTGGATAACACACAACAGGAGAGAAAGCTCCTCACTTCCACTTCACTACATGTCAAAAAGCTCAAACAAATATCAAACAGGCAGCCAGTGACCCTCTTAGATTGATCCCCTTTGACACAAGCTTTGAAATTATCCATAAAAACAACACTAATCCCCTCTAAATAATCCAAATCCTGTTCAAAGAAAAAGAAAAAGCTGAATAAATCCTTGAATAAAGATACATCTGTCAGTGGTGAGTGGGGGTGCAACTCTTTAAACAGAGCTGCTTTGGAGGTGGATTCATGTCATCCGCAGTAGAACAATTGGGTGAACAACTCCCTTATGGCCCATATTCAGCCTGGAAGCCATGTGGCTCAACAAAGCCTGTTCTGCCTGCTGCCCACCTCCTCTCACTGTCCCAGCAGCATATTGTTAACACTCAGCAAGACTCTGCATTGACTCAGTGACCCCTCTGTCTGGTGGTGATGGAGCCATATTATTAGCTTCTGTAAAGTGAGAGAAGAAGGAGTCCTGTCCACCTGGATGTGGACAGGGGAGCTTTTGTCTTTTATCTAATCCAACACAATTTCACCACAGATCTGAATGTGAAGGGACAGTCTGGCGAGGCGGGCTTATTTGGTCATGGAGACATGTCAGGAAAGTAATAAAAGGATCGCTAGGATACAATACACACAACCACAAAAAGGCCTCCCGGTAGGGACATTCAATCAACAGCAACATATATCAGATTCCCTCTATGTTCTTGCTGATTACTGCTGTTTACTGCTAGCTAATATTGCTTTTGCTGGTTTCTCTATCCAGTTGTACATTGAATAAAGCATTCAAGTGATTTCCTAGTTTCTTTGCCCATTTCCATTAGTTTCAAGTAAATATCTATATCAAATGGTGCAGGTGTATTATTATTGCCAGTTTTATTTTAAGCACCCTAATTTTGAGGTTTGGAATATTCTTGTTTAGGAACTCCTGACCCACAGCAAGGAAATCATCCAGAGAATTATCACTTTAGTTGGCGGTTAACAATGTAGTATAATGTGCAAAGAAATCCAAGCAACACATTTTGACAATAACATGGCCACAGAAGCTGTTGACGCAGTAAGGTGTACATTTTTTTCAGGGGATCACTGCAAAGGAAGAATTCCCACCCTGCTCCTCAAATATAAAAACCAACACTTTCTGTACCTTGGTTCAGGCTTAACAACCTCAGCCTTATTAAACAGATTCACTAAATAAGGACAGCATGTAGTCATTACCTGAAGTTATTTGAATTAAACTGAGTGAGACAGATGACTTTCAACAAGCTGACAGGGTTCAGTGTCTGGTTGCTAGAGTGACAACAGTACTTGCAGTAATTGTAATGATAAAAATGATAATCAAACAGGGTATATGGTTTGGTTTTAGTCCTTCATCACATGGTTTAGGGCAGGATGCATTGGATTAAGCATCGTCTAATGCTGTGCAAGTTTCTGCATCATAATATAACAGGGATTGAGTTAATAAATTAAATACTTACAATGTTAAAAATACACAAAGTAGAAGAAGGGAACATGAAGCAGAATCTCACTCTCTCTTGTTCAGCCTATCATCTTTGATTTTAAACTGCCATTCATCTAACATTCCAGTGAGCTTCCAGTGTGATTGTTCATCTTGTGTCTATGTTTTGACCTTTGGGGTGAGTCATCAATCCATCAAAGTGTCTGAGTCCCAGACCCTGAGAAAATTTCCATCCATGCAGTAAGCATTACCAGGTTTATTTATCCACTATAGGAAATGACAAGAATACCAATCCATTCACTTATCTATAATCAATCAATCAATTGCATAATGACTACTAAACATAAGGAAATATAGTAGTTAATCCTGCACACAATGGCAGCATCACACACTCAGCAATGAAGGTGCAAGACGATCAGGTTTAAGACAAAATTTTCACTAGTCCTTAAATCATATGGCAGATTTGACTTTTCATTCACATGACATTGTGTTCAAATTTACCGGTGTCTGTTTTTCTCCTATTGTTCTAACCAATCAACAGGAAGTGACATGTCAATTCAACAGTTTCAGTCAAATGAGAAGCTGTGGTGTTTCCCCAGTTTGAAATGCCCCATTCCCACTGTAGAGCTCTCCTCATTGTTGTTAACTACGGATTTGTGGGTTATAACTAATGCTGGTGCTACAATTCACATTTCTCACTGTGGAGTCTTGCCTGGAAACATGCCAAGCTGACAGTCAAGGCAATGGATGAGTCACTGTGGCACAGATGGGTGCCTGAGACTCTAAACAGCCTTCTATGATCAAACTGTTGTCCTGAGTGTTTACAATGACAAATGGCTGTGTCTTTGATTGAGATTAGTGAGGTGGGGCTTGGGCCTGTTTGATGAACCAGAAAAGGAAATGATTACTATTGGGCTTGTATCGACTGCACTGCTGGTGACACTCTTGCTTCATCCCAAAGGTTAATTGGACTTGAACCCTGAAAATCAAGAGGTCAAGCAGGGTCAGTGTGACAGCAGGTCTTTCTGGGAACAGCCCTCTCAAATGGCTGCTAATCAGATTTGTCAAGGGGTTTTCCTTATGATAATGCCTTCTTGTGCATCTACATTGCTGCAGCAGCACACTATGGTATTCAATCTCATATAATAACATTATCCTTGTGAACTGCATGAGGGCAATTATATTCACTTATTTGCAATGAAGAAAATGTGGCTTCCCTGCTGTTTTCCTGATATTTGTGGTGGTGTTGGCAAGCATTTATTGATGTTTGCACGTGTGGCAATTCAGTTTGCTTAAAGAAGTTAAAGGGATATGATATGGATTTTGAAAGAAAGTTACTTTTGAAAGCATGATTGTTATTTGCCCAGCTGACGTGACACAAAATTCTGGGGATGAATAGTATATATGATTCAATGTGTGTGCGTGGGTGTGTTTGTGTTTAAGTTGACATTATTACTGGACTGGGTACGGAAGAAATAAAACAACTTTACTAAGAGCAACTAATAATTTTGAATTATTGAAGAATTTTATATATCAATGAGTTTAGAAAATATAAAAAACAATTATTCATAATTAATCAATACCATATAAAGCCACCAAACATTCACATTGTCAAGGTGGTCACTAAAATAATTGGCATCAAATTAACTGACTTATCTCAAATTATTTACAAACATCTAAGGCTCAGGGCATCTGAGCATCCTCTGCAAGCAAAATTTGAGCTCCTACCCTTGGGAAGGGGATTTTGACGACCAAAGCCAAATCCAATAAGATGAAAAATTTAAATAATCTTTCATCACTCAAGCCATCATACAGCTAAATCTGAACCTGATGTCTGATGATATTTTTTTCAGGACATTTTCTTGATTTTAGTAGCAGTGCCCTTTAACGTATTCCTGTGCTCATGAATTTTGGTGTTGCTTATGTGTTTTGTCTGAATCTGTGTGATTATTATGTGTTCATTGTTTAATGGTTTCACCTAGCTGCAAAGCTAATTTCCCTTAGGGAACAATAAAGTTGAAAGTTGATATCAGGTGAACATGGTAGGACATGTTCATAGGCGTGTGCACTGCCATGTGAGGATATACTCTGCTTCAAAATATATAGAGGCTGATCCCTTAATGTCCTCAAACTGTATTAAAACTATACAGCTACTCAATGGAAAAGATAGTCAATGGTGTCTTTACCATAATTCTGTTCTGTATGTCTGAACAGTTTCTTGTGTTAGCATCTATTACAAAGTGTTTTTTTTTTTTGTTTGTTTTTTTGCATTGTGGTGGAGTATGATTGAAAAAAGAGTTTAGGGATTTTGGAAAATGTGATGAGAAAAGCTGATGAAAAGTTGGTGCAGGGAGACTGCTTTTTTGCTGGCTGTGTGAAGAGTTCTGTGACTTCAGTTTTTGCAAATGATTGGTTGCAAAGTGTGAATGACAACTGAATGAGTATCTCATCCAAAGGATATGAACAAGGTCTCGGGTCATTGAACCTGGCTTGCAGTGTAACAGTCCTATACCGTAAACCTCAGCCACCTCCTGGAGTCTTCATTACTGTCAATTCTTGCAACCTGTAGTCCAGTTTAACTGAATGGACTGGAGGTTGTGGGTTATGAGCTGATGTGAACTAGGACTCACAAACAATGTAGAGACTGAGGATGAACAGATTATGAAGAGCTTAGATCTTTAGAAGTTCACGGTCAGACAAATTAGATGAGGATGATTTACTTCCGTGATTAGCTTAGTCCAGAAGTGGACTGAGAAGTGAAGATGACAGCTCAACACATATGATCAGTGACATCACAAAGAAGCTCAGAGCCACAACTGAAGGTTTGAAGGAATCAGAAGTAACGTACTCTGACTGATATACACAATAAAACTAGTATTTTATAGAAGCATCAGAATGGGTTTTTCAGGCTGACAATTTTGTTAGCGACTTTTAAATATTATTTAAATTAAAATTTTGCAGTTAGACACCATGACCACTAGATGACACCATGAGATAACCTCACTTGTTTATTTATTAATTATTTTTTTTAATTTTGTGGGTAATGTTAACATTTTTATCAAACACATATATAGTATGATGCTTTTTAGTATGAGAGACGAGCACAACGCAGAGGCTGTATCCAGCTGTCTGATGCAGGTTTGGCTTAGAGACGTACACACTATGTGAGAGCAAAAGCAGGTCTTATCGGGTCTCTTCAGATCGGCAACCATCAGTTGTCAGTGAATTTTTTTTTTTTTTTTCTGTTTTGTTTGTGATGCACACTGGTAAGTTAAAGGGTTGTGAGGCTTGTAGTTTATATGCTTAGGTGCAGCTTCCTCCAAACATGTGAACTGACTCCTAGGACATTGTTCTCTCTTGATCTGAATCTTATACCTATACTCTCATTTTAAGTGGAAAAAGTATTTCTATCAAGAACGATTGTTATTGCTTGTTTGAGTCCATTAAAAAATTTTCACAGCATGCTGTTTTTTTCAGTTTTGATGTATAAATCTTCAAGGCAGCTATTCCTCTCCATTTTACTTTTGGATTTGAATAAATTTGATATTGAATGTTGACTTTCAATCTCATCAGCATTACATTACTGTTGTGTGGAGCTTACTAAAAATATGTAACAAATAAAAGCAGTGGCTATACATGCATATAGTAAATGAACTGGTGCTGTCCTTTAAAATCATAAATAAATTTTAAATATTATGGTTAACTAGCTAATGTGGCTTCACATGCATCAGAAAATCATAAAAAACCAATGAAATAACCATATTAAAATGCTCTCTTCCATTACAAACACAAGGAATGACTGGTCATTTCTGAGTCATGCTATAGTCTTTTGTGTCTCTGTGTGTTAGGCAAGTTTATTTTCATTGTCCTGAAATATGGAGCTGGTAGAGGTTATGTTTCACAAATGCACTAGTTGTGGAAACTAAAGCAGCATATTTATGCAGAAATCTGTGGATACAGGGTGCTTCAGGCGCTTAAGCTCCTCCAATCCCTTTTTCATTCTCTGAATGTGCTGCATATAAAGCAATCCATTAGTCTTAGCTTTGCCAGAGATTTTAAGTGGACACCTGTCCATTAAGACCATCGCTTCAGCACTGGCTCATCTCTCAAATTATTTGCCCCGAATTAAATTCTCGCAAATGTAATGGAATGCATATTTATAGTATTTTCTGCCCATTTCTGCTAGTTTGGAACTGGACATCTAATTTCATCACTTTAAAAAAGAGCTTCTGCTTCATATTAATATGTTGTTGTATAGAGAAAGTGCACAACAGCGTTTACACAGGGTCCTCTCAGTCAGACAAAGAACACTTCACAGGTCTGAGAGGTGGCGAAAACGAAGACACATTCGCTAGAATGTGTCACCGTACCTTTGTGGCAATGCTATGTCATTTTTCATTGTCATAGACCGATGTATCACTCACACCTCTATGTGTGATATGTAAAAAAATATGTGTTATTGAGTGTTTAACATGCAAAATCTACAGTTTAATTTAGAAGAGACAACTTTAGTTTTACTCAATCTCAGTTTTGCTGCACATGAGCCTGAAGAGATTTAGGAAATTTCATTTTATTGTTACAGTAATATATTTTTTACTTTTATCCACAGATATCTGTTATGTAAGGTATTTGCTTTGAACTTGATTTTATGGCATGTATATAATTTTTTATTTCGAGCAGAGTGACAGAATAACTGAATATGACTTAATACATTTTGTGAGACAAATTGTATCACAGAGTTTAAAGAGTTTACAGGTCCTCTCCCATGTTTTATCTGAAGTGCTGATATCTATAAGATATCAAGGCTTCTCTCATGACCTCTAATAACAGATTGCACAACTAATCAGGAGACTCTTGGAACCTCTCCACTGGGTCCAGATGAATAGAGCTTTCGGCATGCCTGAAGGGGGTGAGTGATTCGTTGTTAGAGTCCTGATAGCTCATTTTGACGCTTGGCTTCTGAATACAGGCTGTGCACATTTCTCTGCAGCCTGAGCACCTTGATACTTCAACAGTATTATTAAAGAATCTAGACCTGCTTGGTTGTTTGTGGAAGTCTGTGTCTATGTGTTGGCCCTTGCGATGGACTGGCAACCTGTCCAGTGTGCCTTCGCCCAATGTGAGCTGGGATAGGCTCCAGCATCCTCAGCGACCTGGAAATGGATAAGCAGTAGAAGATGAATGAATGAATGGATGAATGACCAGTTTGATAATAAAAAAAAAGGCATGGACATCTACCTTTATATGATGTTAATCTTTAAAGGTGCGGCATAGTGGTGGATTAGTTAGCACTTTTACCTCACAAAAAGGTTTTGGGTTCAAACTCTGGGCTTGAGGACTATCTGTGTGGAGTTTGAATGTTGTCCCTGTGCCTGTGTTGGTTTCTTCCAGGTACTCCCACAGTCAAAAACAATGCATGTTTACTTTAATTGCTTTCTCAAAATTATAAGCGTGAATAGTCATTTATCACTTTATGACAGCCCTGCAATACACTAGTGACCTGTCCAGGGTGTTCCCTTGCCCAGTGTCAGCTGGAACTGGCTCGAGCTCCTCCTTTGACCCCGACAAATAAGCGATATAGCTAATGAATGGACCCGTGATGAACAAAAGCTTTTCTTTCACATTTTAGTGAATTGACCACAAACCACTTTAGTAACCTGCAGACCTCCGTGCAGAGCAGAGTTTTGCATTTGAATTTCAAGCTGTTTCACTTTCAGCACACATCATATACACAATTAATATCAATAGTAATATTAATAATGAAAGTAATGTGATTGGGTTTTTTTTTTGGTGTTGTTGATTTTCTATTTTCTTTAAAATTTCTTATAAGTAAATGCTGCATCTTCTATGTCTTTTGTGTCTTTCAAGTTACCCCCTGAAGACCATTGAAGTTTCTTGAATCTTCAGTCTTGAAGTTTAAAGTCTATGATCAGTGATGCAGTGAAAAATAGAAAGCCAGCAGCTCCCAAATGGAAGAAAACCAATGTTCACCACCTTCCTTATTGAACATTTGGTTTCAGTGTGCTTACTAAAAAAATGTCATTGTAGCTTTTCAGTCAGGTGAATGTTATTCAGTCATTCACAGTTTCAGCTACTGTGAGCTGAAGCAATAATACAGTATGAAATGATGAGGACGTAAAGTCTATACCAAGCAAAGGCGTGAGTGTGTGTTTCTTTGTTTGTGTTTTTGATATGTGTGTATAGATCAACTTAGACTTTACATATTAATCAATGACAAAACAGAGACTCCCACAGCCTGATCTCCACAATGCTGGTTTCGCCTTACTGGGGTCTAAATCAGGAAGGAGTGGCCATAGCAGAGATAAGATCAAGAGCCTGGTTGTTCCCTGCTCTCTGCACATTATGGCAATGAGTTTGAGGCTTATGGGGCTGGTGTGTCAGCCCAGTGCAGAGGCGTAAGCCCTAGTCATTCCATCAAGCCTGAAATTAATTAAACAAAGCCAGGCTTCAATCATGAGAGTGCAGGCCAACACTACCGGTAAATAAAAGGTATTGCAGTTGTTGTGTTTCATTTCTGTTCATTTTAATGAATGCAGTATTTGAGGAGCAGAGCCTCACATTAATAGGTGTTTTTACACAGCAGTTTGACCAAGAATGTATAACATACAATGTGGCCAGTTACAGGAGGAGGAAAAGGTGACATGATCAACTTTAGTCAGTTGGGGGATTCAGTGGTTTTAGTAATAGCAATTGTCCTTTATTCATCTAACTACCTGTGGATGTTTCAGTTTAAACTCCCATGTTGATATTTTTTCCATTAAATAGTTTTTTGAAATTGAAAACTAATAAGTGAGTAATGCAAATATGAATTTTGAAAAAATATATATATATATAAAAACGTTGCAAAAAATTACACACTGGCATGTTTGTTAAACATTTAATAAAATAATATTTGACAATTGTGTCAGGCCATTGTGTTCCATTGGAATAATTTATTGAGGGGAGAAAACTATATTTATTCAGAGTACATCATCACATTTACAATTTCATTTCAATGAATTAAAAAAATTAATCATGAGATGACACAAACAAACATTTATAATAATAAACACAGATGATGTTTACCAGGTTAACAATGTTTCTGTTCAAATGCTTTCAGACCAAGTTGTGCCTTGTTTCTCTAACACTCTCTGTTGTTTCCTAATAATTTCATAGTCTTGTTTTTATCTTTCTCAGTCTGGTTTTGTTCTTAGATTGTGTGACTACGTACAATTACCACCATATTCATATATGAGCTTGTGAACTACTGATTGCTGTGTGGATAATTATAAATCTTTATATATTAGTTAACTGCAGCAGCTATGAACAAATATATATGTGGAATCATGATAAAGAAGGAGAGACACTCAGTCAGTCAGCTGTACTCCTGTCCGGTGAACAGGCTCAAACAGGCCCTCTAAATAATGTGGGTGTAGGTGGGGGGGCTGTGTAGTGGGGGGTTGATGGATAGCTGCTAACTGCGGGGCCTGAATGCCTCACAATCCAGGTATAATTAACAGCAGCTATTTAATCGAGTGGCGGCTGCCAGCAGAGAGCTGAGGGAGGAGGCTCAGGCTGTCTGGCCTGGGAGGGATTGCAGCTTTGCAGCCTCTGCAGGATTTGTTTCACCTCTTTGTCTGCCCAGTCTAAGTGGCCTGACAGGCAAAATGTCTCCCAACCTGGCATTGTTATCTGGCTGAAATGGACCTGGTCCAATCGCATCTCTGTTCAATGCCCCTCCCTCTGCTCCCCTCTCTTTGTGCACTTTCTATTTGTTATGATCGTGTACATTGTATGACACCAGAATGTAACAGGACTATTTTCCTCTGGGCTTGGAGGACAGGGAATAAAGCAGCACACTGAGGGACTTACATGTGTCTGTAAACTTTACCACACATACATTGTAATATGTTTTTCTTTCTTTGAAGTAGTTGTGTTATCATTGCTCACTGTAGATACTCTCAGAGTGGGCAAGTGCAGCTAAGATGTTGTACTTATTAAAAGAAAGACCTCTTTCAGCTAATCAGTGGTTTTCTGAAACTTTTCAGTTCTGCAAATAAATTTGCATTAGCACTATTAACACTTATGTTAATAGTGAGCAGTGTGATGATGAAGGTCTGGCCGCCACCTCACGCTGTGACCACATGCCGTGGCCCACAGATTTAAATAATGTAAATAACAATTATAATCCCAAAGCTTTTCTGAGGTGTAGATGATCTACTTCCATGAAATAGAGTGGTTTCCTCAAGAAATTACATCATGCCAGTAAGATGATTTATTTTTCCCTTAATTGTATTATTAGATTTGTAGTCTGTGGTGATTTATCGGATGTGACCTTGCTACTCTCATCTGATAAATGTCAGTAAATGGAAGGGTATGTAGAGGGGGAACTCATACTGAGGCCTGGAGGGGGCAGGTGGTTTGGTCCCTATGCTGTCTGTGTTGGGATTGATTCTTTTATAAGCTCTAAGTGTAAGTTTGAAACAGTCTTTGATTTGTCAGCAGGTGGGATTATCATGAAGAAAACAGTGCTTCATTTGTCAGGGAGGAAGAGGAGGCACAGGGAGTGTTTCAAGTTACACACTTGGAAAACAGTTACTTTCAGGTCCTGTTTAGATCCATGATTACCTCCCCTGGACAATCAAAGTAGTTATAATGAAAATGCAACAAATCACCATAGAATCCATCAGCTTTTGTCTGGCCCACCACTACCCCACCCCTTCCCTGTGCTCTGAAAGAATAGCGCTGACATTTCAGCCTGAGAGCAGAGAATAGAGGCAGTTTGTAATGTGTGCAGCCTTGCCTTTTCTTTCTCCCCTTGTAGTAGTACTTAAGTGTCATGTTAAGCCTGAGGCAGGGAAGACTTGCATTGACCTACTCTGGCTCTCAGTTTGTGTTTACTGTATTCTGTGATGGCTGAAGCGCCAGCAGGCCTCGTCTCTTATCAGCACATGAAGTTGAACAGATTGGAGACTCAAATTTCCTCTTTAAGCCAATGTTGGTTTTCCATTGTATGAACCTCACAATAGTTTCACATACCCCAGAGCTAGAATTTCTCTCCTCTTTATTTTGCTGCATATTACCCTCCGTGTGAGCGCTGGCTATTTGCAAGCCAATAACGGAGTTGCCTAAAACAGGCCCCATTGCTATGGGGACATAGATGAAGGAGTAGGGAGTGTGGGGTGTCACGCATTTGAGGTGATTACTGTGTGAGCTTACAGTAGAAGAAAATAGTAAAAGATACCTGAAGCTAACAAACCAAACATCACACAAGAGGACAACAGACTTAATTATAATTAGTTAATGAACAAATTGTAATGAATTAGATCAGTGGACTAAGCTATCTATATTATTTACATTTCTTAGTACATATATATATATATATATATATAGAGAGAGAGAGAGAGAGAGAGAGAGAGAGAGAGAAAGACACAGAGAGAGATATGAGAGAGAAATGATATAGATATAGATAGATAGATATATTTTGACTTAGTAGATAAATAATTCATATACATATAGGAGAAATTTGTGGTCAATCAGCAGAGTATGTAAGAGCTTAAAATCAGTATAAGGTTTTGCCCATTTTTTTCAGTGAGTAAAGGAACATATGACATCAGAGTGTCATTGTCCAGTTTTTTCAGTAAATCTAAAACCAAGTGGCAAAACTGTATTTATTTATTCATTTAATTACTGATGGAGCAAATGACTCATAATGTTATTATGTCTTTTAAAACAGTTGATTCTTGGATACAATATTCCGTTCTGGCAGACTGTTGCTTTGCTATAAGACAGTAACAAATAATCTGATCCCATGACATGACAGGCTGGCCTCCATTACTACACAATAACACATGGAGTCCCAGAGAGTGCTGTGGAAGTGAAGAAGCAGTGGGGGGAGCTATAATGTTAGCTGCGTATCTGGATAAGTTATGTTAGGTCAGAACAGTGCTTTACAACAGACTCATGTTTGAGACATTAATATTCATTAACATATTTTATGATAATTGGGATGATTACCTGAGTTTCATTTAAGAGAGGGTGGATAAGAGATACAGACCCAGACACACACACACAAACATAAATGTACGACTGTAATTGATTTAATGTATTGACTAAGAAATGTGCAGCATAATACAACAACCATAAAAATACTGAAGATCTTATAAGTAAGCTACAATCCCCTCAATGGATCCTGACGATTAGGCTGTAAACCCAGACCATCTTGTCATGTTTTCATGATACTTTGCCTTAATAGTGCATGTGCAGTTTTTCAACAAAGCTCAATCAAATGAAGGTTAAAGCCATAAGTAGATTTAGCACATCACTAAGTTGAAAAAAGTCACTTCACAAATACTACTGGAAACTACTCCATTGTAATTTTGTACTCAACTTTCCCCACTTCATCAGATTTAAGCAAACATCGGTGTGTGTTTTCATGAGGCACCCCAAAATGTCTCCAGAGAGTTTAATAAAGAGATGATGGACCATCTTAGCCCATTAGATTTTATCAGACAAGTTTTGAAGTATTTGTGGCACCTCCCCTAACTCAAATATATGTTTTGATATACATATTAATATGGCTTTTTAAGAAATGGATGAATTTCAGCCATGTTTCTGATAAGCCCTTGACCGTTCATTGGTCCTTTAGAGGCTCACTAGACTCTGGAGTCCACTTCCAGAATGAGTGGATGTTTCCATCCTGCCTCAGTGTGCAGTGTTTTTTGCAGGATTAAAGCAGGAGATTCAGCAAGGCCAAGACAGGTGAGAGATAAGGGTGGATGGGAAAGGCTTGTATCTCTGTGCAATCTCCTTCGCTAAGCTAAAGTCTAGGAGTTGGCTCTGAATCTGTGGTATGGCTTCTTCAACTCAACTGCTATGGGATGTTTAAGTCCATATTTGGTACACCTATGTAGGGAGCCCCACCCTTGTATAGGGTGTTTTCTCCACCCTCAGACAAAAATAACAATGAATAATGAAAAACTGAATTGATAAAAAAATAAACAAATAAATAAATAAATAGTATTTGGTTCCAGTTGTTACCAGTGCATTATTGGAATAGAATTACAATCTATTAGAAAGTTAACATTATTATTAGAATCAGTTTATTAATTTTCTAAATATTTATTTGTGTGGTCTAGACAATCTCTGCTGCCTCTTGTGGCAAAAACTTATGGATCAACACCAGTTGTGATCCCAAGACCTTCCATTCCCCGAAGTCTTCCAGTGTCACTATTCAAGGCAGGTATCAAAACTGCAGTCCTATATGTCACCCTTTGTTGCCTGACACAGACTGGATAAAGATATACACAGACAGATATAAAACAGGGGGTAATAGGGAGGATAATTTGAGATGTAAAGTGTATGACAGATTGTATTTTGAAACACGTGTTAGAAAAAAATACATTTTATGTAAGATTTAGGAAATCTCTTTTTTTTGTGCTAAGCCAGAAAACAAATTTTCTGTTGTTTATGGGTACCTTGTAGCAAAGTACTTTCAACACAGAGGTAAACATGGAACGATGAAGAGACTGTGGAAACACTTAAACAATCTCTCATGATCATTCTCATGATTAATATTTGATCTGAGGAAAGGTGGTAAAACTGAAGCTGCAGATGGCTCCTTAAAGCATACTACAGGATTTCTCCAAACCCCCTCTCTCTCTATCTCTCATCTACAAACAAATGCTTTGATCAGCTAGTGAAAGGTTCTGGTTAATCAAAGGCAACAAACCTACCAAGTACATGCTGCAGGTTGGATCACAGCTCCAAAACCACTGAGGCACACACAGTCATTGTCCAGGTTCTTTCTCATTGATGGTCCGTGCCTGCTCCTAGTTTCTTCTCCTCTATCTCTGTTTTTACTCTGCAAGATCTTGATCTGACAGAACTACTCATCATGATCATCATCATCACTATATTTTACAATTAATTTTATTATTATTATTGGTGCCTCTAGTTTTGCTGTCGTTAATATCATTATTGTTACCATCATAACAACCAGTGTGGCAGGGCAATAACAGTAGCTCTTACCCTTCCCAGGTCATCATCTCCAAACCAGTCCAGCTCCTATCAGCCAGACTTTGCTAATCTGAACCATTACAATCAATTAACAACACCTAAATATTCCTGTGTTTTGTCAGCACAAGGGAAAAACATATGTTTTGTAGTGATCTACTTTTCTTCAATCTGTACAGCGTGTTTGACTCTCATTTCACTTTGTTTACTGTGCATTGAAACTATATAGTGGCTGCATCACTTACACCTTAAACATAAAATAACATAATTATTATATAAATTATTAATGGTCACACTGCTATACCATCAGCAAATTAATGTTTGACCAGGGGTCACATCTCAGTCACTCTTCACCCATCATTGTGTTGCTCCCTTGTTTGTTTGGTGCTAATGAAACAATTATGGTGGCGGGAAACAGCTAGTAAAAAACAAAAGCATCAGTGGGGTAAACTCCAAGTCCAAACTCTCTACCTGGTTCCTCAGCTGAGACAGGTTCAAATGAGGTCAGTGGAGGTGGAAAATTATCTGATTCTGTTCCTCCTAACAAAGTTTGCCTAGCGTTTTTGTGCTTTTGTTGAATTGACTGCTTGGCTTGATTTTGACCCCCAACCCCGCCCGCCTGCCTCTGCTTTCTTGTGTCTACCTAATTGCATTGTGATACAAACAGATTAGTCTGAACCTAAACCACAAGAAAAATAGGAGATTGTCAGGAGCATAAAAACAACAAAGAAGACATAAAAAAACATTGCCCAACTTACTGTACCCCGGAAATTTATGACAGAGTGATTATAAAACCCTGATAGATATACTGCAGGGTTGAAGAGCCAAGTCAGGAGAGCAAGAGGGTGATGACTGCACCCATGCCATATTAGAGCCTATAAACACAGAGAGCAAAAGTGAGTGTGGGTAAAACACAGAGAGAGTTTTCCAGTTTCAGAAGAATCTGATTTGTCTGTACTGTATTTGACTTGTATGAAAGAAACTGAGAGCACTGATCCTGTTTAAGTGAGGAAGTGACACTGGCTCTTGCTCAACAGTTACATTGTGTATGGGGAGGGGTTGCAGGAATAAAGTGTACCTGTCACAGGGCAGTCCTTCATATAAAGAGGGAGTCTGAGATGGTACCTCCCTGACATGTAGCAAATGAATTTGTATTGCTACATTCCAGCTTTTTATTGTGCTTCAATTTTATTTAAAGTTTGGAGGATGTCATAAAATCTTATTTCTTCCTTTCACCACCGACCATTTGGCTCAAAACCACTGTCTCTGGGGCGCTCTAAGTGTCTGTTTGTGCTTACCCGGTCCATAAAGGACTGGCCTGATTAGCTTAGCAAGAGAACAAATCAATATGTGCAGCTGAGCATGACACAGGCTTGATCAGAAATGCTAAATGTTTGCAGGAGGGCACATTGTGATGCACTTTGCACTGTGTTGCAATGTTCTGTTGATGATGTGTGTTCATATAATGTCAGGTCAGAGGATTTGAATAAATAAAAGTCTTCATTAAATGCTGGAGGTTACAGAAAATGACAAAGGCTTGACAACACTGAGTCCAGGTTTACTGAAGGGGCTATATTTTTGAAGAACTGCAGCTCCATTAACAATAGAAGGGAACTCATAAAACTAATCATACTTGAATTCTGTTCAGTGAAGGCAAGACGTCTGGTGCTGCCTCAGCCAATCAATGCATAGTAGACAGGATATAACTTGAGTGTTGTTAATGTCCATGTGATGTGGTATTTTTTTTGTATAAGACATATGGTGAGTGAAATAATCAGTCATTCCCATCACTGATAACTTTAATTCAAGTTCAGCTCAGAAATCCAGACTCCTGAGGACTGATAGACCATTTACAATTAGGACAGTGTATTCTTTCTTGTATTAACTGCTCAGCTTGGCACAGATCTTTAACTTTACAAGGCTGTACTGTGACACAAACATGTAATTAAATGTAAAGTTTAAGGTCTCCTTATTTTTGTTTACAAATTTATTTTTATTTAAATGTGATGATATACATTTGTACATATCCATAGCTCACAGACGCAGAGCTCTAAAATTTCCCATTTGGATAGATCAACCAATATAGATAGTCACTTTCTCATCTGAAAAAATATAAAGACTTGGTTCAGGGATATGAGAAAAGTCTTTAAATTAAATTAATTAATTAAATTT
This sequence comes from Remorina albescens, assembly GCA_034769265.1. Taxonomy (NCBI): domain Eukaryota; kingdom Metazoa; phylum Chordata; class Actinopteri; order Carangiformes; family Echeneidae; genus Remorina; species Remorina albescens. The sequence goes on from CM068485.1 coordinate 3,753,472, forward strand.
TCAAGCTTTCTTTCTCACTCAGAATTTTTACTGTTGCTGACATTTCGTTTGCAATACATTTTGGTAGATTTACGTTCCCCATGTTCAGACAAGTCACCATCCAATTAATCTTTGGTGTAACAGCAGATAAGAATACTTCTTAGTGTTTGATCTGTATAAGCAGATGCAAAGGTCACATTGGAACAGTACTCTGACTGTGACAAACAACCAGAAAAGTACACACATGGAGAAATGGTTGTTGTTGGCACTGAGCCAAAGAAGCCAAACATTAGCAAAACTCACTATGTCAGCCACTGCCATTCATTCATTCATTCATTTTCTATAGCTTATCCGTTTCCAAGTCGCAGGGGTTGTTGGAGAAAATCCCAGCTTACATTTGGTTAGAGCAGAGTACACCCTGGACAGGTCGGCAGTCTATGGCAGGGCCAGCCACTGCCAGTAACAAGCAAGCATTCAGCCTTCACAAGAGCACATTTCCTGCTTCTTTTGAGGATTCTAGCCTCTGATTCTGGTCTCAACTTCTCATCTGGGTCTGGGTCTGACTGATACTTAAACATGTAGCTTAGTCGCTTCAATGTGTCCTCCTCTAACTATCTTGAAAGTATTTTCCTGAATAAAAAAACAAAAACTGATAACCATTTAATAAAAGCAATATTCTAATTTCTCGTTTCTCTCAAAGATAAAAACTGAAAATTTGATAAGAAACAAAGTGATTCAGAGACCACTCAAAGGAAAGAAAGGATCAGATTAGGTTGTTGCCTTCTCACTTTAAATTTGCTCAGAGAGCCTGTGCTGCCTTTGTCACTGAGCTTTCATTGCCTCGTAACTTTCTTCAGTTTAGTTATCTGTAACAGAATGAGAGGAGGAAATGAGTTTCAAAGCTCTTGCTGAGAGCTCAGCATCTCTACATGGATCCCATGGTGCAACACAATGAAAAACCAACTTCTAATCAGCTGACTGTATAAACAACTAATTAGCTGTCTGCTGGCCCCTAATGATGTGCTGACAAACATGTGGAGTGAAACATTGGAACTGATAAACAGTAGGAGCTGACAATGTATTCAGAATCTTATCGCAGCTGAGCTGAAACAAAGGCTTGATTAGAAACAAACTGTTGAGTAAAGTCAGTCTGTTGTGAGGTCAGGGTGTGTATATGTGTACATGTGTTTGTTGAGGGGAAGGGTCTTAATACACTTCTTCTTCCTTCTCAACCAAAATAAATGGAGTGTTTGGGTCTGCAAGACCAATTTTCTACCTTTTCCTTCATACTCATTACTCATTGGCTTCAGCCTCACAGTAAAAAGGTGCTGAGTTTGAATCCCAGTCTTGGGGCATGTTTGTATGTTCTCCCTATACTGTGCCCCCGATGCTTTAAGTACTTTTGCCTGTGAGGCGCTTTATTGCAATTGCTCAACATGGCTAAAGGATTGTCTACTCAGTAGGCCTATAATATGATTTTAGAAGAAAGAGAAACTAGAATAGGAGGATCAGATTTCAGTCAGTTCTGACTGACAGTGAGTTTGAAGAAGATGATGACATTGACATCAGCTCCAAAACAAGCCCGTCAGCTGCCAGACCATCATCAGCCAGCAAGTACATATGAATTTAAAAAATTGAGAGATTAAATTTAGAGGAGTTAGCTGCCATCAGGACAGTGTGGGTATACTCTAGCACCTGTTTTCCAACTACGGATTTAATATCACTTTTGATGAGTTGCTGATGCAAAGCACAGTGTTGACTGTGGTCTGATGAGGTTACACCAAGATGTCCATAGTCAACATCAAAATCGACATTGACTCTGAAGGCCTCATTAGCCCCCATCTTTGAGAAATACTCCAAACTATTTAAGGTTCTTTGCTTCACTTTCTGGTGTTTTTCTGCCTTACCTCCTGTGTGATTAAATTGCCCTTCCCTAATTTGTTTCACCTGTGTTTCACTGTTTTCCCTCCCCTTGTGTATGTGAACATGCCCTTTTCCAGTGTTCTCTGTCAGTTTGTCGTCATTCTTTTGTGACAAGTGTTTAAGCCTTTTGCCAGGGGTCTGCGACCCAAGACTCCAGAGCTGTATGTGGCTCTTTCATCCTGTGGCTCTCTGTGGCTTTTAGAAAATACTGTGAATAAATAACAGCTATTTCATTTCAATGAATTTTATTCTAGGTACCTAATTTTTTCAGTGTAATAGTAATGTAGCTGGAGATTTAGGTGATCTTGTAACATTGAAATAAAACATGTTTTAATATTTTGTTGATCAGAATATGCGTTACCCCTTGTTTGCGTCACCTGTTGCCGAAAGACTGGTGAATTCTTTTGAGCTCTCGATCCCCTTAAACTAATCATGGACACATTAAAAAAAAAAAAAAAAAGATGAGGAAAATAGAAGGTCGTTTTTTTTTTGTCATATATGCAGCAAACTACAGCTTTTACATAGATAGCATAAGTGTAATGAAACTATGTATGCAGTGATTAAATATGATTGGTGGCTCCAGGTGGGTTTTATTAGATGGGAATCACACCCAAATGGCTCTTTTAATGCTGAAGGTTGCTGACCCTTGTGTTGAAGTGTTGTAGTGATGTCACCCCCAAAAAAGTGATTACATCGCAGGTGTAGCCATGTTACACATCTAGCCAACATATTAACAAAAAAAGAAAAGAGCAAAAGGAAACTGAGCATTTAACTAGATTTAACTGATCATAATACATCTTGAAGGTAAGAACTTAAAATGACGAAAAGTCGTGCATGCACACAGCCACACAGTGACAAAAACACACACGCACACACACACACACACACAAAAAGTCACCAACCGCCTCAAAGTGCCAGTTAAAAAGAGCCCTTCATCAACAAGGCCACTGAGTGTATCTGGATTGTACCACCACTCAGGTAAGTCTATAGCCTCTACTGAAACATTTAAATAGAGAAGTTATTAACCTTTGCTAGTCTCTCAAATAGACTTAAATGCCTGTATTCTCAATATCAAATTTCTGTACCTAAACACAAATACAACCTAAATAAAAATCAATAACACCCAAAAGAGTCCATACACCACCCCTCCTTTTGGTCTCACCCAGTAACATCACCACTCTATAAATAGGAGACTCACAAGCCCCCTTATTTCTTTTATTTTGTGCAACCTGCTATGAATGGTGAGTACCAAAGAAATGCTGAAACTATATGTAAACTTAAAAATACGTCTTATTTTAACCAACAAGTATGCAAGGTGTAAACTATAACTAAATATAATAAAAACTAAAAAACAAAAAACAATGCCCTACAACACTCTTTGTTTTGTTGGTTGTGTGCTAATAACCTGTGAAAGATTCACTTCATTCAACATAACTAAACCACAATATCAGACACAGTGACAGAAAATTTAGATCATCATTGGGGATATTGAATAAATGCTGTCAGGTTACCTCTATAGCCATTCATCATTCATATGAGATATGGAGGAGCAGGGGCAGGAGGAGGAATAAGTGAGGCAATTAATTTACTAGGCAGAGGTAGAAGAAGATATACCTGATGCAACACTATCACTTAAAACCTTTTTCTCAGGCCTCTGAAGCAGAAAGAGACATGAAATAAGAACCTTTGGATTTTCTTGTAAATCACTGTCTTTATCTTAATGTTTATCAGCATTATTGAAGAAATTCATACATGTAGAAATTAATCCATATATTCAATCCAGAAATGTGTTGTGTACCATTTTGATGCCACTGTTCTCTGTCTTTAAAATGTGATAAATAAGTAGGAATTAAAATGATTTAATTTGTCAGTGGAGAGATTTGCCACAATGGGAGGATTTATAACCAGCTGTAAGAAGTTAGGAGGATGTCTGTAGAACTGAAGGGGAGATAGAAAACAATGAACATAAGACCAAGGATTAATAAATTAGAAAAATGTCTTACTTTCACCACAACTCCCATTTAAAGAAGCTCAGTGGCTAATTTTCCAGTTTACCTCCAAAATACTCTTTTTATTTTTACACCAAGTCTATCAAATGTGTTTTCTTGTATAGTTTACAGTACAACAGTCAGTCAACAGACACACAAGACTAATTCTGTGTCCAACATCTGGAGTTATGGGGGATCATATCAAAGACTTTGATTTATTAGAAGCACAGTAAAGATGACCCCGGGGCAAGTGTGGGTGCTCCCTGCATTTCAGCAGGAGGGGGCTGAAGTCGGCCTGGTGTCACAGCTCAGCTCCAGAGCCATCTTTTACACTGAGACTGTCACTCTGCAGAGCTGGAGTGCTTCCTGATCAACTTTACTTCCATCAGTGCGTGTATGTGTGTGGGTGTTGCACTCAGTTTTATTGAGCAATCCATTTCACTTTGTGCCGCCTTTTTTAATGTACAGGACTTGGATGCCATTTTCTCAACACATAAAGCAACCAAGTCTCCTATTGAACATGTAGTGTTTGCTGTTGATTCCTAACCATGCACAGTTTAAGCCTCAGCCTTAAATGAACTCTGAGGAAGAGGACCTGCATTGCCACATACATCATTAGGCTGCATGTATGTGGTTGCTCAACAGGCGACAGCACACAAACCAGATACTAGGCCTTAATTTAAGTTGATACTTAGCAGCCTGTTGGGATACTTGCTGCATGAAGCTTTGTATGTAAGATCGATAATTTAAAAAATTGCTAAAAAGATGCTCTTTGTCCTTCTTGTGGATTTAAAATAGATCCAGCTGAAATCAGAAATATTCAACCCCCCCAAATATTTTAAGGATTTATCAATAAAAGCTTTTTACAAAGAGCAAGATTCTGCTTCGGATGGCTCCTTTATGAGTTGAATAAAATATAGAATCAACCCTTAAAATGTATGGTGTTGTATTTGTTTGTAACAGTATATATTTTTAAGATAGCCATGTCACAATTCTTCAATGCCTATTGTTGTATCAATTTTTAAGCCTTCTGCCAGTTTTTGGCCTGAAGTAGAGTTGAAACATAATCAAGCCTTTGGGAACTCTCCAATGATCTTTCATTTGCTTCATCTGGGATGCATATATAAACCCTACCCATGAAGGTAATCAAGGTGAGTTACAATTATGGGAAAGACAAAGGAGCTTGCATAAAAGTTTAGAGAGGAGATTATTTCATCACACCTTAAGGGCCTTTGGTATAAGAAAAATTTAACATTCCAAGAAACATGGGGAGCATTATAAGGAAGTTTAAAACTTATGGAACAGCTTCAACCATCCCTTGCTGTGGAAGAAAGCCCATAGTTTCATCAAGTTTCACCATTAGCAACTTAGTCAGCACAACTAAGAAAAACCCCTGTGTTACTGCAAAACGTCTACGAGATGACCTGATGAAAGCTAGTGCAAGTGCTTCTGTGGCAACTATTAGAAGTGCACTGAGTTAACCTTGACCATGAAGGGCATCAAAAATCGACTAGAATATGCCAGGAGGAATTTGGATAAGACTACAGAGGTTTATGGACTGATGAAACCAAACTGGAACTGTTTGGACATATGGACAAGCACTTATGACCTGAGTACCATCTCCATCGTAAGCATGGAGGTGGGTCATTTATGATGTGAGGCTGTTTATCTGTGGCAGGAACTGGCAATCTTGACCATGTACCTGACAGCATGGATACCCAGATATACTGGGACATTTTAAAAAGGAACATGGTACCTTCTCTTGACAAATTAAACCTTGGTTATAGTTGGATTTCCCAGTGATCCCAAGCACACCTCCAAGTCAACCAAAGCTGCGTTGAGAAGTAGATCCTGGAATGTCCTGGAGTGGTTTTCTCAGTCATGAGATTTAAATGGGATGACGGGGTTGAATTTTTCTGATTGCAACTGTAGATAAATTGATACTTTAATAGTAAATTTCACTGCATTCAAACACTGTTATACTGGCCAGAGTGAGCTGTTAGTTCAATAAAGGGGAGTACAACTAAGCTGTTAGCTGTCATAAATGATTCCTTGGTTGAAGCCTCTGTATGAGATGCTTTGATCAATGTTTTGATTTTTTTTTTAGCTTATTTTGGGGCTGTAGCTTACTCTTGTGGGCCCCAGTCTATTATATACACAGGGTTTTATGCTACATTACACCCTGCTGGACAGGTGACAGATGTTTAGAATGTGTGTCTTAAAGATGGACAAGAGATGAAAAATTACCATTTGCACCATTGTCCCACCATTTAGATCCAGAGCTGTAGGCTTCGATGAACTTCAGTAACAGTTTAAAAATCTCTTCTGTGTCTGAGCTCAGTCCAAGGAAAAATCTGACTCTCTCACAGTCCTAGACCTGGACAGGGTTGCTTTGCCATGGTTTCAGGATCCTTCAGACTGATGTTGGTTATAGGCAGAGTTAACACTGCTGGTGATTTGGTCATGCAGTCATTATTGTCGCCCTGACAACAAAGTATGACTGTCAAGTACACTATTGCAGATTGTATGGCAGGGACAAGCGACTCAAACTGTGAGGGTTTTGAGGTCTCAGGCCTGACTGGTCAGGGAGCTGTCCCAAGGTTGATTGGAGCAGTCGCCTCGTTGCCTCTGCTCACTGTCAGCCACACCACAGGTGTTAATTCATACCATTAATTATTCACTAAGTTGCTTGCTCTCTTCTGTGTTGGCCAGATGCCTCCCTGAACTGCCAGAGTGTGTCAGCTGCACACTGAACTGGGCATGTCACAGATGCAGAAATGAGACATAAATATTTTAGAAAATATACTGCTGGTGAGATAGGCTGCACATCTGACAGTGCTGCCATGTTTCAGCAAACATCTTCTGCTTTTTCTAAAAGCTGGGACAGCAGTGGAGAGACAGGAGACCCATGTACGTCCCTTTTCAACTGATTGCTGCTCTCTAATGAGCGTGGCGGATGGTGAATCTTTTCATGGCAAATTGTTGAAGACATCTGGCCAAGCTTTCTCTCTGATGCAGCTGAAAATGTCCCTCTAGATGTGGTTGGCATGGCAACCGCTAACTGCTATTCAGCAGCATTGCGGTTTGAAAGGTTTAGGGTCCATAGTTGAAAATCCATTTGGGCCTCTAGCCGAGCGTTCTGCACTCCACTCCTCGGGCTGTAGGTGCAATAAATACTCCCTCACCCAAGGAAAAATAGATTCTCTTTATGAATTGATGGCACTCATGGCACCAACATGTCTCTGTTGTTTGCCTTTGTCATAAGGGCCTTATTAGTGGTAACGCAGGGGAGTGGTTTGGGAATGGTAGTATCTTGAAAAATCTTGCCATAATGGAAAAGGTAAGAGATTTTTGTTACATTCTTATATAAGGTTCTTGGATGAGGATCTGTGTGAATTACTTTTTAGATTCATTAAAATGCAAATATAGAAAATTACAAAAAAACCCCAAACAAACAAACAAAACAAAAACAAAAACTGCACTGCTCTGAGCTACATCCAAGTAGCATTGAAGAGAAAGTCTGACTGTGTGGACAGAGGTGATGGTGAGGATAGGTGGGAGGAGAAGTTAGGGAGGCTAAGGTCCATCCCCATTGTTAGATCCCCACAACAACACTTAATGACCCATGTACTTCAGCTCAGATGAGACCCTCCATCCACAGAATTATCTGAAGGACACTGTGTTTGAGAAAATTATCTCATCCTCAGAGACAAAATTGCAGGGAACTTCATTACAGTTAGCATTCTTTGGACCTTTGCTGAATTTTATGTAGGAGAACCAAATAACCAAATGTGACAATGTGCACTTCGGTGTACACCTCTCAACACACACATACACAAAAAATGCATTAGCTGCTCTGCATTTTCTTTAATAATGTATTTCAATAAGTATGTAAGCATGTTTACATGCACAGTTAAGTCGAGCTATGGTTATAGCTTGATAAAGCCATCTCATTGGACTCCTGTCCTTCTCCCAGTATACATGCACAGGGCTTAAAGTTAAAAAAAAAAAAATCCTGAGCCTGAATTTTTTTTCCAGGGGGTTGGGGGTTATTTAGAAATTAAAGATGATAATGTTTAAATAGCCAACCTGTGTACTTTTGAATATCCACATTTATTTATTTTTTTAATTAAGTTATTTATTTATTTATCTTTTTTTAATATACAATTTCAGTATAATGTTGAGCATGTTGTAATGTTGTGTGTGCAACCTCTAAATTTTATTTTATTTTTATTTTACTTCACATATTTCACTTATGTTGTTCTGTATGGGCAGTACGGGGAGGGTGGGTGGGAGAAAATAAGAAAAATTATGCTTGTTAAACGTCTGAGATCTATGCTCTTTTTCTCAAATAAAAATATGATAAAAAAAAGATGATAATGTTAAATGTGAAACTCAGTCAAGCTAATTAATTTGAGGAATTATTCTATTGGCAACAATTTAATTCAGTAAAGGACAATTTATACAAACACAATTTGTAAACAGTTACAGTGTAACAGTAAACTATTTTATTCTGATTCTAAATACAAAATAGGAAATAAATAACCAAAAGGCTTGTCGTTCTCTGCCCCTCTCTTCTATCCACGCCCGGCGCCACTTATTTCTAAGTCCTTTGTCTGTTGTTGGACGTCTTGCCCTGGCTTCATAAACTTACTCTCCATCATCTCAGTCACTTCGATTTAAAAAAAAAACGCCGGCTTGGATGCTGCGTTCACGAAATCGAGAATTCTATAGTCCAACTGGGAAATTTCCGACTTCCGATATCATTGCGTTCACGCTACAGGTTAACTCGGAGGAGAAAAATAAGTTTGGCATATTTTCACCGTTTTCTGAACACTGAAATATTTGCAGCAGCCATTCGTGTTTATTTTGGAAGCAGTAATTTCCGAGTTTGACAAGTTAGAGGTCATTTTTCCCAAGTTGTTTAGAATGCAGCATCACCTGGTGCTTGATCGCAACTAAATTTCCAACACCCACCCCCACCTTACTTCTGATTGGCTAGTGATGTTAGTTTGGTTGAGAGGGAAAGCTGCGTTGCTCTCATTCCATTGGTAGGTGAAATCAAGTGACTGCTCGAACCTGACAAGTTTTCTTTTTTTCAATGTTGATCTTTTTTTTTAATCGCAGTCCAGCAACACTCGCCGGAAATCTGGCACAGTGCCGGAATACTTTAAACCCTGCATGCACGGGAGTGAAATCGATTTATTTGTGAAAATCATGTCGCCTCCGCTGAGATAGGTGGCGATATACACTCTTTCGGCTTGTGGGTAACGAGCCAATACCGATTGACCTATGACGTCACAGACCACAACAGAGGTGGAAAAAAAAAAGACCGGTGAGCTAGCAAGTTAGCCTCTGTATCCGTCCAAAAATGAGCTTTTGCTGCAAGTCGTTTTGGTCGGACTAAAGCAATAATTCGTTTTTTTAGGTGTCATGTAAACTAGCTACATAAAAAAAAACCCGAATTATTGCATTAGTCCGACCAAAACTGGGCTTTTAAAGTACACGTAAACACGTTAGCTCGACTGAAATCGAGTTTATAATTGTCGGACTAATACACCCAGATAATGCGATTGAAAGTCGATCTACTGCTGCATGTGACAGTTGGGTTGGACTGGAGCTGGAGGAGGCACTTAACTGTGCATGTAAACGTACAGAGTTAAGTCAAGCTATGGTTATAGCTCGATAAAGCCATCTCATCGGACTTCTGTCCTTGTCCCAGTATACACGCACCGGAGTGAAATCGATAGGTGGCGATATGCACTCTTTCGGCTTGTGGGTAACGAGCCACTACCGATTGACCTATGACGTCACAGACCACAACAGAGGTGGAAAGAAAAAAAGACTGGTGAGCTAGCAAGTTAGCCTCTGTATCCGTCCAAAAACAAGCTTTGCTGCAGACTTTACCATGTTCGACGCGCAGCAGTTAGCAGGCTTCTTTTGTTTCACCTCCTACGTTTGCATTTACGTTTTAAATGGCCTTCAACTTCCGGGTCATAGTTTAGCGCGAAACTTTAGCAAGTGCGCAGATTACCTCCTCCAGCTCTGGTCCAACTGTCCTTACATATGCAGCAGTAGATTGGCTTTCAATCGCATTATCTGGATGTGTTAGTCCAACAATTATAAACTCGATTTCAGTCGAGCTAACGTGTTTACATGTACTTTAAAAGTCCAGTTTTGGTCGGAATAATGCAATAATTCGGTTGTTTTAGGTGTCATGTAAACGTGCTTAATGAATTAGACTTTGAAGTCTCTCCTCCTCTTCTCAGGATTCCAAAGAGGGGAGATGCTGTAATGACAATTCAAAACTCCTGTTTGTCAGCCACAGAAAGAATACGACTAATCCCTGAGTCTTGGGCCTATGACTAATATTTACAACTAGATCAAAATGTTCAGAAGGTTTCTTGTTAAGCACTTTAAAGAGTTTATATGTCATCTTTGGCACATTAGAACCAACAAAGAATTTCCCTTTCACAAGTTATTTGCATTTCCCAGGATATCTCATTTATACAACCACCTCAGATGTCAGAGAATTTAGAGCAAATTAAAACCTTTATCTGCGAATTTAGAGCCAAATAATCTAAATCTGTAACATTCAAATAGTTCCATAAATTTCCAGTGGAAATAATCAAGGTAACGCTCTGTTTCATTGATTGTGTGTCAGTGAGGTTGTATCCTCTATGTTCATGTAAAAGTTTTCTGTTTGCCTGACAGAAGTCCAATTTGGATCAAATTGTTAAAATCTAACCTTTTTCCACCTTGTTTGTTCCCAACTCTGTTTTTAATACCCCATATTCCTGAATCTTAAGCCCTCTGCGAGTATTGTGGAGCCAAGTGTTTTGGTTGTGTTTGCCTTCCCTGGTGGTTGTTCTGTATTTAGTGAGTTTTATTTTGGTAATCATAAAACAGGAAGGGAAGTCACTTAGACTTAGCCAAAGACATTTGCCAGAGACTGCCTTTTACTGCAATTGAACACCATTCTGTTGTTCAGAGCTTACACATGGCATCATCAGTAAATTATATTGTGCTTTGTTGTCTTGTTTATACAGTATGAAATGGGATGTGCCATCCAAGGCACATCCACCTACCTGACATGAGAAGCCCACAGGATACTAATCCTCGAGTACTGGACATCGGGTCGAAATGTGTGTCATCTTTATGACAACCAAGTTCTCCTAAAGCAGAAGCTGCACGCACACAAGCAGACTATAAAAAGCATCAAATGAATACGCAAATGGAGAAGGCACACTTCCAGGCAATGTGGAAGCACTTAATGAAGAATATTAAAGCTGAGGCTAGTTCGACAGAAGCTGAAGTGTTAAAGGCAGCTGCAGATTTAGGGTTAGTGTGATCTTGTGAATAAAGCCTGTCATCAAAGTGACTCCATCATAATGGTGAGCACATCCAGGCACATTTTGCCTTTAATGTAAATAATGCTTCAGTTCAACCTAGTGTATGAACACATGCTCTTCCCATGCAACAAAACAAACTCCCTTCAAATATTAATAGTTATGGCAGTCAAAAACCGCAGCAGTCACATCCCTCAGCTGTGCCATCAGAACCCTGCAGCAAACCTCTGAGAATAAAAAGTCCTCAAGTGCTGCATCTGTTCAAATGCCAACCCACAAACTCAGTAAACCAACTGCTACAACACTCATGCTCAAAGAATGTAGGTGTATCTGGCCTAGCTATATATTTAGCTTGTCAAGATCTTGTCAAAGCTGGACTTAAAGTGTTTGGCAACCAGCCTGTTAGTTATCTGTCCTTGATAACTAACTTATGTTGTAGAGGGACCAGACCACATCCTAATGTAGAACTGGATCTGCTCATTAAGTTGCTTGGTTTGGAGTCCCTTTGTGAGGTTAGACATTCTTTCACAGAGGCTGGACAAGTGCTGTGGTTCTCCAGAGGTGATAGAGGTTTGTCTCTTCAGCAAATTGGATCGCTCTCTGAAGCTGTCAATACAGATCACCAGAGGTTTCAAGAACTTGGATATCTTATCCTAGAGATTGAAGCAGCAAAACACGATGGTTACTTACCAGGACTCATCTTTCTCAACACAGCAAGGGGTATAAACTTATAAGAAGCAGGATTTATTTTTCTTTTAAATAAAACATTAATAAATGACATTTTCATAAATTAAGGCCACATAAGATAAAATATTCTTTCAAAGCATTCTCTTCTGTCAGACTGTCATGGTCTTTCATAACAGAACTTTTGAGACCAGATTCTTGTAAAGAATACATAAGCACAGTGTTTGTTATGATTTGGCGCTATATAACTAAATCTGATTTGATTTGAATTTGATTTGTTTGAACTATTCAAACATTACTTGGAATTTCAGGTTTCAAAACTAGTGATAAGTGAAAGAAGTGGAAAACAACAGGAGTATATCAAGCTAATTAAAAGAAAAAATAGTGAAATGGTTAATAGTTTATTTCAATTTACATGGAAAACATAGCTTGAATGTGTGGGAAGAGGTGTTCTGAGGCTTCTGTCTCATCTACATCCGAATCGCATGCCATTGTCACAGGCATTACTAACATCCACTACTCTATTTGTGCTCCAGTGTGCCCACTATGTGCCTGTGTGTGAATCTGGAAGGAACTAACAGTGACTGCTGTTTCCCTCGCTGCATCTGCAGACAGATGCTGCAGCAGATGTTTTACCAGTCTGTGGTGGCAAGCGTACTATTCTATGCTGCAAACAACAACTCCAAACAAGTTCGGATCTTTTTACTGACTCAGGTCTTTTAATCTGAACCAAAATGCGGCAGAAAGACCAATTCGTGAACAAATCTGAGCCTGTAGCACCATGCGCGGACCAGGGAAAAAACGAATCAGTCACTGAGATGACTTGTTACTCCCGAGTCATACAAAAGATTAGTTCAAAATGAACGAATCGTTCACGAATGACACACCACTACTTCCTGCCAACACAGATCTTCCCTCCACCTTCATAGGATCAGATGTGTTTGGGTTATGCTGCGCTGCCTCAAGACGTCACTGAATTAACATACAGATTTAGTTTCATTAAAGCTTTTTGACACTTATTCACAGTTAGGCAACCTGTTAAACATTTGAGTTCTGACTGTGGAACCACAGTGCCTGTAGAGAAGTTCAGATCGACTCCACAGTGTGCCTTGATAAGCAAATGGCCAACTACTAATGTGATCAGGATTGCGTGTAGTTATTGAATAACCAGCAATCAGCTGGTAGAGGATTGTTGGCGTAGAATATTAAATCCTTGATGAAACGTTCACACATGAGATTCTGACAACCTTTATGGCTGAGGTCACTGTTCGAATCTACTCCAGCCTTAATAACGGGTTGTTAAGGCTGGTGTTGTTCTCCTTTAATTCTGGCAATATTATGGAGAACACATGCCACAGCAATGCAATGGGCCCACTCAGGGGTTACCCTGAGGTAATGTAGGCACTGGAAGGATTTCAGCAGGCCTATAGTTTTCTCCACCAATTCTGTTGTGTGTCAACAATGTGTTAGCATCATTCTCATAACAAGCTGTCTTACTGAGACATAACTACCTTGAACAGTTAATGTCAGAATTTTCCCATCACAACTCTAATAGGCAACATTGAAGTGCTGTTGGGGGGCCTGGCCAAGGGTCAGGCAAAGGGGTTAGCAAAATGGGCTGACATCGGTAGCTCCTGTGACCCAGCAGAAGGCCATCAAACTCTTGTAAGTAATGTGTTTATATAGTCCTTTTCATATTTCAAAGTGCTTTACAGGGCATATAAAAGCAAATGTATACTGTATACACATTAGGCTATGATAGGAGGGAGACAAATGACTTTTATTGTACAAATCTTTAGATGTTGTTGCCCCACAATAAGAAGGTTACAGGTTCAGTTCCCAGCCTGGGGCCTTTCTGTGCGGAGTTTGCATGTTCTCCCCATGCTTGTGTGGCTTTCCCTCCGGGTACTCCAGTTTCCTCCCACCGTCCACAGACATGCATGTTTGGGTTAATTGGTGACTCTAAATTGTCCATAGGTCTGGTTGTGAGTGTGAGTGGTTGTTTGTCTCTGTCTGCTTCTATGTATAGGCCCTGCGATGGACTGGTGACCTGTCTAGGGTGTACCGAATGTGAGCTCTTGATTGTCTCCAGCACCCCCCTGCAACCCAGAACCGGTTAGGTGGTAGAAGATGAATGAATGAATTAATGAAAATAAATAGATTATATCTATATAAACATTTGGTTATAGTATATCTTCACGCCAGGCAAACAGACCAACCTGGATTTTTATTCAGACAGACAGCCTCTGCTAAAATGTGTGATAGGGACTGAATGAAGCAAAGAGCAAGGAACTGTAATAGGTTTCTGACTGTGTAAAGATCAAGAAAAACTAGAGGTTTCTTGAAGAAAACCTGATCCTGCCCTGGTTAGGTTCACAGACTCTGTTACCATAGTGACTGACTCAGAGTTTAAGTTACCTCCTTTTCTGAAAGGGAAAACCTCAATTCGTGGTTAACAAACACAGAGTTTTCACCAAACCTGCTTTCTAAAACAGGCCCCTTATGTTTCATGGTCAGTAGGAATTCCATGTAAGCATTTTTTTAGAAGTGAAATTATTCCACTGTGGCTGCAAGGAGGAAAGAATAATGTTTTCTGGCGTTCCCAGCCATATCTGTCCTCACTTCTCAAATTCATAATGATTAATCTCTACCTTGACAGGAATTATTCACCGCTGAAGACTTACAAGTGTATGCATCACTGCCATATGTGAACATGAACTGCATTTCCCTCTGACCTAATTACCTTACATTTCTCCACATTCAATACACATTCTTCCACTGCCAGATGACACCCATTGTCTGCACAGACATAAAGATTGGCTCAACACTCCACTCATTATTGTCTCTCTATCTATTAGTGTGCAACACAGCAACAGGGCAGCACACACATGCTACGGTTAACAATTGTCTGAATCAGGACTTCCTAATTTGCACAACGCATGCATCATGTTCAAAGCAAAAAGACAACGTTATGTGAACAACATTAATGTCATAAATAATTGATAATTAAATTATCCTAAACATTAGTCAGGGATTTGTGCGTGAGCAAGAAACAGTGACTACCTAGCACAAAACAAAGCAAATTAACAGTAACATCTTGTTACCAGAAAATGTGATTGCATTCGGGCTGCACAACCTTAAATTTGATTGTCATTAAATGAAGGTCTGTAAGCCCAGCAAAGAGAACTCCTGCTTTTTATGTGTGTCTCTTGCTCTTGTCAAACATCTCTTAGATTTTTTTCATTCTTTTGCTCCTAATTTCTCCTAGAGAGGATTTAGGAGGAGCAGGTGCAAATTTAGTTCTTCAAGTAAGATTTGACTTTTTTCTGTGATGCAAAAAAAAAGACAGCAAAATTTCCTCTATGTAAGTTGAGGCAAATGTTGCAATGTGATGTGGCAAAATTATGTAAGATGTCTGTTTTCTTAAGATGAACAGTGACAAAAGAAGAAAGACAAAAAAGAGTATCAATATTATACCACCTGAATACCACCTCTTAATGCCAGCTAATTTGATAAAGCAAGAAGACTATTTTTCCCCGAGTTGAAATAAAAAACTAGATAAAAAAGGGTCAAAATCTCAAGTTATTTGTATATATTTCTATGTATAAATTTAGCTCAATTATGTTTTGGAGAAATATATAAAAGAGGAAATTAGAGCTTTTCTTCCCTTTGGGAAAATATACTGATACTTTTTAGCTTAAACACATCCCTTGGTTGCCAAATATTAATTAATAAGATTATTGAAGTGGGTGCTAACGTCTTCTGCACCACATTGACTCAGATTCAACCATGCACCTGATAGGGATTGTACTTGGACACCAATTTCTTTTAAAAATATAGCGAATGAGTTCCAAGTGTTACTGACCATGCGTGTTGTCTTTGCTAGCGGCTGTCAAAAGTTCAATTCTGTTTTTATATGTTGCAGCTTTACTGTTTTTAAAACTAACCTACCACAGAGTAGATAATCTGCCTCCTGTCTACCCCAGCTCAAACTTACCCAGTATTCGTGAATGGTCATGTGATATGTTTTCAGGTGTTACAGTATGAACAGTCTATGTTTTGTTTTAAAACAGACATATCAGGGTGGGCATAGTCTCAATCCTGATTAAATATCAGCCTCCTGAAACAGAGCAACCTGTAAAATAACACGATGCACATTTATACATACCTGGTATATGCACTGTTTGGATGAGTGAAGCTGTAGCAGGCAGTGTTATATAAATCATTCCAAAGCAGGAACATTCGTTCTCATGGTGAAAGCAAATTGAAAGCATGTAACACAAAGAATTTCTATGTGCTCTTGCTGCATTTGCAGGTCAGTTGCTATAGCAACACCAGCAGAGGAAGACTAGTGTTTAATTGATCTACTAATGCATTTAGCTGCACACTCACCACTAAGTTGCCTTTGTTTCCAGGTCGCATTTTAGGGACAGTATTTACATAAAAGCATTTGCTGTTGCCAGAACCAATCATTAGCAGTTTTCACTTTTTGTCCTGTGGCAACAAATGTGGTGTAAGCACTGACTATTAAGAGCTACAATATTGCCTCATCAGGGAATTATTATAATACTAATGCTGGTGGAAAACATAATAAGTTTGGCAGGAGCTTTCTCCCAATAATCAGTAATATGGGAAATACTAATTAATGGCTGCATTGCAAACAAAAACAATCCACAGGACTCACTCACCATTAGACTAGTATATTTACTAACATGCGTGTGGCAGCATTCTGACAAATGTTTTTAAAAAAGCAACCTTTCAGCTTCTGGTCTAACTGCTGTCTTCAATTATTTATTTATTTTTTACCTCAGTAAGAAAAGAAACATACTGAGATTGATTTATTAATAGTTTTTTTTTTCTAAATTGTGTCTCAAGACATCAGCCTCCAAACTGAAGAAAGGCAGTCAGGCATTAGATGAACTCTCTGATTTTGCACTAATACAAATGGATATTGTTTTGTGTATAGTGGTTTCACCATAATAAAGACACTTGCTCAACAACGTGGTATTTGCATCATTAAAATGACATGGTCAAAAAGATGTTAGAAAAGTCAAATATGCTTAAATTACCCATTACCACCAATTTCAGCATAAACCAATGAAGTTCAGAGAAACTGTGACATCACATGAAACCACAACCTTAACAAGAACAACAAAGCAATTATAGGTGCATTATTTCACCTGAAACTACCTCAACAACATGTGACCTGATAGCTCAGACCAACTCTTTGAATAAGAACAGTCTGCTGAAAAGACAGCACAGTGGGATGGATTGGGGTTAGGGTTCTGTTGCTGCCGTGGAAGAGGATTCTGGGTTCTGTTTCCTAGGCCTTGCTGGGTGGAGATTGAATGCTCTTCCTTTGGCTTCACTGTGAGTGTGAGTGGTTCTTTGTTTCTGTATGTTTTATATGTTGACCCTGTGATAGACTGATGTACAATCTCACCTAAGATTGGCTCCTATGCCCCCCCCCATACACATGATTCTTGGGGATGGTCTATTCAGATGCTCTCTAATTCCTCGTGCCTGCTGTTTTGCAAAACTGAAATATAAACACCTTTTCACATTACATCAAAAGTTTCATATGAACAAGTTTGTGAGCAGAGAAGCCCCAAAATCCAGCTTTACTTACATAGCTCAAAGAACTCAGTAAATACTCTGGTGTTGTTTGGTCAGTACCTCTGAACATGTTGTGACAAGCATGACAAACTCTATTGTAACAATTTACATATAAATAATGTAGATTTTTAAAATGAGTGACTCAGTATGTTGACATGTTGCCTACTAACGCACTCAATGATGGATGTTTTTTTCTTCTATAAAATGTCAGAGTTTAAAGCAGCTGAGGGTTAAGCGTTGAGACACCAGGTGAGGTAACACTGCAGATGTATTTAGCCCATGTCACTTGCAGCCAAAAGACTGTGTGTATGATGTGGCCGAATCTCAAGAGCCATTACCACAATTATGGTCATAATGGCACAGAGGCAGGCCTGTAAAAAGCAAGAAAAGTGCAAGACCGAGTAATTCTCCTGAAAAACGAGCCAGCATGAGCGTTGCTTTACAAGTCCCCAACAGATTCCAGTGTATACAGTAATACAAGATGGGTAATTATTAATTATCCCAGACAGTAATGCCAGAATAGATAATTATGTGACAAACATGACATCCTCACTCTTGACGCTAAGTGATGAATGTCATGAGGAGTCTGCAATTATGCCATCTCATTTATACGGGAGTATGGTAATTGCAAAATTAAAAGCACTTCAGCTAATTTTGGCTTATTCCTCAGTGTCTAGTCTTGAAGGTAGGCTTGTAATCACTGAAGCACACAGGAAAAATAGACTGCTTTGCAAACTCGGTGGAAAATATCAAGCATTTTGCTATCCTTGGGACAGAGCCACTAGAGACAGAGGGCTGACAGTAATGATTAACATGTGTTATGATCAGAATGAAAAATGCCATCAAGGATTTAAGAGGAGTAGCTAGAAGTATATACAATTAGGTACAACGGGAAAATGGATGGCTCTATGGTGTTCTCACTTATGAGGACAGCTGATCATTATGTATATACTTATATCTAGTAAACCCGGACAATGCTTTATATGGGAATTGTTGATTAACTTCATGGCTTCTTTTTAATCTTAAACCCACATGGTCACCTGTGACCACTTTAGATCTAGTGCTAAACTTTGTATTAACAAAGGTAAACATGCCTTAGCTTTAGTCAGTATTAACATGCTCCCTAGCTCAAACAGATTTTTTACAATTCAACTGTTCATATTATTGATTAAAAAAAAAAAAAGCCTGTTCATCACTTAATTATATTCCTGTAGCCCGGCAGAGTCCAGATATCAATAGAATCAAAGGGTTTTTAATTCAATTATTCCACGTTGTGAATACTGTGATGTGAAGTCCATTGCTGCTACTGGTACTATTGCTTCTTTTAATTTTATTGGTGGTTGTCAACCAACTTGAAGGTGCATTGCTACCACTGACTGAACTGGAGTGTGTAGCATTAAATTAGGTGCCTATGCTTTCCACATAATGCAACATAATGCAACATAATGAAACGTTTCCTACAGTGTCAGTTAGCTTGGTCTCAGCATTTTCTTGTACCCACTGTCTATGAAATCCCTTTTTAAAAGCTATAGTCATTTGGTTTTGGAAAATGTGCAAATACTCTCATTTGTGTGTGTGCAATCCATGTAAGTAAAATCTATTTATTCATGCTTTGGAAGCCTGTGGTTGTTAAGCGCTATTTGATGGTTGTTTCTTCAAACTGTTGACTCGATAAAGCTTATTGACATGTTTGATAATTGCTGTGAAATTTTGACTCCAGGTTGACAAAATATACCTGATAAATTTGACACAGAGGGTGATAATGTGTCATTGTGCATGTGTGCACACTAAGGATACGTGTTTGCATTCGGGCTACTTACTATGTTGATACTAGATACTAGCAAAATCTTATTGGTTTGTTAAGATATTTTATCCGCAACCTTTGACTTACAAATTTACCTAGATGAACTGAAAGAAATGGAATGTGTCCATATATTAATATATTAATTAATATATAAAATTTATATATGATTTATAGTTTTTTCTATATTTTTATCTTATGTATGTATGAACATATTTACACATTTATATTTTCACATATTTAAATTGACCATTTCAGATGGTGACAATTGTTTTCAGGGGAGGCCACTTAGAATGAAAAGATAGATGTATGCGAAATAAATATGTAAAAATTGCCACTCAGCACAATTTATGAAAAACAAAAGCATCATAAGTAATAAAAGTACACAAATAAATGATCGATATTATAATCTACATACAGTCTGTATGTGTTTTGAATGTGTACAAGCAAATAATAAAATGTAACCAAAAAAAGAGAAAACCAAATCCTGTAAAGGTTTGCACAGCAGACATTCACCATCATTTATAAATAAATCTGTATTCATTGTTTTTTTCTTTTACTAAAATTTATTGAAATCCCCCTTCAAGTGGGAAGTAGGGTCATATTTTCTTAACCTTGAAAACCAAAAAGCCAAAAGTCATAAGGGTTTTTATCAGCGGTATTGCGGCACTGGAGGCATTGCAATAGTGCTAATAAGGACTTGAAACTGGGCATGTCACACCCATTTATTAGGTGTAATTGCATCCCAGCAACCCATGGTTTACTTGATCATATGTTCTGTAAGTGCCCCACTTTTGTTGACTTCCTTTAAATGTCTATTTTTGGCAATTAGTTTCAAATCGAAAGAATCGATGAAAGGGAGCATTCACCTTGCTCACATTTCTGGACATAAAATCAATAGCTTTCAAAACAGTTGTAAAACCAACATCCAAAAGCACAGTTAACATCACATTCCATACTCTGTTCCATTCCATTAATCTGTCGCAAAAGTGTGAATAAAATAGCCTGCAAAAAATGAACTGTCCTATGTAAATATATATATATATATAATATTATATATATATATATATATATATATATATTTTTTTTTTTTTTCTTTCTTTCCCCATTTACTTGTAAGGGAAAGCAGTCTCAGAGCAAGGTGTTACCATTAAGGGGGAAGGCTGGGATTGATTGTCTATTGAGGTGGACTTGACAGAAGTTAAATATATCCACTGAAAGGTATCTGTGATGGCTGGATCCCCTCTACCATTTTGTCATGCTGCACAACCCAACTCCAGACGATCCTGATTTAACCAGGCGTGTGGCTTTTTTGGGTTGCAGGGGCACATGGGATGCCCTGGTTTAAGGGTCCCAGACTGATTGCTGGTTACTGGGGTTTGATTGGTTCTGCTTCTCTCCCCACAATGGGACTAAATTCATAGGACGCCATATAACAGATAGGGATTGACCATATTGTCCAGAGGACAGTAACTAAAGCACAAGATGAATGAGGGTTTGTGATTTGTAGTTAGCAGCGTACTTGCCATGATTATAGTGACTTCTGCATCCCTTTCTGGTCCCTTGGAAATACATTTTTTTCCCCATGTTCTCAACTCTAATATTCCTTTTCCCTCTCGTTTTCTCACTCTTATTTTTCCTTTCCCACTCTCAGACTGATTGAATATGTCCTGCTTTGATTGTTTTGAATTCATTTCTATTCAAAGTATTAAGTAAGTAAGTATTTTTCTTTTTTATAATAGCATGATTAATACTTGGAAAAATGCGGTCCCATAGGTGTTGCACTGTCTTTTCAATTAAATTTAAACTATATTATGTTGAGTGCACATTTAGACCCATGGTATTGTGAATTTGAGTTGCACCTGACCAGTGACGAAAATTAGTCAGGACAGTGAATATTCAGATGGTGAAAGTTATTCCAAATAATATATCAGAGAATAAACAACCCCATGAACCTCATGAATTCTCTTAGCCATGCGTACACATATTTTTTTAGAGTGAGTGAATTTTGACACAGAGAAGTGACATTGTAAAATAAACAGAAGACATAATTTTGCATGAAACAAAAGAGTATTGTGTTTTGCATTTTTAATGTTTTGTTTCACACTTAATGTTATATTATCATTTATTGTGACTCATTCTGGAAACGATCATTCATTTCTAAGCCATGTCTAATAGAGTGTTAGTCTACAAGACTAAAAGTGCATTAACATCCCTTGTCGCATTAAACTACATGGACAAATGCAGACCATAAATAAATAAATAAATATTCTCATCCATGCCTGATGACTTTGGCACTAGCAATGGTTTGTATCAAAGATGATAGATTAAGGGATTGTCTGAATCCACTGACGGCTAAGTATGGGAAAGGAAACCATGAATGCGTACCCCAAGTTCTTAACATATGAGATTTATAAAATCACATTGTTTAACTTTGTTTAACAATGTTGAACTTTAAAGTGAGGAGGAGTGATCTATATGTTTAACTAGTTGAAGTTAAATTGATGTCATTCTTTCTCGATGATCACACAGTCTCTATTGGATTTATTTATTTAACCATTGCATTGTGTTCGGTCAAAGCTGGGAAATATAAAAGTTTAATCTTTGAAAATTGTCATTAATTTTCATCAGACTGCCCTCAGATTCCGTGACTTTGTCCACAAAGAGGATTTCAACACACAAAATAAATTGTATTAATTTGCATACAATTTGTGTGTCTTATTGAATTTTTGTACGCTCTTTGCTTTCCAGTCAAAAATATGTAGCTGTCCTGTGTTGGTTCTTTATGTCCATAAGGGGGTTTTAGAACTACTCTTAGTCTGACCCATTACGTAGGACCTGTTTGCCTTAGGCATTAAGCCCCGGACAACATCGCTCCCAGGATCATTCCAGAGCTCATACCTCTCCACCATAGTAAGGTGGTAGTTGAAGGAGGAAGGATGAAGGATAGAGAATGAGATAAACCGACGGATTTGTCGCAGCGGCAGCAGTGATGCAGCCAATGTACCGGTCTGTCATGGTGAAGAAGGAGCTGAGCTGAATGTTGATCTACGTTCCTCCCCTCACCTATGCTCATGAACTTTGAGTCATGACCGAAAAGATGGCCAGATACAAGCAGCCCAAATTAATTTCTTGGCGCGGCACTCCCTTAGAGCTAGGGTGAGGAGCTCTGTCACCCATGAGGAGCTCGGAGTAGAGCTACTGCTCCTCCACATCGAAAGGAGCAACCTGAGGTGGCTTGGGCATCTGTTTAGGATGCCTCCCTGGGGATCCCCCTGAAAGAGCTCGAGGAAGTGTCCAGGGAGAGGGGAATCTGGGCTTCTCTGCTTAGACAGCTGCCCCCAGGAAGGCCATCTGATATCTGATAACTGATCTGGTAACCGATTTTGCTATCAGTTTTAATTTTTTTCTGATACACTGATGAACATTGTTATGTTATTGATCTTGTGAGTTGTTTAATTTATTAAGATGTTGATCTTGGAATAATGTGAAATTGTCAAGTGTTTTTGTGATAATTTCCTGTGTAAACAAATAAAATCTTCCTGGTTGCATTTGACTGGGAACACAACAGGTGTTACTTTATGTGACTGTATAAAAATTTTAAATGGTTTCAAAACAAATGTCCTTGGTAACTTTGACCCAAAGTAGTCTGTGATAAACAACATATTATGTGTACCCTGATTATTTCTTATAATCAAAAGAGTCAAAATTGGAACTCGTATTCAAGATGTATAAGCTCAAATCAATGAGGCACACAGGTGATAAATAGCAAATAGAAGTTAAAAACTTCTAATGTTCACAAGAACTTCACAAGTTTATAA
Organism: Remorina albescens; assembly: GCA_034769265.1. Taxonomy (NCBI): domain Eukaryota; kingdom Metazoa; phylum Chordata; class Actinopteri; order Carangiformes; family Echeneidae; genus Remorina; species Remorina albescens. Next base: position 3,776,633 of record CM068485.1, read on the forward strand.
AAAAAAAAAAAAAACGAACAGAACAGGTTGCAAAGATATATGTACTATTATAATTCTTATGATAAATCTTATTCAAATGGTCATTTTTGGCCAGGAAAACAAAATTGTTGAACATGACATGAACACAACATGGGTTAAGTGAGTTGTCTTACTATGACACTGATGTGTCTCTGGTGACACACTGTCATTATGTTCATAGCGGACTCTGATCCTGATTTTGACATCTGCTTATTTCATATGATCTGATTATATTGGTCCCTGGTTTGTAATTTGACTATTGATCTCTCCATTGTCATCCCTTTAAATTAACCCAACATAGAGTGTAGGTTTGTTTGGTTTCAGAACTCTGACCTGCTGGTGAGCTCACTGATGAGTCTGGTCGTGAAACAGCTAAGCAATCAGAGCTTTGAGGTGGGATTAGCCAAATACTCACATAAAGAACAGAGACACAGAAATTGCATTATGGAATTGTTCAGGTTTTTGTAAGTTGATTGATTTATCTGCTGAATTTAACCAGCCCAACAAATACTTTGATGATGTTAAATCGGTTCACAATAAATTGAAAAATAAACACCCATTCTGTCAGTGTTCATGTGGATTCAACATCTCATAGCCTTGACAGTAAGATGTCATATTATAATTTGCCTAATTTGGCACTAAATTTTTAGTCAAAGATTAATTGATTAGATATTGGTGGTCAAGGTGACTATCATGTCACTACCTTGGCTTTTTGGCACAGGAGACAACGACGAGGCAATAATTCTACTTTCATCATGATCCAAATAATTTAGAGTTACTGAGTTCTGACATAGAGAGCGAAAGCATTCAAATGGAGGATGGCAGTTTCCAAGAGGGAATGAAATTGGTGCTATTGAGGTGACATTACTACCTTTCCCATCTACCTGCAGGAGAAATATTTTGTTAGAGAAACACAGCAGTAAAGTCGTGCAGCACTGTCCTCCCTCACTTAATGTCAAGACTATATAAAAAGATGCTGCCCTCAGCACAGAGAGTGACTATGATTCCACTCTGCTTGCACTCTGACGTATCATCATTTAAACCTGCCTGCTATGTCTCAATCAGACATAAGATGCAATCGTTTTTAATCAAACTCTATACTTTGAAGGGACAGGAAAAGGATTTGTGAGGTGCTATGTATTTCCCCCCGGCAGCTTCTTTCATCCACTCTGCTGTCACACTGCCTGCAGGTTGATCATTGCTGTATTTGACAGTTTGTGTCTTCTGTGGAATGAAAGAGAGACATGATTTGCATGTGACATTGAGGGTTTTAGTGTTTCAAATTGGATCTTCCTGGAATTAGTATGCAGACAGGCCCCTCTGTATGTATGCGGCTGCTCTGAGAGGTTCAAATCACTGCTTTGTGTCGGGCCAGGAGGTTATATAGAGACTGGAGCCAACCCTCTCCTCATCTCGACACTTACCTACCTCTTTTGTACTCTAGAATTGATGCACTCAATAGTACAGTAGGTTTTCTTTTAATCTTGCTGAATTGATGCCACTGCTTTTTGTCCACCTTAGCTCTGGGTTCAGAATAGATGCTCTCAACGGTGGGTGCTCTTTTGATATCATCAATGGATCTTAAACAGCCCCTCCAGTTTTTGAAGCACAAATGTACAACCTACAAGATATGTAACATTAGAGTTTGTGTTCCTCACACCAAAATAATCACACGTAACATTTCTTGAAGGATTTTTTTTTCTTCAATCATAGCCATCTAAATTGAAAAAAATGTTATCTCATTCTCTTTCAATCAATTCTCACTGTAAAGCAGCATTCAGACATCTGTTATACTCAACTGAATATTATGCTTTCTCTCTAAATCAATTTTGTGCCTCAGAGGTTCGTCTCACTTCAAAAGGGGAATAGCGAACCTCCCCTGGACAACCAAGGTAATTCTGAAAGACTCTTGAAAGCCTTTTCACCTTTGTGCCTCCTGTAACACTGACAATGATTCTCTTAGATTTGAGACAAGAGAAAGGGATTTTCAAAGGAGAAGCCTTGTCAAAGTGCATTTGAAAGTGACTCAGGGCTTGAAGTACCCTGTTCAGACTTTTTATGCTTATTGTAACTGCAGATGGATCAGTCAGTCTTGCCAGCCCTGCCATCAAATGCCTTATATTGTTTCCCATAGAAAGCAGTCCTGGACTTGTGTCATTTTCTACTTGGGTGCAGAAGACTGTCACTTTATGTAGTGAGGGATGCTTAGGTGTCTTTAAAAATTCTTCAGTACATGTGAAAGTGAAAGTGATAGACATTCAGAAACATCAGCCGTAATTGTTGTTTAGTGTTGATCACAATGTCTTTCCTTCACCACACCCAACCTTAGACCTGCCATGCATGGACATTTGTTAGAGATGCCTGATCAATCAAAGGTTTTAGTCTTTTTGAAGTGACTTAAACTTAGTGTCAAATAACCTTAAAAATTTACCTTTTAACAAAAGTCAAAAGCTGTTTCCCAGTGTCCTTCCTTTCATGGACTATAGAGATTCCAACAGGCAGATCCTTTGTGGCCCATCACCCCAAGCGTGTTCATGTGCTGATTAACATGTTATGTTAGCAAATAATGCTGACAGAGAGATGAGGATTATTGGTAAGGTTTGAACAGCTGGCAAATGGAAAATCTTCCCCACAGACCTAGTTTGTTTCATTTTACAAAAAGTGAATGCATTACTGAGAATGTGTACAAAAGCATATAGCTGATGATGTCTGAAATCCCCGCGTGATCTACAGGATCAATACTCGAGTTTTAAGTCCCACACCTTATCTTGAGACTTTAACATTAACCTTCCATTAACCATTCCATAAGCACTTAACTGCACCCCAGTCAATAATGTTAATTCATAAATGCTTTTGCTTGAGTTTTTGAGAAAGTTATATTCATGTTATGGTAAAGTGACAGTTTGTGAGGGGACTGCTAGAAACTACGAAGCTAAAATGGCGAGATATTTCATGCTGAGTTGAGTTATGACTCTGAATGTGTTTCTCTGCACTACCCTGAGTGAAGGGTCAATGCCTTTTAGGACAGTGATACCAAAGTGATGGGGATACCCTCTGTCTCACCTTAACCTCCTGCTCTAATTTGGCCCAGTGGAATACAACAAATGGTGTACATAATTGAACATTACTTGGCTGATGATTTCTGGCAGCCCTGGCGGGGATTCTCCCAGGTCAACACTTATGTCACTTTAAGAGGAAAAATGGAATTAATTTTGCTCTTTGATCTCTCTTAAATGATAATAGAGGCCAACAATCATTATCAGTCTTTGAGGAAAGTAACTCAGAGAGAGGGACTTACATATATAATTTCATACACAACATTAAGTACAAGAGAGTATGCTGCAGAGTGCCTGCAAAGTAAAACTGACACAGTGATATAGGCAGGCGATGAAGTAAGTGCGATGGAAATAGCTCAAAGAGCATATGGCACCATGAGTATAATGAACACAGACCAGACAAAACACACACACACACACACACACACATATATATATATATATATATATATATATATAATTTATTGACTTTATTTATATTCATATCATTCACATTTCATAATTATTACATTATGATATATTCATATGTCCCTCTACTTGATGCTTGATACATCTAAAAGATGTGACTGTTGTTATTTTGTGACAGATGTATACTGTCACTTTTCCTAAAACAACTGTTCACTGTGGATTTTATCCAATGTTACCATTAATAGGAGGAAATAGAGCATTTCTTGAGTATTATTTTCAGGTCCAAAGAGTAATTCCAGCAGCAGCAGGACAGTGCAAGTCAAAATAAACTATAGTGTGTGTTCATGAAGATAAAAAAAAAAATTTGGTCTAAGGTAAAATGAAGGACTGCTCTGGGACTCCATGCCCCCAATGTCCCTAATCATCCATTCTCATTTGAGCTTACCTAATTTTTTCTCATTTAATTTGGGGAAGCTCAACTAAAGCACCATGTGAGCTCTATGTGAGGTCCTGTCAGTTTTACTGTGGCTGCGATAAGCTCTGTCAAACAGCCTTTTTAATGTCAGGCTCGATGTCCCCTTATTTTATTCTTTTATCTTTTTTTCATTGTTGCGTACAAGAAGAGAGAATACACTCAGCTCTGCGCCCCTCAAATTTAAAATACCTGAACCTCTCACTGTGATAACAAAGAAAATATCAGAGGAGCTTATTTTTAGTGTTTCTTCTTCGGGAGATTTATGATATGTCGGGCGTAAACTCCTATAACAGAGATAGGAATGCTCCGGAGCCGTTCGGCTGCTAAATGGCTGTGGTGATGTGTTGTCAAGATGCTGTTGTCATAGAAACAAAACCTGCAAATCACCAGAATGAGGTATTCCTCAGTACCCTGACAGAACTTAAATGCAGTATGTGCATCATCCTTATTCCTTCAAAAACATGCATGTTTCACCACGACATACAGTTTTATGGAACATGGTCGCTTTCTCCCACCTGACTGTTGGTCTCCTGTGAGCTCTTGCTTGGCACTGCTACAGGATGTGAAACCATCAGGCAGCCAGAACAGCGTCAAGTTTAACCTGAGTCTGACTGAGTCCGTAGCACAGAGCACAAGGGCAGATCAGGTTTGAGTCAGTCAATTGTAAGAGAAGGCTGTGCATGTCTCATCCATGGCATTCATATAAATGTGGACTGGGTCATTTGTTTCAACCTTGTTAGGCTCTTATTTCATCTTGTAAAAACTATTTGGGCATCACAATTTCCTCAAAAGCTGCTTGAAAAAACAGTAAACATGTAATTGCAATGAGAGACTGTGGGAAGAAATGACGTCATCTAACCATTTTGGCAGAATTGATTCTTACAAAGGAAGTAAGTGAATTGTCATTACCTGTCTGTTTCTTATGACACTTGGCTAAGTGCCATCTGACTTGTTACAGGAGTTTTGAATTGGCGTCTCGTCCTTGTGCCGGCTACAGCTGACTCTCCAGATTAACATGGGGAAGATATAAGACTTCGCTTCACAGGTCAAGAGCTCAGCCTTGAGTTGACTCAGAGGTCACCCATCAGTCAAGTAGAGTGTGAGATCTGTGAAGCAGAGCAGCAAAAATGTAGGCATGATAAATGTTTACCTTCTCTCCCTTTATGCTTATTCAAACATCAGAAGATGGAAAAGCAGAGAGAGGGGAGAGGAAAATAAGAAACGTGGAGTAGCTTTTTTGACTTGAATGGTCGTTGATTCATTGTGAAAACCATGGCAAGAGGGATCAATACAATATCTGCTGCTTCCATTAGCTTGATTAAAAAGAGGGGCAGATGAAGGCTGTGAGCTAAACAACTTTATTCCACGTTTTATACGGGCTTTGCTTGTAAAGAGCTCCAGATTAAAAAGAGGCAGAGGAGAGGGAGCAACTCTGGCCATTCAAGGGCCCCGTAAGAAAGACTAGACCTCTCAACAAACAACCCAGCTGTTAGTCATCTAGCCTGTGACTTATATCTTCACTATACAGTCTGTGATCAAAAATATATGGACATCCAGAATCCATATTCAGGGAAATACATTTTGTTGTCACATGGGGTTGTTGTAACATTCATCAAACTTTACTCGCTAGTGGGTGCAAATATACTGTTGGTACCAACATTTTAGTATTGGGTTCAGAGGTCATTTATGGAAATAATTGATTGTGTCATTCTTTTCATTGTCGATGAAAATGCTCATTCCTGCTTACGTCATGTCTGCTGGGGATATGTTTGGCTGTTCCTTTGCAATGAAATTATTATTTTATAATTTTTTAATAATACCATTTCTTAAAAATTTCCCATGAAATTAACAGATGGACAACCAACCCCAAAGTGTTTCACTACCAACATCCCAGCTGCAATGGTTGACACAGGTGCATAAAATGTATTTGACAGTCAAATAAAAGTGACAATTTTTGAGGGATGAGGCAAAGTAAAACCTGTGGCTAGTAAACAGCTGTATCCTACTGACCTTGTATGGATTTGAAATTCTTGCTCTTGCAATACCTAGGTTAAATCCTTTGCAAAAAAAAATAATAAAAAAATAATAATGGTAAAAAGAAGGAAATGGAAACATCATTGTTATAAAAAATTTTTTACTATCTAATAATGGACTTAACGATCATTTGCACAATACTAAATGGCCATTTTTGTTAAGAAATTGTAAAGTCTGATGGCAGTGGAAGTTAATGATTTTCTGTATATTATATCACTGCTATAGTTTCTCTGATCCACTAGTGTGTTTTAAGATGATTTCTGCCTTCATCTGTGTGCCTCGCGCCACCACAGCCCCCAGTGAGTCTAATCTAATTCCAATCACAGAGCCGGTACTTTCCATCAGTTTGTCTAGCCACCTTTTGTTTTATGCCGCCTTCCTAGCAGACTGCAGCATAGAAGAGTTTACTTGCCACCACCGACTGGTAAAACATCTGCAGTATCATCTAAGGATCTCAGCCTCCTTAAGAAGAACATTTTCGAATTATGACAATAGAGACAGTAACAGTCAATGATGTTGAGGGACACCAGCTGCCAGTTGGCCATTTGTTTCCACAGCTCTGATGTCAGGCTCAGTGAGGATCTGGAGAATCTGGTCTCAGTCAAAGTCAGCATCAAAGGAAACTGACAAACTAACACTGACACAACTAACAACTAACATAACACACAACTAGAACAAAGTTCATACGTAAAACATAACTAGAACACATTTCTAGTTGTGTTTTATGTTTGCCAGCATCTAAAACTTCATTGTACTTCACTGCAATATTGTTTCTTAAAATCCAATAGTCTTAACCATCATACATCATTGGGATACCAGTGAGCATATAAAAGCGGTGAGACTCACACTTGCTGTATTATTTGAAGAACAGCAACCATCTCTAGATGGTTCCTTTTTCTGGTTCCAGTGATGCTGGGTCAGGTAAATAGGTTAGACTTACCTCTGGCTTCTGTCCACAATGACCCACAGAGAGATTAGAGTCTTTCAATTCACTGACAAAAGTGTTGAGACTCTTTTTATTCTGTCCTGAAATCTGATCAGAGAGAAGAGAGAAGTCCCCAATCATTGGGTCACTCTGAGAAGTGTCTAAGCTATACATGGGGGGCTCCAGGCTCAGTAAAACTGCAAGACACACCCAGTCAGCAGAATAAACACAAGCGCTGGCTTGGCAGCTTAGGTGAGTGAAGAAGCAAACTGCTGAACAGGCACATGGTGAGTGACATCAGCAAAGTGTGACCAAGACATGCGGAATGGTTCCACATGAAACTCTGATCTGGAGCAGCATTATTCATATTTATAAGTCAAACAAACAATTCCTGTAAGATCATGAGGAATATCTGTGAAATAATCTACAGTTTTAAAATGTTTTGGTTGTTCTCTTTCAGGCCTCTCTCCAGAGCTCTAATAACAGCAGGTTGATGAGCCAATCACACATTTTTATTGGCTCACTTCTTTTCTCTCTTTACTGTCAACAAAATCAAGTGAGTGTATATCATTTCAATTAGTAGTGGGTGGCTATCCCCCTTTTTCCCCACTTTATGAATCAGCTTGAATTTCTGCTCAGCGAATTAATCTTTAAACCAAGGACTGACAAACCACTCTTTTAACTGGTTCTTTGGCAGCAGTAGCTGGTGTGGCGAGGGTACAGTGGACCGAAAAGAAAGTGGATATACCAGGTGGCAGTACACTTGAAAATCTCATTATGTTTTCAGGGACACAATGCAGAACAAGGTGGTGAGGACAGCGTGACAAAGAAAAGGACCTTTCTCACTAAACTTTACCTGAACAAAGCCAGGCCAAATGAATTAAGAAGAGTGTATTATATTTATATTATTACATATATTCCTTGAGCTATGGGTTTAACATGCAGGTGGAAATACTGTATTCCCCCTATAACTACCCCAGAATCTATGTCTTGGACTGAGTGACAGACAATGCTCATTTAAAACACAAAGGCACATAGACTCTCATTCAGACTACAGCTGCCCTCTTTCAGACCTGTATTCTAAAGCCACTTTCTGTTGTCCCCTGCTCAGGTTTTTCCCAACGGAGGGAAATAAAGCTGGGCCCCACTGCACTGCATTTGGTGTGAGGGGAGAGAAGGGCTCGTCTGTTTGAAATAAAGAAGGAGAAACCTCTCCACTGAGAGGACACCTTAGAGGTGCACCTTTTGCTTTGTCCTGGGCAGTAGGCTGGAAAAATGGAAGCCGAAGTAGGAGGGGAAAACATCATGCAGGTGGGTGATGTGTTTATGAAAGATCCTTTGATAAAAGAGGAAAGTGCGTCTGCTGATTCCCAATGAGGTTTCTTTGTAGTTTTTACCCCCAAATTTGCGTTTTAACACCTTCCCAGAAAGAACATCCAGCCACTCCATTTACCAAACACATATACAGTTGCTATATACAATATACAATTTACCTTTAATGGGTAGGTCTGGGTGTGTGTGTGTGTGTGTGTGTTTTGTTGTTGTTGTTTTTGTTTTGATCATATATTGCTTACATTTGTTAATATTATACTAATATATATATATATATATATATATACACACACACACACACACACACACGCACACACACAATATATTTCATATTATATACATATATAAATTTAATATAATGATTACAATTATATTCATTCATTCATTTCAATTTCAAATTTTCAATTCAATTCAAAAGTCTTTATTTCGAACATGATGGCAGTATAAAATAACAGATGTGCTTAGCCATATTTAAACAAGAAATGCAACAAAAAACAATTGATTTCAGCAGCAATCTTAACATGCTCAAAAAGGAATAGGAAGAGGTAAAAAAACTTATGAGCTCCTACCCCTTGAACTCAATACTACATTTTCAGATGGACCCTTGTGATTATTTCTGTGGTTAAGACGTCAAAAATGTTGACATACTTCATGAGTTCAGTTTATTGTTAACTTTTCATTGTAGCAGCACAATGCTTCATACTTGGTCAGTTCCTGTCTGTTGTTGTGACACATGGCCATATTTGTATTGTTTTTGTACTATTCTTACTAAAGTTGCGATCCTATGGCATGGCGTTGCCATGGTATTTTTGTTTTTAATTCAAGATAATTCGCAGTCAAGATTTCAATCAAGCATCATCACAATATCACTTATCCATTTACATAATGACAAAATGTTTTACCTCAGGCTCTTACAGATATAAAATTGCCATGTCTTTGATGTTTAAATAATTTTGGTGCTTATGTGTCCACAATGAAATGAAGAGGAAGTTTAAAACTGTCAGTTTGACAAGAACTCATGACAGTAATTTTAAAATGACTACCATTATTGTTGATGTTTCTTAACAAAAGCATTTAAAGATAAACTGTCTGATGACTGTGAACAGGTGACTAAGGCTAGCTGATGCTACTGGAATAAATAAGGACATATAACTGTGATTAATCATTGCATCTCAATAAATAGGAGCAGTATTGCATTTACACTACACTACACAAGTAACTAATACTTAAATGATTAATATGGTTTAGCAGTGTAGGTTTAAATACTGTCTAAATAGGTTTTGATGCATAATAAAATAGATAGAACAGGATAGATGGGGCCACCACTGCGCGGTTTTTTGTAAAACATAACATTAGCTTTGACCTGTCAATAATCTGTTCCAGGGTAGAGATCCAGCCTTCATGCACAGTCAGGAACACTATCAGAGTGATAGCAGCAATGAGTGACAGACGATCAGCTGCAGCAGACATTACCCAGACTCAGCAGTCAGGCCATCAGGAGAACGCTCCACTAGTTAGTGGAGGGGAGGGGTCCATTTTTATTCTGCATTAGACACATTCCCTTTTTGCAGTGTATCAGAATACAGGTTGCACTGTCTGATTTCTCTTCCCTTGCTCCTATCTTGTCCCAATTCAAACCTCTTGTGGTTTATGTGGCTGAGATCCTGTTTCCTACAGAGCCATCTGACCATGAAAAGAGTGTATGTGTCACGTTGCTCAGGAGCCAGCATCTCTGACAAGCAGCTGCTCTTTACACCCACAGAAACATCCACAGGACACAAGACCAAAAGCCCCATCAAGACAATATTTGAGAAAATCAATAATCCATACTGACAAACCAGGGTTAATTAATGACCCCAGTATCACATGTGCGTTATTTGAAGAATGTAATGAGGAACCTGTTGTCAGGTCCAGAGGAACCCCACACATCCAATAACCTGGCCTATTATAATCTCTGAATATGATACAGAATAAAACCTCTGGCTTGTGGAAAACAGATGAATGTATGGCCCTTTCTCCTGCTGAAGTACTTCTTTGACAGCTTTTTAAAAGGGAGTTCACTCTGCTTTGCTGTACACTTCAGTCATTTGCCTTATAAAGTAATTTTATTTTCTGAATTTGGATCACATGCTTCTATTATCTGTTATAACATAATCTCACAAACACATGATGTGATTGTCTGTCATACAAGGAGAAGTGATCCAAAGAATAAATTTGGCAGCTCTCTCCAGCACATTTTCTGAGTTTATGCTAAAATATGTAAATGTAACTTAAGAATAAGCTAAATATTAAAATATTAGAATGTTCACATTTAACAATTTTGTTTATAATTTAATTATTGAAACCATTTATGAGACTCTAAAAGACAAAAACCTGATCACAAATCAATTTTACACTGTAAGGCTTAATATATATATAGATAGATAGATAGATAGATAGATAGATAGATAGATAGATAGATACGGCTTTTTCCCTATTTAAGGGCGCCACAGCAAGTCAGCTCTGTGACTTGTGTGACTGATTTGGAACTAGTTTTTACAGTTTTATTAATATCAAAATACCATGCTTCACTAATCTTAGCACACGGACAACAATGTGTTGGGTGTCCCATGGAGGTTTCCAGTAATCACTTTCTAAAATGGGAAAATTACTTTTAATTATTATTATTATTGCTGTTGTTGTTGTTATTGTTATTTAATTACCATTGTTACTTTTTTGATAGAAGGAAAGAGTGGATGACACGGCCAGGGCTGAATTTAAGCATGGCTGTTGCAGTAAGGACTGGGGCATTTGAGTTTAGTGTTAATAATGCACAATAGTACAGAAGTACAGAAAACATCAAACACAAATATTCATGTCAGACATAATTTTAATTATTTTACTTTGTCTTTATGTTTTATTGTGAGTGAGAGATAGAGATATTTAAACATAAGTATACATATATTATTTCACAGATGAGGTGGCCTTCCCAACAACCACCTTATGTGATATACTAAGCATATTATTACTATTACGAAGTATGTTAAACATGTGAAAGTAATACACACACTACAGTTTGATATATTTTTTTTTTTCATCAATAAATATGATTTAAAAAAATCTAAAAAGTCCCTCCTGGCTGCCTGCACAGTTGCATGGCAGTTGCTCTGCAGCAGACCAACTAGCAACCATACATTTTCATTTAATCACTTTTTCAATATTGTCTACCAAATGGGCTTCCAAAGGAAATGGTTAGTGAATTAAGATGAATTGCCAAACTTCCCAATACTCATGGTGCTAAATAGACAGAATTTCTTGAACAGAATGTTTTTATGGGCAAATTACCTTACATTAAAACAATGATCATAATCTTTTATAAAGTTAGATGAGTGATTAATTTGGAGCTAGAGCATGTAATGCCTACAGCGTAGGTTACAAATATCAGATGTTTTCTCTTCTGGGAGCTGGTTTTTTGAGAGGATTCAATTTTACACTTAGGTTAGGCAGTATTGCACACCGTTGGTGCAGTAGAGGGGAAGAAAGGCCTTAAAAATCCAGAAAAGTATCTAAACTGCTGAATATTTTCCATATTACATTGAGTTTATGGATAAATTATTAAATTAGAATGTTTATATAACGTGATTCTATTAGTTAAGTAGTTGTTAACTTTAAACTTTGCCAGGGATATATTCACATGTTCCATGTAAGATCAGATGACACACACAAAGGTGTCATATGTCATTAGAAAGATTTTAGACACAGTGTTTAATCTGCTTGACTGCTAACCAGCTACTTAAGGCTCAGCCTGAAAAAGAAGAGGCGGAGGACAGTGTACCATAGGTAAGGATTCACCGGACAGTGTCACTAAAATCTTTCTCAGCCTCAGACGCAGATAGTGACATGAAATAAAAACCGTACTAGACCTGAAAACTTTGGCCTTTTAATTGAGTGCAGAATATTGACAAATGTTCAGCCATGTAGAATTTCAAAGGCAAAGTCTTCTTTTTTTTTTTTATAGAAACCCTCTAGTTTTACATGCAAGGCTGGTGGAATCTTTTGGGGTTTTAGAGGAGACTCAGGTCTAAATGGATTTTAAGAAAAGTTTTTTTCGGGTGGGACTTGCCTGCTATGATTGATTCGTTGTGTGATTGTTCACATGAATGTGAGCAAGTTGACAGGGTTTTCAGGTTTGATTTCACTGTGCACACTACCCTCTCTGCTCCATGTCCGGAAAGTTTTCCCTTACAAATTGCTTACACAGCTCACGCCGCACCGCCTCTCCATTTTTTATGATGAGGTCTAAATGAGGGAAACTGCTCACAGCTTAAAGGCACTGTGCACCATTTGTTTGCCTATGCAAGGGAATTTTATCTACTGCTATAAGCAAATTATAGAAGAACAGGTACATTTTTGACAAAAGAAGAAAAAAAAAACTGACTTCATTGAGTAGGAACTGTGGTGAACAAACTGAGAGTGACAGGCACTAATACTGCGGCACAGAAATCTCAGCCTTATATCCACCATCATCTTTAGCTAATTAATTATCATCATTATCATCAACTGCTCCACAACTGTTAGGTGAGGCACGTAGCAGCATGGCCAGATCCTGAGTGAGAATGCTTAAAAGGTAAACAAAAAATTAAACAAATTAAACATAAGTGTTTCTCCAAATGTAGTTTTTTTTTTCCGACCTCTGAAGTCTCTGTAAATCTAGGAAGCAAGCTCCTCCTGCTCCAAGTGGAATCAATAAGCAGCTGAATGACATTAGTATGGATTAAATATGTGCAGTCAATGATGTCATGGGCTGTGTTTGATGCTTGTCAGTGTGCAGGCTAGAGGGCACGATCCCAAATGGTCTCAGTGATAGCATAATTAATATATCCAGCACGGTTATTTCAAAGTACTATTGCAGAAGCAGGCAGAAGAAAACAGACAAAGTCAGATGAATTTCGGTATAAATGTGATGTGCCCATGGCTCAGGATTGAAAATGCTGCTCAATTACTCAGACCAATTGTAACTTTGGTTAAGATGAGTCTTAATTCAAGTCAAAGAGACTTTTCTAACTTTGTGAAGTCAAAACAAAGTAGTCACCTCTCTAAGCAATGCAGCAAGCACAGCCCGCTTACACCCACCAGTCAACCTCATAGAATTTTGTTTCTTTTCATGTGCTCGAATAAGCTTAGTGTCTAAACGGTTATAGACAATCACAACAGAGGATCAGAGCCTCTGATTAGCCCAGGACCCCTTAATGTTGGAGCTCAAAAGATAAACCACAGAGAGGAGCTGGTTCATTCGGAGAACCAGGACTTTTCCTCATGTGCCAAGACATAAACAGTGCAGTTTCTCTTCATGAACCACAGTAATAAAATCTCCATCATTAAATTGCATAGAAATAGACTGATCTAGTCCATGTTTCATAGCTTATTATTGATTTAATATTGGTTGATTTCATATTTCTTGTGAATTGTGACACGGGTCATATGCGATTTTGTAAGTTTAAGTGTGTCAGTCTGACGCAGGTACTGGGATTATTTTTATTCTGTCACTTTATGACACATTTATCAAAAAATATTTACATAATGTTTTGTGTCAAATTATTTCATTTTTTCCCTCCCTCTTTTTTTTGTCCAAATTTCTTATTAAGTTATTTCTTTGTTTTGAGAAGAAAATAGGGGATGTTTTAGTAATGTGTCTCCACCAACAACACAGATGTCAGTAAAGACAGTATGGACTGTTTGGCCTCCATCAGCTTTAAAACTGAAGGACTTGATCATGTAAATCTGTGAAAGAGTGAATATGTTATGCGAAAATAGTTATAATTTCTCTAACTGAAAAGGGAAAAATGTGTTCTGTCATCTCATACTTAATCTCTACTATCAGGAGAACACGACAGAGTCATTCAATGCAAAAACTGTATTCAAATCATAACCACTGAGTTTTATTAGCTGTGCAGTAGTGAAGCTTATCTACATACATATAGCAAAAAACAGTTGAGACTCGTGTGACATTCCCCACTGATATATTTCAAGTAGTGGAAGATTAATGTGATGTTCCATTTCTCTTTGAATTCACTTGTCGTCTGTGAACCTGAAACAGTCGTGTGTGGATGTTCTGATCACCAAAGTCAAATTGCTGCCAACTGGCAGATTAAATATCGGCCAGAAAAGACGTGACAGTTATTAACCCAGGAGCAAGCAACGTGTTGAATATGTACAACTGACAATAAAGCTAATTTCCATGGTGAACAAAGGTCATTTTGATTTGTGGATGAATCCTGTCTGCATAAATCAATAAAATAAACCCAAGTGGTAAGAAGTGTGTTGAAATGTAAAAAATAGATTTCGCAGAGAGAGAGAGAGAGAGAGAGAATGGCCCAGGCTCCCATTTTATGGCCTTGTGCAGGTATATGTCTGACTGGCAGTGAATACTGCTTGCTCTGGCACTATCTAACACATCTTATTGTATTCTAACAACACATTGTTAATCAATTCAATACCTGAATAAAGCTAGGCTCCTGCAGAGAAAAGGGATTCTTGGGGAAAGTATTAAATATCACAAGATTTTATTGGTCTCCTTTCACAAGGATTCACAAGGCTGCTTCCTGATGTGGCATTTAAGCCGTCGTTATATTCACCACCTCACTCCATTGTGTCCCCTGCATGCAGGACAAAGAGAGGAAGCTATGGAGCACAATGTGTTAACCAATGTGTAATGCAGGCTTCATGTTTACGCAACATAGATACATTGAGCCCATAACACCCTTGAAATTACTGTGAGCCAAGACTTCCAATATTTGTTGTGGCAATTTCTTTAAAGAAAACAGTTAACACAGGAAGGAGAGAGCACGGCACTGAATGATGGACGTAAAAATATAGATGAAGCAAAATTCAACATGATACTTTTCCTACTTCCCTTGCCATTAATGTTTGATAAAAGTTTTCCAGCATCTGGAGGGGAAGAAATTTGAGAGCCACTCAATTAAAGGAGGAGAAACAAAGTAGTGACAAAGCAGAGAGGTGTGAGAGGAGAGACAAACATAGTGGCAGGAGGAAAAGGCAGCAAAGGGCCTGAGCTGCAAAGGGTTTTATACAGTACAGGGGTAAATATTGCAGTCCATCTCCAGGGTCATGCTAAAAACACGAGAACAGGCTCTATACTAAACTAAATGTACCTCAGGTTGCAATATTTCACGAAAGTAAAATGACTACTTATTTTTTCCACATGAAACATGACATTACTTGAGTAGTCACTATATGGCTGCTGTAAGATTTAAAGGGTTTTTCACCTTACCTTTGATTAAATATTATGGATGCTATAGGCCCAACTCTTAAACATGCTTGAATCTGTCTGCATTTTTACTGGAAAAATATTATGAGAGGAAAACAATTGCTTTATTCACATAACATTGATGACTTTCTTAAGAAAAAAAAAAAAGATTACTTTTATTTTGCACAAGACTGTGATGGAGATGTGTCTAGTAAGATGTGAAGTCAGTCTCAGCACTGAATCAATATCAGTGATGACATGAATCATAACTTGAAACTCTTGTTTATATTGATGTTCCCAAAAAAAAGAACAAGCTCATCACAAGCACACAACGTCATTATCTCAGTAACTGGCATTTCTATTAAACCAATGGCTACTACAAAAGTTTTAAATCTCTTTTTACATGCAGATGATGGCTATGATTTCCCAGCTCAGACCTGGCACCAGTCCCCTCGGTCCCTTTCTTTAAATTCTTATCAATAACCAGACAGTGCTGACAGACATAGCCATTGTGTCTTTGTCCAGTAACATTTGCATCCAAGCTCAAGCGTTCCACAGAGGTACGGACATGTTGAAGCAGAAACTGGGTGTCATTTCACATGTCATCACGACACTAGCTGCTTACTGTTAAGATGTATGCAAAGGCCTGCAATCTGTTAGCTTTTACAGGGTCCTGGCACAATTAATGCAATGTTCTTCATCTGCAAATAGAGGAGAGCTGTCATCTCCAGCATAGATGTCTAAGCACTATTTAGCTGTTGAATGGGAGATAGGTCCTCTGTGATTGCTTTGAAAGCTGAGCTCAGCCTTCCTCTTGAAAAGACAAATGCAGATAAAAAGAGAGGATTTACCCCCTGAGAACAAAGAAAACTACAAAATCACCTCTGTTTTTCAGGAGCTCCTTTTGACTAGAACACCCGAGCCAGAGCCTTAAAATAGAAAGTTAACAGCTCATGTCACTCAGCTGCTGACAAGCAGAGGATAAGAGGCGTCACTATAATCTTAGTGTGTTGTATCTGAATCCCTAAACAGGCTCCTGAACAGGGACAGCACAAACTACAGTGGCAGGGCATTTATAGAAGAAGGGGGTCCTAGAAGCAACTAAGTGGTTCCTATCTGCTGTGGAGAGCTGGCTCTCAGTGCACTCTGACTCATGCTGACACATGCACTTGAGTGACAAAGCCCAGAGATGTAGTTGCAATTGTTCAGTGACTAAATTGCAGATTTCCCAGGATGGACTGTGATCCCAATCAGCTGTTTAATATGAGCCAGGCAATCTTTTTTACAAAATTAATCTCCCTCTGTGTGGGCTGCTGATGTCTGCAGGTGAATGCTTTTGTTTACACGTGAATTTGTTATTTACAAGTGGATCTTTTGTTTCTGTGGAGATCCACCTTCACGTGATACTAAATAAAATACTGACGATGTTTATGTCTTCAATATCAGCCAAATGGACCAAAACAAAAGCACAGACCTCAGCGAGAAACTTGAGCTTCTGTCTTCATCATAAATCCTTCAAGAGATGTTTGTTTGTGTTTTCTGAGCTTTTGCCAAGTAAAATAAATACGTTTAGAAACCCTTCTGTACTTGTTGTGCCTTGGAAACTCCAAGGTTGTTTTGCAGTCTGAATGTACAGAAACTAAGACTTTTGAAAACAATGACCTACATACCCACTGCAACAAACCAACTGAACAGTCTTCTTTCTGCTGCTTCCTTGACACCAGCTTGTTCATGTCCAGTACACATGAATGGTTATGTTTGTATGGAAAGACATTGGTTCTTATACATTGTAAAGTAGAATGATGCTGACTACTGTCACAAATATACAGTAACAACACATAGAACAAAACCTTCAAGCCAATGTGATTAACAAAGTAATTACCTCCACCAGGTAAGTTTGTTGTCACTTCATATATCAGATTAAAGTTTCATGCTAAATGGATTATTTAGCACATTCCTTCACATTTTGAGATTCTTTAAATTTTTGTCAGTTTTTCTTTCTGTTGCTCCGTTTATGACAAATGCATTATCAATGTAAAAGTACTTGTATTTCTATATGAAAAGTTTCAGACAAACAAATGTGTTTGGACCAGATCTTCCTATTGGTGGAGATCTGAGTTCTACTGAGTGATTTAGGTTCTAACAGGTGGACAAATCTGTGGGATGGACTTCCATTAGTTCTCTGTAGGTCTTCCATTGTTTTGTAAACTGAGGAAGTATCTGATCAGTGTCTGATAGTGTTTGTGATGTTAAACTGTATTAGTCTCATAGATACAATTAATGGGAGATCACCACCACTGAATCAGATCAACAAAGGCAAACATTCCTGACCTGGTTTCCAGTTCTCCATCTCAGTTCAAATGCACTGTTCCTATCAGCAGTGTACAAGTGTGTGAACAGGCCAGTTTAAATGGACTAAATGGGCGCTAGTGCTGCTCAGTAAATAATAATCCTTGAGCTTCAATTGACTCTGTTGACAATGTTTTTTAAATAAACAATTTGAAAGTGATTATTCAGCATTTTTATTTGAAAGCCCTTGGTATTAATTATCAGACAACTTTGTGACTACTTCCACAACCAACAAGCTTCCTATCAGGGATAACCATCATATCACAATGTTGGGTTGTACTGATATCTGGTATCTTATTCAACCATGTGCTGGCATACACTGTAGATGCATTTATGTACTGTATATATGCTGTGTGTGGGTACATAGACTGTTAATGTGCTGTGTGTAGGCATATATAGATGTTTTGTATTTGGATATATGGAGTGTGTGTACACAGTAAGAAGGTATATGGACTGTGTGTGGGTATAAGAAAGGTTACAACAGATTTTCATAAACTTACAAATTTATATGTGTCTGCCAGATTTTGTAACAGACCCCAACCCCACAGAGAGATGTAACATATAAATATTGATCATTTACATGATTTTTGTTTCATTAAACATAGTATGCCAAAAATATGTTTTGTCTTATAGCAATATATTATTATATATTTATTTAACGCATCACAGTGTATTGATTGTGATAAACAGAGAAGACAACTGTATCATTAGATCAATAGAGGCTACAAAATAATTAACAGACTAGCTTATCTTTATTCTGTTACATGTTGAACTTGTTGAATAATTGTCATACCTGTTGATCTATGGGGTGAAATTAGCTTTATATTTTTTTAAGTAAAAATGTTGAAACATTATGTTGAGATTTAGATTTAGAGTGCTGCCCCTACAATAACGCCTTGGAACCTTCTCCTCCCTGTCAGCCATAGTAGATCGTCATGTATTTGACTCACTGACATGTGTGAACCATGTGATTTAGAGGCCCACAAAACAATAATTCAAATGCAGGCAGTTTTAATTCATGCATAAACATAAAAGGTCAGGACAGTTTGAAATATAGCTCATGAAAAAAAAAAGTTCATTCCTCCAAAATGTATTTGTATAATAAATTTCACAGGATAGGATGGATGGATTATATCTTCTGTGTTTCTGGTCTAACTGTCATTGCGGCATATTCCTAATGGAGGAATGAGACATGTTGTAAAACCCCCAGTCACTTTATACCACTGTCAAAACTGATGTAACTGTCGGTCATAGGAACAATATCTTTACCTTGTGTTGACACTGATGGTCAGGCCTGAGGAAAGGTGGAGGTCCCAGCTAGTGCAGCTGATGACCATAGAGTTTTTGAAGGTGACAGAACAAAATACAGAGAACATGGACAAAATAAAGTTACATCACCTAATTATTTGTAATTATAACAGAGCTGTATTTTCTCTTCAAGGATTTGTCCATATATATCTTGTAACTATGGACAGCTATAAAACACTGAAGAAAAACTATGACACCAGATGATAGCAAATATCAGAAATAATAAGTTTCAATGTGACTCTCTAGTGCAGGCTGACATTTTTAGACCTGTCTCCAGGCAACAGGCTATTATTTTAGTCTATGGACAGACACCTGACTCATGATGCAGCAACCAAACAGCTTGGAGTTAGACTACTGAAAAAACTGACTACTCCAATGTTCCCACTGTTAAAACACGTGTGACCACATTGGATATCAGTGCAGGTCTGTTTTCCTTCTACAAGGGAAAAGTTGCACTTTTTCTTGTGCAGAAAATTCAGTCTGTGTTTGTCATATTAAAACAAGTGTGCAACTGGTGAGGCAGCTCAATATAAGAACATCAACTCCCAGGAGGTTTCACTGCTCACAGTTATTTGATTTGTTCCTGTAGCCACAGCCTCGTCCTGCCTAAGTGCTGTACAGAGGCATATGGCCAGGCTTGTGTGGGCCTAATTACAGGCATTATCTCATTCACTATTGTAAGGGACTGTTGTGCCATCTTCCATTTATTTAATTAGGCTTTTCACATATTGGAAAGGCCCAGTTTTGGCCAAAAATGAAACATATGGCTTGAGAGAATGCAGGCTTTGGGGGTGATATGGTGTATTAAAAATATATTCAGCATTTTTTTTGATGTGGAGCAATTTGTCAGGCAATTAGTTGCACTAATTAAATTTTTGTAGCCCTAATCAAACGAATATGCTAAAACATTCTTTACATTGCGAGTACACTGTCTGTTCCCATTTAACATGATGGCTTAAAAGAGCCTCCTACTCCTGGATTCCACTCCACTTGATCACCTCATTTGCATTTTATATTGGTAAATCAAATTAAGCACCCGTTGCTTTTAACATGATTGACTGCGGCCAGGGTTGCTCAGATGGGACTTTTTCTGCACAGAAAATTGGACCAATTTTAATGTGCATAGAAAAGAGCCTGCCTCCCTCACATTCAGCAAATCGTATTCACTTGGCTAATTAAAATGATTTCTTCCCCTTTTTGTCTGTGTTTGCCAAGGAAGTGCGAGAGATTTGCCCACCTGCTGTTTTACTGTACATGTAGTCTCTCTGCCTGTTCCTTCCCACACTGTAGTGTGATCACTGTTGTACTGTACAGCAGTCATCAACTTCATATCCAGTCTGTCAATACCAATCAATAAGTCTCAGTTTCCCTGTTTGTTTCCCTGATGAAATACTTTTCTAAATGGTATTGCCACATGTCTGCATGTAGATGGTTATTGTAGATATTTAACATAATTAGTTTTTCACTTGATTGTGCTGTCACAAGAGCAGCTGTGAAACCTGTATTCAATTCAGTTACACTTGATATTTATAAAAATAAATAAATAAATAAATAAAAAAGAGCAGAGTCAATCCATAATTGGTCATTTGACGAGTGTGCGAAGCACAGCTGAGTCTACAGTAACTATCATGGCCCCGGGGGCTCAACTCACTGCAGCTTATAATACAGACAAACCACCAATTCAGAAAACAGCTTCAGATGATACATTAATAACAAACACATTATATTACATGAAACATTTATTCTTTGCAGCATGCTTGTGTATTTGCAGCATTGTTTACATACAACCAAAAAATTGACGACGCTTATAAGACATGACACCAAAGACTCTTATTTGTCATCATATAAAATATAATATACTAGAAAAAAGAGACACAACAGTGATCAACAGTAGATTTTTTCCTACACTTTCAAAATGTTTCTGGTTTAGTTTATTTATTTCATAGGCATGTGCTGTAGAATTTTGCTCGAATACAAAACACGAAACTGATGTCTGTAGTTTATATCTGTGATTTTTCAACTATTTTCCCTAGTAGTTGTTTTACATGTACTGTGTCACTGATTACAATTAGTTGTTTATAATTAGTTGTCATTTTCATTTTCAAAAATATAATTTAACACTTGTCTGAAGAATTAGATTTATAAGATATTTTCATTCGAGCTGTTACATCTAAACACATTTCTCTTGTGTCTTTTCCAGAGCAGGGTTGCGACATCAGTATGTAGATTCTATATACAGCATATCAAAAATTATTTTGAATTAAAATCCATCACATCTTCCTCACATTTTGTCTGAGTATTCTGAGGAGAAAAACAAAAGTTGTGGGTGCACTGGAGACACAGAAAGAGGGAGGTGGGGGGGAGTGGGGGTAGGGGGTTGCTGTTCTTTATGGAGCATTCCCACTGGGAATAATAGGTGCAGCACTGTGCCGGCACCAGGCGCTTCCCCAGAATGCGACAGTCAGCTTAATTGCAGCTTTTAGGATCATTACTGCTCCCATGTGAATGTCAAAATGGACAAGGCTAGTGGGCCTTTGACAAACGGGCAACCACCACCCACCACCCTGCAGTCACAAGGGGCAGGGCTATGACGGAGAAAAATACAGGCCCTGTTTGTTGTCCTTTCGGCGTCACACCAAAGGGAAAATGATTTTGGAAAATAATGCCTCCGCTATCACACGTTTCTGTCTTTTGAAAAGTAAAAGAATTTTTGAGCTGCTTGAGTGTTGTGGGCTAAAGCTTGTACACACGCACACATACATATATATGTGTATATGAGTGAGCGAGTGAGTGAGTGAGGGAGGGAGTGAATAAGTGAGTGAGTGAGTGAGTGAGTGAGAGTGTGTCTTGGGGAGGGGGAGGTGTGTCTGTGGTTGTGTGTATGTGTGTGTTCTTGGTGCAGCTTTCCTCTCTCTTTTACACCTCCGACCTCAGCAGACTCCAGTTGTCATGGCTGCGAGTGGCTCATTACAGATCTGCTAGTTGAGGAGCCCCATTCATCATTCAAGAGCAGAAGCTTGCATCCAACTCAAGAGCTGGAGGAAAGTGGCTCTCCAAGAGCCTTGGCCTCATCCCTGCAATCATCCAATGAGGTCTTTCATCGAGTGCCGTTCCTCACAGCACTGAACATAATGTAAAGTACCCCTATTTCTAATAGCCCTGTCAAAAGTCTTTAGCTGCCATAATTCCATCATTGCCTCACTTCAGTTTTTGTGACCGTGTGTGATCTTCTTGACAGATATGCAGGGTTACAGATGTAGTAGGAGCAGTGTTTTATTGTAATTAGAATAAGACACACACTTGGCCTACTGTTTAATGTTTTTTAAACGCAGAGGTTACGTATATGTTTAATTGCCCAGTAATTTGCTTTGGAGAAATGTATATAATTCTGCACTGTAATTTTTCTAATTTACAAAATGTGTGTGTGTGTCTAGGCCTTGAAATTACAAATAAAAAGTTCAAATTTAGCTTTTTTCATAGAAGTCACAATTTGAATGGTTGGCTGTTTTCAGAGGTTGTGTGTTGATAAATTAGGAAATTCAGATCATCATTGTGACATTAAAACTCACAGGTGTTTGTGAAATTGTGGAAAAATCAACACCATGCAGCCTGCTGGCGGGTCAGAATCAATTTCCTGGTGTGATATGCATACCAGGTAAGAGCATTTTCAATGATTTTCCAGTCAAGCTTGTTTTGGTTTTCAATGTTGTCGAGCCGATTTCAGTGGCGACCCTGAGCACACAGACCGTATCAACACAAGGAAGGTCAAAATAGTCAGGTGATGGACCCGTCTGAGTGCTTTAAAGCCAAGTGCATTATAGTTTCCACGCGCAGAGAGGCAACGATAGCGGCGCGGGATGAAGGTTAGCGGGCTTCACATCACTTGGAGTGCTTTAAAGTCACGCTGGTTTTGTTTTGAGCCGCCTCTCTGCCTTGTTTGGTACGTTCACAGGAGGAGAATGTGTCGATGATCCTGCATTGAGTGAGGTTGAGTCAGGTGCATCCTTCACCAGGTACGGACTCACCTCTCTATCCAGTCTGATACGATTCTAACTCTGTTCTGTGTGGCGCCTGAAGGGGCATGATGTGCTGAATGCAGTACAATCACCTGTTCTCTGTTGAATCCATCTTTTTTAAATAGACAAACAGACCTTGTGGGGACTGTGGGATCTGGGGCATTTTGATATAAAAAATAACAATGTATTTCCACAATTTCACCTGACTCCTCTTCATCAAATGAGGCCATCATGACCAAAACCCTGCAAAGGTTTTTCTGTATGAGCCAATTAGAGGTATCTGCTAGTCTCAGATCCTCATGTTGGCTATTTAAGATCACATTCAAATTTGTTACAAGTTGCCAAACTTGCCAAATGTTGATAATTCTTAATTTCTTCCATACACCAGTCTACGTTATACAGCTGTTATTATAGAAAGAGCATGTTATAGTAAGGGAAATTAAATTGCTATAAATGAAAAATATCATCAGATCCAACAGGACTATTTAAATAATATAGTATCATGGCATGTTTAATGTGAAGGTGGAGCTATAAAACCAGGTTATCAGAGTTCTGCGGTTTATTTTTTCTCTGGCATGTTTTTCATAGTTTCTACTTGGAGTAAAAATTGAAGTTACGTTTGTGTTGATACATTAGTCTGTTTTACTCTTGTGCTGTTCGCAGGTTGTGATGATGTGTAGAGAAAGCCATTCAAACTACTCAAAAAAATAAAACCAAAGTTATGTGTGACGTAACAAAAAAAAAAAAAAAGAAAGAAAATTTCACTGCTCATGGGAAAGAGCTGGCTTTTCATTTTCAATATCATTATGATGTTTGAGCATGAGCAATTAGTGTTGTTGTAATTGTCTGCACATATGTCGGGGTGATAGATAAAAGAAGAAAAAAATTATTAACAATAAAGGCTGTTGACTTCTGTGTAAACCAACCAGTTCTAAAGTAGCTGTTAATTTACACAGTTTCATTCATTCATTTATCTTCTACTGTTTATCTTTTTCTGGGTCGTGGGGGGGGGGGGGGGGGTGCTGGAGCCAATCCCAGTTCACACTGGGTGAGGGCGGGGAACACCCTGGACAGGTCGCCAGTCCATCACAGGGACAGACAGAGACAAACAACCACTCACACTCACCCTCAGACCTACAGACAATTTAGAGTCACCAATTCACCCGAACGTGTGTCTTTGGAAGGTGGGAGGAAACAGGAGTACCCGGAGGAAAACCACGCAGGCACCGGAGAACATGTAAACTCCACACAGACAGGCCCCAGGCGCGGGAATCAAACCCATGAACTTCTTGTTGTGAGACAAAAGAGCTAATCACTATGCCGCCATACTGCCGGCTTGCTGTGGTTTCAAGTTTTAATTCAGACATTACAAATTGTTTTCCACGGTATATGTGTAAAAATCATGTTAGAGAAAAATTTTCATACAAAGTCAAAATTTGGGAATGTATAGAATTTCCTGATTGATAAACCTGGATCAGACCTTGTGCCAAGTCCACCAGCTGCTTGCTCCAGGATGACTGGTAAGCAAAGACTATCAAGATGGACAGAAGATGAAACACCAGAGAAACTTAGCCATATGATTGATTTTCAGTTAGACCCAGACCCAGATGAGAAGTCTACTAAGACCAGACAAGTGGCTCGAAAACATATCAGAACAGTTACCATATTTAGCATCTTTTATTTAATGTAATGTATTTATTTAATTTAAATTGCAGTAGCAATCAACAGCAGTACCTTTGTGTTGCCATGGTTTCTGAGATGTTATCAGTGTATCGAATACCCAGCAGAGGAACATGGTGAATATGAGTGAGCTGCTATGTTATCACCATGGACCTGAAGATTTCTGAACACATGGATTCACTTCACAAGCTGCACAGTCTGAAAACACAAAGTGTTAATGAATGAGCAATTTATTCTGAAATATCTGCTCTTTGGGATTTAAAGATATCTGGTTTGGGTCAACAGGAGTGTTTGTAACACTCATCGTCATCAATGACTCATCAATCGTCACAGTAGCTCTAAAAAAATGAGCTCATTAAATGTTGTCATAAATTAACATTGTCTAAATGAGCCAATCAGAGCTGACCTTCAGTCAAACACCATAAATAGCTGTAGGTCCCTGTGAAATTGTCTAATGTGCTGGATGATACCCGCGCTGTGTTAATCTTTGACACAAAAAGTTGAAAATGACCAGGGTTCCCATAATTTTTACACTCACATAAAATGTTCACCTGCACATTGATCACCTGGATGGAGTATCATTAAGGGGAAAACGCTGATTTACAAAGTAGCATAAGCAACTCGCTGTTGTGAGTTGCTTTTACTTAGAAAATCATCCAAAGGGGATCATCAGTTCATGTCTGTACCTGCAAATGACATAGAGGTAACATCACTTTCAGAAGAAGTATGGCCAAGTACAGCCACATCCAAATTCAGAACGTCAGAGGACCTCATATAGCAAGGTGTGGCCTATCGTAGATGTTGTAGAGCATAAAGGTTGACCCAAAATGAGTCTTTCGGCAGCATGAGCACAGTCACCACTGTTTCTTCAGATGCATCTAGCCATGATCCATGTCATGCAGCT
Source organism: Remorina albescens (assembly GCA_034769265.1). Classification (NCBI taxonomy): domain Eukaryota; kingdom Metazoa; phylum Chordata; class Actinopteri; order Carangiformes; family Echeneidae; genus Remorina; species Remorina albescens. The sequence continues at coordinate 3,802,384 of CM068485.1, forward strand.
TAACTTACATCATGACAAACCCTACAAGTTTAGCCTCTCACAGAAGACAGTTTGTGTTTGTTTTAAACTGCTTTGCAGTTTAACTTTCTGAGGCTTAATAGACTCAGTCACATGTGATTCTGTACTCCCTCACACACACAGCAGACAGGCCGTCTGCCAGAGTCGGAATCAGTCACCGGTCACTTTGTGGCTGTTGTATGGAAGATGCAAGTTGAGGCTGCTAACAGTCAGATGTATTCATGCCCAGCATTTGCATATTAATACATCTGCGTTGAGTGACTGCATATTTTGTTACTGTAGTTAGCTTGAAATATGATTAACCTTGATTTCCTGCATGAACATGATCAATCAAATGCTTTCAATGGCTCAGGGAAGTAAACAGAAGACAGGGGAGGTGTGCCCTCGGCCAACTTTATTCCAAAGATTTAATACTATAGAGTTTAATACTTCAAGGTCCCATCGCTCACTTTGGATAAACCCATCTGTCAAATAATCGAATGTAAATGTGTGGACACCTTTTCAGACTTCCTGCTAATTCGGTAGTCTTAATGGAGTATGGTGCAAGATTTCTGGGGGGTTAGGTCCTCATTTCCCATCACAGTTCAATGCAGTCTCAACCATAGGTCTACAATTGTTTCCCTCAACCTGCCCAAGGTACAGCGCTGCTTTTGTTCCATCTTCTCAGTCAGCTCTGAATACAGTTACAGAGTCAGACAAATCTGCAGGGTATGCTATCAGGACCCTTTGTCGTGTTTTTTAGCCTCCCCTGCCCAGATACACACCCACACAACAGAAGAAAGGCACTACTGATGACACAGAGTCTTTCTCTGGGTCTCCACAGTCTGTTTGTGGAGGCTTAGCACACTCAACTAACATAGCCCTGCACTGCTTCATGTATATATGATAGTGATGACCATCAGACTTTAAATTGTGTTAAATTGATCAGGTAATTTCTCAAGTGACTGTGATTTTTTTTCATTTTAGTTTGGCCTCTATAAAAGTTACTATCCACAAATAGGTAAAAATTACTAATTAATCTTTTTCTGAATGATTAATACTAAATTATGTTTTATTTTGTCATATGCTGCTGTGAATTTTGAATTGTGGCTCAAAAGTCAAGTCTCTGCAGTTTCATTTGCACGGGTGTGGAAAATGAATGTGGAAAAATAGCTGGGTGTGTGGAAGGACTTATTACCTTATGGCGCATTCATTATATGTCCTGCAGATGTTCTTATAATTATACAACTCAATGCTTGGACTGTGCTGACTGTGCTGACTGTGTATTGCAGAGGCTACAGACACAATGAACTGGAGGATCCATGTACATCTGAACAAAGCCTTATGATCAGATTTACTTCACTGGGACTCATTATTATATGTACATAGTCACTCACTTTATTCACTTATTATACTTATAATACTGTAGATAGTGTAAATATAATTATCATACTGTTTTTTTAATGCCTTTTTTACAATCTATCTTCCTTTTACTGTCTATGTGTGTATTGTTTGTAAATCAAATCAAAGGTATTTATCTAAATATTTTTATATTATATATATTTATATAAATCATAACAGAGTTACATTAAGGCACTTTACATATAGAGCAGGTGTAGACCAAACTCTTTATAGAGTTGTAAAAGAGATCCAACATATCCCTCCAAAAGCAAGCACTCTGCGATAGTGGCAATGAAAAATTTCCTTTCAGAGGCAGAAACCTCTGGCAGAACCAGGATCAGTGAGGGCAGCCATCTGCCTCGACTGGTTGGGTTGAGGGCAGAGAGAGAAACAGAGGTAGTGAGAGCGATACAGTGAGAGAGAGCATGATGGCAAGGAAAGATGGGGGGTGGCAGGGTGGAGAAAGAACAACAGCACAAGGAGAGGAAATTTTATTTTAAAAAAATGCAGGTAAAACATATAGATGTAAACAGTGATTGAAGTCTGGTACAACTATATGTGCATTAGTAAATATTAAGAAGGGGAAATAGGGTTTTTAGCAGAAGAAGTAACAATGGGAAGTTAGTTGTAGTGTGTAATGATAATGGTAGCTATTACAGCAGCAGGTACTGAGCAGGAACTCGGAGCAGAGATGATTCAGCACATGTAGGATGGGGACAGGAAGAGAGAGGACAGGAGGGACAAACACAGACTATGGGAAGTGACAAAGTTAGAGACATGTTGTAATGAGCATGCATGGGAGAGAGAGCCACAGAGAGACAGACAGAGAGGAGAGAGGGAGAGAGGAAAAAAGAGAGAGGTACTCAGTTCATCCCCAGCAGTCTAGGCCTATAGCAGCATAACTTAAAAAAAAGTAATTAAACTTTAAACTTTTAACTGTAGGCTTTGTCATAAAGGAAGGTTCTAAGCCTGATCTTGAAAGCTGTGATAGAGTCTGACCCCCGGACCGATACTGGGAGTTGGTTCCATAAAAGAGGAGCCTGATAGATGAAAGATCTGCCTCCTGATTTACTCTAGGAGACTCTGAGAACCACAAGTAAACCTACATCCAGAGAGTGAAGTGACTCAGTGGGACAATAAGGAACTATGAGCTCTCTGAGATTTGATGGAGCTTAGTCATTAAGAGCTTTGTATGTTAGGAGAAGGATTTTAAATTCTATTCTGAATTTTACTGGGAGCCAGTGAAGAGAAACTAGAAAGAAATGTGATCTCTTTTTCTAGTTCCTGTTAATATTTGTGCAGCAGGGTTTTGGATCAACTGAAGGCTTTTCAGAGAATTGTTGGAACATCCTGATAGTAATGAATTACGGTGGTATAGTCTGGAGGTATCAAATGCATGGACTAGTTTTTCTGCATCCTCTTGAGACAGGATGTTCCTGATCTTCGCAATATTGTGTAGGTGAAAGATGGCTGTCCTGGAGACTTGTTTTATATGAGGGACAAAGGACATGGCCTGGTCAAAATTGACTCCAAGATTCCTAACTTTGGAGCTGGAGGCCAACAGTACTGTGAGCAGCTCTAACGAATAATAGGAATCTCTCTTTGAGGGATCAACAAAGGTTATCTTATCTTATTTTGTCTAGGTATATCCATCCATAGAAGTCGCTAAGTGGGTAACTGGGCTTTTCCCTGGACAAATCCACTGTTCAGGGAATGACCATCAGTTTGTGGTGTATGGAAAAAAATCTGAAATTGACTTTGTCAGAAAAGAATGAGTGAAAATACACCTATGTTTCTACGGTCAGAAATACATGTGTACAGCATAAAAAATAACAAACAGAGGTTATATACACATTACAGCTCTTCAATGTAGAAAATTAGTCATGCCTGTTTTCCCTCCTGTGCTAGTGACTTCAAATGTCATCATACAGTCATGGAAGTAATAACATATAACTCTCTAGATGTCTGGATCCTAAAACATGCAGCTAACCTTATGGTCATTTAAGTTCAGAAAAAGATTGAGATTTGGTGTAAAAAAGTACCTTGGTTGATGAACAAACTTAAGAAAGGACTGCTCGTGTCATAAAGGAATCAAACATGTATTCTGTAAACACACCTATACGCTCCAACCTCCTCCTGATGTTGTCACATGACATCAATTGTTGTTCCCTGATATAATCACATTCTCATTTAATAATAACAATATTTTCACAGGGCAGTCTCAAGTCTAGACACTTGGCTGTCTAATATCTACCATGTTTTACTTTCTCCCAGTGATGAGAATGAGGCTTCTCCTTTTGTAACTGTTGGTTTCTTGCTCTCAGTTACTCTAAATTAAGCTCTATCCTGATATTGGATTTCCTGCCCATTCGCTGCATTATTATTGTAGCTGGACAACAAGGCGATTTCCCTGTCATGACAGCATTATGATGGTGAGTCTGAACTTGTTCAATGAGTCAGATACGTAACACACACACACACACACACATACATATGTTTGTGAGAGTTTTCTTTATAATAATAATTTCAAAAACAGTAAAAACATAAAAATATCTTTCTGTTTTTTTCTCGTTTTAAGGGCTGTCACTCTGATCAGGAAATGGCTTTGTTTACATATACTTTATATATACAGTATTCCCTAGCTATCTCTGTCTGATTAAAGGATCCATGGCAATAACTATCGAATCGAATTGGATATCTCGTTAGCAACAGGAAGAATTAACCGGAAATAATAATAATCTCAACAACAGATGGAGAAGAAACAATTCCTCTTGAAAAACAAAAAATAAAAACCGATGTTCCTGCTCTAAATTCAGAAGATCATTATCATTAAAATAAAAAGGCACTTTTTAGCCTTTGTATTGTTAAGGGGTCGGATGTTGACCAACAACAACTTTAAGATTTTCAGGTTTGATTTGGAAAAGCATAAAATTTATTTAATCCATTGTGAGTGGTGAGTCATACGTTGAAACAGAAGGAGCTCACAGCCTGTTTCGTACCCCTGGTCAACATCACCTGTTCTTTGACAAGGTCCCTTCCTAAACTGTAACAAAGTCATCTCTGTTTCTACACCTAAACCAGTCTCAACCACAGCCAGACTTTAACATGTGGAATCAAATATTTATGAGACAAGAGTCAGAATATGGAGGCTGCTGCTTAGGATATGATATTTATCTTCATTCTGCTTTTAGAAATTATTGCTCCACATAGTGTAAATATAAAATGTGTGTAGGGGTACTACGGTGCAGTCTGCTGTAGACCTGCTATGAGCAGAAGCACAAGGTGTGAAATACAGTGAATCTTGACACCAAAATTACTGTGCACTGCTGAATTGCCGGTGACGCTCTCACACTGCAGAAGCACATGGAAATAACAGTGTGTGGCATTTTCCGGATTGAAGCGAAAATGCCAGAGGCAGTGCCCCCGAAGGAGGATGACTGTGTCCTGGATTTCCCCCAGCAAGCACTAAGCTCCCATTTGTTCCTGCATCCTCTCACATCCTCTGAAAAATATTTAAAAACCAATGAGAGCTCCAATAATGAACAGCAGTGACTTCCTGTGATTCACCTTCATCTCCAGGTAACCATTTGAAGCTCTGAGAAGAACATTAACATATCTAAAAAAAAAGGGAGAAAAACAGTGGAAGAAAACATCCTGAGAGAGACATAAGGACTCCATATTTACATTTAGTTATCATTAGACCGGGGATACAGGTGGATGGATTGAGTCCCTGCCCTAATGCTCACACACCACCACCCTTCATTTATTAAATATGAAAACAAATCTTCTCCAAACTGTTTTTTTTTATTATTATGATTATTTTTCAAATCAGCTCACTGACATATTTACACAAGGTTGTGTTGAAGCTTTTGTTTAAAGTGCAACTGTATATCACAAAGACTGTGTATTTGTGAGTTGTATATTTTCACTTATAAAGGGCATTTATTGGGTCTCAATTTTCCATCCATATTTATCATTTTTGTATCACCAGCGTGTGATGAACACTCTTTTTTGTGTTTCTGCTGGTGCAGCTGCTATTTTTAAACATAGACTGTCTGTGGACACAGGGGAAATTCACAAACTGAGTTTCGGTCATAATTGGATTTAATTTATTGTAACAAACATGCACGTGTTGACCAGGTTTAAAGAGAAGCAAACAGTCACTGCAGAGATTTGGCCTCTTTGTTTTTGCCTTGGCATGTATTTTTGTCTCTTTGCGTGTACTGTAATACTTGTATGACCTCACTGACCCAACCTTGTTTTAATGTTTTAATGTCGGATGGCAACAGCACTGCACTAATTTTATTCAAGCTCTGATATTTGTCCCAAAATAAATGAAACATGCATATTTAAGCAGAGAAAGTGACTCAGATCTCTGATCATATCTTTTTGTATGTATTTCATCTAATCAACTTCGGTTGAATTAAAAAAGCAGCCTTTTCCCAGCTCCTCTAGTTTTTAAAGCTCACCTCCTGCAGAAGCAAGTTAGAATAAATAATTGATAACTTTAGAAATCTGTCTGATCCCTTATAGATTTAATAGGCCTTTCACTAAGGTTACAGTGGGACAAGAATCCTGGAGACACACTTTGGCAGATAATATGAGCTCAAAGTACAGGATGCAGGGGGAGGTGCTAAAGGATGAAGGAGTAGAGACACTCATTACAACTATCCCTGTGAAACTTCACAGGGAATCTTCTCTTCATTTCACCAAGCAACTTGGACCTTTGCAAAGGAATGAGTTTAGTGTGTCACAGACTACACATGCCCAATGTTCATTATACATACATACACACAAACTCTCAAACACACACATGCACATTCACATGATCATGCTTTCTCTTCATGTGTGCACAGCTGAGGGACTCATACATAGAGATGTAATCAAACAAATTCTCTCATGTTAGTCTTCAATTATGATTATTGCTAGTAATAATAACTGTAGTAATAGCAGTATTTACTTTTATAGTAATATAGTAATAGTAATAATCATTTGTAGTAGTACTAGTAGTAGCATTATGCTTGCTGTTAAATAAATTAATGAAAAATTATTTTTTAAAAACAGTGTTTTCATTTAGCTTCCTTGTTTTTTGACATTTGGATTCACCTGTTTGAAATTATGAAAGTTTCAACAAAAGTCTGGCTCTAGTGAAGGCTGTAGTTCAACTGTGGCAGCATCAGCAAGCGCATAAGAACCATCTCCCGCGTCCTTCCCCCTGGTGAGCGCACCCGACGCTGGCCTCAAGAGCTAATATTCACTTCACAAACAATTCAACTAAATTATTTAAAACATGGAAGAGAAAACGCACGCATCAAACTCTGGTATTTTTTTCTCTTTTTACTTCAGTTAAGAAAGTTACACAAAAGGTGGCAAATTTGTCGACAATAAATAATAAATAATTTTTGTTGCACGGGAATAAACGAAACACTTTTCTTCCAGAGTTTAACTTTTTTTTTTTTTTAACTTATTATCAATTTACATATCTTTGGGGAAAAAAATCTCGGACAGACACTAACTCACACAAATGTCCCACGAAGCTTGTGGCAAAATAGAGGTATACCTTGTTGAAAATGCTTTAGTACTTGGGTCATGTAGGAAATCGTGTAGTAAATGAAGAAAGCAGTGCTTTTCCCTCCAAACGTCTATTAGTATATGAAGTGCGTTTATGGATTTAAAAAAAATTCAGCAGTCATTGTTTTCTATTCAGAAGAACACACAGCGTTGAGATTGAGATCGAGGCAGGTCTGTCTCCTGCTCAGAGGTCCCGTTGATCGGCAGAGTCACGGTCAGGTCGTCTCTTTTGGCAACTGGAACCAGGCGTGAGCGGGCAGCACCAGCCGCGATGACGCGTGGATGGACGGCGGACACTCTTAACATCCAGGGCGTTAGAGTATGTGGCTATAGTAAAATCCCATGATTGTCTTCACAGTGTCAAAATACAACCAGGGGGGTTGCTTGGTGCAGTCGAGCGGGAGTTGATGGAATGAACATGGACAGCAGGGTTTGGCGCAGTCCGTCCGTGCGTGTACCGCTCATGCCTCAATTGGACTGGAAACCATGCTGTTCGGCGTGTCTGGAAGCTGGGACGACATGGACGCTACCTCACTGCCTGTCGAGTTCGAGCCCGGTCCTCCCTCCGAAAAACTAACCTGAGGGACAAATGAAGAGGTCAGATAATATTAAGGCTCACCGCTGACTGGTGGATCATGCTGGAAAGTTCGTTTAATTCGCCTGGTTTATGGACGGAATCTCACCAGGTCCGCTGGATCCAAACCACCACAAAGCGAAACTTTACAGTTGACACCAAAGTTTTATTAACGAGTAATTTTGCAGTTGATTGCAGTTTCCTGCAGAACAATGATTCATTTTCAACCAGAACAGACTCATTGTGTGTTGTCACCTTGATAGATTAACCATAGCTGTTTTCGTCATTAATAAAGAACGCCGACTCTGCTGTGACGATTTAAAAAAATAATTACAAAACCAGCAGCCTGTCAACGAATACTTTGTTTCACCAAAAAACCTAAATAATAATAATAATAACATTTTGACTGGTGTGTTAAAATAAATCACATTAGACATGATATCGTCTGTGGTGATCGATTGGTCATGCTGTAATCCTGTTATTGATCTGAGATGAGAGCAAGTCTCAAAACGCTCCGCAGTAAGTTTCCCTGCACTAAAGAGCTAGACTGCGTCCAGAAAAATAGCGTGCAGAAAAGCACATGCACATGCACATGCAGGGCTCTTGTTCTCATGCACCTGGATGTCAGTACAGGTGCTTTCAGGAGACTCCATCAAAAATAGGCCTAAATCAATTTATTTCATAAAGGTTTCAAACCTGCGCTGGACTCGTGTATGTTTCTGTGTCAGGGGCGAATCGAAAACCAGAATCAGACCAGACTCGGAAACGGCCTCCCTCTGTCCGATAAATTGAATTAAACAGAAAACGTAAGAATTTCTGGGTTTACAAAACTGAACACTGGCTCGTAGCTTAAGCCAGAGCGCCTGGTAGCCTACAATTCATTAAAATAAACTGTAAAGTTTTTAATTCGGTAGGAAAAAAATATAACACGAGAGAAAAACGTTTAGTATGTGTGATGATCCGAATCGTTTTATCCACAAAAATATGAATAGAGATCCAGCGTTGTAGAAAAAAATCTGAGGAGTACTTAATTTTAAATCATTCTAGCTTAATTTAAATAAACAATCTTGGCGTCTCGCAGAATAGTAGACCTTAAATAAAATGTACACACAAATGTTTGTCGCTTTTTAAAATACATTTATCATTTTAGATAAAACTGGAGAACATCTGTGAGTTATGTGCTAACATTAGATATAAGTCGTGAATATAAAACACTGCAAATTAGTCAATAAATTAAAAATAATGAAGAAAGGGACTAACCAGTTGCTGGAAGGCCGGCTGGTCGATGTCGCTCTGCAGGGCGAAGTCGCTTAGTACCTTCCAGGGCGGCTGGTAGCTCTGCACCTCCACCGGGTTGGCCTGGATGCCTCCGTCATGCCTCTCCGGACTGGCTGCCACCATGGGGGTCCCAGTCATTCCCTGGATATTCTGCAGAGAGAGAGACATGATCAGTCCCTGGTGTCAATTGGGCTCATTCGACATGTCTGTGATGGAGAAGAAGGGGGATTATTCATCTGAAATGAATCCATCAGTAATCAGTGGAATAATCGATTAGTAAACAAACAGATTGTTCAGTGCGCGCCATCTGCTCTGGTCCCTTAGACTCTGAGTCCTTAAAATAGCTCCAGTCATGTTATCATTTGCCAATTTACAAAGAGGGCGCACAGCACAGACCCGGGACCCCAACGCCCCCGTGGCCTTCCACATGTGTGATTTTACGTTCAATGAATAAACCGACTAAAAAGCTATGGACAAACAATGCTGCAGGTTTTAAGGGCAGACATTACTGCACATGTAGCTGTAGTGCATCCGTGTGTTTCCTGGTGTGAGCGGTGTAGCTGACTGAGCCCGGGTCCATCGTTTTACCGTCTTGTCGTTGGGCTGCTGCTGCTGAAGCTGCTTCATCAACAGGCTCCTCTTCTTGTCCTTGCACCGCTTGTTCTGGAACCAGACCCGAATGACTCGTGGGCTGAGGCCGGTCATCTCCACCAATTGCTCCTTCATTAGGGCGTCGGGTCTCGGATTCGCATTATAGCAGGTCCGCAGAGTGTGCAGCTGCTTCTCGTTTAACACCGTCCGAACGCGCGTTGTCTTCTCTGGCTGTTTGTGGACATGGGGTCGCAGTGCAGGCTGCCGGGCCGAGATTGGTTCTGCTATTGACAAATAAAGGAAAAAGAACCAAGGGAAGGGAATCAATTGATCTGTCTGGAAGGAGGCTTTAGTAGGCAGGGACAGGTGAGGACCAAGCCTGTGAGTTTCATAAAAGTACATGGACACATAACTTGCAAAACTCATTGTGCGTCTCTTGTGGTCAATCTTCCACTAATGGGTCTGGCTCAGTAAAACAAAAACACTAAGAATGCTCAATAACAACAAAAGCCAATCTAGCCTGGACTAAACTTCCTCTGAGCATGACCATGTCTCACGTTTCACAAGCTGTAGGCTTCATTGCATTTTAGTTCAAGAACAGCAAAGCTCTGATTAAGTCCTCTGGCCCGAGGTCAGAACCTTCGCTGAAATCCACCAGGCCATCATCTCTACCAAAGAGCCTCCAGTTGTTTTCAATCATCTATAGCCTCCCGAGTCCGCAGCTCGTCTTGAACCAGTGATAACCGAGTGTATTTTTGACGGCACCATCCACGGTAACTAGTCTATGATAAAGGAGCCCAGACCAGGACTTTCAGAAAAAACGCTCTGACAAATGTGAAGTTGTGTCGCCAGGAGAGAGTAAAACAGGTCGACCTCGATCAGTGAATCTCTGCAGACATCGCTCAGATACAACTCGTTGAAGTTAATCTGACCATGAAACATCTCAGTCAGGGTCGAGGCAACTCTGATAATCCTTTTATTTATACGTCCTGACCAAATCCAAGAGCGGGAAAAAGCTTCAGGAAAGAGTCCAAGTCGGACTTTTTGTCTGCGGTAGTAACAGTCCTCCTCTCCCACTCCCCGGGGGTTTTACCTGCCATTTGCAGCGGTCTGGCAGGGTGTAAGGGACTGAGCGGGTCTCCAGGGCCAAGACTGGCCCGCTCCACCACGTCGTGGTCCGCGCGGCAGAAGAGCCCGTCCTCCCGCAAAGCGAACTCGTCGCCCGGAATGAGCTGCCGACTGCAGGCCACACAGCGGAAACACTCAATGTGATAGACCTTGGAGCGAGCCCGCATCACGAAGTCGTTCTTACTGAAGCCGATGTTGCATTTGGCGCATTTAATCCCGTATAACCTAGGGGGGCGCGCACACAGACACACACACACACACCCATACATAGTCCGATCAGTTACACCGCGGAAAACCCAGCAACTAAAATTTCATTTAGAGATAAAAAATAAGATCGATAATACTACCACTAGTACTGCTTTATCATTATTATTATTATTATTATTATTAATAATAATAATAATAATAATAATAATAATTACACTTATAAAAATGTTGCCTTTATCAATAAGATACTATCAAACATTTCTGTACATTCGGCCTTGCTGAAAAGCACGAGTCTATGATATGTAATTATAAGAACATTTGTCGTATTATAACGAATTGTTATTATTATTATTATTATTATTATTACAATAATAATAATAATAACAGATTTTTGTAGTTATAAATACGTTTAATAACTAAACTTAATTATAGATCAGAATTCTAGTGAAGTCTTTCTGCGCAATTCCGTTATTTCTGGTGCATTTCGATTTTTGTCATCAAAATAAGCTGTCCCAGTTCTATTCTAATAATTGTTCACATTCTGTAGAAAAAATAGTCAGTGAATGATTTTTAGGCCTGATCACAGAATATGTTTGTTTACAAAGAGAGGTTGGCATTGCTTTAGTTTGTGCGGCCTCGTGAGTTTTCAAAAAATTATCTGACGTGAACATAAGTCAAACAATAGCGGTTGTGATGATGCGGTTTATAATAAGTTGTTGTAGTGAAGATGGTCAATATTCATAAACACTGAAAGGCCCCACACGACTGAAACCGGTTCCATTGGATACTCTAAAATAAATAAAATAATAACTATCATTGTAATTATCCCAGCTCCCGTCTCACAGATGAAAGGGTGGGGTGGGGGTGTTGGGGGGAGGAGGGTTGTCCCGTCCTGTCCCGGCATCTGTCCTACCTGATGTAGTCCCGTTTACAGTAAGTCTTTCCGTCCCTGACGAAGCATGTGCAGGACTCGTCCAGGTACTGGCTGCACTCGGCGCATTTCAGACATGCGGCGTGCCACTCCAGATCCGGGGACACCCGTAGGATGTACTGGTCATGGATTTGGTTCCCGCAGCCCACGCAAAGAGACACCAGCCGCTTCTCTGGAATAACAGTACGAGCAGGATATATCATACACTGGTCAAAATACCCTGAATAGTGAAAAAAGTGGTTTATAACATTAAAGGTAACTATATTGTTATTGTTATTATTATTATTATTTGACCAATGTATATTGTGTTTTTAAATTGCCAAAAAAATCTGTAGGTAACCTCTGCCTAGTATTTGATAAAAGCCTTTTAGTGACTTTAACAGGCCGATGAAGCATGTTCTGTCCGTACCACTTAAATTAAACTAACTCAGCTCAACTTGGGAAGAATTCAATCTCTATATCGCTTTCCCAAACCAAGCAAATGTCTTACTCTTCGGCGGATCCCCCATGTCTCCCATGTCCACAAAGTAAGCCGACGTTAGGTCCACGGTCACAGTGGGCTGCGGCGCCTGGAAGCCTGGATGTTTCCTCCGCTGCCGGGCTGCCGGGCCAGGGGGCTGTGCAGTCAGGCTCCGAGAGGGAGTGTGTGTATGTGTTTGTTGCCGGCGTGTGTGTGGAGCTCTGGCCCTGACAAGCGGCGGGGCTGACGTAGGACATCAGCACGTCATCTGCATGAGCAGCTGATTGGCTCTGCAGACCGTGGCCAGCATTAACTCATGCATACACACACGCGCGCGCGCATCTCTTATTGATGAGCATACCATTTGTTTTTTGCTCCGTATTTATTTTAATTTTTACAGCAGTAGACGGTGAGTTGAATAATCGTTAATGAAGGAACAGACACAAACTTTTGATGTAAAGGTGGCAAGTAGGAGGCCCCAGAGTGTGAACAGCCTGGTCTTAAACCTGATCTTATAGATTTGGAGTTCGTGGTCAAAGTTAAACAGTGCATAAAAACCATGCATGCATCATTTTTGCGAACCTGACAGTGCAGGCGAAATACGTTTTGGGTCGTTTTTACGGAAACTTTTAAAAAACTCAGCCTCGTTGTGAATTCAGCTCTGAAAATCATCAGCGAGCCGTAAATATGGGACCGCAACTCTTCAACCCAACGAAAAGCACTAGTGAAACACGGACATGCGCATTCTCCAAAAGGTGTGATCCTAAATCAGAGCGGTGACAGGCCGGGACCCGCAGGGGCCACAGTGCCACACACTAACACGCCCTCTTGTGTTAGCAACAAACTAACAGAGTAAACACGTTGCAGAGGAACAGAATGACTGTATTAGAGAGTGGAAAATGCGCACTGATTCTTAAATTTGTTCCACTGTCAAAAGACATGCAAATTAACAAGAATATTTCCACTTGCTATCATATAAACCAAAATAGAGTCTGTAGATTTCGATATCGTTGTGTTGATCATGAAACATATTTAATTTGTTTTAAACACAGATATAGCAAATTAAAATGTAGCCTCTGTGACGTCACCCACAGTTGTTTGGAAGCTCAGAGTGAGCCAGACTCTAGTGGTCATTGGAGGCATTGATGGTTTTGTTATGTTTGTTTTGCCTTTTAATCAGGTTTATGCTGGTTTATTAAGGATTATTCAGTATTAACCCTTTCTTCAACGCCACTTTCTGTCAAATGGTATTTTTTCTAAGTGTTTCCTTCAGTTTGTACTTTTTTTCACAACTGGTTGTTTGTTTGTTTTTTGTTTTTTGTTTGTTGTTGTTGTTTTGTTTGTTTCTTGTTGTTTGTTTGTTTTTTGCTTGTGTGTATTTTCTACACAGTTTTCCCCCCTGTAGAACAATAACATATATTAACCAGAGCTGGACCCAACTATCACTGCAGCAAGTTCAACACCTTGTGGAGAGAATGAAACTAGCAGCATATAATGATACACATGATGAAAAATGAACAAATTAATTCATGAATGAATCATGGGTGGATTATTGGTCCACGTTCTTTTTGTCGAGCTCATGTAAAAGACTTGTAACAGTAAAAAGTATAATAAAAAAAAAAGACTTATTCTCATTGCTGTTATTGCCTACTATTTTCTGACTCTCACTCATACTGTGTGCAATGGTCATGCCATGATATGGTTAAAACAATACTTAATTTCCAGGTTCTAATTCTCTATACTGCAGCTCCTTGTGTGTTTCCATGCTTGTGTGAACATGGGTTTGTCTGTGTGTGTGTGTGTATTGTCAGCCCATCAGACCCAGCAGTCCACTGACTTCTTTTGGAAAGCCTGTTCTGATTACAGTTTGGCATGTAGTGAAAGACTGTGCTTATGAAAGTAGAGCTCGAGTGGTGAAGAGGAAAATCACAGCCAATGCATCTGAAAGCTGCCACACTGACAGGCCATGTAATTTGTCACCCAGTGAAACCTCATTTTCCTCATCAACAGCACTGTTGTCACAAGTTCAAACACTGATGGAGAAAACTGTGACAGGAAGATTTCCACCCAGCTGTATGACAGCATTTCAAATAACATTGTCATATTTATAAAATTTATATAAAATAAATAATCGGTAGACACGGTAACTTGTGTATATTTGTGCAATTTTTTGAGAATACTTTTTGAGAACCCAGACAGTAAAAAATGTTACATATAGACTGAGTCTTTTATATGGTTTAAAGGCTTCACAATGTATAATAAATTTGAAAATAAAATCTAAATTTAGCTTTTTATTTTTTAAAAAGTTCATGCTTATTTGTCATATTTAGGTTTACACAAGGGTGACGGTACAATAAAATTTGCTGGACAAAAAACCAGTTAACAATAAAAATTTGTATAAAAATGTATCAGTTATGTGCTATATATATATTTGAACACAGACTAAACATACAGAATAAATGGTCCCCAAATAACCAACCAAAGACGCAAGTCACAGTAGCCCTGCCCTCTCTCGATGTTATTGTGCAAGTCTGACAAAAGACAACATTTTGTCCTTGAAATGTCAATGTTATCTTCTTGATGTGGAAAGCAACACAGCAGCCTCAATTTCTGACCCAGTCTCACCCTGACCCCTCGGTCTCCATACAGTTCAGAAGATGATCAAACTGGAAACCATGCCCCTGCGATCACGGCATCCTCTGACATTGCAGAATGCTTTTTCCTTTTTTTTCACATTTTGGAAAGCATTTATTAAAACCAAAAACCAAAAAATGTATTGTTAAATTTCACACTTGCGTATCCTGTTTGTTTTTTCATTGTGAATTTATTTTGCTTCACTTCACTTCTTTTCACAGATGACAAATGAAATGATTGAGAATGAAAAATGAAAAAATGTATGACAAGAAACCAAAATTGACCATTTCTGTATATTTGGTTCTCTCCATTTTTTGGGAACCACAAAACATACAGATCATATGATTTTGTTTTTGGTTTTTGAATTAAAAATCACATAAACTCTTTGTTTGTTTGTTTCAAAAAAACGGAAGAAACATAGAGGCCTTTTTTGGTCAATTTCTCATTTTTTGATTTTGACACTCCACTTCATGTCCAAACAGCTGAGTTTACCATAGGTTGAGTCATATCAAAGTTTAGAAAGTCTCATGGATAATATGAGAGATAGCGGAACCTCAGCTAAACTACAAACTTGTGAAGTCTTTTTCTATTATGAAAAACATTTTTTAAATAGTTTGTCATTATGGAGGACTTCGCAATGAATTAAATTATATTAGCAAAAGACTCAAACATAACAACGTGTAGAAAAGGATCTGAAGACTTTCTGAGTCGTCTTTCAGTAGCTTTTGTCCTAAAATCTCTGATTAGTTCTGCTTTATATAATAATTTTCACAAAAATAAAATTTATAATCATAATTATACACATATACACATTAGTCAGGTTGGGTCTTTCCACTGCTCTGCATCCATGAAAATTCTATGACTAAAACGTCAGATTTTTATTTCTCTTTGGAAGAAGGCTGATATTTACTGCTCAGCTAAATATTCTTGTCCAGATGTTCCACA
This sequence comes from Remorina albescens, assembly GCA_034769265.1. Classification (NCBI taxonomy): domain Eukaryota; kingdom Metazoa; phylum Chordata; class Actinopteri; order Carangiformes; family Echeneidae; genus Remorina; species Remorina albescens. The sequence continues at coordinate 3,818,101 of CM068485.1, forward strand.
TGAGGACATTGTGGAAGACTCTCTAAACATTATTAGGGCTATTCATGTTGCTGATATAGATTTTCTGAGCACCCAGAATGTGATCCTCCGGTTCTCTGTTCTTTCATAGGATGAGAATATAAAAGCACTACCAAGCTTGATCTGAGTGACCCTTGTGTATGTGCTGCTCCCACCCTTCCTATCTCTGTTCCTTTCACAAACTCTGACTGATGTCTGTCGAGTCCCTGCCATCACTTCAGGGCTGACTGGGACATTCCAGGAGACAGTCATGCACTGTGGCTTCTACCTGCCCTGTCCGGTGGCAGGGGAGGGAAGCTGCCTCCCATGGGTGCCCCCTCGTGTCCCACAGACCATATGGTCTGTCCTGGGCCCTCTAGATGGGTAAGCTGGCCCATGGACCACCTGAGGCAGCAGGGGCTCTCATAATCATTGGAGACAAGGGCCACTTGACACCAGCTTGACAGATGGTGCTCTAGTACTGCTGCCCTGAACTGCTGCTGTTGCTGCTCTATGTCCATGTGTGTGTGTGTGTGTGTGTGTGTGTGTGCGTGTGTTGTGTGTATGTGTGTGCATTCAGATTGAGAGTCACAATAAAGGTGATGATGTGTCAGGGGTGGTTAAACGTGATGGTGGCAGCCTGTCCTCCTTTGTCTCTAGGGCAGCCATAGCCCCAGGCCATGACTGCAGGCAAATTTCATCACACATATGGAGCAGACCCTTAACAACAGATAAGCTGTGTCCCATCTAACCTCACTGCTTTGTTCTTGTTCACAAATTCAGAATTGTGTCTTGTGCTTTCCTGGAGTCATCATCATTCAGCTCAACATATTTTCTTCTCAGTTTTTCGAAAATAAACCTATGAAACTCTAAGATTGACTAAGGAAAATGTTGGATGCAAGCTTCTGAATGACCGAGAACTAGTCTTTTCACCCAGAGTACCACCTTTCCAACGTTAGTACAGTTTTCTATCATTTGTAGACTATCTCTCCACCCAGTTATATATTCCATATGTACAGGGACTCTGTCAGACAATGTGCAAAGCGGACCGTTCCAGAATCTCAAAACCCATCACCAATGTTGGTCCATGCTGCAAACTCAAATGCGTGGACAGGACCACCAGGCATTGCTGTATGTTTCGGCAAGAAGCCAAGCATAGACACCCCACCATTGAAAGGACAACCCACGCCAGCCCGCCAGACACAAGGCTATAAGGACACTTCCTCGAACCGAGTAGCTCCTGATTCTACATTTATTTTGTAGAACTAGGTAAATGTCAATGGACAAGAACAAGTAGCCGCTGAACAAGTCTCCGCCAGAGATAATGTAAACTGCAATGTCCTGGAAGTGGCGACTCCATGAGTGGCGCAGCCACTAGCCTTTAAGGGTCGGTTGAGCCTTTCCCTTATCCAGATGTTCCTGCAAATAATGCAGGGTCTCCTGATACCCATGTGAGAATGAGTGTACTTAGTAGTACCTACACAATGAGAATGCTGCCCTTGTTGGTGGAATTTGTGCATCCTGAAGGGTCTGCAGTACAGTGTCTGGCAGGCCCATCTCTAGAGAGTCAGTCCTTTCAGAGGCCAGGTCCAAAGGTAAAGCCCTTGAGGAAAGGGGTGAAACAGAGCCTCTTGTGGTGCAAGTTGTCCCTTCCAAGGAAGAAGAACAGGGAGCGCTCCCTGCCACAAACAGAGGCCCATCGCAGAGTGTGCCAGATCCCTGCCACAACATTTAGGTGGAGCCTCCACTCTCTCGGCATTGGGCATCCTTTCCTTTAGTCCAGTGCAGTGCTTGATTGTGAGTCACTGGGCTCAGCCTGTTCACCCTGGCAAGATTGCTGGGGCATCCCCACCAGCGGAAAGCTACATGCAGTCTGAGGGTGACTCTCAGCTTGACATGCAACTTTGTCTGTGGTTACTGTACCAGGCTTTAGAGGAAGCTCTGTACTGGCCAGATGCGAAATGTTGGTGTCAGGAAGAAGGGCGTGGCTGCGGAACTTCGGTCACAACCCCTGCCACCATGGCAGCTTGCCAACTCTGACCATTGAGCCTGAAGGTCTCCAAATAGGATCTCCAGTCCTCTTTGGGGTGCCGAAGGTTACTTTCTTAACTACGCTCTTAATGGTAATCGATTTCAGCTAGTTCCTTGCCATTCCTTGCCTTGGTGTACTGCTTTTTCTTAGTATGTTCAATACTTAATTCCTGTTTCATTGCACCTCATTACAAATACTAATATTCATTCATTCCTTCATTCACTCATCTTCTCTCATGGTGGTGGAGCCAATCCCAGTTCACATTGGACGAGAGCTGGGTACTACCTGGACAGGTCACCAGTCCATTGCAGGGCCAAGACACAGAGACAAACACTAAACACTATGTCTGACTTCAAGTCCTGCATGTCCACACATGATGGGTTGAGTTGCGAGGAAAGGACAATTACCGTTCCTTCTTCCTCCCCATGAGTAGTAGTCTGTTGGACTGTGCCCGTTGGCCATAGAAGTTAAGCGGTAGGCCATCAGGGCTAGACAAGGGTCACTGGATTTCATGTGGAGATTTTTGGTTGTTCTCACAGCCCATTTTGCCTCTCTATTGCTTTCGGGAAAGTGCAGCCTGGAGGTAAAAAGGCTGATCTTCCATTCCTGTGCAAATTTCTGTGCAAACTTCAAAAAAGTAATCCACTATGACTTGATACTGTTTGTCCTTTTTTTTCAAACAGGTCTGCTCCTATTGTAGACCACAACCTTGGCAAATATTCAGTTGGAAACACTGAATATCTGAAACTGAAACCCTTAGGATTGTTCTCCCACTCTGGTCCATTTTTCACAGCTGTCTATCAGTTCTGTCAGTTCTTTGATGAACTCGTAGCTCTCTGCCCGGACTTGATCTTGCCGAGATGATCTTCGTGTAGGTTGGTTAATTTATCTGCTATGAGCGATGGTGGGATGGCAAGCCTACTGCTGTAGAGTAGCAGCTGTCTGCAACTTGAACTGTCAACTCTTCTTGGATTGGCAGATATGCCTTGAACACATGGCCTGTTGAAAACTTGTCAGGCCATCCATCAGCACAATAGTTCTTTATTTGATGCAGTATATCTTCATTGCCCTATTTTGTCTATATTTCTTTTGCCTTTCTCTGTTGCTGGTGGCGCTAGCTATGACAGAGTCAGCGTACAAGTCGATCTCTTCCTGCAGGCGTGCCGTGGTCAGGTGCTCAGGGCAGCACATCTGGAGTAGCTATTGCTTCCACTGGTACATGAGATATGTACGAAAATCTCATAAGACACATGTGTGAGACATGGCTGTGTGGCGGCAGCTCATCAAAACTTTTTCAGCCCGGGACCAGGATGAGAGGTTTGCGGTCTATCTTCTGGTTTTCCTGATGGAAAACTCAGCACACCTCTCTCAGGCCCATGTGGAGGCAAGAGCCTCCTTCTCAATCTGGGCATATCGCTGTTCAGTGCTGTTGATTGCCCTTGATGCGTATGCTACTGGTTACTGAGTTGTCTCAACACTGGAGGAGAGCAATGCCCATGCCATATGATGAGGAATCTCCAGAGACAAGCATGTCGGCTAGAACTAGAGGAGTACTTAGGTCCTCCTTTATCCTGTTAAAGGAATGCTATTGTTGCGGCCACAAGGTCCACATATTTCTGTCCGCTCCCTGAGTGGGTGAGTTTTCTCAGACAGGTGACACGTGAATAACATAAGGTGGTTTGTGATCCCCGGAAGGCTTCTCACCTCACTTACATTTCTGGGCTCCTTCAAGGTTTTGACACTACTCACTCAAAATCCCTAACTGGCATCTAGCTTAGAAAAGACTTCAAATCAAATCAAATCAAATCAAATCAGATTTATTTGTATAGCGCCAAATCATAACAAAGTTACATCAAGGCACTTTACATATAGAGCAGGTCTAGACCAAACTCTTTATAAAATTATTTAAAGAGACCCAACAGATCCCCCGATGAGCAAGCACTTGGCAACAGTGGCAAGGAAAAACTTCCTTTAAGAGGCAGAAACCTCGGGCAGAACCAGGCTCAGGGGGGGCGGCCATCTGCCTCGACCGGTTGGGTTGAGAGAGGGAGAGAGAGAGAGAGAGAGAGGCACGGGGGGGCAAAGTTGGGTAGAGTAGGGAGAGAAAGAGAGCAGGAGGAGGGGATATTCAAACAGGTGTAGGCAGGAACATGATGCTGCATGAGGTTCGTAGGAATGATGCTGTATGGAATTCTTGAAGATGTGGGAGCAGCAGGCATTGCAGGAACATGGGATGGTGATGATTCATCACCTGCAGGATGAGGACAGGGAGAGAGAGGAGAGGAGCTGGGAGAGAGAGAGGAGAGGAGCTGGGGGAGACAGAGACTTCGGGAAAACATGGTTAGTAAATGCAATGCACATGCTTGGAACTGAGGGCTTACCAGGGCTGGAACTTCAGCCCTGGTAAGTTGTCTTCGAGTGTTCTCCAATGAGGGAAGTTAATGTTACTCTCTGTCTGCCGACTTATTCAGCTCTGTGAGGTCAGTGCATATCGTCACTGCTTCTCATGTGTGTTTAGACATGACCACCATGGGGGAAAGTTGAAGCTGTGGTGTTTGCAGTTCAGATTATTTCCCAGGTTGATGTGGCCACTTTCTGTATATGAGATTCCATTATCTGCTGCAGAGAAAACGGAAACACAAGTAAGCTTTTACATTAGGAAGTGGCTAGGTGTTCCTAGATGTTTAAGTACTGTGGCACTGTATGGGAAAGGCATACTTCAGCTCCCAGTATCTAGTCTAGTGGAGGAGTTTAAATGTACTAAGGTTAGGACAGAGCTCCTGCTATCTGGGAGTAAAGATGTGGTTGTTAGTAAGGTGGTTCCGGACCCAACCAAGGGGAGAAAATGGAATCCAACAATGGCAGTGCAGGAAGCGAAAGCAACTCTTAGGCATACAGAGATTGTGGGTAATGTGCAAATAGGCCGGGGAGGCTTGGGGCTTGCTCCAGGCAAACCGGTGTGGAGTAGAGCAGGTCCCAAAGAGAAGAGGAAACTAGTTGTGGAACAAGTTCGTAGGCAGGAGGAAATATTAAGGAGTGCAGTGGCTCAGGCTAAGCAGGGACAGTGGTTGAACTGGGAATGGGCAGAGAAGAAAAAGCTTAGTTGGAAAGAGCTGTGGAATATGGAGGAAAGTAGTATAAGATTTTTGATAGGTGCAACATATGATGTATTGCCAACTCCCCAGAACCTAAAACTCTGGGTAAATGGAGACCCGCTATGTTCATTGTGTTCAGGTACTGCAACTCTAAAGCACATCTTGTCTGGTTGTAAGGTTAGTCTGTCACAAGGACGGTATACGTGGCAACATAATCAAGTTTTAAAAAGCTTAGCTGCAGGCATTGAAGATATACGGAGGCAGGCAAATTTAGGAGAGTCTAAGACAAAGAGAGTTGCAATTCAGTTTGTTCAAGAGGGAGAGAAAGTTAATAAGACAGCAAGGAGGTAAGGCAGCTTAAAAGATGCCAGTGACTGGGAGATGCAGGTGGATTTAGGAGGAAAGCTTGTTGTTCCCCAGGAAATAGCCTGTACAAAACAGAGGCCAGATATAATTTTGTGGTCTAGGAGTAGAATGAGAGTATATTTCATAGAGCTGACTGTTCTGTGGGAGGATTCAGTTGTAGAAGCGTATGAAAGAAAAAAGCTTAGGTATGCAGACTAAGGGGCTGAAGCTGAGCAGCGAGGATGGAAAATTAGGATTTGTCCAGTGGAAGTAGGATGTAGAGGGTTTGTAGCAAGGTCTGTTGTCTCTTTGTTTAGGGAGTTAGGAGGAAGGGGACAGAGTGTGAGGAAAATAGTGAAGGAAATGTCGGATGAGGCAGTAAGATCCAGTCAGTGGATCTGGAATAGAAGAAGTAATAGTACTTGGGGGCCCAGCAGGGGGAGCACTTAGGATAGACAGACCATGGGGAGAAGCAGAGGAAGAAATCCAGGAAGAGGAAGTGTATTTAAGTGGAGGGTGTGGCCTGTGTGAGCCTCTTTGAGACCATGCGGTTAGTCTAGGTGAGTTGGCCTGTATTGGCTTATTTGTCTCTGATTATAGGACTGTTTAGGTGAGTTTGTTTGCTGAATCTGCTAGTGTATCTCGTCCTCCACCTCCTGCACCCTCTATACTTTCATTACCCCCTACCTGAACCAGGGTCTGTATCCCATCCCTACTTTTATCTCCACCCCTTCTATTTCTCCCCCTACCTGAACCAGGGTCTGTATCCCCACCCTGCTTTTACTGGTGCAGTTGGTGCGAGGTCGGAGTAGTTGACGGTAGTGCTGTACCAGTACTGGCACCATACGCCCTGGCATCAACCTCAACCTTAAAAAGTCGAGTGAAGTCAGGTGGAGATAGTACAGGGGTGTTGCGGCGCCAGGCCTTGGCAGCATCGAATGAGTCTTGACATGACTCAGTCCAAACAAAATTCTAGGAAGGACTTGACAAACTAGCGAGTGGCGCCATCACACTAGCAAAGTTTTTGCAAAACCCAGGGTAGTGGCTAGGGTTGAGCTGGATACTCGGCCGAAATGAGTATCTGGTACGGATATAGGAATTTTGACGAGTACAAATACCATACCAGTAATATGAGTCAATATCCGTGCTCAGGCTGAAGGACAATCCTCCTCAGGGCGTCCTGTGATAGAGACAGAGCGCAACACATCATACTCCGAAAGCCACGCCCACCGGAGGGGAAAACCATAGGTGGCACAATTTAAAATACACTGTCGAGTAATTAGCTTAAAACATTATTTCAACATGTCAGATGATTATTTTAACACGCTAGCTGTACCGGAGAAAAAACGGCACAATGAAAAACTCACATATGTGGGTCTTTCTCATTGTCCCTTCTGCTGTTTGCCTTCATGGAGAAATGATCCCACTGAACGGCTGGAGGTGACATACAGCGGGTAAAATAAGTATTGAACACGTCACCATTTTTCTCAGTAAATATATTTCTAAAGGTGCTACTGACATAAAATTTTCACCAGATGTTGGTAACAACCCAGGCAACCCACACATGCAAGGAAATAAAACCTTAGATGTCCATAAATCAAGTTATGTGTAATAAATTGGAATGACACAGGGGAAAAGTATTGAGCACACTTACTTAAATTTATTTAATACTTCGTACAAAAGCCTTTGTTGGTATGGCTCTGGGGTGGGGGTGGGCATGGCTCTGTGAACATCAGACGTCAGACCTGTGCGTCAACATGGCGGCACACACCTGAACGTAACGAAACAAGCTCACCTTTAAATGCCAATCTACACAGTCTGAATCCTCAAACCCTTAGAACTATGAGAAAAACATTTACTTCTTTCATCCACTAACAGTCCTCATCAAGAAAATCTGGAAAAAGAAACCGTGGAAAGCCTGCAGGAATACGTCGACTAGTGTTACCACCAACTCATCATGGGGAAGACCGGCAACGCGGCGACCCCATCTTCCAAAAGAAGCCGACCGCCCAGCGCACCTTCATCACCCGATAAAGACTTCGGGGACATCCTGGAATCAATCGACAGGAAACTAACGAGCTTCAATGCCAAACTAGCCCTAGTGGAAATGCTCCACAAAGTTCCAGGCTCTTCGTGAGTCTCTGGAATTCAGCCAGCAACACGTGGCTTCACTGGCTGTGGAAAACCATGTCCTTAAAACTTCAATTAAATCACTTACCGAGGGGGTGACGAAGATCACGGCGGAGAACAAGAAGATGAAAGAGGCTATCCTCGACATCCAGGCTCGGAGTATGCGGAACAACCTGTTATTTTCCGGCATACCAGAGCACGGGGAGGAAAACCCTGAGATGTCCATCAAAGACTTCCTCCAGAAACAGCTGAAACTTCCGACTGAGACCGTAAAGAACATCGCATCCCACCGGGTGCATCGCCTTGGAGGTAAGAGACCGGAGAACAGGCGCCCTAGGCCCATCGTTGCGAAGTTTGAACACTTCAAGCAGAAGGAGCTAGTGCAAACACGCACGCACACATAAGTACACCTAACTCATTCACCCACTTATGACAATTTACAAACTGTAATTTGTTCATATCTAAACTAATCTACTGTTTGTCACTTGGAATGTGCGCGGAATTGGCTCACATGAAAAACGGCAAAAAATTTTACCACACCTACACAATTTACAAGCAGACATTGTCTTACTACAGGAAACCCATCTACCCAAAGCAGGAAATCATATATTAAGCTCATCACAGTTTCATACATACACAGCTAGTTATAACACCAAACAAAGAGGCATAGCAATTCTAATTAACAAAAACATTAGGTTTACTTGTAAGAATATCATTGTAGACCCAGAAGGTAGGTTAACACTGAGGTATGTATTGGCAATATATATGGTCCAAATGTTGATGACCCCTCCTTCTTCCACAGCTTCTTCACAGCACTTTCGGCTCACTCAGACACAGCACTTATAGTAGGAGGGGACTTCAACCTGGTATTCAGCCCACAAGTGGACAAACCCTGACAACCCCGAGTCGAGACCAGGAGGCAGAGCCGCAGTTTAACACACTCCTCTGCGCCTCAGTCAGAGCGGTTCCCTGCTGAGAATAGAATAGAGTCTCTGTCTATGTCTAGGTCTATAGAAACTGTGTCTGTCCCCCGACCACCTAAATTTAGAAAAGTTACTAAACCTAGATTAAACAGAAGAGGAGCTAAAAACAAAAACTTAATAGAAATCAAAACAGCCACAAATTCGGTCTCAAATAATACTGCAGTTAAATGTGGACTGTTGAATATTCGATCACTATCATCAAAATCTCTATTAGTCAGTGATCTTATAACTGATCATCGTATTGATTTATTTTGTATAACTGAAACCTGGCTGCAGCAGGATGAGTATGTTAGTATTAATGAAGCTACACCCCCCACTCATGTTAATTTTCATGTCCCTCGTACCACAGGTCGAGGAGGGCGAGTGGCTGCGATATTTCAGTCAATCTTATTAATCAACCCTAGACCAAAATCTGGCTGTAGGTCTTTTGAAAGCCTCACTCTTAGTCTTTCCCACTCAAACTGGAAAGTTGAAAAACCAGTTCTGTTAGTTACAGTATACCGTCCACCTGGTCCATACTCAGAATTCCTATCAGAGTTTTCTGAGTTTATATCAGAGTTAGTACTTAGTACAGATAAAATCATTATAGTGGGAGATTTCAATATTCATGTAGATGTAGAAAGTGACAGCCTTAGTTCTGGGTTTCTTTCATTACTAGACTCAATTGGCTTTTCCCAGCACGTGAATGAACCAACTCACTGCTTTAATCATATCCTTGATCTTGTTCTAACATATGGCATTGAAATTGACAAGTTAACAATTTTTCCTCAAAACTGTCTTTTGACCGACCATTACCTCATTACATTTGAGTTTACTTTAACTGACTGCACAGCATCGAGGAATAAATTTGGCTATAGAAGATGTTTATCTGAAGATGCTGTGGCTAAATTTAAAGAGAACATTCAGTCATCATTTGCAGCAATGCCATATCTAAATTCAAATGAGGATTTCTCCCATACAAAGGTTGATGACCTTGTGACTAGCACTATGGCCACACTGTGTTCAAATCTGGATGATGCTGCCCCTCTCAAAAAGAAAGTAATAAAACAGAGGAGGCTGGCTCCGTGGTATAACTCTCAAATTCGTGCCTTAAAGCAGATGACACGGAAATTAGAAAGAAATTGGCGTTCCAGCAACTCGGAGGAGTCTCACCGAGCCTGGAAAGAAAGCTTAAAAACGTATAAAAAAGCTCTCCGCAGTGCTAGAAGATCATATTATTCAGCACTAATAGAAAAAAACAAGAACAACCCCAGGTTTCTCTTCAGCACTGTAGCCAGGCTGACAGAGAGTCATAGTTCAATTGAACCAGTGATCCCCTTAGCTCTCAGCAGCAATGATTTTATGGGCTTTTTTACAAATAAAATCATAACAATCAGAGACAGAATTCATCAGCTCTTACCTACATTAGACAATAATCTACTGAATACAGCAACTCCTGAATCAACTGCAACGCCTATTTTACATCTGGAATCATTCTCATCTCTGAATCTCTCAGAGCTAGCTTCTATAGTATCATCATCTAGACCATCAACCTGTCTATTAGACCCAGTGCCGACCAGCCTCTTTAAAGACATTCTTTACTTAATTGAGCCCTTCATTCTAGATCTCATTAATTTGACCTTATCTTTGGGTTATGTACCTCAGACTCTTAAGACCGCAGTCATCAAACCCCAGCTTAAAAAGCAGAATCTTGATCCAGATGTTTTGGCCAATTATAGACCCATATCAAACCTTCCCTTCATTTCTAAAATCATTGAGAAAGCAGTAGCAAACCAATTACACGACCATCTGCATAGGAACGGTTTGCTTGAAGAGTTTCAGTCAGGATTTAGAGCTCACCACAGCACAGAAACAACGCTGATTAAAGTCTCCAATGATATTCTAATGGCTTCAGACAATGGATCAGCCTCCATACTTCTCCTCTTAGATCTCAGTGCTGCATTTGACACCATTGATCACAATATTTTATTACAGAGACTGGAACATGAAATTGGCATTAAAGGAACTGCTCTAAGGTGGTTCAAATCCTATTTATCGGATAGATATCAGTTTGTACATGTTAACAATAGCTCCTCCTCAAGCACTATAGCCAGTTATGGAGTCCCACAGGGTTCGGTGCTTGGACCAATCCTCTTCACTCTTTATCTGCTTCCTTTAGGCAACATTATCAGGAAACACAGCATCAATTTCCACTGTTATGCAGACGACACTCAGCTGTATTTATCAATGAAGCCAAATGAAGTTAGTCAGATAGTCAGACTGCAGACATGTCTTGAAGACATAAAAGTCTGGATGACCCATAATTTTTTACTTCTAAATTCTGACAAAACTGAAGTTATTGTACTCGGCCCTAAGCACCTTAGAGAAACCCTATCTAATCAATTAATCAGTCTGGATGGCATTACTTTGGCTTCCAACTCCACTGTAAAAAACCTTGGAGTTACCTTTGACCAGGACATGTCCTTTGTCCCTCACATAAAACAAGTCAGTAGGGCAGCTTTCTTCCACCTGAGAAACATTAGGAAAATCAGAAACATCCTCTCTCAAGAGGATGCAGAAAAACTAGTCCACGCATTCGTAACTTCTAGGCATGACTACTGTAACTCATTATTATCTGGATGTCCAAACAAATCTCTGAAAGGCCTTCAGTTGATTCAGAATGCTGCTGCACGAATATTAACAGGAACTAGAAAAAGGGATCACATCTCTCCTGTGTTAGCTGCTCTTCATTGGCTGCCGGTAAAATCCAGAATAGAATTTAAAATCCTTCTGTTAACATATAAAGCTCTTACTGGCCAAGCTCCGTCATACCTCAGAGAGCTCATAGTTCCTTACTGTCCTAGTAGGCCACTCCGCTCTCTAGATGGAGGTTTACTTGTGGTTCCTAGAGTCTCCAAGAGTAAATCAGGAGGCAGATCTTTCAGTTATCAGGCTCCTCTTCTATGGAACCAACTTCCAGTATCGGTCCGGGGGGCAGACTCTTTAGCAATTTTCAAGACCAGGCTTAAAACTTTTCTGTATGACAGAGCTTATAGTTAAAAAGTTAAAGTTCATTTACTCTTTAGCTATGCTGCTATAGCCCTAGACTGCTGGGGGAAGGACTGAGCACCTCTCTCTCTCTCTCCCTCTCCCTTTCCCCTCTCTCTCTCTCTCTCTCTCTCTCTCTCTCTCTCCCCCTCTTCCCTCTCCCTCTCTCTCTCCCCCCCTCGCCTGCGCCGTCATACCAACAACCTGCTTCTCCGAAATCCCAGTTTCTCTCAGTTCCAAGCATGTGCATTGCATTTACTAACCATGTTTTCCCGAAGTCTCTGTCTCCCCCAGCTCCTCTCCTCTCTCTCTCCCAGCTCCTCTCCTCTCTCTCCCTGTCCTCATCCTGCAGGTGATGAATCATCACCATCCCATGCTCCTGCAATGCCTGCTGCTCCCACATCTTCAAGAATTCCATACAGCATCATTCCTACGAACTTCATGCAGCATCATGTTCCTGCCTACACCTGTTTGAATATCCCCTCCTCCTGCTCTCTTTCTCTCCCTACTCTACCCAACTTTGCCCCCCCCTCCCCCGTGCCTCTCTCTCTCTCTCTCTCTCTCCCTCTCTCAACCCAACCGGTCGAGGCAGATGGCCGCCCCCCCTGAGCCTGGTTCTGCCCGAGGTTTCTGCCTCTTAAAGGAAGTTTTTCCTTGCCACTGTTGCCAAGTGCTTGCTCATCGGGGGATCTGTTGGGTCTCTTTAAATAATTTTATAAAGAGTTTGGTCTAGACCTGCTCTATATGTAAAGTGCCTTGATGTAACTTTGTTATGATTTGGCGCTATACAAATAAATCTGATTCGATTTGATTTGATTTGATTTAGAACCAGTAGGGCAGTTAGTCAACACAACTACCAATCATCTGAGATAATAAAGCAGTATATAAGTGATTTTGGTCTTTGCAATGCTTGGCGCTCACGTCACCCCACGCTGAAGGAATACACCTACCACTCGCCAGTCCACCAGTCTTATTCCCGTTTAGACCACTTTTTAATTAGTAATTCAATTATGAAGGATGTCTCTGACACCAAGATTCACCCCATTGCCATCAGCGACCACGCACTAGTCACTCTGACACTCACCAAAAAAAAACAAAAAAAAACTAAAACACCATCTTCTAAACAATGGAGATTTAATACATCATTGTTCAAGGACCCCAACTTAATTACATTCTTTAAGGAGGAATGGACAATATTCTGTAAAATAAATGACCAGCCTGCGTCATATGGCAGGCAGCAAAAGCAGTCATGCGAGGCAAAATAATATCTTATTCTTCATATAAGAAAAAACAGGAGAAAGCAGTTGAAACACAATTAAACAAAAAAATTAAAGCTTTGGAGACAGCTCATGCTGCCTCCCAAGAGGAACATCTACTGAGAGAACTAAGAGAATTAAAACTGAAACTAAATGAATTACTCGACATCAAAATACAATTCCAACTGCAGAGATTACGCTTGGAGAACTCTGAACACAACAATCCAGCAGATTTCTAGCAAACCAACTAAAACAAAGAAAGAGCAACAATATCACCAATAAAGAACTTCACTGGGAAAATAATCTGTGACCCAAAAGAAATAAATCAAATTTTTAGGGAATTCTATAAAAAACTTTATTCGTCTTGGATTAACCCCTCCAAATCCAGCATTGAAACTTTTCTGAGTACAGTCGACTTGCCAAAATTAAATCAAGAGCAAATAACGACTCTGGAGTCACCTATTTTGACTGAGGAACTCCAAGAAACCCTCAAATATATGCCAGACAAGAAACCCCCGGGACCAGATGGTTTCCCTACAGAATTCTACAAAGAGTTCTGGCCAGAGCTTGCACCAATATTTTACAGAATGCTCAGCGAAATGCAGGAAGCGTCGACCTTTCAACCAAACATGAACTGTGCAAATATTAGCCTTTTCCTTAAACTGGACAAACACCCTGCACTCCCATCAAGCTATCATCCAATATCACTTATAAATGTAGATATTAAAATTATTTGCAAGGCGCTAGCTAGAAGACTTGAAAAAGTAACATCTCACATAACATAATACATCCCGACCAAACTGGGTTTATTAAAGGCTGACGCTCTACCAACAACACCCGCAGACTTATCAGCCTGATAGACTATTATAACAGTCAGAGCGAAGATGCCATAATAGTCTCCCTAGATGCAGAAAAAGCATTCAACAGGGTAAATTGGAATTTTCTCCTCACCACATTACAAAAGTTTGGGTTCGGAGATAACGTTGTGAGCTGGATCAAAATATTGTATAGCTCTCCCAGTGCTTGTGTTAGAACAAATGATCAAATTTCTCCAAGCTTTTCTCTCCAGAGGGGAACTAGGCAGGGTTGTCAGCTTTCTCCCTCCCTTTTTGCTATATTTATATAGCCACTCACAGCTGCAGTTCGGCAGAACCAAAATATTAAGGGAATTAACACAGCAAATGTCAACCATAAAATAAGTCTTTATGCTGATGATGTATTACTTTTCCTACAAAATGCACAAAAGTCTCTCCCTGAAACAATAGCACTCATCGACAAATTCTCAACCATCTCTGACTACCCTATTCTTCTTCTTTTCCTTTCGGCTTTTCCCTTCACGGGTCGCCACAGCGAATCAGTTGCCTCCATCTAAGCCTGTCTCTTGCATCCTCTTCTCTCACGCCAACCACCTTCATGTCCTCTTTCACTACATCTATAAACCTCCTCTTAGGTCTTCCTCTAGGCCTCCTGCCTGGCAGTTCAAAACTCAGCATCTTTCTACCAATATATTCACTATCTCTCCTCTGGACATGTCCGAACCATCTCAGTCTGGCCTCTCTGACTTTATCTCCAAAACCTCTAACATGTGCTGTCCCTCTGATGTACTCATTCCTGACCCTATCCAACCTGGTCACTCCCAAACAGAACCTCAGCATGTTCATCTCTGCTACCTCCAGCTCTGCCTCCTGTCTTTTCCTCAGTGACACTGTCTCTAGACCAAACAACATCGCTGGTCTCACCACAGTTTTGTACACTTTTCCTTTCATCTTAGCTGAAACTCTCCTATCACACATCACACCTGACACTTTTCTCCACCCGTTCCAGCCTGCCTGCACACGCTTCTTCACCTCTTTTCCACACTCTCCATTGCTCTGGACTGTTAACCCTAAGTACTTAAAATCTTGCACCTTCTTTATCTCTTCTCCCTGTAACCTCACTCTTCCACTTGGGTCCCTCTCATTCAGACACATATACTCCGTCTTGCTGCGGCTAACCTTCATTCCTCTCCTTTCCAGGGCAAACCTCCACCACTCTAGCTTCTCCTCCACCTGTTCCCTGCTCTCACTACAGATCACAATGTCATCTGCAAACATCATAGTCCATGGAGATTCCTGTCTAACCTCATCTGTCAGCCTGTCCATCACCATAGCAAACAAGAAGGGGCTCAGAGCTGATCCCTGATGCAGTCCCACCTCCACCTTGAACTCATCTGTCACACCTACAGCACACCTCACCACTGTCTTACAGTCCTCATACATGTCCTGCACCGCTCTAACATACTTCTCTGCCACTCCAGACTTCCTCATACAATACCACAGTTCCTCTCTGGGCACCCTGTCATAAGCTTTCTCCAGATCTACAAAGATACAATGCAGCTCCCTCTGACCTTCTCTGTACTTCTCTATCAACATCCTCAAAGCAAATACTGCATCTGTAGTACTCTTTTTTGGCATGAAACCATACTGCTGCTCACAAATGCTCACTTCTGCCCTTAGTCTAGCTTCAACTACTCTTTCCCATAACTTCATTGTATGGCTCATCAGCTTTATTCCTCTGTAGTTGCTACAACTCTGTACATCTCCCTTGTTCTTAAAAATGGGCACCAGCACACTTATCTTCCATTCCTCAGGCATCTTCTCACTATCTAAGATCCTGTTGAACAACCCAGTCAGAAACTCTACTGCTACCTCTCCTAGACACTTCCAGACCTCCACAGGTATATCATCAGGACCGAGTGCTTTTCCACTCTTCATCCTCTTCAGTGCCCTCCTCACTTCATCCTTACTAATCTTTGCTACTTCCTGGTCCACAACAGTCACCTCTTCTACTCTTCGTTCTCTCTCATTTTCCTCATTCATTAGCTCTTCAAAGTACTCTTTCCATCTTCCCATCACGCTACTGGCATCTGTCAATACACTTTCATCTCTATCCTTAATCACCCTAACCGCCTGCACGTCCTTCCCATCTCTGTCTCTCTGCCTTGCCAACCTGTATAGATCAGTCTCTCCCTCCTTACTGTCCAACCTAGCATACAAGTTATCGTAAGCCCTTTGTTTGGCCTTTGCCACCTCTACTTTCACCTTACGCTGCATCTCCCTGTATTCCTGTCTACTCTCTTCAGTCCTCTCAGTGTCCCACTTCTTCTTAGCTAACCTCTTTCTCTGTATACACTCCTGCACCTCCTCATTCCACCACCAAGTCTCCTTATCCACTTTCCTTCCAGATGACCCACCAAATAATCTCCTACCTGTCTCCCTGATCACATTAGCTGTAGTTGTCCAGTCAACTGGAAGCACTTCCTGGCCATCCAGAGCCTGTCTCAACTCCTTCCTAAAAATCATACAACACTCTTCCTTTTTCAGCTTCCACCATTTAGTCCTCTGCTCTGTCTTTGCCCTCTTCATCTTACTCACCAACAGAGTCATCCTACACACCACCATCCTATGCTGTCTGGCTACACTCTCACCTACCACTACTTTGCAGTCACTGATCTCCTTCAGATTACACCGTCTACACAAGATGTAGTCTAACATTCCTACCTCCACTCTTATAAGTCACCCTATGTTCCTGCCTCTTCTGGAAGAAAGTATTCACTACAGCCATTTCCATCCTTTTTGCAAAGTCAACCACCATCTGTCCTTCTGCGTTCCTCTCCTGGATACCAAACCTGTCCATCACCTCCTCATCATCTCTGTTTCCTGCACCAACGTGTCCATTGAAGTCTGCACCAATGACAACTCTCTCACTTCTAGGGATGCTCTGCATCACTTCATCAAGGTCCAACCAGAATTTCTCCTTCTCCTCCAGCTCACATCCTACCTGTGGAGCATACCCACTAACAACATTGAACATTACACCTTCGATTTCTAGCTTCAGACTCATTACTCTATCTGATACTCTTTTAACCTCCAGAACATTCCTAACAAACTCCTCCTTCAAGATAACTCCTACTCCATTTCTCTTCCTATCTACACCATGATAGAACAACTTGAACCCTGCTCCTAAACTTCTAGCCTTGCTACCTTTCCACCTGGTCTCCTGTACACACAGTATGTCTACCTTCCTCCTCTGCATCATGTCAACCAACTCTCTACCTTTCCCTGTCATAGTTCCAACATTCAAAGTCCCTACTCTCAGTCCTAGACTCTTGCCGTTCCTTTTCTCTCTCTTCCTACGAACACACCTTCCTCCTCTCCTTCTTCGACTTCTTTGACGAACAGTAGTCCAATTTCCACCGGTACCCTGTACGTGAACAGCACCGATGGCGGTCGTTGTTAACCCGGGCCTCGACCGATTCGGTATGGAAGTCATTGATTCGATTCGCATGTTTGATTTGGCAAAAGTTTTACGTCGGATGCCCTTCCTGACACAACCCTCTGTATTTATCCGGGCTTGGGACCGGCACAATAAGGCACTGGCTTGTACCCCCTTGCGGCTACATTATCTCTGACTACCCTATTAATTGGAGCAAATCGACTGCCTTACCCATAAACTCAGATTCCCACAGTAGGTCAACCGCCCCACAATGGCCAGGAAACATTAGAAATCTAGGTATCAACATCCCCGCCAAACTTTTTCAACCTGACAAGGCTAAACCACACCATCCTAATTAAAGAAATAGAGGATGATGAGGACACTACCCATATCACTTATGGGAAGAGTAAAAATGAGGATCTTGCCAAAAATTAACTATGTTTTTTCGATGGTTCCAACCCAACCCCCCCGACTTGGTTCAAATCACTAGACTCCAACATCTCCAAATTTCTTTGGAAAGCTAAACCACCACGTATAAGCTTAAAGACTTTACAAACAAGTAAAGACTTTGGAATTACCAAACTTTTACAATTACTACTGGCCAACAGATTACAATATATACTGAAATAGATTAAGCCAAACTCGTTAGACCAAGCATGGCTCAATATTGAACCCTGGCCATGGCCCGCCAGCTGTGAACAGTAGACCTGGGTCCTCCCTGCCTCCACGTGGCAGAGTGGTGGGCCCTCTCTTCGGGTTTCTGGGCGGTGCCCCTGGGTGCTCCAGTTCGGCCCCAGAATCAGTTGAGCTTGTTGTGGGTGGTGGCGGGGATGGTCAGCGGGGCCAGTTTGGAAGCTGGCCCCCTGCAGGACTGGCCCATGCCTCACTCTCTTCCCGCCTCTCCATCCCATCACACCCCACCTTATGTGACACTAGGGCTTGGGGGAGTGCATGGTGGGAGGGCTCCCATGCCATGTCTGCCTCCCCGAATTTTAATTACACCCTAGGCAATCCACACCATCACATCTACACTCCCACACATCACACGCACCCTGCACCTATGTTGGGATGGGGGAGGTGGCTGTGGCGGGTCATGGGCCCATTGCTGCCCCTGTCGCCAACTGCACCAGTGTTGGGCTGGGGCTCTGAGGCCTGGCGGATTGGGGATGGCATCGATCCAGGCCTGGGGGTCTGTTCAGCGTTCTCGGGGGGGGGGTCTGCCTCCCAATGTGGTGGTTGGGCTGAAGTTGGTTGCGGGCCTTGCCTTGTGCGGTGGGCTCCCTGTGTTCTGGGGATTGCTGGTCCTGACCTGCCTCGTATCCTGGGCCGGGGGCGTGTTTTACCGGCCCCCCACATCAGCTACAGTCAGCTACCCACAGCATCCAATGACAAACTGTAACATACATATACACACATATACACACACTATTCTAATCTATATTCCCCCATGTTGGTAGTGTTGCTGCTGTTGTGGTTGTTTTTGTACCCCCCCCCCCCCCCCCCGTCTTCCCTAACCTGTTTCTGTTCTCTCTTTCTATCCACTCCTGAGCCTCAGCCTGGTAGCTTTACCATCAAACCAGTACCATTGCCAATAAAGTTAAAGGCAGAGGGCGACAGGAGGAGTATGTCAGACTCCTTCTTCGCAGAGTAAAACTGTTTCAGCACAACAAGGTACCAGGAACATTCATACTGCCTGCCCCAGCTGATGAACAGAACAGGTTAAAAAAAAAAAGCCTTTGTTGGTAATAACAGCTTCAAGATGCCTCCTGTATGGAGAAATTAGTTGCATGCATTGCTCAGGTGTGATTTTGGCCCATTCTTACACACAAACAGTCTTCAACTCTTGAAGGTTCTGTGGGCCTCTACTATGAACTCTAATCTTTATTCTTTCCATAGATTTTCAATTGGATTCAAGTCAGGTGATTGGCTGGGCCATTCTAGCAGCTTTATTTTCTTTCTCTGAAACCAAATGAGAGTTTCCTTGGCTGTGTGTTTGGGATCATTGTCTTATTGAAATGTCCACCCTCATTTCATCTTGATCATCCTGGTAGATGGCAGCAGATTTTTATCAGCAATGTCTAGGTACATTTTTCAATTCATCCTTCCTTCAATTACATGAAAATTACAAAAACAGCCCCACACCATGATGTTCCCACCTCCAAACTTCACTGTTGGTATGGTGTTTTTGGGGTGATGTGCTGTGCCATTTGACCTCCAAACATGGTGTGTATTAAGGCATCCAAAGAGTTAAATTTTGGTCTCACCTTACCAGACTATATTCTCAGTTGGGACTGAACCAGCTGATTAATTTGCACTGACAAGGGGCAGGATTGCTTTCTGATAGATTTCAGCTGGTGTCTTGGCTTTTGGTGCCTTTTTGCAATTCCATTTCTTGATGTGGTCCATACTTTTTCCCTGTGTCATTCCATTTTATCACACATAACATAATTTATGGACATCTAAGGTTTGATTTCTTTGCATGTGTGGGTTGCACGGGTTGTTACCAACATCTGGTGAAAATTTCATGTCAGTAGCACCTTTAGAAATATATTTACTGAGAAAAATTGTGTTCAATACTTATTTTACCCGCTGTACATCGATATTTACAACTACCTGATCGAGTCCCCTAGTAAGATCATCATTTAACCTAATAGCAATAAATAACATGACTTGCATAAGTTAGGCTACATCCACACTACTACATCATCATTTTAAAATTGCTTTTTATAACCCAAACGTTTCAAATCTGCCCCACTTTATGGGATTATGGGGTAAAAACTTGATTCGTAACAGAAGCGGTGTTTGTGTGATGGGACAGGGCTACATGCTGCGCATTTCTCATTCTCGCTGTTTCTTCACCGGGTCAGGTTTTTTTCTGGTCAGCTCGCTCTTCTTACCTTGGTATAATACAAATAAGCTGTAAATAAAAATATATTGAAGCTTAAAATATAGCAACTTCTGACCAACCCATATCAATTTCAGGCTTAAAAAAATACAACTTTTGTACAGAGGTGTATAAAGTACTGGAAAAAAATACTTAAGTAAAAGTACAAATACCATGACTGAAAATGACTTTGGTAAAAGTTAAAGTCACCCATAAGAAAATCACTTGAGTAAAAGTCTTAAAGTACCTCACATTAAATGTACTTAAGTATCAAAAGTACCTTGTGAAAAAATATACTCAAGTATCAAAAGTACAAGTACAAAGTATTTTTATAGTACGCATAAAAAGAAGCAAAACAACATCCCGTGGCACTTTGGTAGGCACAAGAGGCACTTCATTCTGTATGTTTTAGGATTTTCCCCCATCCCAAGGTAGCCAAACATTATTGCTAGGTATGACCACGGTGGGTGACTGTTGTCTTCTACCGAAGGATTTGCTGTCAGTGTGGTAACGTCTACGAGAGTACCGTACATTGTTCTTCTTGTCCTCTCGGGCACACCCATTCCACATAATCCTTTGATGATTAATTATATTTCGGTTTTAATTTGTAACGAGTAACGAGGTGGCAAACGTAAAAGTAACGGAGTAAAAGTATATTTTTTAACTTTTAAATGTAGTAGAGTGAAAGTAAAAGTCCTAATTAAAAAAAAAACTCAAGTAAAGTACAGATCCTCAAAAAAACTACTTAAGTAGTGTAACAAAGTACATCAACTTTGTTACTATCCACCTCTGCTTTTGTATAAACCACGCCCACTTCCGGTTTAAGTCCCACCCCTTATGAGTACGAATACAGATACAGATAATGTAGATGGCTGAACAGATACGGATAGTGGTGCACTCGCGCATCCCTAGTAGTAGCCACACATTCTCAGAAACCAACAGAGCTACCGCCAAGTCTCTGGCACTGAGAAGTCAAGCATGGCTTGCACTTTGGCTGTCAAAGTGTGCACCTGTCATTGACCCACTTGCTTCCCCAGGTAAGTGAGCGCAGGTCTGCCAAATTAACATTTGGCCAGGTTTAATGTAAGTGAAGCAACTCCCAACTGATCAACAACCTCACACAAGATGTTCATGTGCTCTGCCCAAATGGACGAATACACACCAATATCATCCAAGTACACCTCAATTTTGGAATGTGGCAGGATCGTTAAGAGCAAATGGCATGACTGTATACTGCAAAAAGTTATCAGGTGCAACAAAAGCTGAGATTTCTGGTGTATGGGTTGTGAGGGGCACCTGCCAGTAACCCTTTAGAAGATCTAAATTGGTGACATACTTGGTGGAACCTACACGACTGACACAGTCATCCATTCTGGGCAGGGAGAACGAGTCTGATTTTGTAACTGTGTTCACTTTACAGTAATTGTTAAAAAACCTGGGAGGCTGATGAGATTTCAGGACTATCAGTAATGGAGAGCTACACATGCTGAAATTTCCAAACTGAACATGGCCAAACCATTTCCAAACTTCTAAGTTTGGAGTTTGCAGTCGCGCAGTCAGAATAGTAACTGGCTGGCCGCACAGGCCGTCCTCCTGGGGACAGTAAGGAGGTGACACAATAGTTGCCACAGTAGAGGTCTCACGGGTAAAATATGGCTTCAACATATTGATGTGACATACAACACTTTTTTTTTTCCATGTCTGGCGTTTTAATTACATTATCTGTGTCCCTACATTTTCATAGGGACTGTGGAATTTCACCTGAAGACCAGACCCAACCGAAGGTAACAACATCAAAACCTGGTCACCCGGCTGAAAAGAGCAACTGAGAGTCTTTTCATCAAATAGTTTTTTCATTCTGGACCTTTCATCAGTGAGGAAACTGCAGGCAAGATCAACAGCAGTATGTAACCTCTTCCTGAAAGAGCTCGCTTAGGCCATAATGTTGTGCACAGGATCAGGCTTGCCTGTCAGCCCCCACTCCCGCAGCAAGCACAGCGGTCCCCGCACTGTATGTCCAAAGACAAGCTGAGACTGACTGGAACCAAAGGAATCCCAAACAGTCACACAAACAGCAAACAAGAGCAGTGGCAGACCCTCATCCCACTCTCTGTTTGACTCAACACAATATTTTTTTTTATATGTGCCCTGGCCTTCTGGGTGGTACGCACTGGAGATCTGATGCCCCACAGGCAGCTCTTTCATGACCTGCGAGAAGACCTTGGACATAAAATTGGATACTCTAGAGATTGGATACGCTTGGGCAACCCGAAGGTCAAAAAGAACTTAACCAAGGCCTTCACCACCGTTTTCACCTGCAAGGTGCACAATGGAACGGCTTCAGGGAAACGCGTGGTTGCGCACACCATGGTCAGTATGTACATATTGGTTACCAGCCTTGGTTTTCGGCAGGGGACCGACACAATCAACTATGATATGCTCAAAGAGCTGGAATCGGCTGTAACATTGCAGGTGGAATAACTTGATTTGGTTTTCCAGTAAACTGACAGACGTGGAAAAAACAATAATACAAATGACATTCAACTGGGTTGTATGTCTTTCTGATTCACAAGTGCCCGGATAGAACGTGATCATGAGTCAAACACAAGACTTAGGAACTAAACTTTGCTAGCACAACAACTTGCCACGCCGCATCACTCTCCATCCCTGCCACTGGAGACCAGTTTCGCAGTAAGAGACCATTATCAAACAAATAAGACACAGTTGGTGAAGTGCATTTCTGATATTGGGCTGCAGATGCACAGTTAACTAAAGAGCTGTGAAGTTGCTGATCCCTGAGGAGTTGATTCTTTTCAATGGGCAGACACAGATCCTTCTCAGACAGATCACCAGAAACAGTTACTCTTTTTGATTCAGAGGAGGGGCTGGCCGAA
Organism: Remorina albescens; assembly: GCA_034769265.1. Lineage (NCBI taxonomy): Eukaryota > Metazoa > Chordata > Actinopteri > Carangiformes > Echeneidae > Remorina > Remorina albescens. The sequence continues at coordinate 3,840,998 of CM068485.1, forward strand.
TTGTCTGACAGGTGCAAAAAAGAATCTGACAGGTCCACTAAATCACTCAGAACTGTAGGAAACACTTTCTTTTTGGCCAAATCATTTCAGAGAATCAGATCAGCCACCACAACAGGCAGCTGATCGCACACACCAACCCGTACAAGGCCAGACACCAAAGAGCAGGAGGGTAAACAAAATGGATCAGCACATGGACACCATCAGTTTAACTCCCCAAAGTACGAGTTCTCAAAAAGAAAAATGCAAAACACCACAAAGAAAGACGGAAGGTTTTGCACCGGAATCCTGCAAAATGGTGTAGGAGCTATGTCCCCCTCATTCTCAGCCAGTGACAGAGAATCCTGCTAAATGAATGTTTTAAAGTCCTCGTCTATTTCTTCTGACTTAATCCCTGTCAACTCAGGCTCTACCAAGTGGATATCAGGCTGTCTAATGGTGAGTCCGCACTGAATGATACCGACAGCACTTGGCTTTTTATTTTTGGTCTGATATCTCTTTTTTTAGGACAGGACAGGTAGAAATGTAGTGACCCAGATCATGGCAGTAAAACAAGCACGGTTTTCACCTGTGGCAGACAGATTATGCCCCGGATTAGGCCCAGATTATGCCATTTAGATATACAACAATTCGCTCTGGCAGACACTTTTTAAACTCTTCCAAGAGCACAAGTTCTCACAGCTGTGCAAACTCTTACTTTGCTGGCTTGACATAATTTATCAAAAAGCACTCTTCAAGCGCAAACTTCACACAAATCAGGTTGACATTCTTTTCACAGTTTCTGAATTTTAGTCTATAAAATTCAGGCACAAATTCATATGTATGCAACACAGTGGTCCTCACAACATCATAACCCAGTCACTGCTTACATAACAACTGCTTCCATGCTTAACTATCACAATAAAAGCCTTAGAATCGTTCCCAGCAACCCTTAAACGTAGGGTCTGACTCCCAGGCAGGTTGGTAAAGCTGCTGTGTTTGGGGTTGCTTTGGTTTCTTACCAGTTCCTAGGTCTGTGCTGCTGTACTTTTTTCTTCTAGTTTTTTTCCCCTGAACTCATGTTTACTCATTTTTTTCCAGCTTCTCTCTCTCTCTGTTGTTGCGATGCCAGTGCAAACAAGTGTGAGTTTAGTGCTGCTGATGTGATTGGCGGTAAGGAGGGGGATACGCCAGTTATGAGTTGATTGGGTTAGATCAGGTATCAGTTTCTTGTGATGTGTGTTGGCTGTTCACGTAAATTGAAACATGTTTTTTTGTTTTGTTTTTTCATGCATGGAAATACTAAAACTATTGTATATTTGGCCCTTTTTAAAACTATTATTCGTATATCATATAGGCCCTAGAACTACCTTATAAATACGATAATTATCGTATATCTGGCAACACTGATCAGTATTCCTGGCTACAATTATACTTTGAATAAAATAATATTCCAAAGAACTCAACAAGTTTGTTGAAAAGGTATAACTCAGGGCTTAGATGGAAAAAAAAAATAATAGGCACAGAACATCTCCTGGAGTTCAGTTAAATCCATTATTAATAAATGGTAGGATTATTGCACAAATCAATGTCACAACTAATTTGGTTATATTGTGCACTGTTTAAAAAAAAAAGAAGTAAAATTAGGAAAAATCTGTAAAAAATTACAGAACATTTTCTGTAATTTTTTACTGATTTTTCCTGTTTTCCAATAAAACAATGAAATGCCAATAGGTTTACAGCTATTTTCAGTAATTTTAGGTTTTATTTTTAAAATTACAGTTAATTAACCATAATTTAAGATTATATTAAAATTATGTTTTTGACAATTTATTGTATTTGTACATCTTCAACTGTAATTTTACTTACAAATTTCCGTATTTTTTTACAGGTTTATTACCATTTTCCACAACATAATGTAATAACTGTAAATTGACAGATACAAGCAGTAATTTAAAGATTTACCTTTCGAATTACAAGTAATTAACTGTAACACCTGTTTCCAGTTTGCTTGGCCCCGCCCATAACGACCGACTGGCTGAGTCTGAAGAATGACAGTTAGTTGGATTAGCTCTGGTGTCCGTCCAATCAGTCATCCAGGGGAAAGACGTGCCCTCATGGATTTATGATCTTCACGGAGGATGACTGACACAGCCACAACGGACATGTCAACCAAACACCATTTGAGGTGAGTGTACCAGATAATGCCTGTGAACAATATTTTATTTCATGTTCATACCTCCAGTGGACGGCCTTGAAGCTAACGTTAGCATCCCTCTGATAAATTGCTACCCTAACATAAGCTATTGTTAGCAGATAGCTATCGTTTTTTATGGTTTTGTGACTAAGGCTGTGTCCGAAACCACCCCCTCACTCCCTACTCCCTACTCCCTATATAGGGAGATGAATATAGAAGACTATATAGTGAACTCATTCACAAAATGAACAATCGCTTTCGGACACTACTTTTGGCACCGTTAATTGCGTCATTGCTGTCGCGCAATTAAAACGTACCCAACTCATGGCTAAAGACAGAAGAAAAACTTTTCTGTTTATCACTGCATTTTGTTAAAGGCTTTTGATGATCTTGCACTGCACTTTAATTTTTTTTCTCGTATTTTCTCTTCTTTTATTATATTTTTATTTTCTATTCTCTTGGCTCTTAGGTAACAGATTTTAATTGTTATCTAACATTACTTGAATGTCTGATTATACTGTGTTTTGCACAATGTTAATGCTCTTTACATTCATGTAAATAGTACATTTAATTGCCTTGTTTTTGAAATGTGCTATAAAATAAACTATTCTGTTCTGCTGGAATCGCCTTTTTTGCCGCGAGTTCAATGCATCATGGGATATCCTGCTTGGGGTAGTGACCATCAGCTAGTCACTACTTTTCACAATGCATTGTGGTGTGGTGGATATACACACACAGAACAATTATTGATTATTACTGTTATAATTCACGGCGATCTCGCCCATGTTTATATTTGTTTGTGCCTCTTACCGAGTCAGTATTCTCCTTAATGCATACGTGCTACCTTAAACAGCGAATGTACACCTCCAAAAGTTGACGTATTTACCTGTGCGACAGGTCGGTTGATTTGTTATTTTCTGTGGAATAAACAGAGCGCTTTTTGGCTCTTCAAAGAGGAACACATCTCCTTTCTTTTTCGTCCTGCACTCCTACAGTGGGATACTTTGAGTGCACTACATTTTGTCACAAAACATTCGGACACCACTACAAAACGACAAGCTCACTATATAGTGCACTATATAGTGATTAGGGGGTTGGTTTCGGACACAGCCTAAGTGACTGATGGCAGCGGGGTCATTTTGTTTTACATAAAGTTTTCATTGTTTACGCGCGCTTTCGGTCAAAGCCTTTTCTAACATGGCCAGAGGTTAGTTGAAATTGTGTTGCTCTCTGCTGATGTATGTTTGTGATTTGAATGTGGTCAAACTGCTGTATGCTGCTCTGTGTAATGTTCCACTCATCCTCCGTGAGTCCCGTAGAGACTTGAGATCGTTAATTTAAGTTTTTAAATTACTTTCGTCCTAGCATTAGCATGCTAAGTTAGCCTGCTCATTGCCGTCTTCCCTTGCTAGTCTGCTCCTTTTTTCCACCAGGAGAGTGTATTTCTGTCTATAGCCACAGGTGTGGAGATGTTTGTTCATTTGTGTTTAAATGTTTTGAGTGTTGCTGTGCAAAATTTATTATTTTATTGTAACATTTCATATGTTAAAAAGCCTTTTCTAGCTCACACACAGCTCGCAATTTCTGCGTGTTTCTGTGTGTCACCACAGTTGCCAAACAAAGATCCAGAGATCCAGTCCTGACTCCTGCATCTCCTTTCCAAGTCAGGACGCAACAGAGACATAAAGTGGAGACGGGTTACATATATTTGATATATGATAGAGGATGACTCCCAGTGAATATTTGTTCAGTTTACACAAATGATTGTTAAATACCCTAAATTTGCAAATAGCATCTTTAAATATACCTATTAATGCATTTTGATATACATTGTTAATTTCCCATTGTCCAATTCTCTAAAATAAGTACTGTAATAGTGTAAATGTGCAGAAATTCCTATTTGATTAAAGGTACATATTTTGTTTATACATTGTGTCATTGTTTTTTTTACTTGAGGAAACCACAATTATGCAGCAAATCAGTGTAGATGGACAAAAAATGACTACTAAATACCCTTAATTAACAGGGATTGTCCTTAAATGTAGCTATTTTTGATGTATTTGTAATGTATTTAGCTTGTTTTTCTTCTGTCCAATGGTTGCTTTTTAATCTACTAATTCTCTAAAATGACAGATAAATACTGTACATTTTCAGACATTTATCTTTAATTTTATGAACCTAGTTTGTTTTTATACGTTAGAAAGTTATTGTACATGGGAAAAATTGTATTTTAACATGAAATTACTGTAGATAGACTTGGCTGTTTACTAAAATAAATAATGTATACCATGAAATTACAGAGATTAATCTGAAAGGTATCTATTTTAATGTTTTTTTGACATAATATGTATATTATTTTACAATATAATGGGAATTTATCAACTATAATATACTGTATTTGAATTGATTTTGACTGTAAAAATCTACTCTGTATTTTTACAGTTATTGTATGTAGTTCTGTGATACAGTTATGTACTGTAATTTTATGGTATCCATTTGGAAACTTTGCTGCCAGTACTTTTACCGTTTTTTACAGTGTGCCCAATAGAAGGCTGCGGGTATGGTTACCGGGCTTGGGGTCTTCTGTGCAGGTTTCCTCTGGGTACTCCGGTTTCCTCCCACTAGTAGAACTTTTCCCTCATTGCTGCACCATTTCCTGCTGAACACCTGCTGCCTCAATAATTATCAGCAGGTATCATTATTTGTCATTTTTGACACTTCTCTAGCTTCTTCTGGTATATTTACAGCAGTAAGTTAAAATAACAATGTTCTTTTAGTAGTATCAGTCATTAATACTCTTTATATCTGTACATTTTGCTTCTATTCCATTGTATTTTCTTTCCTTCTCTTCTCATTTTCTCTCCATCCCATGGCAAGTTTAATGAATGAAATGTTTTAACAGTGTGAATTCTGTACCGAATTCATTTAAGGTGAAAAACAATGTTTTGAAATTGAAGACTATTTTGGGCGAGGGTTGTTTCAGAAATAAATAAATTGAGTAATTTTTTTCACTTGAAGAACCTCATACCAGAGGCAGTCAGAACTGTTTATATTCAACAGTTTGTTGACTGTGGTAGCTACAGCATATGTATTTAAATGAGTCCATGTGACTGTCAGTTCTTTTTTTTTCAACACTGTTGACAGAGAAATATTTCAGCATTTGTTGAAATATTGCAAGTTAATTGCAAAACTTGCAAACATCTTGCAAGTTTTGTTTATTGATTTAAAATCTCTGTTAGGTTTAATTTTTGGTGCATGTAGCTCATTGTTTGGTCCTGTTGCCCTCAGCTCTGTGTAATGACTGTGTATGTAAACTCTCCCTTTAATTGGTCAATTGTTTTGACTTAGGTACAGTTTGTTGTTTGCTTAAATGACTATGATGATGAATATTTTGGCAAATGGCAGCACGATGGCATATTGGTTAGCGCTGTTGCCCCACAACAAGAAGGTTGTGGGTTTGATTCCCAGGCTTGGGGCCTTTCAATGTGGAGTTTGCATATTCTCTTCTCCTCGTACCTGCGTGGGTTTTCTGTGGGTACTCTGGTTTCCTCCCACCATCCAAAGAGATGCATGTTTGGGTTAATTGGGGACTCTAAATTGTCCATAGGTCTGAGTGTGAGTGTGAGTATGAGTGGTTGTTTGTCTCTGTCTGTCTCTGTGTGCTGACCCTGCGATAGACTGGTGACCTGTCCGGGGTGTACCCCACCCTTGCCCAATGTGAGCTCCAGTACTCCCCCGCAACCCGGAAACGGATGAGCGGTAGAAGAAGTACAAGTGACTTTATCAGCATTTCTCAGGTCATTTCTCACCTTCAGCCTAATTTGCTTGGACTGAGAAATTTTTCCATGTGTCTGTGGGTCAGCTATTGTTAATGTATTGATTAGCAGTTGCTTCCACTGCTGTGGCTGATGTAAAAGAAGGAATGAGGGTCAGTTGACTGGCATTGCTATCTGCACTGTTAGCCTTTGCTGTATTTTATGCAGTAAAATACCACAAAAAGCCCAATAGACCTACCTTAAAACATTGTTACAGTTAGTTACCGTAATTTGCTTTGCATTATGGGTATAGTGCTCTTAAATACAGTAAGTTACTGTATTTTTTGAAATTGCGGCAATGTACTGTTAGTACATTACATTACTAACACATTAGTAGTAGTGCTACTGTAATTATATGATTTGATTTGAATGGTTCATCATAGGCTGTTTATGTATTTTTACTATTTCAGTGGTTGGTTGAAATAATGCTTTACATTTTAAATGTACAAATTAGAATTTACCTATATAATATACCTCACTGGTTGACAAAAACTTGGTTCTGTGCGAGATTTTAAAGAAGACTTCCAGACTGAAGCAAAATCAGTACTTTATTCTAGGAGTTCAAGGTAAGTAAGGAATGTGTCTTGATCTATTCCCATAATATAAAGCCCAGTGAGCTGCTGAGAAAATGAGAAAAGTCTATTGTTGTTAGTTAAACTGTGTACGGCTTTCAAAGTAAATGTTTTCCACTAACACAACTGTGATTTTTTTTTTTCCATGATGCTGAATGGCTTTTATTCTGAAGTAAACACAGGAAGTAATGCACAAGGGATATTCACTGGCAGTTAAGTTTTGTTAGTAGTTTTACCGTCAGCCTCGATATTACGAAGCCACATTTGACCAGTTCACTACCTTTTGCAGCGCTTTATTGCTAGACAGCTTTCAAAACGTTAACGTTACATTAGCTTCAGCTCTTTGCAAGACAAGACAAAGCAGCAGGTAAAAAGACATCGTATTTAATCAGATTTAAAGGAAGACAAAAAATTTAGTCTGGAAATTTAGAGACACAGATAAGGAAGGGCTTTGCTGGTGTTATTTGAGTTAGCTCAGTATAAAGTTTATTCTTGTCTATGCTAACATTTATACAACGTTAGCTAAGGTGTTTAAGGGTTTAACGTTAGCATGATAGGCCCTCCCAAGATTTTCCCTTCAAAAAACGTTTCTGTAAGTTAAATGTTTGAGGGTCTGTTATAGTTTGTGTTTAAGTCAGTAACAGTTATCAGTTATCATGTAGATCCCTTATCGAATAGTATAACTGATAATAAGTTGAGACATTTTTTGTTGTGTATTATGTGTATTGATTGTACAAAATTTGTCATGTCCTGTGGTGTTTTCCATTTATTTTTCAATACAGTTTAATTTACTGTTCTCAGACTAATTCTTAATTTATTAAATAATATTGTTTATATAAAAATGTTCTTATAGTGAATGTGGTAAACCTGTTTAATATTGCAGTGTATTACTGTAAGTTTAATGTGTTATGTTGTTAAAGACAATTAGAGAACAGATCAGTTATACTGTACAAAACAATTACCGTATTATACTATAATCCACATTTACAGTAAAACAGTTACACTGTAAAACTTACTCACGGTAAGAAGTTCTAACTGTAAACCTCACTTACAGTAAAGCTCTTGTACTGTAAAACATATCTACAGTAAATTGGTTATACCGTGAAACATCATTACAGTAAAGGTACTGTAGACCATAAGTTACCGCAAAAATACAATAAAATGTCTAACAGTGTGCTGACACGCCACATTTAACCACTAGCCTAAAAAACACCAAATGCACAGTCTCAAGTTATAAAATTATAATATTCAGAGTCAGAGATGATGGTGATTCAGCTCATTTTGCCATCAAACATTTCTTTCCTGAAGAACATTTTGTCAACTATGGAACTTCCTACAAGTACAGTAATGATTAATCTGTTACTCAAAAGCTGTTCAGCCACTTGGTGCACACTGTATACCCCATTAAGGTATTGTGTTGTAGTTAGTGTATGGAATTTTATTTTTCCAAGTGAAGGGCTGTCAAACAGCAGATGAAATAGAAACTTTAGCAAACACTTCAAACTGGAGGTTTTGTCGTCCGTCCACACCAACTTATCACTCTACTCAGCTCCTACTGCTTCCCTAAACTGGGAGCTTATTTCACTCTGCAGTGAGTAGTACACTGACTATAAAGAAATACCTCACACAACCCCACTTCAGTTTACACAAGTATTACTTTGATGTATGTATTATTTATTTTTGATAATATATAGATAATGCCCATATTTACATTACACATTTGGAAAATGTCCTACCTTGAGCTGTTGTTCTACCAAGTGGATTTGCAGCATCTCCAATAACCACACCTGTTCAGTGAAGTGGTGTCATACTATACTTCATTCTGCTTTTTCACTGAACCTGCCTCTATAATGTTTGCTACAGCTGCTAAAATGTTTTAAAATAATGTAGTATTATTAGATTTTTTCATGTCTGTGTTATCTGAAGATAACATTATCATTGGGACCTTCCAGTCACATGAAGAAAACGGATAAACTCCAGATAACAAGATTCTGGTGTGAGGTAATGTTAATGTGCTAATCATCATACCCCGTATATCAGAGGTGACAAGTAACGAAGTACAAATACTTCATTACTGTTCTTAAGTAGATTTTTCAGGTATCTGTACTTTACTAGTATTTATTTTTCTGACGACTTTTTACTTTTACTCCCTACATTTATACACAAAAATATGTACTTTCTACTCCATACATTGTAAAAGCAGGCTTGTTACTTTTTTTTTTTTCAACCTCCACAGATGACGACACGACGTAAAAGCATACGTAAAAGACGTGACGAACTAGAGAGGGAAAGAGGGAGAACAAGGGGGGTGGGGGGACAGGTAACCACAGGAAGAAGTCGAGTGAGTGAGGGGACGGTAAAGAGAGAACCGAGAACTTGTACTGTAGCAGCGAAATTGAGGCAAGGAATATTGCTTGCATGGAGGAAGGAAGCGAACCGGAGAGTTTTGCCGACGGCGACGCTTCAGAATGCATGCTCATGCAGTACCTCTGGTCAGTTCAATCTTGATTATTCTGTCTGAACTTTTTTCATTTAACAAAATTATCAAAGGATGTATTGTGTTTCATTAACGGCAAAAATTCATTTTTACTTTTACTTTGAAAGTACATTTCAGAACCTGTACTTTCTTACTTTTACTTGAGTAAAGGAGTTGAATCAGTACTTCTACTTTTACCAGAGTATTTTTTTTACACATGTATCTGTACTTCTACTTAAGTACAGAATATGAGTACTTTTGCCACCTCTGCTGTATATTGTCAGTCTTTACTTCACTGAGCTTCCCAGAATCCTCCCCTTCACTCCACTGCACCACTGCAAACTTCCTGTCCTTGTTATCTGCAAAGTGAAAAAAAAAATGCTAAGCCAAACATGACCAATAGACATACACTATAAACGCTAACCATCTTTTTTTAAAATCAATTTTACAGGCTATCTGTTAGGTTTAGGCAAGCGCAATTTCATACATGAGAAAAACTGAGAATAACCACATTTCTCACTTGTTTTAATGTATACAGTTTAGCATTAAGCTAACTATCACTTTTAGCAAATGCTACATAAACCGAATATCCGATGTAAGCTAATTCCTTCAAATACGTAATTTTACTTACCACTAACGGGAGGTTCATTTGTCTCCACTGCATCCGAATGAGTGAAGATATGCAGAGAGAGTATACACCGTCAACCAAAGCGTCAGACCTGCTGCCGCCGTGCGTTCAAAATGACACACCCTCGCATGACCATGCCAAGGTCTCGCGTTGATAGCTGCCAGGCATGCTGTGGCATGATGGGCATGACCCCCCCCACGTTGCCTTTGATTGGCGTATCCTTATATTTCACCATACTCCTAGCAAATCAACGCTCAAATGGTTTGTAGCACGCATTGCTTTTTTTGCGGGCCTTGCCTTGGCTTTACACAGCATGGTAAACAGACTGTCAAACCGGCTACTGCAATTTTACAGAGATGCCGAAAAGAAAAGTCATGACACCTGACACAACAGAAAGAGACTGGCTGCGGAGAAACGTTACAGAGAAAATTACTACTGTACTGTACTGATTCTAATGTAATCTGCTGATCTTGTGCAAAATTAATATATTTCTACAAGAATTGAATGAATATTTTTGGATATAATTGCTCATAAAATGTTAAACAATATTTTGCAAAAAGGCTACACTTAGCAAAAAAAAAAACCAAATTAAAAAAAGTCCATTGTCATTATGAGTTGAAAACTTGCTTTTAGTAATTTCCCTGTAATTTCATTGTTAAATCTTGTTTATTAAACGGCTCACATTTGTGGCACCACAAGTAAAATTTGTAAGTATTTTATATAATATTTGCAACAGTTTAGTTTCACTGATGATTGCCCAACTCATATAAGTTTGATATTACATTTTCCTACTAAGGATGTTGTATGCAACATCACTGTCATATATTGTTCTTATAAATACCCAAATCATACAAGTTTCATTTTGTTCAAATTTAGTAAGGATCTAACATCTGGTTTCACTGCTGTATACTTTACATACAAGTTTCAGACAAAGGAGATACAAATTTTATAAGATTTATATATATCTTTTCCATATGGGCTTCCTTACTTTTCCCACCCGCCTCTCACCTGTCTCCACTGTAAAATCACAGATTGTCATTCACCTACAAGTAACTCTTGTTGTGGCAGCTCTGGCAGCTTTCTGCTTTGATGTTCCTTACTTTAATGTCTGCTTGACCAGGGGTTTTCACAGAGCATTAGCTCAGTTAGAAGCAAAAACAAATGTTGCCAGGAATTAACTCAAACATGTTCAGTCAGGATGGCTGACAAACCTATTAACAGTGCCAAATGACGAACTGTGCCTGTAAAATTCATCACACAAGCAGCAGGCTGACATGGCTTGATCTTCAGATAGAGTGATGGAAAATAGCTTCGGCACTCGTTCAGTTTTGTGCCGCTGAAGGTTTTTACATCCACATTAAATTAACTTTTACTTTTAAATAATGTACATAATCAACATCCCACTCAGGAAAATAAAGAAGAATACAGACGGTGGATCTGATGCTGTGCTCTTTAAAATGCCTTTTCCCGGATCAAGAAGGACATTAAATACTGCATCAAAGTAGAACATTGACCTCAGTCTGTCACTGCTCATTGTTGTATTTACAAGTGTAGACATTGCCTATGCTAAGCAGATCTCTGAATCAATATTTCATCACTGTAAAGACCAAACAGTTATGAGCTTGGCAGGTCTAATAATTACTCATAGCAGCTAAATTGAGGCGTAAATATGCTGTGATGTTCTCCATACAGCAGGGCCTGGGAGGAAGTGATTCCCATGTCACAAATGGACTCAAATCTGCTTTTTTCATCAGATTAGAAGAGATTTACTCAGCCAGGAAAATGGGAGGTGGGACACTGAGAGTGTGTTTGAGCAGGTTGGATGTTCTTATGAGTGCGTATGTGTGTGTGTGTGTGTGTGTGTGTGTTTGTGGTGAAGGGGGGTAGGTTGGGGGTTTGCTGTGTTCGCTGTCTGGTGCATCAGCCTTTCAAAGCCTTTCTCTGTCTAATCTGTGTTAGCCTCCTTAGCAGACTACACTTCCATACAACAGCAATCACAACAACACCAAGAATGAATTTCCTATCAACCTGAAAGTGTGCTGCTCGTTGATTCATTAATATTTAATAAGTTCTTATATTTATTATTTTTTCTTTGAATTTGCTCAATAGAAAAGTCAATTCTCAGTGACATTCACTAGTAATATGGCCATCATAAATGTAGATAGTTCATCAATTTATATTCATGACTTTGAAGATGAATGAATTTACACTATTTTAATAACATATTTAAAGTTATTTTTGCGTGGGCAGCCCTTAAGTCTATGCTTAAGAGGTGTTAAAAACTGTCCCCTTAGCTAAGGCAACAACCTGCAACTAAATCAGGGTTACATCTGTTCTTAACAAATCGCAAGATCAAATTGGAAAAATAAGTCCATGCCTCTCCCCAGTATGGATACACTTATGTAGACCATTACAGTTCAGCTCAAAGGGACTGTGACGTCTATATTCACATATGTATAAGGAAAATATGTACACTTTGGGGGGCTTTGAAATCATGCAGAACCCTTATTACAGTGAGGTTTCAATATCCAAACTTTACATGAACAAGATCCACTAACAATGGCCTTATGGTAGCATCATATTTAAATTGAAGACATTTTGAGTGGAAAGCAGTTGTACTTATTTTTTTTATTTCCTGGCTCAGTGTTTATAAAGTCAAATAAAATCTATCATAAAAATTGTTACATGCAAAAAAAAGATGCAGCCAATTTCATGAATTTCACTGAGCCAGTGAAGAAAGTTCAAAACAGACTGACATTTTAAGCAGCCAGGTCAGCAAAATCCTTTGTGATAAGTCTGGGATTTCAGAGCAAATAGATTTTACACAGCAAGTAATTTAATCTGTACCCTTGTTGAATCTCCTGGTGCCGGCCAGATTGTACCACTTCAGAAAAAACATAGGTGCAATTCTAACCATGCTTTTCCATTGACTAAATTGGCCGGTGCTGGTATACCAGAACAAGGAGATATTTAACCACTGTAGGATTGTCTTCAAGTTCCTCAGTGAATTTTAAGTCCCAGCAAAACTCGGGGGGACTTGGTGGTGTTCAGCGGAACCCAGACAAAAATAAAAAAGAGGATCAGCAGATGGGTAAAGAGTAAAATTCTTGTTGTCTCACTAATTGGATATGTAATCCCTCCACCGGGTTCTTCATCATCTGATCCCGAACCACTCCCAGCACTCCACCTTTTTCCAGCTGAGAACTATGGCCTCGACTTGGAGGTGCAAGTCATCCCTGCTGCATCTCATTCAGCTGTTAACCATTCCAGTGACCACCGGGGCAACCCTGGCGGAGCCCAACCCTCACTGGAAATATACTTGACTTTTTGCGAATGCAAACACAGGCCTGACTTAGTTTGTTCCATGAACAAATTGCTTGTAATAACCAGCCTGGCACACTGCAGTCCAACAGTGTTCCACACAGGTAACCTCTTGGGGAAACAGTTGCATGCCTTCTCCAAGTCTACAAAGCACATGTAGACTCACTGGTCATACGCCCATGATCCCACCAGCACTATTTTAAGGGTAAAGAGCTGGTACACTGCTCCTTCTGTATCCAAAGTTCGACAATCAAAGTCTCCTCTCCAGCACAATATTGAGACTTTCCTGGGTAGGCTAAGCAGTGTGGAGGACACTCTTAAGTACTGCTTTGTCTGCCACTCCTCTATTCTTATGGTGTATTTTATCCATACCTGGCACTTTGCCACTTTAGAGCTTTTTAAGTACCTCACCAAACTCTGCTAGGGCCATGGATCAGGGACCCCTGAGTCTTCTGACTCTCCCTCTTCCATAGGCAACATGTCCACTGGGATCAGGAGTTTTTCAAAGCAGGCTTTCCACCACTCAGTAACATCGGTCTGGATCGGCGGTTCCCCCTTGACCAAACCACAGCCTAGATTAAACCCTTCTTCCCCTTCCTGAGCTGCCGATTTCAGATCGGATCAGATAAGATAAACTAAATTGTCCCCTGAGGGAAATTTTTCTTGGGCCGGACCATGGGCTGCAGTCAATACATACATGCCTCATGGACAGACATATAAGGGGGACAAGACTGAAATAATAACATGATTGAAGATTCAAATAACACCAGAATGATGACAAGAGTGCCCAAGATTCAAATCCAGATTGCTTCTTTAAGAGAATTATTGAAGTTGGGAGAAAGGAGAATTTTTTTGTGAGAATTTTCGTGAGGCAAAACTAAAATCCTTCTCTGAAGCCCCACTGAATTCGTCCCTCACCCAAGTTTTACTTTCTGCAACCACTGAGTTTTGGCCAATTAGTACCTGTCTGCTGATTCTGGAGACTAAACCCTGAAATCACCTTTCTTTGACTTAATGTCTTCATTTACCACTGGTGTCTGGTTGCAGGTTCTTAGGTTGCTGCATCAACAGGCACCAGTGACCTTGAGGCCACAGCTCTCTGCCACTGCCTCCACAACAGAGGCCCTTTACATAGCCCGATCGGACTCCATGTCCCCAGCCTCCCACCTGCAAGAAACTCTTCTGGAGGTGTGGGTTGAAGACCTTCCAGTAGCCTCGGCAAGATGTTCATATTTTACCCTCACTACTGGTTTCAGTTTGCCAGATTTGTCTCCCTGCTAGTAGTCACAGTTCAAAGTGTTATGCACATAGTGAAATGAAGAGCACTGGCGGCCGTCCATTAAATGTTGAATTCCCATACCAAGCAGTAAGATCTCATCATCTTAAAAGGTTTTAACATAAGTATAATGTTTGTTCCATCTGCCACCTCGCCCCAGAAATTATCAAAATATTTATATGTTCATTAATCCAGAACTTCCCCTAATGCATGTCTTACAATAACAAAGCAGGCACCTCCCAGGAAGTCGTTTGGTGTAAATGAAAAGTTGAAAGGATGAGTGCAGTCATATTTGAAAGTTTGGTGTCAAAGCTTGGTATTGCCTCTTTGTTCTGATTATCACACATCACCATTATGATTTCACAACTCCAACACCCACCCGTGGGGAAGGAAACAAAAAAAATGAGAGTCAGAAAAGAGAAAAAGATCTTCAAAAATAAATCAGAGCAGTGAAGTGTTTGTGTCATGTCTGATTAATAGACAGAACTGTGTGGGTGGGGGGGTGTAATCTAAATTTGTCTTAATGTCACAAGACATAATTTTGGTGAATATATTAATGATATTCACATCCACACAAACTGATATTACTACAATCCACATTCTTTACCTTACCTCTAGATCATTAATTACACAGGCTCTTTTAATGAAGTGTAGACATTCTGAATGAATGACTGAAAGAATTAATGAATTAATGAGAAAGCCAAGCTCCTGCTACTGCATGCGGGCCCCAAATTGTGTTATGCACACAATATTATAACAATATTGTTTAACAGAGGCAATTTTCTGTTCTGTTTTTATGTTATGTTGTATCAGTAATTTGTTTATATATTTTGAGGAAACTGTGGTTGTTTTTGGAGTTCCCTTTGTGGTCCAAAAAAAAGCAGAAGACAAAGACAGGTCTGTCATTGGGCAGTGTTGAATTCAGTAAGTTTTGTTTGGTATTTAGCTATAGTTATTGTCCATCCTGTCTACCCCTTTGTGTGTTAGTTGCTCTGGTCAAGCCACCATGTATATTCACTCACACGCTTGTCTCGAGTCAGTTGTTTAGTTGTTTTAGTAAATATAGCTGTTTTTAATTGATTCTTTTGTAGGCTTATAACTTTGCTTTAACATCTTTTGTTTCAATAAAAACTTACTGCTTTGTCCTTAAAAATAATGTACCTTACCTTCCAAATGATACCAAAATCAGTCTTCTTATAAATTAGAATTTGCTGACAAATAAATTGAAGGAAGGATTATCCTCTCTTTTGAACCAATTTTTCTATGAAAATAAGGATTTGTAGGTAAATGGTTCGGAGATTTATTCTTATCTTGATTTCTTTTCCCCCTGTATATGTTATTTCACAGGACAACCTACACCTGTAGTGACTCCAGCTTTGTTAAACTGGTTATGGTTCTGTTCAGATTCTCACAGATTCACTCAAATTGTAAAAAAAAAATCGGCTGGTGTAATGCAGAAACAGTTTACAACCAGTTTAATTGTGTTTAATTTTTACCATCATCTTTCCTAAGCTGAACCAAAGAGCTTCTGTTGTTAAAACCACACATGGGTCATTGGATAGGTCAACCTGGTCTCTGGGTGTGAATCAGATCTCTAAACCTTTATTTAAACATGTTCTTAAAGGGTAAACATTTTTTTCTGTTTGGTAATGTGAAATTTGAGAAAATAAAACTAACCATGTTTTTTTTTGGTTTTGTTTTGGTTTTTTTTGTATTTGTGTTAATTCCATAGAAGGCGGCAGTGAATTTACATGGACCATACTAAACTGTCCCAGTGCTCTCACCTAATAGCTGTATTACATTTTTTCAGTGACAGCAAAAAGTGATAAATTAAAAACTGTAATTATAATGTCTAATTGACACACTTTAATAGAATAAAGTAAATTACTAGACTCTTATGAAATCATTTAAAAACAAAGCAATTATGGTGCACAGACACCATTCAGTCTGATAATTGCAGTGTAGCTCTGTCTGACAGAAAACAGAATTAGAGTGGGTGGAGCTGAAGCTTCACTTCCTGTCTTTTCACTCCATTTCTCAGTTATCTGAAACCGACTGTCAGAAAAAATAACAAAAAAAAAAAAAATTTGATAAAGAAACTTCCAAAACACAGCATTATGCTACTCTGAGAGACTCAATACAGTCACAATAGAAAATTATTTTTATGAGACCTAATTGTATTCAACAATTATGGAAGTTCTGTGAAGGAACTAGATGCTGTCTGATATTTAGTCAGTTTGTCCAACCCTAACAAATAAAACCAATTCTTACCACTGAAGTGAGGGTGCAGTCCCAGTTCTGCCAGTCCACTGAGGTAGGAAGAGAGTGAATTAAGTTGGCAGAATGAGACACTATTCAGGCTGGGAATTAGTCAGAATCCCAAATGCTAACCATCAGTTCAGAGCAGGAAGTAAGGTAACCCAGTTTGTGTAGCTAATTTTTTTTTTTTTTACACTTTTTATCACTGGAATAAAAAGTGGAGGCTACATGAAGGGTAACAAAAATAACTAATTAAACAAATCATACAACAACACCACACTACTATTATTTTTTAGCCACGCTGGTTTTGGGGATGTTTGAGAGTCGCGAGGTGAGTGAATTTTATCTTAATAGCTAGGTAGTTGTTGGTCACACTGATTTAGACAGAGGCCAAGTCTGTTGGACTCAGTTGAGAGTGAAATTTACCAAAGGCAGTTTGTCATGTAAAAGAAACTAACAGAAACTGGCACACAAACCTGATAGTCAAGTTTAAGTCCTTGAGTGTTGTCCAGACCATCTCAGAATGTCATCTGAGTGATTGTGTTAGAGTTCAGAGCTTAAAGTTGTCCACTTGATGCTCTAGCAGCTCTTGTATAGAACAACTTTATGATTAAGGTTAAAGTTCTAAATTCTATACTTTTTAAATTGTAATCACATGATTCACACTCACATGCAATTAAATGTTTATAATGGAGTGCTCAGCAGTGATGAGAGCAGCACTGCAACACCAAACAGGCTGTGGTGTGCAGGATACAGGGAACAAGGACAATATATACATATTATTTTTCAATTAATAGCTGCTAATTTTAACATTGAAACTTACTTAAATATTTCACCAACGTTTGTATTTACAGGATTATATTTTCCTTGGTAGATGACAAAGCAGGAGCTGTGAAGCTTTCAATGGGTCTCTGGAGTTCTTCACAGGTCTACTGAGACTGTGTAATGCATGTGACCAGAGGAGACCTTAATGTAGGTCAGATGTTTTCTAGGCATCTGACCACTTTATCCATCTACTGGGACCCTCAGTGAGAAAGCCTCCACTTGTCTGTCTACCCTAAATCCTGTAGTGCCCTTTTATGTCAAGGTGACAAAAAAAAAAAAAAAAAAAAAAACTGTGCCTAACTGTTTGGAAGGGAAACCATCTCTTTGTGGCCGGGCCACATTGAGGATGAAGGGACAGAAACAGTTTTATCATGTTTCTGTCTGCGTGTTATCTTTGTTTTCTTCTATGTACTAGCTCTTTTGTGGACATCTTTCTCAATCAGATTCTTTCCTAACTTTACAATAAGTAACATCTATATTTAATCTATGATGTTTTATCTTAAAAAGTTGTAGGTCAATTTTGCTATTGCAACATAGCTAATGCAACAGTTGACTGACCAGTTAAAAGAGTTAAACATTAAACGTCCAACGCACCCATGAAGGAGCTACCTAATTGAGTTCTTGTTGTAAGGGAAAACAATAAGACATCTCACGAGGCCACTGAAATGGGACAATCACTTTTTTGACACAATGTATCCTCAGATGCAGCCATATCATATGGAAGTGGAGTTTAATTGTCATTACATGATCTAACTGTGGAACCTTAGTCACATAATGATGAGAGCATGACAGTAGACTAGCTCTCTTTGACCAACAGATGAAGTGACTGAATGCAAATTAAAATTAATGGGCTTGATTTCAAAGGACACTGCTTTGCTGCTTTACAACATTGTCCCTTTTGTTATTGTGTGAGATCCATCAAAGTTGAAGTAGGTGTTTTCGTGGGATCTTATTATTTTGTTACATTTACTTCAGCAGACAAATTATACATGGTTTTATTCACCCTAAACATATTTTGAGTAAACACTGTAAATGGAAAAAAGCTGATGTACTGTTTCTCTGGAGCAGCACATATAATTGTATGCTTACAGGTCACAGATCATTGAAGCAGGTAATTCTTTAAAATATAAACATTTAAGGTTTTTTTTTCTCCTAGGCATACAAATGTGTTTGAAAAGACATGTTTATTTTACAAAGACAAACGAGGGCTCTAACCAGGACAGGACTTAGTAGCAGGTTATGGTCTGGATCTAATTGACTGTTGTAAAACAGAGACTGCTTAGTGAGCGACAAGTGCTGCAGGCAGCAGGAGCATCCTATAACTTACTGACTGCTGGTACTTAATATATAATGCAATATTCACACTGTGCCATTTGTCATTTGAAGCGAGACACAGATTATGGCTCAAGGCAGTGCATCTATCCTAGAGGCTGCTGGGAAATGGACTAAAAGCTCCTCCAGCTGAGCCAAGCCAATCACACGCTGAACCCTAGATCACCCTCTCTCCTTCTCTGGAGCACTCTGGCCTCACACACACACACATAGACACCAACACAAATATGTATATAAAATATAAATACATATAAGTGTATATGTGTGTGTGTGTGTATGTGCGTGCACACACCAACTTTTGAGCAGGCTTCCCACCCCATTTTTCTTCTCAGTCACACATTCACACAAACATACACACACAGAAACCTTCCCCTGCTGGTTTATCCCTTCATACAGAAGTTAGCCATTTTCCTTCTTGTAGCATACTACAGAGTAGCAGCAGTGCCTGTATGGTTCAGCTCACTGTTCCCCACTGGTTTCTGTAGCATCTCCTCTCTACAGGCAGCCCGAGCCTGGTGGGAGTCTAAATGAGCTATATTGATGTCCTACTGGGGGAAGTCTAGTTGCTTTGACAAATCCTTTCCAGCATTTATCAATCAAGTCATCCTTAATAGAGCAAAGACCCTCTAAACAGCCAGCCGCACCTAGTGAGAGGCAGAGCATTTAGAGGGACTAAAAACATGATTCAATTTGTGCCGGGCATCACAGCCACTCCCTTTGCTAACAATTTATGCACACGTGCCACAAATTAAAATGAGAGGGAGGTTAGGGAATTGTCAGCCCTCAAATGGCTGACATAAGTTACAAGCAAAATTTTAATTAGCCAGGAGGAGTCAGTGATAATTCAGAGGGGCCCTATTCTGTCAAGGGGCTTGTCTACATTGTGATTGTCCTTTCAGGAGGCATCTGGAGGCCCCAGAGAGGCCCTTGGAAAAAAGGTCTACTGAGGATAAAACAACTTGTGACACACAGTGAAATGTAGGGACCTCCTCCATATGAATACCCACAGCTGAATTGATATCCATAATGAGGAATTTGAGAAGACTTCATAGCATGGTCCTACCCATAAGCCCCAATCATTCATGTTTCAAATTACTGGCATAAGTAGAATATAGTTTTTATATGTATATGGTTCCACCCATCAGACTGCGACACAGTGATCCATGAAAAGAAGTTTACAGATTTTTATATTGCAATACATAACAATGGAATATTTGCGTCGCAGTTGGCTGGAAATCACTATGTGGATGGAAGTAAATACATGGAATATTTCTGTCTCTTGAAAAGAAAAAGGAGAAGATTCAAGTTAATGTGGCAGACAACAGCAAAGACTTCTCACTGCACACTGCTGGTTACTGATTGGATGCAGCCTGTCCACAACAAAGCCTGTTTCCATCATCTTAGGAAGCTGTGACACTGCTGCAGAAGCTCATCAGGATCATTAATATTTCAGAGGCCACCACGCCTTCCCAACTGTTATCCAATCTCAGCTCCTGTTCCACAGTGCACTTTATGTCACCATAATTTATTTACTGATCAAGTAGCTGGAAAGGTAAACACCCTGCTGGGGAGGCTGGGACTGGTGGGGTGCACTGCTGGGCTAGGGCTGGCAGTTGGGGCTAGGAGGGGGAGAATAGCAGGGAATTAGAGATCTGCCCTCTGCCCTCCCTCAATGCCGGCTGCTTGGGGGTTGGGCTTGATATGTGTGTTGGAGGGCGTGGGGGGAGATCAATGCACACATACACACACTCTCCCCCACATACACACCCTGCAACTACATCTCCCCCCACAACCTTGCAAACATTTCACTAATATGAGTATCATTGTAAAAAACATACATCCTATTTTTAACACGGATCATTTCAAATGTTTCTATAAAACACCCTAATTCTCATGTAGTTTTATTGATGAGGATAAAACTCATACGGGACGTTCAGGTGTACTTGACTGATTTACATGCAGCTCAAGGTTTGTCCCCCTATCAAACAGAAGTCAGCAGTGACCTGCAAGACTTGTCTGACATGTCTGTGTTGATGTCCTGAAAACTGCCTGTTGCTGTAATTGTAAATCTGGATAGTTGTGAGGCGCAGTACTTAATAATAACAGCAAGATTTAGATGTTTGACCTGCTCTGCCTTTCACACTCTGTTTTCATTGTTCCCAGAAGCTAAAACCAGTCTAAGCCCACATAACAGCTGTAAAGTAAAAAAGTTTTTGAGTTTTATCAAAACAGTTGGAAATCCCAACTGAAAGGCCAACTTAACAGAGAAAGGTAACAATGCATGATTAATTTAGTAAGTTACTGTGGAATCAGAATTGTTGTGTTCAATAGTAGAATAAATCTTGGTGTCAATATAGTCTGAATAACCAGGTTCAGTAAGATCCAAATGTGTTGATTTAATTGAATGATTGTGGTGCCGTTTACATGTGCAAGAGATGAACTGGAAGTTAGTCAGCTCAACTACAGATTTTCCTGATGCACTCAGGTATCGTTCAGGTATTTTTACTGACAATAATGAAAATGTATTAATTATCAACAAACATTACAACCAGAAAAAAACAGGCATGAATCTGTCATTTACTCATAATTCATTCATTCATTCATCTTCTACCGCTTATCCGATTCCGGGTCATGGGGATTTACTCATCTTTTTTTTTTTTACATACATTTCTTCAGACCCAAAAGGTGAGTTAAAGACTGCCCAGTGATGTTTCATATGAGACATATAATGAGTGAGGTAATCAGTCATCATCATGACTGAGTATTTCTGCATCAAGATTATTTCTTGATGCAGTCAACCATTCAGTCTTATAATAACAGTTTCAGATCAATCAAGTATTCATATATCACCAACCTAAGGAACCTATCCTCTCAACTTTTGGAGAGTGGAGGCAAGGCTAAATAAACCTAAAATATAACTGAAAGGCACATGCAAAACCACAAACAGTGGGCCAGCCTGTTATTTAAAAGCTAATAAACAGCATAAACAACTAAAAAATGCTGATTATGCTCACCATTCTGAAAAGTCTTGAGATTTTGGTTTAGACTAGTTCAGGCTCTTCATTTGACTCTGGGTCTGACTGAGGCTCCAATATGTAGTTGAGTCTTTCTGGTAAGCATCTGGTTGGGAGGCCACAAGGCCCAATCCTGTTTTTTCAATGGACCCTTTTCACACTTCCGCATTCCACTAACCGGAAGTCGTCATAGTAGGGATAAACAATTCGAAAACATGACGGCGGGCATGGATTCAGCGGTAACAAACACATCTTCTCAGAGTCACAGCAGTTGTAGTGTGCCTTTTTGTAGCAACTCGAAAAAAAAAAACAAGCAGAACTAGCTTTTCACCAGATTCTTCATGATTTGGATCTCAGGAAACGGTGGCTGTGGGCTACAAAATTAAACGAAGGGTCGACGTTTAGCATAAAACGAGGCAGCAGATTTTGATTTTTGATTTAATAAAAAAAATGCCTATAAAATCAATAAAAAATCATATCAATAATAATAATACAACAATCAATATTCTGTCTGATTGTTGTATTATTATTATTGTTATTAAAAGCTCGATTAAGGATACAAGCTATTCTACGAAAACTATGTCCATGACTGCGAATCAAAGGCTTCCTAGCTTGATACTGAACTAGTCTGCATTAACATTGTTCTTTATTGTATCTATAACCTTATGTTTTGGTCAGTTCTGTTGTAAAGCCTGTATTTTATGCATATCTGTCTAACGTTAATATTATTTATTCAGCGCGAATATTGTTGATGGCGAAGTAGTGGTGAGAGCAAAGTGTTGCAGATCGATGAGGAAGAGAGAGGCTCCCCATAAACTCGAGGTTTAAGCTCATGTCATAAGATCCAAAAATTGTTCCTTACACATTTGTTTTTAATTTCAGTGTTTTATGTAAGGGATAATGTATAGTGAGCCGTGATTACTGAAAAAATAACTCCCAACAGGTGATCCCTGGAGTTATATTTCCAGTAATCACTGGCTCACAATACATTATCACACTTATTACACAGCTAATTATCAGTGAAAAAAAAATCTGACAGAATATAATTATACAATTTTTATTGATTTTATAGACAAATTTTTTTATTAAATCAAAAATCAAAATCTGCTGCCTCGTTTTATGCTAAACATTGACCCTTCGTTTTGTTTTATAGTCCACAGCTGCCGTTTCCTGAGATCAAAATCATGAAGAAACTGGTGAAAAGCTAGTTCTGCTTGTTTTTTCTTCGAGTTGCTACAAAAGGGCACACTACAACTGCTGTGACTCTGAGAAATTGTGTTTGTTACCACTGGATTCATGCCCGCCGTCATGTTTTCGAATTGTTTATCCCTACTATGACGACTTCCGGTTAGTGGAATATGGAAGTGTGAAAAGGGTCCATTAGTAAGTCAACAGATGAGCTGCAGACAAAAAAAAAAAAAAAAAACAACTAACAACTTGAAACCAGTCCCTGGACCCTTACACACCATCATCCTGATTTTACAGCCATGTACATTATGTATGTCTTGAATTCGACTTGTATCACATGTATTAGATCACTTTTCAGCTTTGTCTTTCTCTGGGTCGCTGGGCCTCATATGAATGTCCTCCAAGTGAAAAATTCTGTCATTAAACAGAATTGTCGGTCTTACTTATTGGGTCAAAGGTGTGATTGACTCTGACGGATTTAAGCTACTTAGAAGTGGATTGAAGTCTCACAAGTCCCCTATTTCCATTGACATAGTAGTGACTGTTGAGGCAAGAGATAATTTCAGAGTGAACCTTGTTATCTGACAGCAAGAAGCTGCCGCCAAAAGGTTTTACAATTTGTATGAACATAAAATCACCTGTCTGAATGTATAGCTGCCTCTGCTTATCTTTACTCCAAATAAGTCACACAACTTTTGTTCCTCGTTTAAAACAATGTTGCCACCCAAATGAAAGTTCAACAAAGTAAATATGGCTGCATTTCCATAAATTTTCCTAATGGAGTAATCCCTCTCTGACAAAGTAAAAAATTTGCAAGATACTGTTGTGTTCCTGCCTTTCATCCCAAACTGCCTGCCATATAAACTACTTTTTTGGAGGTACTTAGTGACTTGGAAGACAACACAATGTTAGTCCAGAGCAACACTGACTATGGATATTCATTTATGGGTTGATTTCAGAATAGCACTTGGAAAACAATAAAATATTCATCATTAGAATGCAAATAAACCTAGAAACAGCTGGTGGATGTACAGGATGCTTGACCTGTAAACTAAATGTTGTTTTATTTCATAGGCCGCCACACATCATGTCTTTTCCATTTTACACATGCAGGAGGAAATACCTGTGCACTATGTAGTGTAGATAATTTTTCTGGTTGCATCTTTTTGCGGGGGAGGAGGGCGAGCGGTCTGTGGGTCTGTATTTGTAATTTGATGTTATATTTGTTTTAGATTTTGTTGAGTGTTTAGAATTGGCAGCATGTTTCTCCTGACTCAACAAGTAAGTGACAGGTAGGAAAGCATATATTTGATACAAGCATGAATGGAAGACTCAGCTCTACACTCACTACACCTCTTATCTGGGAGTTAGGGGAGGAGTCCGGCACTGCAAAAATGGCAACAGTGGAGAAGGTCACTCTGAGCTTCAAAAACGCCCTTGAGACACATGTGGGTGATGTCAAGAATTGTCTTGGAAAACGATTAAGGACGTCTACATTGACCATTTCAAACCTCAGTGTTTTCACTGTTCTGTAAATGTGAATTTTAAGTGAAGACTTTACTTCACCACAAAGTTGACATGTCCTTCAAACACCGAAAACACCAAAGAGTTACTCCTTATATCACCTGCTGAATATTAATAGCTTACATTGCCACTTAATCCCATAACATTAGCCTGCGATGAGCTCACGAGAACACAGCTATGAAAACAAGGAGGATCTGATTATGTATTCTCTGGGAATGTTGGAACTGAGGATGGAGTCCTGGTTAACTAGGGGTAGCACTGGGCAAAGAGATGGGAGGGGTCCAGCTGGAAAAGAAACAGATATGCGCACACAAAATAACAGGTGCCCCCCCTAACCCGAACAGCACCACCCCCTAACCCCACCCCCAACCTCAGCTGGTGCCAACACGAACCCTGAACCCTGACTTGACCTTGTCTATAAAGCCTTCTCTCTCCCCCAGGTCTCTGTCCCTTATCTCTTTATTTTCCTCTTCCGCTCAACTTCCTTTCACTGAGTCTTCCTCAAAGAGCCAGAGCACTGAGAGGCAAAGAGTAGAGGAGGGGAGACACAAATGTTACTGTACTTGCTGTGGCGGAAACAATTTGAAAATGAATAATGCTTTTTGAGTCCCTTGAGGCACTTATGCATTTCCCACTTTCCCTCCCTCTGCCTTTCTCCATTTGTGATGGAGGTGTGGGTTGAGGGCTGAATTAGCATAAAGGAACAAGCACAACAACTGCAGACACTGAAAGAGCTAACCAGTGGGTGGATTACGTATGTCACTGAATGGGGTTCTGTTGTAAATGATGGGGTGGGGCGGGACCTCATCCCCATCTGGTCTTTTTAAAGAATACCTTGTGGTAATTACCCCCCAGACAGCATTGTTGAGCACCCAGGCCATCCAGCCAGGTGCCTGCATGCCCCGCTGTGTCCAGCCATTCACTGGCACTGCACACTGCCCCGCAGAAAATGGACCCAAGGTCACCAGCTGATTTTTTTTTAGACTCCCGCTTTCCAGGGTATTAAATAAATACAGACCCAGTGCAGCGTGGACCATAAATCCAGTGTCACCAGAACCAACATGCTGGGACATGAGAAAGGGAGGATTTTAATTTCCAGATCCTTCTATTAACAAAAGTGTTCCAGAAACAAGAAGCACTTCTCCCAAACTCACAGCATTGTTGCAACAGTGATTATTCAGGCAATCACAATGAATCCAGAACCCCTTAAGAGTGTCCCTTCATGCTCCCTTGAGAGTTCTCTATTATGTGAGTTTGTTCAGCTGCTGAGAGGAAACTGGCTGCTTACCACTGTTGACCTTCCTGAGGGACACGGCAAGTCTCAGCAATATTTTTGCCAAAACTTGTGAGAGGGTTTACTCCACCTCTTTTTGTAATTTATTTACAGAGCTGCTGCTTATATAAGTGATGGGAAATTAATTTTAACTTGTGGTATGAGAACTGCTCTATATTTCATCTTGTAAAAATATGAATTGAAAGCTAGAGGGGCAGCACGGTGGCATAGTGGTTAGTGCTGTAACCCAACAGTAAGAACTTCACAGGTTTGATTCTCAGGCCAGTGGTCAGTACCCTAACCCATGAAAATACTGGTTTTGTCCATAGCATTCCAATAGTGAGCTGTTTGTGTGATGCTCATGGAGTGCATTTTCTCATTAACAGTGCTCCCAGTAAACAATAGGTGCTTGACCTTTGCTAAGGACACATAAGGAAGGTCCCCAGCCTCTCATCATTTTTTCATCTTCATTCATGAAGCAAATATGAACAACTGCAGAAAACTGGGGATTTTAAATATGCTGCACCAGGTAATAAGAATCATCTACATGGCTACAAAGGCAATGCTGTCTATCATTGCCCTTTTTTCAAGGACTTATTCATAGTGTCTGCTGTTGATTTGAAAGAGCATATGTAGTATTAGGTACTTGTTGTCTTATCCAATGTTGTAGTAAGCCCTCTTTCATAAAGGCTCTAGTTTCTATATCTATTCCAGGGACATGTAGATTTAACTCTTTGGAAGCTGCAGTTTTTGCTTTAAATTAAGAGGCATTTCAGTGGTTCAGCCTGTCCTTACTGATCAAAACAGAGTTTGTCCTCCTCACAATCACCAAGTGCTGTTCATGTAAAACGGACGGATTTCCCTTTGTAATAATGTGAGGTCTTGACCCCTTTCACACTGTTAAAGTTAATAAAAGTTATGATCTGTATACATGTAAAAATTTATACAAGTACATTTTTGTTTAATTCAATTGAATTGGGCAGCACGGTGGCGTAGTGGTTAGCGCTGTCGCCCCACAATAAGAAGGTTGCGGGTTTGGTTCCCGGCCTGGGTCCTTTCTGTGCGGAGTTTGCATGTTCTCCCCTTGTCTGCGTGGGTTTCCTCCCACTGTCCAAAGACATGCATGTTTAGGTTAACTGGTAACTCTAAATTGTCCGTAGGTCTGAATGCGAGTGTGAGTAGTTGTTGGCTCTGTGATGGACTGGTGACCTGTCCAGGGTGTACACTGCCCCTCACCCGGAATGTTGGCTGGGATTGGCTCCAGCACCCCCGCGACCCGGAAACGGAAAAGCAATAGAAGATGGATGGACTCAATTGAATTGGCAGGAGATCACTCCTGTTGCCCATCTGGACTGGGAACACCCTGGGATGGAAAGACGAACAATTGCAGCACTTTCTTTTGTATGGATGGATGGGTCATGCATAATGTAAACAACATAAAATCCTATTAATAAATGGGACTAGCCTCCTGTTTCATGGTCCTGTGTTTTGAGGACTCATACATCCACCCTAATCTCCCCGTGACATGGATTTTTCCACATTTGCTCTTGTAAAAACTACAACAGCAACTACACATCCCCTAGCAACAAAACATAGCTACGGCTCATAATAGCTATGGCTGCACACATATGGGCTCATTGTTTCCAGGTGAAGATTGGCAGTGTCAGCTTGTTTACTAGAGTCTGATACTGACATTGCTACTGAGAGTGAACCTGTCAACAAACAGCAATGGGTCTATAGCCGACCTGTGTGAAGCGCCAACACTATTGATTCTATATCAGAGCAGACAGTTCACAGTTGCCAGCCCCTTGAAGGGAAATGTGTCAGCTGCCTGTTGCAACAAAGTAGATTCACTGAACGCTCCTGCTGCTTGTCTTCACAAATATCAGACCAAGTGGCATTCATCAGGAATCAGACAAGTACAACATACAGCACGTGTGCTAGAATACCTTTTAATAACTACCTGTCAAGTTAAATGGTAGGCAGTACAACATCCAAAGAGATGATGATGAATAGAAGAAGCTATATTGTCATGTTTATTTCAAAGAATGATTTAGATTTTTAGTTTAGATTATAATAGATTAGAAACGGAGACCAGATTATAAAAGGGGGGGGCGGGGGGGGGGGGGGGGGGGGCTGTTGTGCATGCTGAATTTATGTCCTCATTTGAAGACTGTGTTTATGGTTTCAGAAACTCGTACAGCCTACCTCATCTGTTAGTTGAGATAAGCTATATCATCACAAATTATACCTTACAAGATTCAATATTCAAGATTCAAGAACTTTATTTGTCCCCCAGGGACAATTGGTTCTGCCACAGTAACAATAACATAACAACAACAACAACAACAAGAGAAATAGAGTGCAAAGGGTATGATGGAGAATTCATATCTGTGTTTTAGCTCTTTCAGTATCTTCATCAGAGGTCAGGTAGAAAAAAGGATAGGGAGCATGTCAGGCAACATTCCATGTTTGTCTTCTTCCCCAGACCTACTTTGGACACAAATGTCTCTCGCTGTTTCCAAGAGCAGCTACTAAAATGGTTTAAAAAATAAATTAATATTTTTATATTTCTTTGCCATTTTCAGATTTAACTGAGAAATAAAAACTAGAGCAAATGTGTTAATTTTAAGAGAAAACCTAATGAGGTAAAGCTCATTAATAGTGTTAATTTGAAAGCATGTCACCACTGAAATAATCCTGAAAGTTGGATCAGAAGAAAGGCATGGGATAACTTAAAAATCCTCAATATCTGGCACACATCCACAATATAGTGACACCTTGACTTTGAAAGTTTATATTCATAATGATTCTTTTTAAAAAACCAACAATAAGAAAACATGTTGTAACACATGTTACAAGACAGTTGTAATTTAAGTTTTATTTGAAAGCATGGTCCCTTTATTATGGAGTCAGGACAGTTTTGAATGAACTCTTGCAGGGCTTTTCACGAATGCACATGCTTTGTTTCGTAGTCGTATTTCGGACTCACGAATGCACATGCTTTGTTTCGTAGTTGTATTTTGCTGAATGTGCATTTACGAAATCTGTACGTAGAATTTTTAGACTGTCCTGACGTCGCAGGTCAACCAACATCACAATTGGCTTATAAAGCTGTCAATCAAATGTATGTTTATGATTGACAGATTCATCAGCCAATCAGGTTTGTTTGCTTTCAGCCAATAATATACCTTATATTTCTCCACACTTAAACCGTTGGCGACCGTCGTCGTTATGGCAACAATAAACAACACATTTCACAAAGGCAACATGTAACATACGGTCACATTGTTTATGTTCATTAAAACATGCTAAGCAGGACGCTTCAACTAATTCAATAACATTGCACGAGGGGATAGTCAGATAAATGTTACTAACAGGTTGAGGTTGATTAAGGCTGTGTCCGAAACCGCTCCCTAATCCCTAATTAGTGCACTATATGGGGAGCATGTCGCATTGTAGTGGTGTCCAAAATCTTTTGCGACAAAATGTAGTGCACTGAAAGTATCCCACAATGCATTGTGAAAAGTAATGAATAGCCGATGGTCACTAACACAAGCAAGATATCCCATGATGCATTGTGCTCGCGGTGAAAATGGCGATTCCAGCAGAACATAAAAGTTTATTTTATAGTACATTTCAAAAACAAGGCAATTAAACGTACTGTTTACATGAATGTAAACAGCATTAACATCGTGCAAAACAGTATAATCGGACATCAGATTATCAAAAGCCTTGAACAAAATGCTAAACAGAATTTTTTTTCTTCTATCTTTAGCCGTTAGTGGGGTACGTTTTAATTCCACGACAGCGATGACGCAATTAAGGGCGCCAAAAGTAGTGTCCGAAAGCAATTGTTCGTTTTGTGAATGAATTCACTATATAGTCCACTACATTCATCTCCCTATATAGGGAGTAGGGAGTGAGAGGGTGGTTTCGGACACAGCCTAAAGCCCAGTCCCAATGTTCACCCTACTGGTGATGTGTCGCTCGCGAACGAGCCGGCTCTAAGAGCCGATGCTTTGTAGTGAACGAAAAGAGCCGGCTCCCGTATTGGGAGAGCCGGATCTTCAGCGGCTCCTGCTTGCGCTGCACAGCACAACTCTCTCACCTCTGCTGAATGCAGGCAGAGGCGGGACTTTATTTTGATGGGCACACCATGTAGCCAATCACATGCGAGGATAGACTAGTATCATACCATTATGTGAAAGAGGGAAGGGGGGAAAATCCTCCTAAGACAATTAGTGTGATGGTGCCAGGTATACATAGAGCGAGAGACGGGGGAGCAGTTTGGAGTTGAGCAAAATGAGCGACAAACGTAAAAGAAGCATCATCTGGCTGCATTTCATTGATATTGGGGACTGCAAAGCTGAGTGCAGACTTTGCAAAATTAAAATATCAGTTAGAGCAGGGTCAACAACTAACCTGCACAGACATTTGAGAACCACCCACCCAACTGTGCAGCTGGAAGAGAGAGAGCAAGCTGGAGGGCAAGCATCCACTGACCCTGGAAAAGTGTCCTGTTCTGAGCCAAGTACTTCTGCTGCAGCATCCACTGTCTTGCCAAAAACTGCAGGTATACCACGTCCTTTTGCAAGTCAAACCAAAATCAGCACATTTATTCCAAAACAAATCTTCTTCTCCTTTCGGCTTTTCCCTTCAGGGGTCGCCACAGCGAATCAGTTGCCTCCATCTAAGCCTGTCTTCTGCATCCTCTTCTCTCACGCCAACCACCTTCATGTCCTCTTTCACTACATCTATAAACCTCCTCTTAGGTCTTCCTCTAGGCCTCCTGCCTGGCACTTCAAAACTCAGCATCCTTCTACCAATATATTCACTATCTCTCCTCTGGACATGTCCGAACCATCTCAGTCTGGCCTCTCTGACTTTATCTCCAAAACCTCTAACATGTGCTGTCCCTCTGATGTACTCATTCCTGACCCTATCCAACCTGGTCACTCCCAAAGAGAACCTCAGCATCTTCATCTCTGCTACCTCCAGCTCTGCCTTCTGTCTTTTCCTCAGTGACACTGTCTCTAGACCAAACAACATCGCTGGTCTCACCACAGTTTTGTACACCTTTCCTTTCATCTTAGCTGAAACTCTTCTATCACACATCACACCTGACACTTTTCTCCACCCGTTCCAGCCTGCCTGCACACGCTTCTTCACCTCTTTTCCACACTCTCCATTGCTCTGTACTGTTGACCTTAAGTACTTAAAATCCTCCACCTTCTTTATCTCTTCTCCCTGTAACTTCACTCTTCCACTTGGGTCCCTCTCATTCACACACATATACTCCGTCTTGCTGCGGCTAACCTTCATTCCTCTCCTTTTCAGGGCAAACCTCCACCACTCTAGCTTCTCCTCCACCTGTTCCCTGCTCTCACTACAGATCACAATGTCATCTGCAAACATCATAGTCCATGGAGATTCCTGTCTAACCTCGTCTGTCAGCCTGTCCATCACCATAGCAAACAAGAAGGGGCTCAGAGCTGATCCCTGATGCAGTCCCACCTCCACCTTGAACTCCTCTGTCACACCTACAGCACACCTCACCACTGTCTTACAGTCCTCATACATGTCCTGCACCGCTCTAACATACTTCTCTGCCACTCCAGACTTCCTACAATACCACAGTTCCTCTCTGGGCACCCTGTCATAAGCTTTCTCCAGATCTACGAAGATACAATGCAGCTCCCTCTGACCTTCTCTGTACTTCTCTATCAACATCCTCAAAGCAAATACTGCATCTGTAGTACTCTTTTTTGGCATGAAACCATACTGCTGCTCACAAATGCTCACTTCTGCCCTTAGTCTAGCTTCAACTACTTTTTCCCATAACTTCATTGTATGGCTCATCAGCTTTATTCATCTGTAGTTGCTACAACTCTGTACATCTCCCTTGTTCTTAAAAATGGGCACCAGCACACTTCTGCTCCATTCCTCAGGCATCTTCTCACTATCTAAGATCCTGTTGAACAACCCAGTCAGAAACTCTACTGCTACCTCTCCTAGACACTTCTAGACCTCCACAGGTATATCATTGGGCCGAGTGCTTTTCCACTCTTCATCCTCTTCAATGCCCTCCTCACTTCATCCTTACTAATCTTTGCTACTTCCTGGTCCACAACAGTCACCTCTTCTACTCTTCGTTCTCTCTCATTTTCCTCATTCATCAACTCTTCGAAGTACTATTTCCATCTTCCCATCACACTACTGGCATCTGTCAATACACTTTCATCTCTATCCTTAATCACCCTAACCGCCTGCACGTCCTTCCCATCTCTGTCTCTCTGCCTTGCCAACCTGTATAGATCAGTCTCTCCCTCCTTACTGTCCAACCTAGCATACAAGTCATCGTAAGCCCTTTGTTTGGCCTTTGCCACCTCTACTTTCACCTTACGCTGCATCTCCCTGTATTCCTGTCTACTCTCTTCAGTCCTCTCAGTGTCCCACTTCTTCTTAGCTAACCTCTTTCTCTGTATACACTCCTGCACCTCCTCATTCCACCACCAAGTCTCCTTATCCACTTTCCTTCCAGATGACACACCAAAATCTCTCCTACCTGTCTCCCTGATCACATTAGCTGTAGTTGTCCAGTCAACTGGAAGCACCTCCTGGCCATCCAGAGCCTGTCTCAACTCCTTCCTAAAAATCATACAACATCCTTTTTCAGCTTCCACCATTTAGTCCTCTGCTCTGTCTTTGCCCTCTTCATGTTCCTCACCACCAGAGTCATCCTACACACCACCATCCTATGCTGTCTGGCTACACTCTCACCTACCACTACTTTGCAGTCACTGATCTCCTTCAGATTACACCATCTACACAAGATGTAGTCTACCTGTGTACTCCTACCTCCACTCTTATACGTCACCCTATGTTCCTGCCTCTTCTGGAAGAAAGTATTCACTACAGCCATTTCCATCCTTTTTGCAAAGTCAACCACCATCTGTCCTTCTGCGTTCCTCTCCTGGATACCAAACCTGCCCATCACCTCCTCATCATCTCTGTTTCCTGCACCAACGTGTCCATTGAAGTCTGCACCAATGACAACTCTCTCACTTCTAGGGATGCTCTGCATCACTTCATCAAGGTCCAACCAGAATTTCTCCTTCTCCTCCAGCTCACATCCTACCTGTGGAGCATACCCACCAACATTGAACATCACACCTTCGATTTCTAGCTTCAGACTCATTACTCTATCTGATACTCTTTTAAACTCCAGGACATTCCTAACAAACTCTTCCTTCAAGATAACTCCTACTCCATTTCTCTTCCTATCTACACCATGATAGAACAACTTGAACCCTGCTCCTAGACTTCTAGCCTTGCTACCTTTCCACCTGGTCTCCTGGACACACAGTATGTCTACCTTCCTCCTCTGCATCATATCAACCAACTCTCTACCTTTTCCTGTCATAGTTCCAACATTCAAAGTCCCTACTCTCAGTCCCAGATTCTTGGCGTTCCTTTTCTCTCCCTTCCTACGAACACACCTTCCTCCTCTCCTTCTTTGACGAACAGTAGTCCAATTTCCATCGGCACCCTGTAGGTGAACAGCACCGATGG
Source organism: Remorina albescens (assembly GCA_034769265.1). Lineage (NCBI taxonomy): Eukaryota > Metazoa > Chordata > Actinopteri > Carangiformes > Echeneidae > Remorina > Remorina albescens. The sequence continues at coordinate 3,874,249 of CM068485.1, forward strand.
CGGTCGTTGTTAACCCGGGCCTCGACCAATCCGGTATGGAAGTCATAGATTCGATTCGCATGTTTGATTTGGCAAAAGTTTTACGTCGGATGCCCTTCCTGACACAACCCTCTGTATTTATCCGGGCTTGGGACCAGCACAATAAGGCACTGGCTTGTACCCCCTTGCGGCTACATTATTTATTCCAAAACAAATGACCCCAGCCAAACAGATAAATGTTCATGAGGACTTGGCTAAAATGATAGCCAATGACTTTCAGCCATTTACTATTGTGGAGGACAGAGGATTTAAAACTTTTGTCCAGGCCTTAAACCCCATATATTTTCTCCCCAGCAGAAAAACATTGTCTCAAACAATTATTCCACGACTATATAACAGAGTGTGCATTGTGGCAAGACAGGGCCAAAAAAAGCTTCAGCAGTTTGCCTGACAACCAACTGCTGGACATCCAGAACGACATGCTCATACATGTCTGTCACTTGTCACTTTATTGAAAACTTTCAGATGACATCCTGACTTCTTGACAGTTTTGAGCTTCCTGAGAGACATACTGCAGAAAACCTGGCAGAGGAGCTACTAAGAGTGGCAAAAGAGTGGCAAGTAGATGATAAAGTGGCATGCTGTGTTACTGATATTGCAGCCAACATAACAAAAGCCATGAAATTCTGAAGTGGACCCACCACCCGTGTCTCGCACACACAATCAACCTAATTGTTAAAGATGCGTTGAACGTGGTGAAACCAACTTTGGACAAGGTGAAGGCTATTGTTGAGTTTTTCCACAAAAGCACGGTTGCCAATGAGAAGCTGAAGTCCAAGCAATGGCAGATGGGGATGCCAGAGCTAAGGCTCAAACAGGAGTGTGCCACAAGTTGGAACTCAATATTTTATATGTTGAAACGCATCCTCAAATCAAAAGATGCCATCATCTCCACCCTGGCTGTCATCAATGCTCCTGTTGGTACTTTAAGTCAAGAGGAATGGGAGACAATGAAAGAGGTCTGCACCATTCTGGAGCCCTTTGAGCAAGTGACTGTGGAGATAAGTGCAGAAAGGTACCTTGAATAATTTTGTTTTTACTTTGCTATATACTACAATCTTTAAATGTATAGTAGTAAAACACTATTTATAACAGATAAATTATGTATTAATTATAAATAGAGCAGTGTATCACATAACAAACTAAACTTAATTTTCACATTTGCTGTTTTCCTTTTCAGCTATGTCACAGCCTCCAAAATGATTCCTCTCTGCAAGGGTCTGCAGCAGGTTACAACCCACCACCTACGGAGTGTAACAGTGGATAAAGCAAAGGAGCTGGCCACCGCTCTTTGTTCATCCATGGACAGAAAATTCCTCAGAATGGAATACAACACTGTGCTTTCCGAAACCACTGCACTGGACCCACGGTTTAAAAAGTGTGCCTTTAGTGACAACAGAGCTGTAGATGAGGCGCTTCAAAGAATATCTGCAGCAGCAGAGAAATGCGACTCCACCAGCCTGACAACTTCTCCATCAGAGGGCCAAGAGGAAAAAGTTGGAGCATGAGCGGGTTCACAAAATCCACAAACTTCTGCTGTATGGAGGCTCTTTGATGAAAGAGCAACAGGAGACATTACACGGAGAAATCCCAAAGCTGATGCTGTACTGGAGGTGAGGTCCTATCTTGAGGAGCCCCTCATCCAAAGAGCTGAAGACCCACTGAAATGGTGGGAGGCCAAGACTTCAGTCTACCCATGCCTGGTTAAGGTAATGGTAGGAAGACTCTGCATTGTTGCAACATCGGTCCCGTCAGAGAGAATCTTCGCTAAAACAGGACAAATCATAACTGAGAGGAGAAATCGCATCAGCCCATCTGAACTGAGGCATCTCGTATTTCTCAATGCCAACCTGCACTGAAAACTGTTGTTTGTGTTTGTGCTTTGTTTGATTTGTTTGCTGTGGTTCTGTGTTCAGCGTTCATTTAAAGTTTTGATTAAAAATGTTCAACAATAGTAACTGTGTATCCATTTTTTGAAGGGAAAATACATAAAAAGAGGCTTTTATGAAAACACTGAATGAAAAATGTTTTACCAACACACAAAACATTCAGAATTGCTAAATTAGGCTAAAATAGAAGGCTCCGAGTGATACTAAATGAAGAGCCATTTTGGAGCCATTTCGGAGCCGTTTGGGAGCCGTAAGAAATCAAATCAAAAGAGCCGAAGCTTTGAGAGGAGCCGGAATTCCCATCACTACTCACTACCACTAGCCCTTACTCACTACCCCTAGCCCTCACCCACTACCCCTTAACCCTCAAAAGGAAGCCACAAGGGGTAGGGCTTTGTAATCTTCCCTAGGAATTGGGACACCACTTGCTACGTCACCGCGTAGTTTACGTTCGGGCATGCAAGCGACTGCGTAGTCCCAGCAGCAACATGGAGGCTACGGTTCATGTAAATTTCAATTCGCATGATTTTATTTTCGTATGTAACGCCCTCACTCTGTTCGTACTCTGTCTGTCAATGTAAATTTTGTCAATATATAAAAAAAAAACAACCAAAAACATGGAGTCTACGGTTGCGATCGGTTGCAATCGTTTTCTTTAGCATTCATCATGCTTCAGTTGATAAATAAACCAAGAGGTACACGGAGAAGAATACACCGTCGGTTGTCTCTTGTGAATTTTTTGTGTTTTTTTTTCTCCGACTTCTCCACACCCTCTTGTTCTCTGGGGATCGCGGAACTGGCCCTTCCTCGGGAAGTCAGCTTCGGAAAACCCTCGCCTTGAAGGGCTAGATTCATACCCCCTACCCCCTTGTTATGCCCACTACCCCTACATGAAAAAAGGAATTGGGACACCACTACCCTCGCGGGAACACGCAAAATTTAGGGGTAGGGCTAAAAAGTAGGGGTAGGGGGGGAATTGGGACTGGGCTTAAGTCTCTCCATGCGATTGGCTGAAAGCAAACACACCTGATTGGCTGATGAATCTGTCAATCAGAAACATACATTTGATTGACAGCTTTATCAGCCAATGGTGACGTTGGTTGACGTGCGACGTCAGATAAATCTCAAAATTCGTAAAATTCAGTAACTCGTATGCTCCATGAATTTATATTACAAGTGTGCCTCAAAATTACATTTGTGAAGTCCGAAATACAACTACGAAACAGCGAAATAGGACTACGAAAAAAAGCATGTGCATTCGTGAAAAGCCCCGCGAGAGTTCATTCATTATGAGACTGTTCTGACTCCATACTTTATAAACGTTGGCTGGGATTGGCTCCAGCACCCCCCACGACCCGGAAACGGAAAAGCGGTAGAAGATGGATGGATGGATGGATGGTCCCTTTATATTGGGTAAATACATCCAATCACCTGTATAATCATGGGTTAGTCCAAGCTTGCTGTATGCTGATTAGCTCACTGATGCTGAAGTAATTTACTCATTTACTCTTTAGCTATTAAAATCTGGCATCAAATGACGAGACAATTACCAGCCCTAGTCAGAGAAAATTTTGTCAGAACGTAACCTCAAACAATGAAACTCGGATAATTAAATAGGCATGAAAGGTGGACAGTATACCCTTGGCATGCTGTCACAGTTTTCTTCATGGACAATGAGGTCTGGTGAGGCTGCGCGGCTGACCATGGAGAAGACTGACAGAGCCTGTTAGTGACCTGCTGTGGAGTGGCCTAACATCTGCCTAAATAGACAACTCTCCAGGGGGCTATGCTGGGGATTATTGAGTATTGACAATTGTAAGACATTCCTGAAGTGACAAAAGAGCCAAGCAGAAGTAGGGGTGATCTCAGTAACACAGATTTATCAAAGAACCCAAAGTATGCAAAATGAGTCCCTGTGAAGCCATTTTTAGTTCTGGAAACTTGTTTTTGCTTATCAGTTTTCATGGGCACACTGCCTAGGGCTGTGCAGGCTTTAAAAAGTCAGGATAAGCTTTAATTATTTTATTATTAGCAATGTTTTAAAGATTTAAATGTATTTAATCATTACTTTAACATTCAGAGCTCAGTGTATGAGTTGCATATCAATTATAATGTTTTAAAGATATTTTACGCTGTTTAATCTGTAAAAACAATGTGGAAATATTGTTTAAACAAGTAAATAATAATGTTAACTTGTTAAGAACCTGAATAATCCAAATGTTGAGAAATCATCTGACTTGAATATTGGCTCAGGAGTAACAGCAGGACATCAAATGGCATAGCCTGTATGTGATTACTGCTTGCTGACACTATGACACCAACTGAGCTTTCAGTTATTTGGTTAAAATGTTGGCGCTGAAATATGTTTTCTCCTGCACTGTATCCAATTAGTGTCTTACATACAAATGCATTAGACCTTCTGTACACAATAAGTGACACATGTTGGTTCAGATGTTAATTAAGACTGGGATATTTGCAGTATTTTTGAGTGCTGTGCAAGATGCTGAGTGAAAATATACATGCACAACATTTAAAAATAAAGCTTGGTGGTACTGCAGGAAAGCTTCTGTCATGGCTTGGCTTGATCTAATTAATGACAGGGGTATGTCTCTGTCAAGGAAAATTTATTCAAATAAATATGAAGATTAAAAAATATATAAAAATGTTTAAAAACCATGTTAAACATTTATGGGAGACAGTTAATTTAGGCAGTGTTAGCTTTCTGTGATTTGTGGAGTAGAGATGTATGAAGGCCACATAGAGGAGAGATTCATTTCATTTACATCAAATTTATAGAGGCTCTGGTTTGTTGTCTTGTTTCGAGCACGTAGAAGAGCAAAATTTGGCTGTGAACATTTTAAAGGAACGTGATCAATATATGTTAATAACAGTTGTTTTTACATATGGTCCTTTTGTTTGAAATAAAAAAGAATTGAAAAGTGAAAAGCTTCAGAATACCTGGAATTACCATTTTATGTAAAAGACATTAAAAGTAAGCTATTACTAAGAAACCAATTAATTTAATTCTTCCAAAAAGCAGGGCAGCATAGCGGTTAGTGCTGTTGACCCACAACAAGAAGGTCGTGGGTTTGATTCGTGGGTTTCCTCCCATTGTCCAAAAACATGCATTTTTGGGTTAATTGGTGACTCTAAATTGTCCGTAGGTCTGAGTGTGAGTGGTTGTTCATCTCTTTCTGTCTCAGTGTGTTGGTCCTGCAATGAACTGGAATGAATGAATGAATGAAAAGTCATATTCAAGTTTGATTTATGCTGTTGTTTGTGATTTACATTTTTAGGTTTTTTATTACCATCAAATATTTCAATTTCTCTCTATGAGGGTTATTATTTCAAATAATACAACAAAAACAACAAAACAATACTACTACTAATAATTATTATTATTGTTTTTGTTGTTGTTATTCATTCATTAATCTTCTATCACTTATCCTACTCCGGGTTGCTGGGGGTGCTGGAGGCAATCCCAGCTGGACGAAAGCGGGGTACACCCTGGACAGGTTGCCAGTCCACCACAGGGTCAACACACAGAGACAGACAGAGACAAACAACCACTCACACTCACACTCAGATCTACAGACAATTTAGAGTCACCAAATAACCTTAACATACATGTCTTTGGACGTTGGGAGGAAACCCATGCAGGCACCGGGAGAACATGGAAACTCCGCACAGAATGGCCCCAGGCCTGGGAACTGAACCTGCAACCTTTTCGTTGTGAAGCAACAGCGCTAACCACTATGCTGCCGTGCTTCCCATTGTTGTTATTATTATTATTATCATTATCTTTGTTGTTGTAATTGTACTGTGTTCAGTATGTACTCAATGTCAGTGTAATTAATTGAAAATGTGGTTCAATAAGACTTATATGGTTATGATACACATTCATTCACTTCATCTTTATAGTCAGTAATAGACAAACAAAAACTGAATCTCCTTTGAGGAAATTGAAAATACTAAAATATACAAAAATAAAATAGTGCCAATTTTACTTTTCTTGTCATGTTTGATATTATTTTTTTCTTTTTCTTTTTTGTGGATGTTGTTTTGTGAGTCAGAAGCCCAGATATATCTCATGTAATTAGCATGTCACTATTAGCAGGGGTGAAATCCTGATTACACACTAACCATCCGCCATTTTTAACCTTTGATCTGGAGCAACATGAGTAGTTGTTGAAAATACGATAGAACTTGAACCCAGCATAAAGTCACACGCAGTGGCTAGGGAGAGAAGTAAAAGGACAAAACAGGAAGGAGCATGCTGTTCAATGGTCTTTATTGATTCTGGCTGGGTGTTGAAAAGGTCTTTGGTCATGCCCTTACCAAAGGATACTAATTTGCTCGATCAAGTCTGTCAGAGTATCGACTGGGAGGAGGCAGAGCACTCGCCATTGTGTGAGCTTCAGCGGGGAGCTGGTCTGTGAAACAGGATTACCAGAGGTCAGGCAGCCAGTGAAATGATGTCCATCACATTCTGGGGACTGATACAAAGGGGCGGGGCCCAGGAGATGTGATTGAGATGTTGAAGACCAGAGGGGAGGGGAAATTCTAGCACCACCGCACCCCCATCTGCATGCAGATTTGGAGCCAGCTAATCTGTATGTTTGGTGATTAAAGACACTAGTAGGTAAGGTTTGTGTTCAGCCACAAAAGATCCCTTAGAGGTGAAAATGTCTCAATTGTTGAAGACTAAGGACTTACATGGTTATTTATAAAGAGAACAACATGTGACATAATAATGTCTGGGCTACACAATGACATATAATCATAATGGGTTTAAAACAAGTCCTCAGAGCACCCTACAAAATGTGAAATTTCTTTTTCCAATTTCTATCTTCTTAATGATCTAAATAATATTCCTCATCACTGCATCGATGTACAGAGTTCATTCTTATTTTTAAAAATGCTTTTGTTGTGAATTGTAAATTATGACATAATATGGGATATTATATTTTATGTAATGTTTTGTTTATTCAGATCCTTAATATTGCATATAGTGGAGATATTTGCATTTACATTCAGCATTTTATCGTTGAATATTTATAGTCATATATAATAAAAAGGCATTATTAAATACATGTTAATATTAGTATACATTAATGTATTGTATGATTACATTTTCCTTAATACATAACTACAATATCAGTGATTCATTCAAATATTTAATCATATGCTGTTTATTAATTTATCAGGTTTTAGAGGGTGTTGGTTATTGGGTTTCAGATTTTTATCGATGCTTGTGGTGATGTAACACTGTTTATGTACATTTTGAAACCAATGATGAATCTCATCTTAGTGTAATTGCCCTCTAACACCATCATCAGTGCTGTGGTTTATCTGTGTATTTACAGATCTGTTAATTGACTGAGAACACACTTCAGCTGTCGGAGCTGTACATCATTAATAAATGAGCCTTCAATCTATATGACTTATTTTGATGTGGCAGTTGTTTATTGAAGCCAGGAATAAACTCCTCAGATAATTAGCAAATTTAAAATGGTGAATATGAAGTCATTGTTGATGATTGTTTTTATGGGTCACAACCCACCACTGTACAAACATGCCCCCCATACGGCAGCCTTTAGGTACAGCCAGCCTCCAAACCACATGAAACCCTAGCCTGGCATCTGAAGAGACCACAGACCATCACATACATGACCCCTTTGTGGAAACAAGCCTTTCTCTCCATTGAGCAAACAGCCAATTAGCTTTTATGGAGACTGACTGCAAGGACATGTGTGAGTGTGAGTCTGCTTTTTTTGGATGAGGTTGCAGCCTCTTACCTCTATAGGTGGGACATCTGCTGCGGGCTTGTGTCCCTGGATAAGTACCAGCCAAGCACAAACCCAGCACCTTTTCAACCTGATCACATAGGTATTTAGCTCCCGGCCCTGGCCACTGTCTCTGTTTGTTTTATTCCACAGCAGGTGTTTTATAATCATTAGCGACTCCATTACAACCCCCAGCTCTAAGTAGAAGACAAACAGTGGCCATGCATCTACTCTCAATGGAACCATCTGGTGGCAAGGAGGAAAAATGGCTATGTTTGGCACTGGTGTTTGCCAATGGTCGCATAATTGTGTTTCAGAGAAGAGGACGCAGATAGCAGACAGTGCAAGCTGAAGTGCTGCAGGTTGTATAGGATGTTTCCATGTCTTTGTCTGCTCAGCCAACATCCTGGTGTTTGTGTTCATCAGTTTACCTCAGAGCTTACCTTCACTAAATGTTTGTATTTTCCAAGAAATGTTTTTGTGGACAATCAATAAATTTTTCATTCCCAGGGCACAGAGGCACCGTATGTCTCCTCATAGCATGTGTCTATGCTCTGATTTCATTCAAAACATCATACTGTTGCTCCTCTGGGGTGTGTGTGTGTGTGTGTACATGCATGTTTTTTGTTACTTAGGTGTAAATGTTTTATTTATCTGCTGCTTTTTATGCAAATGAACAAATATGATTTATTACATTATTGAAAATGGAAGAAATAATCTTATCCAGTGTAACACAGAACACTAGAAAAAATACATATGTTATTTCAATATATAAAATACTATAAAACATATAAGACTAATAAATAAGTAAATTTCATAGCCTCAGAGGGAGTCTATATAAATAAAGGCTGATGCCTTGGTATTTTACAAAAAATTTTAAATGATAAAATGTTTTATATATAAACAATAAATACAGAGACACACCCACAAACACACAAGTACATATAACATCAACACTTGACTGAACTTGCTTTAATACAGCAGATTGTGTCCCCAGAGCCAAAGGGCTGGAGGAAGTCAGGTTTCTGCTCCTGACCTAATTATTTGTAAAATTGTGGCCCTGAATCAGGGACCTGTGTATTATGGTGTTATTTGTGCATTGTGTTTGCTGGTGCTGCTTCTTGTAGGGAGTGTGCCTGTTTGTGTTTGCAGTAGTAGCAGGTTGTGTTATGCCCTCTGCTGCCTCTCAGGGTTCTGCTTGTTTGTGGAAAAGACTATGAATGGTGACAATTATTCCAAACAAAATGCTGCACCCACTACACATAATTATGCCACAGATGCTAATTACTGTGTTAGTTATTAACGACTCATTAAACAATTATGGTCACCGTCAATGATATGCTAATGAATTTCACATGAAACGTGTAAAAGTAACTATCCAAAGAGGTAATGGATGGGGGGCCAGCACAGTGAGAGGACACCATCTTATCAGACAACACCTCATTCCTCTTAGCATTAGCACTCGTTGGAATTATCATTACTACAATTATTAATAATTGGTTTTTGTTATTGCAGCTTTTATTATTAGTTAATTCTAGCATTCAGAAGCAGGTGACAGAGCTGGAAACAAAGAGTGTCATTGTCAGTTTGAAGAGCGTGATCATTATTATTTGTGATAGTATATATGATATGAAATGTATTCTGTAAGACTACTTCTACTAAAAAAGAAAACACATTCATAAAGAAACAGATGAAGCAAGACAAAGACAGACTGATGGATATATGACTTTATTCTATAATTTCACTGTCACCTGAACTATCTTTTTGGACTACTGTTAAAAATATTGAATTATCCTGAAGCAATGTTTCCTATATGTGGTATGATATTTTTTTAGCTCTTAAATTTTGACACTATAATCATTTTGTAATACGACCACTCCTCAGATGGTTATTACATAAACATGAAAGGCTAATGCAAATGGAACCAGATAGCGATATTATTATTATTTGAGTCTGTTCATGTAGAGATCATGAGAGACACATCAAAACAAAATATGTGTGTTTTCTGCTCACTCTAAGGTGTGGCTTGAGTTTTCACTGAGCTGTGGCAGATGGTGTGACTGTGTGTCTGTTTGGGAGAGGGTTGTTTGTAAGCCAGTGCAATGAACTATTTCATCTAATGGCAAAATATCCCTCCATTTCATGTTTCCAGAGTGAGGACCTTGGACAAATTGATGTATGTGTCCTCCTCCTTCTCTGACTGGATCCCTACTTTTTTTCTTCTGCAGCATTATGGGTGGTTTTAAAATATTAATTTGAGAATGCATTTAGTGGAGAGCAGCTCATGTGGGTATTCTCTTGTGACTCCCTGTTCAGGTCACCGGGGAGTGCCTGCCGGTTTCTCTGCTGCCTTTCTCTAAATGCAACATCAAAGATTCTCTTCCATTTGGAGGCCAAATGCATAAGACTGTCTTCGCTCATTACTCCAGTATTACATAAAATGGGTGATAGATATATTCAATATTAAATAAGCATGTAAGGCTTATTATATATTACAAATGTTATTAAATATTGTGTTCTTAAAAACACACACAAACGTATAGATACATACACACACACACACATATATATATATATACATATATATATACTTGGGCTCATTAGCTTAGCAGAATAGCTGAATCATTGTGTTGCACTGTCTGAAGCTGCTGCTCAGGTCTCCATCAAGTAGCTCCTCGAAACATTAATGAGAAAAGACTGGGTGTCATTTCTTGTTAAAACTTAAGACAGACAACATGGCCCTGAGAGACAAACACACACAAGAACACACTCACAAGCACACAGGTTTATTTGTTTCCTTTGGAAGCAAGCACAGCTGCAAGGCAAGTCTTCAGGCTACAAGCTTTCTGCCTGAAATTGTCTCCTTATCTTTTGATGTATTTTTTTTGTACACTGATTGCGAGACCTACAACGCAGACGGGTAAAATGGAATTGTGCTTCTGCAGGCCGAACACACACAAAGAGGATCAGACCCATCCATTAGGACATCACTGACGTTCAGGAAGCCTAAGCAACTTCCACAGTTTCACATAATACCCTTGTCTTTATAGGTTTGCAGAGATGTTTACATTGATCTTCAGATAGCCTTAATTCATCATTACTAGTAAGCTACATTTGCACAGGCACCACCGTAAACACACAGCATCAGTTAATGATTGTTTATCTAAATCTGTTTTTTAATGTTTTCATTCAAGAAGTTTCACTGGGTGCTTTTTTTTCCAGCATGATTTTTTTTTTTTTTTTTTTAGCCTAAGATCAGCCTAAAATATGAGGGGCCACATAGTCAAAGCAGATCTCAATCAGCTCTGGTGAGTCCTCTTCAGACAGAGTGGGAAATGAGAAGTTCAGGGAGGTGGCAAATTTCAACGCAGCTGGTAAATTTGTAACACATCAAGCTGCTGCTGTTCTCTTTAGGTCTGAGTTTGGTCAGGCTGAACACAATACAACACCTGGGCATCCTCATTTGCTTTTTTTATAAAGAAATGTAGATGCCTCAGGTGTGGGTGAAGATCTGCAGACTGTTTAGGGGACAATCTGCCTATAAATAATAAAATAGTTTGCACCAACTATTTACCTTGTTGTAAGAACACATGTTAATCCTTTCAGTGTAGATCAGAATATCAGAGAAAACTTTTTCCGACTGTCTCTGAGATGATCCAGCATTGGTGGGAACCTGTTCAATCCCTGGCTTCCTTCCTCACCGCTAGAACAACTGACCATTATTGCTGTCCAGTCCAGTCTAAAGGAGGTACGCTGAGCTCCAACTCTACATTATCTAATAAATCTGCATTTAGGAATGAACAAATTAAAAATTGTTGTTCATATTGTCTCTGCAAACAGTAAAGTTATATGAATTAACAACCAGCAAGGAGATTATTCACTTTCACTGCAGATACCAATGTTTCCAGGATCACAAGGCAGTGAAAAACAGGTAATCAAAGTAAACTCACCTACTGTAGATAAGAAAGCATTGGATAAGTTTATGGCTAACAGCTGTTGAACATTATTTGACATGAATCTGCATAAATCTGAACATTTATTTGCTTACATTAAGACATAATGGATGAAAATGGGGACAAAGTTTGGGTTGACATATCTTATTGTATTGTAATGTGTTTTGATGGTGTTACTTTATAATCAAGTCATACGTATCATAATATTTAGGTGTATTTTTTTCAACTGTATGTTTTACATGAAATTTACATGAAAATCATGTTTGTCATGAAGTTTCTTTAATGTTAATGTATCTAGTATTGGTTGTGTCAAGTAATGTATCTGTTTAAGTTGGTCAGTAATATCAGAATAACGAATACTTCCCAAAGTTAAATTCACTCTTGAGACAGATTATTAATGAATTTTTTGTTTAGCCATCTAGTTATCTAATGAAACATGTCATGTAGTAGCTAACAATTACTGCATGCCAAAAATCCAACCCACCTTTTGTTTTCATACTGTATTTATTTGAGTCTTTGTCCCACATTATGCTGTGTGAAACCTTGGTCCATACAGAAGGTCACCTTTTTTGTGTTTTCTTGTTGTTCTTCAATTCAAGCTTTTTAATTTTTTTTTACACTATATCCATAATACTGGATTCCACTTCACTAAAGTTTCTTTGTTCTAATATCATATGTTGGATGTGTATCAGCTTTCATTACTACACAATATGATTCAGAAAATATTTTATTGTAAGCAAAATTCGAATAAATTGTTTTCCTAAACAGCATTAAAACAGGTCAAACACATGACAGGCTGGTAAATTTGTTATGGTTCTCTCTGAAAGGCACTGATAAGAGAATATGAGAAGAGTAACAATACTGCTCAGATCAGGATCAAGTATTGATCAGACTGCTGGTCCTGTGTAAAAACGGCCATGTTTTATTTGCATAAATTAGTTAATTATCATAGGGATGGTTGCATATCTGCAGGGTGTGGTCAGGACAGTAAATACCTGCTTAGAAACCTGATGATGTATTTCCTCTTTAAATATGTTGAATTATGCTCATGTGTGCACTCTGCATCAGAATGAACATCTGTTGGATATATGGATATAGCTTAATTGTGTAGATTTATTTATTTATTATTCATTTAGTATTTTATTTTATTTTATTTATTATTTCATTATTATCTGTCTGTACATTTCTACATTACATTGTTAAATTTGAAACCCGTGAGCTTGCATAAATGCTTGGTAGCAGTTTTTTGGGTTAACCATATTTCGTTGTATTAACATATAAGGTGTCACATAGCACTGTATTATTTGTTCATTTTACATAATTTCTTACAGCTGCAGTATCACATACGAAATGTACCAGGGTGATTCATCATAAAGTCCTGTCAATTAAACAAAATGCATTTTCTGATTTGAAGAATTTCTCATTGTTATTGGCATAAAAATCAGCCTTTCCCATCCAAGGTGAATTGGATTAAGCTCTTTGGTTAACTTATGTAAAAGGCAAACAATACCAAAATATTTTAAAATAAAGTATGACTCTCTTTTGGGCTGAGTGTGGCTTCAAGAGATTTAAGTGCTAAGTAAGTCTTTAGATGTTACAAATGAGTAATACATTTAGCAAATGTAGCTGTACCACGAAGGCTACGTCAGTGAAATTTGTAGTTGTAATTTGGCCATACATGAAAAATGCCCTTAAAACTATTTTAACTTTTAATGCAAGTGCAGAGAATCTTTTAACCCTTGGAAATATAGAAATATTTTATTTTTATTATAAGTTCATGATTTTACTGCCACAATTAAACCAAGTCTGTGACAAGCTGCAGCCCAAAAGTAGCTAATAAGGTTCTCTATCTCAGCAGATCCCTATTAGTCCCGTAGTCAAACTGGGAAAGACATTCAGCTGGGACCACCAAAACAAAAATTGATGATTGACAGAGACATTAAAAACACTGATAATGGCAATAAATATACCGACGATGGAGCGTATTTGCAATTATTGTTGAAAGAATTCTAAAAATTGTACTTTGGGGAACAAAAAAAAAAAAAAATCCAAACAGTAGTTTCTCAATAAAACACATCAAACTGGTATCAGTGGTGTCAAATTTGAGTTGGATCTGTGATGGGGTTTTTTTTGTTGTTTGTTGTTTGTTTTAGCTCAGGACTTCTCAACCAAAATGTTGCTTAATTTTTCTACAAAGCAGATCATTATACAACTTCAGTGCTTGCTATGAATCTGTACTCTGGGCACTGACATGGAACTCTTTCATTAAGCTCCATTTACTGGGCATGCAGAGTGAAAATGATGAAGAGAACTTTTTAATATGATATTTTATCTGAATTCCAACAATGCCTCTCACTCCAAAAATCTCAAGTAACAAATTATGATGTTGATAATGGCAGTGACTAAGATGATGCATATTGAACAGAGGCTGCTGCTCACGGCCAACAAAACACAGAGTGACATATGGTGAAAAGGCAGCATCATATGTGATTTGTGTAAAACAGCGTGTGCACTACACACGCAGTGTGAGGTGAGCTATTTTAAACAACCACACAGCATCAGGCTAAGAGCAGCACTACTCAGGTGCTCAATAATTAACTGCATGCTGCTCACAGAATGCTGTTGATGTAGTGGAGGAAGTCAGGCAGAAACTAGGAACAGGGTATGTGGGTGTAACACTGAATGTACACTGAAAATTAGTCCCTCCCATTCATTATCATTTTACTTTAATAACAACTAAGGTGGGATCCACCATCATGACTCACACCACACAGGTCTGGAATGGTAATGACTGTGTCCGACATGGAGTCCCACAGCACACTAAGATGGGGGATGAGTAGAATCCTTGTAGCCTTTGTGTAGGCATTAAAGTTTCAGGTCGCGTGGGCCTGTTATACATGGCTGCTGATTCCCGACTGATGCTGAGCTGGAAAGCAGCCATGGGCAACAGCATGTCAGACATCAGACCTCTGGTCTCTAGGTGCCACAGTGTCACAAACAAGTGCTGAATTAGAGCCAGTGGGACTTAAAGCTACAAACACTAGCCCTCATGCTGTTCAAATGGCTGTTGTACATGAGGACTCAAAAGTATCCTCTAGCAAAGCTTGGGACTGCAAGTAAGCAAATACACACATGCGCATAGCTCTATTCCTCCAGCTCCAATTATATGCAAACATGTTTAACCAGAATAAAAACTGACACAAAACACACTTTTTGTTGTTGTTGTTGTTTTTTATCAAGTATCATAGCAATGATAAAGAAATAACTTTTAACAGTTGAAGACAGCAGAGAACTAAAAGGGGACCAGAAAGGACCAAAAGTCAGATGATTTATTAATTAAATACACTCTCTTCCCGCCCAGCTTGAAATGCTTTACTAAACAGAACAAACATTATTACTAACCTTATTGATCACACTATAAATTATAGGCCAAACAACACCCTTTATCTGTGATACAATGAGTGTTTACCATGCCCTGTTGTTGCTTTAGTATCTATAATTGCAACTATAATAAGGTCAATATTCTGTGTACAGTCAGATATTCTATCTTTTATGTAAGAGTTGAAATTTTAAATCTGTCTGTGTACGTGCTGGCATTAAATCAAAAGTTATCTCTTAATCATTTGTTAAAGTTGCTTATATGTCACAACATTTTTTCACTATTTAGACACGTAAAAACTATTTATAAAAGTTACACAGAATAGCACTCCCTTTAAAGAATTCTTTTATGGTTCCTTTTTTTATTATTTTCAAATCACAGAAGAAATTTTTCATAATGAAAGTCTAGGAGACTAAACCTGCATTTGTCTACTTTCAGTTGGTTCCTTTTGACTGGCATCTGGCTGAATCTTTCTCTCTTTCTCTCTCTCTATTTCTCTTTCCAACACACACATACACACACACACGCACACACAAATACACACACCCATACAAGTATGTACATTAATAGAAGATATGATATCTCTTCATTAAAAAATCATCTTACAGAATGGACAATCCTGGGCTTTGTGAATAGGTCTCCTCATGACCAAAACCACACCAATGTCATGAAAGAGGAAAAAATGAAACATCCAAATTGCTACTTCAGTCTCCAAGAGCTTTGAAGTGCTGTTTTCATCCCATTCTGACCAAAATAAATGTGTATTTTTATTATAGCAAGTGTCGGGAGGTTGCTAATGGGTTTGGAATAAAAGACAACATTTTGATTCAGCCAGCCACTGGTGGCACAGAGACCCTTTTTACTTCAGCTCATTTTAAAGCTGGAGCGCCGCTGCTCCCCTATCATTGGTTGATCAAGTCAAAGATGACGACCCACTCAGTGTTAATGCTTGTCTGCAGTTAGAAGTGATCCCCATGAACCAAATCAAAAGCCTGACTCCCTGGTGAATAGATGCAGTGTCTTGCTCTGCTGCCTCCAGTAAGGGATCACAGCAATATGTCCATGTGAAAGGCTGAGGGTGACCGGCCAAGGCTGCTTTCTCCTCCTCAGGAGCAGACTTCAGTGTTACCCAGGGCAAGCTTATTCACAAGCAGGTAAAAGTCAAAGCAGCAAAACAAAGCTGAGGAGCCAGTGAAAAGCTACTGTTAGTTGTAAGACATTCTACCCTAATGGGGCTAAAAATGTTACCAGGTTTTATTGTAGCTATGAAATCAACATGTCATATGTTTTCCACAAGAATCTTGAATAACTTATTAAACACCAAAAGGTGATGAACTCAAAAACACTGTCTGGATTCAGAACTTTAACATTTTGTGTGAGTTTTTGTGCACCCTAGATCCCATTTTTAATAATAATTTTCTTATATTCAGAGTATCACGATTAAAATGCAAAAAGTATCTAAACCAATCATACTAACTATGCGAAAACACTAATTGTGACAACTGTGTGACAGAGGTTTGGAATTAAACACAAAAAAACTTTTTTGAGTTTAGTGAAAAAGCAAGTAAAAAAAAGTAATAGATTACTGAACAAGGCAAAAGTTAAAACGAGCTGACAAGAACCAGCTGAACTATACATAACAAAAAGCTAGACACTAGCTAATGTCCAGAATAGCTAGACTGTGACTTAAAGCAGAATTTAAAAACTGTAGGTAACATTAATCAAAATTAGTTTTATACAGATAACGTTGCATCGTCTGCAAAATGTTCACTGATACATGATTGATTCTTCAATATAATATGAAAGTTGGTTTAAACCCACCGCAGTTTGTCAGTGCCTGTGTTTTACGGGTTTGCAAATAAACATAAAAATAACTTTAAATTGTAGGACAGTGCTTTCTGATCTTTTGTTTCCACTCTGTACCTGTTGTGAAGAGATTTCACTCAATGTTGTCATCAGCACATCCACACATTCAGATTTGCTCATCCTGCTGCCTGCACATAGATTATTAATGTCTACAGCAAATAGCTTTCCTGTAAACAATGCTCTCTCTCTTTCAACAATTTTTTTCATTTTGGCAGTGAATATAGGAACAACAATGATATCTACTTATTTACACTATTCTAAATATTTGCTATTTTATCTGTTGCAGTTTCTGAAGAACTCTTCAGGTCTCTAACATTTGTCAGGATGAAAAATGTCCTTGCTTGAGGTCTGCTCTGGCTGTTGTCTCCATTTGTCAATTCTGGCATCTTTATACATGACCCAAACTCAAAGTGTCAAAAGTTAGTTCCTGTGTTAGAGTGTCATAAATTTTGTACCTTTTAAATGGGAAGCCAGTAGAGCATAAAGGACATGAACACCCCCACCCCCTCCATGACTGTTAAGAGGTTTAATTTATGCTTGTTTCCATGGTAACTATCTCCTTGGTCTTTGCTAAAGCAGTCACCTGACAGAGGTCCATTAGTAACCATATCGTCTGCCTGTTGAGGAAATGTGTGTATCAATGCAAACAGACCAGTAATCTAAACAGGGCATCTGTCAGACTGTCATTTTGCCACCTTTAAGTGAAGCTGTTAAGTTTTCTCAGACAGAGGCTTCATGGTCATGATGAATGGGTTCTCTTAAGGTTGGGGGAAACCATGGAGTAAGTGATGAAAAGTCTGTTTTGTGTCAAAACTAGATGGAGTCTAAAGGCTCGGTTAAGTCATCTTCAGATCCAAGATAATATACCCTGAATAGAAATATCTAGATATAGAGTTTTATAGTTTCTTTTTCATGGATCTTCATTTGCATGGTTAATAAAAAAAAGCAGAGAGTCACAATGGGTCACTGGATTTGATAATGACTACTTGAAGGTACTTATTTGGATATTTCAAAATGCTGCCACAGGTCAAACGTCACAAAGCAGAAGGTGGCCAACTATCCGATAGGGGTAAAGTAGATGAAGACTGCACAGGTTTTCCGAAGTGGATATGATAGCTCTGACAAACCGAGAATATGGCACGATTTCAGAGTGCCATTAAAGCCCTAGTTTTCACCACATTTATGGTCAACATGTGGTTAAGTTTAGGCAATTCAAATTACCTGTATAAGACTAACCAATGTATTTCTAGTTATTAGGACACTGATCTTTGGAGTCATAACCACACACTTTGTACATTTCAAGAAAATCTACTGCAGAAGAAGTAAAAACTTTTGAAACGACCAACAAAAAGTTTTGATTTGAATGTTGATACTTCTGTCAACAACCACATTACAACACTGCATATGGTTTAATCTGTTTTGGGGGCTTATATGAATCTGTTCATCGCTGTCTAAAGATTGTGTGCTGCTGCCTTTTCTCACGGTGGTATCTTCTTGAGAAGCACTAACTCTCAGGATTGAGCAAATATTCTTCAGCCACAAGGCAGAGGACTACTTCACTGCTCAAACTATCTGCATTATTAGCTTGTGTAGATGGAGAAATAACTGGGTAGCATTGGAAAAACTAGAAACCTAGAAATGAAATAGCATATATAGCTCTCAACCTGCACTGGAATATATAGTTCAACATTCTTCTCTTACTGACTTTTACTGCTGCACAGTGACGGTCAAATGGTTTGCAGGAGAAGAAATTAAAAGAGATCATTTGAAATTTTCTGTTACGTTATGTCTGCTTGCAAGTTGGTTTGAGGAACCAAAATTACAATCAAACCATATTTGTTGGTACCGCATCATTAGCAAGATGGTGGCCACCAGATAACTCGGGTAACACTGTTCATATACTGGTATGGTTTTCGGTAAAGCTGGCTCCAAATTAATAATAAATGTCACCGACTGGTAATCTTGTGAATTTGATACAAATCAAGTTCACTTTGGCATATGCAGCCCGCAGGAAATGGTTATACCCTGAAGTCGTACACTGAAAAAAGCTTTAACTATGTCCATTCTACACAGCTGAATGTTACCAAACCAACAGCCAGCTGTGTGAATAGAAAGTTACAATATTAAAGGATGTTAAACACTCAAGTTGTAAGCAGAACATCATAACTACAATACTTTTTAAGTGACACAGTGGGCTGGATTTTTTTGTGCGCTGGTTACACAGACTCCAGCAAAACTCTGCTGGAGTCTAAGTCCACTATATAGGATGACTGCACCATATATATATATATATATATATATACAGAAGGCAACACAAGTTTATTTCTACAGCGCATTTCACACGCAAAGGCAATTTGATGTGCTTTACATAAAATAAAAAAAAAAACAGTACATACAGAGAAAAATAAGAACAGGGCTGAAACAATAAAAGATCATCAGAAAACAGTTCAACTGTGGGGCTCTTCGTCCCTATATGGTAACATCACTATTTGTTCCTGTTACTGTTGATAATTGTTTCACAGTGTAAATCAGAAACATTTACTGTCTCCTGGTTTTTTTCAGCTGCATCCATGATATTACATCCTCTTTTTTTTTCAATATCAAGGTAGCACCATTTATTGATTGCTGGCACTCATTATATTTGGAGGTTGTCATCCAGTGCATTCTATACTGAGAGGATAGAACAATCAGTCATACCGGCAGTAGTCCTCAGTACTACTGCTAACAACACACTGTTTTTACACATAGCTGCAGACAACAAAAGAAGATATTATTTAAAGATTTGTACCCAAAATACATTGTCCTCCACTGACTAACAAAAACAATTCACATTAAATTTGTAGTAACATTGAGATTACTTTTGAAATCAAGAACACCATCATACCAATGGCATCAGTTTAGCATGGAGGAGTTAAAACCATTAGATGATTCTATTTCTTTAAATGGACAAATGTTCCCTATCAACACCTGCCTTGCAATGTGCTTAGCATCATGCCAGATAACAGAACTGGAATCAGAGGGCACCAAGTTTGAAATATATACACAGCACTCAGGTGGCTCATGCTGCAAACAAATACCCATACAACATCAATTAGCACTCTTTGAATATCAGTTAATGAGCAGCTCTGAGTGAAAGAGCACAGGCATACTTAATATAATGGATGCTGTCTGAACCACCAAACAACAGCCTGTTAGTCACCCTATTCCTGTTATAATACTGACAAAATAACTGTAGTTGCATAAATGCTTCTATGACAGTGACATTGTTATATAGAGTTTTGTTTAACAGTTAATATGAAACATTTAGAAGGAAGTAAGAAAGACATACACTGCATGCGAACTGTGAACAAATTATTCTAAAATATTGTTGTTCGAATTATATGATATTCTCTTTTCTGTCAAACAGATAAATAGTTAATGGACACAACCTTTGACTATGTGTTAACATGGGTCACTCACAAAGAACATTTAAAGATAGTGTTGTATCTCTGCAGCTCAAGCCCTTATTACTCTGGGAACCATCAACAGGCATTGACGATATCTGAAGCTTGTCTGCTCTTGTGTTGGTTGTTCCATTGTGCCTGGCATTTGCCAATTAGTGATTATTAGATTTTATTAAAGGGGCCTGAGGGTTAAAGAACTGTCAGTGTCTGTTGTAGGATTCAGGTTGAGTGTGGCAGGGACACCACTGATGAGGTTGAAGAGTCAGGCTTTTTTCTGTTCCATTGAAGATTTATAAAGACACAATGCCTCATCCCTTTCTTCTGTTCCTTGAATGGTTGTTTAAACTTACACAACCATACCAAGAATGCCCTAAATTAATCTGAACCATTTTCTACAGTTGTGAAAGTTTTGTTTTATGTAGAATTCTTTCCATATTTTAGTTAAAACATTGTGTACTTGTGGCACCCTGTGATTCTGCAATAGTTCCTGTGAGTTTATATGCCGTATTGTTGCTACAAGGAAGCTCCTGTTGAATTTCTTGTGGGCTATGGTGGACATAGTACTTCTCAAATACTGTTTAACACTGCCATTGATGACGAGACCAGGGTGTTCATCCTAATTCTGGTGTGGTTAAACCAAAACAATTACTTTTAAACACCCTATCCTTTATGGCACTGAGACAGTTTTGTAAATTATAAGATTCATTGGTCTAACTAGGAATAAATATGAAATATATCTGAATATTTTTGGCATAACAATTGTAAGAGATACCTTTAAATCTGGTATTATTTTGTGACTATCCACTTCGGTGGTGCTATTGGCTGCTTCTTTCAATTGGGAACTGATCTGGATGCAGGTAATACAGTGACTATATTTCTCAATTAATCGATCTATTTATTTATTTATTGCCAAATTATAAAAACTTATTCCATGATAGAGCAGGTCTAGAGCAAACTCTTTATAGATTTAGTCAAAGGGACCAAAATAATCCCATAGTGAGCAAAATTTGGTATCAATGACAAGAAAAAACTTACATTCAGAGGCAGAAGGTCCCTTTTTTGCTGCCAAACCAGCCCAGGCTCATCAAAGTATGACCTCTAAGGCTATGCTATGGAACCTGGCACCAAGCAGCTACCAGCTACAGTTGCAAGCTGAGGGCATCCAGAGTACAGGCACATGAATGATATGACCCAAAGTTTTCCAGCAGAACATTGCCTAAAGTATTACACTTGGCCCAGCAGCTTGCTTACTTCATCTAGTGCATCCTAGTACCATGTCTTCCCCAAGTAAGTGATGCACATATACCTGGCCATCCACAGGATGTAATGGAAAACATGATTTATTAATCCAGGCCACTTTCTTCTATTGCTCCATGGTCCAGTTCTGCTACTCATGTACAACTTGTAGGTGCGGGGTTCATCATGTTCACCAATCTGCAGCTACACAACCTAGTGTACAACTAAATCTGATGCACTATGTACTGACACATTTCTATCAGAACCAGCATTAATGTTTTTAGCAGTTGAGCCACAGTAGCTCTTCTGTTGGATCAGACCTCAGGACCAGTGTTCACTCCTCCCACGTATCAGTGAGCCTTGGCTCTCCATCACCTTGATCATCACCTTGTTACTGGTTCACCGGTTCATTATTTCTTCCTTGGACCAGTTCTGATAGGTAGTGGCCAATGCAAATCAGGAACATTCCACACGAGCTGCAGTTCTGGAGATGCTCTGACGGAGACATCTGTGCATTACAATTTGGCCCCTGTCAAATTCACTGACAACCTTACACTTGCCCATTTCTCTCCTCTCAATATATCAACTCTCAGGACAAAGTGTTCACTTGATTTGTAAAGTATCCTACCCACCTTGCCTTTGCAAAAACATGATCAAATTTACTCTCTTTATCCATCAGTGGTCATAATGTTTTGGATAAGTGTGCTATTTTAATTATATTTAAAATAATAGGATCATTTGCAGTGATACTGAGGTTGTAATTTTCAATATGACGGGAGCTCTAACATTTAAGTAGACAATGATATATTTTGAGGCATTTCCTTTTGCATTATTTTCCATATGGGGCCATTTTGGAATGTGTTATGCCAACATGCCATAACAAACAAAACAAAAAAAGTCATGCATGCTTTTAACAAATTGCATATTGTAAATTGCATTGATAATTACCTTCATTTAGTTTGTCTAACCATTTTAATCACTTGTGAAATCTCTGTGAAGGTCTGATCATTAAAGGAGAAGCCCCAGTGACCAAATACTAATACCAATAATAACTGCTGGTTGGGAAATTATAAGACAAAAGGAAAGAAATATGAGCAATTTCCCATTCACCTCTTATCTCTTCATATGCTTAACATGTTTTGTTGCGTAGAATATGTATACTTTTTCTTAGTAAATTATCAAAAATTGACTTTGTAATTAATAGAAATTGAGGGTACAGTGAGAAAAAAATATTTTTCTATTTTATGGCATAAAGCTACAACATGAGTAAATGTCACATGAAGGGGTCTGAACACTTTTGAATGGTCATATGGACATGTAATGAGCTACAATGGATTCTCCTACATTTCAATCAGCAGGAGCGGGAATTGAAAGACCGGGCTCCACTTTAGAATATTTAACGGGTGAAAATAATAATATCCATATTACAGTAATGATAGGGAGAATATCTGTGCATGAAAGACACATTTACAAATGATGTGTTAAAGCGTAAATTCGCATTCGATTCAAATAATAAAAAGAAGTCATAACTATAGTAGCCACAGCCATTAACCTTAACCCAAACAATTAAATGTTTTTCAGGAAATACACTAGAGCATGCGGACACCGTCCCGATGGAGCCCATCTGACTGCTGTGATGAGATTAGAAACTGGACTTAATCCCGCTGCGCTTTTCCAATATTACTAATGTATCTTCTATTGGCTGAATTTGACAGATGTCTAAACCTCGTCAATCCGAACTGCGTGATGCCTGGACTGTAGTTCATTCGCTCTGCTGTCTGGATTTTATCGAAGGACTGAGGGCTAAAAACAGGTTGATGCCAGAGGACTACGGTTTCAGGTCAAAGCCTATTTTTCTCAGCGCCTGGTCTTAACGCTGGAAAGAGGAAAATTCAGTTTAATAAAATACGATGGCAGTTTAACGCTTACTGATTCAAATTTATATTTAATTGACTGCTGACATATTTAACACACTGCAAGCAAACAAATTGCCATTTATTTTTGTCTTTAAAGTCTTAATAAGAACAACAACAATAAAGCGTTTATAATAATAATAATAATAATAATCTTTCCTAATGTCCAATGTTTTGTTTAATTAATCCATAATCATTATTGTTATCATTATTTAACAATTATTTACTTTTGTATCTTTTTTGTTGTTGTTGTTAATATTCACGTTTCACTGACCGCGTGTGTGTGTGTCTGTGTCTGTGTGTGGATGAAATGATAAAAAAATAATGTCATCTGACACATGATGGTCCAAAAACACTACAACGCACACACATGCACACACGAATATAGTGAGCAGCAACAGGCCCAGAGGCTTCAACTGGAGAGGTCCCGCTTCTCTGCCACGTGAGTGAGACGGGATAATTCTATATCGACTGGACCACCTTCCCATGAAGACACTTTAGGGGGTTGGCTAAAACCAGGGCAGGCCGCTCGCTTCCCTGTTACTGCATATTTTCAGCGTTAATAAAGAAAGACGCTGTGTGGTAAAAACCAATTCTGAATGAACATTCAGCTGCTGGTGTGTGGGCGGTCACATGCTGGCCGACAGCGTCAGTCACAGACTGAAAGAGAGTGGAGCTCTACTGACCTCTGCTGGAATAAAACAGAAACAAACTCAAATAAGATGATTTTACGCTTATCCCCAAATTCTGTATCATATCTACGCAGATCATTTTAAAGATAATTTCTCAAACTTTCCCAGATATGAGAAGTATAATAGTAAGAGAAGGGAAGTTCATGTGTCTCTTATGGCCATGTGACCTGTTTGCATCTTTACTCTTTAACTGGAAGAGTTTTCAAAGTGGAATATGATTTGATAACAATATTTATTTTGAAAATTTGATAGTTGAAATTTGAAATTTGAAAATTGAAAACTTACTCTTGTACCAAAAAAACCCCTGATGATTTCAATGAGTGTGGCATCATGCCTTTGTCATATGAAGATATAATAAATGATCACCTGTAACTAACATTCATTCACAGGTTGTCGTTAACGTTTTTTTGGTACCTGAAGGTCACCATTGGTACTCCAATACATGCCTGGAAGGGAAGGGTATTGAATAAATGATTAAGGAGCCTAACTCCATATATTCAAATCATTCAGTCCAGTAATATCCTCCATGTAGTATAAATCTTGGTTTTGGATGAGATAACGAGCTGTGGGACAATAATGTTGTAAAGTGTATGTGGAGAGCTATATATGTTTGGTAAATGTGTGTGTTTGAGGTGGTGGGATTGGTCAGGTGCCTTCCAGTATAGACTGGAGTTGGTAGAGTCGCAGATATAAATCCCCATAAAATAGCAGCAATGAGGCCTTCCCTGTTGTGGGCTGCAGTACCCATTGCCCACAAGGCTTATAGCTGAGTGTAAGCTTTACACAGTATTTTTTCTGAACCTGAAGGAAAGAAAGCAGAGCTTTGGAACAAAAGAAGGCAATTTTTTTTCTACCTTTACACCTTACACCTAAATCTTGTTGGTTTTTATCCTGTTTGTAAAGGCTCCCTAACATCAAACACCTTAGTGAAGCAGAATTTTAAAAGTTAAGGCTGTGTGCAGGTACAATTTTGTGAGGTTTGTAAACATCCATTTGAGTGCTATTGTTGACGTGCTGAACTGTGGATTTTAAAAACTTCCTGGGAAGCCTTTTGAATGCAGCAGGAGCAAAATGCTGATGCTAACATGCAGCAGGTTGCACCATGCAGACGCAAAATGAAACCCAGGAGATAGAAAAAAGCCTAAAAGTCTTCCACTGTTTCACTTTACTGAATACAAAGGCTCAAACCATCATCTAATACATTGCTGGTAGATCATTACTGTCAGTTGATTACAATGTAATGTTTAGGTAATTGTACGAGAAGCTCACCTGGTAAAATGTCTTATGAACGTGTAATAGAGGGGATTACTTAAACCAAAATTCTAAGGCAGCATTTTAATTACTGCTTTTGCTATAACTTTATTATTTACTGGGCAGCTTGAGTATGCTATTATAATTTGCGAGCAATTTCAATTGTCCAGTCTATTTTTTTAAATAGACTGGACAAAATTATTGGCAGCCTCAACTTAATATTTGTTAGCACATCCTTTCGAATGGGTACCTGAAATTAATCACTTCCTGCAACCATTAATTAGCTTTTTAGACTTTTTTTGCTGGAGTTTTGGCCCACTCTTATTTTGGTGTTTCACATTTGAAAAGGGCATTCTTTCAACTGCTGTTTTGAGGTCTCTCCACATGTGTTTATCATGGTAATGTTTGTAGAAAACAAAGTGAGGCATTCAAAGAAAAGAGCATGGGACCAGTGGAGGTTCACAGGTGTTTTGGAGCTCCTTTGCTGCTTCTGGCATCGGAGGCCTTGATTGTGTGAATGGTATCATGAAATTTGATGTCTATTAGAGAATTTTAGATAGATGGATAGACAGATGTACTTTATTGATCCCAAACTGGGAAATTCTCAGTACATCTATCAGTACTTTGAGGAGCAATGTAGGTCCTCAAAAGTGCTCAGAAATGGTGAATAGATAACAGGCTTTAGAGTCCAAAGGTGAAGGGGCGTGGCACCCGTGGGGGATGGGGGTGTTGCGACACCATCACTTTTACAGCAAGATGATTTCACCCCCCCCACTTTTTCACTTTTGCATCAGCATACCCAAATGGAGCGCACCTCAGTTCCCCATACGCTAGATGACAAAATATTGGTCAAATTAGATTGATTGAACGGCTATCCGGCCAATCACAGCCCTTTAACCAAAACCGGCCCGGCCGCCGCCCGGGGAAGTAAACAGTTAGAGGCTACTCGGAGCTTCTGTCATTCACTGCTGGCTGACAGTGAACAAAATCGCCTTTTGTAATACAAGAGCGAGAAGAATGAGGCAGAGATGCCAAAAAGGAAGAGGCAGCAGAGGATTGACTTGTTTTTCAAGTCAAGTTGTCATGTAAGTGAATGCAGACGAGATAGCTTTACGCCCCCTCAAACAAATGTTTTGCCCCCTGAAATCAAAGTTTTAGAAGTTGAGAAAGCACATTTTAACAGATTGCCCACCAAATGAATGTATTTCAAGTTGACACATTTAACTACTGCACTGCAGTACCTGAAAAATCCGCCCAAAAAGGCACGACGACGATATAAACTTAATCTCTCAGTCGGCCGAGACCCCCCCCCACACACACACACACACACACACACACACACACGCACCGTTGTTATAGAGACAGCAAAACTCCGTCAAATTCGTTTTAGCGACTCGTGAGATAATTAATAATTAACAACAGAGGGAAAAATATATATAACATTTATATATGTTCAGTGAACTGGGGCATAGTGAGTCTGCTGTTCTTTTTGCAGAGGATGTGTCCAGAGTTCCGTGGCCTCTTTGATCAAGTTGAGACTCTAGTGAGACTGCTAATTGTTGTCCCAGTGTCATCAGCTGAGGCAGAGAGAGGGTTCAGTGGTCTCCGGAGGCTCAAGACATGTCTCAGGAGTACCATGACACAAACACGTCTGAACAGTGTGGCTGTGTGCCACATTCACAAGGAAAAGCTGGACATGTTGGACAGGAAGGCAATTGCTAAAGAACTTGTGTCACGTAAAGAAAGTATGAAGAGCACTTTTGGATGTTTTGGAGTAGGCAATTTAGGCAGTTTTTGCTTTTTGTTAACTAAAAAAGTTCTGTCTTAATTGTCAGAGATTTCAACCCATAATTGTTTTTTTTAAGGGGCAATGATTGATGACCTTTGTTATTTGTGACACTACGCTTTTTGTAATGTGAAAGCTGGTGTGTTGTTGCCAATTTCACCTTGTTTTTGTTTCCATAAAAATGCATGTTCCTCTCAGTTCATAATGACTGACTCTATGTTGGAAGAGCCTCTGAATACAGTCTGGGAGCATTTTATTACTTATGTTAAACATTAGTAGCTACATATCGTGGAATAAAGGGCATGGTGCTATAATGTATATTTTGAATGCAATATTATTTGCATAATATGCAAAAGCAGGCAGGCACCGCTAGAACACCCTCACATTTAAAATCACTTCTCCACCCCTGCAAAAGTGGCCAGCAATTAGCCCATACCTGAATCCCCCTGTCTAACAGTCCAGCTTCAGCAGTTACATTGGGTTGAATACGTGAAGAATATTAAGGTAAGACAATGAGAGGCAAAGTTGGATTGGTCCATTCCTTCGTCGACAGGGCCAAAAAGTCTGCAAGTGATTGGACAAATACTTACAGATTGTTTCCATGATCCTGCGATCTACTGGGCCCTGACCTGTCCAGGGTGCGCCCCGCCCAGTGTGAGCTGGGATTGGCTCCAACACCCCCACAACCCGGAAACGGATAAGCGGTAGAAGATGAATGGATGAATGAATTTTTCTATGATTGTTTCCTTGGTAATCGACAGAGGTCGCTAGAAGACAAGTGGTAAACAACGAGGACACCCTTAAGTTGAAAGTGAAACCAATGTCGACTGGTTCCGAACTAAATCCAGGCGTATTTTCATCGAGCCCTGAGAAGCAAACTATCGCTATAGGTAGAGGGGAAGTCTATATGATGGAGGTATGTCTCATGTGTTTACAGTTTAGACAGTTTAATTGGCTAAAGAAAAGCAAGCTGCACAAATGAGCAGATTTACAGTTATGTCGATCAATTTTTAACCTTCCTACAGTGTAATTTTTATCTGAGAGTTCAGATGTGAGCTAGTGTCTGATTAAATCACCGAATCAAACTAATTATGTTTAGAGTTTTGGAGGAAGGGTGTTCTGAAAAGTTAGATTTTCTAAGCGTGTAAGCTTCGAAACAAAAGCACGTCATTTTAATATCGATGTTCTCTAACACGTATGATATTACTTTGGTGTCAGTATTATTTTTGTAGTTTCGTGGTGAATATAAAACACACTACACGCTGCAAACTCGGGAAAGATGGTGTAAATCTAAAACGGTTCAACTAATAAAGAATCAAAATACACACAAAGAAATATCAGTTAAACCACATCCGCTTTTCAAATTAAAAGCACGCAGTGATCTGTGTGGTAATGGTTCTATCATGTCCTGATGGGAATAACAGTGTTAAAATAAACGGCGTTACTTTTGTCAGTATCGAGTAAAATTATT
Source organism: Remorina albescens (assembly GCA_034769265.1). Taxonomy (NCBI): domain Eukaryota; kingdom Metazoa; phylum Chordata; class Actinopteri; order Carangiformes; family Echeneidae; genus Remorina; species Remorina albescens. The sequence goes on from CM068485.1 coordinate 3,902,953, forward strand.
ATTGTTCCCATCGTTACAATGCTGTTACCGTTACAGACAATTACACGGGGTACGTAACTGTAATTGAGCTCATTGAACTTGTAACGGCTGTAACATACAGTGATGTCACTGCCGGAGATGATTGGCCAAGGTATAGTAAAATTTCATGGTAAACCAATCAGAGGCAGAGAATGACGTCTGCTTTAAAGCTCAAATGTGAGAACTATTCAAAGTAGACAACCTCCTCTGTTTCACTGCTTTCTTTTTCTTTCTTTTTAAACCATATCAAGTTTTGATTACAGTGAAGCCACACTGCATTTCATAAGGTCATCAACCCAGGTAGGCAACAAGATACAACTGAAAATACATAAAAGCTAAAACTAAAACCAAAAACAGGACTGGGACGTGCTCAGAATGATGCTTGTGGCTGAGAGAGAGCTACCTCTGCTCCAGGCTCCCTTAAACACGCTGTGGTGGGCCATTTTCTCAATGTTGAACAGAAGCTTCGGTGGATAGGGGTAACACTGTCTGACTTTATCTTTTGGGTCTTTTTGCAGTTTATCACAGATGTCACTGCCATCATCGATAAAGCTGGTTTCAAAGACCATGGGACATTGCTGAAGATTCTACAGTCTTACAGTCCTGAGGACAAAGGGTCCTGCTTCTGTGTGAGAGGCACCTATGAGGATGTGGATAGCCTTTCAAACAAACTGTCAGCAGTAAAGCATAATGTCAGTCATGTCATATGTGGACAATCCATTCAGCAGGCCAAACCTGTTTCAGCTGGTGTGGAAGTGTCTGGGGTTGTTCTGGATTTCATTCAACAAATACGCACAAAAGACCTTGAGAAAATTCAAGGGAACAGTTTTGTTGAAATCCAGCCTGACTTCAGAACAGCACATAATAACCCCAGCAGTACAGTACAGGTGACTTTCAGACCGCGGTATGTCTCTGTAAGCCCTGTTAGTGTGGACTATGTCAGACAACAGTTCATTACATTTTATCAAAGAACTGCTTCAGATATACAGGTCTTATCAATCCCGGTCAGTCCAAAAGACTATGGAGCTCTACAGAGGAAATTTCCACATCTCCTTTTGAAACCCAGCCACAAAAAATCTGAAGCAATAGTTATTGGGCCTTTTATGTACATTGCTAAATTTAAAGAATTTGTTTTACAAAATACATCAATGTCAGATAAAGGTGCACTGAGCAAAGGTCAAGCAATTAGCAGACCTTCAGTTTCTCAGCCTACACACAGCCAAGATCCTGAGGATGCATCATGTCCCATCTGTATGGAACCAATAGTCCCAACAAAGAAGGAGACACTGCAGTGCAAACACACTTTCTGCAGTGTCTGTCTGAAAACGGCTTTTAACTACAAGCCGGTGTGCCCAACCTGTGGCAAGCTTTATGGCATTTTGACAGGGACACAGCCTGATGGAGGCAGAATGAGAGTCACTAAAAATCCTTCCTCTCTACCTGGATATGAGAACTATGGAACAATAATCATCCAGTACTATATACCAAGTGGCATCCAAAAGGTAAGACAACAACAACTCTGAACTACTTCTGGCTTTGGGAACATAAATTTCAAGTTCCACTTTCTCACTTTTCCAGCACCTTTCAACAGAATCAACTAGCCCTCATCAGTTGTCATCATTGACATGGGTCGCATTATAACAGCCCCCATTCTCTTACATGGTTGGGATGTTGGAGTGTGGAGTCTTACGGTCATGAGTCAAAACCTACCACAAACCATCTGATAGGTGACTACACTAGACTAAAAGGTGTATAACATAACAGGGACAGGAGACTGATCCACTGACAAGGAGTCAGTGACTGGGCAGTGACAGATCTTTGTCTTAGAGATAGGTTGCCATTCCCCCACATACAACTCTGCCACTTACTCACCCACTCACTCAATCACCCTCCCACTCAGTAACTTGTAGACTCACAAAACCAACTCTGTAGTTGATTCTTGCTACAGTGTCGGGAACACCAAATTTTACCATGATCTCACACACACACACACACACACACAGAATCACACAATATCACACAATATCACAGAGGGAAAACGCATTCAACACTGCTGTTACTGGTAAAAACTTTAGTGAGTACAGGGGTCCCGGAGTCATTTGAAATCCCACATTATCTTGCAGCTTGGAAGAACATTTGTAAGCAGAGCACTCTACTGTATGTGTACAGGAGGAGCATCCGAACCCTGGTCAGCCATATGAAGGTGTGTCCCGTACAGCCTATCTCCCAGACTCCTCAGAGGGCAGAAAGATCGTTAAACTAATGAAACGAGCCTTTGACCAGAAACTCATCTTCACCGTTGGACGCTCCACCACCAGTGGCCGGAACAATGCAGTCACATGGAATGATATTCACCACAAAACCTCAATCAATGGAGGACCAACTCTGTAAGGAATCTTACTCATGAAATCAAACTATTAGCCATATAAAGCACCTCTTTTATTTACTCAGAATCAGAACTACTTTATCAGTCCCTGGAGGGAAATTCTGCTATTTGGTAGCTTTTCTATGTAATAGTTAAGGAGTTATAAAGTTTGATGACAAATGATTAATTTTCTATAGCTTTCTGTCCTGCACTGTAGATGGATAAATTGTCCATTGCTGTGGTTTCTCTGATCCATGAGGGTCTTTCTGCAAACGTTTAGGCATCTGAGGCCCACTCAGAAAAATGCAGCTCTGCCTCTTTCTGTAGAATGCCTGTATGTTAGGGGACCAGTCAGATTTTTTGTCCAGGTATACTCCCAGATGTTTGTAGATTGGTACCACCTTGATGTCCACTGAACAAATGTTGTCTGGCTGAAGAGGGGAGCTTGAGCTTTGGGAAGTCCATTATCATTTCCTTTGTCTTTGAGGTATTTAGTAGATAGCAGTTTTTGTGTTTCCAGTCACTGAAGGCTTTTACCAGATCCGTGTATTTAGGTTCCTGTCTATCCCTGACACACCTTGTTTCATTCAAGTATTTTTGGATTTGGCAAGACTCAGAGTTGTAACTGAAGTCTGCTGTAGCCCCCATGCTGCTCATTACCTTCCAGAGTGTTAGTTTCCCAACCTGACAAGTGTAGCGTGTCTGTCAGGTAATCTGTGATCCAGGAAAGAAGTGAGGGGGTCAACTGCCATTCCTTTGAGCTTGTGGCTGTGAATGATAGGTCAGATGCTGTTGAAAGTACTTGAAAATCAAACAACACGATTCACACACAATACCAGTTTCTTCTGCATGAGAGAGGGCACAGTGGAGTATGTAGAGGACACCATTATCCACTCCGATGTGTTCGATGTATGCAAAACTGCAGGGGGCCGAGTGTGTCTTTGACCTTAACTATCAGTAGGCGTAGCAGCAGCTGCTCCAGAGTTTTTATTACATGCAAAATTAAGGTTACTGGTCTGTAATTGTCTATTTCAGCTGAACATTTTATTTTGGGTACAAGATGTTTTCCACAGAGCCGGGCTCTGCTCCAGCTATAGACTCAGTTTGGAGCTCCTCTGGAAAGGTTCACATAACTGGGCAGCACAGCCCTTAAGTAGCCTTGGACATACACCATCTGGGCCATCTGCTTTCACAGGACTCGGTCTCCAAAGTCCCAACCTCTCTGTCCATTTCGCCCATTAATGGCTGTCTTTTCTTTTTGTTGTGATCCGGCCTGCTTAGTAGAGGTAAGGGAGTAGCTCTGTAAGTTTCTTTGACATTGGCATAAAGCAGATCAAGCGTTTTATTTTCTCTGGTAGGACATTGTGTGTAATTCCAGTCAGACTGGAGGAGAGAGGAACATGATTTAAGTCCCCAGATATTAATATGAGTGCTTCAGGATGTTTAGTTTGCATCCTGGCAACAGCTTCGTGGATGACATCACTTGGAACATCGGCATTTGCCTTGGGTGAGATGTAAACCCTGGGTTGTCATAATATGATTTAATTCCTGTGGAAACTAGTGTGGTTTTAGGCCAACTGTCAATAGTAAAATGTCTGGACAGGATGTCTTTGACAGAGATATTAGTAGAGTAGAGTGGAGTTACTCATATTTATTGGTTTATATCATGCAAATTTAGTCATTAATCCCCTGTAAGTCTTTATGTTTTTACTTTCATTTTTTATAGTATTTTCTTTGCTCCTGTTCTCATTCTCTCTCCATTACTCCTCTCTCTCCCCTCTGTGTCTCTCTATCTTTCACTCTCTCAAACCAATTGGTCGAGGCAGATGGCTGCCCTCCCTGAGCCTGGTTCTGCCTGAGTTTTCTGCCTTTTGAAAGAAGTCTTTCCTTGCCACTGTCACCAAGTGCTTGCTCATGCAGGAATGAGTTGGGTCTCTTTATATAATTCTACAAAGAGTTTAGACCTGCTCTACATGTAAAGTGCCTTAAAAGTAACTGTTATGATTTGGCACTATATTTTGAAACATAGAACCATATGGCTGAGATCCCATGTACCTTTTCAAGGCTCTTTGTAGAAGGGTGATGTACTGTCAAACTGCTAGCAGATGATAGGGACACATCATCAATTCTGGACCTCTGCATCAATGGATGTTTCAGCCTTTTGCTCACAATACACTCTGCTGAGGCAGGCCCTCCACAGGTTGATCAGACCTAGGTGTGTGTCCCTAACCTCTTGGGGACCAGCTGAGTCCTGATGTCTCCTTGACGATTTGGCACGAGGCTTGGCCACAGATTCCCATCTTTTTAAAGAGGTCAATAGTGGATGTTGCAATGAAACTGTGGCAGGCAACCACCACTGGGCCCACTATTGCTCTCCAGTTTCACTGTTTTGCATCCACTTTTAGCATGACATAACACAGCCTCCTCTGCTTATTGGCCTCATCTGTAGCATTCTCCCATGGTATTGTCAGTTCCATGAAGTAGAAGGTGCAAAGAGCATTACAGCATAGCACCAGCTCTGGGGTTCAGATGGAGATGACTTTTTCTGCTGGTATTATGAGCCGTTGGCCTACACCAGCCAGCATTTTCTAGTCCTGTGCTCCTTCTAGGTCGCTTTCACACCAGAGCTGTTTGGTCTGCTTTAAACGGACCAAAGAAGCGAACTCTGGTCCGCCTAAAAACGCGGGTCTCGGTTTTCTTGCAAGTGAACCCTGCTGCGGTTTGTGTGCAGTTTGAATGCTCACCGGACCAAACACAGAACCAAATGTACGTAGCTCATTAGTCCTTACATGAATGTTTACTGTTTCTATGGCAACAAGTGACCGCTGACGATGCTGTTGTTAGCTAGCTTAGCTCAATCGTCTGAACAACAATAACCCATATTTAAACAAAATCAAACACAACTACAAACAGTCACAGTCCTTAAACTCTGCGCTAATATGTTGTCACATGTTAGATTGTCAAAGTTAGAACAATAACAGCTTCAATCCCTGACAAGCTACGATAGCATTATAGTAACGATTGCGTTCACTGGTATGTAGTTAGTGACCAAGCGGACTCAGTTCGATTGGGGGGCTGAAAGTCGTAACATTGTTGCATTTATCACTTGTTTCGGTTCTGCTTTCACACTGTGATTTCTGAATTTTCCGAACTTTCTGAGCAGCATCACGCGGTTGAAATGGGCGCTCGTCGATTGGACAAAGTAGGAGGAAAAATCCCTCCCTCCGCTTGGTCAGGTGTGAAAACGACCTAAGTATCCATCACTGCCCAGTAACGAAGAATTATGCTGCACTCATGCCGCTTCACAGATGAATGCTGTTGTTGGAACTGCGCATATAAATAAATTAGAATTTAAGTTTAATATGCATGCATCTATGATACAAGAAATTTGCTTATGAGTCCTAAGAACAGTCATTAGATGTCTAATGCACACTTAGTGTCAGAGTGTAGACTTTTGTGGACTGTGATACTGTCTATATGAAGTCAGTTAATCTATGTGTCATTGTGTTTGCAGCTATGGATACCCAGACCCTGATTATGTCAACCGAGTTCAAGAGGAGCTGAAAATCAAAGGAATTGAATGAGTCACTTTAAAGTTTGAAAACGTGAATATACTAAGACAAAGTTTCACGCCTACCAATACAAAGGGAGTTATAATCTTCTACTTGTTTAAAATTAAGTTTAGATGGCAATTATTACAGATCAAAAAAGCTTCAATTATTAAATTGTATCATAATTTGATATTTTGTTATAACTCACATTGGACAACCATGGTTTAAACTGTTGTTTTTTCATTTATTCCATATATTAATTCTTCTTGGATAATTTTTGTGCACTGAACCTGGTTTTCACTAAATATAGATTTAATTGAAGTAGTCTGTTCAGGGTTAAAGTTCATGATGTATAAGTAGCCTAATCAGTCATCACTGGCCCTAGGACAAGATGAGCAGGTCTGGGACTATATATATACTGAAACTATATATGTGTAGGGGCATCTTTGGCAGCAATTAGTCTTTTTTACACACACACATATATATATAGAGTATGCCTTAAAGTATGTATTGTGCTGACTTTCCCTTTATTTGTAAATAGTGAACATGTCTCAAAACAGGTAAAATTGAGTCTACTGTGACACCTAACAGGCCAACTGTTAAACATCCAGAGACCAGACCAAAAACAATTCATCAGATCTTAATTACATGGGACATTTAAATTGTTCTGTCAGAGCATTCCTCGCTTATCTTGGGTTAAATATTTGAAATTATTAGCTTATGGCCTCATTGGATGTGTGATAGTGGAGACATTAATTGAGACAGTGATTAAACAATAATCCATAACTCACACATTAGTTTATACAGACAAACTTGCGTCTCACAAATCTATAAGCTGACATGAATACTTACATGGATCAAAAAAAGGTTGTGTTCACATCAATTGTATGATGAGGCACTTCCAAGCTCTTTGTTTATTTTCAAGGGTCAGAAAAGTACACAGATTAGAGGTCCCTTTATTTAGTTGACATATATAATCTATCATATTCAATCCACAATACCAGGTGATTCTCCAATGCATAAACCTGCGGCCCACCTTTTCTCTTCCCCCAGTTAGTAATTACTCCTAGCATCTGTTAAATACAATAACCATCTGCGAGCATCTCTGATCTGCAAAAACTTTCACAAGAACCATCAGCGTCATTGACAAAATCTGTGCTAAAGCAAACCACAGTTGAACAAATGTGAAAACAGAATGCATAAAATTGAGGCAATATGAAATAAAGAATGAGGTTCATGGCGAAAAGGCTTTGTTCAATGTTTAAGCACAAATGTCCAACATATGAAAGTTTGAGCCAGGCTTTAGGGAAGGTGACTGAAGTTAGGCCCCATACAAATCCACAATTGTATTATCAACGTCTGGAATGTAATAATTAATCTAATTATTCTGACAACACTGTCTCTGTTTCATGATACAACAGATTTTTTTCAGCTATAGGATATAATGGATTTATAATGAAAGTAAGACAAAGTTTGCCATTAGGGAAATACAGCAGTTTGCCGTCAAGATCAGTACTAGTTTTAGTTCGGTGACAGGTTTGCAACATGTTTAGTCTGATTTAGCATAAAGACTGGTTGTAAAGGAAACAGATAGCCATGCTTTGCTCCATTTAAGGTGAAGCTCAGCTTAACATACTGCGAGTTGATCCACCATTTGACTCAAGGACTGAGTTAACAGTAGTTTGTACAAGGCCACAGGATTTATAAGATGCTATGTGGACTTACAGCAGATATTAGTCCACTGTGTTCGCTTATGTTATGATTTTGTTTCTTTCTTTAAATACAGACAAAATACTACATCAGATATAACAATGTACCAGACAGTTTTGGAAATTGTTAGACTGATGGTCTTGTGGAAATTCACTCATCTACACATCAAAATATTTTACTGAACGGCTTGAATTTGTTCTAACCTGTCCAGACCCAGCTGAAGACAAAATCAAATCATATCCATCTTTAAACTCCATGGATTACTTCATTTAAATAGTTTCTTCTGGCAACTTGCTGACAAAGGCAGTTGGCATCAAATGGCTCTGCTTTCCTGTAACTGTTCTTTCCACTAATTTCAGTTTAATCCTTAACAGCCTGGGACACAAGGACATCTTTTACCCTGTAAGAATCAGCTAACACAGTTAGCATTGTCCCAGCTCAAACCACTGCAAATCAGCTAGATATCACAGGCTGCATCCTTTATGTAACCCAGTTTATATGAACACCACAGTGTATGTAGAAGTCTCAGAATATCAGTCTGGATCCTTTATCAAATGATTCACTATGAATAAAAATCTACTAGTCAGAAGATTTATATAACTGTATGGCCTGTTTTCAGGGTGAGCAGGTTGAGAGAAGGATGAGCCGGTAGAATGATTCTTACTCTCATGCACTAGTTAAATTTTTAGGGCTTTCATATTGTAGATTTTATATTTGTATTATTATTTTTTTCCCACCATCATAACTGAACTGAGGGATTTGAAGTCTTAAGTAATAGTCATACACATCAGCATTCCATCTTCTTATCTCTTAACAGCATTCATGTTTAATATTGGTATGCGTTAGGTATTGGTAAATACTGTACCTCCCCCAACTGTTAGAGATAGAAAGATTGACCAAATAGAAAAGAAAGAGGATATGAATCGATATCTTGTTTTCAGCTCCACCCTCATTATTACCAAGCACTTCATTCAGTTCCACATTTTTATATATGCATACTTGTGTATGTGTATGTGTGCGCGTGTCTGTGTTAGCAAAAGTGAACAAATAAATGAAATGTGCAAAGGGGGAATGAAGGTTCAACTAGGAAAGTGATCTCAAAGGGAAAAAAGATTAAGTATGGCAAGGAAAGCTAGGAAAGAGAGGAGCCCCTTCCCAAAAATCCAGGCAGGGATAAACGGTAAGTCAATCAAGTCAACATGTTGGGGGCGGTGCTGCAATTCCTACCCCAACATACAATGCCACATGAATGCCACAACTGCTTGCTGTCCAATTCAAGTAGCCTCATTTTGTGAAGGCGGCAACCACGGCCCATAACAGCTCATTGGTGTTGGCCTTCATGCTCTCCCCCTCAGGCTCCAGTTCCAGCAGCTGACGCACTCGCTTCATAGCCAGGTCATATTGGTCATCTAGCAGTGGGGCAAAGGCATTTTCCAGGACATCAGAAGAGTGGGCTAAGAAGATGAGTGCAAGCAACCGCTTGTCCATTCGATGAGGGTCATTCACCCACTTGTCTAGTACAGCCTCCTGAACCTTCTTGATAAGGCGCTGCTTTATATTGTTGTTGGTCAGAGGATGTGTGGTCATGTCAAAAAGCAGGAAGTTCTGCTTTTCAGTTGTGAGGACGCCTTTTTCCACCAGATTTTTAGCTAGCCGCTCACGAACATTCCTCAGCTGATAATGAAGCTTCAGGGGGTTCCACGTCTCTCCTAAATATGAGTCCATAAAACAAACACACTTAATGTCATCACAAGTAGGTGACAAGCTTATCTGCATTTATAAATAATAGGCAGAACAGAAGAGTATAGTACAAGGTTTCAACTTGATATAAGAGAGTGACTGAATGTCAAAGATTGTTATCTGCACAGAACAAAAACAAAGTTACACCAGAGGTGCAGCCGCTTACAGTGCCGTGCGTATCAAGGGGCATGGAGGCTACACTACATTAGTCAAACAATGGCATACGGACCAAGCAGCGAAGCTTTCTTTCCACGTAAGAAAAAAGTGAAGTCAGCAGTGTGGGAGTATTTCGGATACAGCAAGAATGACCAGGGAGTCATTCAAGACGACGGATCACCCGTCTGCAAAACCAGCCGAAAAAAAGTTGCGGCAAAAGGTTCAAACGCATCAAACTTCATGCACTTGGCTCCTTGTTTTGTTAAAAAGGGAAATACATAGCTAGCTTGTATTTAATTCCAGAGATGTGGACCTTGTTTCTTTTTATTTAGTGAGTGTTATTTAAGTTTTGGTTTTTTTTTTTTAAAAAGCAGCTATACAGCCAGTCAAAAGCCAAATAGATATTTTTTTCCCACCATGTTTGCAAGTTCTCCACTCAGGTCTAAAAGAATTATTTGATTCCATTTGTTTTTTTCAAAAGGGAAATACTGACATAGATGTTTACAGAGCAGAGGTCACTTTTATTTAATTCCACAGGGAGAGATAGACTGTTATTTCTGACAGCAATAAATAATAATAAATAAATTAAAATCTCTAAATAATGCTAATGTGATTTTATGCATTGGTTCATTAGTAGTGTTGTGAAATTAATTAATGCATAATAATTGTGATAATCGTGAAACCGTGATTATTCCTCAGACTATAATCGTACAATCAAATACTCATTCCATCCCTAATTACAGGTAAATACTAAATCCTAAAGGACATAGAGAACTTTGTCTGCACTTGAGGAAATCATTACATTGGCACTTTGGAAATCAGATTTGGGTGCTCATGGTGCAGTAGCTGCTACTTACTGTCTGTCTTTGCTCTATTTGTTGGTCTTTGACTGAGGTAAGGGTCAGCTTTTTCACACAAAGCAGACCACTTAGTCACAATGAGGTCACATCTTTTTGGACAGAATTGCAATCCACAATTTGAATTGTGATTTGAATCTGGATTCTGATCAGATTTTGTTGTAAAAAATAAAATAAATAAAAATCAAATCATAATAATAATCACAAATACTTTCTAATCTTAAGGTTTCTTCACATTCACATTCAGTGAAATTTGCAAAGAAAGATTTTAAACTCCTGGTATCATTTTATCTGATACATTCAGACACAAATTCTAATTAAATGGCAGGATGTGTCACCTTATAAAATCAGTAATATCAACTGTAACATGCATTTTGTGAATTAGATTTAAGAATAATTTAATATTTTCAATTTCATAATTCATAAAAACTGAAATAACAGCATACCTGCTCTCACTGCAGACATACCCTAAGAGTCTACTTCTTCAAATTGCATACGTCGTCATTTGGGTATAATCAGTTGAAGGCAAGATGGATCTGTTTTCTAATAAATCTCCTCACAGATTTGACTCCCGAAAGAGCCTGTAAGATAAAGCAGGCAAACTCACCACTCAGCAGTTCAATCCAGCTTTGCACTGTCTCTGGTGGTTGGGTGTCTTTGATGTGTTTTAGGGCTTCATCCAGCAGCACGTCACCTGTAGGAGCATCTGACTTACAAATGACCTGCAGATATTCATTCAGAATGGCATCAGAAAGTTACTCTGTAGGGTCATTAGAGAAATTACTAAAACAAGACACAACACTGACTGGAATTCACTTGTCAAATCAGACAATGAAGCTGATGCCACTGACTCAAATGTACATAATTTTAGACCAAACAAGATAAATAGTTTTTTGATCTGTAAAAAGAAAAAAAAAAACACAGGAAGTCAATAGTATGTAAACAAAACTATTAAGTTCATAGACACATACAACACAGAAAAGCAGAACACCACATTGCTGCTTTTTTGGGGGGAAAAATTGATTAACTCATTTCCCTCAATCTCTTTGACGCTCCATTTTTATTTAGTCCATGATGAAAGAATAATGAAGGATTATTGGAGAATTGCAGGTTCAGGTGTGCAGAGGTTGTTGTAATTACTATGTTCAATCTGTAGTAGAAAATATCAATAGAAGATTGAGAAAGGGTGAAAATAAAATAAATTTGTGAACAATTAACACAGTAAATTCAGAAACACGTCCCACCTTCCTGGCAAGCAGACCTTTCCTTCTCATGCCGCAAGCCTCCAACTGGAGGCGTCCTCGGAGGGCCAGCTCGATCAGCATGCACCCTCGCAGCCCCGATGAAATACAGTCGTTCCAAAATGAAGTGTAGCCCTACATCATGGAAACACATGATCAAAATCTTGGTTCATCAAAAAGTGACCATGGAGTTACTACAAAGTTCTGATGGTCAACTTAGCCAGAGTAAACCTTCAGAATCAGTCATTATCTTCCATTTATCAACATCACCATGGGTGTTCCTAAATGCATCTGCTACCAAGTCATGTCCATTGATGGATGGCTTACAAAGTTTAACAATGAAAGGGTTGCACTTCAAACAACAACCTTGCAGGTGGAACATGACAGTCATTAGAAGGACACAGGTGTTATCTTTAATTTCCTTCTTGTATACCTGTTAAGAGAAACACAGGTACCTATGAATCGCCATTTATATAACATAACAATATTTGTTTTTTGATTCAACTGTGTTTTAAAGTGGATTGAATTTATATTGATATGATAACACTGATTTAACTTAGGCTTTAAACATTTTACTCTCCTGATTGGTGTGAACAACCTTTAACCTTAATTAACGTTGCAGAAGGACTCAGCACTGTTTGATACGTGGTATTCCGCTCTCTCGGTGATTAAATCTGTCATCAGGTTGCATTGCAGTTACCCCACAGCAAATCATTGGTTACACTATTGGAAAACATTCCCAGACACGTAGAAGTTATTAACCCATCGATTTGAAATACACTTACATCTGTCGATCGTTTTCTCTCTAGCCTGTTAGTTCATCGGTGTAAGTTCAACACAGGACAACCACTTATTCAAAGACTATAACTGTTATTTATTTATTTTTTTTAAGTAAGGATTTTTTTCCAAGAGACTTGACCAGCCGATTACCGATTGCAACTACAGCTGTAATCCTAGCAACCATGATGCGAACGTTAACTTAAACCATGTCGTCTAGGAATGTAAAGCTAATGTTAGCTTGGATAACATTTCATCGTTTGCCTTAAATTTGAAGAGAATGGGACAATCTGCGGCTACCTCTCGGTCTTTCAGTCCTAGCAGGAGCACCTCTTCCATCAGGGTCAGACGCGTTTCTTTGGAGTCTCCGGTATCGTCGTCTTCCTGCTCGTCTCCACGTCTGGGCTCATGGTCCTCCTCGCCAGACGGACGGTCTTTGTCAGTGGCGTTGCGCGAGGCTTCGGTCCGCCTCTGCACGAGGCCCGAACTCCGCTGAGTCAAGGAAGTCATGTCTACCGGCGAGTTGGTTATACGACGACAAAAAAAGACAGGACGTCTCGGACGACGTTGCCCGAGATGTTTAATCCTCTTACTCGTTGTCAACCATATATCAGTAACCTTGAGTGTCGAGTAAACAGACTACAGCGGCCTGTGCAGCCTTGTCATCTGGAAAACTGCTCCGCTTATTCGATTTGGTCCGCAGCTATACAATGTCTCTCTAATATGGCGCCTTGGCTGACTGTGGTACCGACGTTCTCCAGCAGGTGGCGACCGAGACAGGCCGAATATGTTGAAGGTAATGGAAACACCGAATGCTACGTCAGCTATTTAAGCAAAAATACAACAAATACAACCTGTCATCGGAGAATCCGTATTATGCACTACTGTACCACAACCTATATGGATCTGTGTAATTCCTCTGGGTAGAATTAGCCAGAATTATCAAACTAAAGATTTTAAATTTAAAAATGTTACAAATGTGTACAAGAACCTAAGTTTTCGTGACATTTTTTCCGAATCAAAACAAACTTTTAATAATAAATTAACGATATTAATTGATATTGTAAAGTAATTGCAGCAATATAATAAACAGTAATTAATTCGTTTTTTAAAATGATTATTACTCCACTATCAGTTGTAGTGTTGATTTTGTATAGACTAGGTCTCTATGTTCAATATGTTTTGCTGTCTTAGTATGGCAAAATAAGAGCTTTATCATTTATTCACATAATTGTATCCTAACACTTGAAATGATCTCCAGCCCAAAGTAGATGAATAAGATTAATTAAGAAGTCATTAAATACAGAGATCCAAAAACTCACATTTCGTACCAAAAAACATCTGAACATCAATGTCAGAAATATGATTTAGTCAAATTTGAACTCAAACCTGACAGCGTTGACAAGAATGGTACAAGAACTGACAAGAACAGCAGGGAAAAAGAAGCTCCACAAACAGTTCTAACAATGCTAGATTTCAGTAAATCAACGATACAGAACAGAACAGACTTAAAACAGCTCATTCAAAGTTTGTATCTCCACACATCACCTGTAGCATATCTCATCTCATCTCAAGTAACTTTTGACTGACAACTAACATAATTTATATGTGTACGTGTGTGTGTTTGATTTAGTTGCACAGATCTAAAGAGCAAAGTTGTAGTGCTTAAAGTTTGAACTGTGCATCATTGTTGGTATAGACTATGTTTTGTTTACCTTTGGGTGAGATGGCCTAAACCAGGAAGGTAACTACTTAGTGTGTGCATGTTGTAGGTCCAACCCATTTAAGAGTGGCAAACTTTTGCTTACCACTTGCAATTGTTTAGAGTGAACAGTTGTGAATGTAACAGTCTTTTCTGATGCATGTGTCACCTACTGCCAGAGGATAGAATAGATCTGTGACTACGGCAAGAACATGACTCCCATGTTCTGTTTATCGTGAGTTGAATTTACTTTCTGAATTTCTTCTGAGAGGCTGGTGCCACTGCAAAACCTGCTGAAGATGCCTGACCTTGTTGCTAAAGAGTGTGTTTTTACAGAACATGTCCTCCCTCATCAACATAGTAGAAATCCTAAAATTTAATTTTACAGAAACACATGATATTCACCAAGGAAAAAACTACCTTTTATGAAATCACAACTTTTGCATATCATTTATGACTTCCTGTCATATGCAAGATTTTATTTTATTTATTGAGAAAACCTCAATTAGTAATTGTATTTCCACTACAAACACCATACTCTTTTCATGCTCTTTCAACACAAACTGTGGATTAATCTCGGACTAACTTGTTTTCTGATGCTTAGGGAACAGTGGCTGTATTATTAGATGGAGATGCAAAACATTATGGCCAACAGAATTCCTTATGAGAGAAGGTGAATGAAATCAGCTCCCATGTACATTAATAATATTTTGTCAGTATAAATGTAAGTGATTCTCCAGGTTACTTATTGATCCTTACCTTAGTATTGCTTTGGACAAAGCATCTATCTAATAAATAAATGTATTGTGTGATTTATAACATATATAATATATAATGTGTAATGAGTTTGTCATTATTGTCCTTCAGGTGAAGAAGAGTGTTTTTAATAATTACAAAACACATAAGATGAAAGAGTTGTATAAACAGTGGAGTTTGGTTGAACCAGCAACATGAGGCTCACCATTTTCTGTTGGTTGTACATAATGTTGCTATGGGCAGGAGAGGTGCCTTCAATACAATATTATGCCCTCATTCTACAAATGTGCAGTGGAGAGTGTTCTCTGCTCCTGCATCACAGTGTGGCAAGGCAGCTGCTCTGCAGCAGAGAAAAAGGCCCTGCACAGGGTGGTGAAAGGGTGGTGAAAGCCACACAAAGGATTGTGGGTGGCAGCCTACCCCTCACCACAGACATCTACACAGCCAGATGCAGGAAAAGGGCCTCCAACATCATGAAGAACCTCACCCACCCTGCACACTCACTGTTTACTCCCCTCCCCTCAGGCCAGAAGTGTAGGAGCATCGGGTGCAGAACCACCAGACTCAACAATAGCTTTTATCCACAAGCTGTTAGGCTGGTGAATTCTGTTGGTCCCCTTTAAACACACACACACACACACACACACGCTCACCCCTGCCCCCTCACTATGGACATGTTCAATATTGGCTAAATTAGCCAGTCAGACTAGTATGAGTACTATATTTAATGTAAATACAGTACTTATTTACGAAGGCACATTTGTATATATTTATATTGTATTTTCTTCTTTTTCTTAGTTGTCTTGGCTTGACCGGGCCTCAGTTTTCAATTTCGTACCCTCCTCATGTGCATGCATATGTTGTTGGTATGCTTCCTTGAATCCTTCAAACTCAACTTCACCAATGACATGCTACAGAACTGCAGATTCTGCAGATGTATTTTATTCTACAGTGATAATTTTATCTTTTATAGTGTTATGGTTGGAACATTTAAATACATTGGTTCTGATCCATAGACTTGATCTCCTTATCAGAGATCAGAATTGGAATATCACTGTGTGAGCCCTGATTCTCACCTGCAGAGGACTAATGGTGTGTCACAGTCATTCAGAATGAAACTGAAGTCCAGCAGGATATGTTTACAGGGCCAAGTAAGCGAAATATTCCACTGTGAGGGTACAAAGGCTGTGATACTTTCAAGGCACAAAGAGGTAACATGGATTGGTCTGCACTGGTAAGAGTGAGTGATGAGGTTTGCCAATGGTTCATCAGATTGTTTCAAAGTGGCACACAGAAAGAAGCAAATAATTTGGAAATAAGGGGAAGAACTGGAGGTTGACCTACTTCTCAGAGGTCTGGAAATTTGTACCTGAGGTTGAGGAGCAGGAAGTGGATGGATTTACCATGGACTGTCCAACTTGGAACAGTCATGTTCACAAGTGGGAGGCAAGGTAACTCAAATGTAATGATTTAACCAAATGTTCTTATGTATTCACTTTAAGTCCTGTGTAGAGGACAGAGCTGAATGAAATGGGGAAAGCTCTTGATTTACCACTGATAATACATGTGTGCAAAATTTGGGGCAGACTGGACAATGTATGTTAGAGTTATAAGGAATTGCTGTTATGAGTGTCAACTCTGTAGCACTGGAGAACTTCCACCTATCTTATATCATGCGTTAGTCTAGGATGTGGAGAACACAGCCTGTAAATATCATGGAAATCTGATGTTTGTGTTATTAAGCTTACCTCCTGTGTCAAGTGGGTGTAGTGTAACGTACTATTGTATATGTATCAATATCTCATGTGTGCAATATATAGGGCAGGTTGAACATTGCATTCTGGATTTATAAGGACTTCCTCTTTCATGGGAACATATCTAAATTTGTGCAATTGCCATGGCCAACGGTGTAAAGGCCAAAAAAGATTGTGATAACTTTTCATATTCATTCATACTCTTGAAATGATACTCATTTCATGTGAAGTTGTTTGGATAAAAGCTACAGGTGGTGTTCTGTTATTTATGCTGCGTGCCCACTTCCTGTGTCCAGTAGGTGGCACTCTGCTTGTCACTCAGTAATAACAGATAGGTGTGTTCAGGTGAGTTTGGGGCAGTTTGGACGATGTATGCTTGTGTTATGAGGACTTCCTCTCTTATGACGACACATCGAAATTGGCGCCACGCCGCGGCCTGCGGGAATAATTGACAAAAAAGATTTTGATAATTTTTTATATTCAAGGTCTTGAGATGAGACTCAGTGAATGTGAAGTCATTTGGATTAAAGCTGTAGGAGGAGTACGTCCATATACGTCCTTGAGAAGGACTTCCTGTGTCCAGTAGGTGGCGCTGTAAATCTGACTCAATATTAATACATGGACGTGTTCGGGGCAGGACTCTGATCATGTGTGGTGAATTTAGACTTGATTGGATCATGTATGCTGGAGTTATGAGGACTTCCTTTTTCACGGGAAACCTTGCTAAGCCTCATAAACTCGCGACACCAAGCAGGTATAACGCACGAAAAAGATCTCGATAGTTCTTCATGGCCTTGTGATGATACTGGAAATTGGAGGAGGAGTTGGTTTAAATGAGAGGCGTGAGACTTATAAGAGTCGAAATTTCAAATTAAAATGTCCAATTTCCTGTTGGAGTGAGGTTATGGGTCCTGGAGACTTTTTTGTGCAGCCTGTCAATATACATGTGTGTACCAAATTTCGGTTATGTACGTCAATCCTGAACGAAGGGCTCAATTTTCTCGATTTTCACAAGGTGGCGCCGTTGAGCCACTTTTTGACGTGCATTTCTGCAACCAATGAAATACCGAAATTTTACACAGTCCTGACATGCTTGTCCGAATTTCATGAGTTTTGGGGGTAAGTACCCAAGAAGGCCATCGAAACGGCGGAAGCATAATATAATGACGCCAGGGGATTCAATCAGACTCTCGCACTGTCGAGTGCTTGGGGCCCAAATCATAAGAAACTCCTCAGAATGACTAATTATCCTATATCACAGCTCCTTTTCGCCTCCTTACTGCTCTTTGTTCAGCATCACAGATAGCGGGAGGAAGTGGAGCCTCGGAGGCGGAGTATAGCGCTAAAAACAGCCGCCTAGGCAAAATCTGTATCTTGTAGCTCCGCCCTCCGCCTGGAGCCGAGGACAGGACTGCGGCGTGAAAGCTCATCAAGTCTCGATACCTGCGGATAAAGAACAGCGGAGTAAAAACGCCAACCGCCTGCTTCATTCCCGCTGAGGATTTTCTGTTGAATGAAGTTTCAAAGTCTGGATGCACTTTTTTCATGCTTAGTGGATTGAACCATTAGGGCACTTCTATAAGTTGGATATGTAGTTGTGGGAGGACAAGTTAACCTCAGTAACTATTCATGTTTTAAAGACGCACCATCGTGGAATATCTTCATGTTTTCACGGGATTTTTTGGAGGTTTTGGAATTCATGACCATGTAGCCCAAAGGTACGAGTTTCAATTTAATACTGAAAATTTGATCATGTCTGGTAAGTTAGAGGATAGGAGAGCAGCCGCTGTCACTTTTGTGACATTTGTTTAGTTGTTTAGCGGCGGGGCACAGAGTAATTATAGAATAAATGAGACTGACAGCACAGTGCCAGACTGGTTGTTGGATGGTGTCTAATTTATTTGTGTGTTTACATTTTACAATCGAAGTCATTTAAAAATGTTTTGCCTTTAAAATGCAATGATTTAAAGCAGCTGTGAGCTGTAGCAAACTGTTTTGTTTTGTCGGGGCAGCTGGGGCCACAGACTTTTACCATGGAGCAGATTTGCATTTTCCAGGCCACGACTATGCTAGTGTGTGTATTAATGAATAAGCTTAAATACATCTTAAGGCATCGGTATTAACAAAACACACAAACTAAAGGGTGTCTGTGCATGAAGGTGTTTTGACTAATCTCGATGTTCAGCAGCAGTCAGTCGAGCTGGTCCCTCCTCTCTGGTCACTATAAATGGCTCAACTTCAGCACATCTTCCTGTTGGGCCGATTCCCCCTCTGTCTCTGTTATGATGAACATGAGCTGTTGGTCGGATGGTTTACCTTCTGTCTTCCTCACTCCCTGTAATTTACTTCAGTGATTTTGTCAAGCTTTCCAAACGACCTCACTGTGAAACAGTGTTACAACTTTCCATCCCAGGAAGCTTAGGAGTCAGTCAAAAAATAGCCAATAATTATAAATAGGCTATTAAGAGGGAGCATTTTTCCTCATGTGCTTCCGGTGACAAACTTGTTGCACCAGCTCATAGTGAGTGCAAGGACGACAAAATCCGTGATCTAAAATTATGATCTGCATCCTGTGTTTGCTCTGGTTTTATTGTGAAAGTCCTCTCTCTCTCTTTAAGATTTTCATCCACCCGCTGCTTTCCCCTTGTCTTTTGTAACTTGCTTGGCACCACTGGTATTTATTTATTTTTAGTCTCTACTCTGGCTCATCCTGCCTCAGGTTGTCCTCCCTGCAGATGGGTCCCCTATTCCACAGAGTAGAAGTAGAAGTACACTGTTGTGCACTGAAACTGGTGAAGGTTGCTTATGATCTGCTTACTACTGATTCATGTGTCTCTACATCAAACACACACACACACACACACCCGCAGACAAACACATCCACAGAGTGGCGTTTTCTGGATAGGTGGGGCAGGGTGCTAACAGTGAGAGAAATGAAGAGAAAAACCCAAAGTGTTTTTTTAATGCTATCTCTAAAACCCCTCAAATAAATATGATGGCAGACAAAATCCTCAGTCCTCATTCCAATGAAGATAATATCAGGTTTCATATGTCTGCATCACTGTGATGGACAGGTGACCTGTCCAGGGTGTACCCCGTCTCCGCCCAATGTGAGCTGGGATTGGCTCCAGCACCCCCCGCATCCCGGGAACAGATAAGTGGTAGAAGATGAATGAACAAATGAATGAATGTCTTCATCAGACAAGTGTCTTTCATTGTTAGACTTTGTGTTGCTGTCCCTCTGCTGAAGCTCAGAAAGGAAACAATGTCCTTGGAAGTTTGAATTTCAGAGTGAAAAGATTCACACTTTGCAAAATGTTCACCTCATTAGATGAATCCAGACCATCATACAACATACTGATTTCAAGCTGAATGAGTGCTGATATTGAAATCATGTTAATAGGCACAACCTGACCATGAAGCCGAAACCATGACATGAAACTCATGAAACCTGTTTCATTAGATACAGGACTATGTTGTAGGTTTAATACAGCTGTTAAACTCACCCTTTTCCATTAAATTAGAGTTGGGTGTAGTGTCAGAGAAGACCAGGCAGGGAGGGACAATGGTTGGTTCCAGCCTTTTGTCATGCAAGTTTTTACAAGTACGCAATGCTGTAAACACAGTCATGTCTGAACGTGTTATTTTGACACATTTGTATTGTCAGCAGACAGAAGCATATCACTGAGGTGTATTCCATGACTTCTCCAGTATCATTGAGTTCTTGTATCTTAATGTAAAAAGTCCCAATCGTGGATCTGCAGTTCCAGCTGCAGCTGAAACACCTGTGTTCAGCTCCATGCACATTGGTGTTCATGCAGCCTGTTAATTTTTTTCAAACCTCCACACAGAATTTCTACAGGGAGCTGCACTTGGACTAACCAACACTATTACAAACTGGTCGTTGGACATCCTGTATTTTTGGACACACCTTCTCACCCCAGGTATTAGAAATGAAGGTAAGAAGGTCAATGTTTTAAGCTCTGTGAGTGTGACTGCAGCTGATGAACAGAGTAGGATGAAGGGGAAACAACTGGAGATGAAATATCATTGTTTCCCCTGATAGAGAGACACACACACACGCCACATAAATACATGCACACATACAGAAGCTCTAAATGACACTACAGACTATGTGACAACACACTACATATTTGTGAACGCAGTGAGCAAGTTTTCTACTCCAGCTCCGGACAGAGTACGAGTATTATGGCTGCAGTACTCTGTTTGGACACTGCTGACAAACTGCTGATGGCAGCTCGCCACTGCCCGAAACAATAAATATCTCTAATCCCTAATCCCTGGCATGTTCCAGCCCCTGGTCAGCCTCAGAGTTACAGATCTGTTACCTTGGAAAAAAAATACATTGAAGGGTTGCTAGTTCAGGAAACACATATCAAAGAGTTGTAGGGGTTTTAGGAGTGGTTGGGTTTGTCCATAATGTCTGTCGAACATGTAACATTGCTGCTTAACCTGGTCAAGAACTAAAGAATTATCAAACTTGTTAAATTTTATGCTGTTTTGTTTTGGTTTGGTTTTTTTCATTCCATTTCCTTTCACCGAACTTCCTCACTTTCATCAGATATTCTGCTTCTCAGGTGATCACAGCACTAAATCAGTGAATGAAAGCAGCTTGTGAGCTTAGTACTAAAGAATTTGTAGTTTACAGAAATTAAGGTATTTCCACTGCTTGGCAGGATTTAGGAATTACAACTTTTTTTTTTTTGACAGAATAAGACAATTAAAGCAAAATTACTTAAACTTTTAGACCAAATTAGATTAGGTTTTAATCACTCCCTCAGTGAGCGGCTGCAGAAAGTGTTTTTACAGACTAGACTGGTTGTGCTCCACATTCTGAATGTAAAACTAGGGCACAAACCGCTGGAATGGACTGTTATTAAATAATTTGAAACTGCATTGGAAAAACAAACTGCTGTCGTGATTGCCATTCATAATTGCAGAAGGAACCTTCTCCATAGTTGACAGTTGAGTTATGTGGATTTAAAAAGGTCCTGAGCATGTTGTGAGAGTCGGGGATCATTAGCTGATTGTGGTCCAGACCACATTAGTGTTCCTCCTTTGTTCTATAACAGTGTGACATTGCGGATGAGCTGAAATGGGGCTTTTTCTAATCTTTTGCCATATGGCGCCCAGGAGAGAAGCAGGGGGATGGGGGGGTGGGGGGTTGGATGATACATGTAGGTCAGCCTGAAGCATTGAACAAAGAGAAGGAATGTTTATCCAGCTTTTTGTGTGTGTTTGTGAGTCTGTGTGCACCTCGATAGTGCAGCATCAGACAGGACTTATGGAGAGAACAGAGACATACTATTGAATGCAATGTATTAACTACTGCTGGGAGGTTCAGTTTTCTTCAGCAGATATGCTGTATTCGGCAGCATCCAGTAAAGTGTGCTGGACATTCGACCATGCCTAAACCTGATGAAAAGGATTTATTATAATAGATTTATTATCCTCAATTCAAAGCCTCATGTTGTTACTGTTGTTGTTACTGCTGTTCAAACAAAGAGAGAGAACATGGTATACAAAAAAAGTAATGCATAGTAGACAGTCTACTGCTTTCTGTGTAGTCCAGATGCTTCCTGTTTACACCGCTCACTCAAGCTCATTGTACATCTATGGTCATGTAATGTGTTTTCTGGTGTTTTGGTACCCACTGGCAATGTAAGCAGAAGTGGTGGATATGTGCTAGTGTGTCACATAGTAGTTTGTCGCAGCCTATTTACACCTGTGTGGATGACTTGTAAACATCCCTAGTTCCTAAATGAGGAGCTACCTCTGTGAAACTGTACTGATACAGACTGAAGGTCTATAAGTCTACTTAGGCAGAGATTATGTGATGAGGGGGAGGGATTCCACTCAGAGGGATTTAATTTGCTACTGGGAATGTCATGTTAATACTGTTCTGATTTAAGAGAAATATGTTGGCACAGATGATATGCTTCTCCTTCTTACTCTGCTCTGTCTGAAGATTCAAGCTTTGATGAAAAGGCTTCACTTACTTGCATGTGCACCATGACACTAAAGTCAAAGTCTGCCACCAGGATCTCACACAGGTATTGAATCAATGGAGACTGGCTAAATGAGTGGTGATGGTAATGACACAAACACTGAGCCTCTTACAGTGTCCTAACTGACATGTGCTAGACCAATTTTAAAAATTCCAGGGCTGCTTTATAGTCAAAAACCAAGATCTTGGGATCAGCAGACACCCATAGCCACTCTCTCATTAGGTCTCATCAGCATTGATTACCAGTGGTAAATACAACTTGGATAACAACAGGAGGTAGCATCACAAGTTTGTTCAATGTTTTGACAACAATGGTGCCCCTGAATACTGAAAAAAGAGAGAATGATGAGTACCAAAGTCATCAATTATTGACTTGAAGGCTTGAAATTATTGCACGTCGATATTACCATTTAACGTCATATCACCAAGCAATTGGCTGCTGTATTTTTGTGCTTTTTTCCTGCCATCACAGCCACAGCAGCCACCTCCGGAACCTCCTCCATGTGCTTCAATGGTTGTAGAAGGACAGAAAATATGTTGCTGTCGACAAATCAACAGCTCATTGTTGGAAGCAGATAATTGAGCGCCTCAATTCCTCTTGTTTGGCAAATCAGGTGCTAATTGAAGTCTAATATTTGTTCTATTGATGAAACCTGTCAATCAGCACAGTATTAGCCACTGTTAGCTCCACTGTCCTGTTCATGAAGGCTTATATGCACTACGGAATGTTTGATGTATATATTAATATATTTTTGGGTTCATGCTTTTGTGAATTGTCACTGAAGCATTAAACAGAAAAGCAGAATATGTCGAGACAATATTTGTGTTATCTAATGAAGAACAGGAGTTTACCTATGTATTAGATTCTAAAATCTTTTTAGTACATGTGAATGTTGGGTTCTGCAGGATCTTACTGTGACAAGTCAGTATAATAAATATAATCCCTCATTGAGCTGTAGGCAAACTTGTGTTTCACATGGAGGAATATATTATCATATATTTCAGTGAAGTGTTGGTAACAATAACAGTCTCTTCATTCATCAGCTGTAAACATAGGATTCAGTCATGAAGCTCTGACATTATCCGGCGGAGGGCTGGATGGATCTGGATCAAAGTCTGAGTCCTTTAAGTCATTTGTTTGGTGGAGAATTAAGACCAGTTAAAATGTCAAAAATCAGCGCAGCAACACAACTAAATTCAAATGTTTTGTAAAAAATGCTTGAAGATTATCTTTAATGTATCTGTGCAGTTTGTAATTTGAAGGGTGATGATGATAGATCGTTATAAGTGCTAACTAATGTTACTTAAAGGTAAAATTAGTTCGGTTTACCCTGTGAACATAGGACTCTTCTTTTCATGAGGCCCTGATGGTTTGTGAATCTGAGTTGTTGGTTTCTTTTTTGTTTTTTTTTTCCAGAGAAACCTTTCTGTCACCTGACACCTGCAGAGGTTCAAATACAAATCCAGAAAGGAGATTATGATGATAATCAGGTCAAGTAATCATGTATGTTTCTTGGGTGCAGCAAAACCCAAGTACTTTTAAATACCACTGTATATAAAGTGTTAATTTCTGAAATGATACATAAGAATAAATTGAAATAATTTAGGAAACTGAATTGAGCGGAATGAATGAAGAACATGAGATTCAACTGTTTACAGAGAAAAACCACCAGTAAATCAAATCATTGCCTCCCCATTCTTCAAATGCAATAAAGTATAAATGAATCTTTTTATTTTTGTTGTAAAATTGTACTATACTATTCATTTTTAACATGAAATATCTGTCGCACATTGGTCATACCCACATATCTACTCGTTTTTACTCATAACAAAAGACAATGATGCATTAATCGTTGCCTTGCATACCTGTAGACAGTGCGTGAGAATTTTCTGGGACATGTGTTCCTGAAGAAGTTATTAGTTTTAACTACTGCACATCTTTGCGTTGGACTGTTAATGCGCACCAAAGTTTCTGTGGTGTTTTTAAGAAGTGCGCAGCTTGTCACACAAAATATAACCACTTTATCTTCAGTGGGTAGTTGTGGCCTGACAGTGAATAGTGTGCGAGGTAACTGCTGTCTTCTCAGCTGTAAGGAGTCAGTGACAAAGAGGGCTTTTACCACCACACCTTTCACAAGGATGAGTCAACAAGAATAGTCATGGTTTAGGAGCACAGCTGATCCTATTTTGAAGGAAAGCAGCAGGAGGAAAGACTACCTACCTAGGGAGCACCTTATACCTCTCCCTTTTTCTCTGTCTGTGTTAGCATTCCATCATGTCACGGTGGTAATTTATGTGAAAACAGACAGAGCAACAGCAGAAGTGTAATGCTGTCCTTGATGATTGAATATTAGCTCTTATTCTCTCTTATGCACGCACGCACGCACACACACACTTACACACTTTCGGACTTTCACATCCATAATAACGTTCACCCAATGACCTCATCAGAGTATTTGTGAAATATGTGAAAAACTTAGCTCAGTGTTATCACCAAAGCTTGAGCAGAGGGACCAATGGACCCAAGCTGCCTTGGCCCATAATCAATTATCTGTTACTCTTAGAAGCGGCAACATTGAAAACCAAGTCTCAAAATGACCAAAATACAACTGTGTTATTTACACATGAATGTGCCCTCCTAGCTTTTGCTGCACTTTCTGTCAGTCTGTCCTTTCCCAGACGTTGTCTAAATAAGGGGATGAAAAGTTGTCTGCCAGCATCTGTGGTGAGCGCAGATTTGAATACTCAGCTGAGTTTTCTGTACACACCCATATGAGGATCACTACCCCCAGTGCGGTGAGAATAAACATCCCAAACAAGAATTATGTTGTCTGAGAGAACACAATAACTTCAACCAGCATGTTAGTAGCAGCTCTAGTCAATTTTGACGAGAGGATTTCCTCAACTCGTGCCCCGGCAATTAAAAACAGTGAATGATATCTTGAAAATTTATCAATAGCTCAGGTGGCCTGTTGGTTCAGAGGACAAGGTGGTGACTAGTGTTACCATCTAGTTCAGTAAATTTTATTTCTTATCTCTCATTCCCTCATTATCTGTTTACAAAATAACGAAAACTAAATTTTGAAATTAATGATATTTTCACATATGAGTATTCTCACCTGATGATACAATCGAGATGAATAACAGGGAACGATTTAGGAATAAAGAACAGCTTGTATCCATCTCTTTGACTTTCTGCCTTTGCGTCATCATCAAGCTTCATCCTTCCGAGGTTCTACTCCCTCCTTCGCCTCATATTACTTCTTTGAAAACCTATACCTCCCATCCTAGCCCATGATTGAGCTTGGGCCAGAGTGGGGCCAGCCCCATAGTATACAGGAATAGTAGAGACCGATGATACCACAAAGCCCAAGAGCTGATTTGCAGCCCAAACTCTGCATAGTCATTTAAGTGTGGTCTGATGTAGCCTGTGTTTTTGTCTATATCTGCCAGTGATGTGGCCAAACTCTGCTCTCTGTCTGTAGTTAGGCGTGGGTATGGACAGTCAACCCAGATTCCTTACTTCACAGAGGAGGGCTCTATGATGAATCTGTTTCCTGAGGCTCTCTGCTGGTTTCAGGCCATTTACAATAACTTTACCATCACTGTCTACCATTAATAAGGCAGAAACTTTAGATATTAACCTTTCATAAACAGCCAGTCAAAAACTGTTTCTCAGATGAGATGTTTATGCAGGGATCAGCCATGGGATGACAAGTGCAACAGCAGATGTTATTGGTAAAATAACGTTATTCATAACATTGATTGTCTTGTTACAGTGGTGCTTGTCAGTGGGTGGGAGATATTAGGTAGCAAGTGAGCATTTTGTGCTTGAAGTTGAAATTTTAAAAGGACATATGATTTTGATGAAAAGAACCTTTTCATTCACTGTGTCCTGTGCGATCTGATCCAACAGAAATTATTCATTCATTCATTCATATTCTACTGCTGATCCGTTTCTGGGTCGCAGGTGGTGCTGGAGCCAATCCCAGCACACACTGGGCAAGGATGGGGTACACCCTGGACAGGTTGCCAGTCCATCGCAGGGCCAAAATACAGAGAGAGACAAAGACGACCAACCACTCACACTCAGACCTACGGACAATTTAGAGTCACCAATTAAGCTAAACATGATTTCTTTGGACGGTGGGAGGAAACCGGAGTACCCAGAGGAAACCTGGGCAAGCACAGGGAGAACATTCAAACCTCGCACAGAAAGGCCCCAACCCATGACCTTCTTGTTGTGTGTCAAAAGCTCTGACCACTATGCTACCCCCAACAGAAGTTAATTACTAGTTCATTATTATTTATTTAGTTTCCTCTTTCTGCTTTTTCCTTGTTCGCGGTCACCACAGCAAGTCAGCTCTGTGACTTGCATGACTGATTTCCCTACAATTTTTACGCCGGATGCCCTTCCTATCACAACACTCCCCATTTATCCGGGCTTGTGACCGGCACAAGCTTACCACTGGTTTGCGTTTTTGCTGGAGTTTGAACCCAGCAATTTTGAGAATGCCTGTTGACTGGGGTATATTTGTCTGTGTGTCCATCCCACAGTCATGTATGAACAAAATGAATTACTAGAACTTTAATCATATCTGTTTGTCCTTTGTGTTTGTGTGTGTGTGTCTCTGTCCCACAGTTATCCATGAACAAAGTGAACAAAACATGGACTTTAAAGCTTTCTGTGTTTACGTGTGTGTGTGTTTGTGTCTTTGTCCCACAATAATGTATGAACAAGGTCCATTGACTCTGTGCAGGGCCGCGAGGCACTAAGAATAAGATACGCGACCAGTAATAATAGTGACTATCAGCTCTACCAGTCTACCAGGTTGCTGGGGCCTCTCTGTGCAAGTATTGCTACCCCACATGGTTAAATGAACCAGTTGTTCTCTTCCCAATGGTTCAGCAATCTAGCGACAGAGCAATGATTAGCAAGATGGAGAGCGAATAAAGAGATGGCGTGACATTAATAAAACATTATTTTCTGCTCTGTGCTTCTGTGTGTAAAGCAACAGCCAAAGCCAGAGTGAAAAGTCATACTCAAACCTTATAGTTATATACATTACTAACTGAAAATTAAAAAGACAGAAATACAATAAAAAACAAGCAAGATCATCTTTTCATATTTTTTTCTTTAACTGATGACTTTCTTGTGTTGTCTTCAGGTGATGAGATGATGCTGCAGACACCACAGCAGTCTTACAGTCTTACTTTGACACCATGGGTCATCCGGAGATATCGAAGTAGACTTACAGAGTTCTTTCGCAGCCAGATTCTCACACATATGGACCTGGGGGTGTCGGGCCACACTGTTGTCAGTTCTTGTCCCTTGGATAATCAGCGTGGTTGTTGGTGAGAGACACACCAAAAGGCCAAGAATGCCAGGATGCCCATCACTCAGGACAATGCCCTCAGCATCCTCCCACTGTTGGAGGAGTGGCAGGGGGAACAGAGCTCAAGATCACAGCCGGCCTGCAACCTGAGTCTGGACAGTACTTACAGCAAGGTACATGATCCACTTCAGCCCTGTGTTCCTGCTTAGA
This sequence comes from Remorina albescens, assembly GCA_034769265.1. NCBI lineage: Eukaryota > Metazoa > Chordata > Actinopteri > Carangiformes > Echeneidae > Remorina > Remorina albescens. Next base: position 3,931,154 of record CM068485.1, read on the forward strand.
TGACTCATCAGCGGTACAGTAGCAAACGTTTGTTCAGTTTCTGAGACTGGGATTTTCAAAACCAGTTACCACAAGGGGCTGATTTAGTGACTATTGGTGACTAACACCAACTGTGGGAAGTAACCAAGTACATTACTAAAGTGCTCAGATTAGTGACAGTAAACATAAGAACATTTTGTTCATAATATTTATAAACATTTCTCATTGTCCATTATATCGATTTCTGGAGACCAGTTATGTGGTATTAAAACAGTGATTCTCAAACTTTTTCTGCCATTCCCCACTTTGAACAAGGGTCAAAGCTATGTATAAATGTATATATTTTCATAATTCATAAGATAGAAAGGTTGATAGGCAAGTGATTTTTTTCACTCACTCACACACACACACACACACACACAAAAAAAACTGTTTAAAATGTCTGTAGCAGCTACACAGGTTAAAATTGGGGCTGTCAAACGATTTAAAATTTTAATCAGATTAATCTCAAATTGTGGATTCATTTAGATTAATCATGATTATTATTCATTCATTATTAATTGTGTTTCATTTTGTCGGGTCAAAAAAACTAATGAAAGAAGGCAATATGTAAATACTTAACATGTTTCTTTAAACTAAAGAGCAGATCTGGTGTCCAGATTGACGTATATAAATAAATAAAATAAAAAAAACTATACCAACCATATCCTATTTAGAAACCACTGTTTCTTTCTGTCTTTTATATTTTTGTAAACAGATATCCAAATTAATGTGGCCCTCTTATTCATCTTTTAGCCATCTGCTGAGACAGACTCACTTCTTATGTACAATTATGCCTGGAGTGGCGAGATATTTGCAAACCAGTAGTGTCAGCTTTTCATGTGCTCCTGAATGAGCTGACCACTAGTGATCACCCACCACTACTGACCACCAAAGGACAACCAACAAATTTTGACACGCGTTAATTGCGTAATTTTGTTTTTATCAAATTAATCATGCAAATGAATTAATCTGGATTAATGTGTTAATTTAGACAGCCCTAGTTAAAATGACAACAAAACATCTAGCATACAAACAAAATGCAGCTGGTGTGTTTAAAGATATAAACCTATGATTATTCTGGTAACATTAACTCATTCCCCCTCTTCCCCTTCCTGCAGCATGTGGATCAAGACTCAGTCCAGAATGGAGAAAAAGACAATATATGTAGCAACAACAGTGTTAACAGTGGCACTGCAAAAGACATGTCCTTGTGTCTTGCTGCTATTCAGAAGTTGGTGGAGTACATCAAGTTCAACTTTGTGGAGTATGACTGTGCTGTGTCAGACAGTGGGTCATCGTATAGAGAAGGTCTAGACATGGAGATTCATGCTGTTTCCCTCAGTAAAGATGAGGAAGACACATCTGAATTCGGCCTCAGCTTTGGGAACATTCCAATTTTTGGGGACCCTGATGGGAGAAAGAAGGGAGGTCCTAGGAGGAGGCGGGACCAGGGCCCAATCATGGACGTGGGCTGCATCTGGGTGACAGAAGTGAGAAAAAGGAGCCCAGCAGCACGCTGTGGGAAGATCAAACTGAGGGACGAACTGTTGTCAGTGAATGGGCAGCTGATGGTGGGAGTAGACGTCACTGGAGCCAGGTGAGACCGTAGTGAGATCTGGACACGGATGCTGTGATTGTACATGCTGCCCGAAATACAATCTTTTGAAGCTATACTTTGTTTGTTCTTATGAAATGTTTTACATGTACTGTCCTCTGGATGGGTGTGTCAAAAGAACACCAGTTGGGCTTTTGTTTGTTTTTGTTTTTTTTCGAACTTTGAAATTGGTAAAACATTTGACAGAGTCACCTGTCTGCATCCCTTTGGACAGAAAGGATACATTTCTGCTGTTGCTGTACAAATCCCTTTGATACTAGCTGGTGAGTTTCTTGTGCATGTCAAAGAAATAACAACTGTACACAAATATTCAACAAAGCATACACAATACAACCTTACAGACAAATGGAACAATAGGCATAGGAAATTTACAAACAGCCTGTATACCAGTGTGAAAATGTCACTTATTGCCTATGAAGACGCTAACACACACCAGCCTCCAAGAGACAATTTCATCCTGTTTATTACTTGGGTCAGATTGTCTGCCTTTACTTTCTCTGTCAGTATGTCTAGAGTATATTACAGACAAAGGAGGTGAGAAGAAGAAAGGTAGTGACAGGATGGTGGGTTAGCAGTTACAAAAATAACATATATTGTAGTTCCAATCTGCCTCAACAAGAACTATAAACAGAGATTGGAAAGAATAATTGACATAATAGGTGGTGATGAATTTATTGTTCGTGTCTTTTTCTGAGATTTATTTTATCCTTGCTGGGTCAGATCAGTTTCCACAAGTCTGTTTAAGTCAGGTCAGTGAATACACTCAGTGCTAACCTTTGGTGCTAAATACTAAGATACAAACTTGGCTGGAGGCCATATTTAATACCTGTCATACGAAAGCAGTTAGGGACCTGGGGCCAGATTCTCCAATCTGTTCTGAAGATAGATATTAAGTAATGTCTTAAGATCTAAAGTAAGAAGGTCATAAGAAAGTTCTTCAATGCAATTCCCCAAATTTTTATTTAGAACAGTCTCAAATCTTACAAATTTCTTTATTTTTCCTATTTACGAACTTCTTAAAATATGTTGCATCACACGAGCCAATAAACATTATTAGGACCTTAGTCATAAATTAACGGTCAGACGTTGTAAATTATGGAGAAGGAAAAGAAGAGGTCCAAAAACTTCTCAAAGCAGGAGTTTGAGGTTATGATTGAGGAAATTAATGTAAGAAAAAAATTACTACTTGGGAAAATAGACAATATGGGAATAACAGCTGAAAATAAGTCTAGAGGGTGGGCAAAAGTGGCTCAGGCTGTCTCAGCGGTGGGAGGGATGCTGAGAGACAGCACAGGTGTCAAGAAAAAGTGGGCGGATTTCAAGTCGGAGGTGGAAAAAGAAGGGAGCTTAATGTTAGGTGAAGGGGAATCTATAGGAGCTTAAGCTATGACCTACTTGCCAAAACTTGTCCAGAGTTTGCTGAAAAATATGATATTAGAGGCTTACCTTTTTATTGTAGGAATTTTAAGACAGGTCAAGGTTGTCTCAAACTTGAGAAAAAAGTGAAGGACAAATTTGAGAATTTTGTTTTCAAGAATACCATTTATTTTTTAGTTTTTTCTTAAGAAGAAACTTACAAAGAAAGTTGAGAAAATACTTAACAACTTTATTTGAGAATATCACTTTTTCTCTAATTTATTCTTAAAACAGAAGTTAGGAAAAAAATGGCACTTAAGAAGATTTTTTTCTTAAGAATGTTTTGTGAATCTGGCCCCTGATCTCAGTTAGGTCAAGGGCTAAAGCTCTAAATGTAAACATAATCTGCCAGTCTGCCAAACTGTCTCGTGTGTTATCCACAGACACCAGAAAGAGTGCTGGATAGGGCAGCTGATGCTAGAACAAGATCACGGGGATAGCAATGTAGACCTGGCAAATGATCCTGATGAGAGAAGCTGTGGTCTCAGTACAATAGATGATGATAACGTTTCTCTTTGCTGTCTCTCTGTCAGTGCCGAGTTAATCAAAATTTGTTGAATAAATTTACAGTGATTTATTGTGAGTTGTGGTAAACCTTCAATTTGGAAACTTTCACTGCTGTATTCAGAGAATCTCTGTAACCCTGAAGGCACAACTGTGTACACAGGCATATGAACGTCAGACTGTTGACTTGCACTCAATATAGTCACATTTCACATCTCAATATAGTCCACACAGACTTTTGGCTCTAATTTACCAATACTGGAACATGGTTAAATGTAGGGTGCAAGTGTCTTTAGGGTGTGTCCAAATCACTGTTTCAGCTGCTGTGCCAACTGCATGGTTCAAAGAGGTTGAACTTTAAAGACAATTAACCAAAGTGCTGCCCACATTCCCTTTAAAAGCCAAGTTGGCTTGTACAATGGCAGTTTGTTCTTATAAAGTTGGATTTCCCAGGTTAAAAAATTCCTCACCAGCAGGACTCCCCTACACAGGCCCAGGCACAGTATTAAACTGAGGGGGATGCTTTTGCACAGTCTGCGTGGATGCCTGTAGCTGTTGCCATATTGAATTATAATCCACTACTGTGGCACATGTAGAAGATTGTGCGCTTAAAGTGGAGCCTAGTGCTGTTTTTGGTGTGCCAAGTGATTGCACACCTTAATGACCTGTTTCATAAGGACTGTGTTTCCTTTATGATTGATAATTTGGGTTATAATGTCATTACCCCCTTAATGCTTGTTCACAGTTACCTTTCTGACCAGTGCTGGAACGGAGGCTGTATCTACCTGATCATGCTGCGTCGATTCAAGCGAAAGGCTCCTCTCCCACCCTGTGATGTTAATGGCGATGTCCCCATACGCAGCAACAACTGTGAAGAGAAGCAGCAGGCTGGAGCTGCCTCGGATATCTTTGAGCGTTCAGAAAACTGCAAACGCATGCGCAAGTTTGGCGTCATATCGCGGTCAGCCTTTAACCAAGGCACCAGGGATAGCTCTGACTCTGAGCTCCAGAGCTGCTACAATGGCTACAGCCCCACTCCCAGTACAGGAGAGGACCCAAGCTACAACCTCTCCTCACATAGACGCACAGAGAAAAGCCCAGACCCCTTTCTCCACAGTCTGCACAGTGGAGGTACTCCCACCCTGCCGGCCAGGAGTCACAGTCAGCTTTTAGAGTATAAAATGGATTCTTTGAGCAGTGAACCAGCAAGCCAGGTGAGAGACATTGCTGAAACATAAAGGCTCTGATTGCACATACACATACATACACACACACACACACACACACACAGGTATGGGGACAAATTTGAAGAGAAGACTTTTGAGGCAAATTATTTTTTACTCCTGGCTCAATCTCAATTTTGTCTGTTAACAGGTTGAGTAGAATTCATTAATCTGTGTGATTTTAGGATCTCAGAAACAAAAAGTACATTAATACAGTGACAGAGGAACTATAATCCTTCACTCACCCTGTTGTAACGCAACAAATAAAGGTTAGAAGGTAGACTACAGTGCAACACAATGCATAACAAAGCACATTTACGTTCAATGAAACTTGTGTCCATGAAACTCTTTCCCTGGCCAATTGTGAAGTATTCCCCACACACATCAGCAGATTTTTCCTAAAGATTTTTGGGATCTTTACAGTTTGTCCACAAATAGAAACTGATGAAGCCTGCTCTAACTTATAGGAATGTGGTTGACTACATTCAAATTCTCTGTATTTTCTTATGTAAATGTATAACAGGTTAGATTCATCATTGCTCACTGAGCAAAGAGGTCCACATTTTTTTATGCAGACTTGCTATGACAGCTGTGTTGGAGACGTTGTCTTTTTGGATTGAATGGCATTAATTCATTTGATTGTTTTAGTGAAAGAACTTGAACAGAAAGTGATCAGAGGCCCTGAAGTATGATTGAAGTACTTACGATTTTAGAACCCACCAATCCTCAGGGTCACAATCCAAGATTGTGAATGATGACGCTTGTAACTGGTTGGTTTCAGGACCTAAAAGCAATACAACACAAAACCCAGTAGGATCAGTTTCAGTCTTTACTTTAGATTGGTTCAGGCAGTAGAGTAGGCAAGACAGATGAATAACAGGGAAGTGATCAGTACAATGATTCGGTTTCTAAAGGAGCACACTTGCTTAAGTGTGAGCAACAAAGGTATTGCAAAAAGTATTGCAAAGAACAATTCTGGCAGTTTATTTATGCTGGGCATAAAACCTGGGACGTGACATTTGCACCTTATACAGGAGAAATAATATAATGTATTAGCATACAATGTGTTGTGGAATGATAGCCAATAGAGTTATTATTCAATGTCAAACACACACACACACACACACACACATTGATTGAGTCATAAAACTCTGCTTTGGTACACCTATAATCAACCACATCAACCATCCTGGTACATAGAAACTGTCAATCAATCGTCAAATGTTTTCCAAAACTAACTGTTATTCACACCATATAAACTGAACAGCTTCTTATTTAGAGTAAAATAAGACAAAGTCTTCCACATATTCCAATATTCTTTCAGGTCTTTCTCCCTGCAAACTCCTCCACTCTATCAAGAAAATCCTGGTCTCTGATGCGTTCAGAGCTAAACGACATGCAATAAAAATCATTAATATAAATCACTATTACAGTGGGAATGGTAGTTTTGGGATTTCATTTTCACTTAAGTAAAAATAACAATGATGATGCTTGATGTTGATTTTGTTGGATCATTCTTCTGTTTGCACAAGAACTTCAGCCTTGTTAGCTGCATAGTTTGATGTGTGTGTGTTTCTGCTCTGTTACAGTTCAGAGAGGGCAGCCACATATGGAAGATGCACATGGTGAAAGGTCAGGAGGGTCTGGGCATCCAAATAACAGGGGGATGGGGCTCCAAGCGCTCCCCTCATGGCATCATTATAGCTCATATAGAGGAGGGTGGTGCCGTTCACAGGTAGTCAGTCCTACTCCTGTGTGGATTTTTTTTTGTGCGTGTGTTACTTTGTCTATATTTTAAAATGTTTACTAACAAAGGAAGAATTGTGCAGATACTGACACACACAAACATTTTTTAACTGACAGAACCCAGCGAACAAACAAAACCTGCCCCTAGTTTCCTGACTCTGCTGTATGATCCCACATTGGCCACTGATACTTTCTTCAGCCCATGTGTCAACTGAAAAAACTTTACTAAATATTGTTCATGGTGGATAATTTTTCAGCTTTAGTTTGTGTGTGCACTGTCTTGAGTGGATGTATCTGAACGTTTTTGTGTTTCAGGGACGGTCGTCTCCATGCTGGTGATGAGCTGCTGATGATCAACGGTCAGTCTCTTGTGGGCCTCACCCATCAGGAGGCTGTTGCTATTCTCCGTTCCACCACTGGTTTAGTCCAGTTGGTAGTAGCAAGCAGGGTAAGTGCGCTCACACACACACACATCACACATACACACACACATGCACATTCTCAACTCCCTTTTTCGTCCTGCAGGAGGAGTCAGACGTAGGTTTCGAGCGCTTCCCATCCACCAGTCTGCCAGACCTGGTCAGCACCTGTGGATCCTCATCCACCCCCATCCAGGTGCTGAGATGGCTCCTCTATCTCAAACCACTTTCCCTCAACATCACATATCCAACAGCTGCACTAGTCTCCACAGCCACTTCCTGGTACACATAGATTATATGTAGTGCATGTTTGGTTGTTGTTTTTAGAATTTTTTTGTGTGTTGAGGAAAAATTTGTCCAACATACTTAAATAAGATGTTGTTATATAAGGATGATGCTTTCTTGCATATCTTGATCAATTAATGTGACTCAAATCAAATCAAAATAAAATCAAATTTATTTATATAGTGCCAAATCACAACAGAGTTACATCAAGGCACTTTAAATATAGAGCAGGTCTTGACCAAATTCTTTATGTATTTGATAAAGAGAGCCAACAAATCCCTCTGTACTCTGGAGTAAAACCTCACGCTCATAACAAACCTTGAAAATCTCCTGTAAGGTAAATTCAGAATATTTTCACTGCTCTTTTGGACATTGGGTTTTTCCTCTAGCTCTACAGTTTTTCAGCCTTTGAACATCTGCATTCCTTTGCACTGTTTCACACTGCAGATCAGCTGTTAGAGTCGTGGTTTGAGTGGAGTGCTAAGCAGTTTAAGAAGAGATCAATTGAAAGTTTGTGTTTCTTACAATGCAGTCGTCTAATATGGACAAACTACATGAATGGAGTGAGGTTGAGACACTGAAAGGATCCTGTGGAAACCCCCCACCCATGAAGCTGTGCAGCCGATCCCAAGGTTGGTGCTCCAAAGGAACGCAGCATCCATTCCTGACAAGCAGTTTAAACTTTAATGAGTCACATCAGTACATTTGCTAATGTTTATAGAGTAGAAAGAAATTGTGACTGAGACGTATCATTGTGTAAACGGCACTTCCACCATTTGGTGGTGTTTTCCTGACCTTATTCCCTTTGCTCTCTGTATAATGTGTACTAAATGTATAGCTCTCTGTTTAGGGGGGGGCAACCGCCTGGAGTCGGTGGGTGAGAATGATGAGCTGTTTGTGGAGAACAAGGTGAGTGGCTGTAAGGTGGTGGAGAAGCCTCCCCCTGGACAACGGAAACACTCTCTACCTCAACAGCTAGACGCTACTGGAGGGAGGCAGGTCAGTGTTATGTTAAGCTTTATATCATCAGCTGTAACGAGAACTATACAGCATGAAAAATTGTGATTTTATTTGATTGAAAAAGATTTGATAAGATTGTATATTTTATCTTGAAATAATATATAATAAATATGAATTGTTATCTCACTGCCCCTTCTGAATAAATGACTCCAGAAAATTAAAGTGTAAAAACCGAAATCACGGATTAGTTTCGGATGGATGAAACAGCAGTTGCCCAACCTTGGGTGGCAGCAAGGTGTGCACAATACTCCTCCAACCAAATTTACAGACCACGGAGTTTATTTAACCAATATATACCAATGAACAGGCTACAGAAGCCATAAATCCAAGAAACGGCAACAATAACCAAAATAATCTTGTGGAGGCTTGATTGGGAAAAGCTTGGGTGGGAAAAAAAGCAACAGGAACACAAGCTACCTGTTGGCATCAGTAGCCAATGAGACACTTTTGCTCCAATCACATTTATCTTTTGGTCACAGTCATTCTTCTGATACCTGCTACTGCTAATACCACAGAACATTCTGGTAGTATGTGTATCAAATAATTTATATAAATAATATAACATAACATAATAATTTACATAAATAATTTACATTCCTCTCATTCACCCTTGTGTGTGGAAGAACCCTTCATAATCCAGCAGGAGGGAAAACAGACAATTGTTTGATGTGATTGTTTTGGAAAAAAAACTTTCAAAGTATTGTTCTGTGTTGCTCATCTGGTATATAACACTAAGATAATGACCACACATCTCAATATGATTCACTCAGTAGCACAGTTATCCAGAGGGTCAACTGCTAGTCAGGAGAAAAGTAAGAAGGAGAGCTGCCTTAACTGCTGTGTTGATGAGAGGTTATACAGCATTGTCTCTACAACAATTGCTGCACATTTATCACTTATCACCATCTGTAGCATCAAACCTAGATAAGAAAACACAAAAGGACAACACAAGCGTTTCCTTAAAGTCTGTTGAAATAATTCAGATGTTCAATCTGAATAAATGAGAATTACAGTGAGGTTTTCACAAGATGAATGTGACTATTGTTTGTTTGTTTTGGTTTTTTCTTTGTGTGCACCTTTTAGGAATATCAGATCATTAAGAAATCGGCCCGTTCCCTGAGCACCATTCAAGTTGAGTCTCCATGGCGACTCGCCCAGCCATCTATTATTTCCAGTATAGTGCTGATGAAAGGCCAGGGCAAGGTGAGTGCAGCCCTTTGACATGTAGCTGTGTGTGTTTCATATGTTTTTGATTTTTTCCATCACGTATTTTCCTATCAAACATCACAGTGCTGCTGCAGCATCAACCTGCTGTTGTCATATACACACAGTGAAAAATGTATGAAACAGTGCAGAGATGGATAGAGAGAGATGGAGGTAGAGGAAACCTCTGATACCTGGAAATATGGTTAATAAATCCCAACTTTAGTAAAAACCCTAAACCTGAAAATAGTTATTGATTATACCTAATATATTTCCTCAATACAACAGATTATTACTTATGTTATGCCACATAAAGAAATAAAAGTGGACCCATAAAATATCAAAAATTCAAAGGCTCTCAAATAGTACGAAAAGTGTTTGTATGATGCTTTGCTGTTCCATACAAGCAAATGCAGTATGACATGATGAGTAACCTTCATTCATCAAGGTGAAAGTGCAAAATCTAGTTAGCAGTGTCTGCAAATAAGAAATATCCTAACAACAATGAAATACTATCTATCATTTAACTACTGAACAAAGGAAATTGCTCTCATGATGGGTCCTAAACCAATTACCTGAGGGCCACGGTGTAGAAGAGGATGGTCTGCCCAGCATTGAGGTTATATCAACCACAGAACCTGATATCCTATGGTCTTATTGCCTTGAATCACATGAATAACTGGTACCTTTTTGTGGATTTGTAATCAACATAAATAAGTTTGCACTGCACATAACGTGACAAAGCAGCCTTCATGCTATATGGATAAAAAACAATTTAAAAAAAGAACATATATAAGAAGAAATTAAACCGAGCAAATATATAAACACAGCATTTTGCTCCCACGTTTCATGTGTTGAAAATAAACATCTGAACATCTAACTGAGTTTAAATCTGTTTTAGTGCTCTTTTCATCCCTTACCAACATCATGTATTTACCTGGTAGGCGTGACATATCCAGATATTGAATAATACAGTTGCAAAGTACAGTCAATGCTGGGATCTAGGCTTGTCTAAATATATATGATGAAAAGGAAATCAAATTACATATTTTTTTTTTTTGTTGTTTTTTGTTTTTGTCCTTTTTTTTCATAATCATGAAAATATTGAAACCTTTTTGTGTGACTTGAGGCATAAATGTGTATTTTTCAGGGGGAATGGTCCTTGATCAGAAAAATCAGTATTCAGTGCGACAACCATTTCTCTCATCCAGTGCAGCACAGTGGTTGTTGACTGTTGGAAAGCTCCATTTCAATGTGAAGTTGTTAGATTTTAGCAGGAAGTGGACCATCATAAACAGAATCAAATGATTTCAGACATGACCAAAGGTTACATGAGTGGTGATGAAACAGGACATGAAGGAATGATGTTTTTTGGGCACTCTGCCCAATATATTGAATATTTTGTAATATTCTCTCACCCCTATTGACCTGCCGAAAGTCACCATCCTGCTGCCTGATTTTAAGATGGTTGATTTTCAGTATGTTTAATACCTGAAAGAGGCTTGGAGAAAAACTAGGTTTAATAATAATTTTGAGTCATGAAGCATAAGTGAGAATGCTGTTTAGTGAGTTCATGTGAATACACTGCAGTGACACCCCTGTGTTGATTATATTGAGGTTTTACATAGACAATCTCAGACAAATAATCCATGAATATGATACTCCTCTTTGATATGTGCTCTGTCTTTATAGGGTCTAGGGTTCAGTATTGTTGGTGGGCAAGACTCAGCTCGTGGCCAGATGGGAATTTTTGTCAAAACTATTTTTCCTCATGGAGCTGCAGCAGCTGACGGACGACTGAAAGAGGGTAACCACACCTCTTCCTCTTAGCCTTTTATACCAGTTGAGAATGTCTTCCTTAGGCTGCATGTGTGCATCCCCCTGCAGGAGATGAGATTCTGGAGGTGAATGGAGACTCTCTCCAAGGACTTACACACCAACAGGCCATCCAGACGTTCAAGGTGAGCTGCATTTGTACTTGCTTCTCTCTGGTAGGGGTGTTAAAAGCTCTAAATCATTACTCTGCATGATTGTTAGAAGTTTTCCAATTTTGAAACATGTGTGACTCTTCACATTAATTTACATTTCTCCAACAGCAACTGAAAAAGGGTGTGGTGTCGCTAACAATTCGAACTCGTCTGCGTAGTCCCAGCCTGACCCCATGTCCTACGCCTACCCTCCTCAGTCGCTCCAACTCACCCAACTCCAACACCAGTGGGGGAACTCCTATCCCCTCAGGGTTGGAAGAGACTGATGGCCGCAGGGGTCCTGGTCCAGGTCCGAAAGACTGCATCATAATGGAGGTGACCCTTAATAAAGGTGAGCTAACTTAACAAGGAAGTCCTTTCATTGGCGCTACTGGAACCAGACTAGAAAGCAAAAAGTATGTCTTCATACTTTTATCTAGTGTATCCTCACAATGTGCAGCCAGATTTTGCACTTTTTGTCTGTAGTGATAGCAAAGTCATCTTTGAGGCCATTTCTTCTCTGATGGTGAGTGTTGATTTATTTAGAGCCTGGTGTTGGACTGGGGATTGGGGTCTGCTGTGTGTCCCTGGAAAACTCTGTCCCTGGGATCTACATTCATAGCTTGGCTCTGGGATCTGTGGCCAAGATGGACGGGAAGCTCAGGTAACAACCTCAAAACCAATTATGATGGATATGTATTCTCATCGATGCAAAGACACCAAATGAGCAGTGAATAGGATTGTTGCTTATTAACTTACATTTGTTCCTTTCTGTTGCTGTATGTACATGTTAAATTGTGCTGTATGTAAATTGAGGTATTAAACTGTTGCACTGACACCTGTGCATATCCCTGCAGCCGCGGAGATCAGATCTTGGAGGTGGATTCAATCAGTCTTCGTCATGCTGCACTAGGTGAAGCCTATGCCATCCTCAGTGAATGTGGCCCTGGACTGGTCAATATCATCATAAGTAGGCATCCTAATCCCAAGGTAAGGTGTGTTTTTTTGTCTTTTTTTTTTTTTTTTTTACACACTGATCCATTCTTGAACACACTTAACACTTAGAGTACAATTCCCGTGGATTTTTAGAGCACCTCAGAGAAATTAAGATGATACAAGAGAAAGGAATCTGTCTTTCTTTGTCTTGTGAAGGGGTTTTCTGAGCTCCACTAACACTTACACTAATTGCTTGTCATCAAGAGGACCAGTAAAAAAATGTACTGTCAAATTTTGCAGTAGAATGGAAAACCTTCCACTGTCCAATCACAGCTTACTGTAGTGGGTGTATCCATCAGACAAAATAAAAATAATCAAGACAATCATAAATATCGACCAGGCTGATAATAGAAACCTTCCAGCCGAGTTGAGGCTTGGACTAGATTTAGTTTTGTATTAGTTCTTTATGTTTTGCTAAATCCATTTCCAGTAACAATTCACTGTCAAATAGCAGAATCAGCCCGACAAGATAAAACAGCTGGTTTTTACACTGACTGTGGAAGGTTTTTAATGCTGATAAGTATAAGTGTGGTCAGACCGGAGAGCTTTCACCTCATTTCAGATTGCCATGCATATCCTCTACCTCAATTCAGATAATTTGGTCAAAATTTTTCTCCTGTCCTGAGGTGCCTCTTCTTAATGTCCACTGATGGGGTGGAAAGCATGCCATCATGCTCTGCTGTTCACAGTACCTTTCCACTCTCTCACCAGCAATCTACTTACTTTCAATGATGAAACTCTTGTCTTTTCACAGGTGTCAGAACAGGAGATGGATCTCATCATAGCTCGATCCGTGCACAGGGACAAACTGAGCAGGAACAGACACTCATCTCCCTCCCAGGGTTTGACATCTTTACCTCTTCTACTCTGCACTCAATAGTGTTTACAGCTCCAATACAAAAATCCAATGTTATGATTGCTCTGATTTGCTCTGGGTGTCTGGTCTCTTTGGGTCTTTAATTTGTAGGTCTGACCTGTAAGAGCAAGAGCCCCAACCTATCGATTAAGGAGCAGCAAGGAGTCAGCTCCCCTACTCTCAGCTGGACCATGAAGAGATTCCTGGAGCCAGCCAGTAGAGTAAGTCATCATTACTATCAGTTCATTCAGACATTTTTACTTTGTTCTCATTTATTGGCATATCAGCACTAATCATGCACACTAATATGGGACATATGATAAGTTGTTCAGTCAATATCTGTTCTACAAACACTTCACTGAAGAAAAGCTTGTTTTACAATTAAAAAAAACTAATCTAAAGAAAAATGTTCTTGTTGAAGACGCACCCTGAATAAATCAATTTTTATTGTCATGTGCAAAAAGAGAGGAAAAGTGAAAGATGTGAGAGGCTTTGGCAACTAGAACTGATCATGTAATCATACTTGAAAAATGCATTGACACTATTTGAAGTATAGGAAACCCCCCTGGTGGTGGGAGGAGAAGAAAGAGGATTCATGGGCTGAAGAGCTTGAAGAGCTGGAACCGGTACCCAATGTTATGAGTGAAGATGGATGTTTTAGAGGAGGGTCACAGTGATACACACTAAAATGAAAGCTGACTACAAGAGAGTGGAAGGCAGATTTTAAAATTGGATAGAAAAAATGTTGTTGGTTAGCTAGTTGAGATCATGGTAAAATGTAATTGGTTACCATAAGCAAGTCATCTGATAACAAGAAGTGGGATGAGAGACGAAGAGAGGGATGTGAATTGATTAGGCATACAAATAATGACAGTCCTCCTGATGAACTTACACTGAGCTTCATTTGTATCTTACCTGTTCTCCATTTATTGTAATTAATAGTCATAAAATAGTTGATCCTGCAGACAGGTTTAAGCTGAGCTGTTAGAATCTGAAATATATGTATTAACTAAGATATTAGAAAAGTCATCAAGGAAGGATTTGCATCATAAAACACTAAGTCGGAATCCATTTTGTGACCAGTATTTTTCCTTGTTTTTTACTGGCTTTCTTGCCATATTCCCTCCAACAGCTGAGTAACACTGAGTTAAACTGAAGGATATCACATCCATGAGTTGTTGTAGTCTTTTCTGCTCAGTTGTGCTTTCTTTTAGAAAATTTCTTTGGCTGTTGGAGAAAGATGAAAGACTGATGAAAGAGAAAGATGAAAACTGAGAGACAAGGCAACAGTGTTTCCATCCACCAGTCAAAGGGGGCACTGATGGTTTGATGGGGATGAAATGATAAGAATAAAAGGCTTATAACGGATATAAATAACGCACAAGGAAAGGTTTATGAAGAATGGTTCTCTCTGTGTGCTGGATCAACACCGGACTAAGACAGTGATGTTTGGTTTGACTTTAATTAATCACCATCTGCAGTTCAAAAACGTAATGAAAAGAAAATGTGCAGGATTACAAATATTTGGGCCCAATTACTGACAATGAATGAACATGCAATGCTAATACTCTTTGCAAAAGCCAAACAATACCTTTACTTTTTCAGAAACTTAGAAGTATTCCTGTTGGCAAAGTCATGCTAATTCTGTTCTACAAAACTTGCATTCAGAGCATCTTGACATATTGTATTCAATACTAGGTACGATTGCTGTCGTACAAAATAGGAACAAATTGGATGTCCAAATTGGCAGTAGGTAACTGGGAAACTAATGCGCAGTATTATCTGTAGGGCAGACCAGTACACTTCAAATCTAGCTCTCAAGATTATAGATGACCTACTTCACCCTTTGAGCTTGGAATATGTGCTTTTATCTTCAGGACAGAGATATAGTATGCCCATGATGAGGAGTAAAGGAGGCCACACACCCTTTGTTCCACAAAGCATTCAGCTACAAAACAAGCTCTAACTTTTGTTCTAGTACCTGGCACTTACAATATGGATCACAATGATGCATTTTATACTGCAATAATGGTTACTGTGTGTTGTTACTATGTATGGATGGTTATATAGTTTTGTTTGGGTTTTTTTTTTTTTTTGGTGGGGGGCGGGGGTTAAATGATTTGATATTCCTCTATGTCCTCCACTCTGAAGCAGGGGTCCTTGAGCTCAGAGACAGAGTTGTCGCAATACTTCTCCCAGGATGTCTGCAGCAATTCCTTTGTGTCTGACCCAATACTGATGGGCTTGAGCAGTGATGACCTTCTCCACCTTCAGAGCTGCCAAATCTCCGTGGGCGACAACTTATCACAGTCTCATGGTAAATTTAATTCACTCATTCATGATGAATGAAAAGTGGGCTAAGAAAGAAAAAAGGGTATATTGGCCAAGGTTCATTGAAAAACCTTTTCATTGATGCTGTCCAATATGGTCTGATTCAACAGAAGTTATTAATTCATTAATTCATCTTCTACCGCTGATCCATTTCTGGGTCATGGGGGGTGCTTGAGACAGTCCCTGCTCACTCTGGGTGAGGGCGGGGTACACCCTGGACAGGTCGCCAGTCCTTCGCAGGGCCAACATACAAAGACAAAGAGGAACAACCACTCACACTCACACCTCCTCAACCATACACAGAGATTATTAGGACTTTTTCTCCGAAGAGAAATGGCAACAAGTGTGCAGTGATAGTGTCAATCTGCAATCATTCAGGTTGTTTAAACAGAATCCTGTGAAAGAGCTGGGGGTTTCCAGATGACAGTAATATTGCACAGAAGATTGGAGTTTTTGCACCTTTACTGGACTGATTTTGGCTATTGAAAATCTGTTCCTATTCATCAGGATAACATTACTTACTGCACACTTATTGCACAGGAGCTCCTCATGTTAGATACCTTGCGCTCCTCCACCTTCCGTTTGAGGATGCCCCACAGATGCTCAATATGGGTTAGGTCTGGAGACATGCTTGGCCAGTCCATCACCTTTACCCTCAACTTCTTAGTAATCCATGTCCTTAGTCTGTTTGTCTTTAGCAAACTGTTTGCAGGCTTTCTTGTGCATCATCTTTAGAAGAGGCTTCCTTCTGGGATGACAGCCATGCAGACCAATTTGATACAGTGTGTGGCTTATGGTCTGAGCACTGACAGGTTGACCCCCCACCCCTTCAACCTCTGCAGCAATGCTAGCAGCACCCATACGTCTATTTTCCAAAGACAACTTCTGGATATGACGCTGAGCATGTGCACTCCTTTGGTTGACCTTGGTGAGGCCTGTTCTGAGTGGAACCTGTCCTTTTAAACCACTGTATGGTCTTCGCCACCGTGCTGCAGCTCAGTTTAAGGGTGTTGGCAATCTTCTTATAGCCTAGGCCATCTTTATGTAGAGCAACAATTCTTTTTTTCAGATCCCCAGAGTTCTTTGCCCTGAGGTGCCATGTTGAACTTCCAGTGACCAGTATGAGAGAGTGTTAGAGCGATAACACCAAATTTAACACACCTGCTCCCCATTCACACAAGTCACATGACACCAGGGAGGGAAAATTGCTAATTGGGCCCAATTTGGACATTTTCACTTAGGGGTGTACTCACTTTTGTTGCCAGCGGTTTAGATATTAATGGCTGTGTGTTGAGTTATTTTGAGGGGACAGTAAATTTACACAATTATACAAGCTGTACACTGACTACTTTACATTGTATCAACGTGTCATTTCTTCAGTGTTGTCCCATGAAAAGATATAATTAAATATTTGCAGAAATGTGAGGGGTGTACTCACTTTTGTGAGATACTGTAGATGAAGGATGTGATGTTGCCCTCTGGCACTGGGGTAAGTGGATTGGAAGAAATTTGGAAAAAAGAAAAAAAAACAAAACATGGTTTTATTAACCAAAAATGGGTTTCCTCCTACCATCCAAAGACATGCATGTTTAGGTTAAATTGTCCCGGGGCCTGAGTTTGAGTGCGAGTGGTTGTTCGTCTTTGTCTGTCTCTGTGTGTTGGCCCTGGGATGGACTGGCCACCTGTCCAGGGTGTACCCCAGCCTCGCCCAATGGGAGCTGGGATTGGCTCCAGCACCTTCCCAAGACCCGGAAACAGATAAGCGGTAGAAGATGAATGAATGAATGAATGGAGCCATGTACTGAGAGATCCTTGCAGCAGGACAATGATCCAAAACAGGACGCAAAGGCAACTCAATTGATGTCAAAGAAAGAAAATGAAGGTGTCATAATGTCCCAGTCCAATTACATTACTTAAATTCAATTGCACATTTGTGGAAGGAACTGAAGATCGGGGTTCACAAGCAGGCCTCTTTGAAGCTTCACAATTTAAAGTAAATCTGTTTAAAGCAATGGTCCAAAATCACACCCGTGCACTGTGAACAATTAGTTTCTTCATAAAGAAAGGATCGTAAAAGTTTTGTTTCTAGCAAAGGCTTCTTCACAAAGTATGGAATAATTTTCACTTACAGTAGCGTGTTCAATACTTTTTCCTTGTTTCGTTCCATTTTATTACACATAACTTTATTGAGGACAGGTGCAGGACTCATGGTCTGTTTTTATGACTATACAATATATTGTGTACTGTCAGTACAGTAAATTACTGTACAGATTTAGATTAAGGTTCAATCATGTTTAAATGGACAGAAAATGATCATTTGTTCGCCTATTGTGACCACTTTATTTGTATCTTCCTAGCATTCAACCTCTCCCTATCAGAATTAGGGAGTTGCCCTGTGTATAACACATCAGAAGAGAAGACCCCAGCCCCCCTTCATCACAATGGAGAGACAGTTTGTCAGCCCACTGCCATCTCCAGCACCAGTAATGTGCGGAGCACACTACTCCGTCAGCGACGCGTGATGTGCTTTGAGGATGAACTCAGTGATGATGAAGACTCAGACAACAATGGAAACACTGGGCATTTCCACAGACTGACAAAATCTGACTCTGTGAGCTTCAGTGATGCACAAAGTCCCAAAATGGATTCAACAGTCATAATTGCTACATCTGCTACATCGTTATTAGATGTGGATGGAGACAATGACAGTGACAGGGTTACACAGATGTGTGGAAGCAACAATGTGACAGCATCCATCCGTGGTAGTTCCTCACAGGGTGAGAAAAGTGTTACAAATAAGTCTGAGTTAGACAGTTCTGAGTCACCCTTTATACCCATCCACTGTGCCTCGGAGTACAACACAGGAATGGAGAGCAGCATCAGTGAGAACTGCACAACTCAAGATGATAGACAGGTGGAATTTAAGTGCCCCCTGAACCTTGAACATAGAGCAGTAATGCGAGTCAGAAGTATGATTAGCACTGAAGCTCCAAACCTCCTTCAGCAGCAGAAGGTCAGAGTTGATGAACTTTCTCCATCGTTGCTGCCCTCCCAGCTTCCACAGTGTGAAAGAAACCTCACAACTGTAGGTGGGTCAGTACCTTATTGTAAGAGAGAAGATGCCAGTGAGCTTGTGGGTGTTTGTGCCATCGATATTGTGACTCTGAAAAGAAGTGAGGAAGAGTCATTTGGGCTTGACTTGGAGATTATGTCATCTCCTTTGAAAATTATCATCACTGGGTTAAAGCCTGGCGGTGCAGCAGAAAGGGTATGTCTGATTGGTTTCATCCTTATATGTGTCTAGTGTCAGAGCAGGAATACTTTTAGAAAAAGAAGTTTGATTTGCTCTTTTGTTCAAATTTTTATTCAGGGATCTTCAGCTAAACTGTGTCCTGGAGATGAGATTGTAAAAATTGGAATGAAGCTGGTGGGCTCCTCAAATTACCAAGAAATCTGTGAGATGATGCAAAGCCTTCCTACTACACTGTCCTTAGGAGTCAAGAGACCAGTTTCAGGTAAGACAATTCAGAATAACTTAAGTTTGTAGGTTAGGTCTTCCAGCACCTTTTATCTATTTGCCAACTGGGAGTGTTCTGTTGTGTGGTAACATGTATACACTTAACATTGAGCCTCCTAAAAAATTCATTTTTTGGAGAACACAGTGCTGGTCTAGCAAGGGTCCTGACAGTCCAGAAAGTAGTTGTGCCAGAGTGTAAAGAGATGTCCAGCAACATACTTTATTAGTCAGTCATCTAACTTAGAACACAGCAGCACATTATTAAAGGAGAATTTAGACATATTTGGACATGTTTTATTTTACATAGAAAAGGACACGTGCAAATTTGTTAAACAGCTGGTATCACTCTGACCTATGGAAAGATTTTGATTTCATTCTATAGGTGTGGAGGAATTCCTTGTGGTCTGGCTGGCTTGAAACATCAGGCCAATATTAAAATTCTGTATGAAATGCTGAAACAGCAGGACAGCTATGTTCATCCAGACAGGTGAAAGTAGGTCTAGCCAATCAGCGTTGGGTTTTAAGGATTTTAGCATCTGCTCAGCCTTTAAAATTTTGGCTATGTTTCTGAAAGTGGGATATAAACGTCTGTTTAAAGTCCAACTAAAATAAATCATAATTAATTATATTATTATTCATTCATCTTCTACCACTTATCCGGGTCGCAGGGGGTGCTGGACCGAATCCCAGTTCACATTGGGCGAGGGCAGGGTACACCCTCAACAGGTCACCAGTCCATCGCAGGGCCAACACGCAGAGACAGACAGAGACAAACAACCACTCACACTCACACTCAGACCTATGGACATTTAGAGTCACCAGTTAACCCAAACATGCATGTCTTTGGACGGTGGGAGGAAACCCACATAAGCACAGGGAGAATATGCAAGCTCTACACAGAAAAGCCCCAGGCCCAGGAACCAAACCTGTGACTGTTGTTGTGAGGCAACAGCGCTAACCACTATGCCGCTGTGCAACCTGGATAAGTGGTAGAAGATGAATGAATGAATGAGATGCACCTATATGTCTGCCTTTCATTCGTCAGGCTGGACTTTCTTAATTTAGTAGTGGGTGCTATGGAGCCATTTCCCCTCTTTGCAGGACATATAAAATATAACATTTTTCACCAATTCTGGCACATGTGCAAAGTGTTATGAGTTTTCACAGAAATTTAAATGTCAAAAATGCGATTTTCCAGGCAGAAGAAGAAGAGAAAAAATTACAATAGGAAGCAAAAAGGCTCTCACGGTGTTTCGTGCTCAAGCTTTAATTAAACTTCAATGGAGTCATTCAAGATGTTTTCTTCCCATCTGTACTGTCTTCCAGAGCCATGAACCTACATGTGATGTGCTGGTGTATAATTGTGCTTCTTCTATCAGTAGTATACATTAGTAGTAGAACGTTGCTCAGTATGCCTTTAAATAGTGAACAATGTCTTTCCCTTTTATGCCAACATTAAGATATGGGATCTGCCCCACCTCACTCATTGTCCCAAAGCAACCTTCAAGCTTCTGGCTTTCTATCCATGGTGACTATCTTACATGGTATATTTTACCTTCAATTTAACTAGATTGACCCTGTAGTTTAACTCGTTTGTTAATGCCCTCTACAGTAGCATCATGTAAATCTTAATTTAGTGTAGTAGAGACATGTGCTGTGTGTCGCTGTTTTTGTTTATTTTCATCATATTAAGTTGTATTTAGTAATCTACCTTCTTTAGATTTTAATCTTACTAAAAAATGTTTCAACTTGTCAGATATAGAATATTGGATGCAGGATATTTATTTATTTATATATTGTTCGGTCTCTTTTCTAAAGTGAAAAGTTCTCTGAGGAAGTTGAAGGTAGGATAAGGTGAAACCTCTTCAAGAATCAACAACACAAGACACATTGTGACCCCAGGAACTTTCCCCAGGAAGCAGGAACTTTTCATAGAACCGGTGGAACCAGGGTAAAAAAGAAGTCCCTGGGCCACTGATTTACCCCCAAAGAAGTCTCTGCTTTGGGGGGTATTACTTTCTTGACGATATTAGGACTAGGATTAACACGCCAGTTTTTTTAATCACATTAATTGCATGCTGCTATTTTGCCCCTTAGCCTCACCCTTAACTTGCTCTCTAGCTGTCAGCAGCTTCCTGTTTCCTGACGCTGCATATGTCATGGAGGTGAAAGACAACAATTTTCCTATAATGGTTTGTTTTACATAGTTTACTTTTTAATTATAAACAAAAATCCAAAATGGATTTTACACAAGTCAAACGTAATTAGCAGCTTGTGTGTAAAATGGGATTAAAATATTTCATATTTAAGGCAAGCTATATTTCCGAAGTAGACATTTTGTTTCCGCAGGCCTATTACACTTATTTTGATTTGAAATTAATCTAAAAGGCAACTTCATAAAGTCATTTTACTTGATTCCTAGATTCCTTGATTCAAGAAACACCGGGGAGAACTGCTTTACATTGTTAATGCAGCCCAAAAACCTGCTGTGGCATTTCATCCATCCATTCTTAAACATATATATCCACCTCAAGTCATTTAGCCTTTTATTCCAACAATACACAGAGAAAATGTGAATTTTTGGTCATATTTAGGAATGGCGATTAATCATGATTAATCCACAGCTACCCTGTGATTAATCTGGTAAAACATTTGCATCATTTGACAGCCCTACTTCATTTTCAAAATATCCAATTTTCTCCTTCAGTGTGGCCCCAATACTCTGTCGTAAATCAGCAGCTGTGCACTATTTTTCCATCATTCGTCAATTGTTTTCCATTATCAAAAATTTTCCTTCATGGTGCAAAAGGAGAAGAAAGCAGATGAATGCTGGAATGATGACAGATTCTTACATTTAGTCAACTTTAATGCTGAGAATTTAAATTGTTGTTATATGGCCTTCATTTTCTTCCTACTACGATCTACCGGACTGGTGGTTTACTGTAGCTACTTTGATTGCTGTTCTACCACGATACAGTGGTGTGAAAAGTGTTTGCCCCTTCCTGATTTCTTATTTTTTTGGATGTTTGTCACACTTAAATGTTTCAGATCATCAAACTAATTTAAATTAGACAAAGCTAACACAAGTAAACACAAAATTCAATTTTAAATGAAGGTTTTTATTATTAAGGGGAAAAAAAAAAATCCAAACCCACTTGGCCCTGTGTGAAAAAGTGATTGCCCCCTAAACCTAATAACTGGTTGGGCCACCCTGAGCAGATCCAGGTCCGGACTTTGACTAGGCCACTCCAAAGTCTTCATTTTGTTTTTCTTAAGCCAGAGGTAGACTTATTGTCCTGCTGCCGAACCCAAGTGCGCTTCAGCTTGAAGTCATGAACAGATGGTTGGACATCCTTCTTCAGAATGTTTGGTAGACAGCAGAATTCATGGTTCCATTTACCACAGCAAGTCTTCCAGGTCCTGAAGCAGCAAAACAGCCCTAGACCATCACGCTACCACCACCATATTTTACTGTTGGTATGATGCTCCTTTTCTGAAATGCTGTGTTACTTTTATGCCAGATGCAAGGGGACACACACCTTCCGAAAAGTTCAACTTTTGTCTCGCCAGTCCACAGAGTATTTTCCCAAAAGTCTTGGGGATCATCAAGATGTTTTCTGTCAAAACTGAGACAGGCCTTTATGTTATTTTGGCTCAGCGATGGTTTTTGTCTTGGAACTCTGCCATGCAGGCCATTTTTGCTCAGTCTCTTTCTTATAGTGGAGTCATGAACACTGACCTTAACTGAGGATATTGAGGACTGCAGTTCTTTGGATGTTGTTGTGGGGTCTTTTGTGACCTCTTGAATGAGTTGTCACTGCACGCTTGGGGTAATTTTGGTCGGCCAGCCACTCCTAGGAAGGTTCACCACTGTTCCATGTTTTCGCCATTTGTGGATAATGGCTCTCACTGTGGTTCGCTATAGTCTTAAAGCTTTAGAAATGGCTTTATAATCTTTTCCAGACTGATAAATCTCAATTTCTCATTTGTTCCTGAATTTCTTTGGATCGCAGCATGATGTCTAACTTTTGAGGATCTTTTGGTCCACTTCACTTTGTCAGGCAGGTCATACTTACAGTAAGTGATTTTCTTGATTGAGAACAGGTGTAGCAGTAATCAGGCCTGGGTGTGGCTAGAGAAATTGAACTCAGCTTTCCAAAGATGTGATAAAACACAGTTAATTTATGTTTTAACGGGGGGGCAATCACTTTTTCACACAGGGCCATGTAGGTTTGGATTTTTTTTTCCCTTAATAATAAAAACGTTAATTTAAAAACTGCATTTTGTGTTTACTTGTGTTATCTTTGTCTAATATTTAAATTAGTTTGATGATCTGAACCATTTAAGTGTGACAAATATGCAAAAAAAAAATAAAAAATCGAAGAGGGGGCAAACACTTTTTCACACCACTGTAAGTACCAGGAAGTTCCTTTGGACTTTGGTAAGTCTATTTGCCCTGGATCCAACTTCTTCAGAGAACTATGGTCTGGATGAACTGAGAACCTACACACTCTACAATAAAAAATTATCCCTCACTCTCCTGTCTTGCTCAGGTTGATCTGTAACCTGAGAGAAATGAGTAGCTGAAGTACTTGGATGACATCCTAGAGAATCCACAGCAATGTTTCCAATTAAAATTTCCTTGTAGCATAAATTGAGATGGCCATATCTTCTTTTAAAGCAGGTGTAGGTTCTATATTTATACTTTGAAGGTATAAAAGTTATTAGAGAAATGTGCAGTTTATATTCTGTAACTTAAACAAGTTGTTGGGACTTTTGTAACTTTGCAATAGCACATCATCACAAGACTGCCCAACCAGTCCAATCATCCAAGCCTCCAGGATCTAGTTTCTCTGAGTGTTTACCTGAACTACAACATATTTCTCCTGGATTAGAAGGCTAAGAGCTTGTCCTCTGATTGGCTTACGGACTTGCTCCAGAGAGTAGCCTGAGAGAGAAGATATAAAATTACATGGGAGGTGTTGGTTCTTAAAACCACAAATATATCTTCTCGTGGATATCAACACAGTATAAATATGGGACTTTTAAGTTTATAATTAAGTACCTGAATAAACATGAAGATATGTGGCTTAATATGTTTAACTAATCACTCATTTCTTTCTAAATGTGTACATAACTACTACGACTACCACAGTTATCATTCTGATCTAGGAATAGCATTTTCTAAACCTGGATATTCTGGTATTATTGTGGTTTTTGGTATGACATGCATGTAACTTCTTTGGTCCAAGATAGCAGATTTTACTTGACTTTTCTTTTCTTTTACCTTTCAGAGAATGTTTTGTCTTCTTGTCCTGAACAATAATAACTGAAGTGTTTACTTTTCATCTCTGTCTACAGCTGTAGCTCATTTGTCAAGTTTGATGATGTCATCAGAGAGCAGTGGTGGAGCTGTCAGACTGACCCCGGCCACATCTGTTCAGGGAATATCTAATGAAGGACAAGGGATGCATTCATATTTACAAAATTCCAACCATACATCTCAAATAGACCATGATTTACAAATACCTATCACCAACATAGATGATATTTTATTAGAAGTGAGCCCCTGCAGTGATACAAACACGCACACCAAACCCACCAAAGAAACTTTATTCAATGAAGATATTCTGAGACAGCATACTGAAGCACTGTGTGAGGAAGCAGGGATCCTGAATGAAGTCCAATCCAGTCTCTCGGATGGCTCTGTCTTCGAGGCACAAAATGAAAAATGTGCCATTCTCCCTGTGGAGACAACACCTGAGAACCACCCAAATGAAAACATGAATTCCAAACACATGTATCCAACAGGAGATGATAGGGATTCGGACAGTGACACTGCCACTGACAGTAGTCTAACGCTCAATGAGATAGCTGACAGTGGTAGGACACTTCTTGAGGTCTCTTCAGAGGAAGAAGAAGTGGAATTTTGTTCTTGTGATGCCCAAGAACCTGCTGCTGATGGAAACATTAATTTAAGCCAGTCAAAATCATCTTTTCAACGTGCTAGCAGTCTATATACAGACCTGGATCAGACATTCAATGGGAAACATGCAACGTCCTCTGATGTCTCAGGGAGAGGCAAAGAAAACTCATCTAGAGAGCAGCCACGCTCTGTAGAGGAACCTTGTGACAAAGCTCGAGTATGTGCAGAAACCAATCTTATGGTTAAGTTATGCCCCTTCCCATCAGATACCCACAGTGTCACACAGGGTTCCTCTACTAATGTACATGTAGATTCCTCTCTGAACTCAGATTTGCTAGAGAATTTGAATACAAAAGCAGCTATTTCACCATTAGTGGAGTCAGAGACCTCAGGCTTAAGCCTCAGCAGATCAGACCCAAGAGTCTCAGTATCAATGACAAACAAAAGAAAAGTGTTGAAATGTGCAACTAACTCAAATTGTCAAGCTACCTCCTCACTGAAGCAGACCAATGGACTGAAACTCCATGATAATTTAGACAGTTCCATGTGGAACAGTAAATTACAACTTCTGTCTGAATCACAAATCAGTCCAAATGATAGTGTTCCCAAACTGAAAGGCCTGAGTATCAAGAGTAAAAGCAAACCACAGGAAGAACCTCTCCAAAAACTCCAGAGGAGTCTGAAGACTGATCCTTCAAACACAAAAGCAGCCTTAAACCATTCAACAAAATTACCACCAATGACAAGCAGCTGTTCGGGGACAAGTGGACAGCCTGATACAAACAGCTGCCCTTTAAGTAGCGAAAGAAGTGACGGAAAACAGGTTACAACTGAGAATGTGATTGTGGAACTGGCAAAGGGGAGGGATCTCCATATAGATTCCAAAAAAACAGCCAAATCACAGGGCCACTTCCACCAACCTCCAACTCAGAGAAATTTCATTGAGGTTCAGTTGTCTTCCTTATGTGGTTCATCATCACCAATTGTGGCACACTGTGAAATGGCAAATTCAGAAGCTTCTAAATTCAACCAAAAAGGCACAGAAGTGAAATTATCACCTGTTCTCTCTGCTGCCATTTCAACTGTAGAGAAAAGTGTCTTGGTCTGCAACACAAAACGAAACTCATTGTTTTCTTCCAAAGAAATGCATTCAACCAAAGGTAATGGCTCACAATCAAGTAGTACTGTGGAGACAGGTGAGCGCCTGACGTCCGGCAAATCCAGGATCTATATAAAGACAAGGGAAAGGCAAAGTTTCTCCACAGACACTACCTTGTGTGCAGGCTACAATCCCTTCTCTGTTCAACATAAGATAAAGTCCTTCGAAAACCTGGCTAACTTTGAAAAACCAGTGGCTAAAAGTAGTGACATTTATTCTCATGCACTGACATGTAGAGCCTCACTGAACCAAAGGATTGCTGGTTATATGGACTTGGTTAATTCTGACTGTCGAGCTCAGAGAAGTTTTAGATCCTATGTTGACAATCTAATCCCTACCACACTCTGCTCACATCCTTTTGGTAAACCCAACATTACAGTGATGAACTTTAACTCTCCCCCTACACACTGTAACACAGCTTCTTTGTTGGTGAACAGTCCTGATGCTATAGTTCCCAAAGTACCATATGGATTTATACCACAGACCCCTCCAGTATTACGGAAGAAACACATTAGAGTTCCCCGCAGCAGGTTACAGCAACTTAGGGCTCTCAGTATGCCTGAGTTGGAAAAGTTATGTACAGGGGACTTCACCAGAAGCCAGCGCACAGTTGATGAAACTGAGCCTGATATTCGGCCCACAATTCTTCCAAAAGCAGCAGAGGTTGACAGCTTTCCTCCCCTTGCAGCCCTGATGGAAGTGCATGTGAACAAGGTGAGACTGCGTGATCCTGGATCCACTGTTGACACATGTCAGAAAATCCCAGAGACCAATGGACCACAGCCCAGCTTGTCTATCAGGTGGGGAGTTTAAATTCAATCAAAATGAAATCAAATTTATTTATATGGTGCCAAATCATAATTGAGTTACTTCAAGGTACTTTACATATAGAGCAGGTCTAGACCAAACTCTTAATAGATTTATTTAAAGAGAACAACAAATCCCTCCATGAGCAAGCATTCTGTGACAGTTGCAACAAAAAACTTCCTTGAAAAGACATAAACCTCCCACAGAACTAGGTTTAAGGTGGATGGCCAGCTGCCTGGACAGGCTTGGTTGAAAGAGAGCAAGATGAAGGGAAAACAAGAGCAGAAGGAAAAATTTGCATTTGTAAGTATTAGCAATAAGTAACATTAACAGAAGAAGAGATGATAGAAATTATTAATTGCAATTCATGATTCATTCATCAACTACCACTTATCCGTTTCCGGGTTCGTGGAGGGTGTTGGAGCCAATCCCAGCTCACATTCTGTGAGGGCGAGGTACCACTGGACAGTTCATCCATCACAGGGCCAACACACAGAGACAGACACAAACCACCACTCACACTCACACTCAGACCTACGGACAATTTAGAGACACCAATTAACCCAAACATGCATGTCTTTGGACGGTGGGAGGAAACCCACATAAGCACAGGGAGAACATGCAAGCTCTACACAGAAAGGCCCCAGGCCCAGGAACCAAACCTGTGACTGTTGTGAGGCAACAGCGCTAACCACTATGCTGCTGTGCTGCCCATGCAGTTCATGATAACCAATAGTAGCTATTTTAACAGCAGGTGTTGGGCAGGAACATGAGTCAGAGATGATTCACCATCTGTAGGAAGAGGACAGGGAGAAGGAGGATAGGAGGGAAAAACTAAAACTATGGGAGGAAACAAAGACATATAATGGTGTTACATACATACATGGGATAGAGAGAGGTGCTCAATGCACCCTCAGCAGTCTAACAAAAGAAAAATTAAGCTTTAACTTTCAACTTTAGGCTTAGAGAGAGACCACCTACCAGACCGATACTGGAAGTTGGTTTTACAGAAGAGCCTCTTTGCTGAAAGATCTGCCTCTGTTAGAGACTCTCAGAACCACAAGTTCACCTATGTCCTTGCAGCGCATATTCATCTACAAGGATAGAAAGCCAGCTAACAGTATTCCAGTAAACACACAAGGCCCCCCCCCTTTTGCATTTTTACCACTGCTAAACTGTAACGTTACACAAATGAAACATTAATTTGTACATAACATTACCACAATAACAGTATTAACACAAGATTATATTAAAATAGCACAAAATACTCACAGACAAATATTTTCCCTGGCAGAAGCATTTCAAAAAACATACTCAGCAGTGACAAGTGCTCAGCAGTCCATCCTTCTTGTCTGTGAGCTTGTCTGAACTTTGGGAGACTAATTGGGAGCTGCAGAGCCCAACTAAATATGTGGACAGAGCACTCACTCTGCTACTTTTCCTGGCACTTAACAAACAGAGCCCTCAGCCTGACTCTGTTTCAAATGTGGAACAAGGCACCCATTTTTTATTTATTTAACTTATAAACATTAACTTTAAAGGCAACAAAACCTGCATCTAGAGAGTAGAGTGATCTAATGGGACAATAAGAATCTATGAGCTCTCAGATTTGATTGAGCTTGGTATGTTGGTATGGATTGTTGGTATGGATTTTACATTCTATTTTGAATTTTTCCAGGACACAGGAGAAATACAAAAGCTTTTTCTAGTTCCTGTTAATATTTGTGCAGCAGCATTCTGAACCAACTGAAGGCTTTTCAAAGAATTCTTGGGACACCCTGATAGAGTTGTAACAAGGGACTATGATTGAAGTCCCCAGGGAGCAGAGAGACACTTGGAGACTGGCAGGGAGTTGGAAACAATGATCGAGTTCATTCAGGAATAAAAGTCAGCTCAGAGAAGCTAAGGCTTCACATAGGTGCAGGGGTTCCAGGTGATGAGCTAACAGGGTCTGAGGATGTGGAGCAGGTCGATCTGTGGATACGGTTGACTGGAACACGATCCAGGAGGACCAGCTGGACTGATCAACTTAGGGGGACCAAAAACACAATAGGAGTTTTATTATGTTAGATTTTAAAAGGTCATTTAATCATGTGAGTTAAATATGGCTGGTCAACTTTGACTCCATCTGTTCACAGCTTAAAGGATCTAGCTACATCTCCTGCCAGTCAGTGTAAGCTGCAATCACTGCTACTCTCTCTGACAGTGAAATCCTACGTCTGGGCCCTACTTAAAGAGGCCAAGGTAACACTGCACTGCTGCTGAGACATGTCATTTAATATATAACATCTCTCCCCATATACCTTACTACTGTGTGTGTGAATTCTGCAGGTGAAGGACAACACTCACCTTGTATTCCTGAGTAAAGAGGAAGGATCAGGACTTGGGTTCAGTATAGCTGGTGGAGTTGACCTGGAGCAGAAGACAATAACTGTAAGTGCAGGATGTAAGAATAGGTATAGCTGTGTGTTTATGCAGATATGTATCCAAAAATTATTTCCTAAATGACCTGCCATATATATGTACATGTACATTTATTTAGAATTTGGGAAAAATGGTCACCCAACCTCAAGCTACAGCACAAAACATTATTTTCTATACTTTACGCTGACTTGGAGTATAATTGACTGGGACTGAATAACAGGTTTAGACCTCACATTGGGTCTAAAAGTCTGTGATACACTGATTATGAATTTAGAATAAATGATAAAATAATTATGTCTGAATGAATGATCAAAACACTAAGATGAGGGAAGGATGTCGAGGTTAGATGTGTTTTAATAGTTCTAGCTCACATAATATTGTACCAATTGTGTCCAGGTCCATCGGGTGTTCACTAAAGGAGCAGCAAACCTTGAAGGCACAATCCAAAGAGGAGACAGTATTCTGTCCATCAATGGCACAAGTCTAGAGGGAAAAACCCATGGGGAGGCAGTGTCCTGCCTCCATCAGGCCAGACTGTCCAACCAGGGCTTAGTTGTCATATGTAGAGACAAAAAGAGTAAACTAGGTGTCTTTGACAGACTTAATGTGACCAGTGAGCCAAAGTGTTCTCCAAGTAAGAAGCCTATGGAAACTAGAGAAGGTAAGTACCTGGGATGAATTGGTGGTCTCAATGAGAGGGAGGTAGCAGCAGAGCCTTGCTTGGTTTTGTGGGGGGGTTCTCAAAGATATTATCTGATATTTTGCGGTAAGGTTAAGAGAAATATGGGAATCCACAGGGGTAGAATGTTATTTCACACTGAAATACAAACAACAAAGAAGGCATATCATTTAGAATTTCAGAAAGATAAAGGTATCATTTGATGTAATAGAAAATTTCAAAAGGACTCAAGAAGTTATTTTACCAGCTTTTTCAGTTTTTATGAGAGACTAATTTGATTGTGAGTATATGTATGTATCATTTTTTCCCTCAATCATACTTTAATTTGGCATAAGAGATTCTGATCCACACTCAGTACCAATTGCTGGCAGTAATGAACCAATTGGTTATTTGAAAACTGAAAATAAAATATACGAAGAAAAAGAAAAATGCTTTAGGTGACAAGCCTTAATCAAATAGTATTGAAGCAAAGAGACAAAATTCTGGTGGTTTTTTTTTGTTTTTGTTTTGTTTTTTGACAACTGCCCCTAGATGGTGGTGCGGTAGTATTGCCACCAATTTGGACTGTAAACGGCAATGGGAACAGCCACAAATCCTTCTGACAACACGACTGAAAAGGAAAACTACAATTGGATTATATCATTAAAATAAAATTACTTGTGTGACAATAAACAGCTGGTCTTTGTGTTGAAGTTCAAGTGGGGGCTGTGCTAGCACTAAAGCTTATACACCTGCTGACTTTAAACTGTTCAGCAAAGCAGTAGTATTAATTCAATTTAGAAACTGAAAGCTCTTTGCCATACAAATCACATTCATTTCAATTGTAAATATTCATATGTCACAAAGGTAGAATGGGCTTGTTAAATACAGTGGTTAAAATCAGTTATTTAAGTTATATCTTATTTATATTTGTATGACAATGACAGCTAGTGATGGCTGACAAATTTCGTTAATAATTGATTTTTTGAATCTGTGGTTACTTTCAACCTGCTCCTGCCATTCTTCCTTGATTAACAAATATATAACACCAATCACGTAAAAAGAATAAACGATTATGTTCACAAAACATTTCCACAAGTGGTGTCAGACAGGTTTGATAGCCGTCTTCATTCCAAAACGTGTAAACCATCGCTCCGCAGCTTCCTGCTATTGTTGCAAAGTAATGACCAGTTAGCTATACATTTTTTTCACTGTAAGTTCTTTGCCTGAATTCCCATTTTCCAACTTTTTGCAGAAAAACTGCAGGAATTAAAAAAAAAAAAAAACCAAGCCCCCATAAATATTATAGCATTTGCTTGAATTTGTGTTGATTCTTACAAATTTCCTGGTGGGACTGATAATGTTGGATGTAAATACTCCGTCTCATTGACTATATATGTTTATAATATAATTCTCAGTGTTGAATATCTCTCAATTGTTGAATTTGCTCCAGATGGTGCTTTAGTGATAGAGCTTCACAAGACCTCTGTTGGCCTGGGCTTCAGTCTGGAGGGGGGAAAGTCATCGAGCCATGGAGACCGGCCTCTGATAATAAAACGCATTTTTGAAGGTGACATTTGCTTTATCAGCTGTTCAGAAATTGTAGGTTAAAAGTAAATACCTGTCTGTGCGCCTACTGTGACTCACAAGGCGCCATTTGTTTAAGTAAGCATGTTGTTGTCATGGCACATCATGGCAAGTCATTGGTACTGATCAAATAAGGGTGTTAATTACCATCTTGATTACTGACACAAAGAGGATGCAGTCTGTACCTAAACTCAGCTGACTCACATCCCCTCAACTGTTCTCTGCAGTGCTGTATTTACATGTAGAGTTTTGTTTTAGTTTGACAGTTGAGGCTACAAAGAACACAATTCAGTTGCATTTGATGGCATCTGAATTTGGATTTGACGGCACTTCAATCCAGGGATGCAAACTTGTCACCGTTTGGCAAAAATTGCTGTTCTTGAAATTTGTCATTCCAGCGAATTGTTTAGATCTAGACAAAACAAACCAAAATTAAAAAAACTCAAAAACAGTGTCTGACGGGTAACAAATCTGCTTGTATAACTGAACTGAGGGGGAGTGTAGTTTGGTGGTTTGTTCACTCTAAATGAGTTTGCACCCCTGTTGCAATCCCATCATACCTCTGCTTCATGTCAACCTTGCCTCAAGTAAGGCTTTGGTTAAACAGCCAGAGATCTTTTCTAAATTCATATTCCTTTGGCTGCTTTCTACCAAAAAAGCAGATCTGGGTCTTCCATTTGTGTTAGCACAATTCAGTTTAACAAACAGACACATACAGAAACTAAACCAAAATACTTAAAGGACGAGAGTCATTAATCGTCTATCACACTCTTAATCACTCTTAGTGAAAGAAAACTGCACCAGTTTCCCCTCTGTTCCCCTGTTTGATGAAAGGAAATTTAAATTCAGTATTTTTCCCTTTGTGTCTCTCAAAATATCAAAACAAAATGATGGCATATATCCTTGAGTATGTCTGAGCTGCTGTACTCTTCTACACCAGGAGGTGCTGCTGAGCTGTCAGGACTTATTGAAGTTGGTGATGAGGTCCTGTCCATCAATGGCTGTTCTCTGGAGGGCCTCATGCACCATGATGCCTGGAAAATCATCAAAGCCACTAATGAAGGGCCCAACTACCTCCTCATCCGCAAGCTTAACACCTGACTGTGGCAAAACCTCATGGGGGAGGGTGCTGTGAAACTGCCCCCTAAAACTTGATTTGGACAACAGTAGAAAAGAAGACAAACTTTTTTAATGGATTTCATTTTATTTTGTGTTTTGTCTTGTTAAATGTCTTTGTACCTAACAGATCAAAGTGACCATTGACTATTGTGGTGAATTATGGGTCCACCTTGGAACTTTTTTTTTTCTTTTCAGTTTTTTTTTTTTAATAAAGCCACTTTGTGAAAGAATCTGACGCTGGCTGTGGTTCTGGTTTCCGTGGCCATCAGCATCCCCCTGGTTTGATTACTACATTGTCTGGTTTGGGAAGTTTTTAACTGGAGCTGAATTATCCATATTCTTCAATGTGGAAGATTTGCAAAGTATAATTTTAATAACCATAAACTAAATGGCCAATCCCTGAGCTGGGTCTGATTCGCCACAGGTCTTTGTTTTGTGTCCACTACCTAAGACTTAGTTTATTCATTCATTCATTTTCTACCCCCTGGACAGGTCGCCAGTCCATCGCAGGGCCAACACACAGAGACAGACAGAGACAAAAAACCACTCAAACTCACACTCAGACCTACAGACAATTTAGAGTCACCAATTAACCCAAACGTGTGTCTTTGGACGGTGGGAAGAAACTGGAGTACCTGGAGGAAACCCACACAAGCAAGGGGAGAACATGTAAACTCTGCACAGAAAGACCCCAGACTGGGGAACCAAACCAGTGACGTTCTTGTTGTGGGGCAACAGTGCTAACCACTATGCCTAAGATTTGGTTTCAGCTCCCTATTACTTCAGAAGGCTCTGAGAAGCCAGTTTAAGGTGACCAACCGACATAGAAGCCACACACTATGTACCAATGCTTCACCATCACACATTAAGGTGATACTTAAAATTCTCAGCATCTGTTTTGACCATGGAATGTTTAATAATTATTAAACTTAAGTGTAA
The DNA here is from genome assembly GCA_034769265.1 of Remorina albescens. Taxonomy (NCBI): domain Eukaryota; kingdom Metazoa; phylum Chordata; class Actinopteri; order Carangiformes; family Echeneidae; genus Remorina; species Remorina albescens. The sequence continues at coordinate 3,964,892 of CM068485.1, forward strand.
TTATTATTAGCTTAAGTGTATATATGAACTCGCTTGTGAACTTATTGTAGTTTTTGTTTCACCAATAAGTCATGTATGAACCAATTTGGCAATGATTCTATTCTGTATTTGGGGATTTTCTATGCTTCATTTTCAGATTGGCACCAGAGAAGCTACTGGGGTTGGAGAGACAGACAGAAAAGTCATCACAGAGATTTTGCTGACATAATTTGTACAAGCATTCATATGAGCAGATATTTTACAATTAAAAGCAGATGCAGCAACAGCCAGACACCCACACTGATTACAATTAGTGTGCACTTGAAAGAAACGACCACACCTTAGTAAAGCCCAGAGACAGCTAAAAACCACTCAGTCCCTGCTCACATTGGGCAAGGGCAGGGTAGACTCTGGACAGGTCACCAGTCCATCACAGGGCCAACATACAGAGACAGACCATTCACACTCACACTCAGACCTACAGAGAATTTAGAGTCACCAATTAACCTAGACATAAATGTCTTTGGACTGTGGGAGGAAACCCACGCAAGCACACGGAGAACATGCAAACCACACAAAAAGGCTCCTGGCTGTGAGGCAACAGCACTAAACACTTTTGCCTTGCTGCCCAGTGCTTGTTACAGTAAGATACTCTAAATCACATGTTATACATATATACTTGGTATATATACAGCTGCTCACTAAGTAACACAGAGATTTACATGGAAAAGAAACTGTCCAATTATTCATTTCATGATGATCCAAAGCTTTCTGGTGCCCTTTTTGTAAAATTTGGGGGGAGATGGAGGAAAATGGGACAGGTGATGTCATGTTACAGGATCAAGCTTATAAAAGAGCACTTCGAACTGAAAAACCGCTCTGCAATATCATCTAGGACTTTTAAACTCAGTGTCATACCACTAAAAAGCTCCTCTTCAACAACAGCAACATGAGGTAAACCTCTTCGAAGTAAAAGAAAATCTAATTTACATAGAGTAGGATTTCACAAGGCCACTCAAGCAAAATTTAAAACGATACTCATTCATTCTGTATCAACGATTGTTTTAATCATTCATTAAATAAATCAGTTTATGTACGACACAATGACAAAACAATTGGAGCATATGTGACAGCCAGTAAAAACTGCTAAACATCTTAGGGGCTGTGGAAAGTTTGGAGTCTGGCTACAAAGATTGATTTGCAGTTCAGAGGTCTCAAAGGGGATGACGATGCTGAGGTCAGGGCTCTGCTGGTCAGTGAAGTTCCTCCACAACAGACTGGGAAAGCAGTTTCTTTATGGACGTGGCAGTGGTTAACACCTCATGTACACACGCACGTCACTTAACATGAAAATGATGAGGTTATTATACTTTGAAAGTTCAGTCTCCACAAATGATTTGGAAACATTGCAAACAGAGAAGAACAGACAATGAGAAACTTGTCTACCACAACCAGACTTTTCCACACACTAAACTTCAACTGCAGCAAAAAGATGTGTTGAGTTCAACCTAATGACCATAATTGCAGAATATCTCCAAGTTGTGCCAATTGGTGTAATTTGGAAATTTCAGATAAAGACAGCATAGAATTGCTTCACAATCAGTATAATACTTCACCTTTTCCTGTAATGAGTTAATGATTTAAGTGTAATAAGAGCTATGGAAACCTCTGCCATGTACGTCAGCAAATTCCACTCCATTGGCTAGAAAACAAAAAGTGTCCTCTGAGAGACTGGGTAGGTGTGTCATTAGCAACATATATTGATGTGCTACAATTAGTGGGAGGCTTCTAATTGAGCTGAGGATGTGACGCTAAGGTGAATGTTATTTTTTAATCCTCCAGAAATGAACCTCTGTCCTTTCTGTTTTCTGTCAAACTCCTCTCTCAACATTATTCCACATTAAGGACAAATCCTGCAGGTTGAAGACATAGAGGGACACCTGTTCTGGTTTATAAATACAGCTCCTATATTATGGTTACAATAATAGGCGCTTACACCTTAATTGGTTACCAAAATCACAAGAATAATGGTCATAGCTTGGTTGGGTTTAAATCAACTTTTAGGAACTTTGTTGTCAAAATTATAAAAAGTTATAAAGTAGTTAACTGTGTTTTTATCCGTTGTTATATCGTTTGTTTTGTTGACTGATACATCATGTCATGGACATGCTACAATATTGTCACCAAATTTTTTCCTTTGTTCCTGCCATAATCAGTACAGCCACAAGATGTCATCTAGAAACAAAACCTAATTACGGGTCATAATGAGCTTCTGCACAGATGACAAATGGGTGGGTGTTTAAATGGTTGTTGGGACAGTGTGAACTCTTCAGCTGCTCCTTAACTATGTCTGCTGTTCTCTGCTCATGAGGTTGTGGATAGTGGCTGGAAACTGCCTGTGGCTGTTGGAAATGAGGATTATGATGAAAGGACGAAATTGCTGCAAAAAAAAAACAGCCATTTGTCCTCTGTTATTGACACTGGCATTATAAACAGCACACAGTTATTTGATCCATTGTTCATGCAAAAAGAAAAAATTCCATCTTTAATTTGTGCATATTGTGATTCCCCTACCATTGAGAGTCCAGGTTTTCACCATGTTGTAATGAATCTGACCAGAGAAGCAACACTTCATGGTTTCACATTTGAGATTAAAAAAAGTGACATTTCAACAGTAAAGATAAAGATAGTAAGACTACACAGTCTAACAGCATACAAGCTCAAATACAGCATTGTATTGTGCAGGTGAAGAGGAAAGATCTGGGTTTAATTTGTGACACGTTAAATGTTACAGAACCTGTCACAGCTGTTTTGTTAGAACAAAATGTTGCCGTGTTGTGGGATCCCATCTCCCTACCTTGGAGGTAGTGTACCAGGGGAAACTGGGGGGGGGGGGTGGCAACACATGTTGAATTTCTCTCAGGTGGCTTCTAGCTTCTTGGCCAACCAAGGTTTTCTATTTTCAACTCACATTTTTCTGTTGGGAACATATGTGACCATTCAAAAATTACCATATCTGACTGATCATTCACAATATTTTTGAATATTGAGCTGTTACATCTGACCCTGGCTACAGAGGCAGTTGTAATACGGATTAGGGACCTTTCCAACATATAAATATACATTACATTTAATTGATTAGATTTTGCTTTTTGCTTTTTTTATTCTGTCTTCCTGGTTGGCAGAGTTTACCCAAGAGTGTGCAGCATGCTTGTCATCACTAACACGTTTCTTATTGGAAAAATGCGACTTTTTGCAACTGTCGCTTGTGTCATCTAACACGACTGACTCATCCCTGCAACAGCAGGTCCCCTTAGCCATGTCATCATCTCTCTCTCCCTGTCTCCCCTGCCTGGTTCCACTGTATCTACAGAAATATGAAGAATAAAAACTGTAGTGACGTTAAACCTGCAGACAATGCATTAGGTTGACTTGTGACTGCTTGCAGCACATCTTGTTGCTGGTCGTGTATTTGCAGTTTGTGTATCTGTTGGTTGTTTTTCTCTACTAGTCGTGTGCTGATTCTGTAGCTGTTGGTTGTGCATCTATTAGTTGCACACGTGTTGGTTGTGCACATGTTCATTGTGTATTTGTTGTTTACCTGTTTGTTGCTTATCCGCTGGTTGTATGTTTCTTGGTTGTTTGTTAGATGTATGATGGCTGCTTTTCTGTTGGTTGCTTATGTGTTGTGTATATGTTAGTCGTGTAGACAATGTCTTGTACATGTCTAATTCACACTGACAACTCGGACTCCGGCTCTGGTGAAGTGGCTCATTGTGAACTCAGCGGCAGTGTCCCTTTAAGAAGGAGGTGGGCAACGCTCTTATGACGCATTAGTGAGCCTGAGAAGATGCTTCAAAACTCCAGGCCGGAGCCAAATTGTGTGGTTAGTGCCGGGGAGGCTGGACGGACTTCCGAACCTCGTAGGTACTGCTGCGGGTGAATCCGGGGCAGGTTCAGGAGTCTTTAGGGGGACTCCGAGAGCAGAACAAAACGCGCACGTTGAGACAGATTCGTTACTTCAGCCAACTAATACAGTTGCTGACCATTAATCCTTGGAGTCGGCGGCGGGCTCGTCTCTCCGTGTGCCGCTGAATGAGCCCTGCCGAGTGGAGACAACTTAGTGAAAGAAGCACTGAAGATTCTCTCCAGCTCTGTCAGTCAGTTTATCTGGCGTGTCACTCGGGAAGTCCCATCATGTCACACACCAGCTCACAGTGTTTGTACTTTTTGATGCTCTTGAGCCCAGTTATGACAAACACCATCACCGAAGACATAGAGGTGTTGGTGCTGCTGCCACAGAATAACTCCTACCTTTTTTCACGTGCGAAGGTCGCTCCTGCGATCCGTTACGCACAGCAGCGGCTGCGGACAGATGGGGGTCAATTCTCCGGTTTCCACTTCAACATCCAGTTTGAAAACTCAGACTGTGTCAGTGATGCGCTGTTTCTGTTAGTAGATAGGTCGTGCGGTCAGAAGCCAGACCTGATTCTGGGTCCGGTGTGCGAGTACGAGGCGGCGGCGGTGGTGAGATTGGCATCCCACTGGAACATCCCGGTGATCTCAGCAGGTGCCCTGGCTGCGGGCTTCGGCAACAAGAACACAGAATACTCCCAGCTGACCCGCATCGCTCCTTCTTACGTCAAGATGGCAGAGACCTTCACCGCGATGTTCGGGCACTTCACATGGAAGAGCGCTCTGCTTGTCTACGAGGACGACAAGCTGGAGCGGAACTGTTACTTCACTCTTGAGGGGGTCTATCACCTAATGGCAGACTTTAACATTAAGACATACGCGTTACACCAGGATGAGCGACTGGACACTGACCATATCCTCCAGACCATCTATGACACTGAAGGTAAAACAGCCTAAATTTAGCCTTCCGCAACCGAAATTCATCTGAAGGGATGTAAACCCCCTCAGCATTGTTACCTAGGTCTGTAAAATGCTATTAATATTTTTGTTAGGTCACTGCAGCTGAATCATTTGACCAGTTGATCATCAGTAAAAGAGTCCGCAGGTTCAAGAGTCTGTTTATTTGGTGTCTTAGTCAAAGACTCTCGTTCTCTGGACCTGAGCTCATTCTAATTGTCGGTTGATTGATTGTGTCATTAACAATTATTCCTATTATGAGTTAATCTGTCAATTATTTTCACAGCGTTTTCAACTATCTTTAAAAGAATAATTCTAAATAATACTCAAAAATATATAAAATGTCTGTCTCCACACCTCAGGGAAATAATCCCATAAAGCAAAAAGCAAATTCAGGTAGGGGCACAAGATCGTGTGTTCTCGTCTTTTAATCGCAGGATAACCATAAAGTCAACTGAATTAGTGGTATTAAGGTCACTATTGTTTCCAGAATTCTCAGGACGGATAAAATTTTACTCGAATTCCAAATGGAGATATGTGCATTAAAGGTCGATGTAAAGGTAGGTGGCCTCGTCTTATCTAATTTTAAAGATGGTCCTGGTTTTATATAATGTAGCCAGTCCACAGATAAATGTATATAGCCTGTATCCAGACACTGAATCTTTAAATCATCTGTCAGGATTTAGGTAACTTTGTGATGTCACAACAAAGCAGTCATCAGTTCCAGCCAAGCCCCAAACCCTCCCCCTATCCACACCCCTATGCCCCTATCCACCTGAAACATCTTTGCAGGATATAGTTTCTCTGAGCATTTACTCAAAATAAAAAAGATTAAAATTGTTTTTGTTCTCAAGTTGCATGTTGCTTTAGAAGTAAGTGTTAGACCCATGGTGTCTTTGTGTGGTCAGCTTCCTCAATAGGTAGACATGGGAAATATTGCATTAAACAGATTAATACAGACCACCTAAGCCTCAGATTAGTTTCAGTGGAGTGTAGGGCTTCATTGGCATCCGGACACTGTGTTTTGTACTGATGGTCATTTGTGAGACACAATGTGCTTCCTTTGGCTGTTGATAACACTGCTGTAATGTCTGTGTGTGGATTTGATTGAAAAATCATGGAGGAAGAGACAGAAGAAAAAAGTGAGGGGCAAAAAAAAGACACATCCCTGAGGAAATAACTATATAAATAACATAATATATATTTCCAAAGTTTGGGATCGCTACAAATTGAAATGAAAAGAAAAGGTAGTTGAGGGGCCCTATTGTAAAACGGGTTAGCTTCTCATAATAGCACCTTGCCAATGCTGCACCACCTCAACAGAAAACATCTGATCTGTGTTTTTCTCTTAAGAAAATGTTCTTTAAAGCCGAGAAGAGTGTAATATAGCACTCAAATGCATTAAGTGGGTTTTCTTTTCCATAGAAATGCTTTTTGATTTTCAAAATAATTTTTTCTCTTAAAAAATATGCTAGTGGAACTGCTTTGTATTATTGCTCTTAAATAAAGCAAAAATAAGTCAAAGGAAAATTTTTCAGTGTGCAGTATTTCTTATCTGATTACTTGATAAATCGTCATAATAATCATAGAATGCCCAAATTACTAAAATAATCGATAGCTGCAGCTGTAGTTGAGTGCATTTGGATGCCCATCATTTCCAATAATCAGAATGGATCAGTATGGTGAAGAGTGATTGCACAGGCTAGTAGAGATGGTGAGAGAAGGAAATATCAGAGACTCAGCCATATGAATGACCCTCAGTGAAGTCCAGTGTCCAGTGAGACCTTTCACGTTAGGAGTTGTGTTCATGCTTAATCTCCCAATTTTGACCGACAAGGTGTCAGCTTTAATTAGCCCTGCTTGTTGTCGTAACTTGACAGGATTGGTTCCTTAGGTTAGTTCTGTGAATCTTTGTTTATAAGATGCCTCTGCTCCTCAGTATTTGAAAGAGGAAATAGCCAGTCATCCTGTTTTATTTAAGTTAATAAGACTAATCACTTGACCTTCATTAGAAGATCTTTATCTTTTTGCCTGAAATCAATAATGCTATTTTCTCTAAATGACAAATCCACCACAGAAACTAAGTTACTATACCAGTTTAGTTTAACACGAATGCACATGTCCAACACATTTGATGTGTTGGACCTGAAAAATTACCCCTCCTGTTGGGTTTTATTCTTTTCAGGGTGTTTGTACATCAGCTCCTCAGCTTTAATGATCAGCTTTGTTGAAATCATCTGCTTCTATTAATTGGTGGTTACGTCAGATCACCTCATATCACAGGAGATGCTGGTGTATAAATTAGCATATATTACACATTCTAAATGCTGAAAGAGCACCTGATGGGGAATAATTAGTATTCCCAGCATGTCAGGTGCTTAACTGAGAGGTTTGAAGGAGTTCAGCAAAATTGAGCAGCTTTTCAGCTCAACTGAGCAGTGTTAGAGGGACGAGCCACCCATCATCAGCAGCTCATACAGACACAGATACTTGTCCATAAAGCAGTGTGATTATACAACGATTTTCTTATTTATTTTACCAGCTCTACACAGGGAAGGATTAAATGAAAGATTTTATCTATCTATTTATCTATCTATCTACAATGCCTATAAAAATGTTTCAACTTTTTATTGCTTTTACAAATGAAATCATGGTCAATATAATTTGGTTTTTTTGACAAGCATTTTCACAAAAAAAACCCCCAAAACAAAACATTTTTATCAGAAAGGAACCTGCTTTTTTACAAAATAATGTTGATTAATTAAAATGATATACGGTAAAGTAATTATTCACCCCTTTCAGGTCAGTATTTAGTAGATAAACCTTTGGCTGCAATCACAGCACTGAGTCTGTGTGGATATGTCTCAATCAGGCTGACACATCTAGACACTGCAATTTTTCTCCATTCGTCCTTGCAAAACAGCTCAAACTCTTTCAGGTTGCTTAGGGATCGGTTGTGAACAGCTCATTTCAAGTCCAGTCACAAATTCTCGATTGGATTGATATCTGGGCTTTGACTTGGCCACTCTGGAACATTCACCTTGTTGTCTTTGAACCATTTCTGTATAGCTTGGGGTTGATGTGTTGCTTGAAAATCAGTCTTCTCCCAAGTCTTAGTTCTCCTGCAGATTGAATCAGATTGTCCCCCAGGTTTTGTCAATATTTTTCTGCTTTGATGTACCCTCAGAGCATGATGTTGCCACCACCATGCTGCACACTGGAGATGGTGTGTTTGTGGTGATGTGCAGTGTTGTGTTTGGCGTTCACCAAATATAGAGTGTAGTCTGATGGCCAAAGAGCAAAACTTTTGTCTCATTTTTGTCTCATCAGACCAAAGGACCTTTTTCCAATTGACCTTAGAGTCTCTCACATGCCTTTGGGCAAGATTTCATGTGAGCTTTTTTCAACAGTGGCTTTATTTTTGCCACACTCCCATATAGCTTCAACTGGTGAAGAACCAAGGCAACAGTTGCTGCATGTACAGTCTCTCCCCTCTGGGCCACTGAAGCTCTTCACTCCTTCAGAGAGGTCGTAGATGTCTTGGTGGCCTCCCTCACCAGTCTTCTTCTTGCCCAACCACTTAGTCTGTGAGGACGGCCAGCTCTACACAGATTTAGACAAGTGCCATAGTCCTTCCATTTCTTAATGATGGATTTAACATTTAACTGAACTCCATAAGATGCCCAGTAAGTTGGAAATCTTCTTGTAGCCATCCCCTGTATTCATTCATTCATTCATTCATTCATCTTCTACCGCTTATCGGTTTCCGGAGGGCGAGGGTCGCCAATCACAGGGCCAACACATAGAGACAGAGAGAGACGAACAACCACTAACACTCACACTCAGACCTACGGACAATTTAAAGTCACAAATTAACCTAAATGTGAATGTCTTTGGATGGTGGGAAGAAACCCACCATCCAAAGACTGCACAGAAAGGCCCCAAGCCCGGGAACCGAACCCACAACTTTCTTGTTGTGGGGCAGCAGTGCTAACCAATATGGTGCCATGCTACCATTTCTTGTATCATAGTTTTCAATTATCTTTTCTCTGAGCTCCTTGGGTTAGGGTTAGGGTCTACAAGTTGCAATTGTAGTAGGAATACTGATGAACCATGTATATATGTGTATATATGTATGTGTGTCTATCAGAGTAAACATAACTATTTTTCACGTTTCATCATGTGCTCACGCACTTGAATGTAATTAAGCTGCCAAAATTATGTCTTTCCCTTAGCCATGCCCTCTATTAGCACAGTTTGTCTGCTCATCTGCTGGTTTTCCAACAGATTGTTTTTGTTTGTTTGTTTTTTGTTGTTGATTATTTATTATCTATGTTGTTGTACATCAAGAGTGCACAGGTGCAGTAGTGTAGTAGTACTAGGTAGGGTGAGAATTTGGCATCAACAGCACAAATCCTACAGAATACTATCACAAACATTACCGCATTACACTCAGTTCAGTCACACTGATACTTTAAAACATACTCCCCTGTGCCATATCTCAAACTGCTGCCACCACACTGAACATGACCAACAGATGGGCCAATCATAGAGGTGAATAGGGATAACAGGTTTATTAACTCCCTGCCTGAAGGCAGAAGGACAGAGGATATGTTGATAAACCCTCTTACTGAACACTAAGTGTCATTACACTCAGCCACCTACTTATAACATGGAAGTGAAAGTTTGGTCTGAATTATGAACTTGTAGCTTGACAGTTCAGGCAAAAGACATCTGATCACCGTGCTTTGTCTTGTGGTTTAATCTAGAAAAACATCACATTTCACCTATATTGTGGTTATTACCTGTGGTTTGATGAGACCATGTACAAAAAATGATACCTTAAAAATGGAATCAGCAACTTATAATTCATACAGCATTCATTCATTCATTCATTCCTCTTCTACTGCTTATCCGTTTCCGGGTCGCAGGGGGTGCTGGAGCCAATCCCAGCTCACATTGGGCGAGGGCAGGGTACACCCTGGAAAGGTCGCCAGTCTATATAGCAGGGGCAAAATACAGAGTCACACAAAGATGAACAACTGATCACACTCACACTCAGACCTACGGACAAATTACAGTCGACAATTAACCTAAACATGTATGTCTTCCGACTGTGAGAGGAACCGGAGTACCTGGAGGAAACCCACGCAAGCATGGGGAGAACATGGAAACTCCGCACAGAAAGGCCCCAGGCCTGGGAACCCAACCCGCGACATTCTTGTTGTGAAGCAACACCCCTAACCACTATGCCGATGTGCATTTATGCAGCACTTACTTGAAACAAAATAATAAAAAATACTACATGCCTTAGAATGTACTGCTGCAGTACACAGCAATGCACCAGTACCTTTGAGTAGTTAACATAATATAGTTTAAAAAGTAACATGTTATGTGACATCTTAACTGTCATTTTGTGTGTTTCAGATTGACAAAGTTCATGACTTAGGTTTGAAGCTTACTTTGTAGTATTTTTGTAGACTTAGTCTCTTGAAGTAACTAAGCTTTTGACATGTTTTTTCCTTGTCACCCAATGTTGTTCTAGCTGCAGCTGCAGAATTACAGTGCATACATTGTCAAGGTAAAGAATCACAAAGTTGTCAGTGATTTTATTGTTTGTTTCCTGGTGTGTAGATCAAAAGAAATGCATTTGTTTTCTCTGGTACCACAAAAACTCAGTAGAATAGTCAAGTAAACCATCACTTTAACTCGATGACAACCACCATGTTATCATGGTGATCTTAAGTATGCCCTACCAAGACTGAACCCATCCATCTTCATCTTCTACCGCTTTTCCATTTCCGGGTCGCGGGGGTGCTGGAGCCAATCCCAGCCAACGTTCTGGGTGAGGGGCAGGGTACACCCTGGACAGGTCACCAGTCCATCACAGGGCCAACACACAAAGACAAACAGAGACAAACAACCACTCACACTCACATTCAGGCCTACAGACAATTTAGAGTCACCAGTTAACCTAAACATGCATGTCTTTGGACGGTGGAAGGAAACCGGAGTACCCGGAGGAAACCCACGCAGACAAGGGGAGAACATGCAAACTCCGCACAGAAAGGACCCAGGCCGGGAACCAAACCCGCAACCTTCTTATTGTGGGGCGACAGCGCTAACCACTGTCCACCATGCTGCCCAAGGCTGAACCCATCATTCCTAAAGAAAGTCACTACTACCTGCAATTAAGAATTTCCCAAAGTAACTTCTTAAGTAATAATGGCTATTCCCAGTAAGTGCCTTGAATGTTGGATGCAGAACTAGTCTTAGACATAGAGTTTGTACTTATGCAGATAGGCATTGAGTTTGTTACCAGTCTCTTTCTCCCTGTTGGGTTTGCAATTCCATTCTGGTAAGTTCCCTACAGGATCCTACAATGGGCCTTGTCAAGGGCACTTACCACAGAAACCTGGCAATGTGACAACCCAGAGTATAATCTCTTTCAGATCTTGCAGGGATTAATCTCAGGCAATGAGAAAAGTGTTAGAAATATTTGAAACAACTTAAACACAACATCAACATCCCAAGATGATATGCCTCCTCCTCCCTTGGAGTCACTCAAATAAAGATGCCTGTATCTTTTAAGATGCTTCAACACAAGACTGCTGCTTTATATTAGGACAACCAATTGTGAAGTTGAGATGTTTTCTCAAATCAAATAAATTTTTTATTTCTCCAACACCTGATGATAACAAAGTTGCTCCAAGACACTTTACACATAGAGCAGGTCTAAACCAAACTTTTTATTGAATTATTAAAAGAGGCCCAACACATCCCTCTATGTTCAAGCGCCTGTTAACAGTGGCATGTAAATACTGGCTTTAAGAGGCAGAAACCTCAGCCAGAACCAGACTTAGTGCGAATGGGTTTCTGCCTCAACCAGTTGGGTTTAGAAGGAGTGAAAGAGAGGGGAGGGAATGGGAGAGAGAGGGATAGAAAGGGACCTAATTAAAAATAACTGACAATAGTGCTGATTAATAATGGAAGTTAAAGATAAATGTGATAAACTGTGTTTATGCTCATGCTTGCATTGCACTAAATGTGAAATTGTGATTCCTAGCTTAGACTCCAGTCTAGAGATAGAATTTCTAGGAATGATCAGAGAGGAAGAGGATGTCTTTTTGAGCACCATGAATTCCTACTCATAGTTGTTGACCAAGGCAGTTTGCATGTTCTCCCCGTACCTGTGTGGGTTTACTCCAGTTTCCTCCCACAGTCCAAAGACATGCATATCTTGGTTAATTGGTGACTCTAGGTTAACTGGTGGCCCGTAGGCGTGACTGTGAGTGTAGGTGGTTGTTTGTCTTCGTCTATGTTGGCCTTGTGATAGACTGGTGACCTTTCCAGGGTGTACCCTTCCCTTGCAAGGAGAATTGGCTGGGATTGGCTCCAGCATCCGCCCTACCCAGAAACAGTTAAGCAGTACAAAATGAGTGAGTGAGATCGAGTTGTTGATCAGTACACTGAGCAATAAAGTTAATCAGGTTAATCAAAATCCCATCAGATCATGGATCTAAATCCCTTCTTGGTGATAAAGCGATCAATTATAGGCTACCCATTACTTTGTATTAAAATAAATGGTTTTGATTATGTCACCAGCCAGTGGCTTGGCTTTCTCAAACTGAAATCGACATCAACCTTCATAGTAATAAATATTATTTAGTATGCAATATTCATATTATTTAAATATCATCATAATCATCGTCGTTGTCATTATTATCATAAAAAAAAAACAATACTGTCTTAGAATCTGTCAATCTGAACTATCTCTTATTACCTAGTTATCTGATGCACACATTTTACTGTTTGCCCTGCGAGTCCACACTGACAAATGTACTGTTGTACATGAGATGAAGACTCGGTGTGAGATTTCAGCATACCATATGCTCATATACAAATTGGTAAATGTCAGACTTTCTGACATGCCCCCCCCCCCCCCCCCCCCGCAAATTACGTTCCTGCTAGTGTGGTGCATTTCTTTACATCAGGCCACAAATCTTTTGAAATAAGAAGGTTCAACACCTATTCTGGTTTCCTCCCACCATCCAAAGACATGCATGTCTAGGTTAACTGGCGACTAAATTTCCTGTAGGTCTGAGTGTGAGTGTGAGTGGTTGCTCGTCTCTGTCTGTCTCTGTATGTTGGCCCTGCGATGGACTGGCGACCTGTCTGGGGTGTACACCACCCTCCCCCAGAATGAGCTGGGATTGGTTCCAGCACCCCCCCGAGACCCGGAAACGGAAAAGCGGTAGAAGATGGATGGATGGATGGATGGATGGTTCAATGCCAGGGTTGTGTTTCACAAAGTGTGTAAGTGGGCTTCTGAATCTCATCTCTTTATCTATACGTCTTACCTGTCAGGGTTGCAGGGGGTGCTGAAGCCAATCCCAGCTGACACTGGGCGATTGTCTCTGAATGTCTCTCTAGACTGGTGTAGCAAACAACCATTCACACTCACATTCATACCTACTGGTAGTTTAGAGTCGCTAATTAACCTAAATGTGCATATCTTTGGACTGTGGGAAGAAGTTGGAGTACCTGGGGGGAACCCACTCAGGCACAAGGAGAATCTCTATCTCATCCAAACTCTACACAGCAAGGCCCCAGGCAGAGGGGGCCAGAGAGCTTGACAGACTCCTATTCTCTATGAAGAAAATTTAAATGATTAAAAGGTCTCTAGTCAATCTGAAGACCCTGTGCTACAGATTAATCTGTGCCTGTGTCCACTTACTCATCCACAGCTATCTCTACAAAACTGCTTGTACAACTGGTAAGAAGTATGAGGTTCACACATTCAGATTCAGTATAAAAATTTTTTTTATGGATCTGCATTGGTGGTGGTTTAGCCATCTCCTGTATTCATTCATTCATCCATTCATCTTCTACCGCTTTTCCGTTTCTGGGTCATTGGGCGTGCTGGAGCCAATCCCAGCTCACATTGGGTGAGGGCAGGGTACACCCTGGACAGGTCACCAGTCCATCGCAGCTGAAATATCGTGTATTATTTTATTCTTCTTTCATTGTATTACTAAATGTGATCCATTTAAAGACAACCAAGAGACTCAGTAGCAAACAATAATAATTATAATGATAAGTAAACTTTATACAGAAAGAATTTAGGACCGAGCAAGTACATCCTAATATATAGAATACAAAATGTAGAAATCATACCAATCCAAATAACGTTTGAAAAAAGGCTATAAAAAGAGTGTGGACAAAAGAAAGCAGACATTTGGTGGGAAAAAGACATTAGAAAAGTGATACATGTACAGATGTAAGGTATTTTAGCTATTTTTCCCACATTTTCTTGTGTTTCTCATGTTACAACTTAATATAATTCCCATCCTACAGATTTCTATAAATTTCAATCCAGTCGTCCATGGTAGGTGGTTCTGGTTTTAACCACTCTCTCTTAAGGGCTTTCGAGCCACCAGCACTTAGAATTTGAATTAAACATCCATCCAGAAAATAACACTTTATATTGGACTGCAAATGTAGCCTCCAGTTCAAATGGAATGTTGACCTGTGACATTTGCCACAGAAAACACACACTCTCTGCAGCAGGTTTGATATAGTGTCTCTTTTGAGCTAGAGCAACAATCTTAAGATATTTTTACCACAAAACTTGCCACAAAGCTAAGCTTTGTTGTTCAGATTCACCCATTTCTCTTCCATTATACTGAAGATTTCTTCCTTTTTGTATTTTGTTTTTTATAGTGAATTTAATTTTGTTGTAGTCTTGTTGTAGATTGTCTGTGTTGTTGAGGTCAGAACATATACCCTTATGGAGATGTTTATTCAGTCATTTTGACTTACTTTCCTTTTCAAATTGATTCATATAATGTTTGAATTGAAGGAACTCTTCAAAATTATCATTTTCAAGGTATGCTGGTTTTCCAGATTTCGAAAACAAGGACCCTTGATGTGAAAAAAAGTGCACCTATCATCAAGTCTTGATCCATCCATGACTTAAATCTTACATTCACCCTATAAAGTCAAGGTCATGCCATCTCAAAACTTAGATAACAGTTTGTTTGTTTTTTATGATTTTGGGCTATTACTTTGTTCAGCAGTAGGGTTAATAGCAATAAATAAATCCATGTATTTCTCAAACTAGTTAGGTTATTTAAAATCTTATTTCCCCATTTTCAACATACACACACTGCAATCTCTTTCCACCTACTTAGGTATGCATGATTACCCCAACATTTTAAAGATATTAAATGAGCTGCAATATAGTAATGTTTAAACATGGGATTTCTACCCCTTTTTTGCCTCTAGACTTTGGTTGGCTTAAGTGGAACAGATTGAAAGAGACACTGAAATCTCTACAAAATATTCTTGACAGATACAATTCCCTGAACCCTGACTGAAATATACCATCAGCTACTGAAGGAGTGTCATCAAAGTTTGGTACAGATATTCATTCTCCTCAGTGAATCAAGCTCAGTCACACATTGGTTCCCACAGCTCTTTCTGTGGGAAGAGAAAATTTTAACCTAAAATGTCAACATCTACTACATGGATTGAGAGAAGATGTTGGTCAGGTACTCCAGACCAAATAACCACAAAGGAATCACGCAAGCCACATAGTATTTAGCCCAGAGGATTACTGTGCAAATGTTCAGCCAACGCACCCAGTCACATGTAATATAAGTACATATATTGAATTTCCATATTTGCATATAGCAGAGACTCACTGGTCTCAACACAGCTATTAGCTTCCTTTACCTGACAAATTAGGTTAGGCCATAGATGCAGAGAGAAGATTAACCCCATAACAGTTTATAGGT
This sequence comes from Remorina albescens, assembly GCA_034769265.1. NCBI lineage: Eukaryota > Metazoa > Chordata > Actinopteri > Carangiformes > Echeneidae > Remorina > Remorina albescens. Next base: position 3,980,542 of record CM068485.1, read on the forward strand.
GAGATATGTCATGGTTAGTTAAAATCTCATTAAATAGTTTGGTTGATTTGCTGACAAAAATTCTCCCAATGTCTGTGGTAGCTGACATGGCAGTCAAACACAAGTGCTCCACAGCATCACAAACAGGAAATGAGTACTGCTATTGACAATAAACCACCAAAAAAATGAAAACAATTGCAATGTATTTCTCATATGGTTACAGCTTCAATTTCAAGCATGCTTGCATTCACTTTGATCTCTATAGAGTTACATTTGTTTCTTTATTATTCACTCAAATAGAATAGGTTTGCAACCAAAAAAGAGATTTGAGAGCAAAAGAGAATAGGTTGCAATCAAAAAAAAAAAAAAGATTTGAAAACTTTTGAGAGCAGTTTTCTTGAACTTCAATAAAAAAAATGTTTTAAAGTAAAATCATATGATCATTTGCTTATAGATCAATCCTCTTTGCTTCCAAGTGGAAAGGGACAAACACCATGCTTCTGCAAGCCTGCTGACTGGCATTAGCAACATGCATGTGAATACTTTAGAGTATAATAGATTTGTTTACAGTGCTGCTGTTGCGCTCTTCTGCTCTGTCTTATCTGTTGTGTTCTGACATTGACACTGGCATTATGACTCCTTACTTATAGGAAACATTTCAATTTCAAAGAGCAATAGAGTATCACCTTAACTCCCGGTAGCTCATAAAACAAGGGAATTGTGGGTGTAATGGATGGCGTAGCCCGCTCTGGAGCCAAGTCTTCTCTCATCCATCAGTGTTGGCCCCGCCCATTAAGTGCTGCTGAACTCGCAAGCAAAACTTTATAACTTGCAAGCAAAGAGGACTGATTTGCCAGCAAGTTTTTACTTACAAACATTATTTTTGGTTCAAGTTCAACAAATATGCTCTCAGAACAGTTACATATTTTTTCTTTTTTTTTTTATTGCAACATATTCTCTTTTGCTCTCAAATCTCTTTGTTGGTTGCAAACCTATTCTATTTGATTGAATAATAAAGAAACAAATGTAACTCCATAGATTTCAAATAAAGTGCTGAAGATCTGGGGCAGCGTCTACTTTGTTTCCAAGAAACAAATCAAGTAGAAGGTACCCACAAAAAATGATTTATGATAATGCAGAGTTATTATTTAAGGCAGACATGATCTCCTTATAGTAATTAACAGTATCTGTTCAGCTCCATTTATCTAGAGGGTTATTGAAGGTGACTGTTGGTCCGCCACCAGGTCTGCAGAGATACAGCCTGAGGCTGCACATGTATAACTGCATTACAGAGGAACATGTGGCTGTGATGAGTGATGTGACGTCATCAGAGCAAAATCAGTTTCAAATGAACTCAGATTGGAGCGACAATATGAAAAGTATAGTTTCTGTGGATGGTGATGTCAGTATTGGCATCATTTCAACTAACAAGTTACCGCAATGCCACATTACCCAAATGTAATGTTGTGATCAGTTTATTTAATGAAACAGAATTCCTTGAAATAAATTTTGAATTCAGACTTGGAGCCACATTCATGTCAGAGCTGCAGTATATTTATGTCATTACAGTACTTTATTTAACTGCAATTCTATTCAAACCATGAGAAAATTTTGTTGATTTACATAAAGGCTCTAAAAAGGCAGGTTAACATCAGAGAACGCTGCTGGTTTAATACACTTCAACCAAAGAGCTTTTGTAGTCTGGATATGAACCTGGACTCTGATGGGACAATTCTGCTCTCTCCAAATGACAATTCATGTCAACCACTTTCTGGTGCCTGAATCAGTTAGTAAACATTGTGCTTCATGATGTAGAAGTGGTTGATTCTAGTTTATCCCAGCTGTCCAGGGCCACGTACATCTGTTTTTATGAGGAGGCAGAAAACATGCGTCCTTCATTCGTTCATTAGCTTTTAAATCAGGGTGGAACATTACGCACACATCATGTAGACATGGTTATACCCATAGGGGAGTTTAGGGTGTAAATTATTGACAAATGCTTAGCTAGAGATGTTCTGAATTAGTGATCTTGTATCAGTGATCATTATGTCACGCTCATCTGGAATTATCTATCTGCCTCTGGATTCCCAACCTGATGAGGCAAAAGCATAAATGAGGGCTAGATTTATGGATTAATAAACCCACTAAATCAAATGCTTATATATAATAATTTGAAGGTGTGAGATAATATATTTGAACTTGCACATTTTCATTCAACACTGGTCTTAATTCTTACTTGCATCCACTTCTTCCTGATTTCATTTTCTCCCTGCTTGCAAAAATTCCCTCAGTGCTTTGCACAGCGTTTTATACTATTAACCCCAATATTACAACATGAGAGTGACAGGAGGGAAAATGAAGCACCTCTTTCATGATTGGTCCATTTCTAATGTTAATCCTCCTGAGACATGCACTCCCATCCTGAGTCTGTATGAAGGCTTTGTGTTTGGAGAGAACTCCCCTTGGGTTCCTGCATAGTTGCAAGTCAATGACTTGCTCTTACCCTACAACCACAAATGTCTTAAGGCACAGACTGAACAAACAAACATACAAGGACAATAGTGTTAATACAAACAGGGAGATTTTCAGTCACCTCATCCTGTAATCTTTCAGTCCGTTTGACAATCAGTGATATCTGTGTGTGAAGGTTTGGCTCCACCCAGCTGAGCGATGTTTTAATTTTTTCTCTTTATCCTGTTCACTTTTGACAGACAGATCCAACAACCTTGTTTTGCAACTAGTTGCAGTACAAATTTCCACAACAGACCCTTATTTGCATATGCTCCAGCTCTTCAAGTTTATGACCAACAAGGGAACTTGTTTTGAGTTACTTTGTAACATGCATCATTGCCTAAGCAAAAACAAAAATCCAAAAGTTTAAAATGTTGCTGGCTGCAAGTGCTGCCCCATGGAATGGCTTGCAAAGCATAGACAGGGCCAGTAGTGTGTGTAGAGCCCAGTGTAATTAAAGGGTGCTATAGTGCTGGCAGGACTGAGGTGAAGTTTGTCCCACTGACTCGAGGGATATTTCAGGAGGTGTGTTTAAGTGACAGAGTTGTGAGGAATGTTCCAGCGAGACTCTGAATCTTCCTTATTAACAGAGGTGGTGGGATTACTGTATTTTCAGTTGCAACCCTTGTTTGCTTAGGTCCTTGTTGTATGTGAAAAAAGGGCACCTAATTTTATTTCAACCCAATGAAAGAAATTTTTACATAAAATCAAATTTTAAAGCAAACATCTTGTCCTACTACATGACTTTCAGTGAATGTATAGTTTCAGTACTACAGGATTTCTGTTAACATGGTTAGCCACGTCACTATAGTGTGCCCTCCCTCTGAGACCTGTTTGGAAAGACATGTATAAATAAAGGGAAGATTATAACTATGGAGGTTAACAGCATTTGATACAGTCTAACCCAAATACATTGTATCATCACTATGACTATCATCAATTACAGTATATTAATATTTTTTTTAATGGAATTGCATTACTGAAGTTTATGATTTTTATTAGAATTTTTATTGTGTTATTCTAATATATATTTATCTGATTGAGTTTGATTCATCGGCACAATGTACAACAAATGAAGCAGTGGAATATTTGTACAGCAGATATTGACATAATCAAATATATACCCATGCCTCCGTATAATTCTTGTAAAATAATTCACAAAGGCAGAGTGATCAGGCTGATACTCTAAAGAACTACTGGTTGAATTTATCCAACTCCTCTAGATGAACCAAACTAGTGGATACGAATAATAATGATCAACCATTGGGATCATCCCATTTATTGACACAAAAAAAACCCAGGAAAAATCCCAAACAAACTAAATCATGTCCCTCCTTTAATAACAGGAATTACAATTGATAACACAAGTAGACATATTTGTGCGTATAAGTATCATGTGAAAGAGTAACATTTTAATGTTTTTTCTTTATTTATGGTTCTGCAGAGGTACATTGTTATTGTGTGTGTCCTCTTTCGACTTTTTTCCCTATTCGGGGATGCCACAGCAAGTCAGCTTGACTTGCATGATTAGATTTTGGCTACAGTTTTACACCAGAAGCCCTTCCTGATGCAACCCTCCCCATTTATTCAGGCTTGGGACCGGCACAAGAACACGGGTTTGCAGGTGCCCTTTGGCTGGGGTTTGGTTCAGCTTCGGGAAATCGAACCCCAGTCTTGCATATGACAGGCGGAGACACTGTCCACTATACTAGCATGCATTGTACTGGTGCTGCTCTGACTTTTAAAGATTTTCATTCTAAGTATTCTATATAAAAAACACAAATTATTTTTAATGCTTTGTTTATATGGAAGTATGGAAGGAATATGGACTCTTTGTATGAATCAATGGGTTATTTTTTAGACACTATAGCATGTTGAGTTTGATGGTTGTCGTATCCTAACACTTTCATTCATATGGACGCAGTGGTTGTATTTATAAAAATTAACTGAAGCAAGTAAAGGAAAAGACAAAGACTGTGATAAAATCAAAAAGACAAACTATTGAACCACATTTAAATGGACCAAAAAACAAATTATCTTTTGGATTTTTTATTAATTTAACTCATAGGCCCAGATAGTTGATGCATAGACATGAAACACATATTGTTATAATTCAATGTGATCTTTACTTCCTAAGGATATCATTATCTGTGGCATGTATTGCAGATAAACATCCATAAATTTGCTTTGACATCATGGAAAAACAACAGCAATGATAGTTGTCTGCATATTTATCGCTACACTGCAAAAAGGAAAAGATTAGAAGCCGCAAAGGGTTCCTGCAGTTAGGACTAAGTCTTTGTGTTATGTTCTCCATGTGGTGAGACACCGGGACTTCAACACATTGTATTTTTAGTGGTGTTAATTTGAACTCACACATACTGAGTTAATACATCAAAATGAATTTTTTTGTGTCATCAACAATTGCTATTTGCAAATTAATCCCCAAGAATCCAACCGAGCATTAGTTTGTCATTGGTCTGATTTTTTTTATTTTGGGGGTTTATAAACTTTCCATAATTGATCTTTCAACAATATTTATTTATTATTATCAACTTTTTGAAATGTCAGAAATAATCTGATGAACTTTATGAAAACTTCCCCACCATGATCAAATGAACATTGTTTCTACAGAGACTTTTATTCAGAAATATTTATGAATACTGTTGACTGTGATGCTGTAACATTTCTGTCTGTCGTTTTCCTGCAGTGGTGATCATGTGCATGGGAGCAGACAAAATACGAGAAATCATGCTGGCTGCTCACAAACAGCGATTGACCACTGGCAGTCACATGTTCTTTAATGTTGAACTTTTCAACGCCTCTTCTTATGGTAAAGTTAATGTCACATTCATTTTCAACTGAAGAACGAATGTAAATATTTTAATTACTGAATAAGCCTTAGGCTGTATTTTGGGCAGAGCCTATTAAGCTTTAGGTATCTGTTCGTCTGAATCTGATTTTGTTAGCAATCTTTCTGTCTTCTTCTGTCACTGTTTCCAGGCAATGGCTCATGGAAGAGAGGCGATGAATATGACAGTGATGCACGAAAGGCGTATGCATCTCTGAACACGGTGACATTACTCAGGACTGCGAAGCCTGAGTTTGAGAACTTCTCCCTTGAAATGAAAAAGGCCATCAAAGAAGCTGGAATTCATGATTGCAAGGACTGTGCCAGTGTACGTATGTATGTGGTTTGTATGGAGTTAAGGCTGTGGGAGCTTAGAAAATGTGAGGATTCAATAAAAAGATATGAAATAGTAAAATACAATATTTTATTGAAACCCCATCAAATCTTTTTAGGCTCACTTTTTTTTTCTTCATTTACCAGACTGCATCTGTGGTTCATTTTTGCGCAATATTCATAACCTGAATCTCTGTAATTTGAACATGAGGTGAGAAAAGATTCACCTGAGGACACATGTCTGTAGGTCTTCACGGAGGAGGCAACATAAACTCATTAATTCACAACGGTGCACTGTGAAGGTTTTTCTCTACACACAGTGTGTGTGAAATATACTCAATTTCTCAAAAGGCCCTTCTTAAAATCTATGATACGTTGTTTTCTAGCATTAGGACAAAGATTTCCTGAAATCACTTTTCCTCTCTCCAAGCGAGACGTTTCTCCAGTAACTGCATCAGTGGTTTTGTATTACAGACGTGCTTCCTCTGTGATCTCTTTAGGTTTGTGTTGACAACATCCCCTTTCCTGTGGTAGTTGTGAGTCACCTCAGTTGTTTAAACCAAGACTTTTGAGCTCAGTGGACACTGCCCACCTGGCCTCTGTATTTAAAGCGGGTGGGATGTTATTGTTGTGTCCTGTGCTGTGTCCTCCTATTTTAAGTGGCATAATATGACATTATTAAAGATGTTAACATGAATTTTTGAATGTGGATGACAGTGAGCAGGAGACATTTAATGACTTGTCTCCCTCCCTTACGCTTCTCCTTCTCCATCTATCAAATCCTTTGACAATATGCACTGAGTCTTCAGGCTTATGTGGAGTTGACATTAGATGAGAGGCAGGGACAACCCTGGTAATCACAATCGTATCAAATACTGTTGGTGCCTTGCCCCATGGAGCCGCACCACCAATGAAAGAGCAGGTCTATGGTGCTGCTCCTCCACGGAAGCACCTGCAATAAACTCATTTTCTTGCTATAATATGCTCAATTTCAGGTCAACATGTTTGTTGAAGGTTTCCATGACGCCATGGTTCTATACGCTATCGCCTTACATGAAGCCATGAAAAGTGGGTATAGTAAAAAGAATGGAACAGAAATCACCTCACGGATGTGGAACAGAACCTTTGAAGGTAAAACACCTTGCATTGTAGAGCAAATTGAGCTACTCTTAAAAAGGCTGGGGTATCTTTTCTTTTGCTTTTCAGTTATAGTCATCATCATGAGCAGATAGTACCAAGTGTGCGCTGCTGGTGTCACACTCTTCAACATCAGTGCAGCCATTGCTCAGATCATTTGCAGAAATATTATGATCAAATCAAATCACAATAGATTTACATCAAGGCACTTTACATATAGAGCAGGTCTAGACCAAACTCTTCATGGAGTTGTTAAAGACACCCAACATTTCCATCCAAAAGCAAGCACTTGGCAACAGTGGCATGGAAAAACTTGTTTTAAGAGGCTGAAACTGCAGTCAGAACCAGGCTCAGGGAGGGCTGCCATCCCTCTCGACTGGTTGGGGTGACAGAGAGGAAAAGAGAGGCAGAGGCAGAGAGAGATGCAGTGAGAGAGCATGAAGGAGAAGAAGGGGGGGGGCATTAAAATGCAAACAAAACACAGATGGAAATAGTGAATGAAGCCTGATAACAATAAGTGTGCACTAATAAATATTAGCAGTAGGGGAATTAATAGTAACTATTGCAGCAGCAGGTATTGAACAGGAAAGACCAGCCAAAATCTAAACCTTGCCAGAAGCTAACATACGTATCAGAAAACAAGTCAATAGACTAAAAAGGTTTGCAACTGCATCAAAAACAAAGACTACATTCAGACAACCAAATCTGCAGGGCAACCACAAGAAATTAAACAAGAGCCACAGAAAAAATCACCAAATAAGCCTATGCAATAGGATTATGTACCATCCAAAGTGCCACAAATAAAAATGAATAAATAATTAAATTACTCAATTTACTCAACCACTCAAATTCCAATAATTTTATCAACAAATATAAAAAAATTTATATAGATATTAAGTGATAAAATGTACAAACACACAAACATAGGCCACATAATTATTGTTGGTGAATTTAATTGCATATTTAATCATTTATTAATGATTTCAGTAATGAATCTGTTATTCTTACTCCTAATTTTGGCAGGTTGTCAAGCTTGCAGCATGCACACTAATTTTTGTTTACATTGATCAGTAAATGGCATAGAATTAATTGCCTTGAACTTTGCATACACCGTGACTTGTTTTTGTTGTTTTTGTTTGTTTGTTTTGTTTTTGTTTTTGCTTTTTTTGTGCCGCCATGCTCTTTCAAATTGTTGTGTTGTGCTCAGACTTCTGTATTACAATACTTGCAACGACCTTTAGAGCCATCTTCTGCAACTAGGGCCATCCAGCTGTTCGTAGCTCATGGTCTGTCTCCCATTCCTTCCTATGCATTTTTTTGTATGATTCCTATTTCGGCTGGATGTTAGCCAACTCCTAGCTTGACAGCCAAGACTAGGGTTCAGTTGTCAGCGGACCACTGCATGGGTTCAATGACACTAAATGGAACAATAGGATCAGATGCAGAGGCTGACCCTCAAAGGGATTTAACCAGTAGTGAACGACATTGGATAGAACTCATGTCAATCAAATATCTGTTTATTTTGACCATTTGCTTTTGACCACAGAACAACAGCTTGTTTAGTAAAATTGCTTTCACAATATTGCCATATGTATTCAAAAGCACCCCAATTTTCATCTCCCCCACTTCATTGTCAAGTATAGTTGAGTATCATCTGCATAACAGTGAAAATTGATGCTGTGCTTCCTGATAATATTGCCTAAGGGAATCATATATACGATGAAAAGTTTAGGTCCAAGTACAGAACCCTGTGGAACTCAATGATAAACTAAAGTGCACGAGGAAGAGCCATTGTTAACATGAACAAAGTGATATCTGTCTGATAAATATGATTTGAACCAGCTTAGTGAGGCTCCTTTGATCCCAAGCTCATTTTTCAGCTTTTGTAATAGAATATTATGGTCAGTGGTGTCAAAAGCAGCACTAAGATCTAATAGTACAAGTATGAAGGCCAATCTGTTGTCTGAAGCCATCAGAATGTCGTTGGTAACTTTTACCAGTGCTGTTTCTGTGCTATGATTTACTCTAAAACCTGAATGAAACTTTTTAAACAGGCCATTCCTATGCAGATGTTCACATTATTGGATTGCAACTGCTTTTTCAAGAATTTGGGAAATGAAAGGAGATTAGATATGGGTCTATAATTACCCAAAACCTCTGGTTGAAGATTAGGTTTTGTCGAGGAGAGGTTTAATAACAGCAATCTTGAGAGGCTGTGGTACATAACCAAGAGATAAACTCACATTGATCAGATCCAGAATATACATGTTCATTAGTGGAAAAACATCTTTAAAGAACCTGGTAGGTATCAGGTCTAAAAGACAAGTTGATAGTTTAGATGATCAGAATATAAAAACTAGCCCGGAGAGATTTAAAGCTGAAAAACATTCCAAATACAGAGCAGGTGTTACAGTTGTTTCAGGAGCTGTTGGATTTGATAGTGGACTACTGTCAATTGTAGGTAAGAGCTGGTGAATTTTGGCTCATGATTGTTGCGACTTCATTAGTAAAGAAGCCCATAAAATCATCACTGCTGAGAACTAAAGGAATCAATGGTTCCACTGAGTTATGACTCTCTGTCAGCCTGGCTACAGTGCTGAAGAGAAACCTGGGACTGTTCTTGTTTTCTTCTGTCAGCGCTGAATAGTAGGAGCTTCTGGCATTGCAAAAAGCTTTTTTTTTTAATGGGTTTTTATGCTTTTTTCCAGGCTGAGTAGAATTCATCAAGTAAAACAAGTGTGCTTCCCTCACATGTTGGGAAAAGCCAGTTGAAGTCTAGAAATTACTTAAATACAGTACTAAGGTTGTCGCTGGGAGCATCTACATGAATATTAAAATCACCCACTATAATTATTTCATCTGTACTGACTACTAACTATAAATACTCAGAGAACTCTGATAGAAACTATATACAGAACTATATTACTATGACTCATTGCACAGGTATGCAAGTAGAAGTTCTTGTTCAAGTTGAAAGGAGTATCATACATAATTATCCCACATTAAAGTGGCTGAACTGATGTCCACACTGTTTTTAGTTCAAAATGAAAACCATCTCCATCCAGATAACCCCACCTGAAATGAAATATCTATTACATACATCTATGTGCTAATGTCAGCAAGAAGCAGTTTGTCACTAAGTTGTCGTAAATATTATGAACAGCAGGTAAAAAGTAGGACCAGAAATATTTTTGTTTGTTTCTAGCAAAAACAGCAAGTTCAGTTATATTCTTTTTGTTTTTGCAGTCAATGTTACATTTGCCTGCTGGTAGCCAGGGCTTTTTGTTTTCATTCATGCGTGATAGGAGTGTTGCAAATCAGAGAAGGATGTGTTGTGACTGATAAGCTTGATCAGGAGGTGAATGTGGGTGCCTACATCCTTCTGCTTGTCAACTAAAACAAACAAGGCCAGACTAAAGTCAGGTCAAGAAATGCTGCTAATCAGTGAAAACAATAACTATAAATTTCCTTATTGAAGTTGAAATAATTGCCGAACATTTACATAAGAGTTGACAGATGCAGATCCTTACATGTAAAATAGGGTACCCAGGTGGCCCGCTTTGTGCAGGACTGCACAGCATTTTTATCCCTTTTTCTGCATCCCACATATTGAGACGCTATCCGCATTTTGTTTGGCTCTAGTTTTCAAAAGTCAAACCACTACAGCACAGGCGCTTTTCTAAAATCTGGCTTTTATCCAATGACTGTGAAGAAAGCAGGGAAGGCTGTCTTCATGGGGCTGTTTGATGTCAATCAAACTGGGTACAGCCGGTGCAGCAAGTGCAGCTTAACCTGTCACCATCTTTGCTGCCAGGCTACGCCCAACAGGGAAAACTGCGAGACACCACAAAATCACAATGCAAATTTAGGAATTACTATGATGGACAGTAACATAAAGAAAAGGAAATGCAGCTACAACAAAGACTGGGAAACAAATTCGAATTGGGTGAAGTCGGTGCAAGGCGATTCTCAGAGAGTTTTTTGTGAAATTTGCCAGTTATATTTCAGTTTCACACGGAGGGGAATATGACTTGAAGCAACATAGTGAAACACAGAAATTTTACGACATAAGGAGCAGATTAGAAATGTTTATTTTTTAAGGTAGATAGACATTATATCAAAATTTTAGACTACCTCTCAGCATTGGTAACGTGTCCCACATTGTCCCACACAAACATACTCTTTGTCCCACATTTGGTTTGTTGGGATTCGGCCACCCTAGTCTAAAACTAATTTCAACATAGCTCTGTGTAAAACAGTTCTTTCACGCAAAAAGAAAAATCTATTTAGCATAAAAATTTTATAAAAATGAGTTGACTGTGACAGAGCAATTTACAGAGCACATGATTGTTCAAGCTTCTAGCTGTTGTAACTGTAGCTGTGTCTGGTAAATATTTTGCTGGAAGAGCTGAACTAGCATAAGCTACTGTGGGAGAATATAGGTCAATGAAAATCTTTTACAGTAACATTTCAGATGATTTCCTGAATCCAGCACGAGTTCACTAAGTATTTAACTTCATGAAGAAGCAAACAACTGTGTCCCCTTGAAATGCAGAGATTGCTGAATGTGCTGCTCGCAGCATGGTTGACTATTTGTGTTTTCTTAAACTGCAGTGTGTTAAGCTTTCAATCCACTATAGGGGTTACTTTGCAGATCATGATTATGCAAAGAAAAAAATTTGTTTAGAAATGAATCCGTGCAAAATAATGTTTTGATAGATTTCACGAGCAAAATATAGTTGATTGTTGCTTTTTAACAAACGGCTTCAATTCGAGAGTCAGATTACAGTCACTCGTTAGACGAAGAGACCAAACATCACATCATATCAAAGCAAATCAAATCAGATATATTTGTATAGCGCCGAATCATAACAAAGTTACATCAAGGCACTTTACATATAGAGCAGGTCTAGACCAAACTCTTTATAAAATTATTTAAAGAGACCCAACAGATCCCCCGATGAGCAAGCACTCGGCGACAGTGGCACGGAAAAACTTCCTTTAAGAGGCAGAAACCTCGGGCAGAACCAGACTCGGGGGGGCGGCCATCTGCCTCGACCGATTGGGTTGAGAGAGGGAGAGAGAGAGAGAGAGGCACGGGGGGAGGGGGGGGCAAAGTTGGGTAGATGTGTTTAGAGTTTCACACGTGAAGCTCTGACAATTCATTTGCAATCAGTTGTAATATTTAGTGCAGTCAATTTTAGTAGTTATTATTTCCGATGTAATATACAAGTCAAACACAACTTCAATAGAAGCTATAAATCATTTCAGTCATTTTCACACTTTGAATTCCATATTTTAAAATTAATAAGCAGACTGAATACTTGTGATGACTAATAATCTCTTATAATTAAACCCTGACTATTCACATGTAGGTCAGCACAGTGGCATAGCGCTGTTGCCCCACAGCAAGAAAGTTGTGGGTGCCATTCCTGGGCCTGGGGCTTTTGTATGCTCTCCCTGTACTTGCTTGGGTTTCCTCTGTCCATCCATTTTCTACTGCTTTTCTGTTTTGCGGGGGGTGCTGGAGCCAATCCCAGCTAACTCTGGGTGAGGGCGGGGTACACCCTGGACAGGTCACCAGGGCCAACACACAGAGACAGACAGAGATGAACAACCACTCGCACTCACACTCTGACCTACAGAAAATTTTGAGTCACCAATTAAACCAAACATGATGTCTTTGGACGGTGGGAGGAAACCCACGCAGACATGGGGAGAACATGCACAGAAAGACCCCAGGGGTTATTGTGGGGCGAAAGCACTGACCACTAAGCCGCCGTGCTGCCCGGGTTTCTTCTATGTACTGAGATTTCTCCCACAGTCCAAAGTCATGCATGTTTAGGTTAATTGGTGCCCTGCCCTCGCCCAATGTGATTGGCTCCAGCACCCCTTGCGACCTGGAAACAGGAATATCCATATGTGAAATAAGACTCTTTTTACACGGGACAAAAAACCTGCTAATACTCCTGATCAAAATCTTAAGACTGGTGGAAAAATTACAAGTATTGGCATTTCACGCTGGTGGATTGTACCCAGGTTGTAAGTAGAGCTTCAAAAAGCAAAAAGAAGAAACAGAAGCAAGAAACAAAAAACAAAAAGTAGACAATTTATTGAAAACTGCTTTTAAACTCAAACAGGCTCTTCATCAGCTGATCAAAAATTTAAGACCATTCTAGGGTAAAGTTGAATAGGTGATTTCTTTATAGCAAAAGATGGAGAGGTTGACCAGGGGGAAAGAAGACTTCCACAGACAGGAGCAGCGGTCTGACTTGGAATCTGAGGCTTTGATGGGAGAACAGGCATGCAGGCAGGCAGGCAGAAGGAAAATGACTTGTCTCAGCCACAGGCAGAGACAAGTACAGACACACAAGAAACACAAGGGAGGGGAAGAAAGGGAAAAAACACAAGGAAGTAGATGACCATGGCTGAGACCATGACACTATGCTCCCCTTAAGGCAACATACTGGTAGCAGCTCTTCACTGGAAATTATGTGTGTATTCAACCCAGGCAAGGAGTGTGCTCCAGGATAATGAGTTGTGAGCCACCACACACCAAAGGGCTGGCTCCAAACACTGGTTGGCTCGCTCTGCTTCACTGGTCGTCTGAGCGTTATTACCAGATAACAAACTGATAAAGGCACTGTGAGCTTGACAAAAGGAGTTCCTAACCTGGGATATGAACTGAGGTCAAAAGTCAGAAACAATATCCAAGGGGATTTCATGGTGGTGAAAAATGGTTCACCAGTTGATAAGCTGTTTGTCTTGCTGTTTGGAGTTTGGCAGAACAACAAAATGAACAGTTTTGAAAAACCATTCCACAGTAGTGAGTTTAGTGTTTTTACCTTGGGAGGGTGCAGTCCATTGATGAAATTGAGGGCAATATGTGATCTGTGCTGAAGGGCTAAAGGTAGTGGGCAAAGCAGGCCAGCAGGTGGATGGTGAGAGGCTTTGCCTAATGTACCCTGAATGGACTGACACAAATGCTCGGACAAACCTACAGTAAGAACTGACAGAGCTGGAAACAAAAAGACAGCTCTGGGGTTCGTTACCTGGGTCTGGTTGAGTTCACTCAACCAACTCTTCATTTGCTCTCTGGATGTGGTTTACTTATTGTTTTCAAGTCTTTAAGAGTGTATTGGGAGGCGGCTCTTTCAGCTATAAGGCTCCTCTTCTATGGAACCAACTCCCAGTGTGATAAGTGTATACTTATCATTATACACTACTAATCAACTGCCATTGTAACTTCTTCTGCTAAAACCCTATTTCCCCTACTGCTAATATTGATAGTGCACATGTAGTGGTCAGTATGTTTTGCTTTGCTGATGTCAATACGTTTTGCCTGCATTTTTTTCATTGCATCTTCTCTCCTCTTGCCCTCATTCCCTCCCTCCCTCTCTCTCTCTCTCTCTCTCTCTCTCTCTCTCTCTCTCTCTTTCTTTCTTTCTCTCTCACTCTCTCCCCTTCATGAGCCTGGTTCTGCACAAGGTTTTGCCTCTTAAAGGAAGATTTCCTTGCCACTGCTGCCAAGTGCCTGTTTTTGGAGGGATTTGTTGGGTTTTTTTAACAACTCCATAAAAAGTTTGGTTTAGAATCTGTTCTGTTTGTATAGTGGTTAGCAATGTTGTACCACAATAAGAAGGTTGCAGGTTCGGTTCCCGGGCCGGGGGCCTTTCTGTGCAGAGTTTGCATGTTCTCCTTGTCTGTTTCTGTATGTTTGCCCTTTAATGGATTGGAACCCTGTCCAGGGTATACCCTGCCCTGTCCCTGTAGCATCCCCCGCAACCCAGAAACTGATAAGCGGCAGAGGATGAATGAATGAATTCACTGTGTCTCATTGACTACTGACTCAATCTCCCATGCAAGTGCCCCTATCAAATAGGAAGAGGGCAGGGGGGTGAAAGAGCCTATTATCCAGAACCCAACACAGAAGAAGAAGGCCTGATGATGCCAGATACACTTCTCCATGACCTCTCTCTCCAGTTGTGACATATTGTACTGGCTACTGATAGGCATCGAGCACAAGGAAGCAGGTCAATGGCGTAATCGTAGGGACAGTATCAAGGTAAAGATAGAGTTCTCTCTTTGCTGAATACTTATGCCAGGTCATGATATTCTAAAGGGATGGATGACAGGTTCAGGGTACTGCTGGTAGAAGGTGGTGACTCCCCTACTGGAAGTAGAGAAGACAATGGACAGGAGGCAACAGGTATTGGGGACTCCAGCCATTTTTTCTTTACCTTAATCTTTTTACGGTGGTTACTTGACAGGACTACCAGCAGAGGGGCAGTTCTGTGGATTACGTTGGCCAAAAGCTTCCCGTCCAGTGCATACACAGTCATTGGATCAAGAGATAAAATGGAAACCCCTGCTTGGGTGGTTAGTCTCTAATTGATGAAACCTTCATCAATGACAGGGCAATGGAAGAAGCATGGTTTAGCAGTAACCCCTGCCATACAAATAAGCCTGTTCTTTTTGCCGTACAGGGCAAGTAGCCCAAAAACGCCCCCACTGGCCGCAATAAACACATTCACCACCCTTCATTATTCTCTGGCATTCAGCCGGAGTGAGTCTGAACAGCCTGCTCTCTCTCTTCCTCATTCTCTAGGTGACTGTCCAGCCTTATGACTTTAAAGATAAAAGATTCTGTTACTAATCTCATCTTGCACCACCTATTTATCCCTCACCTATTTGCTGACTCCTCTGAGAAAAACACTTTAATGAGCCTCACCATTCCATCTAGAACCTGCTGCCAGTGTCCTAAACTCAATGGATTATTCCCATCAGACCAAGAGAGTAGGCAGTGGCCCATCTGCCCATTTTCCCTGCACTGGATGGTGAAATACTTTGTGCATTTCTGTAATGAAATAGGTAAAGAAGTTAAAAGGGAAGAAGGCTTGTCCCTCACTGCTGTGGCACAGGTCAGCGTTCTCCCTGTCAGAAGCTTGTTTATGTGAGCAATCCAGGATTCATCCAAGAAAAAAATATAGGGATGTTCTCCAAAAACCGCCAAACATAACAAAAAGGATATGCACTTTGCTAGGTCTTCTGAATAGGAGTCAGGGTCCGGAACATGTGAGATGGCAGTTAGCTGACTGCTGACCTGGCTAATTGGTCCGTTTCTTGCATGGTTTCTTTCTGTGAGATCCCAGAAGCATATTGGAGAAGCAGGGTTTTTTGTCTTAAATGAGTCTTGTGAAGTCCATTCTGCTGGGCCAGATTATTCCATTGTATCCAAAGGTGAACATGAAGGTCCAAAAAGCAGAACACACATTTTAGTTAAAATGGAATAGGTGGTTTCTTTATTGCAAAAGATGGAGAGATGTTGACAAGGGGGAAAGCAGACTTCCACAGGCCGGAGCACTGGTCTGGTCCGGAATCTGACACTGGGACTGGAAAGGCAGGCAGGCAGGAGGAAAACGACCAGAGACCTTGACTACAGGAAAAAAGTAGGTTTATCCAGGGTAGTCAAAGAAATTAGATAATTAGAGTTAATTTATACAAAGCACTAGAAGGCCAATACTTCTTCAACCATTCTAATAGACGGAACAATCTGTCACTGAGTGGAGGGAAGACCAGGGTTGAATTACTGTGGAGTGGATGAACTGATGTCAGTCAGGTGTGCAGGTGAATTCCCTTAGCAGCAGCAGGGAAGTGCCACAGTCACAGCTAAAAGCACAAAAAAAGAAAGAGAGACAGAGAGGAAAAACATGAGAGAGAAAAACACAAGAAATTATAGAGCCATGACATTTATATGCTCGTCCAAAAAACAACATTTTGCAAATTTGAGAGGAAATACTTTTTTATGTTCAAGTTGTGGTCTCTGACATATTAAGCCTCAGAGTGCCAAGGTATCATGAGAGGACAAAACCATTTTTTTTTTTTATAAATACAGATCAAAACAAAACCAAACATGTACAGTACAAAATAGAACAAAACAGCATAAAACAAAACAAAACACCATGCTGCCTGTACTCCACAAGGGGGATATATATATATATAATTATCAATATGTGATATGGATTAAACATTAGATCATAAAGCAGTAAGGCCAAACAGAATAGCATGGGGATTCAAAGAGGAGGCAGCTCCCCTCATCATTCTCACTTCCCAGCATGTGAAAAAAAAAGAAGTGGCTTACATAGACAAATGAATAAGAACAAAAAAGCAAAATGAGGATAAAACAAGAGAAAAGAAAAAAAAGAAAGAAGTAAGACAAAAAAGAAAGAAAAAAAATAGAAAAAAATCAAGAAAGGGGGTTGTGTAACATTGAGTGTACAGGAGGGGAAAAAATAAAGAAAGAAAATAAATAAATAAATAAAAAAGGAATAAATCAGAATTATTTATTCCTTTTCATTCATGGCCTAGGAAATGCTAAAAAGAAAAGAAAAAGATATTGGTGTTGTGGTGTTGTGGTGGCATCAACTCACCGGCAGAAGAATGGAGCTGAGAAATGTCGAATATATGTTGTTGAATTGTTCCGGTAGGTTTGTTTGTAATGCTGATTGTTTTTCAAATGACATATGTTTTATTAACAGGTCCAGCCATTGTGTGATATTGACTTTTTTCCTGTTTTTCCAGTTTTGTAGTATTGTTTTCTTGGCGATAGTTAGGGCTACAAGCAGGGGTATTATGATTTGTTTTGATTGTGTGTTAATTGTGTCTAGATTGCCGAGTACACATAAGGAAAGAGAAATTGGGATGTTGCAGCCAGTGAACTGGGATAGTGTGGTGGTTATTTCTTTCCAGAAATGATATGTGGGTGGACAGAGCCAGAGTGCATGTAGGTAATCATCTGTTGTATTGAGTGTGCAATGAGTGCATATGTTTGAACCAGTTAATCCCATTAAATGCATTTTGTGTTGTTTAATGTGTGTTTTGTGGATGGTCTTGTATTGTATTAGTGTTATTTTGGTGTTCCTGGACATACTGAAGATGTTGTTGCAGACGTTATTCCCAAATTGGTTGTCAGTGTTGATGTTAAGGTCTTTTTCCCATTTGTTTATTGGAATATGGTGTGTATTGTTTTTGGTGGTGCATATAAGTTGGATCGGGATCATTGTGAATAGGTGATTAATTCTTGGTAAAATCATCATTTTTATTGTGGCTATGTGTCCTATAATTGAGAGTGGTAACGTCATCCATCAGTTTAAGTCAT
The DNA here is from genome assembly GCA_034769265.1 of Remorina albescens. NCBI lineage: Eukaryota > Metazoa > Chordata > Actinopteri > Carangiformes > Echeneidae > Remorina > Remorina albescens. Next base: position 3,998,511 of record CM068485.1, read on the forward strand.
CTTGTATTGTTTTGAGGAGCAGAGTGAAGTTGGAACAACTCTGACAGCTTGGTAGAGAATTTGATACCTAAATATGTGATGTTGCCAGAAGGGGGTGGTAAGTGAGGGATTTGTGATAGTGCATGAGCGATGTCTCAATGAAATGAATTAGAGGATGGTGGATTTATTCCAGTTTATTGTGTAGTCAGAGGTATTGTTGTATGTATTGATGGTTGTGATGAGCTCTTTGATAGATTTGTTTGGGTTTTGTACGAACAGAAATACGTCATCTGCGTATGGACTGATTTTATGTATTATGTTTTTGGAGCGAATACCTGTGATATTGTTGTTTTGACGTAATGCTGCTGCCAACGGTTTGATGAAAAGTGCAAATAGTGAAGGTGAGAGTGGACATCCTTGTCTTGTGCCTCTGTGCAGTGTGAATTTGATGAGATGAGGTTGTTAGTGATGATTGATGCTCTTGGTTTGTTGTAGAATGTTTTAATCCATTGTATATATGACCAAAACCAAATTTTTCCAGAGTTTTTATGAGAAACCATCTTTATTTGCATAACACCACAGATTCTTGTATTTTATGCCTTAATAAGGGCTGTGCCTCAACTAATAATTTTTCCAATAACTGGACAGGGATTGCTGGTCAAGTGTCCATGGATGTTAATGGGGACAGGAATGGAGATTTCTCTTTGATGGCCATGACCAATGTTGAGGAGGGAACCTTTGAGGTAAGAGGTATTCAAAATCCACGAGCCTACCCCGAAGTATTGATGTCTTCATCTAAACAGCAATGTGTCTCACTTACAGGTGGTCGCCAATTACTTTGGAATGAATGGAACCTTTCAGCTTCTGCCAGCCTTTGACGCTGACCACTTCACTTTGAGAGCAAGACATAAAGCACATGCTGAGACACCAGACAAGTCATGTAAGTCCTCACTATTAATCAGTGTGTATAGTGTCATGTGATGTATATGTGAGTCCCTGTTTTAACCTTTCCCTGTTCTGAACAGGTGGGCTGGGAGTGTCAGCTCTGACTGGAGTCATAGTGGGAGCTGTTCTGGGAACTGCAATGCTCATAGCATTCTACTTCTTCCGGTAACTGAAAGGGATGTTTAGCTTCTAATGTACAGTCAAACTGTTTTTCAAGTACTGTCAGTGTATCCACCTGCCAATCATATGCTGAAACTCTTAATTCACCATTCTGGCAACAGCCAAGCATCATGTTATCAGGCTGTCCGTTTGTCCTGAATGTGATATTTCAGTAGCACTTGCAGGAGTTCTTTTAGATTTGGCACACGCAGATATCTAGACTCATGGATTATCTGAATTTGATGATCAAAGGTCAAAGTCATGGTCAATCTGACCTCACAAAATAAGTTACTGGCCACTTACAAATTTATACACTAATTATGACACAGTTGAACTTAAATGCCTATACAGACAAAAAGCAAGTATTGATTTGTATCCAAAAGTGACACCATTATGATCTGCAAAATTCATTTAATGAATGAGCTTGATAACTGAAATGAGCAAAAAAAAAAAAAAAAGAACAACTTGAAATACAACGTCAAAGAAGAGCTGACCCAAAGGCAATTTAACTTGAATAACTCTGGCCTTCATATTAACCCTTTTTGGATAAGCAGGGCATGGATGAATGAGAATCCTCACTGACCCTTCTAATATGATTCATCCCTCTGTAGAAAGAACTACAGGATCACCATTGAACGCCGCACACACACTGAAGATGGCGACACTGGGAAGCATCGTCAGTTAAGAGAGGACTCCATCAGATCAAACTTTTCAGCAGCATAATCCCCTCACACCACCACCACCCACCTTTCTACAGAGAATCACACATCTGAATGTGACCAAAGACTGAGATATTTTGTTTGTACCTTTCAGTGTTTTTGATTTATTGTAACTCAGGACAGTTGTAACAGTCACAAAGCACCACTTACATGGATGTTCCTCCATACAAGCGTATATGATTGTACTGGTGTATAGAAAGCTTTGGCGATAATATTCTTTAAGAGGTTTTAAAGAATTTGTTTTTGATTATTCAAATAAGGGTTACATGACTGTGAATTATCAACAGTGTATGTAACACTACATTATCATGCACTATTATGATGGTCGAGGTCTACTGTACTTGCCTTTCAGGTTGACAGATAGAGGTGTCATGTTTAAGGGCAGTGAGTGACAATGGCAAAGCAAAACTTGACTAGTTAGAGTTAACTGACTAAACAGGGATAGAGGCTCTATATCTACATATATAGACTATAAGCTACTGATATTAAGCTACTGATAATGTAATGTTTTCACCATAACCGTGTTGAGATCCAGCAGCGTCCATGCATATCATTAACTTAAGTGAGAAACACTGGGTCACATATCATGCCCTTCGTACCTTCACACTGGTTCATTTACAGGGTTTTCTTTTTAAAGTAATCATACTTTCCAAAGTTTGCTTTATAGATGGTTAATACACACGTGACCAACAAATGGGTTATAGATTTCCCACTGACCTAAAGAAAATTCATGATTTATTGCAATTTAAGAAAAGGTTTGTTTGTTTGTTTCTCTGGCTATTATCTCCCTTTCAGTTTTGATCATCTGACCTGTCTAATCTTTACTCAGTAAAATAACAGTTTTCTGAGATGACCAATTATTGTTGTTAAACCAATCAAACCCAATATATGGTGACTGTGGCTCCATGCAGTTATAGCTTACCAGCATGAGCAGATTTTGATTGTGTCAGTTCAACAACACTGTTATATTGCTACTGGTTGCTGTAAATCTGACTGTATTGGAGGAGGGGTAGGACATACATCATACAACTCTCCTTGGTGTCCCAACACTAACATGGAAGCCGCGTCCAAGTTCAGGGTCTTATCCTTCAGAGGCTGCATTTAAAGACTAACACAGTGGTGCGACTAGACTGCCACATTTTAAAGGCTCCTTCAGATGTGTCCTTATTTTATTAGTCAGTCTGAGAATTACATTGTTAAATGTAAAGTAACAGTTTTCAGTTCAATTCAATAGCTAATGGTACAAAAAGAGAAAAACCTAGGATTCTAAAACCTCAAATTGTTTGTTAAAAAGAGGAGGGAGGAGGGTACAGTAGGTGACCCAAGCAGAAATCCTCGAAGACCAGACCATCCTCTGAAGAATGTGGTCCCGAAATTAGACATAAGTTAGAGACTCGTGTTCTGCTGTGTGCTGGAATAAACAACCGAGGATCTTTAAGGTTGACATGTCTCTGGTAGAGAGACTGATTGAACAGATGGTGGGGAAAAGATAAAAACACAAAGTGATGATGTTTTGAAAAATATACACTACAACTCAGAGTTTTTCACACACCTTTTTTCGAGGTGTTATTTTCAGAATTAAATGTCAGAGTTTCTGAAATCACACCATTGAACAAATAAACTGTTTGAGATTTTAAACACAAGGGATCACGGATGAATGATTGATGAACAAAAACTTTTGACTCCAACAGCTCTTGAAATCTTCCCATAGTGGAAACCAAACATAACTCAGAAAGTTGGTCCATCTCTATTGCAGATGTTCACACTAATTTGTCACTGGCACCTTCAATCCAGTTCATCTGGAAGATTTACTGGAATATTTCTCTCACAATGGTTCTAGTGCAGTATCTATCATTATTCCCAAGCCCCAAGTTTTAGCTTTTAGACAATTTAAAGAAGGTGAGGCATAAATGACAAATGGAATGAAAATGAAAACAAAACTACATCAACACCTAGTTTGGACTACATAAATCCAATGTGCGAATGTGTAATGTACAGCCAGTTCACAGAGCTTTGCCCCCAATACAATAAATAAACTGCTTTCAGTGCATATGCAATTATTACCAAATGAGGCAGAGGACTGGATGAAAATATACAGTAGAGAGACTAAGCAGAGAGGAGAACAGTAGTGAGAGGCAATGGATGGGCTGTCAAAGCCAAAAATACATAAAAGTAAAACAGAAAAAAAAATCTCTTGGCAATGAGATAAAGTAAAATTCATATTTGCAGAACCCTGTTGATCATTTTACTGGATGATTGAAAAAAATGCTTTTATAAACTGATAACCAGATACCAGGTAGCTAAACTTGTTAACCTTTTCAATATAACATGTTAAATATACATTGATACCTACCTTTCCTTACCTTTCCATCAAGTTATGAGAAATGGTTCATGTGATAGAACATTTTTCCTGCAAGATTTTTGTGTTTTTCAATCCCTGGCTCCTCTTTCCACAACAACCTCACTACGCCCCAGGCTAGCATACCTCAACTACATGGGGTACTGTAAGTCCTGGAAAGGCTGCCCAGGAAAAGGCATCTGAAGTATTTCATGCAGAAGTGCTCAACACTGTGGTCTCACAGTTCTGGTCTTGCATGTTCTCCATATGCCTGAGTTGGTTTTCTTGAAGGATCTGTTCAAAGGTGTCCAGTGACTCACAGGATGAATGGATGATTACTCTAAATTCCCCATAGTGATGAACGTGAATGAATTCTGTCTCACTGTGTATGCCCTGTGACTAACTGGCAACCTGAACAGGGTGTACAACCTGGTATCATCTCTGGACGCCAACTGACCCTTAAAGGGCAAAGGAGAGTAGCTGTGTAGCTATAATGGATAGTACAAAGGAGCAGTGTTCAAGTGTGATCTCAAAGAGTTCTGCCACCAGATAAAAGTTGGTCCTGCTAAGACATTAGGGTGTAATTATTGTACATAGGCAACTGACTGTGCTTGCATAGTTGTCAAGCTTATTCACTAACTAGCCTAGCGTGCTAGAGAATTAGCAAGCTATCCTACTAATGTCAGTTGCAAATGATGACTCAAGGTTTGTAAAAAAAAAAACACTTTGAATTTTACATGAAGTTTTGATATCATCATTGAAAATGAATAGTTTGTATTTATGGGTTTCAAAACAAATTTTCACATATTAATTGCACAAGTAAAATTTAGATAAACTATTTCTTCTGGGTAAAATTCAGCTTTAAGATCTATAGCCATTTTGGAAAATGGTGGCCATTTTTAAAATAAGTTATTAAATTATTCAAATAAATGGCCTCACAGCTATAATCATACCTATTTATGTGCTTGTATCCATTTTACAAATGAATCTGCTGGACAGATTAAATTTTTGTCCTTTTTTTTTGTCCTTGTCTCCATGTTTTTTTCAAATGGTCCATGTTTTTGACCATATTTGACCATATGTGATTTAAAAATTGCTTCAATGGTTTGATATTTGCCAACATTCCAGCAAATACTTTCTATCTGCTTTCTAGTCTTTTCTATCCAAGTCTTCTGTATTATTAACATATTCGGTAGCAATTATAGCCATGAGTAATACAGAAGAGTAATAGGGCCAGGCAGGAGAAAAATATTTGAGCGGAGGAAGAATTTTTTTTTTTTCATTATGCACTTCAAGAAAAAAGTCGAAATGTCGAGATTAATGTTGAAGTACAATTTCAAGAATAAAGTCGAAATTTAGAGAATAAAGTTAAAATACAATTTTGTGAATAAAGTCAAAATGTCTCCTCTGGTCTATCAAATCCATTTAGGAGAGCGACTGACAGCTATGACTGCAGCAGCCGTAACTACATCCTTGGAATGTAACATTAAGGGTACGTTTCTGAAGTTATGCAACTTCATAATTGATATCTCGACATTTCGACTTTTTTCTCGAAATTATATTTCAACATTAATCTCGACATTCTGACATTTTTCTCGAAGAGCATAATGGAAAAAAAATCTTCTTCCTCTTCATATTTTTTCTCCTCCCTGGCCCTAATACTCTTCTGTATGAGTAATGACTCCAAATGAAAGTTGATAATAACAAATAACTTCAGGACCAGTGAAATTGATAAAACCAATTAAAAAAATAAAACTATGATGAAGAAAATATGAAACATAAAATCCAAGTCCATTCAAACAACTAAACCAAAAAGTGAGTATACCTACAAATGATGGATAGCAAAATGACAAAAACCTGTGATTACATTAGGGAGGATAAAGGAAAACAATGAGTATACTTGAGTATACAATGACTATACTGAAAGATGTTTTTGAAGAATCTATGTATTTTCTCTTTGAATAAAGCAGCAGAGTACAAAGGAAGAAATGGTCCAGCAGTTCTTTCAAGAAACCTTTGGGTTTCCTTGTTGTCTTCTGTTTGCTAAACATGTACTTTTGTATCAAGAGTGTAAATTGTTATGCATACATACATTAAAAATGAACAACGAATCAAAAAATGTTTTGGGGACATTTTCCATTGTCAGGGAAGCAGCAAACACAACATATTACACAACAGCTGGGTTTAGAGCTGACAGGAACCGGAGCAAGGCATCCATCAGTATCCGTAGTGATAGATGTTTCCTGAAAATGGCGTACATATCCCACAATGTTCTTGTTTATTCATGCCCACTCCTAACAAATCACAGCTCTGACAGTGGTTCAATGTGGAAAGATACTCTGTAGTTACAGCTTTTTTTCAAATCACTATTAAACTCTAAGTGCAATTGCCACAGCAGATCCATGGTACATCAAAACTCTGTTAGCAAATGTAGCAATTCATCTAAAAATTTTCATTCTCATTTCAAAACCTAGTTTTTGTGTCAGTTAATTGGCCAGTGTAACCAAAATGACCAAAAAGTTTTTTTGTTATTGTTTGAGCAATATTGGGCAAAACATTTACAAACTCTTTCACTATGATAGTCAAACCTAGATTTGCATCTCGTACTAAATCTATATTTTGTTCTACATTTTGACAACATCCTTTATTGTACGTTTTGTTTCTAGCTGAATTCTATTATATATTGTACAGAGTGTTTTAGAATCAAATTTCAACAATAGGCAAATTTTTCAGTACATAATCTTACGTCTTTTCTTCCCCGTCCATGAGTATGTAGCTGCTGTTCAGGTTCTTCCATGTTCAAAGAACAGTAGTCATTGTTCTGTGGGCAAGCTGCATATACACACATTCACACACACACTCATATTCTACTGGTTATCCTTCGCAGGGGGATGCTGGGGCCAATCCCAGCTCACATTGGGTGAGAGTGGGGTACACCCTGGACAGGTCTCCAGTCCATTGTCTCTGTCTGTCTATGTGTGTTGGCCCTGCAAACAACCACTCACACTCACACTCAGACCTACGGCCAATTTAGAGTCACCAGTTAACCCAAACATGATGTCTTTGGACAGTGGGAGGAAATCACAGTACCCGGAGGAAACCCACACAGGCACGGGGAGAACATGCAAACTCCAGACAGAAAGGCCCCAGGCCAGGAACCGAACCCATGACCTTCTTGCTGTGAGGCAACAGCACTAAACACTATGCCGCCATGCTGCCCCAGGCTGCATATATATGCTTCCAAAATTGTGATTGGTTGATTGTGACTCCTAGTACATGACTCTAACCTCACAGGTCTTTAGTCAGTTTTGTAGACATTTCAAACGCTCAACAGGTCAGAGACATTTATAGCATAGACATGTATGCCTGACAGATTTCGATAACTGAAAGGATTATTTTGCTCAAATAATGAAAGAATGTTTCAAAGTTGTGAAGAGTTTGACATTTTAATTTAGAATTAACTCAGTAGTTTTCATCAGTGAAATATGTACAAATGGTCTCTGTGCAGATTTGTGAACAATTGTTCTGACTCTTTTGCCTCTGACTCTTTTGAAAAATGCTTTTCCTATTCAAGAATTGAGCTGAAATGAATGAGAACAACTGCTGCTAATCTGGTTACTGTTTTACCACAATCACTGATTCTCTAACAAAACTGTTTACAGCCTCTTACCACCTGGAGGAAGCAGATTTACTCTGCCTTGACATTCAAATCAGCCTCAAACAAGCTGCCAAATTTGATTCGATTTTGCAATACAAACAACCGTAGAGTTGGAAAACTATATTCAAATGATTAAATGGTCATAATGAACAAAAATTTTAAAAAATGGGATTAGATAGATAGATAGATAAATAGAATACAGAAGTCATTGACAGGCTCAATTCAAGTATAATCACTGTATTTTTTTAATTTTCTATTTTTTCTATTTTATTTATTTTTGTTTAATTATTATTTCAAATAATTTCTCAAAATACATTTAAGAAATATGATTGGCTTGCTGTAGTCATAAATTCGGAGAAACAGGATGGTATGCTAAGGGAAAGTAAAACAACCATAAGGCATGTCAGAGCCTAATGAGAAAGGAAGTATAAAGTAAAGAAGGAAGGAAGACATTTCTTCCAGCTGAGAGGGAACACATTCCACAGCAAATTGTCAACTTGGCCATGAAGAGTGTGAGAATTCAATGTGATAAAAGGTTTTTGACGTCACTTAAGTCAACAGATGTGGATGGATAATGTCCAAATCGACATCATAGACTGTCTGATAGGGTAGTAGGGAAATGGCCAAAATTAGATTTCTTTGTTGAGGCTAACGCTGAGTGGCTCCTTTTTGTGATGTTTAAAACATTGATGCCAATCAAACCTCAGGCATCACTTCAAACATGCCGCCTGGATGCCACTGTTTGTCAACCTCACATGCAACTGTATAATGTCAACACAATGTTCTATCTTTCAATGCAAAATCGGACCTCTTACTTAACTGAATTCAGTCTTCATTAAACAAGCAATATTATCAAACATAGTTTGATTAATGCTATTTGAAAAGGTTCCTCATTCTTAAAATCATAAATGATTCTCCCAACATTATTAAGTTCATTTGTTACGTACATTCTTGTTCAGTTGTACACTGCTCTGTGAGTCTAGCCTATGGGATGACAGGCAGACTGTGGTTTACAGAAACCAACAACTCAGGAAATATTGTATTTTTACCCCACTTCTCTATCTTATAGAGACAATAGCTAATTCAGTTTCAGATTTAGATATTACATTAAATAGTTGACAAAGTACAGCACACTAACAATGAAGCAATGATTCATAGTGTTTTATGGCTTTGGCTGTAAGCAGAGCCAACCAAATCAAGATTTTAATTAACTTTCCATGATGTTAAATTATCTATTTTAAACATAAAACTATAGAAAAGAGATTTAAGAAATAAGGAAAATAAAAGCTTTGCCATACTTAAGTTATTATGAGATAAGACATTAAATAAACTGCAGATTGCACTAATATACATGTAATAATGCTTAATCATAATGTTGATTAAAAAAGAACTCTTTTATATCATTTGTGAGTTTTTTTTTATCTATGTCTTTCTTTTCCTTGTGTTTTAGATTGTGATTGCAATGGAAAGTTTACAGGAGATACAGTTGCAGTTGTATGTGTCATAGCTTATATTAAAATCATAAAGTAATTCATAAACAAATGTTAATAGGTGTCTAATTACCTGTCTCTGTAAATTCCTTTCAAGTTTAGACATGTCAGACTAATTTTAAGTCAAGGACCGGTATTTTAGTCAAACTGCTTTATAATAAGTTATCTTCCAAATTAGTTTTGTTATGATCTGTCAGAACTTGTTTTTGTACCCAGGAGCAGGGACTGACATAGAAACCACCAGAGCATGGTGCAAGGAGCCTTTAATGTAGTTTGGAGGGGAAAGGAATGAGGAGAGAAGGATGTTGACTTCAGGACCCAAACTGTGAAGGTGATGGCATGGTTCAGGCAAGTGGAGTGGCTCTTCATAGGGAAGAAATTGAATACTGGAGCATAGGAGAACAGAGATGTGGCAAAGATAGACTCTTTCACAAGCTTACAACCTGCATTACAACAGAGGGGAACCCTCTTGGCCTTTTTTTTAGTATTCAGTGAAGGCCTAAGAAAAAATATTGAAAGAATTTTTGTACTACTAATGATATATATATATATATATATATTGTGTGTGTGTGTGTGTGTGTAATTTAATTTTTCAATGATTTTTATTCAGTCAGTACTAGTAATCATTTCTAGATCATTGTTATAAACTTGGACTAATATTTCTTAGGAAACAATGGGTTAATATGATAGAACGAGAAACAGACCAATCACAATTTTTATTTCCAATGGTATCTGGTAGTGAGGGGCGATACCACACTTTTAAGATTCGATACAATACTGATTGCTTTTTGCATAAAATATTCGATACTGATTACTGGTAATTACTTATTGGGGAATTTTTTCCTCAATCATAATATTAGTACCTTTAAAACAAATCACGTCAAATACTGGCCATGTAACAGCTTTAATGTGCACAGTTCAAAATATAAAAGTTAAACAAATAATTGACATAAATATTAATTAAATAAAACAAACACATTTCAGCTCTCTTTGAACTTTTGCTGAGCAACAAAAAAGTGCACATTTTAACTTTTACTTTGTCAAACTAACCATACCTTTGGTGACCAGCATAATTTGGTCCTAACAGAGATGTAAGTATAAACTTTTGTACAGAAAGAACATTTCTCAAAAAAAAAAAAAAAAAAGAAAAGAATTAGCTTCTCTTTCTGTCAGCCGTTTCTCTATCTTTTCCGCTCCATCAGAAACTAACCGCACATGCTCCTCACTGTGTTGTTGCTAGCAGGATGTAGACCCAACTCGTGGCTCTTCTGATCACGTGATTCAGATGGACCAGTTCAATATGCTGCGGGCTGGGGGTCGGCACAAAACACAAGAGTACGTTGACTAAAAATATATTTGGAATAGACATATGCGCTTTTATTTCACATTTATTAATTAGTAGTCGATATGTCACAAGTGCAACAGGTATAAAAATCCCCAGGCCACACCAACACAGACATAGAGGGCAGTTCAGGTACAACAAATGTTTTTAATGCACCAGGCAAAAGATTTAAATACAAAAATAAAATGTTTAAAATACTAATAAAAACAAATGCAAATACTGGCCAGTACTAAACTGTTTAAAAACAGGCTAAAACAATAAAGTAAACAAAATAGTCAAGCTAAAATGGGCAAAGGCCCCAGTCCACAAAACTCTTTCCTACGCCCCTTATGGGAGTTTTTATACTCAGTTCAACAATGCAGGGGTCCGTCCGCTGGCGGAGGCGCGGCTCGGCGTTGGCGTCCACGTGTTGTCAGCTGCTCTTGGATATGGAGCTTCGTCCTGCCGATCCAAAGCGCTGGAAACCGATCAAACAGACACAATCAGCATCGGGCTCATCCGCACACAGCAGCCCACTCACACAGGTATCACAGGCTGATTTCCATTCCTTTACTTATCGTGATTTCAGGCCCATCAACAGTCTTTTGGCAGCTTGCCGTCTCGTCCTCCACGCCACGGAGCCGCTCACACACGTCTAAGGATCAGGTGAAGATGGCACGCCCAAGGGAGACCCGGGAAGCTGATGAACTTCACCTGTTTTATATCGGGATTACTGATTGCTTACCAATCACTGGCAGACAGCCGAAGGGGGAAACAAAGGGGCGGAACCATACACTAATGTCCATAATGGATTCTCCTTTTTTTAAATCCATGCAAAAAAAAAAAAAAAACACATTAAAGAAAGTGAAATCATACACCACAAATCATGCAAAAGTTATTCAAAAGAAAATGCACACTGTATTAACCAAAATGCACACTATAATAAACCAAAATGCACTCAATAACATGAACCAAATTCACACAATAAACCATAGTGGCATGAACTTATGGACAGCTCCTGTCACCCCGTGACACCTACCCCCACCCTTTTGGGTTGTCGTCCCGACAACCAATGCTACCCCTACTGCCTGTACCTGACAGGGGTCCTCCCTCTCGTTTCCCTAGTGGATCTTCTCGGGGGGGGGGGGGGGGCTCCTGCTCATCTAGCTCCCTTTCTGGTGACTGCTGCAGTTCCGGTGCTGCAGCAATGACTGGTTGTGATGCTGCATCCCCAACCGGCTCTGGTACTACTGGCACTTGTGTTGGGGCTATAGGGATAAAGCAGAGAGGTGCTACAGGGGGCCTGCCTGCTGTTTTTGGCCCACTGGTTGGTTGGGCAACCGTGGGGCTAAGGGGTGGCTGAGGTCTAAATGGACATGGTCGAATGTTATTGCGATGAATGGTTTTTTCAGGTCCTGCTTTCCCCTCAGGGCGAATCTTGTAGACTGGCTGATGAGGACCCATTTGGCAGACGACAACGTAGGGGGTGGGCTGCCGATGTGGGGCAAGCTTTCCTTGGGCATGCCTGTGAAAATTACGCAAGAGAACCCTTTCTCCTGGGAGCAGGGGGACATTTTTAGCTCTCAAATCATACCTTGCTTTATCCTTTTGCTGCCGCTGCCATGTCTGTGTGGTCACTTGTTGGTAAGCTTTCAGTGGTGCCTGATGATGTGACTGCACCCACCCATCCAAATTATACTGGGGGTTGGTATGGGGGGCTCCAGTGGCCATCTCTACTGGCAGCCGGGCGTGGCGACCATGCAAAACAAAGTGAGGCGTTAGTCCAGTGCAGCTATGGTCAGTGTTATTATAGGCTTGCAGCAAAGCGGCCAACCTATCTGGCCACCGTGGTTGGTCAGCTTCTTCTAGGGACCTCAGGAGAGAGATGAGTGTGTTTAAATCGCTCACATGCTCCATTACCTTGGGGGTGGTAGGATGTTGTGCGCACTTTAGTGCAACCATACAACTGGCAGAGTTCAGCCATGAGTGCAGACTCAAATGCAGCTCCTCTGTCAGAGAGGATCTTCTCTGAGCAGCCCCAGGTTTGGATGAGGTTACGCCACAAGGCCGTGGCAGTAGTTACTGCTGTCTGGTCCCGGGTGGGTACTGCCCAGCTGTACCGAGAGAACAAATCAGTCATCATCATGCTGATAATAGTCACCTGGCCTTCCCAATGACTATTGGTCCATAGCCACCATCTCAAGGGGGTATGAACTTCCAATAGGAAGGAGTGGGGCTCTCACCTCCAGTCGATCCTTACTCTGGAATCACTGGGGGCAGTTTGATGACCAATCTCTGACGTCCTGTCCCAACCTTGGCCAGAAGAACCCTCGCCTCAAGGCAGCCTCAATACGTGTGGCACTCATGTGCCCCATAGCTTGGTGGTACTGGTTCCAAACAGTATGAGTCCAGGCTGATGGTAGTACAGTCTGCCACAGCACATCTCTAGTGTGACGTTCCCTCACCTCTCTTTGCAAGACTCCTGCCTCCAACCACAAGCGACTCCATTCCCTCAGAAGTCATCTGGCCAATGGTGGTGCTGCTCCCCTCTCTTCAGCTGTGGGTGGCCTACCCCTTTGAAGCCACTCTCTCACCTCTCGTAGGGCAGGATCCTCTGGCTGCCTGATGACCCAATCACTGGGTGACACCTGTGTAACCTGGGGATCCTCAGCAGCAACTTGGTGGGCTTCCACCTCCTGTGGAAATCTGGACAGTACCTCTGCATTTTGTTAGCAACACCAGGTCTGTATTTGATGCCAAAGTCAAAATTGGCCAACTGTGCCACCCACTTTGTTCCACAGCACCCAGAGTGGCTGTGTTGAGGTGAACCAGAGGGTTATTGTCAGTGAATGCAGTAAACTTTGCCTCCCAGAGGTAGTCCTTAAACTTCTCGGTGACTCCCCACTTGAGGGCGAGCAGCTCAAGTTTAAAGGAGCTGTAGTTTTGCTCATTCTTTTATGTTGGCAGCAGGCTCCTGCTGGCATAGGCAATGACCTGTTCCCTCCCATCTTGCACCTGTGACAAGACTGCTCCTAAACCGCCCAAACTTGCGTCTGTGTAAAGGTGGAAGGGCTTAGAAAAGTCTGCATAGGCAAGGACCGGGGCACTAATGAGGGCTTGTTTCAGTTTATCGAAAGCAGCCTGGCAATCGCTAGTCCATTGCACTGTTCGGTCTTTCTGAGTAGCTGTACCTGCTAATAGCAAGTTCAGGGGAGCTGCTATACAGGCGAACCCAGGGATAAACCACCGGTAATAGCCGGCAAACCCCAAGAATGACCTGACTTCTTTGACTGTTGCACGGGGTTTCCATTGTTGCACGGCTGCGGTCTTCTCTGGATTGGTGGCCACTCCTTCCTTGCTGACCACATGGCCGAGGTAGTTCACCTTTGACTGGAAGAGCTTACACTTGTGGGGCTCCAGTTTGAGAGTCTTTCAAACAACTGCTCCAGGTGTTGGAGATGGCTCTGGAAGTCAGGGGAGAAAATAATGACATCATCAAGATAAATAAGCAAAGTGTCGTTTACCAGGCTCCCTAGGCACCGCTGCATCAACCGCTGGGGCTGAGGCGTTGCATAAGCCGAAAGGCATCCGATGGAACTTGTACAGCCTCAGGGGTGTGGTGAAGGCGGTCTTTTCGCGATCTTTGGGGTCAACCTTCACCTTCCAGTATCCGCTGGCCAAATCCAAAGTGGAAAACCACCTGGACTGTTTGAGGCAGGTGAGGGACTCTTCGATCCTGGGGAGTGGAAAAGCATCTTTATGTGTCAAAGCATTAAATTTCCGATAATCAACACAAAACCTCCAGGTGCCATCTTTCTTTTTTACAAGGACAATGGGGGCTGCCCATGGGCTTGAGCTCTCGTTAACCACCCCACTATCAAGCATGCCTTGGAGTAGTTTCCTCAGCTCCGGGAACAGGGATGGTGGAATCGGTCGATAGCTTTCCCTGCTCGGTGGGGCAGTGCCAGTGGGGATCTGGTGTTGCACAGTGTCGGTACATCCATAACCCTCTTCATGGGCTGCAAATACCTTACTCATCGGTGGAGAAGTCGGTCCATTTCCTGCTGTTCATCCTCAGTGAGCCCTTCACCTCTCAGAGCGAACACTGGGGGCAGCTGTACGTTCTGGACATCCACTTCCACGGTTCCCGGTTGGTCAGTGCAAAGTACCAGTTCCTTTTCCCCATGGACATCACTGGGGTGAACCTGGCACACTGAGGCCAGAGGCAGGCTCGGGGGCACAACAATAGGGAATGGGTTAACATTTTTAATGCTGATAGGAACCTTCCCATTTTTGATAACGGCCAGTGTCCTGGCCACATGCCACTGCTCCTCATCACTTATGCCCTCTACCAGAACACAGGGGTTGGTGGGTTTAGCAGTTTCTATTACCTGAGCCCAGAGGATCATCTCACTGTGTGCTGGTACCTCAACAGTGTCTTGTCTGGTCAGCCTGGCCACACCCACCTTCCCATCTGAGGGGGATTCTTCCTCTATTTGCCTACAGGTTTGCAAAAGTTTTCTCCCAGGCTCCCTTGGCCTCAGGTGAAATGGTGGAGGTGAATCCAGTCATTCCTGGGTGATCTCCCTGAAACAGAGCCTTCCAACATTGATTAATGACATTCATCCCCAAAATCCCCTTTTCTGAGCTGAGACACTCATCCTTCACAATCACGGCCCCCTTGTTGTCAAAAGTTATTCAAAAGAAAATGCACACTATAATATAAACCAAAATGCACTCAATAACATGAACCAAATCCACACAATAAACCATAGTGGCATGAACTTATGGACAGCTCCTGTCACCCCGTGACAGATGCTTTATTGGAATAGTCGATACCAAAACAGGCGACGTGCAGGCATCGATATAATGATACCATGGGATCAATCCGCCCATCACTAGTATCTGGGTAGGCTATTAAATCAGCGATTCCTCTTGCTGGACCTTCGGTGGTTGTAACGAAGGCCCGTGTAATTCAAGTCGATGTGGGCATGAATTTGAGTTTGACAGGTGTCTCAGCCAATCATATTTCATTGAGTTGTTGGCAGGACCATATTACGACATCTTCCGGGTATTCGTGAATACCTAGAAGAACATATATAAGTCAAGCGACCCGCCAAAACAGTGAGTGAGTGGAGGGAAGAAAGACAGAAGACGATTTAGAGAGCAGGGAAATGGTGGAGCTAGTGAAGAAGAAGAAGACCGTGTGGTTTATATTTTGGATACTCCTTTTTCAAGATTGCCTTTCCAGGCAAAACTAGATATTATCCAAAAAGGTCGACCATCACCTGACTTGCCACGATTGGTGCAAGCTAGCAAGGGCTACCATCGGCATTTTCAAGCTAGCAGCTACAGTCGCTATCAGTGGCTAACAGGCAGCCCGCACACCAACAAACTACTGTTGGAACTGTTTGCTTTTATATCCAGACAAGGGGCCCTGGTCCGGCACCGGCACCGGATCACAGAGTCAGAGCCACAGCAGCACAAAACTGAATTTGTAAGAAGTATACTGTAGGCCTAAACCTACAATTTGTAGATAGTTTTATAGCCATTAAGGCCAGTGAAAAATGGCTGAGCATAACTTACAAAGAGCTTTTCCCATTTCCCCTCAGGAGGTGTTTGTGTTATACTTTTGGCAGAAATATTAAATCTACATTGAAATTCAATTGTGTCTAAGCTGAAACAAACACAAAAAACACTGGATCAGCATTGGATCCATCTTTAGTTGTTGGACAGTAGCTAATAATTATTTTAGACATTTTACTTTCATTCCAGTTGAACAAATATGTGAGGTAAGTGAATGTGTGATTTGCTTGTTGCATTTAGTTTTTGTAATTAAATGATGATAGCCAGCTTTGAATGTCTATTTTTCCAGAATCACCTTGGTGTGTTTTGAAGCCAGTTGGGGCGAATAAACCTTTAATATGCTGAACATCCATGTGACAGGGCTCTGGCTATTATTTGTATTGCTATGTTTAATCTTTTATTGCTACATGTGGTCCTCTTGAAGGCCCAGGGTCTGGGTCCACGGTTCGCCACTGCATTACAAGAACAGACAATGAATCTAATCTGAGGATTTGTTGAACAAATCATAAAACAGAACTGTTAGCAGCTGTAGAGACAGAGAAATAGAAAATATACCAATTTTTGTTTGAATTGTAGTAGTTTTTTTTTTTTTTATCAATTCATGTCAATCTTAGCTAATCACACACACTGAAGAGTTTAAATTGCTCCATATTGTCTCCTGTTCTCTAAAACTGGACACACCAGAAGCTGTGGTTGTAATTCTACTATGTTACTCTGGTCTGCAGATACTGTTAATGGATGAACATTTATTTGAAACATTTGGTTTGTCCAAATGCTTTGACTTCTTTTCACTGAGACTTTCAGACAGTTTTGTTTTATTTTCGATTTAATTAATTTAATCATGTAACTGAGTCAGTAACAGTAATTTTCTGTTGGTTACACGCAGATCCACGGCACAGGTAACAGCCAATCAGCAGTGAAAGCTGTGCATGCGCAGTGCTCACACACACGGCGGAGAGGAGAAAAAGTTTTGCCGAACGGAGAAGTTCCGGAGAGCAGATATATGTTTAGTACATGGATGTATAAAGAGAACTGGATACAGCGTCAGAGGTGGGGCCCGTTCATTCCTACGGACGTTGCTCAGTGGCGCATGATGCCAAAAAAGTTCCTTTTCTGGGTGTCATGGTGGAAAATTAATTAAATTTTGAGTTAACTTTATATGAGCTGCTGCTGACCCTGGGAACAACCTGCACTTTTTGTTTTTGTTTGAACTTAAAACAAAGATAAGTGAAAGATTAACATTTCAGTTATATTGAAATTTTAGAAAACTTTATTTACTGTAGAAAACTTTAGGGAGCTATTTATTTGTTTAAATTTTCAGTTAACTTTATAAGACATGCTGCTGAGCCTGGGAGCTCCCTGGACTTTTTGTTAGAATTTTAAAACAAAGATGTCTATTGCCTAAGAAAAAAAAACCTATAACATGTTGCAAATCTGATAAGCTGGTTAATAAACATATGCTTAAAGGTATTTAAACGAAGTTAAGTGTTGGAGTTGGTATTAATCAAAAATTTGACGCCAATATTTTCACTTTTACCGCAAATGAATATCGGCTCCAAATATTGGTTATCGGCCTCCTTGACTACTAATAATCAGTATCGGAATCGGCCCTGAATAAACCATATTGGTCTATCACTAGGTTAAACAATGAAAATAGGTACAAATAAAAACTTAGCATGGGAGGTGGAGCTGTGGTATCAAACTGAATTTTGTCTCCTGGGGAGGAATACACGGTGGAGATGACGAGCACAAAGACCTGAACTCGAACATCACACAGCGTTATTGATTTTCCGCTCCCACTCTCTCTCTTTTTAAAATCTTTTCAAATTTTTTTTCCATGTTGAGCCACCAAGTAAAAGCTGTTGTTTGAGACTGTTATTGATTAAAACATGCTTTCAGCTAATGCTACAGTTTATTTAACAAACCCAACTTGACAGTAAAAAAGGATCTCTTTATGAAATTATTGCATTAACGATGCTGCCAGGAACAACCAGTCTGCCCTGTCTGGAGTCATCCCACACTTTCATTAGCCACTCCATGTCTTAATGTATACACTATTAAGTTGTGCATCTAATAGCACTGATGAACTATTCAAACTGTAACAAATTAAGCTGTCTGGGCTGCAGAATTTCAGTGAGGGAATATAGAAGTTGCTCTTTATTGTATATATAATGGATGTAAATGTACAGACAGAAGCGAGGTCCATGGGTGCACCACTGGTATGCAGGGACACCATTTTTTTTGTTCAGCAAAAAAAAATGTTCTTCACAGCCAAGTTCAGAAGCACAGCATCAGTTTTCACAGTTCTGCAGATCATACTCAGTTATACTATGAAGCCGAATGAAACTAATCAGCTAATCAGACTTAAGGCATGTCTTACAGATATAAAGATCTGGATGACCTGAACTTTTTACTTCTGAACTCAGACAAAATGAGGTCATTGTACTTGGCCCTAACCACCTTAGAAAAGTATTATCTGATCATGTAACCACTCTGGATGGCATTACTTTGGCCTCCAGTTCCACTGTTAAGAATCTTGGAGTCATTCTTGATGAGGACGTGTCCTTTGTCCCTCATATAAAACAAGTCTCCAGGACAGACTTATTTCACCTAAACCATAATTCGGAGATCAGAAACATCCTGTCTCAAGAGGATGCAGAAAAACTAGTGCATGCATTTGTTACCTCGAGACTAAACCACCATAATTCATTACTATCAGGATGTCCCAACAATTCTCTGAAAAGCCTTCAGTTGATTCAGAACCCTGCTGCACGAATATTAGCAGGACTAGAGATCACATTCCTCGCTCACCTCTCTCTCTCTCTGCCTCTCTTTGTCTCTCTCTCTCCACGATGTATGCGCATTAAAACCTTACATGTTACTAACGTTGTCTCTTCCTGTAGTTGTTTTGTCCCTCCTGTCCTCTTTATTTGTGTCCCCATCCTACAGGCGCTCAATCATCTCTGCTCCATGTTGCCTGCTTAGTACCTGCTGCTTTAATAGCTACCATTATCATTTAACACAACTCACTCCCCATTATAACCTCTTCTTTTCCCCTACTACTATTTACTAGTGCACATTTAGAATTACCAGGTTCCAATCACTGTATGTTTTGTTTGTATTTTCCATGGCATCTTCTCTTCTGTTAATGTTCTCTCTCCATTCCTCTACCGAGTCCCCCCCTCCCCACCGAGTCAATCTTACTGTCCCCCCCCCATCTCTCCCTCTCTCAACCCAACCAGTCAAGGCAGATGAATGCCCTCCCTGAGCCTGGTTCTACCCAAGGTTTCTGTCTCTTAAAAGAAATTTTTCGTTGCCACTGTCACCAAGTGCTTGCTCTTAGAGGGATATGTTAGGTCTCTTTAACAACTCCATAAAGAATTTAATTTAGACCTGCTGTATGTGTAAAGGGCCTTGATGTAACTTTGTTATGATTTGGTGCTATATAAATAAATTTGATTTGAAGTTTTATAATCTCCACTGCTTTTTGATTAACAAAAAACTGAACAGCTCTTTTCTTTGTGTATTTGATACAATGACAATAAATCTATCAATAATGATAATGAGCTTGATTAAGCCCCGATCAGACAGGAAGTCTTTTTTGCACTTTGCCTGTGCTCCCTGGGTGCATGGGCAGAGAAGGAATCATCTACATATTATCCATATAAGTATCAATATTTAAGTGGCAGCACACTAAGACATGACCAATTGGTTTGAAAATTGCTGCCTTGAAGCCTGCAGTTCATAAATTGGCCATTGCCATGTAGTTTCTTTGTAACCAGAAGAAACCAAGTTTGTTTTTAACATCTTTAACAAGAGAAGACCTACTAGTTAATTGGCGAACTTAATTTTTATAAAAAATAAAATAAAAAGTGATTTTGACTCAAGATTGACCTGTGTTCTCTACAAAATGTATGTATTTTAACATGTTACAACCATCCCCAGTGTTGGAGGCAGTCACATTTTTCAGTAACAGAGATGTTAGAAAGCTTTCCAATCGCCCTCGGTCAGTTTATTTCACCACAAATCATGGTTAGGTTAAAGAGAGGTAATCTGGTGGTTGCTTACCAAAAGAAAATAACAGTGTCCCTCACATTTTGAAACCAGCAGTAATTGCTTTTTCTGTTTGTGTGTGCATCATGAGCTTGTGTTTACATGCACAGAAAAAGTGAAATCCCATGTTAGAAGACTGAATCGTTCAGTCATGTAGCAGCATGACAGACATTATGACACAATTACTTGATTATTTTTTTGTTGTTTAAGTGGACATTTGTGACAGAGGATTTTAATCTTATATACATTTTTTCATTTCATAGTCTTGCAAGCCTTACAAGAGTAGACGAGTGTGGCTTCACCAATTTCTGGACAAAAGGAAGACAAAAGGTCTGTCAATAATACAGTGGCGAACCGTGGACCCAGACCCTGGGCCTTCAATAGGACCACATGTAGGAATAAAAGATTAAACATACCAATACAAATAATAGCCAGAGCCCTGTCACATGGATGTTCAGCATATTAAAGGTTTATTCGCCCCAACTGGCTTCACAACACACCAAGGTGATTCTGGAAAAATAGACATTCAAAGCTGGCTATCATCATTTAATTACAAAAACTAAATGAAACAAGCAAATCACACATTCACTTACCTCACATATTTGTTTAGCTGGAATCAAAGTAAAATGTCTAGAATAATCATTAGCTACTGTCCAACAACTAAAGATGGATCCAATGCTGATCCAATGTTTTTTGTGTTTGTTTCAGCTTAGACACAATTGAATTTCAATGTAGATTTAATATTTCTGCCAAAAGTATAACACAAACACCTCCTGAGGGGAAATGGGAAAAGGAAAAAGTAAGTTATGCTCAGCCATTTTTCACTGGCCTTAATGGCTATAAAACTATCTACAAATTGTAGGTTTAGGCCTATAGTATACTTCTTACAAATTTAGTTTTGTGCTGCTGTGGCTCTGACTCTGTGATCCGGTGCCGGTGCCGGACCAGGGCCCCTTGTCTGGATATAAAAGCAAACAGTTCCAACAGTAGTTTGTTGGTGTGCGGGCTGCCTGTTAGCCACTGATAGCGACTGTAGCTGCTAGCTTGAAAATGCCGATGGTAGCCCTTGCTAGCTTGCACCAATCGTGGCAAGTCAGGTGATGGTCGACCTTTTTGGATAATATCTAGTTTTGCCTGGAAAGGCAATCTTGAAAAAGGAGTATCCAAAATATAAGCCACACGGTCTTCTTCTTCTTCACTAGCTCCACCATTTCCCTGCTCTCTAAGTCGTCTTCTGTCTTTCTTCCCTCCACTCACTCACTTTTATGGCGGGTCGCTTGACTTATATATGTTCTCCTACGTATTCGCGAATACCTAGATGTCGTGATATGGTCCCGCCCACAACTCAATGAAATATGATTGGCTGAGACACCTGTCAAACTCAAATTCATGCCCACATTGACTTGAATTACACGGGCCTTCGTTACAACCACCGAAGGTCCAGCAGGAGGAATCGCTGATTTAATAGCCTACCCAGATACTGGGTAGGCTATTAAATCAAGAAAAATTGTCATTAGTCCGTTCCTCGTTCTATTATATTAACCAATTGTTTCTCAAGAAATATTAGTCCAAGTTTATAACAATGATTCAGAATTTATTACTAGTACTGACTGAATAAAAGTCATATATATATATATTTTTTTTGTATATATATATATATATATATATATATATATATATATATATACAAAAATTATTTCAATATGTTTTCTTAGGCCTTCACTGAATACCTTGAAGGCCCAGAGCGCTCCCCTCTGCAATAATACAGTAGCTACTGGTGTTGGGCTCAGCACTCATAAAACGTAATACAATACTCATTACTCTTTTCAAAAGTAATATTACTTACTATACTACTTTCTGGGGCAGCATGGTCGTATAGTGGTTCCGGGGCCTTTCTGTGTGGAGTTTGCATGTTCTCCCTGTGCCTGCGTGGGTTTCCTCTGACTGTTCAAAGACATGCATGTTTGGGTTAATCAGTGACCCTAAATTGTCTGTAGGTCTGAGTGTGAGTGTGAGTGGTTGTTTGTCTCTGTCTGTCTCTGTATGTTGGCCCTGTAATGGACTGGCGATCTGTCCAGGGTGTACCCCGCCCTCACCCAGAGTGAGCTGGGATTGGCTCCAGAACACCCGCGACCCAGAAACAGGTAAGTGGTAGAAGAATAATGAATGAATAAATACTACTTTTTCTTACATGGCAATTGGACCCTTTCTCCTCAAATACAGGCCACACATGTGCACCTGTTATAAGTGATGTCAGCAATCTTTTGTACAACTTGCACATATAAGCATATTTTTGATGTTTGCTACTGCCAAAAAATGCAGTTTTAACTGCCATCCTCCATGGACACAGAAGGTTTATTGCTCAGGGGCACTTCCACTAGCTCCACATTGTGCTATCTTAACAGGTGTTTCAGGAGATTAGAAGTCATATTTTTTGCAGTGGAAAGAGTCTTGATACATACAGACATTTTACATTTTACATTATACAGAATCAATAAAACTGAAATAGTAAAATTTTTATTCATTTTCTACTAACTTTAATATTATCCCTAAAATTCTGATAATAATTGGTTAAACTACTTACTGTAAAAGATCATTTAGGAAAAATTCTAGTGAGGCAATTAATATAGAGATTTTTACATACAGTCTATGGTTGGAGCTAAAGAAGGCTACTGTATGGTCACTTCCATGAACATTCTTTGAAGGCTAAGTTTCAATCCATGGACCCAACCTGTCTTGTGTCTACAGTGGTGGTGGTGTTATGGTGCAAGGGATGTTTTATTGACTCTTCAGTAAGGTTGCTAACTATGTTCATCTCTTCATGGCCACAGTTTACCATCTTCTAATGGCTACATCCAACATGATAATGCTCCATGTCGAAAACATAAAGTTGTCTCAAATTGATCAGTTTAGGTTTCAAACCTGGATCCATTAAAACACCTTTGGAATGTGATAGAACAGAACTTACAAATCTGCAGAAATTAAGGGATGCAATCATGTCAATGTGGAGCAAGATTCTTTATTCAGAATTATCTATGATCAGAATCAACACTGAAAACAGTGTCTCAATTTTAGTTTTACTTTCTTGTCACTTTGGTTCCACTAGATTACATTTGTGTTAAGAGTATATTGTTCCCATTTGCAGAGTCAGGACAATATGTGTTTGTGTCATATTATTAATATGTGAAAGTTAGAAGTGAAGCATTTACTGTGTTAATCTCAGAGTGCATCAAGGATAAATTGCTCCCTCATGTTTTCCAGATCTGAAAATCAACACAAAAGCACTGGCTACTCATTTCCCTGCACTTAACATCTCCTGGGAGGAGTGAGGAAAGGGAAAACAAGCAGTGCTCTGAAGCCCTTATCAGTGATTGCCTGACTAAAGCAGGCAGCAAATAAGCAAAGTTTGGCAGTGAAAACAGAGCTGGAGAATCAAGTGGTGGTACAAACTTTCTCAGCCTTTCCTTTCTCATCAATCCACACTGCTTTTAATATAATAATGATAAATTAAACGACAACATGAGAATAAAGAAATGGAATCTGCGTTGACATAGATGTCCTGAGTGCAATTTATATTACTTCTCCCTACAAACCGCAGATCAAATGGTCAGATGCAGGAAACCCCTTTATGGCAACCGTTTTCTGTAACTTTCCAAAAACCTATCATCCAACATTCACACTGAGAACCCACTGTGGTTGGCCCCTTGTGGAGTGTGTATGATTTTGCACTTTCCTCTCTAACTTTATTTTGTCAATTGTTTTTAAACAAATTCTGACATTTTCCATGTGAACAAGTGAGTACAACATGTCTCCCTGGAGAGACTATCTGAACATTTGTACTGTTATCCCCATGTTTTAACAAAATACTATAAAATCAAATCAAATCAAACTTATTTATACAGCGCCAAATCATAACAAAGTTACATCAAGGCACTTTACACATAGAGCAGGTAGACAGCATACTTTTTATGGAGTTGTTAAACAGAGCCAACAAATCACTCCAAGAGCAAGCACTTGGTGTCAGTGGCAATGAAAAACTTCCTTATAGAGGCAGAAACCTCGGGCAGAACCAGGCTCAGGGAGGGCAGCCATCTGCCTCGAGCGGTTGGGTTGAGAGAGAGAGAGAGAGAGAGAGAGAGAGAGTGAAGAAGAGTAAAGGCAGGAGAGACAAGAGAAGATTCAATAAAAAATGCAAGCAAAATGTACAGATGTAAATAATGATTGAAGCCTGGTACCTGCAAACGTAAATAATGACAACAATAAATGAGAGAGCCAAGAGAGATCCACCTCCTTGTAAGTAACAAGGAGGTGGAGCTGGCTCCCCTAAAGAATCTGCATGGTAGGGGACCTTGTGCTGTGGGACAGACGATTGGGAAAGACAGCTGCTGGCACCCATCCTGAGCTGTTTGAAGAGGTAGTAGAGGCAGTATTGGCCCACACGTCTAGAACGCACTTTGCAAGGTCTATAAAAACTGCTGCTGTGAATTAACACACCTGTTTGGTCCCAATTCACCCTCCACAAAATCAGCAAGCCCCAGTAACCATCCAACCCCAGCAATCCAGCTGTGAAGCTCCTACTTCTAACTTCTTCGAGTGGTGGAAATGGGACAGCATTGGTCCTGGCTGCATCCCGAGATGCGGGGGCTGTTGCTATGGAAACTGTCAGCCAGGTGGCAAAGAAATGACCCTCACTAATGAGAGAGAACTGGGGGTGGTGAGGAGTGGCCTCACATATGCAGCTGCTGATGACCATTGTGAGAGGCCTCACTGGCATGCCAAGTACCCCTGGGTAGAAGATCAAGCCACATTACCAAGCAACAGGCTTGCAGCTGAAGCCACATCGATGAGGACTGAGAGGCAGCTGGCCAAGGAGCCAGAGTGGAAGGCCACGTAAGCTGCTCAAGTTCATGAGATGGTCAACCGCCTGGCCGCAATGAAGTTGTGCAAAGACGTCCTGCATGCATGGACTGGTCCAGTATGGTACATCAGCCGCCTCATCGCACCAAACCAACACTCCGTTACAACTCAGATAAGACCTTTGTGGAACAGTAGTTAGAAGTTCAGAGGTGTGAGTCTTAATGATCTCCTGCTAAAAGGCCCAGACGTCCTTAATTCCTCCTCGAGTTCCGAAGGGGAGTGTTCGCTGCTTTTGGAGACATAAAGAAAATGTATGATTCAGTGTGGCTTGAAGACCACAAGCTACATTTGCATATGTTCCTGTGGCGTGACTCTGAACAGGAGAAGCTGAATGAATATGCAGTCACAAGAGTTAACATTGGAGACAAGCCAGCAGGTTGTATCGCTCAGCTCCCCATGAGAGAAACAGATGATCTTTCCCAGTTCAGCCATCTTGAGGAAGAACATTGAGTGTTACAAGACGACAGCTAGATTGATGACCTCTTGACCTTTCAAAACAACTTGGACAGGCTTAAAGTTATCATCGCAAGTGTGGTCCAGATCCTGGAAGCAGCGGGGTTCAAATTGTCAAGTCAACCATGGGTCTTCTCTGGTCAAAGTAGGAGGGAGTCCGCTGGAAAACAGGAACGGGCAGCTACTCCAAAGACTGTGATCCTGCCAAACCAGCTCAAACAGGAAGACAACAAAGCTTTTGGCCTTGGCTACACCTTGGAAGATGACAAAGCTTCATGTCATAGTGGGGATAAACTTCTCAAAGAGGAAGAGGAACCATCAACCACTTTCCAACCACCACAAGAGACCAGCTGGTAGTCTATAAAGAGCAAGAAACCGGGCTACTGGTTTGTGGTGGGAGAGTTAATAATAAAATAATAATAAATTAATTTTATATAGCACCTTTCATGAACCCAAGGTCACTTCAAAATAACAGAAAACCACAAAATCGCACAAACAACCACAAAATCACATGACATGAACAAACAAAAAACACAACTAGCTGGGAAAGGCCAGCAGGAAATGGTGCCTCTTCAGCTGTGATTTAAAAGAGTCTAATGTTGGTGCCTGGCGAATCTCCTGTGGGAGCGAGTTCCAAAGGGTGGGAGCTGCCGCACTGAAGGCCCTGCTACCAAAGATTTGCCTTCTGGTGAGGGGAATGGAGAGGAGGCCCAAGTCCGTAGACTGCAGGTTCCGGGAGGGGTGGTGAACATGAAGGAGGTCTGTAAGGTACTGAGGAGCAAGGGTGTGCAGAGAAATGTAGGTGAGGAGGAGAAGTTTGAAGGTGATCCAGAATTTAACAGGAAGCCAGTGCAGTTGTTTGAGAGTGGGGGTGATGTGCTGCCAAGGTTTAGTGTGAGTGAGAACCCTGGCAGCTGAGTTTTGAACATGTTGAAGTCTGCCCAGTGTTTATTGGTGCCCCCGTACAGAACGGCTTTACAATAATCCAGATGTGAGGTAATGAAGGTGTGTATGAGAGTCTTAGCAACAGAGTCAGGGAGTGAAGGTCGGAGTCTGGAGATGTTCCTGAGGTGGAAAAAGGCATATTTGATGTGAGTGTCATAAGAGAGAGTGGAGTCCAAAGTGACACCCAGGTTGCGAACCTCAGTGGACGGCGAGATCGAGGAGCCATTGACAGTGAGGACACAATCTCCAACCCCATGGAGCAGAGTCTTGGGAGCAACAACAAGGAGTTCAGTTTTCTGGCTGTTTAGTTTGAGCAGGTTAGTGGTCATCCAGATTTTAATTTCATGCAGACAGTCAATGAGGGACTGGAGGGAGCTGGGCGGAAGGTGATGTGCTGAGATAAAGTTGAGTATTGTCAGCATAACAATGGAAATCCAACCCATGGTGGCGGAGAGTTCAGGGTTTTAATGAAGAAGAGGTTGGTGTTCCCCTCTTACCTTATAGTACTTGGGTCTCGACACTGGTAATTTATGAGGCTCACAGCAAGGGTCGCAAGGGAGTGGCTGTGACTCTACTGAAGGTGAGAAAGAGAGCATGGGTCATCAAAGGAAGAATTGCTGAAAAAATCATTGAAAATTGTATGATCTGCAAGAAAGCCAGAGCCAGGAGATGTCAGCAAGCGACGGTTGATCTGCCTCAAGAGAGGACCAGGCCTGCTGCCCCGTTTGAGTTCACACCTGTTTGGACCTTATCAGGTCAAAGATGATGTGAGGAAGAAAGTCACAATGAAAGTTTGGGGAGGTTGCTGAATGGTGAGTAGGGCAATCCACACAGAGCTGACCAACACCATGTCGACTGAAAGCTTTCTGATGGCTTATCAGAGGTTCACAGCAATCCAAAGGCATCCTAAGAAGCTTTGGTCAGATCCAGAGACCAATTTTTTCGGTGCCAAACCTGTTCTGAAGGAGTTGTATCAGTTCCTGGATGACCTGCACAGGTCTGCAGTGGAGGAGACTTCCAGTCTGGAAGCAGCAGGCTGAATGCTCCAGGTGGAGATGATCGGCTGATCAGGGGAGCTTGGAAACACACACTCACACTCACAAGCTCTGAACAATGGGAGCAAGCAGTGTGTGGAAGGAATGGCTGGAGAGACTGGATTGGAGAAATCAGACTGTGCAGAACTGAAATGTGTTTAAAGAAGGAAGAAGGAGCCAGCGAGGTTTCATTCGCTTCATTTGTCTGAAGTTATAGGTGTGTTTCATTTAAAAAATCATTGGGTTTACCTACAAGTAAAAAAAAAATGATTTGAGCTAAAAATAATTAGATAAGTGTGATTTATGTGTATTTAAAAGAGTTAAAAAGCTTTTAAGATTGTAAGGTTAAAATCATCATGTAATCATTGAACAGTGCTTTAAAATGTATTTAATCTATCTATTTTTTGGTAAACATTTGATATTTTCTGCGTATTAAGATTAAGATTAATTTCTGGTAGTTAAAAGTCAAGTATTTAAGTCCAGGGTATGTTTGACTGGATATTCTGTCTTGGTTTATGTCTTCTTAAAGTGCTGTTTGTGTTTGAAGGTTTTTCCCCTGATTGTTGACCACAACAACTTTGAAAATAAAAGAAAGAAAGAAAAGAAAGCAAACGTGTGATCACTGAGTGAATTCCAGTGGAATCTTGCGGAACAAACTGTCTTTTCAAGTGTGGCAGTTCTGCACGTTAAAACCTTACAACAGTGAGGGCCACTTGACAATAACACTTAATTTCCCTCTTAAAATCCTATCAGTTCATTAACAGGTGTAACTCAGTTCATCAGTTTGAGCGGGAATTTCTGTGCATAACCAATCAAATACCAAGCAGGACCCAAATCATGCATCAAATTGAATGGGCTTCATCCATCCATCTTCTACTGCTTTTCCGTTTCCGGGTGGTGGGGGGTGCTGGAGCCAATCCCAGTCAACGTTCCAGGCGAGGGCGGGGTACACCCTGGACAGGTCGCCAGTCCATCACAGGGCCTACACACAAAGACACACAGAGACAAACAACCACTCACACTCACCAGAGTCACCAGTTAACCTTAACATGCATGTCTTTGGATGGTGGGAGGAAACCGGAGTACCTGGAGAAAACCCATGCAGACACGGGGAGAACATGCTAACTCCGCACCGAAAGAAAAAAGAATGAAGACACACACACAATGTGGTTGTGAACTTTACATTTTT
Source organism: Remorina albescens (assembly GCA_034769265.1). Classification (NCBI taxonomy): domain Eukaryota; kingdom Metazoa; phylum Chordata; class Actinopteri; order Carangiformes; family Echeneidae; genus Remorina; species Remorina albescens. Next base: position 4,027,297 of record CM068485.1, read on the forward strand.
GCATTTTAAGGAATGTCAAATAAAGGACTTTTTCCAGAAAAAAGTTAAATGAAAGGACTTTTTAAGGTGAAACTCCCGCAAGGAGGCTCTTTTAAGGGTCAGTCATGACTGGGGGCTGCAATACATCAAAGGATCTGTGGAGTTAGCCATCTCTAGAACAACCACATGGGTCCCAGAGAAGGGATCAAGATCAAAATCTCCAGGATCAGGATCTGACATAACCCTCCACTGAGTATTTTGCCAGATATTAGCAGACTGGATGTTAATAGTTTGCAGTCAGACTGAAAGTTAGTGGTTACATGATATTATTGACACACAGGCAGGCAAATCAGAAAGAAATCCCATCTCAGCAAAACTCAGGTACCAAAAACACACAAAAAAGCATATTTCACCATAACATTTAAAACAGAACTAGGAATGAAAACAAATGAAGTAACAGGAGTAATGGGATAAAGACTAAATACTAGAGTGGAACAGTCCTCTAGGCGAGACAAAAAAAATTGTGCAAAAGAACCATAAATACAAAAAGTAAGAGATGTAACATAAATAAGGAAGCACTATAAAACATTCAAGAAGATCCAAAGATTCATCAACTAACTGAACAACAAGACTAAACAGATAGTAAAGGGCATAGTAAAATGCGGCTCAGCATGATAATTTATATATTCACAAAAAACACAAAACTCAGCAAGAGGATTGTTCAGCATGATTGTCAAAAGCATGTCGGAGAAGTTGAGCTGTAACTCTATGTTCTGCAAGAGGACTGTCTGATGTATTTCCAGCAAGATAAGAAATTCCAGCTGTAAATTCCAGTCTGAAATGCAACCTGGAACATGAGCCACATGAAAATGTTAATTTTTAGTATGGAAATGGAAAAACTCAAGAATATTTAAGCCAGTCTAAACCAGAGGTCGCTAAAAGGTGGACCATGGTCCGGATCCAAAACCTCACACATCTGGACAACCTAAAAATGATTAAGAATTCCAACATTTTATCATTTAATTTTAATTTAAACTAACACAGCTTTTCGGGCCCTTTACAACATTGGTCCAATGATATTACTCAGTCAATCATTGTGACTGAAGATACACATGCATGAGATACACAAAACACTGTCCTCCACTCTGCTCTTGCCCACCTGGAGGGCTAGGATTCCTTTGTCAGGCTGATCTTCTCGGTTTTTAGCTGTGCTTTTAACATACTTAAGTCAGCAAAGAGCCATGGCATTTCATTTTCCAACATCACACTAAACACTGGTTCCCACAGGGATATGTTGTGAGCCTCCGGCTGTACACCCTCCTCACATATGATTTCTCTGCAAGGTAACTGAACAATCATACAGAGAAGTTTGGACTGGACTGATCTCCAACAATGATGATTCCTTGTAGGGACCGAAGGTGGATTCATTTGTGAACAGGTGCAGAGAAAACAATCTCTGCATCAGTGTGAGGAAGACTAAGGAGATGGTTGTGGACCTCAGTTGGAGAAGGCGCACACCCCCTCACTTTTTCATTGTAGGAGCAGCTTTGGAGATGGTGTCCACACTAAAATACCTGGACCTACACACCTCCAACAACCTCACATGGGCCACCAACATAGCTAACATCATTAACAAGGCCCACCAACACCTGTTCTGAGGCTGAAGCAGGCCAGCCTCAGCCCTGCTTTACTTACCTCTTTTTAAGGGTCTGTGGTGGAGCTTCAAAGCCAGAGGAACAAAGCAAAAGTATAGTTTCTTCCAAGAAGCAATTTGGCTTATGAACTCCCTGACTGTTTACTGTACTGCTCCAAGTGCATGCATATTGAGGCGCCACTCTTTTACCATACTTTCTCTTAACAAACCTATGTGTTTTATTAATCTATTAAAAGATTGTGGACTATTAACAGTTATTTATTTATTTTATTTATTATTATAAATGTTTTATTCTGTATGTGGTAACAAAATTAATTCGCTCATGTTTTAACATGGTTTGAGCAACGATAAAATGAACCTTGAACTTTGAACCTTCAACCTTGAACACTGGAAGCATACATAGGAAGACTGACCACTGACATAGTGTTAGGATTAGGTTGTCTCACTTCAAATTGGGGCCAAGAGATGCATCCTTCTTTTCCTTGTCAATGAAAGCTCCTATAAATAGGAAATCTCAAGTTTTCTTAAAAAAATATTTAATAAAGGTTGCTGGGCCACAGGAGCCATGCTTTGGACACAATGGTAGGGGCGAGCATTATGGTCTCATTTTAGTATTCTACCTTCATGATCTCTGACAGTACCAAAGGGGAGTGGATATGAGAGAAAAAGAAAGAGAAAATTGCATTTAAGTTATTCAGTTGTTCAAAAATTTGATGAAACTGGTCAACTGCTAGTTAATTATGAGGAAGAAAAATGAGTGGTTGAACTACACTTTTCATTTAATTTGTTAATTTCTAATTTCCCAAAGTTGTCCATTTTCTGGTTATTAAAGCTAGCATTTTAATTTTAAATATTCAAATAAAAATTTAATTATAAGTCATTTGGAAAACCTCAACTGTGTCTGTTCAAGAGCCACAAAAAGATGTCAATTCTATGGACAATGTGTATTTCACTATCTTTTCCTACTTCCGCTCTCTCATTCACACCCACAAACACACAGACATAAGGTCTCTTAAGTCATGAGACTGCAGTTGATTGATTTTAGGCTTAGGAGTGTTCACTAGACCTTTTAATGAATTGTTTTTATCGTGTCTATGGAAGAAATGCTCTCACAGAGCCATTCAGTCTAGATATAAAAACAGTCACTCATAACCAGTTTGAACATTTGTCTTCTGGACATTGTTAATTGCCTACAGCTGTCTCCACACGAACAGTTACCACGGAAACAGTGCATTAAGCTTACTAGCTTAGTAATTTCCTCTTAACTTGTTACTTTGACAACAGGAATGCCAATTAGCTGTGTTCACAGAAGAAAGGTTTGACCAGTCTTTGTCTGCCCATCAGAGTTTTTGTAAGGGTGATTGGAAGCTGAAGTAACTAAAAACCGTTAACAGTTACTATAAATCAACATGGTTTCTCATTAACATAGTTCAACTGGCCCCTTTAGACATGCATTCCAACCTGACGCTATGGCATGTCTACACATCTGCTTATTTGTAATGGATCTCTTATGTACATCTCATTTTGACTGACTAAAAGGAAAAGGCCTCCCCCTTTTTTTTTTGAGAAATAAAAATCTAACTTTACAGATAAGGGTTTTTATTTGTTTGGTTGGTTGGTTGTTTGTTTTGTTTTTTTTTGTTGTTGTTGTTGTTTTTTGTAAAGGTTGTGAGAGGACTAAGTTCTAACGTTATACAACACAAACCATTGCTATGTGCACACTTCAAAGCATATAGTCTTAGATCTATCAAAAACACATTCTTAATACATTCTTAAAAAAACGGAGGAAAAACTTCAGAGCAGATTTTTGAAACATAGATTACAGCCTTGCTGTCTCAGGTCACTGTGTAGTGGAGACCAGGGGGGTATACTACGAAGGAAGCTCAACAGAGCCGGGCTTTCTTTGGGTGAACTGGTTCGACAAAACCGAAAGCTCCAACCACAGATAACAAGTAACACGACGGTGGTTATCAACTTGGTTTGTCGACCCAGGCTTGCCTCATTAGGCTCTGTGCATGTTCACATAAAAAGGGGCATTTAGGCGTCATTTGACGCTTTTTCCACAGAAAAATGGACCGATTACATGCCGCATATTTCAGCCAAGAGGAGCAGATTATGATAATGGAGAACTATGAAGAGTTCAGACCAATAATAACAGCTAAAAGCAACACTGTTGCTGTAAACAAGGAAAGAGAGGTGGCCTGGCAAAAAATTGCAGATCGTGTAAATATAAGTTAATATAGCCTATATAATATAATATAATATAAAATATATTATATATCATTATATAACTTTAATTCTCTCCCTGATATTGTCTCACAATGAATGATACATGGAAATCACTTAGATTAGGGCCAAATCACAATGAAATTAATTTGATTTGTCTTATTTTGAAAAAGTCTAAGCAATTTTGTAATTTATGTTCTATTAGTTGTAGTGCCAGCAGTGCAAAATGGTCTTGGCAGCAAATCCGGACCAAGCACAAAAATATAATCCAAAGTAGTATTTGCTGTGCATTCATCACTCTTTTAGTGTAATGTGGATGATACACTGTGTAACATGTTAAGTGTTAATATTATCTTAAGCAAACAAGAAGAAAAATGAGAGGAGAAAGACTGGAGGGGGCCCGCTCCATCAGATTACACGGCCTCAGAGGAGCTGGCCCTTGCAAAAGATGAAGGCAGGCCGATCATGGAGGGGATACAAGGGGGTATTCAATCAGACCCTGGTGCTGGCAGCTCCAAGCAGCAATTCTTTGTCCAGGGTATGTATAAGTGCTTTGGTGGTAAAATACTAAATGCATATTTATTGTTTCTCAGATGAGAAAAGTTTTAATCTAATTTACAGTTGAAGGAGACACTGTAGTGTTGCTCAAGCTGCCAACACACACCCTTGCTGACCCCCACACAGAGGTAACTGTCAAAGCAAGTTGTCATGTACTCTTATCTTTGCTTGCTGTGTTGAATCCACTTTATTCATTTCTCTTAAACTATTCAACAGGTGGAGATCAATGATGAGGAGACACTTTCAGTGTATTCAGAGGTACCGTCGGGGGTAGATATCTTAATAATCTAAATAAGAATTTAATTTAAAATTTAAATTCATCTTTTTAAATTAGAAATAATGAAGTTTCTTGCTCATTAATGTCACAGGGAGAGGACATTGTGCAACCCTCCCCTCAGCCTGTGGTCTCCACCTCCAGGCCCACAAAAAAACAAGGGGTAAGGGTTTCATAATTTCTAGCAGTCCTAAATCTACTTAAAATAATCCTTACCAAGAACGCAGAAGTGAATGATGAACACGGTACACCAGCATAACTGAAAAGTCTATCTCACTCGTCTCTGTTGCTTGATGAACACCACAATGTCCTATCAACACAGGTTGGAGCAGACAATGTGAGGGCCCTTTATAAAAACCATCTAGAGCTGGATAATCAGAAAAAAGAGCTGGAAATGAAGAAACTAAAACTTGAGATCGAGCAACTGCAGTATGAGAAAAAGGTACTGCAGTAAATGGTACTTTAAAAAATTTTGTTAAGCATGATTGACATTGTATACTTAAGACTTTTTCTTTTCCCAGAAAAGGAAAAACTAATAAAACACATCCTGTGATTGGTGTTTTGTTCTTTTATTGGGTGAAAAACTGCTGCTGATGGCTGCATTACCGTAGGTGCATGGCTTCGTTTGATCGCATTACTTATATGGTTCAACAAGATTGCATATGTAACGTATTCCCTCAGCTGAGTATCTATATTGCTCATAAAGAATATCATCAGAAAATGATGGATCACTCTGGTCCCGAAAAACTTTCTCCCTCCAAAGAGCACCTCTAATAATTCGGGCACCTAAATCCACTGGATTTTCCAGAAACGGGGAGGCCACGTTCAAGGAGGATAATCAGTGAAAGAACGATACTTTTTATAGCCGACTTTAAGATGAAAGTCAGAACAAAAACTGGTCCGGACCAGGTTATGTTCGCAGCATAAGTTACCACGGTGATATGGCCAGTTTAAAAGAGAGCCACCTTCGTGACACGGAAAAGTCTGGCTTTATGCTCAACATAACTCGCTAACGCACTAATCTCACTTCATAGTACACCCCTCGGGGGGGTATTGCACAAAAGTAGGATAAGGGATTAAGCCGGGATATATTGGTTATCCTGGCTGAATTTAGCCTCAAATCAGTTGCATGAAAGTAGGTTAAATTTATCCCAGTCAAGTTACTATGGTGATTTATTCTCTGCAGCTAGCCTGCTCAAGACCAGGCTAACAACCAGGCTAAAATTAATTCTGGTGATTCATCTGGTAGTTCTGCTGTCACTCCTTTGAGAAATTAATGTGTTTTACAGCACTCCCATGGTCTTTCTAAATATGTTGCATCATCTTAATTATCCGCCATTAAAATATTACAGATATTTTGTCATTTGTCATTTCATTGAAGTCTGTTGACTGTAATTGCAAGAGTCTTTTTATATTCATTCATTCATTTTTACTGTCAGGTCTAGTGTTATATTGCTATGCTAATGATAATGGCTACAGAAGACCCCCCTACATCAAGGAGTTTTACAAGATCGCAGGTAACATCAATTTCAACTTGTAACCATTAATTTCTAATTTTAATCAGTCCGAGTTGGATAATCACTATTTTTTGTTACAGCTTTCCCTTAAGTCATTGGTGCAGTGGATTGCACCCATATCAGAATCAAACATCCCTCAGGGGAACACAAGGGAGATTACATTAACAGGAAATCCCTCCACAGCGTCAGTGTTCAGGTTAGAGTGATTTGTGGTTACTGTGACCTACATAATTCTGTGCATTAAATGACTAATAGGTTTCATCTTATCGTTTCAGATGATCTGTGATGCTGACAGCCTTGTCAAGATTTTAGAGGCAAAGAGGCCTGGCTCAGTACATGACTCCAGAGTCTTTCGTGCAAGTCCAATTCACGAGAGACTCTCACAAGCCACACATTTTATTTGTAAGCACCTTGGATATTATGAGTGTTTAACTCTGCTGTGTACTTTTATAAATTATATCTTGTATTATCAGGTGAATTCTCTGGTGTGCTGCTGGGATACAAAGGGTACGCCTGTGAGTCATTCCTCTTGACTCCCCTTGCGGACCCCCAAACCCCACCACAGCAGGCCTACAACCATGCACATGGCAAAACCAGAGTTCGAATCGAGATGATCTTTGGCCTTCTAAAATCTCGGTTGCAGTACCTGCACCACCTCTGAGTTTCCCCGGACAGGGCCTGTGATGTCATTGTCGCATGCACAGTGCTGCACAACGTTGCAGGCCTAAGAAAGGAGAGCCCCCCTCCCAAGTAGCTGTCGATGTTGACTTGGAAAATGCTCCTATTATTCCAGACAGCATTAATGGCAGACTGGGCAGGGTCACTGTTTTTGGATTTAGCCCATCTTTAATAAAAGATTGGCTACGTTACTTTTTGCTGTGTATGTGCATTGTGTTTCATAGTTGGAGTAGTTGTTGGTTATCTTTTAATTTCTATTTCACTAAATCAATGGTGGAGTACACATTCATGAAAAAGGGAGGACACCACAATGTTTTCTAGTTGATTTTTTTATTTGCCAGTCTTCATTTGTCTGGAACCTGGAATAGAAGGCAAAAGTAACAAATATTAATACACTGTATTACAGTTATGGTTACAGTGTGCACCGAAATACTCAATTCTCTTTCCAGTCATTGACTTTCTTTATAATTCTTTCTCTCATTTTTTCATTTTTTCATTTTAAAAACATGGATCATCAACAACATCAATATAAATGATTACATTTTTTCCTTTGCATTGTTTATCACCAAATATCACAACATAGCTTTAAGAGGTCACAGTTCTCTCTCATGGAAGTTCTTGTTCATTATAATAAAAAAACGAATAAGAGCAATGTTAGACATATAAATATATATATGAAATAAGCTTATGTATTAGGTCTGCATAAACTATATTACAAGTTAATGATGCATGCCAATAGTCAGTGGAAATGAGAGTGTAGAGAGGAAGACGGTCAAGGGAGTGTTACTTCCTTTGCTGGAAAAGGCTTCAAATGAAATAAAACAATGAAAATCAGTCAGGGGAGTAGCCAAATCATATGACAATAATCACAATAATGTGAATGAAAAATAAACTTTTTCATTTGGAGTATTTGATTGATTAATTGTGTATATTTTAGACATGTTACAACTGTCCCTGTCATGTGTTACAACTTTCTGTACTCTGGGAGGGTTGTAACAGAGGAGTGACTGGTTTAAAATAAATTTTGCAACCTGTACATATTTTATAAAACCCCTTTAATACATTGTTTCAGTAGTTGACACACTGAAGTTTATAATATAGCTTTACCATTGCAAACGATTTTTGATAAATTGGAAAAAATCATGAAAAGTTTTACAGCTGTCCCTCGTTTCCCCTACTCAGCAATTTTTGTTCTTAATAAGACAAATTCCTTTAAAATAAGAATTCCTTTATCAATTGCCTTTCATGGATTATCATGGACTCTTGATAGCAGCATCACTGAGCTGTAGCCTGCTGAGATCACAGCTGGGCAATGGGTGAATAATAGACGCTTCACTGTTTATAAAAGTTTATAAGATTTTAAGAGTCCTGGTCAGAGTCTCAAACTTCCTGTTTTGGATGTACATTATGGTGGAGCTTGTGAAGGACAGGCATGGGGTGTATATGAAACAATAGATCCACATATTATAAAGCTGGTATAGGTTTATTAATACTGTGAATGTATCAAAGCCTTGTAGGATTTGTTTACATTAATCAACTTTTTATAGGATCACTACGAAAAAGAGCCAGCCTGTCATGAAAGAGCATCAGTTACATTAGGGCCAAATCACAGTGATTTAGCTCACCAAACTATTATGAGAGCTTCAGAGATAGGCTTGAGAGATAAACAAAAATGAGATGGTTTCAAATAAGACACAGAATAGATCAAATATGGAACCTTAATGTCAAGTTGGGAGTGGACAAGAGAGTGGAGCTTATGTGTTGCCTGCTTGCATCTGCATTGAGCTCTCAGTTTTCTTCTAATTAATTTAATCATTTTTGGGGGCATTCTGCTGCTTAATGTTTACAGCAAGACAATAAGAAGGATTATTTATTATTTGGAAGTTCATCCAAGAAAAATAGACCATAGGTCATTCTCCTGTCTACTATTGAAGCTCAGCTTCTCACTGGTTTTAACAAACAATATCACTCAAATCTTCACTTTTCATTGAGCACACGCCCCAGTATAAATCTGCTGTACCCCAGTATAATCTCAGCTTTGAGCCTCTGAATCCTATGATCCGTGGGTAGTGAAAATAAAAGAAGAAATTTCTTCTTATTGAGGCGGTTTTGCCTGAGGCTTACTTATTATAATCACTGTGCAATGTAAATGTATTGTTATTTGCAAAAACAGTGTATGCCTCAGTTAATGTGCATGTGACTGTTGCACACTTTTCATGGGCAACAAACTATCAGAACAAAAATTTCTTCTGTTGAGAAAAAACACAATTTACAGCCACTGTTGGGTTTTGTATGAAGTGTGAGGAATTCTAAACACAACACCCCCTGGAGAGTCTGATGAATGTGGAACATTTACGCATTTGGTAAATATAATATATGTAATTTTTTTCGTAGTGTTTGTTTTGCTGAGTACATGTTAATATGAGGAGCTGGCAGCAATTGAAACAAACAACATAAATAAATAAAGATTGTTTGTAAATACACATATTTGGAATGGTCTCAGCAATTTGCTGTATTTATACAAAAGATTTTTGTCTTTAACAATCTGCATCTCTGTGAGGAACTTCCTTGTAAAAATCTGGAAGAAGCAAATGCACAGTAATCCTTTTACATGTGCACATCTGCACCCTTAAGGACGATCCCTCCCATCAGTCCCATCCTAAGCTCTTTAGCCACTCAGATAACTTATCTTAATAATATATATTTATTTGTTTATTTTTTTAGAACAATGTATGTTAAGGAACATCAGTATAAAATACAATTTAAATATAACAAAATACATGATTTTTGATTGCTCAATTTGCACTGAGATGAATTGGCTATGGCCCTACAAAAGATCATATAGTGCAACACAGATTTATTTTAAAATAAAACATGCTTAACCAAACAAACTCCAACAAAGCTGACTTATTTTCCTGAGAAGTTGAAGTCAATTTGTTTGAAAAAAAAAAAACCCAAAACCGTACATATATAGAATTTTGCTCATACAAAATATTCAAAATACAAATACAAATGTTTTGAAATGGTCATACTTAAGTACAAAATACTTTGTGAATTATGTCAAATGTCAAATTATGTCAAATTAGGTAAAAAAGGATTATATATGGCTCATATATGGAGTTGCTGAATGGAGTAAACATTTTTTACTCAATAAAATGCAGAAAATGCAGGCACTACATCATTGACCGAAATATATAGAACAGAGTCTTACATTTCCTTTTAAAACTGCACTTTCAGGTACTTTTTTAGTACGCCTCAGTCATTTGTAACAAAAAGTAAAGAGCAGACAGAGCAGAGAAGAGCAGAAGAGCAAACACTGGCGAGGAGATACAACTGCTTGAAGACATGGTTTCCAGTCTGGCTTTGTAAGCTGTCTCTCTTTGTTTGAGAAATATGTCCACACAGCAGCAAGTGCCTGGGAAATGTCAACAGATGCTCCCATATCCTTACTTGACAGGCCACCAGTTAACTATAAATTCAGTTCAAACAGTTACTGTCACATTTCTCTTCTCAGCAGGCATTAAGATGATGTGAACTTTACAGTGTGATGGGAAACCCTGATGTTTCAGGGAAATAGTCCTTTCCTAGAATTTTTAGCTGGCAACTGTCTGTGTGAGAAGCTTATGTGCCACAAAGCAGCATGTCAATGTGCCAATAGCATGTAAGCTTAATATACTGCTGGGATGTTGTTGGAATAAAAAGATTATAACAAAATAGACACGGCAGCAAAAACATACTTTTAACAAAGACGTTTTCAGTATTCAAATTCAATTCTATCGCTTATCTGTTTCGGGTCGTGGGGTGCTATTAAAATGCCATTAAAACTATTACAAGCCCTCATCCTCCAGCTGACAGCATCAATACTGACTAATGCATGTTGATTCTAGTAAGTGTGAATCCTGCTGGAGACAGTGTAATGTAGTATTTTAGTGATTCCGTGTGGTTTCTTGAGGGTAGTAAATGCTCACTTTAATGATACTTGTGTTCAAATATAGTGTGTGATTATTAGACTGAAAAGTGTTAGAGCTACAACAATGTGTCATGTCAATGTGAATATCAGTAATATTGTCAGTGGTGTCTTTTGAGACTTGCAAAAGGGGAGCAGTCATTTCATTGTCCTGTATCATCCACAAGCAGGAATATTTGAATTGTTGGGCAATTTTGTCAAAATCAGTCCTTATACAATTCTAATAACAATGCTTCAGCATTGCCTCTATGATGTTTAGCGGATAGAGACCGTTTACGTTCAGAGCATGTGCATGTCAGCCTTGCCAAGAACCAGGAGATGAGAGTAAGCAGGGAGTGACTTACAAGACGCGATGTCATCAGACGAGCAAATATCAAAGTAATTAATTTTTGCAAACCAGTTAAATTTTATAATAAAACATCAACACATTATTCTTAAGCAAAACACATACCAAATAATTATCTAAATGAAAAAATTAAGGCATAAATAAAAATTTAAAAGCCTTAGAGGCAGCACACAGCACAAGATGAAAACATTTGCCACTGGTCTCAGAAAGGTTTTTGTATTGCTTTAGTAAGCTGTCTTCACCTCCACATTTCTTATGTATCCATCCTTTCCAGGTCTGTTTCTCTCTAAGAAAAACAAGATCCCCTCCTCCAATGTTCATGCGTGGCACTCTCCACCTGTCTTTGTTGCAAAGCTGGTTTACAGGCACCTATATTTGTTCCATGTAAAGTTCCCTGTCTGAGAAAGTTCCACCTCCAGAGGAGGTTAAAAACCGAGGTGGAGCTCCTGATTCCTGCATAAAGACATTGACTGTGAGAGAAAAAGTGTGTTGCATTGCCATGCACTCCCATGAGCCTTCCATCTGGGGGGCAAGAAGCAGGTTGTAGTTGCATTCTTGTTCACTGAAGTACCTCTGCACCATTTTGTCCACCCCCAGCACTTTTTAGGCTCCAATAAAGTTGGTGCTGCATTCAGATATAATGTGCTTTACAAGGCCTCTGATGGTAAAAAAAAAAAAACAAAACAAAACAAACAAAAAAAAACCCCAAAAATGCCTGGGGTCCTTTATACAATTGGACACATCCACTGACTCCATCACTTCAATGTGGACAGCCCTTGAACATGTGAACTGTACATAATGGTCTTCCTCTTGCTCTCTTCCTGTCCTACTCTGGCGCGTTGAATTATAATTGGCCAATGCTCAAAGACACAAAGCCCAACATATGAGAGGAGGACAGGTTTGTGATAGACAACGTACATGCCCTCCTTCACATCTGTTGTTCTGGTTTAAATGCTCGTGGGTTCTTGCCATGTGTATGAGGAATGTCCCCCATTTTACTATAGAAGCGAAGGTGGAAAAGCAATGAAAGAATTAAGTGGTAAATAAAGGTTTTTCTGGAATAGTAATCAGATCTCTAAGTCTTTTTCAGAATCACTAAGCTCAAATTTCGCACTGGTTGTGTCAACTTGACAGAAAGAAGGGCCCGTTGAACCAAGAACTCTGTGAAAGGTGGGATGCAGGTAATGGTCTGAACTCATGGTGTTCCGGGCTTTCCTCTTTACATACATAATGCAATTGTTCTGATGTGCAAGATTGATGGATACATAGGATTCTACTGTGACCATGAGTAGAATCATCATCTCATTGCAGATGTACCAGAGCACAACTTTGTCTGTGTAGATTTTGATAGCATCAAACTTAAAGTCAAGTTTGTCGTAGATGACATGCCATCTCTACTGCAAGAACAGCAGCAAAGAGCTTGTACCTTGGACTGGGTTGCTAATTTTGTCATGCCTAAGACAAGCCACAAGCCTACTTCTGTTTTCCCATCCTCCTCAACTGCTTTCAGATAAGCCACAGAACCTGTTACCAACCACAACTCTATGAGTACAAGGGCCAGCAGTGATTATGCTGAACAGTCCTAAATGACTGTGGAGGATTAAGGGACAGACATTTTGTTAGTGTGTGACTTTAATCTACCATTCAATATCAATAAAAACATTCTGTATAAAGAAAAACTAACTGCCCCTTAATAATACTTTTTCTTTGTACCTTCAGCTCTTGACCACAACCACAATTCTCTTCCATTCACACAATATACATCTCACATTCTGAGTCTGCTCTAAGGTTCCTCTGACTGGCAATTAAGTCGTTATCCTACCAGTATCTGTGTATAAACAATTTCAATAATAATAAAGCATTCATACAAATGTTTATTTTATTTTTTTAATTGAACCAGAAATGGTTAAATTAAATTCCATTGAGATACAAGATTTCTTCTTCCAGGGAGTCCAGGCCAACATGTCACACAAATACATACACAAAATCATTTACAATAATTACACGAAATAAATTAGGTCAACATAAACACAGCAAAAGAGACAGCAGGAAGAGGTAAAGAGGTCATATACAATTCACTGTTTCACATCAGGTTGAAACTGCTGCATGTTTCCTAAAGCGCAATAGTTTATTTACTTATTTACTTTGTCTTTCCCCCCAGTACCACCCAGGCAGTTAACACAAACAAACAGCACATGCTGGCTGCCATTAAAAAAAAAAAAAAAACAACTGTGTCTACCACTCATATCCCCTTCATTCCTTTCAGGATTTCACCCATAACTTGTGACCTCATAATTAATATTTTTCCCCTGACATGAGGAACTGATAATCTCCTGTACCCTTTTATCTTCAGGATATAAACAAAGCACAACAAATATTTTTTTCACACTCTTGCTTCTTAGTCATTTCAAGTTATGCGGTGTAAACAATAGGTGCCAGCTTAAAGTACATTCATAACAAAATTACATCCCAGAGGGTTTTTATCCACTAATTTCTCCAACAGATCCAACAAGATGCTTATTTAACACCTATATAAGTATTTAAACCCAGTTTGAGTTGTTTTAAAGCATATTTTAAATATCTGTGGAGCAGTAAGGAACAAGCAGTGCGTCAGTCTGTGACCAGCAGCCCATTTCATGAAAGAGGTTCAACAAACTCTGACTCAGTCAAAATTTCACTATAGGCGTGACTGCTTGTTCGTCTCTGTCTCTCTCTACATGTTGGCCCTTCGTAGACTGGCGACCTATCCAGGGTGTACCCCTCCCTCACCTAATGTGAGCTGGGATTGGCCCCACCACCCCCGTATGAATGAATGAATGAATAAACTTTCTGCAATGTAATATATCCTTTTCGTCTATCATCATCTAACCACTCTGGATGGCATTGCTTTGGCCTCCAGTTCCACTGTTAGGAATCTTGGAGTCATTTTTGATCCGGACATGTCCTTTGTCCCTCATATAAAACAAGTCTCCAGGACAGACTTCTTTCACCTACACAATAATTTGGAGATCAGAAACATCCTGTCTCAAGAGGCTGCAGAAAAATTTGTGCATGCATTTGTTACCTCGAGACTATACCACCATAATTCATTACTATCAGGATGTCCCAACAATTCTCTGAAAAGCCTTCAGTTGATCCAGAACGCTGCTGCACAAATATTAACAGGAACTAGTAAAAGAGATCACATTCTTCCTGTGCTAGTTCCTCTTCATTGGCTCCCAGTAAAATTCAGAATAGAATTTAAAATCCTTCTCCTAACATACAAAGCTCTCAATGACTAAGCTCCATCATATCTCAGAGAGCTCATAGTTCCTTATTGTCCCAGGAGGTCACTTCACTCTCTGGATGGAGGTTTACTTGTGGTTCTCAGAGTCTCCAAGAGTAAATTGGGAAGCAAATCTTTTAGCTCTCAGGCTTCTCTTCTCCCAGTATCGGTCCAGGGGGGAGATTCTGTCGCAGCCTTCAAGATCAGGCTTAGAACCTCTCTTTATGACAAAGCCTATGGTAAAAAATTTAAGGTTTACTTACTGCTTACTATGTGTAAAATGTCTTGATGTAACTTTGTTAGGATTTGGCGCTATATACATAAATTTGATTTGACTTGATTTCTCTGTGTGTCTCTGTGTGTTGGCCCTGCGATGGACTGGTGACCTGTCCAGTGGTACCCCGTCCTTGCGCACAGTGAGCTGGGATTGGCTCCGGCACCCCTTGTGACCGGAAATGGAAAAGCATGTGAATGAATGAATGAATTAAAGTATACAGTATATCTATTGGGGTCTTAAATGTACTTGAGACAGACTGAATGAATGAGAGAATGAGGCAGCGAAACAGCGTTTCTGGCTCTGTAAAGATGAGGTGTCAGGAAAACTCCATGTTTCATGAAGAAAACCTGCTCCTGACCAGGTTAAGTTCACAGACTCAGTTAACATAGTAAATGACTCAGAGTTTAAGTTGCCTCCCTTTCTGAAACAGAAGAGTTTTTACTAAACCCACTTTTTGAAAAGGGCCCCAATTCAAGCACGAATTTATTTTACCGTGATGTGACCAACTGTTGCTGTTCCTCACTGGACCTGGTATTATAGCAACACCTAGTGTCACAAAAAATAACAACATTTAAATAAACTGCATGATATGAGAGTCCAGTTTATATGGTAGTTATAAATGTTTTTTACAAAAAAATAATAGGGTTGTTAGCTTTTAATGTGATTTTGATCAAGAATATTTTTCCATCCTCTACACGCCAGTAGCCTTACTTTCAGGCATCCGAGACTACACACAATTTTGTGTACACTGCTTTAGTCAGTGAGGTTAACATCTAATGTCTGGAGCTTTTTCAGCACATGAAAACAATCTCACAAGGCTTCTGATTTCACTGTCATTGTTCTGGTGCAATAAAAAGAAAGTTGAGTTTGTCTATCCAGAAACATAGAAGGAAACAGAGGAAGGAGTAAACTTTGGTTGTAGGGATGCCAACTGCTTTACCACCTGCTGTACTCTACTGGTAAATGCTGGAGTAGTTTGAACCACAGCTTGGGCTGTCTAGAACTACATAGGCTGTGATGGCATCTTCCTTGGAACCCTTAGAGCATATATTTGCTTGGCAGATGTCAGAGCAGGAGCTACCCCAACTACCTAAAGCACAATATTCTGTGCAGCTTGTTCTAATATCACTCACATTAGAGTGAGCTGTGGTGTCCGGGGCATGTTGACACATTGACAAGATGGGCCTGGATGAATGGATGCATCATTACTGGTGCTTTCACACTCAGAGTACTTGACAGATATTTGCATTTGTTCTTGGGTTGCTGTGAGGTGAAATTCAGGCGCTGCAGTGGTAAATGAAGACTGTCATGCATGTAAATTCTCTGGCTTATCATTCAATTGGTACAGTCCTGTAGTATAAGAGCTCATCTTGCTAAAAGGGCTCTGGGAGAGGTGGTGTATTACTAAGAGGTACACATTAGGGAGTATCAGACTGAGCATCTACATTAATATCATCTACAGAAAGCCCCTGGGACTAATGAATCATTGCTGGTTCTGATTCATGAAGGATTTCACTTTTTTGACCTCAGACTTTGGCTTATCTCTGGTTGGCTCAGGTAGGTTTGCTACAGGTAGTTGTGTTTCATCACCTTTTTCAGACTTGGTCCTGGTTTGTCCATATATATATATATATATATATATATATATATATATATATGGAATGAAAGTTTGAATATATTGAATGAAACTTATCATCAAAGTGATACCCTTCTGAATTCCCTGGTTTTGCAAAATGGCATCAGCTGAAATAAAAAATGAAAAGTACTTTGTTGAACTGGAAAACTTTTTTGCTGCAGGTTATATTCCAAATGATACTAACAGTGTGGAATTAATATCACATCACCTTGAGGATCATATTTCCATTATTGTGACATTCATAAGGTTTATGTGTAGTCATATTCAACAAAACATTGCTGAAAGAACATTATGCATCATTCTTCAAGTAATTTGTGAGTCTTTAAGGGAGACGCAGGTGGCGATAACACTTCAGTTAGAAGCTGATACAAGCACATGGTATGGCTACACACATTCTGCGTCTCAGAGAGGAAGGCGAGATAATTAATAAAAATTAAAAAAGGGTATGGGAATGGAAGTTGATGCAGGCCAAGAATACATAACTTCTACTTAGTACATGGTAAAATCAAGAAGTCACAAACAAGATTAATAATAATACAAGGTAATAAGAAAATTTATTCACACTATGTGAATTAACACATTTGTTTTGATTTTACTTTTTATCTTTTAATGTATAACATATCAGCTGCTCAGCTGACTCACATGCAGGATTTATGATTCAGCTGGATGGCCATATCTCGGATGCTGTCCGTGAACATTCGAACACTGTACAACCACAGAACACAAATCGATTTAGTGGACTATGGGAGTTTCACCAACATTTCAAATGATGATCTTGATTGCCTTATTACTGAGGTTCGGAGGCAAAACCCTGGTTCAGGAGAGACCTACATCACAGGTAGTTTAAGAGGGAGAGGAATCAGAGTTCAGCGATGGCAAGTACGAGAGCGTTTAAAAATAGTTGATCCAGTGGGAAGAGCTTTAAGAGGACGAAGGGCAATTCAGCGGATGGTGTACAATGTTTCTGTCCCAAATCAAGTGTGGCATGTTTTGTTTTGTAAATTTGATTAACATTACATACATTTGTTGTGCATAGGATTGTGTATATTATTGCCTCTTATCAAGTCTCAATCTGGAAGGGATGTTCTCTACTGTGGATTGACTTAAAAAAAATTACTGAAGGAAGGAGTGTAACAATGGTTGAATTTTAAGGCTTTTATTAGCTAATAAGTGAGAAATCAAAACGTGCTCATTATATAAATGGGCAGGTCAAAGCATGAACTACGTGAAACGGTGAGTTCAGGCATGAAAAGAAACATAACACAATATGACTAAGATGATTAAGCAGCTGATAACTAATTCGGGAGCTTGGGCAAATGAGCGGGAAGTTGCTTAACAAATGCAGGGCGAATCTATCTGAGGAAGGAAAGCTTCTTCTTCTTTGAAAATTAAAATTTGGGTCAATGTTGCCTAATAGCCATGCCTTGCACTAGTCAGAACAGCCAGTTGGGAGAGCAGATAAACGCAACCTTACTTTGGGTTGGCAAATCAACTGGGCACGAAAAGGTCAGAGGTGATGTCCGACGAGAGCGGCCGCGTCGAGGTCCTTCGTTGTGGCCTCCCAAGCTAGACTGGTCCTCAGCTGAAGTGGCTGTTGGCCTGTCTCGTCCCTCTTCACCGGCAATGTTGTCCTTCGGGCGACTGGCTTGGTGATTAACTGGATGTCTGAATTATTCCTCTCTATTCTGATGAGGGAACAGACGAGAGCAGTGCGCAGCACCAGTGGCTCTGGTTACCAAGGCAACTTGAGACACTGGGAACTGGGTGCAGTGCAGCCAAACTTGTTCCGATCACTGGTAGTCTTTGCTTCAAGTCTAAACTTAGCCCTTGTTGCTAAGCGGCTAAGTCTTGACTTCTGGGTTTTGAGCCACATGGAATTTTTTTTTTTTTTTCCATTGGATCTTCTGGTTAAGCTCTCCTCTCCAGAACGTTTTTGCCAAATTTCTTGCCCAGTTTGTAATGTTTGTATTGACTATTTATTTGGGGCCGACCCACGGGCGTGGTCTGGTTATCCGCGCGAATTTGGTCCAATCAGATTTCTCCCTCTAACTTTAGGGTGTACGAAAGAGGTTTTCCCTTTCTCCTTTGAAGTTACGCCTTTCATTCACCCACATATAAAACAAAGGGAAATATATCATTTTGATGAGTATGGTTCCTCTTCTCTTCCTATCCACTGCAAAAACACAATCAGATGGTTATTCTTTACTCCCACCATCACAGAACATACAAACAGATGAAACAAGAAAAGAACATTTCCATGCATATCTTGACTGGCTGTGGGAAACTGTGTATGAAGTTTCTCAGTTTTTTTTTTTAACCGAACATTTATAAGAAAACCAAGTAAAAAAAAACAAACAAGGAAAGAAGAAAACCCCGAGCACATAGGTAGCGGTGCTTGGTCAGTACGCATTCGGTTCCGGGGGTTCGCCATCAGATGGTGCTTGGGTTATATAATTGGAATAGTCCATTCTTTTTTATCTCCGCCAAATTAGCTCGTAGAAAGGTGTTTCGAACAGCTGTGAAGTCCTCTTCTTGCAAGGAAACCAGTTCGGCGTGTTTGCAGTCTCTTGTTTGATGAGAATAGTCTTTTTCCTTTTATATCAATCTTGTTGTTCTTGCTGGCTTGGATACATTCCATAGTGGCAGTTTACTACCACCCGGGGATAAATGTCACAGAATTGTACCTCTCCGAAGGGAGGTTTGGCAGGTTTTACTGATTTGTGGTGTGAATTGCAATATAGTGCCTGGGAAAGCAGGGTCTCCTGATGCCAAAGTGAGATAGGAGTCTAGGATGGCACTTAGCAGAGAACTGTGAAATCTCTGGTTAGAGCAATAGTCTCTTTGAAAGTTTGAGAGGTGTGGGAGATTGAACTCTTCTCCCCCGGACCTCACAATAATCCCCCCCTCAGTCCAATAGACCGGGCAGTTTGTGTCTGTTTGGACCGATAAGGCGAGGTCCAGTTCCTTTGGAAGGTAGTTCACTGTGTGGCCATCGAGGGCGCTGCTGAGTTGTCTGAGATGGTTAGCGGGCATGGATACGTTTATACTAAGGCACATAAGGTGAAGCTGGGGTCCAGGTTTGTGGGCCCCTATTAGCTACTTAAAGGTTACATTAGGGTCTGGTGTGGAGGGTGCTATATAATCATTAGAGGTTATTTCAACCATAAGTCTTCTAAAGCTCAACAGGAGTAACGTGTTGGCTACTAAGGCATGGGATTTACTATCACCACAAAACAAAGTAACTATGTCTACATATCTACTTGGATCGTCTAATTGTCTCCATATACGAGCGCTAAGATAGCAGGAGCCATCACTATGTTGTCAGTGGTGTACTCCAGGGGGCCTTTTCTAAGTTCCCTGAGCTCTGTGGTTTGGTCTCGTGTTGATCATATGTTAGGAGGATGGTGTTCGCTGGGGTATTAGCCAGACAGCGGCTACCAACAATCTCAGCATGCGTGTTGGTAACTTGGGCTCGAGGCGTGATGGTCATGGGGCATTTAACATTGGCGGTCATGGTTGTGAGGCTGCCTATCCCATCCGTATTGTCTTGAATGAACGGCTTGCTGGGACACAAGTAATGAATGTCTTTAGTGACTATACACATGCGTAAATTTGGGACCAGATACAATTCTGGGCTGCTGTCGTGGTAGGCGATAACTGGAGGAGTTTGGATTTTGACCTGAGTGTCTCCTTGCCAAACCCAGACGTTTACTACAGCTTTCAACCGATATATGCTCTCTGAGGCAATGATTTGTAGATTTAGGAAGAATCTGATTTCTCTCAATTCGTGATCGACATGAATTGGTTCGGCGCTCCCAAGGCTGTAAGCCAAGTGAGCTTGGAGTGGAGTGACCGTGTCTCTGGTGGCGGAGGCTAGAATGCTTTGGACCAGCAACAGGGGCACCAAATATGGGGGAATTCAACCCATAGCAAGGCTATCTACGGATGAAGTGATGTTGTGAAGCATATCGGCCATTAGCAGACTGACTAGTTGAGTATGGGCATAGCAGTGGTTTTCAAACTTTTTTTGCCCAAGGCACACCAAAGGCCAAGCCAAAATCTCAAGGCACACCTGTAACAGCCTTGATAACATGTGTTATCACTGTCACCACTCCATAAATGTTTACATATCTTAATTTACTAAAACTAAACAAAACTTGACGCACAACTATGATGATCATTCATCATTTATTATTATTTCATTCATGAAATCAAAAATGAGGTCATTAGAAAAAGTAGACCTATAAAAATAAATATATAAAAATAAAAAAGTAAATACTGTGCTCTGTCACTTGCATTGAGTTTAGAAAAAACATTTGTAAAATAAAAAACATTTGTAGTGTGTAATTTTAACAAAAGGAATGCACTGAGAACAAAACGATGTTATGCAATATGTCTTGCAACCATATTTAACATTTTTTAACATTTAACATTTTAATTGAACAAAAAAACGTAGGCTACTTAATATTTTAATCTGCACTTTAACATTTTAACTTTTTTTTCAATAGCTTGTGCCCACTTCCAAACTAGTGAGACACATGTGCCTGCCGTTGCGCACAGATTTTTTTAATCCTTGGTGGTATTGAGGAGAGGGCCACTTGCAGGTCCTGTTCAACAGAGAGACGTGATCTCCTGTTGCTCTTCATGGTAACCAGAGTGGATAATGCCAGCTCACACAGATAAGTGGTGGGGAAAAGAAAAACTTTGTCAGTGGCGTGTAGGGAGATGTTAGGATAGTCTGACGCAGAGGCTTACCAAAACTGATCCAGAGGGAGCTCACTGAATTTGAGCTTCAAACTGCGGTCCATCCGGAGTTCTGCGCATTCTTCCCTCTCTTTCAGAGGCAGTTTTTGCTGTGGAGGATTCCTGGCTGAATGGGTCTCAAATCCAGTCATAGTCATCTATGTCTGCTACATCGGGAAAATAGCGGTTAAATCGCTCCTTCAGTGTCTGAAGGTGCGCAGCAAATAAACTGCGCGTACTGTCTGTGTGTGGCACGGCTGAAGCCAGTGGAAACATGTTAAACATAATTAGTGTTTAGTTTTGTTTATTGCATTTACATCTGTAATTATAGCCTAAAAATAATGCACATAAAGTATTGATATAGGCCCTATTTCATTTAACATTCATTCATTTAATAAATGTGTGCACAGTTAAGCAGTAATAATATACAGCTGTCACAAAATCCCAGAGCACACCTGGACTCTTCTCGCGGCACACCATTTGGGAACCACTGGTCTACAGCAACAACTGACAGCAAAGTGTCTACAGTGCACGTAGTCTGATTTAGAGCTTCACTGTGGCTGATAACTATCAAGATTGTTCCTTTTAGCGATCTTCCAATGGTTTGTAGTTCCTGCTGTTGCCTGTTGATCAACTTCCTAAGTTCGGGGATCTCTGCTTGCATTTCCCCAGCATGGCGTCGCACGGCCGCTACATTAACCGAATTGTACGCATAGAGTCCTAAACCAAACAAGGATCCCACCAGGGAGGCGGCTGTCAGCAAGCCTCTGATAGACCGCTTGGATCTCTGACTGGTTCCGCTCAACTCTGACTGAGTTATGGTGAATTTCTGGAGCTGCCTCAGCATATGGGTGATGTCCATTTCCACATGTTCGGTGGCGGTGCGCTTCCGCTTCCAACCAGCCCAGCTAACTTGGCTAGTGGTGGTAGGGACAATTTTGCTACATACCTCTCGGGGGTTTAACCTTACGAACACTTTCTGGGTATGTAGACGGCAATTAGTGATGAGGAGTCCGGGTTGCTCCTTCAGGATGGTTCCTGAACTCGAGCCCTGCTTTACGATCTCCGAGCAGACTACCATGAGTGCCAGGCCAAGGATCAGGAGTACCAGTGGTTTTGCCAAGATACAGGCGGTGGTTTGCACTGTGTCGTTAGGGGCCGGCAAGCATTCCACCCATTTGGTGAATAATGGGAAGTGTTTATTACCTGTGGTGGATTTGGTAAGGGGCCCCACCCAATCAACTCGATTGGGTGGGGCCCCTTACCAAATCCACCACAGCGCAAACCACCGCCTGTATCTTGGCAAAACCACTGGTACGCCAGGGAAATCTGACCAGGGAAAGGAAATGGCTCTACAATGCAGGGACGCTCTATGGGGTGGCTTGGACGGTTGAAACTGGCTGCACACCAGGCACCCTTTGACGAAGTCTGCCACATCTTGTTGCATGTGTGGCCAAAAGTCCACTTGTTTTAGTGCAGCGTATGTCGCTTTGATGCTTTTGTGCCCTGAGAATGGGGAGTCATGAGCGTGTGTCAACATCACCCCCTGTGGCTCTGAGGCATGACGAGTGTGGGAGGTGATTGATCATCAGAGACATGGACAAGCAGTCCCTTGACCACGCGAAGGGAAGAACAGACATGGTGCAGGAACATTGTCCAGGTCCGCGCCAGACATAGGCGAAGCGGCAGGATCAGTGAGGGAGAGCAGCATTCTGCTAATAGCAGGGTAATAATAACAAGAATAACAATTCTGGTAGAATTTGCCAAGGAGTTTCGGTCACTGCTCCCTCTTTTGCCAAAGTGTCCGTGAGGTCGTTCAGCTCTTTGTCCACCCCCCGTTGCGGGAGTGGCCACGGACCTTTTTCCAGAACACCTGCTTGTCGTGTTTTTCTACCAAGTGGTCACAGGCCAAGATAAGATCTCTTTGTTTAATCAGCCTTTTGGCAGCTGATGTGAAATTGTCCTGTCTCCATACAGGAAGGTGACAAATGAAGGAGAGGCACGCATAGTTGGAGTCTGTACGAATGACCAAGGACTTCATGTTATGCACAATTGCCATTTGGGGCACAAGTAATATGCCTGCCATTTCCGCGTATTGGGAAGTTTGCGAGCCCAGTTTGAATCGTTGGGGTTTGGAAGGCGAGTTGTTGACACACACAACATTGAACAGTAGTTCTCTAAGTCTCCCTCGCTCCTCATTGGTTTTCAAACTGTCGGCTTTGGTTAACACCTTCTCAACGCGGGCTTCAAAGGTGGCGTCGGGGTTTCCAGTGGTGGAGGGGTGGCTTCTACTGACCCCCCTGTAGTATTGTTACAGAGCAGTTGCTGGGGTGCCTCCCGTGGAGAGTCTAATGACAGTACGTCAACGGCTTGGATGACCATCTGGTCTTGGTCGTCAACCTGAGCGTCCATCCGGACCAGTACGTCGCCACCAACATATATATCGTGTGTTAAGTCTGGGGGAACCAAGAAGGGGTGGACTACAACTCAATTGTTCCAGCGCACCGACACTGCACAAATTCTAAGGGCAGCAGCTACTGCGCCTGAGGTCGGTTCCAGCGGGAACCGGAATGATTTCCTGACCCGTTCTAGGCCAGGGTTTGATAGTTGCAGCGTTTCATACACTTTCTTGCTCATAGTGGACTTGTCAGCCCACAGTGCAAGCCCCACATCTTTGACCATGATGCCCTCAAGGTGGAGACCATGCTCTATTCGCAGGGCGCACTCGCCACTTTCAGAGAGGTCGGTGAATCTATCCAAGACTGTGTCTCTTTGAGCCAGAACGTCTGTTTCGGCTGCCTCTGATGGTGGGCAATTGGACTCGTTCTCATCACCACGTGCGCCTTTATCGAGGACGCAGCACTGGGCTTCAATCATTTGAAGAGTGGAGATAGGTCGGGGTCTGTGCACTTCTGCGTAGATTTTCATATCCTTCAAGTCAATAAGCGGTTCAAATCGGTCAAGGAAGTCTTTACCGATTAAAAGAGGGATGGAGTCTATAGGAGACACGTAGACTGGGTGGACCAGAATCATTGGTCCAAGAGTGAACTGGATCATTGCCATGGATGTCAAGGTTGTTTTGATAGGGGCGTACAGCCTGACGTCGCGAGAACACTTCTGCAGTTCCAAAATTCTTTGAGGAGCGTGTCATGGACTGGAGTCTCCTGAAGAGCGCGGATGACATGAGGGTTATGTCTGCAGTCGTATCGAGTAGCGCATCCTGTGTGAGCGCGCTCTCAAGTGTAGTGGGTAGATAACACTTTCGTGCGAGCCCCCTTTCTACAAGGTTGGCGATGAACCGCATTACAGGTGGCTCGCCTTGAAGAAGGGATGGCCCTTCGTTTGAGGGGGTTGTTTCGGACTCAAGCTGGACTACAAGAATCGCAGTGGGGGACGTTTCTTCACTTACCGTGGTTTCAGTCGTGTCTGCCAGTGCAGAGGCTACTGTTGGCTCATCATTGATTGTCCCCAAGGTTAAAGCTAACAGATCTGATTTCGGCTCGTTCTCTCAGCTTACCGGTTGTGTTGCTGTTTGTTCCTTGAGTTGTGGGTCCGTTGTCCTCATCTTCTTCGTCCCCGGGGTCTCCAATATTGGCATGCTGCGATGGTTTGCCCTGATAGGGGGGATATCGGGAGTCTCATCTGCCGCAATCTCTACCGTGGCGGGCTGGCGGGGCTTCATCGTAGTTGCTCTGAAACTTCACTTGGCGTGAGTCGGAATAACGACGCCTATGGTTTGGCTGGCTCTGGTTTCCATTATGCCAGGGAGGTTGAGACTGTCCGTGGTGATAGTTTCTCGAGGGTGAACATGCGTTTTGGTAATACCTACCTGATGCTGGGGGGGAGCGTGGCCAACGGGGAGGTGCCCACACCAGTGGTTCTGAGGCCCCTTCCAGCTCTAGTGATGGGGTCTCGGTGTTCACATTCAAGACTGTGGGTTCAGGTGCTCTAGCCATGGTTTGTTTCTGTTTCGCGTAGCCCTGAAGGGCTACGGGTTTGGGGTCAAAGCGGGTGATGTCGCAAGCAATTTTGTCAAGGTCTCTATCAGTGGGCATGCACCCCGGTACAGGGTGCATGGGAGGATGGAAGCTAGGAGTGGAGGTGTATCAGGTTGAAGTGGGCATGAACGAAAACACAGGTGGGCTCTCTGCTGGTCTAGAAGGAAGTACTGGGCCCCTCCCTTGTGTGGAGGCGTTCTGGCCTCCTGTGGGCATCAGGCCAGATTGGAAAGAATACTTTACCTCTTTCTTTACGGACATTAGCTCCATTTCGGTCTGTCTACGCTGCCGCACGGCTTGCTCTTCCTGTTCCTTCGCCTGGTCCAGTTGTCGCTGCAAGTCTCGCTGTCGGTCCTCTTCAACACCTCAGGCTCTCTCATGGGCCTTTACTATGACCTCCAAACTGGCTACTTCCTCCTGAGCTGTGTCGAGCTCTTTCGTTGTGCTAGTGAGGATTAGTCTTACCTGCTTGAACCGACTTTCCAGAGTTGTCAGATCGTGCTCACATTGGGCGATGGTGGCCTCAAGAATTTCAATCTAGTTTTTGAGGGCAGCTTTTTCTCCTGGGAAATCTTGTCTGTTCATCTCAAGTGTTGATGAGCGTCCAGGGCTTTGTAGGCGTCAAGCTCTTTTTTCACTTCCATTAGGTACTGTTTTGTTTTAGCTAATTGATCCTCAGAAATGTTCACCGCCCTTTTCTTTTCTTTTAGTTCACTGATAGCTGTCTCAGCGACTTGGTTCGCATGCCTATACTGTGCTGCCAGCAAGATGGCCAACTTACCCAATGCTGCAGCTTGGGGTTTATCTTTCAGGGTCATCGTCAAGGCCTGGCCTATGAGTTTGGCTATAGCTTGGTCTACGCTGGGTGCTTCGAGTGCAGCAACCTTGCCGATATAGCCGGGTATGGCATTTTGGGTCAATACTGCGAGTGCGTTGTCGAGGTTATCAAAAGGATCGACAAGGCTCACGGGAGGAGAATTAGTTCCCTCAGCCATGTTTGTTCTCAGCGTGGTTGGTCTGGTTGAGGAACTCCTATCTTTTGGCAACGGCAGTGCACCTAGCAAAGGAAACAGCAATATTGATGTGACAAGCAGCAGCCAAGGATCTCCAGCAGGCTAAGCAGTGACCCACTAAGCATCCAGAAACGCAAACAGATTTTAGTAGATGTGCAGTTGGTTGGGTAAGTGAACGTGCGGGTTGGTGTTTGGATGTTCCTGTTAAGCCTCTATATTGCAGGAATTATGCATGCAGGTTTAATATATTCAGATAACGGAAAGAGAAATATAAGGAATTAAGTTGTGTTCTCACGAGCACTACTGAGATTGACAGTGATTAGCGTGCAATTTCTATGCTAGTGTTGCTATACAGATTAATCAAAACACAGCAGCTTCTAAGGATGCAGTCCCTTTTGTTATGTAATTAGACCAGTATTATGTGAGGTTACACACTGTTGATTCAGAGCTATGCAGTTAAAACATTCCCTCAGTCACAGTTCATTAATAAGACATTGCAATAGTCAAACAGCCAAAGGAGGTTCACCAAATCAACCAGCAGAGTGTGCTATAGAGAGCAGAGACGATTTCTCCACCCTCTAGCATGGGATAGCGCGACGTCACAAAGAGTTCAGTTCCGCCTTCCGAATGGCCCCAGGGAGCAGCAGTGTTCCTGCCGGCAGAATCCTAAAACTCAGCTCGGAGGTACTTCCAGTGCAGCTCTTAATTTGTAATCCAACCAACGAGCAACAGGAAGCAAGGTTGCTGTGTGGATGCTGGCTTGCGGTTACACAGCGGCTTAAAGTCAAACACTTTCCTCGCTCTATAAGCTTTATTCTGGACAAAACTTACGCAGCCTAAGTGAGACACGGCTCTGCTGTGTACAAACAGCAGATTCAACAAGACCAAGACTGCACACTTTGCACGAGCTGCGTGCGAGCAATAAATGGAATAATTTCCTTAATTTTCAGCTATTTTGCTCTGTATCCTTTTGGGAGAGAACAGAGAAAAATCTATTAGATGTCCTGTAACGTTAAATTCACGCTCTCATCTCTTGTCAAAAGCACAAGACAAAAGCCGACGGTGTCTTCATCGCACCGTCTGTCACAAATAATCTGATAAAGTTGATCAAGCCTAATCAAATCTCTCAATTCTGGGGCCTAGAAACCATTGGAAACTCGCAAACTGGTCCTATCCCACAGACGTGATATCGAACCCTGGCACAGCGCAGACAGTTCTTAATCACCCAATTATACAATACTTTTTTATTGTAACAGTTAATTCAACTCGTCATGAACTGTTCCCTCTGACAATGCCTGACAATCATGGTTAAGGCATCAATCTCCACTGATGTCCGACCCAAATCTAGCAACTCGAATCAATTATTAATTTCATAGCCCAGACATTGCCTACTCAGATTTAGCAAATCTGACCAAAGCGCAAATTTACAGATAAGACATCAACTCTCAGCCTCAGCGATTGCAACGCATTTGCAGGACATCACTCCATCAGTTTACAGTAATTAATTAAAGTTTCTCACAATAGCCTCACATGGGGCACCATTTTGTTGTGCATAGGATTGTGTATATTATTGCCTCTTATCAAGTCTCAATCTGGAAGGGATGTTCTCTACTGTGGATTGACTTAAAAAAAATTACTGAAGGAAGGAGTGTAACAATGGCTGAATTTTAAGGCTTTTATTAGCTAATAAGTGAGAAATCAAAACGTGCTCATTATATAAATGGGCAGGTCAAAGCATGAACTACGTGAAACGGTGAGTTCAGGCATGAAAAGAAACATAACACAATATGACTATGATTAAGCAGCTGATAACTAATTCGGGTGCTTGGGTGAATGAACGGGAAGTTGCTTAACAAATGAAGGGTGAATCTATCTCAGGAAGGAGAGCTTCTTTTTCTTTGAAAACTAAAATTTGGATCAATGTTGTCTAATAGCCATGCCTTGCACTACTCAGAACAGCCAGTTGGGAGAGCAGATAAACATAACCTTACTTTGGGTTGGCAAATCAACTGGCCACGAAAAGGTCAGAGGAGATGTCCAATGACAGCAGCCACGTTGAGGTCCTTCGTCGTGGCCTCCCAAGTTAGACTGGTCCTCGGCTGAAGTGGCTGTTGGCCTGACTCGTCCATCTTCACTGGCAATGTTGTCCTCCGGGCGACTGGCTTGGTGATTAACTGGATGTCTGAATTATTCCTCTCTATTCTGATGAGGGAACAGACGAGAGCAGTGCGCAGCACCAGTGGCTCTGGTAACCAAGGCAACTTGAGACACTGGGAACTGGGTGCAGTGCAGCCAAACTTGTTCTGATCACCGGTAGTCTTTGCTTCAAGTCTAAACTTAGCCCTTGTTGCTAAGCGGCTAAGTCTTGACTTCTGGGTTTTGAGCCACATGGAAAATTGTTTTTTTTTTAAATCAGATATTCTGGTTAAGCTCTCCTCTCCAGAACTTTTTCGCCAAATTTCTTGCCCAGTTTGTAATGTTTGTATTGACTATTTATTTGGGGCCGACCCACGGGCGTGGTCTGGTTATCGGCGCGAATTTGGTCCCATCAGATTTCTCCCTCTAACTTTAGGGCGTACGAAAGAGGTTTTCCCTTTCTCCTTTGAAGTTACGCCTTTCATTCACCCAAGTTTACCCACATATAAAATAAAGGTAAATATATCATTTTGATGAGTATGGTTCCTCTTCTCTTCCTATCCACTGCAAAATCACAATCAGATGGTTATTCTTTACTCCCACCATCACAGAACATACAAACAGATGAAACAAGAAAAGAACATTTCCATGCATATCTTGACTGGCTGTGGGAAATCAGAATTGCATGACTACGGACTGTGTATGAAGTTGCTCTCTGTTATTTTTTTTTTTTTAACCTAACATTTATAAGAAAATCAAGGGAAAAAAAAACAAGGAAAGAAGAAAACCCCGAGCACATAGGTAGCGGTGCTTGGTCAGTACGCAATCGGTTCCGGGGGTTTGCCATCGGGTGGCGCTGTGGTTATATAATTGGAATAGTCCATTCTTTTTTATCTCCGCCAAATTAGCTCGTAGAAAGGTGTTTCGAACAGCTGTGAAGTCCTCTTCTTGCAAGGAAACCAGTTCGGCGTGTTTGCAGTCTCTTGTTTGTTGAGAATAGTCTTTTTCCTTTTATATCAATCTTGTTGTTCTTGCTGGCTTGGATACATTCCATAGTGGCAGTTTACGACCGCCATCTGCTTGTGTTATCAGTTCAACCCGGGGATAAATGTCACAGAATTGTACCTCTCTGAAGGGAGGTTTGGCAGGTTTTACTGATTTGTGGTGTGAATTACAATATAGTGCCTGGGAAAGCAGGGTCTCCTGATGCCAAAGTGAGATAGGAGTCTAGGATGGCACTTAGCAGAGAACTGTGAAATCTCTGGTTAGAGCAATAGTCTCTTTGAAAGTTTGAGAGGTGTGGGAGATTGAACTCTTCCCCCGCCCGGACCTCACAACACATTACTCCCTAGCTACTCCCTTACTGGTCAATGAAGCAAGTCATACAGATTGATGTAAGGATTTGTGTGGGCTAAAACTATATAAAATAAATATTAAATAGAGATGCTCTGATCAGCATTTTTGGGCCCGATCACCAAAATCATGATCTCCCGATTGCCAATCACTGCTGATCACAGAATGGCAGGGGAATGGGAATCTTCCATATATTTTATCTATAATCTACCAGAGTGTGCATCATTTGTAGAAATGAAACTAACTATGAAACTAACTAGCAAGCTCCACTTTGCTGTGCGCCGCATGCAGGGGGAAAAAAGTCACGCGAGTAATTTACGTCATGTGATCGGCTTTTTGATCTGCACTTTTGGGGTTCTACGATCAAGCTACTTTTAGTCAATATCGGTTGATCATGATCGATGTCCGATCAATCGGAGCATCTCTAAAAGCATTATGTTGTAAGTCATTTCATGAAATGACAAGACTATATGTAATTCAGAGTAAATACAAGAAACTTGTGCTACAAAAAATGGACCAGACTCAGTGACTAACTCCCTAAACTTAACAACCTTGCGACCTGCCCTACATGCCCTAAAGATAACTATATCTAACTAGCCCAATGAACAGTGGTAACTAACATGGCTTTGGGGTCCTCCTTTCACCGGTGTTTCGTCTAGTTGGTCCCATGACACCTCCAGGAGGATAGACAGTGATCACTGGCATCCCTTAGTCACCCCCCTAATGCCAGCTATCACCGCTGCTCACACCAAGACAACTATCTCAAACAGCACTACCGTCAACTACTCCGACCTCGCACCAACTGCACCAGTAAAAGCGGGGTGGGGATACAGACCCTGGTTTGGGTAGGGGGAGAAATAGAAGAGGTGGAGATAAAAGTAGGGATGGGATACAGACCCTGGTTCAGGTAGGGGGTAATGAAAGTATAGAGGGTGCAGGAGGTGGAGGACGAGATACACTAGCAGATTCAGCAAACAAACTCACCTAAACAGTCATATAATCAGAGACAAAGACAAGCCAAATAAGCCAATACAGGCCAACTCACCTAGACTAACCGCATGGTCTCAAAGAGGCTCACACAGGCCACACCCTCCACTTAAATACACTTCCTCTTCCTGGATTGCTTCCTCTGCTTCTCCCCATGGTCTGTCTATCCTAAGTGCTCCCCCTGCTGGGCCCCCAGCTACTATTACTTCTTCTTTCAGATCCACTGACTGGATCTTACTGCCTCATCCGACATTTCCTTCACTATTTTCCTCACACTCTGTCCCCTTCCTCCTAACTCCCTAAACAAAGAGACAACAAACCTTGCTACAAACCCTCTACATCCTACTTCCACTGGACAAATCCTAATTTTCCATCCTCGCTGCTCAGCTTCAGCCCCTTAGTCTGCATACCTAAGCTTTTTCCTTTCATACGCTTCTACAACTGAATCCTCCCACAGAACAGTCAGCTCTATGAAATATACTCTCATTCTACTCCTAGACCACAAAATTATATCCAGCCTTTGTTTTGTACAGGCTATTTCCTGGGGAACAACAAGCTTTCCTCCTAAATCCACCTGCATCTCCCAGTCACTGGCATCCTTTAAGCTGCCTTGTTCTTTGCTGTCTTATTAACTTTCTCTCCCTCTTGAACAAACTGAATTGCAACTCTCTTTGTCTTAGACTCTCCTAAATTTGCCTGCCTCCGTATATCTTCAATGCCTGCAGCTAAGATTTTTAAAACTTGGTTATGTCGCCACGTATACCGTCCTTGTGACAGACTAACCTTACAACCTGACAAGATGTGCTTTAGAGTTGCAGTACCTGAACACAACAAACATAGTGGCTCTCAATTTACCCAGAGTTTTAGGTTCTGGGGAGTTGGCAATACATCATATGTTGCCCCTATCAAAAAATTGAATACTACTTTCCTCCATATTCCACAGCTCTTTCCAACTAAGCTTTTTCTTCTGTACACCTTCCCAGTTCAACCACTGTCCCTGCTTAGCCTGAGCCACTGCTTTTGCACTCCTTAATATTTCCTCCTGCCTACGAACTTGCTCCACAACTAGTTTCCTCTTCTCTTTGGGACCTGCTCTACTCCACACCGTTTGCTTGGGCCAAGCCCCAAGCCTCCCCGGCCTATTTGCACATTACCCACAATCTCTGTATGCCTAAGGGTAGCTTTCGCTTCCTGCACTGCCATTGTTGGATTCCATTTTCTCCCCTTGGTTGGGTTTGGAACCACCTTACTAATAACCACATCTTTACTCCCAGATAACAGGAGCTCTGTCCTAACCTTAGTACATTTAAACTCCTCCACTAGACTAGATACTGGGAGCTGAAGTATGCCTTTCCCATACAGTGCCACAGTACTTAAACATCTAGGAACACCTAGCCACTTCCTAATGTAAAAGCTTACAGTCTTTCATTTTTCTCTGCAGCAGATAATGGAATCTCATATACAGACAGTGGCCACATCAACCTGGGAAATAATCTGAACTGCAAACACCACAGCTTCAACTTTCCTGGAAGCCCTGATTTATCTATTCTATCCAGTCCCTCAGCAACATCCTTCCGAAACTGCACTACCTGTTCTCCATCATGCAAGTCTGCCTTTTACCACCTACCTAGACTTTTTACTGGTTTTTTCCCTAATTATTGGAATTTCCTCTTCATCTATTACAAACTTTCTATCACTTAATCTCCCTCTACTTATTGAGATACTTCTAGACTTACTAGGCTTGATTTTCATACTAGCCCACTTTAAGTTTTTATTAAATCTCTCAAGTACTCTTTTCATACATGGTACAATTGTAGTTAGCAATGTCATATCATCCATGTATGCCCTAATTGGTGTAAGGCGTATCCCATTCTGTCGCCTCTCTCCACCTACAACCCACTTAGAAGCTCTAATAATTACCTCCATCGCCATTGTGAATGCTAATGGAGAAATCGTACACCCTGCCATAATGCCTATTTCTAGCCTCTGCCAATCTGTTGTAATGCCTGCTGTACTTAAGCATAGTCTGATATCCTGGAAATATGCCCTTACTAAATTGACAACTACTCCAGGCACTCTAATATAATCAAACGCCACCCAAATAAGGCTATGTGGCATGAACCAAATGCACTTGCTAAGTCCAAAAATATTACATGCAAGTCTCTTTTCCCACTCTTTGGTGCCTGAATCTGATGCCAAATCATGCTAGTGTGCTCTAAACACCCTGCGAAACCTGGCATTCCTGCCTTCTGTACTGTAGTATGTATTAAGCTATTCCTTTCTAAATAACTAGCCAATATCCGTGCAAATACACTAAAGAAAATCTTCCCTTCTACATTTAGGAGAGAGATCATCCGAAACTGACTCAGGTCTGAAGATTCCTTCTCCTTTGGAATGAAAACACCTCCTGCCCTACACCATGCTCTGGGAATAAACTGTTTCTCCCAAACTATTCTTAATTGCCTCCAGAAAAACTTTAAGATATCAGGTGCGCTTTTATAAACCCGGTAGGGGACTCCATTTGGCCCTGGGGCCGAAGAAGCCTTTGCATGCCTGACTACCTCCTCAACCTCCTTCCACCTAGGTGGTCTAACATCCATCTCATGATCTATTGCCCCTAAAGGTGGCATGTCAGGTGGAAGGCCTACTACTCTATTCTGCTCAAAATTTGAATATGTATTTCTTAGACACTTTTCTACTTCTAACTTTGTTGCTTTAAGCTGCCCTCCCTTTTCCTGGTTAAACAACCCTTTAACAAACTTAAATGGGTCCCTGTAAAACGCTGTCCTTACATATTCTTTCTTCTTCTCTTTTTCCTAAGATATTCGGTCCTTCTGAGTACTGCTAGCCTGCTTGTCAATTCTTCTTGCAACACATTAATTCCCTCCCTCTCTTCCTCTGTAGCTCTTTTCCACTGCTTTCTTAGTTGTCTTCTTTCTTTAACTAATTTCTCCATTTCTCTTTGCCGTCTACACTTAACTAACTGTACTCTTTCAACCTTCTTTCTGTCTTGCACCCCAAATCTTTCAACACCATAGGAGTAAATTATACCTCCCATCTTCTCTAATCTATCGCTTACGTTTCCTCCTAGTCTGTTTAAAATTATTGAATCCCTGTTTACTGTCTCCCATTCTTTGCTGCTATTTGCCCTAGGCCATTTAACTCTAGCTTTCTGCTCCATATTTCTCTCTTTGACTGGCCTGTTCACCTCAGTATCAGCTGCATCCCTTCTTATAACCTCCTCCTCCACCTCTGTAGCTGTGTTATTGATATCCTTCGAACTGTGGTTTTCTACCTGTCGCTGGATTTCATCCGACTTACTCAATTGACTTCTTAAAAAGTACTGATTGATGCGGCCACACTGCCCTTCCTTTCCCACACACCCCTTTCTTCCCTGATGCACTCTAAGGCCTCTAACTGATGTTACTTTCTGCCAACCACAAGGACAAAACTGGAGTTAACTGGTTTTAACAACTGGAAAGCAGCACTTGATCGAGACAAGGGGCTACAGAGGCATGTGTCTAACCATGTGCATGCTTCATCTGTATGGACTCAGCACAAAAGCAGAGAGGCTACAGGGGGAACTGTTGACTCCCTGTTGGTTGGTAAAACACAACTTGGAAAAAAAACATTACTATGTCAAAAGTGTGGGGAGTGTTGTTAAGTTTCTCTGTGTGAATGAGTTGGGGCTCCGTGGGACTGCAGAAACTTTGAGGCATGATGCAGCTGGTAATGACAACATCACTTCAGGTCTCTTTCTAAAACTGATGGAGTATACCTTAGAGAAGGATGAGAAGCTAGCAAGCATTACTAAGGGTATCCCAAAGAATGCAAAATACACATCTAAAGATATCCAAAATGAAATTATTGAAACACTGGCAGACATGGTGCTTGCAGAGGCCAGGAAAAAATATGAAAATTCCAATTCTTTGGGGTTCTACCTCAAAAGTGATGGGACCAGGGACAGGTGCAAATTGGAAAATTTGTCTGTGATGATTCACTTCATCAGCAATTCCATGCCAGAGGAGCATCTTACTGGGTTGCTTGACTTGCATCAACTTGATGCAGAGAACATCACCTCTGAGATATTGACACACCTTTCTGATGCTGGCTACAGTGCTGACAACATACTTAGCTAGTGTTATGATGGGGCTTCTGTGATGACTGGGGTAAGAGGTGGTGTACAAGCTCTGCTCCAACAGAAACTTGCTAGATATGTCCCATATAGCCACTGCTACAACCACCAACTGCACCTAGTAGTTGTGCATGCCATGCAGAGTGAACCATGTTCAAAAAGATTTTTTGACCTCTCTAGTTCACTCTACAAGTTTTTTCAGCACCACCATGTGTCCAACAAACATGATGCACCTAATCTTAAAAGGCTGCTTGAAATCCGATGGACAAGCCACTATGAGGTGACAAGGTGCATTGTTGAAAATCAAGACCATATTCTCAGTATCCTATCTGAGATGACAGAGGATGATGATGCTGCAGTTGACCTGTGCACTGAGGCATCAGGCCTGCTATGTCAAATTAAGAGGCATCACTTTTTTGAGACTGGAAACGTTCTAGTGCGGGTGCTTGGTGTCTTGAAACCAGCAAATGCAATTCTACAGTCTCAGTCTGTGGATATGTGCAGTGCTTCTGAGGTTGTTGGTGCAGCACTGGAGTCCCTAAAAAACATTCGTGAAGATGAATATTGGGCAGAGTTATGTCAGGCAGCTGCTGGAGGTGATTCACATCCTCCAAAGAGAAGGAGAACAATGAGCAAACACCTTGGTCAAAGTGTTGTACTCTCAACTGTGGGCAATACAGACTCTGATGATCCTACCCTTAATCCCCATCAGTCTCTGAAAAGATCTCTGCTCAACATCCTTGACAGGGCCATTTCAGAAATGGAAACTAGATTTTCACAGAGGAATGTTGACCTGATGAAAGCCATATCTAGTCTTGCACCCAAATCTAGTGCATTTCTAGATTCAACCCAGTTGCACCCTCTGGCTGTGCTGGCTGACACAGTGGCAGACAATGCAAATCTGAAAAATGAAATCCTAGTGGCAAAACAGATGTTGCTCAAGAAATGTTCAAATGAAACAGACCTGTCCACTGTGTGTAAACACCTGCAGGAGTACAAGGAAGCCTTTCCCGAGTTGCATAAATTGTATGTAACAGCCCTGGTAATTGGTGTGTCCTCAGCAGCGTCTGAGAGTACCTTCTCCACATTGTCATGGGTTCTAACCCCCTATCGTCACTCCATGTTACACAAAAGAAAGAGGAATTTGGTGATCTTGGCCCATGAGAAGTCCATAACAAATAACTTGGACATGGATGAATTTATGAGAGTTTTTGCAAAGGGAAACAGGAGACTGTTGTTGTAGAGTGGAGAGAAAGGAGATTTTTGAGCTGTTAAGTTGCTAACAAAAAAGAAAAAAAAACAAGCCAAAAAAAAAAAAGAAAGAAATATAAAATGTTCTGTTCTATATCTGTTGAGAAGTATTTTTTCAATTATTCATAAGACTACCTTTCAGTTTTGTAAATATTGACTATAGTGCGTGAAGTCTTACATTAAGTTAAAATTTATTTGAGAATTAGGCCATCCAGTTAAGATAAATGTTTTGTTGTTGGTTGATAAAATCTGGATGAAGGATATTTTATTTTATTTATTCATTTTATTTTTATTTTTGCCACCTTATTGTGGTCAGGGGGTTTGCGTGCCTCAGTGACCTTAAGAGCTACACCAGCAGGAGCTTAGTCTTTAGGTGGGACACCCAAGTTGGAAGGGTCTGAAGGTAGAGGCCAGACAAAGTGCAATCCATTTCTCCAGGTTGGGGTTGGACACATAGCTAACGATCCAATTCAATGAGAAAAACACTGTTACTATAAGCACAGAAAAAAGTGCTGGAGCATGATGTGAACACATGATGACCCCTTCACATTTCCGACTGCCCCCTCATATATGCCTGCCTAGAACCGGCCCTGCCTGTGAGTCATCTTCCACCCCTGCTCTCGCTGACCCTTGGGGTATCTTCCTTATCTTACTTGTAGCTTATGCTGGTTGTAACAAAGCTGCTAAGCCTTGCCACTGCTACCATGGATTGCTAGCCCATGGCAGCACCTTTGGGGTCTTTGCCTCCTGTCAGCTGTCTGTCCAAGCTGTCATATGGTCTTTCCCTTGTTGTCAGCTGCCCTATTCACAGCAGTCACTAGCTATGCTAGTTTTGAATTCAGAGTAAACACAAGAAACTTGTGCTACAAAAATGGACCAGACTCGGTGACTAACTCCCTAAACTTAACAACAACCTTGCGACCTGCCCTACGTGCCCTAAAGATAACTATATCTAACTAGCCCAGTGAGCAGTGATAACTAACATGTCTTTGGGGTCATCAGGTGGGAACCTCCTTTCACCAGTGTTTCATCTAGTTGGTCCCACGACACCTCCAGGAGGATAGACAGTGATCACTGGCATCCCAGAGTCACCCCCCTAATGCCAGCTATCACCGCTCCTCACACCAAGACAACTATCTCAGACAGCACTACCATCAACTACTCCGACCTCGCACCAGCTGAACCAGTAAAAGCGGGGTGGGGCTACAGACCCTGGTTCGGGTAGGGGGAGAAATAGAAGAGGTGGAGATAAAAGTAGGGATGGGATACAGACCCCGGTTCAGGTAGGGGGTAATGAAAGTATAGAAGGTGCAGGAGGTGGAGGACGAGATACACTAGCAGATTCAGCAAACAAACTCACCTAAAAACAGTCCTATAATCAGAGACAAAGACAAGCCAAATAAGTCAATACAGGCTCCCCAATACAACTCCCCTAGACTAACCGCATGGTCTCAAAGAGGCTCACACAAGCCACACCCTCCACTTAAATACACTTCCTCTTCCTGGATTGCTTCTCCCCATGGTCTGTCTATCCTAAGTGCTCCCCCTGCTGGGCCCCCAGCTACTATTACTTCTTCTAATCCAGATCCACTGACTGGATCTTACTGCCTCATCCAACATTTCCTTCACTATTTTCCTCACACTCTGTCCCCTTCCTCTTAACTCTCTAAACAAAGAGACAACAGACCTTGCTACAAACATGAACATTTCATGTTAAAATCTTATCACCAAGTAGAAATAGCCTAATTGAAAAGGAAAAAAAAGAGGACAAAAACGTAGGACAGCATTGGATATAGGGGAGACCGGGGATGGTTGTCACACTTTTTACTCTTGTGTGAATTGCTCATCTTCAAAAAAACTTTTAACAGTAATTCTTATATTAAATGAAAGCTTAAGGTCTTGACTTGAAATTGGTATCCTTTTTTATTTTTAGAACTTATTCCAACAAGAATTCAATATGAAAGACATTCTGACACAATGTGACAACCAACCCCATCACGGGGTTGGTTGTCAAAGGGTATGGGCTTGGTTGTCCCTATGTAGGTTCAATAGGGTTTCAGTGATAAATTAGAATTTTAAAAGAAGATGTGTAACTTTTTTGTTTTTTAAGCTAGACACACCAAATAAGTTTTGAAATGAACACCACTTCTATAATAGCTGTCATCAATGCCCCTTCTGTTTAAAAATTAAGACTGATGCAGGTGAACAGTTATCGGAATTATCTTCTTTAATGAGAAGTAAAATGAGAGCATTTGCAGTGCTAAAAAATGACTAGTGTCACTCCAGGACTGTGGAATAATGATGTTCTGTTACGCTGCATATTGGAAAGCCAGACCACGGAGTTCTTTGGGTGCAAGACCATAGAAGATATCAGAGGCCCTTTTAGCTGGTTTTCTTGGTCATTGCTGTCATTTATGTAGCCAAATGGCACCGATGGAGTGCTCTGCCCTCTACGTCATCACTGGACACTTTCTGGCAGTAACGGGTCAATGTTAACATTGAAATCTTTAGTTGTGCTATGTATGCTCTTGCCTGCTAGCTTCACCTGCCTCACAGCCAAAAGCATAACATCTGCTGGCGTACTTCCCCTGTCTGTCTTTCTCTTGAAGTTCTTCAACATTCTACCAACAAAAAACACAAAAAAATGTCACTGTCTGCATATCCTCAGCTAAAAAAATTATTTCTCAAACTTTAGAGCAGTGAGACAACCATCCCCAGCTGACGTCTTAACAAACATGTTAAGCTAGCTCCCACATAGCTTTAGCTTGCTAGCTAAATGATGACTCATCAAAAGCTACGTACCTTTGACTTTTAAAAAGACTACTAACGTACAAGCAGTTAATACAAAAACAACACCACCATGAAAAATTACTCTGACCCACAAAAATTATAAAATATCTCCTCAATTCAATGTTTTGTGTATGTCCAAAAAAATGGGTAGTGCAAAATGAACAGGATGTCAGGGCTAAAAGTTTATATCAACATCATGTCACAGCGCCCCCTAGTGTGGCTGTAATAAGCACTGTGACAACCAACCCCGGTCTCCCCTACATCCAATGTGGTTTATAATAATAATAATGATAATAATAACAATAATGCAGTGCAGGCATGTTTCTTGGAAAGTTTGCCTTATACGCGGGAAATGCCTGTCCTGAGAGGTTATTCCATCTGCCTCGACTGGACAAAGAATGAATTTCTTGATAGGTAGAACGGTACAGGTTAATGTTAGTATTTTGGCCACGAACAATACAAGCATTCGCCAGGGTGTTGACTGCTTTCTCATTATTCACTATTGCAGCAATTAAATTTTTTGCTCATACTGACACACACACCTCTTGCTGCAACATCCGTACGAAATAACATCAGAACCAGTGCTACAGCCAGAGAAACAAGCAGCTCTAATAAAATAAGCCCCAAAAAAGTGACTGGACTTCTAAAATAAAAATAAAAAAAAAGCCCAACCCATATATATATATAGTTTGCTAGAAAACAGTAAATATCTTTCATCTTTTACAAGAGAGTACTGGGCACCTCCACAATAACTCATCAGGTCTTTGAACATGCATGGGTCCGTTGCACCATTCCTCTGGTTACTGGTTTTAGCATTTTGACTTCTTTATCAGTTGAGGTAGATCCAATTAGTTCACCGAGATGATCGACAGTTCTGACTGTTGTGTGACAGGCTGTAAGTGGCTATCTTCAGCTCACTTGTTTGACTCGGCTCATGTTGTTTTAACATGCCTTACAGATGAAAAAGCAGTGGTTTTTTTTTGTTTTTTTATTTTGCTGTTGTTGGTGGTGTTTTGGGTTTTTTGTTGCTTTTTTGCGCTTTTCAGTGCCAGCGCGGTCCGGGTGCACGGTTTGTGGACAGATCCTTTAAGGAAAAAGGACAAACTGCTGCGTTTAGCTTTATTGTGGTTGTGGGGAGCTGGGTGAGAATCAGGAGGGGTTCATACACGGAGCAAAGCAAGCCCAAAAACCCACAACCCGCGACTGACGATATTTGCAATAACAAATATCTTATAACCGCTTATAACAAGTGGACCTGGCAACATTGATCAGAACAAAAGATGGCGCTAGTGCCGTGATGACGTCAGTTTTCATTCCATATATTCAAACATTCATTCAATATATTCAAGTCTCATTCATTATATTAATTTTCTAAACGGCATGTCATATTATACATATACATATATATACACTGCTCAAAAACAACACAATGTAACTCCAAGTCAGTCACACTTCTGTGAAATCAAACTGTCCACTTAGGAAGCAACACTGATTGACAATCAATTTCACATGCTGTTGTGCAAATGGAATAAACAACAGGTGGAAATTATAGGCAATTAGCAAGACACCCCCAATAAAGGAGTGGTTCTGCAGGTGGTGACCACA
The DNA here is from genome assembly GCA_034769265.1 of Remorina albescens. Taxonomy (NCBI): domain Eukaryota; kingdom Metazoa; phylum Chordata; class Actinopteri; order Carangiformes; family Echeneidae; genus Remorina; species Remorina albescens. The sequence continues at coordinate 4,067,685 of CM068485.1, forward strand.
GACCACTTCTCAGTTCCTATGCTTTCTGGCTGATGTTTTGGTCACTTTTGAATGCTGGCAGTGCTTTCACTCTAGTGGTAGCATGAGACAGAGTCTACAACCCACACAAGTGGCTCAGGTAGTGCAGCTCATCCAGGATAGCACATCAATGCGAGCTGTGGCAAGAAGGTTTGCTGTGTCTGTCAGCGTAGTGTCCAGAGCATGGAGGCGCTACCAGGAGACAGGCCAGTACATCAGGAGACGTGGAGGAGGCCGTAGGAGGGCAACAACCCAAGCAGCAGGACCGCTACCTCCGCCTTTGTGCAAGGAGGAACAGGAGGAGCACTGCCAGAGCCCTGCAAAATGACCTCCAGCAGGCCACAAATGTGCATGTGTCTGCTCAAACGGTCAGAAACAGACTCCATGAGGGTGGTATGAGGGCCCGACGTCCACAGGTGGGGGTTGTGCTTACAGCCCAACACCGTGCAGGACGTTTGGCATTTGCCAGAGAACACCAAGATTGGCAAATTCGCCACTGGCGCCCTGTGCTCTTCACAGATGAAAGCAGGTTCACACTGAGCACACGTGACAGACGTGACAGAGTCAGGAGACGCCGTGGAGAACCTTCTGCTGCCTGCAACATCCTCCAGCATGACCGGTTTGGCAGTGGGTCAGTAATGGTGTGGGCTGGCATTTCTTTGGGGGGCCGCACAGCCCTCCATGTGCTCGCCAGAGGTAGCCTGACTGCCATTAGGTACCGAGATGAGATCCTCAGACCCATTGTGAGACCATATGTTGGTGTGGTTGGCCCTGGGTTCCTCCTAATGCATGACAATGCTAGACCTCATGTGGCTGGAGTGTGTCAGCAGTTCCTGCAAGACGAAGGCATTGATGCTATGGACTGGCCCTCCCGTTCCCCAGACCTGAATCCAATTGAGCACATCCGGGACATCATGTCTCGCTCCATCCACCAACGCCACGTTGCACAGACTGTCCAGGAGTTGGCGGATGCTTTAGTCCAGGTCTGGGAGGAGATCCCTCAGGAGACCATCCGCCACCTCATCAGGAGCATGCCCAGGCGTTGTAGGGAGGTCATACGGGCATGTGGAGGCCACACACACTACTGAGCCTCATTTTGACTTGTTTTAAGGACATTACATCAAAGTTGGATCAGCCTGTAGTGTGTTTTTCCACTTTAATTTTGAGTGTGACTCCAAATCCAGACCTCCATGGGTTAATAAATTTGATTTCAATTGATAATTTTTGTGTGATTTTGTTGTCAGCACATTCAACTATGTAAAGAACAGTATTTAATAATATTATTTCATTCATTCAGATCTAGGATGTGTTATTTTAGTGTTCCCTTTATTTTTTTGAGCAGTGTATATATATATATATTTATTTCTTATGTATCTTTGTTAAGAAGAAAGAAAGAAAGAAGATTTGGGTCATTGAATCATATTGGAAAAATTATATGCATCATATAATTTATAAAAACTATTGTTCCACCCCTGTTAGGTAGTGCCTATTTAATTAAATCGTTTCAATAAATTAACGCCAGTTTGTTTAACAGTGGCTTTTATTTTTAAACCCCAACCCACGAAATACTTCCCCACAGATACAATGTGACAGTCTGGGTTTGGCTTTCGGAAGTGAATATTGGGTACAATGCAATATAAAGGTAAGATGAAGGAAAGTCTTAACATTTCTATACAGATAAAAGTCAAACTGTTAATACAAACTTAAACATTAACTCAACTGAATATTAAGCTAAGGCCTAATTTATTATTATTTAATACAAAAACATCACTGTGTTGATGTACCCTATCCACTGACTCTGATACAGTCACATACTCATCCACCCATATCTTCATGACAACAACTCAGACAAAATTTTCATAGAAAAACTGGAGTATGCAGACAACACTAGAGCTATACAACTACAAATTAAACAAGTAGAAAAAAATCCCACACTTTTTACAAAACTGATGAGCTGCTAGATAATTAAGATAATTGACAGGAATGCTTATATTCTTTTAATGGCATCATCAATTTCTGAAATCTGGTCCTTCAGTTGGTTCCATTGTTCAGGGTTGAGGGAGATACCTACAGGAGATTTAAAATTGCTTCAACATAACTGCAACCCACCAAAACATCAACATCTCCAAAAACTTCTATTATACATCACTTGCACTAATTTAAACATTACCTTTCTTCCCTGGTTTCATTTCCCCACTCGGGTTCATCCAGTATTCTCTGATGTCAATCAGGACTTTACCTTTGAAGTCCCTGACGCTGACATACCTCATTTTTCCAATCTGTAAGAAGCAAACTCAGTCATTGGATTCTCTTCCTGAAGTTAAAATTTTTCTTTTTTCCCCATGTTATCTGCATTTTTGATTTTAAAACAGCACACTGAAATCCAGAGAAATGCACAAATCCTGTATTCAGAATTTGACCCTTTAATTGGAAATGGAAATCTGCTATGTTTTCATTGGCTTACTCAGAAAATTGTCAGTTGATCAAGACAGACTGACAGCCTCTCTTTTGATTGGTTCATTAACCTGTTGCTACTTAAGATTCATGGAGCAGCTAGAGAGATATGAAACAACACTGTGATGGTTTTGACTCTTAAAAACCACCATGATATCTTACAGATATAAGCCCTTTTTGATCGTTGGGGAATTTTTCTGATTTAAAATTGAAGTTTGAACTGAGCTCTGATTAATTGTCTGTCAGAGCTGTGTTGTCTAATAATAATGCACAACTTCTATGTTTCCCAGCATTGTATCTGTTTGATATGACTTGAGATTTTGACCCAAAGAAGTAAAACTGACTGGACTTTCATCCCACAAAACCTGATGGTACAGTCTTCTAGTTATTAACTTCCTGAGTGAGCAATCAATTCATTATTTGTTTTAGTAAGAGTGAATGACATTTTACTTAATCCTTGTAAACCGAGTGAGCCGCCGCCAGCACATTTGCACAACGGCACTTCGAATTACCATATGTTCACGAATAATTGCTCTATCTGAGAAATTCCAGCTGTTTCTGAAAGCTGAGAGGTTGCACTTCACAGGCAATATAGTGTCATAACAGTAATTCCACTTGCGCTGTGACCGGAAATCATCAGATCAGCTCCTTTGTTGTTAACTGTTAATCCAATCTTTTGACATACTCTGAACTGCCAGATATTGAAGGTTCTAAGGGTTCTGGAAAAATGGGCAAAAGCACTTACTGACAGGATACTTTCTGGCCCTTTAATGGTTAATATAAGCAAAAAGTCAAGGTGGACAATAGGAATCTCAGGTGTTAAAGGGTAAAGCAAAACTTTTTAAACTTCTCTAAACAAATATCTAGTTTACATTTATGCTTCATTATTGCCAAAATAATTTGAAATTAAGTGTAATTTTTGGAGAGTTTATATATACCCCTGCTAATATACCTATGAAAAGTTTTAAATAAAATTTTGCATAAACTATAGCACACTGGGCATGGGGATGTAGCTCAGTGGTAGAGTGCATGCTTTGCATGCAGTGGCCCAGGTTCAAACCCCAGCCACAAAGCTAACCAGTGGTAGGCTTGTGCCGGTGCCAAGCCCAGAAAAATGGGTAGGGTTTCGGCAGGTAGGGCATCCAGCGTAGCCAAATCAATCAAGCACAGAGCTGACTTGCTGTGGCGGCCCCAAATAGGGAAAAACCAAAAGAGAGAGGGAAACTAAAATTTAAAAAACCCAGTAGAGCACACCTGTGACTAACCTGGAACATGTTATCATCACCATTACTGCTGCCCTTGGATGAGCCACCTTGTTTGGAGGTCTCTCCAGTCTTTGGTTTCTTGGTTGGTTTCTCTGGCACACTAGACTTCTTTCTCTTTGCCTAAAAAAATTAGAAATTCAAATTCTTGCCACACACAGCGTCCTCGCCTAAAATTATAAACATGCATGAGTTATATTCCAGGGTTTTGATATGGAAAACAAATTATGAAAGGAAAACCAATTAAAGATAACAGTTGTACTTAGCTAGCTCAATCAGCTAATGTCCTTTACCTCAAGAATGTATAAAAAGATTTTAAGGAAAAAAAAAAAAGACAAACGACACAAACCCAAACACAAACCTTGGTCTCCACTTCACTGTCAGAGTCACTTTCAGATGTGGAAGATAGCATTTCCTTTGACTTTGGCATTCTGCTGAGAGAGTCAGATGAGGCATCACTGCACATGAAGCCAGTTATTCATGTGTATGCCATACAGATTTTAACCTTAAAGAATCATTTGTCTCTTTTAACAACTTCTATGTAAAGGAGAAAAAAACTACAGTGACCAATAACTCCACTAAAGTACATATGGACATGTTAATATCTTATCTTTGTTTAACAAGAAAGACTTGTTTGGATATCAGAATGGCAAGTAGCTTTTTACTGTCAAACAAATCATACATTTGATATTTTTTATTTAATTTATTTGAAAACAAAAAGAAATCTGAAATCGGAGGTAAGTGCCTTTAAACGACCCTGGACGTTTTGCTAAGATCGCTCAGAAGAGGGCTTAGTGATAACGTGATGTCCAACCCTGAGGGGACACCTGGGGCATCTTAGATCTTCAGCAGTAGTTTTACATCTGTAGTGAGAAGCTGTTCACGTGATCAAGTTCAGATAGGGGCGACACATAATAACGTCATGATGAGGCTTTATGGCACGTCTATTTGCGTTCCACTGACTCCAGACAGTTGCAAAATAGACTCACTAACCATCGAACTAATTCCCAACAGATCTACCGGTGCCTTGCAATACGACTGTACCCGACTACACCACGGACGTTGACTAGCTAAACTAGCTAAATGCTATTTGGACAGTTGAGTTAGCTTGGAGCTAACATTAGCAGCTGTATGCCGTGTGGTTGGACACAGACCACCCTGGCTTTCTCTAAGCAGTGTATCGTTCAGTAACAGCTGTGGGGTTAGTCGCCGACCTGTTTCTATATAAGTACAAACCGTCATAAATACATATTTTCACTTCTTTTCAAATTGTAAATGCTTACATGGCGTGATGTAGCGAGTCTCTGTACAGGAAGCGGAAGGATGACCGAATTTCCGGTGCCACTTCCTCCAATTTTTAAAAAACACTTTATTGAAAACAAAAGTTCAACCAAGACTGGAAGAATATTGTGCACTCCCCAGGCAGCTTTCTGTTTAGTTTGTTGTATTTGTACTTGTTTTTCATGATGCAATAATTTGTCAATAAAAGTTCAATCCTGAATCTATAAAAAAAAATCAGACACTCACACATTACAAAACATATGAGTGCATCTTCTACTGAAATTATACACAATCAAAAATTTAATTAAGAAATAAACAAGGTAATTATACATAACCTTTATGCAGCTAAGCTTTTCTGGAACTAGTTATTACTGCCACATTCAGGATTTTTTTCCTGTGTTTTTATTACTCTTATGGCATGACAACAAGAGTTTAACTTTTTTTAACCAGAATTTCCAGTGATGTTCTCACATGTCAACTTGAGTGCACAACCTACCTTTTGGTTATCAACTGAAGATATAATAAAGAAATAATACAAAACAACAAGACACTGAATGAGGATATATTTTGTTTTGATGGTGCATGCAGCATCATGGCAGGTGTTTGCATTTTTGGATTCAATGAGCCATGGCCAGTGGTTTCCACTGCTTTTGTTTTCTGACTTTTTATCTTGAACTCTGTTGAGTGGTGCAATCTCAAGTCCTTCTTACCCTCAGCTTCCTCATCTTCAGTTCCCTCATTCTCAAATCCTTCCTTGGCTCCCTCAGCATTCTCAGCCAAACTGTCACTACTGCTGCTGCTTAACTAATCTTTTTATTTTTTTTGGGAGCCATTCATCATTGGTATTTGTTCCACTATTGTGTAGGCTTTTCGATCACACTCTGTTCTTGAACACTACAAAATGTATTCAAAAATCAAATACAAAAAACAAACAATTGTATTCTAAACACAATAAAAAAAAATTCAGCCCAAAAAAAGTTACTGAAGATAAATTATTTTTAAGAGCAACAACACAGTATAGGATTAGGAGTAGTAAAAATTATAGCTCTTGACAAATAGTGTGCTGGGTTCTTACATACATCTTTCGATGCACTTGGACACATCTTCAGTGAAGTACCTGGGGTCATAGGGGGTTTCGGGTCTTTCAACTTCATACCCCCTCACCCTGGCGACCCGACCGGGAAGGATCAGTTCCAGGCCTGTGTCCAAATAGCATCAGCCCACTCCTTGTCTCTCCTACTCCACAGCCATCTCAAGGCCTTTTCTGTAGCTTCTGAGGCTCTGCCAATGGCTTTCCTTTTACACACTCCAATGATGCCCTGGAGGCTTTAGGCTTTGCAAAGTGATCTTCCTGCAAAGCCCCTGCTCCCCATTTCAATGGGCAAACACCGGGTATGCCACTCGCGTCTGCAACAATCTTCTGCCAGCTCTGCATATTTCCCCTTCTTTCTTTCTCTGGCCTCCTCCATCCTCTCCTCCCAGGGTACTGTAAGCTGAAGCATGACCCCCTGCTTTGATTTTTCAGAGAACACCACAATGTCTGGTCTGAGGCTCATCTCAGTGATGACTTCTGGGAACCGGAGCTGTTTCCCCAGGTCCACCCTCATCTACCAGTCGTTTGACGTTCCCAGGACACCTGCTTGAGGTTTTGGTGGGGGATTGGGGTGTTTTCCCACTCGAACGAATGTAATCTGGCATCTTGATAGTTGGAGGTGTTTGCTCTGGTCGATAGCACTGCTGATGGACTCTGCGACCACCTTCAGCACCTGGTCGTGGCACCACCAATACCGACCTTCACCAAGTGCCTTGGGGCAGCAGCTGAGTATATGCTCAAGAGTTCCTTTCCTTTGGCACAAGGTACATGCTGGTGTTTCAATTTAGTGGGTAGATGATTAATCAGAATTTCCTTCCAATCCAAAATCAATATTAGGAATTTTTAATGATGACATGACTCATTAGATATTACCTGCTGTTACAAAATGGTTTTTTTTTTCCTAGAATAGCAAATCCGATTGACAGATATTCCAAAGGAACTTGACTTTCCTTACCGTCTGCCAGCGCCCATACAATTAGTTATAACATCTTACCTTAATTTTGTTTCTAGATTTGGCAATTTTTTAGACTACCCAGTCAACTTTTTGGTCAAAAAGCACCTAGCAAACAAATTTAGCTACTTCAAAAATTTATTTTTAAACTTTATGCACTTTTGAAAAGTGACTCAAAAAAAACAATTCATGCATGTTCTCTGTCACACACTCTGCTACACCAGTCTGTCTGCTTGGCTGCAAAAGTGCATTCAGTCAGTAATAGTGATGGCTCAACTTAGCTGAGCAAAAAAAAGTATGTGATAATACACAAGAAAATGTAATTTAATTTCCAATCACATTTCTAACCAAGATGGCCAGTCAATTTGAGTAACCTCAATGTATATTCTATGTAATGGTGCAGTTTACAGTAACATATTGATGTCATTACACAATGAAATCACAACTTTTTTTTTAGCAACTTTTAGCAACAAATTGACATGCTGTCAGGGTCAGTTAGTGTCAATGTGTCTATTGTTAGAGTTTAGTTGAGTTTCCTGTTCTCGTTGTGTCACTTCCTGTTTTATTTTGAAGTCCTCATCTTACCCCTGTCTTCCTGTCAAGTTTTCCGCCTGTGTGATTGCCTCCCCTGCCCTAATCTGTTTCACCTGTGTCTTGTCTCCTTCCTCCTTGTGTATTTAAGCTGTGCTTCCCTACCCTTTTGTGCCAGATCGTCTTGTCCTTTGAGTCAGAGTTCCAGCATTGCATTTCCCTGAACACCTTCCTGTGAGTGACCCAGTTTGTTTGTCCCAACCATTGAGTTTAGCCTGCCGCATATCTGTACCTTTGCCTGTTGATTTGCCTGCCTGGTTTTGACCCCACCTGCATTAAACAACTCTGATTAAGCCTGAGCCCTCCGGTTCCTTCATTGTGTCCTGATACCTGCTTTTTGCAACTTTCCCTGAAAATAAGCTTACAACACTGCATCCAATGGCTTGCCAAGGTGTATCAATGTAAAGGATGATGCAAATGTGTTAATTGTAGTGGCTGATGTGCAACTATTTATAATACCGGTAGCTCCAATCACAGGATCTGATTTGTTCATAGGTGCTGTATAAAGAGCATATGCAACACCTTTGATGTCAAATTACTTTTGACCCATTTCACGCCGCAACTGACATAGAAAAACAAACGGGCTTGCTAGTGATTATTTAATATAAGGTTGCTAAACTAAAAAAAAGACACAGTGAAAAGATGTTGCAGAGGTAAAAAAAGAGCAGGTAGACAAACAGGGAAAAAAAGAAGTAATGAACTAGAAATTGGGGGATATTTTCTCCATGAACAGTTTCAAGTGAACTTGGTCTGCAACATTTTTTTGTTAGTGTTGTGTGTCAAAGTAACATCCATATGAATGACAGGAACCAAGTCTCCCTGCAAAACATTGCTCAAAGCATCACACTACCTCCACCAGCTTCTCTACTTTCCATAATGCATCCTGGTGCCATGTCTCTCAGAAGTATGTAATGCATATGTGTCTGACAATCCACATGATCTGACTAAACATATTTCATCAAACCCGCCCACTGAACGGAATCCACAGCATCTCATCACAATGCATTAGTAACACCATTTAACACTGTCCAGGGTGTACCCTGCCCTCGCCCAGTGTGATCTGGGATTGGTTCCAGCACCCCTCGCGACCTGGAAACGGAAAAGTGGTAGAAGATGGATGGATAATTGATATTCTTCACTTCATCTGTCATCGGTCTTAACAATATGGCTGATCAGTTAATAATATATAGCTCATCTTCAGCACTTAAGATGCTTTACTAAACCATTTACGAAACCAATTACCAAATCAATCCTTGCACTGTTTTACGTCAATTCAACGGGAATTTCTGCTGCAGAGTTAGGATGAACTTTCTGAAAAATGTTTTTCAATTATAGAAAAGAGGTCATAAGTGAGTTTAAGATTCAATTATTCATATTTTATCTTTATTTGGTCTGTTGTTTAATAATAGTGAATTATATATTTCAGTAGCACCTAAACCGCATGGTGCTGCATAGTTTGCGGTGCCACAACTAGAAGGCTGTGGGTTTAAGTAAGCGCATGAGGAGTTTGTATGTTCTTCATGTGCTTGTGTGGGTTCCCTCTATGTACTCAGCTTTCTCCTTTTATCCAAATACAGTACATCACATTTAGTCATATGGCAGATACTGTAGTAATTTATAATAAGAACATCAGAAAATCTTTGTGTTACAGCTTGAAGGTGTTTTTTCAATGATCAGCTATGACACCCGTTCCAAAAGGGCCACTACTTGGAAACAAAGGAATCTTGGATGGTGAAACTTGATTAAGTGACAACAGCCAGACCCATCTTTACCTGTTATTGAGCCCTGGGCTTGAGAGTATTTGTAGGCACCCCCAAACTCACAATAAAAACAATAAAAATGTGTTATACACACATTAATAGCAGTCCTGGTCATACCAAAAAGTTATAGCCAGCACATTAGATTGTTTTCCTCTGTAAGCCAGAAAGAAAAGTGAAGAGAGGTCAGCTATTCTGTTCTGACACAATGCTTTTTCACCTAATAAGTATGTGCCAGTTCATCTATGTTATTGTTGCCTCAGAGATCCGGGTCAGCACTGTAGGGACTTCTTGCCTGGCTGCTGTCTGGCCTTGGTGTGCTCTGGCCCACTTGTTGTTGATTCCCCTTTGGCTAGATTTACCTATACACCTATATACTTATATAATTTTGAAGAATCCTGAGAGTTTGGGAATCTTTCTTTAATAATTCGTTGTCACAAAGCTCCTTCTGTTCTTTTTTTCACTCTGACAAATGAAGAAGCTACACATTCCTCTACATTTTGATAGGTTGTTGGTCATGGGGGTGAGGGGTGGGTGGATCGATCCAAATATTGATAGCATTGTTACCAAAGTTGGTGTCAGTATCTAAGGCCTAAGGCCCTGCGATAGTGGCACAGGTCACCTCTTCGTCATGCAGAGACGAACAACCACTCACACCCACACCTACGGCCAATCAATCTAGACATGCAGTTTTTTTGGGGGGGGGGGCTGTGGGAGGGAACCAATACAACAACCTCCTTGCTGTGACACAACAGCACTTATCACTATGCCGTCGCGCTGCCCCTATTCACACTTTGGAGGCTGAAATCAGAGTAATGCTGTGGTATATTGTACTTAAGTAGTTTTTGGTTTTTCTGTACTTTACTTGAGTTGATTTATCTCTGGCGATCTACCCTTTTACTTTGCTATATTTACGAAATAAAACCTATAGTTGCTTTTACTCCACTACATTTCCCTTTACCATCTTCATTACCTGTTACTAAAAGAAAAAAAAAAGCAGGTGTGGTGATTCCGTGTGGTCTGGTCGAAGGCCAGGTGCATGCCATTTGTCAATCACGTTAAGTGCAAACATGTTCTCAAAGCCCCACGACTATTAGAAAAGCGTTTGGCTTGCTAGATCGGCTTGGGGCCCAGCACGTGCAGGTGACTTTTTTGCATTATCTGTCGTCAGGGAATACAGAAGTCAGGTGATGTGACACAACAGCAACAAGCTGTTCAGAGTATGGCAAACATGAGAAACATGAGAAATTCAATTTCCTTTGCTGGAGAGGGTTCAGATGAAATAAAACAGGGAAAATCTGACTGGGGAGTGGCCAAATCATATGGCAAATATCACAATAACATGAATGATCAATAATATTTTTCATTTTAATATTTTATTTATTAATTATGTGTGTTACAAATTATGTAGGTTACATCTGTCCCTTGTATGCATGATAACTGTCCCTGGTATGTGTGACCGCCGTCCCTGTATACTGGGACGGTTGTAACAGTGGAGTGACTGTTTTTAAATCAATTTTGCAACCTGTACATATCTCATAAAACCACTGAAATACGTTGTTTCAGTAAACAGTTTGATTTATTGGAAAGATAAAAGTTTTACAACCATCCTTAGTCTCCCCTAGTTCTAGCTATCCATTTTGATATAACAGGTTTTGCCATGGATGTCTTTTACCACAGTCAGACTGTGGTCTTGTCATCATCATTGGTACAGTAATGGGCCTTATGAAATGGGTCTTGGTAGGACTCAATTGTGGTACACACAGTCACAGGTCTAGTTGGTAATGAACTTTATTATTTAGAGCAGCAAGGCAAGCTTAACCCTCCTATTATCCTCAAATATGATAACACATTTGAGGATATCTCAAACATCTACAAATTATTTTTGTATCAGGCACTTTTTTTATTCTTTGAATACATAAGGAGTCCCTTGATAATGACACTTATTAGCAAATTTCATGTAGCGCCACCACCAGGTCAAACTTTCAAAGTAGAAAGAATGTATCTTAAACTTTTCATCCAAATCTTTTCAAATTTCGTGACCACCAGTAAAGGATGAACCCTATTGGTTTTGGTGACCCCATGACCTTTGATTTACTTATTTCTATTGCTTTTATTTACTTTTTAGGTACATATTTGTGGTCAGTCACCATAAAGTCACACTCCCCCCTCCTCTTTTCTTATTTGGGCTTGGGACTGACAGTGGCAGAGTTTTATTTGTATATTTTTATTTAATTTTTTTGTTTTTCTGCCTTTTTTTGTGTGGGGAAGGGGGGGCTGGGGTGGGTGCTGAAACTTTGTTCTGAGCCAAATTTACCCAACTCAAACGAATACATTTTCAAACTTTTAGCAGGATTTTGTAAAGTCAGAACATTAAACTATTTTTATTTATAATGTGTGGATCTAATCCCAGCCAAATTCCTGGTCAGGGCAGGGTAGACCATGGACAGGTTGCCAGACTATCACAGGGCCAACACATAGAGATATACAGAGACGAACAAGCACTCACTCACAATCAGACTTACAGACAATTTAGAGTCACCGGTTTACGTACACATGCATGTGTTTGGACTGTGTACTGGAGTACCTGGAGGAAACTCACGCAGGCACAGGGAGAACATGCAAAGTCCACAGAGAAAGGCCACGGGCCCAGGAATCAAACCCTCAAAAATGAGGCAACAGTCTAACCGTTATGCCGTTATGCCACTGTGCTTCCTTGCAGACATATTTTTTGGATTGAGCACAGGTCATACTCGTCTTTGAATCCTTTTGGGTGGGACAAACCTGGCACCTGCCACATTACATGCCTGTGGTTTGTACCATTCGAAATGTTGGGGTTCCTTACCAGGGAGTAAGATGTCCTTTAGCCATGTCAAATACAACCCCTGTGGCCTGATTTTTTCAGGTGTTTCCTCAAGGGATTTTCCTCACAGTCCAGCTAAATTGCAGACATAGCTGGACTGTGCATCACATGCTGCCCAAATTTTGATGCAGGTTTGCTCAGCATATATTGTCAGAATGGACATAGCCCATGAAACACAACAAAGCATTCATCAAAAGTCACCATGCAAATAATCAAAGTTCTCATTGGAAATATGCTTTCCCTCCCCCCTTGTCATGTATCAACTCAAAAGTATCAATCCTGCACCTGCAGGTGTAGGGATGTGAGTTTACACACACAGACAGACATGTTTTACACAGCTTGAACAGCTTGGGGTCAAACTGACCCCAGAGGAACACTGATGCGTACAAAATATGTACATCAAAATGAAAAAGTATCATCATGATAATTTTTTGCATAATTAGTTGTCCCCCTCAAATTAGGAAAATTCATGAAATATGAAGCCAAAAAACTACAATCAACTTGAATTTTTTGAATGATAACCACTGAATGGGGTCAATTGACCCCAAGGACGATAGGAGGTTTAAGACACAAGACAGGAGTGAAGAAGTGTCAAACACACTCAGTGCAGCCCCTTAGACAGGCAGATGGGAATCATAAAGGTGATATTCTTTGTTGAGGACAGAAGGCAGGGATTTTTGCTAGGGATCAGGCAGAGGATATAAATGGAGGAATTGAGGGAGACCACTGAAAAGTATACGTACTAAACTTAAATCACTATCACATGAATCTTTCTCAGGAGTGGCTAGGTGAGGAGGATCGACTGTCATAGTAAATCTCATATTTGTGCTGAGATTTCTTTCACTGGTGAAAAGAAATATACCCCAATATTAAAAACATTTTTATAGATTTTTGTTCCAGATGAAATCCATATAGGATAGTCCCCAATGAATTAAACAACAGTATTCATATAGCGAAATGAAGCATGCATTAGACATGGGGGACTTGCTTCCCAACCGAAGTCTGGCTCATCACTTTGTGTTGCACTCACCTGCCCGCCAGCAGACGGTTTTTTATGTGTGTACATGTGCACCAGAATTGATCCAGAAGTAGATGTCACTTCTTAAACATCTGGCATCTGTGTAACGTACACTGGGATGGGGAAAAAAAGAAGCATTGGAAGAATATATAATTATTTAATCAAATTTGACGTAATTGAGTGGAATTAACCTAATTAGTATCATGTGGAAACAGACATAATCTTCATAAATATTCCAATGCAGTGTGGGCCTACTAATTACTAGTCTAATAAATCTAAATAGTCATCAACTATGTTGATTACGATGTTTTCCAGTCTAACTTTGTTTTAGACATAATCTCAATTTACGGTTGTTTTCCAAACGATCTGACATGCACGGAAAAGCAGGCATCGCATCGGACCGCACCCGATGACCCCACCATCAGTTTCTGCGCAGGCGCCGACACGAAATTTCCGGGTACGACATGTAATATAAATAAGCTGGTGTTGTACTCGGGCGTCGGTAGAACATACGAAACCAATGATTCCTATATGTCCTGTTGTCTCCTTCACCTATGGTAAGTCTCGTTAAAGACGTGCAAATTGTATTACAGCCAGATAGACATTCTTGAGCAGCTCTCCCAACGTAGAAGTAACGTTAATACAGTGAGGTGAACGGACTGTCCGAGGACCACTGCTAACCGTTAGCTTAACGCTATTCTGTATGTCTGTCCTCCGCAGTGCCCAGCCGGCTCGGTGAAGATGCCAAAATGGCTACGGGTAATTACTTTGGATTTACCCATGGCGCTGCCGCACAGTACAGGTAAGTGTACCCAATATGCTTGTCTTTATCTATGGCTACGGCACGCTCTATTGAATTATGCTTTAGCCTTAAATAACAGCAGAGCGTGTAAGCTGTGCAGGTTATCCAGCCTGCCGCCATTGTTTAGTCTGGGAGAGGGGGTGGTTGTCCTTTTGCCGCAGCTGTCCCACATCCGTTGGTGTTTACACTGTTACTGGCACTTCGTTGTCAGATCATCTGAATCTGAATCTGATCTTTGCACATGGTAAGGCTTGCAAGTTTGTGACAATACCACGTTTAGCGCAGAGTTCACGCCCTCTAACAGCTCAAGGAGCAAGGACCACGTTATACTAAAAATAAGCAATTAATATGAACTTGTAGAATGAGGTCAGATGGCAAAAAAGCGCTATGCTTGCAGACGTATTGTAGCGATCTACAAAGCGGCAAGCAATAACTTGGGGCGTAAACATTAATACTATTGCACATGGGCTGCGTAAACGTAGCTTGACTAACATAGCATTGTAAAGAACGGGGAAAAAACTGCGTTAACATTCGTGGAATTAAGGCGACCCCTAAGTGCAAAACACAGCGTCAAATCAGAACCACAACGAAAAAACAGAGAACACAACAGAAAAAGTAGGCACATTTAGGTGACATGTGTCATTGCTGATTGGACAAAGGCACTGGTCAGTCTATTGAACCTGAAAGACGTGATGCTTTCACGTGTTTTCAAAATATGAGTGGTCCTGGTGAGTTGCTGCTATCAAAGAAACAAGGCATGCATATGTGAAGATGGGCTACCTTGTGGCGCATCTTCTCAGCCTCACAGCCATTTGAACCATGTCCCTCCCTTCCAAAAGACAGAGCATTGCCTTTGTATTGGTGTTATGTCTTGAGTTGAGTGCAGCCACATAATAAGCCAAACTACTGCAATCAGCCAGTTGCACACTAGAGATTTAATGAATGTCTTTCTTAAATTACCTCTTGAAAAGTGGGCCATGAATATGATTTTGTGATTAAAGAGGTAACTTCAGGTTTAATCTTAGGTGTCAAGGGTAATGGTGAACGTTAGAGGCTCAGATCAAAACCTGTCAGTCAGGTCTCAACAGGTACAATTCTTGAACATAAAACAAACAAAAAAAAAACACAGCAATAGAGAACCATACTTGCAACGTAAGGTGGGTACGCTCAGAGTCAAGTAGGGCAGTTGATGACCAACCTTGTGATACAAGTCATCCAGGACAACTAATGTTGGGTTAATTGAAGCCAGAATGAAAAAGTTGTTTTTTTTTTTGTTTTTTTTTTTAACTGGCTCTTCATGGTCATTTTATTGCGTTCATCTTTTTTCAAAGGATGCTCACACTATGTTTGGACTAAAACATTGCAGCTTCCACTAATTACAATTAACTTTGTAAACAAACTGAAAATTTATTTAAGTTAATATTGAGTTTGAGCACTACTAGCAAAGGGTGTTGGGTTTCTGTGCTCTTTTCCAGCTAGAGTTTGCAGATGCTAAAGATGATTGTCAATTGTGGGATTGTTGACATTTACATATAAATGCAAACTGCTTTGGTTTTTTTTTTTTATGTTCCAGATGCAAGTGAGAGTAGGATGGTAAATGAGCAATATGTTTCAAGGCTCATGAAACAGTTTATTTGTAATGTAACCAAATCATATTTATCTATATAGCGCCAAATCATAACAAAGTAACATCAAGGTCCTTTACACATAGATTAGGTCTAGACCAAAGTTCTTATTGAGCTGTTAAAGAGACCCAACATATCCCTCCAAGAGCAAGCACTTTATGATAGTGGCAAGGAAAAATTTTCTTTTAAGAAGCAGAAACCCTGTGCAGAACCAGGCTTAGGGAGGGCATCCATCTGCCTCGACTGGTTGTGTTGAGAGAGGGAGAGATGGGTGGGGCATGGGGCAGAAACATACAGTGATTGCAACTTGGTAGCGCTAAATGTGCACTATTAAATATTAGCAGTTGGGAAGAAGAAGAAGTTAAAATGGGAAGTGAGTAGTAGTGTATAATGCCAACTATTGCAGCAGCAGCTACTGAGCTGGAACATGGAGCAGAGATGATTCAGCACCTGTAGGATGGGGACAGGAACAAATTTGGAGACATCTAATGTTTATAATGTACATGCATGGGGGAGAGAGAGAATGGGTGGGGGGGTGCTCAGTGCAACCCTCAACAGTCTAGGCCTATAGCAGCATAACTACAAGAAAAACAGTAATTAAACCTTAAACTTTTAACTGTAGGCTTTGCCACAGCTTTGAGGATTTGGCTTAAAACCTTCCTTTGACAGAGTCAAACCCCCGGACCGATACTGGGAGTTGGTTCCATAAAAGAAGAACTTGATAGCTGGAAAAAAATCTGCCTTCCAATTTACTCTAGGAGACTCTGAGAACCACAAGTAAACCTACATCCAGAGAGTGAAGTGATCTCCTGGGACAATAAGGAACTATGAGCTGTGAGACATGATGGAGCTTAATCATTAAGAGTTTTGTATGTTAGGAGAAGGATTTTAAATTCTATTCTGAATTTTACTGGGAGCCAATGAAGAGAAACCAGCACAGGAGGAATGTGATCTCTTTTTCTAGTTCCTGTTAATATTTGTGCAGCAGGGTTCTGGATCAAGTGAAGGCTTTTCAGAGAATTGTTGGGACATCCTGATACAATAGTCTAGTCTAGTGGTAACAAATGCATGCACCAGTTCATCATCTTGAGACAGGAATTTTCTGATCTTTGCAATATTGCATAGGTGAACGAATGGTGTCCTAGAGACTTGTTTTTATATGAGGGACAAAGGACACGTCCTGATCAAAAATTACTCCAAGATTCCTAACAGTGGAACTGGAGGCCAAAGTAAAGCCATGAAGAGTGGTTAGATGATCAGATAATGAATTGGAACTTGAAAGAACTCTGGAAGAATATGGTGGTTGCAATAATTTTATCATGTTTTGTTATCTGTACCAACTGTGTTGCTACTGTGCCTTAGATAATGGGTTGATAGGTTAACAGTAAAGGGAGAGAACGGTACTGAACACCCTTTATTGAACAGTTCGGAACAAATACATGCATAACATACCGAAAATATTAGCACACTAAAGCAAAGCGTAACTACTCACCACTCCTTGTTTCCTGCGGGTGACAAAACACTATCATTTTTGTCGAGCCATCCTAGCTCAAACAAATTTGAGTTAATTAATCTAACTAATGACCCAGTCTAACATTAGTAAAGACGAGCGATGCAGAGCTACAGTGGTATGCAAAAGTTTGGGCAACCCTTAGGAAAATCGCTGCATCAGTTTGTCACTTGCTGCGCTTTTGAAGAAGCAACTTCATTTTAACATATGTTATACTTTATGGAAACAGAAACATCTCGGTAGTGAAATCATTTTTATTGGTCCAACAGAAAAATTTTTATGTGCATTTAAACAAAAATAGGCATGTGCATAAATTTGGGCACCCCAAAGAAATAATTCCATTAATATTTAGTAGAGCCTCCTTTTGCTGCAATAACAGCCTGTAGACGCCTCCTATAGCCACAGACAAGTCCCTGAAGTCTGGCAGGTGGTATTTTGTTCAGTCAGGTTTCTTGGCTTCCGTGCGTAGACGGCCTGCTTCAAATCAATCCATACATTTTCAATGATGTTAAGGTCTGGGGACTGGGATGGCCATTCCAGAACATTGTACCTGTGCTTCTGCATGAATTCCTTAGTGGATTTTGAACAGTGCTTAGGATCATTGTCTTGCTGAAAAATCCAACCCCGCCGTAGCTTCAACTTTGACCGACTCTTGAACCTTCTTATCAAGAATATGCTGATACTGAGAGGAATTCATGTGGCCCTCAACTTTAACAAGGTTTCCAGTACCTGTGCTAGCAACGAAGCCCCATAACATGATGGACTCTCCACCAAATTTCACAGTAGGCAATAAGTTTTTCTCATGGAATTCAGTGTGGTTTTTTTTCACCATGCATACCTCCTCTTGTTCTGACCAAATAACACTATCTTAGTGTCATCTGACCACAGTATTTTTTTCCAAAATGCTTCTGGCTTGTCCAGATGTGCTTTTGCATACCTCATGCGACTTTTCTTGTGACGAACACTCAGGAAAGGCTTTTTGCGCATCACCCTTCTAATGAGCTTTTCCTGGTGCAAAGTACACTGGATTGTGGAGCGATGAACAACTACACCATCAGGCGCCAGATGTTCTTGTTGTTCTCTGGAGGTGGTCTGTGGCTTGTCTGTGACCATTCTAACCATCCTTCGCCTGTGCCTTTCCTGTATTTTTTTTCGGCCTACCACATCTTTCCTTCACAAGGACTGTTTCTGTAGCCTTCCATTTCTGCACTACATTTTTGACTGTGGAGACAGACAGTCCAAACCTTCCAGATAATTTTTTGTACCCTTCTAATAATTCATAATAATGAATTATCTTAGTTTTTAGGCCAGTGGGGAGTTGTTTAGAGGCCCCCATGTTGCCACTCTCTAAGAAAGAACCTAGAACAAGCACAGCCAGCAATTACCTATGTTAAACAGCCTTTTTCATGATTGGTTCCACCTGTCTTTGTAATTGACGGTCTAACAAGCTAATCAAAGCAATTTTGTGCTGCAACCTGTCAGCTATAAATCCCTACAGGTCTTGAAATGCATGTGATTAAAAGGGTGCCCAAACTTTTGTACGTCCCATTTTTTTACATTTTATTTTATTATAATAAAACTATGTAATGCTACTCTAAGAACTTCGGTCTGGGAAACACTCAAATGTCTACCTCTCTGTAGGAAAACAAATCTTGTTGTTGTGATCTTCTCTTATAAAGCAAAGCAAATTCATGAAATCTCAGAGGGGTGCCCAAACTTTTGCATTCCACTGTATCTGGCAACTCGTTACCTAGCGTTAGCATAGGGGAGCATGAGGGTTGTATTTTCTATGTTTTCTAAATTGAAAAAAACTTAATCATATTCACATGCTTAATTCTTCAAGTTGCATAGTATAGCCAAAGAGGTTTATTATTTAATTGAGGAGTTTGAATGTGAATTGAAAATGCTTATAGTATTTTCTATGAGTCGCACTTTAAATGATCTTTATTTTTATTTTCCTACTTAAACAGTCATGTTTTTAATAAAAACAAAAAAAAAAAAGCATCTTTTGTTCAGGGAATTGTGTTATGTTTAATTTTTTCACTTTCTTATGTTTTCAATTTGATGATAAATGGAAAAACAAAATCACTTTTTGGCTGGGGGGCATTTTTCTGTACCGAAAATCTACCAAAACATGATTTCAAAACTTAGGTACATATCAAACCGTGACTTTAGTGTACCGTTACACCTCTATTTAACAGCAACTTAGGACATGGTTATATGTTATGCGCAGTGTTTAACCAAAAAGCAGGACCTATTTTCACAGGTTTCAGGTGTTGCTTCAGCATCTGTGGTTAGGGGCTCCAGCGGATGTATCTTGTCTCCCCTC
Source organism: Remorina albescens (assembly GCA_034769265.1). NCBI lineage: Eukaryota > Metazoa > Chordata > Actinopteri > Carangiformes > Echeneidae > Remorina > Remorina albescens. Next base: position 4,087,240 of record CM068485.1, read on the forward strand.
CCAAGCACCTTGGGAAATGAACTGTAATGATGTCGCTCCCTCTATTCCCTCAATCTGTGGCTTTCCCTTGTTAGAGCTGATGACGTCTTTCTGTCTATCTATCTATCTGTCTGTCTGTCTGTCTCTCTATCTCTCTATCTATCTATCTATCTCTCTATCTCTCTCTCTGTCTGTCTGTCTGTCTGTCAAATTTGCACAATATATACATTTAGTCTATCCACTTTAGCTTGCCAAACCTCGACTGATGTATTGCAATGGTATTGCCTCTTTTTATAATTATAGCTCCAAGTTTGTTATAAAGCTCCATCAGCAGCGTTTTTCTGTCTTGTCTGTCCAGAAAAAACAGCGCTCTAACACCAAACCATTCAATGTCAGCTGGCCTTGAATCAGCCTTGCTTAAACAAGGCTGGTTTGCATTAGTGGAATGACTTGAGGCCTAGTATGTGCTAGTTTCAGTCTGGCTTTGCTAGATAAGTGGGGCTTTATTTAGCGAAGTTGATGGAATACTCCCATGATGAAAATGGTAAGGGAAATGTCTGCCTCAGCGTTGCATGTCACTGTAACTGGTGTAGACCTTTAGCCCAACATACCTGTCACTGCAAGTCTTTTTAAAGTATTATTTTTGGGGGGCTCTATTCCAACAATAAGTAGACATCCCAACCTGCAAAAAGTAATTTCAGGAAAGTGAACCAAAATGATCAGCTGTCTTGCTAGTGACTTTGACTGAGTTACTGTTACTAGTTCCTGTGAATTTTTCTTTATTTTCCTGCAACCAACCAATCAATATTTTCTCATAGATTAGCATTTGGTTGACTAGCTCTGGTGACTGGCGGGGTCACAGGAGTGTGTTTTTTGGTTGTCCAGCCATCCACCCACTGATTCTTGTGAATTAATTACTCAAAAACATTGATTTGGATTTTAGATTGCTTCGATTTTAGTGATCAAAGGCCAGCATGACTGCACTTCACACAGCAATTCTGGAAAAAAAAGGTCACACATTGTTTGTATAGTGCCACAATATTGCTGTGTGTTAAAAATCATAAATCATATTCTCTATGCATAAAGAAAAATTATTTTGTATTTCTTTGTCAAGCATCTTTGAGTAAACAGAAAAGCGCTACAAGGTCTATGTGTTGGCAGTGGTTGTGTTATTGTTATAACTAGTATGAGTAGTGGAGACAAGCAAACAAAAAAAATTCTAATCTTCATTTGCACTAATGTTGAATCACTTGTCAAGTGATGTTGGACATCAAATGACTTTCCTTTTATTATGCATGTACATTATCTCTGCTTTCTGACAGAAGTGGTTTCACTGTTGCATCATAAAGATGCTAAATAAAATCAACTTCAACTTGTTATGCCTTCCAGTATACATGTATTAGTTGCAGACCACAAACAATAGAAGTAACGTTACCAAGTCGTAAATGGTATGTTAACCTTTGACATTTCATGTCATTTTGTTGCCATACCAGTCAGCAGCCAGCTGCCGGGGTAGCATATACGCATCCCACCACGGTGGCCAGTTATACAGTTCATCAAGCTCCTGTGGCGGCACATACTGTGGCTGCAGCCTATGCTCCCACTGCAGCCACTGTAGCTGTAGCTAGGCCGGCTCCTGTGGCTGTTGCGGCTGCTACTGCTGCAGCATATGGAGGATATCAGCCAACACATGCAGCCACTGACTATGGGTACCCTCAACGGCAGCCTGAGGTCCCGCCACCACCTCCACCAGTGACCTCACAGAACTACCAGGTATCACTGATCCATTCAATATACACATCTTCATTTGTATATTTATCCCTGAAGGTGTTGTGAGGCTGAATTGATCTGCCTTTTCCAGTCTGTGCTAAGAGTAATGTCCTTTAAGGTAAAGTCTATTTTTATCTTTCTTTGTGTCCAAAAGACCTGATCTGAACAATTTTTACCTTGCTTTACAAAAACTAGGTGTTATTTAAATGGTACATGAAGAAAGAAAAGCAGCAGAATTCTCCTTTACATTTTATAATTTTTTTCTGCATTTTAAAGACCAATAAGTTGTTTAGGTAGGAGTTGTTTTGAGTTTAGTGTCCTTTCCCAAGGATTTGTCATGTGAATGGAGCCAGAGATTTACCTACTGACCCCGTAACGACCTTTACTTTTGCAGGACTCCTATTCCTATGTCCGTTCCACAGCTCCAGCTGTAGCCTATGATAGTAAGCAGTATTACCAACAGCCCACTGCTACAGCTGCCGTTGCAGCTGCGCAGCCACAACCCAGTGTGGCAGATTCGTACTATCAGACAGGTATGTCAAGTACACACAGTTGTTGTATTAAACTCTATGAGATTTATTGGGCCTGCCTACTAAGTTGACTGTCACGTTGCCCTATCTTCATGAAATTAATAATATTCAGTTAGTGTTGAAACTGTACTTGGAGGTGCTAATACACGCTGAACGAACTTCATTAACTGTCTTGGCTATGAGGGACATTGAACACTGACAACATTTTCACTGCAATCCTTGGATCAGTGACGTGAATTCTCATTTTTGCATGATTTTAAATTAAAGTGATTGCCTTGTTCCAAGACTTAGACATGTTAATCTTTGACATTTGTCCTCTAGCTCCCAAACCAGGATATAGCCAAGGGGTAACATCATATACCCAGAGCCAGCAGACCCGACAGGTGACTGTGATAAAACCAGCTGCTCCCAGTCCAGCTTCATCCACCTTCTCCATCTACCCAGTTACCTCCACAGTCCAGCCTGTGGCTGCTGCTGCGTCAGTGGTCCCTTCGTACTCCCAAAGTCCGACATACAGCACAAATGCTGTCACCTATTCTGGTAAGTTTATACCTAAATTGGCAATTGCCTGACTGGTGCAAAAGATTGTTCTTAGGAAACAGGGAAAACTGTTTTTATAGCATTTGCTCTTCTTTCATTTACTAACTATAGCAAAACTTTAAAAATTTTAGTAAAGATTTAAGAAAATTAATTGTAAAGTGAGCAACTTATCAAAATGTAAGAGATAAAAATTCTTTGAAAGTGAAAATAATTTGTATCAAGTAAAATTACAAAAACTTGATACACGACCAGAGAGTAGGCTTGAAGTACGCGTTGGTTTACCTTTTTCAGGAACCTCATATTCAGGCTATGAAGCAGCAGTTTACTCGGCAGCCTCCAGTTACTACCAGCAGCAACAGCAGCAGAAACAGGCAGTGGCAGCTGTAGCAGCAACCGCAGCTTGGACAGGAAATGCTTTCACCAAGAAACCCCCCTTTCAGAGTAAACAGCTTCGACCCAAACAGCCGCCCAAACCCCCTCAGATTCACTACTGTGATGTCTGTAAGATCAGCTGTGCTGGCCCACAGGTGAGTCCAGTGTGCTCAGCTTTAGCCCCAATAATTTTTAAATGTGAAATGATTTTTTCCTTTTTAAAGTGTCCATACAGATGGGTTGTAAAGGTCATCCTACCTCTTATGGAGTCCTCTCACATCTAACAGAAAAATATTATCAATACTGACTTGACCATTGGATCCATTCCTTCTCATTTTTGTATTTGATGTTGCACCACAGAATGTTCATGTAAACAATTAGAAGTTTGGCATGCATTGGTTCAAAGATGTGCAAAAGAACAGCTTCTTTGAGTATCTTACTTTTTTAAAAGTCTACAATTTTAGCAGCCAAAAACATATTTAGAAAATACTTAGAATTGGGCTATATTTTGTTAAAATCTTATTAATAAATAAATAGACCTTCTAATCAAATAATCGCATTTTTGAATAGAGAGGCTATTTCTGCTTCAGTGTGCTTAATAAACAAAAGCATAAGACAATAAAGGCAAATACTTGTCAATCAGTCTAACTAATCTCTGTTTCCCAAACATAATACATAAGACTTACAAGGAACACCTGGAGGGGCAAAAGCACAAGAAGAAGGAAGCGGCGCTTAAGGTTTCCCAGAGCAGCAGCAGCAGTGGTACTGGTGGAGGCGTGTTGGCCCGCAACACTCAGAACCAGCTCCGCTGTGAACTCTGTGACGTTTCCTGCACAGGTGCTGATGCCTATGCTGCTCATATCCGAGGAGCTAAGCACCAGAAGGTATGAATAGTCGGATATCATTAGTAAAGCTAAAGCCTGTCAACGAAAGACAACAATCCCCTGGTGCAGATCTACCTCTTTCAGTTTTTGGAGTAGTACATTAATTTTTCTATTAAATTGATTTTCAAAACTTCAAGGTGTGATCTTCCAGACTGTGTTTATGTTTCTAGAACCTCCTTCTAAATTTTTATATTTTTTTTAAACTACAATTTTCAACACAGACATCATTCAGAGGGGGAAAAAAATAAATAAATAAATAAATAAAAAAAAAAATATATATATAGATATAGTATAAAATTTATACAATTTTCAGTTAAATATAAGTATAAAATTAGAGGGGGAAAAAAATCTATTTTCTATCTATTTTATAAGCCATATCTGCCATACAGGTAATGTGTTGTCCTCAGACTGACTGAATACTTTATTTACACTGAATTCTCTTCTCCAGGTTGTGAAGCTTCATACTAAACTTGGTAAACCTATTCCATCTACTGAGCCCAGTATGGTCACTCAGACATCATCTTCCACCACAGCTGCTCCCAGCAAGACCACCACAGCGACCCTGAACAGTTCCAGCACCACTGGCACCCTCTGTGTGACTGCTTCCTCCTCCCCTGCCTCTACCTCCAGCAGCCCCCCTTACCTGAAACCTGTTAACATAGTCAGCAGTGGTGCTGCAGGAACCAAGAACCTTTTAGCCAATAATCTCTCTACAGTGAGCTCCTTCTCAGCTGGCAAGAAAGTGAATGCGCCGAAGATCAATTTTGTTGGTCAGTGAACAAATGTTGAGGGTACATGCAATATCAGTGTTACTGTTGGTGGTGAAGAAGACATAGAATGTGGCTCTGTTGATGAGAAACAACATGCTTCAGTAAGACTGAGGCTGTTAATGAATAATAATTGATCTTCTTAAGTTGTTAGTTGTAGTTAAGACGTTATGTCCATTCAATACATCAGGTTTAAAATACTGCAGAAACAGTTTAAACTATATTTGTGGTTTTTGGGGGTCGGGGGGTGTTGGTGGCAGTCAGTTTAATACAATTTTAAATTAAATACCTATTGCTAATAATTGAAAGCTTTCACATATACAAAGTGTACCATGATGTTGCATATGAAAGGAGGCGTTGTGCCTGTGCTTTAAAATTGAATGCATTTTCTCAAAGTTTGAGAAGCGGTATAAGGAAAATGTGTGGCAGGTTAAAATGTAGTTTTTAGTCTCATGCTTTTCATGTCAGCCATATGAAACATGATTAAAATCAAAACCAATTTGTCTTCGGGGGGCCTCCCAACAAATCTGTCACACCTTTGTTATTTATGACCGTTAAGATGAGGCTTCACAATCGCACTAATTTACTAATTCTGAAATACAGGTGGAAATAAATTGCAGACTACAGTGAAGATGGAAGACGCCCGAGTGGAGGCCAAAGTGGAACTTTCCAAACCTGCAACACCTTCTTCTGGTAATCAGGACCCCAAGTCTGAAGTGTTGGATTCTCTGTCCACATCGGCCCTGGCTGGACTGCAAAGTGATGTCCAGCCTGTCGGTCATGACTATGTAGAAGAAGTAAGTTTTGATAGGACATGCTTACCTGTGACATACTGGAGTCGTCTACAATTCTGAGCAGATGCATTTATATCTTTTAATATGTGAAATTGATCTTTAGGTCAGAAATGATGAAGGCAAAGTCATCCGCTTCCACTGCAAGCTGTGTGAATGTAGTTTCAACGATCCAAATGCAAAAGAAATGCATCTTAAAGGTCGAAGGCATCGCTTGCAATACAAGGTTTGTAGCCGACGTGATGCAACTATCCACTCCATATCAAAGCAATGTAGTGTATTTATCTGGTGCTCAGCACAGGACGCATAACAGTAAAGACTCTTAGTGATGCAATTTTGAGTGATAGACAGCAGCTTTGATTGTAGTTTCTATGTGCTTTTGATTTATAGAAAAAGGTGAACCCAGATCTTCAGGTGGAGGTCAAGCCCAGCATTCGAGCCAGAAAGATTCAGGAGGAAAAGATGAGAAAACAGATGCAAAAAGAGGAGTACTGGAGAAGAAGAGAGGAGGAAGAGCGCTGGAGGATGGAGATGCGGTATGGTTTTTAATACTTTTTATAATCAATGGTTTAGTCTATGATGTATCAAAAAAAAATGAACGTGGACACGGACTGCACTTTATATTTAGACGTTATGAAGAAGACATGTACTGGAGACGTATGGAGGAGGAGCAGCACCACTGGGACGAGCGACGCCGTTTACCAGACGGAGGGTACCCACAGGGGCCTCCTGGCCCTCCTGGTCTCCTGGGAGTCCGGCCTGGCATGCCTGGCCTGCAGCCTCAGGGTCCTGTGGTACGAATTTGATAGTGCTACTCAGTAGACTGGTAGGAATCTGGAATGCTTCACGTTTCACTTTAGGAAATGTACTCCTCCTTAAAGGGTTTGTTTGTTTCGTTTCGTTTGGTTTATTTTGTAGTTGTAGTTGAAGATGAAGGGTTGTCTGTTAGACGTTGGGTAGCTTGTCATGAAATTTTGTCTTTCAGCCTCCCCGTCGCCCTGACTCCTCAGATGATCGCTATGTAATGACCAAGCATGCAGCCATCTACCCCTCAGAAGATGAGCTCCAGTCTATCCAGAAGATTGTGTCAATCACTGAACGGGCCCTAAAACTGGTATCGGACATAATCACAGACCAAGACAAGGCCAAGGAAGAGGAGAAAGAGAAGAAAGAAACCTGTAAAGACAGGTGTGATGTTTTGGCTGCCCTTTCATTTCAGGTTGTTGAACATCAGAAGCCTTTCCTTGTAAAAAAGACATTTTCTTGGCCTCAAACAAAGGTTGTCCTCTTAAGATGAGTCCTGCAACAATCCTGTTTTGCAAATTTGACCCTGTATAGCTGCAACTAGAACTGGCCCATCACTTAAGCATTTACCACCTCAAACTAAGAGCCCCTATTAGAACAGTGTACGGTATTTTCCATTTGAAAAATTATAGTAACTTTCCAAGAGACCACACATCTGCAGGCAAGGATAAGCTATCACATTCAGTGTTTCTCTTGCTTACATGCTCTCATTGCCTATGATCAGGATGAGTTTTTTCTCTGAATGATCCATGCTAGCAAACACAAGTTTATAGCGGGACAAACTACATTAGAGCTGTATCCTGCGCACACACATACACATCATGTGGCGTTTTATGGTTTGAAATTAGCGGTAGCAGGAAACAGAGCCTTGAATGCTGCTGGCTACCTTTGATTCACAGAATATAATCTAATTTTGCAGCTAAATAGAATTTCAAATCAGGTGAATCAATATCACACAAATAAGTATCCTAAATTCTGAAACTTGTTTTTTTCCTTTTTATTCTTCTGCAACTCATTACCTATAAAACCATTTCCTGTAGTTCAACTTCACTGTCATGTTTACATGATGAACCATGACTGACTATTTAAAAAAAAAAAAAAAAAATGGTTTAACCATAATAAAGTCTATCAGCAGCTGCTTTGAGTGGCAGATAGCATTCTGAGTTTGGATGTGATTACATGTTTATCATGATGTTTTCTATTGTCATGTTTCTTAAACTTTTTAGAACCCTGAAGGGAGTGATGAGGGTTGGTGTCCTGGCAAAAGGTCTTCTCCTTCGTGGGGACAAAAATGTCAACCTGGTCCTGCTCTGCTCAGAGAAGCCAACCAAGAGCCTCCTCATCCGCATTGTGGAGCACCTCCCCAAACAACTATCAGTACTAACTTTATTAATGTCACAGTATATTCTATTTCTCCATGGGCTGCTTTAATGTGTACATGCTCCAGCCAGTGGGACACCTTTCTTTGAAGTTTAATTGTGGATTTTCAGTCAATTTGGTATGAGTGAGGTAGAGTAGAATTGTTTCAGCAGTGAAGAATTTTGATTATATTTATGCATACAAGACATTATGGAGAAATGGGAAAGGCTGTGGCTCTGTGAAAGCTTTTTCATCTTGTGCAGCAAACTTGTGGTTGCATAGTGTAGATCAGAAAGGCAAAAAAACAAACATATTATTGAATAGTGTATGTTTGTATTTGTGCTGTGTTAGCTACCTATACAAAACATATCACAGTTCTGTAATGGTGCTTAATTATGGGTATGGGTCCTCTTTAAATTCCTCAGGTACCTCTTTATATTTCTCACCTCTGCCACCATTGCCCACTTGAACTAATAAATTTGTCAACTAAACCAAGCAGCTACCTCAAATGGCAACTCGGTGTGCTCCATAGTTAGGAAAAGAACAAGCTGTATATAAAATGTGCTGTGAAATATCAGTCAATTTGCACCTTATCTTCCAGATGGTAACATCAGAAAAATATGAGGTGAGGGGATCTGCCCAGGAAGCAGCCATCATCCTAACATCCTGTGCTGAGCCCATGATGCAAGTGACGATCACGCTGACTTCACCTGTCATCAGAGAGGAAAATAGCAGGGATGGAGGTTGGGAAACCATCACAGTTTCTCTTTGCACCCTTTTTCATGTCTTTCTGCTCTTTCTATGAAATCAATTTCACTGTTAGTTGACACCCTGAAGAGCACTGCCCTGCTGGCACATCACAGGGATTGTTCTGGGCATCAGATTACTCTGGACACTTGCACTTCATGTATGATATTTGAAATCAAAAAAGACAGTATGACCAAGAAGTGCAAGCTCATTTTTAATAACTTGTGGTCTCTTTCCTCAAGTTTTGTTTCTAGAACTAAATAATTGCTTTGTTTAAACTCAAACTTAAACAAGACTTTAGAGTAAATCTGCTTTGACTGGTCAAAGGTGGGAGCCCATTAGAACAACTTTAACATTTTTTTTTTCCTCAATGAATTCTTTCTAATTATGTGCACCAGTTAGCTTCTTTCATAAAATGAAAGGGGTATGTGCCAGCAGTATTGCTCTTGTGCCTATTGCTCTGTAACTCTTACCTCTCAGATGCTATCTTTATCCTTTCAAACAAAGCATGATCAGTGTTTGCATTGTGTTAAGTCTATTAAGTTATTCCCAGATGAGATTCAATTTTGTTTCCTGTGTTCCAGGGGATTCTGTTTCCATTTTACTGTTGGCCATAATCAATGGGAGATGTGCATTTCAGTATCTTCTCTCCAAATTTTCTTTGAGATGAGGTGACAAAAGACAACTCCTGCACAGGATGAACAACAGGAGGCACTTCAAATTTAATTTGGAATGAAATATAAGAAAGATGTTTGGACTTTGAGACACTCTCTACACCAAGATTTGGCCGAAGACAGAGGAAATTGGATGTTGTTTTCCCACAGGAAACAAATCTACCTTTTTGTGTACTGATGATACAGCCACGCTGAGGTCCCCTGTTCTTAAGTGCTCCCCTGAGTTTGACACCTCCTTTATACACATAGGACTCAAAATTGGCCTCAATAGAACAACCTAAGTCTGAGTCATCTTAAATCAAAGCTTTTTACAAGTTTTTTTTATTTTTCATTTAACACTTGCATTCAATAGAGACAAACGATTTTATAGATTTTATACATTTTCATTTTTGAATTGATCGACAGCAGAAAGATAAACCATACTATGCAATTTTTGTTTTTGATATATTATTTGAAATTATTCTTCGGGGAGTATTGTTGAGCATTTTGGGAAGAAAGCTATAACAGAGGAATCTAGAGTTCGACCTGAGGGACAGCCTTTGGTATAAAATGATTGTTGGGGTCTTATTCCAACCTACTGATGCTAGGTATGCATGCAGTGATATCCTAACCCCTTTTGTTTTGCTGGTATTTTTTTTTTTTCTTCAACATCCATTGCTTTCTCCTTTTTAGATTTGTAGTAATGTAAGCCCAGCACAAAGGCTCCTTTATTTCTCTGAACAAAAAACGAAAAAATTCCAGTACACTGTTTCCCATCAGAGGTTTAGTAAGGCCCAACAGCTTTGGAAGGATTTTTGACCAAGGTTTTCTCACATCCCAAAAACTTTGCCACACCTACTATTGCCATGCCGCTTTTTTTATCAGGTTAGTCACTTAGCCATTTGCCCCTTCTTTTTCCCTGTACCAAGTTTATACTAATCCATTAGCCACAGAATACCACCTCTGTCCCAGTGAGGAAAAAAAAAAAAAACGATCAAAATCTAAAATTGCCTTGGTACTCAAGGTAATGAGCTTGGCAACACAATTACCTGATAAAATGGTATGGGCTTCAAAAACATTTGTGACCCTAAACCCATAAACCTTACATATTTTATTTGTCCTCTATGTTAAGTCATTAAATACATACTTTTAGAGAATATGACTATACATTTTGCACGCTCTCAATCTGTACCTCTTGATGTAATTTGACAACGCGATGGTTTGTTCAGTCAGTATATTTTTAAGACTTTTTTTCTTTTACAAAATAAGCAACCAATTGTAGGTTGTCATGGAAAAGAACATTGGTATGTGTGGCATTGTGTTTGTTCTTTGCCAGCCCTGCTGACCTGGTCAAACACCCATTCCTCATCACCATTTTGACACTTCAAATCCATTTTTAGATGTAACCTCGGGTATGGTGAAAGACCCAGCGGACGTCTTGGACAGGCAAAAATGCCTTGACGCTCTGGCTGCTCTGCGCCACGCTAAGTGGTTCCAGGTTCGGAACATCATTTTACTTTCTTTTTGTAGCCTTATGAGATGCATTTCTTTATTTGTGTTTTGCACATTTGGTTTTTGGTTTTATAATTATGAGGAAAAAAAATATCTGAAAATATTTTAAACAAAAAACATATTCAAGGATGCCACTTATCAGAAGGATTTGGTCAATGTCCATTTAGTGTATTGATTATAAATATATATGATATAAAGTTAATCTGATGCTCTTGTATTAAAAAAAAAAAAAAAGAACTCAGCAAAGGACTGGCATCCTTGTATTCCATCTTAAATTATCCAAGTACTGCATTACGGTTACAAGTGATTCCATAAGGCTGCACAATAACTTGCACAAAGTTGTGCAATCAAGAAGTGCTTTCATGATCAACATTTGTATTGTTTTTATTCTATATATTTTTATAGAATGGGGATTGAGAGACAAAGGAATATCTGAGTAGTTTCCTGTGATTCAGCAAACACACGGGCAAAGTAAAGCAGATTTCCTTAGCTCTCAGTCCCTATACTCTCCTCTAAGGTGGCCTCTTGTACTTTTAAGTACCTGTTTGCGAGATACCAGGATAAACCTGGGGTCAGGGTTTAGAAGATGGCAAGGGAAGTTCTCATTTCTTGTGCATCTTGCAAACTTTGAACTCCTTTACTAACTATGAGGTACAAGACTACTGGGAATGGCAGCTGAAAATTCATGTACACTTAAAGCCATACTCAAGCTTCCATTATGCACAGTAGTGTTTGGACCTCTGGCAGAACTGATTCATCTGTTTGATTCATCCTTTTGTCACTCTTGGTCACTCCATAAACCTGACTTTTATTACGTCAAAAGGCTAGAGCTAATGGACTTCAGTCCTGTGTGATCATCATTCGAATCCTGCGAGACCTCTGTCAGCGAGTTCCCACGTGGTCGCCCTTCCCTGGATGGGTCAGTATAATATTTGAATATAGGACCTTTTTATGAACTCTGCTTTGTTGTCCTTGTCAAGAGACATAATTCTAAATGTGGCAGTTCATGGGGCCATACTTTTTGATGACCCTGAAACTATTTATATGGTAATCAAACAGCTTTTACAACATAAGACTAATGAAACCATCTGGCCTTTTATAGGCCTGCCTCCTAAATCTGGTCTGCACACTTTCACATCTGGGCTAATTCCAGCTTTTATATTCTAGCAATTTTAGCGGGGGTTTTTTGTGTCCATTAGAATTCTACACAATGTGGACATAGCTTTTGAAACTTTTGACTAGATTTTTTTTATTTTTTTATGCTATTTGGTGGGGGATAGGGTTCCTGTTGGGGGTAAACCAATTTCTCTGTCATGGAGAAAATTCTTGGTACGCAGTGTGTGCACTGATCATACAGGCAGTCAACCACAGTGTGTGGTTGCTACCTGCTGACTGGGTGATGAGTGTCAACCATAGAACTGGAGCTACTCCTACCAGCTGGTGAAAGGAAGTCATGCCACCTCAGGGGTATGGAAATTGTCTGAATTTTTTTCATGTGTGGAAGAGACCACCATGCTGTGTACAGTTTGTAAACACTGTTTTCTCTTTGGCCAGTTTCTACCATCAACGTAGATAACATTATGTAGTTTGAGTTGTGGTAAAATGCCTGGGTTCACCAGTCAATTTTAACGATGCTGTCCACAATTATTGTTTTCCTTGTTAATATTATTCATGATGATTTATAATTTAAACTTACTTATTAATGTTTATTAAACAAGTCCCTGTAAACATAGTTTATAATAATCACTCAAGGTTTCACTATAATTGAAAGAGAGATGGTACTTGTCTCCCATGTGTCTAAAACCATCCTCACCATCAACTTTGTTCAGGCCATGGAGCTCCTAGTTGAGAAGGCCATCAGTAGTGCCTCTACTCCCCTCAGTCCAGGTGATGCACTGAGACGGGTCTTTGAATGTATTTCTTCTGGGATTTTACTCCCTGGTAAGTTATTGCAAGTTGTTTTTATTATTCAGGTCTCAAAAAATGCAGCTTCTGGACCAAGGTTAGCTTTAACAGCAACACAGCTTTTAAAACTGAATGCTCCCTTCTAAACAATCTTCAAAATGGCTCAATGTTGGCTTTATAAGAAGCTGCGGTGCTTTAATGTGTGCCTGTAAAATTAAGGTACAGACAGAAGATGTTGGCTTACCACAAGGGAAGCAGAGAAATGGCAGTTTTATGGGCTGGTGAATACTGAAGAAGTGAATAATCAGAAATGTTTTTCCAGACATGAACGGCCACACTCAAAGATGGAGTCAATGTGAAAAGCACATATCATCGAGGGGTGGGGGGATAAAATGGAAATAAATGTTAATTTTCAGACATTGTGTGCTGTTCAGCTGGCTAGTCATTGCATGAATGGTATGAATGTCAGATATACAGTGTTGAAAAGTTACTGAAATTAAAGTTAGAAAGATGCCGGGAGCTTACAATAAAGCAAGCCCTTCTGTAATCCTTCACTTTAGGTTTATCAATGATCTCAAAATGCCGTAGTCTGATATGATTAGTAAAAGCATGCCTCGTGTGTGAAGTAGATATTTAAACCTCCTGGGGCATAACTTGCCAGACACTGATCACATGAATAAATTTCACCTTATCAAAGGGTTTTCTTATAACAGGGGGGCCAGGACTGGTGGATCCTTGTGAGAAGAAGCTGGTGGATACCCTAACATCAATGGGAGAGCAGCAGAGAGAGGACATCACCTCAAGTGCCCAAGTATAAGCTCTGACATTTATAAACTATCAAACAACAAATATCAACATGTCTAAGTACCAGCTTTCACTTTTACTTCTACGGAGTGGCATCATCACATATTACAGTTGTATTGAGAATAATATGTCTTTTTTGTGTGTGTATGGGTGGGGGTTGTTGGTTTTTGTTTTTTTTTTGTTGTTTTTTGTTTTTGTTTTTGTTTTTTCTATTTAAGCTCAAGAAGATCATTTTAGCTGCACAAACCTATCATTTTCTGTACTTTGTTTTCCCCTCTCCAATCAACTTTTTCATTTAAAGTATTTTGTTCTTGTGAACAATGTGTGAAACTATTTAATTCAGACTTTCAGAGAGAAATGTGTCTTCATTCTTAAGTATTGGCCACTTGTTTAACACCTGATTTTTCACAGAATGAATGACCTTACCAATTGAACTCCACACTGCTATTATTTTGAACATGCCCCTTTTAATTTTTGTGTGTCCTGTCATTTCAGTTTTTGTCTACCTACTCTTTTGTATCAGCTCTCCATGTCTGCATCTTTTTTTTTTTTTTTTTTTTTTTTTTAAGGCTTCTTATGTTAAATAACTGCTAGCTAACCCCCCCCCCTTTTTTCCCCTCTCCTCTCTTCGTTGCTTGTTGGTCATGTTGGCCTGTCAAAAGTAATTTGTTGTCATAGCTGTGCTTATTACACATCACCTATGAACCAATTATATCACTTGATTTGAGCTACCCATTCAATAATAAAAAATTCTGATTCTGTCTCTGCAGTTTGCCCTGAGGCTGCTGGCATTCCGTCAGATCCACAAGGTTTTGGGCATGGATCCTTTGCCACAGATAAACCCTCGCTTTAACATCCGCAATAGCCGCAAGCGCCGCCGGGACAATAGTGATGGCACTGACAGCTTTGAGGGTGAAGGGAAAAAAGACAAGAAAGACTATGACAGTTTCTAAGCTCCAGAGTTTATTTAATGTAATCTACATACAAATATTGTGTTGTGTGCACTGTCGGCTGTGTATTGACATATTTTTCTTTTGAAACGACAGATGTACCAGTGTAACTGCAGTCTCACTTGGTATTACACACAAGAAAAATGTCTGTTTGTGTACTGTTTTAGTTGTAGATTTTTGTCAGATGCTGAGTGGTAGACCTCAGTGCTAGATAAAGCAGTTTTAACCTGATGTGCTTCTTTTATAGAAGTATTGATGAATGCTATTGCTTACCTCTCCCTGATCTTTACATAGCAGTGAAAGGTAAAACCATAGCATCAAAACTGAAGCCAGACATCTGTGTTGAATAAGGATGGAGAATAATGATAAATGTTAATGCCTTGATTCATCTGTGTAGTAGCTTTCAGAGGTGGATTGTTTTGTTGTTGCTATTGTGAAACATTCATTTTGCCAACTGAATTTGAAAGATTTGCTTTTGAATACATATTACTGTACTTGATACTATGGTCTTGTTATGTCCCAGTGCTACACTTGAGATAAAAGACAGAAAGAAAAGTAAAAAATATAAGGGGATCAATATACCTGTTAGGATTCATAGGGGAAACTGTGTAGACCTTGTCCCAATACTAAACACAAGACTTCCGATTAAAGATGTCTGCACAAAGATTCAGAAGCTCTATTACTGTTTATACATTTCTTTTTGTTTGTTGTGAAATTGTTAGCCCAATAAGTGGTTTGGTTTTTCATAAAAATACATATATATATTGTTTAGATAAAAGAACTTTTGGTTTGAGCTTTGTGGAAAACACAACCATTTTCACATTGTGTAGAGTTTGGGCTTTTAAATTTTAGTTTCCCTGGTTAATTTAAATTGGCTTGTTTGCCTTTTAGCTTGGTTTGGTACTCTAAATCTTAATTCAACATTGGAAGGAAAAACAAAAGTCATGACTGGAAATTGAAGTAACACTAATGTAACTGCCCTTCAGCTTAGTTCCTTTTGTGAGTGACTGCTGTGCTTTCCAATAACAGAATAAATAAATTTCGAGATTGAAGAATTGTGTTTTGTTTTCACAGTATAGCTCCTAGGGTAGTATCAAACTAGCATTTAAACTTTTCATTTTTTTTGTAAATTGCAATTTACAGTTAATTTGCACAGAATAAATTACCAACCACAGTGGATGCCAGCGTGCATCAGCTGCATTCAAATGACTACCCTCATGACCGGTGATTAATGCAACAGAGGGCAACTGGAAACTCCAGGTGTTTGAAACGAGTTGTACACAGATATCCTAAGTATGTGAGCGTACATTTTGCACACTTAGGAAAATCCTGTTCAACGTGTCTACAGTCGTAACTCCTACTTTCCCAACAGCCAATCGCAATTATCAGAAGTCGTAGCAAATCAAATCCCAGAAGTGGCTCAAACGCAAATTTTCTTCAATAGCCTATACGCCCGGCTTCGCAGCTCAGATCTGCTCCGTGCACAGTATGGCACAGAGGAAACTATTCTGCCTGCAATGGCAGATGACGGACGCAGTCTGCACACATGGGTCAGACTTGGGCCGAGGACCCAGGTATGGTCTAAGAGGTTAATAGGCTATTTGCGATGCTGCTCTCTAGAAACTGCCGTGCACAACTACAACTGCCAATTTTCCACAGGCATTCTTGGGCTACAGTCCGTAAAATGCGCTGGTGTATCCAGACAATACAGATTGAACTGAATTACTATGTAATCACTATACATCGCACAACAGGGCACCACGGCGCCATTTACAAGCTCCACAGGACAGACAGCGACATGAACACTTCCGGTAGATATTCAAAATAAAGCAGAAATAACGCCTTTCAATTGTGGCGAACAAGAGGGGGTCCTACAACAGACAATGGCTTACAGAAAGTGGACACACATTATCCCTGGATGATTTTTGTTTGTTGCTTTGCAAATTCGTTAACAGAAAACAGCAGTACAGTTTGATTGCACGAAGCAATGGTCTTGTTTGAAAGCATCAACGCGAAAAAAGTGAATATTAGGAAGTATCATAATGAGACAACAATTTAAATATTATTATGTTGATGAAGTACAAAGACGAAGGTATTTTCACATTTAGTATAACGTTATCCTTTCAAAATATTTTGTTGGGGGGGGTACCCGGGTGACGTAACGACCCTTTATCTTCAACTGTGATGATCACATGACTCGTGACGTGTGCCGTAACAGCTGGTGTCGAGTAGTCTTTATCCAGTGTCACATCTAAAGCTAGGAGGTAGATACAAAATGGATTTTAACGTGAAGAAATTGGCCTCCGGTGCCGGGCTTTTTTTCACACGAGCCGTCCAGGTAACGAAGCACTTGTGCTAATGCTTTGTACTGTGCTGATCCGTTCTTCATTTGAATAGCCAGTTATCATTGACGCTGCGGTACAGTGTTTGAGCTAATGTCAAGGTACATGGTAGCAAAGAAAACACAGTGGCATTTAATATTCTTCTATACCCCCCCCCCCTCCCAAAAAAAAAGAAGCGTGACGACATTGTGACTAAACACAACGCCGTGCAAAATGCAGTAACTGACAATTTTATTTAGTATGTCTAATTCAAGTCATGATAACGCACCCGTCGTTAGGGTGTGTTTGAAGGTGTCAAGTGGGGAGGGAGGGGAAGAGGATGTCATCTGAACTGTACCCATCATGATGTCACTCCGTACTCCATAAGGGTTTTAATAATTATCAATGGGAAGTCAGACAGTGGTATTGACTTGTCAGAGTTTGTAATGTGTCTCTGTTTGGCCTCAGTTCACAGAGGAAAAGCTAGGCCAGGCGGAGAAGACTGAGCTGGATGCTCACTTTGAGAACCTGATAAGCCGCGCAGACTGCACCAAAAACTGGACCGAGAAAATCTACAGACAGACAGAGGTCCTGCTGCAGCCCAACCCAAGTACGACACGCATACACCGATCCTGCCGTTATCCAAAAGCATATGTTGCCATCTAGCAGAGCCACTGCTATGTTCCAAAAGACAGAGTAATGTTGTAAAATGCAACATATGGTTCTAATTAGCTCAATTACAATATTCTGGTAACAGATTTTACTGAAAAAGAGAGGACCTAATACTCAAGATGTTTGCCATGTACCGTAAATATCAATTATGTACAACAAGAAGAAATCCAGAGTAAAGCAAGACTTGGTTGCACTGATGGAAAAATTAAACAACATTTTCTGGATTGATAAAATATTAATTAAACCCATTTGACAAACAACATAGTGAGACACTTTACGTTTTAAAAATAAATCAAACTTGAGTAGGCAGTTGCAATTATAATGATGAGATAATACAGTATTTCACCTGTTATCAAGCAGTCTAAGTAATGGTCACATTAAAGGTTTATAGATTCAAAATGTGTTAATGCTTTTTTCCCCTCAAATTTCTATTTATGAAATTTCTTTAAAGGGAATTTTGCATAAATTTTTGCAGTCACCGCCATTATTAGATAATTAGACAACACAATCCTGATAGGACCACACTGGTGCCATTGCTAGTTTTGACCCATAGAATAGATGTAACGTGTGCTGTTAATTCTGACCTTGTTGGAAGAATAGCTCACAACTGAACTTTATTTTGTCATGTCTTATGGTAAATAGGTTGCATTCAGGTATGATTTTTGATTTTTCTCCTTGTTGGTCTGGTTGTAAACATTTTAATGATTCACCTGGTAAAAAAAGTTATTGTATTTGTTTACGTTCAACAAATTAAGGTGTTTACTCCGTGTAAATTTCCCCATCTGTAAACACCTATTGTTAATTTTTTTTAATGGCCTGACTACATTTAAACTATCACCTGTTGGACACTGTTGTTATACAAGCAGTTGTCCCCTGGAAACGTCTGTCAAGACCTCATCTTCATTCCATTTAAAAAATTTGAGTCAAAGTTTGCATGTTAAATTCCTTGAACGTATTGTAACATTGACACAAATTACAGATTTTTAAACATGCCCGCCCTGTGGAGTTTTTTTTGTTAACATTCTATGTCACAAAAATGCAAAAAGATTAATCTTTGAATTCAGAAAAATGTGCTGAACGTACAGAGGTGCCAAAAAGAAATCAGACCTCTTGACGTTTGGCCCATTTTGTTGTAGATTTCATTTTAAATGGAAATGAAATTTTTTACTTTGGGTGAGGGCAGCGTACACCCTGGATAGGTCACCATATAGAGACCAACAACCATTCATGCTCAGTCACACTTACAGGCAGTGTAGAGTCTCTAGATAAAATAACACCATGAACTGTGGTAGGAAGGCACAGGGAGAACACGGGGAGTCCGCATGTATTGTATGATAAGTTATATCCTTAGGTATTAGGTATTTTTCAGTCAGTTGTTCTTTGACAAACAATACAGTCGTTACATTTCCATGCACAATATTCTCTAGTTTTTCATCATATTCTGAAAAAGACAATATTTTTGTCAATATTCAATTTTACACTTCTGTAAAAGCCTAACTGAGACAAATATTCTGAATAAACAGTATGTCCAAAGCCTGCCCTTAGAACAATTTTATGAATAATAACTATATTTGATTTCTTTATTTTTACCTTATTTATTTAACATTTAAAAACAAAGTCGGCAAACAATCTAATAACATTGATAGTCAGAGGCAGGAGAGAATTAAAGTACAGTTACTGTCTGAGTAAGTTGAATCTAGGACACCTGGACTTAGTTGTAGATTCTTAAAGATTTTTCTTCAAATGCTTATCCAGTTCTGGGTTCACGGGGTAGCAGCCTCAGAAGGGAATCCCAGACGCTCTTCACCCTGGCCACTTCCACCAGCTCCTCTGGATCTTGAGGCTTTCCCATGCCAGCCAAGATTTGCAAACTCTGCAGCAGGTCCTGGGTTCCCCCCAGGGTCTCCTGCAAGATGGGTGTGCCTGGCAGCATCCTGGCCAAATGCCCAAACCACCTCAGGTAACTCCCTCTATTCCCCTTTTTTAAAGAGGGGCACCACCACCAGCAAGTCCACACGCACTGTCCCCAGTGTCCGACTAGTGTTGCAGAGGGTTGTCACCCAAGACAGCCTATTCAACATATAGAGTTTTGAGAAACCCAGGGCAGACCTCATTTATCCTTGGAGTGCTGGTACTGTGGAGCTGTTTGACAGCTGCAGCATCCTCAGCCCCAGTGATGAGAGAGCCCACCTCCAAGGCACCTAGTTCTTTCCTTTTCCAAATCCATGTTGGTGGAATTGAGGACGCTCTCGAAGTATTCGTTCCACTGCATGACTCAGGCCACCTGGCATTTCAGTTGAGGTCAGCAGCTCCCCATTCATCCTGTGGGTGGACACAGATTTTCTTCCGGTCTGAATGAAGGTCTTCCCAAGCCTGAATTTTTGCTTCAGTGACTTCCAAAGCAGGGCTTTGCTTGGTCCGGCAGAGACTGTCACTTGCCTCAGGAGTCTTACAAGCTAAACATGCTTCCCTCCTCAGCCTAACGACATCCCTTACCTCCACCATCAGCTTCAGTGAGTACCACCATGACAAGCACTGGCAGTCTTGTGACCATAAGTTCAAAAAGCTGCTTCGGCAATGGCAGTGTGAAACATGCAGCACTTAGATTCCATGTCACCTGCCACCCCCAGGGTGCAGTCAGTCTCTGCTGAAGGTAGCAGTTGGAGACGATCCTGACTGAGTCCTCTGCCAGACCTTCTCAGCACACCTTCAACATTTGTTTGGACTTGTTCGGTCTGCCTGGCATCCTCCCCAGCCCCCTGATCCACCTCACCACTTGGAGGTGATCATTTGACAGTTCAGCTCCTCTCTTCACCAAGGTCATTGTGTTGTTGGGATTGTAAACAAGGCCATTGATACTGAACTTAGTTTGTTAGTGTTCCTAGTTTCTGTAACAACTGCCATCAGAGTTGTTAAAGTCACCTGAGGTCAGGTGTGAACAGTTTTCATTAGAGTTGCATGAGGCCAGGGGTCGATTGTCTGGACGGTTTTATGGGAAGGGAATAAAAGACAGCATTGTAGGTGGGGGGGGTAGTTGGTGGAGGCCTCTTGCTGTGTTGAGGGTATCCAACGGTTTAAGTGTGGAGAAATGTAAGGAGCCAAATGATTGGCTGATGAATCTGTCAATCAGAAACATACATTTGATTGACAGCTTTATCAGCCAATGGTGACGTTGGTTGACCTGCAAGGTCAGGGCAGTCTCAAATTTCAACGTACAGATTTTGTAAATGCACATTCAGCAATTCACATGCTCCGTGAATTTATATTACAAGTGTGCTTCAAAATTACATTTGTGAAGTCCAAAATACAACTACAAAACAAAGCATGTGCATTCGTGAAAAGCCCAGCAAGAGTTAATTCATTATGAGACTGTTCTGACTCCATAGAAACCCACCTAGAAACGTGGAGAACATGCAAACTTCACGCAGAAAGGCCCCAGGCCTGGGAATCGAGCCCATAGCTATGTTTCTGCTTGGGGAAGACAGCGCTTACCACGCTTAAATTTTTTATGTACAATTTATACCACAAAAAATGCATCCCAGTTCTGACTAATCAGAACTGATGAAGCCTTTTAGATGAGAGGTAATCTTCAAGGATCTACAACTAAGTCCAGTATCCCTTGGTTCAACTTTCTCAGGAAACTATGACCTGGATGACTGAGAATCTACACAGATTTCCAACAGATACAAGAGGGAAAACAAACTATATAAGTAAGGACAACTACAGAGAGCAGGTGCTGTATAAATATGATCACGTAAAAAGCAAAGGAAAAGCAATAAAAGTGGAATAGAAAAATTATATATATAAAAAAAAAACACACACAATAGCAAATTTTAAAAATATTTTGAAGCAGAGATTCAAAAGCAGTCAGATCAGTGACAGCATACGTTTGGTCACCTTCTTGCCTTAAGAATTACCAGAAGTGATTGAATTGAGATCTATTTGAAAACAGAGCCAATTAGGGGAAGCACTTATTTGAGTGACATCTTCTGTAAAAACAAGTGTAGATAAATACCAGAGAAGCATTGATGGGAACTTTCAGTTCATGGCAAAATCTACAACACAATAAAGGGTTTGAATAAATTCTATGGCATTTACTCATAAAAATGCACATTTTCTGAAAATATTTTTGACTGTGCACTGTTTAAATCGTTGTGATGCCTCTTTTTGCACTGGTGCTATGCCAAATGTTACTTTATAGTTGTTTTTTTTGTTTTTTTCTTTTTGTGTTTTCCCCTATTTGGCGTCGCCACAGCAAGTCAGCTCTGTGACTTGGATGATTGATTTGGCTACAGTTTTTACGCCGGATATCCCTCCTGCCTCAACCCCCCCCATTTATCTGGGCTAGGGACCGGCACAAGCCTACCACTGGTTTGCCTTGTGGCTGGCGTTTGAACCCGGGGCCTATGCATGCAAATCACGTGCTCTACCACTGAGCTACATCCCCGGGTAAAAATGTCGCTTTATAGTAATAGTCACAAACTCCACAGGGATCCATTAATGTTTCAGCTCCTGAATGCAACCTCGAAGAGAAGTAAAGGCAAATGAAATTTATCTTTGAAGGCTGAAACATACCCAATGGTATGGTCCTGGATTAGTAAAACAATAACTTTTACACAATATAGTATAATTAGCATTACTTATAGGTTTATATGCCATAACACACTGGAGAGTGGGGAGTGCTAACGTGTTACTTTTTGATTCCTCATGCTACAGTTGATCACACTGGTAAGTATCCTGTCTCCCGAGTCTGGTCTCCTCCTGTGGAAACCTTTCATGTCATAGAATTTGTTGTAGAAAAGAAGTCATTGATTAAAATTAAAATGATAAATTATCGTGCAAGATTAAAGCTGCTTGTTCAAGACATTTTTTATGCTTAAAAGACTCATCAGTGTGATTTCATTGGTCAGACTTCACAACACACAGTGCACCCAGTAGTCCGCAGCAACACACCCCCTCCTCTCAATAAACATTGTGCAATTACACAGTTGCATTGTGCAGTTCAACTGGCAATTCCTTGTAATATCTGTTGGTTAAATGTTTTTTATATATTTATTTATATTGTCCTTCTATTCTCTCTTATATGTCTGCTGTAACGTGCAAATTTGCCCACCAGTAGGATGTAACCAACCCTTAAAAAAACATATCTTGGCTCTCAGCTGAATGTGAGATGACAACATATAATAAAATGGGTTAATGATAAGCTTATCCTAAATTAGTGCCTTTTAATTAAACCTCTTTTACAGGCCCTGACAGTTTAATATGTCTTATTATGGAACAGAATTGTCGTCCTTTCTTGTCTTGCTATGAAACAGTATGACGATGAGGAAACTTGAGGTTTTAAAAGTTAGAAATTAGTATTGTGCCCTGGTAGAGGACATGCCATTAAGGCTTAGTCCTTACTGCAGTGGCCTTAGTTAGAGAGACAGGAAATTGATGGGTTGAGCTCAGTCACTGTAACAAGATCACTGAACAAAGTAATTAGAGGTGGTGACAGCAGAATATTTATGAGAAGCTGACCTTAAAGATCATGTCTCCAGGATGGAACTGTTAAAAACAGTGATTGTACCTAACATAGATAAAGAGGAGACAACATATGAGAATATGTTTACCTACAAGTATAGAAGAAATGTGAGTTCAGCATCACATGCCAAATAATTTTCCACAAGTTCAGTGTGCACTGTTGGCCGGTTGATTACGGAGTAATTTTTTTTTAACTGTGGGCAATAAGTTATGAAAAAAACATAAACAAACCTAAATCATCAAATAACACAGAAACAGTGTCAGAAAGGATGCTTTGATCATATGTCTGTACCATTACATGAGAAAAATTAATACTGTGTAGAAATGTAATTGCTAAGATTGTATTGATAAGAGTTCAAAATCATTTTTTCATAGACACTCCTCTGCTTCATATTCCTCTAGGCATCCATTTTAATATTATTACTCATCACCTCTCTTATGCACTTGTGGGAAATCTGTTTTCTTTTGTGTAAATACATAATTATGAATTAAGGTTGTCCATGGTATTAATTCAATAAGGATGGTATTAAACCAATTTAAGGTGATCATTAATTTACCTTTGTCCACTAGGGGGCATTAAATCTTTTGTAGTTTGTGCTTGGTCATCATCAGACTAATATCACTGACGTTTCTAAAAGGAAACGGGCAGGATTCTCCCACACTGATGTATGGTCAAGTATAGAAAAAGGCAACAAAATGGAGAATAACTTAATTATGTCTTATGTGACTTTATTGACAGTCAGTTGCTTCATGAAGCATGTTGATGGCGATGAAGCCTTTTTTGAAGTCCACAGGCAGCAGTCCACAAGAAATAATTTCCACGGTTATGACTTCTGAGTCAGTCAGTGGCAGTGAGGCCCTTGTTAGCAATTGACAAAATAAAAATAACTAAACAAATGGAATAAATGAAAAACAAAATAACAACGCTTTAAAGTGAGTGAATTATGTAGGCAATGACAAACCTTTGAAATTTACAAAAAACATTTTACACATTTAAAACATTTGAGAGATCAGTGACACGTGCTGCATAGACAGAAAAAGCTTTCTGGTATGGATTGGGTGGACTAGGTGGCTGCCTGGGTTATTATATGCAGGATGGAGCTAACTAATTTGGTCTGGGAGTTCCATACTTGCATTTAACTATGTTTTTACCCTGTTTAATGCAGCTTTAATTTTACACTATTAAAATTAAAAAGGAAATTTTGGACTTCCTGTACAAGTTTCTCTGCAGATAAAAATTTCACATGGAAAACAAACTACTCAATGAAAGTGCAGAAGAGTATAATTAGGCTCAACAGCACCTGGAGCAGTTACACTAGTGAACTGCTGCTTTCAGGTAAACATGTAAATAATTTAAAAAAATTAAAGTGATACAGTGGCTTTACAGAGCTTGTCTTGTCGATTTAATTTTAAAAAAGAAAAAAAAAAAGAAACTTTCTGTGCTTCTAATCAGTCTGCACTCAGTAAATATACAAAAACTAAGTCTTCAGACCCTCAATTCACTTGTTTGTAGAAGCAGCTGTGGTACACCTTTGTGTCTCCCTGTTGCTGCTGCTGAGAAACCTGTTGTTTGTCAGACATGGTGTTTAAAATTCTGACCAAGGAATTCTGCAGAGGACTTCTGGAGCTCTGTTACTGTGATCATTGGATTGTTGGTTCCCTCCCTGACCAAGGTTCTTTTTGTGTGGTTACACAGCTTGTCTGGACTCAGAATCTTAAGGAGTCCTGGTTCCGGTTTCCATTATTAACTTTGCCCACTGTTCTTCTTGGAATACTTAAATACATTGCCAGAGTCTTCTCTGGTTTTTCAAAGTGTTCAAATTTGTTTGGACACAAATTTTCAATCCCAAAGGTGCTATATAGCATGTATAATTTTCTCCAGTAAAAAAACACATAAAATACGTAAAATATGTAATTGAAACACTATCTCTCTTCACCGTCTGGGCTGAAAATTTAACTCTTGACTTTCTATGCAGGTTCCAGAATTGAGGAGTTTCTCTATGAAAAGTTGGACAGAAAAGCACCAACCAGAGATACCAATGCAGAGCTGCTGGGTCAATACATGCAGGAGGCAGCTAACGAGTTTGGTCCGAACGCTCCATATGGTGAGATTTCAAGCAGTTTAACACAAGTTTGGATACATTCTAGGGATGCAACGGTACAGTTTTCCCACGGTTCGGTATGCATCACGGTTTTTGGGCCACGGTAACAACACGGTTTCGATAACTTAATATAAAACTACTCACTAGAAAAGGCAATATATTGCACGTAAAAATAATTAAAAGCGAGCACAGATATAGTCAAACCACTTTATTATAAAAATGTAACAATGTTTTTGTTGACCGTCATTTTTCCATTGACATCGTAGTCGATGCTAAATCCAAAATGATCCCACACCACGGACTTGTAAGAGGACGGCGCCTCTTCACATTTTCTTTTTTCTGAGTCCCGTTCACTTACGATGTTTGCTCAAGGTTTACTCTCCACTCTCTTTTCCAGCATTTGCATGCCGAGCGCTGATTGGTTCCTGGGAAATTCAGACTTCTGATTGGCTCTGAAGGCAGCATCAACAGTGCAGTGCTGCTCTCTCTACTGTGTCTGCTCTGACTGTATCTAATCATACAGCGTGCACTGTACCGAAATACCGTTGTTTGCCTTTGTGTATTGAACCGAACAGGACGTACTGAACGGTTCAATAAAATATTGAATATTGTTGCATCCCTAATACATTCTGTTTTAATAGGTGATCGCTGTTTGAATCAGGAATGCCAACTCAAGGTTAAGTGATAACACAAGCTGTACATGATACCATATTTTTATGAAAGAACATAGAAAAATAAAGTCTGTCTCACTAATTCCATGATCAAGTGTGTGTGTATATATATATATATATATATATATATATATATATGTATGTATGTATGTGTATGTACACACACACACACACACACACACACACACACACACACAAGATTTAAGCGGCTTGTTCAACACATTTTTTATGCTTAGAGACTCATCAGTGTGATTTCATTGGTCCGACTTCACGACCAACAGTGCACCCAGTAGTCCACAGCACCACACGCCCTCCTCCCAATAAACATTGTGCAATTCAACTGGCAATTCCTTGTAATAACTGCTGGTTAAATGTTCGTTTTATATAATTATTTACATTGTGCTTTTATTCTCTTTTATGTCAGCTGTAATGTGCTAATAAAGGGTTATCTTAGGGTTGATCCTCTCCAGTAGGATGTAACCAACTCAAAGTTACTGGTATTCAACAAACAAGTAATTTTTTGATTGGAAAAGAAACAGGCATCTTTCAAAAGATAATAAGACAATGTACAAGAGGCGTCATTGTGGAAAAAAATAATTTCTCAGCTTTTATTTACATTTGAAGAAAAAGTGGCATGTCCAAAATTATTCATACCCTTCTCAATAATCAATAGAAAAGCTATTCCAGCAATCAGATACTTCCTATAATTGCTGTCCAGGTTTTTGCATGTCTCCACTGGCGTCTACGCCCATTCATCTTTTGTGATGAGCTCCAACTCTTTCAGATTGGAGGGTTTCCTTGCCATCACCCTGATTTTTAGCTCCCACCACAGATTCTTAATTGGATACAAGTCAGAACTCTGGCTGTGCCACTCCAACATGTTAATGTTTTTGTCTGCTAACCATCTCTACACCACTTTTGTTTTTTTATTTTTTGGGTCATCGTTATGAAATTTCTAGTGGTGCCCAAGGCCAAGTTTCTCTGCAGACTGCCTGATATTGTTGTGAATCTTGATGTATTCCTCTTTTTTTGTGGTGCTGTTACTTTGATTAGGTTAGGAACACCCCCAAAGCATTAGGTTCCCACCACCATGTTTGACGGTGGGGATGGGGTTCTTGGGGTTGAAGGCTTCTCCTTTTTTACGCCAAATGACATTACATCATTGTGGCCACACATTTCAGTTTTTGTTTCCTGTCCATAAAACAGAAGACCAAGAGTCTTTTTCTTTGTCCATATAAGCTTTTGCAAAGGCAAAGCGGGCTTTTGTGTGTCTTATCTGGAGAAGTGGTGTCTTCCTTTGTATGTGTACGTAGGCCCAGCAGTGTGCAGTGTCCGATAGAGAGTCTGCCTTGAGACGTTGCCACAGGCAGGACACAGATTCTACAGGATGGCCTTGTTGGTAATCCTTGGATTCTTTTTCACCTCTCTCTCACTATCCGGCATGCCAGCAAAGATGTCACTTTTGGCTTCCGACCACATACTCTGAGATTTTCTACAGTGTGGAATGTCTTGTATTT
The DNA here is from genome assembly GCA_034769265.1 of Remorina albescens. NCBI lineage: Eukaryota > Metazoa > Chordata > Actinopteri > Carangiformes > Echeneidae > Remorina > Remorina albescens. Next base: position 4,114,413 of record CM068485.1, read on the forward strand.
TTTATACTTTGCACTGTAGCCACTGGAACTTGAAAACATTGAGATATGGCCTTATAGCCCTTCCCTGACTTGTGAGCAGCCACAACCTGCAGCTGCAGGTCGTCAGTGGGCTCCTTTGTCTTAGCCATGACTGTCCACAAACCAACTGTGGAGAGTTGCTGTTTTTCAGCTGTTGAGTTGATTAAAACAGTTGTTCTCAATGAATCAAGGTAATAAGGATGCTTTAGAACAGCTTGGACTGTATTGAACCTTGGATTTTCCAATGGACTGTGACAGTGTGCAATGGGTCTGAATAATTTTGGACATGTGACTTTATATTCAAATGTAAATAAGAGCTGAGATATAATTTTTTTTTTTCGCAATGATGCGTCTTGTACATTGTCTTATTATCTTTTGGGTTTAACTGTGTGTGTGTATATATATATATATATATATATATATATATATATATATATATATATATGCATGCTCCAACCTAATATATTTGATTGGATCTATTCTGTTTAATCTGTTTTGCAGGGAGCACTTTGATCAAAGTGGGTGAATGTGAGAGGAGATTAGGAGCGGCAGAGAGGGAGTTCCTCCAGACGTCAGCTATCAGCTTTTTGACACCCCTCAGGAACTTCTTGGAGGGAGACTGGAAGACCATTTCAGTGAGTTCAACTACACCAGCATTTTAGGGTTGTCATCCTCATAGAAAACAAACTTTCCCCTTCATCTCACATCTTCTGGATCATTCTGAAGGAATTGTCTTCACGTGGTTTCATTTAATAATCAACACTGGATCATGACTACAGTTACAGAGATGGATTTGGGCCAGATAAAAGCTAGGTCATTCTGCCTGTTCAAATCATGTTGTGAAAATTTTAAAAAGCTTTAAAAAAAATCATGTCACACCATTTACATTGTTTGGAAATTCAATTAATAAATAAAACCTATTTATAAAGCCTAAGTTCCTCATCAAATGCATTTCCAAGTGCTTAAAATGAAATGAAGTAAAAAGAGCGTGGTGCCATAAAAAATATAATTATCCACCACACACCATTAAGACTTTTGTCTCTGATTGATTGGTGGAATTGTAATTCGAACAAAGTCAATCCACTCAAGCCCGCGCTATGTAAGCAATGCATCCAAGACAGCATTTGACAAACATAGGAGGAGGTCAGAGAAACAGAGTAACAGCAAGAGTTTAGACCTTATTGTGGAGTGCAGAGTGACAGAATACAACAGCATTTCCTGCCAACCATGTCCTCTCCATTTATTGATGACCCTGTGGCAGAAGATGCTCATATAATCCACAGAGTGTTTAAACTACCAACCCCAAGGATCTTCAGAGACAGAAGGAACCCTCTTGCATTCCCAGATGAGTATCTGTGGGAGTGATGCTGGTTCAGCAGTCCTAGCATAGTCTACCAGCAGACTACATGGGTAGGTGAAGCCACATGTGGACAGAACTTGGTGGAAAATACCTTCAACATACTGGTCTCAAGCACCTTGGGAAATGAATTGTTACAATGTACCCCCCTCTACTACCTCAATCTGTAGCTGTCCCCTGTTGGAGCTGAATACTAATTGTTATGCTGATGTTAGTTCTTCAGTTGCAGTGGCCCGTTGTGGTGGTTGTTTTTTTGATGGCTTAAAATTGAACAAAAATATGCATAAATACTCATATTTCATTATTGGCTATTTTTAGATTTTGTCTTAACCTGATGCCATGATCTTTTTTGGCTTCTGTGGCTTTAGTCAAGGGTCACTAGGTCAGTTGGGTTCACAAGCCCACACAACTCATGGAATAGCACCAATTAAAAACCTTAATTGTATTGTAGGTATGCGGGTTACAAGCCGTCATATACCTGTATTTTAGAAAATACATTACACTGCTGATAATATAGCCACTCTCAATCAAGTGATCTTAATGTTCATTCAAGTTTATCTATGCAGAAAATGCCATATAAATGCATAGAAAGTGATTTATGGAAGACAAAACAGCATGGAGTTGTAATTGATATTACAAAGTACAGTAGACATGCAATATAAAACAATTGAAGTAAACTGGCACAACATTTGCATTTAGTCTAACTCAGAAGTCTCACACTGCAATGGTTTTTGGCTTAATAAAAAAAACAAAACACAGCAATGTGTCTTTTTTTGTATATGAAAACTTCCCATAAAACAAATTATAAATAAAGGAGCTTTAATGTTAGTCTTGATAGTGCCATTTTGTGTACTTCAGAAAGAGCGACGCCTTCTGGAGAATCTTCGCCTTGACCTGGACGCTTCTAAAGCACGTCTGAAGAAGGCCAAGTTGGCTGAGGCAAAAGCTGCGGTGAGCATTTTATTGCCTCCTTCCCCAAACGTCTCCATACTGATAGTAAAGAGATCAAACCTTTAGTGGTGCTGACTAACTGTTTTTTTGTATCCACAACCTTTTCAGTGTGAGGGTGAAGTAAGTATTGCACATTTTTAAAGACTTTCAGTTTGGTGCACACATCGTCTTTTTCTACGCTATCACTTGTTTTGAATTTATTTTCTGTTCCTATCATTTACTGGTAATGACAGGAAGAAAAACATTAAAAACATAACCGATAATGACTGGAAGAAAAACATATTTGACCTGAAACTGACTCTTTGCAGAGAGAGCTTGAAAGAGCATTATGGGAAATTAACACTAATGACTGACTGGCTGTGTCTGTTGGTAATTATTTATTCCAAAAACGAGGGAACCTGGATTAATTTAACCATATTAGTAATTTCCATAACATCTGAATGCTCATTAGAATTTTAACTAATTTTAAATGATGAACTCTCTGCTGAAGGATTCTTGTTCAAATCACTGTTCTCTCTTTACAATGACTGATTTATTCATGAATGTCTTTTACATTGAGAATTGACTTCATGACAATATTTGCTGCACCCCATCACCTAACATGCATGGTTCACCAGAGCATTTATGAAGTGGACCTGTAAATGAAACAGGTTCATTGAACGGTTTTATAGATTGATGTTGTAATGCAGGGCTCAGAGAACTGATTTAACCTGAATCACCCCACCAGACAGTCAGGAGAAATCTGGTCCTGGACCTTGGTCCGTTCTGATAATCTGATAATTTGAGCACTTTGCAGATACAGTTTTAAACCCTCTGAATTGCCTGTGGCGTCATCTGGATTGCCACAATGAAATTGAGATGATCACAATTTAATGTATGCGCCAAGGCTAATGACTTATTTTTCAAGGGATGGTAAATGGGGAAAGTTATTAAGGCTAACATTAGTTTATTGATAATAGCAGATATTTTTTAAAAAGCTAAAATTACACCTTCAATTCTGGCTGGTAAAGAGACAACCTTTGTGGAGCTTGTCTCACCAATTTGCCTCATCCAGATTTGCTTATCCTTCTGGTTTTGTTTTTCTCACATTACATCTTTTACTTATAAGCAGACAATAATCTCCTCCTGTTGTTTGTACATGGTTCCATGTGATATCATGTGAGGAAGTATATTGCTCCCTGAAGTTCACACAGGATTTGGGGTTGTTTTTTTTTTATTGTTGTTTTTTTTGTTTTGGTTTTTTTTTACATTGCAAGTTCTCAGCGTGTGGCATGACACCTCATTGACCTCTTAGCTGGAGGACTTTACTTGTGGGCCAGTAGATCAATATAAATGGCTACTGCCCAGTTGTTGGCCTGTAATGATATCAATTTCTATTGTTTCTGGAAAATTGACACAAATCCTCAAAGAATCCCACAAGGAGACAAGCCACAATCATTTTATTTCTGTTATTTCAGTGTCTTTGAAAATCACCAGCAGCTGACATAAGACCAAAGATCTTGTACTTGAACCTGACATCTGTCATTCAGGAGATAGAGCAGGGTGGCTTTTCCCTCAAAATTGCCTGAAACAGAAGGTCCTGGTTGAAAATGTACCTTCATCATTTCACATGATCTAGGAGTGAATGAATGAAGGTTAGAACCCCTGATTTTCCTGAAGCTTCCTTTTCTTTCACAGTTTCACTGTGTTTTATCAGTGCAATGTTGACGGCCGTTATGCATGTTAGCATGTGCATGGTGATCGACTGCTGACAGCTCCAGATGATTAGTCAGGTCCATGAATAAGACAAATGAGTCAGGGGTTTTACAGGTGTTGGAAAGGATGTTTACACACAGCTGTGTTGCATCAGCTCTCTGCACCTTTTATTAAATCAGGTGAGACACATCTAACATGAAAGTGCAGACGTCTGTAGATATTTGCCACTTCAGAATTTTCTTTGTATAATGTCTCCAAATCTTTTGAATTCTTTTCTGTTCTCTGGTTGTTTTGTGTGCATTTCCAACATGTTTGCTGATGTGTGGTTGCCATATAAAGTGGATCATTGTTGAATAACTTTACTGTTTCTGTAGATGGCACCAGATTTTCAGGAAACCAGACCTCGCAACTATGTGCTTTCTGCCAGTGCCTCTGCGGTAAGGTGACAATCATGTGTAATCATCTCAAAGAAATAATGTAATAATAACAGTTTCTGTCTGACATACAGGAATCAGAAATCAAAGAACTTTAAATGAGTTTTAAATCCTGAAAGCTGTTAACAATGGGGAAAAACAAGATGCCAGTGTCTGGTTTAATTATAACACAGGTATAAGTTCTGTATTAATTTACAGAACCTAGATGTCGAATATAGGGACGTTAATGAATAATGACAGAGGCAAAGTGTGCATGTTGTGGTTGTACGTTTAAGTACAACACCTCAACAGGTTTGTTAAGTTACCAACTAAATAACCCTCATTCAGCTGCACTCTGCAAGCAGTGAGTGCATCAGCCTCACAACCTACAATCACCACAATATTTGGGAGACGGGTTTGGATGATTGGAAAGTGGAGGGCATTATGTTTCGAGAGCAAATAAACTTAACAGATGAGCCAGTACACAATTTATTTCCATTTCATAGTAGCTTACATTTTCTTCTTTTTATTTCATTTACCAAATGCTTATCTATCAGGGTCTAGGGTGCTATAGTCTATCCTATCGTCATCTCAGAATAAAAAACTGAGCTTATAAATAAATAATAAATAAGCTCTTAGGACTTCTATAAAGACAAAGCAGCTACTTCCCTCATCCATGCCATGTAAACAGTCATTCAGAAGAGAGGCTTAAAGAGGCTCACACAGCTGTTTTTACTATCTCTCTAGAAAGGGGCATTAGAGAGGAGCAGTTGGAAATCTATATCCACTGAAAACACTATATTCAAGATGGATCTTACACAGTGGTACAGGTGCATGTATTGCGTAAGATCAGTTAGTTTGTAAATTGACTTAAATCTTTGCTTCATTAAGAGTAACTGAGTCAGAAGAAGTTTTCTTCTGTAAAAATTGCCTCAGAGCTACATATCAGACCTCTGTGTCTGTCCAATCTCCTGCTGTCAAGTCCGCATACCATTGATAATGTGTCTGACCTTCCAGACAGCTCGGTCTTATTAACTTAATAGGTTGAGCAATGAAGAGGAGAAGCAAAAGCATGTGCTACAGAGAATAATAAATCACACCTAAGCGGTCATAGCAAGAAGGTTCTGAGTTTGAATTCTTGGCCTGTCCTTTTCTGTGTGCAGTATATGTGTTCATCCATCCATCCATCCATCCATGTTGGATGGACTTAACAGTGTACAAACTGGTTTGTGGGGAGGCAAAAAGTTCTCCAAACTTGATCTTGTACTCTCTCTACTAATTTGTAGTGATTGATCTGTTCAATATCTCAGTGGTCAGTATGTTCCAAACATCTGTCTGGTTTAAATCTTTTTCAGTAGTAGGATTAGACACTGGTTGTGTAGAACCAGTTTTTAGTCTCTGTCATAATGTACTGTGTTGTAGCTGATTCGGAATTTTCGATGCCTGTAATAACTGATCTTAAATATGAGATCACAATAAATTGGCAGTTTTTTTTTGTTGTTGGTGGTGGTGTTTTTGGGTTTGTTTGTTTTTTTTGACTATTTTTTCATGAAAAGAAACAGCTGCTCTCTGATGGACAGACATTACCTCAAACAATTCTTGTTCATTATTGACTGACACACTAATACCTGCAGTCAGTTCATATTGTCCTGTCTGATTTATCTGAGTATTTAAAGACAATACAGATGCCTCCAAATGTCCAAGACCAGGTTCTGGCTTTGCTTTTCAAACATTTACAAAGATTAAAAGTGAGTTTTGGTACTAGAAGGAGAACTCCTTGTAACAAAGACTTTTCTCTTTATTTGTATCCTCTCAGCTGTGGAGTGAGGAAGTGGAAAAGGTGAGTGCAGCAATGTTCTGGTTCTGAACTTTGATTTAACTTTCAGCTTCAAATTAGTCATTTTTATGACCACGTCAAAAAGGAAAAGTGTTGTGATGTGTCACATTCAAAGAAACTCCCAACTTACTGAAGTGAGCATAAGAGCAGACATCACAAACTGTTAGACAATCTGACCTGCTATTCACTTAAGGCCCACTTAGACCTTCATAGTATATTGATTTGTAATTCCAGAGTATTTCTGGTTCATGAATGCATCTTCTGACAACTCTGTCATGAAAACATTTGCATTTCCGGGACAGTTAAATCACCTAAGATATGTTATTTTTATCCTATGTCTGTCACATTGTATCATGTAGAAACACTGTCTTATTCTTACATTATTTCTCGTCTTTCAGGCTGAACAAGAGCTGCGAATGGCACAAACAGAGTTTGATCGGCAAGCAGAGGTCACACGGCTGCTTTTGGAAGGCATCAGTAGTACACATGTATGTCAGCAACAAAATTTTTACTTTCAGCTTATACATCACGTTTCTTTCCACATCAACATTTAGAGTTTTTAAAATTGTGACTTTTTACCAGTCTTTTTTTTTTTTTAATCTCTCTTATTTTACCTTTGTGTGTGTGTTGTTTCCATCTGTTCCACTAACCACTGTAGTTTATACACCTTTGTGTTGTTTGAAAGCTTCAGTCACACCTTACACCACACACTAACACACTATATATGCATAATATATGCATGTATAATATACTTGGTCCACATTTCCACCTAAATATAGTTGCAGAGAAAGACCTTAGTCTGCATTAGTCTTATTCCTCAATGAGATTTTTTTTAAAGACTAGTTCTGTTGTTGCTTCCATCCAGGTGAATCACTTGCGCTGTCTGCATGAGTTTGTGGAAGCCCAGGCAACTTATTATAAGCAGTGTCACCTTCACATGCAAGAACTTCAGAAGGAGTTGGGCAGGTGAGGCAATAAAAGTCACTCTGTCAACTTTGTGCTGAATGTACTTTAATTAAAGCCAGAGCACTTGACAGTGGGAGAGCCCTGTTGTATCCTCTCAAGACCTTGAAGATGAGAAGGTATCAAAATCCTTTTCATCTGTCGTACCTGCTGTGGGTGGAGATGCAGCAAGTTTTCGAGGCTTCTCCATATAACAGGAAGACCTTTAAGTAGAGTTGGAGTGTTATTAATATGCTACATTTTCATTTAAGGGCATTATCAAATAAGCGGTGATTGGTTCTTTACAGTTGCTGTTGGATCAACATGCATTTATTGAAGGTTGTGATAGTTGACAGAGCAGAAAGTGTATTGCAGGAGCATCTCTTTTCAGTGTAAGCATACACATGTCAGCACTTGTTGTCTTTAGCTCTTCAGTACCTTACCACTGTGGCTGCTTCTCATAGCATTATCCAACTTCCTGTTTCATATACACTATATTGCCAAAAGTATTCGCTCACCTGCCTTGACATCCCATTCTTGATTCATAGGGTTTAATATGACATTGGTCCACCCTTTGATGTTTGACACTGATGTTAGAAGAGAAGGCCTGGCTCTCAGTCTCCACTCTAATACATCCCAAAGGTGTTCTATCGGGTTGAGGTCAGGACTCTGTGCAGGCCAGTCAAGTTCATCCACACCAAACTCTCATCCATAGACCTTCCTTTGTGCATGGAATTGTCTAACATCTCTTGATATGCCACCATATCATACCATATACCATACAGTATGGTATGTAAGAGATTTTGGACAATTCCATACTCCCAACTTTGTGGGAACAGTTTGAGGATGGCCCCTTCCTGTTTCAACATGACTGTGCACCAGTGCGCAAAGCAAGGTCCATGGAGACATGGATGAGAGAGTTTGTTGTGGATGAACTTGACTGGCCTACACAGAGTCCTGAGTTTGCTTGTGAGTGGCTTGCGTGCAATGTTCTGGGGAATGTCCACTATGTGGCGCCAAAGAACATCCATCTGTGTTATGTCATGTGGTAGCATACAATGTGGAAAAACACATCCTATAAGTATCATGTAAGTAAAACTATCTGTGAGTAATAACGCTGGCTGACTTTGTCCAGTGGGTTGCACTCTGAGCTATGACTTCTTTAATGGTGACTAATCCAAATTGTCGCAGCAGGTATGACAGATGAAAAAGATTCTTGGGTCTTCAGATGATACTCAGTGAATGAATTAAAATTGTGGGAGGGGTTTGTTCATTTGCAAGGGATTGATTGAAATTTCAAGCATTTCTGACAAGCTGTCCAAATTTCATGAGTGTTTGGGTATGCCGAAGTCCCCAAATTAAGGAAAGACAGCAGAGGCAATGGGAAGAACACAAAGGACATTAATTCCTTAGAATTTGGAAGTGGAAGAAATGAGATGTGCAAGAAGGAACAGAGGACATGAAAGTCTGACATCATGACTCTGATTTGGGCAGACAGGACTTAACCCACTTTACAGAATAATTACACAATACTGGAAAACTTGAACACTGTGGGCAAAACTCAATATTACACTATAGACAAACATAACCAGATTTGTTATTTTACACTGTCAGAAATACAATGAAATAAGGCAAATGATAGAAAAGGCAAAGGTAAAATTGATTATTTTCAATTATTAGATTACAGTGTAAGTATAGATACACTGTACAGTGTAGTATAGATTCTGATCCACAAATTAGAAGCCTCTGCAGTTATTGCAGAGCTGGCTGGAATTCGTGTTCATTAATATGATCTCGAGATGATAGCAATTTTTTGTAGGGACTGTATAATGTATGTTAACAAGGCATAACAGCAAACTGACTTGCCCAACTGTTGAACTCAAGCAGTGAGTTCAACAGATTTAGACTACAGTTCTTTTTATTGTTTAAAGAATTAATACAGCTGCACAGTCTTTACTGTATCATTTTGGATTTTTTATACTTGTCAGTTTCTTTAGAACAATAGGCAGACAAATATTTAATTTAATTTTAGATACAATTCAGATTATTTACTTACTTCAGTTTATTTGATTTGCATTGTTTTAATGTATTAAATTATCTTATTATCAACAACTTATTATTATCAACAACTGTAGAGTATGACAATGTTGATCTAAATCCTAATATATATAGAGAGAAGGTCTTCAGATAAAAGGCATTTTAGAAATTTGTATTAATATCCTTTTGTTATAAACATTAACACAATATGGCTATGTCCTCAGAAGCAGCTTGTCTTTCTCTTTGTCTTTTCTGACCTATATTTGCTTTCTGGTGCTTGAAATCATTGCATGATGTCCAATCAAGAACAGATATAATTTAGAAAAGTGGGATTAAGCTCAGGTTTAGTTTTTCTTGATCTTTTCTTTAGTCTATAAGAGCTCAACGTGTACAGGTGCAAATTCAGGCACAAGGTTAATTAATTTTTGGCATCTCAAGTCAGTTATTGATATTTTGGTGGGAATCAGGTCTTCAGTGTTACACATGAGGTCAAAAGAACCATGTCTGTTTCTGGCCCAACATCACTCCACTGACAACAAGAGCAAACAAGGGAACAATATTGTAAAAGCTGAGTTGATCACTCTTTAGTTGAGGCCTGTTGTTTCAAGTCAGACTTGACAAACATTGAAGTTTTCATTTAAATCCTTGGAGTAATGTGAAGGCAGAAGAACAGATATGTTGATAACTCTAACATCTTAGTGTAGAAGAGTGCACTGTTCAGTGTGTTTTCCTCCACCATATCACATGCAAATAATGTCAAGCCTCTACAGAATAACTGAAACATTTGATTACTTTGAAAATCAGTAAAATTTATGTGCTGTTATATTTTTAAATTGTATCTGGTGTAAACTGGAGTGTCACATTTTATGCATGATGTGGCAATTTATAACATTAGAAGGACTTAAAAAGCATTGGAATGATCCGGTTGTAAAAATGGCTTCACCAATTAATTTTTGAAGAATTTGTATATTGAATAAAAACAGTTTGTTTCAAGGAATATTAATACTTGGAGACCACTGATACGAGATGTACTTATTCATTTCCACACCTTCTGGAATATTTTACACCTAGCACTGCTACACAAATGCTTGGCAGCAATCACATAGACCTACAATTTTGTTGAGTCTCCAGTCTTGTTTTTTCCTTAGAATAATTTTCTCATAATATACTTGCTTTCCTGTGGTGCACTGAACCTTTGGAATAAAAGGGAATGCTTTATTGTCACTGTATGTCAACATACAGCAAAATTCCTTCTCTCTTGCTGTTTTTTTTTTTTGTGTGTGTGTCTATATGCTGTATTTTCTGACACCATCACATCTGCCTCTTTTACTTCAGGCTTCCCAATGCTTTTACTCTGAATACCGCTCAGTCAACTGCTGTTACTGGTTCTGCAGCAGAAGGCATTGACACTGTGGAAACAGACACACTGACAATTGAGGAAGTTCAGGCACCAGCTACAGGAACCCGGAAGGCCAAGGTCCTGTATGATTACGATGCTGCTGACTCCAGTGAGCTCTCCCTTCTAGCTGATGAGGTGAGGTTTTCATTCTCTGAGTCAATGTGTCTGTCCATTTCAGGGAAAAATTATTAATCATTAATGCAGGTTGAGTTTTAGAAAAGTTTGTAAAAGCAACCACATTGCATTGTGGGCTTATTTGAGAAACAGCTTGTAACCTACTAGGTACTGATTGTATTCTGTAAGTGTAATGGTGGTATTTCTCCGGTGCACTTTAACTTAGCAAAGTACAGGGAATTTAGGGATGCATTAATTAATAATAATAATTAATTTATCGATGATCCCTGAAATTAATCACTAATAATTAATTTATCCCAGGTTCCCTTTCATCTTCAAAAGCAGCTTGAAAATCTCTCTCTCCTATGTTATTGTTGTCTTTGGTGCTGATGCACGCTGATGATGTATGAATCGGTATAATTTTTAACATTTATTCGTTATTAATAGTGCTAAAAATACACCCACATAAAGTTTAGTAGTTAGTGAAGTAATTCACTCACCCCTACCTATTGCTGGTCATTGATAATAAAGTGAGCTCTTAGCCACTACATTTTAGCAAAAAACTGCTTTCAGTCATGGTGATCCAATTCAAATGTTCAGTAACTTGACATGGGTGGACCTTGTGACTGCTACTTTGTCTTCAGATAATTATTTTGTTCTTTTTACATGGGCACTAAAAGGTACAGTTGGAAGAAAAAGTATGTGAACCCGTTGGAATTACCTGGATTTCTGCATATATTGGTCATAAAATGTGTTCTAATCTTCATTAAAGCAATAGACAAAAACAGTCTAAACTAATACCACACAAACAATTATGTTTTCATGTTTTTATTGAACACAACATGTAAACATTCACAGTGCAGGGTGGAAAAAGTATGTGAACCTTTGGATATACTAACTGGTTGACCCTCCTTTGGCAGCAATAGCCTCAACCAAATGTTTCCTTTATTTGCAGATCAGACCTGCACAATGATCAGGAGGATATTCTGACCATTCCTCTTTACAAAACTGTTTCAATTCAGGAATATTCTAGGGATGTCTAGTATGAATCACTCTCTTGAGGTCAAGAACTCAATTCTTGTTTAATGGTTCACTCGTCATAGATGTGCCAGAGATATCTGTAAATCTTTAGCTGAAACGCTACGATTCTTCTTCATTGAGCATTCTGCACTGTCCTCTTGCAATCATCTTTATAGGATAGCCACTCCTATGGAGAGTAGCAATAGTGCTGAACTGTCTCCATTTATAGACAGTCTGTCTTACCTTGGACTGATGAACATCAAGGCTTGTAGAGAAACTTTTGTAACACTCTCCAGCTTCGTGCAAGTCAACAATTCTTAATCATAGGTCTTCTGAGAGCTCTTTGTGTGAGGCATGGTTCACAACTGGCAATGGTTCTTGAGAATAGCAAACTCAAAACTGACATGTGTTTTTTATATGGCAAGGCAGCTTTAACCAACACCTCCAATCTCGTCACATTGATTGTACTCCAGGTTGGATGACTGGACTCTGATTAGCTCTTGGAGAAGTTATTAGCTTAGGGGTTCACATGCTTTTAATACCCTGCACTGTGAATGTTTACATGTTGTGTTCAATATAAACATGAAAACATATAGTTAGATTAAGGAGACTTTGGTTGTCTATTGTTGTGAATTAGATGAAGATCAAATCCCATTTTATGACCAATTTATGCAGAAATTCAGGTAATTCCAAAGGGTTCACATAGTTTTTCTTGCAACTGTAGGTGCTTCTACTATCCCATGCAACTTACACTTGGAGTTGAACAGAATTTAAAGTACTGATTCTGAGTTATTGCCAATGTTCAGCCAGAAATGGCAAAATCTGACTTTAATTCAGCAAAAAATAACATCTAAAGTGAAAAGTTTTGTGAATGTGCTGTCTACGACTGATGTCTGTATTCACACAAAGATTATTTGTCATAGTAAATATGTAACACTTTAATGTGTCAGCCTGTGTGTGTTTGCAGTGCACCATGGACAAGTGGTGACTGAATATTAGGGTCAATTCAGAATGAGTAGCTGATGAAGTCCAGAATGTTGCAGCTGTTCAGTGAATTGGGTCCTAAAGGCTGAGACCACTTTCCCATCAAGTAATCGCAGACTTTTCAAAACTAGTTGTATTTTTAACAAAAAGCCCATTTCTGTTATGGCTAGAGGTTTTGAACATCGGTGAGGCTGCCACTGTGTGGTTTGTACTGGATAAAATATATCCGAGTGATTATTATTATTAATTTTTCATTGCAAATAGTACTAAATTATTATTTTTTTTACTTAGCCTTTATTTAACCAGGTCGGTCCCATTGAGACACAATGATCTCTTTTCTAAGGGAAGCCTGGCCAAGACAGCAGCTTAAAACATCAGTTTCAACATTTAACAAACAACAAACAATTCTCAATTACACCATAAAACACCACATCAAACAACATAAAATATACGAAATACAATTGCAATAGAGCTGAACAGTGGGGTCATCTATTCATCCAAAGCAGGAGCAGGAACGATAAGAGGCTGATTCCAGGTTCCTTACAAGGTTTTTAAATGTTCCAAGGGAAATGAGTTCCTTCAGTTTCCCTGCAGTACCCTGCAGAGAATTCCAAGCGGTCGGTGCAAAATGCTTAAAGGAGTGCTTGTCAAATTCAGTGTGAACTTTGGGTACATTGAGCGCATAAAAGTCATTGGAACGTAAGGAGTACGTATTCTGGCTTCTTGAGATATAGCCAAACAAATACTGGGGGAGTTGGCCTAAAATGGCTTCATATATGAAAGTGTGCCAGTGTGAGAGGCGACGTGCAGCCAGTGAGGGCCACTCAACGCTGCCATATAAGGCACAGCGGCAAGTGAAGGCTTTGCAACCTGTGACGAACCTCAAGGCACCATGGTACAAAGTGTCCAGAGGTTGCAGACATGTTGCAGGGGCATGCATATAAAGAAGGTCGCCATAGTCCAATACAGGAAGAAAAAGTGGTAGCAACTAATTGTTTCCTGGCAGCAAATGTAAAGCATGTCCTGTGGCGATATGAGATCTAAAAGAAAGCCTGTCATCAATCAAAACACCTAGGTACTTATAGCTAGTCATCAAATCAATTGCATTCCCTTGTAGGGCGAACACCCTGGGAGGGGGCTCAGGTATCTTCCTGCCATTTGAGAAAACCATTACTTTGGTTTTGGAAACATTCAAAACAAGTTTCAGGTCTATAAGCTGACGTTCCACAAGGTTAAAGGCAGTCTGTAGGTAACAAATGGCCTCGGCAAGGGTGGAACCACAACAGTAAATCACCGTATTGTCAGCATAGAAATGAAATTTAGCATCAGGGATGTTTCTGCCCAGTACATCAACATAGATACTAAATAAAATAGGACCTAAAACAGAGCCCTGGGGCACGCCAGAGCAGACATTGAGCATTGTAGAGGAAATACCTTCAAATTTGTACATTGCATTCTGTCTGATAGATAGTTAGCAAACCATCCAACGGCTTGATTAGACAGACCAATATTCGACAGTCGTTATTTCAGGATGGAGTGATCCACTGTGTCAAAGGTCAACAAAGAGGGCTGTGCAGAATTTTTTGTTGTCCAGTGATGTGATGGCTGTGATGGTACTATGTTGTTTCCTGAAACGAGACTGATATGAGGAGAGAATATTGTTTGTTTGGAGAAAGTCTTTCAACTGATCATTTATTAAACTTTCAAGGACCTTTGACAAAATGCACAACTTGGAAATCGGTCAGTAATTGTTCAAGCAGGTAGGGTCCCCCCCTTTCAAAAGAGGAAGAACATGAGCAACCTTCCAAATTGCAGGGATTCACTTTGTAGTAATAGTAAGGTTGAAGATACATTGGAGAGGTTTAGCAATGAAATCAGCGGCTAACTTTAGAAACTGAGGTTCTAAACCATCTGGGCCTGCAGATTTGGTAGTATCCAAAGAAAGAAGAGCTCTATGGACTTCTTCCACTGTGAACAATGTGAAAGAGAAAGAAAAAGAAAAAGGCTGACCAGCAGGTATGAGACCATCAGCTAGAGCAGAAGGCTCGGCAGAAGGCACTGGACTTGGAGCTGGTGAGTCAGTTTGGGGAGAAGAACTAGAGAACGGGGAGCCAGGGGCAATAAAATGCTTGTTAAAACAGTCAAGCATAGAAGCCCTATCAGAGACAGTGGTGTCATTGTAAACAATGCTGGGTGGGAGGTCACTATGATTCTCATCGGCTGAAATGGATTTAACCACCTTCCAAAATTTCTTGGGATCATTCAAATTTTATGTAGTTGCTGAGAGGTAGAAGTCAGATTTGTCTTTTTTGATCAGAAAAGTGAAGTGATTTCTGAGTTGCCTGAAAGTGAGCAAATCAGCGTCGGACCCAGTCTTTCTTGCATTAGCCCACGCAAGATTTCTACTTCCCAGAAGGTCAGATAACTCAGGGGTGAACCATGGGTTATCTCTCCCTTTGACTTTATACCTTCGGAAGGGAGCATGTTTATCAACAAGGGAGGAGAAACCTTTGTGGAAGAACTCCCATGCAATCTGTACATCATTACATAGTTCGATACGATCCCAGTCGAAGTCACACAAATCATGAAGGAATCCCTGCTCAACAAATGCCTTCATGTTTCGTTTGATCACAAAGCGGGGTTTAGTTTTTGGCACCTTTGTGTTTCTGACTGCAGCAATCACACAATGGTCACTTATACAATTTGTGAAAATACCTGTCAAAGAGTACTTGTGTGGAGCATTGGTCAAAAACAAGTCAATTAGTGAAGATTTATCTGGGAATTTTACATTGGGATGTGTGGGACTCTCAGTGAGCTGTGTAAAGTTAAGTGTGGCACAGACATCCTTGAAAGCATCAGATGAAGGTTTAGCCACTCCCAGTTAAGGTCACCAGTCAAAATTACTTCACTGTAGTTCAGGTCAGCTAACAACCTAGTCAAAGAGGTGGGCGTCTCAACAACAGCTGATGGTGGTCTATAGCAACCCACCACAGTTAGGGAGAACCCAGCTGACACCTCAAGATTAATGGCCAAGAACTCAAACTGTTTACAGACTGATTGGGACTGCAAGACGTTCACATTGAATTTAGATTTGCAGTAAATCGCAACCCCACCCCCTTTTTGGGACAGTCAGCCCTGAAGACATTGTATCCCTTGATAGAGATGGTACTATCAGAAGATGATTTACTGAGCCATGTTTCCGACAAAACAAAGACGTCTGCATCAATTGATTTAGCCCAAATGCACAGCATATCAATTTTTGGGAGCAAGCTGCGAATGTTCAGCCCTGGCCCTGACCTATCCTTAAATTCAGTAGGGGTGTTACATGTAGCAATACCAGGGCCAGGGTTTGGCTGTAAACCAGAAATCAAAAGTAGGAGTAAGAGCAAGTATCGTTTCCTAATTTCATCATGAATACTCTGTGATACTTTTTTGGAGTGTAACATAGTTGCAAGTAGGACAAGAGACCTTTCTGATAGGACAAATTTAGACTCCAAGACAGACATGCAAACAAGGCACAACCATTTGGCATAGTTGAAAGAGTCCACATAAGTACATAAGTAAGAGACGGCGCTTGGACGTTTGGATTGCTGAACAAAGCAACTTTTAGAGGGTTTGGAACAATCAGAGGGGGTACACATTCTCTGGTGTGCACACCCCAATGGACCCGGTGAAGTTCCATAGAGTCACAGCAGCAACAAGCAAAGCCAGGGGGAAACGCATTGTCTCTGTATGGATTTCACTCCAGAGGGAGAGAATGGTGCATGAAAGTCAGAGTGTCCAGCAGGGAAAGCTGGAAGCCCGATGGAGGCCAGCTGCTGCAGAGCTGGAGGCTAGTAGCCTGGTGGAGGCCTGCTGGAGGCCAGCTAATGCAGAACTGGAGGCTAGTAGCCTGGTGGAGGCCGGCTGGAGGCTGGCTATTGCAGAGCTGGAGGCTAGTAGCCTGGTGGAGGCCAGCTAATGCAGAGCTGGAGGCTAGTAGCCTGATGGAGGCCGGCTAATGCAGAGCTGGAGGCTAGTAGCCTGGTGGAGGTTAGCTGTAGCAGAGCTGGAGGCTAGTAGCCTGGAGGAGACTGGCTGCTGCAGAGCTGGAGGCTAGTAGCCTGGTGGAGGTTAGCTGTAGCAGAGCTGGAGGCTAGTAGCCTGGAGGAGACTGGCTGCTGCAGAGCTGGAGGCTAGTAGCCTGGTGGAGGTTAGCTGTAGCAGAGCTGGAGGCTAGTAGCCTGGAGGAGACTGGCTGCTGCAGAGCTGGAGGCTAGGAGCCTGGTGGAGGTTAGCTGTAGCAGAACTGGAGGCTAGTAGCCTGGTGAAAGCTGGCTGCTGCAGAGCTGGAGGCTAGTAGCCTGGTGGAGGTTAGCTGTAGCAGAGCTGGACGCTAGTGTCCTGGTGGAGATAAGCCTTCTGTCATGTTGGTGGGGACCGGAAGCTAGCTACTGCTTAGCTGGCAGTGGATGGCTGCTGCAAGGCTAGTAGATCCCAAAAATGGCCCAAGCTTCAAGCAATTCAATACAAAGCTAGGACTCAAACAGTCCTGAGACAATGACTCAAAGTGTGTCCTCAAAAAAAGTCCTAAATATCCCAAGGTTGGGATATCAGAAAGAAGAAAGAGAAAAGTGTCCCATATTCAACTCTACTCTACTCTAAAACATTAAGCATTTTTAAAAAAGTGAATAGGTTAACCCTGGTTCAAAACTGGATTTAAATTTTTTAAATCTCATGGTTTTTCTTGCTCAGTGCTCTTGGCTTTAAGGTTCCAGACCAAAAACTTGACTGTAAACAGTTGACCACACTGAGACTAGTTATACTTTGTGCAGTAATTTTCTAATCTACTCAAGCGATGAACACCATTTTTCCAAAAGATATTTCGTCATTTGGTGTTTGTTCGATGTGGGTGGTGAGGGCGTTGGCTCATGCTTCTGTCCAATAAATCCTGATTCACATTAGTTAATCCCACTCTTTGAGTCTCTAGGTGCTGAGTCATCAGACTCGGTGCAAAATGTGTCATCTGTTGGAACCCCTTTGTGCAGGAGGAGAAAGACAACTTCCTTCCTGAGTAGAATGAGGTTGTCATGCAGGCCATTTTTAATTGCGTAGATGTCTTTTACCAGGTTTTGGTTCCCTTTTTTTCATTTCATTCACATTTTATTCGTTACTCCCGTGTGTCTACTAATGAAGACACACGTGAAAGTGTGACAAAGGTGAAAAAGTTGGATGTCTGGCATATCTATATCTCGAAACGATGAAAGTGAAGTTTTATTTATATTGATGATTTTCAGCCAAACTAAAAAATACTGCATGTATTTTTGAAGCCTAAGAAATGTTTTGAGAGCACATACATAAGTATGAAGTAAGTAAACCCATTACAAAGCATAGATACTCTTGATTACACACATCAGCCTGCCTTTAGTGTCACTTGTTTTACAAGCGAGGAGTTAGCTTTCAGGGGGTGGATGTGTGTGTCCCCTTGAGGTCAATTTTGGTTTACAGTTGTTTTATACAGAGAGCTTCTGTGATTCTGATTTATAAAGGAAACTAAATAAATCTGAGGGGGTCATGTTGTAAGACTGGGATGAAAAAGTAAAGGACAAGTGGAATGTTCCCCGTTCAATGAGCTGGTCAGAAAGTCTAACTACTGAACCACTCAAAGAGACGTCTGCAGGGCTGCTGCATCTATTGCAATTAGGTGATATAACCCAATCAGTTGATTTTTCTGTTGAGTCACTTCTCTCTTGGTCACCCTCCATTTGATGATGATGTTTTTGTTCAGGTCACTTACAGGTCACCACCCACTCAAAGGAAATGGAATCAGAGATTTGTGCGGGAAATTATGATCTCCACTGTTGAAGGGGGGCAGAAGATGTTTGGCAAGCAGGAAGAAGAACATTTAATTTGAGGTTTGATCACTTAGGTCAAATTTTCCTTCACTCAGCGTCTCATTGTTGTGATCAATTATGACTTTGCAGCACACATGGATGTGTGTGATAACTAAACCTTAAAGTTTAGATAAAGCAGCAGTTGCAAGTAAATGAGCAAATGACACAAATATGCATCTCTGATGAGGTGCAGTAAGTCTAACTAGTCAAATCAAATCAAATCAAATTTCTTTATATAGCACCAAATCGTAACAGAGTTACATCAAGACGCTTTACACACTAGTAAATATAAGCAGTAACTGAAAGTAGTGTTTTTAACACAAGTAGCAATGGGAATTGATTAGTAGTGTGAATTGATAATATAGGGGACTGATAGCGTCCAGGGGCCTTGTCCCTGTTCAGGCGTCACCATGACCTGTACTGGCGCCGAACAGGTCAGAGGAACGTATAGAGTGGAGTGTCGGGGAAGAGAAAAGTCCACCACATATACACACACACACACACACACACACATAGTGTTGCGTAACCAACATGGTCAAAGTTCAAGATAAGTGAAATTGAGAAATGTTTCCCCCCTTCCATGGAAGCTGGGATTGCCAAAAAGTCTGGTAAATAGGATGAACCCTATCCACCCAATACACACATATAGTCTGTCTTTAGTATAAAAAATGCATGTCACGTTCTGTAATGTGGCATTTGTCTCTGACTACATTGTTAGTAGGGCCATTGTGAATAAAGAGATTCCCCATCTGCCCCCTATGTCCTGACCATCTGATTCTTCTTTTAATCCACATCTTTCTGCCACAACAATAACTAATTGTAGAGAGAGAGAGAGAGTAATTACATTTTAACTTTTTTACTGTAAGCTTTGTTGTGGAGTAGGGGTCCCAAACTGGCAGACCATGGTCCAGGTCCAGACCCTGAAGGCAGACTATCCGTACCAAGGCCAATTAATTATGTTATTCCACATTAACCTTTGGGACCTCCGACTTGTGTAGTTGCATGTCATTAGTGCCGATGTGAATAAAAGCTTTACCATATTTACACTTGTCCTTAGCCAGCAATTTCAAATAAGATTGAATGTCACCTGCCCTGGCCCCAGGGATGCACTTAACTATGGGCACTGATGTCGCTATTGGCAGAATACAATCACCAATAACTAGAGTCTGTTTTTCAGCGGGTGTGTCACTGAGTGGGGCGAACTTATGGGAAATGTGAACAGAGGCCTGTATCATGAATCCAACTTTCAGTTTAGTTAGGTAACAATGTAATTCACTGCATCAATAGCACTCACATTTCCATCGCTGCTCCTTCAAAATATAAAGCTGACTATTTACATATGAAGCCCATGCACAGTATTAATGTGCAGGTACATTGACTACTGTCTCAAAATGTTAAAGACTATATCACAATACCACAATTCACATTTCTCATGCCCTGCCTTCACATTAATAATATGTGCAGCATCACATATGATCTCGACACTGCAAAGTGCCCAGGGTCTGTGTATGACTCAGAGATTTATTGTCAGTCTACACTGAGCAACAGACTGGAAGTGTGGTCAGCAGCCACAAGCTTTGGACTATGTAATTTAGTTGTCTTTAATGCCTTCATGTATATGGGAAAAGCCGAAAGGAGAAGAAGAAGAAGAAGAAGAATGCCTTCATGTATATACAGTATACACTTGCTTTTATATACCCCTGTAAAGCACTCTGATATGAGAAGGACTATATAAATAAATGCTACTTACATACTTACAGGCCTTCTGCTGGCTGATAGGGGAAACCCCTGTCAGCCCACTCTGCTGATCCATGGCCCCTGACACTGAACCAGGACAACAAATCAAATCAAAGTTTGGTAGAGTAGGGAGAGAATGAAAGCAGGAGGAGGGGATATTCAATACAGGTGCAGGCAGGAACATATGATGCTGCATGAAGTTCATAGTTAATACTCATGCAGCAGCATTCTGAATCAACTGAAGGCCTTTCAGAGATTTGTTTGGCCATCCAGATAGTAATGAGTTACAGTAATCCAGCCTATAAGTAACTAGTGCATGAACTAGTTTTTCTGCATCCTCTTGAGATAATAGCACTTATAATCTCATCATCTAAACCATCAATTTGTATTTAGACCTGATACCTACCAGGCTATTAAAAGATGTTTTTCCACTAATTAACAGGTATATTCTCGATCTGATCAATGAGTTTATCTCTTGGTTATGTACTACAGCCTTTCAAGATTGTTGTTATTAAACCTCTTTTATTAAACAGATTGGCCTTCATACTTGCCCTGTTAGATCTTAGTGCTGCTTTTAACACCACTGACCATAAAATTCTATTACAAAGGCTGAAACATGAGATTCGGATCAAAGGAGCCACACTAAGCTTTTTCAAATCATATTTATCAGCCAGATATCACTTCGTTCGTGTTTACAATGACTCTTCCTCATGCACTTTAGTCAATCATGAAGTTCCACAGGGTTATGTCCTTGGACCAGTCCTTTTCAACCAATCCTTTAGGCAATATTATCCAGAAGCACAGCGTCAATTTTCACTTTTATGCAGATCATACTCAGTTATATGTGTCAATGAAACCGAAAGAAACTAATCAGCTAATCAGACTTCAGGTATGTCTTACACACATAAAGACCCGGATGACCTGCAAATTTTTACTTCTGAACTCAGACAAAATGAAGTCATTGTACTTGGCCTTAAGCACCTTAGAGAAGCATTATCCGATCATGTAACCACTCTGGATAGCATTACTTTGGCCTCCAGTTCCACTGTTAGGAATCTTGGAGTCATTTTTGATCAGGACGTGTCCTTTGTCCCTCACATAAAACAAGTCTCCAGGACAGGCGTCTTTCCCCTAGCGAAATTGTGGAGATCAGAAACATTTGGTCTCAATAGGATGCAGAAACACTAGTCCATGCATTTGTTACCTCTAGACTAGACAATTGTATTAGGATGTCTCAACAATTCTTATGAAAAGCCTTCAGTTGATTCAGAACGCTGCTGCATTAATATTAACAGGAACTAGAAAAAGAGATCACATTCCTCCTGTGCTGGTTTCTCCTCATTGGTTCCCAGTAAAATTCAGAATAGAATTTAAAATCCTTCTCCTAACATACAAAGCTTTTAATGACTAAGCTCCATCATATCTCAGAGAGCTCATAGTTCCTTATTGTCCCAGGAGATCACTTCACTCTCTGGATGTAGGTTTTCTTGTGGTTCTCAGAGTCTCCAAGAGTGTATCAGGAGGCAGATCTTTCATCTGTCAGGCTCCTCTTTTATGGAACGAACTCCAAGTATCGGTCCGGGGGTCAGACTCTGTTGCAACTTCCAAGATCAGGCTTAGAACCTTCCTTTATGACAAAGCCTACAATTAAAAGTTTAAGGTTTAATTATTTTTTTCTTTTAGTTGTGCTGCTATAGGCCTAGACTGCTGGGGGTTGCGCTGAGCACCTCTCTCTCTCCCTATTTGTCTCTTTCTCTCTCTCTCTCTCTCTCTCTCTCTCTCTCTCTCTCCCTCCTTCTCCCTCTCCCTTTCCCCCTCCCCCTCTCTCTCTGTAGCTCTTTATTTCTTAAAACATTACATGTCTCTAACTTTGTTTCTTCCTGTAGTAGTTGTTTTGTCCCTCCTGTCCTCTCTCTTCCTGTCCCCGTCCTACAGGTGCTGAATCATCTCTGCTCTGTGTTCCTGCTCAGTAGTTGCTGCTGCAAGAGTTACCTTTAGTTTTCATTACACACTACAACTCA
The DNA here is from genome assembly GCA_034769265.1 of Remorina albescens. Taxonomy (NCBI): domain Eukaryota; kingdom Metazoa; phylum Chordata; class Actinopteri; order Carangiformes; family Echeneidae; genus Remorina; species Remorina albescens. The sequence goes on from CM068485.1 coordinate 4,136,811, forward strand.
CTTCCCATTATAACCTCTTCTTCTCCCCTACTGCTAATATTTACAAGTGCACATTTAGTTTTAAAAGGTTGCAATCACTGTATGTTTTGTTTGTATTTTCCATGGCATCTTCTCTCCTGCTCTTCTTGTTCTCTCTCCATTACACTACCAAGCCCCCCCATCTCTCTTCTCTCTCAACCCAACCAGTTGAGGCAGATTGCACTATCCATTAATCTCCTCCACTTCTCAAAACACATTTCTATCATAAAGTATAATGAAAATGTATGCAGTAACATGGAGACATTGTTACAGCGAGTACAGGAACTACCCCAAAGGGGATGGGTAACTTTATGACATTGTCAACCTTATCAAGATGATTTTTTTTTTCCACTTAGTTTTTTTATTTATTGGCCTGTGTCCCAAAGCTTCAAAGGTCACCTATTTCATAGCTGAATGAAGTCAAGCTGCGACAAACTGGGACTAGCTGTCTTCACAAGGATTTCCAGCCAAAAAATGGTGTTGATTTGTTTTTATTTCTAAAAGTGTCTTTATCATGATATAAAGGCATCAAAAATGCAATTAGAAATTTTGGATTTTGTGCTGCCCTCCACAAACATTACAATTGTAAATAGATGTGATTACAGAGTGTTCATCTATGTCTATGAATAACTAGCTGATATCTTTGTTCTAGCTGTACACATAAACCAAAGTCCCTGTTTCTGTGTTGCAGTTGATCACAGTCTACACAGTGCCTGGGATGGACTCTGATTGGCTGATCGGAGAGAGAGGAAACCAGAAAGGAAAAGTGCCTGTCACATACTTGGAGTTGCTTAGCTAAAGTAGACAGACAGACATACACATAAATTCTTTGCTATTTGTGGGGAACTATCACTGACATTATGTGTTTCCTTGTCTTACTGCAGCCGGAAACATCACAATGAAATACCTAACCTAAATCTTTAACTGGATTAATTAGCCTTTTAAACTTGTGCTTAAGTTTTCCAACCCTGTAAATGTAATAAACGAACTACAATACACACACATATACACAGGTATCACTAAAGCCATGAATATATCATTCACTTACATTCATTTCACATTCTGACACTAATCTGTAATCTCCACTCATTTTCTTAAATGTAAAGTAACACAGTTACAGTGAGTAAGGGAATGACCCCATAGAGGATGGGTAAACTTATCAACTTATAAAGACAATGTTTTTTTTTTCCATTTTATTTTTTATTTATTGTTATTTATCCTTAATGTTCAAAGATCAGTGGTTGGATGACGTTAAACTGTAAGAAACTGGCACCTACTATCTCCTTGGAGATTAATCTCTTGCTTAAAAAATAATGTATATGTCTATGCAGTACCTTCAGCAGTAATGATAATAATAATATTAATAATAATAATAGTAAATACCTCTACTTTAGCTAAGACGATACAACAGGCGTGATGTGTAAAAACAAGTGGTGTCCACTAATTAAATACAGTCTTTCTGCACTGTTGAAAAGGCAAAACTCAGACATTTGCCAGCAGTGTGATGAATGACAAATTATTTCTTCAGATTAAAAAAAAAACAAAGGATTTGGGATTCAAAATTGTATTAATCTTTGTTTTAGATGTTTAGTGGAGTCAGGTAATTATGTATTTTGTCCCAGAGGACAAGGGTAAAATGCAGAATGTGAATCTTTGACATAAACTCACAGAATAAGTAAACCGGTTGTGATGACAGGTCATTGTGATGTTTCGACATATCACATATCCTATAATCATAGAACATACCATTCATTCAAATTGAGATTTCTTTTTAAAAATCAATGAGTAAAAATGAAAAAAATTGTCAGTTCTTCCTCTTTTTTCTTATATGACCAGCATCACATTTCTTGTTTTGTGTATTATTTCTTTGACTTACACTGAAGAACAATAACTACTGCAAATAAAGTTTCTCACTGATGTAAGGAAGGCACTGTTGAGGCTATTTGCTACAAACCAGAGAATGTGCTTTTACAACACAATGTTAAGAGACTCTATGTACACCACATACGGCATGCAAAACTTGAACACCCTCTAATAATGCATGTGTTTTTGTGTGATTTTGGTTTGCCCTTTAGTGGTTGTTAGAGTTGCAGTGTTCCATTTTGTGTGTTAATACTTTAAAGTGTATTCAGTCCGTGTGCTGCATGTGTTTAAGTTTCTGATGGACATGTACAGTTGTGGTCAGAAGTTTACATACACTCATCATGGGCGTAAATGTCATATTAATTTTGGTTTATTTGAACTGTTGTTTTTCAAGGGTGGAATGATTGTACAATGTAGATCTTTAATGATTTTTAAAAACAAGAATTGGGTGCACAAGTTTAAATTTATTTTGGATTTTCTCTAATACACAAAGGGTGAAAACCATATATACACACACACACACACACACACACACACAGGCTCAACTATCTGCATACACCCCCACTATTATTTGGTTAAATGTCCCTTAGCAAAATTCACCTCCAGCAGGCAGTTTTAGTAGCCATCAACAAGCTTCTGGCACAATTCTGGCTGGCTATTTGACCACTCTTCTCAGCTGAATTGATTGAGGTGATTTAAATTGCTTGGTTTCCTGGTATGAACCCAGCTTTTAAGCTTAGTTCCCAAATGTTCAATAGGGTTGAGGTTGGGGCTTTGTGAGGACCATTCCAGAAGCTAAATATTACCCTGCTTTATCCATTCCAAAACCAGTTTTGATGCGCTTTTGGGATCATTGCCCTGTTGGGACACCCAAATATGTCCAAGTTTTATCCATGTAGCTGGTGATTTGACGTGAATTTGAAGAATTTGGAGGTAGATATTCTTTATTATTCCATCCACTTTGTGTAGTGTACCAGTACCAAAGCAGCAAAACAGCCCCAGAGCATGATGCTGTCACCATGCTTGACAGTTGGTACAGTGTTCTTAGAAAGCCTCACTTCGACTGTTCTAAGCATACTTCTTGTCATTGTGGCCAAATAGCTCAACTCTAATCTGACCATAAAACTTTTCCCCAGAAGGCATTTGGTTTGTCCATATGGGCAGCTGCAAATTTAAGTTGACCTTGATGATGTCGACTTCAGAGCTGGGGTTTTTTTTCTTGGTTGGCACCCTCTCAGTCCATGGTGATGTAAAGCTCTCTTCACTGTGGACAGTCAGTACGTTTACATGCACAGTTAAGTCAAGCTATGGTTATAGCTCGATAAAGCCATCTCATCGGACTTATGTCCTTGTCCCAGTATACATACACCGGAGTTAAATCTATTTATTTGTTGAAATCATGTCGCCTCCACTACGACAGGTGGCGATATGCACTCTTTAGACTTGTGGGTAATGGGCCACTACCGATTGACCTATGACGTCACAGACCACAACAGAGGTGGAAAGAAAAAAAGACCGGTGAGCTAGCAAGTTAGCCTCTGTATCCGTCCAAAAATGAACTTTTGTCTGACCACCTACGTTTGCGTTTTAAATGCCGTTCGACTTCCGGGTCATAATTTAGCGCGAGACTTTAGCACATGTGCAGATCCCCTCCTCCAGCTCCGGTCCGACTGTTTGTGTACATGCAGCAGATCGACTTTCAATGCGTTATCTGGGTGTGTTAGTCCGACAATTATAAACTCGATTTCAGTCGAGCTAACGTGTTTACATGTACTTTAAAAGTCAAGTTTTGGTCGGACTAACGCAATAATTCGGTTCTTTTAGGTGTCATGTAAACGTGCTTACTGACAATAGTGTCCAGCAGTTTCCAGTTCATGGCAGGCTTGAACCTTAGTGGTTCCTGGGTTGTCCCGGAACATCGTAACCAATATCCTTTCATAAGGGTGACAGTTTGGGTCTTCTTCCAGACTTTGGCAAAGTGGTGACGCATCCAGATAACTTGGACTTGCGTACAATTGTTTGAACTGATGATCTTGGAATCTGCAGTTGTTTAGAATTGGCTCCAAAAGACTTATCCAACTTGTATGAATCTACAGTACAATTCTCCTTGAGAGAGCTTCACTGAGTTCCTTTGACTTTCCTATTGGTCTGAGTATTGATCAATCCAATGAGTGTAAGCAGGCAAAGAGTTACTACCAGCTGCAGTCAATCATGATCTCTAACGAAAAGTTAACAGGGCTTGGCCTTGTCAAGTAAAAACACATTCTAGAATTGTAGAAGGTTTTAGAATGTCAAGACATTCTAGAAACTTCGGCACCACTTATCAAAAGATTTAGGTGAATTTATGTATATATTTTAGCCTGTATGTATAATTTTGACCCTTATGCATTAGAGAAAATCAAAAACAAATTTAAACTTGTGCATCTGATTCTTGTTTTTAAAAATAATTGAAAATCTACATTGTATAATCATTCCTCCGTGGAAAAAGAATGGTTCAAATAAATATTTAAAAGCCCAAAATTAATATGACATTCATGTCCATGATAAGTGTATGTAAACATCTGATCAGAACTGTATGTCTATATGATTTAGCTACTTCTGTTAACATGAGATCTGGAACACAAGAATGCTTGCACAAAACGATCTGTACATGCATGCATTCTGTTTTTCTGAAGCCAGGCCTCATGAGTTTTTGTGAAATGAGCAAAATGGTCAAAAAGAAACAATTAGCAGAAGAAAACTTGCGTACCTTATCAGGATGATGTTTTTTCCCACTTTATTTTTTATTTATTGTTCTGTATCCCAAAGGTTCAATGGTCAACCATTCTATGGTTGGATGAAGTTAGGCTGTAAGAAACTGGCACTCACTATCTTTAAAATGGGTTTCCAGCCAAAAACATGATTGATTTGTTTTCATTTCTACAAGTGTAGCAATAACAGGTTCAAGAGTGGTGAAACTTCCATTGTGATGTACAGAAATACTTTATTTCAGTTTAATTCGGTGATAAGGGATGGAGCATGACAATTTGTTTTTATTTTGCAGCTCCATTGATCTGTCTCTATTTCACAGATCACAGATGCTTTTGTTGTATCTTCAGTAAAGTGAGATGGATGAGAGCAGGTGGCAGAGTGTAATCCAGTCATGTCTCCTGTTCTCTACTCTTGTACTCATTTCACAAATTTAAGGGGTTTTTCTTCAAAAATGTTTTTTTTTTTACTAAATGCTGCTGTGTTTGTGTTATGCCTCATCTTTTGTTATTATAATTTTCATCAAAATATGTATTGCCTGTTCCCTAACCATCCTGAATGAAGAAAATGTATTGAATTTAATAAAAAGCCTGATTTATTTGAATTCCGTGACTCTCTCATGACTTCCATATAAATATTTTAAAGCAACCAAGTAAGAATTTCTCTGGTCAAAAGTACGCACATGATGGTACACTTCCTCTAAATGGCTGTTAAATGCAACTCCAAGTGGAAAAAAACAATCTTTTACTTCAAGAGTATCACTACTTCAGTTGCTCAGTAATGCAGTGGTGATTTTGAGTCATTGTGTCATTAAAGAATCAGTCAAAGGTCCCTTTTAGAACTCATGTCTTAGTTGTCAAAAACCACAAGCATCTTTGTTTCTTTGTCCACCATAAGCATTGAAACAGTTGCAACAATTGAAACAGATGCAGAATTTACCTTTTGGTCTGAAATATCTCTAATTACCATGAAGCATTGAACAGAGATTCTTATGTTGATAATTAATTCTAATGCAAGTTGTGAGATCATTTCAGAGTAGTATTAATGTATAAAAGGTCCCTGTGACATCATAGTCTAAAAAAACATGTCTGGCCATAATTCTGTAACACTAGCTCTAGAGATTGTGATCACAATCTTTAGTTAGTTAGAATTAGTTAATGGGGAAAGCAAACACAAGAAGAATCTAGTTTATTCTTGAAATGTATTATTATCAAATACCCCTGTATCATTTGACAGAAAGATTTTTCTGGTTCATTCAGATCACAACAAAGAAAGAAGGCCCAGAATAACTATTTGGCTAAGTATGTATTCGTGATAACTCAGAATAAAACATGATAAGCCTGTATGTGTTTTAGGCCTGGAGTATTGTAGGCTTATTGTGCTGCTCTGTACCATTCAAAGAACACTATCCTTTTGATTTGAGGTGTTTTCATGTGTTACAGTGATGGGTTCAGCTACTTAAGTGTCATTAGATCAGGCTAACACTTGATCTATAATCACGCACTGTTCAACCTAAAGCCACCTTCCTGTGGTCTTATTGCACATTCCAGAATACATGTGCTTAGAAACCCCCACACAGTTAACCTTGTGCTTATCATAGTGCTTGCGCAATTAAAACAAGACCTTTAGTCTTGTTTAGTCAAGTTAATCAAGTAAGGTTTACTGTGGCTTCAAGGCACAAGTACTTCTGGACTGGTCCATACTAAGCCCTGATCAAAGTCAGTCACAGATCCATTCACAGAGACAGACGTATGCAATGACATGAATGAAGAAAAATTAATTGCAAGGATAGAGTATATGACCCTGTTTTACAGAGTGAGAGGCTAAAGCAAATACACAAACAAATGAATAATAATCCTGGAGCACAGCAGAGAGGTAAGGTTTAACTTGTGATATAATATGAGAAAACACTTCCATATCACACTCTGACAGGCCTGAAATACTGTGGCTATAACAAGCATCTGGTGAAGACAGGGTGAGGAAGCTTGAGTGAAGAAAGATGTTTGTGAGTAATATGGATTCCAGACCCAAGAGTCAGTGAATGGCAACTTATGTGTGGTTGCAGCGGTGACAGCAATGCAAGAGCTCGAAATGTTGTATGATAAAAGTGATACTATCAGTTTCTTGGACTGAGACATTCCTGGTGTGCCCTGGATCTGGTTTAAGGCCATCAAACAGTAGAAAAATCCTCCCAGACAGACTGAGAAACATTTACTAAACTATTATCTTAGGTGATAAACTCTCTGATTCATTAGTGGCACACAATCCAATCTCTGCCCAGCAGCTTCAGACGTTCTCTGCTTCCAGGCCAGCTGGGAGAACTAATTTCTTTAGAGTAAGCTTGGTCTGCCCCAGGGTGTAGCCTAACCCTGTGGTTTTGGCCATTGACGTATGAGAACAACTTCAGATTTCCCCTCTCTGGCAATGGCAAGCTCCAGAGCGTTTCTGTATCATTCAGCAGGGATTTTCCTTGTGGGAGCACCTTGACTCTGTTCATTGCTGTCATGTGGTATGAGGATCAGCCAGAAAATGAAGTTTTGTCTTGTCTGTGCAGATTCCAGGTTTGAATGTGTCTGGAGTACCGAAGTAACTGAGGAGAGCATGTACCTGGTAGCTGGCCTCTGTCAGGCCTACCCACATGCATGGTGCTTCACCAAATCCCCACTCCCATTGTATGACGTACAAAAAAATAATAATATTCATTCAAAAGTGACCCTGTCAGGAAGCTGTATTTACCTATGTTTGAATATAATTTTTCCCTCCCTTGCTTTTTCATTCATTTATTCATCATCTTCTACTGCTTATCCATTTCTGAGTCACGGGGGGTGTTGGAGCCAATCCCAGCTAGCATTGGGTGACATTGGACAGGTCACCAGTCCATTGCAGGGCCAGCACACAGAGACAGAGAGCGACTAAGAACCACTTACACTCAGACCCACTTACAATTTAGAATCACCAGTTAACCCAAACACGCATGTCTTTGGGAGGAAACCGGAGTACCAGGAGGAAACCCACGCTGGCACGGGGAGAAACTCCACACAGAAAGGCCTAAGACCCGCTACTTTCTTGTTGTGAGGCAGGAGTGCTAACCACTGTGCTGCCGTTCCTGCCGTTCCTTTCATATGATTTTAACATTTAACATTTTAATTCTTTATGTGTCTGGGAAAAGAGTATTTGTTGTCTATGTGCCAAATAGAGTCAATTAAAAAAACAACCTGTCGTCAGATTCTTTTTTAATCATGGTTGTCTATTCCTCAAGTATGTCCTTTTACCTCTCAATGTTTTCAACTGCAGTTGAGGAAAAGATTTTTGGGAAGGCCATGGGCTTACCATCCACCCAATTATGAATGAATCCTGTGAAAATGTGTCTACTATTAGAGTCGTGCGTATGTGTATTCTCAAAAGTTCCACTGTTTCCTGTAAAACACACAATGACTCATTCACACGCGACTAGAGTTGCCAAACTTCCTGAAGTTGAAATAAGGGTTGTTTTGGGGGGGGTTTTTTGTGGGGGGGGGCATCATATTTGTTGTGCACAACAAATTTATTGTCTTAAACCCACATGACTGAATTATTACACTTATTGTATCTAAATATGTTGAGGGCACACCATAGCAACAGCTGATTGCTCTCTATTGGTCAAAGTGAACCAAAGAATTCTCATTGCTATACTTACACAGCGCTATTTCATTGGTCAATATGAAGCTCATTCCAGACAGGCAGAGAGCTGGCAGTGTTGGTCAGAGCCACAGTTTCATTGTAATAAAAGTCGTCCAACATGGATTTTTAAAATACAAAACAAAGTGCATCCCTTATAAGTTCAATAAGGAACGCATCTTTCCAAATACAGGACGATTCCGTATATTAAGGAACGGATGGCCTCATTTTTGGATTTTAAAGCCAACCAGGTCTGTGATTTACTTTATTATTTTGCCAGTAAAAATAATCCCATATGTGTGACCTGCTTTGAAGCATATGAGTTTAAACAAAGACAGGAACCAGGGAAACTGTTGCTTCAAATAATATAGAAAGAAAGAAGTGAGAGACTTGTGTCTCTGCACTGAGACTGCACTTGGAAGAGTGACAAATGAGACATACTAAGGTTTGCAGACTCAGGCGATTGTTCGGTTCTCATGTTACTATATTTACAGTTAATTACACTCATCAGCAGATTGCAACACTGCAATACAAGATTGGTTTATCTGAGACATTCTTCATGGTTAACATCCTTCCTGTAACCCTCTAATCTCAAATGTTTGTTTATCTATCATTTTGCACGAACTAAGCCGGACAAACTGTAAGCTTTAAGCATGAAAGATGGCTATGAGCTCATTAAAAAGGAAAGCTGTGGCCAGCTTGTGTTAAAAGCTGTTGGCTTCAACAACAATAGCAAAGAAAACTGTAAACTGAATTTTATACAATACTTATGTAAATATTTTCATAGACTATAAACATAATAAGTTGTAACCTGAAATCCAGGGGAAACTTCGCTGCGCCATTCCCAGTCCGTGCAATGAATGTGGGGATATTCTTCGTACTTGACAGTGAAGCCATTTCCCATGTCTTCATCATTGGCTACAACACATCTGAAAAACTGGGGACAAGTATAAAGCAAAAACTGTAACGTTGTTAGGCAGAGTGTCTTTTGTTTCCATGGTTTTCGGCAAGGGTTAATTAGCACTTTCTGGAGAGATTTTTTTCTTTTGTTGATGCTTCTGGTCTTGTCTCACGCAAAGTTGATCCTTCTACCACTCATTTTATTTTTGGCAATAACAATTTACATCACTTAATGTCATTTTAGGGTTAAGTACTTTCATTTCAAGGATTAAGGTTAATTGTAAACCTCCTTGTATTTTATGTGTGCTTTTATTTGCCTTAAGCCTTTCACCATTACCTGTGGACGAGAGAATTCAAGCTTGTAAGGTACCCAAAAGTGCATCTTTGCTTATAACTGTTAAACTGATTACAGAAAACATAGAAGAGGCAGAGGTTCTACTACTAGACCCAAAATATTAAGGCATCACAATATCTCACAAAATGTTAAAGTCAACTGAACTACATAGTGAGAGCTATTCAGACATATTAAGGGGTTTCATACAGATTCTTAAAGATATAGAGACACCCCTGCTCTCACAGACTTCATTAGTTTTTTCTCCCATCAGGAACCACAGCTGTCTGGACTAAGATGGTCTTTGATAGTAATGTCAAAGATAATGAAATTCATCTGACATTCAGGAACACAGTGGCTGAGATCAAGCAGAAGGCTCAAATATTGGGTTCAAATAGATGGTGCACAGCTACAAATTAATCTGAAACAGCATTTATTCCTGAGACTGGACCATTGCAGGGGGATGAGCGATTTACTACCCATCCCCAGGCAGCACGGCGACATAGTGGTTAGTGCTCTTGCCACACAACAAGATGGTCGCAAGTTTCAATCCCGGGCCTGGGGCCCTTCTGTGCGGAGTTTGCATGTTCTCCCCGTGCTTGCGTGGGTTTCCTCTGGGTACTCTGATTTCCTCCCACAGTCCAAACATGCATGTTAAGGCTATTTGGTAACTCTAAATTGCCCGTAGGTCTGAGTGTGAGTGTGAGTGGTTGTTTGTATCTGTCTGTCTGTGTGTTGGCCCTGTGATGGACTCCGTCTTCACCCAGTGTGAGCTGGGATTGGCTCCAGCACCCCCCTGACCCAGAAACAGATAAGCGGTAGAAGATGAATGAATGAATGAATACCCATCTCCATTATCCTGCTCAACACTTGCTGCAAAATTTTTTATATTATAAATATATGCATTTATAATATATATATAATAATAATAATAATAATCTTTAATAGAATAATGTTACTTCTCTTTTTCTTACTGGACTTCTATCTTTATACTATATGGACCTTTAACATTTTATTTAACATTCTACAGACCTTTTACTAAGCCCAATATATATATGTGTGTGTATATATATTTTAATTACACTTTTGTGTTAGTTTTTTTATGTAAGAAACATAAGTACGCAGTGCATAACTTTTCACTGTCACTGTATATATAAATATATACAACAGCAATTCCAGCAAAAAGCTTTTTCCATATATATATGTTTTATTTAACCCCTGGAAGAAAAAAATAAAAAAGCCAAATTCAACACCACACTAATTCAGCAGTGTTATAATGCATCACATGTACAGAAGAAATGTAAATAGCATCTTGAGTCAGACATGTACTGTAACCAGCTCTTTGTTGGTCAGTGTTGCAGTTATTACCTAATTAAACATAACACAAAAATGTACCATGAATCACAGCAGTAGGACTGTATCGGTGTGGGCTGGGTTTATAGACCTACTGTGACTACTCTCCAAATTCTTCTTATCCAATCAGCTGAGTCCACACCACATTACTGCAATCATTCAGCCCATGGTGTTACCAGCCAGAGAGGTTTACATCCTACATGTACACTTCAGCAAAATACTCAAATGCTTTTTTACAAACTATCCAGTGTTCTTCTATAATCTGATTATATTCAGATGCTTCTCAGATTAATATATCAGTGATTCTTGAGATAAGGGACAAAACAGGTTTTGATTTTCATAAAAAATATTTGGATTATTTCTAATTTTGTAATACATTTTTGTCAAATGATGTTTTGTCTATCCAAACATGTTAGGTGTAGAATTTTTATGTAAATTGCATGTTTGCTGGAATACCACTTGATTTTCTGTCAACACCATCAGAAATATAAAAATACTTTTAATATTTGAAATGATCTTATTTGAAATATTTTCACTCATGAGTTTTCCCAGTTCCCCTAATTATGCGCACAGGTCTTTAAATCAATTTTTAAAACCAAAGAAGGCAATGTTTAATGAGTGGAATTGAAATCGTATCATGAATTAGATTTGTCTTTAACCTTCAGATTTAACTGTGACATTTTTAAGCATTAAAAAAATACATGCACATGCACATCTAAACAAATATCCTTCAAGGAATAAAACAGATGTCCTTTTCAAGGAAATACTATAAAAAATATATCTAACAGAGTTGACAAATTAAAATTGCAGGAACAATAAAGTGATCACCAACTTGAAAAATCTCATTGAAAAGGTCCTCTGAACTCTCACCAAACTGTATAGATAAAGAAAATACTGTAATAGATGAAGAAAACATCTGACATTATATTTTTTCCACTGAAAAACGGAATTTTGTTAACACAGGGATCCACAAATCTTTCCTAAACAAATTTCAATTTCTTTTTCACAAAAAAAAAAGAAAAAAAAAAAAAGAGTATAATCACAATTATACTGACCAAAAGTGTACCGTCTCAACAGTTGGAAATGTTGTGCGAATATCTGTCAGGGTTTGATCCAAATGTACCTTATTATTTAAGGATTTCTGAGTTTGCTCCCTTCAAGCATCTTCTCAGTCTGCGTCTGAGGCGAGTCTTGTGCAGTCTTATGAGTTGTACCTTCCTGAGTGTGCTCTCTGCCTTTAAGTTGTTTTCTCAGCTTGTCAGCTTTTTTTGCCAACTTATCAAGTTTGTCTTTCAATGCTTTAGTCTCTCTGGAATGTCTTTTTCTAGTTTTAGCTTTCTTCCTCAAACCAGCAAGCAGCTGTCTGTTGCCCCTCTTCTCCTCAACGCTGTTGTCTAAGGGACTCTGTGGCGGAGTTTCTAATTCTTTCTGGACATCCTCTGCTCTTTTCTTTCATTCCCTTGATTCTTTCTGTGCCTGTTTCCAATACTTTGTCTTACGCCTCTTTTCTCTCTCTTCCAAATTGTTGATCTTTTTAATTTTGCCTTCGTTCACCCATTTTTGGAAGGAACTCCTCTTTCACCTGGCTATTAATTTTTCTCCTTTTCTTTTGATACTCTCTGTTCCTTCTCTTTCGCTCAACGGACAACTTCTGTATAACCATTCTAACCTGAAATGCATACCATTCTGCAATCAGGCATTTATTATGGATAAGATAAATATTTTAAATATTCAAATACACTACTCTATGTCACAGCAGTTTTAATTCGACACATGAAACTGCAATAGCAATAAAAATAGATAGAAGTAATATTACTGGTATAAACAATATTAAAATGGGCACTAAAAAGGCATTCATCAACACCATCAGACACAAATTCTGATGGTGTTGACAAAAAAGCATATTTTTCCTATCACACTGCATTCTCACAGGAGCCATCTTGTTTATCATTTGTTGGTCATGGTCCAGCCAATCTATATAAATAAAGGCTAGATTGCAGAAAATTGTACTCAAATGTTGACTTTTAGTCATTTTGGAGTTGATATACTATGGTTGTGACATGTGCATATTAGTAAATAGATATGAAATACAAAGTATTATTACAAACTTACCAGAGCTAAAATGTTCTCATGTCACCAGGAAGACCAAAGGGGAAGGAAAGGGGTCCTTTGAGTTAGAGCTGCCCTAAATTATTCCAGATTTTTTTCCCCAATTTAAAAAAGTCTGATGGTGTTGACAAAAACTCTGGACACATTTTCAATTGACAAGAAAGTGCATTAAAAACATTTCAAAGTTGTTTTTTTTTTATGTTTGTGAAATAAATACTACTTATTTTAAAAGTTCAATTTTATATTACTTTTTAGACCTGCTTCCGGACATGGGTTTTTGTAGGCGCTGATCACATATCATATCATTTAGAATAAAAACAAAATCATCAAAACACACTTTGTGGTGCTACCCTTGTCCTATTTATGATTTTGGTTAGGTTTTTAAAATATATTATGCACATTTTAAGCTAAAAAACTGTGCTTTATGTCACGGACATGTTTTGTCTCAGTTCTCAAGAATCACTGATATATAAACTATATAATATTGCAAAAACCTTCTTGTAATAATAATAATCGTCTGAGTGGTACACTCATATCTCAGACCCTTTCCATTTTACAAAATTTTGAAAAGAAAAAAGAAAAAGGCAATATGCTGGCAAAAATCTATCCAACTTTGATGTTCTCCCACACATCTGCTTTCCCAAATTCATCCAAATATTTGTCATCGCATCAATGACCCATGTGTCGATATCCCTCTGCCCTGTACATATTAATGCACTTTTGCCATTAATCCTTTGGATTCACATTAACTGTGTTTGAACAGGCCAAGAGTTTAAGGTTTAAAATCTTATTTAGTTTTCTCTGTTGCTTCCAAGAGCTATCCCCTTATCAAGTAGATAGTTTTTCATCTCAGAAGTTTTTTTTTCTTGGCGTTAACAAGCTGGTTATTACACATATACACTGGTAGATATTAAAAATGGGAACTGGTTACAAACACACAAAACCTGGAATTTTGCACTCAACAGAATCATATTTTCAGCTGCTAAGACTAAGGGGATGTACAATAACGTGGATGTCATCATTGAACACATGCCAACAACAATATGGTTTCATAACTGCATTTTGAGTCATTCTTCCCCTAGATTCCTTCCCACAAAGTCAAAGCATTAGTCTTTAGAGGTGGGGAAAACTCAAGTAAGGTGGAAGACCTCCAACACAAACAAGTCATTGGTCTCAGCAGAATTAAAGTGACAGTGGGAATTGGGAACAGGGAATAAAAAGACTGCTGTGATATCTATGGGCACTTTAAAAATCACATTCAGTTGCAGAATTATAGTATTTTGACAACAAAAGAAAACAGAACCAAACCTCAAGTATTGGACAGTTCTAATTTTTTGAGTAACAAAGACTTTTTCTAAGAAGATTCAGGTCCAAGATTTTTACAAATTGTGTTATAAACACTTGAGTGAGATTGAACGAACCTGCAGTATATCAGATACCAGTGACATCTTAAGCCCATATTGAATTCCCCCTTCGGTTTTCATGGGTTGGATTCCGATTACTGAGCCAGTTCGGCACCAAAGAAAACTTGGGATTCTTTGTGAACAATGAGTTCAGCATGTGTTGATGTCACATGCAATGTGCTGTTAGCCTCCAGGACAAATAAGCCAGCAGTATACAGGGTTTTAATCCACGCCTTCAGTTTGCAACTCACTGTGTCAGCTGCTTCCAGCAGATTTATACTTTTAGGGTAACTGTTTGCGATATAACCCACAGAGATGCAGAGATTCAGCTCATCATTATCCAAGCACTCCTTGCCACTTTTACGGTCATAGGTGATCTGGAGGAAGACTCTGTAGATGCCTTCCCTCGGCACCACAAGGTTCCCTCTAGAGTAGATAAAACCTCCACGGCAGTGTGCGTTTCCTTCTTGACTTTCCCACGTAAGGTATTTCCCAACAGTGTTATTGCCATTTGGAGCTGAGAGAGAGAGAGCAGAAAGAAAAAAATACAAGGTTATGAATGTTCTAAGTGTAGCCAGCTGCCAAGCCCAAAGCCATTCTGTTGCTCCTATCTGTAGTCTGTTGGATGAACTATTAAAATCCACTTTAAATATAACATTTTTCTAAATTCTTTACTACTCGATGGACATATTTTGCTTTGTTTTTCCTTTCACGGTTGGCTTCACTGTTGCAGAGTTTCCTAACCCTTAATAAAACATGTATGTAATAATGTCAGAGTCAAATTTCCTGTGTCCAAGTGCTTATAGGTTGAATAGAGTTTGAAAACAAGTCTATCTCACAATGCTCATTGTAGTACTTCGCAGCTTCTCTATTTTCCTTCAGGCAGTTGTTATTATATTATCATTGTGGTTAACAATATTGTAATTATATGATTGTTGTTGTATGATGAACTATCGTAGATGTTAATTATTTCAACGATGCATCATACAATGGTAGTTGTTGTACAGGAAACGCACGCCTGGCTGAGGGGGTAAATTTAAAAAAACTTAAAAGACCCCCCCCCCCCCCCCCCAAAAAAAAGAACCAATTCCAGCTCATCCAAATCTATCATTTAACAGCAGTAACGCTAAAGACAACAGACATGCAGCAGAATGGGATCAGGACCACAGCTAATAGTACAGCAATTACAGAATAAGCAGCAGGCAAAAATGCAACAGGACTTTATTTATCAGGATAATAATACAGGTTAATGAGCCAGTTGTTGTCTCTCATGCATTGTTCAACAAATCATAAGATTTAATTAATCCTCTGTTTACTTCTCTCTGTGTGACACAGGTCATATAAAAAGGTTTCTCCTGTAGGTCCAGTCCATCCCTGTCTCTGTTTAAGACATGGCCTTATGGATCAAAGCAAAAAATAAATAAATAAAATCATGAATCCAGAGATGTTCACAAGGCTTTTTTTGCAAGTCCAAGTCAAGTCTCAAGTCTCTAAAAAATAAAAGTCTCATGTCTCTGGTGGTTGTAATGAGTGTTCTATCATCTGCTGCTATCCAGTCTGTTAAGAATACTGCACAGCCTTATCTAAGAAATTCAAAGCAGTTACTGTATTATTATCACTCCTTTATCTATGAGCATACAGTATCAGCACTGATTAGTTGTTTGTTATATGATCACTTTAAACAGGCTATTGCAATGCAATAGGAAGAAAACACACATTGAAAGCTTTCCTTTAAAGGAAACTGTATTCTTCCAACATGAACGTACTGTTACAGTATATCTTACCCCCTATTGTTCTGGCTCAGTGGGACCATAATAAAAACAAATGTAGAAAATGTTACACCTCACCCAGTCAAAGATGTTGTAATTAACATCCTTCCAATTAGTGCAAAACATCACACTTCAGCTACATGCAAAAAACTTGTAAACAAAACATCTTTTGAAATTTTCAGTTACAAAGCTCGTAGCAAACTAAGTTAACATTATATAGCTGATGCTAAACTAAACATGTTTGCTAAACGTCCATACGCGCTAATGTGACTTAACGTAATTTACCGATCCAGTTGAGTTTTCAGGTGCCTGATAAAATTTCAAGTAGTTCATCCAGTGTCCTTAATTTTGGTACCACAGACTTTGCAGTCTGCGCTTCTTTTGTTGATGCCATCTTTTTTGAAGTTTTTATAACCAAACGTAATTACAAGGGTAACATTACATAGTTACCGTCATCTGAGGTACGAGTGTGTGAGGCACGCACCCGATGCCTAATGTGGTTATTACCGTGACATAAAGGAGGTAGTGACCCAGGTATTTAACCTCTGTGGGAGTATTCACAAAGCTCCTTGTGACAATAGCCCGTTAGTGGAGTTTCACTGACCATTGTTAGTCATGTGAGGCCTCAGACTAGTGGGACTAGTCAGACCAATGCTTTATGAACTGATGAAGCCCCTTGGATAAGAGGTGAAATGTCTTTGAGAAACCTAAGTCCTAAGTGCAGTTGCTTTCGATTCAATTGTTGGCCAGATACACTCCATGTTGTAATTGTTATATACGCATATAAACGCATCAATTTTCAAGTGTATTTTTATCCCGTGGAACAAAACATTTGTGTTTTTCTAGGAAAGAACAGTGAAGCTTTTTTTAATGCACAAGGTTTTACCTGTTAGCAAGGAGCTTGGATTCTCTGCAAGTCGCTGCTGTTTGTTGCTGGTGCCTATGAGAGAGATTAAAAAAATAATATTTAAGACATGTTTTCCTCTTTGCTAACCAAAAACAAGACATGACTGAACAAGACATTTACCTGGTGAATAGTTGCTGGGCTGATTCATGGTCTGAAAGGAAAAAAACACAGCCTTAGCAACATTTGTTAAAAAGTACTTAAGATAACAGGCTAAAACACAAACCATTCAGACATGCACTATTTTTACATCACATTATGATTCATTTTTCTCTCATTGGTCTTAAATCTTAAATCTTAAATTTCCCTTCATGAAGTAAAACTAGAATTTCAAAAATATATTGATAGAAAAATGTACAGGAGTATTAAGACCCTTTACTATGATTCCTGAAGTTTAAAAGTCAGGTTCTAACTGTCTGGATCATCTCTGAGATGTTTCTACACCTTGACTGATGTCTACCATAAACTCTGATCAGACCTGATGTGGACAGACAAGTCTGTTTCTGTGAGGTTTTGTAGATTGCAGTGCAGATTAGAGCAGAAATCATGAAGAGGATGGAGCTGTTGCAGAGTTTGAGACAGGATTGTGTCAAAGCTAATTGCATGTGAGGTCATCATACATCAAGGACCTTGGTGATGGAAGACCAAGAACCTGATGGTGATAGCCTGAGAGGTACAGTTCATAGCATAAATGAGTACATCCTATGTGAAAATTTTATCCCCTTTAATCCATTTTTCAGTGAGTGAGAACAATTCACTGCAATGCAGTTTTATGAAGCATTATTTTATAAACATTAAGGTGTGGTCTTTACATTTTATAACTTGAATAGAATTATACATTTTATACAAATGAGGGGTTACAAAAATGATTACATCCTACAACAAATTCTACAAAACTAATAATTTGTATGGCCTCCTTGATTTTAACAAACAACACCAACTCTTCTAGACTCTGAATTAATAAGTTGATGGCAGTTACACCTATCTTTCTCCATTCTTGAAGAATGAACTCTTCCAGATGGCAGATCCTGAAGTGTGAATGGCGCTCAAGTTGTCTTTTTAGAATGTTCCACAAGTTCCTATTTGGTTGATATTTGGTGACATGCTTGGCCAGTAAATCACACCATGCACACCAGTGGCCTTAGATGTACTGTATGCTTTGAGTTGTGAACATGCTGGAAGGATTCCCGGTGGCGCGGAGTGATGGATCTTCTCACACTATTTAACACTACATCTGTAAATTCATGATACTAGCAATGAAATGCATCTTCCTGACATCTGCAGCACTCACAAAAGTACAAACATTGTCGCCAACATCCTTTATTCTACCCATTTTCTCTTTTCCTCCTCGCCGTTGTGATGCCATAGCCTTTGGAATAAATAAGTACCAAAAAGATCTATCTTTCTCTCATCTCTCCAAATAGTAGAGTCCCAACAGTCATCACCTTTGTCAACAGCAAGGACAAAGTTTCTGAGGGTTTACATCTGCAGTATATGGTGGGATATTAAGCAAATAGAAATACATGCTGGGTCTAGGGCATGGGGTAGCGTGGTACTGACAAATCAGATGATGACTAGCACAAGAATGGCAGTAACAGCACGAGAAGGAAAACCTGCCACAACCTCATTACATTAGCAAACATTTTATAGCAACGAGCCAACACCCCTCATCGCTATTTTAAAATGTGCTAAACACAATTAAGAAGAAGTCACGTCAAATTTTCGTGGCTAGATGAACAAGTTTTCTCTGTAAAGTGCATATTACTGGAAATACCCTCCCCCTGCCCCCAAAGAAAAGCCGCTGATGTGTCCCCACCCAACAACACGCCTCCAGGTAGGCACCTGCTTCGCTTTAACGCGTGGCAAACACAATCTTTCACAAAAGGATCCAACTGTTAGCTAACTTTAGCAAACTCAGCAGCCGGAAATAAACTTCGACATGCGTTATAAACTGAAACACTTCACCCAGCAGCACCTTAGGCGAGCATCCACAAGTTGCGCAGTGGCATAGAGTAGACATTTATGATCGGAAGCCACTATGCGCTGTACTAATTTTCAATAGTGATCCATTTGTTCCTCCAACCTGCAAAAGGCTGATTTGTGTTACCTGGCTGTCCGGTGACTCGTAGCCTCGCCCCCTCAGTCCAGCCAGCAAAGCTACAGCTGCTGAGGTGAAGAGCAGGGTCGCCACGGCTGTCAAGAGAACTGTGCGCAGTGTTCGCGTCTTGTAATGGCGGAAAAGTTGAAATGAAGTGTTCTGCAGATAGAGTGCTGCCTCCACTTCTGAGGAGCCGTCTTCCTCCATGCCACTGATTTTCTCATCCAAGGATCAACCACTCCATTTATCAGCGCAGGCACCGCCCAGGTGGAAAACCGCAACTCTGGTGAGGAGTCGCGATTTAACTGAGTTTCACCGGATTTCGGGACTCAAACGCTAACTTCCCTCTTTGTGAGCTTTGTTCAAAATTCAGTACAATACTCCGTTTGTCCTGCAACAACTGTTATACTGCACGTCGAATCAATTTCCACTGTCCCATTAGAGATCATGGCTTGACAGAGCCCACCCCTCTAGATCTGAGCCTCGCCTGTGAAGGAGAGCCCGGTCCGCGCTAACTGAGAACAGCAGCCCCCGCCGCACACACTAAAGTAGCCACAGATCAGCCCAGGATGACATCAAACTGTCAAAGAGCCGTTTCCTGGAATCACGCTTAGTGTCCGCAACTCCAAAGTAGTTAATGAGATTCAGTCATTCAAATCATAACGCTTTCTAATTACCTAACTTGAAAGCACGATGGCAGCCACAAATGACCTTCTCACGACAGATATTTCTCAAGATAATTATGTATTATTAAGATCAAATTGCATTAGTCGCAAAAAACAAACAAACAAACAAACCCAAAACATTACCTACGCCATTAGTATCGCTTACTGTTTAAGGAAGCATTTATCGCCAAACAAGTCCATAGTAAATATGAAGTCAAGTAGCATTTTCTCAATATCTGATAAAAGTGCACACATTCTGTTAAACCAATTTCCATGACTGACGTTTAGAATATGAGGTATAAAATGTCACTTTAAAATCCTTTAAAAACAACAACAAAAAATAAAATAAAATCGCACTTGCGAATAACCAGTATTGTCAGCAGCCAGAAAGTTTGGAGCACTTTCCGCTAGCTGTTTTTGTTTTTTAACGACAGGTGTGTACACTAAATAGAGGTTAAAGCAGGAGCTCAAAAAAGTTTTGACTTTTTTTTTTTACATTAACCCGTTGAAATGAAAAGTCACCTGTGATCATTTTACATTTTACTTGTGTGAATGGACAAGCATCAAACACCAGGGTTTGAAAATTAAATCTACACTACAGATTGGAAAAAATCGACCGGACTCTGGGGCATAGAAGTGCAGCCGAGGTGAGAGTGGCTTGAAACCTACATGCAATTTAATGACCATAAGGGGGGCTCCACAGGTTGCATAAAAAGCCCCATTTGTGTAGACATTAATGAGGATTAAGATAATACAGGATCGTCCTTTATAAATTTTCAGTGTGGGAATTTGTACATTACAGCATCAGACATATAAGAGGGTGAATATAAGCATTTTGCAGAGAGATACGAAGAAGGAATTGGCAGTTGAATGCACAGCTCAACTGTTATTGCAAATGTTTTATTAGGCGGAGGGGGTGAGTGGTGAGCAGACTACTGGGTGCATTGTGTTTCATGTAAGGCAGGAAGGACCTGTAGTAGCAGTCATTCACACACGTTGGGTGGAGCAGACTCTCACTGAAGGAACTCCCCAGTGCTGTCAGAGTGCCCTGCAGTGGATTAGAGTCATTCAACAGCATGGATGAGACTTCCAGTGAGTCAAGAGGGCATCCCATCCCAGAGCTGGCCTTCTCGATCAGTTTTTCAAGTCTCTTTCTGTCTGCTGCTGAGATGCTGCTGCCCCAGCAGACAACTCCATAGAAGATGGCTGATGCCGCCATGGATTGACCCTGCTTCTCACCTGACTTATTAGCTCAGTGAACTTTTTCCTGATAAATTTAGTTTTAATCACTTGTTACAAATACTCTTCTGTCCAACACAGAGGATAAGTCATACATCAAAGCGTGGTTCTTGCATCATCGGGGGACTGTGTCACACAATCAGGATATAGGACAGCGCAGGTTAGATCCACCCCTTAGTCTTCCTCAGCTCCACCTTCTCTTCCAAACAAGCTTTCTTCTGGTTAAAAAAATACAACAAGATGGTGGCACTTAATATAAAAATTCAAGACTTCAGGGCTCTTTTCAAAAAACAGGTTCAACAAGCTCTCAGTCCAAACTTGAACTCTAATTTGACTCATTCTGAGTTGGGAAACTCTGAGTTTCAAGTTGCACAACAGCTAGTTTGAGTTGATTTAATCAACTCTCTGTAGGTTCACACAGAGTTCAGCACATGCACCACGATAAAAAGCCAAAGTTAGTGGAGCCCTGATAGCTACTATGATTCACAATGGCAGTAGGTGACATCGAGAAAAAATTTTCAGTATGTGATTTTGCAGTAAATTTGAACAGACTTTTTGGAGAGAAAAAAAAGTAACAGCTAAAAGCAGACAGTTGCACATAAGGCTTAGGCCTTAAAGCCTCATCTGAGCCAGTCATCCCCCAGGACACAAGTGCTTTCATAATATATGATAACCTGAGGCATCTTTGTCATCGAAATTTTTTTAAAGAAAAAATCACTTACCTTTCATGGGTTTTTCTTTCAACCCAACAGATTCAAATGGTAATACAGTAATCCCGCGCTATATCACCTTTCACCTTTCGCGGTCTCAGTGCATCGCGGACTTTTAAAAATATTCAATGTAAATTAATATCGCGGTTCGCTCGGTACATCTCGGGTTTCTGCGGCCGATCGAAATTTGGCTTCGTCTTCCCAGATGATTTCGTACATGCCACACTATTGGCCGATAGAGGAGACACAACCAGTGAGAGCATGTTGTTCAGTGTCCTGGGCGCTGATTGGCTTACTGACCACAGCCTCAGTTCCCATCATCTCAGCTTTCATCATCCCACGCCGCTCAGTTTGCTTCCTACGCACACATCTGCTACATCGCTCAGCATCTTTATTTGTGTTTAAGAGTGTAAAAAGGTTTATAAGAGTGTGTGGAGGCTTTATAAAAGCTTTGATATATAAAAATATAAAAAATATATACATTACAATACCCTGATGAATCACTTTAGCCAATCCTGTTTGTACTTCGCGGATTTTCACCTATCGCGGGAGTTCTGACACGTAACACCCGCGATAGTCGAGGGATTACTGTATCTGCTTTGTGAATGCTCATGCCACAACAAAACTCATTGCAGCTGTAAGTAACTGCCTGATTACTTAAGATTATGCCAAATATTAGTTTAAAGTATACAGAAATATTATTCTCATCCTCACTGGATAATGAGGATGATGAAAACACATTATCAGATGCCACAGAGAGATCCAGACGTAACATCTTAGTATTATGTGTAGCCCATGTCACCTGAACCACTCCCAACCACCAGTGGCGCTATAATTAGACGGACTGACGTTCGTCATTCCCGCTCAGCTCCTCTGCTCCTGGCTCTGACAACGGACTGTGCTCGGCAAACATTTCAACAGAAAACTGACAAAAACGTTGTGAATACTCAACGAAAATTCATGAAACTCGACGGTCAGGTTTTTTCCTGGACCCAGATTCCCTCTTCTAGAGGTGGCGAGCTAAACTGGTAGGACCTTTCTGTTTTTCCATTCCACCGGACAACTTTGTTTGAGCGGCGTTTCTCATTAAGGATCGTATGAAGGACTTTGAGTTCAACTAAAAGGATTATTGAAACACTGTGCTTTTTCCTTTCCCACCAAAGGATTGCAGCTTGAACTGAACTTTTGAAAAGAAGAATAACATTGAACTTTGAAAAAAAACCTAAACTTTTTGGTTTTCAAAAAAGGGTTTTGTGTTTTGGTTTGTTTATTATTGTCTTGTTTAAATATATTGCTGTGCCTTATTTACATGTGGTCAAATAATAATAATAATTTTTTTTTGTTTTTCCCCAATACAAGTCAATTTATTTCTGGTTTTTGCCTTTCATTCACTCACTCCAAGCTTCTATAACGAACCTGGTTTTCTGTGTCAGTCATATACATCCCATTGCAATACTTAGTTCTAACCTTATTTAAATTCAGTAAGCGTTACATATGGTACTTATAGTTATGTCCCCATTCACATTTCTTTACTTTCTTCAAATCAAATCAAATCAGATTTATTTATATAATGCCAAATCATAACAAAGTTACATCAAGGCACTTTACATATAGAGCAGTTATAGACCAAACTCTTTATAAAATTATTTAAAGACACCCAACAGAACAGATACTTTCTTGTGTGGTATATACTGTGACATGAAGCTTACATTAAAGTATTAAATTGTTATCCTTATCAAAAGAGTAGGACTGGGAAGCAGGAGGAGGATCCATCAAATTCCACAGCACAGATGTTCATAGTCAGATGTTCAGTAAATTAAGGTTAGAGGTTAATTCTGTTGAGTTCATGTAGAACTGTATGATTTAATGTCATCCGTTTGCATTCCCAGTAACCAGTAAATGTATGGTTTAAAAACAAAAAAAGAAAAAGAAAAATTTCAACAAATAACTAAATAAATAAATAAAAAAGGACATGGAAATGCCATGCTTGGACTGCTGGGTTAAGAAGGCAGATCTGGAAATTCATTCATTTCTGGAAATACTGAAACACAAGTTAGGTTCATGGTCACAATCAATTGTGTTATATATTGAAACAATATAAAAAGGTCCCTGCAACACCAATTTTTTTTTTCTGCTAATATAATTACAAGTCTGTCTACCATCACAAAAATAATAAAAAAAACGCATAAATTATTTATGGAAAGGCAACATATTATGTACACAATTATTAGGCAAGTGAGTATTTTGACCATATCATAATTTTTATTCATATTTTCAACCCTAACTATAAGCTGTTCCTGCTCAATACCTGCTGCTAAAATAGTTATCATTAGTTATAATTGCACACTATTTATCAATTCCAATTGTCACTTCTTCCACTATTTTCATTCATTCATCTTCTACTGGGTCACGGGGGGTTGCTGGAGCCAATTCAAGCTAACACTGGGCGAGGGCGGGGTACACCCTGGACAGGCTGCCAGTCTGTCACAGGGCCAACATACAGAGACATACAGAGCCAAACAACCACTCACACTCACACTCAGACCTACGGACAATTTAGAGTCACCAATTAACCTAATGGGAGAACATGCAAACTCTGCACAGAAAGGGAACCGAACCCACAACCTTCTTGTTGTGGGGCAACAGCGTTAGCCACTATGCTGCCCTCTGCTATTTTCACTTGCTGCTAATATTTACTAATGCACATTTAGTGGTGCCAGGCTTCAATCAGGCTTGGGTTCTCTCCATCCCTCTTCTTCTTTCAGAAGAATGCAGCATTCTGAAATTACTAAGTTATTGGGGCGTGATCACAGAGCTATCAAACGTTTTGTTGCAAATAGTCAACAGGGTTGCAAGAAATGTGTTGAGAAAAAAATATGAAAGTTAACTGCCAAAGATTTGAGAAGAATCATACGTTAAGCTCCCAGTGTTGAAAATGTGAAAATGTTGTTGAGTATGGAAATTCTTCTTCATGCTTTTACTTTACTTTTACTTCATAATTGCCTACTGCATGTGTTGTATGATGCACTTAAAGCAAAAGGGATATATATTTGTTCAAGTTTCAGTCAAGTGTTAAATAATTCTGTATAACCATCAGCTATTGAACACTTAAATTTTTTATTTTTTTTTTATTACTTACTGCACTTTTATGTTCTGTGTTTATAAAAAAAACTACTGAACTATATATTTAAAAAAAAGCTCAATTCTGAGGCAGTTCTGTAAATTGTTTACTAATAAACAATAAATATAGCAACTTCTGATCATCTAATAGCAAAATATTTGATAACTTTGCGTTTGAAACATCTCTCACATATTTCTCTGGATCAAAATGCTTAAAAGATCTCTTTTTAATTAACTTAGAACCCTCTTTTGGCACTTTTGTTTTTCTAATAATTGCAATTACAATTGCAATCACTACATCCTATTGGCATAGTTATAGCTTTAGAGCAAACTTCTTGCGTATTTAAATAGAAATGATCAATACATGTTGCCACTCACTTGCCATTACTATTAAAACTGATTCTTGTTGACTTTTCAATTGCTTGAGATAATCCAGAAGCTGCACATGTATTTGCTGATTTTCTTCTCATGGGACAAGACAAAGACTTCCAATCTACATTCATATCGGCCATGAAGTATAGTTTGTGCTTAGTACTACAAGCAGAGTCAAGCATATCACACATTTTATCTAAATATTCATAATTAGCACTGGGGGGTCTGTAACCACATCCTACAAGTATAGGTTTGAGATTTTTCAAATGTACTTGCAACCAGAGAACTTCAGTGTCATGTTGCATTAGATCATGCCTTATTCTAACAGGTAGGTGATGCTGGACATAAAAACAAATCCTTCCTCCGAAAGCATTTCTATCCTTCCTACAAATACTAAATCCATCTATCATCAAGGACGTGTCCTAAAAAGTAGGGTCTAAATGTGTCTCAGAGACTGCTAAGATATGAAAATTGTTAGATAATAGTATGTTTTCCACTTCATTTAATTTGTTTCTACTACTGCATATGTTTATATGGGCCATCTTTAGACCTTTCCTTGGTAGTTTATGTGACATTAGACAAAATATACATTTCCTTCAATCTTATTTTCCTAGATTCAGATTCGGAGTGATATACAATGCACAAATACTCATTTAATATTATCCTCATGTTGTCATTTATTGTATGTAACTGATTCATCTTAAAGCTACAACCTCTACAATCATCCCCCAGATGATGCCTAGGCTCACACATACCTAAAAACACAAACACCCATCCAACTGGCGGTGCTGAGAGGGGCATTGTAGACGTGGAGAGGTGATGGAGAAACTACAGGCGATCTCTCTTGATACACCCAATTTTATTTTGCGGTATTTTAATCATGTTTTTCTTTTAATAAGGCATTTAAAAACTTTTATCAGGATGTTTCCTGTCCGACCAGACGGAATAAGACACTTGATCTATGTTATGGATCGCTAAAGGACGCATACACATCTCTTCTACTTCCCCCTCTGGGCTCGGCTGACCATAACTGCATGCACCTGATCCCCACATATAAAACTGTTTTCAAAAGAGAAAAGATATAAAAGACATAAAAGTCTGGTCTGAAGAGTCGGTTCTCTCCCTACAAGAATATTTGAACTGCACTAACTGGGACATTTTTTATACAGTCCTGTGGGGATGATTTGGACACACTGGTCGATGTAACATGCTCATACATTACCTTCTGCAGGGACATGATTATCCCATATAAGCGTGTTAAAATATATCCCAATAACAAACCATGGGTTAACAAATCAGTTGTGGTGATCATGTTTTTCGTGCATTTTATTTTGTTGGACTTCCGCTTCGCTTGCTGTCACCTTCACCTTTTCTCAGAGGCTGCTCCCTTCCCCCCACGGCGCTGAGGTTGATTACTCACCTACTGCTGCCCTGCAATCAAGCCAGGTACAAGACTGCTGCAGACACAAGCCTCAGCACCAGAGTATTGTGGCTCTACTCAGTGTGCCCCACTCCTCGTCTCTCACCAGCCCATATACCCAGCACTCTCTCTCAGAAGTCTCGTCCCTTGGATTTATCACTCACTGCCCGGTGCACTCCCCTGGATCATCTCACAACCTTGGACCTTGGATTCCCCCCTCCCTTTTGCTCAGTCCCTCACAATAAAGCGGTTTAAGCTATCTCAGTCTTGTTTGCATTCTGGGTTCCAACATACCCAGTCATCACATCAGTAAAGTCATGTCTTCAAAAAGAAGTCACTTGCTTTTAAGAAGGGAATTCCTTCTGATCTGTATTCTGCCATTAAAGAACTAAAAATGTAAATTTTACAGGCAAAGCAAAATTATGAATCATATTTGGAGAGAAAATAGGGAGCAAATGAACTTGGGTCAGCCTGGGCGCGTATGAAAACCATTGCAGGCCTTCAGAACCCAGAGTGCGGCATCCGGGTCACTCAAAATGGGTTTAATTCTGACTTGGATCTTGCAAATGCCCTTAATTGTTGTAACTGAACCCATGACCTTATTGTGGGGCAACAGTGCTAACTATTATGCTGCCGTGCTGCCCCACCTCCACATTAACATATTAAGAAAAAAAAAAAAAAAAAGGAAATTGATTTTAGGAGGAACATCCACGCAGACACTATTATTATAGGACAGAGACAGACTATCCAGGTGGTCCAATCTTAAAAATATCTGGGACTGTCATTGATAACAAATTGAAATTTGAAGCCAACTGTGAAGCTGTGTGCAAGAAGGGTCAACAGGGTTTGTATTGTTTAAGGAAACTCTTGCACCTAACCAAACTATCATGACCATGTTTTATTGCGCTTTTATTGAGTCAATGTTATTGGTTTCTTCTGTGTCATGGTTGAGTCACACGTCATTAAAAGAGAAGAATGATTTGAACCAAATAGTCAAATGGTCTTCTAGATTGATCGGTGAGTCTCAGCTTTTCCTAGAATCCCTGTATTCCAGACAGCTACAGAGGATTACTTTTTTATATTTTAAATGTTGACTACTTTTTAATCCTTTGAATTGTTAATTTCAGCTTCTCCCCTCCAGACGGAGGTACTTGGTCCCAAAATGTAAGACCAAATGTTATAGTAACAGTTTTGTTCCTGTTGCTACTGTAGAGCTCAACGAGCTGTAACTGCATACCATGAAGTGACCAGCTCTACCGTAGTACAGGAAGAGGTTCCTTTGGCGTTCCAATGGAGTACAAAAGCCTATGGAGTAGTCTGCAGCAGACCGGCTCCCCTGGGATAGACTCAGCAGACCTCTGCTGGAATCTGGGCCCCAGGAGACTTCCCCATATACCTTGCGGAGTTCAGCAGCAAAGCTTTGGAAGGAGGTGCAGGCTGGAGTCTGCTGCTCCCATTCGGCGGTTCCCCACAGACGGGCCCTTCCCGTAAAGTGGTTGATGGTGAAAACCACCATAATAAAGTAACCTGGCCTGACCTGAGCTATATGTATTGAGAGTGTGAGGATTGTAAAAACACAACTATTCCCCTCTTAAGTGCATATGAGGGTTAGGTTCAGAGAAGGTGTCCTACATGCAATGAGTAATGGAAAAGAAGTCAAAAACAAATGAGGAGGCGCCAAATGCAAAAATAATAATAATTAAGCAAATGTTCATCAATGTTTATTTGAATAAAATTATAAAACTCTATTTGCATGTTATAGGCCCGCATACTGGCCGAGAGGTTAGCGCTGTTGCCTGACAGCATGAAGATGGTGGGTTCGATTTCCCAGACTGGGGCCTTTCTGTTTGGAGTTTGCGTGTTCTCCCCATTTCCTCCGTTTACTCTGGTTTCCTACCACAGTCCAAAGACATGCATGTCTAGGTTGATTGGTGAAATTGCCCGTAGGTCTGAGTGGTTGATTGTTTCTATGTGTTGCTACTGCAATGGGCTGGCTAACTGTCCAGGGTGCAGCCTGCCCTAGCCTGGAATGTTGGCTGGGAGTGGCTCCAGCAACCCCCCGCTCTTACAGATAAGCAGTAAAAAATCAGTTTGAATGACTGAGAATTTCAGTATTAGTTAGTTATTCAATGTCATGTCATTTATTTCTCAGATCAATAAATCCATAAAGTATTATTTGTCACTTTAACCCTGTTATTTCAATAGATTTGATACATTTTTGGATGATAAGAAATATAAAATAAATGTTTGTTGAACTGTGTATATAATTTAGAGGACAGTCAGAAAACATATGAAAGCCTAATCTCATCCAAATGTTATGGCATATTATTCATAAAATATAAAGACTTGTTAGATAAAGTACTTGTCTCCTTGACAGCCATAGTTTCAACATTTTAAAGTAAAACTTCTTCTTAATACTGAGATACACCTTGAGGTGCACCTGGACACATCTTCAGTGATGTAATCAGGGTCACAGGGTGTTTCAGGTCTTACATCAGACATCCTCACCCGGGTGACCCACCCGGGGGTGATCAGGCCCCGACTTGTGTCCAGGTAGCGCACTACACCACACATCCCCCCTCCTCAAAGTTATCTTAAACATAAGACATCTGCTTGTTAAGGTTATATGAGAATTTGTCTGAATATATTTTAGAATTATATTCCCACAGGGAGCAAGATGTCTGATATGATGTTGAACTCAAAACTACTTCTAGTAACAAAGAAATGCTCAATAATGTATTTCATGCCTAAGGTAGAAAGATTTATTTTCCCAGAGGTTTAACTAGTCAATTATCAGAGGAGGTGTTCAGAAATACCATTATTTGTGATACATTAAAAAAAAAAAAAAATACAACGCAAACTGTAATGAACTCAGATAATTGCACATTTATTAAATATGTATATTGATTGTCACGCCTCATAACAGTTTTATAAAAGAAATAGCAGATGAAAGGCACTTATGTCACATAAGGGCGGTCAAGCAATGCCCTTTATCTGTGATATTATAAACGCGTTCCACATGAGCTATTGCTGAAATAACTAACCTGTTTACATTCCCTTAAGGATAGAGGTTATGTAGAATTGAGGTTGTGGCTTTGAGTGACAGGCATAACAGAATCTGTATAGAACCCTAACCCTTGCTGAAATTGCCATGATTTTTTGATTATTCATCTGGTTTTAATGGCTCAAGGGCTCCTTCTTTTGGAAATAGTAGATATTTACGACTGACAGCTATGAGTCATGTAATAATTACATTGTGCAAATTACAGGCTTGTATAAAATGTGCAAATAATGTGTAATAATGTACATGTGCACATATATGTGACAACACGTGCTTTGACTTATGGAAACGTTCATGAAAAGAGTAATGAGTGTGTCGCTCTTCTTTTGTTGAATGCTGAATGAAAGCCCCCCATATGACTGACCAGTACAGATTAGGTGCCTTGAAACAAATAATGGTGGGACACAAAGAAAAGTAAGCCATCTGCTCCTCATTCACCACAACCCACAAAGTCCATGG
The DNA here is from genome assembly GCA_034769265.1 of Remorina albescens. Classification (NCBI taxonomy): domain Eukaryota; kingdom Metazoa; phylum Chordata; class Actinopteri; order Carangiformes; family Echeneidae; genus Remorina; species Remorina albescens. The sequence goes on from CM068485.1 coordinate 4,167,010, forward strand.
ATAGCCTGAATCCACCAGTTCCAGTGAAGAGCAGCTGAGCACAGTAATGTGAACATGCTTGCCACAAACTGACATGCACCAAAAGCCTTAACTCCACCTCTTTGCACATTTTCAGACTAGCTGGGAATTAGGGCTGGAGTCAGACTATTGCAAGATGGTGATGATGGAGTAGCTCCCTTTAATTTTGAACACTGCTCTTCAGAAACTTTTGGGTAATGTCATAAAAGCTACTGCCATCTGTAAAGTCTATGAGCTGTTGCAGTCTATGATGTACATACATAGTATTTTGTGACATTACTTCGGAGCACAAATGGTTGAGTGGTTAGTGCTCCAGCCATGTTATTGCAGCATCCTGGGTTCTACTATGCTGTATGTCATTCCTCTCTCTGGCACTTACTTTTGTCAGAATAGAGGCATGAAAGCGCCAAAAGCCCTAATACTTGTTCCATTTACCTATATTTGGAGGTCCTTTACGTGTGGCATTGACTTAAAAGATATGTGAGAAACACAGAGACAACAGTTAAGTCCATTTTTATTTGAGATTTGAGCTCTGATGTTGGGGTATTATTTACATCTTTTCATTCTTTGTTCTAAATTCCGAATGAATTTAGCAGTTGAGATTATGGCAAAAATCACTGATAATCAGAAATATAAATAAAAATACTTGGCTGACTGCGACATGAGAGTGAGAAGTTGGGAGCTTTTGAGTGACAGTGTACACACAGTATCCTACCTGTACAACAATAGTGGTACTATTCACATTCATCTGTACATTAATAATATTTACAGTGATCACATTAGGGAAAGAGCCAGTACCTGAGGAGTTAGTTCCATTATTAGCCTTTCATCATTCACCATGGTAAAAAGAAGTGCACCCAACCAATGGTAACCGAAACAACACAAAAACAGAAGATCCATGTCTAGGATTGGGTGCGAAGCTCTGAATTACACTGATTTAACAGCAATTCACTGTTTGTCGTAGTAGATGCAACTTAACTTAAAATGATAATAACAAATAGGTTTTTATTTATTTTTTATTTTTTTTACAATGTGCAAGCTGTTTTTTTTAAGTGGCTCTGAGGGTTCAACACTGCAACTTTTAAAAGACATGAAACAGATGTTATCCAAACAAATTCAGAAATCATTAATTTAAAGATGCGAAAAGTGTGTCTCAACCAGGTTTGTCACTTTTTACATTGATGTCAAAATTTTGGTGTTTTCTTTTGGTTTTATTTGGGTATTTTTGTTGTTAGTTTGCATGCAAGTTGCAGTGTGAGTGCCACTGTAGTTGTCAATACACAATACTGTTTATGATATGACATAATCACCCAGTCTGAGACTGAATCACCTAACCTGGCCTTGACATATGTGAGACATTTTTCAAATGGTTTTTGCTGAGGTAGGCAGCAAAGAGCAGATTAAATTAGCAGTCATGACATTTTACACAAGCCCTGCAGTAGTGCCGGATGTGAAAATTTATAAGTGGTGATTATGTCTTCAGAAGGAACACTCCTCTGCAGTGCTTCAGGTGAGCTGGCATGCCTTGACAGAAAGGAAGCTATAAAAAAAAGGTGAGGTTGTTAAAATGCTTGTGCCAGCAGCCCTCATCTTTTCCCGTGACTCTCTCCAAAAACACATAAATTATACAAAACATATCAGCCAATCCAAATTACCATTCAACAGCACGTTAAGATAATACACCATAAATAAATACATTATATATGTGCAGCATTTCTCCCAAGAATTTAAGGTCAACTAATAAATAATAAGCAGATAAAAATACATTAAATAACAATCATTGTCTCAGTTCAGATCACTGTTCCAGGTGATCCACTTATAACTTAAACAGTTCAAAGTCCGTTTAAAAAATATCTGAAATGCTAAGCTCCTGTATAGGTTGATTTTTCGGCACACACGTGTGTGCTTTTCACCTGTCTCATATGATGCCAATTATCCAACTAATCTGCACAACAGTACCCTCTGCAGGCAAAGCTCAAACACTTTTTTTCTTTGGATCCACACTGATTCCACACAAAATCATTTAAAAAGAAAAAGAAGTGGAACATCTTTCATGTCTTTGATCAGATCTGCTTGATCACACTGTCAGACACAAAGTGTTACGTATTATCGCTGGGCAACAACAAGCAGTTGTACATAAAGGAGTTTTGTATTTGGTACTTTCCAGCAGCTATGCGTCGTCTGTAAATCTAGGTGTCAACCTGGGGGATGGATGAAGTGCTAAGCCTTATAGCAGTTGCCCTGTGTGGTGAGTGCCAGCTGGCCATTGGGCGCAACCTCATTGGCTTCATCCTCCAGCAGGCCTGACACGTCGGCATTGGGGATGCTGTCGTGGTAGCTGCTGAAGCTAATGTTGTCCTCTTTCAGTTCTATGGTCCAGAAGGGGGCATTGAGCTTGCGGTTCTGGTACTCCCGGTAGGTGTACACGCCTCCAACAAAGCCCAGCAGCAGCAACACCACCAGAATGATGACCGCCAGAATGATGATGTTGAACTGTGTCCAGGAGACTTCTGTCAAGGCTGCTGTAGTGTTGTCAGTGGGGCTGTTCAGGCTTGTCAATAGAGGCTGGGTGGTGGTGGGGGTGGAGGTCAATGTGGTGCTTGTGTTGCCACTGGACATGGAGGCTGGGATGCCCCTCCTTGTGGAAGAGGTCAATGTGGTGCTGGTATTAGAGATTGGGGCGGGGGATGCAGTCAATGGAATGGTTTCTGTTGTGGTTGTACCTCCAGGATTGGGAAGGAGTTGCCAAGCTGAGAAGAAAAAAGCAGTGACAACATGAGCGAATGTGCTCAGCTGGACTCAATGATGTGGATGTGTAACTCAAGTAGCCTGTGGTAAAAAAACATAACTATCTCACATTTGAATAGGACCAGCAGTAATCTGTATGTGTCCTGTTCAAATTGTACAAATAAAACCCACATTGGGGTTTTATAAAAGAGTTTGGTCTAGACCTGCTCTATGTGTAGAGCGTGTGTCTTGATGTAACTTTTTTATGATTTGGCACTATATAAATGAACCTGATTTGATTTGATTTGAAAGTAAGAGTGAACATGAAAGAGAGGAAAGGTGGGGGAGGTGGGGGGCTCGGTAGAGGGATAGAGAAAGAACTAGAGCAGGAGGAGAGAAGAATCCATAGGAAATGCAAACAAAACATACAGATGTAAATAGTGAACCTACATGTGAACTAGTTAAATAGCAGTAGGGGAAGTGAGGTTTTTAAGAGAAGAAGTAACAATGGGAAATGATAAGAAGTGTGTAATGATAACTAAAGGTAACTACCACAGCAGCAGCTATTCAGGAGGAGCTTTTAGACTGACACTTAAAGGTGAAGTAAACTTTCAAGTTTAGTTGATTATGATATTTTTGATTTGATCATTTCTGTCAGTGCAGAAAAGCTTGACTGAACATATCTGTCATTGTTATTAGTCCAACTTGTGCGTTTCCTGATTTGACAGATCAAAGAGTCTGCTGGGAAAGGCTACGTTATCATTGTCGGACCCAACACTCTACTATCTTAGCAGGTAAAGCAGATTAAGGAAACATTGTAGTTCAATCTTACATGTGCGGGTGCAATTGTGGGCTTGGGCATCCCTTGTGAATCCAGGAGCACAGAGCTGGCACTGGTTGCCGGTGGTGTTGTTGATGCAGCGGAGGCAGTGGCCAGTGTCAGGGTGACAGAGCTGTCTGGGGCCATGAGGGTCTGCATTACCATTGCAATCACATGGAATGCAGGCCCCAGATGATTTGTAGAACCCGGCGCTGCAACTGTCACAGTGTGGGTCGCTGTATTGGGGAAGGCAGTGGTCACAGACTGGAGACCCATTGGGATCTGCGCAAGAAGAGAGAACAGAGATACACCTAAGCTCATAACCGCTGCAACTGTCTGTATATACCTGTAAGCATGCTTACAGAACACCACCATGACTACCATTATTCCTGTTATAGTTACATTCTTCACTCATCTTCTTTACAATTTTTATTAAAAAATACTTAAAATGGTTATTATGGGAAATCATCCATCTGTCCACCCACCCAGAAACATAGAGATAAATCGCCACAGAAAGCAAACGATTTCAGTCATCATTTTCAAAGGTTATTTCCAAATATTAATGTGAGGGTATAAACATTTTTTACTTTTGGTGTTGTTGTAATGCAATGAAAGAAATCAATGACTGAATACAAAGGATTACAAGAATTTTCTGAACCATGTATTCCTTTAGCTCTCAGCTGCAATGATTTTTAACAGATAAAAAAAATATATATATATATATATATTAAATAATCAGCTCTTACCCACAATTAGCAATAATCTTGAATTTGAAATCTTTTCCACCTTTATATCTCTACACTACAGGCCAAAAGTTAGGAAGCAAGGCCAGTACAGGCCAAACATGTGGAACCAACTTACATTTTCGGTTCACAATGCATTTCTTACAACCAGTATGAATTCTATGGATTATGGGATGTATTTACTGCATGATTAGACTTTGCTTTCATTGATATGCACCATTTTCCTTTTTTATCTTTAGGCATATGTTGATGTTACCAGACCATCGCTGAATAAATGCTAACAAAAGAAACAAAGGGCTTAATTTTAGGGTTGAAAAGAGAGACAACAAAAGTAAAAAACAAATCACAATTTGCATTATTCACTTTAGCTCTTTGGCTTTTGAAAGTTTGCACACAAAAATACCAATAAATCTCAACTGTGTTCATATTGCTAAAAAATGACCACAGAAATGGCTATAGATAAACAGATGAGTAAAGAAAAAACAGTACAGATTTTTACATTGAGGAAAGAAGGATACACTGAAAGAGAAATTGCAAACGCTTAATGGTGTCTAACAAAGGAGTTCACTGCACCCTGAAGAGACTAGGAGAAACTGGAAGTTATGATGATAGAAAAGGTCTGGAAGAAAGAGGGTTACTGCAAAAGCAGAGGATAAACATATCATTGTCACTAGTGAGTAAGATTGGCGAAAAACAGCACCACAAATAAGGGAGGAAATTAACATGACAAGGTCAAAACCCATATCTCTAGCAACTGTGAAAGCTCAGATCCAGATGTTTGGCTGATTGTAGACCCATACCTTCCCTTTCATCTCCAAAATTCTTGAACATCATCTTGAAACAGCACTGGTAAAAGTTGCCAACGACATTCTGGTAGCTTCAAACAGCAGCTTGGCCTCCATACTCATCCTGTTGATCTTAGTTCTGCATTTGACTCTATTGTCCATAATATATTATTACATAGACTGGAACATAAAATTGTGATTAAAGGAACTGGATTAAAATGGTTCCAATCTGTGTTAGACTTTTCTACATTTATACACCAGCAGAGCCCTCACTGCTGAATGATTTACACAGTTACCCAGAGACATCCAACAGTTGCACTCTAGTGTATCAAGCCACCGTGTTGAGTTACAGCACTTAGCGGCTGCTCCTAATAAATTTGATTTAATCTGTGCTAGGGGTTGAAAGTCAACTAGGTTATAAAATGAGGGGGAAACTTGAGTTGCACAGAGGACCTGACCTGCTATTTATCCATTGTCCTCCACTAAACTGTTACAGATAAACATGGTACATACTGTCCTACACACACACACAAATAAAATGAAAGCAAAAGAAATTAACTGCAGTTGATTCATTCTATTGCACTGTTAACAAATAAAATCATTCATGGATGATTTAATGTGTGTGACCCAGATTCTGAATGGGTGCAATGCTCCATTTCACCTCAGTGTGTTAGTGTGGAGGGACACAATAACAGGCTCATCAGAACATTGAGAAAGAATCTATCCCCTGGGATTGAGCCATTACACTAAATCAAGGCTGTTTTGATCATGTCCGCTCTGACACAGCTGTGGTGCTGCTGCTTTGGCAGAGAATGTGTCAAAGCTAGTCTATTGCTGCCTGAGTGACACTATAATGGCCAGTTTCATCCAGTGTCCCAAGTCAGCTCAGCCCCATGCTGCACCACTTCTACTGCTGCCCCAAGTGGGGCAAAACAGCTAAGACAGCCTGAGTGCATGTAAACACAGCTGTTGCTATGCAGACTGCCACCAATGAGGGATGTATCAGGATACGGCAGCACTGTCAATGATTGGTTCTGAATGGAAAAGATAAGAGAGCTACATGCTAAACTCAGTGATGAGTCAATGATTGTGACTCCCTCAGCATTACTAGCTGTGTTGCCATTAACCAGCTTAATTAGATATTGCAAACTTAATAATGTAATGGAAACAATGAAATACATGTATTTCAGTCATTTCAGACTACTTTACAAAGCATAATTTTCCAAAAGTGAAATGAAAACACTTTTTCAAGTTCAAGTCATATCTCTCGTATTAGGCACCAAGGAAACAGAATGGAGAGACAAATGATGTTGCCACATTTAAATAGTACAAGATCATGAGAGGAGATCTGTGGATACTCAGAATTATTACAAATTAAGCCAAGGAGCAGAAAGTTAATTGATAACATTTTGGATTCATTTATGCAGCTTCTCTTCCCCTGTCACCCACTGTAACTACTGATCAAAAAACATTAGTGATGTGATGACATGCTCTGGATGGTTTGGATGGAAAGGTTGATATTTTTGACATTTCATAATCTTGATTATATGCCAATTCCTCAAATCGAAAGTAACTTTAACAATTCTGAATGTAACTAAATCAGTTTTGCCTATTTTTGCTTTTTAATTAACATTTTAACCAGATTTACTCATGATTTCATTGGTTATTTTACAGTTCATATAGAGCAGGCCAGTTGATGATAAATAGAGTATTTGTGTAAATTTGATGTTGAGACTTGACAGAGAGGTCAAAGACAGCACCAATTCAGGTATGTATGTGTATAGGGGCATTTAACACACAGAGGAGGGGAGCAGTCAAACATTCTACTTGCTCCGGTGAATTCTCTTGTCTGAATGCCTGTTAGGACCTGTCAGCTGCAGGCAAGTAACCTAAGAATCCATCCTGCTTCCCCCAGCAAAGGAAGATCGATGTGAACTGATATGGTTTTAGGAATCTGACAGAGAGGGTAAGCTCAACACAGATCTCAGCCCAACAGAGAACAGAGTTTTCTGACCAAATGGGCCAGCAGCAGCCTAGAGGTGAAAGAAGTGAGAACACACAAGGTGATCAAATGTTTTCTGGTTTGCAACTGTGGATGAGGACTTGGAGGATTTTGCGTAAACAACAAAAATATTTTTCTGCAAAAAAACGTTTTGCTATTAACAAATCAAAAATGTGTATAGGGAGCCTGAGAGACAAAAAAAGTGGGCATAGAGAGGAAAAAATAGAATAAATGTTTGAAATATTGAAAATCTGAATGTATATGTGTTTGTCAGAGTCAGTATTAAGTTGAGACACCAAAAATAAATCAGTATATGCAAAATCTTAATCAACATCAGTAAAAATTTTAATGATTTTAGTATTCCACAAATGTAAGGGACACATGCTTATTTCCTCACACAATCAATCAGCAGACCAGCTAAGCTTAGCACCAATAGTCTTGCATCTCTAAAGTGCTTTTGGATTTTTCTTGGTTAAAAGCATCTTTCTGAAAAATCTTGTGGTTGTCTGGCAACTACCAAAATGCTTGATTTGATCAAATCAACAGCTGTGTGTCAATTAAGGAGCGACTTCCCTCACAGGGCCTCATTGGGGTGACCCCCTGAAGACCAAGAGCCCATTATCCTCCCTGTCCCCCTCAAGACCCTGAATTCTAATATGAGGACATTACATTTTGGGTTTTCTTTGCCATTATACTTAATATTGCTTAACTTAGACCTTTGAGCCTACTTTGTGGACACTAGTGTCTGTCATATCAATTATTATTATTACTACTACTACTACTAATAATAATAATAATAATAATTCTGCGCTAATAATATTTTTCCTGATATTAAGCACACAGTAGACAACATGATGTCTCCAGCAAAATTGCAACAATAAATACATTTCCTTTCCAATCAAATTAAAACACATCATCCACAACAGTGATTAAATGGTGTGTATTAGGCTAAACCTGCTGAACCAATGTGACAGTGGTTCTCTGTGAGTCTTTTGTGTGGTGGAGACATACCAGTGTGACAGGTGCCTGTGGAGGTGGAGTTGGAACAAGGACAGGGTACACAGGCTTCAGTTGAAGCTGCTCCGTGGCTGCGGTAGAAACCAGGTTTACACTCCTCACAGTTGGAGCCCTGTGTGTTGCCCTCGCAGTTAAGACACACTCCTGGAGGACAAAAGTCACATGATAAGATCATCAATCTGTTAATTTTCTCACTTTCACTAATAATGTTCCCAGAGACCATCCTTAGGTTGGTCTCTAGGAACATATTTTAGTTTTACCATTTGCTCAGTTCCAACTAAATTTGATCATTTCAATGGAAGTGTAAATATATCTGGTGTGAAATCCTCTGAGATAATTTTTCCCTCCTGGACCTCATAAGGTTATCAGCACACACTGCTGTGTTTTATCAGTTGTATAAAAAAAGGCCTTTGGCTTTATAATGACAAGCTCAATCTGAGAAAGACATGAAACTCAACATGTGACATGCAGCAAAAAGACCCACGAAATAATATTTACATTGACTGATGTTCAAAACTCGATTTATTTTTTTATGTACAAACTATACATATGTTCTGTTAACAATAGAACTAATATTAAGTATAAATGAAAATAAAGATGACATGTTAATTTGAAACTGCAGAGGAAGAGGTGTTTTTACCCTTTCCCAGTCTTGCCTGCTGGTTTTCCTCTCAAGCTGTTTAATAAAACACACTGTTTTCTTGACTGAGATGAAACTTAGACATCAATAGTTTAAAACTGTGCTCTGCAAATATTGTTTTTAAAACTCACTGTTGGTGTGTTATTAGTTGTTTTTTTTGTGTCTTAAGTTGCACAGAAACGTTTACTTCTAAGACTGCAGTCATTATCTGTTGTTATTGTAAATAATGGTGAAGTTGTTACCACCATTGTGTTGTTTGCGGTTGAGCCTTTGTACAAGGTGCTTGAGGTGGAGTTGTTGTTGTGCCTCCATAAGCACAGATACATGCTCTTTAGACATGACTAAGTCAGTCTGGAGAAACCTGGCTGAGTCAGACTCCCCCTCCATCCACACAATCACTTGCTGTCAACAGAGGAGACACCGAACAGAGAAATCAGCTCTGCACACTGTCTGAGGGTCACATTGGTGATACTATAAGATATAATAACAATTAATTCAGCATTTATTGTTTCAGATGAGAACTTAAGATCAGTGCAGGAACAATCTGCCCATGTACCTGTCACTTTTTTACTGTATTTGCCAGTGCATTTTGTCAAAGGCCCTGGGAAGGCCAGGGTTAGTCTTTAAAAAGGAACTCTCAGACTCTCAGGCTATAGGAGTCCATCTGTCCCTGCATTATAATGGCAAGACATATGGCTTCTAAGTAACCCCCAAGTACCACCAGACCCCCTTAAACTGTCCACTCCACATTTTCTCCTTCCTTTGGCTGTTACTGGATTTTTTTTAAAGTTTTTAAACCTGAGGAGAATTCCGGAGTACAGACCAGACCAGAGACTGGATTTATGTTATTTTACAGTTTATAAAAAAAAAGTATAGTTTATAGTTTTGTCCTTACAAAGTTAACATACACTGTTGTTGTTCTTGAATAAATATTTGCTTGAGAAAAATTGAAAGGTTTCTTTATTGCCACTGTCTTGTATTAAACATGTAGCTTGTCCATTGCCAACCATTGATGGTTCAGCATTTAGTGCTACCAGGTTGCAATGACTGTATGTTTTACTTGTATTTTCCATGGTATCTTCTCTCTTCCTGCTCTTGTTCTTTCTCCGTCCCTCTACCAGGACCCCCTACTCTCCTTCACTCTCACTGACTCCCCCCCCCCAATCTCTCCCTCTCTCAACCCAACCAGCAGTCGAGGCAGATGGCTAACCTCCCTGAGCCTGGTTCTGCCTGAAGTTTCTCCCTCTTAAAGGAAGATTTCCTTGCCACTGTTGCCAAGTGCTAGCTCTTGGAGGGATATGTTGGGTCTCTTTAACAACTCCGCTCCAACTTTGGCAAGACCTGCTCTATGTGTAAACTAGCAAGAATGCCTGTGTGATATCCAAGATTTGGCAATTTAAAAAACATGTGCAATGTCTGATTTAGAACTTTATTTTGAGTGTTTTACTTCTAATCCTTCACTAGACAATGTTTTTGCCAGCTTATAGACACACAACATTTCAGATAGCTCTTCATGGTTGAAAACTGTTTGTTTGATCAATTACAAACACAAAAGCGTTGCAAATAAATTGTCTTATCTGCATCTACACACCTCACTAAACATGTGTTCTTCATTTCTGAAACCTGATAACCAAAATTTAACATCTCTGTATTAGATATGTTTATAATATATTGAATTATATTATTGTATTTTAAATTCCAGGTATAAGAGATTACAGTAGTTTATTCTTATTTATTTGTCACAAGGTGAATCTACAACTGTACAACTGTAATCTACAAGTCTACAGTTCCTATCAACCCTTTTATTAACCCTGCCAAATTCTTCAGATGGGCTTCTTCAAAGCCATAGTATTGAAGCCATGAAGTAATAGAAACAAAATAGAATTTTTTTTAAGGGGGGTTATTACTCTGACTTTAAGATCAAACTCACTGCAGCATTTCACTTTTTAGGGAAGATCAATTAATAAAAAAAGTTGGACTGTTTGATTGATTGACTGTAATACAAGACATGAAGAAAGTCCCTGTATCAGAGCTGATTTACAGATGGTGTTTGGTGAATTAACAGGCTGTGTGCTTTTATTCAGAGTACATACCAGACTGTGGGTGACAGTAGCTGGTGTGGTTGTGGCACTGGCAGGGCCGGCAGCCAGTACTGCTGAAGTGGAAGAAACCTGGATGACACTCATCACACTTGGGTCCATATACTCCTGTCTTACAAACGCAAATCCCTGAGCTGAAAGATGCAGAAAAAAAAGACAATGCCGATGAAACAGACAAAAAAATACATTTCATTTAAAGAGACCTATGAGCTGAGAAATAAACTGGGCAAATGTGCCTTTACTCTGGAAATATTGTCCCTAAAATGTCTGCTGCTCATGATCAAAGCATAGTTTTGTTCTTTCAAAACCAGCATCAGTAATACTCAAAATAATCTACACAAGTAAAATTTAAGGAGAACATTCCATGATTATTTGCTTAAATGCCATGTGTAAATTCAATTCACTGATGTCAGGTCGATGACCTTATAAATAGCACTATGGCCTCACTATGTTCATCACTTGATACTGTTATCCCTCTGAAGAAAGTAATGAAACCATGGAGGCTGGCTCTCTGTTTCATTCCAGAGAGTTATGGTATAATTCCCAAATTTGGGTTTTGATATTACAGAAAATTGAAAGGGAGTGTACTTCCAACCAAGAAGAATTTCATCAAACCTGGGAAGAAGGCTTAAAAATTCATTAAAAACCCTCAATGCAATGCCAGGAACTCCTGGCATTAATATTTCTATTAATGTTGAATAATACATGAACAACCCCAGGATTTTCTTCCATCAGCACTGTAGCCAAGCTAACAGAGATTCACAGCTAAATTAAACCATTGATTCCTTTAACTCTCAGTAGCAATGGCTTTATGGGCTTCTTTGCAAATAAAATTGTAACATTCAGAGAAAAAAAAAATCATCCCCTCCTGCTTCAGCAGCAGTTTCTGAATCGACTCCAATACCTGTTTTGTATTTGGAATCTTTTCCCCCTTAGCTAGCTGTAGTTTATTTATCAGATAGATTCAAGTGTGTTCATGTTACCATTTGATCTTCCATACACACTAAAGTTAATCATGGAGTTCCACAGGGTTCTGTACAAAGACCAATCCTTTTCAGCCTTTATATGCTGCCATTAGGCAATATTATCTGGAAGCATCGCATCAATTTTCATTTCCACGCAAATGACACCCAGTTATACTTGAAGCCAAATTAAACTAATCTGCTAATCTGACTTCAGGTATGTCTTGAACACATAGAAGTCTGGATTACCTGGAACTTTTAGCTTCTTAATTCAGACAAAATTTAGGGTGCTGCACTTGGCCCTAAGCTCCTTACACAAGCATTATCTGATCATGCAATCACTCTAGATGACATTACCTTGACCTCCAATTCCACTGTAAGGAGTCATTTTTGATCATGACATGTCCTTTGTTCTTAACATAAAACTAGTCTCTAGGATGGCCTTCTCTCACCTTTGCAATATCGTGCTAAATCAGAAACATCCTGTCTCAAGAGGATGCAGAAAAACTAGTCCATGCATTTGTCACCTCTAGATTGGATTACTGTAATTCATTACAATCAGGATGTCCTAACAATTCTCTGAAAGCTTTCAGCTGATTCAGAATGCTGCTGCATGAGAATGAATAGGGAACGAGAAAAAGAGTTCACATTTCTCCTTTGTTAGCTTCTATGCATTGGCTCAATAGAATTTAAAATCCTTCTCTTAATATACAAAGCTCATAATGACCAAGCTCCAACATAGACTATATTGCCAAAAGTATTCGCTCACTTGCCTTAACTTGCATATGAATTTAAGTGACATCCCATTCTTAATCCATAGGGTTTAATATGATGTCGGTCCACCCTTGCAGCTATAACAGCTTCAACTCTTCTGGTAAGGCTTTCCACAAGGTTTAGGGGTGTGTTGATGGGAATTTTTGACCATTCTTCCAGAAGCGCATTTGTGAGGTCACACACCGATGTTGGACGAGAAGGCCTGGCTCTCAGTCTCCGCTCTAATTCATCCCAAAGGTTTTCTATCGGGTTGAGGTCAGGACTCTGTGCAGGCCAGTCAAGTTCATCCACACCAAACTCTCAATTTATCATCAATCCATGTCTTCATGGACCTTGCTTTGTGCACTGGTGCACAGTCATGTTGGAACAGGAAGGGGCCATCCCCAAACTGTTCCCACAAAGTTGGGAGCATGCCATTGTCCAAAGTCTCTTACAAACCATACCATATGGTATGGTATGGTATGGTATATAAGAGACCTAAGTGTTCTGGAAAAATGGGCAAAATGACTTACTGAGAGGACACTTTCTGGACAGTCTATGGTTAAAATAAGCAAAAAGTCCAGAGGTACAATAGGAATCTTTGTTGTAGAAGGGTTAATGTTGGTTCTGATAGAGAGGTGTTAGAATGCACAGTGCATCGCATGTTGTTGCGTATGGGGCTGCTTAACTGCAGACCAGTCAGGATGCCCATGTTGACCCATGTGCACTGCCCAAACTGCCAACAATGGGCATATAAGCATCAGAACTAGACCACGGAGCAATGGAAGAAGGTGGACTGCACTGATGAATTACATTTTCTTTCACTTCACATGGACGGCCAGGTGCATGTGCATTACTTACATGGGTAACACATGGCACCATGATGCACTATGGGACAGAGGCAAGCCAGTGAAAGGAGTGTGCTTTGGGCAAAGTTCCGCTTGGAAATGTTGGGTCCTGCCTTCCATGTTAATGTTGCTTTGACACGTACCACCTACCTAAGCATTGTTGTAGACCATGTACACCCTTTCATGGAAACGGTATTCCCTGATGGCTGTGGCATTTTTCAGCAGGATCATGTGTCATGCCATTCATTCATCTCATTCATCTTCTACCACTTATCCGTTTCCAGGTCGCAGGGGGTGCTGGAGCCAATTCCAGCTCATATTGGGTGAGGACAGGGTACATCGCTTGGCCAACATACAGAGCCAAAGACGAACAACCACTCACACTCACACTCACACTCAGACCTACAGGGAATTTAGAGTCACCAATTAACCTAAACATGCATGTCTTTGGATAGTGGGAGGAAAACTGAGTGCCCAGAGGAAATCCATGCAAGAACGGGGAGAACATGCAAACTCTGCAAAGAAAGGCCCCTGGCCCGAGAACCAAACCCACGACCTTCTTGTTGCTGGGCAAGAGTGCTAACCACTATGCTGCCGTGCTGTCATGTGTCGTGCCACAAAGCTAAAATGGATCAGGAACTGTTTGAGGAGCACAACGAGGAGTTTGAGGTATTGACTTGGCCTCAAAATTGCCCAGATTTAAATTAAATCGAGCATTTGTGAGATATGCTGGACAAACAAGTCCAATCCATGAAGGCCACACTTGCAATTTACAGGACTTAGAGGATCTGCTGCTAACATCCTGGTACCAGATACCACAGCACACCTCCAGGGCTTTAGTGGACGCCATGCCTCCACTGGTCAGGGCTGTTTTGGCAGCAAAAGTGAGACCAGCAAAATATTAGGAAAGTGGTCATAATGTTATGCCTTATCGGTGTAAGTGAAACAATCAGTCATCACCCTGACTGAGTAATTCCACTTTAAAGTGCAACACCTGACAGTCTCATAATATCAGAGAGTCAGGGTATGTTACAAACATAAGAAAATAATCATGTGAACTTGTGGGGATGTGAGGCATGTCTACATAAAACTGAAATCTTATCAGTACAGAGAGCCAACATTAGCACAACTGCATCAGCAACCACCAATTATAGGCTAACAAACAACATTAACAAATGAATCACATTAACTGTATTAACCTATTCGATACTAGTCTCTGACGATTCTGGTGTTAATATTTTGCTCATCTGAGTGTGGGTCTGACTGAAGCTGGGTCTCAAACCATCTTGATACTCTCTGCTCTGTTCTCTGCTCTTCTCTGATTAATTATAAAAACAAGTATGAATCTAAATGTAGCCTGATCGGCCTTCAGACCTAAACAATGGCTTAAACTTAATCAGAGGACAATATCTTCAAAAGAAGTCAAGTAAATCCAGATTTACTGGGATCAATTTCCCTGAGCGTGTGTGTGGGTCTGCAAACAAAAGAGGACTTTGTTACAACTGCACTTAATGCAAATGAAGATGTTTAGTGTGACATGGGCTGAGCTAAGGACATGGCTGAGAGATGGACAATCCTCAGTCTTCAGATGCGCACAACAAAATTAAAAAATTGATTGCATCGTAATACTATAGCAAAATGCCTTTGAATAAATGTTAATAATAAAATTCAGTATGTGACATTACAGATGATCCAACTGAAAGAGTAAAATAACTGTGTAATACCTATTTCATATCTCTACTCATTCTTCTGAAGAGAAAAAGAACTATATAGAGTTAAAGTCATTTTCCAACAAAGAAAGACAAAAAAAAATGTTACTTTTACATGATATTAGAATGTAAAAAATATAGGTTACTAATAATAGATTACTATATCTTCACAAGTACATTCTATGCATGATTAAAACAGTCTTTGAGAAATTAATATGAACAATTCAATGTGAAGCTTAGGAGTCTTTGAACTGTTTTTGTTTTGATAATAAAAAATATTAACTTAAATTATACAAAAACTATATATATTACAATGTATGCTCAGGGACATAGCTCAGTTGTAGAGCAACATGCTTTGCTTGCAGAGGCCATGGATTCAAACCCCAGCCACTGTGCAAACCAGTGGTAGGCTTGTGCCGGTCCCAACCCCAGATAAATGGGGAGAGTTGCAGGCATCAGGCATTAAATCTGTAGCCAAATCAATCGTGCAAGTCACAGAGCTGACTTGCAAAAAAGAGATATATGTTTATCAGTCAGTATAAAAGCCTGGCTCTCTGAGCCATCAATTCTCTCACCATTCGAGGATGACCCCAATTGATCTAAGAGCAGAAATTGTCAGAGGATCCCTCAGAGGCGTTAGAGTTTTCTGAGACTGGCAAAACCCACTGGCCCACTCAAACAGAGCATCTATCATAGAGATGAAGATTCACACCATAAAGGTTGCAGCTGAAGAATGAGGCAAAAAATTGTCACAAAATAAAAAAAGTTAAGCATGCACATCCACTCAAATGTAAGAGTCAGACAGACAAATAAGAAAGAGAGTAGTATTCAAGTCTTACAAGCTGTGCAGACTCAATTTTTGACATATTGTATATATTTAGTTTTCTACGTCAGAGGTTAATTTAAAATAATACACAGATTATTGTCAGATATGTGCCGACATGATAGGCCAGTGACATATTTTAAGTTTCTACATTATTTATCATAACTTAGGCATTTATAGAAACCATTTTTTGCCAGCAGTCCTTTCGTTGTTTGGAAACAGCAACAGTTTTGCCTTAAGCTTCTAGCTGTAATTATGTCCTTAAATTCTTCAAACTTGTTAACAATAATTACTTGCTCTGTGAAGTAAGCTGCTCTGCTAGAAGCCCCACCTGTGGACACTTGACCGTGTGCCATTTGCCGCATGTCCTTCCTTACTCTCTCCCCCATCCAATGTCACATTTCAAGCTGTCTTATCTTATAAAGCCCAAAAGGCCAAAAAGAAAGAAAAAAAAAAAAAGACCTCTTGTGATGAAAAAGAAAATTTATATAAACAGCTACTGACCAACTTTAAATATACATTGTTATAATCTGTAGATTAAATCATCATATAACATTAACCCCTGCCCTCCTAATATTAGCCATTGAAAAACTGATGGATTGATCCATTGTGATCAGCTTGTACACACTATCATTGGTACCAAAGTACAGTGGCAAGAAAAAGTATGTGAACCCTTTGGAATTACCTAGTTATCTGAATTAATTGGTCAAAATGTGATCGGATTTTTTTAAGTCACAAGTATAGACAAACACAATGTGCCGTACCTAATACCACACAAATGATTATGTCAGATGTACATTCTCACTGTAAAAAGTACACTTCTTTGTGTGTTCTTTCTTTGTGTGTCCAAAGACACAAAGACACAAAAGACTTCCTCTACAACTGAACTCATTCTTCCTGACATGAGAAGGAACTGTCAGCTGAAAATAAGTTTTCCATTACAGTCAGTTCTATTGGCTGGAAATATCTTTGGCAATGTCATGTCATCTATATTTGGGTGATGTGTATTTAGCTTCCCACACAAATGCTCCACCAAAAAAACAACAATGGCTCGAAAATTAAGAGGGACTTTTTAGATAGAGCACATCAATACTGAAGGCAGGCACTGATCCAGATAATCTTAACCATTCAGGATGAGCTAAGTGTGATCATGGTCTTACACACACTTGAGAGGCTGACTGCACTAAAGGTTTCAGCGTGTTCAAACAAAGTAGGTCCATCTCACTGTAGCCAGTGTGAAGGTGAAAACATAAGGAGGATCTAAGGCTGTCAGAATGCCTTAGATTCACTCCCACATTTCAACAATCACATATAGGAGTAATGTTCATGTGTGCATGTTCAGTGTTGCATGTTCATTTGTCATTTGTCATTGTGTCATGCCCATCAGATGGCTTCATCTACCCATTATGCACCTCTTTGGCAGGATCAGACCCCATTTGCTGAATTTTTGACCACAAGCATGGCTGTGGAGATAGGAGGCAATTTCTCACCAACTATCAGATGGATCAAGCAGGGGTCCATGGTCCCATAGGAAGACTTCTTTACTTGTACTAGTAGAGAAGTCATTCATATTTTGGCTTTGAATGAAACATCTTGCCAACTGCACAAACTCACTTTCCAGACTTATCAACCATCAAACCTGTGGTTCTTTAGTTTACAAATAAATTGGTTTTTTTCTGACATCTATAATCACAAGTTTCAGATGGTCTTTCTACTAAATGGCAAATGTTAGCATACCAGACTAATATAGTAAAAATGGCAAACATTATACCTTGAACACCAGCATGTTTGCAACGCTTAGATCTGCTGCAGTACACCCTCACATGGATGCCAACACTATTTGCTTCCCTGCAACAGAATAACTAAATTCAAGTGAGGCACTAACTGGCTCCATCTTCATTCAATACTTAATGGGAAACACAACTAAAGTAGCAGACTGGTGGGGGTGGGGTAATCTGTTTGGTGATTAGCTCCTAAGGAGGGCTAGGCTAACAGGGTTAGCAGCAGTGAGGCTTAGGCTGTCTGAGAAGGATTGTGTCAGGTGTGTTACTGTGTAAAAGCTTAAAACTTTGCAGCAGCCCATCTTCCCACCACCCCCTTCGTTTACATTCCATTGCGCTCTAGACACAGCAGTCCACATGAGGCTAACAATCTGTGTTTCCACTGTAGGACTATACGCATTTTTATTTACTCTTATGTAAGTGCTATAAGGTACACTTTGTAACATCTCAAAACAAATCCTCCTCACATAGTAGACATGGATGTAGCAGCATTCCTGTTCAGGGGCAGAAAAAAAAGCTGCTCTTCTTACAGCACTCCTCACCCTCTTATGCAGCCTGTGGGTACAGGCATAGCTCATGTCATGTCTGTGTTTTCTGTCTTTAAATTTGAGGAGTAAGCAAGGTCTGGACATTTAGCTGCCTCCACAGATGCCCGAAGAATGACCCTGCTATACTATGGTCAATAGTGTTTACGAGATAACCACAAAGTCATAGCTCTTCTCTAGAAAGCATACGTCTTCCAGATTCCCAATGTAGCTCCTTCAGGGAAAAATTAATAATAATATATTTCCAGGAGTGCGGTCCCTACCGTTATAGCATCGAGCACTAGCATTTAATGAACAAGAAAAACAAAAAACAAAGCAATGGCTCTGCAGAAAAAAGCATACCATTGGAATGCTAAAAAGTTGTTGAAGAAAAGGAGGTGGTCTTGTTGCATGAGGTCATAGCATGACTGACACACAAATGGGTTATCCTCATTTCATCACGTCGTTTCTGAGCGAATCTTCTCTTTGACTTAAGAAAGCTGTAAGTGCAAATGGCTTCAACACAATCCAACAACAAGATGGTCCAAAAATAAAGTTTCTGGGTTTTTTTTTCTAGAATTAGTTTTGCCAGACTTTGCAGTTTTCACTCTGATTAACTCTATTTTTCAGGCTTTTTGCCTGCTAAAGCCCTCTCTGACAAGGTGTCTCTAATATGTGGAGCCCTGCAGGTAAATGCTCAATCACAGCAAGTTTCAAACTGCAGTAATAAAACACAAACAGTTAGGGAAAAGCAGTTAAGACGCTCTCGAGCTGAGGGTCAGCTAATCCAATGGTGATATAAAAATGCTGTTTCAGGCAGCTTTGACCACTGTGATGGGTCGAAATCAAGTCTACATGATGATGAATGAATGTGATTAAGAAACATTTTCCAGTCAAATACAACACATGAACAAAAGGTGTCTTCAATGGCATTCTTACAACAAAAACTTGGCTGCCAGAGGAAGAGGAAGGAGTTGGGAAAGCAACCTGACCTGTCACAGAGGAGGTTTACTGCACCGAATGAGTCGCAAGCGCAGGGCAGGCAGCCGCTGGTGCCATTGGTGAAGAACCTTTCCTCGCAGTCCTCGCATTGCAAACCAGCGTAGCCTGACATGCATGAACATTGACCGGTGCCGTGGTCACACTCATCCGGATCAAGAATCCCCTCACCACCACTGCTGCAGTTACAAAGGCTCTCTGTGAGAAGGGATGATGGCATTGGAAAAAAAGGAGAGAGATGGGACATATTGAATGAGACATATAGTGATATAACTATACCAGTATGAATAATAAATTATTAAATTTTATCATATTCCCTTTATGATGTTATTGTGGGGGTATGTTTACTCACCCTTTATGACCAGTAAATAATTTCAAAGTAAAACTCACCTCTAGTGATTTTAATTTGAAAAAAAAAAACAAAAACAAAACAACAACAACAACAACAACAAAAAAACGAAGTACAAAAGGTTCATCAAAACCAACTAATAAAAGTCTTGATGCACAAAATCTAAAACACACCAGGGTTTTGTTTTGTAATCTCTATATCATATAAATTTACTATAATAAATTAAATAATAATAATAAATTAAATGTTTTATCAATTAAAATACAGCCTTAGACAGAGTTGCTGATAATGGAAATAATTTCAGTCTACGATGGTCCTAATGAGTTGCAGGACCATTGTGTTTGACCAGGCTGTTATGAAAAAAAAAAAGCCTATCACAGGGTTAAAAACTCAAAACATCATGAGTAGCTGGGCCTTTCAACGACCTTTCCCTCAACATCAGCATCTTTAACACATTTAACTGGTGTTTCTTGAAGGTCCTGGTCTTCAGCAAAAAAGGTGAATAATTTATTTTCACTATAGTTCCATTCATGGTTAACACAATAAATGCAATCTAATAAAACTTAAAGAAGCACAAATCAATTCACGTAGGGGTCAGGGTCTAATCTTGCGACAGTTTAGGATCCTGACGGCAACAAGGATTAAACGATAACATATATGTACATAAAAATGCATACGTAATGTGTTAGGGAGGTGTAAGGAGTGAAATCTATGCACCTATTTTGCAGGCAGAATTTGGGATTAAACAGGTTAAAGTGAAAAAGTTTGAAAAAGACTATATTTAACAACGTGGTGATGAGGCTTACTGCTACTAGCCCACAAAATTGTATAAGATTGCATGACATGTTACAATATGAAGAATATTTTAATTGTATACATTTTAAATTAGACCGCAGAGTGATATGGTGGCTAGCAGAGTCACCTCACAACAAGAGGTTTGACAGTCCAAAGACATACACACATCAGACAGGCAACTCTAAATTGCCTGCAGATCTGAATGCAAGCCTTAGTGGTTGTTCGTCTCTATATAACAGCACTGTGATGACTGGTGACCTGCTGAGCTTTCTGCACATGGTTTCATTGTGCAACAGAAATACAGAAAATCTGCCTTGAATAGCTGCTGTTGACACAGGTAAGTGACATGATCCAGTGGCATGACTTCACGTTTACACCAGTCCCTGTAAATGATTTCCCTTTAATTGAGTCATATGTTCAGGATTAATTCGAGACATTGCATGTAGTGGTGAAGTTACCCTCTGCCAGTTAATACACACCTTTACCTTTCAATCTGTACAAATACATGCAGTCATACTTTGTGTCTGCAAATGGAGAAGCCACTGCTGAGGTGGTACGCATCAATAAAAACTTAGAGACTACAGACTGCAGCACTGCTGCCAAAAACTGGAGCTATGACATTGCACAATCTTTTCCTGGCTTATATGACCATACAAAGATACAATAACCCTTGGAGTTATGCTGTACGACAAGCCCTGCAATAAAACCCATTTAATGCTTCCTTGTGAATTCACAGCTGTCTTATCTAGTTCAACCAAGGAATCTGCCCAGTACAGCGTGCTAAAGGAACAGCACAGCTGCTGATACAGTTCTCTTTACCTGATTTCACCAAACCCGAAACTCATATTAGAATCAAAATATATTATTAATCTCCAGGGGAAATTTGGTTCATTACAGGTGGTCCACCAAATTAGAAATATAACTAAAAAGTAAGTAGAAAATTAAGAGTTACAGTATAAATAGAATGTTACAATAAAATGTATTGAGTACAAATTAATATCAAAGAATTCACCCTTTTAAATCTTGAGTCCGTGTGTGTGTGTGTGCTGTAGATTTTATGTTCAAGCTCATGAAACTTAAACAAACTGAATGATGTAATAATTGGCATGACGATGACCCTGAAGAGTATAGAGCGGCTATCTAATATTTATTTGATCTTAGGTTAGGTGTGGCAAGTGATGACTACAGGCCTGGCCATATGTTACAGCAGTCAGACAACGAAAAGAGGCAGATATGGAATCAAAACTGAATTGCAATGTATTCTTGCCTTGGCATCCCACTCATATCATGTTCCTCTCACTGTTACTGGCACTTTTATGTAAAAAAAAAAAGACCTACATTGATGCACACCTGTGAAGAATAGTGTCAGACTCTTTACCACTGCATTGATCGACTGATTGACTTCTGATCACACCTCAGATTCAAGATCCAGCCACACACATATACTGCAGTTCATTCTTAAGGACTGGTGTGGGTTAGGGCCCCTGTGCACTGATCTGTGAAACCTCATACCAGGTATGATGTAGAAACTGAGGCAAAGTTCACCTTCTTCCTATCTCTGTCTGGTATTAAGTGGTGTGACTGCATGGCTGGAATGCAGATTCTGTCACTAAAGGCTGTTGAGAACAAGTCACATCTCCAAACTCTTCTCTTTCTTGAGACAATTACGCTACATTCTATTTTGTTTCAGGCTTCAAACCACATGACCAGCTTTCAGTAATGAGAAATATTTCATACATGAGGATAAAATGAAGCATATTTCATAGTGTATCTGTCTGCAAACGGTTGCTCTGCCAGGGATTGTATGCTGTAGTGTAGCAAGGTGTTAACCCAGGCAACACCTTTGATGATATGATATTGTCATGTGAGTGTTATTTACAGCACTGAAGAGCGCTCAGGTAAAGCTCTGATTCTGATCTCACACTGACTAACTGAAATGCTAAACATGCGGCTATTCAACTAAGTACTGGCACAAAGGCTGAAGGGAGGGCTACAACTAAAGTTTTTCCATTCATTTATTTTGTTATTCATCTCGTTGCTGTTTTCCCTGTTCATCATTAATGTGAAAAATTCATAAAAATGCACATTACAGTTTCCTAAAACATGACGTGATCTTTCATCTGATCAACAGTACCAATACCAAACACATTCTCTGGACATGATCAATAGATCATTTTCATTTAAACAATGATCAAAAATTGTTTCAGTTAAATAACAACATCATCTCAATTGACTTTAGCAAGATAACATAAAATAATCTTGGATGATTGGACTATGAATGGATCTGCTATAAATATTTTACTGATTGTTGTGACATTGAAACAAATATGTGAGCGAAATAGCGTTAAAAGAGTAAAGAAAGGTAAATGCATTTTTGCACACTCTGGAACAGCTGTTCAGTATCTGCTGTGACTAAAACTAAGGTAAGTGCCGATTAGTAAGAGGTTTGTGTGAGGTTATAAATGGGACTCAAACTGGATTCATGAGCTTTCAACACATGAAACAGAACATGAGGATCATCCTGGACCATACAGAACCTGAGGAACTTCTCACCCAACCCAGTAAAACATGAGCCCTCCAGTCTGGCTCTGATATTAGAATAAGAAGCTCTGTCATTCTTCTTATAAATGTGACAAGGTTTACACAGCATAGTTTCAACTTACCCTCTCATTTCTGTAGAACTAAACTGCTGTTCATAGGGTTACACAGTTAGGACAGTTATTTTGAGTAAAAACTAGCCCCAACGTCCCAAAAACTAATGGAGAAAGAAGTTAATTACCACTTGCTCAAATCTAAATACTGTGATTTTTAATTTTAATGGAAGTAATGAAACTGAAAATGGGTGGTTTATAATTTAGCTCAATTATTAGAGTTGCAGCTATCAATTATTTCTGTAATCCATTAATCTATCAATTACTTTCTTGGATTCAATTAAACAATTATTTGAATGGGATTCAATTCAGAAAAATATGAAAAAGACATGTTTGTAAATGACAAACAACTTTATCCTTTATTCTAGAACCAGCTGACAACAACCACAAAAAGTATAAAAGTAAAGCAATATACACTACCAGTCAAAGGTTTGGACACAGTTTCTCATTCAAATTAATAGGAAAGTGTGTCCAAACTTTTGACTGGTAGTGTATAAAAAAAATCTATACAGAAATAACAACAACCATAACAACAGTATAAAAGTATATCCAAAAATATCTATATAGGATTAATGCAGACTGGGTGTTTGTGCTGCAAATGCTGCATGATTGAAGTCATGCTCTTGTGATAAACAAGTTCTGTACCACGGTGGATGAATTGTACTGCATTTTATCTATTTATTTTTTAATTTTAAAGTGTTCCCGCAGTCCCGCACAGGAGTGCCAACGGAAATCTAGAACCATTTGCCATCTCATCAAACCCCCAATGTGAATGATGTCCTGTTTCTCAACTGACTTTTCAGGTATCAGTTTCTTTCTGTGGGTGACTTTCAAAAGTTAAATTCAAATTATCTGCTTTTTAGTTACATACAATGAGCATCAGATGGTTGTTAAAGCCAATTCAGATGGAATTTTACATGAGTTCTTATGAACTATGTAAGGAGAAAGATTTATACCATCAGTTTCTATCATTGAGATCCATATCAAAAGTCATAGTAAAAATAAAATAATTTATTTTATCGAAAATGTAAAAATTGTTTTACTTTTCTTGTTTACAAATTAGCCATTCCTGAAACAAAATAAGTATTAGATAAATCTTAGAATTTGTTTCCTATATTTCAAGATTTTGTACCAAATGTGACAACAAATGTGACACGTGTAACATTTATTTTATTAATGTCTTTCTGGGGAACTTCTGGGAAACTATTGTAGGAAAACAAAAATACAGATGACATTCAGTGTAATCAATTAATAATAACACATTTTTTAGAAGTTAATATACAGCATTCTGTTTGAGATGTTCGTTAAGACATCAGACAGCGTGAATGTGAAAAGTGCAACACTCTGCTGACTAACTGTGTAACATCATTAGTCATTTACTCACTCAGTCACTCACTGGACGTAGTTCTGGACCATAAAAACATCCAGGTTAGGATTCAAGCTTTAATGAATCAGTCAATGGACATTTTAACTTTACTGAGTAATGAACCGCGGTCCTTCTTTCTTCCAAAGTCATTTAAATGAAATGAAATAGAATCTGACATGTTTTAACCGCAACCAAATAACAGGTAGTTTCATCGTATTCATCGGCATGGAGAACAAAGGGTCAATACAACAAGCATGACTGAACTGGGCCAATATCAATCTCTGTATGAAATAACCATTTTTTGGGTTCTCATTCAAAGGGTCCTTACTTTGTCTGGGAGGATGCATGGGTATTTTGATGGACTAACTACATGTAAGACAATTTTTCCTTTTATATCTCAGAGAGTTGAAAAATGAACAAGATCATTCTCCTCCTTTACTCATGCTCATTCTCACATGTACACTTGCACGTACGCACACAAACCCACAAAGCCCTTTAACTTCACTTCAGAACCATTTTGGACAGGAGTCATGAACCTTAAGCTGTTGTGCTAGCTGGAAAACAACACATCCACATGGGATAAATGAGATGTGAGAGGAGGGGCCCCGCTGTCATTGCTCATTCATGGCTTAGCACTGCCTGGCCATTTTGGTTAGATGGCCTTGTTCATTTAATACCATGCAAACAACAACAGACGATGGAGCAGCTCTTTAAGCACCTCCCTTGCATTTTCCTGCCAAAATAACATACATCATTTTTAATCTGTCGCCAATAACTGTGTTCACTATGAATTCAGTGAACAACAACAGGCTCGACCTTAAACCCCCAAAACAGCCCCCCTTCTCCAGCCCTCTAATGTGTGGCACCCTCATCCTGGAATAAAAGCCTCTGGTATAGAATACAGTCCACAGATTTAGATCCACACAAAGCCAATTGTTCACGATACATACATAGTTATTATTATTAATCATATTTTCATTACGATTTTGATTTGCGGATGAAGTGAAAGGATACACACCAGGCAACCTGAGGGTCTGTCCATTGTTGCAGACTAGCTTTTTCGGCCGCTCTCTGCGTCAAAAACCACAGAGCGATCATCGAGCTGCCTTGTCACTACGGGAGTCTTGTTTTTTTTTTCCTGATCGTGTTATAAATGTGACGAAAAAAAAAACCCAAAACAAAAACACACACACACACAAAAACCAAACAGACAAAACACTATGCGGCCAAGTTCCCCCTTCCGTATTTTGTTTTCCGGATTACAAGCTGAAACATAGGGATGAATGGTGACTATTTGTTTCTCAGATACTCACCTTGACTATTCTCTATGGAGGTAACAGATGTTCCAATATTATCTGCAGCCCATGCGTCGTTTGTGGTGCGCTGGGAAACCATGGACACCACGGTCTGCAGCATTTTCTCCGGGGCAAAGAGGGACGATTGTGCATCGGTGGATCTTTTGCTTGCACCGGTTAATCTAAAGACCGGCGCCATTATTTGTTCTTTAGAGGTTGCAATTGTACCAGTAATGGCAGCGCTGGTTGTGGTGGTGGAGTCCGTTGTAGAAGGCTGAAATGTGGTTTTAGATACGGGGTTTACAGTGGCGGTAGAATCAGTAGAAACAATGGCAGGCCGCGGTGTGAGTCCGGTTAGAGGCCCGAGAGCGTACCTCCTCTCGGCTGATGTACGAGGCATGTCGGTTTGGACGCTATCCCAGGTGTCAGGGGCTGAGCCGGGCTTCCTGGAGAATCGCGACGCATCGTAGGAGCTGATGCGCGGTGCAGCTTCAAAAAATCCAACATATACACACAAAATAAATATGAGGACTGGAGATATGTACATCATTAAAGACGTTAACCTCATATTCAGTTTCAGCTCTCCATGTAAGCCGCAGTAACGGTCTCTCTCAGACCTTTCTCTGAATGGATGCGTATTCCACCATTGATGTCCCCAGGCGGCGTACACTGCTGATTGTTGCCCTATGAACCACAGTCAACATTTCACCTGCTCCGCAACCTACCATCAACCCACTCGAGATTGGCGTACGTTTTAGCCATTGGGAGGAATGGGGGAGGAGCGGGAGGGGGGTGGGGTTGTTCAAAGGCGTTGGCTCATTGGCTGGTTGAATGTCGTGGTAACGCCCCGTGGAGACTTGGGTAATAAAAATTATAAAACGTTCCTCTGAAAACTACAAAAGCACAACTGCTACCATTGAAGACAATGGATGTTTAAAATTTGAATAGAGTGATGCTGACAGCATAGGCACGTTTAGCCCAGTTATAACAGCAATTTAACAGTAATCAGTAATTTAACAAAACGGGGCTTAACGCCCTGGTCGTGCCCACCCATGGGGTTAGGCATGGGGTAGGTTAACCTAGGGTTAACTTAACCCTACCCATATTTATAATAAATTTATAATAAAGCGCATTGCATTCAGGTTTAGATGGTTTCTGCCGATTGGGCACCACCCTCTGACACGCCCACCAAATGACAAAAAAGTGAAAGTGAAAATTGAATGCCTGAAAGTGCATATTACCAAATTAAACACAACAACAACAACAACAACTAAAATCGATTAAAGCTTAACTTGATCATTGGACAAGTGTAATCAAATTAGTAATGATAGAAAATTGTTCGCAGGAGATTGAGAATATGTTTGGACCAAAATGTTTATTTGTTCCTTTTTTGTTGACTTTACCTTTTGAAATATTTTTAATGTTATTGTTATCATATTTATTATTTGATTTAATTTAATTGTTACTCTTTTTAATGCCTCCTCTTCCTCCCTTCAAAACTTCTACAAGTGCTTGTACTTAAGTGAACAAATAGAAAGCCTTTAACACAGCAAAACAGCCTTTCATTACATGTATTAACTTTTAAAATAATTTTGGTGTAGTGATTTTTTTAAACTGGCATTACAAACATGTGACTGCAACAGTTAAAAGGCTTAAATAATGTTAAACCTTCTTTGTGATTTTTGTTTATTTTAGTCCTGATGCTAATGGCCTTAGTACATAATGACTCCTCTTAAAACATTAAAATTTCAGCAGAAAAAAAATAAATGTTGTTTGTTCTTTCAATAAACATTAAATAATGCAACTGCTTCCCACTTAAAGATAGCAGTAAATTAAACAACAGAATATATCTGATATCTGGGCCACAGAGATGTGGACCACCTTTATTTTTGCAAAGTGCCAAATTGTATCTACATTACAGTAAATATGAATGTATTCTGGACTACTTTATTACAATGTGACAAACAACAATGTCCACTTCAAGGCAGTGGTAATAAACTCAACTACAGTTTTGAGTTTTAACCCTTTAACACACAGCCCCCACAGTCCAAGACGTTTAAAAATATTCAATATTATAAGGAAGATCCTGTGCCATTGTAAGCGAAAGCCTGGAAACATTTTTGTCATATAGATGTTGACTGGTCAGATTTTATTTTTACATTTCTGACTTTTGGCTTACAGTAAATCAATTATCCTGGTAAGAGCAATGGCTCCAGACTTTAACACAGACACTTGTCCTTAAAACTTGGATAGTAACCACTTTTTGAAGACCCACATGCTCTGCATCAGGCATTCATTCTGGACTGTCTCATGACATCCTCTCTGCAGCCAAAAACACAGTTGATGCAGTGTTGAGCACAATGCTCATACAGAGATAAACTCAAATTAACAACATATTACGATTAAACCAGTAGAAACCAGTGCTTTGAAATATAGTCACTTTTTAAAATCAATGTGGTATCACAGTGAAGGAAACAGACTAATTTTACCACCATCATTGTTTATTTCACCTCTGTCAACTTGCAACCCAAATACAATGATGCCTTCATCCATTCAATTAGTCTTCACTGACCACTCTAAGAAGTAGAAGAAACAACTAACAATCAACTGACAGCTTTAATATATGTATGAAAAGCTCAATGACTTAGTATCTGGTTGCTGTCAACTATCAGATTATAAGTCTTTAAATTTTGATCTATGTTGTACAATGATGTGTTGATTGTCTGATTGCTTCAGTGTAGGCAACTGAATTGTAAGTCAATAGAGGTGAAGGGCTAAATCAAAATGTCCTGCCTCACAGACTTCCACAGTTACTCAACAACTTTATTTAATCGATATTCAGTTCACATTATCATAAAATGAGGATCAGCAAAGAATGCATAATACTGCAAATTCATAAATTGAAAATAAAGAACTCCCCCATGATGCCAGCTGGGATTGGCTCCATCGTCCCTTCAACCCTGACGGTCATGCGGTTGAAAATGAAATGTAAAAAAAAAAAAATCAATTCACAATGGGCAAATTACACCATTAAACAATGTGTAAAGGGTAAAACAGACAACGTAAACAAAGGCTGCAATTACTTTTTAAACTATTTTGGCAGCAAATAGTCATGTACAACTGGTAAATTGGTATGAAATAATGGATGCCACACTTTAAAGAACCTGTAATTAGACATATTCACAGCAACTCACATGCTTAAGGAGTGATCCTAGTAAGTTCATGAAGACTGAGTCTGCAGACTTTGCCTGCATGAATTAAACAAACTTCACCACACTGTAACATACAAGTCACTGTTATTACCTCGGTCTGCCTGGAGGTATAAAAATGGTAAACAAACTCCACATGGAAAAGAAATATGAACAGTTCACGTTAATAGAACATTACAATGTTTGCAACTATTTTCTTCACAAACAAGAAGAGAAGGGAGGAAATGTAAAATTTAATACAATGTCTCAAACTCAATATAGTATGAAACTAGCTGTCCTCAAGGTGTCACAAAGGGCTGTCTCATTTCTTGAGCCCCAGCAGTTTCTCAAACTCAATCACTTACCAGTAGACATAGGTTTGGCCTAGGATGGTTCAGGTCACAGGAGGGATTGGGCCTAAGAAAAACTTTTACACAGTGATAATTTTTTAACTATAAAAACAAGGGTTTCTTCTCAGGGCCGCAAAGCGGTTAGTCCTGTTGCCTTCTGTGCAGAGTTTGCATGTTCTCCCCGTGCCTGCGTGGGTTTGTCTCGCAAAAGTAATTAGTAAGTTAAAAAATGTCCTTGAAGTTGATAATTTCCCCGTTTCAAATCTGTGGTTTTAACAGTATAAAATCGGTGCGGACTTGGATTGGGTGGAGCTTGTGTGTGCACGGACTCAGTGATTCAAGTTACTCAAAATCAGTGTTGGATCATAGTATTCTACTGGCTGCATGAGATACACCCCTTGGTTTTTCATTTTAAATCTCCAAATATTTTTTTATTAATTTATTTATGTAAATACTATCATTTTAGCTCAATACCTTCCAGGTCATGTGATCAATTGACTCAAAATCAGTGTGGGAACATGTTACTACAGAGGGTGCATGAAATACACCTGTTGTTTTCCTCACATTTTCTAATCATTCATAATTTTTATATAGAAATATTAGCATTTTAGCTGAATATCTATTCGGTCATTTGATATAATACATCAAAAACAGTGTTGGAACATATTGATACGTCTGTTTTTATTTCCTTTAAACACAGTGTCTCTGCTTTAAATATCCTACTTTTTTATTTTGAAAACAGGAAGTTGATACACGCTGTACCCGTCTTCTGTCTCCGTGTATTTAATGTAAAGTCTGTAATACGGGTACACTGGAAATGTTGGAGTGGCTGGCTCGGAGTGTCGAATATCCAACTTAAAACTAACTTCACCGCAGTTCCAGCAGCCCTGTGACCCGGAGACGGATTAGCAGTAAAAGATGAATGAATGAATGAAAAGTCCAACGTACAAATACCAGTGACTTGTAACTTTTCAGTAGTTGTAAACACATAAAGTTGTATTTGTATTTGTTAGGCATTAGGTGGCAGTAGAGGATAAATTCGAATGATGCGAAGGACTCCACAACACATAGTCACAACAATTTAGAATTTAGTCAAAGAAATAAAGAACATTATTACATTACATAAATGATAGAAGGTAATGTAGCAAAAGCATCGGAAGGGAGGCGAAAAGACGGTGGTTTTACAGAGTTTAATGACCAGTGGGAGAAGTTTGATATACAGTAAGTCATATAATAGTTGAAGCAATAATTTCAAGACTCCAGGAGATATTGACCATAGACCTTACAGACTGAACTAAATGATATGCGTTTCCATAGAGCTGTCACAACGCAGAAACACATCACAGGCTACTAAAGGTAGGAAGAAAAAGTTGAGTATATTTGCCTCGTTACAAAACATACGAATATGTTCAACAGTACAACTTGATTTAATAGATACTTTACAAATTTCATGTAATGTATCTTTGATAGTATTGGATAGTCTTTTTTAGAGCGTCCATAGAGCTGTTTTTTGTTTCGTTGTGTGTGTGTGTGTGTGTGTGTTTGTTTTTTTCTTTTTATACGTGAATATTGAACCATCTAATCCACGCTCCATACTTTGCATTACCTTGTACCTTGTTACGTTTGTAATGGTTTACACAAGATCAATAAATCTTAACATTAAATACCGCACGATGAAGTACCCAGTTTTGTTGGTTTAGGGTTTTACATGCCCTGACAATATTGCACAATGGTTTTAATATACTAAGAGAGTCCTGCTGCTTATGCCAGACAACTGTTTATTGACTCCCTCTGAACAAGCACAAACGCAACAGATATTTATATTTTCCTTTATCTGTGAACCTGGTGAACAAACAACTGCAGCTCTACAACAAAATTTCATGTAAGGCATGGTGTGTTTTTTAATTGTGGTTTCTTCTTTTTTCATTGTTGTTTGTTTGCTTTTGTTTTGTTTTTTTTTTATATATATATTTTGAACTTCATTTTTGTATTTCATTATATTTCTGATTGAACCAGCAGCTCCAAGACGATCTAAGATGTCTTGTAATCCATGACAACTCTCCTACGGGACACAATAAACAGAACCTTTAGCTCCGAACTGTGGTTGCCAAGCGGCTAAATTGGAATACAGAAATTGCCAGGAACGTCAAACATCATCACACTGAAAAATCACACGACGCACGAAAGAAACTGTTGGAAGATTAATGATGGTGACGTTAAAATCAAGCGACTCTCGTGGAAGTCGTTTTTTTGCCATTAGTTTCTTAGCTCTGCTTAGCTTAAAAACGAGGAGGTGGTGTTCAACATTATCTTGATAGACAAAATTACCATGAACTTTTTCATAGGTCTTACTTTTGTCGTAAGAAGAAAAGTTTTTTGTCGACATAACCAGGACGAGGCTAACTTCCGTGTTTGGCAGCAAAAACGTCATTTCTGCAGCAGTCCTTAGCGTATGACAAGTCTCTAGGCACAATGGCGCCTCTAGATCTGGATAAATATGCAGAGATTGCAAAACAGTGTAAATACCTTCCAGAAAATGACCTGAAGGTAAATGTGGCCTTAAAGAAACATATTTGATGAATCTGCGTGATCAGATTTTGGTAGTAACCTTAGCTCACTGCTGTTATATGCTGTAACAGTGTAACTCGCTAGCGTTAGCTTCAGCTAACATTTGTTTCAGCTAGCTAGATTGCTGATTTCACCTTTTGGCTCGATGATCGAACCCGTTAAATAAATAGTTCGTTTTGCCGCAGCCCGATACAAGTCCACTTATCCTTTCTCCGAAGCAGCTATAAGGACGAGCTGCTTTATGTCATCATCTGCCTCTGATGGAGTTATGTCGTTGCTTGCTGTTGCTGACTGTGACATTAAGTCAACAGCTGATTGTTATCAGTGTGCATTTCACGCCAATCCTCCTGATCCTGATTTGATTACGAATCATACACGGCAGCTAACAAACGTAGCTCCGAGAGTCGTGGGATAACGTACTGGCCTCATATAATTGTATAATATCTTGAGGGTGCCGGAAACTTTTCAGATAATATGTGATGACTCTTATGAGTGAGCAGGTTGATAATAACTTAAAGAGTGTGAATGGAATTCAGCGCTGCAGCTAGTATTTCAACAATAAAGGCAAGAGAGTCAATGTGACATCATAGTTACAGTAAATTTTAACTGAGGACCATGTACACATCCCAGTAGAATACTCCGCAGTCATTAGAAAATTATTACGCTATTACATGGACAGTGGGTTTGACCACGTCTATCTTTGAAATTGTTATGATCTCACCTACTCTCATGTAAACGTTTGTAATTGCATCCTTTGGTGATAACATGGTTACAGAATCTACCAATACCTGTCAATCAGATGAATTGCTTTTGTTTTACCTGGGGCAGTGTTTCAGACGGCTACATACTCAATGCTAATGTGTACCTGATCATACTGACCAGATGTTTTTATTGTATTACACTCTAGTAGATCCATATATAGGGCAGCACGGTGGCTCAGGTACTGTCACTCAGTGGCTGGCTACCATCTTGTTACAATTACCCACAATTTCCTGATCTTTTTCTAAGCATTTTCTGTGTCCATGCTTCATGTACATAAAGGGCCTTCCTGTGCCTGACTGTAATATATATACACTACCAGTCAAAAGTTTTTGACACACTTTCTCATTCAAATGAATAGGAAAGTGTGTCCAAACTTTTGACTGGTAGTGTATATTATCAACCCAGTACTTTTGGACTGTTACTGAAATTGATACATGGCCACAAAACAAGTCTTACACTCAGTGCTGGTCACATTTGTATGAACACATTGTATAAGCTCTGCAGTGAGGTTTGTTCCGTAGGGTGTCTTTAGTTTTGGTGTCACTGAACAGATCCCACAATGAACTTAATCATGTTTTAAAAACGTAAATATGTATACCTTGGTTGTGGATGTTGCCTCATTTCAAAGCACTGAATACTGTTGGCGATTGATGGCTGAACCTTTCATTTTCATCCACACAGAGATTATGTGACTATGTTTGCGATCTTCTCCTGGAGGAGTCAAATGTTCAGCCTGTATCTACTCCGGTAACAGTATGTGGGGACATACATGGACAGGTAAAAAAATAAATAAATAAAAAAATTCAACATAAAAAAATAACAACATTGTTATCACAGTGTATAAAAGCTGATGTATATCCTTGTGTTTTAGTTCTATGATCTCTGTGAACTCTTCCGAACTGGAGGCCAGGTTCCAGACACTAATTACATATTTATGGTTTGTATATTTAAATTAATTTGTCTTTGGCGTTTTTTTAACTGCTGGGCAAAATCTTGGTACTACTCTTATGTCCTCCACAGGGTGACTTTGTTGACCGGGGATACTACAGTTTAGAGACGTTCACCTATCTGCTGGTCCTTAAAGCTAAATGGCCTGACCGCATCACACTCCTGCGTGGAAACCATGAGAGCAGACAGATCACACAAGTTTATGGCTTTTATGGTGATGTGATTCATGTAGGATGGGGATCAGACTTCGTTATCACTAACACACACTTTCACTTGAAATAAGTAAGGGTTTTTTCTGTTTTTTTTACAGATGAGTGCCAGACTAAGTATGGGAATGCAAATGCATGGCGTTATTGCACCAAAGTGTTCGACATGTTAACAGTTGCAGCTGTGAGTATTGAAATGTTAAGCGTGAATTAGCTCATATCAAGCAAGATGATGATGTGAGCTGTAAAATGTTTGTCCCTTGTGTTGAAAACCTTGAATTAGGCTTATGTTTAGTCATTTGTAGTATGTGATATAGCACATACAGCATCTGAGCTGCACAAGCTGAAAAGAATGAACCACCTTTACCTGCTGCTTGGCTTTTAACACAAATAATGTTTATTTAGGTTAAATATTGTGTAAAGTCACTTGGTTTCTGGCTTTGCCTGTATAGATAAATCTGCATATACATGGAAATGTAGTCTCTGTTTTATTTTGATATTCACCTGTTCATAACTTTAATATTTTTCTTTTTTGTATATTCACCTGCACCTTTGTCCGAAACCAACATGCCAAACATTGTGTCTACCTTCGATATGCAATGGTCCTTTTTATGTTTCGGCAGTTCAACTATAAATTACTGATATATTTCTCAGATTTTCATTTTGTCTCTGGTTTTGCATTGTATCCCGTCAGTTTGGTTTAAGAACATCTCACATTATTTTGCCACAATCAATATGTAATGTTGCTAATACCTCCATTATTCTTAGCTAACACAGTGTCACTCACTGGTCATTTGCCAGATTAAGCTAGATGTAAAAAATTTATATTGTTTATAATATTTGACCACATCTCTTACCTCATTAATGGTCATATTACTGTAAGACGTCATTGTGTTATCATTAAATCAAGCAACTGACTGATACTTTCTCAAGAAATAATTTCTTAGAAGGACAGGGTTTGTTTTTGGCATGACATGTATTTTATTTAATTGTTAAAATCCAACTTACCTCAATTAATCTCATGCGTCAGCCAGTAAAAGGTTTTTATGGTTTTTATCTTAGAAACAGCAGCCCGACCCTCTGAAAATGGTACATTAGTAGACCCTCTGAAGGACAACATTAGTTGGTGTTGGTCCTGAACCAAGGAGGTCATACTCTCCCATCTTTCATAAGATTTACGTGTGTGGTGTCCTGACTCTTCTATTTTGTGTTGTTTTCTGTCAGCTAATGGATGAGCAGATCCTCTGTGTCCATGGAGGTCTCTCCCCAGACATTAAAACCTTGGATCAAATACGAACCATTGAGCGGAATCAGGAGATCCCCCACAAAGGAGCATTTTGTGATCTGGTGTGGTCAGACCCTGAGGATGTGGACACGTGGGCCATCAGTCCCAGAGGAGCTGGATGGCTCTTTGGTGCAAAGGTCACAAATGAGGTAAGTCATTGAGTTCAACACTATGTTTATTTGTTTGCAGTGTCTAGACTTGTCCATTGGGGTTAAACTCCCACAAGAGCATCATCAAAGCTAAAGGCTTTGTACCATCAAAACAAACTTTCCTCTTTTTTAGTGAAATATTTTGTGCTTTATATCTTCCAGGCACAACTACTGTAACTTCCCTGTATTCTTGAATCAGATAAACAATCATTATGTGAACACTTTTCAGGACTATTACTTTACATGTCATATAAAAAAGTGAACGAAGCAAGGTACTTAGAAGATAAAATGTTTACCATGCTATAATGCAAACACTGAGGTTAAGATGCGTCTTCCAGACCTTCATCAGGATCAAGTTTCAACTTGATCTGTCGGATAAATATACTAAGTGGCTCCAACATTGTGGCTAAGCAAGGTCCATACAGCTCAAAAGCTTGTTGATAAGAATTATGTCAATGAACAGTTCCACTTGTTATGATGAAAAGTTTTGCGAAAATCCCATAATTTCTTTTATTAGTTGAAGCTTAAACTCTGGGATTCTTTATTTGCCAGGCATTCAAAACAATTTAAAAGTCATTATACTTCTCTTTTTCACACTTTTTATCCTCAATTGTTGCTCTGAGTTCGAAGCTCAGGGCTTGAGTGTAATGCAACGTGGATACTATTATGGAAACTCAACTGTGCCGTTGTCTCCATTTGAGAATTAAAGAAACTACTTCAGTGTCTTCTTTTAAATCTTTTAAAAACGCAGTTTATAAAAAGGCTTTAAACTGACTCTCATCGCCCCACTGCCCTTCTCTCGTGACTGCCATTTATAAGCCGGTGATGGGGGTTAATAAGATGTTTGGCATTTGTTGTTTCATCTCTCTTGATATAATGCAAACAGCATTAGATTATGGAAGTCATCTTGTAGGTACAAACTTTATAGGTATAACAGAAAAAAGAAAAGGAAAATAGGAAGGGATATATATTCCTGCTTGGTGTCTGTTTTGTTTTTAATGTAATTTTCTTTCTCTGTCTACCACAAAATCTGCAGTTTGTTCACATCAACAACCTGAAGTTAATCTGCCGTGCGCATCAGCTTGTGCATGAAGGCTACAAGTTCATGTTTGACGAGAAACTGGTCACGGTGTGGTCAGCTCCTAATTACTGCTATCGCTGCGGCAACATTGCTTCCATCATGGTCTTCAAAGATGCAAATACAAGAGAACCAAAACTCTTCAGAGCCGTTCCTGACTCAGAGAGAGTTATTCCACCCCGAACAACAACACCTTATTTCCTGTGAGCACATTGAAACTGAACCAACACATAGTTCAGTGCATCCATACTGACTGAAACAATGACATCTGCACTTTTAAACCCATATGAATTTTGTATAGTACATTTAGAGTATTTAAAGTGCAACTTCTAGTGCCAACTGTCAGTTGTTATTCCCACTCTGTACATATAATACCATTATTGTGCAATTTAAATCAAATTGAAATATTACAGCCAAGTAAATTTGTTCAGTAGCATTACTGATTTGTATCTATGTACCCATTAAAAGCAACTGTCATCTGTAAAATGTTTATACGTATAAATCTCAGTTTTACTTTGCAATTAAAATACACTCTGCTGAGTAAATTGCAGGTGCAGTGTTAAACAGTCGTTTTATTTTGTTAATGTAATGTAAATAAGATGGATGCAAGATAATGAGGCACTGTGCACAAGCAAAATTTTAATCTGTTCTGACTGCATTCAATATTATACAGTGTGTGTTACTATGTGGTCTTATAAATAAACCTGTAAACCTGAGGATTGATGTGTGAGAAATATAAAAGGTAAGTAAGTTGCAGGATTATGAATCCAGTGGTATCCCAAAATCTCTCTAATTTTCAAATTTATAATCAGCTCTTGTAATTATTATTATTTTTCTGTTTCACCATGCTGTATTTACTAAAGAAATCTGATTTTGTCATCACTGAGACCGTACCCATTGGAGGGGAGAAAAAGAAACCACACCTGGCCAGAAAATAAGTCCTAATATTTATCTTTATGCTGTTTCTATCAGGTAATTTGATTAACATTTGCATCTAAATTCTGCCAAAAAGTTGTTATTCTTGTTTTTAAGGAGGAATTTTCAGTCAATACTAAACAAATACAGGTGTTAATAAATGAAAATCAAAAATGTGAATATATGATTGAGTCAACAAATAAATAAATGTTTTAAGAATATATAGGTTTTAGTTTTTATTTATTTCGGGGAACTTTTTTAATTCCATATTTTTTTTTTTTTTCATTCGGGACTTTGAAAGTCAGATTGTTGTTTTTAATCCCATACATAGTCATATACAGACAAAACCTCCAGTCACGATGTTAATGACACCTAGCGATACAAAATAGCTATCTGTCAATTACCATATATATGTATAAGTTAATTCATTGATTATTCTACCGCTTATTCATCCCACGGAGGAAACCCACGCAATCACGGGGAGAACATGTAAACTCCGCAAAGAAAGGCCCCAGGTCCGGGAACTGAACCCATGACCTTTTTATTGTGGGGCAACAAGTTACATATGTTAAAAAATGAAATTGCCTAAGCTAAGTTTAGTATAGATAATTCAGAAAAAATTGCGGATGTAACATCTTTGCAAAAAAAAAGTAAGGCATTTTGAAAATATTGGAACAGGAGAAATATCCTAAAACATAAAGACTTTACTTGTAAGAGACCTGTTCAATGAATAATATTCAATAAAATGATTCTTTAAAATCCGACTGTCCAAAGAAAAAATATAATAATTACAGTGACATATCACAGTCCATAAGTAATAACTAATGAAATTAATAAGCTTAAAAAGACAGGATTGATACCATGTGTGTTATTCACAAATTTAGACAACACTCATAAAATTTTAAGGTGTGACTTGCCTCGGCAAAAATAATATTAAAAATAGTGCTACTTTTGCTGATGCAAGTTTGACACGGGTTCAAACTGCTGCAGCCGCTGTTGACTTTCTCGCCAAGAGGCGGCACGTTTTGCAAACAGCAGCAGCTTACACTTCTCCACCTCACTCATGTCTCCGCCCCCATGTCCAGTCACCTGTCTGCTTCTGGCCAATGAACAAAGGCTTAACCATGACGTCACCGGTCATCTGTGTTGGGGTGATTACGTGTAGCTCCACAGCAAGCTGCGGCTAGCTTGTTAGACTCGAAAACATTAGCGAGTCAGCGTCGACAATCACAACGTTAGCTGTACTTTGGGTGTATATAAAGAACAATGTAGCGTACACGTATTACCCACCCGAAAAAACCATGGACGGATATAACTCTAAAGTGATATGGTAAGTTAAAACGGCATCAGATAAGGAGCAAGCTAACGACAGCTAACATGATCTAATGGTGGCAACGTTAATTCTCATTGTTTTGGCTAGAAGACTTAGCTGACTAGCTGTCTGTCAAACCATAGCTCGAATGTGTAATTGCACATATATCAATGTGATTAACACTTGCAAGAGTGTTTACCTAACCTATCAGCACATTAGCCAGGTGACTGAGTTAAGTTGAAACTCACTGTAGTTCAGCCATGGAAACATATAGTTTCAGAATCTGAAGAATCGTTTTTTAAAGCTCTGACTTTGTTTTCCATCATTATTCTTACATCGCTTCCATATTTTTTTCATGACGTGCACAATTACTTAAGTATAAAATTTTAAAAAAGTTCCGTGTGAAGCACATGTCAATAATCAAAACATATAATATCAGTGAACAACTTCCATATACTAGAATTTTACTGCAACCGACTAGATGAAAAAATCTAGACTATATATTTTACCTGGAATGTGTTAGAGGGGCACACACACCTTATCATACTGTATACCTCACTTTATTTACTTCTATACCTTACCTGTGGTTGCTGCTGTAACGACTGAATTTCCCATATGTGGGATAAATAAAGCCCTATGTCATCTTATTTTATAATGGATGGATGCAAAAAAGTGATTTTGGCCTTGCTTTTGCTCATGTTGCAAACATAGGTCAAACTTGGCATTTTAATAAGTGCCTCTTTTCTTTTTATAGATGTAGCAGAATGAGATGTCCCATTCAACTTCTCATGAGTGGTACTGCTTAAGGACGCGGATCCTTGTCATTCTTCAGAAAATGGAGCCTTAGACTCCAGGTATCACATGAGGTTACCTACTCTGCATATGTCACAATTTGAAGTCAAAAAGAGATATTGAAACGAAAGACATGTTTGCCAAGTTAAAGAAGAAAATTGCAGAGGAGGCAGCCACAGCACCGAGAAGTGGCGTTCGTATACCACGCACGATCAGTAAGGAATCCATCACCTCAGTGGGGGCAGACTCGGGGGATGACTTTGTAAGTACTCTGTGCAACTCTCACCAGCCACCAGCACAATTTTCAGATATCTACATATTAGCATTTGAAGTATAAACTAAAAACGGAAGTGTTTTTATGATTCATTCATCAAAATATGAGTGACTCAGTGTGATGACTAAAATTATATTAAGAAATGATATTCACTGTCAATATCAGAAAAGAAAGTTGAGCTAGTCTGCCCGCTTCTGTCATGCTCAGCTCTGTAAACAGTACACTGGTTTAAATTATGCTCTCTTAAATAATTTACCCATAGGGATTAATGAAGTATTTCTGATTCTGATAAACAGTATATAATACGTTAATAGATTTTAAAGAGGCAGTCCAGTGAGTTATTGTTGTACTTCTGTCAAGTTACAATGGTTATAATAGATGAGTGGATTGATAAAAACTGTTTTTGGTTTTATATGACAGTAAATTTAATGTCTAAGGAATAGGATGATGGCATCATCATGTTCTCTTAGTAACCGATTTGCATTTTCATAGTTTTTTGGCTTGTAGAAATAGAGTAATCACTCAATTGATTACTCAAGAAACTAATTGGTGGATTCATTTTGTTGCTGCCAAACATTGGTTCCGCTATTGTGTCTGTGTTTCACACGGACGCTTTGTGGCGCACATGATGCCAAGATTGCCTCAAACAACATTAAGCGGACCTAAGAAGAGACAAGAATAAAACGGCAGATTTATTATATATATAATATATATATATATATATATATATATATATATATATAATATATAATATATATATATATATATTATATATATATATTATATATATATATATATATTATATATATATATTATATATATATACTTTTATTGTGTTGTTATTTCTATACACAAATTATTTCTATTATTTTTAGTATTTCTATTACAAAAATAATCGCTAGCTGCAACTCCAATTCAGTTCCAGGCTTACTTGCCAACACATGCAGAACAAAAATTGGAATGAACAGTAGAAGCTGTAGCCAATCAATACAACATGCATCTTTTTGACAACAAACTCAACAGCATTTGCTCTAAATTGACATGTGTTATATTGAATAGTACATTTTAACAGCTGTTCCTTTTTGCACAAGCTAATGTAACAGGTGCTTAAATGTCCTCAGACATGAAGCATTCGATAGAACCTCAGAACGTAATCAGTGTAAATACAAAGTGCCATAGGTTTTTGTAGCTGTCTTGTTTGTCGGTCCTGTGTGGCAGCGCTGTGATATTTGGGTTTTTTTCCGCTGTTTTCTAAATGTTTGATTCGCTGGCAGCTCTTGTTGATGCTGATGACTGTGGTTCAGCTGCATTAGTAATCCCCTCTGTGGCTGGATAAGAGCCTTTTACTGCCTCTCTCTGGATTTATCAAGCTACAGGTGTCACGAACCAAACAGAACAGGCAGACACAAATGCACGGGCAGACGTAGTGGCAATACTCAGGGTCTTTATTACAGTCCAAGTCGGTACACGGGAATATCAATACTCTCAAGGCAAAGGTTCAGGCAATAATCGTGGAACCGGGAATACAGAAACTGATCCAAAACCTACTAGGACTAGACACGATGAAATAATGCTGGAACGCTGTGCAGGACAAGACGAACTGGCAACGAGGGGAAAGAACACAAGGTTTATATACAGACAGGGAGATAACAAGACACAGGTGAAACACATTGGGATAATCAGGGAAGGGAAGTAAATGAATGACAACACAGGGGAAGACAAGACCTTCAAAATAAAACACAGGAAACAGAAAACACAAAGCACAGGTCCTGACTACAGGGACCATTTCATCATGCAACATTACTGTAAATTGTATAAATGTGTAGTCAGATATAAGCTATTTGTTTTGCTGTTGCTACATATTCAGTGTTAGCACTGATAGCTGGTTACCAAACAACCTATTAAAAAAGATACAAGTTCAGCATCAAACTTCCTTCTTTTACTCATCAAGAGCTGTTTCATACATTGTTACCTGCTCCCAGCTGGAAACAACTTTCACCACCAAAAAATGAAAGCAAGTCTCCCCTCACATAAAAATAAACTGCACCATTATAAGCTAAATCATTTAAATTCAGATTTTAATGATCTGACTAACTACTAACAGAATTAAAACAGCTGTAGTTAAAAACACATCAAAGCTTCATGAAAACCTGACACTCTTGTCACACCATAGTGTTTTTCTGAAAGATTTTCTTCAGGAATTGAATTGACATTTTTTTAGAATGGCTGTAATTATTCATTACTACTTTATCAAATAACCATGGCTGAATTTTTTTGTCATGTGTGATTTAGTTTTGTAGCATCATAGTCATAGAATTTGAAATCAGTGTTGTGATATGAACCTTGGCTTTAGTAACTGCCACTAGTGAGTTGACAGGATTGGGTGTGACTGACATTGCTTTAAAATAGAGATGGCAACTTTTGTGTTTTACAACTGTTTTCCACTGACTGAAAGAAGAAAAACAAATCACTCCACAAATGGTAAATCTTGGGTGATGAAAGCCTTACAAAGATCTTCTATTATTAAGAACAGATTATATAAGAAATTTGTTATGAATCCCACCCCTCTAAATTTGGATTATCATAAGAAATACAAAATCATTTTACTCAATGATCAAGAAAAGCCAAAAAGAAATATTTCTCAGACAAATTCACTCAAGCCTCTAATGATATTAAGTCATCATGGAACCTCATCAATCAATTATTGAATAGGAAAAAAGGTTCTGTTGTCAGGCCATCTGAAATGTTAGGGAGTGACGGAACTCCGCTTAACAGCAGAGAGTTAGCTGATGGTTTTGATAATTTCTTTACAAATGTAGGATTCTCTTTAGCTCAAAATTTTACTGATTCAGGCGATTCCCCAACTGACTTAATTACTGGATAATTTACATCACTTTGCAAATTTGAGCCAACCACTGCTAAAGAAATACAGGGTATTATTATGAAGTTAAAGAATTCTGCGGAGGGACATGATGGAATCAGAGGGAACTTGATTAAAGAAATTGTTAGCTCAGTCATAGACCCTTTCACCTACATTTTCTCTTTATCCTTACGTACAGGTGTTGTGCCACATGATCTCAAAGTTGCTAAAGTTACAAATCAGGTGAACGTAACATTTTTACAAATTATCGTCCAATCTCCATTCTACCCTTTTTTTCTAAAGTCCTGGAAAATCTTGTTTATGTCAGACTCTTAAAGTTACTGAATGAGAACAACATCCTGTACAAACATCAATATGGATTCCGAAAACAATATTCAACAGAACTGGCACTTTTACAGCTTGTTAATAAGATTTCTACCGCACTAGATGAAAAACAGTATGCACTTGGCATCTTTCTAGATCTATCCAAAGCTTTTGATACAGTTAATCATAATATTCTGATTTCCAAGCTTAATAAATATGGTTTACAGGATGTTGCACTCATATGGTTTGTTAATTATTTAAACAATAGACAACAATTTGTATATATAAATGGTTTTATTTCAAATAGATCTGTTACCTCAAAGCTCTATTCTTGGTCCACTTCTATTTTTGATTTACATTAATGATTTCCCAAGGGTTTGTAAAGATTTTTTTGCTATTTTATTTGCAGATGATACTAATCTCATAGCCACTCATGATAATTTCAAAACATCAATCCAGCATGCAAACAGTGAATTGTTCTTAATTTCTAAATGGTTTCAGAAGAACAAACTCACCTTAAATGTCCATAAATCAAATTTTATGATATTTTGCAATAAAAACAAAAAATATTTAAAAGATGACGCTAAAATATTAATAAATAATACTGAATTGATTCAAGTTTCATCCACAAAATTCTTAGGAGTTATCGTAGATGAAAGTTTAACTTAACTTTAACACATATTGATCAAGTTTGCAAAAGGTTAATGAAAATGATTGGAGTACTGAGGAAAGTCTGTTCTCTGATTCATCCCTCTTCTCACTTAACTTTGTATTATAGTTTCATTTATCCATATATCAATTATTGCAATATTGTTTGGGCTGGAACATATCCCTCTTATCTCAATAAGATTCTTTTAATTCAAAAAAGGTTTTTAAGAATGATTTCAAACTCCATTAGATGTGAGCCATCTGTACCTTTGTTTACCAAATTTAAACTTTTGTCAGTTCATTCCTTAAATACTTTTCTAACATGTGTATTTATGTTTAAATTCATATATCTCAAACAAAACCTTCCAGATACATTTCAAAATTTTTTTTGTTTTATCATCAGACATTCACTCTTATTCAATGAGGCGAGTAAAAGACTTTAATTTACCTTACTGTCGCACTTCTAATCATCAGTCTTTCATTAGATTTAGAGGTCCTCATGTCTGGAATTCATTAAGTTCAGTTTTGAAGTCGTCATCTTCGTTAGGAACTTTCAAAACACAGTTAAAAAATGTTTTATTTAAATAGATTTTTGTGTAACATATTTTTTCATCGGTTCATCAGTAAAATGTATTAAATAATTTCCAATTATTTTTCCTTTTGTTTTCTTCTTTATTTGTTCTTTTATACAAATAGATTTTTGCGTAATAAGTACATTTTCATTGGTTCTTCATTTAAAGTGTATTAATTCATTTCCAATTATTTTTCCTTTTTTTTCTCTTTTTTTTTAAATTTGTTTTTGTTCTACATGTTTTTTTTTTTTTTTTTTGGGGGGGTCTGTTTGATGTTGTATTGTTTTCAAGACTTAGTATGCTTTATTTACTTGCATTGTTGGGGTGGACTTTGTATAAGCTCTTTGGGCTTTGTTCCTTTCCTCCACAATTTTGTTCACGTTTTTTCTGAATTATATTGTTTTATTTACTTTTGTGCTAATAATAAAATTAAAAAAAAATGTTTTGACAGCAT
The DNA here is from genome assembly GCA_034769265.1 of Remorina albescens. Lineage (NCBI taxonomy): Eukaryota > Metazoa > Chordata > Actinopteri > Carangiformes > Echeneidae > Remorina > Remorina albescens. The sequence continues at coordinate 4,211,401 of CM068485.1, forward strand.
GCAGGGCAGATAATATCTTATTCAGCCTTAAGACCAACCAGCCCTGTCCAGTCATTTTTACCACCAGGGCATATTCAGGGCATATTGTTTTTTCACGAAAAAGCCTCCTTTTTTGTTTGTGAAGGAAATACGTATTTGTGTTAAAGCAAACTGCAAGATCTCCCACAGGGTAAGCCAAACCCCTGAGGCTGTAACCACATCTCCATTCCACATGAACTTAAATTATTTAGTGAAGATACTCAGGAGTGGTACTACCATCTGATATACTGGCTTCAGAAAGTAGTCAGAACCCTTCACCTTATTGTGTCATCGATTTTAATTATACATGAAATTATAATTTATTAATTATTATTTATACAGTGGTCCCATATTCTGCACTCAATACTGGTGAACATCCAGAGAAAAGAAATTGAGACAGTGGCCTCTTATAAATACCTGGGTATTCACCTAAACAATAAACTGGACTGAGCCACTAACATAGATGCTCTATAAAAGAAGGGCTAAAGTGGACTCCACATGCTGAGGAGACTGAGGTCCTTTGGTGTCCACAGGACTCTGTTAAGGACGTTCTATGACTATGTAGTGGCATCTGCCATCCTCTATGCTGTAGTCTGCTGGGGAAGTGGGTTCACAGGATTGACAAACTGGTGAAAAGGTCTTGCTCTGTGCTTGGATGTCATCTGGAGTCTGGTGGAGGTGGGTGAGAAGAAGATGTTGCAAAGTAACATCCATCTTAGACAACCCCTCTCACCCCCTGTACCCCCCAGTGCCTTGATGTAATTTTGTTATGATTTGGCGCTATACAAATAAATCTGATTTGATTTGATTTGGTTATGAGACTGTGGGTGCTCTCAGCAGCTCCTTCAGTGAGAGATTTATACATCCACGCTGTAGGATGGAGGGCTTTTGCAGATCCTTCATCCCAACAGCAGTTAGACTGTACAATAACATGTAAACTCTGCTGTCTCACCCTTCAAATCATTCTTTTTCACCACTGATGAACACTATATTTATACACACACACACACACACACACACACATACACACACAAATAAATAAAAATATATATATCATATCGTGCACATTTTTCCACTGTACAGTCATCCATAAAGCATACTGAATATTTTTCTGTATATAGTATCTCTGTTCTTTCTGTTTTTCTCTGTTGTATATAGTGTTCTTTCTTTGATTTGTAATTAAATTTTATTCTATTCTGTCTGTACAAAGCTGTGGTAATGATCGAATTTCCCCAAGTGGGCTCAACTTATCCTATCTATTCTTAGTAACCCATGACATGCTGCGGGCAGAATTTACATATCTACCTTTAATGTCACAACTCTGTAATTTCTGTTTCTGACCAATTTCAAGCTTTACATTAAAGCTGTGTGTCTCTCTCCAGGCATCTGATGGCAGCAGCTCCAGGGACGACCTGCCCGGACAGCTCCTTAGGAGAAATGATCAGATCCGGAAGCTGGAAGCTAAACTCTCAGGTATCACATGCTAGACTAAATTTGACCAATTTGCTGCTTCCAGCAGAGCACACCCAGGATTACAGAAATTATTGATTACCAAGACTGTAAAAGATAGCTCATATCCAGTCTAATATAATAACATCAGACATATCAAATGGCCAACTCTGATAAAGCTTTAACCAATGCAGTGGTCAAACATTTTTACTCTTTTTTCCCCTGTTAATAAAGATATAATTATCATGGGACAACCTGTAGCCTATAACACTTTTATTTTGACGTCTATTTTTCTCACACTTCCATCATGAATAATTGCGTTTCAGTTTACAAGACCATCACAGATGTGGGGATACACATTGGAAGATGTGTATGATGAGCAAAAAGCATCAATCATCTGCAACACCAGCGTAAAGAAAAAAACATTCAGACTTCACCTAAACAACATGCAATACTGGATGAATCATTGGTCCCTGTAATGACGCAGGATTAGAATACACAATAAATCTTGAATGAATAATCTTACATTAGTGAAGGTACATTAGAAGGAGCAGCATTGCAGGAGCAATAGCATTAGAAAGTAGTTTAAATGTCTGTTCTGATTCGCCAACAGAATCTTAAGGAAGACCTGTATCACTAACACAAAGTCTGTCTCCAACCCCTGGAGAGTCCCTGGATAACTCATACAAGTGTGGTGCGATCTGATTTATTCATAGCTGTTGTGTAATAAGCATATTCATCAGCTGTGAAGTCGAAGTGTTTCTCATAAACCCATATCATTCCATGACTGAGAAAGCATAGTAACATAGAAAGGAAAAAAAAATGGGCTAGCTTGTGGTTGTTAACATTAAGAACCTAAAAAAAACAAAAAAGACACCTTGGAGACGACGAGGCCCTAACAAAAGAGCAGTATAATAAGTGTATACCATAGCTTGTCGTGAGCAAGCTAAGAGTAGTTAAAGTCATTAAGTACTGGTTTGGTATTACATTAAATATTTAATCACTGGAATCAATTGATGTGATTAATAAGTTGGGATCAGTTATACAATTGAACTATATCAGAAGCACAGATGGAAAAAGGGTGAAAGTGCATAATTCTTAAAGCTCTGTAAATGAAAATGTTTGCACCAGTTCAACTAATGTAAAATATTAGTCTGGATCCATTTAGGGTGTTTTTTAATCTCCATCCTTTGGTTAGCTTAAGTTCCTTCCTGAGAAAAGGTTAAGGGTTGTACGTTAACTTGCAGCCTTTTAACCTGTATGGTTTTTCTCAGATAAGAAAATCATTAGTAGTTTTACCTTCCATTATTTCTCAATCATGTTGTCCCCTTTGTTTTCTCCCTCTCCCTTTATTTATATTCTCTCCTGCCTCTCTCTTTACTGCCATCTGCCTGTTCCTCTCAATGTTTGTGTGTGGGTTGGTTTGTGTGCGTGTTTGTGTGTTTGTGTGTTTGTGTGTGTGTGTGTGTGTGTGTGTGTGTGTGTGTGTGTGCTATTAATACCCCATCCCATCACCCTACCTCCCAACACTAGACTACGCTGAGCAGCTACGAATTATGCAGAAGACCAAGGACAAGCTTGAAATTGCATTAGAAAAGCATCAGGATTGTACGTACCTCTACTCTCCTCCCACTTAGCTTCCTCTCTCATCTCTCTGTCGGCTGCAACAACCATCACTTAGCACATTATCACTTCTTGCCATAAAGATAGGTTTCTGTTCTAGATGCTAAGCAGTACAAGTTTGCTTTGAGAGAAATGGATGCTTTACCCCTTGGATGTAAAAATCCACTCTCAGACCTTTAAGAATTTTTGTTCGGCATGCTGGGTTGTTTGTGCTCCTTCTTTCCCTCACTTCTACTTTAGCGTACACCTTTTCATTTCCTTCAGTGTTATTGGTTAGGTGATTGTGAACCCTACTTAAGTATCATCATGTGTTGAATTCTAGTGGAGAAGCTGGTATTTCTGCATCTGACGACGATGATGATAGCAATAATATCTTTGACTTTTTGCAACACCTACTGTCTGTTACTGTCTATTCTGAATTAATGGTCCTGAAGGTGAATCCTAAATCTTTGACTGTCTGACTTTTAGTTAATTGTAAAAGAAACTGTACATTCTGACCTTCAGTCTCCACAGGAGAGGATTCTCTGATGATCCACAGCCTGAGAATCAGTATCTCCACAACATTTAAAACACAATGTAAATACCTTAAAAAAAAACTTCACTGACAATAACATCGATATTTGATGATGCATTTTATTAGTTTTCGACTTTGTCGTTTCACTCATAAAGCAGCAGCATCAAGTCAATGAAGCAGAACATGGACCAATGTTGTTTTCTGTCTCATAGTAAATGCAACTGTAAACTGTTAAATTTCACACTGAAACTGAGTGAAATATGATTCTAAAACTGCAAATATTTTGGAAAACAAAATGATTGGTAATGCACTAGATGATTCCTGCAGTGGGCAGTATAACAGCACATCTGGAAAGCAACACAGCTGTGTCCTGTGGACATCAGTAGGCTAAGTAAGTTGCAGATACAGATAGAGTTTCATGCTTCCCAGAAGATTAATCATTTCTCTCAGATCAATGATGCTTTTGCTGATAAAAATAAACAGCTAATTATTAGTTGTCATAAGGTGTTAATGATGATGTAGCTTTCATTAGTCTTCAGCTTTTATTTGTTTCATGACCTTAGGGTGTAATTTTCTGCTAAATATCTTAAACGTTGTGATGCAAATGTCAACCAACTGCAATTTACTCCTTGTCAGTTGCCATTCATCGCTCTTCTTGCCTGTCTTTGCTTCTGAGATGAGCACACTTCCTACTCAGACTTTGCCCTCTCACAGCTACTAATGGTACCACTAGCTTAGCTGATACTTCAGTTCTGTCAGGCTGCACCCAAACCTCTTTCTGTCGTTTCCTTGTTTTCCTCTGTTTCTCTCTTTCACTGTTACTGCTCAGCATCCATAAAGAAGCTTCAAGAGCAGAATGAATCTCACCAGGCAAACAGGGCTAAAATGGCAGAGGGGATGGCTTTAGCGCTGAAGAAGAAGGATCAGGTAAATTTCACTCCCCACCACACAGCACAGGACACATTGGCTTGTGTACTTATATTTTTTGTTATTTACCTGCACATTTCTGTTTTCCTGCAGGAATGGATGGAGAAAATGGCCAGTGCAGAAAAGGTAAGTCTTTTCAGTTACATGCTTTTCTGTAGGGATGTTGAAGATTTAAAAATGAGACTGTTTTCTACACATGGAAGCAAAAGCAGTGTGTTACATCTGATTTTTAGTGCATTTGTTTTGGGGGAATCTCTTGAAAAAGTGTCTGAAACACACAGTGTGTTTGGCATTTCCTCCCTTGATTTTTATATCAAATCCAGAGTTATCTGTGACATCTGTCTTTACTTGCTACCAGTGTGGCACCTTTGTGTGTGTTGCAAACAAATTATTGCCAGTTTGAAACACCTGACTATGAATCCCATCACATTCTTTCATGAGCTTAACAAAATTGGGATTAATTCAAAAATGGCTCCATAGCACCACCAGGAGTTGAAATGTCCACAGGGTATCTTAACATTTTAAATTACAACCTGAGGATGGACAAAACTGGTGTGTGTTAGTGTATAACTGTTGTGTTTATTTAGGAGAGGGCTGCCGTGTCAGCCCGTCTAGAAGAGGCAATGGAGCAAAGCTTAGCACTCTTCCAGAAAAGAGATGACCTGGATGAACTGGAAGGCTTTCAGCAGCAGGAGCTGGCTAAAGTTAAACACATGGTGCGTACAAGTGGGCTAAGTTGGTTGGATTTGCGGCATCTCTTAACAACAATGATGCCATGTGCACCTGATTTTAAAACTAGAAACAGACTGGAATGAAGACATACATTATACTTAGTCCAGCCAGCCGTAGTCCAAGTGTGTAGGGGAAGAAAGATGTTAAGGTTCTTTATGTGTTGGAATTGTTTTATTTCAACTGGGTTCATCACAGCACTTTGTTTAGAGCATGGTTCGTTGTGTCCCATTCTTTTTACCAGTTGCTGAGGAAGGAAGAGCAGCTGAACCAGCAAGAGTTCCAGCTTGAGCAGAAAGAGGCAGAGGTTCAGACTGCGAAGAGAGGCCTGTCTGAGGCAAGAGAGAAACTCCAGGATCTTGAGCAACAGCATGAAGAAAGCTGCAGACTCAACTCTGAGCTAGAAATAGAGCGGTAAGTCTTATAAAGGTATGATAACTGCAATATTTTATATTTTTATACCAACATCGGCCTTTATGAGTACAGTTTCATAAAGACAGTTTTATCACAGCCACTGTCTTGTATTTCTCCTGCAATCATGCTCAGCTTTACAGGTTATGATTTAAAGATTCAGAAAGGGAAAAGAAAAAAGGAAATTCATTATGGCCTGTTTGTAAAAAAAATAGTAGAGGCAATGTTTCTTTGTTTTGATATTTGAAGAGAGGAGCTGCTGCTGGTCAGAGAGGAGGCAGACAAGAAGATGAGTGGGCTGGAGAGACGATGCCAAGAGCTGCAGTCAGTCATCCTTCAGGTCTCTGATGACTTCCAGAAGGTCAGCTGGGGAACACAAGTAGTGTTAAGCGTTCATACTTTAATAATATTTCTCCCAAAAAAACAGAGTTCATTCACTGTTATTTTGGTCAGCAAAATTTGTGAACTTTTGTTTTTCAGTCACAGAGCATGGTATTGTCTTTAGAGAAGACCCTCCATGATCTACAGGCTGAACACGACTCCCTGAAGTTACAACAGCAAAAGGTCAGAGCATACTGAGTATAAGATATCCATATTAATCTTATTGAGCCAATAATCCAAATAAAATATTTCAGAATGAGAAACATGACAGGATTATTACTGTTTTTTTTTTCTGTGTGTTTCAGCCATTTGGAAAAACCACAAATATTCCTGGTTTTAAAAATGATATTTGAGAATTTTTTTGGTTTGAAAGAGGAGGATTCTGGTCATGTATTTGGGCATGTCCTGTCATCATCAGGCTGCTGTGACAGAGGAGGACAAGGATCGCTTGTTGGTGGACCTTCAGAAGAAAGTGACCTCCCTTGAGAGACAACTGCAGGGGAACCTGAGCCAGGACGAGCATCTGCAGGAGCTTCTTCAGGAGGTCAGGCCCATCTAGACTAGGACTGAGTTCAGTCCAGGGATGCCTCTTGGTATTTTACACTAGTTTTAGTTATTTATATTTTTGTTCTGTTCTAGAGATATCTGATTTACTTTTTGTGACAATGTGTTGATTTGCAGGAAAAGAAAGAGGCAGACTATCTCTTTATTAGTGCTGTTTATGGCTTTTCAGAAGTTTAGCCTGGAGCAAACTTTGGAAGAGACCAGAGCGGAGCTTCTGACTGTTCGGACAAACCATGCCGATACTGTCAGCTCCCTGGAGGCTCAGGTAAACCAGTAGGGATCCTGAACCTTTCCAGCTATCACACTGGCAGCCAACAACTATTTAAACCCTTGCCTTATAACTAAATGTGGGAAGCTGTACAAGGTGCCACATTTTGTAATGCCCAACTGAGCAGTCCAGGAAAAAACACAACCATGTCCTCATTTATTGGCACTTACATCCTGTTAAATTTAAACTTCTAATCCAGTTTCAGTCTCAAATGTTGACAATGACTGCGTTCGAGCTCTGGCAAGTGAGCATCTCATCCTAACATGTCCTCAAAAAAATAAAATGCTTGTGTTTTGGTTTTATGACAATAATACCTCTACAACCTATCACTACCTATTCAGTATGTCATAAATGTGTGACTAGATAGAAATAGACAAGACAAATTCCATTTTGTTCCAATTTGTTGGTTACCAGGCTGACCTGTTTTATCACCAATTGTTTGACTGAAACTGAGTTCAGTGACAACACCAGCACCCTTTTGAAAAGTTGCTGGTGCCCAGCATAAATGCTTCTATGCATATCTAACGTAAACACACAATATTAATTTTAAAAATGTTTCCACAGCTTTCGTACTTTAATCACAACAAACCACTCTCACCACAGGTTTCCAGAATGAGCTGCAGTATCACTGAACTGCAGACTCTCTTACGACACAAAGATGACTCGTCCAGGGCCTACAGAGAGAGATCAGATGCACAAGTAAGACAACAGACACACTGGTGTTGTAAATAACAGAAAATATATGTGATAATGCCCTCTCTATTTGCAATGTGCTGCTTTAGCGTTTAGAGCTGAGTCAAAGAAAGAATCAGAGCCTCAAGTTACATAAACAGCAGAGGACAGAGTGGATTAAGCTAACAGACATAATCAGTGCATGACTGACTTGTTAATTCATCAGAAACTTACACAGAGTCACACATTACATGTAATTAAGCATTAATATCAAAAGTTTTGATTCATGCACTTCTTAGTATCACTAATTGGGGTTATTATCATCTGTACTGGTAATAGACCTTAAAGAACCTTAAGAAATGACTTGTTCCTTTTTAAACATTTTTAAGGAAACTGCAACTGACAACAGTGAGAAATTAGGCTCACTAATTCCTAAGATGGGCATTATGTTCTTCACCTTGTGTACTTAATAAGAAACAAATTTCTCTGGATTCAGTGGTGATGCTTTCCCAGAGAGAGAGTCTGATTACGACTAATCACTGGCACTGGTTTGTGTTTCAGGTTGCTAACCTTGAGTTGGAGATCACAGAGAGCAGTGAGAAGCTAAAGTGCGCAGAGCAGCAGGTCACTGAGAAGCAGCAATACATGGAGAAAATGGTTAGGCCAACCAGAGTCATCACACAAAATAACACAAAATTTGACTGTCATTTTCAGTCACATAATTTCCACTGTTGTTCAGTATAAACTTTAATGTCTTTCCTTTAATAGATCATTCATTCATGTGTCTGTCCATTACTGGTAATCATTCCAATTTAATTACATACAAAATACATATCACACAATAACCAGTTTTGAAAATTGCATTGTCCTACAAAACAACTTCTCCCCCTCTGCTTGCATTCAGCCATCAACTGGCTTTACACTTAAACCAATGAGGATACATTTTTTGTAATTTCTTCTCATGGGTTAATTATATAGTTAAGCAACAAGAGACATGTTGAAGAGATTCTATTCTATACACAATTAAACCTCTGCATTTTTATTCCCTTCCTGCTCTATTACAAGGAAACAGGGTGGCAATGTGTCCTCGGAGTAAGTCTTTTTTGAGTGAATCAAGATTTTTAATTTGTTGGTCAAAACAGTCAATAAAATTGTGCCTTTAATGTATGTATGTTTAATCATGCACATGCATACTGTTCTATGCTGCAGTTTGCTGGGGTGGTAGCATAAAACAAAAGAATGCAAGGCAGCTAGACATAAAGATGGAAAGAGCTGGCTGTGATCATAACCAGATTAGATTTACTGGGGGCTGTGGTGGAGCGATGCAGACAGAGGAAGGCTGAAACCATCTAAAAATACTCAGACCATCCACTTCATAAGATCCTAGTAGATCACAGACACCACAGTAGTGGGCAGTTAATCCATCTACGATGCAGGACAGAAAGATACAGAAAATCATTAATTTCCACTGCCATCAGACTTAGAAGATAGGATGCCAAATAGCAGAATTTCCCTCCAGGGATTAATAAAGTATTTATGATTCTGATGCTTATGTATGTTTTGACCAGCAAGAAGAGTGGAGTGCAGACAAAGCTATTCTGGATCAGAAGGTCAGTTTGTTACAGCAGCAAAGTCTGGAGAATGCAAGTCGATTGGAGGAAAGCATCAGGTCTTTAGAGATACACAAACAGACGCTGCAGAACAGAGTGGTATGTTCTTTTCTTTCTCATCTCTGTTCATCCATCACATGTTCAAGGTCTAATTGTCAGTAGTAATCATGCTGGTAAGCCTTTGTAATAGACTGCTTGTTTTCTCTCAGTAGAATAATTAAATGTACCTACTCCAGTGAGGGAGCGTGTACTTGGAAATTTGAGTAATTGTAAGCATAATTTGTAATTTTTTTCTCCTGTGTCAGGCTGATCTGGAGAAGCAGAGGGATGATATGAACGCTACACTGAGGCAACAAACAGAAGAGTTGGATGAATGCAGGGTAAAAACAATTTCTAAAATCTGTGGTTCAGACACTTAATACACAACATGACACAATTTATACAGTTGTACTGTATAATCATGTGTTGAGATACATTTTCACTGGCCGAATAGTTACTTCTTATTGAAATTATACTACAATTGTCAAATCAATTAAAATTACAAATATAATATATATATAGCATATAAGTCTGCAGGGTTAGGAAAACCAGATTGCTCCTGGATCAGGTGGTTTTGTTGTCATCACTACCTGTTGGTATGTGTCCTCTCAGACAGAGCTGCAGAGTCGACAGTCAGCCAGCACAGAAATCGCCAAAGTTCTGGAGGAAACCAGACGACAAAAGGAGGAGCTGCAAACACAGGTTTGTGGGTGAACAGAACACCCTACAGTCTTCATGACAACAGGAAAGCAACAGCTAACATAGGCAGATATGGCAGTAGCCTTCCTATGTCCCACAAACACATAGGTACATGTTGGTCAGATAGTTGAGCCTCACTCTCATTAGTCTATCAGACATGTTTCCTTAGTGTTTTAGATGTCTGGGATGCAACAGCTTCCTCTGTGTACAAGGCAGGAATTTGTCCACACATTAATTTCAAACACACAGTGAATGTTTGAACAACACAATTATTCCAATTTAAGTGTTCCGTATTAGTTTATAATGTCTATTACTGGTTTGAATAGATTGTGTTAATTCATAATTGTAACTTCTCTGAGCACAGTTTCTGTCAAATGTATACACACATTTCAATATTTTTCAATGCACGTCAATGTGTTTCTCATCTGGACTGAGTCACTCACTGATTATCAGCCACTATAGAGCTGAAGAGCTGGTTTGGGACTCGGTGTGACTGTGTAATGAAACAGCTACCATTCCTGTACGTCAGGTTGGACAGCTGACTACTTCTCTTCAAACTTCTGAGCACGAAGTTTCAACTGTCACTGAGAAGCTAGCACTGAGAGAAGAAGACATCAAAACTCTCCAGAATGGTACGCACACACACACACACGCATACAACAAGGCAGAGATATTCTTTCCTAAAGTTTCTAAGCCCTGCCCTTCTGAGCTTACAGCTCTCAATCAATTTGTGAACATATTTGCAGTTTCAGACTGATCTCAAAATAAGTCTTCAATTTAGCATGGGCTGCTGGAGGACATCACTATGCCTGTGGTTGATAGGCCTGACGAGAACATCTTTAAACATAATCATACTAAAATATCTGTTTGTACATGTGTGTTGTAGATGTGCAGTCTCGACAAACATCACTGGTTCAGCTACAGAAGGAGGTTGAACATCTGCAAGCTCAGCTGGAGCAGATGGAGCAGGACAGAGACTCAAAGCTTATCAGCCTCAAGAAAGAGCTGCTGAATCAGACACAGCAGCTGGATAGCTGCCAGGCGCGGGTCAGAACTCACACATGCTGTCAAAACATCATGCACGTTATTATGTGGAGTATACTTTTTTTTTTTTTTTTTCTTTTCGCAAATGTCAAAATAAGATACGGGCTAACATCGAGTTTTCTTACATTTTCTCCTCACGACTAATTTTATCTAATATCATGAATTGTGTTTGGCCCAGATCATGTACCTGGAGGTGGAGGTGGAAACCCTTACGGAGCAGCTTCACAGCCCTGAGGTGTGTGAGGAGGATCAGAATGGCAGTGTGACAGTGGACGACCTGGATCACATTCAAAAAGTCAACAGAGAACTAGAGCAGCAGCTCGGTGACAAGAATAGGGTCAGGCACCTCTATAATCCTGTTCTGTTGTTCCTTAAATCTTTTATAACATATCAGTTCTACCCCAGGGCAGATTCTGTACATATGCTTGGAGTCACTCTGTGTGGTGTTTGTCTTGCAGACCATCAGGCAGCTTCAGCAGAGACTGGCAGAACTGAAGAGGACACTGCAGAAGGAACTGGTAACAGAATATGGATCACAATCACAGAAACCGTCTGCCATAGAGTTGACTTTCCACTCAGTTTTAAACCTAATTTTCATTATATACTTTTATTTTAATGTTAATTGTTCATATTGAAAACTGTAATTACCTCACTGCTCTTATATTTCCATGTTTCTGTTTTCTATAGAAATTGAAGCCAGAGCTAGATGCTGAATTGAAGGAGAAGCATCCTGAAAGCCGAACAGAAAGGCAAGAGAGGGTTTGTCCAGAGCCCCCCCAACCATCTGCCCCGAGCCCTTCAACCACTACCACAACTACCGTGACCAACACAGCAGACCTTAATGACTCACGAGAAATCAATTTTGAGTATCTCAAACACGTTGTCCTTAAGTTTATGTCATCCAGAGACGCTGAGGTCAGTCAACACTACACAACTGTGGGTGTGTAACAACTAAATGACTGACATGTTATTCACTGATACTTAGTCTGTGTCATGTGTCATGTTTCTGACAGGCATATCAGCTGATACGAGCTGTGTCTGTGCTGCTCAACTTCACACGTGAGGAGGAGGACATGTTGAAGCAAACTCTGGAGTATAAGGTTTGTGTGGTAGTCCACTGCTTCCTACAAAAAGATCACAGAACCAGAACCTGGGGCTGCAGATACAGACCCTGAAAATAAATTCCAGCTTTATTTATCACAATTTTTCTTAATTGACCCAATAACTTGGCACATTCACCAGCTTTCTGATGTTTTTACTTTATGGATTAAATTTAAAATGAAACTACATGTTATAAAGACATTTCTACCCTTCTCTCACTTGTTAAAATTTAATTTACATTGCCTTTATCTGACTGAATATTGTCTTGATGCACATGTGACTGAAATCACGTAAAATGGAAACATTAAGACTCATTTTTGCTCAACGTACGTATGAAAATCTATGCGTCCGTTTCAAACGATGTTACCGTCACTGCTCACATACTTTCATTCGTCCTTTACGTTGGCCTGGATATTAACCAATACATCCACCAGGGGATAGCTCAGAGTCAAAAGTTTATGACAACAACAAACTCAAACAAACATGGCGACTGTGGAGGAGGTCTTGATAATGTATATCTTCTCCGCTTGCTCATTGATTTGTTGGGAGCTCGAACAAATTTGTCCCGCACCGACCTCCACTTCTCCTTCGCGACCGACCCACTGACATTTAATTGTCTCCCAATATCCTCCCAGCTGTTTTGTAGCATTTGTTTATCCCGGTGTCCAGGCGACGTTATATCATATATATGCTTAAAGTTCCTCACCAACTTGCACAACCTCCCTTCAAAAAGTTCCGCCATTGTTATTTCTTCTTTGTGACTGGAGCTCGGCGACGTATCGGGTAGTGACAGCAACACTGCCCCCGCGGTTTCCGGTGGTACTGCTCCGTTTGGTCCGTATCCATAAGCTTTATGGAAACGTGCAGAAATACGGACGAAATGAACGCAGAGTACGGACAAAAAGCTCTGAGCCTATCCGTATGCGTATTTAATGTTGAGCATACATGGGCCTTTAGTGTGAGGTTGTCACTTTGATGAGTTTCATCATTAAATCACTGAGATCCTTAACAGCAGGTTTTTATTTCCTGGATTTTGACACATGAGAAAAAACTGTCGAATTGATATTCAGTCTTTGAGATTCTAGCAGTAATTAGTCAGGATGATTACATTATTTATTTGTTACAAAGAGGATGGCCTACTATAAAACAGAGTTCAATATTCCAACTTTGATGAAACTAAGAGACAGTTCCAGCTTATCATACTGATGTTTGTTGGTTATATAATTATGTCTACATCAGATAAAAGTTGACGTGACATTTAGAACTGGACAGAAACCAGAGGATCTGTGATATTTGGGAGCCAAGCCTTTTTTATTGGGTGACAATATGGAGAAAATATTATGTTACCGACATTCTGTTTAAATCAATCTTGTTGCAATCAAATGACACAAATTATTTATAGCCTGGCAGCCTTTTTTAACGATCATCCTTCCTGTAAGTGGCATTTGTTGTATTTCGGCCATGTGCCAGTTTCCGTGTATGTTCATTTTGTTAACATTGTTACCTTAAAAAAAAAAAAAAATACTGATAAGAGTCCCAACTACTCCTGGTAAACCTGTTTTTTTTCCAGTGTATTTGAACAAACATTTTAGGAAGATACTGTACATGAATTCAAGCCCTAACCTGGACAGTGGTATGTTTTGTGGTCTAGATGTCTTGGTTTGGATCCAAGCCTTCTCCAAAAGGCATCGTCCGGCCATCAATATCTGGGACTTCAATTAACTGGAGTTGATGAGCAGCAGAATTAAATGAGGCAATGGGGGGAGAGGAACTAAGGGATCACCTCCAGGAGGAAAAGGTCCTTCTGCCACGGCTCCCAACACTGAAGCAAAATTCCAGCTTTAAACTTTAAAGCAGCACTCTGCTGCTTTTTCACTGCATGGGAAGGATTGTTTGCTTCTGCTCTGGGGAGACAGAGAAGGGGCTGCACATTCTTAAGGGATAAATACTGATTCATTATGAGTGGATGATTCTAAACTGACTTTATTTTCACATGAGTGGTTGAGGCAGATGTAATGATTCTAGGCTTGGAAAACTGAAAAAAAAAAAGTCAGAAAAGAGATGCAACATCAGAAACAGACTTTAACAACAGTCTTCTATTTTGGGAAATATGATTCAAACTGCACAGGTGACATCTGACTTTGCCTGACATGATGCATCTTCACTGGCTATATAGTACAGCTTGTAATTGCTGAAGTACCTCTCAGTCTTTAACATGGTTTTTCCTAAATATGAAATTAACTTATGAAAATGTGTGATTTTAATTTTTATGCCAGTTTGGAGTATTGAAATGAGATGTCAAATGTTCACTGCTCACATCAGTTATGTCCCAGGAATCCAGGCTGGGACTGTTGTCTGTTGAGTCCTCTGCAGAACAATAGTGCTGGGCTGAGTTTAAAATTACCAGTCAAATAATTTTTCCTTGCGTTGCATCATAATATGACAACTGTACATTTAAGCTAAAGGGTAACACTGATGTTTAAGAGTTTTAAAAAGATGTTTTTTTCATTAACTACCGGACCAATACTCTGCAAAAGATCCTTTGAGTATGAACAGCAGTGGTTTGAGCACCAAAATAAAGTTATCAGCTGATTGATGTTCTGATAAATCTATGCTCAGCAGAATCTGACTCCAATCAGAGCAGCTTTTTTTTAGGCAGTTGGACTGTTATTGGACTGTTATTACTCTGAACTGAGCCTCCTATCTGAACTCCCACCAGGTACCTCCTATGTCACTTATATTAGCAGACTCTAAGTATAACGATTCACCAGAAAATGAGAATATACTGTAGCCTGGAAGTACTGCCTGTGAGACTCAGTTCAGGGTTAAAAAATAAAAAAAGTCTGATCCAGGCTGTTCCTCTCGACTTTTTAAGTCCTTTAATGCCAATGTTAATGATATGGATGATATTTCATCATGTGGCTAATAATAGCAATGCGATAGAATTGCTGAATGTTATGTAAATGATGACAGGAGGACATGCTCTATCTTTACCTGCCTTTGCTAATGTAAGTGAAAGAACATTCCACATGTATATTTATATATAGAGATATGTACATACAGTGTGCATTGAGAACTTTATAAATCAATGGATTAAAATGATTTGAAGTGATGGGTTTGTAGTATTTATGATCAAAGACCATGTTTCCCCTGTCACTTCGACACTCAATTCCATCCTGATTCAAAACATGCTAATATTTATTTTACATCAGTGGGAGCACAGGAATTTCCATGTCTGCTGTTAAACTGGATCGCGAAAGTCATTCTTTAACAATCCACTTCTTTTCTTATTCATTCATCATCTCAGTTTGTATAGAAAACTGTATCGCTGACACTTGTTTTTCATTTGAGGTTGTTTTTTGTACACTAAGACACAGAAACATTTGTTTCATCATCATGGGAAGGTAACAAGATGTCATGGGGTAGGGGTTGCCCTTGAGCGTCTCAGTAAGAATCAATAAAAACAACGTATGCACTTTTGAACCTGATTCTGCTGTAAACCCTGAAACACAACAATCACTACTGCTTTTGTGTCTTTTACCTGATATGATTTTTCCACTGTTGCCAAGTTGCTGTCTGTCTCTTCTGTTTATTAAAAATAAAACTAAAATGACAAAATCACATCTTCTGACTAGAGATCCTGCATATTTATTGAGAAAAACAATGATCATAATGTATCCATGTCCTGTCAAATGTTAAAATCTGTTTTTAGTACACACATTTTTCATTTCCATAGAATATTAATCATATTTTTTTTTCACAATAAGCCCTGTAAATAATTAATTTATCCTTTTAAAATATTTTTGTTATTGTTTGTTTATTTTCTTAGATTATATACTTGGTACTTATATTTTCAAATATTGTAATAATAGAAAATAATTGCTACGGTTATTCAGTTTTTCATCATCACTGATGGTGTGTCCCAGTTCATCCAGGAGATGATAGTTAAAGCCTGGCATGGCTAGTGACTAGTAGGAATAGACCTGACGGGTATTCCAGGTAGGAGGTTCAACAAACTCTGAGTTGACTTACTCTGAGATGGGAAACTCTGAATATCCGGTTCCAGAACAGCTGATCTGAGTTGGTTCAATCAACTCTGAGTGTTCACCTTGAGTTGCGCGCGTGCACAACCACTATAAAAAGCCATCATCAATGGAGCCCCGATACCACGAGTCACCATGCCAACCGAGAAAAAAGATCCATTTATTTCATCCCAAAGGAGTTGGAGGTTTTATTGCAGGCCTATGGAGAATACGAGCATGTGTTTCGCCGTAAATGTAACACCGCTGCAGCAGCGAAGGAGAGGGAAACGGCATGGGAAAAATTTGCTACCCGAGTCAACACGTAAGTTTGAATGTGCTATTCCATTGATTTTACATTTAACCTTAAGAGATCGTAGCTTACAGTTATAAATATAAATAGGAAAAAAATCTGATTTTCATTTACGTGCAATCCATCAGGGGAGAAAAGTACTTGGAAGCAGTTAAAAATGAAATTTAAAAACATCATTCAATAAGGTAAGGCATATTTTGCTGGGCTATGATTGTACCTCTCTTTGATTTTAATTTTATTTTTTAAAATTAACTTAAGCTATTAAACAAAGTAAATATGAATTCAGTGGCTACTTCAAGTAGTAATTTAAACCTCTAACAAAATGTTGTTTTAACGTCATCTCATTTAATACCCCACTTAGTAGATTAACACAGCATACAATGTTTACACATTTTTATTGAAGTCATTTAAAAAGTGACGATGTGTACACGAATGAAACAAAATCTACAATAAAAAAAAAAATAAAAATAGACTAACATTTGAGTTCTGCTTAGCCAACAGAAAGAAGGCAGAGGCCTGAAAAACGGGTGGAGGGCTGCCACCACCACCTCTGACAGAGGCTGAGGAGCTGGCCCTTAACCAAAACTGTGAACGACCGGTGGATGAGGGCATCCTGGGGGGAAGCTCATCTGAGCCTGTCACCCACCAGGACACAAGTGCCAACATCAGATGTAAGTATACACTTGTGTCTTTTAAAAAATAAAACTTATATTATATATTATATTATATTATATTATATTATTTTTATATATATATAAATAAACACTTCTTATATATAAAACTATATAAAATTCCCCCCCCCCCCAACAGTTGTGGAAGGTGTCATCTGCCTCGTTCAGCCTCCAACTGAAACAATTGAACACCCAGCAGCTGTAAGTATTCCACACTCAGATCTTGCCTCAGATGGCTGTCAAAGTATTCTGAAACAGTATCTTTTCTTGGAGGAGGAGGATGAAGATGGTGATGGTGATGATGACGAAGAAATGCTGTCTGCTGCCACAGGGAGAGATCCAGAGATGCCTACTGAAGTGTTTTAATATTATGTATAGCTACTGGCAGTGCTCTACCCTTTCACATTCCTTTACATTCTTGAGTGGAACTTGGAGTTTGAAATGTACTCTGAAGTGATGATCATGGACAGACTAGTAGCACATTCTTGTCCTTCAACAGAACATGGCTGGACATCACCAGGAGGGTCCATCAACTTCCACAGTGAGGTTTTTGGTCAATACCATGTTAAATCTGTATGTAGAACTGTAGGATTTAAATGTCCTCCATGTTTCCCAGTTACCTGTGAAGGAATTGTATAGAGTCCACCTAATGAAGACTATACAGAAAAAGAAATGGTCTATCTGGATCACCAGATTAGAAAAACAGACCTCGAAATTCTATTACTGGAACGTCAGTTGAGGTGGGTGCACTTCAAAGGTGAAATATGTTAATGGTTGGAACTATATTACAAATCCTAACTGCTGCTTTTGTACTTTTAGGGTACTTTTAGGGAATAAAGACCAAATTTGACTGTTTTATGCAAAAATAGTTTCTGCAGATTAGGTCCCTTATAGCCCTTCCATCCTGGATGTCTGCAGGGTGGACAGGATGGTCATCCTCAGGGTCATTAATTTGTATGGCAGAGTGTTGCCGTTCATAGTGCTCTGCATCACCGATGTTGTAATGAAAACTACCGTTTGCAAAAAAAATTAGCACTATGCATAAAATTTGCTGTGATATGCGATATCAATCGGATTCGGAATGAATGGGCAATCCATGTCTGTCTCTTTGTGTGGGAAGAGACAGGTAGAAACTCAGGGTTTCTTAAAGAAAACCTTCCAGTGAGCAGGTTATGTTCAGTCTGTTACCATGGTGATTGACTCAGAGTTTTAGATACCCATCTTTCTGGAACAGATAACTCAGTTTCCCTCATCTCAGGGTTAACATACTCAGGGTTTTCACATAACCTGGTTTCTGGAATACCCCTCAGGTGACAACCAGAGAAAGTTTGGTGCCTACGGGATAGTCAGCTGATTGCAGGGAAAGACAGAACCCAGAACAGGTTGGATTAGTGTCCCAAGCTCTCTTTCGTGAGAAAAGCCCACATATGCTATAGAAAGCCTGAAAGGAAGCTACTCTCCAATCTGACAGAGCTAAGGTTAACAACCTATGCAAATGAATTAACTATGAGTATGGCATGGATCTGCGGAAAGCTGTGCAAGAACCAATGTGGCCTAAGAATTCATCAGGCCAGAATGAACTGCCTGGACCTGGAGAGCATGGTGAATGGACAGGTCCCAAACCTGGTGAGATGAAGGAGGAGCCCAGCCAGGAGGCAACCCACAAAGCACAGTTCCTCAATGTACCAAAGCCTCCCCTCCCCAGCAGAGTAGGATCAAGTGGCCCCTGGCCAGCAAACGGATTGAAAACCATTCAAGCCACAGCCAAAGAAGATGCAGATAGTCAACTCCGTACAATGATTACCGTGATTGTCAGCTACGCCTCAGAAAGATTCGGCCAGATAGAAAAGGAAAACACCAAGATGACCTAATATACCAAGAACCGCAGGGCCACCAACCTCCACCTCTGCCAAGAGCTTTGAATACTCAAGAAACAGCAAGAAAGCTGTTGATGAGGAGAGGCAAGCATTGGCAGATCTGCAAACCATCTGGCGGGAAAGAGGCAGGGAAGAGAGAGGAATTGAGTAGCCGTAAAGCCAAAGGCATTATCAAACAACTGCTGAGGGATAACCAAAGCTGCTGTCTTCACTGCTCAACAGAGGAAGTGAATAGCTTCCTATAGGACACCTTGAGCAAACCAATGACAGAACAAGAATTGGAAACCAATGAAGCGCTCAACATCCTTGACCCTCTGAGGAAAAAAAGTTCACATGGTCACAGGTGAGTTTCAAACCCTCCAAGTCAAGGTCCATTGTGCTGAAGAGGGGGAAAGTGACAAATTCCGGCCGTCAATCTCAGGTAGTGTCATCTTATTCAACATGGAGCAACCAGTCAAAAGTTTGGGGAAACTCTTTGATGCAAACCTGAAAGACTCCATGCTGCCATCCAGAAGTCCATCCAAGAGCTTGGAACCTGGCTCACCAGGGTTGACAACTTTGGTCTGCCTGGTAGATTTAAAGCCTGAATCTACCAACATTCCATCCTGCTTTCTATCTTGTGGCCCCACTTGACAACCGTTGAGTCCCTCGAAAAGAAGATCAGTGATTTCCTTTGGAAGTGGCTGGGCCTTCCACGAAGCCTCACCGGTGTAGCACTGTATTTGACATGTAGCGACTTGTTGCTACACTTCACTGGCCTTACGGAGGAATTCATGGTGGCATGCATAAGAAATGTCTGCAGTTAAAGGGACTCCAGAGACTACAAGGTGTTAGCAGTTTGCTTTGAGGTGAGAACAGAGACAGGGAGGAAATGGAGGACATTGAAGGGGGTGGAGGTGGCAGAGTCAGGCCTGAGGCAACAGGCACTGGTTGGCACTTTAGCAACAGGCAGGTCAGGCATGGGCTACTTCCTGAGTACCCAGGTTGGCAAGGCTAGGACAAGGAGAGACACCATCTACTCTAGGAAGAGGTCCAAGCAGGTGCGGTGGAAGAGAGAGTGAGGAGGGCAGTGGGGCTGCAACAGCAAGGGGCATGGACTAAGTGGGAAAGTGTACTGCAACACAAGCTCTCTTGGGGACACATCATGCCGTACCCGATTCCTGGTGTTAACGGTCTACAAATGCTCTGCCAAGCCCAACAAAATTCCATGCCTTGGGGAAGAGTGAGACACTCTTCTTGCCCCCTTAACTCTGGAAAAGGCTCCTTCAAACATCTCCTCAGCAGCTGCCCAAAGGCTCTTACAGCTGGCTTCTATCAGTGGCATCATGATCAGGTGCTTAAGGCAGTAGCTAGAAGCCTGGCCTCAGCCATCACCAGCACTTCTCACCCCCCCCCCCCCCAAAGGAGGCAGTCACTTTCGTCAGAGCTGGTGAGAAACCCACAAAGCCTCTGACTGGAAGCTTCAGGCTGACCTGGGAAAGCAGCTGAAGTTTCCCAAAACATTGCTGCAATGAGGAGCAAAGAAGAGGTCCATTCAATCCACAAGCGAAGCTACAGGGAAACCCAAAAGGTGGCTATGAATTAAAAGGTCAGTGGGTTGCCACTGGGACACGAGTCGGGGCTTGATCAACCCTGCTAGTACACCTGGGTGAGGGTGTATGATGTTGAGAGACCGAAACTACTGATGACCCTAAGAAAGATCCCTAATGATGTGTTGCAGACTTGCAGTGCATTCTGGAGATGTTTCTTATACATATGTTAGTGTTTATTTTTACTTCTTGGGGGGGAAGCAAAGTGAAAACATTATTTAATAATGATGGGGTAATAACAATAATACGGATATACAATCAATTTTCCAATACTGTATTCTCCGTAAGAAATGCTTTACCATCTTCTTAATTTGGTGATCTTGAAAGCTTGGTGTACTCATTTGGAGTATTTTGTTCTTTTTCTGTTTAAATTGGCTGATTTGTTTGAAGTTGACCGACATAAAAGTCATGGACATTGATGATTGTAAACTATATTATTATAAGTATTATTATTATTATTATCATTTTCTATTATCAACACATGACAAATATTAGGGGTCGGACTAGAAAAGTTCTAAACTTCTTCTTACCCCTTTTGAACATGGCTTGCAATTATTATTTGAGTTGCTTATATGTTGTTTATATTCTTCTGGTGACTTGTTCTTTTTTTTTTCATTGCTTATTTATTCTACTATGTAATCTTTTTCTTTTTTAAAACATGTTTGAAATAAATTAATCTAATCTAATCTAAAAAATTCGTCTCACAATGTTCAATCGCCTGTCTGCCGCTCATCCCGCCCGTAGCGCTGTTTTCACGCAATCTAAGCCGACGAAGAAGAAATTCTCCGGAAGCTACTTTTCCTGAGCACGCGGTGTGTCCGGCCTTTCCAACAGGGCAGTGAGACGGAAGATGGTAAGATTCCGAGACTCCGCCGTTAGTTTAGCATTTTCATACGTTTATCTCAAACTAATTCCGACAAATGTGTGTTGTACGTGCACATAAACCTCTAAGATAGTTGGACACATACCTGTTGATTAGCAAGCTACTACGGGAATGGAAAAAACGTTTATATTGTACAGCGCAGGAACCGATCGTCGGTGCTAACACGAGTGGCTAAACGTGCGCTAATGAAGCTGTGGTAGGCTGTAGACAAGCGGCCAGCCAGTTGAAGATAACACACATGTTTGGGGTTGGCGCCTTTGTAAATGCGTTTATTAGATAGCTATGGACAGCAGCGATTCTCTGGATATGCCATGTGTGGGCTCAAGATGAAAATCGCTGTAGTAGCGATATCTGGCTGCTAACCCCAATTGGGCTCTTCGGCCTGTGTCTGGATGAGGAGCTCTTTGCTGCGATGAAGTTTCTCGATTGAGATTGTTGTTGTGCTGCAATTAACACGTGTTTTGTTCTCCTGTCGCGGCACAGGCTAAGATCAAGGCAAGAGATCTGCGGGGCAAGAAAAAAGAAGAGCTGTTAAAGCAGCTGGACGATCTAAAAAATGAACTGTCCCAGCTCCGTGTGGCCAAGGTCACCGGCGGAGCCGCATCTAAGCTCTCCAAGATGTAAGTACCTATTGTATTTACAGCATTCCGGCACATTTTTCTGTTAGTCGGCTAGATTTCACTTAACAAGCCGAGAGTTTATCTTGAGAGGCGGATGGAGATAGGGGCACTGGTCTGCCACTCTAAACCGGTCAGTTTCATGTTTGTGTCAGGGATCCCTTTTAACGCTGAAGCTAATATTCTTGGATAAATTTACTTCCACAGTGCCACAAAAGCAAGTCATTAAAGTCTATTGAGAATGTGTGGGATTAATTATGTGAGTCTAACCCCTTGGTTTACACTGGGCACCTTTTCACACCGATTTAACAGTTGTGTATGGCTGCAATACATTAAGTGTCTTATGCTGTTCTTTACAGCCGCGTTGTCCGCAAGTCCATTGCCAGGGTCCTGACTGTCATCAACCAGACACAGAAGGAGAACTTGAGGAAGTTTTACAAGGTGAGCACAACCAGCAGTCTCTTTCCCCCCCCCCCCTCATGCTGCTTAGATGCATGCCTGCTTGGGACTTGGGTTTTTCGTCTTCGGTCCCATGGTCTAAGATGATACCTTTGTTGAGCTGATGTTTTGCTGATGCATTCACAACTGCTTACCAAAAGACTGAGACCTAAATGTTTCTCATAATTACTGACTACATTCGACTGCAGAAATTTGAATGAGGACATACTATTTGGATCTTCACTGGAGTTGCTAAGGTGGTTTCTTATAACACACCTAAAATAATCAATAATAAGCCCTGTAGATGGTGAAACCTAATTTTCCCCACATCAATCACAACTGTTATGTTACCTTTAGTTTTGTCAGAGACCATTAAAATGACGTTTATAAAGGAAGTTTGAAAATTTTTGTTTTTAAATAAGTTGACAATTGATGTAAAAGATGGACAGGCAAGTCTGTCAGTTTGACGGACACATTGTCCATCTCTTACACTTTAAGTAACGTGTCTTACTGAGACTGTTATAAGGTAAAGGAACATGTTCATCAGAAGTACTGTTATGTTCCCACCTTCTGATGCGCAGGACATGTCCTAGTAACAAAAGTTGAGTGTAAATGATTGCTTTATAATCATTGGGGAAAAGTTGCATTAAAACAGCTAATATTTCATCTGAATGTCAAACATGTTTGGACCTTTCACAGATCAACCCTTTCCTTTTTTAGCGCTTTAGTTATCATTCCAAAAAGGTTTGTTTCAACTCTCCCAAAAATGTGTCCTGTTTCTTTCAGGGTAAGAAGTACAAACCCCTGGACCTGAGACCCAAAAAGACCAGAGCTCTGCGCCGTCGGCTCAACAAGCATGAAGAGAGTCTGTGCACCAAAAAACAGCAGAGAAAAGATCTCCTTTACTCCATCCGCAAATTTGCAGTCAAAGCTTAATAGCTTTTTCTATTGATGAAATAAAATCTGTGTAAAAGACAAAAGTGGTCAGTTTAATGTTTCCCTTCATAGTCATCAGATTATTAATATTATCAATTATTGTTATAATCATGATTATGCAGCGTACTGCATGAGGGTGGCACAAATACTGGCATCTCCACTGATAATGAGATGACAGTGATGCTGAAGGGAAAGCAGAATATCTGCAGATACACCTGGAAACCAGATGACTGTCCATGAGCTTATGTTCTCTACCTTGGATCACACAGTGAAGGGAAGACAAGTATTTCCACAAAGTATGGATGTTTTAATTTTGGAAGAAGAGGCTGTTTCTTTGGCTAATCATCTATTCTCCAATTCAAGTGACAACATTTATAGCGTTAATGGTAGAAACAAAATACTAATGAACTAATCAAACAATCACCAATTTGATTAAAAACTAAATATTGTGTCAAACGAAGAAGAGAAAATTTTGAATACACAACATAATATTCTTGAGGCAATGAGCTTGGATTGATCAAAGATCACAAGAGTTTGAATACAGGACCCCTGTTGTGGCTGTCAGCAGTTCTCTGGGTTGCAGTTGTAATTATTTAGTCCACCAGAGGCTGCCATTTTGACAGCACAAGGGAGTTCACATTATCTTTACAGCCATTAAAAATTGTGTTTTTATACAGTCACTCGCAGGGGGTGCTGGAGCCAATCCCAGCTCAAATTGGGCAAGGGGGGGTAAGTCCTGGACAGGTCGCCAGTCCGTCACAGAGCCAACACACAGAGACAGACAGTAACTGGACCCTGGACTTAACCAGCCGTTCACAGTATGTTAGAGTTGGCAGGCATAAGTCACCCTCCTTACCCATCAGCTCCAGTGCCCCCAAAGGGTTGTGTGCTTAGCCCATTACTATATACACATTTCACACATGACTGCTCCCCCTCTTTATCATCAAACTGTATGATTAAATTTGCAGACGACACAACCGTGCTTGGCCTCATCACTGATGGCAATGACACTGCATATAGGAGGGAAGTTGGACAACAAGCAGCATGGAGCAATAACAATAACTTGGTTCGAAACACAAAAAAGACCAAAGAAATAATAGTGAACATTTGTAAATCTGGACAGCCCAGCCATTTCCCCCTCTTCATTGGGAATGAGGAGGTTGGAGAAACACATCACCCTGGCCATCAAGAAGGCACAGCAACGTCTATACTATCTAAGGAAGCTCAAATGGGCAAATCTGCCCCAGAAACTCATGATTAACTTCTATCATTGTGCTGTAAGTGTGTTGACCCACGGACTATAAGCGTGGTTCTCCAGCTGCACTAAGGCCGATCAGCAGGCCCTCCAAAGGGCAATAAAATCTGCAGGGAAAATCACTGGAAAAAGCGAACAACCATTCACAATCAGACCTACGGGTAGTTTAGAGTCACCAATCAACCTAAAGATGCATGTCATTGGACTGTAGGAGGAAACTGGAGTATTCAGAGGAAATCCATGCAAGCACAGAGAGAACATGCAAACTCCACACAGAAATGCCCCAGGCCTGGGAACCAAACCTATGACCTCCTTGTTGTGGGGCAACAGCACTAACCAGTATGCCGCCGTGCTGCCATAATCAAATCAAATCAATTTTATTTATATAACACCAAATCACAACAGAGTTACATCAAGGCACTTTACTTATAGAGCAGGTCTAGACCAAACTCTTTATGCAGTTGTTAAAGACACCCAACATATCCCTCCAAGAGCAACAAATTGGCGACAGTGGCAAGGAAAAACTTCCTTCAAGAGGCAAAACCTCAGGCAGATCCAGGCTTAGGGAGGGCAGCCATCTGACCTGTAGATTAGAGAGAGTGAGAGAGAGAAAGACACTGATAGAGCGTGAAGGTGAAGGAGAAGAAAGGTGGGGTGGGTAGAGGGATGGAGAAAGTACAAGAGCAGGTGGAGAGAGATGAAAAGTAGTACTCATAAATTACTCAAACATTGTACAATAGTTCTCTCCCAAACTGAAGTAAAAATTGACATTGTTATCTTTTTTAACCAAGCGTGGCTGTACAGCAAGATGAGTGGTGATCGATTAATGCTGGTCAACTCTTTAGAGTTCATGTAGAACTGTAACTGTGTAATGTTATCCTTATGTATTTCAAGTTACAAATAAAGGGATTGTGCAACAAGTTTGACAAGATTTTTTTTACAGATTAGGCTTTGTTAATAAGCATTCGAGACTTCTGGTGTTGCTATTTCTCCCTTGAATGAGACGTTCAGTTGGTTCAGATATTAAAAGATGATCTGCATCCATGTCCACACAAAGCTTGGCAAAACATCTGGAGTTTTAATGAAGCTGATGGTTTTCACACTTACATCCATCATCTAATGGAACTCTGGTGTCATCCTATCTGCCTGATGACGTCCTGATGCCTGCCAGTCATTGATGCTGCACCATCACTACACACCCCAACATGGTTTTTCCAGTCTAGGCCGTTCTTAGTGAAGTAGTTGTCCATGCAGTGGAAACATTTCTGAGCCGTAGCTCGTGTTGGTAGCTCATCACAAAACATTAAGTCTTCGTGTAAACTACTGTCCCAGCGATAGTGTCCAAACTTGCCCAGCAGTGCAGCATTTCTAGAAGCTGATGCTCTATGTCTGAGGCTATGTCAACAACTGGGTGACTGATTGCACTGTGAGGTGCAAAACTGGCTTTTATTTGGAGCCCTCAAGGTGGCGCTCACGGCCCATGCTTGGGCTGCAGCCCCATAGTTAAGAATCTATCAATTAAAACATCATCTTAATAAGAACATTCAATTATGCAGTCTTTGAAATTTGTAGCAGCTGACTGCAGTCTATTCCTCTGCCAACTGCTTTCCACGAATAAAATGAGAATCCTCGCCTGCTCAACCTGCCGGGGGTGTGCCAGTCACCTCAGCAGATGAACAAATCAAAATCAAATCAAATTTATTTATATGTCATAACAAAGTTACATCAACACACTTTACACATAGAGCAGGTTTAGACCAAACACTTTACAGAGTTGTTAAAGAGACCAAACATATCCCTCCAAGAGCAAACACTTGGCAACAATGGCAAGGAAAATTTTTGATTAGATTAGATTTACCTTTATTTATCCCACAATGGGGAAATTCACAGTGTTGACAGCAGCAGGATACACATACACATCCACACATATACAGTGCACTCAGTGCACCTAAGTGGCTGCATAAAAATAAAAGAATGGAAAATATAAAAAAATATAAAAGTAAATAAAAATATTTTTAAAAAGTATATTAAAAACAAGTCAGTAGCTGTGCAAAAATATACATATACAGGTAAAAAGTACTTATTCGAAAGGCAGTGCAAATATGAATGCAGATGTATAAATAAATATTGTGCATGTATAGTGCAGTTGTGATGGGATGGTAAGGAGGGTATTGCACATGTTACACCAGAATAGAATATTCCACATATGCTGTTATTGGTCTACTGGGAGCAGAGCTGATTGTAAAGTCTGACAGCAGAGGGGAGGAAGGACCTGCGGTACCTTTCTTTCACGCATTGTGGGTGAAGATGCCCGTCACTGATATGGAGCTTTCCAGTGATCTTACAGTTTCATTTAGTGGGTGGGAGACATTGTCCATGATTGATGACAGCTTCACCATCATACTGCTGTCGCCAACCCCCTCCACAGAATCAAGGCTGCAGCCCAGGACAGAGTCAGCTTTCTTCACCAGTTTGTTGAGCCTTTTCCTTTCTGCTGCTGTGATACTGCTGCTCCAGCAGACAACAGCAGCCAGCAGCCATTGTTGCCACACAAAACATAAAAGATGGTGACACAACCACAGAGTCATAAAAAGTCTTCAGGAGGGTTTCCTCCACTCCGAAGGACTTCTGTCTCCACAGCAGGTGGAGTCTGCTTTGTCCTCTCTTGTATATTGTTGACAGTCCAGTCCAGGTTCTTATTCAGGTGAACACCCTGGTACTTGTAAGAGTCCACTATCTCAATGTCCGTTCCCTGGATGTTTACCGGAGAGGGAGGGGTGACTAAGTGCCAGCAAATGTCCACTACCGGTTCTTTGGTTTTTCCGGGATTAGTACGTAGGCAGTTCTGCTGGCACCATGCCACAAAATTCTGGTTCAGTTCTCGGTACTCCTTTTCGTCTCTGTTGTTGATGAGACGTACGATATCCGAGTCATCCGAGAATTTCTGTAGGTGACAGTTTGTTGTCCTCACAAACTGTGGCCTGTTGGTGAGGAAGTCCAGGAGCCATGACATTAGTTGGTAACGCACTCCTGCATGGTCCAGTTTGCCCCACAGGATTTCTGGGTGAATGGTGTTGAAGGCACAGGAGAAATCATAGAACATGATTCTCACAGTGCTACCAGACCTCTCTAGCTCTCAGAGACCCAAGCATTCATTTTTTAGATGAAATTTTTAAATATTTTTTAACCTGTTTTTAGTAAGCCCCTAATCAAGAAAATAATTAGTTTTTTTCTCTTTTTCCTTTTTTGAGGAATCTCTGGAAACGTTGCAAAATTGCAACATGGGGTATTAGTGGTTATAAATATCACAACTTCAATTTTAACAAAGGCCAATTATATTAGTTATTGTTCACTGAATAAAATCAAAAGATATCATCAAATGAATTTAATTGATGTAAAACAGTTTTATACAGAACAGATTTAGGGTTGGGGTTAAAATAGCTTCCAATACATCATTAACTGAGTATGCTTTTCCTCTCTTTGTCAATGGCAAATGGCATCCTGAAAAGTAAATTATATAATTTTATATACTACATAATTAGACACACACAAACACACACACACATCTATCCATCTATAGTGTATATTTGATGTTAACCCCAACCCTATAACCCAAATATCCCGGTAGATAGTACAGTTGTTCTATTGGCTCATCACCCAGGGATGGGGCCTTTTTTGTGTAAAAGGGACACCCATTGTAACCCAGTGTTGTGTTTTCGCAATATTGACAAAAATCACTCTAAATCATGTGTATTATACTTAAAAATATATATATATTTAACTTTTCTAACATTAAACATCTTAAGAAAGAAGGAAAAAAATACTACAGATCGAATACTTACTTTTAAATTGTTAAAATTGATCCAGAAGAGAAAGCTGGGCGGTCAGTAGAAGGCAGCCATGTTGTTGACTGTGGAATGTGATATTCACTCTAATATTAATATTTTCCTGCAAAAAATGTTGTATGATGCAATTCAGAGTGTGGGGTGCTGGGATATGTAGTAGGCTGTTAAAGCCACTGGTTGGTAGTTGTTGAAGACATTCCCACACTGGGAGGAGATGATTTGGGCACTGGTACCACGCAGGATGTTTTCCACAGCTGTGGTACCTTCTGCAACCTCAAGCTCATGTTGTTGATGTGCTCCACAATCCCACACAGTTGGTTAGCACAGGATTTGAGGAGCCTCAAGCTGATGCCATCTGGACCCGTTGCCTTCCTGACCTTGAGCCTGGCCAGTTCTCTCTCTACCTGGGCTGTGGAGAGCACCATACTGGATGGAGGGGCAGTGAGTGTGCTGGGGGATTGTGGAAGGGCAGCAGGGAAGGGGGTGGGAGGGGCTGTGTGCTGGGGGGTTGCAGTGGAGCAGCAGGGGGGCTTGGGGTGTCAGTCTTTTGAGTAGCTGGGGTTCCAGTTCGGGGAAGTGGCGGCAGGGCTGGTTGGGTGGGGTGAGGGGTGACTGATTGTTCAAATCTGTTGAAGAATCTGTTAAGGTCATTCACCCACTCCTGGTTTGTTATGTCCTGAGATTGAGTTCATACTCCTCCAAACCCCACTGACATCGCTCTGCTGCAATTGATATTCCATCATCCTCCTGTAGCTACCTTTTCCCTCTCTAATCACAGTCTTCATCTGCTCCCTGTCCCCCGACTTGAAGGCCCACCTTATTTCCTTGAGGAGGGCTTTTATATCAGGAGTCATCCATGGTTTGTTGTTTGCGAACACTCTTACTGTTTTGTTCGGTATGGTGGAGTCTACACATTGTTGTATCAAAACGGTCTTGTAGAGTCTCCACCGACTGTTCAGACCAGATCTTCCTTGTGTGGGTGATTGCTGGTTGTCTGTGTACCAGAGGCTTATACACGGGCAGAAGGTGCACCAGGTCATGAACAGATCTCCCCAGGGGAGGGAGGAGTGATGATGCATATGACTCCTTGATGTTGGATATTGGCTAGATGTTGGCAGTGTGGAGGAAGGAGAGGCATGGTTAAAGTCCTCAGTAAATAAGATGAGGGCTTGTGGATGCTGTGTTTGCAGCCTGCTTACTGCTGTGTGGAGGACGTCACGGGCCGAGTCTGAATTAGCAGACAGAACATGCAATAATATGCCTCTTCCTTTAAGGGGCAGAAACATCTGGAAGAACCGGGCTCAGGGAGGGCAGCCATCTGCCTCGACTGGTTGGATTGGGGGTGGAGTCAGTGAGAGCAAGCATGAAAGAGAACAGGGGGGACTCAGTAGAAGGATGGAGAGAGAACAATAACAGGAGAAGATGCCATGGAAAATACAAACATAACATACAGAAGGGGAACAAAGGGGGGGTAACAATTAAAAGAAATTAAAAGAAACGAAAAGCCAGGAAGCCAAGAGGTGAACCAAGGATCTACTGCAATCGCAGGAATTTATTCAATGAAATCAAACAACAAAGATGAAAGTGACTTTAGACAAAACAAGGCCGGTCCGAAACGACCCACACGCACGCGCACACAGAAACCCACTGGCAGCTGAATGGCCCACTGGCCCCAGCGAAGCCCCCAGCAGGAGCTTAAATACCACAGCTGATCAATCAATCAGCTGAGCGACGGAGGCGATCAGCTGATTGAGGAGGAGGAGGGGAGAAAGGGCAGCACCTGGCAAAAAAAGAGAAGACAAAAACAAAACAACAAGCAGCACACACCAAGGACCGTAACACATTCAATGATGCAACCTGGTAGTTCTAAATGTGGACTAGTAAATATTAGCAGTAGGGGAGAAGAAGAGGTTATAATGGGAAGTGAGTTGTAGTGTGTAATGATAACTAAAGGTAACTCTTGCAGCAGCATTCTGAATCAACTGAATGCTTTTTAGAGAATTGTTGGGACATCCTGATAGTAATGAATTACATTAGTCTAGTCTAGAGGTAACAAATGCATGGACTAGTTTTTCTGCATCCTGTTGAAACAGGATGTTTCTGATCTCTGCAATATTGCGTAGGTGAAAGACGACTGTCCTGGAGACTTGTTTTATATGAGGGACAAAGGACACATTCTGATCAAAAATGACTCCAAGATTCCTAACAGTGGAACTGGAGGGCAAACTAACACCATTCAGAGTGGTAACATGATCATCATCAAGCACGTCTCCCTCAATGTACATTGGATGCACTGCATTATACACTGTCAGGTGCTGGCTAGTGATGGGCGATACCACACTTTTAAGATTCGATATGATACCGATTACTTTTTGCAAAAAATATTCAATACTGATTACTGGTAATTTCTTATTGGCGAATTTTTTCTCAATCATAATATTAGTACCTTTAAAACAAATCATGTCAAATACTGGCCATGTAACAACTTTAATGTGCACAGTTCAAAATATAAAAGTTAAACAAAACAATTAACATGAATATGAATTAAATAAAAACACCACATTTGAGCTTTCTTTCAACTTTTGCTGAGCAGAATTATTTTCAAAACAATGAAATGATCCTGACAGAAATGTAAATCAATACATTTACCATCAAAATAATAAAATAAATGATAAATAACAAACAGTATGAATGAAATAAAATTGTAAAAAACAAAATAGTGCACATTTGAAATTTACTTTGTCAAACTAACCATACCTTTGATGACCAGCATAATTTGGTCCTGAGAGAGATGTCAGTGTACACTTTTGTACAGAAAGAACATTTCTCAAAAAAAAGAATGGGCTTCTCTGTCGGCCGTTTCTCCATCTTCTCCGCTCCGTCAGAAACGCACATGCTCCTCGCTGTGTTGTTGCTACCAGGATGTAAACACACAACTCACGGCTCTTCTGGTCACGTGACTTGGCGGGACCAGTTCAATATGCTGCTGGCTGGGGGGTGTTTCGGCACAAAACACTGGCGTAAGTTACCTAAAAATATTTGGAATTGACACATGCACCTTTATTTCACATCTATTAATTATTAATCGAGACTTTAATGGAGTAGTTGATACCAAAACCAAGACCTCGGATAAGCGGATGAAGATGGATGGACGGACGGATGGATGGGATCGATCCACCCATCACTAGCGCTGGCGTCTAAACAGCTGAGTCCAGAGCTGAACGATGTAATGACATTGCCACAGTCAATTACATCAAAACACGACCTGTCCTTTATTTGTAAAAGATCCCATTGTGGCACTATGTTGGCGAAATTGTGGGAAAAAAAGTGACACCACACATTTTTTTTCGGATTGCAGTTATTAAAGGATTCTGGGAGAATGTTAAAAGAGAAATTAATAATATTTTTAAAGTGGATGTCCCATTGGAACCAGTGTTTGTTAGGTGCCATATCTGAAGATCAATATAATTCAGATGAGTGATATATACTTAGAATTCTTTTATTGATTGCAAAGAAAATGATTTAAGTGAACTGGAAGACTGCTAAACCACCAAATGTATCTCAATGGAGGCAGAGACTGAAGAGCGTTTATATGATGGAAAAAATTACTGCACCTCTGCAAATGACAATGGACATTTTTGAGAGGAGATGGACTCAGGCTTCACAATGTTTGAATGTTGGATGAAGTGCAGCGGTTGGAGGTAGGAGGGGTTTCTGGAGTATCAGGGATGAAGTGTTGTTGAGTTTCTCTGATCATGATGGATTTGCCGCTCCTATTCCTGTACCTGATTGTCCCTTTTTTGTTTTGTTGTTTGTTTGTTTTATCTATCTATCTATCTATCTATCTATCTATCTATCTATCTGTCTTGTTTCTTTTTGCTGAGGCTGCTATGTGGGGTCCTATGTCGGGAATTGTTGTGAATTGTTTTGTAAAACTTATGAAATGGTGAAATAAAAAGTAAAAAAAAAAAAAAAGCCCAAAACAAACAAACAATCAAACAAAAAAAAACCTCTACCTGTCAAATTGCAAATTTTTTCAATACTATGTGAGGAAATGGGCTCCCACCATTTTCGACTGGATCCATGACCCCTTCAGTGCAACACCACCCACCGACTTCAGCACAGCCGAGGAAGAACAGTTCATTGATGTCACCTCTGATTCAACAATGACGCTGCAATTTAAATCAAAGACATTGGCTGCATTTTGGATTGGCGTGACCTTCTGCTAGGTAAAAGAACCCTGGCCATTATTCTTACTTTTGCCAAATCCTACCTATATGAGATAGGTTTTTCTGCTGTGACCTCATTCAAGACAAAATACAGATCAAAGCTGGACATAGAAAATGAAGTCAGAGTGGCAGTCTCACAACTGCAACCCAGATTTCATAAGCTCTGCAGCATGAAGCAAGCCCACACCAGTAACTGAAAAATGTGAGGATTAAAGGTTGAATTAGAAGGGCTACTATCGGCATTTTCAAGCTAGCAGCTACAGTTACTATCAGTGGCTAACGGGCAGCAGCAGCACAGAGTCAGAGCCACAGCAGCACAAAATTGAATTTGTTAGAAGTATACTGTAGGCCTAAACCTACAATTTGCAGATAGTTTTATAGCCATTAAGGCCAGTGAAAAATGGCTGAGCATAACTCACAATAAGCCTTTTTCTTTTCCCATTTCACCTCAGAAGGTGTTTGTGTTATACTTTTGACAGAAATATTAAATCTACATTGAAATTCAATTGTGTCTAAGCTGAAACAAACACAAAAAACATTGGATCAGCAGTGGGTCGATCTTTAGTTGTTGAACAGTAGTTAATGATTATTCTAGACATTTTACTTTCATTTCAGCTAAACATATCCGGCAAACAATTGAATCGAACGCAACTGGATTTAGGACGTAGGTTTCTCAAAGACATTTCGCCTCTTATCCAATGGGTTTCATCAGTTCGTACCTTTCATATTCTTGCACCATTTTAAGGGTATCCAACCCAAAATTCTCAGCAATATGTCTGTGTATATTCTCATTCATCCAGGTCATAGTCATATCCGGCCAACAATTAAATTGAACGCAACTGTTGCGTCCCCCCCGTGGACCCACCATCTGCAGGGAAAATCAATGGGGTCGGGTGCGCTGCCAAATAGGTGGCGGTGGAAGCAGGGGGTCCTGGCGGACCGGACCTGGGTGGCATAGACATGGAACATCACCTCGCTGTGGGGGAAGGAGCCGGCGCTGGTGCGAGAGGTGGAGCACGATTGGTTGGATCTGGTGGGGCTTGCCTCCACACACGGCCGAGGCTCTGGAACTGTGCTCCTTGATAGGGGTTGGACTCTTTTCTTCTCCGGAGTTGCCCAAGACGTGAGGCGCCAGGCGGGTGTGGGGATGCTCACAAGCCCCTGGCTGAGTGCTGCTGTGTTGGAGTTTACCCCGGTGGATGAGAGGGTCGCCTCCCTGCACCTTAGGGTGGCAGGGTGGAAAACTCTGTCTCTTGTCTGTGCGTATGCACTAAACAGCAGCTCTGAGTATTTGGCCTTCTTGGAAAATCTGAACGGGGTCCTGCATGGGGCCCCGGTAGGGGACCCCATTGTCTTATTGGGAGACTTCAATGCACACATGGGCAATGATGGAGTAACTTGGAGATGTGTGATTGGGAGGAACGGCCTCCCTGATCTAAACCCGAGTGGTGTTTTGTTGTTGGGACTTCTGTGCTAGTCATGGACTGGCCATAACAAACACCATGTTCGAGCATAAGGAGACTCATAAATGTACCTGGTACCAGAGCACCCAAGGCCGAAGGTCGATGATCGATTTTATTATCGTATCATCAGATCTTAGGCCGCATGTTTTGGACACTTGGGTGAAGAGAGGGGCTGAACTGTCAATTGATCACCATCTGGTGGTGATTGGGTCAAGTGGCGGGGGAAGCCTCCGGACAGACCTAGTAAGCCCAAACGTGTAGTGCGGGTGAACTGGGAACGTTTGGAGGAGCCCCCTGTCCGGGAGGCCTTCAACTCCCACCTCCGGCAAAGCTTTTCCAACATCCCTGTGGAGGCTGGGGGCATCGAGCTCGAGTGGTCGATGTTCAAATCCTCCATTGCCAAAGCTGCAGCGGAGAGCTGTGGCCTCAAGATCCTGGGTGCCTCAAGGGGTGGCAACCCTCGGACATTGGTGGTCAGGGAAGCCGTCGGAATGAAGAAGGAGGCTTTCAGGGGTATGTTATCTTGGGGGACTCCAGAGACAGTTGCAGGGTACCGGCGGGCCCAAATGGCTGCGGCCTAGGTGGTCGCGGACGCAAAGCGGCAGGCGTGGGAGAGGCTCGGAGAGGACATGGACAAGGACTTTCGGTCGGCACCAAAGCTGTTCTGGAAGACTGTCCGGCACCTCAGGCGGGGAAAGCAGGGAACCATCCAAGCCGTGTACAGCAAGGGTGGGATGTTGATGACCTCAAATGAGGAGATAGTCGGGTGGTGGAAGGAACACTTTGAGGAACTCCTGAACCCAACGTACCCACCCTCTGGAGCAGAGACAGAGCTGGAGGATGAAGGGGGATCATCGGCAATTTCCCTGAGGGAAGTCACTGAGGTAGTCAAACTACTCCACAGTGGCAAAGCCCCAGGGATTGATGAGATCCGTCCTGAAATGTTGAAGGCTCTGGGTGCTGAGGGGCTGTCATGGATGACACGCCTCTTCAACATTGCGTGGGGATTGGGGGCAGTGCTGAAGGAGTGGCAGACCGGGACGGTGGTCCCACTTTTTAAAAAAGGGGTCCAGAGGGTGTGTGCCAACTATAGAGGCATCACACTACTCAGCCTCCCTGGGAAAGTTTACTCCAAGGTGCTGGAAAGGAGGGTCAGGCCAATTGTCGAACCTCTGATTGAAGAGGAACAATGCGGGTTCCGTCCTGGTTGTGGAACAACGGACCAGCTCTTCACCCTTGCGAGGATCCTGGAGGGAGCCTGGGAGTATGCCCAGCTGGTCTACATGTGCTTTGTGGACCTGGAGAAGGTGTACGACTGGGTCCCCCGGGAGTTTTTGTGGGGGGTACTGTGGGAGTATGGGGTGAGGGGGTCACTTTTAAGGGCCATCCAATCGTTGCTTTTTGTGGACGATGTGGTGCTGTTGGCACCATCGGTCTGTGACCTTCAGCTCCCACTAGACAGGCTTGCAGCTGAATGTGAAGCGGCTGGGATGAGGATCAGCACCTCCCCTTTGCCCCAAGTGAAGGAGTTCAAGTACCTCGGGATCTTGTTCATGAGTAGGGGGACCTTGGAGTGTGAGATTGGCTGGAGAATTGGAGCAGCGGGAGCGGTACTGCAGTCACTTTATCACACCGTGAAAGCGAAGCCCTCGATCTTCAGGTCAATCTTTGTTCCTACCCTCACCTATGGTCATGAGAACTGGATCATGACCAAAAGAACAAGATCGCTGGTACAAGTGACCGAAATGCGCTTCCTCAGAAGAGTAGCTGGCTTCTCCCTTAGAGATGGGGTGAGGAGCTTAGTCATCCAAGAGGAGCTCAGGGTAGAGCCACTGCTCGTTTGCATTGAGAGGAGCCAGTTGAGGTATAGTTGAGGCATCTGGTCATGGTGCCTCCTGGGCGCTTCCCTTGGGAGGTGTTCCAGGCACGTCCAGCTGGGAGGAGGCCCCGGGGCAGACCGAGGACCAGGTGGAGAGATTATATCTCCACTCTGGCCTGGGAACGCCTCGGGATCCCCCAGTCAGAGCTGGTCGATGTGTCCGTGGAAATGAAAGTCTGGGGTTCCCTGCTGAAGTTGCTTCCCCCTCGACCCGACCTCAGATAAGCGGATGAAGATGGATGGATGGATTTTGAGTTATGGTCAGTCATATATAAAATATATTTTAATATATATAGAAAATATATATAAATATATAGATTTGAATTTGAATGTGAAAACAGGAAACACACTTTAGACACAAACCAGTCATTAAAAAGGAAATTATCCCTCAACTTCAGCAGAGGAGCAAAATGTGACACTTTTCACTTTTCAGAAACTGATCACTGATCTCTGTCTGAGATAGAAACACATCCAATGCTTTGTTTTTAGTGGTGAGCAGACTAAGTCTGTTGAGCTTCTTCCTGTCTGTATTGGGAGAGTTTAAGCTTGATGCTTTGATGGAAGAAGAAACAGTGACATCTAGTGATCTGTGTCCTTCTCTCCCTACTGTGGAGTTGGTCATTTCCCCTTTAATTTTACAATTTACAAATGTACTTAAATACAGGATTTGATTATATTCCACAACACCTACTACAATTAACTTATTAATAATACTCAGCCTTAAGTGTACATGGATTGTTCTAGTAATATATTAGCTGGGTGATTTGTGTTGCCAACCAGACTAAATGGAAAGTAAATTACTAGGCTATGTTAATTACAATATTCATGATGCCATTTTGTGGCATTTGCCCTTATCCTTATTTCGCTCCTTTAACATTTGCTTCTCTCAAAGTCTAATGGGGTCTGAAGTCTTCAGAACTGGATAAGACATTCAACATTGAGAAATGGTATGGTCCACTTTAGGGATGTCTGAAAAAACAAAATATGTCCAAATTGGGGAATAAATTAAATATATTCCAAGTCCAAGTCACCAGGCAAAAATGTAACCAAAATAAATATTATGAAATATGTGGTTTTAAAACTTAAACCCCACATTGTAAGGCAGAAGATAAAATCTGTCACTGAACTTTGAATACCGTTTCATGCCCTGTTCCATTCCTTGACAGGCTCCTGTCGAGGAAGGCCTTTCCCGGAGCAGCTGTGGAGTCCAGATCTCTCCTAAACAGAGTGTGTGGTGGATTATTTGTCACATCTGCAATGAGAAAAAACCAGCAAGACCACACTACATTTTTGGTGACTCACAGAACAAGAAGCAGCTGCATACCTTTTGTGAGACCTGAAGGTGTGAAATCCTTTGTAGGAGCAAAAGTCATGCCAGTACAGTGGACTTATTACAACTTAAGAAAACACATGCAAATTCACAAAACCACATTAATTTGACAAGAAAAGAACTGAAAATACTGACACATTTGAGATGTTTTGCAAAGTGATGAAACTGCTGGGATGCACTTGTTGAATACTTTGTGCCTTTTTAGGTTAAAAGTACTGAATAGCCTGTCCCAGCAAACTTCATAACTTTTTAAAATTTATAAATTTTTGATAAGAATACTCCGATAGTGAGAGAGGGAAAGAAAAAGGAGGGTGATGTTGCAAAGGTCTGCAGTTCAGATTATCGCACTTTGAAAGGTGAAGCTGATCATGACCCAGTACACAGACAGATATGGAGACAGACGTCTGCTGTCCTTTAGAGTGAAATCCCAACAGACCAGGGGCCTCATTTATAAACATTGCGTACGCACAAAACGGGACCTAAAACTTGCGTACGTCACTTCTACGCAAAGGTCGTGATCTATAAAAAACAGACTTGACGGAAAATCTGCACACTCCTATGGAAACTTTGACCCATGCGTACGCTGTCAGAGTTTGCTCTTCCCCTCACCTGTTGCTGTGGGAATTTTCCATTTCTTCAGTTTAGCCCTCCGCTCTGCCACACCCCTCATTAGTTCAACCACTTTCACCTGGTGCTCCCACCTGCTCATCATCTCCAATCAAGCCAGTATATAGCTGCCTCGGTCCACTCACTCGGTGTCAGATTGTTCTCGTGTAATGCCTGACCCTCCAGCACTCCTCTGCGGACTGCCTTCTTGGTTCCTGAACGGCTTGTCTCTGACCATCGCTCGTTGTCTCTGTCCCGGTAAACCTACCCGCCTTCTGTCCCTGACTCTGAGTCCTGCCTGCCTGTTTTCTGGTCTTTGTCCGCTTGTGGCTGAGAGGCGTTCCACCGATTCCTGCTCTGCCATTTCCTCTGGTTACGTCTGCTCTGCTGCCCATTCACCTGCTGCTGACGCAACCCAGTCCACAACACCCTGCCTACAGCCTTCCATCAGTGAGGTTCCCTCTTTTCCCCTTTCCAGTACGCCCTTCTCCATGCACACTGCTGCTTCTTTTGAAGCTCTGGACTATTGGACTGTTGCCTGTGCTGTGGCTTGTGGTTTGCATGTTTGCCTGAGGAACGGAAGATCAGGGTTCAATTCCCCGTGGACCCATATTCTCCAGAATTGTGTTTTTCTGTCCGTGCTGCCACTGTCTGTACTCTGTGTTTAATAAAGACTGTAAAGAATATATTGGTGTGGTTTGTGCTGCGATTGGGTCCATTCTATACCTGTTTCAGTACGCACAATTTGGAGGAAAAGGGGAATTGGCGACACAGGCGGTGCAATGGTGAAATTAAGTCAGACTGAAGAAATGAGAGTGGGAAGAACGATTATGTTTTTACTATTGCCCTTCACACATTTAATTTAAACCCCTATCATGCGTTAGAGCCATGTCATCAGAATGAATTAATTCAACGGTTTTATTTTGCATTGGACTTAGTAATTATCTCGGAAACATCTCCTTAGAATCTAACAGAAAATTCTAAATCAAAATCCCTTCTCTATATTTAATCACCACTGTCTGTCCGTCATATTGTCCACTCCAGGAGCGCAGGAGGAGGAGAGGACAGCACATAAAGCATCTGCCTAACATGTGTAAATAACATAATATTTTCCTGTGATACTGTGAACACATAATCAAATGCCAATTAAATCCTTAATGTGGAAAACAAAGCCATTAACAATCATGTAAGGATTAATCCACAAGTAGGTGTGCTTCAAACGGTTTTAATGCATGATGTAGAGGCAAAGAACTACCCGACGCACAGCAGAGGGTAGTTTGCCTCCACGAAGTGAGTGCCACTCACTTTGGTTTGTGATTTCGGTGCCGTGACCTCCAAACAG
The DNA here is from genome assembly GCA_034769265.1 of Remorina albescens. Taxonomy (NCBI): domain Eukaryota; kingdom Metazoa; phylum Chordata; class Actinopteri; order Carangiformes; family Echeneidae; genus Remorina; species Remorina albescens. The sequence continues at coordinate 4,250,742 of CM068485.1, forward strand.
GATAGTTTTTCGGCCCTCCACCACACCGAAAAGCGTCTCCATTTCCACCTCAGAAATGTTTTTTTACCTTTTCTTCCTGCATCCGCCATTGGTTCCAACAAAACATAACACTTGTATCTGAGTCTCATTTTATATTCATGAGGTGCTTTGCATTGACCATTTATGGTTAAAAATGGGCGTGTACAGGGCGTGACATGTCAAGTCACTACACCTGTAGTCAAGTCTGTGATTTATAAAGCAAAGTTTGCTTTAAGTGTGCATACCCAGGGTTTTATAAATCTGAATATTTTCTGGTGTACGCAAACTTTGGCTTTTGGGCGTAGTACACTTTTAGTAACGATCCTATGCACAGTTTTATAAATGAGGCCCCAGAACAAGATTCTGAACATTTACAGTATCTCACAAAAGTGAGTACACCCCTCACATTTCTGCAAATATTTAATTATATCTTTTCATGGGACAACACTGACGAAATGACACGTTGATACAATGTAAAGTAGTCAGTGCACAGCTTGTATAACTGTGTAAATTTACTGTCCCCTCAAAATAACTCAACACACAGCCATTAATGTTTAAACTGCTGACAACAAAAGTGAGTACACCCATAAGTGAAAATTTCCAAATTGGGCCCAATTAGCCATTTTCCCTCCCCGGTGTCATGTGACCCGTTAGTGTTACAAGGTCTCAGGTGTGAATGGGGAGCAGGTGTGTTAAATTTGGTGTTATCGCTCTCTCACTCTGTCATACTCACTGGAAGTTCAACATGGCACCTCATGGCAAAGAACTCTCTGAGGATCTGAAAAAAAGAATTGTTGCTCTACATAAAGATGGCCTAGGCTGTAAGAAGATTGCCAACACCCTTAAACTGAGCTGCAGCACGGTGGCGAAGACCATACAGTGGTTTAAAAGGACAGGTCCCACTCAGAACAGGCCTCACCAAGGTCAACCAAAGGAGTGCACATGCTCAGCGTCATATCCAGAAGTTGTCTTTGGAAAATAGACGTATGGGTGCTGCCAGCATTGCTGCAGAGGTTGAAGGGGTGGGGGGTCAGCCTGTCAGTGCTCAGACCATAAGCCACACACTGTATCAAATTGATCTGCATGGCTGTCATCCCAGAAGGTGTCTGGTGTAAAGCATCTGCCTAACATGTGTAAATAACATAATATTTTCCTGTGATACTGTGAACACATAATCAAATGCCAATTAAATCCTTAATGTGGAAAACAAAGCCATTAACAATCATGTAAGGGTTAATCCACAAGTAGGTGTGCTTCAAACGGTTTTAATGCATGATATATGGCGAAGACCATACAGTGGTTTAAAAGGACAGGTCCCACTCAGAACAGGCCTCGCCAAGGTCAACCAAAGGAGTGCACATGCTCAGCGTCATATCCAGAAATTGTCTTTGGAAAATAGACGTATGGGTGCTGCCAGCATTGCTGCAGAGGTTGAAGGGGTGGGGGGTCAACCTGTCAGTGCTCAGACCATAAGCCAAACACACTGTATCAAATTGGTCTGCATGGCTGTCATCCCAGAAGGTGTCTGGTGTAAAGCCTCTTCTAAAGATGATGCACAAGAAAGCCCGCAAACAGTTGGCTAAAGACAAGCAGACTAAGGACATGGATTACTGGAACCATGCCCTGTGGTCTGATAAGACCAAGATAAACTTATTCGGTTCAGATGGTGTCAAGCGTGTGTGGCAGCAACGAGGTGAGGAGTACAAAGTCAAGTGTGTGTGGTGAAGTTAGAAAAAAAAGCTATAATTAAAGTCATGATGTAAAGTAAAATGTATCAGTGTAGCCGCAAGGGGGTACAAGCCAGTGCCTTATTGTGCTGGTCCCAAGCCCGGATAAATACAGAGGGTTGTGTCAGGAAGGGCATCCGATGTAAAACTTTTGCCAAATCAAACATGCAAATCGAATCTATGACTTCCATACCGAATCGGTCGAGGCCCGGGTTAACAACGACCGCCATCGGTGCTGTTCACCTACAGGGTGCCGGTGGAAATTGGACTACTGTTCGTCGAAGAAGGAGAGGAGGAAGGTGTGTTCGTAGGAAGAGAGAGAAAAGGAATGCCAAGAGTCTAGGACTGAGAGTAGGGACTTTGAATGTTGGAACTATGACAGGAAAAGGTAGAGAGTTGGTTGACATGATGCAGAGGAGGAAGGTAGACATACTGTGTGTCCAGGAGACCAGGTGGAAAGGTAGCAAGGCTAGAAGTCTAGGAGCAGGGTTCAAGCTGTTCTATCATGGTGTAGATAGGAAGAGAAATGGAGTAGGAGTTATCTTGAAGGAGGAGTTTGTTAGGAATGTCCTGGAGGTTAAAAGAGTATCAGATAGAGTAATGAGTCTGAAGCTAGAAATCAAAGGTGTGATGTTAAATGTTGTTAGTGGGTATGCTCCACAGGTAGGATGTGAGCTGGAGGAGAAGGAGAAATTGTGGTTGGACCTTGATGAAGAGAAGATGAGGAGGTGATGGGCAGGTTTGGTATCCAGGATAGGAACACAGAAGGACAGATGGTGGTTGACTTTGCAGAAAGGATGGGAATGGCTGTAGTGAATACTTTCTTCCAGAAGAGGCAGGAACATAGGGTGACCTATAAGAGTGGAGGTAGGAGTACACAGGTAGACTACATCTTGTGTAGACGGTGTAATCTGAAGGAGATCAGTGACTGCAAAGTAGTGGTAGGTGAGAGTGTAGCCAGACACCATAGGATGGTGGTGTGTAGGATGACTCTGGTAGTGAGGAAGATGAAGAGGGCAAAGACAGAGCAGAGGACTAAATGGTGGAAGCTGAAAAAGGAAGAGTGTTGTATGATTTTTAGGAAGGAGTTGAGACAGGCTCTGGATGGCCAGGAGGTGCTTCAAGTTGACTGGACAACTACAGCTAATGTGATCAGGGAGACAGGTAGGAGAGATTTTGGTGTGTCATTTGGAAGGAAAGTGGATAAGGAGACTTGGTGGTGGAATGAGGAGGTGCAGGAGTGTATACAGAGAAAGAGGTTAGCTAAGAAGAAGTGGGACACTGAGAGGACTGAAGAGAGTAGACAGGAGTACAGGGAGATGCAGCGTAAAGTGAAAGTAGAGGTGGCAAAGGCCAAACAAAGGGCTTACGATGACTTGTATGCTAGGTTGGACAGTAAGGAGGGAGAGACTGATCTATACAGGTTGGCAAGGCAGAGAGACAGAGATGGGAAGGACGTGCAGGCGGTTAGGGTGATTAAGGATAGAGATGAAAGTGTATTAACAGATGCCAGTAGTGTGATGGGAAGATGGAAAGATTACTTCGAAGAGTTGATGAATGAGGAAAATGAGAGAGAACGAAGAGTAGAAGAGGTGACTGTTGTGGACCAGGAAGTAGCAAAGATTAGTAAGGATGAAGTGAGGAGGGCACTGAAGAGGATGAAGAGTGGAAAAGCACTCGGTCCTGATGATATACCTGTGGAGGTCTGGAAGTGTCTAGGAGAGGTAGCAGTAGTGTTTCTGACTGGGTTGTTCAACAGGATCTTAGATAGTGAGAAGATGCCTGAGGAATGGAGGAGAAGTGTGCTGGTGCCCATTTTTAAGAACAAGGGAGATGTACAGAGTTGTAGCAACTACAGAGGAATAAAGCTGATGAGCCATACAATGAAGTTATGGGAAAGAGTAGTTGAAGCTAGACTAAGGGCAGAAGTGAGCATTTGTGAGCAGCAGTATGGTTTCATGCCAAAAAAGAGTACTACAGATGCAGTATTTGCTTTGAGGATGTTGATAGAGAAGTACAGAGAAGGTCAGAGGGAGCTGCATTGTATCTTTGTAGATCTGGAGAAAGCTTATGACAGGGTGCCCAGAGAGGAACTGTGGTATTGTATGAGGAAGTCTGGAGTGGCAGAGAAGTATGTTAGAGCGGTGCAGGACATGTATGAGGACTGTAAGACAGTGGTGAGGTGTGCTGTAGGTGTGACAGAGGAGTTCAAGGTGGAGGTGGGACTGCATCAGGGATCAGCTCTGAGCCCCTTCTTGTTTGCTATGGTGATGGACAGGCTGACAGATAAGGTTAGACAGGAATCTCCATGGACTATGATGTTTGCAGATGACATTGTGATCTGTAGTGAGAGCAGGGAACAGGTGGAGGAGAAGCTAGAGTGGTAGAGGTTTGCCCTGGAAAGGAGAGGAATGAAGGTTAGCCGCAGCAAGACGGAGTATATGTGTCTGAATGAGAGGGACCCAAGTGGAAGAGTGAGGTTACAGGGAGAAGAGATAAAGAAGGTGGAGGATTTTAAGTACTTAGGGTCAACAGTCCAGAGCAATGGAGAGTGTGGAAAAGAGGTGAAGAAGCGTCTGCAGGCAGGCTGGAATGGGTGGAGAAAAGTGTCAGGTGTGATGTGTGATAGAAGAGTTTCAGCTAAGATGAAAGGAAAGGTGTACAAAACTGTGGTGAGACCAGCGATGTTGTTTGGTCTAGATACAGTGTCACTGAGGAAAAGACAGGAGGCAGAGCTGGAGGTAGCAGAGATGAAGATGCTGAGGTTCTCTTTGGGAGTGACCAGGTTGGATAGGGTCAGGAATGAGTACATCAGAGGGACAGCACATGTTAGAGGTTTTGGAGATAAAGTCAGAGAGGCCAGACTGAAATGGTTCGGACATGTCCAGAGGAGAGATAGTGAATATATTGGTAGAAAGATGCTGAGTTTTGAACTGCCAGGCAGGAGGCCTAGAGGAAGACCTAAGAGGAGGTTTATAGATGTAGTGAAAGAGGACATGAAGGTGGTTGGTGTGAGAGAAGAGGATGCAGAAGACAGGCTTAGATGGAGGCAACTGATTCGCTGTGGCGACCCCTGAAGGGAAAAGCCGAAAGGAGAAGAAGAAGAAGATGTGAAGTAAAATGTATCAATCAAAAGCCGACAACGCCACCTAGGTTTAAGAGCCTAGGACTCTGTTAAAAACACAAGTTCTTAACTGAAATCAGGGGTGAGTGAGCGAATATGCAATATTTGTCTGTAATTATGTCAATATTTCTATATGTCTTTTTCTGTCTATTCACATGCTCTTTATGTCATACTCTATTTCTTCACAACTGCTTTGTGGTCTTATATTGTAGCAAACAAAAAACCCCTTTTATGAAATGCAATTTCTAGGGATCAGATCAGCTTTTCTGGGGCTGATTACTGATCACTGGAATCAGCATCTGCCGATCACTGATCACAGGATGGGAATCCTCCAATTAAGCTGTTGTACAGGCTATACTGTCTAGCATTCTGTACCACTAAAGAAATAAAACTAACTGTGCTTAAAAATATCTATTTAGTAAATCCTGCTAGGATTGAGAAAAGTATCCCTCTTCACACACCAATGCATCCATGGAAATACCCCTTCTTACCTCACGGTACAATTACCACAATCCCCTACATGATCTCTTTGCTCCACCAACACCTATTGCCTCCATCCCCCCAGTGTCAGGATCTGGACCATCTCCTGTTTCTGTGGTTTGTTTGTTGGTTGTCCTGTGTTGTCTGCCATTCCCTAGGGCTGGATGGGGCTATTGCATTCTCCTGCTCTCCCTCACCTTCACATCAACCTGTTTACTTGCCACTTACCTATGCTGCCAGTTATAAGCCAGTCTCATCCTCTACTTGCTGCCAGTTTGTTGTTTCATCCCTTGTAACACTCTTGGCCTCTTGTCTTAATGATGGCATAATCTGCATTTTGGAAGCCTGTCTTTGTGTTTTTGACCCCAGTTTGTTTTTGGGACTGTTTTGGATTACAGCCTTGTGCTTTTGCCCTGGATTTACTGGTGCATTTTTCCTTCCAGCCCAGTCACCTGTCCACCCTAAGACCTGCTTTATCCAGCCCTGTTGTCTCCTTTACTCTGTTTTCTCTCAGCTGGCTTCCCTTTGTCTTTCATCTGTCTATACTCCCTGTTCTGTGTTTTTTTTTTTTTTTTGGCGTCACATTCTCACCTGAGCATTGTACATATTTTGAACATGTTCACCACAATACATCGCTTTGTCAGGATCTGCATTGTGGGTTCAGCTTTGTTCTGGTACCTTTTTTTTTTTTTTTTACCCCTGACACCCAGAAAGCCTGTGAGGGATTGGGCTTTCTGCTCTGTAGCCCCTTGTTTATGGAATGCCCTCCCTAACCGTCTGTGGGCTTCATTGACAGTCAAGTGAGCAAAAAGGAACTCAAAATGTTCCTTTTCAGAAAAATGAAAAATGAACTGTGATTGTTTTGCCTTGGACTATGTTAGACTTCCTACTGTAACATTAAAAAAAAAGGCAATTACAAAAAAAAACAAAAACAAAACAATCAGTCAATTACAGATGAAATTGGTTATTATGACAAATACAATTTCCTGGGGTAGTCACTGAGGTAGTCAAACAACTCCACAGTGGCAAAGCCCCAGGGATTGACGAGATCCGTCCTGAAATTTTGAAGGCTCTGGGTGTTGAAGGGCTGTCATGGATGACACGCCTCTTCAACATTGCGTGGGGATTGGGAGCAGTGCTGAAGGAATGGCAGACCGGGGTGGTGGTCCCACTTTTTAAAAAAGGGGACCAGAGGGTGTGTGCCAACTATAGAGGCATCACACTACTCAGCCTCCCTGGGAAAGTTTACTCCAAGGTGCTGGAAAGGAGGGTCAGGCCGATCGTTGAACCTCTGATTGAAGAGGAACAATGCGGGTTCCATCCTGGTCGTGGAACAACGGACCAGCTCTTCACCCTTGCGAGGATCCTGGAGGGAGCCTGGGAGTATGCCCAGCCGGTCTACATGTGCTTTGTGGACCTGGAGAAGGTGTATGACTGGGTCCCCTGGGAGTTTTTGTGGGGGGTACTGTGGGAGTATGGGGTGAGCGGGTCACTTTTAAGGGCCATCCAATCTCTGTATGCCCAAAGCGAGAGCTGTGTGTGGGTATTCAACAGTAAGTTGGACTTGTTCCAAGTGAGGGTTGGCCTCTGCCAGGGCTGCGCCATGTCACCGATCCTGTTCGTAATTTTCATGGCGCAGTCAGGGAGGAGAGAGGTTGCAGGTCGGGGGGCTCAGGATCGCATCGATGCTTTTTTCAGACGATGTGATGCTGTTGGCATCATTGGTCTGTGACCTTCAGCTCTCACTAGACAGGTTCGCAGCTGGGATTAGAATCAGCACCTCCAAATCAGAGGCCATGGTTCTCAGCAGGAAACCGATGGACTGTCTTGTCCAGGTTGGGAATGAGTCTTTGCCCCAAGTGAAGGAGTTCAAGTATCTCGGGGTCTTGTTAACGAGTAGGGGGACCTCTGAGCGTGAGATTGGCCGGAGAATCAGAGCAGCGGGAGCGGTACTGCTCCCTGCTGAAGCTGCTACCCCCGCGACCCAACCTCGGATAAGCGGGTGAAAATGGATGGACGGATGGGGATGCTCCTCAGTGGTAAAACACATGCTTTGCATGCAGAGGCCCTGGGTTCAAAGCCCAGCCACAAGGCAAACCAGTGGTAGTCTTGTGCCGGTCCCAAGCCTGGATAAATGGAGAGAGTTGTGACAGGAAGGGCATCCAGCATAAAAACTGCAGCCAATATATACACTACCAGGCAAAAGTTTGGACACACTTCTCAGTTCATTTGAATGAGAAAGTGTGTCCAAACTTTTTGCTGTGTGTGTGTGTGTATAAACAATGATGGTGGTAAAATTTAAATGAATTTCTTGGGAGCTAACATCCAGTGTGTGCAGACTCCGTTTCTCTTTTGTTGCATTTTAAATTACATTTTTTGTCCAGCGCCTGGGTTTACGATACTAATGTGCATGCATTTGTTACCGTTTTACATTATTTTTCTATGCAAAATGTTATGTCTCCAATGTGCAGTTAACCACCATAAGTTGTCTGTGTAATTACAGATCAAGTCACTTGTAGCCAGTTGTCCACATTGACCATCTAATGAACACATTCATTCATTCAGTCATTCTACTACGGGTCTTGGGGGGTGCTGAAGACAATCCCAGCTCACACTGGGCAAGGGCAGGGTACACCCTGGACAGGTCACCAGTCCATCACAGGACCAACACACAGAGACAGACAGAGACAAACAACCACTCACACTCACACTCAGACCTACGGACAATTTAGTCACCAATTAAGCTAAACATGATGTCTTTGGACGGTCAGAGAAAACTGGAGTACCTGGAGGAAACCCACGCAAGCACAGAGAGAACATGCAAACCACACAGAAAGGCCCCAGAATCGAACCCATGAACTTCTTGCTGTAAGGCAACAGTGCTAACCACTATGCCTCCATGCTTGGCATGTTTATTCAACTTTATTCAGTTATCAACACATTGATAACTGAATCAAATTGTTACAAAATATTAAAGTGTACCATCTCAGAGTGTAAGGAGGCTGTTCCTCATTTTTCACTAGAGAGAGTACTACAAATGATTTATTTAAACCTTGACAGCATTCAAAATGTAGGTAATGAATATGACATATTGTTTGACCGGTTAACTCTGCATGGAATAGTGTGCAGGTAGTGGGTGGTGGCAGCAGCACCAAGTTGTCCCCATCAACTGTAGAGAAAGGAAATATTTTACATTTTCCAATCATTACAATAAGACATAATTATATGTTATGAGCAACCCATCATTTTGACATTGATACTTACCCTGTGCAACCTGGGTCAGAGGTGACATCCCCCTCCATTCCCTCCATTACAGGGCAACCATCCTTGTTGACTAATGGCACGTCTTCAGCAGGAGTTACAAGATGTGCTGACTCCATTTTTGATGTAAATGTTTAATTGTTAGAGATGTCACCGCTACCTCTATCAAAGCAGCATGTTAATTTAAGGGAATACACAGATAGAATTATTGTCATATTTGTGTCTACATGATGGGCCGGTCATTTATCATAAGATGTTACATTATGTAGCTACTAGGTGTTGTAACTTATGCATTTATACAGTCTGCATTTTTTTGCCAGTATTCCTTCCTTCATCTGGAAGCTGCAAAAGTTTTGCTATGGCTTTTATTGTCTCCTTAAACTTGTCAAATTTGCTGATTACAATAGCTCTTCATTAGATACATAAGCTGTTCTACTAGAAGCCCCACCTGCCAAAGACTTGTCCATGTTCACTATTGGTAAGATGCTGATAACGACCCTTATTATCCTCCTACGAACCTGCCTCCTTATATGTGGACATTACATTTTGGGTTCTTCTTGTCGTTACCCTTCACTTTGCTTAACTTAGACCAGTGAGCTTCATTCATGGATGCTTGTGTCGGTCGTTTTGCGGTCACCAAAGCACATCAAATGGCCAACAAATCCCACCAACATACATACCAAATAAAAGCTTGGGTCTCAGGAGGTTAAGTGGATGCACTGATAAGTAACTAGATAGAGAACCTTGTGGTCCTGGTAATGATGCTTTGTAGATGAACCAGGACCACAAGGTATATGTAATGTACCTTGTGTTTTCCTAACAGCTTCTTCCCCCAGTCAATCAGACTCTTGAATGCCTTGCTGCCACAAACCACAAAACCTCAGGCCTATGTGTATTTCAGGGATTCTTGTCACCAAATGAACTATCAGAGTGCCCAGTATTATTTCACCAGGACTTACACATGCCTGTTCTCCAAACAAACCTTTGAACACCAACATGTGCTCCTTCTCTTGCTCGCTCAGTCACTCCCTCACGCACACATACACTGTGCAACCATGCACCTAAATGCACAACTGGCCACATATTGCCCGGTATAGATTTGGTAGTGGATAAAATAAGCATTCTTTCACAAAGTCAATCAGAACACATTTCAAATACATATTTTATAAACCAGTGGGTGAAGGCATAGTGGGTTTCTACTTGCTTTTAAAAAGTTGACTTTTGAATAACATCTTGATTGACAGATTTCCCCAGGTTCCAGGTCCAGTTAAGATGTTGGCACTGACAGGAGCCATCTGAAATCATTATATCAGCAGAGCAGTTTCTTAATCATCTTATAGTGTCTTCATGTCAAATTTCAATCACACTATGGGGGTAATTTGTATGACTGTGTATGAGTGTATGACTTAAAAACTCCTTAGTGCAATGTAAAATACTTACTCTACCTCAAGAGTTAACTTGACTCAGTTTAACTTTCACACATATGGTAGATTGGGACCATATGTGTGTTCGCCGACAACGTTCACTCTCCACAACATCCCTGTGTCCCCATCCGCCTTTTCACTGATGTTTCACAGCACATCCTGTAACTTCATTCTCAGGGTTTTTTTTGTTTCAGGGCCTGATTCCATGGATACAAGAGACACAGTGGGCATGCTTTCATGCAGTTGTTCTAATTGCTTGGGAAAATATTTTTTCATCTCCCCCACCCCTCTGACTTCACTCCTGAGACTAGTTTAGGAGCTCTGCTCCAATTTCTGAAATGTGACGTGAAAGTTATAATCCACGGAGCAATTCATGAGTGTTATGCAGATGTATGCTCTCCAGTGACACACAGCAGCAGTGTTTACGCCCCAAGCAAACAGCCACAAAGAGCTTGGACCTCAAACATCTCTGCTTCAGATACCTTATCTTATCCTGACAGGGAGACTGAAGGCAAATACACATGAAGTTCTAAAAGTTTTGAGAGCTCGGCTGCTCATTAGGAGTCCAGGGGGTTGTGGGAGTGTCTGGGAGGACCAGAGTCACACTAGGTGATGCAGCTTTGAATTCAGTCACACCCAGGATATGATATTTACAGCTGGCCAACATTTCAAATAATATAGTGTGGGACTAGCTGATAAACCTGAACCATTGTGTCTGTTTATTAGTCTTTTCCAAAAGGGATTGATTGAAACTCCAGAGAAAACACTGCCATCAATCAAAACAACAGAAGGGGAATGAAAATAGAGAAACCTTTAGAAACTTTTTGTCAATTGGCAGTGGAATTAAAAAATCTGTTTGAGCACCATGAATGGGAACAGCTCCCCTGCCCATGGCTGGGAACGGGATCCATATGTTGTCTGGATATGATTTGTAGGCAGATGGAAGCTGGTGTGTTTGTTTATGTATGCCTCTGTGTGTGTGTTCATTAAAAGGCCTTTCAATTGGTTCACAATGTGAGGAAACAGTAGAGTGTATTGGTACCAGACAAAAGTGATATTTTATCACAAATCCGATTTTGCTTTGATTAATTGTGACAATAGAATTGAGCATCGCTAAAGTGCTTTCTGTGTTAATACAAACTGATTTTGATCAGATATTGTGACCATAGGGCAGCACAGTAACATAGTGGTTAGCGCTGTTGCCCCACAATAAGAAGGTTGTGGGTTCAGTTCCCAGCCTGGGGCCTTTCTACGTACAGATTTCGTAAATGCACATTCAGCAATTTGTATGCTCCGTGAATTTATATTACAAGTGTGGCTCAAAATTACATTTGTGAAGTCCGAAATACTACTACGAAACAAAGCATGTGCATTCGTGAGTCCAAAATACAACTACGAAACAGCGAAATACGATTACGAAACAAAGCATGTGCATTCGTGAAAAACCCTGCAAGAGTTCATTCATTATGAGACTGTTCTGACTTCATAGACCACATCCTCACCCAATGTGAAATGGGATTGGCTCCAGCACCCCTGCAACCTGGAAACGGATAAGTGGTTGAAGATGAATGAATGAATGAATTTTGACCATACTACACAAGTTAACATGAATTTCTGTTAATGACATCTGGTCATCGCTTCACATGAGAAATATTTTTTACAGCCCAAGAGGAACACTGTGCAAAACCAGATGAGAAAAATGCTGAACATGAAATGCTTTGGTTAGAAATAATAATGATTTCTCAAGTCCAAACTAAACTAAACTTGGCCAAAGCTGATCTGCTGATTACATAATTTTTACTGAAAAAGTTGGATTATCATTCTTCAAAAAGACTGTCATGTGTTTGTGGCAGCCAATTTAGGGGTGATTGCATCACAGAAGCCAGCAAGACTGTTCAATGTCAAAGGCTAATTAAATGCACACTTATTTTCCTGGGCAACAGAGGATCCACCTGTTAGATAAATTTGCGGCCCAACCCATCAAGATTAACTGTTTGCTTGTACTGAAACAACAACACTGACAGAGAAAAAGATTACACTGTAAAATATAACTACTGGGTCTGCTCAGTTCACAGGTCACAGAAGAATGACAAGAATTAGGCTATAGGCTACTTCAAGTGTTTTTTAAAAATTAAAGTTAAAAAGTTAAAATTCCAATAAAAACATGCCAAAAGGCATCACTGCACATTATCTTCCATTGTAAAGACTCACACTGATTTAGACCTGGACTGTAAATGGTAAAAGTGATTTGAGGGACTTAAATGATAATCACCTTGAGCCTGGGGACGTAGCTCAGTGACAAAGAGCATCCTTTGCATGCAGAGGCGCTGGGTTCAAACCCCAGTCACAGTGCAAACCAGTGGTGGGCTTGTGCCGGTCCCAAGTCCAGATAAATGGGGAGGGTGGCAGCATGAAAAAAAAAAAAAACCAAACAGAACTCTGGCGAAATCAGTCATGCAAGTCTAAGAGTTGACTTGCTGTGACTTCCCTGTAGGGGGGAAAAAGCTGTAAGGAAAAAACAACAAACAAAAACTGATAATCACCTTGCACGTCCCCGACCATCCAGAGGAAAAACCGTGTGTTTCTATAGAACTGTTGTCTTGGTGGAAGCAGAGTGAAAGTGGTGCTCTGATAAAGAGGTCTACCATAAGAATTCCTTCTTATGACATAGATGCATACAAGAGTCACATGTATTTAATGAGTTATTTTGTATTGTTGAGCTAAAAGACAATAAACTCCCATTTTTTTAGCATTAAAATTGATTTAAAACTTCAGATCTGTTGTGAACGTAACAGAGTCTGGACCCACAAGCGGATGCTGGACACCCAACACTGGAGGCGAATAGTGTTTATTGACAAAGTAGCAACAAAAATACAAAACAACACAGGAACCAGGTGAGGCAGCAGCAGCTGGTTCTCAATGGGGAACGGAAAAACTAAATAAGACAAGAACAGAAAGCACTGGAAACTCCAGGTGTACTACGTAAGAAAAGTAACAAAACAAAACCACTAGGCGAGCTAGGGAACAAGGCAAAGTAAACAACAGAAAATCACTACTAAGTAGGAAAACTAAATTGCAAAAGGCAGGGAACAGAAAATCTAAATCTTGTTCTTTCCTAGCAAAGCTAGGAAAGAACAAAATCATAAACAGAAAATCATTAGCAAGGCTAGGAAAAACAAAAACAATAAACCAAAAATCACTAGAAAAATCTAGGACCGAAAACATAAACAAAAGCACTAGTAGGACTAGGCAAAAGGCAAGGGCACAAGGAAACACGAGGCAAGGAACAGGAAACTCTAGGGATAGCGCAAACGAAATGTTCTGGCGATAGGGATGTGGAAGGCCGGGCCCTAATATACTGCTACTGATGAGATCAGAAACAGCTGGTGATGATGAGTGCTCAGCTCAGCTCAGCTGCGCCCCACCCAGTCCTAGAAAGAAAAGTAAAAATACAAACAAAGCAGGAAGCAGAACTCAACCACAACAACACAATAAAAGCTCAGACAGGAAACGTTACAAGATCAGTACATCTTATAATTGGGTGTTTCCAGTGTTCTTGGATTTGGATTTTGTAATATGGAATGAATGCATGATATAAAGAGAAAGACTTCAAAGTATCTCAGAATGGCAGTAGATTTATAGTTATGGAGCTGAAACATTCCTAAGAAAAAAATGGCTCTGCTGTTTGCATCCACAAAGTAAAACCAGGATGTATGCTGGAATCAATATGTTCATGTAATGTGTGAACCACATGGCCTGTACTTAATGTTCCTCCTTCCTCCCAGCACATACAGGAAGGCTCCTCTTACTTAATCTGAAATCTGTAGACTTTTTATATTGGACTGAAGACAAAGGGTTGAAGGAGAAACAGGAGAAATACTTTGTTGAGCTGCTAGATGACAAACTAAAAGCTAAAATATACAATCATGATCATGATCATGATAAATGTGTTGCTCCAAATGTCTCAGAAGTGTTCAAGACTGTCCACCAGGTGCATTCGGGTATAGTGATCAAAGTTGGGTGAGTCCTTGGTGATCTCTCTCATATTTTCTGTAATAATGACAGAAGCAAAGGAAAACCTGTGGTGATGTGTAGTTTATAGGGCAACAAAGTCCACGGTAGGAGGAAGTTTACCAAAACAGTGTTCAACTATTCAAATCATTCATGGCTCATACCAGAGAGATGTGGTTGTTTGGGTTGTAGGATTGCTTGGTTGAGAACTGTGAAGACCTCAACAAATGTTTCATATAAGTGTTGAGCGTTTCTGCCGGATTTCTAGTTTTTCATCGTTTCCCCTTCTGATCTCAGACATGATTTGAAATTATTCTCTCTTGCAGTTTTTTAGTTCCTGCTTGGTGTATTATCCATGAATGTCCCTAATCTGAGTCCCTCTGTCATCTCTCTTCAATTAGAACATCTAATAGAGGCATGTAAACCTCTTTTTTTATTTATCTATTTTTCAGAAAATCCAAATGTCAAGTGTCATGACAATCAACACCTCTAAACAAGTCTTTTATTTTCGTTGTTAACTGCATTTTTGCATTTTAGTGTCACATCCACCACTGTGAGGCTCGGGCTGCTCCCCCCTCTTTGTCCCCTCCCTGTGTGTCTCTCCTTTCTCCCTAGGGGTGGTCCCAGACGCAGGCAGCGGCTGCAGGACACTCACCTGTCTCATCCACTCATCAATCCCCGGCTTAAATACTCCGGCTTTCCAGTCACTCATCGCCAGATCTTTGCAGTTCACCAGTCGGTAACGCGTCAGGCTCATTTTCTTCGCAAACTCCCTGCGTTTTTGAGCTCCCAGAGACTTCCTGTGTTTTATTTTATTTTTTATTTTTTTCCTCGCTGCTGAACCTGTTCCCCTGTGCCCTAGATCCCCGGTTCCTGTCCCGCTCGCTGCCTCTCTATACCCGCTCCTTTCCCGGACCTCCTCGCTTCCTCGCCCAAGCCATCTCCTGGACCTCCCCTTCCCCGGCCCAGCCTCGTCGGATCCCCAGCCTTCCCCCCTTATTTTCACCCGGAAACACAATAAACTTTCTGGTAAAACCATTTGTAGATGATCTGGTCAAGGAAAGAAAATTTTTAACAGGATGTTGCATTTATTAGTCAGTAGTACTAGTAGCAGCATTTCTCTCACATGAAGGTTAATGAGGCCTTATGACTGTGGGCCTGATGTTTAGAAGAAGATTTGCTGCATGCAGTGTTCTGTGTGTGCATCATGTGAAGACTGGATTTGATTTTGAATTACTGCTTGAAAGACAATTTTCACCCAAAACCATCACCCATTGTTTGTAATGTAATTTGATATACCCCAAAAGAACAAAAAATGTATTGTAATCTAACCATATATGCTTCCATTGCCATTGTAGAAACTCCTTTATTTACTCAACTGTCAGCAAGTTGTCTGCATGTAAACTGCATGTTTGCTTATTGACAAAAACTTGCAACACACAAAAAATTGACATGTCTTATGTTAAATTGGACATTTATTTTTGTATGGAGAGGGTTGTCACCACTTCATGACAAATACACTAAATATAAAATAAACCCAAATAAAGGAGAAGTGGAAAGACTTGACTTGTAAACAGTTAGTGCAGATCTACTGTTGCTAAGGAATCATAGGCTCACTCTTTAGGTTTGTTTGTGATAGAGAAGGTGAGTTGGGAGGGGCTGTAATAGTTTTCTTCTGTCATAGTGACAAAAGAAAAAGCCCTAGTTAGTGTGGCACAATAACTGATAGTCTAACAAGCCCTTCAAGGAATTTAACCACAGTTCTTCTTAGTGACTTAAGTGGTGTACATGACATCTGCTGTTTTAGGTAGATAGATTTATTTCATTGATCCAAACTGGGAAATTCTTTTGACTCCTTTCAGCCATTTTCTGGGAAAGGTGCTGTTGGAGATAAAGGGTTATAATACGCCTTTCAGTCCTCTGCCATCAAAGCTGCGGTTCAGGTTGTTACAGAGATTGAACTTATTCCAAACAATATTCTATACATGGTCCTAGAAAGTCTTCCTCCTATATGTTGAGGCTTTCAAGTTTTAAATTAAGAAAAAATAGATTTTCATTGTCCAGTACAAATGTCTGATCATCTACAGTATCTGCCATTATCCTGTAATGAGGACCAAATCTCAAGCTAGTTGCCATGCTGGCTCCAGCTGTTTTGAGAATGTGTGAGGGGTTGGGTTTGTATACCCACAGAGCCACATGCACTTTTAACCTGTGGACAAAAAAAAGATGCTGTGGAATAAATGCAGGCTATTCCCAGACTAAAACGAAAAGAACATGCTTGAGTCAGATTAACTTTGGTAAGGTGCTCCCCTCAGTTCCTTTTATCCAGATGTGGAAGGAGAATCTGAAAATGTTGCTGAATATGTGCCAGATTTGGGCCCTAGGGTATTCTAGGCCAGAAGAAATGATTACATGTGGCCCACATCTGGCCAGAATAACTTTTCTGATGAAATTTGCCCAGCCTAGTCATTATAGAAGAGACATATGTACCTCTTCTCTGCTTACAGTACATTTGGATAAGCAGTAGAAGATAAGAGTGAGTCCAATGTTGGACAGGACAAACCAGAAGGCAGGAGGCTCTGAAGACAACAGGTGGCAGGTGATGTCTCCCAAGGGAACAGGACAAGTAAAATTGCCACACGGACACAAGCAGATTAGATCCAGAAAACACACAGGCTAAGTTTGCAGTCAGGAAAAGAGCACTGTTGGGTTTACCAAGGTAGAGATGAAGAGAGGTAGTCAGAGGCAATCTGAGTTGCAACCAGGATGTCAGTCCAAAGTTGAGTGCTGGAGGGTCAGGCATAATGCAAAACCAGCCTGTCAATGCCATAGTGGACTGGTGCTGCTATATACTTTTTTTTTTTTTGATGAGTCCCAGCTGGGAGAACAGGAGGGAATGATCACTGCTGATGAGGTGCGGCGGCTAAAGGAGGTGTGGCATGGTGAAGACAGAGTCAGAGATAATGGAGATTCCCAATGCACACTGTGACACGAGTTACAAATTGTACCACATCAAAGTCTAATTAAAAGTTATTGCATGACATTATCACTGATTATTCCTGAAAAGACTGCTATATTCAGTTTATTCCAAATGGAGAAATTACCCTGAATACAACAAGAGTCCCATAAAAAAGTAGCTGGCACCACTGCGCTGACAAACAAACAGGTGTCTTGCCTTTGACTCGGTAGTTATATTTACTTGTCCCCGTGGGGAAATTAATTTGCATTAGTAATCCCAGGACATTTCCTGTATGCTGCCGGGCAGACACAGAGCAGCACCAGAGCATTACCTTTGTTGGACAGTCAGGGGTAATCCTTGGAATATCATAAATGTTACCTCCCCTGTGTATTTGTCTAGACTTTGGAAATGTCACCAAACCTTCCACTGACACGAAGATGCCTGACAGCAAAATACCCTCCAAAACAGATCTGTGAAGCAATGACATTTCGAAACTCAAAATGTGTTTTGCAATCTTGTAGACATCTCCACTGTGGCAACTTTATGCATTCTCTTTATTTCAAATCAGATTTATATTGGAGTGGGCACATTTTGACATATTTTTAACACTTTGTATGACGAACATTCTACACTTGTGGAATAGATTACATCTGTAAAATTCAAGGCTATCCTCAATTTTCATATTTGCAGCCATTCATGACCAATGACCTCCTTAACTCCCCTTCCTCCTCACAAGTCTCTCCTGTGAAAAAAGCCCCAATGTGAGCTAACAAGTGAGAATATGGAAATACTTCACCACACTGCTCCCCTTGTCTAAAGGATCTTCACGCTCTCCCTCTCAACATATTTTATGGGGTTTTCCTCTTCTGTACCATGACATCATTGTGGTTTTCTCAGACTCGGCATGTTGGACAAGTTGTTCTCTGTGGGAGGGGGCCTAATGAAGCCTCACTGGGTCAGGACTCCAACCCATCCCTTTTGGGTCTCCACGGTGTTGATGAGGTGTTTTATTACACCTTTTGTGAGATTGTGTGACTTCAACTGGGAGAAATTTGGTGTTCTGTAACCCTCTCAGTGGCTGAAAGTTTTGGGCAATGAAGCAATAGCACTCTGGCAGCTCAAATGTGATAAGAGAGTGTTTAAACTTGTAGTACATGAAAATTAAAAGACACAAGATCTGCTGACTTTGCGAAAAACAATGAAGTGGAAAAAATAGGACTTTTTTTTTTATACATAAAACATGTTAATATATCACCACGTTATTAAGTTTAATACTATCAGAATGATAAAAAAGAGATTGACTTCCCTCTAAATTTAATATCACAAACCCAAGGTGTGTGGTGAATTTTACAGACAGATCAGAGAAATCAACTACATGTCCCCAACTCTCTCCGCAGGTCACCAGCTCAATGTGTATGAAGCAGACAAAACAGACTATTCCATGACAGTAGTTTATTTTACCAAAGCTGTCAGTCCAGAGAAATGCACAAATCCTTTATTCAGAAATTGACACTCAAAATCAAGCATCAGGAAAGGAGTGACAGCATTAGATGTTAATGATATAAATTCTCCAACTTGAACAGAAGTATAAAAAATGGGATCTATAAAGTCCTTCTCTTTGATCTGCTGTAAAATAATGTTTTTAAATTTGAATACCCAAAAAAAGCTAAATATAACTACAATAGTAGTTCATTGGTCCTTACCCTTCAGGCCTGGGGCCTCTCTGTGTGAAGTTTGCATCTTGTCTCTGTACCCGTGTGGGTGATGTCACTGACAGGCAAACAACGAAAATAAAATTTGTTTTTAGATACTTTGATGTCAGAGGTACTGATTATAACATTAAAGTAAATGTTTGGTCTTGTTATTAGCCTCTTAAATAAAGGATGGATTGTGTTTGTGTGAGTATAAACAGTAAATCATGAGTGTTATAAAACCCCCAATGCACTCTGGCTCCAGTATTTCACAAAAAAAATAAAAAATAAAAAAATAAAATTGCGTTTCAAAGGCAAAGCTTTTACAGATGATGTGTGAGCTCTGAGAAAATAACCTTTTGCATATATAGTCCAAGACCAGTCCCAGACTCTTGATTTATTTCTCATTGTAAGGTCAGTTCTGCAGGGAGAGCAAGGGTTGTGATTCCTGAACATGAGCCAAACCAGTGCAGTGACTGGCACAGCGGGGAGATGTATGTTTGTGTCTGAAACTACAATGGAATCCAAAACAAACTGCTCATGTCCTACTTAACCAAGGCATGTATGCACACACACACACACACACACAAACACAGACTCATATTTTCTAATTTTTCCCACTAAGTGTATTTCATTACAAAAATATACTGATATCTCAGCTGGTAATTCGATGTTCAGGTATCCAATCAAACTACACAATCTCTGCCATCAGAAAAAGCTTCTCATTTGTCACAGGAATTAACATATTATATGTTTATTCATTCATTCATTCATTCATCTTCTCCCACTTGTCCATTTCACTGGGGGTCCTGTTTAGACATTAGTTTGCAGGATTAAGGTTGCAAGGTGCTATATCCATGAAAGCAGTGACTGTGTATGTCCTTGTGTGTGTGTAGGGTTAGGAATGAAAATTCTGAGGGATGTTATAAGGTCAAAGACACTTGGATAACTATCATCATTGTTTTATTCATTCATTCATCTTCTACTGCTTATCTTTTTCTGGGTTGTGGGGGGTGCTGGAGCCAATCCCAGCTCATATTGGGCGAGGGCGAGGGCAGGGTACACCCTGGACAGGTCACCAGTCCATCACAAGGCCAACACACAGAGACAGACAGAGACAAACAACCACTCACACTCACACTCAGACCTACGGACAATTTAGAGTCACCAGTTAACCTAAACATGATGTCTTTGGACGGTGGGAAGAAACCGGAGTACCTGGAGAAAAACCACGCAGACACGGGGAGAACATGCAAACTCCACACAGAAAGGAGCAAGGCCCTGGAACTGAACCCGTGACCTTCTAACCTTGGTACAACAGTGTTCATATTATATACAGTCCACTCTAAAATTGCTCGAACAGCAAGGCCAATTCCTTTGTTTTGGTTGTCGACTGAAGACATTTGGGTTTAACATCAAAAGATGAATATGGGACAAGAGTTCCAAATTTCAGGTTTTATTTCCTGGTATATACATTCACATTTGTTAAACAACTTAAGACATACAACCTTTTGTATCAGAGCACCCCATTTTTAGGTGAGCAAAAGTAAAGGAACAGATAGTCTTAATGTAACTGACATCTAATATTTGGTTGCATAAACCTTGCTTGCAATAACTGCATCAAGTCTGCGACCCACTGACATCACCAAACTGTTGCATTCTCTGTTTGTGATGCCTTTCCAGGCTTTTACTGCAGCCTCTTTCAGTTCTTCTTTGTTTTGGGGGATTTCTCCCTTCAGTCTCCACTTCAGGAGGTGAAATGCATCCTCTACTGGGTTAAGATCTGGTGATTGACCGGGCCAGTCTAAAACCTTCCACTTCTTTTTCCTGATGGAGTCCTTTGTTGTGTTGGCAGTGTGTTTTGGGTCATTGTCCTGCTGCATGATAAACTTCCTCCTGATTAGTTTGGATGCATTTCTCTGTAAATTGGCGGAAAATATTTCTGTAGACTTCTGAATTCATTCTGCTGCTACAGTACTATCAAGAGTTACATCATCAATAAATATTAATGAGCCTGTTCTAGGAGCAGCTATGTAAGCCCAAGCCATGACACAACCTCTACCATGCTTCACAGACGAGCTTTGGATCATAAGCAGATCCTTTCTTTCTCCACACTTTGGCCTTTCCATCACTTTGGTAGAGATTAATCTTGGTCTCATCAGTCCATGAGACTTTGTTCCAGAACTTTTGCAGCTCATCTCTGTACTTCTTGGCAAATTCTAATCTGGCCTTCCGATTCTTACTGCTGATGAATGGTTTGCATCTTGTTATATCTATATTTCTCTATATTTCTGCTCTCCAAGTCATCTTCTGATGGTGGATTGTGATACCTTCACTCCTGCACTGTGGAGGTTGTTGGTCATGTCACTGTGAGTTACATGACCAACAACAACTGTGAGAGCTGTGAAGAAAAGCCCAAATACAACAATGTTTCTGCCTTCAGCTGCTGTTGTTTTCCTTGGCCGACCTGTTTGATGTCTGTTGCTCAGTACCCCAGTAGTGTCTTTATTTTTCAGGATATTCCAAATTGTTGTGTTGGCTAAGACCAATGTTTGTCCAATGGCTCTGATTGATTTTTCTTCTTTTATCAGCTTCAAAATGGCTTGCTTTTCTCCCATAGACAGCTGTCTCGTCTTCATGTTGGTTTATCCTTTTTAACAAAAAATGCAGTCTTTACAGGTGAAACCCAAGGCTAAAACGAAGCGTAGTCATTCAGAGCTATTTAATGTTTAAACAATCAATCTAAGAGACAACACCTGGGCAACAAGAAACACCTGAAAGTCACGTTTCAATAATTTTGCTCACCTAAAAATGGCTGGGTTCCAACAAAAGGTGGGATGTCCTAAAATCATCTAGATGTAAATACCATGAAATAAAAGCCAATATGAACTTGTACTAGACTACACCACAATCATCTCTAACTTAACCAATAGCTGTGAGATTGTTAAGAGCTCCATGAAGACGTTGGAGAAGTCACTACAGGTGGAAATGATGTGCTGCAACATAAAATATTCTTCTGGAAAAATACATTGTCCATTAATGTCTTACAGACAAATTCAATGCGTTTGTCTTATCAGATGCATTGATTTCCTCAAGTGACTATGTTGTGATTACATTCAAATTTAATCAAAATATTGCTTTAGTTTAGTTGCATAGAAACATTGCCAGGGTTGAACAGGCAACCTTGATTCACTAACACTCAGATAAACCCAGTGTGTATAACCTCCCCAGCAACAAACAGTGGACAGACTCAAATAATTCCCTCTGTAGAAAATCAGAGCAGGGGTTAAAGAATGATACACCAGATAGTTACATTGGACATAGTTGTAGTTTTAATTATCAGTGACTACTTTTTCATCCCATCGCTGAATCTTTCTTCACATTATTACAGTCTCTGTGATTGTCACCGTCAATGTCACTGTCTGTTGCAAGAAACAGCAGCAAACAACGAAAACTACCTTCGTTGTTTACAAGAAAAATTTCACCAGCTGATGTTGACCTTACACTGCAGTAACTCACCCCAACAAGACCAACAACTACGCAGTGGCTACTGAAAATGTTTTCATGTGGTGTAATTTTAAAGAAATATGCAACTGCAACTGGTGTTTAAAGCTATGTGCAAACATCTGAATAATACGTTGAAGCAGTGGTTATCACATAAATGATCTTTTCACTCAAGCAAAGTAAATATTAGCCATTTTCCTTGGAAGTCAGTTGATCAGAGGGCTTCGAGTGTGGCTACTTTGAGGGAATTTCCAGTGAAACAGGCCTGTTTACCCAGATCATCCGCTCTGTTGCTTTTTTATTGTTGCCTCATGTGAAGTGTCATTAAAACAAGCATTTAGGGTAAGGAAAGTGGAAATGCTCTAAAACATGTTCTTAGCAGCCAATAAATTTTCATTGTTGCAAACCTGCCCACTCTTGGACAGCACAGTATGTCTGTGTTGTGACTCAATAAGCATAAGGTAGAGTAATTAATGATGGGTTTCAACACCCAATGATAAAAATTGTTTTAAAAAACATCTTAAAAGTGCAGCCAGAAGTCCAGATGGGTATTACAAGTTATTTAATCCCATTAAAGTTCCGAAAGAGTCCTGAGGAATATCCATCTCTTTATATCCATTCTCTGACCAGAGCATTTTATTTAACTAACTCTTTACTGAATTTCATTGCTGCTGGGTAGCTGGAAGATTACTTTGGCATAATAGGCTACATGTACTGGATCAGTGATGTTAATAACTTTTCTGAGTGCCGGCGTTTGCCTGCAGGGCATTGTTTGGGCCCTCGGGTGGTTTTCTCTGGTCGATGGGATGCCTGTAGGTCATCTGTGGGTGGGTGGGTGGTGGGGCTTGAGGTCTGTGGTGGCAGTGGCAGTGGTGGGTGGCTAGGTGGTGGATAGTTGGGCCACTGGGGGGCAAAGGGGGCCCTCATGTCCTGCTCCTCCCTGGATCTCTGGGGGCTGCGGCATGCTGTGTGGCTGCAGTGGCTCTCTGGGTTTGGTGGGGCCTGTGCTCCCGTATGCTGGGTAGCGGGACGGGGGAGCCTGGGCCCCAGTGATGATCTCACTGATATTTAGGGAATACCCACATGCATGTATGGCTTCATTTGCCAGCTTGTGTTGGAATTGATGAATCCTGCCAAAAATGGTCTGAGCAGTTCTTTCAGTATATCACTATAAGTCCCATCTTTGAATTGTTTCCTCTGTTTGGCCACCTTCAACTATCTGAACTCCCATCTCTCCAGGGATCTACACAGAAATTCCCTGGACTCTCATAACCCGTAGGGGGATGACAGGAAAACCACAGCAACCATTACTTCACTATACAGCACCAGCACCACCTGCTTCCCTTCCCCTGTCCATCCTGCTGCATCTTGTCTGTCCTTTGCTCCCCCCTGTATTCACTGAAGTGTAGCACTGTTCTCCCTGCCACACAAAGGTCATTTCACTCAATAGGGATCAATAAACTAGCTTCCAGGGAGGGCTGGTGATGGTCACACACACACACACACACACTGAAATAATAAAATATATAGCTACAAAAATAAGGTTCCATCAATCTCATAAAAGGTTGACTATGAAGAAGTTAAACTATGAGGACAAATGCAGACAACAATAATAATAATAATAATAATAAAATACATTGAGTAAAAAAACAAACAACAACAACAAAAAAAAAACTTGATTGAAGGACCAGCAGATGTTTCCTTGTGTGTGTGATACATTGTTGCTCTCTCATTGAGGATGATTGAGGAATTCTATCAATTCTAGCAACTGTGTAGTCAAGTGATGTCATGCTATGCCATCGCAGTGTAATGAGTTGTACTTTTCTTGATTTGAACACACTGACTAGTTGTTGCATGTTAGATAAACTCAAGTCCAAGCTCTGACCCCCATTTGACACTGGGGGCCCTGTTTAGAAATTAGTTTGCAGGATTAAGGTTGCAAGGTGCTATATCCATGAAAGCAGTGGCTGTGTATGTCCTTGTGTGTGTGTAGGTTTAGGAATGAAAATTCTGAGGGATGTTATAAAGTCAGAGACACTTGGATAATTATTATAATTGTTGTATTCATTCATTCATCTTCTACCACTTATCTTTTTCTCGGTCGTGGGGGTGCTGGAGCCAATCCCAGCTCACATTGGGCAAGGGCAAGGGCAGGGTACACCCTGGACAGGTCACCAATTCATCACAGGGCCAACACACAGAGACAGACAGAGACAAACAACCACTCACACTCACATTCAGAGCTACGGACAATTTAGAGTCACCAATTAACCCAGATATGCATGTGTTTGGACTGTGACAACAAGTTGAGGAACAGTGTGCGCTGTTGTTTAATGAATGATATTTAAGGTCAAAGATTATTTCCTGTGTTGAGTATTTCTGTGCTCCACACTCTGCAGACCCATCAGTATCTGCTACTCCTCTGTTGCCATTTCCTTAATAAGACAACTCAGACAGTTCCCCAGAAAGAATGTCCCTTGTGCTCACTCTACCCTCCTCTCTGTTTTACAAGTGAAATAAAGCTTTCTATGTCAACATTTGGCAGTAAATCGACTTTCAAATCTATCATTTGGCGTGCTGAAATCTGCTACGTGATCCTTGTCTCAGTGGACGGCAGGATACAGAACCAAGGTTCCTCTCATTGATATGCTTGGCACAACCATAGTGATGGGTTAAATCACTGCTACCCCAGAAGTTTGGCCGTCTGTTCTCATCTTTTGTCTCTGGAGAAAGAATTACTGCTCACTTTTATCCAAAGTGTGTTTGCATAGACGAATGCAATATTTTCTGTGAGGGGGCTTTAAGGTCTCTACGTGAGGCTGACCACAGGCTGCTTCCTTTCTTCTGAATGCTTGTTCTCTTAGGTCAGTCCACAGGGCCACCCGTAAAAGACAAAACACTCCACATGTGTGTGCAGGGTGCTAAATACTGTACATTCTGCAGTAATTATATTAACCACATCTTGAGCACAGATGATGTCCAATGTAAACTGCACATCATTGTGGAACATGTTGCAAGAGCAGCTAAACAAAGCAATGTATCATTGTGAGTGCATCTCAGACTGTCAGTTGCCTGAGCTGTCTGTTGTCAGCTCTACACTTTGAGCATTGGTAATTTGACATCTGTGAGAAGCAGCATTAGGTGTTGAATATTTGAAAGGTCCCTGTGGATCTACACGTATTAAGTCCATTAAAAATGTCAACCGTTGACACAGGCAGCAGTGAAACTGATCTACACTGCTGGATCAGTGTCTGTGCGAATTGGCCAGAGGGGATTACGCAGGGTTTTTCCCCCCTTTGACAGCAGGGCAAAATTGATTTAAGCAGCAGTTGGCTTCGATGCATCACATTGGCTGTCATGGGTGTGACCACACTCTCATGGATGCACCAAGGACACTCTGAAACGTCTAAGGTGACCCAGTGTGTAGGTGGCTAGCATTAGTTGACTACCAGAGTTCTGACATTGGATATTTACTTTGTTTTCTTGTTTCTATGAGTTCCTATCACAGTGTCATAGATAGCTGAGGTAGGTTGTGAATGCATTTGATTGTGTGTGAGTGTTGGCACAATTCTGGACAAGGATTGGCTCGTGCATCCAAGAGCAAGAAGGTTATATTCAACTTCCCAGCTGCTGTTGTTTTAAGAGGTCAGCACACTCCAGAATCAGAAATCTTACCCAAGAGTGTGAGCTGTATTGCTGAAAAATGGGAGATAAGTGTTTACTGCATTTGAAATCCATCAGTTAAAAATAAAGAGATCAATCAGCCAATGGTATGAATCTAAATTGAATAATTTTGTGAAGCTTTCACTTTCCCTCCTTTCACCATGCATTAAATCGAAAGTTACTAATGTAACTACGGTTCTATGAATCCCAAATGACCGCCAGAGGCGGTGCTTTAAGCACATAATATTCTCCTTTGCGCATGTGCAGTTCGAGTATGTATACCAACAATGTCACCTGTGACCTCTGGATGACCCGGAGGAGACCATATCTTCCGGTGTCACCTGAGGATCGTTTCCTACAGAATCTTCTCGCAAGCACAGGAGGATTCTGAGTGACAGAGAGCTATGGCGGTCATTCGGGATTCATAGAACCGTAGTTACATTAGTAACTTTCGTTCTATTTCATCCCTGCTGACTGCCAGAGGTGGTGCTTTAAGCACTGAATGACTTATACCAGCAAAGTCACGAAGAATCCGTAGTACAAATCTTCAGTGTGCAGAGCCAGAGGACACCGGCCACAGGACCACAGCCAGTGGATGGTCAGTGGCCACATTCACCCTGTAGAATCTGGAGAAAGTGTCCGGCGACGCCCACGAAGCCATGGCACAAATGTCCTCCAGGGACACTCCCCTCAGGGCAGCCCATGATGTAGCAACGCTCCTGGGAGAGTGGCACTGCACACCAGATGGAAGGAGACGGTTACTTGCCCAATATGCATGGGCGATGACGTCGACAATCCAGTGGGACAAACGCTGTTTGGAGACCGCGCAACCCCTGTTAGGGCCACCATAACAGAGAAAGAGCTGTTCAGATCTCCGAATGCATGCAGTAGCTGCAATGTAAGCCCTCAGGGCCCGCACTGGGCACAATAGTTCAGGTTTGACCCCTCTTTCTCCTGGAGGAGGTCGTACTGCGCAAGCCAAATAGGCTGGTTGAGGTGAGCGCAGGACAGCACCTTAGAGAGGAACGCTGTGTTCGGCCACAGAGTGACCCCTGAGCCATCTGAATTCCACCTTAAACATGAGTCACTGACTGACAGGGCGTGCAGCTCACTGACACGCTTTGCAGAGGAAATGGCCAGGAGGAACGCAGTCTTACAGGTAATCCACTTCAGCTCCGCTTTTGCCAAGGGCTCAAATGGTGGCCGGCATAGTGCAGCCAGCATCAGTGGAAGATCCCATGGTGGAGATCTCATGACCCTCGGAGGATGCAATCTCTGAGCCCCCTTCAAGAAGAGGGACACAAGACTGTGGCTCCCTACTGTGCTGTTGTCAACCCTTACATGTTGACAGGATATTGCTGCCACGTACACTTTTAGCGTAGAAGGAGACCAACCCTCATCCAGGAGGAACTGGAGGAAGTCAAGGACAGTTGGCACAGAGCAGCACACAGGGTTCTCATCACGACTCGTACACCAGTCGGGAAACAGTCTCCATCTATTCTCATACTGGAGACAAGTGGATGGCGCTCTTGCATTCATTATGGTGCGTCTGACAGGGTCCACACAGAAGCTCAGCAGCGGCTTGGGCCCTCCAGCCGCAGAACACACAGTTGGAGACGTCGTGGATCGGGGTGCCAGATCTGCCCTGCCAGCTGGGACAGGAGAGCCCTCCTGTCGGGAAGGCGCCACGGTGCACCGCGACAGAGTCCGTGCAGCAGAGAGAACCAGCTCCTCCCTGGCCAGAAGGGGGCCACAAGCAGGATCCTGTGACCCTCCTGAAGGACCCTGTGGAGTACCGGTTGAATCAGAGGAAGTGGAGGGAAGGCATACAGAAGGCTGTCTGGCCAAGGGTGAGCCAGTGCGTCCTGGCCTACAGGGCTCGTCGTCTCGGCCAGGGAGAACGACAGATGACAGTGGGTCGACACTTCTGAAGTGAAGAGGTCCGCTTCCGCTCAGGCGAAGAGGTTCCAGATAGTGTACACTACCTCTGGGTGGAGGCGCCACTCTCCTGTTGGAGGTTTCTGGAGGGAGAGAAAGTCTGGCAGGTGGTTCTGCTCTCCCGGTAGATACATTGCCCGAAGGCTGATCAGGCGGGGAGCTGCCCATGTGAGGAAATCTTTTGTCACTTTCAGCAGCTGCGTAGACTTGGTCCCGCCCTGATGATTTATATGATACACAGCTGATGTGTTGTCTGCCCGCACAAGGACATGCTTGCCCCTTAGGTGTGGCAGGAAGTGCCGGAGCCAGGTGAACTGCCCGCAGCTCCAACACATTGATATGTGCACCCCAGTCTCCCATGGACCACCACCCGTGGGCTGCCCTGCTCTGCCACACTGCACCCCATCCTGAGGGGCAGGCATCTGTAGTGAGAGTCTCCCTGCGAGACGGAACGGAGCCCATAGGGACACCCCCAAGCATGTAGGCCCTGTCCCTCCACAGGGTCAAGGTGAGGACAGCCTGCCATGACACCCTGAGCTTCCTGCACCTGTGCCACTTGGTGTCCAGGTGAAAGCTGTTCAGCCATCTCTGCAGGGGGTGCAGTGACAACAAGCCCAGAGGAACCACAGCTGAAATGGACATTAGTTTGCCCAAGAGGCAAAGGAATGTAACATAGGTCAGCTGGCGGCCCTCCTGGAATAGGGCAAGAAGGTTCAGGATGTCATCGACCCGGTGGGGGGACGTCTGGCTGTCATCGTAACACTGTTCAATGTCACCCCAATGAAGGATCTGGTCTGTAATGGCACCAGGCAACCCTTCTCCGAATTCACCCTGAGTCCGAGGTGGGCCATGTGGGACAGGAGACGCGTTGTGTCCTGGGACACCTGGGCTCGAGACGGCGCACAGACCAGCCAGTCGTCCAAGTATGGAAGAATTTTCATGCCCTGAGACTGGAGAGGCGCAAGGGCTGTGGCCACACACCTCGTGAATACCCTTGGGGAGAGGGAGAGCCCGAAGGGCAGCACCCTGAACTGCCAGTGGCGGCCTCGATAGGCGAAGCGAAGGAACTGCCGATGTTGCTGAGTGATGGGGACATGGAAGTAAGCGTCCTTGAGGTCGATGGATGTGAACCATTCTCCATGTGCCACAGTTTGCAGGACATCTGCTGTGGTCAGCATGTGGAAAGGTATGACCTTCATAAACCTGTTTAGCCCTCTGAGGTCTAAGATCGGGCGAAATCCGCCAGTCTTTTTTGTCAAAAGGAAATAGGTTGAGTAGAACCCTCTGGGACATGATAGAGGATCCACAGCCTCGATGGCGCCTTTGGCCAGGAGGGCGGATAACTCCTGGTCCAGCGCGAGAGCATTCGCCGGGTTGCTGATGGAGGTCATGCTGACCCGTCCGGATGTGGGGGGCCGGCGGTGGAATTGAAGTTTGTACCTGTGGG
This sequence comes from Remorina albescens, assembly GCA_034769265.1. Classification (NCBI taxonomy): domain Eukaryota; kingdom Metazoa; phylum Chordata; class Actinopteri; order Carangiformes; family Echeneidae; genus Remorina; species Remorina albescens. Next base: position 4,279,989 of record CM068485.1, read on the forward strand.
TCAAGATGGCAACTACCCATGGGTCTGAAGCATGAGCAGCCCACTGACAGAGCTGCTGATGCGAAAAATACCCAACTGCTGGCCTCAAGGCCTCAGTGTCTGCCCCCCCAGCTCCTAAGAGCCCTAGATGGGGGGACGAGCAGGCTCTGGGGCACGAAGTTGTCTGGAGGGCAGGCGGGTGGAGTGTCGAAACTCCCTGGCCAGTCTCAGAGGATGCTGGACATTACGGCGGCCAGTGGAGTGGGTCGGCGGAAGTAAGCGGGTGTAGGAGGCAGCTGAGGGGCCCCTAGGCCTGCTGGCAGGGGCTTGTCAGGAGGAGACGTTTGCCTAAGGCCCGCAAGCTGCTGCCTGGTCTGTCCGGCCTGGATGGTACGTTCAAGTGCTTCCTGCGCTGCTGGGCCAAATCGCTCCCCCGGTTCCACCGGGAGGCTGCGCAGGGTTCTTCTAGCTGCCTCTGTCAAGTTTGACTGTGAAAGCCAAACCTGGCGATGAGCTTGAACCAGGATGGACATCATTTGTCCAATCTCTCTGGACATAAGGCTGAATGGATCCAATGAGGCATCACACAAGGTGACAGAATCAGCGGTCACATTGCCCTCCTGCAGTGAAGCTGAGAGGGCCAACATGAGATGCGACATGGAGTTCCCCATGCGACCAGCACGTGCAATCCAGGCCAACTCTCGCGACATTGTGCATGGCTGCCAGGGTCGGCCCATCTGCAGAGAGGCGGGAGCAGGCTTTTGTGTTCCTCCAACAGGCCTGCAACTCCTTCAGGTAGTCCTCTGAGTGGGGAATAGGAAAGGCAGTGGGGGCCGGCCTGCGCCTGAAGAAGGCGCTTGCTGGTGCTGCTTCTGCCTGCTGTGGCACATCCATGTGCAGCCGCTGCAGGGCCATGCGCATGATAGCACGCATGGAGCTTTCCTTCGAGGTACAAAAAGAGGAACGTGGTGCAAATGAAAAAACGTGTGGCAAAAAACAAAGACAAATGCATCATCATCAAACGCGCTGCAAATAGAGAAACGATGCAAGGCACAAAATGATGCAAACCAAGAAACCATCTGCAAACGAAAAGCGCTGCATAACTGCATAACAAACGGAAGTGCTCCAAATCTGCAGGGGACGCTCTCAGCGTAACAACTCAACACGGGATGGAGAGAGAGACAGAACAGCTGACTGAACCACAGTGTTTGAACATACAGCGGGAACAGTAATGTGACTTTTATTTTATTATATTTATAAATTATGTTTATATCACTGTACAACGCTGCACATTACGTGACATTTATTTTATTGTATTTTACACTGAGAGTGCCCCCCTGCAGGTTTGGAGCACTTCCGTTTGTAGTGACCAGTTATGCAGCGTTTTTCATTTGCAGATGGTTTCTTGTTTTGCATCGTTTTGTGCTTTGCATCATTTCTCTATTTGCAGCGCGTTTGATGATGATGCATTTGTCTTTGTTTTTTGCCACACGTTTTTTCATTTGCACCAAGTTCCTCTTTTTGTACCTCGTTTACACTTGTGTTTGAGTTTGTGAATTTGCATCGTTTCTGTACTTGAAGCTGTTTTCTCTGAGACGCATTCGGCCATTGCAGTGCATTTGGCCCTTGTCGGCCATTGTGAATTTGCAACGTTTCTGTACTTGAAGCTGTTTTCTGTAACTGAGACGCACCGTAAAAACCCGGCCTCCCGAATACTCACCACTATACTAATGAGGCAATAATTAAACCTACAAATAATTAATCAATTATTATTATTATTATTGTTTTGTGCTAATTTTTTGAGAATTGTACTGACTGTTTTGCACACATTTACAGAAATGTACAGCTTGCTTGAATGAATGAGAAATTCCAATCTGTAATGAGCGACAAACTAATTGTTCAGAGATTTGGCCTTAATGTTTTGAAAAATCCCTTTCCTTTTCAAGAATTAGAAAAACTGTAACACTACAATAGTTTAAGATAGCCTCCTGTTATTTTAGTAAATGGACCTTATTGCGCTTATTTGTAGTATCAATCATTAAATCATTTTATATGTATGTTTTGCTTTTATTCCTCTGGCTCTGTTTCATCCTGTTCTCATTCTCTCTCCCCCCTCTGTTTCTCCCTCTGTTTCTCCTTCTCTCTTCCTAACCATAACCCAAAACCTAACCCTCCATTCCACCATGCCAATAGTGGTTCCAGTAAAACTATAATAATAGTATGAACATAAATAAATAAATAAATAAATGACGGTTTGTCTTATCCTGTTTTATTGATGATATGCCTCCCATTAAACAAAGGGTGGTGCCATGCTGGTTTATGTCTGATGGCAGAGATAAAAAAAAAAAGCCACTTTTTCACTTTTGTTTGTGCAACTGTATTATTATTATCAGTCTATATTTTCTTATCATTCATACTATAACACATTAGAAATAGGATGTTGTAAAAGAACACCTGGCTTTCGCAGTGTGAAAGCCAGGTAAGACCATGGGCATAAACAGAATATTTAATTTCTGGTAATGTTTCAAAAGCTTTGTGACTCACTTTCAGAAGTTATTATTCATCTAATGAATACAGTCTATGTGAATGCTGGTCTTGTGACGTACATGTCACAGCCTTTAGCCCCCAGACAACATCTGTGTCTGTGGTGCATACAGAGGTGGCACTGGATAGGAAAGGAAGATCTGATCATCACCACAATAGTCACATTGTTTATTACCCTGGCTGCTGTCACAAAGCCAGCATTCCTCAAGAAACTAGCTTTGTACTGAACAACAAGTATGTCTGAGGCTGGATGGAACTGTTATGGCTCAAAGCCTGCATGAAATGGTATTCACTTTATGCACGATTCAATAAGTACAGAGGAGGAGGTAGAAACATTTTCCCATCTCGTGGAAGATGGGAGAGGATTTCTGCAGGATCTCAAGGTGATGTGAGAAATAAATACAAAATGAAACTAAAGGCCCAATAAGTTATTAAAGCTTGTAGTAAACCAAGATTCTACAGTTTCACAAATGCTTTTAGAATATTATGCAACATTTATGTGACATTAACATGCCAATAAATTTGTTTCTTCCCTGTCCCATAGTTTGTGTTCTATCTTTCCCGGTCCTCATCCAGCAGGTACTGAATCATGACTGGCCCATGTTCCTGTTCAACACCTGCTGTAATATTTACTATTAGCTGTTGTCAGCTGCCATTAATAATCACTTTTATGGTCATTTCCTATGTTATTTTTACTTACTGTTGATATTTAAGACAGCATAGTAGTTAGCACATTTCCCCTCAAAACAAGAAGGTTTTGGGTTCCGTTCCCTGCCTGAGGCCTTTCTGTTAAGAGTTTGCATGTTCTTCCTGTGCCTGCATAGGTTTCTTCCGGTTTCCTCCAGGTACTCCGGTTTCCTCCCACCGTCCAAAGACACACATGTTTGGGCTAATTGGTGACTCTAAATTGTCTGTAGGTCTGAGTGTGAGTGTGACAAATGTGGCTAAACTGCCGTATGTGGTTCCCGTTATTGACAGCAGCACTGTGTCTTCCTCTGTGGTAGGCTGGCCACAGTCCACCTCTGGGGGGAGGCAGAACAACTGTGCTTTAGATCCAAGTTTTCTCCTTCCAGTCATCTCTATTGACTCCACATACAGGATGGACTTTGACTAATTCAACTGCAAGATAATCAGCATGGTTAGCACTGTTGCCCCACAACAAGAAGGTTGTGGTTTTGGTTCCCGACCTGGGGCCTTTCTGTGCGGAGTGTGCATGGTCTCCCTGTGCCTATGTGGGTTTCCTCCGCGTACTCCTGTTTCCTCCCACCGTCCAAAGACATCATGTTTGGGTTAATTGGTGACTCTAAATTGTCCGTAGGTCTGAGTGTGAGTGTGAGTGGTTGTTTGTCTCTATCTGTCTCTGTGTGTTGGCCCTGTGATGGACTGGTGACCTGTCCAGGGTATACCCCACCCTCGCCCAGAGTGACCTGGGATTGGCTCCAGCACCCCCGCGACCTGGAAACAGAGAAGCGGTAGAAGATGGATGGATGAATGTTGATATTTACTTATGTCATTTTAGTGGTATTGGTCAATAATCCTCTTTACATCTGGATATTTTATTTGTATTTTTATATTCTCTTTCCATCTGCTCTTGTTCTTTCTCCATCATTCCCTCTCTCCTTCTTTCTATCTCACTCTCTTCCTTTCTAACTCTTTGTCTATACATATAGAGTGCCAAGAAGCTACTTTGTTATGATTTGGCGCTATATAAATAAAACTTGATTAGATGTGATTAAAATGTCACACAGTGCAGCTGAAGTAGCACTGTAGTAAGAAAATAGTGAAGCAGTTTGCCCAGAAATAGTAACAGTAGCATCAATAGTAGAATTAGTATTAGTATCATTGGTAGTAGTGATAGTAACAATACTATAGTTGCAGCTGTTGTAAGTACCACTAAGTTGAATCAAGAGTAATATCAATAATAGGAGTGAAACTAAGACTGGCAGCATCAGTTGTAGCAATAGTAACATCAGCAAAGGTAACAGAAGTGGCATCAGTAGTCATATCAGAATTAGTAGTGATAGTAATAGATAGTAGCTCTACTTAGAGCCCCAGATGTCCGAGCTCCTCACCCTATATCTAAGGTTGAGCCCGGCCACCTTCCGGAGCCACTTGCATTAGTGAATTCTTTCTTTTGGTCACTACCCACAGTTCATTACCATAGGTGAGGACTGGAAATAGACTGGTAAATTGACAGCTCAATTTCCTCTCACCCACACCCTTTTCTTGCTGAGGACCCTAGCATCCCACTTAGAAGCACTGATTCACACTTGGCTGCAAACCTCCCAGCGAGAGCTGGAAATCACTGCCTGATGAAGCCAGTAAAGACCATGTCATCTGCAAACAGCAAAGACAGAATCCCAAGGCCACCAAACTTGGACCTTTCCACCACTTTGCTGCACAGTATAATCCTCTCCATGAAAATTATGAGCACAGAACTGGTAACAAGGGCACCCATGACAGAGTTCAGCCCTAACCGGGAATGGGCAACAGAGTTTCACTCTGACCGAACAGGAATTGAATGACCTGTAGCAGTTGAGCACCCACCCCATTCTCCCGGAGCACCTGCCACAGGATACCAAGAGGGACATGGCTGTAAGCCCTCCTCAGATCCACAAAGCACATTCAAACTGCTTAAGCAAACAGAAGCTTTCTGTGCTAGTCATTGTCTGAACTGCTCCAGTCAGAACCAAACATTAATCTAGAAGTTATGCCGTGGAATCAGCTACAAATTTCAGAATAATGATTTTTTATTTGTAATAATGAAAAACAGAAATAGAAAAAATCAGTAAGTGCTGGTCAGTGTCAATATTGTGGTGATCACAAATTAATCCATATCTGGGAAACTGAAATTTAAAGGTTCAGTGACTATTTCCACCTGATTTTAAAGGACACAAGAACTGTTTTTGTGGTGAGAGAAACCTTTTAATTAAGGAGATCAGATCACTTTTTCTTGCCACTGTTGATCCTTTCTTTAAAAAAAGTATGTAAAATAAGAGTATAAACAGTGTCAATGTGGTCTTGTGTGGAGGATCAAAGAGGACAGAAATAAATATATAAATATATATATATATATAAGTGAAGCAGTGGAGTACTTCTTCTAAAATTGTGGTCAATATCTTGGTTTGAAAGTGCGGAAATAACGCCAACAACTTCAATAAATTCCTCTGCTTTACATGCTACATGCTCTGGGTCAGCAAGTTCCGCTTCCACATACAGTACTCTGCAAGGTGTAAAATGTCTGTCACCAATTCCCGAGAAAGTTGAAGCACATCCTCTGTAACTGTAATGTTTTGAAAGACTTCCAGACTTCACCAAAGCAATCGATTAGACTCGATTTGTGTTAGCCCTGCCCACTGACTTTCATAGGTGTGTTTGACAGATAACATAAATTCATGAAGCACTGCAACACAGCACCATGGAATAATTAATTAAATTGTAAACTAATTATATATACTTTTACATTAAATGAACTAGTATTTTAATTAATTTATGACACATTTGAGTAATTATTTAAAGATTTGTTTATATATTTCATTCTGTCCCCTTTGATCCTCCACAGTCTTGAAGCGATCTGCAGACTTGGAGAAACCAAAATTTGAGGGCATGAACTTTAGACTAACGGATGCCGATTACTTCACTCTGAACTCTGTGTGTGTTTTCATTTTATGATACTCTCGAGGGGCTGGAGTCCATATGTATATGGGTGTACAGATTTTGTTTTAGATTTGGGGTTTGTCTCATATGTCGTTGTGTATACCCTATTCCTGGATTCCTGCTTCTGACCCCCTCCACCTGCCCTGCTGTGTTTGAACTATTTCAGGATGTCTGCTATTCACCCCTTAAGGAGGCTACTGCTTTAATATATCCCTTTGTGTTATTATTTCCTGTTTTATCCTAATAATTTTGTGTCTATGGTTGTTTTAACTTCCCGACCTTGTGTGTTTCCTTGCCTGCCCCACTGCAATTACATTCACTTGTAACCAATTACCCTTGCCTTCTTTGTGTATTTAGTCTCAGGGTTCCCCTCACATGTTCATCTGCTTGTATTTCCCAAGCTTCTTTGTGAGGCTCTGCTATCACACTGGTTGGGGTTTTGGTCTGGTTTAATGGAGTGCATGAATATAAAGCAGGAATTCTAATTTAACTTTTTAATAAATATCTATCAATTGTATCTTCCTACAATAAAGGGTTGTGGATGCAGCATTGTTACCGAGTATTGACATTTTTATTTTTGTCACCATATTGAATAGATGGGTGTCATTCTTTTGCCAAAACACACACCCAGAGGGGAACCCTCTGGGCCTTCAAGGTATTCAGTGAAGGCCTAAGAAAAAATATTGAAAGAATTTTTTACACTAATGATATATATATATATGTAATTTAATTTTTCAATTATTTTTATTCAGTCAGTACTAGTAATAATTTCTTGATCATTGTTATAAACTTAGACTAATATTTCTTGGGAAACAATTGGTTAATATAATAGAACGAGAAACGGACCAATCACAATTTTTCTTTCAATAGTATCTGGGTAGGCTATTAAATCAGCGATTCCTCCTGCTGGACCTTCGGTGGTTGTGACGAAGGCCCGTGTAATTCAAGTCAATGTGGGCATGAATTTGAGTTTGACAGGTGTCTCAGCCAATCATATTTCATTGAGTTGTGGGCGGGACCATATTACGACATCTAGGTATTCGCGAATACCTAGGAGAACATATATAAGTCAAGCGACCCGCCATAAAAGTGAGTGAGTGGAGGGAAGAAAGACAGAAGACGACTTAGAGAGCAGGGAAATGGTGGAGCTAGTGAAGAAGAAGAAGACCGTGTGGCTTATATTTTGGATACTCCTTTTTCAAGATTGCCTTTCCACGCAAAACTAGATATTATCCAAAAAGGTCGACCATCACCTGACTTGCCACGTTTGGTGCAAGCTAGCAAGGGGTATCATCGACATTTTCAAGCTAGCAGCTACAGTCGCTATCAGTGGCTAACAGGCAGCCCGCGCACCAACAAACTACTGTTGGAACTGTTTGCTTTTATATCCAGACAAGGGGCCCTGGTCCGGCACCGGCACCGGATCACAGAGTCAGAGCCACAGCAGCACAAAACTGAATTTGTAAGAAGTATACTGTAGGCCTAAACCTACAATTTGTAGATAGTTTTATAGCCATTAAGGCCAGTGAAAAATGGCTGAGCATAACTTACAAAGAGCTTTTCCCATTTCCCCTCAGGAGGTGTTTGTGTTATGCTTTTGGCAGAAATATTAAATCTACCTTGAAATTCAATTGTGTCTAAGCTGAAACAAACACAAAAAACATTGGCTCAGCATTGCGTTGATCTTTAGTTGTTGAACAGTAGCTAATGATTATTCTAGACATTTTACTTTCATTCCAGTTGAACAAATATGTGAGGTAAGTGAATGTGTGATTTGCTTTTTTCATGTCTATTTTTCCAGAATCACCTTGGTGTGTTGTGAAGCCAGTTGGGGCGAATAAACCTTTAATATGCTGAACATCCATGTGACAGGGCTCTGGCTATTATTTGTATTGCTTTCTTTAATCTTTTATTGCTACATGTGGTCCTCTTGAAGGCCCAGGGTCTGGGTCCACGGTTTGCCACTGCACACACTTGGTATCTTGTCACATCCAAACCCAGCAGGGGCAAGAGTTGATCACTTCATCAGGACAGCTGTACTGGTGGAAGAAACAAGATATTTTTGAGCATTGTTTATGCGCTGATTTTTTTTACTTTCCATCATATGCCATCTGTAGGTGTTTTGGGCATCCGTGTCTGCGCTTCTACAAAATGTTAATGTGAAGTCCCGACACAATCACTCCTTCTTAATCTCGAAAGGCCTCCTTTGTATCTCATACAATGGCCTTGTATGCTCCTCCATCATTAGCCTGGACCCCTCAGGAAAGCCCCAGTTGCAAAGCGCGTGAGACATGATTGAATGTGTGCCAGTCTTCAGAGACCAACTGAGAGAAAAGCACTTCATAATTGGATTGTTATTGAGTATTAGACCCTCAGGCCTGACTTTACAAATGAGCTCTCATAAAGCTTGGGAGATTGACAGAACTTCAGTCAAGCAAGTTTTCATGCAACTATAAAAAGGATGGTTGCTGTTGACTGCTCTTAAGTGACAGGAAACAGACCCAAGTGCAATAATTAAAGTTATGTTGACGTTCTTTACTCTGTTCAAGCAAAATGACTTCATCAATTTCGAACATTTCTACACATAAATCTGGGTACTGATTGGTTTGCAACATGCTAGTGAGGAGAATAATTAAAAAAAACATCAGTATCCTGGTAATGTCTGTACATCCTAATGGAAAAATGTATCACACTGCAGTGCTTCACAGTTTTTATCAGCTCTTGTTAAAGGACACAAGGCAGACAGAGCTTCAGTGTGATTGGCAGCAAATGAGCAAATCCATGACATTTCCGTCCTCATGCCAATGATGTTCAACATTACCGAGTCTGAAAGTTCTATTGATGTTGTAACGCAGTGATTCCGATGATGGAATTCGCTAAATAGTTTTTTCCCCCACTTTTTTTATACTTTTTGATACATGATGACATGCAATTGTTTGGTCTTAGAAAGGATGTAAAGCCATTTCAGGTGCAAAGGCAAGATAGGAATTCAAGTCATGGCTCACTGACTTGAGTCCAAATGATGTGGCTCAAGTCTACATATCAAGATTCTGTTATGTTCTTGGATGAATGTGAGGGCTTAAGGGCTTATACTTTTTATATTCCAACTAATACACACAGGTCCTGATGAATTTTTTCAGTGTGTATTTGTGCATGCTAGTAGATTATGAATTAGAGGGTCCTATATTAAAAAAAAAAAACAATTCTATAGCAAAGGCCTGAGTAGGGGTGGAAGAGGAGGCTGTCTTCCTGCATTACACCAATTACTTCATGAATATGACACAGTGGCATGTAACATTGGGACAAAAGCTGTACATGGTATATGATGAGTGGGAGACCCTGCTGATGTGAACAAGATCAAGTTGAGTCCTGATTTAGCAACAGGAGAGCCATTGTGATGGCCATGAGGCACTGGAACAGAAGCAGCATAGGTCATGTGAATTGTCAGTCTTCATCACCACAGCTAACGTGAACATGATTTTCTACAAATCAACATTTTGTGACAGAGTTCATGATTGGACATTAGTGGTGCCCTCATCAACCCCACTGACTTGTTGCACACTCATTAATGGACTTTATTAGCTATGTGTAAAAAAGGCCTTAGCACAGGAAGTCTTCTTGATTTTCTTAAATGAGGCTCACATGCAGGGATTTACGACATCCATTAATTCAGCTCTTGACCTGAAGCTTAAACTGAACATGCTCAAATCCTTGGTCAAGAAATATCGCTCTACCTGTGTTACTATGACCCAAAGCTGCATCATTCAGAATATTTTGGGGCAGAGATCAAGCCAAGCATTTTGACTTCTACCACAGAACCAAGCACAACTCAGGAGAGCTAGTATCTCGAAACCTGGGTAACTGAGTCATTATCTCTTCAACAACAGCTGGGCAACATCAATTCTGCTTATCCCTTGCATTTATTGGATCGTTGCAGATCGCTGACTTAGAGTTCGGACTTTTAATATGGAAATTTTATTTCATGGCACAGTCAGTTCTGTCCATCAGACAATCTCTCAGTTAGTATTGCAAATGTTTGAACCGTTTGCTTTTATCTGTTTTGTCACTTTCACGAATAGTATATTTAATTTAATTTGAATTTTAACCTTACTTTTATTTATTAATTTTGAATTGGATTTGAATAATGCTCATGCTCTTTTAATGTAGTCACAATGTTTTTGTAGGGTTTTTTTTTTTCTTTTTCATCTTTGTGTGTACTGCTGCTTCTGGATGCTTGAATTTTCATCGGGATCAATACATTTCATCTATCTATCTATCTCTATCTATCTATCTATCTACCTATCTCACACACACACAGACACAACTGTTTTTGAGTGTTGTCATATATTTCATGGCATTATTTGAGTCTAAAGGCATTGCAATCGACCACATTCTTTATTACAATCAGCATGCTTTTTATGAACAAACTTAACAAAACAGAATCCATAACGCAGTTGTGAATCATGAATAGTGTAGCTTGTATTTCTTAAAGCTTACCATTGCCACTATAGCCTTCCTCAGCACTGCCTGTTACTATCAAATAAAAGAAACAATTAATGGTTTATGGTGTTATTGTTGATAATGCAACTGGCATTAGCCTATAATATTATGACTGCTGGTGTTCAAAAATTAGCATTTTGGTGAAAATGTTCGAATAAAAAATAATAGCACCAAATTTAGTGGTTATGCAAATGTTATTAACAATGACAGAAGCTGCATACTTTTTACAACAACAGAAATTTCACAACATGCGTTGAACTTTGACAAAATGCATGATATTAATCGTCAAATAACGTAAATATAAAAGTCATAAGATTAGAAACATGCAATTTTTAAAACACATCCCTCAAAACAATATCTGTGGTAAAGAGACAGGAAGTATAAAGAGGCCGGAGTAATAAACAAAGCAGATTCATGCTCAAAGTGCTTGGTGATAGGATGGAGTAGATGGGCAAGAGAAATGACAAACATTTTCCAGAAGACATAACTTCCTGGGGTGAGTTAAATGCCAGAAGGCAGAGTGAAATAACGGTAAAAATTATTTGAAACCAACTACTTGTTGAACTTGGTTTACTGTTGCTCTGAAGGTAATGGCTAACTGCTAGCCTTTCAGGGCAAGTGTTGACTGTCACACTCATAGTCACACTTAATTTTGGCTGCTCATGATTTGCGCCCATTTTCCTTAATTATATTTAATGCTTATGCATGTGTTTGTTCGGGAAAGTGGTCATTTTCTCATCACTCCCTGTTGCTGTTTTTTTCTTTCTGTTTGTTTCAGAGCTCCCTCAAATACTAGAGCCTTTCCCAAATACCAAATACATAGACAAAGACATTTTCCATTTTATTTGTATAGTGTGTGTCTTTGTAGAAATGAGAAAAAACTGATTTTCCACTAGGCTTGGAGCAATATACAATCTAATATCATCCTTACAGTCCAGAGTTTTTGCTTTCTGTAATCAGCCTCTAATCTGAAGTGTTTGTGAAGTTCAACTTGCATGACTTGTTGAAAACAATCCTTTACAATGTAACTGTAACTGTGATTTGATCGCTTCACAAGATATATGATTCTACACTCTACCTGTCAGCTTTAACTCAACCTGTTGGATTAGTTCCACTGTTTGCTGCCCCATTCTATTGACATAATGTATAAACACATCCCAAAAAATATTTGAAACATGTATGTTTGGTGCACTGTGAGGTCAGGAGTTTGAATAGCATGAATTGGTAGTGGAAGGCTGGTGTAGATTCATCTTTTGTCCTGTTTAGTCCAATGTGCCTGTTTCTAGGCAGTCAAATACTGAGCATCTTCCTCCTGTATAGGTGCCACTCTGGCAAGTCTAATGTGAGGTTATCTGTTGCACAACCTAGCTGTGTTCACTGGTCGACAAATTTTACTCGATATGTTAGCTGATGACCATTGTCCCAGGCATACAGGACCTTCTCCTTGGGGTTGTAGTCAATCTGGGTGGTGAAGGAGTATTCATTGGTAAAGGGCAAACGTGGAATGGCTTCCGTGTTAGTGTGGGTGTCATAAGCATAGTTCACCTCACCTTCTTTCTGGTTGTACACGTTGACAGCGTACAAAACACCACAGATGATAAAACAGTTCCCATAAGAGTTTCTCTTCAAACCAGTCCTCCAAGTCGTCTCCTTTTTCAAGGAAAGATCTCCAGGGTCCAGTTTACTGATGACGATCACCTCTTGCTGGCTGTAGTCATAGTCCATTGAGGGGTAGATCACCCACAGGCCACTCTCATCCACTGCAAAATCGATATCTGAGTGGCCCCTCCATTTCCATGGGGTGGTGTCCTCATAAACTACATCATGCAGCAGTGTCCAGGCTGCAACGTACCGCATCCTCAGATCATACTTGATGATGTTCTTAGTGAAGGCTCTGTTGTAAAAGAAGGCTCCATTATAAACAACATGGCCTGTTCCAATCCAGTTGTAAGGAAGTTTGAAAAGATTGCTCCAGCGGCCTGGGATACAGAAGCACACTGTGTTAGCATCTATGATCAGAGCTCATTGGAAAGACATATAGGCTTGTGTACAAAATGGAAAACTTGAATAATCCTGCAAATAGCTTCCACCACTCGCTTGTTTCGAAAACAATGCTCAGCTATAAACATAATCCAGGGTGCTACTACTACTTGTCATGCCTCTCCCCCATTGCTATTGTTTCTGTGTACCCTTTCCTTGTGTTTCCTCTTGGTTCCCTATGTGTGTGTGTGAGAGAGAGAGTGACTTGGCTTGCTCCTCCTACCAGTTCTCCTGCCATCTAAATGCACAGCTGCTACTCATCAACCAGCTCACCTGCTCACCATCAACTCATCAATCCCTGCAATATAAAGCCCAGCTCATTCCCACCAAACTGTCCTGTTACCTGCATAGTACTAATGCTACAGCTGACAAAGTCTGACTAGTCACCGTCTGTTCCTGTTTGACTTTTGCTAATTGTATTCTTTTTACCTGTGCCTGAGGACCCGCCCCCTCCCCCAACAACAGTCAGCTACTCTTGCCCTGTACACCACCTGCTTTCCCCTTGGACATCCATCAACCAACTCTGCGAGCTCTGCACTCTGGCTCTAACCCCTCCTGCTCCAAATTCCTTGTATCTTACAATAAACTGCCAATCTCTGTTTGTAACACTGTGTGCTGTGTTCTGACACATTTAATTTGTAGTAATATCACTTTAAAACTATTACAATTCTTAAATTATGATTAATGTTCAAATAGTCCACTGAGCAATAGACAGGATTATACACAGGGAGTTGCTTGTTATGTTAGGACCACTCTGCAGTTGTGCTCACACTGAGCTGCATACATGTAGCTGTGCCTATGCTATTTTAACAGTATGCCTCTGACAGCCAAGGATAATGTTTTTACAATGCCAGACTGTGTACACACTGGCTTCACGTGACAGTGACACAGTTTGTTTAGGAGTTAACTTCCAAGCAAACACATGGTGTACTGTAGGTGTCATTTTCTAATCACATCCTATCCGCTATCCTAACCTTTTACCCCCAGGAAGTCTGAATAGAATACATGTACACAATAACACACAAACACACACACTCCATGTGTACACACATACACACACAGACACACACCACTTTCTCCATCCCAATCTCTTAGTTGGGCCCACACTCTTAATCCCTCCTCACTGAGTTTAAAGGAAAAGACAGAGCAGGTCAGGGAACAGAAGGCATCACAACCGCTCACCAGGATACTCAGTCATTCAGACACAGCTGCACTGCAGGACATCTCATATATAAGAAAGCCCATTGTCCAAACACATCTAGATCAATAAACCAAGTCCCACGAGGGGAGATCATCTTAACTCCCTAAGAGAGTGTAATCCTATTCGTTAGTTGATCTGGGTGTGGAAAGAGTTGCTTTTTCCCACCCACTGGAGCTGTGAAACAACCCAAGACCTGCATTCCAGAGATCTCATCAGTCTCGCAGCAATTGTTGGATAGTCAGCATGATTCAGTGTCAATGATGATATCACAGAAAACTTAAATTTAAACTTAAAACTAGTTTATCCTACAGTCAGACCAATATAATGGGACAGTAATAATGTTTCCAGTTAGATGATGAAAAGTATGTAAAATTCAGTACGTTAACACTGAAATGAAACCACTTTGCAACCCAATCAAAGTTTTTGCAATGATAAGCTATATATGGGGTTTTCACTCATTGTTAATGTATTTAAATGTTTAATAAAGTTTGTGCTGTATTACCAAAGTAAAACCAAGGCCGGTTTATAGTTGTGAATTCAGGGGTTATGGTGTAGTTCAGAAGTTTTGGTGCAGATGTAAGATGCTCCTGATAGTGTTGAGAACGTAAAGATCTACAGGTAATCAAACTGATAGTTTAACTACACTTTGCTGTAGCTTGTGGTTGCCAAGCACTGGCTCTTTGTAACAAAACAAAAACACTGTGAGACTCCAGGAGCGAGAGCTGTCCCTGTGAGCAATATTCACCTCTTCAATACCTACGTGGTTAGGTTTGCCTCAAAATAACAAAACCGCCATCTATACAAAACACTGTATCAGAGGTATGGCTGAGGAGATATCACTGCAAGACTTATACGGGTTACATAGTTCATAGTAAAGACTATATAAATGCAGACAGTTGTCTTCCCCTTCTCTGCGAGGGATTTGAAAAGGCCAGTCCAGTGCAAACCTTCTGAACATCTCAAACAACACTTATTAATGAAGTAAATACAGTGATAACTATTTGAAAAAGTAGTCTCCCACTCAGTGATGAGACAAGGCCCAATTTAACTTGACTCTAGTTATATGACTTCACTTTATGCCAGTTTCGATAGGAAATGTAATTAAGTAATAAGTAATTAAGAAGAGTCAAAACTTAAACCTTAAACATCCAGTGTAAGACTTTGATTAAAGCCTGGTGGGCACTTGGCCTTGACAGATATTATAAAAAGAAGAATGGAGCACACCTTGTTTGAAGTTTTCCAGGTTCCTGAACTCAACCAGGTTATTACCATAGTAATAGTTAGTGACATAGATCTTGGAGTCTTTAGCAAGTGGATCCTTCATCCAGGCTCCCTCATTCCGCCCATAGCTGTGATGCTTCTCTGGTTGCTCAACAGAGGCAAGAGTCCCTTCACAGTTGAGGATCTTCCCTGAAAAAAAAATTAGTAGAGTACTCAGCAAGCCAAACTCTGACTTGGTATGAATGTAGACTCAGTATAATTGATTTCGCAGCCATTCACTCAGAATGAACCTACAGGCTTTTCTTGCCTCTGTTAATTCAGCAGGATACAGAGGGGGGGTTGACCACGTACCAGCTCTGTGCAGAGTGGGCCGACTGTTGTTGTTGGAATTGTCCAGCACCAGCACTATGGTTGGAGCTGGTCTCTCAAAAGCTGGTGTGCCTTGTGCAGCAATAGTATTGGGTGCAATAGTGGATGTAGTTGTTGTCGTAGTGGTTGGGGTGGTGGTAATTGTAGTGGTTGGAACTGCAGTGGTCATGATGGGCTCAGCCACAGTGGCCTTCATAGTTTCGAGCACCATCTCGGCTCCATCCTCAGACTGGCTTTCAGTGACGTGGTGGACTCCATACAATTTGGCAGAGTGGTCTGTTAGGGAGAAGTGTAGAGTCAGGCAAGTAGAATACCATTTTAGTTTTGGCTGAAAATCTAGAAGAAGGGCAAACAAGGCCATACAGTTCTGAATCCGAGAGATACTATTTATATTTATGCTGTGAACAAACTGCCAATTGTTCTTGTCAGTGCTGGTCACATTACAGCAGGGTAATACTGTGGTGTGTTGGGACAATCTCAATTCTATCATAATCCGTACAGAATGTGGCTCCCTGAGATGTCTTAAAGTCCGTTGTTTTCCAGAAGTCCACATCAAAGACACCTCATTATCAATTCAGCCCACAAAGAATATTTACTTCCTGCCTCCCTTCTCCAAACTGCTCATCCCCACATGCTTTGGTTTCTGAGTTTACTGAGGCAGCATTCATCTTTTTAATAAAAACATAGGGCAATTTGTGGAAACTACAGTTGAACCTAAAGTTCAGATTTTTTTTTATTACAAAGCTGGTATAGGTTGTATATTACAGTAACACCATCAAAGTGTGTTAGTAAAAATATGTATCCTTAATACATAATTGCTGTTAATTTGGTCAGTGAAAGCTGGAACTAAATGTAGCTAATGACAACAAGCTCAAAATAACAAATGGGTAACACAATTGAAAAACACTTGATAACTTGATAAAGGATAAAGGATAAGGTATTCAGCCATTAAAGGGTAAAATCTTCCTATTTGGAACAGGTAAATAAATGTACCTTTATATTTGCAGGAAAACAGCTCACATCTGTGATATCATTCATTTAAAGTAAACTGAAAAAATAAGCATCCTATTATATCTAAATACATTTACTGATGTATGTAATAAACGTATTTAATCATATGTATAATGTATAATAAACATCAAAACACACACTGGACAAAATCTTGCTCCTTGTTTTGCTTTTTTCTAAATCAAAGAGAGGCTGCTCAGGATGGGATGGGCGAGTATGAAGACTAGTTCTGGTCCCCAGACTCCCATCTGTAATGTCATATGGATATGATCACAGCAGTGGATCTTACTGACAGACATTCTTTGAGCAGATGGAACTGATGAAGGCTGAAGCATAACCCCTATTAAAGGTTTTTTACAATATGATGCTATAGAAAGATATTAAGACATATATAATAGTTGAGGAGATTACCATGGCTCCTAGCGCTATATAACTGTAACAGTAAACAATCCATGTTACAGTAGCACAATTGTCACAGTTTTTTTTACTGCAGGTTGAGTGAAGCTCAGCTCTGAGTGAAGATCATATTAAAGAACACAGTAGCCAATTAACTGACCTGACATCCATTTATTTTTGGTCAAGCAGATGGGACACATATGGTTTAACTTTTGTTAACTTTTTACTTTACAGCAGAAATGTCCTCTTAAAGTATTTTGACACAGTGGCAAAGATAATCCAGTAGTTGATAGTATTTGCTTTTGCTTTTATCATTGTCAAAGATGTACAGTAATTCATGGCAGAGTTGTTGCTTCATTATCATGAATGGTGTTGTAGAGTTCATAATGCATGGAAAGTTCCAAAGAAAAGGCCTGTATGATGGCAAGCTAAAGTGGTGACATTGTTCAAAATAACACAAGGTAAAATGAGTGTTAAAGATTACTGTCTCATTCTGTATATCTAACAAGGTGTCATTGAACTCAAGCTCAGCAATAGAGAACTATAGCTACAATGGGTAGCTCACAGTAGAATGTACATCATTCTAATTTTGGTTGAAGATAGGTGTTTCAGAAGAACGCACAGCAGTGTGTTGACCTTCCCAAAATTAATGCATGAATAATAATAAAGGTTTTTGCATCATGATCTTTACTAGAGATGCAACTGACTGGTTCCAGTGATGTGACAGGAGTTTCTGACTCCTTAAATTTCACATAGATGGAAGAACATGCAGTCTGACAGCATGACGTACGTGTGCCCAATGCAAACGCAGCATACCTATTCATTCAGCTAGACATAAAGAGGATTGGAAGGAGTCAGGAAATATTTGATCTGCATTTGTGAGGGTCCCCACTCATTGTTGTGAGCAGTGAAGTTGAGGCATGTCATGGACATGGCAGTGTTCCATTGAGACAACATTCCTTCAGCTCCAAGTATTTTGTTATTAAAAGATCTGGATTTCCTGCTCATTGATTGTGAACCAGCAATAAAATCCTGCAATGACTAGGAACACTTTGCTTAAAAAAACACAGGGGTAAATCTTACACTGAGGGGCTCTTATGTGCCACACAGCTATGGATTCCATGTTTTGTTGCATTACACTAAGTGTTAAGTTAGCAGCTTTATCTCACATTTGTTGTAAAACAATATTCTCACAAAATTTCCATAATGCCATTTTCGGAAAACAATATAATTACAAAAGGTCTTCAGTGTGTCGAAGATGAGTAAAGCCATAACTGCTGGCCAGCAAAGAAATCATTATGGATCATTGTCACTACTCACAGGGATCACACACAGATGAAGGCACACAGATGGGACTGCAAACTTTCTTAAAGTACAGAGAGGGTGGTTTTCGATAAGCACATGACTATACTGGGACAGCGTCATGTTAATGCTGAAAACTCACCTTCTCTGGGGTCATTATTCATCTTGGCAGCCTTGTAGTATGTGATGCCCCTTACCACACCAGGCTGGTGTCCAATGACCTTGGCTTTGGCTGTGGGGTCAGGCTTGACAGGCTTCCCAGGTTTAATGACCTCTTTCTTGGGCTTTATGACCTTTTCTTTGACTGACTTTGGAGGTTGTTTGGCTGCAGGAGTCTTTTTGCCCGATAGTTTTATAGGCACCTTGGGTTTCTCTTCATTAGTGTCCTGCAAAATATTCAAAGAACACTATGTTAGAAAGCAGTGTTATATTGTCATGTGGTTGCCTATAATATGTCCACGAAGATCAATACCAAGCACAAAATATTCTAACAGTCTGTAACAACAGTCTCTGATTTTTAGTGCCGGGTCTGTTGCTGCAGACACAGTTGCTGCCACCAGGGTTGAGTCAACAGACATGATCCAGCTATCTATTGTTGCACACAGCATTGTTATCATCTCAACTCTTAAGACCCTTTTCCATTGTTCATAATAAATGCTATGACCTACTCATCATAGGCTTTTGCAATGACAGGATACAATCAGCATTCATTCCTGGGTTAAATAACTCTGCAATAATGTTAAGTATTTATCTGCCTCTGCAATTATGGACATAAAACCTAGGTTAAGCTAGGTTTTTTTTCTCTTTTATAAACAAAAATTGGAAACAGACTGGTCACCTGTAGAGCATGGTGCTGCTACACTGGAAACACTGCGTCTGCAACACATGACGAAGTATAAAGCTGATCTCTAACCTGTTCTTTGTCTTTCTGCAGCAGCTGCAGGCTGAGACTGGAGATCTCCTTTTTGATGCTCATCATGATGTTGGAGTAGTTCTCATATCTCTTAAACTGGTTGGTGAGGCTCATCATGCTGTCCCGCACAAATTCATTCTCCCGTGTAAGGTTTGTCTTGATTGTCTGCAAGGTAAGAAATTTTTATAACTTAAAAAAATATTAACAGTTATTTAAAAGGCAATTCTTCACAAAATATTGTCTCCTAAGACACTTTTTAGTAGGAGGATGTCGGTGGCTATGTTTTTATGCCTACCTCTTCCAGGGTGTTCATCTGTGACACCACCTTATTGATGTAGGAGTGGACTTTAACTAGATCAATGCTGTAAAGAGTTCCCTCGAGGAGGTCCACCATAGATTGGAGCTGATCATTCAAGCCATAAAAGAAAAAGAATTGGCATTATTTACCATCTCCTAAATTTAATCTTAACAGCTTTATGTACCCCTCCTACACTACTGTAATAACTTAAGTGACCTCTTGATGACCGCTGTTGACATTGATATGGATCCGTCTTCATTACTTTTTCCCTTTCCTTCCCTTTCAGTGTAATCATTTCCTTAAGAGATGTGCTGGGTTAAAATGGTTAAAGTGCCCTCAGATGAAAAATCTGGAAATCCCTTTGGTTTGGTATGGCACATAGGCCTACCTCGTTTCCGTAGCCTGTGCAAATTTATACATTCTGTAGGTATGTGTAGAGGTCTGCTGAAGTGTTCACCAAATCAGATGACACATATATAACGTACTATATTACTAGAGCCTAACTGGTCTACAGGGACAGTAGATAACCCCATAAACCAGGGTTAGGGTTATTTTACAGGGATGTTATGGACATTATGGCCTGTAGCTGCTCTTACTGAGGCTCATCGCGCACCTGTGAAATTGGCCAAAAAAATAATAATTTTTAGACATTTCTTAATTGGCAGTTCTGCTCATTCAGTTATAGTGAACAATGCAAAGTGTAGTATGAAGTAATACTTAAGAGGAGCTGTTTGTATGTTTTCTATCAGTATCTTGTATTGACAAGAGATTTTGTCATTGTTGTCTTCGTAATACAGATAGTCATACCATTTCTTCTGACCATAACCCATGAGCAATACCTATTGTATAAGAGAAAACATACAATTTGACGATTACCATTTCAGAAGATTTGGAGGAAAGACTTGCAGCTACAATTAGTCGCTATTGGAAAGTGACAAAGATTTGTGCGAGCTTGTGAGCATGCTAATTCCAACAGAAGAAAAGACATGAGAAAAGGGTTAACATTTGCGTTTGTTTCCACCCCTGAGGACAGATGTTGGTAAGGAACGGAATTACAAAATGCTTCTTAAGAGCTCCTGTAGGATTTTGAAATTTCTCTGTCAAATCCTAGGAATAATATTTAAAGCAACAGACTGATGATGAAAAGTTTTCTACAGACAAATACTTACATCAGAATAATTTGAAACATGCCATAAACATAAACGTTATGTACATGGTGGCTTTATGCTGTATCAGCTCACCTTCAGTAACTCAGGGGCCTGTTTTTTCAGTTTCTCCATTTTCCACTCATTCTCACAGGGATTAAGGGAGGATGGTGGGGCTGTGCATGAGCACTTGCAGTCAGATCCAGAGCTGACCGTTTCAACTGTGTAGAAGTCCTCCACACGTACACTGCCACTCCGTAGCCGCAGGCAGGCATCCTTGCTTAGCGGACGCATGATGCACTTGCAGCGGCAGTCTGAGCCCTCTGACGTCATCCGGACAGGCTCAGTCTCCCCAAAGATCTGAGGGAGGGAAACGACAAGTGTCCCACTTTTAAAACACAAGTTGCTGTAATCCTCACTTAATATTTACACCTACGCAGGCATGTACACTATGTATGTATTTAAATCATTAGATCTGGATATCAATGATGCGATAGTTATTCAACCACGTAAAATGTGAGTTGAATAGATAGAGTTATACTGTATGCAGTGTGAGTTCTTCCAGCCATTTACTCTATTGGTATAACCCCTGTTGGACTTACATGAATAATAAATCCATTTGTGATGCAGGAAAACAAAAGCAAGGGAAGGAAAGTAATACTAAAAAATAACCACATGCTTCCCTTCTTTTGTACTTCAGCCTGTGCGTCTCAGAGGAAACCCTCAGAGAAAAACAGAATTCATAAGACTCCTGCATCACCAGCTGGCCTTTGGTTACCATGTATGATGACAGAGCTTTGGCAGGCCATTTTCATGGCTTACTTAATAAACAGGAAGCAAAGCCTGAGCAGACATTCCACAGGGTTCCTTTGAGACACAAGTGCAAGCAGGCATACAGCGGAGATAGCTTTTACATAAAACTTCAACTACACAGATTAACTGCTTAAATCTTCAGATTTTTGTGTCATGATCTGGCTGAGAATTTCTCCACTATGTTAAAGCCCTTATTTGACAGGGGAGGGTGAACTACTCTAAGAGAATAAAGAGACTAAAGCCTTGCAGGGCAGATTTGAAAACAGGTCTTGCAAGTGCCTTGTGTTGCAAATGGACTCTGAAGGAAGGTGTATTCAAACTGATACAAAATCCGAATTTAGAGCTGACACAGCCAAATATGAGTACGAGACAAGTTGACGTAAATTTCCATGGAGAAGAAAATGTCATTGGAGAGGTTAGTTTACACATGTCCGTAGGGTTGTCCAGTCTCCAGTTCATAAAAAAGAGTAAAAATAAAAGAAACGGGGATGATGAGGGGATTTTTTCTGCTCAGGTTTGAAATCAAAATCAGGGCTGTCCCAGAGACACAGCCCAGGCAATGTGCAAACTAGCTTGAGTACTGCTACATTACAAGCTGCGTCTTTCGTATGAATAAACCTGGTGATCCCATCCCATCCCTGTTGAGCATGAAGGAATGCAATTAAACTTTTTTGGTAGAAATACAAAATAGTCTTCTCTGACCAATACCCTTGAACAGCATTCATTGTTGATGATGATGAGCTCGCATTCGGCTTCAGGAGCTCATTGTAACTTTAAATGGTTTGGAATTCCCTACATATGATGAGTGCTGCCCCCAATAAACAGAGGAGAAAAGAGCACATACTTGTTTGTTTTGATGTTTTGTTTTTCTTCAAATTTATGGGTCTCCTTAAAAGACTGATTGAGAAATATCATCTTATATTTGTGAAACAGCTAATTTATTAAAAGCATTTTGCATTTACATTGTCAACAAATTGGTCAAACCACACAATGAACACCAACTGCTCTGACAACAAATGCATTTCAACTTGAAAAAAACATTATTTGATTATTATTTGCTTTTTAATCAATTTCTGCTTTCTGTCATTACATTATCAAACTGTACAGGTTCTGAATATAACAGAAGACATTTTTGTGTGGCTTTTATTAGTCAGAATTGAAAATTTTGTATTTTCAATTTGATATTGAATCGAAAAACTGAACAAAATGAATGAATATGGCACTTTCTTAAATTTATTATACTACCATGATATTGACATTATCAGATTTGAGGTTTCAGATTAGCTCAATCAGGTGCAACATTAAGTCACCAAGTTTCTGTCCAGTCCTAACTTCTCTATTAAAATAAAAGCTTTGGGATGGTCTTTCAGATGAAAGACTGAACATTATACAGGGCAAGTGAGAATCAAAAATTCATCAAATAAGAAATGTGGATGTCATCTGTAGAACTGCTTGGGCATTTTGGATGAAGAACAACATGATTTTAAGGAGATCAATTAGGGAAGTGAATTTAAAGTACATAATAAGAGCTAGTTTGACATGTAAAGGTCTTAACAGAAGTTAAAGAGGTGCTCTTACTCTCTAAAGCAATGAGACTTCAACAGAGTCCTGAATATAGAGAATGACACCTCTACTCTGGGTTAGCTTCAATACATCAATAGCTTGTTCCATCATCAAGATACCACAAACAGAAATGTCTGGACGAAGATGGTCATGTGTTGTAATCATGGTTCACATTAATAAACAGTTGGTTTGTTTGTTGATCCCTCTCCCCTACTAACAAACACCTTGATCCAGGCAGAGTGAGTAGTAGGGTATGTAGTAGTGAACTCAAGTCAAGTGAAGTCATTCTTTATTTGTATTGCACATTTGTTCAACAAACTAGGTTGACCAAAGTGCTGTACAGGTTTAAAAAAATTAAAATACTTAGATATGAATAAAGCACAATAAAAACACAAATAATTAGGAGTATAAATAAAAGACAAATGTCCAACTTAAATTGTATTAAAAGCCACCACGAAGAGGTGGGTTTTAGCAAGGATTTAAAAATCTTCATTGGACCGAGCAGCTCTTATTTTTAGAGGCAGACTGTTCCACAAATTGCAAGCTGCAGCAGTAAAAGATCTGTCCCCTCGAGTTTTCAGCCTGCACCTTGGAACATCATCTGGTGTATTGGCCGCATTACCGTGAAAGCAGTGTGTAGATGCAAACACTCAGTTCAAAAAAATTTGAACTGCGATGCATTGTTATGTAGAGTAATGCAGTAGCTGGGTTTTCATGAGATTTACTGAAGATATTCATGATCTCCAAACAAGATTAATCCTATTGGCCACTCTCATTGAAAATTGATAACATGGCACACATGATTTAAGGGTAGATTGCCAACTTTGGTTCCTACATTAATGCTACCACTGTTATAAATCTTCTTCTCAGCTCTTCAGGAATGAGTTGTGGTCATGTACTTACTAAAGCTTGGGGCAAAACTATGAGGCACAAAAGCATAATGCAGTGAAAAGACAAGATTAATATTTGAATTAATGAAAAACCTTCTTTAACAAAGTCAGCAGTCAGTGCTGTGTCACTTCAGTGGGCTATAAACCAGTGTTTTTTATCATCAATGAAAGCAAACATATTTTCATTTGTAGCTCTAAATGACCTCTGCCATCCATCAATTTATTTCCCTCTGTTCGTCCAGGCCCAAGTTGCCGTTGAAGCAATATAAGCAGAATATTCCAGACACTCATCTTTAGCAATACTTGCCTGCTCATTTTGGGGGATCCAGAGGAGTTATCAGGTCAGGTGGGATATCTAACTCCAGCAAGCTCTGGAATATCCTGGAGGTGGGGCGTCTTCTCTCAGATGCCCAGAAGGCATCCCAGTCAGATAGCTAGACCACCTCAACTGACTTGTTTCAACATAACGCAACAGTGACTCCATCGCAAGTTTCCCTCTGTGTTAGCTTTTCAACTATCTCTGGGACTTGCTACTCTCACTCATGACCAAGACACCTAAATTGAACATAAATTTAAGTCACATTTGGATTGCAAACATGGACGTGGACTTGACTTCAAAATTGACAAATTTTCCAACAAAACTGGGGGTCCAACAAGATATTTTTTGGGGTTACGGTTAGGTTAGAAGTTAGAGGGTGAAAATGTAGATATTGACCCTCAAAAATATCTGAGGCTGAGGGTTATTTTGACCATTCATCTTCAAATCTGTGCCCTCAGGTCCTCGAATGTGTCCAAAAAAATCATAATAAGCATACTTAATACATACAATTTACAGTGCAGGACAAAAAGGATAAATAACTTTCTGATTCAGCCATGTTAGCTTTAGTGTTGTATTATTTAATGGCTGCCCCTTGTTACAGTCTTAACAGTTTTGGGTGTGCAATTTTGGGAGTGCAATACCAGACTTAATCAAGGTAATGGGGAGGAGTGGTGGAGGCTCATTAGTGAAGGAATGCAGGCTGAGTAATCGTGGGTGTAGGGTGTGTGGAGGGATGTGTGCTTTCCCTTCCATTACTGGAGATATACTGGAAGGGGGTCTGATACAGGGTTGGACTCCTGTGTGCAGAGCAAACTCAGTCCTGACCCATGTCAAGTGAAAAGGCAGCAGGTTAACAAATGCTACAACCACATGAAAACAGGGTGGATTAGCAGATTAAACTTCTTTGGCACACACCATTCCTAAGGGCCCTGCTGTGCTGTATTGTTCAGCTCCAGCCAAACACTGCTGCATGGCCACATCAGCTGAAGTTGCTTTAAAATGGAAAAATCTGAGAAATTCCAGCCAGATTTACTGTCAAACTGTTACATTGCATGCTTTTCTATAGCAAAGAGACACAATCAAAGCCATTCAGAGAAGCTACCTCTACCCCCTGCCAAATCATATGTGCTGGCATGGAGGACTGACTGTCCAGCATCTCATGCCAGACTGACCTACCAGCATGAGAGCAGGCAAGACAATCAAGAACTTTAACAATTAAGAGTAGAGAGCATTTAACACAAGCTTTGAAGTTTGACTACTTGGCTTTGACCTATCAAGTGCAGACAAGTTTCAGGTCGAAAAGACACAGCTCAAACATGAACTCATGTCTGCGTGATAGAATTTGCACACTGCAGAGAGCTCCATTAGATCAAGTTCTGCAGCCTTTGACAGCAAATGCACACAGACAGTGATGAGGTGAAGGCCCAGTTATACTCAGGAGTCCTAGAAACACTCGAAGCACAGTGGTTGCTGCATTTTTTAGCCTTAGTGTGTCAGTAGCAACAGCCTGCTGTATGTGCAGCCAGCTTCATATTAACAAAGATTCCGCCACCTTTCAGTGCCTGTAGCTGTTAATGACCAGGACAAATATATATGGTATGGCACTACCCTGTGGCAAGCCAGATTTTTGGACAGACTTCATACACAACATTAATCCGTCATCCTTGCTATGTCCTCTAGCCCTCTTTTGCTTTTTGAACTATTTTCCCACAAACACATAAAAAGGCGCCATGAATACCTGCTCAAATCAGTCTTAAGCCCACCAAGCTCAAGAGGTTAGTGAATTTAAAGGACAAGACTATCCCTTTAAAATCCACATCATGTCAAGGGCACTCAACACCAAATCCAGGGTCAACATTCCAGTCCAAAGAGTCCACCTGATAAAAAAAAAATCTTATTTACTGTGCTTAAGATAAACAGTCTTCACTGCATCACTGTACAGTTTAACTTGGTGAGGGGGAATTCTATCCAACCCTTCAGTCTGGAGATGAACCATGAGGCTTGGTTTTGAAAAGAAAACAAAAGCATTAGCGGTGGGATGTTAATTAGCTGAACACAGTGTATCAAGCATTTGTTGCTTTTGGGGGTACACATCCACATTCCTGCCAGCTTGATTTATGTGTCCATGCACTCTCTTAAACTCTTTTTTTCTGCAGCACACGAAAAGAACACAAAAATTAGGCTTCATGACATCCTTATTGTGCTAAACAACTTCTAACTTCCTGAGGTAGCATTAAAGAACGCATCACACATTTTCACATTTGTTTGCTTTTACAACTAAAACCATTAAATGAAAATCTGCTGGAACAGATGCAAACTCAAGCTGACAAAATGCCTCCATAGTGAAATGTACACACTGTTATGATCCATCAACAAAGAAGTGCTTCTCTGAGTGTGAGTCTGGAGACCTCAACCATTAGTTTAATGATGTGAGCTGCCAATGCTTTTCTCCCCTGATGATTTGTTAGAACAGATGTTTACGAAGAAGCTGCAAAATTTATCGGGCATTCTTTGTTGAGCAAGAAATAATTAATTTTGTGCTTGCATGTGCACATTATTATGTTTTGTATGTGTACATTCTTTACACTGCACAGTTTAAGAGTTACATTCATACCTCATAGTATGTTTAAACCTAGATAGTCAGCTACTGCTGTAACTCCACAAACCACCAGTTGAGACTTCACAGACTCAATGCACCTGACCATGAAGCAGTCCGCCAAACAATGCTCGGGTATATTTTCAGCAGTGAAAGTGAATCTTCTGGTTTTAAGCCACACTTTGCAACTATGGAATCCATAAATAACTGCTTTGAGTTTGTGGTGGATTTATGATAGTACACAGGCTTTTAGCCTAATCAGGACTTGGTACCATTTCTACCTCCACCCTGCACCCTAAATCCCTGTTCTTTTACCTCCAGCACAATCCTGCACAATCTCACACACTTCAAATATAGGTCCTCTGCTAAAGGAAGCTAGGCCAGTATTATTAGAATTCACGTTATGGCAGAGGCAAAGTGAATAACTACTACCATCTCCATTTTAGTGCACAGCTGCTGTCAGTTCAGATGTTTTTGGTTAGTCAGATTGGTTTGTATGTGATGTTGTTTGTTGCCTGATTGATATGAACCCTAACCTTGATTCCAGAAACTATCATCGTTGGGCCTTGGTGCCTAACAGGATTTTGTTTTCCATTTTACTGTAAAGACAAAAGATAGAAATCCAACAGATTTTTGTTTAAGACCTGCCTCATGGTGGACTGAAGAAAAACAGCAAGCAGAAGACTCATGGCTTTACGATGTGACTAACATGTTTTTGTGAGAGCTCATAACTTAGAAAAAGCGATGTTGTTGACTTTTTAAATGAATAACTGTAAATCGGCCATGCATTTACTCACACCTACATTTGTAGGCAGAATATAGAGCAGGACACAGGGTCTTTGATCTGCAGAAGCCCCAAAGTCCACAGGGAAATAATGTCTGAGAGGTCTTACAGGGGAAATACAAGGAATCAGTGCATATGCACTAGAAAGGAGGTTATTTATGGGATCATAAATCTTGCTGCCAAGGTTTTAACAGATCTGCTAAGAGAGAAAAAATAACTTGAACTATTTGAAAACATGAATATCTGAGGAAAATGGCTATTTCAAGTTCTCTTTTATGTATCTCTCCAAAGACCCCAGTTTTATTTACACTTTGTGTGGTCTTGGCATTTTATGGCAATACATTTCATCACTGGGCTGTTAAGCAGTTAAAAGTGAAATCTATGGATAAAGGAAAGGCCTACAATACATGATCCATATAGATTATTCTGTGCCAAAGCAGAATCAGACCTGGCCAAATCCTAATCAGGTGGCAGACTGCACAACTGGGTTGAACGCATTCACACTGACAGCAAAAGTG
The DNA here is from genome assembly GCA_034769265.1 of Remorina albescens. Classification (NCBI taxonomy): domain Eukaryota; kingdom Metazoa; phylum Chordata; class Actinopteri; order Carangiformes; family Echeneidae; genus Remorina; species Remorina albescens. The sequence continues at coordinate 4,308,045 of CM068485.1, forward strand.
GGTTTTTCTCAGGTCATTTCCTCAGTATCAGTCACTCGCATTTCCAACAACTTCTAGCTTTAGCTGACTGTGCAATCTGATGATGTTGACAATTTATCTGGGCCAAGGTTACAAGTATTATTAAATACTGTGTAACTGGAATGGCAAAGCATCGCAATATGTTGTGCATTACACTGGGTGGTGCTCATGTAAAGCAATGGGGCACTGTGTAGCCCCTACAAGTGAGTACATGTGTTGTCTCTGCTGCTGTCTAAGGGTAATGCTCCATGATGTTGTTCCACTTAAGCATAGTGAGCATCCTGCACTTCAGTCTTCATCTCTACAACCCCCAGATGACCCTGACTGTCCCTGGTTTTTGCCTCCTGATAACTCCAATGTCACCAGCCTGGCCACAGAGACTATGATTGGACATGTGACCTGGTTCTGGGGAGTGACATGATATGACATGACATGTAGTAATGTACCACTGAAAGAGAGGATTATCTCTGTGATCTTCAATTAGTGACATGTATATAAATCTACATCTAAGTGTAGAGGAGATAAACACAACACTCTCACCTGAAATTTTTCCAATGGGTTTTTTTTTGTTCTGAATTTAACACCAAATGCATGACTTCATTTTCTTTTTCTTTCTCTTTTTTTCACAGATTTTCACAATTTTCTATTTTGGAATTAAAAATATCTGTTCATTAGTGTTAGATTTGAGTTAGCAATTCATATTACTTCAACACTATTCCATACTAATCACAATTTTATGAAAAGTTTTATAAAATAATATTTATTTTTATCATGTCACATATTTGTATTGTAGTTTGTTTTTCTATGTAAAGCAATGAATCAATTGTGTATTTAAGTCCCTTGTCGGGGCATACTTAAAACTTACAATGATTATGCTTGTTAAGACACAACGGAAAATTACACACAGCAGTGTATCACCTCTTATGTTTTGTGGTGTTATACCAGAGGTGTATATTTAAATATTATGCAGTGCTCCCGGTGGCACTACGCCTGTAACTACTGTTAAACTGTCACAACAGTTATAATAACTGTTGTGATAAATGTAATCTTAATATTGTCCCTTCAAAACTACTTATTACTTTTATTGGACATACACTACATGTCAGAATATTTATTAAAAATTGGCTGCACAAATTTAATCCCATTCAGCCACAAATAGCATTATAGGAGGTTTGACACTGATGATAGATAGCGAGGCTGGATGTTCTAGCTCTTCCCAAAGTTGAGATCAGGGCTTTGTGCAGCTCAGTCACACCAACCTGCAAAATCCATTGCTTTGTGGGGTTTAGTGCATAGGAAGATTGTCATGTTGAAACAGGAAAGGGTCAAACACAAGTTGTTGTGGGAACAGAAGTAATGAAAGAATTCTTCGGCCTAAAATGTCTAAAATATCACTGAAAGTTGTAGTATTAAGATGCTCTTCATTTAAACTAAGGGGTTTCGACGAAATCAGGCACATTTGTATATCAACAAGACACCACAAAGACCTTTCCTGCTCCTACGCTGCCACACCTCTTGTATCACGGCTGCTTCTTGTTCTGCTGTTGCCCTTGACTCAAATTGCAAGAGAGCTGGCTAAATCGTACCCATGGCCAAAGTTTTTATTTATTTATTTTTTTAACTTTTTTTTTATCCTGCCAGTGTGTCTTCCTGTATACTGTGAGCTGTGTGAGCTGTGAGCTTTATCTCCTGGCAGTGTGCATGAGTGTGTGTGGAGCTGGATCAGGCTGAGGGAGAGTGAGGGGTTACTGGAGTCCAGCAGCTGCACAAACAAGGGCATATTACTGTAACCCCGCTGAGTGCCATCTCTCCCACACTCAGCTGGCATCATGTCTGCACACACTGAACATTATCATTATACAAACCTATTGTTAGTCATGTCACACAAAAGCTCTTATTGGAAAGATTAGCTGGGGTCATAAAAACTGACACCGAACCGTAGCATATGCCGCATTTAGGCTGAAAATGTAATGGCCTTACTGGGAAAACTGCGGGGTACAGGTCAACACACTTATTTGTCTGAAGCTCGGCCACAATGACGTGAAACATGGTGCAGGTGAGGGGTAAGGCTGGGGAGAGTAGGACTGAGGAATGAGACACTGTACTGTACAAGAGGCGCTGTGATTCAACTCTAACCGTTATTGTTACTACCACCACCGAAGTGGGTTGATACAGCAGTCACGCGTAAAAGAACCAGAAGATAAACTAACAAATACATGCGTTGAAGCCCTACCTTGCTCTGTGAAGACGCTTCCTCGCACAGAGCCAGCAGACAGGCGAGCAAGTTAATGTATTTCCACATTTTTCCTCTGGAGTGTGAGTTGAGCCAAAATCCAATCTGTGCGTTTATTCCATATGGAGGAGAAGCGCGCCTACATTAACTCCATACCCAACTTACGTAGGGAGGACCATGCAGTGTGCGCCCGTCTGTCTATGTGGATGGATGCTGTGTGTGTGTGTGCGCCCTGTCTGCACCACCGCGCTCCGTGTTGCCCGCAGCTCTTCACTGATGGGAGGGGTTTACACACGCCGTCTCTCTGTGTTTGCACTTATTACTATTATTATTCCGAATGTTTTTTGTGTTGCTGTTGTTGTTATTGTTACTCTTTTTGAATATAATTTTTCTTATTAACACTTTTAAATCGGTACACATATAACGTCCCACAATTCTAAAACGATTTTACCGCCATCTGCTGGCCAATTCTTACATTAGCACATTAATGTTCACAATTTGCCGCAGGTACTCTTTTTAAGGGATTAGGTCTCAAAACCACACAACACAGCTGCACCTTGCTCTCCAGTATGTCTTTATGAATGATACTATGCTCCATGGTGCATATTCCCAAACATACTACAAAACAGCAGGTACACAGTCGTGCTGGACGTTTTCCTATAGGGAAGACCACAGGGCAGGGTGTGGGGACAAAACCTCGATATTTACATGAGCTAATATGTAATCATGCCTAGTTTGCTCCACAAGATGATTCATCAGAGTTCCTATGGATCTAAAAAGATCCCTGGATCTTTATAATGGAGCCTTCATATAATCGGAATTGCTAGATTTTAGGGACCACTACAACTGTCACTGTCTTTAAAAAGTAGCCTAAAAGTGACTTGTTTCTGGATATCGGGAACCAGATTTGATCATTTTACAACTATTTAGATACGAATTAACAATCCAACACAGGAAAGTAACACTACTCTCAAATCGCCCAAAAAATTTGAATAAAAAAAACAACAACAAACGAACATAAAATGCCTTTAAGCTTCTAACCTCTTTTTTCCATGTATTTTCAAGTATTATAGAAATTCATTCATCTTCTACCGCTTAACCGTTTCCGGGTTGCGGGGTGCTGGAGCCAATCCCTGCTCACACTGGGTGAAGGCGGAGTCCATCACAGGACCAACACACAGAGACGAACAACCACTCACACTCACACCTCCGGACAGTTTAGAGTCACCAATTAACCCAAACATGATGTCTTTGGACGGGATGAAACTGGAGTACACCGCACAGAAAGGCACCGCGACCTTTTTGTAGTGAAGCAACAGTGCTAACCACTATGCCACCATACTGCCCTTTTATTGAAATCAAACTCTCAAAAAATGGACCCCAAAAATATAATTTGTATAGTCTACATATTTTACGTAAATTAAAAAAATATATACATATGTGAAAATTATTTATGAAACTAGGAACAGCTGGAATTTGGAACAGTTTCATACTCACTGAAATATAGGCTATGTCAGGCCCATGCAATTGTACATGTGCCTGTATCCATGCTTATATTGTACATGCATGTAAAGTGCATAATTATCAGTGCGTGTTAATATATGTTGATAGGCTATGTAAAAATAGAAGAGACAAATTATGAAGCCAAAATATTTAAGCACAGAATTTTTTTAAGTATGCTGTTTTAATAGACGTCCTTGTTTATTAAATGTATGATGTATAAATATGTTGATGTTGTAAATACTTTAAAAATAGGCCTACAAATGCTAATTTTATTTAGGATATTTCATATATTTTAAATCAAAATGGGGAGTGTCTGTACTCTTAAAAACTGTAGAATCAACACAGAGCATTTGTGGTTAAGCGTCAAGATAACAAACACTATCACTGCAGGGCCACCAGGTGGCATCCACACACCTCGGTGTCTCCAAGTGAGCAATCTTATGAAACAGAAGCACCAACGATTAGTGATGGGAATTCCGGTTCTTTTTAGAGAGCCGGTTCTTTTGGCACAGTTCACTAAAAAGAGTCGACTCTTTTGGCTCTCAAGTGGCTCCTCAGAATATTTGTTGTTTACTTTAATTTGTTACCATAAATAATGTAAAATTATATGTAAAATGAATTACTAAATGTAAAAAACATATATCAAATGTTCATTATTCATATAGCTTATAATACTCAACATGGAGCAGAGTGCTACAAAAAATAAATTACAAAGTACAAAAACAAAGACCCATCTCAGTTAGACAAAAGGTCCAATCTCTGATTGTATATTTATTTATTTATTCATCAACAATACAACAACAATAAATATGAAAAGAACAGAATAAAAACAATTAAAATAACAATAAACAAAAAGGTGCATAAATGTATACAACATTATAACAAATAAATAAAAATGTGTAAAACAAAAAGAAAAAAGCAGCATCCGGGTAACTGATTCAGCTAGTCTTTAGAGAAGATTGGCATTGAGAAAGGCCAAATGCCTCACCTTTGAGGGGCTGATTTGCCCTGTTTTTGAGAAGATTCGCTCGGAGGGGACGGATGTGGCCACAATACACAATCTCCGTGCCATCACGTGTGCAAAGTGTGGGTAGACGGAAGCCTTGGTCCCCCACCAGCTCAGTGGGTTTGCACTTTTCTGGAAAAGGGGCTCCTTGATATATGATCTCACTTCCAGTATTGCATCTGCTTTGGGGTTTCTTCTTGTACTGTCTCCAGTTGCTTGTTCTTCAAAGATGCTCCAAACAGCGGATGCTTGTGCTGCCTCTTGTTCGGCCTCTGTTGTCTCTTCTCCCTCTTGGCCCCCTGGCACTGAAGTTGGCTGGCTGCTTCTTGCTGCTGCTGCTGCAGCAGTTATTCTCTGTAGATCTTCATCTGCAGCCCTGTTGTCATTAAAGGCCAGCTTTTTGAATCTTGGGTCAAGCATGGTGATTTCTGAGAGAGCAGTGTTATATTCTAGTCTGTAGTCTGAACTTTCTGTCCATGGATGCACAGAGAGCAGCCGCTAACTCTTGTCCCTTTCCCTGAGGTTACTCTGATCTGGTGCTCAGCTATCACACTCTGCAGACCCTTGCACAGGATTAACATTTTGAAGGCTGTAACATAGCTGAAAAAGAGTAAATAACTGTTAAAATGATGCTTTGTTTTATTGTGTAGTATATTTCATTATTTCCGTTCATATCTAATCTGCTTTTCATACCAATAATGCAAAAACAACAACAATAAAAACGCTAATAATAATTGAATAATAATAATAATGTGATGACATTTGTACACTGTACCTCTCTGCACTGATCTCCACTGTGACCGGCTCAAATGGCTCCAGAAGTGCATGACTCTGGCAGTACCTCCCATTCCTCTTGGCTCAGAGGATCAACAGGTGCACTGATAACAGCTAGGGTAGAGATGACTGCATCCTTGGACTCCAGAATCTCTTTTAGCATATGCAAAGTTGAGTTCAACCTTGTTATTCACTCTTGTTTGAGCTTCAGCTAAGGCATGCCCATCTGCCGTTGGGTAGATTTGAGCTTCTCTGTGGCTGTTGTGCTCCTATGGAAGAATTCCACTATCGCCTTCCCTTTGTCTACAGTGGGCTTCATCACCTTCAGAGCATCTCTGACAAGAATTTTGATTGTGTGTGCAAGACATAGGTGGTGGGTCCATTTCAGTATTTTAATTGCTTTGATTATGTTAGCAGCATTGTCACTAACACAGTGTCTGTCACTGAACTCAAAAAAATCCATAAGACAGGACACCATTTTATATTTTTCAATGAAGTGGCATGTAACTGCCATGTAGGATATGGTGGTTCAGTATGTCCAGCAGTCGGTTGTTAGGAAAACTGCTGTGGCTTTTTTAGTCCTGTGTTGCAGTGAAGCGCGTTTTCTTTCATAGAGGTTTGGGATGATTTTTTGGGAGAGTGTTTTCCTGCTTGGAATTGTGTGCATTAGATTGAGAGCATGAGTGTAGCTTCTTGAATCCTTTGTCATCGACGATGGAAAATGGTTGGAAATCACTCATCAATCATTTTAGCCAATTCCACATCAATTCTATGCTGTTTTCCTGAAGTCATGGCCTTTTGCAGAAACTGGCTCATGGAGCTCTGTGTTGTAGGTCTAGGGCAGGTGGTTGTACATGGTGTACTGGGTCTGGATGACACTACAGCAGCAGCAGCAGCAGCAATAGTTGCAGTAGATACACTGGCACCTTCATTAATAGCAGGTTCGCAGGTTTCTTCTAACTGTAACTGCACTAATGTATGCACAGTTCTCATGTGCCTGTGTAGGTTGTTTGTGGAGCCTGCTCGATATGATAGTTTCACATTGCAAACTTGACACTCTGCCTTTGTTTGATCAATAAAATTGAAATGCATCCAAATTTTGCTTCTCTTCCTGCCACTCATTTTCAATTCCCACCTGCTTCCAGCCTCTCTGTGTGGGTGTGCTAGTGACCATTCTCTCTCGTCTCCCTCCCTCCTGTTTCTCCGTCTCTCTCTCTGTGCTGTGTGGAGCCCTGCCCCTCCCACTCCTGCTCAGTGCAGCCACACGTCATGTAGTTGACCAATCACGTGCGGCTTGAACAGAAAACAAGAGAGAAAAAACGAAGCGAGTCTGAGCCAGGCAGAATCCGACTCCTGTCGTTCATTTCAAAGAGCCGGCTCTAAGAGCTGTATCGTTCGCGACCAACACATCACTACTAAAGATGCACCACCACTGCTGCTCTCCAGACGTTGAACTACAAGTAACAGGAAGCTGTATTAGCTTCGGGCAGTTAGGATTCAGAACAAAAACAAGACCACTTGCAGGGCGCGCAGACTACACATCCCACAATGCCTCTGCAACGGGGTTGCATAATCCCTGTTGTGTGCATGTGCTACTTTTAAGTCTTGTGGGAGTAATCAAATTTAATAATATCAGAAGACATCAGTGAAAGGTAATTAACATGATAAACAAAAGTAATAAGAAAAGCTAACTAAGCATAAATTCACATTCATCCACTTACAATTCACGTTGAACTGACTACATAGGCCAGACTAAGAATTGCTATTATAGAAAAAGCGTGGCTGTTCCTGAAACAACCTCGGGTACCAGAAAAACAACATGAATACTGTGCTAAGATCTCCAAGCAGTCTTAGTACAATGAATTAATTCCCTTTGGACGTTTTGTAATTTTTCCTTTAAAAAGTTTGAACATTTCTTGAGGTCCTACCCTTAACTGGAAATTGTCTACCGTCCTCACAGGCCTTGAACGCATCACCCGTGGGGGTGTGGACCCAGTTACTCCCCGCTGACTACAATCATACTAAAACATGGGACGGCGGTCGGATCAGTGAGCGAGCCAGGCCGAATACGGGGACCAAGCTGCGCTGTAGCTCGATTCACTTCAGGCCGCGCTGTTGCCACCATCGGTGTTACTGTCGCCTCCTCCGCCATCTACAGTGTGCAGGTTTCTCGTGGCGGTGAGACATCGGGCTGGCTCGGGATCAGCCCATGCAGGAGGATGGAGATAGAGAAGAGGACGAATGGGTTCGACTACCCGGAGAGAAATAACGCCAAGTCCGTTAACGGTAAGCAAACACAACTCAGGACACGACCCTGCACATTAACACAAACATCACTCCGTCTGATGAGCCGCTGTCGGCCCTGATTGGATCACATATTTCTTCGGCTGGTGCATGCATTAACGCTGCATGAGCTATCACTGGGAATACACCCGCTCCCAAGTCACCCTAACTGTACATTACCTGCTGCTGGAAATTCACAGGTGAGGAAAATCCAATGTGAAACTTGCAGGCTGCTTACCTGCAGAAATCAAATTTACCTTGAGCGGAGTACCATGGGCTGCAGCTATGTATGCTGGACGATTTCTGGTTGAGCTTGGTTTGTTTTTTTGTTTTTTGTTTTGCACAAGTGACAATGATGGAAGCATCCTAATTTCTCCAGTGTATGTGCTTGTCGAGCCGGGCTGGGCTCACTAGGAACAGGTCGGAATGTTTTTATTCGGAGGTGGCTGGTTTGGCTCCGAGAGATCATAAAGGGTGAACTTTTGAACTTGGAGAACGCCCTGAAGCCATTAGCTGTATGTGCTGTGCAGGATGGAGGAGATGGAAGGGAAAGATGGACTCACAAAGGGTTGATTGGTCTTTTTCATCCCTGTAGCTACCTGTGGACGAGAAGGATTAGTCTATTGAGACTTATTTGGAAACTAAGTCCCCCTACAGTTTTCATTTCATTTGTTCTTATTTAGTTTACACTAACTAAGACCCCCGATATCGCCTGGCAGTGTTGTTAGAAGAGCACTGTCCCAGGCGCCAGTCTCACATCAAGCAACGGGCAACTGAAGATTTATTGACATGTTCAATATTAAAATTCCTTTAACTGTCTTTGCTCCAAGAAGCGCATGAAGACATGGAGATGCGATTTGGGTGCTTTTGACTGTAGGATACAGGTGACTTAATAAAAGGTACCAGAGAGAATTTGATGTTTTCATGCTCTCTCGTGTGTGTTTGCAACAGTTAAACAATTGCGGAAAAATAGATGAAAAAATGTTTCATAAAAAAGCAAACAAAACCAAAATCCAAGGATTTGTTCACCGGCTTCTAAAAATTCATTTAAATTTCTTTCCTGACATTTATTATACAAAACGAAATTCTTTTATAATGAAAATAATTGTTAGTTTCGGCCACACCCACTTTACGTTAATGTTTTCAGGCTTTTATATCTCTGTTAGTTTTCGGTGAAATTTAAAAATAATTAAATAGCCCGGTGTCGTAGAGCGCATGATTTGTATGCATAGGCCCCGTGTTCAAACCCAAGCCACAAGGCAAACCAGTGCTAGGCTTGTGCTGGTCCCAAGCCCGTATAAATGAGGAGGCTTGCGACAGGAAGGGCATCCGGCGTAAAAACTGTAGCCAAATCAATCATCCAAGTCACAGAGCTGACTTGCTGTGGTGACCCCAAATAGGGGAAAAAAATGCAAGGACACAAAAACACTACAACAAATGATATTGCACATATAAATAAAGATATGTCAATAAATAAATCAAAGGAAGCTGTGAGTGTTTGAAAATAAAATAGAATGTTTTTCATTCAGATATTGTTTTTAACTTTGTGCATTTTCAGCACTTCTTCCTCCATTTATTAATTGAATGGGATTCATCTATTTACACGCATTTTAGTGTCTTGAATATAGTTTTGTATGATATGCACTTGCATTTTATACTTTAAGAATTTAAATCTAAGTGAAGAAAACCTGTGCAAATTATAACTTGATTTGTCAAACAGTATAATAGTAGAAAACTGTCATACTTTCAACAGTCAATTTCTTTTATAAATCTTATAGCTTATATGAATTACATTACTTTCCAGTTCTATCTTCTGAATATCTGACAGGAAATTTTGTGAAATAAATTATTAACTATATTTGGGTTATTTATGGATAGTAAAAATATTAATTGTTAGTTCCACAGCCTTTGAAGACAAACAGATGTTGCAGATGTTAAGGAGCAGCTGGTGAACCCAATGCTGTGTGGTGAAAAGTGCCTGTTGAAGGTTTTTATCTTTGTTTTATCAGAACGCAGTAGCCAAATCCTCCGTCCAGCGTCTGGGTGAAATAACAACATTTGAAAGATAAATTCAATTTCCATTGATCTTTGAATTGACCAGGAATTTGCAACCCCCCCCCCCCCCCCCCCCCCCCCACACACACACACACACACACACACACACACACACACACACATACATACATACATACACACTCAGAGAGGTATACTTCTTTTAATGTAATTGAACTCATTGGAAAGAGAAGGAAGGAGACAGGTTGGGTGGAATGGTTAAGTATTTGTGTGGATCTGTGTTTGGGCCTTAGGGGGCTGGCACAGCAGGGGAAGACAGACTGAAAGAAAGTGCCTTGTCAGCCCCTGTTCTGGCTTTCGGGGTCTGTCCTGTCCCTTGGGGCAGGGTGAAGAGGATGGCTGACAGTGGGTGGGGCAGGGACAGGATGCAAAACCCCCCAGTGTGACACTTGAATGATAAGCAAGGAGGAGTACAGTATAGGAGGAGGGGCTGCTTTTGGAGGTGGTGGTCAGTGGTGGGTGGGGGTCGGGGCAGGCAGATGTGATTGATCATGTCCTTTTTTTTCTTCTTAAATTGATTCCCTCCTATAGCAGAAAGATGCTAACAACATCTACATCAACAACACTGAAAGATCTGTGATGTGAACAAACAGTTAAGTGAGGAAAATCTTAACTCAAATAAATGTAACTAACACATTTAATCCCCAAACACCTTAGCATGACATCTTAATTTTAGGTGGGGATGCTTTTTTTTTTTTTAATAATTGGTATGGATTTCATATGAACTTAATGTGTTAAATTTGAAAACGAAAATACTCTCTGAATATTTTGAGCGTTGAATTAATTTAAAATTTATATATGTATATCCTTAATAACAACCTGGATCTGGATCCTTTAAGTTCCTGATTATTTTCTTGGTTTTTCTGTGAACTGTATGGTTTTATGAAAAGGTAAAAAAAGAGGGGGAAAAAAAGTACATTTCCAAGGACCCAAAGATATGTTGAAAATGTCTTGTTTTCAATCAACAGTTCAAGCCCCAAATTATTGAGTAGACTTCATCAAACTACTTCAAAATATATTTAAAAATATGCACACCATATTAGTCAGCAATATTGGCATCTTTGCATTCAGTGCCTGAAAGAATAATCAGAATTATTATTATTAAACTGGTAGCCTGTTAATATAAAGCCTATCTAAAGAAGTGAATCTACAGTAAACTTTGGTGCAATAAAATTTGAATTCATAGGCTCTGATTCATAGGGATTAATAATTCAATGCGAAATAATGGTGCTGTGGTTTCTGTGGATATTTTCTAGCCTGGCCTATTTTCAATTCTATTAAAGGTCAGGTAATTGTGTCTGGGCCTGTGTCAAACACGTTACAAAATACCACTATAAATTTAGTTCAAAATTAAATCTTAAAATGTCTACTTTATGAAAACATTTGCCAAAAGTGTTTGCTTTTACAATTTAAACAGAATCACGTTTTCAGTGATAAGTGGCACTTCACATTGAGTCATCAGGTCATGTGCAATTTATTTACCAGTGCAATAACCTCCATGGTATATCTATATTTATATCTGTATATATGGAGGATGTATATAGTGTATTATTATGTATACAGTGTATTTATGTATATAGTGTATTTATGTTATGTCTTTTATATTTTATCTATTTCTTTTGCACTCTTTTTCATATCTGTCGTACTGTGGAGCTGCTGTGACAGTAAATTTCCCCGATGCGGGATTAATAAAGTTTATCTTATCTTATCTTATCTTATGTCTTTAGACACAAAATTAATTGGAAACTGAGGAATGTTATCTCAATGTTTCAGCAGTCTCTAATGCTGTGAAGAAAGGTTTTAAAATTCTGGACATTTCCGGATAATTTAAATTCTTCTCTTGTTGCTGATAAGCGTTTCAGATACATTGATTTCTCTCCCATGCGTATGTCATCAGAACAAAGGCCTGTGGAAAGTGAGAGATAGAGTGAGTGCTGGTAATAATTAACCTGGATTAATACAATTGAATGAAAACAGGCCTAGATTTGACTAATCAACCGGGTGTTATTATTAAAATATAAAATATAAAAGTTAAAAGAAAAATATAAAAGACTGTAAAATAGATGAAAATGTATTATAGAGGTGACAATTCATTTACTGCTATATTAAATTTTAATTACATATAAACAGCAGCCTCAATGTTTAGTGTTAAAAAAAAATCATGAAATAGCAACTCAGCAGAACACTCAACTTAAAAAGCATTTAAAGTTGCAGGTGCATGTATTTTTAATTCATATGCCCAATCCTATGCCTGTTTTGGTGTAGTCCAAAAATGTCTTCTGATAGGAATTTAAAATGTGGCTAAAATCAATTTTCCAAATAAATTTAAGTATGCCTTCATTATGATGCAAGAACGTGTTTCGTTCTTCCTTGTGTTTGCTCACTTTGTAGCTGTTACATTCAGACAATCTATTTATTGTAAACTGTGATGGGAGTAGCTCATAGCTCAGTAACATATTTGTGACTTAGAATACATCAATCCATCAAGTGAACTGTGATTTATAAAAAAATATAAATTTTAAAACAAAACCTTGTCCTGATAATAAATATCAGCAAAAATGACAATATCTCGGGAACAACTCTATTTTTCATAGATGTAGAGTTTAGAAGAAAGAAAGGAAGCACTGAAATTAGTAAATAATGGGATTATTGTAAAATGAGGACTAAATTAGGAGCAAGGCTGGTGTCACGGAGAAAAGTCGTCCTCTGTCTAAGAGGTGTGGAGGCAGTGTGCTTCATTCTGATACTGCCGTTTCCAGGCAACACACATCTATATGGTTAGAATGAAGATGGACTGATTATGGTGCAACAGCAGCATCCCCACACAACACAACTCAACTCAACACATTGCAGAAAAGCAGAACACAGACCCCATACAGGTGAGGAGTTTTACATTATCCTCGAATATTCCGTCACATCACATCACCCACACACCTGTGTGCCTTCATTTTTTGTCAGAGGTATCAAAAAAATTGTATGAATCAGTGTAGTTTTGAAACAAAATTTCATTCTCTGAAAACAAGGGAAAAAATAATGTAAAAACATTTCCTGAGACATCTCAGTCTCAAATATTACTTTCCCCAATCTTCTGCAATGTCAAGAACTTGCTCTCAATTAAATCCAATCTGGCAGATTCTTATAACCAGTTCTACACTCTGGACACATTTTAATACATTTAATATATTTAATATATATTTTTTATTTAATATTCTACAATTAACTTATTCAGCACTGCTTTTTTGTTCTTTCCTAAATGAACATACAAAAACATGCACACATACAAATAGAATGAAATAAAAAAAAATAATAGGGGAAATAAGGAAAATCTAAATCGGTGTGATTTCTCATTCTGGTTTTACCCAAAGCAGTAAATGAAGTTTATTGTCATAAAGATTTGAAGACAAAAGACAATCTATCCACACCACCGATGATGCATATAAAAACTGGACGGTAGCTCCAGTTTTAATCAGCACTAACTAAATCACCAATAGTCAGTCTGATCATTTAGCATGGTGTCACAGTTTTTACCTGACTATATTATATTATTGTAAATAAGAATTATGAAGATATTTTGTACAATTCACAGAGTTGTGATGTTGGACAGATAAAGTTAGGGTTAAGGTTCTTTAGGGTCTTAGTTTAAATGAAGGTTACAAGTGGAGCACCAGACGTGCGGTCCTGACCTCTCATTTTCACCTTTCTTGCTGTTAGACTCATCTTGAGGGTTTTGTTTACACACATAACACACATAACTATGCTACCCTGTTACAAAATGAGCATAGCCTACGATGATGAGTTACAATTGGCATTAAGTTAATGAAAACAAGCCTTCCTTGTTGTCATTACACCATCATGCTGACATTAATCTTAACGCGATCTATTTACTACCATTTAGAGAGACAGGTGGCACAACATTTTTGTGTGATCCACCTTGACCGGAGTGTCTACCTTAATGCTGTCACCTGACGCCTGGTTACACCCGTTCATTTAACAGATGGGAGGGGTATGGTGGCCGAAGCACAAAACGATGCAAATCAAGAAACCACCTGCAAACAAAAAACGCTGCATAACCGGTCACTACAAACGGAAGTGCTCCAAACCTGCGGATGGTTTCTTGGTTTGCATCGTTTTGTGCTGTGCATTGTTTCTCTATTTGCAGCGCATTTGATGATGATGCATTTGTCTTTGTTTTTTGCAGCACGTTTTTTCATTTGCACCACGTTCCTCTTCTTGTGTTTGAGTTTTTGAATTTGCATCGTTTCTGTACTTGAAGCTGTTTTCTGTAACTGAGACGCATTCGGCTGTTGCAGTGCGTTTGGCCCTTGTCGGCCACCGTAGAGGGGTCCCTCCCTGTCATTTTACCAACTGAGTACAGATGTGAACCCCCCCCCCCCCCATGTCTGTGTGACAAAAGACACTTTTGATGTCCAGCATAGGTGTAATTTATGGGGGGGGTGGGTGGGTTGCAACCCACCCAATAATCCAACCAGCCACAACAACCCCCCCGGCATAATTACAAATAAATATGAAAACTGCTCCTGGCCATTAGAAAATTAAACTGGTCTTTTCTTTCGTTAAATGTTAAGAAGGTGCAGCACCAAATAAATTAGCTAATGATTTATCATTTTTCTAACCACCTTAGTCAACTTGTAATGCTGAAGTTTGCATAATAGTGGAGAAGCTTTTAATGAAAGTTATAGCGTGAGTGCACATATTTCAAACACATATTTCTTCAAATTGCATACTTCCAGTTAACGTGTATTTCTCTTATCCAGCTGCTCAAAATCCAAGATATTAAGTTTGTAATGAAATAAAATTGAGAAGAAATTGTTTTTCCTTGAAAAGTGCACCTAATGATTAATTATTTATTTTAAAAATAAGCAATTTTAATTTTCTCTAGGTCAATCAATTAAATGACTTGATTCAGTTGCATTGGAATAGAAGTGACTCTGGATAGTGTTAACTCAGCAATTAATTATTTAGTGTTTTTCATTGTGTGGTTTTCATTAACCAGTGAATTTGTCAAGTCAATCAATGACTAATGGAAATTAACTGATTAACTTAGTTAATTCATTGTCCTTTTTTCGGTTGAAAAATAATAATAATGATTATCAAACAAAACAATTTTAGTTTGTCTACCTCCTAGCACTGCTCTTTTCCTAAGGCAGTGCTTGTGAATTTGTTTTTGTGTGAAATGTGATGGACACATGGGGGAGGTGGTAGCAAGCGCTATGGGAACGCTGACCAGGGTCAGTGGGATGTAGGTCTTGAAGCATTAATGGCGTGCTCTTAAGTGACCTCCACGTAACCCAGGAAAGTATTTACAGCCTCCACTTGATCCATGAGCTACAAGCTGGATATCAGTGAGCCTGCTCTCTCTCTGAAATCTTGGCGAGCTTGATCCTGGAAAACCAGAGGCTCTAACAACAGCTAATGAGCTACAGGGGGAGGATGGGGGAGGATGGCACCTCACTGCCATAAACCATATTTTCAGGAGATGCATTACAGTAAGTATGGGAGACAGCTGGTGCAGCACTTCTAGGGTTCTGCAAGCCATGCTTTTGTTGGCCAACACTTAGCCTGCTCAGAGGCCATAAACGTCTTCAATTTGAGTTTGAATTTGGGCAAAGGTTGAGTTTACAGGGAGCTGTAAAACACTGAACTTGGTATGTTGAGCAGTGATGACTTTCCTGTGTAACTGCAGCGCTAGAAGATGCAGTTGTCAGGAGGTTGTAAAAGAACAGCTGAGCATTTCAGTGCAAAAACGCTATTTCCATTTCAGAGAGCGGAGGATGGGGTCAACTCTTTGTAGCCATAATGGTTAGGTGTGACCTAAGTTGATATTTGAATCAAAGAAGAACTTTACGGGTGATTTGTCTTAAAAGACGCTCCTAGTGTTTGGAGCCTGCTCAATGCTGAAGAGAATTGGTTGGTGAATCTAGGGGGGCCCCATTCTCATTGGTCTTTTCACAGTCAACAGAAAAAAAAACTGTGCATATAGACTCTTTAAAACGAATCTGCTAAACAGTAATTATTCTCATTGACTCTGCTTACATAAACGCACTGCGAGGAGCAAACATTCACTGTCTAATTACTTTTCAAGAGTAGTACTAGTTCAAGTTTTTAACTGCTGACCACCTCAGTCGTGACTGAATCGTGGAGAGGGTGGATTGAAACTGCAGTTCCCATATCTTCCTCTTTTGTGTCTTTTATGTCAATATTTTCCAATTTGTTGATCAAATGTCAGAAGAATCACATGTTCCAAGGGCTCATCTATAAAACACAACTTTTTAAATCTATATAGTGTAAAGTTTTTGATAATTGAAATGGTCTCTGTTCTTTATGTATACTGTGAAAGTATCAAATAGCCCAGTCCATAGCCAAATACACACAGTTTGTATTCAGAAGTCTTAGAATGAACCATTAAGATTTCTTGAAGTTTATGATGTCACAACAAAACCACCCTCAGCCATGCTCAAAGCCCAGACTACCTGAACCCATAATCCAAACTTGCAGTCTTTGCTTTCTGTAATTGTTCGGCTTAATTCTGCTCTATATTTACTGGATCACTCAGAAAATAGTCTTTACAATCTATTGCTAGAAGAGGTCTAAAGAGAAGTCAGAGAAGGGGCATGTAAAACCGCATATGCTGAGATGGTTTTTGTTTCTTAAAAGCACAAATACATCTTTGTATGATATCATCTCAATACAACATCAGAGATTTTTAACCTATGGGACCTTTACACCACCTATGTTCTTTTGAACGATTGCCAGGAATGCAGCACATAAATTTCAGCACTGCTGTGAGACCTTCATTAACCCTCTCCTGTCCTCACTCGAGGCTTTGCTGCAACTTCAGAAGCCACAGAAACTAAAGCAAAGACACAATGAAAATAAAATAATGGCTTCTACTTTTCATGTAAAACAACAGTGATTTATTACACTATGTTTCATTTTGAAATGGAGGTCAAAAAAATGGTTAAAAGACATGAAATATTAATATATTTTAAATTCAGCCTAAATTCATTATGAATTAACCTGACTATCTGATGTGATGATCACTGTGGCTCCAGAAGAAGATTCCTCTGTGTGTTTTTTTTTTTTTGGTTTACTTTGTAAGATGATGATTATCAGATGGCTGCTGCAGGTCTGAGTTTGCACAGTGCAGTACGCTTGCCAGCCCTGGGAGGTAGTAAAACTCTGACCCCTGGTATGATGAAAGGGAAGTTGCTCCTTTGAGCGTGTCAAGCTTCGGTGACAGAGCCCCCTCCCCTCTGACCACAGTGTGACCCTCCACCCAGCTGCCCGCTGGGATTAGCACAGATGAAGACGTACATTCATTAGGTTAACGTAACATACACTGATGACTAGGCTAGGAAAAAGTCTCAGAGGCTTTAAAAGTGGCCTTCACCCCTTCACTGTTTGATCTTAGACTCTGCACAAGGGCAGCTTTAAATAAAAAGAGGGATAAGCCATAACCTGAGAAGGACAATCGGTTAAATACAGATCCATAATCAATCACATCGGTGTGAAACCATTTATTTCTAAACAACATCTGAGCAGTGTTGTCCTTTTTTAACTAGGACTTGATGAAAGCATTATAATGGGACTTAATACTGATAATGTATGAGTATTGTATCATGCAAATTTCATTCAGTTTACAAAGCTCTGTTCTGCATATCAAATGTTCTGAAAAGTTTTTGGTGGTTCATCTGTTCCCTAACCCAAACCCCTAACCCCTCCACAGAAAAAAAGCCTGAGAAAGAATAAAAAAAAGAATAAAATAAAGATAATAGGAATAATGTTTGATTGAAGTGATGAGAACGGTTTTAGTTTTGGTTGATCAGCTGCTGCTGCTTGAGGTGAGATCTCATGAACATGGAGGATGCTCTGTGAACTTGAGTTGCGCTAGGAGACAGCACCATGAGCCATTTGCTTTGTCAGCTAGAAGCAGTGGGGAGGACAAAGTAGACATTGTGCTGCGCTGTGTTACACAGCGAGGTCAAGGGTGAGATGTAGAGGTCAAAGGGATGACTGCCGAGCAGCCTGTGAAACCAGCATTCGAGTTCCTTCACAATCTGTTACATGTAATATCCACCAAACAGCGCTGAGGGGTTTTGACACTGACTAGACTGGAAACGGACTGCTAATCAGGATCCAGAGTTTTTGTCATGTTGAAGATGAAGCATATTGGGCCGAACCTGCATGATGGAAGGTAATGTTTGATTTAGGGTTTACCCAAGGCACCAGGTGTACGGTAGCACTCTCAGAATCCACAGGCCTCCCACTTCCTTTGGAAGCTTTGAGAGCAAAAACGAACAATAAGAAGGTGTTAGCAGGAGGATAATGCTCATGATCCTGTCTTACTAAAGCCAGGTGGTCACATCTCCCTGCTCCACTTAGTTATAACCCCATCTGCTCCTTTTAGGCAGCCTGAGACACACTGGAACTTTTTACTGTCATGAGTGGGCGTCTCTCTCTGCACTGACCTCAGTTAGCACAGGATTCACTCTGTCCTCCTACAGACTGAAAACAATGACCTATCTGTGGCTACTGCTTCCTCCCATCCATCTTGCAGTCGGGCGGGTTGATTGATCCACTGAGCTGAAATCTTATATTATACAATCCCAAACTGTATCCTTGCTGTCCTTGCTGCGTTTGTGAGTCATATGTGGTCCTGCCTTCCTCATGTCCAAAACAGTGGCATCCTAATCTCTTATTTTCTGTTGGTCTGTTTAGCCCTGCTGCTCACGCTTCTATTAAAAAAATAAAATATCAATAAAAGAAAACAAAACACGTTTATTTAATCATGTATTTATCCTTGAGAAAGAGAGAGTAAAAATGGAATTGTGTATATATATAAAAAGACAATAATTAGAATTTTCCTGAAGTACCATTTAATATTCTAATCCTAAACATCAATCTGGCCCAAATATCATGGTATAAAATATTACTGTGGATATTATGGCTCTGTTCAAACCTGCTTTAACATGCCTTCTTACTGAGTGGCCAGCTCTTTGTGTGTCCATAACCATTTATGTTTGGATCTCTTTACATGCAGGGAGTAAAGAGTATTAATATTTGCTCTGTCTCTATCAACATGTGCCTTCTCTAAGTGGTGTTGTAAACCCGGCCTTCTCAGTGTGATGTGATAGATAGAGGTAGTGTAGGGTGTAGTGCTGAGATAAGAGTGGGCCTGGCAGGTAGAGGCCAAGTGACTCAGGTGACACGTTGGCGTTGCCCTCCACTGGTCATGCGGAACTGTGGCCATCTGGACCAGAAGAGCAGGGACAGTGATGGACTGAGTTCTAGACTGAGAGGGATTCCTAGGGTGCACTAATGGTTCCTGGTTGAGGTTTCAGAGGGAGGGGGTTTAGTGTACATTCAGTATTTGCTGAAGTTAAATCTCACTTAAAGCCTCCGTGGTTGTGGCCCAAGTCCAGACATATGGTCCTTTCCAGGGAGGAATGTGGTTACTCTGTATGGGAACATGCATCAAAGCCTCACATGTGGATGTTGATCTCAGTGTTGTGTAAAGTTTAGGTTAGGTTAGGCTCATTTGGACCACACTATGGTACAAAGTTATTTTTTATTGGAGGTTATGTATTGTACGAGAATGTCAGAGGTGTCTACGGTGCTCATAGCAGCGAAGACCACAATGCTTTATTAATTGATTTTGAAAATAGTTTCTAAAAGGGTTAGGGTTAGAGAATGTTATTTGTCCGTCAACCAATTGATTAATCAACTCATCGTTTCACCCTTACCTCCTATTATTATTTCTAATGTCCTCTTGGTGTCAACTGTGAAGCTTTTATCATTAAACTAAACTTCTCTTCCATTTGAGTACAAATAGAAGAGGAGTTCGATCAGTTAACGAGTTGTATAACTCCGAATGTGAGGAGGGTTAGGGTTGGTGCCTGTTGTTATTTTCAAATGAATTATTATAGATTAACGGATGATATGAGATTATATTTTGCTCAATCTAATCATATGCAAAAAAGAATTGTCATTGCAATGTGAGTTGTGATTTCTGTTTGGGGGTAATTTTTGCACTTTAATGTCCGTTCATTCTTTCCTTTCTTTCATCTTCTACCGCTTATCCATTTCCGGGTCACGAGGGTGCCTGCAGAAAGGCCCCAGGTCCGGGAACCGAACCCGCAACTTTGTCACTGTGGGGCAACAGGGCTAACCACTACACCGCTGTGCTGCCCCACTTCAACGTTGTCTGTTGTTAATCATGTTCTTTTTATGTCTTAAGGATATGATCTGTAGCTCAGGGTCTGTCATGTGTTTCAGCTCTGGTTCAGAGCTGCTTTGATGGCGGCTGATACAGTACTGAGTACCTTGTGGTGAATGCCTTATTGAGGGAGAGCATGTCTCCATCCACCAAGAGGGAGATGAGGGGAAAAGAGGCGGTGTGGTATTTTGATGGGGAGCTGATTGCGCTGGAGGTTGCAGAGGTTTTAGAGGTGAAAGGTTAAAGATGCAGTCTTTCTTTGTCAACACACAATAGGCCAGAGTGGAGTAGGCTTTGGCTGCATTGGCTGCTGCTAAAAGCCTCTCCAGCCTCAAGCTATAATGGTCAATAAGCTGTCATGAGGATTAGCAACAGAGACCACACACTGGAGGTCTACATTCTTCTCTGTCACTGGTCCAATATCAGACGACACTGCAGGCTTACACTGCTATAATTAAGATCTCACCAGAAGGGATTTGAGAGAAAATTGGAAAATAATGTGTAGGAGACCAGTTCTCCAATATACTGACAGTTACATCTAATTATGATATAATTTAATATATTGCACCGGACCGTTTTGCAATTGGCTATATTTTGATTAACTGTGCTGCCTTACTTGAATCATCCTCCTTGATCACACTAGGCATCATGTCTCTTTGTTTTAGTGATATCAGTCTGTCAGTCAGTCTTGAGACTCCTGCACCTTCTTCACATGTTATGTTGCAACTTTATGCTAACATCATTTCAATGCATTTTTTCTCAAATCACTGTACACTTAGTATGGGAATGCATTAAAAACTAAAACTGAAATCTCACATCTACAGAAGTATTCAGACTTCTATGACTCCTGAAGTTTAGCTCAGGTTCCGTCTTACTGGATCATCTCTCATTCGTTTCTGAACTTGGACTAAAGTCCAGCTGTGGTAAATTCAGCTCATGGGACTTGATGTGTAAAAGTGACCCACCCCAGCTGAAAATGCAGATAAGAGCAGAAAGCACGAGGAGGAAGGAGCTGCTGCAAAGTCTGGGGACAGGCATGTCTCTCAACTTGTCAGCTCGTCAGCTAACTGGTCAGCTAAACGAAGGTTCAAGAGCTCAGTGGCCTCCATCGTTCATTCCACAAGGATTTCTAGAGCTGGACCCAAACTAATTAACACACGGACGTAGGGAGATGGGTCTTGACAAGAGAGGAGACCAAGAACCTAATGGTGACACTTGCCTCCAGGGATGCTGTTTGAGAAACATCCAGAAGGACAACATCACTGCAGCTCTGCTGATCTGGTCTTTCTTTTAGAGAGTCAAGATGATGCCTGTCTTTATAAATAAGCACCCCACCTCAATGAAACTCACATACACAATAATTGACAGCATTTTAGTCAATATGATTGTGTGTGGAGAGAGAGTGAGGCATGTGTGATGTGGAACAGAGCTTGTGTGTGTTGGGTTATGCTCCAGGGAGAACATATGCTACTGTTCATTGTGGGGCAGCAGACCGTTTTTTTTTTTTTTTTTTAAGAGGGGGGGGCGGTTAAGCTGGCGTGTGTCAGGTCAGGGGTCTACAGCTGTTGATACGAGGCTGATATAGTGAAACGGGTATCAGACCCGTTGACTGTGCACACCCGCTTGGATGTGAGCAATAGAGCTCACAAGGCTCCATGTAACTGAGACACAAATGCCGTGTGTCCAGACAGTGGCCACACAGATGGCCAAGCTGCTGATGGAGCCGAGATGGGGGAAAGAAATGGATATAAAATAAAACTCAGACAGCAGGGGGCGGGTAATCAATCTGAAGAAAACAGATTGTTCTGGTGTACCAATTAGACCCACATGGTAGACGTATCATGTGCTACAGTCTAATGCTTATGGTCCACCTTTGATGGCCTGCTTGAAAATCTTTTCATTTTAACTTGTTTTGTGTTCATGCTTGTTATTCAGCCAGTTTTTTGGGGTGTGATGGACTCACATTTTTGGGGATTTTAAAAACACAATCAAACTGTTTTACATTAAAATACATCAACACATGCTTCTTTCATCCCCGTTCCAAGCAATATAAACAATATATATGGTTAATATTTGCTGTTTTATATTGTTAGATCACATTTATTAATTAAAGTATCACTCGTTTTTTCTTTGTTTTGTAATAAAATTAAATATGAGTCGACAAAATTCAACACATTTATGAATGAAGCAAGGTCTTTCATAACTATTGATGTTTATTCAGTTAAACTTCTTTAAAGATTTAACCCATTCAGGTCTGTTTACACAACTCAAGCTGAACACATACAGTAACCATGCAAGTCTAGACAACTGGGAAGCCTTGTACTTTGTAGTCAGCAGTTGGGATGGGAGTTCAGACTTGATTTTCTGTATTGCTCACACCATGGTCAGCTTCCTCTTTGGCTGCTCCTGCCCCAGCCTGTGTGGGGGAAAAACATTTTCATACATGATGATGTGTCAAATGAGTCCCTGAGTCATGTCCAGGACAGCTCTCATTCCTTGGTTTTTTACAGGGACTCCTTGATCGGGTTTCCCTGTGTAGAATTGTAAGTTCCAAGCATCAGAGGAAGTGGAATCACAGGCAGATCTTCATACGTTATTTTGCAGGTTTATATGGTATACACTGCGTAAAGGGGCAGCGGCCCCTAAATGGCATCAGCTGCTTATCAATGGTGACATTAGGCCCAGGGTTATAAAACAGGGATAGGTGGTGCACTGCTTATCCCACACTGCCTTGATGGTCCTGATTTTGTGGATGGAATGTGAGATGAAATGCTCAAAAGAAGTCTTGATGTCTTACACTTGACTAACTGCTATCTGCATTGGCCTTGGTTGCATACTTATATTGCTGGTCCTGAAGCTCCTCTTTGTTTTGGAACTAGATAATGCTCAATCTCATCCTCTTCTTCAAAGTCACTTTCAGTTTTTCCGAAATGTGATACTCACATTCTGAAACCTCTTCCTCTACAGCATTATCTAAAGCTTCTCTCACTTCCAAAATCAATTGCAAGGCCCTCTGAGCAGAGAGTCTTTTGGCCATCTTGATTAGTTGTGATAAGGAAACACACTGGCAGAGGTATATTTATTGTGACCTGCCCCCAATTTCCACCTGGAATTGAGTATGAGAAAATAACAATTCATTCCCACAAGACAGAATGCAAAATGTGCATGAATGTGAGAACAGACGATGTTGGTACTTAAATTTTGCAACCTCGTATGGGAACGGCAGGGGCAAAAACAGAAAACTTACACTGACACTCATGCTCTCACACACCCACACATAGACACACAAGCACACACTAACAGCAGGCCAAGACAGGGGGACTGAGCAAAGGTACACAATTTCCACACTTTTATTAGGCCCAGATAGCATGTATGTAATACAAATATGTATGAGGGTGTATGGTGTGTGGTCATTGAAAATGTGTTCTGATATATGTTTGAAAATATAATTAATCATATCAGGGCGGCACGGCAGCATAGTGGTTAGCACTGTTGCCCTACAACAAGAAGGTTGCGGGTTCGGTTCTGTGCACAGTTTGCATGTTCTTCCTGTGTCTGTGTGGGTTTCCTCCGGGTACTCCGGTTTCCTCCCACCGTCCCAAGAGTGTGACTGGTTGTTTGTCTCTGTCTGTCTCTGTCTGTTGGCCCTGTGATGGACTGGCAACCTGTCCAGGGTGTACCCTGCCCTCACCCAATGTGAGCTGGGATTGGCTCCAGCATCCCCCGCGACCCAGAAACGGATAAGCAGTAAAAGATGGATGAATACCTGTATTAATGAATTAATCATATAATTTTCCTTTTTCCAAAAAAAAAAAAAAAGGGTCCCACAAACAATAAAATGGTTAACATTTTTAATGTTTTTGAATATAATTTGAATACAACACATTCATAGAATGTGTATATGGTCTATATTTTTTTAAAATGACATTCTACTATTTTACTAATGATCTGCTGGCCCATTTGCTGTCACTCTGCAGTCCACAAGTTTGCCCCGCCCCATCCGTTGGCAACAAAGTGCATACAGAATTGAATGTGTGAAAAGTGAAACCATTGCATATCTAAAACCTGCATTCTATTTAATGACCAGCAGAGGGCGACTTTACAGATTTCAAAAGGAATCGTTTCTATGAGGAATTTCTCACTTTAGTAGTTCAGGAAAACGTTTCCTGCCTTTATGTCCTCAATTGCTTTTGAGTGAAGTCTTTCTCCATACAACAACAAGATCTTAATTTTCTAAGTTAAAGTTCCATATAAAAGATAGCAGTGTATGCATTAGGCTGTGACTACTTGTGTTACTGCCAGACCATCACGCCAAAATTAACTAGCCTGACAATCAGATAGAGCACAGAGAAAGCCAAATCCCCCCTCACTCTGCCTCAGCTCTAATTTCTCCTCCAAAAATAGTTTCTTCTGGTTTAAAAAAACCAACACGGTGAAGGTCAGTTTACAAGCTTGAGGCTTCAAAATGGCATTTGACAGACCAGTGGGTGATGGTTTGCCATTTGAGCATTGGGAAACATGTATGCGAAAACCTTGATGGCCTTTACATTTGCTGCTACATCCATTTTTAAACATGGAAGTCATCATATATAGTGGATTTAATAATCAATCTAAGAAACAGAATTCATTTGTTAAGGTTTAGGGGCAAAACACTTATTGTACTGACTATACTGAGGGACTGTTGTGATCTGATTTAACCTGTACAGGCAGCCTGGTGTAAAAAAATAAGATGTGGACCCCTTTGACTCCACATTTTTTTCCATGATGGTATCTTTTATCTTATGACAGCTACAAGATGTCAGGCGACAGACAGACATAATCTCAAGTCTAATTATCTGAGGCCTGGAAACTGACTTCAGAAACTGTGACTATTGAGAGTTTTTCATTTTGTTTACATTTAGAGTTTGTCCCCGTGGTTCAGCAATGGAGGAGACAACATCACACAGGGAAGATAGTTGTGCTTGAGATGCCCTGGGTGTGTTTTTGAGACAACCCACTTTATTGTAACTTTTCTTTCAGTGTAACACTGAAGGAAATAAATTACCTTATGCTGTGAAGCTGTAGCTGGCATCCACTGTGTTCAATACAAAATGTTAAAAAAGTAAATACTTTGACTTTTAGTGAGGACACTTTTGATGGATATATTGTACTTTGCTTTGTCTCAAGTGAGATGAACTTTTACATTGACTGTGTCATTATCTTTATGTTCAATTATGTGTGTCTCTGACTGCTGACCTGCCTCTGTGTGTCTTTCCTCAGGGTTTTACAGTGACCATCCGCTGGATTCTGAGCAGAACGACAGCATGGGTAAGTCTCTTTTATTTACTTCTCAGCTGTGTTGTTAATCTGAACGATTTCACTTCGTGTATTGTGTTCCTACTTCTGCTGCTGCACTTACAGATTGACTCAGTACACTACAATATGTCAAACGTCTAAAAAAATACACCCCCACTCCCTAAGAACAGTTTCACTTTATAAGATTAAAGAAAATCAGCGCCATCCCGTGGTTAGAGTCGTATTTCAATAAATTACAGCATTTCCAGTCATGTCCAACAGAGGGCAGTGTAAACTCGGTAATAATGGAGCAACCTCTGTCTTTCCAGCTGAGAGACTTGGACTGAAAAGGTTGAGGAAATTGTCCTCAAGTTTGTGATTGGAAAAAAATTAAACCTTTTTTCTTGCTTTAGAAAGCTTAAATCCATCTCACTGTGTTTGTGTTTTGTGACACAGAGGTGTGGGTTGTTTCATAGTTACAATACCAAGTTTTTTCTGCTGCCATCATCAGAAATGTCCCTACATGGTGGCTGAAACATAACCTTAAATGTGAGATATAAAAATGTCAGACACGTGATTCCTGGCTCAGCGGAAATGGGGAACAAAGGGCTAGGGGTGATGCAATGGTCCAATGTTAAGGTCCAGGTTCAGGCGAAGTTCATTTGGGACTCCTCTGGCTGTGATCGCAGCACCAGGTGGCACCATGAAAGGGTCAGAGGTCGGGCACAGTTCAGAAACTGCTGACCTCGCTGTTACTCTGTGCTGACCTGATTGTGTGCAGCTCCTCCAGCCTAGGCTTTCTCATCACCCCCCTTTATAAACCTGCAAGAGGAGAAAGAGGGTGGGGGTGATCACTAAGAAGTGGAAAAGGCCCAAGAGGAACTATTAAACCTGTGCAAACAGTGAAAGGCTGGTATTGTTGCATGCTGCAGGAGAAGACGTGGATTTATGATGCTGTGTCTGATTGGGTTATAAACAGAACGAGGTGGACTCACGGCCGCAGCCACTCTCTCTCCCTCTGCTCCCAGGATGCCTCAGTGCATACACTGGGCAAAGGTGAAGCTGGGGTCAAGGGGGCTGAGGCAGGTCTCCTCAGGCTTGTAAATGTTCTGACAGGGGTGGGAATTGAGAGACCCCCTTTCAGTGTCCAAAAATCCTAGGTCAGGGGCCAAATAGCTGAGTTAGCAACAGCTGTTTTCAACACTAACCCTGTGGATAAAGTTCTACTGTTAATTTAAATTTTTCTATGACAGTCTGTGCGTGTCCCTTCAGCATGTGGCGTGCATCACCTTCTTCCTGAACTTGCAGATGGGGGTTTATTGTGAATTGTTCTGTGCTTCATTGAGTAATAAACTGAGCTGTCCTGGGCACAGATGTAGTTCATAAAGGCTGGAGCCGGTCACTTAATGAGTCACACGTCCAGTTACTCATCCTTTTTAAAGTTTTAGCCTAAATTGTTTAGGCCTTTATCTTGGCTTGTGTCCAAAAAAATTCAAATGGTGATTTTGAAACTTCCATTATTCATATGAAATCCAGGTCTACAACTTGTATGGGTCAAGTTTTACCCCTTGGACCTCTTCCATTAATTTCTGCTACAGAATTGACCATAGGCTGCAGCAGAGTGGTTCGTCAGTAGAGTTATCATGGTCCTCTGTGTACCATGGTTAATCATTACTAGCTGAGGATAGGACTTGCTCTGCTCAGCTTACATGTCTATGTCTATGACTGTTTTCACTCAGCCCCTTGATGCTCTTTACAGTCACTTCAATCATGACGTCTTAATACATGAATGAGAATGTAAATGATTGAGTGATTTAATTAATGTTTATATATCTATCTAAATCTATCGATAGAGATGAATATAGTTAACGTGATTGTAATAGCCTGTTAAGACAAGACAGGCCCATAGTACATTTGATAACAGGATAGAGGACCATAAAATTTCAGTGGTTATGCAACCCAACTCCTAAATCAGCACAGACATAGGCCTCATGCTGCACTACACATGCCAGGCCAAGAGGGGGGAGTAGAGCCTTGATTGAGCTCCACGTGCCACCTGGACCCAGTGAACTCAACACCCATATGGAACTGCTTGGCAGGAGCCCATCACATGCCTTTCCTTTGTCCTCATATAACCAGGCTTACTTCATATGGCTTTGTCCACAATCATTTGACTTCACCAGGTTTTCATTTCCTACATGCTGCACAAAGGAGTGACACTTGACACTGCTTCAGATTCCTGTCTTTGTTCTTCCGTGGTGCATTTCCTCTATGGAAGATGTGCTATCACTTAAGGCCTTAGGACTTTCTTTTACTGCAGTCAATGTAAAGATAAGCACATCAAGAATGAAAGATCAGCAGTAGCGGTATTTGTTTTGCCTGATATTTGTTGTTTCTCCAATGGGTGCCTCAGTCTTCTACACTGTGAACATGGGATGAGTGCCACAGACTGTTGCTGACTACTTTGCGTTCTTCTAACCTTCACTTTTTATAATTCATGATTAGCCTAGATTTGACTCACCCTGTTTTTTTTTTCTGTTTTGTCTCGCTTGATGCAACTCATGCTGGCATTAAGCTCGGGGGTCAGCCTGTGGAGTGTTTCCAGGTCAGGAAGAAGTGGGTCATGCTGTTCTGAGTGTCAGTGCCTATAACTTCACAGTGTATGATGACAAAGCCCAACTCCACAGGGATGAACAAGTAGACTTTTGTGTGGCCCTGGTATTAGCAAATTTTATTCATCCGCCACACACAGCCTTCCGTAGCTTTGTTGTTAAACTCAAAGCTGCAGCAAACCTATTCAGCCATCCACTTATTTATTAGATTAGATTACAACCCCTATATGAAGTCACGATTAAATCGTAATTTCTTTAAATATTACAAACCTCCGATTTTCAGGTGTTTTTAGTTCTCATTTCTTGTTTCAGTGATTACATATTACTCTCATTTTAGCTCGTAAAACTTTGTTCTGTATGAGCAAAAGTTAGGGAGGATCATGGTTAATTTGCAATGTAGGCTGCTTCTCATTGTCCTCTGTGACGCTTTTCCACTTTAAAGTAACTCTTCTTTTAGGTCTGTTCTGGTTCTGAGTTTGAAACTTCCCAGCATGTTAATATAAATTTACAGGGCAATTATGAGATTATTTCCGTATGTGTAGATCTCCACCAATCATCCAATGACACACTTGTGGGCGCAAATTGTTTCACATTTCAATTTATAAATGTGTAATGTGTGTGTAATGTGTGTGTAATGTGTGTGTGAGGTGTGTGTGAGGTGTGTGTGAGGTGTGTGTGAGGTGTGTGTGAGGTGTGTGTGTGTGTGTGTGTGTGTGTGTGTGTGTGTGTGTGTATAGAATAGCAGCTTTATGGCAAGCTGCCCACAGAGGTTTCCAGCATGCTTGACACATTTTTCTTTGCAGTAGATGTGAAAACAAACAGGAACATAATGCAAGTTTGAGGTCATGGAAGCAGTACCAGGTTGTTATGGAAAATCTGAGTAATGGAATTAATTGGGTCATGCTGGGAAGGCATGTTACACCCCTACCTACCTGATAAAACTGACAGTGCTGAGACTGCAGTCTGAATATGAACATGATACTGTATAAATATCATGTCAGCCTTCAGTGTCCATACGAGGCAAGTACAGTTAGCTTCATGGGTACATCCTCTATACAATTATTGGTTTTATATCACTTCAAATCAAAAACACATTTCTATTTGTCAAAATTAGCAACAAAACAGGGCTTTAAATTTTGAAAAAGATGCCTAAAATTCCCATCTTCTTCCAGCTGACAACTCAACGCATACCATAATGCTGTTGGTGTTTAAACATGTCATTGTCCACAGCTCAGGCTGCTGCTGGCTTCCATTCAAATCCAATCCACATAGTTCAAAAATCAACCTGCAGAGACATGAAGAGTGGATGATGAGGTTCATTCATCACAGGCATGGTGTGTATGCACATTGGTCAGAGACATGTTGTTGATGTGTGGTTCTCATCGATGTCCAATATCCTACATGAAAACAACTAATAACAAGTTTTATTAATGGTGAAAACAGATTGAATTTTGCCTTCACATGGTGTAGTAAAATGGAAACACATCAAAATATGTTATGCTTTTTTGGGTATTCTGTACTGGGATCTTAAAGAAATACAAAGCACCATACAAAGAGCCAACAAACAAAGGTGATGCTCCCTGATGTAACTGGATTCAGCCAAATCAAAAATTTTAATCCTTACTATTTAACCATGGCCCAGCCATGCAAAAAGTTTTGGTTTGGGGAAATATGAACCTATATATCATGTGGATGTGTTTTAGTTTTGAAGTCACCCAATTTTGCTACATTTTAATTTTAAAATAATCTCTTCTACATTTAAATTAATCTCTTCCTCTGCATTTAATGTTAGATTAGATTTGATTTGCCTTTATTTATCCCACAGTGGGGACAGCAGCAGTACACACATACACACACATCCAGCGCACTCGGTGCACTGGACTAGTCTATTTTATCATTAAAAATTTATACTTTAAAATGTTTTGTTAGTCTGTATTTTAGATTTAAACTCCTCCAAATTCAATCTGTACAATGTACATGTCCAGAAAAGCTGCTAGATCCCAGAATCGTGTGTAGTCTGGACAGATAGAAACTGCTGTCTCTGGAAACGTGACATGACATAGACTTCCATGGTCCCTCCCTGATTGGGTCGGCCTGGACTAGCAGTGGTGAATGCAATGTCACTGCCCTTGTTTTTGCTAACATGTAATTCTGTATTTTAATCCTACAACTGTCTTTAATGTTCCTCCAGACAATCTTCCTAATTACACTGGCTAAAACATGCTCAGTGAATGTGAACGGTAATGTGAGATGTTCTTTCAAGTGTGTTAGTCTGGAGATTATTTTGGTTTTCAAATGAAAATGTGCTAAAGTGGAGGCAACCTGAGATTTCTGCTTCAGTTTGGACTGTACTTGTTTTTCTGGATACGGCACTGATTTTACCATGGGCAGTTTTTATTTCTGCTCTCATTGACCTCCAGTGTATTGGTAGGTAGGCTATTAGAAAACCCAGACAACCAGATAATCTGTTACTGCGGGTGAGTGATTGCATATATATTTTCCTTATTTAGAGTGACATTTTGTGAAAACCATGTCATCCCTTTTCTCTGTCCTGACTTTCCAGTCTGTCTCAAGTGTCTTTGTTAAATAAAAGGAGTACCAAAAACAAATCTGTTTTAAAAAATCTCTTGTTCTGAACATCATTGCACTTCCCCATATAGTTGTGTCCATGGAGAGCTTTCGGTGACTTTCACTCTCACCAATAGAATTAGCATGTTGCTTTAAGTCTTTTGGTCAGGACTAGGTATTGCTCAAAAATGTTAAACTTGGTTATGATATCAACACTTGGTTATTGATTATTAACATTGATTGTTACTGATGGTTTTGTCAAATTGATTTAACCAAAAAAGTACAGCATATCTTTACTCTTAACCCTTCTAAACCGAATGTGTAGCCAACGGCCACTGCATATCGAATTACTGTAAGTTTGTGAATGTTTGCTCTATTGGAGACATGCCAGCATTTTCTGAAGGCTGAGAAGTTGCAATTCACAGACAATATAGGGTCATTACAGTAATTCCACTTGTGCTGAATTTGCTGAATCCCTTTCTTCGTTGTTAACCGTTAATACATTCTTTCGACATATGGCAAACTGCCCGATATTGAAGGTTCTAAGTGTTCTGGAAAAGGTAGAAAGGTTAATTGAAAAAGCAGACATTCTCTAGCTCTATTAGATGCTGGTTCATTTATGCTGCACGTTGACTGGCTGACTTTTGCTGATACAATTCACCCATTTACTCCACCAAAATTTAACATTGAATGATGAGATACTTTTGATCCCCCATATCAAACCAATTCAGTCAATAGTTTGATACCAAGCTTGACCTTTGGTGCACATCAGGTCTTGCTGGTCCCCATCACTAGGTGATCACTGAGGTGTTTGAACCGCAGTCTGCATTCATTGATCAGTGAGTTATTCTCATGTAAACCCACCGACAGCAATGAATGTTTATTGCAGCCTTGAGAGTGAAGGGCTCTTGTGTGAGGGCTGACACAGAATCCATGCAACATGAACATTAGACAGGCTGAAAAATATCATGAGGTCTGGTCTCCAGGATGTATTTGTATGTGTAAGTTATGGTGTGCCACAGGGTACAGTCAACGGTCGATGGTTTTCTTAAGAGCTCAAACTCACCGACAGCGTTGAATGTTCACTGTAGGAACCAGAGGGTACTGATTGGTTTGATTAATGGCAGCTTATTCTTCATTGTTGGAGTTTGACTCTGTCATTTACTTGCTGGTTTAGCATTCAAACCACATGTTTTTAAAATACCCGCAGTTCAAATCTATAAGCAACACAACAATGCAAAACACAAACTTTGCAATACTAATCCAAAGAAAGACAACTGTGTGGGTCTGTGTGTCTGTGTGTGCTTTTGATTCTTTTGGTCTGTGTGAAGGAGTAACTGCATGCCAAGACGTGTTACCACCTGTGTCGGCGTTGAGGTTCAATTGATGTTGATGAGAAGCCAGGAGGAGCGAGGAGACAAGCAGTGATGATGCACAGGTTTGGGTTTCCTTAAATAGCCCTGCAGACGTGGTGAACCCCAAACTCGCTGTCATCATCCTCACCTTCTGCAGAACTACTAACAAAACTCTCATCTGTCTCCACTGAGCTGCGCCCATCTCATCTCCAGCCTGCAGCAAGAAAAACAAAAAAAAGGGGGGCAAAAAATTGAAATGGCAGGAATAAAAGGACAGAAGACATTGTCTGTCTGGCTCGTGGAAGCAGGAGAATTGGTGCAAGTGAGATCAGAGAAAGCTGCCGTGCCCCACAGCTTAAACTAGTGCATTGCAGTGTTGAGCTAGTTAGCAATTACTGTTCCCTTTACCCTGTGCTGAACCTCAGCTACTGCTTTGGGAGTGTGCCTTCCTGTGTTCGCCTCTTTGAGGTTGGAAAATCATGCAGTCATGTTTTATTAATGCACTCTCTGTCTGTCTCTCCTTTTCTGTCTTTCTCTCCCCTGTTTTTGCCACTTCCCTCCATACAGGAAGGAGATTTGGAGCACAGTATTCTGTTTGTCCCGCATCCTCTTTTCACATTGAATTTCAGTGTTTTATGTAAGTTGGGGGTTCTCTGATTTCAGGTGATACTGAAACCTGTTAAGTAGGTAGTGAGTGTGTTATGTTGCTCACTGTGGCAATTAGTTGCAGTTCTGTGGGGCTTGTGCTCAGTTTGGTCAATTAGATGAAGAATTAGAGATTGGATCTTCAGATTTTCAATGTTTTCTTCACACTGCAGGCTCTCAGAGGGAAGTCATATGCTCCTACTCTATGCATAATGAATGATTTATCTGGAAAAGAGAGAGACAGTTCACTTTTTTTCTCCTTTGACACAGTTCACTGACCATCGTTGAGACATTAACATTATCACAACATGAAACCAAATCATCTGTTTAATTACCACCTGGTGGTGAAGACAAATTAGCTATGGAATATTTTCCACATTCAAAGTAATCAAAGACTTAATTTTATTAACATCCCAATACTTCTACTAGCAATCTAAATAACTTTTGAAAGCCAACTTGGCACATTTATACCTCAGTGTAAAAGCAGCTGCCTGAAGTAATCATTTTCTTATCCAATCTAACCCCATTTCACTTTTCTTTTAAATTTATTATTTATTTTAATTTTTTTTAATGATATAATTTCAGCCACATTCTGCTCACACGCACAAGGTGGGAAGCCATAGCTTTTTTCAGTCACTCTGGCTCAGGCTTCAGTGATTTCCCTCCTTTGCACTTGTACTGTTTGGCTGCTTGCCCGAGACTCACAGAGCCTTTTTTTTTCATTCTCAAATTTCACTATTCCGACCCCATTCTCCCCCTTCTTTTTTTTTTTTTTTTTTTTATATATCTGACTTGACTTCCGTTTTCCCTATGCTTGGGAACACTAATGGGGAATGTGTGTTAACGTGTAGCCCATTGACTTATTATTTATCAGTTTGAGGTGTGGCTGCGCCTGCACTTCTGCATCGGGGTACTTGATAATGCGTTGCTGGCATGGCCCCCAGGAACTTTGCATAACTGACAAACTTATAAAGTGTATAGTATGTAAAAATAGCTGGGCGACCATGAGAGCTTGATGGGGCCAGAGTGAAGAGTGCAACAGTGTGACTGAACCAGCGTGAACCCTGCATCGTCAGCACATTCCAGGGGTTGGACAATGAGAAGCACACAGTGTACTCTCTGTTGGATTGCCTGCATAGTTGACTGGTTTCTAGCCAGGGCTTAGTGCTACAGCAACACAGATGCACAGAAATTCTGCAAATTGGGCTCAAATTTCTCATCAGTGCACAATTCAGTTATGTTAGGATTGGACACAGAGTTTAAACAGTTTTTGTATGAAATTGTCAATTTGGTAATCAGTAGGTTTCCTTTGAAAGGATTAAGCCATGTGAAAGGGTAAAAGTCCCAAGAAGTGGCTACGATGTGAAGACTTTCCTGTTTCCTGTGGGAGTTATTGTCAGACTATAACCCCAGGGTATGTGCACCAGGACAACTCTGTTTTGCAAACTGAGTTGTCGTTTCATTGGGCCACAGAGATGAGGCCTGATGAAAGTCTAAATCTAGATGATCTCAGCCAGAATGACAAAATTTTAGGAACTGGTCAATAATTGGTTGATTTGCAGACAAATCTAAAACACCTCAACCTCCACCCCCTGATTTCCCACTGGACCATTGCAGCATAGGACCACTTGCTTGGAAAATGCCATTCATCTCATAGGCTTGAAGAGCTAGCACTACTTTCCTGCAACCACATGCTCAAAACAAGCTCAATATCTGACCTCACAAAGCCATACCCACAGCTAACTTCACACCACCAGCAATGCTTAGATACCTGTTTAAAAATACTTCAAATACATCCTTGCAAGCATCATCCCATGCAGTTTTTTGGCTGTTAATATTCTTCTTATTATTATTATTAATATTTTCGTGGTGGTTGTTCTTATTGTTTTTATTATCATCCAATCAGCTGGTAGTGTGAGACGTTTCCTGTAGGAAGATTAAATTGTAGACCAGGAGAGAGCAATAATCTCCCGTTCAAATTCAACAAATATGCCTTAATGGCTGTGTCAGTCAAAAAATAGGCTTCACGTCAGTTTGGACATTTTAATTTCTGCAGGAATTAAGATGTTTTTAATGAGATTTAGTGAGCAACTGGGTCACACAGCATCATTTTTGGTTGTCCAGCTGATACAGTTGTTGTCACACAGTAGTAAAGTAGCGCGATCTGTGAATAAATTAGGTTTAGACACAGGAGCAATGACAGAACTATTATGATGTGTGAGTATGATGTAATTTGATTCATTTTTCTTTTTTCTTTTTCATAACACAATACAATCAAGCCCAAATATCCCAAAATTAGTGTTTATCCATTAAATTGACTTGAGCAGCTCTTTCTGTGTATTGGGCCTAAAACTGATCCTGTTTTGTTCTGTACTATGTCATCATTCAGAATTTTTTCAGCACTAGTGATAATGATCATTCTGGTTTCACTTGTAAAACCTCCTCAGTCTAGTTTCAATATGTTTTTACTTTTATTTTTGTCTATTTAACAGGGTAAAGAAGCTTTATGGTGTGAAATTTTATAAATGAGAGTAAATGAAACCTTGATATATAGACTACTTACTGAAGTAATTGTTTGACGACATCAGAACTGGCAGATATGTCCAGGTCAGCATGTGGACTCTTTCAGGCAAAGGACCAAGCTTTACCAGACATCCCTGACTACACATACCACAGATCATCCTGCAAAGGCTTCAGGGATTTCATTCCCAACTCTTAACTGTATTAATGCTACCAGCTCCTTTCTCAGCTATAGCCCGTGACTCTCACCCAATGGTGACATCATGTTTCCCTGAATACCCCCCCACCGCTGTTGACTTACCTTTTCTCTCTTCCTGCCTCCTCCTGGCAGCAACCTACCTCACCGTTTCCTCCCTGTGTCTATCAGCTCTCTCTCTCTCTCTGCTGTACAACTTTGAACCAAGCATTGATGGACTTGATCGCATCACGTCTGTCTGTGTCTGGCTGTAGCTGACTTATCCATCCCCACAGCATTGCCACAGGGGGCTGCACGCTGCATGTCATGCTCCCTTCACTTCTCCGAAGCGTTATCAGCTTATTTCACTCATGAGCAATGAAACTGATGAATATCCTAGGCTGTTGCAACAGTTTTGAGGCTCTTGAACAAAGCAGGATAAGAAAATCTTCTGGATTTAACCATAACATTCCTCTGGATACCGTTGCCACTTTTTTTTTTTTAATCCTCGACAGACTTTATCCTGAAGTCAGACTTGCAGCCCCCTTAGAACACTGGCATTGTGAAAGCTTGCACCCAGAATCCTTGCTCCAACCATTATGTCTCATTAGGAGGGAACTCAGTCAGTTTGAATCTCAGGGCCTTAATTGAGTATTTGCAACAGAATTTTTAAGAAGAAAACCAATGTATGATGAAGGAAACAAACTAAATATTAAGCGATGCACATTTGTGTTGCACAGTTGTGTTTCCCTTGTCTGTCTGCTGCTCAGACTCTCTGCACCCTGGACTGCAGTATTACACCGTTGGGGGCAGGGAACTGGGAACCGGACCTTTATCATCATCACCCACCCCACCTGCACAGCCAGATCTTACACTGGAACAGTTTGAGGCAGAGGAGTGAATGTCATAGGAGGCTTTTTTTGATTTCCCATCTTACTTGTCAGAGGGAGCCAATGGGATGAGCTGGCATGGGAATGATGTGGATATTGGTCACTTCTTCAGCAGACAGACCTCATATGTTTGAATCATGAAGCAACAAAAGTTAAGTTGCAACACTGAAAAATAATTTTTCAGCCACCACAAAGACGTCACACACACAAGAGACAAAACGTGGACATTATTTTTTTCATTTATCTTGTGTGACATTTTTAAAATCAAAGTCCCTAATTCTGACACTCTTAGCACCTTGATTCACCTATTAGATTAACCAAGGTTATTGTCTTTTCTGTACATTGACATATTACTCCCTTATAGCCGCACTAGTCAGGTTTTTGCATGACAAACAGCACAAAGCATCAAGTTCCATTACATTAAGGGGGGGCTACATCGCACCAGCAGGGACACTGTGTCCTTAATGCGCTGTACCACGCTTTTTGCTCTGTTGACCTGATCAGCACCGCCTAAGCCAAAGTTAAGCTCATGTTTTTTTTGTTCTACTGTATTTATAAAAGACAGGGGACAGCTCACTTCAAAGAGAGCTCATGTATGACATTTCAACAGATGCATAAATACGTGATGATATGTGAACAGCAAACAGACACTGCAGCAGAAGTCGGGGATGTTTAAGTCTAATATTGCAGCTGATACTCTGCAGCAGTTTGACGACTGTGAAAGTCGAATTGTTGAGGCCAGTGCTTTTGGAGAGTTGCTCATAGACTTAACCCTCCTCCCCAGCACCTACTTCTTCTGTTGCAGAGGAAAATCTCTGCTGAATACATGTCTCCTTTCAGATTTTTAAGAGGCGTTAAACCTTCCTGGATTAAAGAAAGTAATCTGACAGGCAGAAGATTGTATTAGCTGAAATGTTAGCAGAGCTTTTAATTTCTCCTCTCTTCATTTCCCCTCTCAGCCTACTTCTCCTGCTGACCTGTTAGATGGTATAATTGTAATTTTTCTTTTGAATTGTTGCAAAAACATTCACATTTTCCTGACTTTTCACTCTCTTATCGTCGGCTCGTACACATTCTATCCCACTTTTTCCATACACCCCCAACCCCCCCCAGCCCCAGCTCTTCTAGCAGTGACAGCATACTTGTGTGAACCCATGATTTATCGTTTGCTAATCCGTGCTGATTATGGAGCTTTCCACATGGCCCTTATCTGTTGCTGAGCCTGCTTTTCACTCCATAGCTGCCAATTATCTTTCAGGCAGCCTGCAAACAGACCTGTCTCTGTCACTCAGCTATCAAGCCACTGCAGAGGCCTCTTTTGCTTTCTACACGAGTGTGCATGCACTGATGCACCAATGATAGGCTGTCTGGGGATGTGTATTTATGTTTCAAGTGCTTCTTGAAATGTCAGATTGAGAGATCAACCTCACTATAGAACATATGCTGTATAACCTACAGAGGAAAGGGAGGTTAAAGAAGCAGCAGTAAGTGTGGACACTTCGATAAACAAGCAGCTAATATTCCAAAATCCTGTCACCATGGGGACAAATGATGCTGGGAAATTTTAAAGGTGGTATTGTGAATATTTGCCCTCTGACTGCAGAGAAGTTGGGCAAATTTTATTCACTTGGTGTTAAATATATAGCAGGTCAAACCATCACAAGCTTTCAGTTCATTGAATTGACATCCAGATGCTTAGATATTAGTAGTATAGCATCAAGGTCAAAACCCTGATATCATGCCAGATCCACCACCCACATAATCAGAGCAAGGAGGCGTGGTGGTGATGCCTCACTATAAATCATCCAGTACTTCCTGTAGCTGGGATGATGGGACAGCCAATGCTTGCCATATGACAGCAAGAGGTGAGGAGGAGCAAGGTGTCCTCCTTGGGGAGGGCATGTAGGTCCTGGTCCACTCAGCTGATGTGGCAAGCAATTGTCAGTGTAATGGGAAGTGACGTCCACATCAGTGCAATGTGGGTCAAAGCACCAGACGAACAGCCCGCGGCCTGTATCTGCTCCGGCTGTCTAATCTTCTGAAGCCTGACCAGACGACACTCTCTAATCGACCCTGATATTCACTGAACACACACCATTTTCCTGCACGCTCAGGAAAGTAAAGACACTGAGAACAAGGGGAGTTCTCTATTTAAGATATTCAAATCTAGTGGGAATAAGTTGAAAGAACGCAGCTTTGTCATTGAATCATTAGTAAATTGTACTTGATGCAGAGACCAGTACTGTGCCATCTCCTCCTCTCAGCCAAAGCATGGCCAAAGCAAAATGACATGCCAATTTTCTTTTGCTTTTACCAATAAAAGACAGACTACAACTCACTGTTCATTTGGTCCAGGAGATAACTGAATATCATCCCAGTTCTGGATGATAAAAGTTAGAAATTGTGGTTCCCCTGCAGTACAACATGGACTTAACCTTATTTATTTTCTTTTGGCTTAGTGAAAATGTGTTGGATAGATGCAGCACTTAACAGGATTCCCATGACATGGTGAAGGGCTACCATTTGAAGGGAGGAAGATGACTGGAAGGGAAAGGTTGGGGAGGGGGTAGCAGACAGTGGTGGTAGAAAAAAAAAGTGCATAGTGTTTGCTTAGCACCTGTGTAGAGACTTAACAACTCCATCATAGCCAAAGGGAAGTGACACATGGGGGGCCTTGAAGTCTGTTGACATTTTCTGCTCAGACAGGTTTTTTATGGCGGGAGGAAGAGGCCTGTAGGAACTCAGCCTGTGCGAATCTGCCTCTGCCTCATCAAAGGCAGTAATTTCCTGTTCATTTCAGGTCCCCATCCCCCAACCCAGAGTTCTTGTCTGCTAATCCCACCCCCGCAAACTGCCCCACTCCCCTCTCCTCCCTCCAGTCCCCACCCCGGCCCCCCCTGCTGGTGTCCGGCCTGCCTGTGCTTCAGCGTGCTACACTCCATAGCTTGGGACTGGGAGGCTATTTGCTTTGTGTCAGCAGGCTTGTGGCTGAGCACTAACAAATCCTCATTGTCCCATGCGGTAGTGGGGACAGAGGGGGGAGGGGACATCACTGTCTGGTTTCTATTCAAATCCAGGTACACACAGGCCTGGCTGGGAGTGAGGGGTAGAGAGGGTGCTTACAAACCTCCAAGGCTGGGGCCAAAGTCCATCCAGACCTTAGTTCAGGTCAGACAGGGCCCAAGGTGCAGGGCCACTGAAATCACTTTCACAACTTCTGCCTTGATCAAGCAACATTGTCTGATCAACAAGTGATACCGGACATTGACTTCCAAATAGCTGCATTGTCATTTTAAGGCCAAAGAAAAAGAAATGGAAATGCTTCAAGTTCACTTCCCCAGAGTTCACATGTTATCACTTTGTCAACACAGGACTTTGGCAGCTTGTAATAAATCAGCACAGTTTGACTTGCCACAATTTTTTCAAGAACAGGTTTTTTTTCTGTTGGAGACAAAACATTCCTGCCGCGGCTGCGTTTTGCCAGGATGGTGACCGCTGTGTTTGTGATGGTCCTATGGACTGGCTCTAGGGTTATGGAGCCTATGAATCTAGTAGCCAGTCATTTGCGCAGATGTATATCTAGGTAACAAGACTCTACATGTAGAGGCATTTCACTTGTACTCAGCCTTAGACGTATGCTGCATGTTCATGTTCACACACACACACACACACACACACACACAAACACACAGACTTTTAGAAAATGCTTTCCAGACAAACATAGTCAGGACTATTGCTTTTTAAAAATATATATTAATGCCAAAAATTGGAGACACTTGTTTTGTACTTCCTGTTGCAGCATTTGAATAAAACTAAAGTTATTAAGGTGTGTGCATGTTATGTGTTTGTCCTTGATGTCAAGCCCCTGTGCTGTCTGTGACCATAATCTATAAAAAGGGGCAATGTTTTACTGCTTGTTTCTGCATGCTTTTTTTGTGATGGATGAAGTGCTTTGGAGAAAAGAAGATGGAGGGAATAAATGTATCAATAAAAATACTGGGACAAACAGCATTTCCTGTCAATAGGTACATTCAAAACTCATTGACCCCCCATTCCCCCATGCAAGGCGGTGGAGAAGCTCAACAGAAAAGGGAATAGGGAAAAAAAAAAAACAGCCACTGAAAATTTGTCTTCCTCTTTTGTCCACATGTAACCACCCCCTACATTAACACTACTTGTGCTGCATTTTCCTTCACATCTGTATTTCTGCTCATTCATCCAATTTTTGAATTTTTCATTTTAACTGCTGCAGCTTTTTTCTTTTTTAAAGCCCACGATTAAATTTGTGTGTAAAATGCAGCAACTGTCTGGTTGTTCAAGAAACATGTCTAACCTTTTCAGAGGGTGAGATGCAAGGTGTGTAATTTGATGTGAAGCGTGGTCACCCCTAACCCGTTGGCCACTCTAAACCTTGTCCTACCACTGAAGGCAGTAGGACAAGGGTTAGAGTGGAGTGGAGCAGCAGCTGGCTGACCTGTCCCTCTGCCGCTGCCTCTAATGGCTGACCTGCCCTGTCTGGACGGCCCTCCTCGCTTTTGTCTACTGTCTGGCTCAGTTCCTCCCAGTTAAACATAGACACTGGCTACCACAGTCCACATTTCCACACAGCAAGCTTTAGGAAAAAAAAAAAAAAAAAGACACACATACACACTGACAGACTTTAGTACACACACACACTTTTCACACTTGGCACACTTTGTCTACGGCACACACAATCTCTCTGTCTCTCGCACATACATCCTTTTCAAAACTCTCCCACACACAGAGCCTCTGTCTGGTCTCTCTCTCTCTCTCTCTCTCTCTCTCTCACACGCACACACACACATACATTTTTAGACAAACTGTGTCAAGTACACATGAAAAAAGTTATAAATTTTTTTATGAACATTGATAAGATCAGACATGTAGGTTTTAACAGTCACGCTATGGTGTAAATCAAAGTCAGAACAAGTGGAAAAGTGGTAAAGAGAAGTGAAGTTCAAATTAAATGACTATAGAAGGGACGAGCAAGTTCATACACTCACCATTAGTATGGCTCCAACTCCGGATGTTGGAAAAAAAAAAAAAGAAAAGAAAGATGATAGAGCAAAGGACTTCCAGGAGAAACCTCACGTCGACAGGCTCAAAAGTTGCTTCTGTAATAGGTTCAGCGGACTCCTCTCTGTGTTTCTCCCCAACACACACACACACACACACACACACACACACACACATGCACACGCATACAGACGCACACTCCTGACACACAGTCTCTCAGCCTGATCTCCCTGCCTCTAGTGGGAATCTAGCCAATACTTTGCGAATACAAGTGCTTTACAAATCTCTCTGTTTCTCTTCCTCACCCTCCCTCCTCTCTCTCTCTCTCTCTCTCTCTTTCTCCCTCTCCCTCTTTCTCTCTGTCCTTCACTCTTTCCTTCCATGCTCCTACATAGATAAACAAGCACACGCTTTCCTACGTGCATTAAATCCTCCAAACACACTTGCGCGCATGCACACACACACACACACACACACACACACACACAGGCGCACACACACACACAAGCCTGGCTACAACACAAAGTTATTGAACTGCTCCACATTTTCTTGCAGGCAGTATATATAAGGCAGTTCATAGACAGCGACACATAGAGTCATGTGTGGAGCGAGGGCTGCTCTGACTGGCTGGAGGCCTGGGAGAAGGGAGGGGTGTGATTGGTCAGAGCTCAGACCATTGAAAGTAGAGGGCTTCTCTATTGAAGGCTGCTGCTATGGGTGGAGCCTCAGTGACATTACTGAGAAAAAAGAGAATTTTGTCTTTTGAGGAGTTTTAATTGCTGTGACTTTATAATATGGAGGACGAAATGTCACAGTTTGTTTATTTGTGTTTATTTTTTTCTAATTCCAACAACAACACAGCAAGTATTCACTTTTGTTGGTTGATTACTTTTCTAAGTGTCTAAGTCTATCTGAAACATGTTGTGTTGTCATTAAATTAAAGTGCCCTCACAGGTATAATGAAACCAATTATGTCTGTGCATGCGTGTATGATGATGATGATGACAGGGCAAGGCCTGCTAAATGCTTTTATTCACACCTTATTATTTCATCGTGACCTGTATAACAGTTGATGCGTGATTCTCTGTAACACACTGCCTTTTCCTTTGTTCTAACAGACAAACAGTCTTCCATTTAGACTGAGAGCTGAAACCTGGGTGGATGTTAGGACCCACTTACTTCTACTCATCCTCACTCACCGACTGTACAATCACAATGAATTAGTGAAATAGGAGACAATTTATGGCATCACCTGGGATGAAATTAATTGTCTGTGCAGTGGAGACAAAGGTCAGGTAAAATTATCACCTTGATATGCAGTCAGTATTCCCATGGTTAGTCTTGTTTGGTGGGAAAGGAGATGTATCAACACTACAGTAGCACCACCGTCATTTATTACATTTGAAAACAAGGGCGCTGTTCTTGACTTGACCAACAGAAAATGAAACTTAGACCCCCATGGTCACTTCCTAAAGGGGTCTTCTATGTCTTGACCACCAGTGGTGAAAACAACACATAGGATGAATTTTGAGTGTTACTGACATTGTTGTGTTCCATAGAATCTGCAAGTTCAGTTGTATATTTTAATGCTGCAGCTGTCTTCACTGTTCCTGTAACGAATCAAATGCAGAGTAGGCAATCTGCTTCCTTGCTGTTTGTATCTCAATGATCATCCGATAAGCGTTTTCATGTCTTAGCCAGGATGGAGATAATTTTCATTCAAATCAAAAGTGTGTGGATGTAGCCTCTGTTTTTTTTTTTCCTCCAACAGGATATTTCACATGTTGCCATGGTTTATTATTTGTGTTCACTCTTACTTCGTCATAAGTGGTTCCTCAGTATATATCGAGATTTGATTAAAACAGATTAAAAGGATGTGACGATAATGCAGCAAAAATTCAGTGTATGTGGGTGTATTTATTTTTTAAACTGTGTGGCTAACGAGATAAAAGATAACACTAAGCTAAACTAAACCTGTCTCTATTGATCTCTTACCTGATTCTGCTGCAGAATGATAACTGTAGAGCTGCTTATGATCAATTTGATTTATTTATAGTTTCTTTTTCTTTTAAAATACTGTATTTATTCATTTTCAGATGTACAAAACAGAACATCAAGGTACATAAAAACACAAACAACATGGGGTATAGTTTCTTTTTCACAGCTGTGGCTGAAATTCTGCCTCTTCCTCCTAACACCTGACACCATGTCCTCACGTTAGCTAATTTCTGCATATCGAAGGCTGCATCTAGGGTAAGGCATCGGCTAATTATCGTGGCGGACCTCTCTCTAGAGCATCTCTTCGTTGTGCTAATGGGATGTCTGTGATTGCATCTCTATCTATGACCTTCTCCATGTGTGCAGATAACCTGGAGGGGATGGAGTGGTGTATATACAGCACTCAGAGTCAGGATGGTGGGGATGGAGGGGTGTTGCTGCAGCTTGTCCTGCAGCTGTGCCTACGATGACAAGTCTGTCCTCAGTCTGCCCTCTGCCAGACTAAACACAACCCAGGGCTTCACCTGTGGGGTCTTCTTGCCTCCCCTTTTGATTTTCATTGGCTTTGGAACTTAGAGAGGAAGAGATGCACTTGTGGGGTCTCAGCAGTACATTTAATTGCATGTTGGTTAATGTAGCAAGGGCTCCCCGTTACAGTCTGATCAGTAGGTTTGCTGCGCACCGATGTGCACTGGCCTGACTGAATTCACTGAACCAGGTTTTTTTGCCCAAAGCATATCTGGTGGAGTCATGCTTAATCTTTCTGGGCCACATGGAAACTAGGTCACTGTGCTGTACTGTCAGTTGTGCCTCTTTGTTGTGTGTGTCTCTGGCATGAAAGTGTAAAATAGTGCTTTTACATAAGGTTGGGATAAGTTCCAGCACACTGTTTTGCTATTGCAGAGATTCTCTCATACTGCAGTACAAATGTACTCCACCAACCCCCTTCAGCCATGTGATGCCACACTGGGTGAGAGTGAGTTAGGAAGAAATAGACAGAAGGGGAGAGGGATGAAATTCTCATCCTTGCTTCAGATCCCTGAGAACGCTTGGGAAGGAAGGATCTTATTATCACAGCAAATTTGCAATGTGCAGAGTAGAGGAGATTAGATGTGTTTTGCCTTTGATGTGTATTTTCTAACCATTGTGCGATGGCAAATTCCATCAAGTGTTGGAGCAAGCCGCGATAAGAGGCATGGGTTATAAATGCTGTGGTATTATAACAGCCATCATTTGAGCAGTAAGATGAAATATTCACAAACTCCTGCTTAATGAAAAACATTTCCTCCCATTTCTGAAATGTCATTCACAACTGTGTTGTGGAAAAGCCACAGCATTAAAATATGGGGTAGTGGATAAATATATGAAATATATATGAAATATGGATTATGCTTTATGTAAAGGGAAGTGTATTGATCTTCAAATGGGGTTTCCCTCTCAATGGTGAGGCCTTTACTATGTTTGTTCTCACAATCCCACAAAATAATGATGTGAAATTTTGATTTGCAGGTGATTACTGAAGTTGAGTTTTCAGGGGAAACGTCC
Source organism: Remorina albescens (assembly GCA_034769265.1). Classification (NCBI taxonomy): domain Eukaryota; kingdom Metazoa; phylum Chordata; class Actinopteri; order Carangiformes; family Echeneidae; genus Remorina; species Remorina albescens. The sequence continues at coordinate 4,352,791 of CM068485.1, forward strand.
TGAAGACGGATCAGATTTCTGAGGTGCTGCTGAACTTTGATGAGACTGCCTTGGTGTATCCTCCTCAACACACGGGTTTAGTGTCAAGACGAGGCTTTCGCTGTAAAAGCAAGTGTGACCTTTGGTTCACTGAACTCACTCTTTTGCCTCCAGTCCACCCTTTTCATGATCCTTCAGTGCTGAGACAGCTGCATCGAATTTATTTAAGGTTCCCTTTCCACGTTTTAGAGATGCTCACTTTTGTATTTTTACTGAAGGTAGTTGTAGCGAAGATTTTTGTTTAGTTTTGTTTCGAACGAACAAACAGCTTGAATGGGATCTGTAAGCCAAGGGTTGCTGTGTGCCACCACAATGCTTCATCTCATTTCGTATGCTAGCAGCTAACACCCGCAAATTGTAATAACTTAAGCAAGAGATATACTATCAGGAGGGAGAAAGAATGAATTGGTTGCCACAGTGCTAACTGATAATTCAGATCTGTCACGTCTCATCCACAGTTGCTAGCTCACACAAAAGACATCAGGAAAAGAGACTAAAATGGTGTTGCTGTTGTTGCTGGAGCTAATAATTACCAAGTTTCAATGCAAAACCTTCTCCATTGCTGACAAAAGCTGGATGTTAGCTATCTATTTTTAGACCAGTGGTAATGGGGCTTCAGTAAACGGTGACCATCCTCATAATCCCAAATGGAAGCTCTAACCGAGCATCAGTACAAGACTTTTTAATTAAATTTGCTGCAGAAAGATTTTACCATCAAAAATGTGTTTTGGCAAATTTAGAAATAAAAACTATAAACAGTTTGGTTCTGGGGAATAAAATTTTCCCTTTTTAGGTCCCCTTACAGGACCACATGACTATATTTTTAGTTAACATGTGAACAAACTCTGATGGTTTTAGCTGGGATAGACTCCAGTACCCCCCACGACCCTCACTGATAAACGGTTGAAGATGAATGAATGATTTCATAAATAACAAATGTAAGTATATTCTACTAATTTCTATTAGAATGCCTAATGTGGGAATAATTATAAGTTAAATGCATTAAAATTTTTAAGTTTTAGTCTCGGCCACATCTCTTTATCCCAAAAAAGCCACTAGTTTTGGGATTTTTTCCCTGGTATTAAGGTAAGTGCCGTTAAGTAAGACATCATTTCTGCTTGAGACTGCTTTTGTTACACTGCTTGCTATCGTGATACATATTGCACAGTCAGGTGTGGCAAGTATGTGAATTAGAGGGGCTGCTGATGAGAAATTAACCAATTCAATGCTTATTAATGTAATTGTTTGTTAGTAAAACAATGGACAAAATGCAACCATTTTGCTTATGACAAAGCAATAACATTATAATGTTTAATGTACAGGTTTCTTGACCATATACGCTGTCATAGTGTAACATTACTTAGCTAATCATAAGGGAACACAAGCTACATGTACAGTGATGTGGCCTTAAGATTACTCATTTCTAATGTCTCAAACAGTCTCAATATACTTAAAATTACTAAATAAAGGTGTATTGTTGCTGTGAATTAGCTTAACTTAAATTTCTTGTGGTATTTGTTTTATTGTTTTGCCGAGCACAGGAAAAGATGCTTTAGAGGTTGGCAAAGCATGACGTTACTTGAAGCTCATGTTGCATTTTCAAAAACTAAATAGAGATAAGCTGGAGAAGAATATCTTTTGTACCATGTTTTTTGGGGGGGTTTGTTTTTGTATGCTTAATTACATGTTCTTGTTTAAAAAATCAAAAGAAGAGTTTTAGGTACTTAAACCTTAAATACTAAGTAATGTAGCTTTTAATTTGAATTCCCTAAAGTTTTCAGAACACATTACTTATTTATTTATTTATTTATTTATTTAGTTAATTTTTTGTGAGAAACTGGCTTCCAATATCTTTTTAAGTTAGCTGGACTTACGGTGGGTTCTAAAAGAAATGTGTGGGTTTGCCCTATTATGAAGTGAAACATGGGGAACTGGGCCAGCAGTAGCACACTGATTGGTTCTTCAGTGTGAAACTGTTTTTCTAAAGCTCTCTGGTTTTTGAGGAAAGCCCTCCACTGAGCCTGTTGGGGGTATTTTTAGACCACAGACACTGAGAAGGGATCTAAGAATCCACACGTTTTATTGCCCTCTCCCCCTTCTTTTTTTACCTTCTCTTCCATTTCTCTTCACTTTTCACTTTTTTGGCCTCAAGAACAGCTTGTCCAATTCTTTTTCAGAAGATTACTTCATATTGATCTCAAAGAATTGATGTGAGGATGAAGCTCAGTGTTTTCTTGGTTGTCTTGTGTAAATAGTGTCTGTATCATTAAAGGCTTTCTGAACTGTGTCATATATGAAGGCTTAATGTTTGAAGACGTAATGTGCTGACAGATGACTGATTCCTCCCAGGTGTTTCCATGTCTGCTTCCATATGGGGCCATATGGAAGCATTGCTCTGTCGTTCTGTTTTCATTTCATTTAGTTTGGAACTATAGCAGGGCTACACATACATTGGCAGGGCCCCCCCGCAGAATAATTCATTTGAGCTTTGATAAGTGATAATGGGCCAAGTAAGGTATAATTCATATGCCCCAGATCCCTTCCACAGTGCCCCACTACCTTGCTGAGTACCTTCCTCTTTCAAGACTCTTGTCTGGTTTAAAAGGGCCCATTTATTATTTAAATCCCTCTATAATTCATCCATTCCCCCCCAATACACCTGCCAATGCTCACTCTTCATCCAGTGCAAACTGGCACAAGGTCTACATCTATGCGTCAGAGAGTGAACCACGCAGATATAGATGGCTCATTCCACCGGAGATGGTTCATTGCTCATTCTTGCAGTTCTCCCTGTGATGTGATGCCGTATGACATATTGAGTCTAATTTTTACCCTAAAGAACCAAACAGCTGTGGCCTATTTTGTTTAGCTGCTGTGCGGGTGATTTCTGCCTCGTAAGACTGTCTTCTTTTTGGTGTGAGAATGTCAGGGGCATTTGATGAGCTGCTGATGAGGAGGACAGAGTGTTGTAGCCCTCAGATTAATCAGATAAATCATTTGAAGCTGTTATGTGTATTTTTATCAAGACATATATGAAACAGTGGTTAATATTCAAACATGTCCAGCTGTTACATCTGACATGATCTAACATAAAGTGCTTTAAAACTTACTTGGTGATGACTTCAATGACCTTGGACCTGATAAAATAAAGGGACCTCAAGCAACTTGAATAGATCCCTTCATTGTATGCAAACATTCCAAGCCTAGCGAGAATGCATGCGCAGCTTGGGGCCAGAAAATGTCAGAGCAGAGCATAGAAGAGAGCATGGATGTCGAAGATCCTCCACCAAATTATTCGGATTATTCGGAATATGCGCTTTCGTTGTCCATTAAGGACCGCGAGGAATACCTCAAAAAATTACATTTAGCTGACGGCGATAGTCTGCCTGACCCAGCTTCATTAAAAGATTGGGTAGACGATGTTAGCAAGTGGCCAGCTATTCATGCTTACCTTATTGACAAACCTAGCCATTACACACGAGAAAGTCTGTGTGCTTACAAGTCGCTTGATGCATATAACTACATTGTGTCTGGGCATGTTCAAAAGTGTGCACTGAAAGCAGAATACCTGCTGAGCCAGCGTCATCCAATTGGATGGAATGTTGATTGACAATGGCTTTGCCCAGTCAGAATCCAGGAAAGTCATAAATTTGGTTATTTTTTTACGAGAAACTTGACAGAATAGCAACCAAAACAGCACAGATCTTTATTGTTTATTGTGTGTTTAGTTAAATTAGACCAACGGAATGGCCCTTAGGCATTTAGCTGTCCTGTTAGAGCTTACTCAAAGTGATGTTCTCCCATAGACTTTGGGAGAGTTGAGTGGTTTTCTGGCCCAAAGCTGCATGCGCATATTTCTGTGACTTTGCACTCGAAGGGGTCTACAATGTGCCTCTCCTCTCTTCTTCCAGACTCTGGGACCTTGATGCTAAATTTACTTTCATTTGAAAAGAAGACTTTGGACTGCTGAGCAATAGTCCAGTCCTTTTTTTCCGTAGCCCAGGAAAGATGCCTGTGATGTTGTCTCTGGTTCAAAAGTGGCTTGACACAAAGAATGTGACAGTTCTCAACTCAACTCAACTCAAGCTTTATTTATAAAGCACCTTTAAGATGACAGCAGTCAATCAAGGTGTTGTACAGAAGAGGAAACAGGATACATACAAGGAGAAGTAAATAGATAATATTAAATAGATAAATCCTTCTGAAGCTCCCCCAATTTCTTGAATGGGCTTCGTTTCATAATCCTCTCAAGGCTGCAGATATGCCTGTTGCTTGTGCACCTTTTTCTACCACGTTTTTTGCTTCACTTTAACTTTCCATTAAGGTGCTTGGATACAGCACTCTGTGAACAGCCAGCTTCTTAACCAATGACCTTTTGTGTCTTACCATCCTGGTGCAGGGTGTCAGTGATTGTCTTCTGTCAAGTCAACAGTGTTCCCTGTGATTGTGTAGCCTCTTGAACCAGATTTAAGAGACCATTTAAATGCTCAGGTAACCTTTGCCCTGAAAAGGGCACACCAAGCAAGTATAAAGGAGAAAAAAGATTTTAGTAACTTTTCATCTTCATAGTCTCAAGATGACCCTAACCCTAACCCATGGGAATGGCAAAAGGGCCATTGAAAAATCGCTTCTTAAAAATCAAAATGGCCGACTTTCTTTTGGACTTGGTTGTTGGTTGGTTGTGACTTGTTGTTCCAAGAGATATTTTTTTGTGTCTAGAGATGATAAATTAGTGTAACGATTCATCTATATCAATCTGGTGTGACAGGCTAAAGTTTCTTAATATTCAAGATGGCGCCCCTGAGCCATTTTGTGACATGCATTTATGTGTAGATAAAATGCCAAAGAGGGTGGGACCTACAGCATGTGTACAAAATTGGGGCTGATAAGACAATGTATATTGGAGTTATAAGCACCTCCTATCACACATAAAAATTGGCGCCAATGCCATGCCCAGCAGGCTGGACGAAAAAGATTTTGATAACTTGTCATCTTCAAGGTTCTGAGATGATACTGAATGAATAAGAAGTCATTTGGAAGTCATTTTTTGATGTGCATTTTTGTAACCCAGACAATATTGAAATATCATGCAGTCCTGACATGCTGTCCAAGTTTAATGAATTTTGGGGTGTATTCAAGTCCCCAAAAAGGCTGTGTTAGGCAGAAGAATAATCTTTACAGATGCCTGTGGCTCTTGCACTGTTGAGTGCTTGCTCCCTAAATATAATAGATTTGATAAACGTATAAATACAAAAGTGTGTATGTGTGTGTGCATATATATATATATGTTCATTTGCAGTGATGGTTTTCTTAAAATTTTTTCCTGTTGCAGATTACTTGTATGTATCCAGGATTTCAAGAGAGGCATTTGCATTAGATGTGTTTGAAAGCCCTGGAAACAGCTTTAGTATTTGTGGTATCGTTTCTTATCTTGAGGTTTTATGAGTTTTGGCTTAAAGTGCTTTATAAAAGTTGTATTTTCATGACCTATAAACAATAATGTCACTGACCAAATGATATACTGATACATGTTGTGAACATAATTTGTGTCGTGCTAATCACCTCAGAAACATTGTCGTACAGGAAACACCCACTGGTATGCAGTAATTTCCTGCACCTCAGTGTATAACTGCCCTAACTTCAATATGCATGCCTGTCCCTTCCTGCAAAGCAAGACTCAGCATGTCAAACCCAGTATCCCAACTAAACAAATAGAGGTAACACCTCTATTTGAAGAAGCCTCACATATGCCCTGGCATTCCACCTCTATTGGTAATGTGCATTGATAAGGCTCTGTTTTTCTGTTTTCACAGATACAATCAATAAAAATAATCAAAACAGTACTGTTCTGATTCAGGATAGGGCTTCAGCTTGTGTTTGAATTGTTTCATTATCAGTGTGCAAGTTACTTTAAAAAAGTAATTAGTTACAGCTACTAGTTACTTCTCCCCAAAACGAACTAAAGTAGTTACTCAGTTACAAATGATAAAAGTAACTATTGCGTTACTTTCAAGTAAATTTTTAAATGCCCAAATGTGTGAATGTGGAGCCCACCTCCACCCCTCTTTAACAGAACTTAAAATACATGTGCATGTTCAATTATAAGATGTTTGAGTAAGTTTGAATTACTTGACACCGACGTGGAGAGGCACTTTTGTCCAGGGCACAATGTCCATTTCACAATTCCGTTCATTCCTTTTAATTTCTTGGAGGGAAAAGTAATGGCTATACCTTTGTAAACAACACCCACCTACCTCTACCTCAGCCTATCGTCATCATTTTTTTTTGTGCCCACTAACCAAGGAAGAACAGTAAAAAAGTCTCTGCTTCTCGGCTTAGAGATCTAGTAGGTCTGATGAAAAGAACTGCTTCAATTATATTAATGCGCCACATTTTTTGGCAGTAACGGTAACGGCATTATAAAGATGGGAAGAGTAATCAATTAGATCACTCATTACTGAAAAATGTAACGCCAACAGTAACGCTGTTATTCCCATCACTGTTGATTATTGTCTTAAAAACTCAACATTATGATCCTTGCAGGTTCCTCGAATACTATATCTAGAAGAAAGTGGCCTGAGTTTTCTAGTTTCGTTCTTCCTGATGTTGCTGTCCTTCAGTTTAGTTGGTCTTCCATCTGTCTTTCCTTCTTGGTCTTTTAGCCCTGACCCTGCCTCTCATTCGTTGACTCTGAATCACTGAATTAGGATGTAGACTTTTTGACTGACTCTCTAAATTTGACTGACTGACACCCCCTCTCCAACACATATTCTCTGATTCTCTGTCTCTCAGTCTCTGACTCTTTGAATCTGATTCCCTTTCCATGTCCATGTCTGCCAGGCTCAGTTCCCACCACATTTATGAAGTTAATCAATGCGGATGTGTGTCAACTATCGTTTCTTCATTTTCTTAAATCCCCAAGCTCTGATATCATTTGGGATCATATTTCATTGACACAATAAGGATATATTATTCATTTATATATTTGAAAAACCGCAAAGACATTACCACATATATTTGATATCATCTATAGTGACTCCAATATCATTAAATTGTTCCAGTGGCGTTTTTACCAACTTCAACCATTTTGATTAATTATTTCTGAAAACTTTTAATTTTTTAAGACAAAATTTTCTATAACATTGGTTATAAAATTTGAAAATTCATTACTTTTCTTGCTTATATGTCCTGGTTATTTTAATAGTTTTGGTTGTGTTCATGTCTGGAGATGAGTTTAAGACCAATACTACCCTAATGTATTCTCATACAAACATGAACCACTGGTCATACATGACCAAGGGGATGTTTGAGTTTATTGAATAATTAATGGTTTATTTCATTGTTTGTAAATTCATTTTTCATTTGTAGGCATTACTTCTTCAAAATTCCTGCTGTCTGCCAACAGCTCAATCAACTAAATGCTTAGTCTGCAACTTCTGGTTCTAAGGGTCTCTCAATTAAACAATAATGAAAGACAATATTGGTAGGTGATGCCATGAAATAGCATTGGATCATGGGATTCGTTGTAGCTAGCTTCTCCTAGCTTTGTTCTTTCAATCCATAAGAAAACAGTTTCACATTTAAAGTCAGTGATTGTTACTTGTGTGTGTGATGGTATTCAAAGGACACCTTGGAACGGCTGAAAGCTAATTTGTCTAACCCTGTTTGTTTCTTGAACTTGATAATACATTTTCATTTGCTTGAATTTGGGCATTCAGTAAAAATGGCAGTATGTAGCAGAAGGATCTGATCATGTCTCAACCTGGATGTCATTGTTAAATGAAACCTGCACACCAGGCTGCAGATCCTCTTGGAAGTTTGAGGTAAGACAGAGCTGGTCTTTTACCTCTTTGTCTTCATACCAGAACCAGCACTACTGGCCTTTTGCAGTGTCCCTGCCTCCCTGATTAAAAGTCTCCTCAGGGCATAATGACAGAATTGTGTTCTTGTCAGTTCCTGCTGCTTGCAGTGGGCTAATAGTCATGTTAGCCCACGCAGTGTGTCATTAGCTCTCCACCCGTAGCCCAATGAGCGGTAAGTCTGTCATTTCAGGGCTAAATCATAGGGCAGGAAGGCCGGAAATCACAGCAGCAGCGATGCTCTGAAGCTTCAATGTTTACGCCCACCCTTCCTACCACACTTAATATGCACCAACTTACACATGCCACATTAACACGGAGGAATTACTGTCTGTAGCATGGGCTGGAGGAAACAAATGGAAGTCAGACACTTTGATGGATCATTGATACGCAGATCATTCCATCAGAGTCATAATTTGAGACACATTTCTCATTTCTGACTGTGATTGGATGATTCATAATTATCACTCAGATGATTAGCAGGCTTGCATAGCATCTATCAGAGCTCAGGCTAATCTGCTTTGATTATTAGCCTTTAAGCCTTCCTTCCAGGCTGGGTTTGTCAACTACAGAGTAATGAGAAATTACACTCTCCTCATATTTGTATTAATCTATCTGCACTAACTTGTCATACTGATAATTACATCGCTATGTTTCAGATCACCAACTCAAGAATGTATCCATAGGTTTCTTCTTAGGCCTGCAAATACAAACATCCCTTCACCCTCCTGTAAGATGTGTTAGTGTATTACACTTCTCTTACTGGCTGATGTGGATCCAACCCTCATAAAACCTCAATCTAATATATCTGCTCCTAGTTTTGAACCAACAAAACTATCTAGTGAAATTCACAAGTGATACATGCGGACACAGTGAGAAGACAACCACTACAAGTGGGCATCTTCCCTGAAACTGGGTTATATTAATTTCAGGTTCAGGCTACACTTAGCACCCTCAGGTAAGATTTTCCTTAATGATTTGCTTTGAAAATCACCACATTTAAAATGTTCCTTAAAAGTATTTAAGGTTTTTTCCTTCAATGCTTTTTCCTTCCTTTCCAATTCTTTACTTAAAGAATGACTTTGACTGTTGCACATAAGACCTTTGCAACCCAAGTATGCAAAAAAAAAAAAAAAAAACGAAACTCAAACATACCTCTGACTTTATCTTAACTGGCCGATAACTGAAATATACACTAAAATAAACACATCTTAAGTATGTTCCATGATCAGGAAACTGATTTTACATTATCTTTGATCTGCAGTTATTCTCTGATTTTCCTACTATCAACCTCTACTTTTTACAACACTTGATGATGATGCTCCATGGTTTTATGTCACTAGTCGAAAGCAGTGGAGGTGTTCATGTCCACAGATTAGCTTATTGACCATCTGATGGATATTGTGGTGAAGTTCCCATCACAAACAGAGGAGGATGAGATGACTTCTTTCATTTTACTGATTTCCCACAAGTAATTACAGGAAATTTGTTAATGGCACCATGGAAACTTTCTCCATGGAAATGATAGAATTTTACTGCTGTAAAATGTCTATTATTGCTGCAAACCTTTTCTTTAACTAAAAACACTTCCAAGAGGGTCTGTGCAACAGCCTAAAGTAGGTCCTTTAGCTAAGGAGAACTTAAACCTTAACTTCCAAACTTAGGTAGAAAACATTCGGTGTTTTGCACAACTAGCCCCAGGTGTTCTGTTTTTGACCTCACCTAACATGGCTTGATCTGTCTTTGGTACTCTTTGGGTAATCCTAATGGCAGCAACATTTAATTTCAAGTACTGCTGTTTATTATTTTAACACCAAAAGGACTTTTGCATGAAAACCAGTAGCCTGTATGAAGCACCTCTTACATGTATGCATGCCATGTCAGAGTCATTTCACCCTGGTTCTCTGCACAATAAAAATTCCTGCTCATTTTTACAGCTTATTGGTCACAGTGGGCTTTTAATACCAGCCACAACTCCCCCTGCGGCAGGAACTTCATGGAAAATAAGCTGAACATGATATATTTAACAAAATTTCAGGCCTGTGGCTCCATAAGCAGATAAGAAGTGGATCAGTTTTTGATCCACGTGAGCCAGATCTTAGCAAAGCTGTGGGTCGATTCTTGAGTCAGTGGGGACGAGTTAATTATGAGTGAGTGTGACCGTGTTATACAATACATGCGCATATTCCACTTGATGCCATGACCTTTCTCTGCAGAGATTTTGCCCTTTAATGAGGCATGTTCTGTAAGTGAAGGGGCACAATGTGAATAACGCTGCTATTTGCACAGCACAACAGCCTGTGCTGAGCAGAGAGCTAACTGGAGCAGGAGAATGGCGCTCTTCGGCAAGGTTCACGGCTGTTATTCCTACAGGCCATGAGCGTGAAAGGAGCTAATGCCATCTGACAGTTCTGGAGCAAGAAGAGGAGGGCTGGACAGAGAAGGAGGATAGAGAAGAGAGTGGGGGCTTGGGGGGGTTAAGAGATGGAGTGAGATTGAGAGGGGTTGGGGGTGGGAGTGAATGGCTTGGTGGTGGATGAGAGAGAAATAGGGGATGAGCTAGATATGGACAAAGCAAGGATGAGGCATATGAGAGGGGAAGGGCTAAAAAGGCTATACTGTAGAGACCTCTATTGTTTCCTGATGTAGAAAATTGCCTCTGAGAGCCGTCGCTTTTTATCACTGTGACACATTAAAAGTCACAGAAGTACGCAGATGAAGCTCAGACCTGAAAGCAGGACGGTTGGCCATCTCTCAGACTTGGATTTTCTATCAAATACTTATCAGAGTGCTCCCCCTGCATGTTCACATGGTGGAGCTTATTCAGTTGCAGCTGCCAGTTTGAAAATGTGCCTTTGAGGGAATGCCAGAAAGGCTCCTAAAGCATATCGCGCATGCACACACACACACACCAGTGTGTAACCAGTCCGCTGTCTTTCCAAAATTAGAGGGAACAATGTTCCGGCTGGCCATGCTGGTTTAGAAGGACCTCTGCGTTGTCTCTGAATTGTAAAAATTTGTTGCACTAGTTAAATCCTGACATAGGGAGACAACAGATAGAAGGAGTAGTGGCAGTGCAACAGATAGGTGGTTGACAGAGAGAGGGCCTGGGAAGCTGATAGGGGATCCCACTAATTTGACAGGCTCCAGTCTCACTCAGGCTTCAGCAGCAGTTGTTTTGAAGGAGCTGTTTGCAGAGACCTTGCTGCCAACCTAACCTGTCATTAGCAGAACGGCATAGAGACACAGAATTGTTGCGTCTGGTTCTCTCAGCCTCTTTGAGTAGCACTTTGAGATGCAACATTCACGTCCAATTGTAGCTTAATGAATGCATAATTTTAGTTATGCATTTTTCAGTTCATTCCAGCCAAATATATGGAGATATAATTATATCATTGTACTTTATGCTTCAGATGTTTTTTATAATATAGAATTGTTTTTGTATTTTATTTGATAAAATTATAAAATAGTATTGCATTTTATTTTTCATGTGTTTTTTTGATAATATAAATTTATAGTATTGGAATTTATTTTCTGGTGCATTTCACAATATAAAACTATTAAGACTAAACAATTTGCAGACAAGCTTATATTGTGGCATATAAAGAAACTGCGATACAAGCCAGTGGGAGTCGAAGTTTAGTTTCTTTAGAAAAAAATAATAATGGTTGTCACATTTTTTACCTCAATTGGAAAAATTACAGCTCCTGCAATTTGGAAAATTCAATTGGCCATTTTCTGATTTTGATAATAAATAGATTTTCTAACTCTAATAATAATGTTTTATTTTTGATAAATTGATAAATAGGTAAATATATCAGAAAATAATAATTGATCAGAAAAAAATATATCTGCTGAGAAACTTTGCAATATTTGAGATTATCAAATGTCAGCCCCAAGCATCATGAAAACAAAACTGAAGGGATTGAAAGGAAGGCAAAAGTTGAAGAAGGGATTATATATAAAAACTGTAAACATTTTTTACATTATTTTATGTCAGATTTTATATGATTTGTATGATTGAAATTCTATTTAAAAATGAACAGGATGCTTTGATGTGTTTTCATTTACCAGTTTAAACTGATAGTTTAAGTCCTTTGATATTTTTTATGTCTAGGTTTATAAATTCAAGCACAACTACTGTAATTTACTAATGTGTTCACATTTGATTCAGATGAGAATCAGATGCTTCCTCTGATGTATTCCAACATATTGGTAATTAATTTTTACACTGTTCAACAAACTGCAGCTAGTGGCACTGAATTTTCGACTCCAGTCTTTACTCAGAAAGCTACTGATATAATTTTCCCATTCTAACATGGATGTATGATGTTTTGGAACAAAACCCATGCTTTTGATAGCTGGATCCAGACCCGTGCTTTGATCCAGAATAGTTAGCCACAGCCTGGAGGAATAACCACCTCTGCTAACAGAAAGCAAACAACATCAAAGGTGGTGTTGGTTGTTTGGCAGCAGATAAGACGATTAGGAGCTGGAGCCCCCTCAGCACCCTCCGTTATTAAAGCTGCTGGCCCACATCTATAGATTATGACGGCTGCTATACTGCCTCTCAGGCCGCTTGCTGCCCCACTTTGATCATATCGCTGGTATTTCTGAGTGAACAAGTCAGCTCATACTTTGGCTCTTTGTCTGCTGCCTGAGAGCTTACAGCATCTCTCCGTTTGTATGATACTTCCCTCTGCTGGGGATTTGTGTTACTAGCACGTTGCAGCCATGATAGAAAAACCCCATAAAGCTAACACTGTTTGTTATTGACATCAAAAGTTTTTTGTCAGTTCTATCTGGAGGCTGAGGCGATAATAGGTAATTTTAGGTAATCTGTCGTCCACTGGACCACCGGGATTAGACTTCTGCTGTATTGATACACAGTAAAATACTGTATTTGTTGCATTCTAGTTTCAACAAACTCTGATTTTTCAGTATCCATTCAACCCAATAGTATTCGTTTATAATAGCATAGTTAATAAATATCAGATGTTCTCTTTGAGCTTCAGATACTTTTTGTATTATATATAGTTCATGGTCTTGTTGAAACGTAAATAAAAGAATTGCGGGCAGCACAGCGGCATAGTGGTTAGCACTGTTGCCTCACAACAAGAAGATCGTGGGTGCGGTTCCTGGGCCTGGGGCCTTTCTGTGTGGAGTTTTGATGTTCTCCCCGTGCCTGTGTGGGTTTCCTCTGGGTACTCCGATTTCCTCCCACCATCCAAAGACATCATGTTTAGGTTAATTGGTGACTCTAAAATGTCCGTAGGTCTGAGTATGAGTGTGATTGGTTGTTTGTCTCTGTCTGTCTCTGTGTGTTGGTCCTGTGATGGACTGGTGACCTGTCCAGGATGTACCCTCGCCCAGTTAAAGCTAAGATTGGCTCCAGCACCCCCCCACCTTGGACTGGAAATTGATAAGCAGCACTTCTGCTGTGTAATACATAAGCTTTATCCTGACTAGTCCAGTGCATAGTACATGATGGCTCAGGAACTGTTACTGCTCTGTTCGCTGTGTTTACTGTTGGGAAATGCTTGAAGCTCATTGTGAAAAACAGTAAGGCAGGGGAGGTCCGTCCTCTTGTTCTCAGTCTTGTGACAAAGGCATGGGTTCACCTCTGACCTCCGCTGACCGACTGTTTTCACAGTCTTTACAATCCAACTGAACTCAAGTTATAGTTTCTCCAATTTTTAAAATATGATGAAACTAAATTTGTTCCAAGAAATAGTTGTAGCATTATCAACATTCAAGACGACCAAGAAAAACTGAGCAAAAAAATAAGATGGGCCAGAGAAAAATTTTGAGAATCAAACTAGAATAATTATTTGAATTTACTTGGCTGTATGTCAGGGTGCTTTTACTACTTCTGGTGGACAACTAGGCAAAATTAATCCCTGATGATGAATATTTGTTGCTGCTGCAACTGACTCTGGTTTATTATTATTATTATTATTTATTATATATTTAGCATCCACATGTGTGGCAGTGCTAAAGATACATTTTGCTACACAAAGTGCAACACCAACAAGATGTGTTTTTAGTTTTGAGTGAAAGGAGTTCTTGGAGATCCATCAGTCACAGTCAAAGAGGCACACTGGAGACAGTAGTCTGCTGTAGTTAAGGAAGCTAGAGCACTTAATCACAGAGTAACTGGTGGGCAGAGGCTAAGTGGCTAGATGGGTGGATGAATGGATGAGTGAGTAGGTGCGGGCTTCAAAAATGAGTGCATAGATGAATGGATGGGTAGGTCGGTGGGTGGGTGGATTGGATGGACAAGTGGATAGAGAGAATGACTCTAGCAGGACGCTGAAGTGACATATTGATTTTATTATGATTTTATTAGGAAATTTTTCTCATGTTTTTAGTCACTTTTGCATTTTCCTTTTGCCATCAGTCACGTCAACACATCAAAATGAGGGATGCATTAGGAGTGAAAGAGATATGTTTCTGTAACAGAAAAAATATAAAATGTTTATTTTCCACCTCTTATAACCCAGACCAAAGGCCTGTATAATGAAGGAGGATTTCAGCTTAGCAAGGTAACTTTAGGGTTAACCCTGAGTTTTCAGTATCACGATGGTGGTTTACTTTCTATAGGGGTATGTTGCCTTGGTAACTCATGCTGAACGCCTTACCTGCCCCGGAGCAGGTTTAGTTCTAGGAGGATAAGGATAAGAGCTCAGCAGGCATTTTAGACCGCCTACTAACCTATGAAAAAGGCCTGCCCATTACCAGACCAGCCCATGATGTGGGGGATAGAATTGTGAGAAGACCTTAGAAGAGTGAGAGAAAAGTTTGAGACTGAATGAACCCGTTTGATTTTCAAAAACAGGCCCCAGGTGTCCCATGCATCGGGATCATCAGGCTGTACCTAGCCTCTGCACCCTGTATCCCATACCATGTGCTGATTTTTGAACATGGATAGATCCTGAATGAGCTTCTTATCTATGTACTGCCGGACATACTGGAGTGGGCTCAAAACACAGATATGGTGTATTCATACACTAGTGCAAAACAGGTGTGAACCTCAGGAGATAGACAAAACTCCCAATTAATGTAGTGAAATGCTAAACACACACAAACTTGAATTTCCACTATTGGGAATTGTTTTTTTTTCTGCATCTCATTTGTTTGTTGTTCCTCAAGTGCTGCATTTCAATTCCTGTGAAATTTTTAACCAAATCAATGTCACTCTTTCCCATGGTTATCTACCACTCATCTATGAGGGTCATGGGGTTGCTGGAGCCAAACCCAGCCAACTTTCTGGGCAAGGGCTGGGTACACCCTGGACAGGTTGCCAGTCTATTGCAGGGCCAACATATAGAGACATATGAAAACAAAAAAAACATTCACACTCGGACCTACAGGCAATTTAGAGTCACTGATCTACCTAGACATTCATGTGTGTGGACTGTGGGAGGAAACCCTGGTACTAGGAGGCAGCCAATGCATGCGTGGGGAGAACATGCAAACTCCACACAGCAGGACCCCAGGCCCCCAGGAATCGAACCCATGATCTTCTTGCTGTTAAGCAACAGCGCTAACCACTATGCCACCATGCTGCACACAAATAAAACAAATCAATTTCAAACGCATTTGCAGTCTGTGTAAGTATTAATTGTTTTGCATTGAATTGCAGCATGGCAGCATAGTGGTTAGCACTGTTGCCCCACATAAATCCCTGGTTTATGGTCCTGCGTTAAATCAACGCCGTACCTACGCCGTTGGCGTGACGCCGTGTTGAACTCTTCAACCTTCTCCGTCACTCCATTTCGTCGCAGTGCAATTCACAGCCACAGTGGTAAGGGGCTGCGCTCCTTTCCTGAATGGTTATCGTCGTCTCTATTTGATTCTTTGTTTAGCTTCCGGCTTGAGGAGTTGTAAAGGTGCTCATATTTTCTGACTTCCTCAATGGGTCGCTCCTCGACTTGATCCATGCTCCATCCGTGTACAACAACAAGATGTTTAAAAATGGCGGGGATGGCACAATCTGGAAATACGGAACGGGAAATGTGTTGCTACCAAGCAAACCAATCACAGCCCTCTCAGTCTGTGCTGGGTCTGCGTCGCCTTGATGTGTAGTTAAATTTTTTGGGAGGTGCACGTCAGGCTACGCCGGGGGCTACTGTGAGCCTCCCTACCCTACGACGTAGGTACGGCGTTGATTTAACGCAGGACCATAAACCAGGCTTTAAGAAGGCTGTGGATTCAGTTCCCAGGCCTGGGGCTTTTTTGTGCAGAGTTTGCATGTTCTCCCCGTGCCTGCATGGGTTTCCTCCCACCGTCCAAAGACGTCATGTTTGGGTTAATTGGTGACTCTAAATTGTCCATAGGTCTGAGTGTGAGTGTGAGTTGTTGTTTGTCTCTGTCTGTCTCTGTGTGTTGGCCCTGTGATGGACTGGCGACCTGTCCAGGGGGTTTCCCACCCTTGCCCTATGTGATTTGAGATTGGGTCCAGCAGCCCCTGCGACCTGGAAATGGAAAAGCAATAGAAAATGAATGAATGAAAAGAACCCTATATTCTGATTTTGGTACACAAAGCCTGTGGCACACGTCATCATGTGGCTCTCCGTTATTGTTGACCTTAACTGGCTCATCTTCCTCTTCTGGAGTCTTCTCCTCCTCTGAGCTATCACTTCCACTTCCCTCATTGTCCTTGTGTTCTTCTTCTGGACTCTCATCAGCTGAAAGCTCTATGTTTCTCAATGACTCCATTTAGAATCTTCTCAGCCTCTGTTATAGAAAAGTCAGCTACAAAAAAAAAAAAAAAATTGTGCCAAGGGCAAGCACAAAGTCTTGATGTCCACTACAGTGTAGATTCATAAATTAGTTTTTCTTATGAAAATAAATAAGCTCTGCAAGATGGCACAGGAGACATTAGCCATGTGGGGTAGGGACTGGCTGTGTAACTTGATAAGGAGATGGTGACTTTAGCTTAGTATTAAGACTAGAGGCAGAGGAAAACTGCCGCTTGTCTAAACTGTTGGCAGAGCAACATTTGTACGGCTTCGGAACATTCATCCCCCACAATCATCTAAATTCTAGGTGTTAAAAACTGAATTAGCATATATCCTAAATTATAGCATTATTTCCTACATAGAAATATAAATGGGGCATGACTGTGATGTTGTCACCATGAGCGCCCTATCAAGTTAAGCCAGCCTTGTCCAACAAAACTCTTTTCACACGGTCACTAAATAAAAAGATTTTTTTGTGCGTCAGCAACAAGAGATTTTATTGATGTTACTCTCTCCTGCTTGTGCTATATGATAGAATTCACGCAGAAAAGTCCTTTATCATACAGAATTAGAAAAGCAGAGTACGCTGATAATTCTTCCCTGTAAGACAAATTAAAAGGCTGATGAATGACTATTGTGTGAGTGACTGTTTTTAGTGGTCATTAAGTCCAAGATGGTGGTCAGGTCACTTCAGTTTTATATGCCCTTTGGAAGTTCAGGCAGAGAACAGCTGCATTGATCTGCTGGTCATCAGGGCTCCAAAAAGCAAATGCATCTTGGGAATGTGAGATGGATCATTGTAAATCTAATCTGTAGGTTTGGACACAGCCTGAAAAACTGAGGTCAGCACCTGCACAGCTGCAATCACCTCCAGGCAACCAGAAAACTCATGGAGTCAGGATATATTTGCTGACACTTCAGATTTTGAATTATCTCAAAAATGGAAGTAGCCGTTTAATTCATCAGTTCACAATGTTTTTGCAGTTTTGAATCCTTAAAAGAAATTCTTCTCAACTTTTACACTTTGTCAAAGGTCATGGCCTCAGTTTGGACATAAGGTTTGAACAGTTTTAGTTTGAAGGATATATAGTGGCCTCAACAGTTAAAAATAAAGATAGAAACAATAAAACCCAAGTCAATTGTTTTTTAGTTTTATCTCTTTTGTCACTCATCTTGTGACTGTTCAGGTCACTGAATTAATCAATATGTTTACTGACCAAGAGGTTGTCAGTGACTATTTTGATAATTGATTACTAATCACCCTACATCATTTATCAGTTGGCACATACAAACACATACAACACACATCTTCAAACCAGATTATAAATGTATTTTAATGAAATCATTACATCTTATTGTGAAGGCTACAAGTAAAAATAATTAAAATAAACATATTGAAATTGAGTAATAAAATAAAGGATATTGGAATATGAAATGAGAAACAAACTATGCAAGAGTATTGACCTATGCTGTTATTTAACAGGAAATGAGATGCTTTGACAAGTGAAAGAAATATTATAAAAACAAAATTCATCTTTTAGAGCAAGGAGAAAATTCTTGGAGGTGGTCTCACTAGCCTTTGGGCAGGGTGAGGCAGCACAGACTGACATGCCAAAGTAGGAAGGAAAAGCTTAGTGAGAACCTCAATGTATGAGATCAGGATGCCATTATTTGCAATTTTGATTTAAACAAAAGGTCAGTACTCCTTGAAAATATTATTGATTTCATATGAATCTCTGTAGTAGTTATATAATGGATATTTAGTTCAGGCAGAAGGAAAATGTTTTCATCTAATAAGGAATGTGGAGGTTCCTTATTGTTCCTTATGCTGCAACCTTAATGTTAATCCAAATGTACATATGGATGTGTACAAATTTAGAAAAGAAGAGGAGCAGTGTGACCTATGGTCTGTTTTAGCTCTTTGTCTGAATGGTGGAGAGGTTTGTGACAGTCTGTAGAGGGGGGAGGGGAGGTCAAACAAAAGAAATGCCCTTTGTTACACAATGTTTAGGCAAATGCAGCAAACAAGTCCCAAAGCAAGCTCATTTGGGCCGACATTGAATCAGATTAACATTTCACTTTACAGGTCCAGCTTTTTGGCTTTTGACATGTGAACAGGAAAGCCCAGCGCACAGTGACCAATGTACTGTGTCAGAAATTCTCACGCTGCCTGAGTCTGATTTAAAAGAGATGTTCACTGTAAATCCATGTTTCATGGCTAAGGGATTCAAAGACAGCATGCCTTTAAAGTTGTCTACTTTACATGAGTTTACATTTTGTCTGTTTAATCTGTGTTTGTCTATGCCAGGAGTGATCTCTAATTCAGAAACAGGAAACCCGAAGGTCACTTATTAAACAAAAGTAAGTTTAACCAGAGCTGGACTATTCAGATTAAAGTCAGTATCATGTCTTAAAAAAAAATCTTTATTGCTGTAATCTTAAACATGCCAAAATGTTAACAAAAAGGCTAAGTACACAATTTAAAACACCCACAAACTGAATAGAGTACATCGATAAGAATTGTGGCAAATATTAAGAATCAGAGAAAACATTTACAGTTTCAAGATTTGAGAGGTCCCATACTAAATCCTTAAGATCTGGCTCAGCTTTGTTTCCACAGAAAAAAATGGTGATGCTAGAAGTTTGTAATCCACTGCATGAAGGTTAATTTACTTGAATACACATAATATGTGACAAGACATGACATTTGGACTTGTTTTTATGTTTCTGGGACCAATGTACAGCAGCTGGATAAGACAATCATCTTACTTGACGCTTAGATCAGGTAAAATGACATGATGAGAAATTTGAAAATACATATATGACTTTGTTTAAAACTATGGCTTTTAATTTGGCATCAAAGAACGGCGCTATCTGGATATGCAAATAGGGGCTCCCAGAACAAACATTAAGAAGTGGGACAAAAATGTGAATGTGTGTCTGTGTCTGAATCTAAAATTAGTCCTGTAATGAAATGTTCAAGTCAAACATATAAGTATTGAGCATTATCTAAGGTATGTGTAATTATATGGGATGTGTTGTGTGAAGTAGTGTTGACATTGAAGCACCATGAGTTTCCAGTTGTTGCGCTACCTCCTCAGGTGGCACCCGAGGAGGTGCCTCATGATTGCAGATAACCAGCAGAGTCCCAGCACTGTCCTGACTCAAGGTTATAATCAACATGTCTGATTATGCTGTTCATGTTTGCCGCATGGGAGGAAAGGTGCTAAGGTCAAGGGTGACAGTGCCAGTGGTAATAGTGAATAAAAAGAATTTATGTTGTAAAGTTTCACATCATCTTGATAATCTGTGTATACAATAAAGGTTTAGATTAATTTATTTTCCATTTCTCTCCTCTTGTAATTCTTTGTATACTGTGAATATTCTGCTTGCGTAGATTTGTTTAGCTACAGCACCGTGGCCAGAACTTTTTTATATACCGTCTTTGACACAGTGACATATGGTGGCAGACTCTTATAGTGTTATTATTTTGGGGTGTTACTCCCCCTGATCACACCAACAGGTTACACATGTCCTTATATTTATTACCTCCTTACCAACTTGGCTGGTGCGACAGCTAAGCTGCTGTCTCTCCTGAGCTCAGCAGCATGTCTCACTTCTCCCTCCGCCTGTATGCATTAACATGAGCCATCCTTCTGTTTTGCATTTGAATGGGAAAAGCTTCTTATACATGATTTAGTGTGGTCAGGTCATTAGCATTCACATGGGGGGTTGGGCCCTAGGGGTGTGTGGGGGGTGCTGCTGCTGAGAGTGAACAAGAGATATTAGGGTGGAGCTGAAAGAAGGGTGGGCTGAGAGACTGGCTGGAGGATCAGGAATGGCCTGACCACTATAGTGGGAAGTTATGATCAGGTAGAGAGGAAGCTACTGGACACCAGGCACCAGGTTGAGGCTGAAGGTTGAGTTAAGGGTGTGGCACACTGGTAAAACACTGGACGCTTCTCACTATGTTCCCCTAGCCAGGCCACTGGAGGGGATGAAGGAAGAGAACACACTGGATGGTAAGGCATCTCTGCAGCTCTCATGGGTGTAAGACTGATTACCTTGGGAACAAAATATGGATTAAATCATGGCAAACAGCACACATGCCAGGAACTTTGAAATTCAGCTTGTCTGCCATGTGACTTGGCCCTGGATGCCCGTTCAAGTCAAAGGTGCAAATGAGTGGGAAAAACAATTTAGACAGCTTTATTAAGCTTGTATTCATAGAGGCAGGGCTGTGACTCTTTTCGACAATATGGTTTCTGAGAAACATTTGTTACTGCATTTAGAGATAAAATGACCCACAGTTTATTAATGTTGAATGTCCAAACACATATAGCTGATGAACAAACTAAATCTAGATTGAAATCAAGAAGTGCCTGATCAAAGAATCAGCTACAGTACAAATTGCTTGCTTCAGTACTACTGTATGTGTTACTAAGATATTTTGGTCAAAATAACTGGGGGTTAATATATGATGAAGTAATTCATGTTTCTTTTGTAATCACTTAATATTCATTTTAGTTTGAAGATACGGTTATTTCTTTATTAAGTGAATGATCAATTACGGCCTCATAAAAACAGTGTAAACTTTCTTACACTGTTAAGTGATATGAATCTCAAAGGATTATGTTTAGATTATAAACTTTTTGGGATTGAAAAACTTTGATTTACAGGAGGAAAATTGACAATAAACAAAAAATAAAAATGCTAAAATTTTCACAGAACTCAAATGTGGAACACGCACTTTCATGGGAAACACCAATTTCCTGTGTTAAAAGGTTGACCATCATCTGCTAAAATAAGTAACACAAATCTTTTCTATGTATGTTTGATGAACAGCATCACCTGTTTGACTCTACCTAACCCTATTGCAGATAAGATATCAAATTTGGTATAAAAGGAAACGTACTGAGCAAAGCACTTTAAATTTTCATCGGTTGGTGAAAAATTGCAAGTGTCCATGTTTAACAACTGGATTGCATACATGTTTAGCTCAAAATGTGATATCAGATTAAATGCAGTATTATCCAGATTAAGATGAATGAAAAAAAAGACAGTATAACTCTTGGTGTTCATTTTATGAGTCTCTCCATTTGTAATCATGCAGGCTATGACAATACATTTAACCTTTTTCCTACTCCACTAGGTGCTTCAACTAGTTAATTTCAGTGTGTTTTGTAAGATTGAAACTGTGTTTATGCTTGTGTATGGACTTTAGTGTTCATCAGAAATGCCACAGGCATATTTGAAGGGAGGGGATGCTAATTTTGTTGAGGGCAAGAGAGGGGGTTGGTGGATGGTAGTATTGTTGAAGGGCAGCGAAAATAGGACTATCGGTTCCACTCAGATAACCCCTAGCTGTCATTGGACCTCAAGCCAAGCTATGACCCCAAGGCTTGAACTCTGCGATCATGTGACCAGGCAGTAAAGTGACCAGTGGTGTTACCCAGCTCTGCCTATGGTCAGAGAGGGGCAGGCTGTCGAGGAAATAGGTTGCTGGGAGAGAGAAAGAGAAAAGAATCATGAGATAGCCAGGCCCAGTGGCTTTTCTTTAGCTGGGTCCATGCTTGAATGGGGTTGAGGCAGATTGGGAGAAGCATGAAATGGATACATGGGAAGGTAAGGAAGGCTATTGCTTCCTTTTATTGTGCCATATTTAAGCCTGCCAGACTCATGTGAATGAAAGGGAAGTTGAATGTGATAAAGCACTAAGTTAGTTTTTCTATTTGCTATGTTTGATTCTGTGCTAGATTATTATGTTGCTAATTGGTCTAGCAGCTTCATATTTAGCCAGTTTTCTACAAAAGGAGACTCATTATTCTGTGTTAAAATTACTATTGAGGAAAAATGACATATACTGAGAGGCTGACTGACTCCAGATACATACTGCCCTGTGTATACATACTGCTCTCTGCAGTATGTATCTGGGTGAATCAAATGTAGCATATATTCTGAGTGAATGGATACTACATTTGATGGGATTAGCCCTTTACACTTAGCAAGGATAATGATTTCCTGGTCAGACTTTGTGATAAATATTACAGCTTTTCAGTGTACCTTGTAATCGATGCCTTCAAGTGCTTTGTTTTTGTTGGTGTACCTCAGTGTGCTGTGACAAACTGCACAACGTGCCACCGTACTTATTGATCTCTGCTGTGTGGTTAGAGGCTTACAGTCAGTCCATGGTGTTGACATCATGGAAGAACGCTCTGCTGCCCACAACTGAGATCTCTTGACATATGGTTCATTCTTCTTCCCCTCTCTTTGCCTCTGTCTTGATTTTGTCTTCAGTCCTGTTTTCGAATCATGCTTTTCAATCTCTCCTCGAACTCCGGACGAATCTCTGCTTTTAGCTCCTCTTTCTTTTATTGGGTCATTTGCCTGTATGAATCATTTTAAGTGCTAGAATAAAATAACATTTTTTTGGCAGTTTTCTCACTACATCCCGCTGCAAGCAGTCAACCAAGCCACCCACCCACCAAGCCACTGAGTTAACCCCCCTCCCCCTCCTACTTTCCCCTTGTATTGCAGGAATTTGTGATGTGATTCTTTCCCTGTTCAAATCTAGTCCACATGCTAAAGCCAAATGTGACTGCTGCGTGTTCTTTGGCAAGAGCTTTTCATACTCTTTGATACTTCATTGTTCGTGTGATTCACTCACATAATTTCAGCATTATTTCTGAGGTAACCTGCTGATTAGCACTTTGTGTACATGTGTGTGTCTGCTGGGGGCGTGGGGGTTGAAGACAGTGAAAGAAGTTGGTTATGTCCTTCATTTATTTTCCCTGAAGGACTTTGCTGTAGCATGTGGAGGAACCATAATACTGTATTTGTCCCCTCCCCCCTCATGTTAATCCCCCTGCCAGCAGCCATGTTGTTTGTCCTCCAGCTCCTCATTTCTCCTTCTAAAACTCAACACATTGTGTTAAATCTGGAGGAAGAGCCTCAGTTTTTTGCAGTCGTTTGGTATTTTAGAATGCATGTGTGTATCTGGTTGTGTTCAAGGGAAAAAACCAACAGGCTAGAAGTACACAGGGAGAAAGGGCTTGTTTATGTGGAGGTGGATGCAGGGGTAGAAGCTGTGTGATAATCAATAGTAACAGAGGGGGGAGGTCAGGGACTCATGTGACTCTGTAATACCTGGCCATAAATAGTCAATGACAGAAGCTACTCATTCCCTGCATGCATGCTTCTTTCTAATTTGACTGAAACTTATCTATCTTCACTGCCACTGCTCTGTCAAACCAAACCATCAAGTCCATCATGTTACAGATCTTTGTCTTTCAAGGGTGTGTCATTTCAACTGCCTCTGCACCCTTCCCCCAGCACACACGAACATGAGCATACACACACAGAGACACACAAACACAAGACTGAACTTATTTGATGCATTATATATGTACTTTTGATATTTTTGCTACTTCTTGTTGAAGGAAATGTTAATCATCCGAGACCAAACATTTTTAATGGTGCTTGTTATTTTGGTCTTTTATGTTACTTTAAAACTGCTGGTCTGTAGGAAGTCCTACTAATCATGCTGATAGAGAAAGGCTCGACATGCCACTGTATACTGACTGGGCTGAGCAGCTTAGTTTCTCTTAAACAGCGACATTCAACATTTCTCATTTACAATTTCCTTGGTTGTATGTCACTGTAAAAGAATTAACTTAACTCACAGTGAAGGAGTCTAACGCATACTTTTTTAGTCTTGCTACCATACATTTGCTGTTATCAGCTTTTCAGCAACATAAATTAATGCAAAAGTTCATAGGCTGTGGTAAAAATTAATTCTTTAGGTATTAAACCAATCATATGAAAGGACTTAAATATCGATTTCACTGATGTGGTGGCTTCAGTAACTTTGGAAAAATAGTAAACTGCTAGAAATAGTATTTCAAATCAAGTACAAAAAATGTTAGCTGGGCTTTGAAATTAAATAATATGTGTTATTGACCACTGAAAGTTGCCACCAAATAAGATTCATAATCTTATTCTTTAATATCTTTAGACAACATTTAGCAATTTAGACTTTTTTTTATTAAATGGATCGCAGGTTTTATATGATACTCCCAATTTAATGAGAAAGGTGCTTTCATTAATCCAGCCTGTCTTATTGAGGGTATATCACTAGTTAAGAGTAAAGCGCATTCACAGCAGTGCAGATGTTTAATGAAGTAATGCTCTTTGCCCTAATTTTCATTTTACAATGGATAAAAATGTTAAATATGGTGAGGCAGGCTCTTGCAGTTGAGGCCTTTTTCAATATTATTTAACAAAGCTACTTCACGTGTGACTGCATCAGCATAACATTAATACCTAGGTTGTCTGTGGTGCAGTATTATTCAATGCTAATAGTTTAGTCTCTAAGCCTGGGTGTTTATTATCAAGACACGGGTTTCAACAGGTTGCCTTTGTCTCCTGGATGAGCCCAATCTACAATTGCATGTACGTAACTTTAAAGATTAGCATCACAGTGTGGGCTGCTGGGAATGCTGGATCTGCTGAGTCCCAGAGGGTCTTCAAATGCCTCTTACATACCAGTCATAGTAAAGAGGGCAAAATGCCTCATCCCCAGGTAGGAGAGATAAGTTTCAGAGAAGAGGAGATAAGAGAAGGGAAAGGCAAGTCAGAGAAAGAATCAGGGAGGGTGGGTTCCAGCAGTGGAAAAGTACAGCACATTCCTCCATCCCCCGCTCCTTGTCTCATCTGGGCATGATTGTGATGGAAAGCCTGAGACAAAACCTGAAGAGAAAACCCCTTCAGCAGCACGCTTGGTTCCTCTGTCAGCTACTCAAAGGGCTGCTTTACACTATACATCAGCCTTTGTGTGCATGCGGTGTAGACAATGGGGAGATTTAGCCGTGATACATCTCTGTTCTCAGCATGATGCTGCTCAGAGGGGGTGAGAAAGACATTGAAACCTGAGCACCTTTTAAACAGGCACCTTCCCAGAGAAAATATGAAGGGGTCAGGCAGTAGCAGCCTTTAGCTCAAAAATACACATGAGCACTTTTCCTCCGTGTGAGGTGAGGAAAAAAGCTCTATCATCCATGTCAGTTACAGTGAACACTGGCTCAAACAAGCTAGAGGTAGTGGGAAACAAGAACCGTTTCTCTCGGCTATTGACCAGGGCTTTAAATGCTCCACTTGCTTCCTGGTTTGCGTTTAAGTTTGGAATGAAACTCAGGCTGACCCCTGGGAAACAATACAGCCCTTAATGGGTCTTTGGGGGTGGGGTTGAGTGTGTATGTGTGTGTGTCTATGAGGTGGTGACACAGAGCAATGGGGGTTCCTTTACCCAGGTTAGAGAAAGAGTGGGTGGAGTTTAAGATTCATCATCATGTCTCTTTTTATGACCTGCCTATAAATCCACAAATCTAATATTCATTCATTCCTTCATTCATTCATATTCTACCACTATCCGTTTCCAGGTCACTGTGGGTACTGTTGCCAGCTTGCATTGGGCGGGGGCGGGATACACCCTGGACAGGTCACCAATCTATTGCAGGGCCAACATACAGAGAAAGAGAGACGAACAACCACTCACACTCAGACTCAGACCTACAGACAATTTAGAGTCACCAATTAACCTAAACATGTATGTCTTTGGACCCACGCAAGCATGTGGGGAACATGCTAACTCCACACTGAAAAGTCCTAGGCCTGAGAATTGAACCCGCAACCTTTTTTTTTGTGGGGTAATAGCGGTAACCACTATGCTGCTGTGCAGCCCCAAATTGAATTGAATATTATGAAAAAAAAATTTATATAGTAGGTAGATTTAAAAATTAACGCAGATATCGGGATTTATAGTCCCTGGAGCAGGTCTAACCTCCATTTCTCATCTTCTGCCATAACAGAACTGGGAGCATTTCTCAGACACTGATAAACACCCTCTTCATTCAGACTTTCTTGTTAAAAATGTGTAGAAAATATCATGAGATGTTGCATCATGAGGCTTATTTTCTCTCAGCTACTTGCTTGCAAAACAGCTGAGAAGTGACCAGTGAATATTATGCATGAAAAGGTAGAGTAAATTTCTGTTACTTTGAAGGGAATTCCATCTATGACACAACCCAAACCTGTCAGAAGCAGGTGTACTGGACCTTTTTCATCATGGTTACAATGATATAAATTGGGGTGTGACAGATCTTTCTAGTTATGACAGTGGTGGTCATTGTGCATTTGGTGTCCTAGGCAAGCCTAAATGACATTGTTATCAGTCCATAACATATGTCCATCCTTTGCACCTGTGATCTGTATTAATGTCTATAAAGTCCAAATCTCTATACAGTGTACTGTTTCTTTCAGCACTTTGCAAGTTGATTAGATTCAAAACTGCATTTCACTGTACTTGTACTTCTTGAACTGTCAAAACAAGTTAAATCTAATTTTGCTATATGAACATGGATAACATCCATCTTGGATTCAACTTATTTCTGAATTTTGTAACACCAAATGAAAATGATGTGAAACATCAACTTGCAAAATGTTTTGCTAATGGTAGCCAACCAGCCGAGGCCAGGCTAGCTGTCTGATGAAAGTTTTATTATGGCAATTTTGTGACTGAGGGTGATTACAAAGAAACCTAACCGAACAAAATGGAAGGGAAGCTTGCACGCCATTCATTGCTACTTAACATAAGCTTACTTGCAAGATTTACATAATGATGCCAATCTGTGAATTTTGCAAGTTATATAATCAAAATTGTACACGTTTCTCCTTAGCACAGTTTTTCTAGTTGTTCTTTTCTCATTTTTCTAAACGGTGCCTCTTGGCTGAGGTCAAAATAATAATTTGTGATGCAAAAAGTCATGGTTTGGCTTGGGTTAAAATAAGTACTTCTCGCACCATGTTATTGCCCCCATCATTATTATTATAGCCATTAAAGGTCATGACTAGTGTCTCAGCACCATGTAAGCTGCCAAATATAACAATTAATTGTTTATTTTAGATAGATGCAACAATAACATATTACTTACTCACCCTTGCTTGTATACAGACATTCAGATGGTTTAAAGCTGTTGTTAAAACTTACCTCCACTCCCAACACAGCAAAGGCGAGAGTTAATTAATGGGTCTCACAGTAATGCAAAAAAATGAATTCAAAAACTATACTTACAAACCCAGAAACATGTTTCTAGGCAGTGAAGAAAACCACACATTTTATTGTTGAAATAATTTCTGGTCCCTTTGGATATAGTTAAGAAGTTGTTCTATGCGATACAGAAAGAAGTGAGGTTGTTGTTCAGTCACTTTGACTTATAAACAACACTTGGACATTTGGAGAAATACTGGAAGACCTCAAAAGAAAGATATCATGAGCCCACAGACACATTCTGTAGCATGCGGCATGGACACCTCAGAAACAACTGCTACATTACTGACATCCAGAAACCTACAAGACATCCTCCCCCACCAAAATGGGTAGAACAGAGTTTAGCTTTGGGAGTTACAGGAAGAGCTGGTTTCAGGTTACTGGAGGTTTGAACAGTTATTAATTCCATTTGTGATTGCATCTTTTAGACACTACTACTACTTAGATAAAGTTAATTTTTCATCTGTTCAAAGGGCTCACCAGCCCATCTCAGTACTGGAGAGAGTACACATGGGTCAGAATGAGGGGAATTTCATTATAAAAAAGCTTTTCTTACTGTGAGCCCAGGAAATGAAATTCTTTCCATTTCTAAGAAACCAATATAGCCAAACCTGAAAGAAAATATACCATTGATTTTCTTAACAGCATTAAATTTCAGTGTGTTTGATGACAGAAGCGTTCCCAGATGGCCCCAAACTGGGTGAACTACGCTGCAGACAGAACCTTAACAGAGAAGTGAAGTCCTTCATGAATATTTAACTGTCATCTGCAGGCAGGAGGAGGAGGAGCCATAGGACGTGACACACTGAGATCAAGTGTGTGAATGTGTGAATCAGGCTGTTTATATGGTGGCCATGCACTTGAAAGACAGGGTGAGAGATTTGGCAAATCAGCCTGAGTGGAGGGAGCTAATAACCATTGTGCTTTTTCCTCATTGTAGGAAGTTGGGCCTTTCACATGGAGTGGCCAATTAAATAGATGGTTTTAATGTCTTCTCTGAGCACATGGTTTGACAAATGGTTGGCTGAGGAGGTGAGGGTCGGAAATGTTGTTTATTTGATCCTCAGGCTCCCTTTACTGTAATGTCAGAGTGGAGGCAATCACTGCTGTAAAAGTAAAGTTTGCAGCTGTAGGTCCATTTCTGTTGAGTGAAGCGAAGGAAGATTGGAAATAGAGTTTAAAGATAGTTGGGTCTTTTTTCTCAGGCTTTGCTCTACTTTGCCCTGAAGTTTAGCACCAGAAAATCTCTTTCTGCAGACCACAGCTGAATTGGTTCAGAACTGCCCCTCAGCTCACACTGCCTTTGTCATCCAATCTGAAATTGAAGATTCATCTTACAGTATTGTATATGGTTTTTAATAATGGGTTAAAGCATAAAATTTGCCTTGCACCATCAAACAACAACAAAAATCAAATATCAATAGAGTCACAAAGAAAATGGGGTGTTAAAGTCGATTCAGGACCAATATTCTCTCTCCAGAGAAGTCTGCCCATCCAAAAGTTATTTTGAAAACATGTTTCCATATAGGTTGTGAAGTCCACCAATCCAACCACAAGTATTGTTTAGTATTATTATTATTATTATTCATTATATGTTTTATTATACTCTCTCTCTCTCCCTCTCTCTCTCTCTCTCTCTCTCTCTATATATATATATATATATATATATACATACACACACACACTGTACTTTTAATAAAGTCAGCTGTGTAGCAGCTGATTCCTCTCTGCCATTTACACAAACCTTGGCTATGGGATTCCCTCCACTGCAGACGATTAAAGCTGCAACATTACAGCCTTTTACACAACCTGTTTGAAAGGGACTAGAGTCACTTTAACCTCTATCCCGTGTGGAATTAATGACTAGAACAGCTTAATTGTGGTCTCAGGAGGGGCTCACTGTGTGAAACATACATTATGACCATTCCTCCAGTCTCCTGCAAAGTCAGCAAACTTAAACCTCAAGCATTTTAATGATAATCTGTCTCTGGGCTTTAGAAGTCCTGTATTCACTATTCATTATCTGGGAGAGGCTTTATGCTATGTAGTCCCCCACCTCTAATTACCTTTAGTACATCAACCCTGCAGGCTGCTACGCCCCCCACCCCCCACACCTCATCTTTCTGGGAGGCTTAGCTCTCAGTTAAGTCACATGCCTCTGATGAAGCTGCCTGTTTAAATGACACACATGCACAAAGCTTTATCCCCCTCATTTAAATATTACAGAGTGAATAACTATTGTTTATTGTCAAAACCTTACAGCTTTTAATCAGAGATGGGTGGTGAAGTCACAGTATTAGCTTTCTTGATGTCCAAGCAGCAACAACACTCTACAGCCATTTCAACTTCAGGTCACTCTCTAATACTATTACTCTGTAAATTTTCCATAAGAATAGTCTGTCCATAAACAAACGTGCCCTGGTAGGGATCACCTTCTCCATACATGCATCTATACCAGATAACCTGCCTGTCTATTTGATTGTTGGCTTTTTACCCACAGAATGCATTAGGAGGGTAAAGGACCCGCGTCCTGTGTAGAGCAGTTTGTTTCTTAAGACTCTTACATTAATCAGATGTGCAGGTTAATCTTCAGGTTCAGCAAGTAGCATCAACCTGCTGGATGGCAACTTCAGACCTGTTACATCTCTGGTTCTCTCCGAGGTTTCTGCCTCTCAAAGGAAGTTTTTCCTTGCCACTGTCGCCAAGTGCTTGCTCTTGGAAGGATATGTGGGGGTTCTTTAACAGCTCCATAATGAGTTTTGTCTAGACCTTGATGTAACTCTGTTATGATTTGGCTCTATATGAAAAAATGTATTTGACTTTAATTGTAATTTGATCTCTTTCATCCCCTGTTTGTGGCTATGCACAGATAAAAAAACAGATATGAATGTACAGATAAAGCCCAGATACAGGTTTGAGCTCTGAAACGAGGGTTAGTAGCTGCAGATCTGAATTATGAGATAGTGAGGAATCCAAGATTCGAGAGGCCCCTCCCACATTTTCCTACTTGAAAATGTCATTATCAGGGAAAATAATTCATTCTCTGTGAATTGTAGATGGTCAAGCTGCATTCTGAGTAATTTGGGCGTTGGGTTTTAGAAAGGATGTATTATTTAAATCATTGATCTTAACGATATTCAGCAATGTTACATAAGGTCAGTGCTAGAAGGAGGAACCCCATCATATTAAACCCATTGGCATATTGTATTTGTGTAACCTTTATCAGGCCCTTAGATTTTTGATCCCAGTGGCCTTGATAAAGATTAACGGGACACCACATTCCTGCTGCAGTCAGGTTCGGCAGAATGGAGCTGCTGTATGGACTCCATCTCATCCGCTTTCTCTCCAGCTTTTTGTGGGGGCAGGGTAGGCTATTTGGGGTATGCGGGGGGTTTTCTAACATTTGTGTTTGTATGCATGTTCCATAAAGCTTACGACTACTACTGCAAGAAATATGTGCCCATATGTTCAGGGTTAACTCTCAGATTGCTTGATGAGTTTGATTATGCGTAGTATGTGGCCTTGAGGTAAAACGGCGATTAAGAGAAGACTTTTAACAGCACTTTCAGTTTTCTGTATTTACACTTTGAGAGCACCTTCGTACTCAGTTAAAAGGCATCACATGGAAGGTCCTGAGTGACTTTGCTCCTCTCTCAAATCTATATTCTCTCCCATATGTGAAGTATAATTTTGAATCAGTTTCTAAGACCATATTAATGTCTTTTCCCATCATGGTCAGCAAGCTGTCAAAAAGACTCAAACAATTTCAAATATTAATTTAGATGGTCTTTCTTTAAGACATCCTGTTCCACACCACTTTTTTTCTTTGAGGGCCTCCCAGCCTGTAGCTATCCGTTCACATGTGTTTCAAATTAGTGCCCTCATTATTCTGTCTTAACAACGTTTCACAGTATGGAATGATCAGAAAAAAAAGTGTTGAATTTTGAGGGAAAGGTGTTGTGTGGAACATCCATGCCTTGACAATCTGGTGTGGACTAAATGCTTGTAGATTTTAAAGCACTTTAAAACTAGCCACAAGTTGAACATGCAAGGTAGAAGTCGCTTGTTTAAGGATACTGTAGGTGTTACAATGATATAACCACATATAACAAACTAAATATGGCTAAGGTGATTTTTGAGAGTAATATGTCACCAGTTTCTCAAAGAAAGGTCTTACCATACCATGTCTCTGTTATTGAGATGAGAAAAAGGAGAAGTTGTAAATAAATCAGATTTCTGCTTCCTCTCACTGGAGCATCTCAATGAAACAAACACAAGCCAGCTCTTCATGTGGCCTCCTGTTACACCTCCACTTTCAGAAAATGAGAGTTGGAACGAAAGAATCCTTTGGATTAGCTAGTGAGTAGCTAGCACTTAAGCCCCAGCCACCCCCATGCTCATTTAAAAACTTGTGCCTTCAGCAAGGTTTTGCACCCCCATTTTTAAAGTGTGAATTAAATAGTGCAAAGAAGCTGATGGAAATATTCTAAACCTTTCCCTCCGCTTCCTATTTTTACCTCTGCAGATGATCCAGCTGACCAGCGTACCTGTCTCATCTGTGGAGACCGAGCCACAGGCCTGCACTATGGCATCATCTCCTGTGAAGGCTGCAAGGGCTTCTTCAAGCGCAGCATCTGCAACAAGCGTGTTTACCGCTGCAGTCGTGACAAGAACTGCGAGATGTCACGCAAACAGCGCAACCGCTGCCAATACTGTCGCCTGCTCAAGTGTCTGCAGATGGGGATGAACCGCAAAGGTAAAGTGTGGACATGTCATAGGTTTTGAGTTTTCAGTGTAACTTTAACTAAGTAAACTAAAAGAAGAAGTTGATAGATCACCCGAAGTGACTGAGGGAGGGTTATCAGAGGTCCTTCCTACCTACAGTGGTTGGACATCACAAGCAGCTATGCTCCCAGTAGATCACAAACACATGTGCAAGTTCATTGTCTATTCTGTACATACTGTATTAGTTAAATTTCACTTTATATATTGTACATGTACACATTTTTATTTAACTTTGTCTTGTTTGTTTTCATGTGTCTGTTTTTATTTTTTTTGCTGCCTTAACATGTGATTTTTCTCCACTAGAGGGACTAATAAAAGCTTATATTATCTTGTAGTATAATATAAAGGTAGAAATTATTGTGTGTTTCCATTTTAAAATCAGGTCTAGGTTCTGTGTTTAATTCATGAAAGTTTTAGCTTTTCTCCATTATTTGACTCATGGAAGTTCTGTCTTTATTGAATCAGATCAGATTTGCTCCAGCAATCAGAAACAGATTAATCCATCTTCTTTATCATTGTTCACGACTGATACTGGATGGAAATTTGTTGAATATTACCACCAATATTTTGTCATTAGGGCACTACGGCGGCATAGTGGTTAATGCTGTTGCCCTACAACAAGAAAGTCGCAGGTTTGGTTCCCGGGCCTGTGGTACGGTGGCTGGGAGGTGCAAACCAACGTTACAAAATCTGAAACACTTTTACAAGGCTTGAGACAAATTTACAATTTGGAAAATAAATTAACAAAAACGCAAAACACTTTTACAAACACCAAGACAAGACCAAGACCAAGACAAGACAAGACATTTACAAGTCCAAAACAAACCGGAAAGGGAATATCCCAACTCCGGGGTTGACCTGGAAGTGATAATGGGAGCGACACAGCCAGTTGGAAATCGATGAAGTTCATGGATAGTGAATGAGTGATGTCTTGCCCATTTTGTGGCAAACACTTTCCATCTGGACAGCGCCATTTAAAAACTCTAAAGACCAACCTCACGAAAAACAAAACCGCGTTACTCCAACTGGTTATCACTTCCCGCTCAACCCCGGAGTTGGGACATTCCCTTTCCGGTTTGTTTTGGGACTTGTAAATTTGTCTCGGTGTTTGTAAAAGTGTTTCGCGTTTTGTTAATTTGTTTTCCAAAATGTAAATTTGTCTCAAGCTTTGTAAAAGTCTTTCAGATTTTGTAATGTTGGTTTGCACCTCCCAACCACCGTACTGTGGCCTTGCTATGATCGCCCTGTGCTCACGTGGGTTTCTTCCGGGTGCTTCGGTTCCCTCTCACCGTCCAAAGACATGCACTGGGTTAATTTAGGTTAATTGGTGACTCTGAATTGTCCATAGGTCTGAGTGTGAGTTTGAGTGGTTGTTTGTCTCTGTCTGTCTCTGTGTGTTGGCCCTATGATGGACTGGCGACCTGTCCAGGGTGTATCCCGCCCTTGCCCAATGTCAGCTGGGATTGGCTCCAGCACCCCCCCCCCCCGGATAAGTGGTAGAAGATGAATGAATGAATATTAAGTCATTAACAATGATGTTAAAAATATGCTATAAAAATAATGTGACAGTACCTTTACAAATTAGTCAGTGTAATATGTAATGTAATATATTTTTTTGGAAAAAAAAACACTAAAATGTTAACATCATTCAGCCTCTGAAAAAATGGGAAGAAATCATAAAATTGTATTTAAAAACCTAAAATGAGCCAAAATCCTTGATAGTGAGGGTTAATAAGGTTAACTATATTTGATTGTTCAACATGATTGCCCAGCTCCAAATGTGCTTTGGCTTTAGGCTGATACGTTTTAACAGCTGCCTATGTTTTGAGTCTTGACTGTGCTTACAATCCTTATGACAGCTGAATTACACAGTTCCATTAAATAAATATTTGTGCTCATGGTCCCTCAGGAGCTTAGATACATGTCCTTTCTTCTACACTCATTTACTGCCCCCTAGTGGATGAAAATTATAAGTTGACCTTTAAAGTCCTCCATTTTGACTCAATTAAATTTAAGAAACTATTAAATTCATGGAGTGGCAATAAACACTACAGTACACTACAAAATAAAATTCTACAAAATAAAAGACCAAACATGTGAAATTACAATGAGAATGACAATAACAGGAACCCATGGCCCAGTTTTGTTTATTTTAGAGTTTGATGTAGTTGAGTCTGTTTTCATGCATGGAATTGATTAACAAACTAGTCCCGTTAAATCAAAGAATCATCACAGCCAAATTAGCACTCTGAAGTGGAGATTTTCAGCTTCAGAGTGCTAATTCAGTGGATACTCTCCTTTTTCTCTTTTAGCGATCAGGGAAGATGGCATGCCAGGAGGGAGGAACAAAAGCATCGGGCCTGTTCAGGTAAATCACTGACTGTTCAATATTCACCAGAAATGTTGTTTTGTGACATCTTCTGACCTTCTCCCTGCTTGCAGATATATTATGCTGGCTCAGCCCCAGAGTTAGCTCACTTACCCTGAATGCATTTATTAAACAAACTATTGTACCTAAATAACACTGAATTGGAGTGCTCAAATGTTAATGATGTAGGTGTACTCGCGAAAGTTGTAATGAGAGTGAGCCCTGACCTTGTTATATCATCAGTATAATCATGTAGTGCTGATTATTCCCTATTCAGCGCTAGCTTCATTATTAACACTGGTGAGAGAGCAAATGGTCAGGAGAATGGATGGCATGAGGCTAAGTACCAATGAGCCACTATTCAAGGGAGGGATGTGGTCAATTTATTCCAGCTCAATTCAGCAAGTCAAAAAAAAAAAACAAAACAGAAGCGCCAGCTTCCATTAAAAGACAGCTTTATTTCTTAAACCCTAAGGAAAGGAAGGCATCTTTGTCATAATATGGAATGAATTGCTTTTGCAGTATATGTGCTGAATTGATAGAAATGAAAGTGAAGTGACCCGAGCCACAGATACAAGACACCACATTTTCCTTCTAGTTAATGCCTTTCAAAACAGCTTTTGTCTGTGCTTTCTCCCTCCGCAGGCCTGCAAGGATTTTATTGTTTTAGGTGTGTGTGTAGCAGTCAGTCAAATATACACACACACACGGACACATACCGTTTTTTCTCTTTTCTTTCTCTCTCAATCTCCCTGTTTCATTGTGTAACTGTGTCCTTGCTCCTCAATATTTTTGCAGGGCAGCACACTGCTTGCCTTGCTAAAATGCCTTAGTTCAGCACACTTGAACTAAGGCAAACACACAGTATTATTGGTCAAATTTACATGCGATGTAAGCTCCAAAAAAGTCCACCAATCTGTGTGTGTTTGTCTACGTCTTGTAGATTACAGAGGAGGAGATAGAGCGAATCATGTCGGGGCAGGAGTTCAAGGAGGATGCCCCAGAACACACCTGGGGCAACAACGGCGACAGTGACCACAGCTCTCCCAGCAACGGAGCCTCAGAGGGCAACCAGCCGTCACCTGCCTCCACTCTGTCATCCAAGTTAGTTGTTCATCTCACCCACTCAGCCACACAGCGCTGGCACTGGGCCCATCATTTAGATAATGAGCTGGCCCTGACAGTCTAACACCTCGTTCCCGACTCACCCAGACGTAAATCAAAGCATTCATCAGCCTAAGAATGCCTGAATATGCAGCTCCTCAGGCTTGCTGATGATAGCAAACACAAAGAAGTTCTAGCACTATCTGCTGCCCACACTATGGAGACGAGTGCATTGTCTATCTGTACTCATCAAGGGCAAATATTGTCTAGATTCACATGACGGTATTTATTTTTGTCTCATTTTGTATAAACATGAGGTTTATCTCAACTGTCTGGTAGTTATTCAGAGGAATTCTTGTTTTATCTAATAAAATCTAAGTCGAAATGAACAACAAAAACAGAGTGATTGAGCGGTGAAGCTTCTGGTACGCAGGTATAACGTTAACTTTTTTTTCATTGAAAGTTTTTTGCTTCAAAGTTTGGCAGGGAATTTGCAAAGATCTGGAATAAAAAAAAAGATAAGGGAGCACTACTTTTGGACCTGCAGAAAACTTTAGGTTATAAGGCTTAAAGGATTAATCAGTACAGAACAGTGATATGGCAGCTCTGGGACATTATCACAAGAGAAGTCTGAAATGTACAAAGTCAATTTATGTCTGAATATTACTTTAATTAATCCAATGAACATGCACCTCCATATGGGCAAGTGTGTGTAACCATTGACCTGTTTGTGTGTATCCAGTCGCTCTGTGGAAATGAATGGCTACACAGCAGCTCTCAGGGACCAGTACATCAATACCTCCATGTCCACACACTACCAGCTCCTGCCTCACCTGTTCAGCTATGCTGCTCAGTCTGGCCTGTTGGCCCCTCAGCCCCGTAGCATCTACCCACAGTCCCACCCTCTGGTGTTGCAGCTGGTGGCTGCTGAGGACCTGGCCCCCCTGGCAACTCCCATGCTTATAGAAGATGGGTAAGACCATGTTTTTTCGATACCACATATATTGTTGGATGCATTGGGGTTGATTATCACAATCCTGGAGGTTTAAAAGACCACACCTTATGTTTGTCATGCAAACTGGCTGATTGAGAGTTTCCTTGAAATTAATTTGGTTGGAAAAAAGCTGAAAAAATCTGCTAAATGTTTTTAAAACATGCCATGAGAGGAGATTTGAAATCAGTCTGCTAGTGTTTTGTCTTTATCTGTATATCCGCCCACTGGTTCTGAAGGCTAAAATAGCTGCAGGCTGAGTTACATATAAAAACCTGGAATTTGTCTGAGAAATGTTTCCCCTCTATTAAGAAGTATGCAACCAGTTAATAAATGGCAGTGTCACATGATAATAAAATAGAAGACCCACCTAGTGAAACAATCCATCATTGTATATTTATAGATTCACCTTTTACATGGCCCATAAACTTCTTTTTTTTTTTTCAAGATTTAAATTTACGATTGTATAAAGGCCTAGCTCTACTTTGATCATAAAGAAGGTCTAGGTTCTTAAGTGTTTACCTGCCTAAGTTTCAACATTTTCACTCAGATGAAAACACAAAATAAAAGGTGAATTGAAGAGAAATGGAAATTTGGAAACCGTCGCAGCATCTGGAAAAGTTGTTTGATAACTTATAATTAATGCCATTGTTTTTTAAATTACTTTTGTGTGTTAAATATAGAATCATTCAAATTTCCTGATGTTGTTTTTCACAGTACCACATCCTAATCGTATGTCATCTTATGCCTGCCAGGTACAAAGTGACACAGGTTGAGCTGTTTGCTCTGCTGTGTCGCCTGGCAGATGAATTGCTCTTCCGCCAGATCTCTTGGATCAAGAAACTGCCATTCTTTTGTGAGCTCTCCATAGAAGACTACACCTGCCTACTCAGCTCCACTTGGCAAGAGCTCATCCTACTATCCTGCCTAACCATCTATAGTTCCCAGATCTTTGGAGACCTGGCTGACGTGACTGCCAAGTACACACCATCTGACGATGAACTGCAGGGGTAAGTGGCAACAGCTCAGAGGGAAATTTTGGGTCAGAGCGTTTTCTTAGAACTGCTTTTAACCGTTTTCCTACTCAAGTTCTTACTGTTATAGATTCGGATGCGAGTGACAGTCAAAACCATCAAAAATAAAGTGAAATCATCCATGTGTGGCAACTTTTATCCTCTGCATGTAATTTATAGTTGTTAAAAAACCCAAGGTACAATATGAGTTTACTGGATGTAAATCAAACAGGCTGGTTATCAAACCAGGATATGAGGAAATAGTTTTTTTTCCTATTAAAGGTAAAAAAAAAACCAAAAAAAAAAAAAAACATTCATTAATTACCAGATTACTTATACCTACTAAATGAGTAAATCTTATTACTGTCAGCCAGCCAATCAGCAGGCTTAGACCAAGATCTAATAACCCATGAGATTGTCTGTTAATTTACAGGGAACACATTTGAGTGAGTAGAGACTAAACTGCAAAAAAATGAAGTTACAAGTATTTGTACATTAAAAACAGATTTGATAGAATTGCAATTAAAAAGTATAGTTAAGAAATGGTATCAAGGACAAGACATTAATATTAATGTCATTATGTAGCCAGAAATGAGCAAATCCTTAAAATAAGCTGACAAGCATCATCTGCCAGGCTTTCACTGTATATTTTTGTTTTGTTTGACATCTGTGTTTACACAGACCAATGCAAGAAATTACCCACCTTCATATACATCATAACTCACTTGCAGTGACACATGTTGACTCTGCCCTCTCTGTTGTGGACACATTAACATTTACACACTATTAAGTGTTAAATTTAACCTGCAAGAATTTTGCCAAATCAATGTTTCATAAAAAGAATTAATGGTTCCCAAATGCAGACGAGACATTCTCTCTGTGAGCTCAGTATCTTTTAAAGGGTTTGATACTTTTGCCTAACCAGGAATGTGTTGTTGTTGACTGAGAGCCAGCAAAGGGGTCCATGAATGCGAGGACTCTACAGGACAGAGCTGCAGCTAGCACCCCCCCCAAATGTGAGATGCATGTATTTTCCATGTTGGAGACAAAAAGGCTGAGTGGGGGCTTTGGTTCTGTGTAAATCAGAGCAGAATTATCCGACCTCATGACCCACAATCTTGTAATATATGGTGTTGATCTGCCACTTTGCTCAATTTACCTGTAGATTAGGAGTGAATATCTTTAGTACAGTGGCAGTGCTGAAGTTTGACAGTGAGATTAGAACAGTGAGACCCAGAAAAACAAACCAGGGAGCCGAGGTTTGATGAGTGAAATTAAACTTTCTTTCAAAAAGCTTCTGGGTTCATAAGATGCTTGTGAAGCATGTTCAGTAGATCTGACACATTCCCTCCCCCATTTTTGCCATGCTCATTGAAGCACAGAAGATAACAGAGTTGAGGGGATTTTACATTCTTCCGATGTGCTGCTTCGCTTCATCAGAGTAAACCTGAGGTTGAGTTTATCTTCTGATTATTTAAGGGGATGAAGTTTAAGATTGGTACTTACCCTGAAAAGATTATTGACAAGCCTGTGTGTGACCCCTCAGCTTTAGTGAGGATGGGATGGAGGTCATGGAGAGGTTGATCTATCTATTTCGGAAGTTCCACCAGTTGAAGATCAGTAATGAGGAGTATGCCTGCATGAAAGCCATCAACTTCCTCAACCAAGGTAACAGCACAAGGTCTACTGATACTGGATCAAAGCTTTTGGTGACTCTCAATGTTTTTCCCTACATGACTCCCTTTTATCATTCACATCTCTGCAGATATCAGAGGCCTGTCCAACACCTCCCAGCTTGAGCAGTTGAACAAGCGCTACTGGTATGTGTGTCAGGACTACACCGAGTACAAGTACCCACACCAGCCGAAACGCTTTCCTGAGATCATGATGTGTCTGCCAGAGATCCGTTGCATCGCAGGTAAGGCCTCTGATTAAAGTATAAAACAAAGGACAGTGTATTGTGCTGCATTTGAAGGAGCAATTGTGTAGGTTTTTGCATTGCCACAGCTAGGTAGCAATGAGTGAGCTGCTATCGTGCAGCTCACTCTAGCTTTCAATCTACCCTGAAGATGGACTGCTTCGCAGTAAATATATTAAGATGATGTTTGAAGCACTTTTGTAGCAACAACTCCCTGCTCTTGGCAAGAAATCGCTTTTGCAGAAGAGAAAATTTACAAAACGCTGCTTCATGTAGTTATGAACACAACTGCCCCTTAATCCTGTCCTCTCCAAATGCACCGCCTCTCCTTCCAAACACACAGTAAAAATAAATAAAGAAAGAAATGGTACCTCCAAAAATCTAGAAGAACAAATAACCCTGTGCATCAACTTGAACTTTTCCCCACCTGGACAAAACATCCAGATATAGATCCAATTTCCATATCAAGTTTAAATGGAGTCATTGAGACTTTCTGAATTTTAAATTTACAACGCCAGCTCCACTCAGGATTGTCGCTCCCAGGTTCCCATTCGACAGACTCAACAGATTTAGCTAATCAATATTTATCAGAGATTAAACTGAAATGAACTGCATGCCAATGTGAACGAGGTTTAGATAAGCTGAATGTATGTCAAAGTATTGTTTTTCTTTATAGGGAAGCTGGTGAATGTCCCTTTGGAGCAGCTCCCACTCCTGTTCAAAGCAGTTTTGCACTCCTGCAAATCCAGCCTGACCAGCTACAGGACTGGCCCGTTGCCCTGCATGACCACCTCCGCCGGAAACTAGACCCCACCCCTGATCCCCCGAGTCGAGGGATTGGTCTCCCCTCTTGTGAATGTGACAAGCAGCTAGTTTGTTTTTTGTAACTTTTCTTTATATATTTATTACATGACAGAGCTGAATGTATGCTGATTTACACTGTGCACATGCTTCTGTACAAAACAAATGCTCGTAGATGCATTGGTCTTTGGAGTTTACAAGTGTGTATCCAGTTTGCTCAATGTGTCAGTGTTGCCATTGTTAGAGCTAGTCCTTAAAAGAATTTATTTTATTCAAATGGGGGCAGATAGACACGTGATGAGTGTTGTGAGACTACCTCAGGAAAATGTTATGATGTTATGTATTTTCAGGTACCTTTTTTCGCTGTTAAATGAAGAGTGGCCCAGTCTAAAACCAAATCACTGTGGATGCTATGGCACCTCAATAAAAGACTGAACGTTAAAAGGAGCTGCATAAATCAAATATTGAAAACAGTGTTTTGTTACACTGAAAATGAATAGTTAGGAGCTATTTTATCTGCATGGGCTCTCAGACATCCTGCTATTGGGAGGTGGTCTTGTCAATTTAACATTCCATGAGTTAAGGTGACAGTTGTTGATTCTGTGGGATCTTCAGTGAAAGAAGAGCATACGGGTATTTTTTTACAATCATAGACTGGGGATGTAGGGCTTTATTGCAGGGGAAGAAGGAGGACCCTAAATTTGCTGTTTTACTTTATTGTTTTCCTTTTTTGACCAAAGTGTTATGCAATGCTTTTTTCAAACACCCATTGATGGGTAGCGAGCTGATAGCTTAAAAAAGATTTCTTATCAATGAAGGATCAGGATAAGAAATGAATCAATCTGTGTCAGAGGGGACAACCCTCTGCTAGACAGATGAGTATGTTGCCGGATTTCTAAATGCTGCTAAACATGCACACATTCTTATGCACACATATATGCATAGAGCTGACGTGAGTCCCAATCTTTGCTTTTGTCTTCACTTTTTGTCAGACGCCTTTTGTTTTGGGCTCTGTTGCCTTCAGTGACAGGGACTTGGTGCACCGCAGTCAGTTCTAATCAACACCCTATCACTGAAGTTTTAAGTCGACAGTTCTGATGTTTGGTTAGAGTTGTTGTTGGTGTAATGTTGAGTATTCCTGACCCAGTAGAATCAAAGTGGACAACATCTGAATGTGAATCCCAATAGAAGCCAAATAAA
Source organism: Remorina albescens (assembly GCA_034769265.1). Classification (NCBI taxonomy): domain Eukaryota; kingdom Metazoa; phylum Chordata; class Actinopteri; order Carangiformes; family Echeneidae; genus Remorina; species Remorina albescens. Next base: position 4,394,717 of record CM068485.1, read on the forward strand.
TCCAAGGTCACAAAAAGTGCTTCATAGTCTATGTTCATGGCCTCTGGTTAATTTGTAGCCGGCAGAGAGTGGCAGCTATTATCTTATTCAGTTTCAATTTGTCTGGGAAAACCTCATATTAAGAACAAACTGGCTGCTGTCACAAGTTAAGACCTAAGGCTAGGTCCAGGTCTTGTCAGGTCCAATCAAAATTTTGCACAGACTCAAGACCAATAGCAGTTTTTAGTCCAGTCTGACTCCAATTTAAAGGGCACTACTAAGTGTTGACCCAAGACCTGGTTCAGGTTCAGTGGGTAATGTTAGCTCAGTTTGTGGATTCTCACTTTAACCTCAATGAAAGTGGATTTAGTGTGATTGTTCTGGGCCATTTCTCAATAGATCTACGCTACATTTAGAGAATTTAGGTGACTTAACTCTGTCTTGCAAACCCTCTGTGACAGATATGCACATTGTTTAAAAAAAGCCATAGAAAATGGTCTTTATTTTCGAAGTATGAGATGATCATTTCAAACCGCTCGAAGCGTCTTGTTGGAATTTTTAGCCGTTTCATGACGTACGAACAATTTAAAAATGCAGACTAAATGCAGTCCTTGCAACGACTCTCTTTTTTGCACACAACGGTGAGGTTCAGAGAGCTTTACCTTGGCCACTGCCCACCCAGTGTGTTCCTCTCTCTCAGGTCCCTGCCGACCTGGATCTAAACAGGGTAAAGTGAGTGTCATGTATTGCATTCAGGAGTTCTTCAGTGACCATGCTGATGTACTTGTAGTATTCATAGATGTAGGTTCCAGGACATTGTAGGTCCTCTGTAGAAAAAAATTGTTTTCCTTTTCCACTCTATTTCCCCTAAGGCCCCCACCCTGCTTCATTCAGTGAAAATGGATGTAGTTTGAAGGTGAGACATGCAGTGTGGATTTTTCTATTGGCATTGATGATGGATGGAACAGGAGGTGGAGGCTTCTCTCCCTCTGTATGTTTCCATCTATCTCCCGGTGTGCAGCCTTAACCCCACCACTAGTCCAGTGCAGTGTTCCTCTTTCAAATTTTTCAGTTAGCCTCTTTTCATTTGATTTTTATACATTTTCATGTACCTTTGTAGTTATTGTTAATGTTTTTGGGTTTTTGTTGTTTTTCACCTTTTTTTGGGGGGGGGGGGGGTTGAAGATAGCCCCTGTCATTTTCTAAAATTTTGAATGAATTCTTTACTTTTTTGGGGGGCGTGATTATTAAGACTCATTCCTTGTCTACTGTGGTTAGTGGAAAAAAGTATTTCTCAGGCAATGTCAGCTGCATTTTATATGGACAATATCGACATTTTGTGTCTGTTATGTATTTTTGTTTGAATCATTTTACAATGCAAATATGATGTTTCAGAGCTATTGTTGGTTCCCAACTTTCATTTTCTCCCACCAGCATCCTCAGATTAGCTGAGTTGGCTTTCCCAAGAATATTATCTCTTCATACTGTAAAATGAAAATCATCCATCACACAGGCTTCTGAGGTTAAAGAGTTGGTTTACCTTGATTACATGAAAGTATAATCTCGTTTAACTCTGGTACATCACCATTGATTTAATTTTGGTTTGAAGTTTTGAGATTTCTGCTTTCTTTCTATTAAAATGAACATGGATGGAATTTAATTTGTCACATTATTAGAAAATTACATGTAAAATTTTGATTTTGCTTTCGTTGGAAGTACTATCTAGCAAAGAAACTGTCATTAGTGTTTTTTGTGAGTATCAAGGATGCTATTTCTGAAAGGGTTTTAATGATTATTTAAAAATATAGTTGTTAGATATTTCAATAACCCACACAAATAAAACCAAATCTATCTGCAGGGCTGCCAAGTGAGAAAATATGTTTTTGTAATTTTGATGCTCAGCCCTTTGATCCACATATTCTCAGGGATAGATGTAACAAAGGTCTGAGTGATGTGATGAATCAGGTTTAAGGAAAAATCCCCTTTATAAATCTCAGCACTGTTAAAAAAACACTACAGTGCAGTTTGATGACAAAAATTTCATATATGTGAAATAAGAATGGCTGACATTGAACAGGGCGGTCTTTAAATATGTATAGATACAGTGAGGGGAGCTTCTAACTGTTGTGGAGAAGTTCAGCGTGGCCAACTACAAGTCAGTTCATCTCAGAGTAACTCCAGGAATGCCCTGGACCTCATTGACTGCTGAGATCTGACAGTGAATGAGGATATTAAGTGGGATTTTTCCTTTATGTTGCAGCAAATGCCAATCAACATTAAAAAACCTCACCATATCTACCTTTCTGCCATTGCTCTGACTTCCTAACTGCACATATGCTGAAGTGTTCTTTAATTTCTGTATTTGTATTTTTTTTGCAGACAAGGGATGTCATTTGCAATTTCTGTACTGAAACTACCTCTTTATATGTCATCATGTTACTTTCAAATAGATGATTTTTTTTTCTTATTTATTGGTTTCATTGCACCAATGTTCTCTTATATTGTCTGTTACTAGACTCATTGACCTCTCAGCTTTAGAAACAAGCGCAGGTGCCTGTTTTCCATCTATTTACTTTAATGCCTGATCAGGTTGCCTCATATTCCTCTGAACCCTGCTGCCAGAATTTTATTTCCTCTCAACTCGACTACATTTCACAGCAAACACTCTCAATCTGTAATTTCAGGGATCCTCTTCCTCCTCTTTTGGCTTTGTTTCATGTTAAATTTGCGTCATCTTTTATTTCACTTCTACCCTGTTATTCCAGTACCAAAGATGAAAGAACGTCAGTGACAATGTCAGGTTACTGATTAACATTCACGTGATGCATTCTTATTGCAGTGCTTTATTTTCCTGTCCTGACCTTTTGAAGTACATCTTGTTATCTTGTGAATAGCTGTTTGTTTTGTATGCTGTATTCACTATATCAAGATATGCCAGTGTACATGTGTTTTTTCCATTGTGCTCTGTGATTGCAGCTCATTGGCAAGGTAGTTCAAGGTAAGGTGGACTGGTAACAATAGGACTGCTATCATATCTGTCAATGCTGCTCATGATCGATTATCAATCGATTATCAGAGAATGTGACTGTGGTCAAACTGACATCCCCTCCTGTTTACATGCTTTCATTTGCTCGTGTGACCCTGATGCTGTGGCACGCGACCACAGACAGAGTAGTATAGTGTTATCTCTGGGGTTGGACTAATGTGTTTAATCAAAACTGCCTGCCTTACTTACTGATATAATTGTCATTCTCTTCACATATGATGCATCCTTATGCTCAAAAGGGACTTTGGGGATACACATCAGTTCACCAGTTCAAGCAGCTGACATTAGCCATTCCCTTAAAAGCTCACTTTAAAATTTTATTAGATTCTGCTAATACTTAAGCCTATCGTAGCCTATCACGTCTGCATATGTTTACGTTTTCAGTTTTATAACAAATTAAACATAGCATTAAACTGTTGACTTTGTTGAATTTGCTACCACTTTTCCAGGCCTCAGTAGTGAAACAAAACATCATTATATAACCTGTGAATACTATATAGCATTTGGCAAATTGCATTTTTTTTCTTGCAGCTGTCGTTGGGAGCACCAGCCATTATAATGCAGGAGTCACTCATTAGTTCATACCAAAATGTATGTCCAACCCTGGTTCTATAACACTGTGAAACAGGAGCACAAGATGAGGAGAGTTTGTTGGCAAGTAAAAGAGAATTTTGACAAATCTCAGGGAAGAAATTGATTTTACACTGTCATAATCTGTGATCAAACAATTGAAATGCTTTCACGTTTCTCTCTTCAGAAATCTCTTGTCTGCTCTTGTTACTTTAACTACCTGTGAAGAATGTGATCCAATACGTGTTAAAAGCATGTTTAGAATGTGTTAGGACTTGAAACCAAATAAATGTGAACATTATGCAACTGAACACAGACTGTCCGACATTTCTCTGACTTTTTATAGACGCTACGTCAATCATAGAAGATGATGATTTCTATTGAATCAGTGATAGTGAGCTTATTGAGCAATAATAAGGTAGGGGTTATGCAGCTGAAAGCTGTGTGGAATGATGTTTGGATGTACTTGTCCATGACCTGCTGGTCCGGACACATCGCTGTTTTCACAATGAGATAATATCATTAAAATGAACACAAAAAGCGTTTCTGCCTGTTTTAAACATGACACATCCATTCATTTACTTCCAAATATTTTTGTGTTCAGCTGCTGATATCTTCTAAAATACACATAAGGCACAAATATACACTACATTAAAAAATCAGATCTTTAAACATTGCCTAGATGGTGTTAAGAGTAACAATATTTTTCTGTAATGAAGCACTACATGCATGGTCAACAACAGGCTACTTTAAAACTATTCATAAGAAGCCCAGGAAAATTGAAGTACAACTTCACAGTCACCTTACTCAAAACAGAAAGATTGTCTGCTTTCATCCAAATAAAGCTGGTTTCAGGTTTTGTGAGGTCTAATTAAACACCATCCAAGGTGATTCATGATCTCTCTGGGCTGCTTACGAAGAACTGGCTAATAACTATTTAAGTTCTTCATTAAAACTCTTTGGACAGCTTGTTTTGTACTATGATCCATTTCTAAATTCTCTCTCTCTCTCTCAACCCAACTGGTCGAGGCAGAAGGCCACCCCCCGGAGCTTGGTTCTGCCCGAGGTTTCTGCCTCTTAAAGAAAGTTTTTCTTTGCCACTGTTGCCAAGTACGTGCTCATGGGGCGATCTGTTGGGTCTCTTTAAATCATCTTATAAAGAGTTTGGTCTAGACCTGCTCTATATGTAAAGTGCCTTGATGTAACTTTGTTATGATTTGGCGCTTTATAAATAAATCTGATTTGATTTGATTTGATTTCAATACATGTTTAACAAAGGTCTTGGTTGGTAGCTTGCACTTTGGTGGTTGGTGTATGCTTCACAAGTTTCCACCAGTTTTTCAATAATCTTTGTTGATTGCTGTGGACAGTAAATTATGGTAGCTGGTGGGAGCAACACAGCAGCTTAGCATAAATGATCAGAACTGCGTATGTATACACTGAAAAATAATGACTATGAGCTTAAAGAAAGCAGTGTTTGTCACCACAACAGGTGAGGTATTGTAATATGAGGGTGAAGTGTCAAATTAAGAGGTGCTTACACTTCTTTGGTCAATACATTTTTATATTTTGGCAGAAGGGACACTTAAACTGCACTGGATGCTGTTTTGCCCAAAACACCCAATCAACCGCACACACACCAGCAAACTTTATTCACAGATGATTTTGTCAGAGAGTGATGATTGTCAGTGGAGTCCAGATGGCATCGCTTTATCTCGTCAAGGTTGACCAAATGGCATTTGACAAGCTGTCCCAACAACCCCCCTTCCTCCAACTTTAAAAAAAAAGGCTCTAATCAGATCAGCACCAGTCAAGGCTGCAGATCCCCTTGGGCACAGCAACACCAATGAAGGGGGTGGATTTTGTACATGATTATATAAGAGTACAGGACCTGACTATCTGCTGGGAGATAACCATCTCAAAGGAGAACAAATGTGTGTGAAGGGTGTTTATTTGCCTGATGTGTTGGTGTTTCTGGTCTCACCTTGGCACACAATATGGGTCGCTGTCCTTCACAAATAACTAACCCCTGTGTTATTTGTAGCAGGAATCCAACAACTTCTTTGCTCTAGTAAACCACGTAAGTGTTTCATATACTGCAATAACCTGGCCAGGATCACAGTTGGGCCACTGCTTTGGTCACTGTTGAGGAAATACAGCCCTATTAGTGAGTATTATATTATCATGATTGGATAACAATGAGGAAATATGAATTGTAATAAACCAGGAATTCCCCACTTAATTTTTACAATTTAAACCTTAAAACACTGAATCAATATCATCATTATTCTCTGGAAAAAAACTGAGTAGCTAATTCCTGAAGAGATAATTTGTTAATCATTTCTTTCCACTCCATTAGTTCAGCTCACCAGGAAGACCTCCCTACTCAAATGCTACATTTTCTCAGATGAATTGGTAGAAATGCATAAAGCAGCTATAAGTTTGGAGCTCACAGTGAAGTGAGTGGACCACCAACAGTTCTGGAGAAAGCTAGGGGACTCCTATAACCAGGAGTTACCGGAAGTCACATTTGTGTTACTAATACTACTAATAATAACAATCTGCCAAAATTGAAAGGCAATAGATGTTTACAGAAGCTGTCTTTGTGAAAGTATCCATTCTTAAACAGAAGATGAAGCTGCAGGCACCACTTATCTCCCACCTAAAATTCATCCCTTCCCAGGAAACAAAACCATCCAAACTTGGCCTTATTTGACTCCAAGAATGGTCATTTATACCTGATCTCAGGTAACTTTAAGCACACTATAAGGTTTTTAAGGCCACTAGACTAGTTTAAGGACAGTTGTCACAAAGCCGGGAGCACGAACAGAGGTATCAGTGACCTTGTTAACAATCCCACTAAGGTTAAATAACTTGGTTTCCCCACCAGTCAGTCAGAACTCAGTAAGCCTCTTGGAGGAGAGGTGAAAAGAAGTCTGATTGCCATAGATTTGACTTTATCAAAGTGTATTATAGGCAAGCTCCTGGTTGCCTATATGTTTTATATTATGTGCCTTTCTTAGGTCATTTCAGTGTCGCTGTTGGCTTCCTAGTGGGAGATCAAAGATTCCTTAAAGTCAGTGGGTTCATGTCAGTTTACCATGAAAACCAACCTGCAGACAGGAGCGCATATGATTTATGAATAGTTGGTCCTGGTGTTGTGTTGAAATGCAGCCAAGACAAAATAATTCTTCTGAAAATTAGAGTGCAATCATGTTCAATGAACATGATGCCCAAAAAGCCACTACATCAACTGATCACCTACACATATTGAGATAGTGCTGTGACTCACTGTAAAGATCTAATAAAAACTATGCTAACTGCTATCATCCAGTGGCTACTAATGACTACTAATACTTTACCAGTTGTAACAACACCCAACAGCACAGCATCATCCATTTCAAGATACTGATGATAACAACAGCTGTTGCTAATGCTTCAACAAGTTTTCCAACCTATATGACTATTGGTCATTGGTTGTGGCCAATAGCAGTTCTAGACCACTGTTGTCATGGTTACATTGTTAGAGTTTTAGAGCACCACATTGTGGTCAGATTTAGGCACAAAAACTACTTTGAAAAGTGTCCTGGGTTTAAAAAAAGTATTAAATTAAGTACTAAAAAAAGGATTTTGTCCAGGGTACACTGCTGTCATTGTTGCTAATATAAAAAATCTGTTTAAGTTGTGGAGCACTTAAGGAGTACAGTACCGCTGCAGCTTTCCTGTTCGAATGGTGTCACTCTTCATACCTTTCATCGCCACTGGCATAATTATGGCATTGACCAGAGATCATCTAAGAATAAATGCAACTCTGGGTTGTCATAAGATGCTGCACAGATGGGATATGTGACTGTCTCTTTTAGAGGGAGGGCAATCTCTTGGGGGGCAGTCTAACCCCCTGATTAAGACTTAATTAAAGACTCTTTATAAGAGGAACTATATGTACACTAAACTATTCAGGTAATTTTCTCTATATCTTGGGTTTGTGGCAGTTTTGGGGAAGTTGTTCTTTGGCATTTAAAAACTTCAGACACCACAACACCACATTCTCTGGCAGCTGATTATCAATCCTCCACTAAAGGTAGTTTTCAACAATGTTCCATGATCAGATGAAAACTAGTGAAAAAGTAAATTAAATCAATTAACAAAACAGTGTACATGGGTGTGTGCAGCTTTGTGGATGTTTCCTTATGAGTGTTTTGTGTTCATTTTGTCTCCTTAGTGTGAAGACTTGGTACCACTGTCGGTAATGTTGCCCTGTTTCAGTTTGGAAAATCCAATACATCGCTTGTGTTTCTTATTGGAAAGATTCTAACATCAAATCTGTGACTTGTCCAAACACAGAGTTGATGGGGGCAGTGAAGTTGTTAAGGAATATTTTGGACATTGCATGCATTATGGATTAAGAAGACACTGCGGTACACCTGTACATGTTATGAAAGTTGCTGTGCTTTTACGTTACATTGATGAAGCTGGTACGTGATGGTGAAACATTATCATTTGAATTCCTGCGTGTAGAATTGTATGTGAATCTTTAAATGTTTTTGAGTCAACAGTTAAGGTAAAGGTCCAAGCAAAATACATTTTCTGGTAAGTCAGCCTTACATACACATATGTAGCCAGTTGTGATAAAGTCTGCAGATGAAGCACTCAGTGTTGTGTGTACTAAGATGACCCTCCCCACCCCTTCATCTCCACTCCCAGTCACACAAATACACATCAATATAGCATTGGCCTACAGTGGTTACGTCAGTAAAGACACATGTCAAGGCTGGAACTGACCGTGCAGCACTGCATAAACTCTTACAATCTGACTTCTCCTGGCTCATGTTCCCAAAGTGTGCACTCCACCACGTTCCTGAAGTGTGGCTTCACCAGGTGTGGTCCTCCTCCCTTTGCACACCCCCCACCTCCACTGCTCCTCCCCTATCCTTTCTCCCTCTCATCTTGTTCCCCTTGACCCTGACACACTGTGACATAGACACTGATAATGGGACAACAGCCCCGCCATTCCTCACCCCTTGCCAACTGACACACTTCCAGAAAAGGATAACCTTGTTCCCTTACATTTCTCGGATGCCTCCGCTCTGCGCTCCAGAAAATCCCTCCTACTCTCCACCACACTATTTTTTCAAATTTATTTATTTGGCTTTTACAACTTTGAACAACAAAGAGACAAGACAAAATAGAACAAAACAAAATGAACAAAAAAAAAGAAAAAGGGATACATGAGGCAGTGCCAGCATTTCAGAAATAGACTCACTGCAAAGAAAAAAAAAAGCAAGTGAATACATCTGTTTACAGGTAAGCAAAGTACATAATATTTTTATTGTATCATGCGTCAGATCAAGGTGCATAATTAAACGGGCCCTTACTCCCCTTACACAGATGGTGGAAGCATAGATATGAGAAAAAATAAAGCCATTGATCAACCCATTATTTCCACCTACAGACAAGATAGATTTATTAACAACTTACAGTATACCTATTAATTAAATGATTAGGTACACTACTAAGTACAAAAATACAGGAAGTGACTTATCAAAGACTGCTCAGGGATCCTCCATATCTCTTCAATTAAGAAACTCCACAGTAAGCAATAAGGTGAAGATATAAGTCACAGACCTTAAAAAGACCCTAAAAACTATCAGATGTGGAGTGGAACATACAAGTTAGAAATCCCAATGGCCTACACTGCATTATTATTTTATGCCAGTTCTTCTTACATGGAGGCTCTTCCTTGATCCACGACAAGAGAATGTTTTTCCATGCAGCATATGCTAACAAACTGAACAGTATTTCTGGTGGCTGTTCACCAACTTCTTCTCAGTTAGATCAAGAATAAGGCAAACAGGGTCCAGCTAAAATGCCATACCAAAGATCAACAGTTTTGAATTTCCACCCCATGATCCATTTCCCACATTTCACTAGTTGCCAGAGTATTAATGGTTGCAGTAGATCTTAATTTGCCATAAGGAGAGACAGTTAGGCCTCTTTTGGGACCGTTTTGACTTGTTTTCTGTATTGGCTGATAATGTTGTCTCTCACCTGTAGGAACCTGAAAAAATTGTGTTGAGTGATATTATATTTTCACTGTATCTGATCGGAAGACATCAATGTAGCTCTGTCAAATAAATCACCTAAAACTGTGATGCCACTCTCGGGAGAGAGAGTTGAACTCTGGGTAGTCAAGACTCCATACTATTTTAATCACCAATTCATCAGAACCATCAATAAATGTACACTTTTTCACATGCTATAAAACACAACAGTTAGTCCAGCCGATACTACGATCTGGTTAACCATGATTTCATTGTGGGTGATAACAGAGACGCAGCTGTAGTGGCACAGATAAATGCTAAATATTTAATACACATTAATATTGAGTGTGGGCATTAGTGATTTGATTGTGTATGAAACATGTGACTATAAATGCCTGCCCAGATAAACAGTTGGTGGCACTGTTCTCCAGCAGAATGCAGTAGAGGAGGATGAAATGAGATGATCAGTTGAAACTCATATGGTAGAAACATGATATTAATGTTTGTTTTTCTTACTGTTAAGATAATGAGCCCCACACTACCCCTGATATGAATGTGGGTTGTAGTATATAATGCTTTAGGCCATTTACCATTTATATGTCTAGTGGCGGTCAGAATGGCGGCACAGTGGTCAGTGCTGTTGCCCCCAAAAGCAAGGAGGTTGTGGTTTCAGTTCCTCGGCTTGGGGCCTTTCTGTGTAGAGTTTGCGTTCTCCCCATATCTGTGTGGGTTTCCTCCAGGTACTCCGCTTTCCTCTCACCGTCCAAAGACATAATGTCTGGGTTAATTGGTGACTCTAAATTGTCCGTAGGTCTGAGTGTGAGTGTGAGTAGTTGTTCATCCTTTTCTGTCTCTGTGTGTTGGCCCTGTGATGATCTGGTGACCCCGCCCTCGCCCAATGTGAGCTGGAATTGGCTCCAGCACCCCCCACGACCCGGAAACGGATAAGTGGTAGAAGATGAATGAACGAATGAATGAATTTCTAGTAGCATGGGACTTATTTGTTGTTTAAGTTTCATTTCGGTCTCTCTTTCATTTCTTCTATATCCATTGCAAGTTGTCATATTTTTTTTCTTTCCACAGACCCGATTTTTCACCTCAGTCAAGTGTCAAATTTTCCTTTTTATTTTGATCTGTGTTTCCCTTTGTATTCAATGTAGTCAGCAGACAGTTAACGTCAAGGTGTTTCTGAATTACCAACATACCAATGTATTCACCCAACTTTAGTCTTGCCACGTTAACTATGTGTTACTGGTAGGTATCTACAGTATGCAACAACTGCCGTGTGAAACTCTTGTGTTGTGTTGCATCAGGTGAGATATGAACATGATCAGAGCAAATAATGGGTTCACACCAACTACAGGGTACATTATACATTTATATTTTACCCAACATCTTCAAAATCAGGATTTTTATTAATTAAAAGTAAAATATCTGTTTTAAATCACATTTTTTAAAGCCAAAGACATGCCCCCTGACTGCACTGGGTGTCTTTATTTAGATAAGCAAATATGTAATGGAAAAGACAAGAAAGGGGACTCAATTGATTTTGATTGAGTTCACACCTTTGCCACTGTGTTTTGTAAGTAAATTCCTTCAGAACTGGCTTTCTCTCATCTGTGTTCGCTGGTTCTTCAGTCTGATGTCCATGGTTTTCTAAAGGCTCTCTGCTGTGGCCTTGAAAATGAATGTGATTCTGGCATAAATCTACACTTGTTCTGATAATAAAATCCCTCAGCAGCATGCTCATAATGCAATAAATTCAGGTTCGGCATAAATAGTGATAAGACTGGTAATTATCTGGTGAGGAAAAGAGATTTCAATAAATCAAAAGGAGTCAGTTTTATTTCCCATTTTTAGTTGTTGTGAAATGAATGCAAGAACTTCGAAGCTCTTTCTCTACATTCTCAGCAGGGAGTGTGGGTCAAGGATTATTTGAATGGGTTTGCATGGAGCCTTTGGCATAATTTGTATCAATATTCACACTTATAGATGTCAACAAACTTGTCTTTTTTAGCAGTAAACATTCTATAGAAAGGTGCTGAAGGAAGTGTATTTAGGCCTAATCTGTCTAACAAGCGTTTCCCCTTATTATGGTCTATACTTTGGTATTACAAACAATAGTTAAGACCAATAGCAAGTCCTCAAAAATAATACGGTTCAGAGCACAGAAGTGCCAGTGTTGCCCCATCAGTTATTAAAACACATATTCTTAAAGCCCTTCTTCATATCCTCTCTATATTCATATCATTTTTTGATGTCACACGATATTACTGATTATGCATCACATAATTTCAGTGTACTTGGTAGTACACCTGCTTCTGATTCTGACTTCATGGGCTGCCTCCATTATCGTGAACATATATGACATATATTTAAATGGGAGCCTCATTATTATATTATTAAAAAGTGTATTAATTTAAAAATAACAAAGTGATTTTTAGCATGGAGCCACATTCAGGTAATGTTGTAGTCATTTAAGACAGGTAGTGTTTGATTACCCCATTACCATAACTGGTTGTGTGATATGTCCCGTGGATACATAACTTCTTACTCTGTTACCCAGCCTCTCAATTCAGTTGAACCATCAAGAAAAAATTTATCATAATCACAGAAGATACACTGGAGACCTTTTGTCTTTCCTTTTCTTTCCTGGATTTCTGAACATTTTCTTTCATGTGTTTCTCTTGGCAACTCTACCTTTATCAGTAACAACAAATATGGACATTTCTGAGAGACGGACACTGAACTGGCGTCAGGATGATCTAAATAATATATGTAGTAGGGTTTATTTATTCATAGTATACATTTCAATAATTTTATAATATTCCAATATATGGGATTTTTTTTGTGAGGGGGTCAAGGTTTATTTAGTTGTGACAGAGCAGCTATGTCACTGACTGTGTGTAACATGGGTACACACACACACACACCTGCACGTGCACATATACTTTACAATGTTATACACCTGATTGTGTAGCTGCTATTTTCGCATATATTCACATAAGCACATGCAAACACATGTTGCTTATTCTTTGTTAGGGCACATGGCATATTTATCTCTCCTTGCTGTCTCATCTCTGTGTTTGGTTGGCTAAACAAGGGCATAACAATTCTTGTTGCTAAACAACCTGTCCTTGTGTGCTTTAGGGTCTTGTGAACACATATTTATTCCTTATTTCATGTTTTTTGTCATTTTATTTTATTTTTTTAAGATAAGATAAAGACATGCATGAAAAATGGGGGTTACAGCTTTAAAAGGTGACACTTTGGCCCTTGTGGCAGAGAGGGATCTAGTTACAGAGTGCAACATGTTGGAAACCCCTGATATTAACCTTGGGAGGCCAGCAAATAAATCACGTCAACACTGTCTTCAACTATGTCTGTGTGTCCTCCTGCACAAAATAGAACCCATGTAACATTGATATTTGTACAATCGTGTTTTGACCTGTTGATCTTGTGCTTTTTGAATCTTCCCTGAATGTCTTGGACACTAAGAACTCTCTATCCTGGCTTTACAAATGTAATGAAATATGTCTGCTGATTGAGCTTTCAGGACCAGTGTTCCAGCAGCTGAGACTGATAATTTTTAACAGGTAGTGTAAAAATTAGGGGTAGTGAAAGAGGACATGAAGGTGGTTGGTGTGAGAGAAGAGGATGCAGAAGACAGGCTTAGATGGAGGCAACTGATTCGCTGTGGCGACCCCTGAAGGGAAAAGCCGAAAGTAGAAGAAGAAGAAGTGTAAAAATTAGGGGACTAGTAACCACTGACTGGTGAAATTCAAATCTACTTGTTAGATATCTGATGTTTTACTTAGTGTAATCAGAAGCTTTTTTATATGTGAATTCATCCAACCAAGGGATTCATTCAAGACCAGCTGCCCACCGTGATAAATTACTACAGGAGATATATTTAAGACTGAGCAAGGCTGCAATTGAGTTTGGCCTTAACTAAAAATGTTTTCCTATTGTTTACTGAACACAAAAGCCAAGATCTGAAAGGAGCAGTGTCAAGAATAGGAGCTGTTCAAAATCAGGAACTTGTCAAGGGCAAGAAGTGGTGGTGATTTATTATGCATACGCACAGCCCAACCGTCCAACTTCAAACTTCAGCATCAGTGCAGCCCATACAAGTGTCCTGCTTCACACAGCTTGTGTTGCTTAAGATGATGTTTGTTGCGTTGTTGTTAATTAAAATTGAAATGAGTGTCCTGATAATGACATTCTCATTAAAAAAAAGTTTTGAAATTTTGTTTCCTACCAGTTAAAAAAAAAAGAATTTTGGTTTTTGTCTGTGTATATTCTCATTCATCCAGGTCATAGTCATATCCGGCCAACAATTGAATCGAACGCAACTGGACTTAGGACTTAGGTTTGTCAAAGACGTTTCGCCTCACAAGTGAGGACTAGTCAGACCGATGCAATTCGAAATGATGAAGCCACTTGGATAAGAGGCGAAACATCTTTGACAAACCTAAGTCCCAAGTCCAGTTGCGTTTGATTCAATGTTGGTTTTTAGCTTGTAAATGCTTTCAAAATAAATGTATCCAAATTGGAAGGAAATTTCTTAGGGTGAGTTGAGAGAGAAAATATTTTGTTTGTTTTTGGTGACTTCTTTGGACCTGAAAACTAACTAGACCCACCCCCTGGTGAGATCCATCCATCCATTATCTATGCCACTTCAGGGTCATAGTTAACTGGAACCAAGCTGACAATGGGTGAAGGCGCACAACCTGGGCATGTTGCCAGTCAGTCACAGGGCTGATATACAGTATATGTCTGCTTTCACACACTCATGCCTGCAGGCAATTTTAGATTCACCAGTTAACCGAAACATCCATGTCTTTGGACTGACCTTTGAACACCATTGATCATGTTCCTATTTGTGAACTTATGACGGATATAAGTGCCTTGACTTCCTGGACATGCAGTTTTCAGATGTTGTAAAGAACACACATCTACGGAGGCAATGTTAATCATATGCCATCAACTTACAAGGCAACTTAAGTTTTCTGCACTGGACTGGCTCATGTGACAGATGACATATGCGGTTGACTAACTTAAGATGTCAGGCAGAATGTCAGTGCCTTGCAGCAGGGAAAATTAATTGTCCAAGATGCCACATGAGAAACTGGGACTGTTGTGGAGGGCCAATAGGATGAATTAAGTTCTGCTTAAACTGGTACTGGATAAGACTAGATGTTATAATTAGGGAACTTAAATGTATGTTTTAATACATAGAGGTCCATGCTCTGTTAAAAACTTAAATGTCTTATGAACTCAGGGGCTGTACAATGCTCAGGTCTACCTTAGTAACAACATTACCAACAAAATATCCCTTTAATGATAATGATAAACATACAGTGTCTGAACTGTCAGTAGACACAGCTGCTCACTGAATTTATACAGCTGGTGTGATTCATTCCTGGACTGGGATATAACACCGACTGTTTAATGCCAAATGCTGGTAGATTGTACCAGCTGCAGTAATGCTTCAGAAATTATTCGCTACCTTATATCATAATGAAAAGATCCAAACATTCAGGTGCACAAGGAAAAAAGGAAATCATGAAAAGACAGCCCAATGTAATGGTAATGGTAGAATATTTTGTGTTATCTTGTGTTAACACTGATAATATGAGATAATGATGCTATGACAGCTGTTGGACTTGGATTCAAAGTGATGGCTATGAATCTGAGTAATTAGCTAATAGTGGTGGAAGAAGGCTTTCGATCCTTTCCTTTCCAAGTACCACTACAGCAGTGAAAATAAAGTCCTGCAATCAGAACCAAAATTAAGTTAATATATTATCAAAACTATTTACTGAAGAAGCAAAAGTATGATGTTGAACTACTGATTGTATTGGACTGTTTTATATATATATATATATATATATGAAACAGTTTCATATCTATTAATGATAAATTAATGAGCAGTTTATATTTTATTGCTATTAAATGTGGAACTCATTATTACCACCGTATTTACTGTTGAATAGATTAATCTGAAGCATATTCCATAGAATCACTGTGTTTTCATGAGTTAAAAGAAACAGCTCCTTTTCAGCTCTCACATGACATAATTTCATTTGAGTTTTAGTTTATTTGTTAAATTTATGAGTTCTCTCAACTTTAATCCCAGAGTTGCATTGCAATGTAATTTGATAAGGATTGAAATGTGAAATCTGAAAACCAACGAAAAGCTATCTGATAAATCAATTACTAGCAGCTTTCTTTCTTGGCTTTGCCAGGTGTCCAAAACACTGTCTGTTTTGGTAAATATCAGAATTTGGAAAAACCTGAATCTATAATATCATCTGAAAATAGAAAGTCTGCTATACCAATGGCACAAAGTAAAGGATAGTGTTTTTAATAACACTTTAATAACACTTCTCCATTTCCAGATAATTGGTGTTAGTAATTATCATCTTCTTGTGTGACCAACCACCACACAGATGTGACATAATATGATAGACTGACAAGCTTCATTTCTGTTATGTCTTGAAAGTACTTTCATTTTACCTTTACTTTGGTTTCAGTGCCTCACAATTTATTGTTTTTTTTATATGTTTCATTCAACAGGAGGAGTGGAGTACGAAGTATTTGCAGAGTACAATGTATTTGCAGACTACAATATTTCTCCTGACTTTTGTTAAGGACAAAAGTCCTTAGTCCTTAGTGTTGGCGCACTAAATAAAACATTTTCCCCCTGGAACACAACAGAAATACCAATGCTGCTGGAATCTGAATTTCTTCAAAGTAATCTTTGTTTAAATTTGTTCACACCATAATGGTTTAATTTTTTTTTCTAAGGCAACTTCTGTAAAACATGATATTTATGGCGTGGTGCTGAAGCTTATCCCAGCTCACACTGGGCGAGGGCAGGGTACACTCTGGACAGGTCACCAGTCCATCACAGGGCCAACACACAGAGACAGACAGAGACCAACAACCACTGACACTCACACTCAGACCTATGGACAATTTAGAGTCACCAATTAACCCAAACATGATGTCTTTGGACGGTGGGAGGAAATCGGAGTACCCGGAGGAAACCCCCAGACAGAGGGAAACTCCACACAGAAAGGCCCTAGGCCGAGAACAGAACCCACAACCTTTTTATTGTGGGACAACAAGATTTTGATATTTAAAACTCTTACTTAAAAATTGCATATTAGGCTATTAGGCATGAATTCCATACAGAATCTGTAACATCAAGGTTATAGGTAATTTGGTCATAATTCACATACATGACCAATTCTCATGAAATTATCCCTTTATTGTTACAACAAAATGTCTATAGTGTTCATATTAAACGAGATTGGGACCAATTTTTCACTATTTGTTTTTGGGGCTAAATAAGGTCCATGGATTTTACGCTTTAGATGAGATGGTATTTTTACAGATAATAAAACTATGTATTATTTTTTAATCATATATGTAAATGATTATTAACTTATAAAATAGGAATAGAATGAAGACACCATACACAATTCATGCTATATATGAATATAAACTCTTTATGTTTGTTTTACAGCAGAAAAAATGCAGTTTATAACATCTGCATTATCTGTCACTGTGCATATTTATTACCAAGCCATTAATTTTGCACTGCAGGTGCTTGTATGTGTCTAAAATACATGCACATCATGCAGTACAGTGTGTTTGGTACTCTGGCTATTGATAGGTTTGACAAAATGTCATGCTTGTCACATTTTTTACTACACAAAAAGGATAGAAAAAGTAACTACAGAAATAAATAATTACAAGTGTTTACCATTTTTCCTATGACAGGAACATCTCCCAGGTCCTTGATGAAGGCCTTGAGAATAAAATCTAAAAAAAAAAACCTAAATGTTATTTTGCTGATTCTATTCTATTCTATCGTGCAGTGAGAGATTTAATGTCTATATGATCTGCTTCTTTAACTGCTGTCAGTAAAATTGACTCTGGTTTCCAGATGATCAGATCAGGTATTTTACCACTGCTGTAGAGTCCAGCATGTGGCTGATAGATAAACTTCATCAATTTTGTATTGACATGGTCGTGGGCTTTAGTTTTGTGCCCTCAGTCAGTCATCTATTATGTGCACTAATATAGCATTCAACATGTATCTAGTGACTGATATGGTTTTTGGTAATCAAGAAAGAGAACCTTTTAATTAAGTAAATAAAACACAAACACAGATTTGTATTTTTCATTTATTTATTTATTTTTTGCTTGATATTAGACCATCATTCTGCTTCAGTAGACCTTTTCTACTTTCTAAATGCTTTTTAACATCATCATTTATTTTTTATTATATATCCATTCCAGTATAGACTAACTTAATTTTGGAAGGAGGGAAGGAAAGCAGCTCTGTAGCTGTATTGGTCTCAAAGGCTGACATAACACAACAGTCCCAGGAAAGATGTACTGCTGCATGAAAACAAAACTGATGTGTAACTGCATTTTATCAAATTTTGTAAAGCCTTGTAGTCACCATATAGTTCATGATCATATTTATTGTCAGTGATTACAATTTACCAGCAGGGGGCATGAGGCAATCATACAAGTTAATAGAAATTATTTGTTATTATTTTCTATCAGTCCACATTTTTGTGCAGTGCTAATGCAGGTCAGTTGGTGAAGTCAATTCATTTTCTGAGAACTTTTCAAGAAGCTTTGTGTTATAGGGATCAGATAGATAGATACGGGTTTTTTTTGTTTTTTTTGTTTTGACCTTGTATGATGACACTAAGGAAAACCCCTGCAATGTCTGCTTTCTCTCAGTGCTATTGTAGTCATTCTATTTAATTTCCCTTTTCTAAGTGGTTTGTTGTGGTTGTGCCCCAGCTTGGTCAAGGACAGACTTGAGGACACTGAATGGAGCCTGTTTAGCACAAAATTTCACTATTCCTCTTTTTTTGTTTATTGTGAAACACGAAGGCCCAGTGCTCTCATCTGTGTACCAAACTCTCCTCTGTGGTATAGATTAACCAATTAATTAAATATAAAGGTTGTGACAGTGTATCACAGGTGAAATACAGGCCATTCTGGAGGATATGAAAATCCCTCTACTGGTAAGACCAATGAGTAGTACTTTACGATGTCCTCAATAATATGATATATTTTTAATGGGAAATTATTGGTTTAAAGATATTGAGTCAGAAAAACAATGACCATAGATTCACCCACCCACCCACACAGACACACACACACACACATGCTTCATATTATACTGTGTGAAACTGTTATAGAAAAATGTCAAAGCTTAAAATGACATAATGCAAATGATCCCCAATATATTTTAATTTTAAAGGTATGATCTGTTCTGTTGTGCTTTCTCAGTTGGACCTTGTGTGTTTACAGCTTTAGGAACTAACTAGACTTTAAAATCAACTCTAAATTTCACTGGTAACCAGTGTAGCGATTCAATAAAATGACAGGTCAAGTAATGAAATTCTTGTAGCAGACATCTGCTAAAAAGCTAAAGACATTACAGGGTAACCGACTGACACCAAACGACAATGTGATGCAATAATCCAGGTGAAGATGGATGAAAATGTGGACCATCATTTTTAAGTGTTTAAAAGTCTTAAGGGAAAATTATTGATTATATAGTGGTTCAAAACTCTAAAATGACAAAACTGTATTCATCAACAAAATTCACTTTGCGGTCCTGATGTACCATTGTATTTTGGTTGATAATTTTGTTGTTTTTGCTATTTTTCTGCATGATGCTGAAATAGAGGGAGTAAAAAGCACAACTGATGGGTGGAGCCTCTTGAGCCCATCTGGTCACTGGTGTCCAGGTTAAAGCTGCTCAGATACACGCATAAAGATATAAATGTTGCATTTTTGTCATGATTGACATGTTGCACAACATAAATTATGAAGGATTTACACATTTTAGCTTGACTGTTTAGCCAGGTCAGGAAGCTTTTTCCACACTGCACCCCAAGGCAATAAATACTCAACAACATCATTTTCTATGGAATGCACCAACTTGGGGTCCAATTGCCAGCCTTAGTTTCTGGTATCTTTTGAAAAAAACCCTCACCTGACCTAACCCGTACCCTTAAAATTTAAAAACTTCAATAAAGAATGACAGAACAAAATACTATGTATCAAGCAACATGCAGTGCATTGGCCAGCATCAACCAGGATGACAGTTCACTTGAGGGTCAAAGGAAGCCATGCTTTTAGCTAACATCTACACACACAATTTCGCTGATAGCAACAAACTTTGTCAAACTCACAACTTAACTTAACTTCAGTTATATAAGGCAAATACATTAACATGGATTTCTGGGAGTGGGACAGCAAGCATAATGTAGCAGATGAGCAATCAACTGTCCTGTTTTGATGGCCCTTTGCATTCGTGTTTAGACAACTTTGGGAGGAAGGTTAGTAAAATTTTAATTTCAACCTGATGAAACAGTTACATATTTACATAAACTGAAATGTATTTCAGTGACTCTGAAATACAATTACAACATTTAGTTATAGGACACTAAAAGGCAGGACAGTAAGGTGTTGGCACATATGTTTTCTTGGTTACGTGTTGTGAAATGACTGGCTACGCAGCCAGCAACTTGTGATTGTGACACTGATTGTGCTGTGTTGTGTTTTCTATTGCCTGATGGATGTTAGGTTCAACTAAGCACCATGAGCTGGTGGAGACAAGCCAATCCTGGGAAATTAATTTTCTATTGTCCTAATTATTCACCTAGTTCTAACACATTGACAGCGATGAGCAATTGGTATCTTATGAACCTGGTTTGGGTCACTTGAAGACAATAATTTTACCAGATTTATTTTGGCTTGGATTGGCCGCCTTTAGAAAACTGAAATCAGGCTTAGAGAGCTGTATGTTTAGGTAAAAACCTTAAAAAATGACAGAAAAATTCCCGTAGAGCTGCAGGTTTCCCATTAATTATCCAATTTTTTTATGATTGTTTAAATGTTTCATTCAAAGGGTAATACTGACTTTGAATTAGCATTTTACAATCATTTTGTGGTTTTGTGGCTTGAGAGCATCTTAGCCTGCATAAAGCGTTTATTGTTTATAAATAAACTGCACAGTAAATGCACTGTCCAGTAAGTTGTCAATCATCAATTTAAATTGATCTTTTTTTTTTTTTTTACATGTGGCATTGTTGTATTCTTCACAGAAAGACATCTGATTAAGAAGAGTATCTTACCAAATTCTCCTAAAATTCTGCACAACACAAAAGCTCATCCTCCTGAAACTTTCACCCAGAGTGATTGCAGTGCTATCTCCTTTTATCAATAAAGATCCTGCTATGCCAGCAGAAAATGGCTGTGGTTGGGAGGGCAGAAAATGAACAAAATATAAATTATGAAGTCAAAACATGAGCCAGGCCTCAGTCCTTCCCCTTTATTTATTGTACAAATATATCTGGGAGACAGAGACAGAGCTTGTCTGATGCTAGGGCTCCACTGACCTGTAGCCACAGCACTCTTGCAAAACAAAATCGTGCCAGAGAAAAAACAGCAGATAGGCCATATTTCTTGTCCCCAGTGACAGAGAAACCCACTCGGTTGTGGCCCCCTCCTCCAGCCAGCCTGGCTTGTTTTCTGGTCGGTGCTCCCTAATAGTTGGATGAGCAGATATAAGGTAATCAAGGACCTTGCAATGACTCTGAGAGGTCAGGGGTGAAGCTGATTGATAGATAGGCCCTATCTCTCTATAAGCATCTTCTGCTGAGCAAACAGTCTAATGGCTCAGATGTGCTGTGCAAGTTTTTGCACTTTTGACAGCTACAGGGCACAAGTTCAACTAGTTTAATAATGTCAACCTTGAGCTCAGATTCTTCTGATAGAATAAAGTAATTATATGTCGGGTCTCTTTAACAACTCCATAAAGAGTTTGGTATAGACCTGCTCCATGTGTAAAGTGCCTTGATGCAACTTTGTTGTGATTTGGTGCTAAATAAATCTGATTTGATTTGTAATAAAAATAGTGCCAGCTGATTGACAAGGTGTTATTACCTTTTAATTCTATGTCACCACCAGTTTAGTGATGTGAAACAGCATTTTAAAATGGTACTAACTACACTGTAAAAAAAACAACAACAACAAAAAAACGGTAAAAGCATGGGCAGCAAAATTTCCAAACGGATACATTAAAATTACAGTAAATAACTGTATCACAGAACTACATACAATAACCATAAAAATACAGAGCATATTTTTACAGTCAATATCAATTAAAATACTGTATATTATAGTTTATAAATTCCCATTATACTGTAAAATAACATGCATGTCAAAAAATATTAAAATCAGATACCTTTCAGATTAATCTCTGTAATTTCACGGTATACATTATTTATTTTAGGAAGCAGCCAAGTCTATCTACAGTAATTTCATGTTAAAATATTATTTTTCCCATGTACAATAACGTTATAACGTATAAAAACAAACTAGGTTCATAAAATTAAAGATAAATGTCTGCAAATGTACAGTATTTATCTGTCATTTTAGAGAATTAGTAGATTAAAAAGCAACCATTGGACAGTGGAAAAAAAAGCTAAATACATTACAAATAGCTACATTTAAGGACAATCCCTGTTATTTAAGGGTATTTAGTAGTCATTTCTTGTCCATCTACACTGATTTGCTGCATAATTGTGGTTTCCCCAAGTAAGAAAAACAATGACACAATGTATAAACAAAATATGTATGTATATGTAATCAAATAGGAATTTCTGCACATTTACAGTATTACAGTAGTTATTTTAGAGAATTGGACAATGGGAAATTAAACGCTGTACATCAAAATACATTAATAGCTATATTTAAAGATGCTATCTGTAAATTTAGGGTATTTAACAATCATTTTAGTAAACTTAACAAATATTCACTGGGAGTCATCCTCTATCATATATCAAATATATGTAACCCGTCTCCACTTTATGTCTCAGACAGAAACACACAGAAATTGTGAGCTGTGTGTGAGCTAGAAAAGGCTTTTTAACATTTGAAATGTTACAATAACATAATCCATTTTGCACAGTGAAACTAAATTACAAAAAAATAACACAACATGGTCCTTTAAACAGGTTAGTCTCTGCTTTCATTGCTTCCGCATTTAAAGTTCAACAGGAAACCCAAAAATAAATGACATCAGTAATTCTGCCTTAAAAAAAAGACTAAACAATCTAACCAAACTTAATATGGTAACCAGAAAACGCATTTCACTATCTCAGTTTAACATTTAAATCCAAATGGACTAATATCACATTCAGCACCATCTGTATCATTTAGCAGCAACAACATGTACAGAGCAAATAGACCCAGAGATTAACACTCAAAACATTTAAACACAAACGAACAAACATCTCCACACCTGTGGAGATAGACAGAAATAAACTCTCCTGGTGAAAAAAAGGAGCAAACTAGCAACGGAAGACGGCAGTGAGCAGGCTAACTTAGCATGCTAATGCTAGGACGAAACTAATTTCAAAACTTAAATTAACGATCTAAAGTCTCTACGGAACTCACGGAGGACGAGTGGGACATTACACAGAGCAGCATACAGCAGTTTGACCGCATTCAAATCACGAACATACATCAGCAGAGAGCAACACAATTAGACTAACCTCTGGCCATGTTAGAAAAGGCTTTGACCGAAAGTGCGCGTTAACAATGAATACTTTATCTGTAAAATAAAATGACCATCAGTCACTTAGTCACAAAACCATAAAAAACGATAGCTATCTGCTAACAATAGCTTATGTGAGGGTAGCAATTTATCAGAGGGGTGCTAACGTTAGCTTCAAGGCTGTCCACTGGAGGTATGAAAATGAATTAAAATATCGTTCACAGGCGTTATCTGGTACACTCACCTCAAACGGTGTTTGGTTGACATGTCCGTTGTGGCTGTCTCAGACATCCTCCGCGAAGATCATGAGTCCATGATGGCACGTCTTTCCCCTGCATGACTGATTGGACGGACACCAGAGCTAATCCAACTAACTGTCATTCTTCAGACTCAGCCGGTCGGTCGTTATGGGCGGGGCCAAGCAAACTGGAAACAGGCGCCAACTTTGAAATTTGAATGTTAATTAGCTGCAGTTTTAAGGAAAACACTTTGAATGACTGGTTTTCTGTAATTTTGTATGTCTTCGTTATCATGGACAGCAATCTCTAAATTAGTACCTCACATTTAATATAAAATTGCATTTGAATATGAAAAAAATATGTTAAATTACCTTTAAAAAACAAATGAAAATGTAATATTATATGATAGTTAATCACTTGTAATTCTAAAGGTAAATCTTTAAATTACTGCTAGTATCTGTTAATTTACAGTTATTACATTGTCTTGTGGAAAATGGTAATAAACCTGTAAAAAAATACAGAAACTTGTATGTAACATTACAGTTTAAAGATGTACAAATACAATAAATTGTAATTAAAAAACATAATTTTAATGTAATCTTAAAATATAGTTAATTAACTGTAATTTTAAACATAAAACCTAAAATTACTGAAAATATCTGTAAATCTACTGGCATTTCATTGTTTTATTGGAAAACAGGAAAAATCTGTAAAAATTACAGAACATTTCCTGTAATTTAATTTTTTAAATTTTTTTTACAGTGTATATCGATAGATAGCAAGGAGGGTATAGTCTTCCATACCCAACATCTGTGACTGTTGGTGAAAAGCCACATGCTATAAATGCTGTAAATAAATAAATAAACCAACCACTGCTTCACTGCTGTCACTTGTATTGGACTTAAAACATTAAATTAGTATTTGCGAGTTTGTAAAGTACACACTTAGTTGATGTTCTCGGTCAGGGGTAGGTAACCCGCGGCTCATTCATCCCTCTGCCGTGGCTCCCTGTGGCTTTGAGAAAATAATGTGAATAAATAATGGCTATTTAATTACAATAAATTGTATTCTATATTTTTATGTATTTGTTTATTTTTTCAATGTAACAGTTATGATTCTGGAGATATAGGTGATCTTGCAATATCGAAATAAAGTGTGTGTATATATAGTCGATGGAAATATGCGTCCCGCCTTGTTTGAGTCACCTGTTGCCAACAGGTGGTGCCTTATTTTGAGCTGTCGACCCCCCGGGGAGCTAAGGTAGATTTTGTGGCTCCTGGTGGGTTTTATTTGGTGGGAACCACCCCCTAATGGCCTTTCTAATGTTGAAGTTTGCGGACCACTGGTCTAGGTGTTTGCAGCGTAATACATTTAATGACATTTTATGAAATACTATGCGTAAGCCCCACATCTCCAAATCCATTATGTAAATTAAATCAACAAGCCACTTAAGTTTTATTTATTTATTTTTTCAGTGTTTTGAATAAATTTCAAAATTAGATCCTTCTTAATGAGGCAACCTAACTAATAAAAGCGACAACCCGTTTAAGGTAACATGCCGGTCAATATGATCACATCATCAGTTTAAAATCTAGTTGATAAAACTCGCAACCTGATTGCACTCAGCTTGGTGTTCCCAGGCCTTCATCGGGGGATGGCAAATTTAGAACACTTCTAATTTCAATTTGGCTCATAGAGGAGGTCAGAACGGATGGAGAAGTGCACATGGCAATCTCCCATTACCTTTTAACCAACATTACCCCGTCCCTGTTACCAAGGAGTTTGAGATGCATAAACTAACAATACTGCTGCTGATGTGTCTTCATCTGACCGCTGGTCATCAAAACCTTCTCATGTTGAAATCACTTTTTTAATCACCATCCGTAATTACAGGATTAACTCCAGAGTGAGTTTTTGACCAGGCCCCTACTTTACATCAGTCTAAGGGTCCATAAAATCACGATTTGCACACATTTGTGATGTGATTAAAGGCTTAGGTTTTTCCCTTTTACTTTTAGAACTGACTGAACATTGTGGACATTATATCCAAACATTATCTAATTGGAAAAAATCGGAGTGATAGGAAAATTAAATCAATATTTTCAAGATCCTGCTCTCTCATGGACACTCAGAGGTTTGGCATAGGCTGATGATCCCAGCCTGCAGAGGGAGAAACCATCACACTCCTTTACCGACTGAACCCACCTGGTGGTAAAAAAAGTGATGGCAATCACAGACACCCAGTGGGTGTAAGAGTTTTGTGTTGAATTCTGTGAAACATGACTGTGTTTCCTGTCTTTATAATTGTTCCCTGCATGGCCTACAGTTGCGGACCCTCAGCTTTGTTCATGTTTCCACACAATGGCCCTCAGGACCCTGACGGATTCTCTGCAGCCACCCACTGTTTCCTGCCTCAGCTAACAATAGACAGTTTGTCGTGTCATAGTGCTTACCAAACAGAAAACCCTGCCAGAATTAAAATCATATTAATGTCAATGAGGTGCGTGTGCTGAAGCCACTGAATATAGTAATATCCCTATAGTACATGTACCGCTGTGTAGATAAATATAGACATGTCCAGACTGAAGCAGTTTGAATCGTTTTACCAACAAGCTAAATAAACCGAGGATTTCGTATAGTTACACATTAATAAAGGTGTTAAAATGTGAAATAAAAGTTTAATTTCCAACAACGAATTAGTCTAATTTATGACATACACTCAATGAATGTATTAATACGTCGATTTATATTTAATGTGTATTGATTCTTATTTTTTATTTTTATTTTTCTTCTAATTGTTATTTTAGTACTCTGTAGTTTCTTCTGTCCTCATTTAGCGGGTTTGCTCCAGTTACTTCAAGCCCAAAGATCTGGAGGTGAACTACCCACGGTCAATTACCCAAGTTCCCGCAGATCTGAATGTGACTGGCAATCTGTCGAGGTTGCAAAGGTCCTCCCTCCTCCCATGTCCTCCCTCCTTAATCCATAATAATAATAATAATAATAGTTCATCATAACCATCGTCACACTGATAATCATACTCATAATAATGATTATAATTATTAAACAATATTTACTCTTATTAATGTAATTATTAATATAAAATCAATCTTAAACCGATTCCAATCTTTCCGTCGCTTTTCCAGTGTCACATGAAGTGTGACTCAACCATCAGCGGTTGCGCTGCACTGTCCAGACATTTTCACTGAGGAGGCAGCGATCGTCCGCCACGTGACCCAGCGTCTCCCAATAGCGGCGAGGAAGCAGAACTTTTTATGATAAGGGTAGCTCAGTAAAGAGCGACAGGATTGAGGGACTTTTAGTTCAAGCATCTCAATGGTCCTCGTCGCAAACGTAGTTCGGGTCTGAATGGTTGTGAAACCAGTGTCAGTGTAAACAGTGTCCATCTGGATCTCTGTGTTTTTTTAACACTTTGTTTCGCTACGCAGCCCATCCGAGGCTGCAGCACCACCCACATCCAGGTTTTTAATTATCAGACAATCACAACTGACTGACCTGCTGCTGTGTGCTGTTCAGATGTTGGGAGACAAGACTCACGGTAAGCCTGAGCTCTTCTTCTCAGTCACTGGTCCGCAGCTCACCACACAGAGTAAACCCACCTGCCATTTATTTGAGCGGACCGTTTCTGGATAAATCGTTCAATAAGGTAGCATTTTACATATAACGCCGCGGTTTGATGCAGGTCTATTTAGAAACCAAAATGTCCAAGCAATTATAGGAGTTAACGGAAAATCTGTGAAATGACATTAGTAGTAAGCGTTAGAGAAAACAAAAAAGGAAATTAGTAAGGGAGAATAAAAGACGCTTGAATTACGATTAGTCACTTAGAGAATTAAAAACGTTACGACGCTCATAATTTAGGAAAGTAATAAAACGAGATATAATATAATAATAATAATTATAAGTTCGTATTATAGTTGTTTTTGTAATAATAATAATAATAATAATAATAATAATAATAATGAAATAATGTATCAGATTGATTTTCTTAAAATTGTATTTGTGGCCCCACTTTTTCATTAGCTAACAATCCATGAGATGCGTCGATTGTATGTAGCCTATGTGTGTGTTTCCGTGTGTCCGGGGCTTCTTCACTGCAGTCCGTGACATCCCAGCTTTATGGCACTCAAATGTTCTCTAACTGAATTCCCATTTTTAATACGGCGCGTCTTTGGAATCACACAACATCCCTCACACCGAGGAACTGTTTCACCACTGAATTATTGAAACTGAAGGCTTTGCTAATGTTTGTATTTTTCTCTTATGCAGTGCCGCATAAATCAAACAGGCTGGTGTGATAAATTATATGCAGATTAACTGATGAAGGTTTCTCGTCCTACCGCTGGAAGAGGCTATAAAAAATGTATAGGTATTGATGATCTTTTACTTTGAAGGATACTTTGGCTACCATAACATGCTGTAATAAATAAAGATGAAAAAGTAAATATGTGGGCCATCCTACTGGATAAGTGTGTGATGAAGAGAGGCAGCAAAAAAACCCTATTATTATTTGCTGGTATTTCACGTTCATGTTTATTTAAAAAAATGTACTTTAGTAAAACAATCCCAAACCAACACAGATGATGATAAAATGGAATTCGAGACCGTTAAAGGTTAATTAAGTTTATTGAAACTTTATTGCTGGCAGCTTTATCAAAGTTTTACGAAAAACAAACAAACAAAAAACAAAACAAAACAAAAAAAAAAGAAAAAAGAAAAAAAGAAAAACGAACAAACAAAAATGTTTAATTCAGTACAATTCTTTTTTTGACTGCATTTCTAGAATATATATATATATATGTATAGGATAAACTACCTCTTTTCGCATTTTGAAATTAATGTTAGTGTAAGTTTGGGTACATACAATTTTTTTATTTCAATATTGCACTTTAATGCTTATTTATTTTACAATGATTGAGAAATGTTAATAATATAAACATTATTTTAAATATTTTTGTATATTTAGTTCTTATTTCGCCGAGAGAAGTTTCTTTCCGTGAAAGACTCACTGTGCCATATCGTCCTTGGTGGATGCATGTGTGTTGTGTGTGTGCTTGGTTTTGTGCATATGTGTAAGTGCCAGGTGTGACTCTGAAGGTTATGGAATACACGTATGATGACGATTTGGAAGAGCTGTGTCCTGTGTGCGGAGACAAAGTCTCCGGATACCATTACGGTCTGCTGACCTGCGAGAGCTGCAAGGTAAAACCAATCAAATGAAAAATAAAGCAACTCTAATGAGCTATTCTGAAAAAAGTAGACACAAAAATTTGCAATTTTATGTTCACTGTTTAATCGGATGTTGTGTTTAAGATCGACACATCACATTCTTTTATTTTTAAATGCGTTCAGTTATTGTGATTTTAATTATATTTCTCGGCGGGATATTCAAAATTATTTTTGAGGTAAAACTGACATTAAATCACTATAGAGTCTCATAAACCCTTCAGTTTATCTCTGAACGCTGCAATGTATATCTGATCCTGAATGGTAAACTTTGCGCAATTAAAAAAAAAAAAAAAAAAAAAAAAGGTAAACGATCATTTACAGCCGAAGTGAAATCGGTTCGTTGTTTCTCATGTATGGTCATCTTTTAGGGTTTCTTCAAGAGGACGGTTCAAAACAACAAGAGGTACACATGTGCAGAAAACCAAGAGTGCAAAATAGACAAGACCCAGAGGAAGAGATGTCCTTTCTGTCGATTCCAGAAATGCCTCAACGTCGGCATGAGGCTAGAGGGTAAAGTTCACCACTTAATTAAATCTTACAACATTTATTAATAAATTTAGAGGCAGTTATGTAATTTTGTTATTTATATGGGAGGGGAAAAATATTTTTCCACTTAAACACAATTGTATATTTTATTGTATTGCAATTCTAATAATATTGCATGTGTTTTCCTTTTGGAGTTGGCAATTTAATCACAGAAAAACTCCTTTGAATCGTGGGCTTGTGACTCTCATGTTGTTTCCTACACTCATGGGATGGGATTAATTCCCAGACAGCAATGCAGGAAAGCACCTGCTTCCGTAGCTGAAAAAGGACACATTCTTGACTTACTGATAAAACCCCAGAGACTCCCCTGTTTTAAATCAAAAGCGCTATTTAGGCTACATGAAGGAGTAGGGCTGCACTGACTCTGGGGATCCTTCTCAGCCCTAAAATGGGAAGCAAAAATTACCAGCAAGTCCGTTATTTACTCTTTGAGTTGTGATTTTACTCTGCTGCTCAGTTGAGTATTCATCAATGGAATTCAGAACAGTCTGAATTTCATCCGTAAATGTTTTTCGCCTCTTGTCTCCTGTGTGTCAGCTGTGCGTGCAGACCGTATGCGTGGGGGGAGGAATAAATTTGGCCCCATGTACAAGAGAGACAGGGCCTTGAAGCAGCAAAAGAAGGCTTTGATACGATCCAACGGGTTCAAGCTGGAGAGCGCAGCGCCTCCACCAGCCTCTCCACTGCAGACTGACTACAGCTTCACTGGTACCCTGCACACCCTGCCCACCATCTCCAAAAGCTTGCTACCCTCCACCCCGAGCTCCATCACCCCTACAGACTATGAGGCCAACCTCTACGGACCCCCATCCCTCGGCATGGCCATGCAGTCCCATGTGCCCCTCACTACTCAGTATCAGTACACAGCCTTTCCTGGCCGGGTGATTAAAGCTGAGTGTCCTGACTACACCAGCTCCCCTGAATCTCTCACAGGATACACCTACCCAGACATGTACCCTGGAGCCTCACCACAGCCCCCCAGCCTGCCACCTTTGGTTCTGGAGCTGTTGCGTTGTGATCCAGACGAACTGGTGGTGCAGAATAAGATCGTAGCTCATCTGCAGCAGGAGCATGGCAGCCGGGGCCGGCTGGACAAGCCCAATACCTTTAGCCTGATGTGCCGCATGGCAGACCAGACTCTCTTCTCGATAGTGGAGTGGGCTCGCAGCTGCATCTTCTTCAAAGAGCTCAGGGTGAGTACGAAGCCCTTTATCCCAGCCTCATGCTCGCACAAACAGACAGTCCACCAGAGGCAGGGAGAAACATTACATGTTAATTAAATGAAGCAAGAAAGAACGATGAGGGGCAACGGAACCTCCAGGGAAACGTTCTTCTCTTTGTCTTAAACAACATGATTCAATTCACAACTGTCTTCATTTCATCAGTCTGCACTTGATTTGAACTACATAACTGCAGAGTTTTATTTGTCTTAAAAAGGACAAATTTTTGCATCTCACCCAGTCCAACCAAACAACCTTTGTCCTATGCATAACTTCAAACAAGCAGACATGGCTGAATACAGGGGAACTAAGGATAGCAGTTAGTAACATAAAACAAAATCAAGTAGGTAAATTAACAACAATTCTTTTAGCATTCATACAGTAAATCAATCATATGAAAAGATACATTTTAGTTATTGGTGAGGGTTAGGGTTAGGGTTATGTTTATACGAAACAGCTGACTGTCAGCGTTTAGTAGGCTGAAGAAGCAATTTGTTTACAGTGTAATTCCAGTTTGAGGAGAGGAACATGATGATTGAACTGATGATTCCTTTTGCTTTCTTGGTTTGTTCCTCCAGACAAACACACACACACGCACACACACGCACAGGTGCGACTCAGTATCTGGTCCAAGGACGCCTCAATATACAGGGTAGTGAATTGAATCATCAATCGGCTGATTAGTAGACATCCTGCACACACAAACACATAGACACACACACATGCAATTGGACATTCACTGCGTGGGCAGTGCTGTCTTTGTGAGCTGTGTAATTGTGGGCAGTTGAGGTGATTTAGTGACGTCTTGTGCAATAGAAATCAATGCTGTTGTGGTGGTCCACTGTTCTACTGCTGCTGACAATATGGCTGAAATCACTTGCTGCTTCTCATGAAAATTGAGGATTATAATTATTTTCAGACAAATCAGCCTCGTTACACAAACAATGACAAGCTCAAAGTTATTCAACATGTTAAGCAGTTTAACTCTCAACAAAAGCTTTGCTTAGATTCCTTCCCCATCTTTTCATTGAATGATACCTATTTACAGGTACAGCGGGAGAAGATCTGCTCCTATCCTGCTAAGATGTTTTACTGTTAAAAACAGATTTATGTTTACGCCTGTCGTTCTCCTTCTATGTCTTGAAACTGAGACCTTTGAAAACTCATAGGTTGTGCTGTAGTCTGGGCAAGCAGAAACATATACCTTTGAAAACGATGGCATAGACACCTCCCGTTGCTCCCTGATTGGGTCTTGTAAGCATTGTCTGCTTGTAGTGAAAGCAACATAGAGAAAAAATTACAAGTGTCAGTGACCTTGTTGACTTTTCTAGCAGCTCTTATTCAGTCAAATTCAGCATTTAATTAATGGTACAGCTGTTTTTACTGTTCCTGTAACTAATAAACTGCAGATTACACAATCTGCTTCCTGTTTACACTGACTCATATTTGTCTCACCTGTAGCCTAATAGCTACTAAGACTTTGACTGTTCCAATTTAAATTATAACGCTTATATTTCATATTTCAGGGTAAGCCATTGCAAACTGACAACATACCAAGAATATGCAGTCTGCCCCACACTGACATTATGTAACTCATACTATTATCCACATAGTAAAGAACATAAAGTCCTCTTCGAAAGTAAATCAGGTGTAGTTGCTTATATTAAAAAATAATAAAATATTTTAATAATGTGAACAGATCAAAGTGCTCAGTCCAGAGAGAAATGAATACAGCCTGTATTCAGAATCTGAGCCTTAAAATTACCATTGTGATGTCACAACAAAACAGCCACTGTCCAAAGCATGGCCCTCCTGGCCCTGACAGCATCCAAACATTGGTTATTTTTTGATACTTAACAACATAATCAGTCATACTGGGCTCTGGGAGAAGATTGACTTGTAGCCTTATAGACTTTCTGGTTGAAGGTATGTCAAACATGGACATTTTCTAAGACATTACGAAGGCCAGGGCTCATCCTGCTTTTTTAAAATCATCTTTAGTTTTTTTCTTCATTTCTATTTTTCATTTCAGAAAACTTTTGAGACAAACTTCTCTCATTATGGCAGTTGTTGGATGTTTCATAATTCCTCCCTGGAATATTAAATTTAGATACCATTGGCCATAGTCTTGGTTCGTTTGGACCATTTTAGTTTAAATTTGGCCATCTCACCGGCTCATATTAGTGCTTACTGAGCATTGCTGTTTCCATTAAATGGTGACTGTTTGTTGTGCAGCCGGCCTGGCTGTATACGAAACAGTCAATCAGCCATCTGCAGAGAAGCCCAAGAGAGATGTAAAACTAGATTGTTTTCTGTTGCTACACCCAAAAGTATATGATCTTATGGATATCATCATAAAAAAATCCTGTTAAATGAGTACATCCCAATAATGTTAACTCAAATGATGGCTAAAGCCTTTTCTGCATTAGAATGCGTAAAGTTACAGTTATGTACAGTATTGAGGGTGCATTGTCCAAGGAAAAATTATAAAAAGTCATAATAATTTTCTTTTGAGTTTATAGATTTTTGTAATTCAGCTACACCATTGTTTTAGTTTTGTAATCTGACTGCATTGGTTAGTTGTCATTTAATTTAAATGTTCATTTATGATATAACACCACTGCATTGTCATCTGATAGAACCAATAAGCTGATCAGTCAGACCGATCAGTGAATCATGTAATCGGCTTTCAATGTTTAGGGGATGAAAAATGATGATTGAAGTCTTGATTTCCGAGAACATCAGGAGAATTTATTTGTTACTTCTTTTACAGCATCATTGTCTCCAAAAGCAATGGCCAAATAGTTGAGACGATCTGTTTTGTTGCATCTTCTCAGTCTAACAACGACAAGGAATCTTTATGCTGTCACTTGTGTTAGAGGGGAGATTTGGCTGAAACACAGACAGGATTTTATACATAAATCTACACATTATGAGTGAAAGAGAGATTCCTTACATATCTAAAAGTTGAATTGACTGCATGCTTCCTGTTTTTAGAAATCCTCACAGGAATTAATTAAATAAAAACCAAAAATTTCTCTGTAGTGCTTATTAAGTTTCCTTTTAACTTAATAAGCACCCACTTTTAAATTTACAGAGACTATAAAGCACTATTACCTACGTGATTCTTACAGCACCTTTTCTGTATTAAACCAAGATTACAGTCCTTCAATTACTGTTCCTGAGTCCTATGAAAAGAAAAAAACAAAACAAACAAAAACAACTCATGTGCTTGTTGCTGACATTATGTTGCAAGGGTAAAGTGTTTTTATAAGTCTGATGCAGAAAACACAATTACATTTTGAAAATTGTGAAGTTTCCATATCATACTATTTCAACTGGCCAATATGCATGGTTTACAACAGTGCAAACATTTAAATTTGCTACGAGAGTTCAGAAAGACCTAACAATGGAAAAGTGACAGGTTTTATGCTACAGGCAGTATTTGCTTCCCAAAATAAATTGATATTTGCACCATCCAATTATAGGAAAATACGCTTTTTCAGTAATATGATAATGATTTTTTTTTTTTTTTTAGTGCTGCAACAACTGCGCAAGCTGACTTTGCTCCCTCAGAGCTTTGTGCTTGACACATCTGATCTACTTCTGTTGACAGTCAGACCATTTTTACATTTAGTGGCCAGCAAACATGGACAGTGAGAACAAAGCTGTGCATGTTTTGCCAAGAAACCCTTCTGCAGAAAGCTGTTTCTGTCCGCTGGATTATTACATTCCATGTAGACGATAACAGGGGAATGTTGGCCCTGCACTGCAGCTCTGTGACATGCTCATCTACATTGTTATTAAATTGTGAGCAGAAAGGGAGCTATTGATTGCTACGACTCCTAGCAGCACCCTTTGTCATGTTTTGTGTTTGACCTTCAATTCACCTGTGGATCATGGGAGATGTCGCTGAGGAAGTAACAATGAACATAGATGCAGAGCAACTACAGGCAGTGTAGTGGAGATAGTCAATTTAAAAGTGACATGTCCAAAATGGTTTTGAAGAGTTTTGATCAAAATAGTTGTAACAGATATCTCCTCTAAAAATAACTCTTAAAATAGAGAAACAATCTCAGTTAAACTTTCAAATACAATATGTAAACATTTAATATTCATATTCACTGAAGCCCGGGGAGGGAATTTTCCCCTCCTTTTACACGTAAAGTAATTTTTTATGCTGTAATACATGTCAATTTGTGTTTTTGTTGCACAGCTCAGCAGGTGCTGAAATGTTGCACAGATTAAGATTGTTTCCAATTTGTCTACAAGCCTCTGAAGTATTATTCAGCATGAAGGGGTATCACTGAGTATCTCTTCATTGAGCAGTTCTTCATGGCCATGGCTCTCTGGCTCTTCTCACGCTCCATTTTTCTGAAAGCAGATGCCTCCCTTGTGTAGTTGAAAAACTGTGACAGCAAATTACACTTTGTGCATATTTAATCTCAATTTATAATTACAACTTGAACAGCCATACTAACCCTACAAAAGACCCTTGGGAGTGTGTCCTCAGAAAGTGTCTTCACGGCAGCAGAGAGGGGTATGTATTTGCATTGACATGGTTACTGTAATCATGGTCATGGCTTAGTTAGGTTAAGTAAAAGATGGCAGTTTTTCATCTGAAATAAAATACCCATTCACTGCTCCCTAAAACTAAACAATGAGCTCATTGCTAAAATTGAAAAACTATTTTGGACACTACTTCTGTAATTCTCTCTGTATTAATTTTCTGTCTTCCACCATGAGCATGATGGGCTATATTGTTTGCTCTTGACCATCAGTTGCATGATCCTTTTCATGATGCATTGCCAGATATTTTGAGTCCACTATACAGGGTATATAACAATTCTTGCCATACATTTGGACAGCACTGCAAAATAGCAAACCCATAGAGGGAACTATAAAGGCAGAAGCATGTGATTTCATACATGGTGATTTTGGTTAAAATAATAACCTGTCTAACAATAGAAATCTTTTTAGTCATGGTTACAATGATAACCATGTGGTCGATTTTGTGGAATGGTTATTGATAACAGAAACATATCTCAGTCATATTCTTGTGTTTCGTTGAACCATCCATCCACTCTTGCTTCTATCTTATGAGGACTTTTTTACTTTTTATAAACAATGTCACAAACTTTTATGACTATGACCACAAACAACAAAACGTAACCAAGGGTTATAATAATCTGCAGCCCAGATGACCTATGGCTTTGTTTTTGAATGGAAAGCATAATGTATTTTTGCTGAACTGCTTATTTGATATTATTAGGCTCTTCTCCTGATTTATCATTTTAACCCTTAGTTGATTGGAACTGACAGTACCATCTTTAGTAAATTTTTCTAATGTTCTTCCACTTTAAACCTAAATATTAACACTTTAATATATTTGTTGTCTTGAATTCAACAAAAAAATCTGTCATAATTGCTTTTGTTTTCTTGCCTTAGGTTAATGAGAAAAGCAATGAAATAATTTTTGGAGCTGTTAAAACTGTCACTGGTCCTAGAGTCTTAGCAACATATTATCAAAAGCAAACATATAACCCTTATGACCAGCACTCTTCAGCATGTGTTTGATGAGGTAGATCTTTCTCTACTGCTGCTCATCTGACTATGATCTGAACATGGATTATGATGCACATGGTTTTATTTACCGTGACACTATCACTTCATGGCTTTGGGATCATATCAAGCTTTCACAGGCAAAACAGATATTGAACCTGATGCATTAGTCTGACCCATCTCCACACTCTAACAGAAACAGACCATAGCACTGAAAAATCCCTGAGATGGATAAAACAGACCCCCGCCCGTTTTTTTTTCTTTTTTTATGCTGTAGTTGAGTGTCCAACTCCTCCTGGAGAGGAAGCACAGGAGGTCACTGAGACCTCTTGCTTCCTTAACCTCTTTCTTTATCACTGTACTCCCGGACCCCCACCACTGCATCAGTCCAGAGGAGTGTGTGGCCAACAAGATTGGACCCTCCTGTCTTTGACTGATATATAGCTTCATTCAGAAAGACAGTAATTCTGTCAGCTCTGTGTCAGATGAATGCGTGTTGGGCCTATTAGCAGCTGCGGCTACAAAATTACCGACTGCTGTGTCCTTCACTTTGGAGACTATATTGCATGCCCTTCCCCCAGATCAGTGCCTTGGTGGAGGGGTGTGGAGGTGTTGGGTTGAGGTGAGCATGTTGATAAAGTTTGATAAAGATCATTAATACACAATATAGGACAATAGCCACATAGAAACACAATGCATCTCTTTATTTTACTTCTTGTTTTTAGTCTTTATGTCTGGTTTTGTCAAATAATTCCATGATACAATGATATAAATGTTTATTTTCTATATTATATCATGAGTACGTTTTATATTATTTTCTTATGATATATAATCATCTGATATTCAATATATAAGTTTTGTGTATTTATATTTTTAAAGACTTAAAATTACAACAGTGGGAAATATTGATCTTCTCTGAGATATTACCAAATATAGGCTTTAGTACAATTCATATTCAACAAATGTGTATGCGTTTCAAGATGAATGTCAGGAAGGAAAATTGGTAAGAAAGACAGATGCTTCTATAGAGTATAGCTTACTGTGCATAACACAAAATGATAGGAACAAAACTGTGTAAGTCTAAAGGCTGTGGGAGGCAGAACACCCTCTTCATCCTACATGGGTGAAAAGGGTGAACCTTGGGCTGCCAACTTGCTTTGAAGGAATAGCTGGAGTAATATGAGGTTGGGTTGTGTGAGGTACTTATGAACACCTCCCTGTTTGATTGTGTGGAGCATTTTTGCCACCGTAAAAAACGGCCACGGAAAAAAACACAATATCATTTGAAGTGGTCACGGTATTATGAATATTGTCATCCACTCATCTTGCCATCAAAGAGTTGCAGTGCAGAACAAAGTGTAAATGTAGGAATATGGAAATTCAGCAGCTGAGAAAATGTTGTGCCAAAGGAAAGGTCAGATTGACAATGGATAAATAACTCATGCATCCTCATATCAAATAATTTTACTTTAAGAAATAGCTAACATTGTCTGTGGTCTCTTTCTTAATCTCTCCTTTCCCCTCCTCTCCTCTTCTGTGTGTCTGTGTTTCCTTAAGGTGGGAGATCAAATGAAGCTACTCCATAACTGCTGGTCTGAGCTTCTGGTCCTGGATCACATTTTCAGACAAGTTCAACATGGAAAAGAAGACAGCATCCTGCTGGTGACGGGCCAGGAGGTAGTAATTTCCTCAAACAATTTTCCAACAACACAATGCACAGGGGATTTCATTCCCATCCACCCCATTACTCATGACACCATATAAGTTGGCATTTTTTCCCCCCAGAATGTTGTTTTGGATTTAACAGGTTGATATTGATTCTGATATTCTTAGACTGAAGCCATAATAAGCTTCCTCCAATAATGTTTTATCTGTTGAAGCAGGTGAAAGTAATATTGTTTTAGTTCAGTCCATCAGGTGGGTTCGGACAGTGACCGAACCCACCTGATGGACATTGATGACATTGATGGACATTATATTCTGTATAATAAAATGCCATATTAGTGTATTAGATCTACAATCTCCACTAACCCTGATCACTAATATTAACAATATTCATTTGATGTTCTATAAGTTTATTTATAAGAAAGTATTAGTGATGATTTATGTAAATTAATTAATGGATGTGTAGTGTTAGTTAATTAAACATTTAGGACAATATGTGAGAAAGTTTGGATTGCATCATGGCCTGAAGCTGACAGGGCCCACAAAAGTTTAATTTAAAGTTGGAACGCAGAGACAATAGGAATCACATAAATATGTCTATAAATATACCAAAATAGTGTTGTTGGTTTTTTTATTTTGTTCTTGGTTTTTTTTTTTTTTTCAAAATGGGGTTTTAATATTTAAGTGTAAGCCTCAGGAATGTAGGAGCTTTAAGAGAATGACAGTTGCCCATGTTTGCAGGTGGAGCTGTCATCCATTCTGTCCCAGGCTGAAGCCACTCTGTCTGGCCTGGTCCAGAGAGGTCAGGAGCTGGCGGTGAGGTTGCGGACGCTGCAGATTGATCGCAGAGAGATTGCTTGTCTGAAGTTCCTCCTGCTGTTCAACCCTAGTGAGTCATCATGTTTGTCTTTCACTGCTGTGATTACATGTAAAAAAGAAAAAAAAAAAATTAAAAAACAAGATCTTAGTCAAGCTTACTCTGGTGTGATTAATAGTTTCTTTACCAGGTTTGTTGGGCTGAAAAAAAGAAAAATACGCATTAATACTTCATCCTTAATCTCCACAATTTCAAATAAGAATTATTCATCCTTGACTGACCTAATAAAAGCCAAATGTGTTTTGAGCTTGCATGTGTAGCCTGTAAATTGTGTATTTTCAGAATAATATGTTGCTGTTGACACAAAAATCTATCAACTCTGTGCAGCAGCAGAGACATGGTGATGCTGGCTTTTGGACGACTCTGAATAGCAACACTGATATTTTAATAAAAACATGTTGCCGCTGCAGATAGTCTGCAGCTCCTATTTATCTATAAGGTTCCAAGTATTTTCCAAACTGCCCTTTTTCCCTCCAATAAATTCTCTTATTTAAATTTATTGGGTTGACAAAAGCCACTATTCACAAAGACATCCTCCTCCATTGTCCACTAATGGCATTCAAAAAGAAACGTAATGGATGGGTCTATCATTCGATGGTGGGTCCAACATTCATGTAGCGGCTTGTGCAGATGGAGAAAGCATAGATGTTGCTTGCCCAGATTCCCAGAAGTGTTTGCTATTTAGCGCTGGCAAAGCAGAGAACAAAGAGCTTTTGAATGGTAAGAGCACTTGTCATAGGCAGAAAATATTTGCTGTCTTTGCTGGCGGCTTCTTTGCTGGCGCTCTCGCTCTCCCTCATCTTCAGAGTCAGGTTTGTCGGGGGTAATTTAATTGCCCTTAAGCAGTTTGAAAAGATGATTCAGAACATTGATTCAAAACATTTAATTACTGTGTGAATGGATTCTCCAAGATGGGCTCAGCTGATGCTGAATGCCAGTCCACCCAAGGGCCAGGCTATTGTCTCATAAATACACACAAGCACACACACACTCACAGCCGCCCACATGCCAAGCATTGATATAGAAATTATATTAAACCTAGTAGCTGCCATTTAGACCATAAATAAATAGGAAGCATGCAACATTAAAACATATATATATATATATATATATATATATATATATATATATATATATTCATTCATTCATTCAACTCACACTGGGTGAGGCCAGGGTACATGCTGGGCAGGTCGCGAGTCCATCGTGGGGCCAACACACAGAGACAGACAGAGACAAACAACCACTCATTCTCACACTCAGACTTACAGACAATTTAGAGTCACCAGTTAACCCAAACATGATGTCTTTGGATGGTGGGAGGAAACCAAAGTACCCGGAGGAAACCCATGTAGGCACGGGGAGAACATGCAAACTCCATACAGAAAGGCCCCAGGCCTGGAACCGAACCCACAACCTTCTTGTTGTGGGGCGACAGCACTAACCACATATATATATTTGGATAGCTTAGGTAAACTTTTTTTTTTTGTGGAAATTTAGATTATGCAGTAAAAAAGCACAGTATACCATGGAGCTCTAAAAACAGTTTCAGCTCTATTAATTCATCAGTTCCATGACGTGCTTTAATAAATACCAGTTTTACCTCCTTATCGCTTCCTAATATGAATTAAGTTCATATTTCCTTACTATAACACAGATATATTCTGCATACATCTGTTGTTATATATAAGCTTTTATGGATGCCAGACAGAACAAACAGAAATATTTAAAATATAATTCATATCAGTCATTCAACCAGCATATTTATTGCATTCATAACAGATATAACAGGTATGTGGTGTTTTTGTCTGAGGTCTGTTTGTTATGAATCTGTCTGTGTGTGTGTGTGTATAGATGTGAAACTGTTGGAGAACCAGGCTTTTGTGGAGGGAGTCCAGGAGCAGGTGAACACAGCGCTGCTGGAGTACACGCTGTCCACCTACCCTCAGTTCCAGGACAAGTTCAGCCAGTTGGTTGTGCGGCTGCCGGAGCTGCGCTCGCTCAGCACACAGGCAGAGGACTACCTTTGCTACATGCACTTGAGTGGAGAGGTGCCCTGCAACAACCTGCTCATTGAAATGCTGCACGCCAAACGAGCATGCGTGTGAAGGGCACACATAGAGATGCTGCACCTTCATGTGTTGGTTGTCTAGGTGAGACTGTGTGTGAGGGAGAGTGTTAGTGACGTGAAAATCAAATGACAGGCTCGTAGCGGGCCATCTTTGTGAGGGCTTTTGTTTGAGTGGCAGAGGAGAAATTGCTCCTTTGACTTTGGAATTATAAAGCTCCATCTGTTCTTCAGGTAGTGTGGAGATTTTTAATTTTTTTTATCATTGTCATAACATTTATAAACTGGACTTTGTTCCCTGTTATCAAAAGTAAAAAATTTGTGAAATTCCCTTTGACCAAATCCAGTGTCACCAACAAGATTCCAAATGTACCATTGAGATGCCCAGCCTGCACCACTGCTGGTGTCAAGACATCTTTCTACAGCTGCTGCCTGCATAAAAAAACAGCACCTAAACATCTGTCTGATGTCACTGCAAGAGCGTTACCAATTATAGGAATTTTATTGTGAAATATGGTGCCGAGTGGGCTGGTGTTGAACTGTCACATCACCGGTTGGACTGTTTCTGTGCAAACACCCTCTAAATGGTTGACATGCACTTTTTAAACAGATTTTGCTTCTTTTCAGCTATCATCATTTAAACGTTAAAATGCTTATTTCTTGATCCCCGCGTCAGATGCAACTTTATGATTCCAAGATTAGCATAGCTGTTCCTAGATGATGATGATGATTATTTTTTAGATGAAGACAGACTTCAGGGTAATATTTCCACGCTGTAGTCTCATCAAACTAGACTAGCACTGCTTGTATTCTGCACTTGCTCTTTTAGTCACCCATCTTGCAAAATACACATGAAAGCTCTATGGGTTTCAGTATAGTTTTGGCTGAATCTATTTAGATGTTAATATATTGGTCTATGAAAGCCTTTTCCTGGGACAGAGAGATAAAAAGACAGACACAGACAAGAGGTAAAAACAACCCATCAGTGTGCAGATGGTCAGGGAGAGATGGATGCACATGACAGTAAACATATGGAAACATATGTGGGTGATTGCCCTCAACTTTTCACCACAGAGTCAGACATGCCACAAGGAGAAAAAGAATGCATCTAGTGTAGGACCACCTGGTTTCTTTTTTTAATTTAATGTCAAACTGTCTGTAAATAATACCTAAAAGAAGTTGATGCTTCATATTTTCTTATTATCAAAAAGCTGAGCTGACTTCCCTGTCTTCTTTGTTGCTGCACTGGTTCCTTCTTGGAATCATGCACTGATCCAATTACATTGAAACGAGACGGTTCAACCATTTAATTCAATCTGTCTAAGTTGGTTTATGCAAAGTGCGGGATTTTGACATGACATCAAACCATGTGTGGTATTAAGTATTTTAATTTCTATTTTTGGGGAAGATGAGAACATGTTATGTTCACACTTAAAAGTTGAGCATGTTTCATTGCCTCCTTTCTCAAAGCTCAACTTGACACTTCAACAGAACTGCGAAAGCATTCATCATGTTACAGCAGCAACAAGCTAATATTGTAGGTAAACAGATAAAAAATGTTGTATGTGTTTTACAGATTTGCTCTTTATGAGCATTCGGTGACTTCAGAAATACATTTATTTAAAATATTCCTTCTATTTTCAAATGTATTTTCTATTAATTTTCGATTACTAGTGTGTAAACATTGGCTGTTTTTTTATTCATTCATTCTGGTTTTGCTGTTTTACATTTTGATTTAATGTGGAATACAAATGTGATAGTTTCTGTAGACTTGCTCACACCTCATGGCCATCTTTGCATTGCTGTTGTTCATGGTCTTTGCTTGGGTAGCTAAAATAGTTATGTAGGAAGATAACATCTCAAAGTTTAGAGCTGCCCTAATTGAAGACCTGGTTAATTGCATTAGAGTTACTAAATGGCTTTGAAAATGAGAGATTTATGCTCTGATCTAGGTTACGCATATTTGAATTTTTTATTTTGCTAACATAATCCTCTGATCCAAAAACTTTTATCCTGGATTTTCTTTGTGATGAACTGATACATTCCTGCATATTGTGTATATTCTAATCATAACATCACAGGCATCATCAGCTGTGTTGAACAGTAGCACTAATGTATTTTTGACTTTCAGCGATGATGAAAATGTGACTGATGTTCCCTCACACCAGCTGATGAAGAAAGACACAATGTTGAAAACAGTGTGTTTGTAATTTTGTGCAGCTCGACTTTCTCACTGTGGACAGTAAAATCATCCTTTTACTCGGCAGAGTAGACAATCACTCCACCTGCCTTAACTTACTGTCTGTTTGAACGCACACACACACAAAAGAAGCAACACAAACACACACCCACCTTGTTTTTCTAGCTGAAACAACTGTGTGTTATCACTCTGTACAGTATATTTATGTTGTGAAGTAATGATCTGCTGCAAAGATGAAAATACATGGTCAATTTGCTGTAGTGGAGCTGATTCTCTTGATATTGCCTTTTTTTTTTTCATTTGTTTCTCTTCCTGTGAGTTTGAGAATTTGTCCTGTTTTCTCCCAAAAGAGTTAAGTGACAAAAACATTATGTTTTCTTTAAATAAATTTTATTGTAATAGCATCAAACCAATAAAATCCAACAAGTAAAGCTGTGTGTCTGCTAATATTGCGAACAATTCATCACCTGTGCATTTGTGCAGAGCTCACATGGGATACATAAAAGTCAGCAGACGCAATGTTTAATCAGTTTTAGAAACAAATTTTTATCTATTTTAGACCAAAGAAGAAGTTATGAGGACAGTGGATAGCATCAAACATGTATCACAGACACCTGCAATATTCACACACATTTAAAGGCATGTAGGAGTGTGAGGTTCTCTCTGTTGAGGGTAACAGAGGAAGGGGATTAGAATGGCAATTGCTTGTTAAGAACATAGAACAAGGGAGGAATCAGAACAAGCAAATAATATTTTAAAGGTCCCATATAGTATATGAACATATCCTCTATGATTATAAATGGGGCCTAGTTTCTACTGGTAACCTATCAAAGTGCTCAGTCCATAGAGTAATGCACACAGACTGTCTTCACAGACGCTTAAAACAAGTGATTAAAACTTCACAAACTTTATGTTGTCACAACAAAGCAGTCACTGACCAGTGTTTGTCTGAAATTTGCAAAATTTTTATGATCCCCTGGAGAAAACTGAGCTCTGAGCTTTATAATAAAGCACAGGAGAAGAGTAAAAATGGGACCTTGAAATAAAAGATAAAAAATATTATACAATATATATGAACCAAGTCATGCAGATATAGTGGTTTAGTTGTATTAAGTGATGTTTTGTTGCCG
Source organism: Remorina albescens (assembly GCA_034769265.1). Classification (NCBI taxonomy): domain Eukaryota; kingdom Metazoa; phylum Chordata; class Actinopteri; order Carangiformes; family Echeneidae; genus Remorina; species Remorina albescens. The sequence continues at coordinate 4,438,719 of CM068485.1, forward strand.
AGTTTCATTTTTCCACTCCAGTTTAAAGAATGTGAATAAGTCTTGAATCAGAATTAAAATAGACTGATTCAGATTCAATGTGCTGATTACAAAGAATTATTGACAGAAACTGTGAGTATAGTTTTCATTAAAAAAAGTTCTACTCTACTGTACAGGAGCCAAAAAAAAATGTGCAGTAACCAGGACATTTACAAGCTTTTAATGTTGCTGTGACACAATGAAGCGTCTCGTCTTTAGCTTTAGCATCCGAATCAGGAGGCTAGAATCAGTTCAGGCAACAGTAACAATCAGATGTTTTCTTGACAGTATTGATCTGAGCTCAGAGCACAACAGGGAAGAAAGGCAGAACCCACTCCTCCATTTTCCCTCCACGCTCAGTCACATCTTCCCTCATACATCCTCCTCAGGTGGGATCTGTTTGTGTGTGGGGGTGTCCAGTGTGACTGACTCTCAGGATCCACTCAATTTGCGGTTCAACAACCTGTGGTAAAATAAAGCAAAAGGCATTAGCTACGACTCTCTGCTTAATCTGGTGTTTAATGTTTTTTGCATCACAGCAGTGTGTTTGTGTACAAAGGAGAAAACAAGAAGGGAGGGAAGTGAAGGGTAGAGTGAGAGAGAGCAGGTGTTGGAGTGGTTAATGGCCGATAGTGTGAATAGCTGCTGCTGTCCATTGCTGATTAAGGGAATGAACTTCTCCTTTGTCTAGGTTGTCAACAATGAACACCCAGCAGCACTCAGAACACCATCCATCAAGCATTCGGCACATAGGGCCGAACATTTAATGAAGCTATTACAAACTTCCTTCTCCGAACTGTGATTGAGAGCCAATGACAGTGACTTAACCCTCTGGAAATATGGGGACCATCTGTTGCGTCTGCCTGCACATTCAAACCAACAAAAGACTAGGGGGCGGGTTTTCACACAGGCCTAATGCTACAGGTAAATGAAGACAATCTGAGAAAAATGCAAACCTCTTCTGCTTTTTCTCCTTTGGGCAATTCGTTGAATCTGTTCTATTTCTGCTGTGCACTACATACTGTACAGAATCTTATATTGTTCAGACTGAAGCCATTACCGCATGATGTTTTGTACAAATACTAAGAGCCTTAAAAAATGACAACTATTCTGTCTTTTCTGTATAAGTGCCAATTAGAAACATAAATGAACTCCGACTATCATTCCACCAGCATCAAATATTTCTACAACCCTAACGTCAACATTAACATAAACTGTAACATGAGTCAGTTCTCTCAGTTAATTTAAATGAAGAATTTCAATGAGCATAAATGCAAATCCTTTTATGTCTTTCTTATTTCATCTTCAAGGTTGTTTCAAAATGCTCCATATTGTACTGTATAGCCAGGCAAAGAGAGCTCAATTTGCTCCTGACATGAACGGTTGAGGTGCACAGGCCACAGGTGGATTCCTGGCTTTGAAATACAAAAGTAGCAGATGCAAAGTGTAGCTTCATGAACACCTCATTTCAGATAGTGAAGCCTCCTGTATCTGTCACAGCCAAGGGTTAAACACCTCCCTCAGTGCAGAGCAGTGAGCACACGACCCTGATCCAATGATGAGACTCATGTAACTTAGTGAGACTTTGTCGGACAGCTGATTTCTACTTTTGAGTCTGAGTCTTTCCTGTAACTGATTATAAGCTTGACAAACTGATTCATGCCAACCACACTCTACAATACTGGGAAAAAGGGTATGGTTAAATGAGGTTGGGACAGATGCTGCTGTTTACTATGCATTTCAATCACCAATTTTCTGGACAGATAAAACAACTACTCACATTACACAATCACGTCGTTTCACTATTAACTCTCTGCACCACTGCTTGTGCATTGTGAGACACTGTGTTAAAAGCTCAGCTGCTGGATTCCACATTGCCAAAGCTATTATCGTCCACTTTGACCTTTCAGACGAATTCAAGCTTCACCCAACATCCAACTCTATCACTTACTGGAACTTTATTGTCTCTTAATTTGGTTTTCTACATTTTCACTTTAATTTCAACTCAGGATTGAAGACCAATACCCTGTAGTACATCTTACCTGATGGTTTAAACCCAGTCAGCTGAACCACCTGCTAAAATCAGAAAGGACACAAATTAAAAAAAATAAATCAAAAATCAAAAATCAAGATGTTATATTCAAGGGATGTGATAAAAGACAGTGCAGTGATATCACAGACACACTACTTACTTGGTTTCCTGATACTGGTTTAAAAGAGAAACTCACAAAGCTCTCCTTTCTGAAACTCTCTGAAAGAGAGAAATGTATTTAAAGTTACTGTTTTGATATATGCAAGAACAACACCAGAGTCAAATACAGACCAGCGGCTCAAAACGCAACACAAACAACGTAGAGACAAAATGCAAACATGAATAGTTAAAAAACATCATGAGTTCTCAGAATTAGGCTGTTTAGTTCTTTCTTTCTGCTGATTTCCTTAATTTAATCAGCAGGACAGGTTGCTGCTGATGTCTACCCAGTTACTCTTCTTTCACCTCTTTCAAAGAGCAGTAACACTGCAGGAGAAGGCAGCAGTGGTGGCCCATCATTGACGTTCAATCTTGAAAATGGAGGATAGCTTCATCAGAGGGCTGTAAGAACAGTGGCATCACCATCATGAAGCACTAAACACATACGACAACAACTCTGATAAGACCCCTTAAAAAACACCCCTTCAGCAGCAGGTGTATTGGATCTTCATCGTCATGGAAACAAAAATAAACTCGAAACAGCAGTTTTCTGTGTGAAAGGGCTGCATTTTTTCATTCATTCCACCTCAACAAAAGCCTGTCTGATTTTTATCACTTTTTCTCCGTGTGACTCTGCAGACTTGAACTAAACATCTTGATATAACTGAGGAGAATACTGAAAACTTTACTGTTTGTGAATTAGGACTTTCCTCTTTTCTCGAAACAGATATTAAGAGATTTCATTTTATTTCAATAGAAATTTGAAAGATTTTGGAAAATAATAAAAGCATAAAGCCATGTAGTCATGGCGGTGTGTGAAGTGAGTCACATCTGACTCTGTCCTTTTGTTCAGGAAAGGGAGAACAGGTAAAAAGTTCAGGCACCCCAGTGTAAAAGGGTTCACTGCCAACTCTGACTGTGGGACAAAAATTTGTAATAGTTGTAATTGTACATTTTGCAATTACAACTACACTTCTGTACTGAACTATAACTAAAAATAAACTAAATGTAGGTAACCCCCATAAAATTGTGTGGTTACTAAAGGGTTTACCCCCAGCAATTCAGTGTTTTGACCTTGCGAGCACACATGGGGGTGTCCTGCGTGATCAGGCAATGTGAGCGTAACCCAGGGCAGAGAGAGATGGAGATCAACAAACGTACAATCTGGAGCCAACAGAAAATCTCAATTAAGATGTTGTCTTTTGTTTTTATGCTGATGAGTGTTTTTAGTGCTAGTGGAGTTAGTGTGGGTTTTTTTTTATTTTTTATTCTCTTACGTAAACAGTGAGTGCTTAATGATGCTATTAGTGAGGATGTCATGAAGTGGTATGGCCTGCTAATTTCCATTCTCTCAGGGATTCAGTTTTGGATTTCCAGATAAGGAAATACACAATCATTTAGCTTGCCTAGGTACACTAAATTATGTGAACCAAGAACAAAAGGGACCCCAAAGTTCACTGAAAAAAATATAACATGAAGAAAAGGGACCCTGTGATAAAGGACACTTTTGTTTGGATGATCATATTGTTTGTTTGTTTGTCCTGTTACAGTTTTCCTTGTCAAAACTGTAATGAATCTGCCAACTGTTCACTCGACTCAACCTCTCTTTTTAAATTACTCCTCAGAATTTGGCGGTTAGTAGCAATTTCACAGTAATCTCAGATACTGCTACATAACAATTTTGTTATCGAGACCCCCTAGTGGTGATAGCATATATATTTTAGAATGATGCGATTTACATACACACTGCCTATCATGTGAAACCCACAGTTCATTCATTCATTCATCTTCTACTGCCAATCCCAGCTCACATTGGGCGAGGGTGGGGTACACCCTGGACAGGTCACCAGTCCATCACAGGGCAAACATACAGAGACACACAGAGACCAACAACCACTCACACTCACACTCAGACCTATGGACAATTTAGAGTCATCAGTTAATCCAAACAGTCTTTGGACGGTGGGAGGAAACCCATGCAGGCACGGGGAGAACATGCAAACTCTGCACAGAAAGGCCTTAGGCCTGGGAACTGAACCCGTGACCTTCTTATTGTGGGGCAACAGTGCTAACCACTATGTTGCTGTGCTGTCAAGCCCACAGTTCAGTGACTTTTCTTTTTTTTTTTTTTTTTTTGTGACCAGCCTCCGGCTCAGCTTTGCAATATTTTTGCAGTTTTGTTTTTTTTTTTGCTGTGTCTCAATAAGCCACACTTGACATTGATTTATACATATTTACAGTTCATCTTTTCAGAGAACATCAAAACCTTTAAGAAAATGTGCAAACAGACCCTTCTCTGCTGCTGTTCCAAACTCCTATTCTGTAAAGTGTCTGCCGATGCTTTGCCTTAGTGAATGTGTAAATTTCTGATTATCAGATATAATTGTAATAATTGTGACAAAAATGCCGGCCATGGTTTTTGGGAAAAGTGTGCACATCAACCAGTATTGGAGTGGACTTCAATCAGCAAAAAAGAGTACATGCCAGACAAGCAGCTCCATTCCGGACAATCTGCAAGGGTTTCAATGGACATAGAGGGAATGGCTGCCAAAAAGCAATGACGTAATCAGGGCAAGAGATAACCAAGGCCTTGGTCAAGAAATAGGTGCAACATGGCCCACTAGGTTTCTTTTAAACTTGCTTGCGGCAGGTGTTTACGTGAATGACTAGGAGTTCGGTCTTAAAGAGGTTTAGATAGATTTAGTTTTCTCCCAACGTATGGATATGTGAGAGAGACAGACTGAGATCTGCAGAGATACAGTCAGTTAAACTGGTGCCCAGTCAATTGCAGGGCTGACATGTAGAGACAAACAGCCATTTACACTCACATCTATGGGCTAGTCACCACCTAACCTGTTTGTTTTTGACTTTAGGAGGAAGCTCCCATCCATAATAATCACAATAACAACAGACATTATGCAACAAAACAACTCAAATTTACTTACCTGTAACACAGATGGAGTTAGTTCAGGGACATATTGGTTGGGACATATCCTTCATACCAATACACAAATCTACACCCATGACCCCAAGATCCGCCTAATATGGAATTGATGTTCTTCGATTAGCTGCCAGCGGGTATTTCTGTCTGCACTCCCCCTCCCTGGCTTGTTTACTTAGCTTGGTAGCTTAGCTTTCTAACTAGCTAATTAGACAGCAAATGAATTAGCCTTGGGTTAGCCCTCAAGCTAGACATCTGAACCCAACTGTATTCAGTTCAATTCAAAAGTCTTTATGTCAAGCATGATGGCAGTATAAAATAACAGATGTGCTTAAACATATTTAAACAAAAAATACAACAAAAAACAGTTGCTTTCAGCAGCAATCTTAACATGCTCGAAAAGGAATAGGAAGAAGTAAAAAAACGTATGAACTCCTACCCCTTGAACTCAATACTATACACCCTCGTGATTATTTCTGTGGTTAAGATATCAAAAATGTTGGCGTACTTAGAAGTTATTCCTATTAATACTAAGAATTTTACCCAGGATACATATATGTAACAGTATACCTGAGTATAAATTAGCGGATACCTGAGTTATTATTGCCATGTGCTGATCTATGCCACTGCATATAAACGCTATTTACCCTGTGCACCTATACACAGCCTTATACAAACACATACATTATAAGCATTCTTATTAATAGATATTTATATACACATGAGTGCGTACATATACACACACACATATATATATATATCCACATATCCATATACATATACACACACACACAACCACACAAGTCCAGTTCCCCCCACCAGCCCCCACCCAGCACCCCCCAATGACAGAACGAGAACAGAACCAGGAAGTCCTCTGTCCCGATTGGCCGACACCACACCAACACCAGCACCCAGAACCCTGGCACCAACACCCGAGAGCCAGCCCATGCACACTATCGTCTATGGTTAATACCCAATTTGAATACCTGTAAGTTTCAGAAGACATACAAATCAGCCTACCATTTTTGATGACCAGTGATGCAGAGGTGGAGCTAGGGGGTCCAGAGGTGTCACTGGTCTCAGGGCTAGAGGGGGTTGGGGGACTGCGGCACCAGGAGGTCATTGGGGCCCTCTGGGAAGGCAGGAAACTGGTTGGCTGGGAACAGTTCTGAAAATACATGATGACCCCATCAGAAGTACTGCAAAATGGTGATTTTATTATCAAGTATAAATAAGTGTATTACTGCTGCCCTAAAACACAGTTGAAGTAAGACAAACATATGAAGAAGGAATTTATTCTCTTCCATTAGTGCTGTGTTATTTTTCACTGACTCACCGTGAAAGATAAAGCCTTCCTCTTTTCTTTGATCCTCTTTATGGCATTCCTCACCTAAATGAGAGGCAACGTTTACGCCCACTGGCTTGGCAGCCTCACATACCACCCAAAGACACATTCTGATAGTCTGCCACAGCAGTGACATGCAGCCACACTGACAATGGACTGAATGCCTTCTTACCTCACTGTTGTAAACAGCATACACTAAAAAGATGTACAGGCCCTGTGGAGAGGAGAGGGAGACATAAAAAGCATGTGAAAAATGTGACAGCTTTTGTTGACAATATGGACATTCATAAAATCTAGTTGGCATTTAGTACTGCACTCTGTGGTCTGAGTCAGACAATGCTTTTCTCTTGACCATCAAATAGAGAATTGCTAAATAACTCCTCATGCTATCCATCTGATTGGGTTTCTACTCCCTTCTGGCACAAACATTAGGGCGTGGCACTCAGATCTCATCTGAACTGAATCCAGATCCATGACCACCTGGAGAAGCACCTACTCAAACAGCTCATAAGGCTGAGATATGCTTGAAAAGACCAAGTTAATACGTGCCTTCCAGTCACATTAGGAAGTCCAAATTGGTAGTTGGTTCCCCTAACTACCCAACACTGAGAGGCATTGGGGAAAGCTTACTGTTCCAGGAAGGGGCAGGTACTCTGGAAACCTGTGGCTGTAATCTACGATGTACATGTTCATAGGCTGCACTTGAAAACATTTTTATGTCATTTTCTAACCACTTCTCCTTGACCTGAATGGAAAACATCAAGAGGTGAAGGAAAGATGCGAAGGAGAGTTCATGACTTAGGCAAAGACGATGGTGGTTCGGACCGTATTCAACTGCAATAATTTGATGACACATCAGCAATAAATACTTCTTTTTTAATCACAAAAACTAACGAAATTGAAATATTCAAATAATATAAAAGGACCATACAAGTTGAAAAAGCTGAAGCACTTAAATAATGATGGAAAAAATAGAGATGGAACCAATCGAGGAAAGAATAAATTATACTCAGACAAGTATGTAGAGTTTCCTGATGAGGGTGCTTTTTGTTAAATGCAAAAAAAAAAAAAAAACAACTCAGTTTTGACGCTTTACAAAATAGAATGGGATTTTGTTCACAAAGAGAGATAAAGAAAATAATAATGCATCTATAATTTACAGTTCAGACAATCTATGTGTCGGCTCCGCAATGGACTGGCAACCCATCCAAGGTGTGCCCCACCCTTGCCAGGAATGCTGGGTGGGATTGGCTCCAGCAAATCAAGTCAAATTAAATTTATTTATATAGCGTCAAATCATCAATCAATCAAGAGTCAAGGCACTTAAATACAGAGCAGGTCGGGGCCAAACTCTTCATGGAGTTATTAAAGAGACCCAACGTATCCCAGCACCCCCTCATGATCCTGAAGTTTTTAAAGTTGCAGTTGGGACAATGACTGACAACAGTACAGTAGGTACCTGGATGAAATAAAAAAAACTAATCAGGATACTCAGATATTGACTTCAACCTCCTGAGCTGCTAAGCAGCAGTCAAGGCTTGGAGGGCAACATCTTAGGAAGTACAAATTCACCGATAAAATGCTGTCATTCCGTGACCCAATCCTGGATAAGAGGATGAAGATGGATGGATGCAAATGCTGTCAGTAAAACCTTTATTTCCTTATTTCTTCGGCAGGTAGAGACATGAAATGATGACATGAAAGACATGAACTGATAACTTGAACTGAACTGATGTCCACAACTGTCCTTGTTCTTGCAGTCACCACTGGTGTTTGTTTAGTGTGTAGTCTGCAATAAAAGTCAAACCTTTAAGCTTGCAAATAACATTTATTTCATATAGCTACATCATGCTCTGAAAAAAATTTGAAAGCCCTCAGGTTTTAGGTGGATGCTTTATTGCTGAGGTTTTAGGTCACAGTTACTAAACTCAATACTTCTTTCTTAGTGATATAGGCATTTTATAATTTAGAGTCCCTAATGTCTTTAAGACAACCATATACTTTGATATCCTCTTTGCTACATCTGTCATCTTCCACCTTTTCCCCACAGTCATTCACCAGACCGAAAAATGATGTTTACATTGTTTCTTACAATGTTTCTTCCGAAAAAGAAAGATACACAGATGACAGTACACACAATGAGGACATGTTGCTGACTGAGTTGAAAAAGAGTTTTGTTGCTGCAGTTGTTTTGGAGCATTCAGTTTACAGTTCAGTCCCTCTGCTGTTTGGGAACAGACACCTGCCACAACCATGTTTATGTCTAATGTGATATAGGCAGTGATGTGAGAGGAGGTGGAGCCTGAATTGATACTGTGTTCTGATTGTGTTTGGGTGATTATGCTCACAATCAGAGAAAAGTATAGTCACAGTCAGATACAGGGACTGTTACTGAAGGACACATTGCACATCCAACTGTAACTCCATCACAACAGTGTCACTGTTGTGATGTTCACACAAGCTCTCTGGGCTAAACTTCCTCTGTGTTAACATGAGACCACAGTTGCTCTAGATTAATTGTTGTGTCGTTCTCTGGGAAAACAACTTCTTTAAACCTTCATTTTGCTTAAGGTGTAAGAGACAGTCTTAAGTTTACATTGCAAGTAATCCATTCACTGAACTGTATTTAATTAATGGTCAATAAATTACCATCTCTGTAGCAAGTAAACTTTTTTTGATTGAAATTTTGAACATTGTTTATAATCTCATTCATGTGCATGTAAACTATTGACAGACATTATCAGGATCAGTGTCTCAATGCAATATGTAAAACATCACTGATCTAATCAGTTATTGCCAGTGGGAAAACCAAAAAAACAAAATGTTAATGCCCAAATGACAAACTCATGCTTTCAAAATAGCACTTCACAAACCAATGAAACACATCACAGATGGTTGACGCTTGGTTGAATCAGAGGGTTGAAGGTGGGGGGATGTCAACTAGAATAACAGTGCTCAGCATCTATAGCCTCAAAGCGTCAACCTAGTAAATAATCACCGCCTGTTACTGGTTAATACATAAATATAACAAAGAGAAACAGAGAAGATACTAAAGCCATCACAGCACTAATAAGCAGCTGAGGGCTGCTTATTTACTTTCAAGGTGCTCAGACTCTCCAACTCTGCTCTGCGTTTTTAGACCACTGAAGCAGCTCAGTGAAAAAAATAAAATAGGAAATTTTTCATTAAGAAGAAAACAGGCTGGCCCATCATGATCCTTCTACCAACATGAGGAAGAACTCCTACTGTAGTGTTATCTGCTCTTAGCCGGACACAGGCAGTAAATCTAAATTAACTAGCAGCTCTCTGAGGGTCACCCAGGGGCTAGCTTATTTTAATTAATTGAAGACTGCAGAGGAGCACGAGAGAGAGGTGGGCGGGGTAAGAAAAGACATACAATGAAAGATAGAGAAAGAGAGAAATGTAAAGACTTGGTGAAAGATATAAGAATAACAGAGCCAATGCATAGAAAAGTGGACAGCAAAGGAAGAGTAAGAGAGAGTGAGGAAGTGAGTGCTTTGTGTTATCAGGGGAGGAAAGCCGGACGTTGATATGATATGACCTGCTTTTCAAAGAACCCACACACAAACACAAATGTGCATGAATAAATAGCCACAGTTATAATGTGAATGTTTCAGATTAGCAAATAAAGACGCACTCTGACACGTTCCATATTATTTCCATCATTTCCATCAGCATCTTCACAGGTTCAATAAACATGCTGTTGTTGCTGCAGGTGAAACATTTTGCCACTAAAAATTTAATACTATTTAATACAATTGCAGCTTTTATGAGTTGTTTTGTTTTGAGTTAGATTACTGGAATTGCAATGATCTATCTCACTGTGGTAAAATTATCATTCAGTGAAACAGGTAGACATCTGTTCAACATCATTTACTGAACAAAAATATAAATGCATCACTAATGTTTTAAGTCACAATTTTCATAAGTTGAAAATTGAAGTCTTCCACACATCTTTTTAAATCACTGTCAGTGTGTGTTTCTTGTTTGCTAAAATCATCCAATCATCAGAAAGATGTGATATCCAAAGTTAAATTACCTAATCATGCGCATTGCACAGGTGAGCCTTGGGCTCACAATAAAAGGACTGAACTATTGATTTCTAATGACTACACTGCAAATCAACTTTTGCATTAGCTGGTGTGGCTCGAGTGGCTGGTTTCAGATTATTTTCAAGTAGGGCTTCAACCTTGCTGTCTATACATCTACAGCCTCCCGCTTCCGGATGCTGCATAGGTCATGGAGGTGAACAAAATAATATCCTTATGATGGTTTGTTTATAGTATAACGTGCGCATGAAATACTAACTGTTAATTAATAATATTAATATCACTCCTGGACAGCTGGGTAAGCAAATAGACTGCAACTTCTTTAACAGTTAGAGAAGGAACAGTTTCTGTATTCCTGGTTCCACGATTATTGCCTGAGTGTCTGCCTGTACCTTCGCCTTGAGAGTTTTGATATTCCCGTGTACCGACTTGGACTGTAATAAAGACCCTGAGTATTGCCACTATGTCTGCCCGTGCATTTGTGTCTGCCTGTTCTGTTTGGTTCGTGACATATATTGCCTTCTTTCATGAGTTTTCTTGCCCCCTCAAAATGAAACACCATTAATAATGAATGAATATTAATTGTGATTAATCTAAATTAATTCAAAGCAGTCATGAGATTAATCTGATTTAAAATATTAATCATTTGAGAGCCGTAGTAATTATGCCATAACTGTCAAGTGGATGGATTATATGGGCAAGAAGAAGGGCTGGGGAACGCATTTGGGAACACAAACTGTCTATAAAAACAAACAAACAAAAAAAAAGAACAACATCATCAAAAGTCATCCCTCTCAGATAAATTAACGGTTAATGCTTGGTTAACAACTGTAATTTAACACACAGGGGACAGCAGCAGTGAGTGTGCAGTAGGTTCAGCCAAGGAGGTAAAGTTTGCGTTATCTCTTGAAAATTTCAGTGTCAAGTATTGTTTTGTCTAATTATTCAACTATTGACAGGTCTGTTTATTAGGTCAGGTTGCTAATATTGGCAAAACAAGCTCCGTAGATTTTTTTAAATGAATTAGCCATATATGTTGTTCTTCACCTTTGTAAAGTTAGTTTGATTATAAAGTCTGTCTTGTTATCATTGTATGGAGTTAAATAAAGTTTTAATTTAGTTAAATAAATTATCAGTTAAATTAGATTAGATTATGTTAAAAACAGCATCAAAGATGACACTCTTGTGTGTAATGTCTTCTCTGGCCTACTCTCCATTTCCTTTGCTTGTCGCACTTCGTTAAGTTTATGTTTTGTCTCGTGAATTCCTGTTTTATTTTGAAATTTAACTCTCCTCTCGTTTCAGGTCACTTGCCCTTCCTCATGTGTCCTGGTCTGATTGTCTTCCCTGATTACCAATTGTCTCCACCTGTTCCCCGTGTGTGTGTGTGTGTGTGTGTGTGTGTGTGTGTATAAATAGTCTGCGTCTCCCCTCGTCCTGTGCCAGAGTGTCTCGTTTGTATGTGCACCCCAGCCCTTTGCCTCAAGCCCTTGCATCCCGCAACAGCAACGTCTGTTGAAGTCCTTGGTTTGTTTGTTGTTGCATTTTTGCCTTGTTTGTTTTCCTCCAGTCAGAGCGATTTTGAGTTTCTTGTTTGTTCTTTTCCCTCCCTATTGGAGTGGTTTTGATTTCTTGCTTTTTCGCTTTGTCCTCCCGTTTGGAGTGATTTTGAGTTATTGTTTAATTTTGTTCATTTTCGCCTCCATGTTTTTGGAGTGATTTTGAAAATAAAGTTGGCATATGCCTTTTACCGATCTCTGCATCCAAGGCCTGGTTTGAGTCCCGGCCTGACATTGCTAACCTACTGGCTAAGCCGAATGGACCCCAAATACAGTGATATACTGTTAAACTATGGTGGATGAATGGTGATGAGAATTTTCTCGTGAAGCCACAAGGATTTAGCATGACAGAATGCTCTGGTAGTCACCCAGGTTTCATAGAGCCATAGTTATACTTGTAACTATTCTATGGTATAGTAACTTATTCTATTTCATCCTTCCTGACAGCCACAGGCAGTGCTTTAAGCATTGGATGATCTATACCAAAAGAGTCATGAAGATGCTTGATTGTAACTGTGTACTCCTTTTTGTGTAGATGGAGTCAGGAAGAGGAAAACGCCCAGAGGACAAGGGATGTTCACTCTGAACGCAGCCGGCTGCCCCATAGTCATGGCTGATGACACCCATGATCCAATGGGGCAACCTCTGCCTGGAGAGAGCACCCCATCTTCTAGGACAACTATGACAAACAGCTGATCGGACCAAAGTATCCCAGCCACACTGTCAATATAGGCTGTCAAAACACGCAACAGTCCTGATCAAGCACCCCTTTCCCAACCAGGGGGTCAAATCTGACTGACTGAGTGGGTTGGTTAAGGTGCAACCTAGACACAACCTTGGGTGGGAATGCCACAGGGTTACCATTGAGCCACCTGGGCTCCACCTAAGACATGAATCACTCACTGACCGAGTATGTACTGTAGCCTCCAAACATGCTTTGCCAATGGGATTGTAAAGAAGGAAACCTTTGCTGCCAGCCACTTTAGCTCTGCCTCTGCCAGGGGCTTAAAGGGTGATGCAAAGAGTGCACCTGACACTAGATGTAGTTCCCAAGCTGAGGACCTTAAAGCATGTGGGGGATGTATTTTCAGAACCTCTTTCAGGAAGAGGGACACCAGTCAGTGACAAACCGATGTGTCATTATTGACACAAACATAACGAGAGGAAATAACAAGAAGTGCCGCACATGAGCCAACATTCCAGGTAGGGAAGAGACTCCCTCCCACATGGCAAGAGCGTGCAGTACCTCTGCCATGCTCAACGTGTGAAAAGGCAAGACCTTCAGGTGCCTGTTGAGACCTTGAAGGTCTAAAATGGTGTGAAATGGTGTGATTCTTTGTTAAAAAAACACATCCCATCGGCTGTGCCAGGGGATCCACTGGCTAGATTGGGCCCTTGGCCAGGAAGGCGTTAGAAGGCTTTAGAGGGCGTCATCCTCCAGGGCTACCCAAGGGGAAGCAGGTGAATTCGCCCTCTTGGAGGCAAGACCCGAGTGCTTCAACCACTTTTTGGAAGAGGAGCCCTCTACCTCTTCATCGTTACAGGACTTCGGAAGGGTAGCACACCCCTCCTGAGCTGGGGCCAGCAGTTCCGAGTAGAGCAAGTTTGCCGGGGGAACCCCACCCAAAAGCCTTGTGACCCTCATTGCCTGCGGCATCCAGCTGAAGTTCATGCAGCAAGCCTCAGAGAAGCCTTTCCTCACATGGTCCAGGCTGAGACAGGACAGGCATTGTTCGTGGCCATCCTTAGACAGTACAATCCATGCAAGTATACAAGTTTAGCATAGTGAGGACAACATCAAAGAGGAAAAAATAGGCTGGGGCGGAAGCGGACATGCCGCCTCACCAACAATACACTGTATACAAGCCTATGCTGGGAGCAGATGCACAAACTTCACCCACCAACAGAAAGCAGCAACAGCAAAAGATATAATATTTGTATGCACCAATGCTTTGGCAGTGGGGACGCACACACTACCTTCATGGGCAAAGGTGAGCCACAACAGCATCAGTCGGTGCCAGCACTGGGAGCAGAAGTGGAAACGCTTCAAAAACAAAAAAATTTATGAATAACGCTATCTTTAGTCCGGACAGACACAGGTTGTCACCAGCAGGCTATTCACCAGAAACAAAAATACCATGTGCAGCCATATTTGAAAACAACCACTTTCCACCTGAAAGTGGCCACAAGACTACCAGTGACAACCTTACAAAATACCAGTGCCTGAGTCAACTACTAGTAGCTCTCAAGATAGGCTACTCAAACGAGGAGATTAAAGGACATAGATCACAGGTCACAGGCCACTTTGACCACCTCTTGAGCGCTAGAAGTGCAACTGCAGTGCGGCTCCCTTGTGGTCAATTGTAATCCCACAGTTACTCTGAGCGTGCAGATGTGCTCCCTCTGATACACATGAACTGCCCATCACATTTCTTTCACCAATGAGGGCGAAGCATTATGGGCAAAATACATAGGAAATTAGCCTACCTTCCGATTCAACTCAAGCCAAATCAGGCTGAGTTGCATACACACTTCATCTATTGGAATGGATGACCAAGCCCTATTTACTCAGAATCTTTGAGGGGTTAGACCTTTACTCAGACAAAGAAGCTAAATTTTAATTTACAAACAGAGCCCATATTACTCAACCTACACTATCTCTGTCTCCTGATTATAAACAGTTCATGGGAAGTTGTAGCTCTAACTGTACAAACTGCGCATAAACTGTATGCAAAATACTTTGCAGATGTTCCCTAGCATCAACGTTGTTGATCTCAATTATTTCACTTGTATAACTCAGTAAACTTTTAGTTAATCAGAATGCTTCATTACATTGGAAAAGTCGCATATTCTTTGAAGATAGATGTCTTTCTTTGGTTATAAAGCAGGTCTAGGTTCTATTTTAATACTTAGCCTAGAGCCCTAAAATGAGCCATCAACACTTGTAACTGTAACAACAAAGTCATGCCCAGCCCACCAGGACCCATCATCAAAGCCTCTGAGAAGAGAGGGTCAGAGTCCCTCTTCTGATTGGCTAACTGAGCTATTGTTACTGACCTTTGAGACCCCACAACAGCACTCAACAAACATAACATGAAATATTTAAGTGTAAAATAATTGATTAATATTTGACTATGAATTAGTTGCCATTAATTACTCCTGTGCTACATTTAAATTATATAATGCAGTATCTGTATTCTGTTTTGGTCACATGGGGGCAGCAGAAACAAGGTAAACCCCAACACTGCAAAATGCTTATTTACACATCCAGCTGTTACAGAGCAACACTGTGCCAAAAACGCAATATACACAGTTTCTTTCTACTGAAAACATGTGCAAATGAATGAATCTGAGTCCCAGACAGCTAAACAATGACTTGAAATTCTGCACAGCTGAGAGGAGCTGCTGCGTTCCCCAGATGATTCTCTGCTTGTTAATCACTGTGAGTGATACTTTGTTCAATGGCACTTTGTTGTGTCACACACCAGGTAAGTCGGTACATTTAATTTCACCAGCAAATTCCAGGTTCTGGTGTCTGGACGGGAAGAAGCGACAAATTTACATACAAATACATGCAATATGTGTTTTAACTGATCGTGTCAGAGATATATATTTGACAACATAACATTTGTCCTGCATCTTTCTACACCTGTAGCTGTTTTCCCTGCTACCTAGTCTTCAGTCAAACAGGAGCAACATACAAATATGTAATGTTGTAATTATTGGCATCAGACAGCCTTTCATAATACACAAAATAAAACAGTCTGCTAATACCATCATAGGGTTGCGCACTATAACAAGTAACCCAAACCAAATTTTATATCATATATGGTAGCAGCAAGCTACACTACCCTGGGTTAGTGTTTAAAATTCTACTGACCCTCCTGATTAATACTCATCCCACTGCTTGAAAACTGGACCAAATTCTTTCGGGTACTACATATTACAATATAATATGTTCAGAATAAGTCAACAACCATGGTTCTTCTAAAATTTAAATATGAAAATGAAGTTGATAATTTACCTGGAAGGCGTTCAGAACAATGAAGACATAGGCGAGTACAACAGACAGATGGACCAGGAGCCCACACAACCAGGTCAGACCCAGCACTGGCAGCAGGATGAGAACTGGACGGGTCACAGCCCTGCATACACGCAGGCAAAATGTACATATATGTATGAGGAATGTGCACTCAGTCAACGTTTATATTAAAGACGCTTTCAAAATCCCAGCTGCATGAGAAGACATCAAACAAATAAAAATTCACACTTTTTTTGCACCGTTTAATTTGTGAGAACTACGTGAGTATAGTCACACAGAAGGTCCCAGCAAAGTGGAGTTTTCAAGGTATTTTTTCTTCTCGAACATTTCCTCCTTGAATCCACATCAAACATTTTTGCACAACTATAGATTTTACGCCTACCACAGTCATACTCCTGTTCCTTTGCAATCATCCTTTCAATGATCTTGGTGCTTATACGGCCAATAACCATTTCATGGGGCAAGGCAGAAAAGGTTGCCTTTGTTCAAACTCTCATTGTTGTCACACTGCTGCACCTGGGTAGAGAGATTGAGTTTTCAGACTGCACTATGTCTGCAAGGACAAAGCCAGCACTCAAAATAAAAGGGAAAAGAAGGCTCTTCCCTTTTATTTTTGAAAGTCGTTTTCCCTCTAATCTCCTGAATTCACATAACACTCTTGAGCTGGCACAGACATCTACTTTCTGTCGGTTTGTGAGGGAATGAAGGGACATAATGAAAAGGGGAATGGCGTTGTGGAATTTCCATCAAACTAAGACAAAATATGTGAAAAGAAATTATGGATGGAAGAGAGCTGCTGCATATTTGGTTGAAGGACTTTACCTGAATATGAAAAGAAACCCTTGTCTCTCCTGAGCCATACAATATATTAGTAACACCTACCATTTCTAGTGTGCTGACCTGTGTATTAACCTCTGAAAGTGCACATTAGCACATGCAAAAAAATAATACAGAGATTTCCTATAATCCATTTACATGTAACTCATGTAACAATTGATGCAAAGTATGACAGGAGGAAGCTAATCACTAAAACTCATTCACAACATTCATGGAATTGTTAATCTAAATTTCTCACTTGCTTTGTAACATATCTAGTTACAGATGGCCTTGGACCTTGTGTGAGATGAGATGTCTGCTTCCACAAATATACAATGGAAATTAATGGGCTTTCATTTTTACATTTAAAAAAAAAATAAAAATCAAACCAGCATCCCAGCCCATGAATAATTGTTCCCACTGTTGTGTATAGTTCCCAGACCTCATAGTCAAAGATTTTCAGCTGCATGATTTATTCCATAAGTAGAGTAGTAGTTCCAAAAAAATCAGCTGTCAATATTTACATCATCTTCTGTAATTTGGGCTAACCCAACTGTTAATGTGAGTGTATCTTTATACATTTTGCCAGATATCCATCAGTCATGCAGCACCTTTGCTGAAATTTCAGAAGCTTGGAAACGCATACACTGTAGCAGAATTACTGCAAATGTGTGTATTATCATCCTGTAACCATAGCAACATAAACAGGCCCGACACATTTAAAGGGGAAATTATGTTTGCTGCTCAGACTCTAACAGGTTGTTTTATGCATGTAAATATGAGACAGTGGCTGCAATAGGAAACAAGCTGGCACCATTTAAAGGATGAGTCTCTGATATTCTATATTCACCTATTGTCAACAAAAACAATTATGTTTTTTTTACAAAATATTGTATCTAATATATTTTATTCCTCTGAGCCTTCTAGTTCCATTGTTTCCAAGAACAAAACAATGAAAACAAAAGAAACCATATTTGGATGAGAAGGCAGAGCTGAGGAGGAGGAGTGAGAGGTGGGTCTGACCTGCTCTTTGCGTTTTCCCACGAGCTGCAGGTTTTAGTACACTCTGTTAATCACAGGGTATCAGTCCTTTATTGTAATTTTTTAATCGGATCACAATTTAAAAAAAAATTGACATCACATTGTATTGAAAAAGAACGGATGTCAAAATCAGTTAGGACAATGTCTGCTGAGATAATAAATCAAGTGACAAGTATTTTCTCATGTTCACACTATTTTCAGATGCCATGGTTAGTTGCCCCCAGATGGTCACTAAATAGAATGCAGGTTTAAGGCGCTTAAGCATTGGCTGAAAGGGTAGAGGTAATTATGACAGGGGCAAGGGGAAAAGAGAGGTAATATAATTTAAAGAGCAACTAGGTCCAGATCAGGAGCAGTTTGGGGGTGGATGGATGGGTAAACGGAACACATATGAGACAGGAGAGCGCTGTTTGAGTCCCATGGGAAAACAGCAGTTAATGTTACATCTTTTCAAAGACTTAACCAAGCAATGACTGTTATTATAGAAACCACGGTGACAGCCAAATTAGGAAAAGGATGCTTTCCAAAAATCATTCAAGAAATATAATTATGAAAGTAACAGGGCATGTTGAATCAGTAACATATATATTGTAATGCCTGGAAGGGTGAAAATGTTGAGTGCAAAAATGAGAGACTGAGAGGGCTCATGGGAGTTGTTCTACTGTATCCATTATTGCACTCACCTTATTCCTGTTAGAACTTTTACAATTACATTTGCTGGAGTTTGATATAATGCCTTTAACAGGTCCAGTATTGTGGTTCTTACTCTGAGGCTTCTGGGCCTTTTTACTGTATTACTCTTAAGTATGCTCACTGCTGCAAACTGAGCATGTAAAAAAAAAAAAAAAAAAAAAGTCTTATCATCCTTAAATAAAGTTTTCACGCCTCACATTATGGACCAGCCCAAATATCAGAATCTTCACTATTATTGCATTTGTTTTTTTTGCATGTAGAATTATATTCTAAGTTATATTTTATATTTCAATTATTGATAATATTCGTGGGCAGCACTGCGGCAGAGTGGTTAGCGCAGTTGCCCCACAATAAGAAGGTTGTGGGTTCGGTGTTCGAGTTTGCATGTTCTCCCCATGTCTGTGTGGGTTTCCTCCAGGTACTCTGGTTTCCTCTCACTGTCCAAAGACATCATGTTTAGGTTAATTGGTAACTATACATTATCCGTAGGTCTGAGTGTGAGTGGTTGTTTGTCTCTGTATGTCTCTGTATGTTGGCCCTGTGATGGACTGGTGACCTGTCCAGGGTGTACCCCGCCCTCGCCCAGTGTGAGCTGAGATTGGCTCCAGCACCCCGGAAACGGATAAGAGGTTGAAGATGAATGAATGAATGTCTAATATTCCATATGACAAAATCCATATTCTAAAAAATATTACATATTGAAGGAAATATTCAATAATAAGGGACATGGATATGAGTCTAGGCAGTGATGAAAATGTATTATTATTATTTAAGTGGATCTTGTTCTAGCTCTTATCATGGCCCTGAAGGTGCAACACACTGTAACCTTAAAAAACATGTAAATAGACAAAACAGAACAAATCAGAAAACATCTTCATCAGTTTGACAACACATGTGATGCAAATACAGTACAACCAACTGAAAGTGTTCCAAAGGAACCAAAAAAATAAATAAAAAAAATTGAATAACCCAATTGGGACAGACTTGCGAGGATGTGTTATAGTACACTGATGCATACTTTCAATATCCTCCGTGCTACTTGCAAAGTGTTTTTTGGAATTGGATGTATTGTATTCCCAGAGTGTTCATTGTCAATTTCAGAAATGTTTTGTTTTGTCTGTTGACATGTGCGGTGTGTTGAGCCCTCAGGGCCATCGTATGATCTGGACCAGAGTCTGCATGTTTAGTTCTGAGGAAATATGAGAAAGTAGTGTGCACAAACTGTGCCCAGCTGTTTTAACAAATTAATGAAGGTTTTCTTAAGATAAACTTTTGAACTGTTCACATTTTCCCTGTCTATAAACATCGGGCAGTAGTATTTCTGTGTGTGATGCTATAACTGCTGTTTAATAAGAAATAAAAAGAATTAACAATGGGTTTTCCTCCCAGTCAGAACAGTCCTTTCTACAAGCTCCTGTAAAATAAGATTAACGACGTATGCATGTTTCAAACAGTCCTAAGTCTTTCAGTAATGCTCTTGCTCTCAAAGGTCACCTGAACTCTGCTGGATGATATGCACTTAAAAATGGACATGCCAAAATTTTGGCAAGATGTACATTAAGATCTCAGATGCACTGCGTGCACAGACATACATACATAACTAAGAGCCTCCAAATATAAAAAAAACAAGCACCCACACTCACAGTTGTGCTGGGACTAGGTGTTAGGATGATAAGCCTTTACAACTCCCACAGCAGAGTCCCTCACCTAAACTCCCATTCTCTCACACTCTCTCTATTGACTATTGCCGGCTCCACCAAAAAGCAATCAACAAGTGTGTATGTCTGTGTGAGTGAGAGAGAGAGAGTGAGAGAGTGAGCGAGAGGGAGAGCGTGGGTGCACAAGAGAAACATTCATGAGAGCCAAAGCACAAAGGCAAGAGGAAGGAGCGTGAGTGACAGAGTGAGGCAGAGAAGCCATTGTATCTCACCAGGTGAGGTCAAAGGTCTGCATCTTTGATGCTGAGCTTGGACTGAGCATCTTAGCACGGCGACGAGCACTGGAAACGGTCACCATGACAACCCGACAAAGTACAACTGCGTTGACCTGCAGGCAGAGGACAACAGCATCTACATGGCCTCCAGCAAACACAAGACATTCCACAGCAGATCCACTTAGCCTCCAGCTCAGATGGAGAGGAGGCAAAGTTTACCCTCCTGCTCAGGCTGCAGGAAATCAGTGCTCAGTGATGTACACCTCTTTTTTTATTTAGTTGCTCTCTACATTTCTAAGCAGGAAATATCAAAATTAATAGAAAATAGATGGGCAACATATCTTCATCTAGAGGTTTCCTGCTGTGGCTTTGGGATTTTAATTTAGTCTTACTTCTTAAATCTCAAATTGGTTTCCTTTACCATAAAATATTCGTAAAATGTGAATTTGTCTTCCTTGCTGCCCTTTGTCAATGCACTTCTACATTTCCTGATCCACCAGTGGTGGATCAGTGGACTAGGATTAGAAGGATGTCAGGGCCCATGCAGTTGCATGTTTGTGCTATATTAAAACACAAAGGAGATCCTCCTTTGCCTTGACCCCCTTTAAGCTCCTGAAAATAAACATAAATGAATGTAAAATATTATTATAAGTCATGACACACGCACACAGATTACATACCACCAAGACAAATATAACAGGTCCCACAAAGGCCCAGATGGTGTCAGTCTTCACATTGAGCCAGCAGTGATCCTCTGCCTTGTACTCTTCCACTGATATAGCCAGTGTTACACCAACTATCAGAACAGGTAGTCCTGAAAAACAATCCAGTACAGGAAGATGAACTATGTTGCTATGTTTAAAGATGACTGTATAAAAGAGAATATTTAGTCTGTTGCATTCTCTTTAGTCTGAATGGGAACATTTGGCACATCTGCAGAGTGAGCTGAGAGGAACACCTGGATGTCTGTGGTGTATATTTACACACTATCCTCTCAGCTCACTGTGTGACACATACTTGCACTTGGATTTGGGAACATGAACGGTAGCAGCTGCAGAGTGTATTAAGTGGGTTAAGGTTGAATTGTCACATAACACTGCATAATGTTAACAGCAAATGTGAACAAATCATCATTACATATTATAATATAAATTGACAATAATTAGCATTAGCAATCAAGTCTGTCATTCTAAAGCTCCACTAGCAGCCCCAAGAGGCTTGGATGCTCATTATATTAGCGTACAAAAGAAGTAAGGGTGTAGAAAAACGCAATATACCCCAAGGGCATTAGTGTTGTTTACCTCTCTGGTGAGCATTAAATGAATTTATTGGCCCCAGACATGACAACGCATCTTCACTTGTAATATTAAAACCACATTGTGCAACCCAACGTTATAAAATCCAATAGGCACACACCAAATAGCCTAAAACTTTGACTGGAAATGAAAAACAGGTTGATCTCATAATCTAACATTAGCTAATTGACATTGTGACATTTGGAAGGCACTGGGTTTTATTTTCCTCACAGGAAAGTCGTTATCTTATGTCACAACGATGTTGCCATGAATCAAAAAACTGACTTTGTCTTTACCAAGTTAAATATATTTTCTCTAGCGTCTCATTTAAAGTGCTGGTATTCAAAACAAGATATATTTTTGGCTTTAAGAACCTAAACGTATCTTTTTAACCCCCCCATGTCAGGCTCCTATCTGGAGCTCCAGTAACAACAGGTCTAAGCTTTCTAAGTGATCCAATGAAAATATAGCAGATTTCACTTGACCAATTTGTTGTGACATTAATACAGACAAAAAGACAAATAGTGTAAAGTCTCAAAATAAAGGTTGTGTGCATTTCTCTGAGCATTTTCATAACTTCAGTATTAACATAGGACCTACACCTGTTTCATTATAAAACCATTTACCTCATACTATGTGGGACCATAAAATGTGTTGTCAGAATTATTTGTCAGTTCAACATTTGCATTCAGACATGGTCCTGACATTGAATTTTTTTCAACTTTGTAAGCTCCATTCAAGTAATTATCAACATGAAAGGATGTTGATGGCATCTGCATGTTTGCGGCAAAATGGCCTTCTTGTTCAAGTATCATAATATTCCAGTATTACAGTAGTAAATTAACATACAAATCATAAAAATAGGTAAAAGTTTATCAAACAACAAAGCATTACAATATATAAATAAACAATATTTTACTCAAATAAATCACTTTTACAATACTGTTGTAGCTTAGGTGTGAATGTTGGTAAATAGTAAAGTAAAACTATGGCAGAACGTATCTGGTCTTATCTAATAAGGTAAACGTCTGTTGCACTCCCAACTGACGCCATCAGCTGTATAAACACATTTTAACTCAAAGTGTGACACAATTGATATGTATTTCTACCACACCGTACTTATGTTCTGTAGAGAAAAATCCTTTTTGACTTTTTAGCAGTCAATTAAAAACTTTTCTCTTGTGTTTATGTGTCTTGTTATCCTTATGTGACTAAAAGAAAATTGCAATGCTGAGCATTTGCTGCTGTAGTTGCAACAAATGTTGCTGCACAGTTTCATTTGTTAAAAAACCGGCAAATACATGCATGGTTTTAAATGTGAAAGCCACATTGTGTTTAACTGCATAAATGCAGTCATGAACTGGACATGAACTCCTCTAAAATAAACCAGTCTCTTTAAACAGAATAAAAAAAAAGGTAGAAAGCCTGACTCCTTAATGTTTTACCACCAATGAAGATTGTGATTCTGGCTCAATTATCATGAGGTGACAATATGTATCTGTCGGAGGTTAGGAAGTGGTTTGATCTATGATGCAGGATCTTAATTATGAGAAAGCTTAGTGTCATATTTGCCTCTTTTGTTTCACTAGGTTTACTTACTTGTAAACCAAAATTTCTTTACTTATTATAGATAATACAGCTGTAAAGTAAAAACCAATTTTAAAAGAGTCTTCAATTTGATTCTAACCTGACAGCTACACGTGTTCCAAACGTTTTACCCCAGCTAGATCAGAAGCAATTTATAGTGTTGAATCCCTCTACAGCTCAGCAGATCACAGGTTTAACCATGTCATAAAATGGTCAATTTACCCCAGCCGATGATGTAGTAGAGCTTCATCCTGCGGTCCTCGCTGATGTTGACTGACACAACTTTGCTCCAGAGCAGGAGGCCCTCCACCAGCATCCAGGAGAAGGACGCCATGAAGAAGAGGTGTAGGAGTGCTGTGACCACAAAACACACTGCCTGCAGATGTGAAAACCTACAATTAGCAAGCGCTGACTTTTTCCTAATCAGCCAGTCACATGTGTCTGCACTGCATCACATCAGTTCATCTGCACATAATTCACCTAAAATTTTTATAAAACGCACGTGGTCTCCAGAGATTATACTCAGATTGGAATCAAGAACAAAAAAAAAAAAACATCCAGTTAGCAGGAGAGCCAGTTCTTTACCTTGGAAACTTCTGATCTCCTGGGATTTTCACACAATTGTCACAATATCATAGTTCAGAAAATGGTGAAGGTTTTTGACGAATTTGTCATTTTAAATTTGGATTTTTTTACATGTTTGAAATAGTTTTCCAGTACAGCATGCTTTTAAAATTGCAAGTGTTATTTACCAAGTAACGATATGTAATGTTTCTTATTCAAGGTGCAACGTGTAAGATTTGTCCAGGAATTCAATTTAAAATGTAAAAAAAAAAAAAAAATGTGAAGGAGGAGCAGGAATGGGGTCATGACCAAGACCTCCATTTATTGTATCATCGATTGTATTTCAGCTCCATCCCGCATCATTTTGTAATACCACTTTGTGACACTGGACATTATGTGAGATACTGAATCATGTAGTCTGCTCGCGTTCTTACACAAGCAGACATTAAAAAAAAAAAAAAAAACAAAACAAAAAAATGCTACCCCAAGATCTTGAAGTTTGGATACATCTCCTGATGAGCATTATGGCTATTCACTGTTGGAGAAAGCTCTTGGTGAGGAAGGAGATGCTGAGCTTTTCTTTCATAACACTAAGAATAAACTGACTTTTTGACCGTAGATAAACACACTAACAAAAGCTAAATGACCCCTTCTCCACGGTCGGTTGGGTTTGTGTGTCAGTTCAGACTGAGCACACACTTACAGTTACAGGCATACATAGATACCCACACACAGAGACAGACACATTTAAAAATGAGCGGCTAGGCTATCATTGCAATTGCAGTTAAAATTAGCTGAGTAATGTCTGAAAGTGTTATTCAGTTTTACTAATGACTTGACCATACAGTCCCCTACATAGAAGGTGCTGGATAGTCAGGAGGGATGAGTAGGTGAGTTTGGACACAGCCAAGTGCTTCTCTCTCTCTTTCTGTCTATCTGTCTTGGTGAGTTTGAAACATTTTTACTGAAAGCAGTTACCTCAGCAGCTGAAAACAAATTTTGGTACAGTGTTGCTTCCATTTGCCCTGAATGGCCCGTGCTGTGAGTCAGTCTCCTATAGACCCCAAAATAAACTTGTCCAAATTTAGAGTAGAACAACTTACAGTTTAAAGCCTGGAACAAAAACAAGATTTTGGTCTCCATTGCTAATTTCCTTTGTCATGACAAATCTATATTTTATTATTATTGGTTAAAGTTATAGGATTGAAGACATGGTTGCTTGAGTGGCATACAACAGTGGGCTAGCTTGGCATCACCTCAATTGGACATGAGTTGTAAGGCAATGTTTGTGGTGTTGGTGTCTTTTGGAGGATTTTTACCATATAAATATCAGATATGAAAAGCCTTTTTGTTGGTGAAGTGACTCTTGAGGGAGTCTGTGCCTTCTATTTAAAGGGTATGTGAAATTCTGTTTCATTTGTCTACACTCACCAGATCTGACATGTTAAATTAGCTGGCTAACATACTAATTAACCAGCAAAGGAATGTACTTCAAGTAAGATGTTCTGCTGTCTTCCTGTCCAGCTATCCTAATTGTGGTAACAGAAGCATATGCTAGCAACAGTTATTAAAAGCAAATAAGAGTGTTGAACAATAACCTTCCAGTCATTTCTTCTGACTGTGGTCTGTCAAGACCTCAGTCTTTGGAAAAAATTCTAACAACATTTTTAAAATTATTTAGTGACTGCTCAAGCTTAAATGCTTTTCAAGTGAGGACTCTTACCTCATTGACAGATGCCCAGTCACTGCACATCAGTAGCAGCTCAGCAATGCCCAGAGAAACAATGAGATTTTTGTGGACAGTGGTACGGTCTGATTTAGGGACACTGCACAATTAAACATACATACACACACACACACACACACACACACACACACAAATTGCATGGGAGCACACAGCATGAGTATCTAAGTGAAGATATTACAATCTTTCTAACAATTAAAAAAAAAAATAAATTCACAAATATAGTGCTGTTCACATGTCTACAGAGCACAATGTTCTGTCTCTTTCTACTGTATTTATTGGAGTGAAACTGGCAGAGTTTTATGGAATGCTTTTCACCCTCAACGCTTTAGAGAGTGCACTCTGTGATATTTGTGACTCACCCCACAGCGATGAAGAGGATGAAGGTGAAGAGGAGGCCACATAGAGACACTCCACAGCCGATGAACGTCAGCACCTCCAGAGCATTTTCACTCTCTGGGCTCCTCTGACACACACACACACACACACACACACACACACAGTGTGAGCTGTAAATAGTAGCACATGCTGCAAATGAAAGCCTACACAAAATACAGAGTGATAATTTGAGAGAGAAATGTTACCTGTGCTTCGTAAACCTGAAGTAGCAATGCAAAATTTGTCGTGTGGTTGCAGTGACAGACAGTGTATCCATATTCTTTGGACATCACCTCACAGCCTCTGGTATTCCACCACCCACCAGACTCTGGACTAGGTAGACACAATCAGTGCATACTTACATATCTACATACACATAGGAATGGCAAGAATGTACATGTCTTTTTTTCTAAAACTTTTGCTGAATTTATCAAATGTTTCATAATTCGGGTAAGCTATGTAGTGCATTAGAGGAATAAATTCTATAAAAATAAGAAAGGAAAGCCTCCACAAGGCTGTGCTTTTTCAAAAATATTCATTGGTACATACGTGAGCTCAAAGTCCCAGAAGGCACACACTGGATCATGCAGAGTTCCGATGGGATTCTGACAGAAAGATAGAATAGATGATGGACATGATATTCAATTCAGGAATAAATGGGATTGATGACAATAGCAAATTCAAAGTGCTAACCTGTACTCTGTGCTGGAGTTGGAAGCGAACTGCTGTGTTAATTAGTTGGTCATCCCCCAATGCAGTGGTGGATATGACTGAAGAGCCCAGGATGGTGCCCAAATACCTGGTTATGTACACATGTATATTTGTTATAGAAATTCACACAAGGAGTGGACATTTTACAGAGTTTCCTTTATACCAAGTACAAAAGAAAAAAGGTAGTCCTTCCATTTGTTTAAAATGGTAAAAAAGTTCTACAATTAAATGGTGATATGTAGCGCCACACTACATCTTACATCTAACACTATTTATTTAAAAATTTTCATTCCTTTAAAAACTATTATCTCAATTTTGAAGGACAAACCAATACAACGAGAGAAATGCACAGTTTTTCGTTAGGATGAATATTTTGGCGATATATTGCCTGTGCCACAGCTTACATAAAACTTTATGTTGAGGCTCCACATTTTTACTATCTACTGAGTGAAATCTGAAATATTTCCAAATTGATTTCTTCCTCTTTGCAGCCAAGTTGGGTTGTGAACTCAGTGCCATAATACGCTTCATTTGTGTTCATTTATTTTAATTTTACCTACATTTCATTTTCAAGCAATGGTAGCGTGGTTGACTGTTCATGCTGTAGGCTTCATTCATTGGCCCAGAAAGAACCTTGAGCAACTATCAGAGGACTCATGTTGACACTGTCTGAGTCTATACAACAAATATAATATGAAAGGGCAGGGCTGTGCACAGACCTTTAGAGGAGCAGGTGCTCAAGCTAAAAGAGGAATCCCTCACAGTATTACTGAATTATTAATTTCCTTTATATCTTTTTTTAATTTTAATACTGTCCACTTGCAGTTTTATAGCAACTTACAAATCTCACAGCCACAGTAGTCTTTAGCATTGATTATTTCTATATTTTACAGGATAAAACAAAACTAAACAATGCCAGTGCTTTTTTTGCATGCATAAAAATGCTTGGGTTTTTTTTTTTTTTTTTTTTTTAAATATAAATTGGACTATAAATATAAATATAACATAAATCTGTTCTCTAAATAGATAACAGAAGCTCTACACTGAAAACTACAATTAGCAAAATCCATTATGTGAGTAATGTAAGGGTTAAACTCTAGATAACATAGCATAAGTTGAACCCTTTATAGTTGACACATTGCAAGCTTCAACAGATGGTATCTTTCAATGGATCAACTTCAAGTGCTCTACTGTAGACGTACGGATTCTGGAGGGACATATTTATGAACTATTTGTCACTTGTTTTGATATTATCTTTGGTATGCTAATTTAATAGTTTGAATGTGTCATTATGACTTAAGAAGGCAGACACACGAGACACCAAGCATCAACACCCAGAGCAGCCAGAATAGGGGGGAAGTAAGGAGAAAAAAAGAAGTTATCACGAACTGATCAAGAATACCATTAACAACTGGAAATGAGACAATATGTTTACTGCAGCAAAACATTAAAAGTCTTAGGGCCTAGAAGGCTTTTTCACATGACATTGTTCCAGGAAATGTTGACTGCCACTAACAAAGCCCTGTGTTGAAGGAAATAAAGGCCTGGTCACTTTTGGAAAAAGAACAGTAGTAAAAACTAGCTGAAAACTATGATCATTTTATAAGTAAATATAGCTGAGCTCACAACTCAGGATTTGGTCATTATTCCATGCATATTTTAACCTCTACCCTGGAACTGCATTGTTGCTCAGCTTAATTGCTTGGCTGTTGTCCAAGCAAGGGTGCCTGCAGTTGTTTTAATAGTGATAAAATTTCACTAAAGTGACAAGTAGTGTAGAGGTTTAGGGCAAACTAGCTTTACCTGGGTGTCATTAATGAAGGCAATTTCACTGAGAAGTGAATGCTGCCCTGCAGGGCTCTCAGTGTAGCATGTTAAGTGTGCTGTTGATGAAAGGTGCTAAAAAGGGTAGGAGAGTGGCAAGGGCTTATGAATTTCACAGAAGTAGAAATAAAAAAAAAAAAAACAGTAGTGTGTCATTTCAAAATAGCTTTAAATGATGTGGAAGGACAGCAGCATAGTGGTTAGCGCTGTTGCCCCACAACAAGAATGTTGTGGGTTCAGTTCCTGGGCCTGGGGCCTTTCTGTGCAGAGTCTGCATGTTCTGTCCCGTGCTTGCATGGGTTTCTTCCCACCGTCCAAAGACATCATGTTTGGGTTAATTGGTGATTCTAAATTGTCCGTAGGTCTAAGTGTGAGTGGTTGTTTGTCTCTGTCTTTCTCTGTATGTTGGCCCTCCGATGGACTGGTGACCGGTCCAGGGTGTACCCCGCCCTCATCCAATGTGAGCTGAGAACTGAACCTGCGACCTTCTTGTTGTGGGGCAAGAGCGCTAACCACTATGCCACTGTGCTATGTTAGTTGGAGCTTCTGGAAAAAAAAAAAAAAAAGAAAGCATAGACTTACCTTTGGCTTCCATCTGTGACGGTAGGAACCATTGAAATGTTCTCAGGACTGAAAAGGGGTGGCAGGGAGCCATACCACATGTTGACTAATGTGAACTTCTGGAAGCCTAAACATTAGGATGGAGCTTTCTTCAGATTGCACCAGACAGTTAAACACAACAGTACCAAGGGAAATGTAGTTCATTTAGGATCACGTATTGTTTAAGATGAATAGTTTTTGCAAAACCCAACAATGCACATCCATTTCCACTGAGACCTTGGGAGTGTAACTAAGAATGCACGCTACATTCAGATGTCTATCATTGGTACATTGTCAACTGCATTTATTGGTAGGACTTATATTAATAAAATGTTTCTTCTCTCTGCAAAACTCAGCGCAACTGTGATAGATAATCTGAATAAGTGTTTGCTGTAAGTGCAATAGCGGGAAGATTATTATGTCTTGTATTATCTTCCTACCGTTGTTACGGAGATCCTGCATCTTCTGATATGGGACTGAAATGCAGTCTAAGTTGTTGTGGTTCTCTGTGTCAGGCCCACAGAAGCTTTGTCCTCTGGATCCTTCCTGCAGTGTGTACTGCTGCACCTCCAGTTCTTCAAAAGGAAGATTTATATACATTAAATACACTGCTCAAAAAAAAAATAAATAAAGGGAACACTAAAATAACACATCCTAGATCTGAATGAATGAAATATTCTTATTAAATACTTTGTTCTTTACATAGTTGAATGTGCTGACAACAAAAAAAAAAAAAAAAAAAAAAAATCACACAAAAATTATCAATGGAAATCAAATGTATTAACCCATGGAGGTCTGGATTTGGAGTCACACTCAAAATTAAAGTGGAAAAATACACTACAGGCTGATCCAACTTTGATGTAATGTCCTTAAAACAAGTCAAAATGAGGCTCAGTAGTGTGTGTGGCCTCCACGTGCCCGTATGACCTCCCTACAACGCCTGGGCATGCTCCTGATGAGGTGGTCTCCTGAGGGATCTCCTCCCAGACCTGGACTAAAGCATCCGCCACCTCCTGGACAGTCTGTGGTGCAACGTGGCGTTGGTGGATGGAGCGAGACATGATGTCCCAGATGTGCTCAATTGGATTCAGGTCTGGGGAACGGGTGGGCCAGTCCATAGCATCAATGCCTTCATCTTGCAGGAACTGCTGACACACTCCAGCCCCATGAGGTCTTGCATTGTCTTGCATTAGGAGGAACCCAGGGCCAACCGCACCAGCATATGGTCTCACAATGGGTCTGAGGATCTCATCTCGGTACCTAATGGCAGTCAGGCTACCTCTGGCGAGCACATGGAGGGCTGTGCGGCCCCCCAAAGAAATGCCACCCCACACCATTACTGACCCACTGCCAAACCGGTCATGCTGGAGGATGTTGCAGGGAGCAGAAGGTTCTCAACGGCGTCTCCAGACTCTGTCACGTCTGTCACATGTGCTCAGTGTGAACCTGCTTTCATCTGTGAAGAGCACAGGGCGCCAGTGGCGAATTTGCCAATCTGCACGGTGTTGGGCTGTAAGCACAACCCCCACCTGTGGACGTCGGGCCCTCATACCACCCTCATGGAGTCTGTTTCTGACCGTTTGAGCAGACACATGCACATTTGTGGCCTGCTGGAGGTCATTTTGCAGGGCTCTGGCAGTGCTCCTCCTGTTCCTCCTTGCACAAAGGCGGAGGTAGCGGTCCTGCCGCTGGGTTGTTGCCCTCCTACGGCCTCCTCCATGTCTCCTGATGTACTGGCCTGTCTCCTGGTAGCGCCTCCATGCTCTGGACACTACGCTGACAGACACAGCAAACCTTCTTGCCACAGCTCGCATTGATGTGCTATCCTGGATGAGCTGCACTACCTGAGCCACTTGTGTGGGTTGTAGACTCTGTCTCATGCTACCACTAGAGTGAAAGCACCGCCAGCATTCAAAAGTGACCAAAACATCAGCCAGAAAGCATAGGAACTGAGAAGTGGTCTGTGGTCACCACCTGCAGAACCACTCCTTTATTGGGGGTGTCTTGCTAATTGCCTATAATTTCCACCTGTTGTTTATTCCATTTGCACAACAGCATGTGAAATTGATTGTCAATCAGTGTTGCTTCCTAAGTGGACAGTTTGATTTCACAGAAGTGTGACTGACTTGGAGTTACATTGTGTTGTTTAAGTGTTCCCTTTATTTTTTTGAGCAGTGTACATTGAATTCTGCATAAAGATTCTGAAGAAATTTATGTCACATTAATAATATCCCTCTGGAAATATAATTTTTAAATCATTAAATACATTTTTAGAGAAAAAAGAAATTAGACAATTTTTGACGATATATATTGTATATTCTCATCAATAAAAATTCTGAATAATAATAGAGATCAATGTTTCAAAACTTCTTTACAAATATATTTTCAAAAGTTACATTCATACAACAAAATAGCTTTTGCTTCTAATTTTATGAATGGCTTTATCTTTCTAAACAGACAATTTCAATAACCCCATTTTCAAAACAACAGTAGGGGCTTGAATTTCAAATTGATCCGCTTAAATGGGCGTTGCCATGGCAACTTTAACATATTTTAGCAGGCTGTCAAAAGCTAGGGCTTAATTTTAACTGGGGAATTTACTGAACCTGTGTATCCTGTGTACAGTGCTAAGGTAAAGATAACAATTGTATCTAATCTTAAATGTTAGATGTTCAGTCATCAAATCCTAATAATTCAAATTTTAAGATTTGTAGTAAGACAACACTACTTATTTTGTTCAAGTCCAACACAAACACTACCCCTGGGCTGAAAATAATCAAAATATGATTTCTTAGTCTCAAGATATGCTTTGAAACAGCTCCTCCATCAATCTCTTCCAGTGGAGTGCTAAAAAAGTTGATAGTAGGATTCATATGGGCATCTCAGAAGGCACCCCACAGTGACATCTCCATTGGTTTGCGAAATACCATTTTGATTAATTAAAACTGGAGGAAACCTGGAGGAAAATATTGGGATGAGTAAGTGGAGCTGAGGAAGAGTGAGGGTTGGATCTAACCCAATCTGTTTTCTATCCTGACTTGTTTCTGGTATAATCTATCAATCACAGAGTAGCAACGCCTGATTTAATCTCTTGCTTTACAGTCTACTTTCTTTGACACTACACTTTAAAAATGAAAACTTTGTTCTACCGAAGAAAACGTAACTAATGACCTACTTGAAAACTAGATTAGCAATAATATTGGTACTAAATCTCAAGTAAATCTCAGAAACAGTAATTGTGAACATGGCAAAGTCTGAGTTTGCGTACTAAATTGGTACAAAATGTCTTTATGCATTGGCCACTTTGGAAAGGGTAATTTAAATCATGGAACTGGGCAAATGGAGATATTAAACTTGTTTCTCTTTGAACACAGGTAGTTGTGTTCTTCTGAAATCCTGTATTCCATGAGGTAGGTAATAGCGGAGGGGAGAGAAGCAATGGTGCAACATCGTTGGGAGGCAGCAATGAACTATACTGTGTGTAATCGGTCTAAATGAATTAAAACCTTCTATATAAATCTTCTTTATTTCTGAAGCAGATTCAGCGGTGCTTGAAAACTTCATTTTATCTGGTGGTCGATTTGAGGCAACTCAACAGGTTGCAAAAAGAAATCAGTTGGTATAGGAGTCCTGAAAATTGCCCTTCTTTTCTATTATCTCAGCAAACATTCAAGTTTTTTTCAATACAACATGATCATGAATTTTTTTAAATGATGGTCCAATTTAGAGGACAGAGCAGGATACCTGTTGGGGCTGATGGCGGCTCTCCCTGAGTCTGGTTTTGTCTGAACTTTTATGCATCTTAAAGGAAGTTTTTCCTTACCACTGTCACCAAGTGCTTGCTCATGGAGTGCTTTGTTGGGTCTCTTTAACAACTACGTAAAGAGTTTTGTCTAGACCTTCTCTATGTGTAAAGTGCTTTGATGTAACTCTGTTATGATTTTGCACTATATAAATAAATTGGATATTGATATTCATTTGGGTGTGGCTATTCTGTGATTGACAAACTATACCAGAAATGGCTACCTGCTGGAGAAAGCACCTATGATCAGCTCAACCTGAGATAAAGTTTCTTCTGGTTTCAAAAAAATCAAGATGGTGACATCAAAATGAAAAAACTTAAGGCTTTGAAACAGCAGTTCACAAACCAATGTGTCACAGTTGGTTGCCACTTGATTTGAATCAAGAAATCATAGGGAAAATACAAAAACATTACTGTACTCTGTGTGTGGATCGGGAACAAGCTAATAAGTTACAGGCTAGACTTTCACTGTGAATTCTTACATTGAAACAGCCAGATCTGCAACATTACTTGATAATAATGAAATTCTAATAAGAAACACTGATAGAGCTACAGTCCTAAGTGGTAGTACTATACTATACTAGTACAAATTTTTGAATTTTACAATCCCTGAAAAGTTTGTTTTCAGTTTAACTCTTGTTCTATAGCTTTTTATGTGAAAAAACCCCCCAAAGTTTGGGAGATATAACATATTTATGATGCCAGAATATCACTACTTTAGATAAGCTAAACCTGCAAGGAAGAGGCGAGGTGATTGCCTTAAATGTTAAGGTGTTGTGTTGGAAGCTGCTAATACCATAGAATATGTTGTACCAAAGAAGATTTTGTCCCAGTATATGTCATTTAATATTTTTGGACTATGCAAACCCCCTTCAGATAAGAATTAATTTTATGTCCAGCTCACAGAAATCTTTGACGAGTCCTTTCTAAGTCTAAATAATTTATAATAATTTTTCACCCGGTGCTCTAGCTTGGATGTATACCTTTTTTGTTAGACAGGGAACAGTATGTTCATGCTTGTGGTGTTACATCTAGCAACATTAAGGGTGTTCCTCAGGGGTATGTTTTGGGACCCCTATTGTTTAGTCATTACACTAACGATCTCATGCAACATTGTCATGGGATAGAGGTGCAGATGTATGCTGACGATATGGTATTATAAACACATGCAAAACTGCTGGATTAGCAGACAAGTAATGATCAATGATCATCGAATGAAACATAGACTGGCTTGGTCAGTCATGTTTTTCCATAAATACTAATAAAACAAAAGGTATGTTTTTCACTAACACTACTAAACAATTCATCTATGTCTTCATGAAGTCTGAGAAGATCCATATTGTTACTGTATTTAGGTATCTCAGAGTAACTTTGGATGCTAACGTCAAATTTAAATTACACATAAAAATACTGTCAAATACAGTTTAGCTAACTTTAGAAGCATTAGAAAATCTCTTATTTTGGCTGTTACCAAAACTTGTATGCATTTCATGAACCTTTCTCTCATGTCATATTGCATCACATCTTGGGGGCAAACAGGAAAAACAGCCCTCTGCAGTTGCTGTACAAATGAGCATTTAAAGTCTTGGACAAAAAATCCATGAAACTTTATCACTGTAGAACACTGGAGAAACATCTTTTTTTTTTTTTTGAGAACTTTCAAGTCTGCTCCAAACTATGCCTTAAGTATAAAATCTTAAATGGTCTAGCTCCACCTCCATTAAAAGTCCATATCGACTTTGGCACCAAAGGATCCATAAGAAGAACAAGAGACCGTGTTATTCCTTTTCATTGAGGCCTTTGGGCAGTCAGCGTTTGAAGGCCACAACTCAATGGAACCCCCTTCCTGATACCATTAATAACTGTACCTCCATCTACAGTTTTAAAAAGATCTTAAAGACCCCGTTAAAAGATTCCCAGCACTGCTCTTGCTGATTTTAATACCCAGCCTGTGTGTGTACGTGTGTATGTGTGCACATGTGTGTGTGTCTGTGGGTGTGTGTTTTGCTTTATACCGTTATTATGTTTTTCTTTGTCACCTGCCTAGGAACTGCAGATGTAAACTAGCTCTAAGCTAAATCTGGTACAAAGTATAAAATGGCAATGTTTATGTTATTATTTTACATGGTCTCTTTACAAATAAACTAAAAATTTTTATCAATTATTATTAAATGAGGTGTAATTCAAAATCTAACCTAATCTGCTTCAAGAGAACTGTGTGTGGGTTTGGTGTGATCAACTTATTGATAGCACTGGTGATAAAGCAAAGAACCTAACAACTTTCATCAGCTTCTGATTTCAATGTCACTAAATCATTCTGCACAAAAGTATTTTTGCTGCTAAAGGTGTTTTAGCAAAGCATCTTGTTGTCTCAGTATGAATATGACAGAACGATACGTTGTAATTAGAGGACTGCTGAGATAAACAGCCATTTGGTGAAGACTGTCCCAGTTCTTGGTACTGACTGAAAAATATTTAAACGCTTTATTATCTCTGTGAGAATTCTTTAAACTTGATGTCCAAAGCTGTGTTATTTGATGCAATCAATATTATGTGTGGATGGACACACAGAAATGGTTATGTGGGGACAATTGTTTTTTTAAACTGGCATCATAAGGTCTACATGTTAAGGTAAAACAACAGTGTGAGTGTGTGTGTCAGACTCACTGATATTTGGGCTGTGAATGGTCAGGTGATCAGTCTCTGCCATCAAATGTGGGCTCATGCTGGTCACCATCCGGTCAATGGTCTGCACCACATCCATGGGACCATTCACCACCTATAACACACAGAGTGATGCCATCTCAGCAGCAGCACCACCCAATCTGCCCTACAGAGCTACATTTCAAAATGACCATTCATTTGCCACACAATAAGAGAACGCTTTCAGTGCAGAAAACTGTTTGCCAGAGTCTGTGCTCAGTTTGGCTGAAGTGGGAGATAGGCATATAATGCGAGGTACAATCGTGGATTTTGCCTTTGTCCGTTTTTGAAACCCCTCATTTTGAATTTAATATACCCATTTGAGCTGAGCCTTGGAGACAGGGCTAGGAGCAGAGCGAGGTGGGTTTGTGGATGAGTAGAGCCTTAGTTTTTCAGAGTGCTGCTCATCCATTGAGTCTGGGCTGTGGTGGCCTTGAAGCACTGAGAAGGCTATGGGGGGAGGGGAACTCTACCACAAGGTGCAACTCCATAAAGATCCACTCCACACACAACAACAGTGCAGATTCAGAAGTGATAAAGACATACAAAAATTTAGGCATATAGTTGAGTTACAGCCAGAACAGACCAGGGTTCCATTCAGACATTCCAAATCTGAAATTTGAATAATAATCCATGTCTCAGTCAAGAGGGTAGCTGTTTGTCAGTTTTGCTCCTTAATTCCTGTGGTTATGTCATTCTTCTATATGGTATAGAATCATACTGCCCTCTAGTGCACTAGAGCTGAACAGAACTAAACAGGAACCTACCCACCTATCTTGGATCTGGTGGCATGATGTGCAGCTGCGATGTAGGCTGAGCACAGCTGTATGCCAGTGAATATGCACGTATGTTTTGCACATTGCATTGCTGTTATCACCACAGAGAGAGAACATGTATATTTCTCCATTTCTTATGTATGCATGAGAAGTTTGGCAATAACAAATAACAATACCATTTATAGCTCCAAGCATTAATTTAGGGGTTTGAATGCTTTTGCACTCAGCTTTAGGACATAACTCGTTTAAAGCTACAATTGGGTTTCAGGATTGAGAACTAAAATTTGAGTAAAATAAGGTGAGACCCAGCCACATACATTCTTCATCATCACAAAGCCTGCTGCATGTGAATTACTGAGCAAACAACGGTCTACCATTTTGACTTCATTTCTGCTTCTCACTGCTGGTTTTTAGCACTTCCTTGGCTTAGTTTAAAATGTTTTCATTCTCTTTTTTCTTTTTTTAAAGCTCTTAATTAAACCCACTGATAGATTGATTGAGATTATGGCTGACTGTTCAAGTTTCACAACTTGGAGACCTTTTCAAATGAAAATCTGAGTGATTAAAATCAGGTTCCTACCATCACCAATACAGGGATTCCGTG
This sequence comes from Remorina albescens, assembly GCA_034769265.1. Taxonomy (NCBI): domain Eukaryota; kingdom Metazoa; phylum Chordata; class Actinopteri; order Carangiformes; family Echeneidae; genus Remorina; species Remorina albescens. The sequence goes on from CM068485.1 coordinate 4,475,956, forward strand.
CTGCATGCAACAGAATTCTCCAAACCTAAATATATCAAATAATGCAGGACTCATCGCTGCTGTGGGTAGTGTTGCTGTGACACATTGAGACAGATCTATTGATCTGCGGCTCTCTGTTGGAGGACGCTCGTCTTGTACCAGTGTTATGTAATGTTTGATGTTTGAACAATCCTCACATATATATGCTAACAGGCCATTCTGAATTTTGTGTTTCTTTTACCCACTGTAAAATACTATGAAGGACACCTTTACATATTAAGTCAAGTTGACTCATTAGTGTGGCAGCAGTTTTCTTCTGTGGCTTTGGATGATCTTTGTCAAGTTAGAAAACACAAAGACCTTGCAACAACACATTGCTGCACTTCTTACTTCTTCTGCTTTTCTTACCAATTACTTGTAGTTGTAAAAGCACCATCTGGTTTTTACACTGATAGAGTGTAAAAATCAGGTAATCCCACCCAATTTATTTAATAGACGATCTGTACATGGAAGTGGGCGGGTTGTGCCTCCTAAAATGACTTAGTTGACTCCTGTTTATATATGTTTCACCATGTTTTTAATTTAAAATGTCGTTTCATAATATTAGCAATCTACAATGCAAATTAAAGAGTTCTCATTTGATGACATGGGGACTTTTGAAGAAACCAACAGTTTACAAGAATAAGTTGCTCTTTCATGCCGAGTAGATGTAGTTGTAATACATTTGCAAGACACAGTTGTCTGTCAAGGGTAGGACAACTGCTGGCACCGCAGGTGTTGTGTGTCAATAAGAGTGCTTAGCGCGTTTTATATGTCACGGTGGTATCCCAGGTTCGATTCAAAACCACTCTCTCCTACTTACTCCCCCACAATTGATGGCCAACATGCAAAACTCCATGTATTGCAGAGAAAAAAGGCTGTCCTGGGAAATCTTGTATGTGACAAAAATGTTCCTAGTTTGGAGAATGATTCAGGGGGTATACAATGTAAATAATTAATTCAGCTTTATTAGCTGTCCATTTTTTTTTTTTGCACAGCCACATTTGTGCAATTAAATTAACTATAACTATCATTTAATTCACACTTATGTTTTAACTATATTAAACAGTAAAATAAACCTACTGGCCCCATTTGAGGATACCTTTGGTTCAAAAGCCACTTTCTGGTCAGAGTTAATGGTTAGTGTTTTTACGTATCATATCCCAAAGAGTAAGGAGAAGTTAAAAAGGCATCCGAAAGATAAAAGCTCAAGTTTTAGGAAGATGATCCAGGTGACCTTAACCTGGGTCTGGAAAAAAGTCCAGCTAAAAGTAATTACAGTACAGAGGTGGAGCATTTAGTTTGTCATTCAGTCTTTCAAAAGACTGTGAGAACTTGTATCTCAGTCATTTTAAAATATGTGCCTTTATAGATTATATGTTTAAGAGTTTTCTTTAAACCAAATTTGAAAAAGAGAACTCTTTATCACAATTACAGTGTCAAGGCTGAAAAATACTGTGTTAAATGATAGCTGAATAAAAATGTCCTGTAGTGTCCCTGAGAACTGAATGATGACGATGATGCCATACATAAAAACATTATACTGATGTATACACAGCAATATAAAATGCATAGATCTTAAACCTCCACACTGAGAAAAGGCACATAACAAAGAATGAGATAGTGCTACCACAGTGTTACCTCTCTGATGGCCTGCCACTTGACAGTGTTGTCTTCGCTGATGATGCTGTCAGCCACACTAATGAAGTGTTGGCTCAGTTTCTGGATGCCCTCCTGGCTGTGGTTGGTGGCATCTGTGACTGGCTGCTTGGGGATATCAGCAGCCAGAGAAAGCAGCTGGATGAGGGACACCATGTCTTCTGGCTGCAGTCCCTCCTGCTGGGTTTCCAAGGCCTGGACAGAGATTTCGAGCAGGGCAGATGCTTGGGCGATGTTACTCAGTCCTGAAGGATGCTGTCTCAGCAGAGGTTGGTTGTAAATACAGAGACACCAGGATTAACCAAACTGCTTTTTGATTGTTTCTAATGCTTCATGGGTCACTGTGAGAGCCATTCAATACATTTGAACTAAAGAAAAATGTTAAAGTTTTGTTAAGTATGGTTTACCGACAGGGAAGTCGCTTAAAAGCAAAGGACAGGAAGATGTGAAACCTTCAGTGATGACAGGAAAGAAGGAAGCATACTAAGTGAAGATTTATGGTTTGTTTACCAGGGTTTTGTTGGAAATCTTCATCAGATGGTTCATGAAGACGGTAGGCTGTGACCTCTGAAAATCATGAATCTGCCTCATCTTCAGGTAGCGCTCTGTGCCAGACACAATATGACATTAATGCAGATGATATAATGGCAGGACACTCAACACACCCCGAGGATGCTGAAGCATCTGGGAATAAAATATTGAACTCCAAACATGATCTGAACCCCAACCAACATGTCAGCAGGAGGACCTCCCTTATTCAAAGTTCTGTCATTCTCATTTTTATAGAGCAGGCAAACATTATACATGTGCTCTTATTAGTCACTGTAATAATGTGACAAAGACTGCTTTCTACTCTTACTTCAAACTAAAATGACGTGATAGAAAATTCTTCATAGTCCGAACAAGTGATTTCAAACATTTGGACCCCCTTAATTATTAAATTTAGCTAAAATTCTTGCCATTTTTTACTGGGTTATCTCAAAAATGTTTCTAAACCTTGACTGAAGACCACCTGTGGTAAACACAGCACAAACCTATTATAAAAACTATGCAAATCTCATTAGCTCTATGAATTCCCATAATATCTTACTTTCGTCAATTTCATGCATCCAGTATTTATCATTAACATTAACAATGAGAAGACAGACTTTTGAAAGAGCAGAATAGCATGTTTGTGTGAAAGGTGTCTTAGTCTCACCTCTGCTGCTCCTGCAAATGAACGGTAGTGAATCAGAGCAGTCAGCCAGTCCAAACTGTAGATGTTGGTTTGACCAGCTCTGCAGTATCCTGCAACCCTGCAGCTCCATCTGCTGGTGCACTGCTGCGCACACATCCAAATGACCATGACACACAACAAGAAACGAGTGAGCTCCAGTATGATTACAGGCCTTTACTTGAGAAAAATCAAACCAACAGAGTGGAGGTCAGTAAAATAATGGGGTCTGTGACAACAGCAAAGTGGGGAGTCATAAATTATTGCTGCTGCTGGAGGAATTTTAAGAAAGACCTTTTCCCTTGACTTTCATTCTGTCCTTGCAATCATACTAATATGTTTCTAGAAGTCTCTTTCTCACACTGCTAATGTTCACAGTGTTTTGGAAATGCACTGCATTTGCAAGCTGCTGGAGGGAGGAATTCTTGACACCAGAACACAGGGGATGCAGATCAACCCGTGGATAAGAAAACCTGCTCATTACCGACCAGTTGGAGAATCAGAGCAAAAACTCCAGAAAGTGGGAAGAAAACAAGATAAGAGTTGCCCCATGATGATGAATGATGATGAATGACCCTGGTTTTGTCTAGTGAATTCTTTGTGAGTTGCTTCCCTGGACCTCAATTTTGTCTGTGCTCTGCCCTTAGGACCTTGGGACTCGGATTACTAAATGTGACTGAGTTGTTGCTGCTATAGTCCTGCTGCTAGCAATCACAAGTACAGAAGTCCAATGAGATGGCTTTATCGAGCTATAGCCATAGCTTGACTTAACTGTGCATGTAAACATGCTGAGTGAACCTAGATTCCAACCTACCCGCCTCCTTTGGTCATGGACTCATAGAGTGTGGGACCCTTTCTGATTTGCTATAGTGTTTTGTGTTACTGGGTTTTCCTCCTGCGGGAGTGATTTTGTTTTGGTTGTACATTCCTGGTAAATATAGTATTTTAAATATTTTTTGAGTGTGTCCTCTTTGTCTTGGCATTTGAGTTAAATTACTTTACAGTCTAAAAACCCAAACACACATCTTCAGCTCTGTGTTTGTTTAAATCCCACCCCAAGGTAACTCTGATGACATCATCATAAAATGATTTGGATTATGCTGTTCTTATCCAGATGCACTGCAGTTGTCTTGAAGGATGATGTGGTCCAATAAAGCAAGAATAACTGGTGGTCAGATGATCAGTGAGGCTGTAAAAAAACCAGCAATTAATCTGGATGATGTCAAGCACTTAATCTGGAAGTCAAAGTGCCAATTCCTCTATTCAAACAAATACTCTACTCAAAACTGGAATAAACACAGGAGGTCAAAGTTGATCCAGGGAGTGAGTCTGTAACTTGTGATAAATATGAAAACATTTAGAGTCAAAATATAATATTTTGGTCCTCTCTCTTTCAGATTGCAGGCACTTTGGCTAACCTGGGGGTTTGTTTAACAACCAGTAACCTTTAGATGTCACTGCGGCATATCGGTGTGATCCTTAATCCCCCTCAATGTGGTAAGTGGTCTGTGGTCTTCACAAGACCAAAGAACAGGCTAACCCAGGGCTTCACTCCGAATATTCTGTTGATTTGCCACTCAGACTGTTCTGCTTTCTAACCTCACAAATACACTACTTCTCAGATACAGGAAAACTACAACAGCTTTTATCCACAAGCTTTTAGGCTGCTGAACTCTGTTGGCCCCCTTTAAACACACACACACACTCACGCCTGCCCCCTCACCATGGACATGGACATGTGCAATATTGCAATATTGGCTAAATTAGCCAATATCACTTTTTCTACTTTTTTTTTTTTAGTAATATATTTAATGTAAATACACTATTTATGTAAATTCAGTACTTTTTATTACCAAAGCACACTGTATATACTTAGATTTATATTGTATTTTTCTTTTTTTTCTTAGTTGTTCTTGGCTTGATCGGGCCTTGGTTCTTAATTTCGTACCCCCCTCATGTGCATGCTTATGTTGTTGGTATGACAATAAAGCTTCCTTGAATCCTTGACTATATGTCTTAGATACCTTTGGTGTGAAAAGGAGATGATACAGTACACAGAATGTGGTCTTACCTGGGCAAAACAGAATGGCCTGCACCTCTTTGACCACTGGGTGGATGCTGAGCAGGTTTAGATTCCAGCTGAAAAGCAGTTCCTGTGTCATGGTTGAACATGCATTGAGGGCACTAGCATGCATTGTTTCCAGAGACATATTCCAAATATTTAGGTCTGTCATATTTCCAAAAAATGGCTCTGTAAAATTTCCACCAAAGGAATCTTGGTCCTGACCCAGAATAAATATTCCATCTCCATGGATATCCTTAGACGTGTCTGTGCCTGAACCCATGTCCTTTCTTTCCCCATCCACATAGATAGCCCATTGGCCACTGGTGCGGTTCCAAGTGACACAGATGTGATGCCATGCTCCATCATTTGGGAAGGATGCCTTATATGGCAGGTGCTTACCGTGGATGATGAGTGCCAGGAGGATGCGTTCTCGCATGTCCACCTGACCTCGCAGTTGGAACTCATTGGTGAAGACAGGGGAAGCATAGGAGAAGATGGTGGACACCTCATTCCACTCAGTGTCCCACTGAACTCGAACACACAGACTAACACATGACAGCGTGGGGAAGGACATGTTGACACGAGCAAAGCCCTCACGGGAATCCTTTGGGAAGTTTAGAGTTGAGAATTGTGTGTCTAAATAAAAGCAGAAGAAGAACTATGATTTTAACTTGCACATTTGATTTTATATTCCTTTAATTTCTCTACAAACTTCTCTGAATCCACTCACACTGCTTGGCCAATGCCATAGGCTTTGTGGCTGCTTTGCTGGGATTCCTGACCCAGATAGGTGACTGAAAACCAGAATGCTGAAGCAGCTTCAGTGCCCCTTCCCCATCCTCTGACTGGTTCAATGTGGCGAGGGAGCTGAACTGGCCTCTGCAAAAACTGTCAGCCCTGGAAAAGCTCTGCGAGCTATTGACCAGCTGGAATGCCGAGTGAGATGTTAAATGGACCAGTCTCGATTCTCCTGAGTAGACAGATCAACAGCCACAGCAAAAGCAGGATGTAATATTGATCAATAGGCATTGAATGCTTGATTCAGTGGATTAATTGAAGACACAACAAGACCCGGATTAAAAGCTTGAACCACTGGCCACTAAATGTTGTTTCAGTATCTCACCATGTGAGCCCCCCTCTGTGTCTGGCCAAGATTGCGTTGGCTCACTCTCACATACCACCTACAGGAAAGAAGTCAAATTTACTTTTTTCTGAAAACTTGCTATGTGGCAAATTGAATGGAAGCATCATCCAACGGCTGGAATTTGCCTGCCATTTGAAAACAGATTTGGTAATGTGTGATTTGGAAAACTGAGTCATTTTTGTATAACTTAATAAAAGACATAGAGAAAGAAGATAAAGTCGTTACCATAAAGGAGAAGAATATGAGTCCAATATTCAGGGGTCCAGTCATCTCTGAGCCAGTGTTGTCTGCAGATGATATAAACCACTTGTCGTACCCAGAAAATAATATTTCCACTAGACCTCCTCAGAAAACAATCTGTACGTCCATTAAGTTAAAAGGTAAATAAAGTACCCAACAAGTGTTTAAACCCATAATATCTGGAATCTGTATTTGTAGAAGGCAAAGTGAGCCAAAGGCATTATTTGTTTCTTCAGCAGGTTGTTTCCAGTGTGTCCTTGTTGCGCTCTAGTCAGTTGTAGAATTTGCATAATCCTCCAAAGCAGCAGCAAGTCTTGTACTGCAAACTTGTAGAACAATCAAGCCCAGCACAGACTCCTCATCCAGTCCATCAGCCACAACGTCCAGCATATCCATCAGAGCCTCTAGTCTCCTCACTGGGAGACAGCCAGCAATCCCAGTGTGTCTGTCCAAGAGTCCCAGTCTGCCTCCTGCATCACTTCAACCCCCCCAACCCCTCCCTCTTCAGCACCCTGAAGGCATCTGCTATTCTCATGCAAATAGGATGATTTTTTAAAAGAATCCTACTTACGCAAGCAGATTCAAGCCTTTGGAAAAGAGTTCGTCTGAGGAGCAGGGTGGCAGGGTGACATTTTTAAACACTCCTGCCTTCTATTGGACTCCTTAGAGTTACTTAGAACATCTGTTTTATTGCAGTACTTACAACAGTTAGTGAAAGATTAGTAGCCCACTAAAAATGTAACCAGTATACAGAGATACATTTTATTTAACTTAAAATACAAGTGCAACAACATAGAATAAATACAACACATGTTATTCTCAGTCTAATCCAAGACAAAGAAATTTAGGCATCCTCATACAATGCTGGTGTCAATAATAATTCTTTGGACTGGGAGGACCCATTAATTCTTGACATGTGAATCCTAAACTGACCCGAAGTCAATTTTTCTGAATGTGTATTTGGTTACATGACTAAAATAAGGATTTCCAAGGTTTATTATATGTCATAAGATGCATCTTTGAGTATGTTCATTTATTTCTCACTGTCACACACCTTTCCAGTATGTCTGCTATTCACAGCAAACGCAAGATGAATGAGTAATAAGCAAACTCTTTTCATGACTTTTGTCATATGTCTCTGCAATATTAGAACTTATTTTAAACTCATCCTTTACCCTGTCTTGGTCAATTGACAAATTCTATACTATATTTAAATTTCATGCATTTTTTTTAGATCGAGAAACAGAAAAAGACAGACTAACACAAACTGAATTATTGTGAAATTTTATTAATAGCAAAGTATAGTATATACACGCATACACATGCACATACATAAAGGAATCAGACAGATAACATGACCTGATGCAGATTAATTGACTGACACTGAAAGTCTATGCTTCCGCTTGTTTTTTTGTGTCTTCTTAACAACTACCAAGTATTGGTGCCTGTACCATTCATGTTTGGCTTTGTTGCTTAGCTTGTTAACTAGCTAATTAGCCAGCAAAAAAATTTGCCTTGGGTTAGCCTTCAAGCAAGGTGCCCAGCTGTGTTAATGATGCTAATGGGAGCATATGCCAGGCACAGTCAGACACTGCCAAGATGCAGGTGGCAGACCTATCGACTGAGCTTCAAAACCACTCTCAAAAATTGTCAGAAGCTAAGTCTATCTTTATTCCCAGATTGAAACCCCCTCTTGATATAGAGCCTGTGGAAAAATAAAGATGTACTCCTGATCAGAGAACACCCTGTAGTATTTACTTAACATAGCTAAATATCACACAATGGTCGTAAGTGTTAGATGTAAATTTATGCAAATTATAACAGTACTTATTTTTGAGCTCACATGCTAAGATTTCCTCTTCTAAAATCTTGGCTGCAACATTACTTGGATTGAATTAAAACATTGTCATTGGGCACACTGGGATGGCGTATGTTTACCCTTCTAGATACAGAAAACCCTGACTATGGAAAGTAATTAGTATGAATATAAGTGATGAATATGTATTTGTTGATGTAACTTTCCTGAATTGAGGCTTTACAATGGTTTCCTCTGAGGGATTCTGTATTATTTCAAATAATAGAAACCTTAAGTATAATTTATTTGGTTTACAATTAAATTCAATTTAATTTAAGAGAGAACTTGAATATATTTTCAAGCTTTAGAGTAAAAGAAAAGGCAGTAAGGAAGCCATAAGATCAAATCTTTAAAAATGATTTAATGCACACAATGTGCACATGAATCTGGTTGCTAAATCACCAACGTAACATAGAATAAGCTTGCTATAAAATGATTGAGAACTTTTGAGGAGTATCACATAAACAATAAGTGGATAAAAGAAACCTGCTTGAAACCTGCTCATAGTTGTCAATCAGCTCTATTGGTTTGACCGAGTTTTGCAAGGAAAGCACCTAACACCTGTTCGAAGGTAAGACAGTTCAGGGTGTTTATTTGTGCTAAATACTGGTTAATGAGTCTTGATGGGCTCTGTGCTTGAAATGCTCTCAGAGAATCTGTGACAGCTGATACAGGTGGCTTTAAATGGTAATTGAATCGTGTTATTTCACTGCAGGTCGTAGCTATGCCTGCAGGGTCTCTTTGTGACTAAAACCTAAGAATAATCCATTTACATTGACATTGTGACTTTACACACACCTTCCTAGACTATTACATAGAAACCGGTGAACTCGAAAGAGAGACTGCTGCTAAAGCTTAACATCCCAAATGCCCCGAATTCAGGGACACAGCCATTCACTGACAAAGCCAGCCATTAGTATTCCCTCCATGTATCCACTCACAGTTTGAAAAACTGGACAAGAGCCTGCAGGAACATAAAGCTCCTCTGGCTGAGAATCCTGAACGTTGCTCTCCTGTGTGCCCTCCTCTACGGTCACCTATTCATCTGACTGAACAAGAACTCCTTATGTCATGCAGCAGCACTGACTTGGCTGTTAAAACTCTGTTTATACTGACACAACATAGGCAGCAAACAACAGAGCTCAGAAGGTTTTTGTAAATTATAATCAAGTATTTATGTTCTTGAAGAGTGTCGGTTATAGGTCAGTTAAAGGAATTTTCCATAACTATTTGCAAACAGTTTGAGTTTTGTGTGTCCACATTTTTATCTATATCTCATTATCATTATGTCTTAGATAGTGCCAAGAGTGTTCAAAGACTATTTTGCATTGATACACACGATGGTGGGACTCTTAAAGATCCCATATTGTATAAATGAAAAAGTAAATGTGCTTTTTCATTATAAAGCAGGTCTTTGTTCTACATCAATACTGGGAAAGTGTCACTGTGGTCATTCCCCAGAGAAATGCACGTGGCATGTTTTCAGACTTATGTAACTGTGATGTCACAACAAAGCAGTCACTACTAACAGCACTACAATTTACTACATCTGCATTTTGCCTTGTTATTAGTTCAGCAACATTCATATGGGAAATCGAGAGATTTTTTAACATTAAAATTTTTTTTCTTCACTGTATTGATCATCTTCCACTTCTGCAAAGGCAGCCAAGGCAATGCAGTCGTCAGTCAGTTCACACCATGCATGTGACCTGCAGTGTAGTTCATATACACAAACCAAGTATGGGAAATGTGCAACACTCACACAGCAACATCACCATTTAAAAGAATAATATCTCTGTGGAAGATTCACCGTAGTCATACTTGAATAATGGAGTGTTTCGGATTTTGGTATGACCAGTGGACATTTTTTGCAATGAATTAGAATGTTAATTTCTTGTATCATATTTTTTTCATTCCGTATCCATCATTAATTTAATTATTTTACAGTTCCTTTTTCAAGGAACATGAACTACATTTTCATTTTCAGTAGTTTAACTTCCAGTATGAAGTGATTAGTGGGAAGCCCTGCTTTCAAAGTAGCTTCCACTGCTCTGTCAGGTTCGTCCAAGGATCATTTGAAGGCTCTTCGAAGAGAGACAGAAATATCAAAAGCGACTGTCAACATCCGTTTTTAATGTAAAGGTCTGTTGCTGATGAAATCATTTTAACAGATATTTCTGGCACAAAGAAAAACTCATTCTCATTAGAAAAAAAAAAATATTCGAATTACCAGGTAGCACAACTCAAACGCTTTCAGTCTTTACAATTTGAAGATGACAGAGACTAATACCATGTCCATGACCTGCTAAATAACTGCTTCATAGAAGCAACAACTTCGCAAGGGCAAACATGACGAGAGTTAAATTAAATGCTTTTGTTTGTCTCATGAGGAAGACAAGAATATAATGTCTGACCTTGAATATTAAATGTATGACCAGATTTGATGGGACAGATTAAATGTTCTTCATACATATGTTGGTATTTCTGGGTATTATAACTGGTTAAACATTCTCAGGCCTCAGTGGCTTCTACTGGATATGAATCAAGTCTATACTGTTCACTCATGCTGCCTCCAGAAAGCAGACGGCTGCAATCTAAAGTCCAACTCTGACCAAGGATTCACCCTCCTACCTGTTTCCAGACTAACTGACAGAATTATATCATAACCTTAATCTGGTTTATAGGAGTGCAGGTGTTGACTGACTGAAGTATTCCCCTAAGGGTTTATCCTAGCTGCATACAGCTAAGACCGTTCAGTCTGGAACCCAGCCAGTTTGCTGTTGACAGCCACAGAGACTGCTGGAGGAATTTGGGGCTCACCAGAGTTAGACAGTGGACTTGGAGCTAAGAAAACTTTTATTCTCTGGCAATAATTGTTTTTTATTTACATTTGCACACATTTATTTCTGATTCTTTCATTGGGAAAGCATATGACATATATAGTACCATTCAAATGAATAGTAAAGTGTGTCCAAACTTTTGTTTCTAACAATAGCGTTGTTTTTGTACTTTAATTCTGTAAATTCTGTAGTCTGCAATTGAATTTTAAAATAGACTTAAATCATATCAAATGTATTTATATGGCACCAAATCATAACAAAGTCACATCAAGGCACTTAGATCAAACTCTTTATGGAGTTGTTAAAGAGACCCACCAAATCCCTCTAAGAGCAAGAACTTGGCAACAATGGGAAGGAAAAGCTTCCTTTAAAAGGCAGAAACCTTTTGCAGAACCAGGCTTTTTCAGGCATGGCTTAGAGTCCATGCCTGAAAAGGGTAAAGAAACTGGAACTGAAACAAAAGTTGTAAAAACAAAAACAACAAGAAGAAGGAAGCTAAAATTTCTTTTAACTTCAACATAACTTGTTGTTAAAGCCAACAGCAAGTAGAGATGGGGTCAGGGAGGGAATAGAAGATGCTAGTGTGGGTCAGTCACAATCCAGTGAATTGTGTCATAAAAACTGTGGTAATCACCAGGAATTCAATGAAAGAGATGCTAAGGTATTTCCCTGTGCATCCCAGGGCAGCACATTTAGAGCCCTGACTTACATTAAACATGTGAAACATTTCTCTGGAGGGAAATATCTTTCATACATAAAAGTATGTGCTTGTATCCACCATCACAAACTTTGACTATATCTACAGACAGAATATCAACATATATGGAGGCTGGATTGAATGTAAGTGGTGTTGTGCGTGTGTCAAAATTTACAGAATACAGACTGTTTCTTTACTCTGCCCATCCTGAGCTTTGTGTGCAAACAGTTATTAAGAGCCTTTCAGTTTCAAGTCAACATTACACTCACATTTCATTTCACAATGAGCATTAAGCAGAGGATATTCAGGTTTGGTTCTATTTAAGCCCACAATGAGCCATTGCAATCAGTTTGAAAAATGCTGTCGTGGTTTCCGAGTTTATGGACAAATTTCTCCTGCTTTTTCCTTCAGTTAAAGAATGACTTTGGTCTGAGCTTTACTCATCAACCGACCTGGGTAAAGCGAGCAAATGCTCACAAAAGAGGCTAGGCTAATTGTCCTCCCTCCCTCTACTCACTCTTCCCTTCACTGTAATGTCGCTGCCACTACCACCCAGTGTATTTCCATGACAACCTTGGAATTGTGAGAGTGGTATGGAAATGTCAAACACTTGGTGGGCTCGCATCATTGAACACAAAAGACTAGTGACCCACATGTGGAGCAAGAATGGCTTTTCCCAGAAGAACAAGCCCAGCAGAGCAGTTGAGGATGGAATAGAAGCACAGTAACAATCAATTGGGGGTTCTGTTCTGCTCAGCTGCAGAACAGAACTGAAATCATAATGACTCCATCATGCAAACCTGTCCCTGAGATACATACTGATCTTGACAAGGAAAAATACAGCTATAAATACCTATAATACTACTTATAAATTCTACATATGCTTCAGAAAGTATGAATGGCTTGAACACAGCTGCTTACACCACATTACATAGTGCATCAATATGACTTCAGATATATAATTTAGTAGAGGCTCAGAGAATACACAGGGCTGAGGCCCCCTTGTAAACAAACATTCCTGACTGGTCAGCAATTGGGGGCCATGTTTGTCTGGCCTAATCTAGCAAAAGCAGATTGCTTTTATGGCCGCCTCTTGGCCATCAATCAGGCATGCTACTGAGGACCTGGCTGACAACAGCAGGGGTCACACTGTCACCACGGAGACTGCCTTTAAAAGCAGCCATATAAACGATATAGGGTGTTGGCATAACACAAAGACAAAGGGAAAGACACCCAGATGGAGGGGAGGGACAGTCCAAGGATAGCTGTGACTGAGTGAGCCTCTGTTTCTATATATATATATATGTATATATAAATATATAGCCCAGGGACACAGCTCAGTGGGAGGGTGCAGATATTAAACCCAGGCTGCAGTCCACAGTGTGTGGCCGAATGGGTAGACCAAGGAAGCAGCACTACAAGCAGCACCGAGCCTTTGCACAAAGCAACGTCACAACAGGGCAGTGTGGGACCAACAACAAGACAAGACAACGTCCCAACAGCAGCGTGTGTAGGGATCCGACAAAGCAGCAGGCCTCCATATCAACAAAGCAACTGATAGATACAAAGCAAAGCAGCAGCAGCGATCCCAGTCAGCCAGTCATAACGTCAAGTGTTTAAGCGGGGAACTCGATCAGCTGATTGCAGCAGCACCAAACAAAGATGATATTAATATTACTGAGCTACACTAAAGATGATGTGGTTGCAGGCTACATTAAGAACTACATGCCTGTTAGCAGCAGCTCACACATATGCACACACAGTAAGGAAGCAGAGACCCACACAGCTCAGCACCTCCCTGTAACCACAATAGCATTACCCACCTTAATAAATCTTACCACCACAAAATAAGACTGGCTGCAAACAAAAAAACCAAGAATGCCCTAAGCACATTTAAGAGACCTACTGGCCAGAAAAATGAAACTGCGTGCATCCATGCTTATTCAGGGCGAACACTTCAGACTTGAAAGTGACATTTTTGTACCTTAGCCCGCCTCAATGATCTGCAATCACCAGCACTCCATTAAATGAAGCCACATGGTACATAGAAAATGAATGAACATATTCCTGCTGCAACACTTTCAGGGGCAGAGCTTTGAGTTTTGGTTTTCTCTTGTTCATTTTTGTTACAAGTATGTATACAGGTATACATTTGTGGGATTACAGCTAATGCATCTTCCTTTTACATATAATCATCATACCAATTAGACAAACCAGACCAGCTGACGGAAACTTTATTTCTTTCTTGTGTTTCATCAATTAGCTCAGATTCAGAAATAATATCCATCCATACCAAAAGACTTGACAACACAACCATTCACATACACTGGGCATGTATGAGCAAGGAAGCAGCTGATTAGTTCCAAAAAAGCTAGCAAAGGCCACGAGGTCAGTAATGCTGACCTGAGTTGCTTTCACCACTGGTAACTGAGGCTGAAAAGACCCAATCATAGGGGGACTGTTGGGGGTCTATGTAATCACTTCCCAAATCTTCTCTGTACTTCTTTGTTTCTGCTTGCCCAAAGTAAATTGATACTGCTATAGTATATCTTCCAAATGTAAACATAGCAAAAGTGATGTATTTCCAAATTAAAATGTGAAAAATATCTTTGAAAATAAACACATCAGATATTGTCTTTGTTTCCTCCCAGCTGAGCTTTTAAGCGCAAGATATCTGCACTTCTAGTAGGTCTATAAGAACTATGCCATCCATTCTTCCTCTGCTTCTGTGACAAGATTAGGTTATCTGTAACATGTGACACAGGAGAAGCTTCCTGATATATGACTGAGATCCACCCACTTAATGCCCTGTTTATAGTTGAGCTATTATATATCTGTATACCTTATATGAGCAAGTGCAAATCTTCTTTTTTTTCAGTGATTTCTCAGAGGGAAGGGAAAGCAATAGGAAATTCCATGAAGACAGAAACCTGAGAATGAAGAAAGAAGCTGTAAAGGGAAGTGGGAGAGCGTAAAGCCTGAAACTATTGGTCCAGTGGGACGATGGTGAATTAGTGTGGGGACTTTGCATTCACCACACATATGTGGTGACATATATTGCTCAACATTTATTAACAACAGATAGAATAGAACTATTTATTTAAACACAGTTTATAGACTATTAAGATAATTAAGCAGATATTCTGCAGAGCCTTAAAAATCCATGACAAACAATGCTGCTCCCCTGTATTTGTTAATAATCAGAGGGAAAACCAACACCTATATGGTTAAATAAATTTAGTATGAAATGAAATGTTGAATGAAAGCTGAACGCCTCATAAATATTTAAATTGTTTATAATCATTCATTTTCTGCAGTATTTGCAGGGAAAGAGATCCACATCACAGCATTTAACTATGAAGCACCAAATACCATGACACACTAACAACTGGAATACTGAGTTTCACAGAGTGAGACGACCATGAGTACCATGAACTGTGAAATAGTTTAGAAAAAAGTTTACTTTTCCAAGTTGCGTTATTTTGTAGGTTGTTATTTGTATTTGTGTAATTCTCACTTAAGGCAGTTTAATTACTATGTTCTGCATCTAATTTTCTTTAAATATATTTTATAGAAGAATACAATGGTGTCTTCCTGCATGATGAAAATTAGTTAAATGCCATATTGTGGCAGAAACTAGGGACAGCAGGGCTGTGAGCTGGGGGCATGGTTTATGTTCCCAGGCCCCCTGGTGCGAGGTTGTTCCTGTTTCAGTTAGGTTTTGGAGTTGAGGAATAAAGTTCAAACTTACCTGCGTCTCCTGTGTTATTCCTCATCCTGCCACAATATACCATTATTCACCATTATGATGTTTATGTTTGTGATGTTCATTGTGGTCTAAGTATGATATTTTTTTCATACAATCAGGGACATAATTTGGGGGGGGGCAAGGGGGACATGTCCCCTGCACTTTTTCAAAAGGCAGTTTTGTTCCCCTACAGTTTTTACCGTCCAAAAACAATGTTATGCTATATTAAATGGGGACATGTCAAGCACTAGGACCAAGCGGAAAACGGCCGCTCAAGCTGAAGCCTGTTTCCCTTTAGACCGCCCACAAACTCATCGATTGGCTCTGACGTTTCTTGCTAACGTGTGATTGGCCGTCCCCGCTGTCACTCCATCTGGTTGTAAACAGCGCCTGGACTTGCACACTTGTGTTTGGGTAGATGGCCAGTGACAACTTTGTATTTAAAAGCCTCTAGGCTGTAGTTTGATACATATTTTAAACTTCATATTACATTGAGGTGTAGGGTAGATATCAGGGCACTGTTAACCCCCCCCGTACTCCAGCCAGTTGTGGCCCCCCACCTCTCAAACAAAACTTCGTCCCTGCATGCAATAGGCTTTATTCCTCAGATCTTTACTGTAGCGGTAGCCCTTTATTTTGTTACACTGACACCATGTGGTCAAATGCTGCACAGCTTTGTCATAATGTCTTCCAAACTGCATTACACTATAGACCTAAATGATTTTACTTCCTTGTTTTACTTTACATTTCAAGACAACCAGAAAACACAAATCAATTCCTGCTTCTCCTTTTAGCTTGCCCACCTGGCTCACGCCTGCATGAACATCTCAGAACATGAATTTTAGTCAATAATTTCAACTTTTTCAGGGATCATGCTTCTTTCTTTTTTCATTCAATATTCTTTATTTATTTTTTATTCTTGCGCCATCAGACACCCCAGTGCATTGCTGACCTTCTCCTCACTCATACAAAAAATTAGGCTCTTATGTCTTCTGAACACAAATTACTGGCTCTCCCTTGAACCAGCTGACTGGAGGTGACTATTACCCTAAAGCTCCCCTCTTAACCTATATATTCCTACCCTGTTATTTTTATAAATTTTAACACCATTTATGCTGCCTGTTTATCACACCTTAAGGGTGTTCTACTGGATCCAGGTCTGGAGACTCATTGTCATGTTAATGAAACCAGTCTGAGATGTGGAACTTCACCCTGCTAGAGATTGCCACTAACCACTGGATGGCAAACGATTCCCAGCAAATCAACAAATCTGTCTGAAATAATACTGTTCAACCTTTCTATTGTGCTTGTGTCTGTGGGACCTATTTTCAATTTTTTGCAAAAGAAAAATGATACGATTAATTATTTTTTTCAAACTCACATTCGTTGACCTTGGCTCATTTTCTGTGATGAACATATATTAGAACACATTTTCATCGACCACACACTGTACACCCCCCACACATTTCTATTATGTACATGCTATTCCGGCCAACTGGACCAAGCCTAATAAAAGTGCAGAAATTGTGTACCTTTTCTCTGTCCGTCTGTTTGAACCTGCTGTTAGTGTGTGAGTATGATGGTTAATGTGAGATTTTTGTTTCTGCTCCTGCCATTCCCTCACAAAGAAAAATTCAGTTCTCACATTCCCGCAAATTTTACATTCTGTCTTGAGGGAACGAATTGTTATTTGCTCATACTTGATCCCAGGTGGAAATTTGGGACAGGACACAAAAAATATAGCTGCCAGTGTGGTTCCTTATCACAACTGATCAAGTGGCAGTCTGACAGTGACTTTGAAGAAGAGGATGAGATTGAGCATCATCTAGTTCCAAAACAAAGAGGAGCTTCAGGACCAGCATGTCAGCAGCTGGCCCCAGGACCAGAACAAGCCCATCAGCAGCTAGCAAGTGAAGTATGCAACCAGGGCCAATGCAGATAGCAGTTAGTCAAGTGTAGGACATCAAGACTTCTTTTGAGCATTTCATCTCACATTCCATCCACAAAATCAGAACCACCAAGACAGTTTGATTGTGTTGTTGCAAACACAAAAATACAGTGGGCTCACCAGACCCACAACACTGGCAAAATAACAAAAACATGAACACAACACAGTGGTTAATGTACCCAACTTCATCACTCCCATTCTGAAGGCCCTCAGTCCCTGTTTCAGGATCACTCTGGTTTTTCTGTTTGTGTGTGTGTGTGTGTGTGGGTGGGTGTGTCTGAGTGAGCAGGCGGGGCAGTCAATTCTATACAACTGCAGTCCATCAGCCATTACCCCAGCTGTATTCAGACTGGCTCTTCCCCTCCAATCATTGCCAGATCATTTGCTAACATTCTTGGCCCCCAGCTTTGAAAAGATTTTCCCTGCTTATTTACTCGTTTTCTGTGGACAGTTCTGACTCCAGCTGATCATCTCAAGTCCAGCTGTTGCCGTCCTGCCTCGCCTGCTTTCCCTTTTCCCTGCCTTGGTTAAGCCTAAAATGGTCTTCCCCCACTCTACTGCAACTACAGACCCTGGATCTCCCCTGTTTCTTGGCCAAGCTCCTCTCAACACCTTCAGCTGCTGACCTCCAGGTCCTCCACCTCTCTGTAGCCTGGCCTAGTGGCAATGTCACTGACTTCCATTCTGAAGACCCTGCTTCAAATTCTGCTCTGTCCTGAGGGGTATACTACGAAGGAAACTCAACAGAACTGGGCTTTCTTTGGGTGAACTGGCTCGACAAAACCGAAAGCTCCAACCACAGATAACGAATATCATGGTGGTGGTTATCAGCTTGATTTGTCGACCCAGGCTTGCCTCATTAGGCTCTGTGCGCGTTCACATAAAAAGGGGTGTTTAGGCATCATTTGACGCTGTTTCTGCAGAAAAAATGGACCGACGTGCCGCATATTTCAGCCAAGAGGAGCAGATTATGATAATGGAGAGCTATGAAGAGTTCAGACCAATAATAACAGCTAAAAGCAACACTGTTGCTCCAAACAAGACAAGAGAGGAAGTCTGGAAAAAAAAATGCAGATTGTGTAAATGCGTAAGTTAATATAGCCTATGTAATATCATATAATATTATATATCACTATATAACTTTAATTCCCTCCCTGATATTGTCTCACAATAAAGGATACATGGAAATCACTCAGATTAGGGCCAGATCAAAGTGAAATTCATTTGATTTGTCTTATTTGTGAAAAAGTCTAAGCAATTTTCTAACTGTTGTTCTATTAGTTGTAGTGCCAGCAGTGCAAAACGGTCTTGGCAGCAAATCTGGACCAAGCACAAAAATATAATCCAAAGTGGTATGTATTTGCTGTGCATTCATCACTCTTTTAGTGTAATGTGGATGATACACTGTGTAACATATTAAGTGTTAATATTATCTGAATGAAACAAGAAGAAAAATGAGAGGAGAAAGATTTGAGGGGGCCCCGCTCCAGCAGATTACACGGCCTCAGAGGAGCTGGCCCTTGCAAACAATGAAGGGCGGCCGATCATGGAGGGGATACAAGGGGGTATTCAATCAGACCCTGGTGCTGGCAGCTCCCAGCAGCAATTCTTTGTCCAGGGTATATATAAGTGCTTCGGTGGTAAAATACTAAATGCATATTTGTTGTTTCTCAGATGAGAAAAGTTTTAATTTACAGTTGAAGGAGACACTGTAGTGTTGCTCAAGCCACCGGCACACACCCTTGCTGGTCCCCACACAGAGGTAACTGTCAAAGCAAGTTGTCATGTACTCTTATCTTTGTTTCCTGTGTTGAATCCACTGAATTAATGTCTCTTAAACTATTCCGCTGGATAATCAGAAAAAAGAGCTGGAAATCAAGAAACTAAAACTTGAGATCGAGCAACTGAAGTATGAGAAAAAGGTACTGCAGTAAATAGTACTTCAAAATGTTTTGTTAAGCATGATATACATTGTATACTTAAAACTTTTTTCTTTTCCCAGAAAAGGCAGAACTTTTTTTTTTTTTTTTGGTTTGTTTGTTTTTTTTTAATTGGGTGAAAAACTGCTGCGTGATGGCTGTATTACTGTAAGTGCATGGCTTTGTTTGATCGCATTACTTACATGGTTCAACAAGATTGCATATGTAACGTATTCCCTCAGCTGAGAATCTGTATCGCTCATAGAGAATATCATCAGAAAATGCCAACGGATCACTCCAGTCTGGACTCTCTCCCTCCGAAGAGCACCTCTAACAATTCGGGCACCTAAATTCACTGGATTTTCCAAAAATGGTGAGGCCATGTTCAAGGAGGATGATCAGTGAAAGAACGACGCTTTTTGTAGCCGACTTTAAGCTGAAACTCGGAACCTAACCTGGTCTGGACCAGGTTAGGTTCGTAGCATAAGTTAAAAGAGAGCCACCTTCGTGACACGGGAAAGTCTGGCTTTATGCTCAACATACCTCGCTAACACACTAATCTCACTTCATAGTACACCCCACTGGTCTGTTAAGGTTTTGTTGTGGAATAAACTGACTGAACTGACCTACTGATTGTCTGCTATATTTGAGTCTACTCTATTATCAAAACTGGACTGCTGCAACAGGCATCACACCAGCCCAATCCCTTAATTGGCTCTATCTATTTTAGAATTAGATTGAAGATCTTATTGAACACTTTTGCAGCACATCAAGACAGACAGACAGAACTACTTAGCACATCTGAGCCAGTACCCAGCCTTAGCTTCTCAGGCAAGGGGCTCTCCCTTAATTCCAAAGTCAAGGTTAAAATCCAAGAGATGACCGTACTCTAAATCAGTCGTTTCTTTTGAATCACTTTCTTGATCACTCTTTTGCTGTTTTATGTTTTGTCATTCAGATTGATGTCATTTTATTAGCTTTTTCAAATGTTCTCAACATAACCGTTTCAGTGTGCATGTGTGAGGTAACTCCCCACTGAACTTACTCTGAAGTATATTATGTCTTCCCTGGGTCTGTGAAATTCCATCTCATTAATGTCCTGCTCTGAATCTACACTAGATTTTGTCATAAACTCAATCTGAAGCTTTTCTGCTTGTCAACAGTGGCTGAAGAGTGGGTTCATGACACTCAGACCTTCTGCTCTGTTACAGAAAATGATTTCAAAACAAATCAAGGTCATTTAGTTTTCAAATCTTTTTTATACTCATCTTTTTTTTTTTTGTAGATTTTCTGATTGCATCTTATTCCTTCAAACCTTTATGTGCATGTAATCCACTAATTTACACGTGTAGTACCTGTACACAGCTTTATTCTTTGTTCCATAAGCTTGTTTTAAAATATTCAATATTGCCTCTGATAATAGACATGATTTCTTCAAGGTTTTAATTTGTTGTAATAAATTTTTATCCTTTTATCTTTTAGAATATTTGCTTAAAGTATTAACACAGCATTGTTCTCAATATTCCCCATTCACTAGACTAATTTTGTCAGGCAATATTACATCTATTCAATGTAATACAATCTGGAGCCATATATTTGTGTAAAATAGAAAATAAAAAGAGAACTCACATCAATGTAACAGAACCTCATTTGATATACTGTGCAGATCTCTCTTCAACCACTCGATGGTGCTCTGATGTAAGATATGCTGTACTGTACTACATGTGTGTGTGTGTGTACATATATTTGAACACAAGCTGTCAAAACATCCGTCTCAGTTGTCCCAGCATATCTCTACTGATCAGAGAGCAAACAGGTTTCACTGGCAGTCACCTGCAGCCAGCCTCAGTGGAGATGACTAAGGAGTAGGCAATTACAGAAGCCAGCAACAGGAAACAGATGAGCAATTATGAGAACAGAGGTTTGCACTGATCGTTCACCGTGCCAGTGCCGTTGCTGCTCCATAATATCATCTAGAGTTAATGAAATCCTCGTCACACCTGGAGAGCTACAACACCTGAATGAGTCGGAATCACACTCTGTGCTTTCCTGACCCCACTGCAAAGATCTACTCTTAATACAATGATCAATTTCCGACGACCCATAACTTAATTCCCAAAAATATGGCTTACCATGCTGACATGGTCGAAAGCCTGGAATGGCTTTGTACCTTTAGATTGAGGCTGCCAGAAACCAACATTACTTATTCCTTAAATTACATACAAAATCCTTTTTTGTCGCCTTAATTTTTCATTTGCCAGGTTAAATTCTTATTTACTGAAATCCCTGTGAACATTGATCGTTCTGTCAATCACCTTCATCTGGAGAAGAGTGCCCTTCTGACACTTCCCTTCTGACTCTTCTTCAGGGCCAGGACTCCAATCATGGTCAGGCTTTACCTGCTTTCATTAAATGGAGCGATGATCATTTCCCAGACCAAAACGTTTTGAAAACTAAAGAACTGATCATTGACTTTAAACAAAGTCAGGACACACCAAGGGCAAGCACCATCCACAATGAAGAGGTCGAAGTTGTTGACAAATATCTTGGCACTGTGTTTGATTCACAGCTCAATTTTAAAGAGAACACTGACCTAATTGTCAAACAGGGCTAATAAATAACACACCTAATGAGCAAGCTATGTTCTTTTAATGTCTGTGAAACCATTTTGTGCGACTTTTATCATTCTTTTAATGAAAGCCTTTTAACATTTTCTTTTATCTGCTGGTTAAGTAGGTTGTCTGTGAGGGAGAAATCCAAAACCAGCCTAAATGCAACTGTAAAGGTATTTTCAAAGATTATCGGCATACAGCAGAAGAATTTGGGCACAATCAGGGAAAAATGAGTGTCTGAGAAAGCAAAAATTGTTTTCAGCCAACCAGACCACATTCTATCTACCAAGTTTTTATACTTGCCTTCCAGTCGGCGCTATAATCTGCCCAAAAGCTAAATGAATCGCTATGCAGTCTTTTATCCCCTCTACTTTTAAGCTTTTAAACACAGACCCCACTCTTTTTAGACAAACCTATTTATTTATTTATCTTTTTTTTCTAGAGGATTTTAAATTCTTTCTTTTTATCTTAGGAAGACCTATTAATGAGAATTTATTTATAGGATTTAGCTATTGATTTCTTATTCCTAATTGCCTATACTGTTTCCTCAACTCATCTGATTATTTATTGCTTGTTTGACTGTTGGTCTGAATGTTCATGGAGAGTTGCAAACAAATTGCCCATTTGGGATAAATAAAGTTGTCTGACATCTGAAATCTGAGAAGCGAAGGTGATTGTTGTATACAGTACCAGTCAAAAGTGTATCCTGACTTTTGACTGGTACTGTAGATATGCCTCTTAAAGAAGTACAGTGGTGCTCTATGGCAAGTTTTAAAACCTCTTTTTTAGGTAAAAAAATCATTAATGTTGTTTGCATTTGCACTGTATGTTGTAATGGGTTGTGAATGGTCTTGTCATGGCTGATACTTTGCTGCCTGGACAGGTTTCCACTATAACCTGAGAGTGTATAAAGAGTCCTCATGTAACTGAATATTGCCAGCGGATTCATAGAGGTGGCTGATACAGGAGACCTTGATTTGAATACAACAAAACATGCACTATTTTAAGTAAAAGGTGAAGGTGTCCTGGTTGTATTTTCCATGAAATGGTTGATGTCACTTGGTACACGTAGAAGAGTTTTTTGCAGGTTTGGGTTAATGGTTCAGTTTTAAACACTCAGCAGATGAAAATCTGCCATTTAGCTCCTGCAGTGGACAGAAGACCATGGCCCATTCCCAATGTTTACCCTACCCACTACCACTAGCCCTTACTCACTACCCCTTGCCCTCACCCACTACCCCTTAACCCTCGAAAGGAAGCCACAAGGCGTAGGGCTTTGTAATCTTCCCTTGGAATTGGGACACCACTTGCTACGTTACCGCGTAGTTTACGTTTACGGCACGCAAGTGACTGCGTAGTCCCAGCAGCAACATGGAGGCTACGGTTCATGTAAATTTCAATCGGCATGATTTTATTCTCATATGTAACGCCCTCACCCTGTTCGTACTCTGTCTGTCAATGTAAATTTTGTCAATATATTAAAAACAAAAACAAAAACAAACAAAACAAAAAAAACCCTTGGAATCTACGGTCGCGATCGGTTGTGATCGGTTTTTTTTAGCATTCATCATGCTTCGGTTGATAAATAAACCAAGAGGTACACGGAGAACAATACACTATCAATGTCTGTTGTCTCTTGTGAATTTTCTGTGGTTTTTTTTCTCCGACTTCTCCACATCCTTTCGCTCTCTGGGGATCGCAGAACTGGCCCTTCCTCGGTAAGTCAGCATTGGAAAACCCTCACTCTGAAGGGCTAGATTCATACCCCCTATCCCTCGTTATGCCCCCTACCCCTACATGAAAAAAGGAATTGGGACACCACTACCCTCGCGAGAACTCGCAAAATTTAGGGGTAGGCATAAAAAGTAGGGGTAGGGGGTGTATTGGTACTGGGCCCAAAGACTTGGGTCAAATGTACGTTTCCATCTCTAAGCACAGAATCTATGAAGACAGCAAATGTACAAACCACATATTCAGAGAAATTTTTGGAATGATGCTGCCATGTTTATCCCTTGTGATGTACTGATAATATTAAGATGACAATACTAAAAGATGCCACATTGAAACACTTACATTCAGTATAACTAAAGTGTTGCCTTGAGTTTTAATTTTCATCAACGTAATTTTTACAGCTGTCATAGACTATATATGAAAGTGGAAGACATGAAACCGAGTAGATTTACCTCATTGTTCACTTCAAATGAATGACTGAATAGGCCACAGGATGACTCATCCAACTGGGCTCACGATAAAAATGTTTATGCTTGCAAAGTAAAAACCTGTTCACAGTTTTGTGTTGGTTGAATCCCACCGCTTCCATAATCTGTCTTCAAGAACACCCACAAACTGGAATAACAATGTGGGATAACAATCTTTCATGTTGTAACCCTTCATTCGTGACGAAGAACATCTGTTGCACATGAAAAATGATGGAAATTAGTGTACGAGGAATGAAACTGAGAGATTGTGAGTGTGTATGGGCAATTGTCTGTTTCAGACATTTCTAAGACTATAAGTCACAACATCCTGCCCACCTCTCTGTTAATGAAGGGCTTTCAGTTCACTTCACAGTTTACCTTACAAACCCAAGTCCAAAGTCTGAGGACCCAGTATATGTTCCAATATCCATTTTCACATCTACAGATTAAAATCTTATTTTATTAAGATCTTATGGAAGTGTAAAATTAAGTGATTAACAAAAATGTTGTTAATCTATTTGTAATAGTTGTTCAGACTGTAGTAAAACTTTTGGTAAACAGCATTTTAAAACTAACTAACAGGAATTTGACTCCTGGTCTTATTGGCTATTTAAACTCATACACCTACAATTTCCCCCTTCCTTTTGACTTATGCATATGCCCCCACTGACTCCAGACACAGGGGCCATGTGGAATGAGGTGTGCCTCTGCTGATGAGGGAGAGATTGAAGGACCTACATGCATTTCCTGTGTCTCTCTGGGCTTCTGAGGAGATCTGCTGCTTACTCAGGAGTGAAAGCCTCAAATTAAACTGTTTGTGCTGACAAAGGACAAATGGGATTTTTCCTTTGCGCAAACGGTGCAGGATTGTGTTGGCCTGCTCAAAGAGTCAGAGGAAAAAAATGTCTCCTGCTCAACACTTCTAATGAAACATGCACATGAAACCAACACCTGCATATTGTTTCCAATGTTTAGGTTTTACATGGGTAAAGAGGTAGAAAAAAGGGAACAGGGAGGAGGAAAAAGAGAGATAAGGCAAGATACAAAAAGAAAGCGACCAGAGAGAGAGAGAGAGATAGAGAGAGATGCTGCTTTTCTCTCATGTGTATAAAAATGTCTTTTGTACCCTTGAAGTAAGAATAAATTGAATATTCATGAGTGAGTATGAATAAGTGCTCTGTCAGCTGGTCGTGTCACTGATAGATGAGGGTTGGGCCTTCATGGAGCTCCTATGGCCAGCCACAGTCCTCTGAAGAGAGCCACAGTCATGGCCCGGGGGGTGGGGGTGGTGGGCTATAGAGAAGTCTTAGCCAGCAAACCGACAGGTGAGAGGGTTAACTTCAGTGAACTACACCTCTACATGCAGGTAAAGTCAATGTGGACTTGACAGTTTCAAGCTTCACTGACTGGACTGGAGATCACTGAAGCTGGGTGGAGATGGTAAAAAATCTGATGGAGGAGAGATTCTTTTCCTTTTACACATCACTAGGCTGAAGTCTGGGGGCTTCTCCTCTGATTCCTGTTTTCCAGTCAGTGATAGTCCAAAAAACCCCTCTAATTTCCTCTGACAAGTTCTCACAGTTGCTTCTCAATCCCCCGTGTCTACCTCCTCCTTCTCTTCCCCACTGCCAGTGAAGACGGCCTACACGCACACAAAAATTGAATTGAAAATTTCACCGCTAATATTTTAATATGATAATTTTATTCATGATACCACTCCTCGGCCACTGTGTAGCTCGTCTGTACAAGTGTAAATGAGGAGTGTTCCAAATGTAAAATGTTCTGCTGAGGGGGATCTTTGAGGCTCTGTGGCCAAAACAAGGCAATATACAAAGTGAGTCATGTTCCAGTATGCAGACTGGCCTGGCCCACACCAACTCAAGTCAGCATGCCTGGCTCCTGCAACATACACCAGATGGCCCCGTTCTCAGTCAGAGAGAGCGACAGAGAAACACAAAGAGAGAATGGGAGAGGGAGAGCACTGGTGCGACATGTCCCAGAGGTGCCGGGCTCGTTCAAAGATATATCCAACACTAGAGCTCATCTAATACTAACTAACTGGAAAAGCCTGAATCCTACAAAATTGACATAATAGGTGATCTTATTGCATTTTCTCCATCTTCCTTCAATTTCTTTACAAATGGGGATTTTGCTGTCTGAAATCACTCACAAAAAACAAACAAACAAACAAACAAACAAACAAAAAAACAAACCCCACAACTAATCAAGAAAACAAATTTTGGTAAATTTCACTGCAGAAATTTACTGGCAGAATACCCCCTTCTTCACAAAGTGAGTTTCTTTTATTTAGTATTTTAAATAGAGGCTCCAAAGATTTTGCATCACACATCCATCAGGCAGCTTACTTTAAGAAACATACAAGGGAGGGCGGGTATCCTGACTTTTAATTCCTGGTATGGCTTCAATGCTTGACTGTATCCCATAATGAAAGCTGATGTGGTTTTTACAATGTCATACACATGCTTTCTGTTAAAAAACTGTCTCCTCTACTGATAAATAACTTATATTTTTTGAAGCATTTGTACTATTATCATGAACATTTAAAAATACCTAATAATATTTTCCTCTTCACACCATCACACTGGAGATTTAAAATTTCAATCAGGTGTGGGATATAGGAGGGAGGAGAAGTTTTAACACAAGAGGTAACACAGGAGACACAACAGTGCACAACAGCGCACAACACATACCACATCCCTGGAGACCTTGAAACTATGCTCTTATTAAAGAACAGTGACGCCATGTTAAACCAGCTACAGGCAAACTTGACATGCACCAGATCACCTGATTATCCAGGTAGTTTAAAATGTAGGTTAATTTTTAAAATACATTTTAATAGCAGAAACATTTGTACTAGCTTTCTTTGTCCTACCAAAGTATCACATTTTATTTAAAGATCACGTGAAGACTGGTTGCTATGCTTGAAAGGGGTTGAGGAAAAGGAAACTTGGAAATATTCTTAAATTTTTTAAGTGTGCCAGGAGAATATGAGAGCACTTGTGCTCACAATATGAAAAGCGGGTGCAGTTTTCTATCTCCAAATGACCGTCCAAGGCCATAATACAGATGGCCCAGTGGACCGCTTCTCACCCCCCACTGCTTTTTGTTTTCATTCCTCTCTTTTGGTGATAATGTATTGTCTACAGGGTGTGTAATGATCCTCGAGAGCAGCCATATACCGCTAACAGGCACTTCTGTCAAACACATCACCATCGCTGC
This sequence comes from Remorina albescens, assembly GCA_034769265.1. Taxonomy (NCBI): domain Eukaryota; kingdom Metazoa; phylum Chordata; class Actinopteri; order Carangiformes; family Echeneidae; genus Remorina; species Remorina albescens. The sequence goes on from CM068485.1 coordinate 4,503,352, forward strand.
ACTCATTGATTTGTGTTGCCTTTAAAATGGGCTGTTTCCCCCCTGTGCTCGGCACAGCCGTAATTGCAACTTGCCTAAATGATTCAACTAAGGCACTCTGTAGCGCTTACCTCCGCTTCCCCTCCCTCCACTGTCACTGTCACCCTCAGTTATTTCATTACAGATTCAGCAGACTTGATAAAACAGCGGGGGTGCCCCATTCTACAGCGCTTAGCCAGCCTGGCTGAGACAAAGAAGTGGTCAAGCGGGGCAACAAATCTCACCAAATGGAGCGTTTGCTCTTTGTGCAGCCTAGTTATGGAAAACTGATAGCAGCATCCAGAATACTGAATAGGTGCATTAAATGTTGAAGAAGGGGGATTCTTCTCCTAATTGGGCAAGGGGGGGTGGGGGTTTACCCATTTTGTATCTGACAATGAGTTCTGTAAAATAGTCTAATAGCTTGTACACGTTTAAAAGGGGCAGTGCGACCTCTCCCGAACCCCTCCTTCTCCTCAAAACCATCTCATTCTGTCATCAGGCTGACAGATAAACATGTTCTCTGCTGGCTAATTGCACTACCTGTTACTACCCAGTCTCCAGTGACAGCCTAACTGCATCAACATGATGCTTCAGATCTCAAGGACCATACAATGCTTGAGTAAAACATTCATATAAACAACACCACAGTAAGGCTGAGAAACTTCTAAGGGAGAAAGTTGAGGATTATACACCTTGAATGCACTTCAAGGTGCATAATCTCATTTATGCATCTTCCTAAATGAGCAGCACCATTTGCAGCTCAAAGGGACAGCTGTTGGACTGGTGCTGATGGATTAACTAACATGACAAGTGCAGCAGGAAATATGACAGCATCTGTCTGATTACATTGCTGTCAACGAAAGGGAAACGGCAGGGCAGACCAAAGCTGACCCAAGAAATTTGTATCGAAACATTGCAGGTCTTCTCCTTTTTACAATAAAATAAAGATGTTCAGAATCAATATACAGCCACATACATCAATATACATGTGCTGCAGCTCCCTAAAGTGTTCCATGGAAGTACTGTTGTCTGAATGGACTGCAAGTGGCCATAAAAGATGCAAGCCCTCAGCTGGACACTGACTCCCTCCAGTCACATGAATAATAGTACAAAGGGCTGCTAAATCATTGAGATAGCTGCTCTGCTCTGTCCAGACTACACTGGTCCAGCACAACACCACTAACAGATCAATGCATAACATAAGAGGAACTAAGGCCCATAATCCCCCAGACGACTTTCAGTTGAGGGAAAAAGTCTGATTAGTTGGAAGCATCAAAGCTGATTCTGCATAATAAAAATGGGATTGTGTTTCCATAAATCTGATTCTTAGAAGTTAAAGGTGAAGAGTCTGAAAAGAGAGGGTAGACTACTCGACAAACTGTTTACTCTTTTCTCATACACATGGTGATCATCTTGAAGGGGAATGGGGTTGGCTTGTCTCGCACAGTTGAGGAAATGACCCAAATATCGGGCAAGGTCACTACAAACCAATGTCATGAGGATGTTAGCCAGGAGCACGATCTGTAGCTGGAAGAGACATCATGTTGTTTAAGTAAAACCCTCAAGAACATTATGATTTATTTAAGTGAGGGGAAAATATGAATAATGCATTGGCTATACGGAGCATGAATCTCTTTTGTACTAATTGTTAGGGAGGCTTGCATCCAGTGTGTGAGGGGTGGAGGGGCTGCAGGACCCACAGATCACAGAGTGCTGCGGCTCAAAGAAGCTGGTCCTAGAGCCACAGCCATTGACTTGCAAATGAGCTCAAGAAGGCTAATTAATGGGGGGGCTAATGAAAGTAGTGGTTGGGTTTGGGTGAAGAAATAATCTGGGACCCCCTTTTTACTCACGCCCTCTTTTTCTGACTTTCTCTCTCTCTCTCCAGTTCCCTGACTTGATTATCCTCTCTCTTCCCACAAGATGGCTTGTACCATTGAAGTTGATTGCAGAACACATCAATATGTGAACAAAGTTGTTGGTGGTGGTGGGGATGGGGGGGGGTTTAGTAGAATTAGCATTCATTTGAAGAGAACCCCCCTTCTCTAGCTCTGTTATTTATTCTGTAGCTTTTGGCACATTTTCTGGTTCTCCACTCCCAAGAGGAGAGATGGAGGGAGATGGAGCAGGGTGTTTAAGATGTGTGATGGGCTGTAATCGTAACTTTTGCACTTCTTTCTTGTTTGCACTGGAGATAGTTACACAGCAGCAAATACAGAAGTGGCTCTGGCTTCCTTGTTCTAGTGGTTGGAGGGTGTTCTTGGATCAGATGCTCTGCCCTGCAGTTGTCTGTCTTTTCTTTGAAGCAGCGTGACTTCTCTCAGCGGAACACCCTGTGACTGTTGGTATAACTACAACTGCTGTGGCTACCATAGAAAAACATTAACCCTTAAAACTGTAACAAATCTTCATGGCCTTACCCAAATGCAGCTCCAATGATTCAGGCTACATCCACACTACTATGCATTAGTTTTAAAACATGCCACTCTTGCTATTTTAACACAATGTAGTTGTATGCCATTGCTCATGTTTCATATGTGTGCTACATAGAGTTTATTTCTGATATAGAGCAAAGTCTGTGTGGACAGACATCATTTTTGTTCAAAAACAAATCATTGGTTGTTGTGAACATTTCAACTCTAGTCTTCCATGGAAGTATCTCCTGAAATAAATGCCCCAATGACATTAGGGCATTTAGATATAATGATTACCATAATAAACACAGAGACTGTACTGAGACTACATCGTTGTTATGGTTATTGTAATAAAAATAGCAATATAATAACCATGCCTTGGATGACTGAAACAACATTAACGTGGGACTAAAAACAACTCTAAAGTGTCATATTTTTGTGTTTTGTTGGTCCATCCATCCACCCTCTTCCTGCCGGGGATTTTGTTGCTCTGTAAACCTCCATACACTTTTCCTTTTGCTCCTGACATAATTACTCTGGCCACTAGATGTCACCTAACAACAAAACCGAACCTAACCTTTGGGCAATAATAACCTGCTCCATAGACAACCTGTGCGTTCATTGTTTTCAAGTTTCAGGTTTGGTGGACATACTTCATACAAGACAGCTCCCACTAACTAAGGGGCTAATGAGCAACAGAAAAAAAGGTCTGGCAAGTGACACACTGACAAATAGGTGGAATCACTAGAGTTGCGGTAGCACCACTACTGAACAATGATGGATTAATGAGGTGGAGTGGTGGAGTCTGAGCCAGGCTTAAGTACTGTGGCTGATGAGGAATGATTATCTACAGGTGTGTCTCAGCTGCAATCCAGGAAGGGATGAAGATTAAGCCCACCTACTGCTACACACACATGCTGCAAAGGAAAACACAGAAATGAGAGGGAACACAGGAAACAACAAGAAATGAAAGCCCAGCAAAACCCAGACCATAGCTGCATTCCCACCACAGCATTTTTCCTGTGGAAGCAGGAGCCTATCAAGGAACCATTATGTGTTCCCACCGGAGAAACCAGGGTAAAAAAGAAGTTGGGGCAGAATATAAAACTTTCTGCGACAGAACTTTTTTTTTTCTACCTGCAACAGAATTAAACAAACAGATCAACCTCATCGGCCACCATCTCTGGTGTCAAGCCACTCAATGTGGCCCTTAAGCACTTTGCTCTTAATTCGTTGTCCGTAATGGAGAATTTTTCCTTCAAAATGAAAAAGCAGTAATTGACATGTGAATGCTGGACCGATGATGAAGTCTTAAATGTAACAACATAATGCTGAAGAAGATATAAATTCTTGTTGTATGACCTTTATTTCTTTCTCATCACCATTTACTGGATTGGCAGGTGAATGCGGTTACTTCAATTGCTTTTCCAAACATTATTGGTCTTATTAGCATAATCTCCCCAGTACTTCCGGCTGCTGTCGGAAAGCACCAAACACTGGGCCTCAAGAACCTTTTAATTCCCCCATGACTGCGTTATGACACAGTTTATTAAAACAACTTGAAACATTGCCTGTGCACTATTACTCCAAACCTTTAAGGTCCACTTACTGGCCATCTTAAGTTTCATGTCCAATGTGATTACAGGGAAGGTGGAAATTAGTCTGTTACATCATAATCAACGCCTTATGATCTAAATTTGTTATTTGGTAAGGCCCTAAACAGAAGACTGGGCGAACAGCAGCTTTCTGTGAACCTACAAAAAACTGACACAATATCCATTTGGAAGAGTTCAGGGGTCAATCGACACAAGGGGGACGTTCAAAATGGTGTTCATCTTTGAATAAGAACACGGATCACCATTTCCCCTGTATCCAACCACTTATTTATTATCATGTGATCAAGAGCCCACGCATTCAGGCCCACTCCATTTGCCAACTGACGACAGTGAGATGGTTCTGGAAGCCAATAGTGTGGATTTCACTCACTTAACTTGGATTCAAGACTTAAGTCATGTGATGGAAAATTCTGACATTTAACTGTTCTGCTACTTAACCCTGGTTATTGTAACCTTTATCGTATGTTCATTTAAACATAAATTGCTTGCGTAATCCCGCGATAGCGTTGTCAGACACAGAGAAGATACGAACTAAGTGTACCATAAACACAGAGATGGCCGTGGTCCTGTGAGACCTCAAGGCGAGACCCAAGATAGTGATGTCTCGGTAAGAAAGATTGTTCGAACAAGTCTGAGAGTATTGACGCTAACACCATATATTTTATCTACTAACACTCTTTTCAAGAACAGTATAAATACTGTATGTTTTGAGGGCTCGAGGCACTCTCACTGGCTGACTGTTTATACGGTCGTATGTGTGTCCATTCACTGAATGGTATTAAACTCAAGAAAGACAGCTGACGTGTGCAGACTCTTTTTCCAAAATCTTTGTCAACTTTTTGCCACCACAGTCACAAATCTGATTAATTGAAACCAAATCTTAAAAGAACTCTGGTTATGTTTTTACTTAACCCCATAACCAGGTCTCTTAATAAAACTAATTAACATTTCTTTCCAAAAATGAGCAAGTGGACTGGTAACTACCACCGTGACTTCTCCTGCTTCCACTGATACTGCTATTATTACATCCATTATTGCTTTTTAGGACTTTAACTGATAATATTACTTCTGCTACTATTTCTTATACAATTACAGTAGCTCAGTTATTTCAGCCCCAACCACTAATACCACTACTGCTTCTTCAAATAGTACTACAACTTCAAAGACTAAAAGTTGACAGCACTTTATAAAAAGAAAATTTGTCTTTTTTTATTTTACTCTGCAGCTTTTGGCACATTTTCTAGTTCTCAACTCCCAGGAGGAGGAGGAAGATGGAGCAGGGTGTTTAAGCTGCATGACGGGCTGTAATGGTAGCTTCTTCACTTCTTCTCTCTTGTTCACATTGGAGAGAGAGTTAGGCAGCGGTGAATAGAGAAATCACCCTCTCGCCCCTCTCTCTTTATTCCTTACTGTGGTGGTTGGAGGGTGGAGGCACGTGCTTGGATCAGATGCTCTGCCCTGCAGTTGTGTCTTGTTTCTTTGAAGCAGTGTGACTCCTCTCAGCCACCCCAGCAGCTCCCGGCATTGCCACCGTCTGCAGGGTCCTGCTGCACAGAACCATGCCACTGTTTGAAGATATGGAAAGAAAGCCTTCTCTGCTCGACCCTCACTACTGCCACAGGCGCACACACACACACACGCACACACAAATACACACGCACACACAAATTCATACACATGAATACTCACACAACATCTCCCTCACATACAATCAAAATCAGTCTCAGTTTCTTCATGTTACCCTTTGATATGTACTCATGCTTTGACTCCCATCCTCTCAGTAACAAGCAGCACCAATGCTTGTCAAGTAATAACACTTACAGTTAGTCGCATTTTATGATAGGTGATAACCATATCTGAACACATCCTACTAATATTTACATTGCATATGTCACCAAAGGGTTTCTTAGTTTGTTTCAGCTGATGATTTTATGGCATGAAGGCTAACTGTATTTAATAAAATATTTTGATTTATAAATATATCATTTCTGTTATCCACACCACTCTTGAGACTGACTTTTAGAAACAGTCATGCAAACATATAATCCACATCCTGATTGGGTCAGGATGCTATCAGTCCCAACCAGTACTTGAAATTGACAAAAAGTGTTGATAGTCACGTGAGCATTCTTTAATATAAACAAAACATTATCAAATCCCAATTTTATACTGTTAAAAGGCTAATAAAAGAGATATTGTTGGAAGCATTTGCCACTAATTCCATCAGTCGCATTTGTAACTAATTTGATATTCTACACTATGCAGTATATGTGCAGTAGTAGAACTAGCTCTCAGTAGCTACTCTGCAGCTTTTAAAGGAGGCGGTAGTTGCTTACTATCAAATTGGCACTCCATGATTCTTATGGCCACACACACAACAGACAGACAGAAAGATACTAAGTCTAGAGATAGGCTATACTACATTAGGTTTGGATAATTCACTTCAAACAAGCAGATTTAATTCACATGTTGAAAGGTGACCAAGTGAATCATGTGGTGTCCTCAAGGTAAAGGGCACATACAAATTGCTTCAAATCTGAAGTGTAGAGGGGAAAAAGAGCACCCTTACTTTTTCTTTGAGACCACGAGCTTATAAGAAATGCCAGTACCCGAGAAAAAGTTATAGTAGGCTAAGCTGAAAAGTAAAATGTCATAGGATATTTAGAGGACTGGTCACAAAGACCAGGCAGTGGTAAATACAACATGGATAATGAAAGACAAGTGCCATTAATTTGTTGTCTTAGCTTGCAGTTGCCATAAAGTTGAATTCAGCATTTTAATCGCCCGAGCTCTTCTTTGTATTTATTTTTTAGTCATTTGTTCAATTAACCAACTGCAGAGTAGACAAGTAGATTTTTAGATATTTATGCTTCACATATAAGTTGGCACATGCATAGTGTAAGTGAATGGTCATGTGTTTTCAAGTGCATCAGCATAGACAGAGATGTTTTCCGGATATGGAGCTAAAACCCTTGACCGTTAAAAAACCCACAGTGGGCCAACATCGCCTGTTAGCATAAAAGGCAGCATTGAGCTGGTCTGCATTGCAGAACTTTTCTCAGGAGCACTTCAAAACAAAACTCTGGATGAATGCTAAGATCATTTTGTATCTGCTGGATGTGTGGATAAGCAACTGTCAACCTATTTTGCTGTCAAGTTTGCAATAACTCTACAAGCTGATATTCAGATTCTGTCTTCAGATTTATTTGTATAGCGCCAAATCATAACAAAGTTACATCAAGGCACTTTACATATAGAGCAGGTCTAGATCAAACTCTTTATAAAATTATTTAAAGAGACCCAACAGATCCCCCGATGAGCAAGCACGTGGCGACAGTGGCAAGGAAAAACTTCCTTTAAGAGGCAGAAACCTCGGGCAGAACCAGGCTCAGGGGGGGCGGCCATCTGCCTCGACCGGTTGGGTTGAGAGAGGGAGAGAGAGAGAGAGAGAGGCACGGGGGAGGGGGGGGGCAAAGTTGGGTAGAGTAGGGAGAGAAAGAGAGCAGGAGGAGGGGATATTCAAACAGGTGTAGGCAGGAACATGATGCTGCATGAGGTTCGTAGGAATGATGCTGTATGGAATTCTTGAAGATGTGGGAGCAGCAGGCATTGCAGGAACATGGGATGGTGATGATTCATCACCTGCAGGATGAGGACAGGGAGAGAGAGGAGAGGAGCTGGGGGAGACGGAGACTTCGGGAAAACATGGTTAGTAAATGCAATGCACATGCTTGGAACTGAGAGAAACTGGGATTTCGGAGAAGCAGGTTGTTGGTATGACGGTGTTACCGTCATAGATTATGTTAGTGTTGTGTGTCATGACTTGTCCTGTATTCTGTGTTTGCTTGTGTGCCACTTCCTGTTTTATTTTGATGCTCACATTCTGTTTAATTTCAGGTTACCTTGATTCCTGTTCCCTCGTGTTTCCCGCTGCTGGGATTGCCCTAATGTACGTCATCTGTCTGTTTAATCACATCCCCCTGTCTATACATACCTCCCTTCACCCTTTTGTTCTTTGCTAGATCATTGTACCATGCCTCATGTTCCAGCACTCCTTCTCATGTTCCTGGTTTTCAACCCTCTTTGGATTTATTTGACTTGTCTTTTCCCCCTTTCCCTTTGTGCTTTTGCCGTGTGGACTGGTTTCTGTTTACTGACCCACTGCTGTGACTTTGGACTCTGACTTTGCCTCACCCCAGTGGTAACATTGATTGAGATTTGGACTGACTACTCGTGCACTGAACCCAGATTAAAGTCTGTTGAGGTGATCCCTGTGTCTGAGAGTCATGCCTTGGAGTCCTTTCCTCGTAGATGTTCATTACAGCACGATCCAGCCAGCGTGTACCTGGCCAACTCAGACCGAGTACCCCAGTGTCTCCATAAGCAGAAGGTGTTGGCTCAGCTGCAGCAGGGGCTCGCTGAGGTTTTCAGCCACCAGGACCATCTAATGGCCGACCTGGGAGGCCAGCTAGCCGCCATCCTAACCAAGGTACAGCAACTCCAGCCTGCCTCGAAGCCTGTCCTTGCCCCTGTTCCTCCTCCTGCCCCCATTCCAGCGGTTCCACTCCAGCTATCCTATCTAGAGCGATTCTCTGGGGATTCAAGAGACTGCAGCGCCTTCCTAACACAGTGTGATCTGCACTTAGAACTCCAGGCACATTCCCTACCAAATGAGCCAAGGTGCCATCTCCTTAGGTGAGCCACGGATTGGAGCCAGGGATCCCCAGTCTGTGTGTCCCACAAACTCTTTTCTTGTACATTCACCCCAATTTTCTATTGAGTTACGTAGGGTTAGGAAGCTGCTCAAGCCCTGGTCAATCTGAAGCAGGGACGCCAGTCAATGACAGACTACACTAATGAGTTCCGCACCTTGGCAGCAGACAGTGGCTGGAATCCGCCTGCCCTCCTTGAGACCTTTTTACATGGACTCTCCCCTGCTTTGAAAGACCAACTGATTCTGCTCGACTTCCCCGAAGATCTCTCATCGCACTGGCAACTTGAATTGATAAAAGACTGTTTGAGAGAGTGAGAGAGAGCAGTGCTCCCTGAGTTACTACACTCCAGCTCCTGGCTGGTTGACTGCTTTGGTCCTTTCTCCTACGGTCACCACAGCTCCTCCGGTCCCCCGCTCACTGTCAGCCGTTCCCACTCCTGCACCTCTGGAGGAGCCTATGTAGTTGGGGCAGATGCACTTCACCCCAGAGGAGCAAGTGCAGTGCGTGTGTGAGGGCTGCTGTATTTAGTGCGCCCAACACAGACATTACCTTGCCGCCTGCCAGGCCCAAGGCCGACTACCTCTGAGAGGACTATGGTAAGTTTAGCTACCTTCTCCACTCACACTTCACCTCCCCACATGGAGGTGACTTTGTCCTTCTCTGTCGTGTCCATTGGTTGTCATCTCCATCCCTCTGTCCTGTCCGCTGGACATAAGCGCCATGGACGGCCATCAGCTCTGCTTCGTCTCCCGGCGAATCCAGCCAGTCTTCCTCCGGTTCCCTGATCTTCACACTGAGAGATTCTTCTTCCTTCTTGTGGACGTTCCTCTGCACCCTTTAATCCTCGGGCACCCTTGGCCCCAGATTCATAACCCTCAAATCAACTGGCGCAGTGGGGAGATCACCTCCTGGGACGCCGCATGCTCAGAGTGCTGTTTCTAGCCTCGCTCTCCCTCACAACTAGCGCTGCCACCCTCAGCCTGCACAGCAGTGATGGACTCCTCCTCCTCCTCTGTGGTCCTATTCCAGGTACCCGCCTGCTACCATGAACTGAAGGAGGTTTTCAGCAAGGCAAGAAGCACAGTCTTACCACCTCATTGGCCCCATCAACCTGGTTCCTGGTGCCACCCTGCACAAAAGCCTACTGCGGTCGCTCTCTATCCCAGAGAGAGAGGCAATGTAAAAATACATTACTCCTTCCCTCACTGCTAGCCTCATCCGACCCTCTTCCTCAACTGCTTGCGTGGGGTTTTTCTTCGTCACTAAGAAAGATGGCTCTCTTCAGTTCTGCATGTATTACAGAGGACTCAAAGAAATCACCATAAAGAGCAGATACCCACTTCCACTTATTTCATCCGCCTTTGAACTCCTGAACCAGTCGAAAATCTTCACTAAACTAGATCACCTCATCAGAATCAGGCAGGGTGGCAAGTGGAAGACTGCCTTTAAAGGGCATATTGCAGGTTAGAGACTCCATTGAATCAATGTTTAGAAAAATAATATAAGAACACTTTTTTCTTCAAAATATATTGGTAAATACATTAATTAGGTTTCTGGAGTTGTTTTTGTGAGAAAATTTTACTTCCGCATCCGAAAAAGCTAAAGCGGAAGTGACGTAGGCAGAGGGAGAGCAGTGAACCCGAAGGATAGGAAAACAATGGATCCCAATCTCAGTTCTAACACAGAAGAAACTTTAAATGTGTACCATTACACATATGACGGACCGCAGCCCTATAACTACGAGCCTGTTATGCGCCCCAGAGAGCAGGGACAGACCAGGAGGAGAGTAAATGGTCAGAGGAGAGAGATAGAGCTGTGGTGTCAGGACAATCAATGGAGAGCAGGACAGGTGTCTTGGTTAGAGAGTGTTAGCTTACACACATCAGCTAAGGATATGTAATATTATGTTCACGTCCTAATATTGCACAGATTACCATCATATGCCAGGCAATAGCAAAATTATTAATTGTCATCTATTACAAGCAGGAGTATTGATACTTACAAATAATCAAAATTAATGATCTTGATGAAGTGTGTCATACTCGTAATATCCGTCAACATGCTTGTACTATTGCTGCGGGAGAGAAACACTTTCGTGCTCCACGTTTTGTTTGATAGGTGCTTGTGTGAGAAATGCGAGGCCATGACCACAGCCGAAGAACGCATGTGCTGCGGGGAGGTAGATGCCTACTGGGCCTTAGTGGAGAATGTCACCCCCAGGCTCCGAGTGCAGTACTTCACACAGCACCCGGGATTTGATGCTTGCTGTCTGAATCCCTATGTGCTTCAGATAGCCTACATGCAGTACAGGCAGGAGCATGGACCTCTCCAGGCCAGCAGACACGAGTATGTTATGTTTAGGGCAGAAATAATTAATTCCTCTATTTAGTTATTTTACTCCCTTTATTACTTACATGTTCTATTTTCCATATATGAACTAGGATAATAACATACATAATAATGCTGAATGTTCAGCAGATTTGTAAAACTCAAAATTTTTAGAATTACCAAATTGAAATAGAATGGAAGTAAATGGTAATTACACACACGTGTGTATGTATGTATATATATATATAAAAATTCATAAATGTATTTATCATTTATGAAGTTTATTTTCACTTTTAACATTGTCATGGGTCTTGCTTCGGCATCCCATGTTGAACTCCATCAGATTGCCTGATTGATAATCCTCCGGTCTAAAGTGAGAGCCACACACGACCGTGTTTATCGTAGCTGATGCAGCCGTGAAGTCCTGTCTCTTCAGCTGCACAAAACGCACCCAGGCACGAAAGATAGGCTGACAGGCTGGAGTTTGTGCAACCTCCACAAACGCAATAAATTGCCATGATAATGAAAAATGAATGCAACACAACACTACTGAAAAAACACTGACTCTCTATAACACGACCGACAGATAACTACCTACTCCCACACTGAGGGATGGCAGTGCCTAGCATGTAGCTCCCTCTGCCTACGTCATATGATGCGGGGTTGAAAAAAAGAGCGTTTTTAGAGGCTTTGCTCAAAACTGTCACTTTTTGGACTAAATTTGCACTCTCATGTCTTGAAAAAAATGTTGAAACCTCCATTAACTTTTCAAATGGTATTTTTTAGACAAGATTATATATAAATTTGGAGACAAATTTAACTTGCAATATGCCCTTCAACACTCCTAGTGGGAATTATGAGTTTCTCATTATGCCCTTTAGCCTAACTAATTCTCTCACTGTCTTCCAGGCTCTAGTGAATGATGTCCTACGGGACATGCTAAACATTTTTATCTTTGTGTATCTAGATGACATTTTGATCTTTTCCCCTGATGAGCAGACCCGTGTCCACATGTAAATTGGGTGCTCCAGAGATTACTAGATAACCAACTCTTTGTCAAAGCTGAGAAGTGTGAATTACACGTATCCTCTGTCTCCTTCTTTGGTTTCATCATTGCAGGGGGATCATTCCAGATGGACCCTGCCAAGATGTGTGCAGTAGCTGACTGGCCCCCTCCAGGTAACCATAAACAGGCCGAACATTTTCTTGAGTTTGCTAACATTTACCCCATTGCATGAACTAACTTCTCCCCAAGGTAAGTTCCAGTGGTCCCCATAAGCTAACCCCATAAGCGGCTAAAGAAGGCCATCACCACCGCTCCTGTCCTGAACATGCCTTACTCCCGGGCTCAGTTCGTGATAGAGGTGGATGCCTCTGATGTGGGGGTTGGTGCAGTGATCCCCCAAAGGTCCAGCAGTGAGGACTAGCTTCATCTCTGCACCTTTCTCTCCCGCAAGCTCACCCCTGCCAAACAAACTTACGATGTGGGGTACTGAGAACTTCTGTCCATCAAGGTGGCTCTGGTGGAGTGGTGTAACTGGCTGGAGGTGACAAACATCACCTTCCTGGTCTGGACCAACTAGAAGAACATAGAATACATCAAGGCCGCCAAACGGCTTAACTCCTGGCAGGCAAGGTGAGCCTTGTTCTTCACTTGATTTAATTTCTTTCTCTCCTATCGCCCTGGATGTAAGAACCTTAAGCTTGATACCTTATTATGTATCTTTGATCGGGTGCCCCGAACTGCCTCTTTGTCCATGCCTCTCTCCTTTCCAAGGTCATCCATTGGACTCATTCCTCTTCTTTTTCCTGCCATCCTGGTCGCAAGAGGAGATTATTCATTGTGTACCAACGGTTTTGGTGGCCTGCCATGGAGAAAGAGGTCGGAGAGTATGTCATTGCGTGTTCAGTTTGAGTCCGCAACAAGTCTTCCAGATGCCCTCCAGCAGGTCTCTTGTGCCCTCTCCCTGCGCCACCCCTTGCTGGATATCTCCCTGGACTTTGTCACTGGCCTTCCCTCCTCTGAAGGTAACACCACCATCTTCAACGTTTCTCTAAACTTGTCCACTTCCTTCCCCTGCCCAAGTTGCCCTCACCCAAGGAGATGGCAGAGGCCATACTCCAACACGTTTTTTGCCTCCGTGGCTTCCCATGAGACATCGTCTCTGACCATGGCCCTCAGTTTATCTCACAGCTCTGGAAGGCTTTCTGCTAGCTGCTGGGAGCCACAGTCAGCCTTTCATCTGGACACCATTCCCAGACAAATGGCCCAACCAGGAGCTGGGGACCGGCCTACGCTGCCCAGTTTCTCAAAATCCCTCCTCCTGGTCCAAACACTTCACCTGGTTCCAGTACACCCACAACACCCTTCCCTGCTCCTCCTCCAGTTTGTCACCATTTCCATGCACCTTTGGCTCGACGCACTCTGATGAACAACGCTGAATAGTATAAGAGGGCAGGACTGACTACTCATGCACCGAACCCAGATTAAAGTGTATTGAGCTTATCCCTGTATCTGAGAGTCATGCTTTCGGGTCCTTTCCCCATACCTGTTCATCACATTGTGTTTGCGGCAGCCTGCCACCAATTGGTCAGAGATCAAGTGGTGCAGATCTACACAGTGAAAATAGACAACTACAAAGCTCTTTTTATCTTTCAGTATTTTTTCCAGTGTCTTGTTGTGTATCAACGAGGAGCTGTGTATGACTAGGCAATAGTGTTTATTTAATTGATTACACTATTAATGATTAACATTAATACTGGAATAATGCCCAACACTGAAATTGCCACCTGCTTGTAATGCAATTTATCCTTTAAATGTATTCTACGCTAGTACTTAGTCCTTTTTCAGTATCTCCTCCCGCCTCTTACTTGTGGTGTGGCCTCTGTGATTGTTCCTCTTTTCTGCCCCCTGGGTTACTAGGTCATTGGGTAGGTAGACACCCCTGACCCGCTTCTTTCTTTACTTTCCCCAGGTATATGAACCTCCTCTATTCTCTGCCTCCCAAATCCTCTTGCACTGTCTTCGTCATCAGGGAATGGGAGCTGAGATGGATGGTGAGGCAAAGCATAGCCCCCCAGATAGGCTGATTTATAGTGCCTCCTTTCCATCTAGGCAGAACAGAGTCCCCAAGGGGGCCTTGCGTGGAGAACACAAGGGACGTATGCTGTCTCAGACCTGATGGCCCCAAGCTCCCAGTCCACCTTGATGCCAAGTACCAAACGGTCACTCCAGAATGGTCGCCATCCGTCATTTGGGCAGCCAGGGATCTGTGTTAAAGAGCAGCAAAGCAGAGAGGCGGAACAATGAGACTTGCTTCTTTCTTTGCTTCTTCCCATAGACATTGATCTGAACAGCAATAATTTATTATATCATCTCTGCTATGGTTGTCTAGGGGGATGGTGGGGGACACCTCCTTGCTATTGTTTAATGGCTGGTGCCCTCACTATAAATACAACACCATCCCAGCCAACTCAGAGCAGTGTTTTTTTTCTGTGCTGTATTGACAGCATGTGTATACTTTCTAATGTATTTAAACAAACCTCTGTGTCTGTACACTGAAACAACTAGCTTCTCGGTGACAGACTTACAAAGATTATATGGAGAATTTTAATGATAAAATTCTGTAAAATAGGAGTGAAGTATACCTATTTAGAGTAAGATACATCCAATGAGTAATAATTTAACCAAGAACCAATATAGAATGATTTGAAATCACTCAGAGCAACAGTCACAACATTGTTTACATCACAACTTATTGCATGTATGTGGCGCTGTATAATCAACATCGTCAACTTGCATCATCATCTTTCACTTGCCACATAGCAGCCAGGGAGTGAGCTGAAAACATTACTTTATTTTGGGTCTGTTGTTACATTTTCTTTACCCCAAAACTTTGCAACTACTGCACATAACCAAAAAAATGCAATTTCAATACATTTCAATTGATTGATTGATTAATATTTAAAACTGTATATTGATATCAGTTTTTTTCTGCAATGATATTTTGATGTGAGTAGACATTGGTGAAAGTAGAAAATTAGTCATGTGCTTCATTGTTAAATGTATTTATTGGCATTAATTTCTGAAAACTGTTTATACAGTTTATACAAAGAGGGTGAATATTGGGGAGATAGAAAATACAAGGTGATGAATGTTTCATACAGTAATGTTGGAGCTACACAAACTGACAGCATTAGACTGAGAAGATATTTACCTTAAAAGTCAGTGATTTTTCTATCTCTATTGTAACCACTCAAACAATTACTTTACTACTTTTGTTCAACAGACCCATTACACTATTACCCTTGCCTTCATCTGAGCTACAAAGAGTAAAAAAAGTACTCAAGTATCCCATTGATAATGATAACATATCATTATAATGATCAAGAATTTAAAGCAAATAAAAACAAATGACGTCAATGGAAGCTTTAATTATTATCATTATTATTTTTAAGTCAATATACTGATTTTATATGGGATTAGTTTCAAGTGTAAACCATGTCTTTCTTAAATTATCTGATGGAAACCGCCATACCTGCTGTGGCTGACTGAGAGTGGGTATTGTGGGCTAGAAAATGAACATAAGCTGAAGAAACCTGAAAAGCTTTTTAAAGCTGAGGAGAAATAAGAGTTGAAGATAAATCATCTTCCTCTTTCACATCATGGATTGCATTTTGATTCTTAATATTGAAAATATTGCTTAATGTAACGTTAATTTCATGAATGAAACATTTACATACATGGTTAGCATTGTTGCTTCACAAAAAGAAGGTCATGGGTTCGGTTCCCGGCCTGGGGCCTTTCTGTGCGGAGTTTGCATGTTCTCCCCGTGCCTACGTGGGTTTCCTCCGGGTACTCTGGTTTCCTCCCACTGTCCAAAGACATCATGTTTAGGTTAACTGGTGACTCTAAATTGTCCGTAGGTCTGAGTGTGAGTGGTTGTTTGTCTCTGTCTGCCTCTGTGTGTTGGCCCTGCAATAGACTGGCAACCTGATCAGGATCTACCCCGCCCTCCCCCAATGTGAGCTGGCTCCAGCCCCCCTGACCCAGAAACAGATAAGCAGTAGAAGATGAATGATTGGATGAACATTTACACCACCAATTAGTAGCAATGGGAAACATCTTAGTGCATCCTGAGCACAGTGCTACAGTTCTGTTAGGTGAAAGTGTCATGACGAGGATGTGGGGGTGAGGTTACGAGCCAAGGTCTCTGGCTGGAAGCACTGCCAGAAGCTCACTGCCTCAGGCCTCACCAAAATGTAAATGAAAACCGAAATGAAATGTAAAATAGGCTTTTGGATTGTATGATCCAGTATGATTTTAAGTGTTCAGGAATATTTGTCTGACTGATTAGGACACACACACACGCGTGAAAAAACAAAAACAACAAAAAAAAAAACAAAAATCAGATGGATCCTCCAAGGAGCAATTGACAACGTTTCGTCTACACAGAAGAGAGATTTCTGTCTTTATTAGTGCTTTCTGATTTCCATTGTTTTCCCTGAATCTCAGCAGGCCATTAGTGAGTACACAGACAAAATGTGACAATAGGCAAAAGACTATCAGTGAAGGATCAGTGGTGCTGTTCTGTGTTATCAGTGTTCTTTTTTAAAGTGTTATTTCAATTAAAACACAGATAAACTGCTGATTAATTCAGCCCACTTCCCAATTACAGATCAAACAGGCCTCCTGGGGGCTGCAAAGCCCCAAAATGGCAGCTGCACTGCACACATTCAGGCATATTTCATACAGCTATGAAATATTGAGCTCGTGTGTGGGACTGCAGTACCGCTGGGTGTCTGTGTTGTTGGAGCTGTATGGAAATCTGGCTGTGACACCCCTGTCTGCAGCAGGAGACTGATATCTGGGACATACTATGGGGACAATGATGCAATCTGAAGCTAAGATGCTTCAGACAAGTTGTGTCTCACATGGTGCTCGCTGCAGCAGAGCAACACTAGTGCAACTTTGATGGTAAATGAATCTGGTTGTAAGCATTATGATGAGATACTGATGCATGTAGAACTTCAGGTAATTGAGCACATAAAGCAGAATTGTTTTCCCTACATAAATTCTAAAAAAAGAACTGACTTAAAAGCCATATCCTGTTCTTTATGGATCCTTTATCTAGATCCTTCTTTATCGAAGGTTACATAACAAACAGATGGGGCATCTTAAATATTCTACCATTCACAAAAGGTCTTTTCTGCCAGAGCTTTTGTATTTAAAACTCTTCATCCTACAAATGCAGTTGGCCTTTCCCAGTCCAGCATCCAGACTCTGAGAACCCTTGATGTGTTGATTTTTGTGATGCGGCAGAATTAATACATTTTCAAGGTAGTAGTATTAAGTACATACATAGATCAGTCCACAACATTTGTAAACTGTTACATAAAAGCTGAAATGTGCTTCAAAAGTTACATTACAACACAGCTACAGAGGGTTGCAGTGTTCTTTGTGGCTTATGTGTTACACAGCGTTGCTATTCAACATAAATAAGGTTCAGCAGGGAAGTGCTCTTTCTTATTTCCTAGTAAATCCTGCTCCTGTTTCCTAATGAGCCCTAGATTTAATCACACTTTTCATAATATAGCATAAAAGATTTTTAATACCAATTTGTACTATTACTTCTTTGTGGAGGTGTGTGCACGGATTCACTCAGCCCTTCCTTTTCCATCAGAACACACAGAGCTGCTGCTGGCCTGTGTCTGGACTGTGGGCTCACTGGTCAGGCAGTGTGTGATAAACTCACTGCAAATTAAATTTCATTCCATGTGAAATTCTGCCCCATTTTAACAGCAATAAGCCAGGTTGCAAGTGCATCTACATTTTAAAGGGAGTGAAAGCATTCTGGTTGATTTATTGCATTTTAAGCCCAATTACTTTTCTTTCTGCTGTTAAAATAGTAAGGTTGACATGGACATTTCCAAAATGCACAGTAATAGAATTACTTTTTATGGAAAAATAACAAGAGAGTGGCATGGAAGCAAATTCTTTGTTAAAGCACGACAAAGAAACTGAAACAGGAAAAATATCCTATTTTTATTATTATTTGCCAACAAATCTCATGGGAAGGTCAAGTCCATCAATGAGCTAACTAATATTTTTATCCACAGAAAAATATGCTATTCCTGTTCATCTGAACATTCATTTTCATAAACAAACAACCTGAAGTTATTTTGACTTGCATATCATCCTGCAACCCCCAACAGTCTCAGCTGTGGCTGAGTCGCAGGTTGTCCACTAATTGGAAGGTTGCTGGTTCCTGGTTCCACAAGTCTGCATATTGAAGTGTCTTTCAGCAAGAAACCCAACCCACTGTACACTGAATGTGTGTGAATGGGTGAATGTGCTACTGCTGGGCTCATTCAGCCCATGACATCCATCATATTCAATTAAATTTTAGGTTTCTAGAAATTAAAGGCGCACATATGCTACTCTAGGATTATTTCTCTTGGAATGCTGTGTATTTATTTCCTAAAATGAAATTCAACCCAACTGTTTTGGGTTACAAACAAAAGACAACTGGAAAGATAAAACTAAAACAATAAAACCTGGTGGATACTACCATCAGTGAGTTATAAGAATATCAGTTTAGTAATATGGGTAAAACTGGAAACTCTTGTGGCTTTACGGCCACAATATTGCATACAGTGTGAGGGAAAAAGCAGCTTGAGTGTGTCCAGAGGGAGTTATGCTGTAGGTCTATCTGTTAACTGAATGAATGTCATAGGGTCTTAATATCATACACTCTAAAATTATACAAGTGCAATGTTCAGTCTAGTTGGTACTAGAACTATTAAGCATCCCCTGTGAAGAAAATCAACTGTTAAGCCTTGTTAATGTCCATACTATGTTTTTCTCTATTTTATTTTTTAGATTAATTTGCTGAACCACTGCCAATCTCATAAAAACACATTCAGAGGGTCAAGGATTCATCTGTAACAAACCTGCGAAACCAATCCTTTTAATTCATGGAGATGGGGGTGTGGCTAAATAAAGTTTAAGTTAAGTTAGGATAAAAGCAGCAGTAGCACAATCACTGCATTTCACCCACTGCCAGTTATATGGTAACAAACAACATATAAAGGTAAAATTAGTTTGAAATAAAAGACGCCATCCGGCTATTTCAGCAAAATTTTTGAGCTCCTACACCTTTGAATCAACATTAAACAAAATATGAAAAAAAAACAAAACTCTCTATCCTGAAATATTAGCTTCCAAATAAATCGGTAAACAGAGACACATATACAGTAACCTCACAGAGTATTTATGTCTTTAGATGCTGCACGCAATCACCTAGTTTTTCTCTTTTGCTGGGTTGCTGGGGCTTAAACTTCCACTAGTGTCAGACTATCCTGATGAAAGCTTCTTACACAGCAAGATTCATGGTGAACACTCCCAGCTCTTCTTCCTCATAGTGTCCATAACTCATTTGAGTGTAAGAGCAAACAAACTGCTGTAACAGCTCTCTGGACAGAAGTTTGCCTGGTCCAGTTATATGATGCTGCTCCTCTCTCACTGTGCCGCCTACCAAACGAGCCCGCAGCACTTTGTAACCACCACTTTATGTCCCAAAAGACACCGGACCAATAGTTGCAGAAATCCAATGTGACCATAACACATAAATCATCTTTTAAGCACTGTGAAGAGCAGGTGCGAGCATAAACAGTGTCGACGCTGCTTTCTCAATGATGTAAATAATTTATCAAACCTACACACACAGCACTGTTTATTCCATCCCAGTCAGTGTGTAATCCTCAGACACCATTTTAGTGGAGCTCCTGTCAAGACATGCACAAACACACACACACACACACACACACACACACACAGTCAGTGTTTTAGAGGCGGCCCTGTCTGTCGTCGTAATGAATCCCACTGTGATCACTCTGGCAGTTGTGGTCATCATTCTCTGACCAACACACACACACACACACACAGATGCATGCATGTGCGTTCTCCCCCTGCACAAATACATGCGCACACACACACACAGAGGTCCTGCTGGCTGTCTGCTCATTCATCATGCGACCCCTCATGGAGCTGCTTGTGGGAGTCTGGGGATACGATGGAGATGGAGGGACTGAGGAGGAGGAAGAGGCGGTGGTGGAGGTGGGGAGCGGTTAAGGTGATGGCGGGTGGGGTAAGGGAAAGAGAGGGATGTGAGCATTCAGACAGAGAGGGATGTGTCTGTACAGGCGAGGGACCCTGTCATAGAAGAGGAGGAAGCTCATAGCTTAGTGCCTAGGGACTGGCTTGTAGGTAGAACAGGGAGAAGAGGGGGGCCCAGGGGAATAAACACCCAGAAAAACCCCCTTTTCAGTTTGCTGGGCTCCTGCAGAAAAAAAAACTTGGTTTATCGGGACTTGATTTTGCCAATGCAGAGTCCTACAAAGAAATATCCCTTTTGTATTTCCCTACAGTTATGTTGACAAGTGCTTCCTCTCACTCCACCCGCCAGCAGTGAGACGTTAGCTTCCCCAGGAGCGTTAAGTGCATATCTAAATAGTTGATGAGCACTAAGCTGTTGGGGAAAAGTGTCGCCGGCGGCGCCTCATTGAATGGCGCCTCAGAGACGCCCAGTGGGACTGCTTTAAACAACCTGGCATCCCGCTGCTCAGCAACCCGGGAGAGGAGACGGTTTTTGAGCCCAGCAGGTTCGTCACCCCCCCAATCTTTTAAGGTAATTATCAGAGGAGAGACCTGTGTTTCATTTCACTCAAAGTATGAAGTTGAAGGAGACAGTCTGAGAAGAGACTCAAAGAGGGAATTCCCCTCCTCTTTTTCTCATCATCTTAGTGTGTTAGTTTCACTACACTACACTCATGTCTCCCATCACCCTGCTTGGACAGCTACAGTTAGTGATTTTCAACATCTCCCAGGATGCCCACTGGCAACATCCTTGATTGATCGTTACAACATTTTTCACAAACTGCATTGGACACGTAAAACAACCTTCATTTATGCTTTTCTGACAAGAAATCTTTTATAAGGTTTTTCTTTGAGAAATGGAACAAACTCAACACTGATTTAGCACCGCAAAACTTCTGAAGAATTAAAGCTCCAAAACATAATATCTGATATCAGTCCAGCCTAAATATCAGGATATTGGATATTACTGTGATATTATGAAATCATTAAATGCATTTCATTAAAAACAAAAGTTTGAATTAAAATAACTTTCAGTACTTTATAATATGATATTAACATTAACACTTTATCATAATATAAACATTTTCTGGTATATGTGACACCACATCCAAACAGAAACACATGTTATTCATCACAAAGTTCAACATGTTTGAAAATGTGAAATATGGGTAGAAACATTCTGAGGATGTGCTGCTGTAGACCAGATTGCCCATATTCAAGGACATTTATTGTCAATCTCCTTAAGTGCATGGTACACGAAGAACTAAATTGGTTCCTCAGGTCCCAGTAGAAGGTGAGATAAAAAGACTATAAATGATATACGTTAAGAATAAAAATCTAATAAATATAAACAGATAGCGACATCTAAACACAGAGTAGCATCAAAAACAGGCCAGTGGCAGGGTTAAAGACCAAATGAGAGCACATTTGGGCATAGAGTTCAGGAATCTCAGCTTCTGGAAGGAAGCTGTTTTTCAGCCTGGATGTTCTGGCCTTGATGTAATGCAGCCTTGTGCCAGAAGGAAGGGGGGCCAATAGTCTATGTGCAGTGTATGTGATCACTGTGCAGAAAAAAAGCCCTTTACTTTGATTGACTTCTTCAGTCTGCTGTTTGATTTAATTTTCAAACTCTATCAATGTTATATTTTTTCTTGTAGTAAATGATATTGCACAAACTGAAACAAAAACACCCAACCAACTGCTTTTAATATAGAAGCACAAGGATTGTTTCAAGAAGGACTTTAAGAAGAAGAGATAAAACCAAATGTGATGTTCAAGTCAAATTAAAAAAAAGTTAAAGTAACTACAAGTAGCAACTAAAAATGTATCATTAACATAGATTAGTCTAATCAAAATCAGACTTTAAAAAGGCCTAAGGATATAGTTTTTTAGTATAATATGAGGAAGAAAAAGCAAGTAAATAATATATATATATATATATATATATATATATATACATATATATATATAAATAATGTTACAGTAAATAATATGAAGCTAGGTGTTGTGTGCCATTTTAACTCAAAATCTAAATATACAGACAAACACAGTGAACAAATGGACAAACATTTCTTGAAAGGAGTCAGCAAGTTTTTAAAATGTATTTAATTATTAATTTTGTATTTAACTGACTCCTGGGGAAACACTCAAGCCTCAGGTGTGGGGATTGCCCAGAGCACATTAACACATCTACAGGGGTCTACTTACAAGTTACTGGAGTCATGAATTAGTAACATAACTTTGATAAAACAGTATTCTCTGTGATGAATTACATATCATAAGCAGTTATCAAGTAACAGCTGCTCTTCTGTTTGCTATCCAGTATCTTTCCTGCTTTTGTGCTGATGGTTATATGAAGCATCCTTGGCCACTGTAGTGTTGTGATGTTCCAAGTTTACATTCTCCAGCTGCCATTACTGCTGCGTGTGTGTGAGTGTGTGGCTATAACTGCATGTGTGTACAAGAGTGTGGTTCATGCTCCTCCGGAGAGCTGGGAGTTGATGCCCACACTGTGGCAGTACAGAGATGGAGGAGCTGGCTTGTCCAGAGTTGATGTCTCTTGAAGGCGTTTTGTTGTTGCTCACCCCTGCACCCGAGGGACCATTAAGCTGAAAATAATTGGGTCTGAATCTCCTCCCTTCATCGATCCTTTAGAGTCAGTGAACTCTTCGAGACACAAGCGCTGGCGTATTCAGAGCTGGATAAAGAAATGTACACATACTCTGTCTCACGTGCACACGCGCGCACACACACACACACACACACACACACACACACAAGCAGAGGAGGAAGAGTGTGAGAGTAAAAAAGGGAAAGAAAATGGAAAGAGGCAGGCACAAGAGGGTTTAAAGACCACCAGCCAGCATCTCAATATGAAGAAGCACATGGTCCTAGGAAAGCAGTCACCAAGTCTTAGTTGAGGTTAAATCAAGTGAATTTCTTCATCTCTTTTTCATCTTTTTTTCCTTTTTTGGAACAGTGTAGTGACAGTGGCCCTATCATTTCTGGATACCCATTTATCTCTGATGACACTCACACCAGCCCCACATATCCTTGATCACTGATGGTGCACAGGTCAGCGACCAACAGAGGGAGCCCATGCTTTTCCACAGACATGGAGTGGGAATGAGACACATGTCTCACACCCATCTCAGTCAGTTGCTGCAACTAACATTAGTTGGTTCATTGCATCTTAATTCCTGTGCAGTTTAATTTTAAAAACATTTGTACCTTAGAACATAATAATATAAAAACTTGCAAAGCTGCATTAATTGATTTTTGACCACTTTGAGACAGAACAACCTCGCAGAAATGACACAGTGACATCATCAATTTGCTAGCAAATAGTTGCCTTTACTCATGTGCCACCTCTGGTTTAGTTTTATCTAACACCTGGAAAACAAATTCAATTGGCTCTTTAATTGCTATATGTTGTAGTTGCTTCATTAGCTTGTCTCTAAACTTTATCTGTCTGCTTTTTGGTGCTGGACAGATGACCAACAGTGGATTTATCAGAGCTACTGCAGGGCTGGGGATGATGAGAGGCTGCATTATCTAAACAATGAGCTAGAAGAGACTAAAATACTGGTGCTAAGGAGGAACTGCAGGCTATTCCATTAATTGTTAATATAAAAATAATAATGAATGCAGATTAATAGGAGGGAAATATCTTTCTTGTCACTTTAGCCTGGCATTGCTGTGATATTTAGTAACTTCCGTGATTTGAGCTGGAACACTGGAAAGTAGTATTTTTTTGGCCTCTGGGTGGCAGTGTAACCAGCTATAAACACACATCATTCATTTATTATTACCATTTAAAGTTTTTATAGCAAACATATTAACAAACAATTGCATATTTATAAAAATCAAGGTCTGTAGCCCTGATAACCAAATACAGTTCACTAGCTCATGTCTAATTGGTGTGTAATAACCTTGACCATGGATGAATCACAAGACCTACAGTAAAAGATGGCACCCAGGCATTTGAATGAAAAATGCTCACCTGGCACATAAACCCAGTGGAGATGGGCATTTACACTATGATGAAGTCAGTTAAAAAAAAAAAAAAAATCACTTTCCAGGTTCTGAGAAAAGCAATACTATTTAGAAGTTTGACTCCTGTTGACATTTTTAGAGAAATGTCTTTTTAATGGTGGTGATGTTTCCCTAGAATGCCATGGATGGACAGAGGAAAAAATGTCATGTCCAGCTGCCTTGATAGAGCCATCAGCCCAATCACTTATCTCTTGCTAGTCTTGGCTCCACGCGCTTTGTCCTTTTTGGATTAGCTGCAAGTTTTGGGCAGAGTGAGAGAAATATCTGGCTCTTTGGCTGTTAGTTGTTCCCCAGCTAATTTCTTACTTCCTCTGTGCAGCAGCGTACAGTAGGTTTATTCTATATGAGGTTCTTCTGATTCAAACCTGTTTGATGAGAATAGAAAACGGACTGAAATTTGGGTTAGGCAAAGATTGGTTCAGAGTTAAGGCAATGCAGGCTGAGGTCTGCAGGAATGCTTCTCAATATAAATGACTCATCTCATATTTTAGATAGCCATTTCACTAACAAACTGCTCTTAGAATTATGTACATATGACTTTTATAAAATCTACTGATTTGAACAAGGGCTTTGTTATTGTTATTGTTACTAATTAATGTTGCAATAAAATTCTGCCTTCATTTCTGCTTCATTTGCTGCATTTCTGTGCAATTCTTAGAACAAAGTACCAAACAAGAGGTGAGATTAGCAGCCATGGCATGCATTCATCTTCAATTACCTCCTTCAATCTTCATATAGTCAGGTTGGGATTTAATTAAATCTATACCCATCTGTCTTCTTTATTTATGTAGTTGCTGGAGGAGCAGGAGGAATCAGGCACTCCTGTCATCAATACAGGCGGAGGAAGGCCACTCTTGGTGAAGAATTGATGGCCGCTGAGGACACAACAGGGGGTGTTCGTCTTCAGCATCACTCATTCCTTTCTGGCCTTTACAATGCAGGGTAGTTCATCACCATGAATATGGAATATATTTACATACCCTGTTGATCCATAACGTGACACCGAGGCAATTAGATCTCTTCATATTCATATTTCAGAGCTGACATGAATAATAATCCCATGTCCTGACCATTGGAAATAGGTCAGGGATAATTGAATTTGTTTATTGTATTTTCTCCCATTAAGAATAATCAGATAAGTACTGGGGTACAGCCCTGTGACAGAGTCCTCCACCACTGATGAACCATCACATTAATTGAAACTAATGGGCAAAGTGGAGCGAGTGCAATGGCAGGAGAGAGAACGAAGGAGGGAGGCAGCATGGATGAGTGCATCGCACGGCAAAGAAAGGACTGCGCTTGTCCTTCTTGTTCTTCCAGGCTAGGATTGGAGTGCTGTGTATGAATCAGACCAAGCTGGAAAAGCAAAAATATAAACTCCTTGCATAAAATATTTACTAAGGCGCTTTTTGAGCTCCTTTCAGAGCTCCACAGCTGTGGGAGTGATTTGTTCAGTTGTCAACAGAGCAATAATCTCCAGCATAATGTGACCACCATCAACAGTAAACTTTAAAACATGATTATATTCATATAATAATACAAATATTAACAGTATTTCATTTATTTAAAAAATATGCATAGTTAGTACAGTATAAAACAGATTACTGTTCAGCTTCTTTTGAAATCCAGTTATGGTTTCTGCAGATGTGATCCGCTGGGAGCTGGTTTCATCAGAGAGAAGCAAAGTAGGAAGATATTGCCGCCCTATTTGAAACACTGACTGAAATGCTTGATGAATATATACCTAATGGATCTCTGGGTCCTCCAGGAGCTGGTCAAAATATATTTCATGTCCAAACTATTCATTGACTTGTGAACAATAAGGCAAAATTTTCATTTAATTTTTTATCTGTATAAATAAAGCAGTAAGATTAAGTTTATTTAAGTTTTGGCTCGACACAAGATCCCTCCTATCAAAATGTTTTGAGGTAGCCTTGATTCACATTGGTCACTAAAGCTAATTCAAGATTTTGTTTGACATCTTTTAATCCTTTAAACCTCAAGTAGGTGCCAAAATACAACTATTCCTCTTGTATTTAACTCATCGAAGGAAATTATGGTGCATGAAATCACACTTTTCGAAGGGTCACGAAATCTGTTAGTTTGTCTAAGTATCCCATGACTCACATCTTTTAAATGTTAAGCAATGCATCAGGGCATTTGGAAGTAGAAGTAAAGTAAATACAGCACCTTAGCCTACGATGCTACAGATTCAGTTGATGGTTTATAAAGTGCTCAACCTAAAACTGATGTAGTGTAATCCTTGTTCTTAAATGTTCCAGTAGGCCACATGATCTTATTCTAAATGGTTGAAAACTTATTTCACCTTAAAGCAATAAGCATGCATTGGTTTGGTCAACCTTTCTCTTTTTCTCTCTCGCGCTCACGTACACACACACACACACACATAGGCTACACACAAAGAAATTGACAATGAGCTTGTCTGTCTAATAGGTTAAAAACAAAATAATAAGAATAACACATCCATATTATCCAGGTAAAGAAGAGCCATTCACAGGTGCTCACTGGAGACACATCTTAAGCGGGTAAGAACTGATGAACTATTGAGAGCTGATGCATGTTAACACACTGGTTAACAGAGACATGGTACCAAACAAGTGATAGTGCCGACAATGCAGTACCTACCTTCGTCACTATAGTTACAACAATAACAGGCCTGGTTAAGTTCAAGAAAACATGGCCATTAGAGTGAAAATAAGAAACTCCTCAACATTAGATGAACCCCTTTGTCACAGTTATCATAACAACACCAGGGTCAGCTTTGTGCAAAAGTTGTGGATAATAGAAACAACATAAGCTGTTATTTAACACAGGACTTCTTTGTCATATACTTGTATTTTGTTGACCCATAGAACTTTTTATTAAATTTAAAAATGATTAAACAAGCAGAAGCACAGTTAGTACTATTATGTGTTTCTTTTCCCATGCACAGACCAATAAAGGTTTTCATTGTACTATAGCAGACCCAAATCTTAACAGTACTGAATAGCAAGAAGTCTCAGGGTGAGCTGCAACCTGAAATACCAACAGTGTATATAATTTGTTAATACGTCTGACCATTTCCTTTGTTCCATTGTTTTTCACTCACTCACTCATTTTCTACTGCTTATCTGTTTCCGGGTCACGGGAGGTGCTGGAGCCAATCCCAGCTCAATTTAGGCGAGGGCGGGGTACACCCTGGACAGGTCGCCAGTCCATCACAGGGCCAACACACAGAGACAGACAGGGAAAAACAACCACTCACACTCACACTCAGACCTATGGAAAATTTAGAGCCACCAATTAACCCGAACATGCATGTCTTTGGACGGTGGGAGGAAACCTACACAAGCACGGGGAGAACATGCAAACTCCACACAGAAAGGCCCCAGGCCAGGAACTGAACCCACGACCTTTTGTTTCTCATAATTTTCATAATAACCAAGATCAGTCCTCAAATTGTGGTCACAGAGCTGGCTGAACGAAAAATTTACAGGATTAGTTTCCCCTTTAACAAGTATGTTGACCTGGATTAGCAAAAACACGTTTCAAGAGCAAACTGTTAATATGACCTTTAAGGGCACTGACTATCACAGGAAGCGCAAATGTGACTGTGCACATGTAATTGATTTAATGCATCGCTGACACACTTGATTGATGGTTGGATATGCTGAGCCTAGAGAGCAGTTGAGAGCAGGCAGCAGCAGCATGTAAAGATGACAAAAAGCTGTACTCAGGCCTCCCGAGTCTGCACAGGAAATTGCTGAAATCTCGTTAGATCTCGTCCTCATTCAATTAAATATCATCAAACCAATTATTGTCTGCTATCGACGAGTAGACTGTGAGATTCTGTTGCATCTGTGTTTAGGGGTTAACTTCATTATTTCTCAATTCAGTAGCCATTTTTAACAGTTAACATCTCAATGGGTGAGACTTCAATTGTGCTAAATGACTCAGATTAATGGCATCACATCAGATGTCATTATAGGCACCCTTATTATTGATGGTGATGGAATCTCTGTAGACCTGGGACATCGCCAACAAGCTTCTTTTTTGAGCAGAGGTCAGAGACCTTGCTATCTTTATCAGGACATCAATTGATACAGCATGATCAATCATGATCAATTTAAACAGAGTATTCTGTATTCTGGTGCCTTTAAGCATGCGATGACACTTTACTGAGGATACTATGAGAAAAATGATGCGTACATCTTGTAATGACATCCATAGGAAGTGTTTATATTCATATTTCATGATATTAAAAAGCTGAAAGTACAGAAATTGGTTTGATGACTAATTTAGAGCCATCGCTCATTATAACTGAGTTTAAATGAATGCTTACAGTGATGACTTACTGTCCTCTTCTTTAACTGTCAACCTAAAGACAGACCAGTGCTTATTGACTATCACGTGAAAACTTAGCATTAGCAGCATTAGTGTTTTTTAACACTGGAAGTGCCGGAACTTCATAATTAGTTCTCTGAATTGCCGGGAGCGGACATTATGATTTTCAGGAAGTTAAAAACATCCTGAACTTTTTCAAGTTCGAATTTGAGTTTGATGTGTAACCTGGTGCCTGTGTAACCGCAACTGTTGGTAGCAGTGAAAACGTGGACTGGAAGTTCAGTGATTGGAGTCCTCTCCATCCATCCATCTTCTACCGCTTTTCTGCTTCCAGGTGACAGGGGGTGCTAGAGCCAATTCCAGCTAGCCCTGGGCGAGGGCGGGGTACACCCTGGACAGGTTGCCAGTCCATCGCCAACACGCAAAGACAAACAGAGACAAACAACCACTCACACTCACATTCAGACCTATGGACAATTTAGAGTCACCTGTTAACCCAATCATGCATGACTTTGGATGGTGGGAGGAAACCAGAGTACCCAGAGGAAACCCAATACAGAAAGGCCCCAGGCCTGGGAACCGAACCCACAACCTTTTTATTGTGGGACAACAGCGCTAACCACTATACTGCCGTGCTGCCCGGAGTCTTCTCTCAATAAACAATAAACGGATTTGATAGTAAAGCACTGTGAAAGCACTTAGCAGAAAGACTAATGTACTGATTATTGACAGGATAAAAGTTAGGGAGTATAGTATATATACAGTATATGCCCCTGCTATAACTACAGAGCAAAATGCACCACCTACAGAAAGTTTGTAGGAAAAACTTGACAGAAAATGAGTTTCACTGTGAACTGACAAGTGCAGCACCAAACCTGTAAAGCAACAACACTTTAGAACCAAAGATGGAATCAACAGGAAAAAAACAAAAACAAAAAAAAACCCAAATGTGTCTGATAAAGCTTGGGAGCTGTACTCCCAGTCTACACCAATGTAATTATCTGCCAAAGCCAGGCAGAGGAGCGCTGCCGCCATAACAAGGCTTGACGGTGATCTCAGGAAGCAGCAGCACACACAACAATCAATAGGCTAGCCTCGGAGGAAGAGCATGGAAGGAGCCAGACTTCACAACCAATCTTCTCTGAATGCATGTGAGTGCCTTGCTTCCAGCCTCACTCTAACATGGCTTTATCTAAGTGAGAGACATGCTAAGGAGGAAGAGTATGGTGACAAGTCATTTGAAGAAAGGTAAACCACTGACAGAGAGAGGCCTCTATGAAGCTGAGCCACGAAAAGAGCTGAAGCTCCACTCCTCTACTCACAGCAGGCTCTGCTACTCTTCCTGGTGGCTCTGTCACTTCCCCTCAGGATTTGTTTGTGAGTGTTAGTGTGTGTGATCCTTGTGAGTAGAAGCTTCAGACTTTTAGATGGAGGACATGTGCTGATCTTTCATTTTTCAAAGATTCAAGGGCTTTTTCAGGAGCAGGATATCCCACTAAGCAGGGTACTGTATGTGTGGGTTAGGGAACTGATGAGAGCAAGTGGTGATACAGTAACAGGGCTAATAAAAACATGGTGTCATCAAAGTAGTGAATGAGTCACAATCCATCATTATCAACTGCCTTCACAGAAACGCTAATCTCTATGGCTGGTTTGGAGAGGATTTTCAAATATTTCTTTTTACGTGGGAGACTACAGAAGAAGAAAACTCCATATTTAATAGATTTTTAATACTAAAATTGTTAGAATGTCCCACAGAAGTTTCAGTTCTAGAAACTAAGGATCTGGTAGCATCTCAGGATTTCTCTGTGTTTGTATTTTAGTTTATCAGCAGGATTTTGTAAAACGTACACAAACTATTTGCACCAACCTTTTTTGAGGGATGGGGCCTTGACCAATGACAAATTTATTATGCTTTATTGTCACCTCAGGGGCAATAAAGTATATTATATTATCAGTACCATTACAATTTGGTGCTGATAAAATGGGTGGAGACTTTTTTTTTCTTCACTATTCTAAAATTTGCAAAAAACATATTTTGGAAATTGGGTCAATTTCTGATGATGTAACGTTTGGATCTTGATGTAAAATGTTAATGATGTCGTCTGTGATAGACTTTTCCATATTTCATGATATAAATGTAAAGAACAGGCAGATATTGTTAATTTCATCGTTAGATGATCGAGAGATTTGGCATCTTGTGTGTTCTTTTGCATGACACAAGCATTAAGTTCCCACAGAGCAAAGACCTTTTGAGAATCCTTTCAACATTATACCAGCGATATTACACAGAACTGGCATCTTTCATTATTGTCTTTGAGTGTAGGCTGAAATTGGAATGTGATAGACATGGAAAAATATAAATATATCTTTAACCATTAAGACAGCAACATTTTAAGGCATCTCCTGTCAAAAAAAAAAAAAAAAAAAAAGGACAAATTTGAAATGAAGAGAAATTCATCATTCAGGTATCCCTCAATCTCTATGCAAGGACAGAGCTGACAGCAACAGCCAGACATACCTTCATGGGGTGTGCTCCATTCTTGTTTACGACTCACTGACATCCACTTTAGTGATGATTGGACTCAGCAGCCTAATTCATTGCTAAACCTGGTTTTTCATTACAGAAATTGGAAAAAAAATGAAAAAGAGCGTTAAGATTGTTAGAAGTGGAAACGTCAGAGACCCACCCACATTGGTCCTCAGTAAGACCTGATCTCAGGTGAGGAGTCTGTAGGGACCAGAATCAGAAACTACCAAATGCATCAGAGTGGTCAGCACGGTTAACATCTATTTTGGTATCTTTATTTGTTAGCTTGTAACTGGCAGTAGCTGACACAAGGTTGGTAGTTGTACTAATGCCAACTCTGGGTCTTAGAATTATGAGTTATGAATCACTGTTTGTCTCGATCAAGCTGGAAATACTTAGTCATGATGTTAGTTATTACACTTACAAAAATGTCTTGTATTGTATAAAAAGATTATATGAATGTTAACAAGGCTATTGTGGCAAATCCGGTGGATTGCTTTAGAATGGAAAATGAATATTTATATTATCGTATGTTGATATTACTGCTATTGTTGACATGACATAAATTCATTGACATGGGTTTCTTCAAATTCAAATGGGATTGTTTACATTTAATTTGCATGAATGAATGCATTTGCAGAAAAGAAAAGGAATGCTGCCGGGAGACATTTATTATCAGCATAAAAAGAAATGTTTATAATGAAGGTGATGCTGAAAACTCGTCACTGCCAACACAAACACATATGATTTGCAAAATATTTACTGTCAATATATCTCATTAGCAGCTAAAATATGATTCACAGTTTTACTCAAACATTCAGTAACATCCAGTCACTTGGGTATAGTTTCAAGAAGAATGTTTCTATTTTCATTTCGCTCCTCTTTCCCCTCTCCCCCTCATCTCCCCTCTTCCTCTCACCTCTATTAAGTTTCCACAATCTTTCACCAAACTTTAATCACAGTCATACAGCCGAATGGTTCCATGACTTGGGTCCTATTCTCAGACTACTGTGTTTTTGCCTGTCTGTCCAAACCATGGTATGGAAATATGGAATATAGCCTGGTGTCACCCATAGGTTTCTGAAGGACAGTCTGAAGATCAGAATGAGCTCTTCGCAGTACCCGACTCTGCCTCCCACTGCTGGCTATTGCAGAATTGTTCAAATTGGGAGGCTGTATGTGGAACTGAAAGGTCTGTAGATGTGAGTATACACTCAGCTAGAATGAGGAAGTTAGCAATACAACCCAAAAAAGGTTTTTACACCAGACTGCAAATATGTTTAATTTTGCTTTAAATTTGGACACTTAAACATTGGAGTCTACAGTGACTGAGTCACTGTTGGAGACAGAGTCTAGTCATCATTAGAGGAATTGGGGTTTTGAGACCTTGTAATTCCTCCTGGATTGGTCAAAAATACAGTGAACATAAAGCAGGATGTTAATTGTATTGTACAATAAAACATAAGCAGTAAACATGTTACAGAGATTAAACCTGCAAACACAAGTTGGTTTGGACGTTTTTAACTTCCTGATACAGAAGTCTGGAAAAACAGAAACTGAATAAATTTGTCTGATATTGTGTGAAGAGATATGTACATGTGATATACACCCAACTATTCCTCTGTGCTTGCTGTTGTGTAGCAGAGTGTATGTGCAGTGACCTCTCTGTAGCAGGGTGGTGCAGAGTTCAGTAGGTTGCTGTCACTGCTATGGAGGGGGGGGGGGGGGGGGGGGCGGTGGGTCCCCAGCAGTGTTGTCTCAGTACCCCGTCACCACAGGGTGGCCTCTCCTTAGTAATTACCCCTGTCACTCTGTCACTCTTCTCTGTCCCCACCCAAACAACATCATCACTGTGACAATGGATAGGTTGATGCTACTAATCACCGCTTGCCTTCTGGACAACACGCCTCCCTGCCTCTCCTTCATATCACCTCCCTGCCTTTAAAAGCCTCTGTATTCTGCATCCTCACAGCGGTTCCCCTAGTTTGTATTTGCATAATTTTCACCCATTAATTGTAGCAGAGGAAAACTGTGTGTTGGATGGCTGTGGCTGTTGGAAGTGATTTTAATGGGGGAGACACCAGATAATGGTGGTGCCCTCTCGCCCTGGTTTGTGGACAAGCCTCATTAGGGTGATCAGGGAGTGCCATTCAGGGGGGGACTGCAGCTGGGGTGAGAGGGCACAACACAGTGTACTTATTTATCTGAAGACGATTGTCATGAATATATTTCACAATGATCTGTCGGCCTTCCAAAACTTTTTTTTTTTTTAAGAGTAATGATGTTCAGGAATTGTTGAACAGGGATTTTATTTGCTTAAACTGAAAACAGACATTGGCTGATTCAGTGCATGTTCTGTTTTTGTCTGCTCATTAATTATTTTCATGTATTTATACAATATATAATCATGACTCCCTCTGACATCACGTCTTTTTCTTCAGAATGAAAGTACATGTGAAGTATAAATGACTTTGTATTCGCTCAGATATGAGTCCTGCAATCATATCTGTCCATTTTTTTAAGGAAATCGGACGAAATCCAAAAGCTGAATCCTTGACTTCACTTTCAGATTCAGAGATTTATGATCGCCAGTGGGAAATTTCTGACAGAAACAATACAAGGCCAATACCAGCCAACACTATGAAACACGAGACACTAAAAACACACAGCATTTTAAAATTCTTATTAACATACAGATTTGACATGATTACTGAAGACAGGATAAGGGGGACTCCTCTTGCACCTGAAATGGAATCTGAATCCATTGCCTGAGGAAGGGGCTTCCATCTCTGAATAAACAGTGTCCTCAACAAATTTTAGCATATGTTTATGGCCATGCCAGCTTTGGTGACAGGACATTGTCCTGATGAGGGCCATCGGATTATTGATGATTTTCACTCTAAGTGTGAGCTTGGTTTATGATTGGGAATGTTGCAGATATTGAGCTAACTTCAGATTCTGCTGTACTCCAGGTATGCAAAAGAACCATAACATATAGAAAAAAAATCATGGAGCAATGACTTAACAGTATCAAATCACCTAACCATTCTGGATGGCGTTAGTTTGGCCTCCAGTTCCACTGTCAGGAATCTTGGAGTCATTTTTGATCAGGACATGTCCTTTGTCCCTCATATAAAACAAGTCTCCAGGACAGACTTCTTTCACCTACGCAATATTGCGAAGCTCAGAAGCTCAGAAATCCTCTGTCTCAAGGGGATGCAGAAAAACCAGTCCATGATGTGTTACCTTGAGACTAGACTATTGCAATTCATTACTATCAGGATGTCCCAACAAATCTCTGAAAAGCCTTCAGTTGATTCAGAATACTGCTGCATGAGTATGACAGGAACTAGAAAAAGAGATCACATTTCTCCTGTGCTAGTTTCTCTTCACTGGTTCCCAGTAAAATTCAGAATAGAATTTAAAATCCTTCTCCTAACGTACAAAGCTCTTAATGACTAAGCTCCATCATATCTCAGAGAGCTCATAGTTCCTTAATGTCCCAGGAGGTCACTTCACTCTCTGGATGTAGGTTTACTTGTGGTTCTCAGAGTCTCCTAGAGTAAATCAGGGGGCAGATCTTTCATCTATCAGGCTCCTCTTTTATGGAACCAGCTCCCTGTATCAGTCCGGGGTCAGACTCTTTTGCAGCTTTCAAGATCAGGCTTAGAACCTTCCTTTATGACAAAGCCTACAGTTACAAATTTAAGGTTTAATTACTGTTTTTTTCCCCCGTTATGCTGTTATAGGTCAAGACTACTGGGGTTTGCACTGAGCACCTCTCTCTCTCTGTCTCTCTGTGGCTCTCTCTCTCTCTCTCTCTCTCTGTCCCCCATGACTGAACGTTACATCATCACGTCTCTAACTTTGTTTCTTCCTGTAGTAGTTGTTTTGTCCCTCCTGTCCTCTCTCTTCCTGTCCCCGTCCTACAGGTGCTGAATCATCTCTGCTCCATATTCCTACTTAGTAGCTGCTGCTGCAAGAGTTACCATTAGTTATCATTACACACTACTAATCATTTCCCATTGTTACTTCTTCTGCTAAAAACCATATTTCCCCCACTGCCAATATTTACTGGTGCAAATTTATAGTTAGGAGGTTGCAGTCACCGTGCGTTTTGTTTGCATTTTTTATGGCATCTTCTCTCCTCCTGTTCTTGTTCATTCTCCATCCATCTACCGAGCCCACCCCACCCTTTCCTCTCCTTCATGGTTGCTCTCAATGTTTCTCTCTCATTGCCTCTGCTTCTCTACCTGCCCCAGCCCTCCCTCTCTCAACCCAACCAGTTGAGGCAGATGGCTGCCCTCCCTGATCCTGGTTCTGCCTGAGGTTTCTGTCTCTTAGAGGAAATGTTTCCTTGCCACTGTTGCCAAATTCTTATTCTTGGAGGGATATGTTGGGTCTCTTTAACAACTCCATAAAGAGTTTGGTGTAGACCTGCTCTTTGTGTAAAGGGCCTTGATATAACTTTCTTATGATATAGTAAATTTGATTTGATTTGATTAACAATTCACAATGCATTTAAGTTATTAATTCTAAAGGATGTGAAACCAAACATTAAGTTGAGGGTACCAATAATTTAGTCACTTTTTTAAATTTTGTGTTAAATATTATCAAATTGGAGTTTTCCTCTGCCTAGTTGTGTTAATTCAACTATTGAATTAAATGGGGAGGATAAATGGGGAGGGCTGTGGTGGGAAGGGCGTCCAGCATTAAAATGCTTCGTAGCTTAGAGGAAATCAGTCATGCAAGTCAAAGAGCTGACTTGCTGTGGTGACTCCAAATAGGGAAAGATGAAACAGAAAAAAAATACTATATGGGATCAGTGTATCTGAACAATAAGTTTTTACAGTGACGATTATATGAAAATTAACTTCACTTTGTTCACCATGTCTGGGTGGTGATGATGGAATATCATTCTTGTGTTTCCAACCCTCACCTTGACTGATGCCCACACAAGGCTAAGCATGTGCCCACTTCTTCTCAAGATCTGTATAACCACAGCAAATGAGCCGGATTATTGTTGAACTTTCAAGATGGCAAGAGCCTTAGTCTAAACAGGACAAAAAAAACAAAAACAAAAAAACATCCCCATTGGTCATTACTCCTCTGTTTTGAAAACAAAGAGAACATTTCTGATCTCACAAAACATCACAAAATGCCTCTCCCTACCTCTGCTTGATCTTTTTATCAGTGTTGCTGGCTCTGGTTTTCCATGTGCCTTTATCGAATTATTCCTGGGTTTCTAAAGGGTTTGTCTCAGTTTGTTTACCAATCTATTACCAGCTGCACTCACATTGGATGATATAACACAAGGCTGCAAAATGCCAAACTGATCTGCTGACCAGTGTACTCACTGCTGTTGTTGAGCAGCACCCTAAGGGGCAGGGAGATGGGAAGGTTGAACTGAATTGATCACAGCTGTGAATCGCAGAGATGATGAATACGTGTTACTGTACCTATATGACTGTAACTTTTAAGTCTCAAAAAATAACTGTGATCAAATCCATTTGTAAAATATTTGGTAAAAACAGAGTCCCAGCTTACTTAAAACTTGCTCACTAATGGTCATTAATTTACAAACTTTAGAGACATATTGTCACTTGATGAATAAATTAAATTTATTACATGTCATGCCCAGCTCTGCATCTTCAGACATGTTTTTATATTTTCATTCTATTTCATTTTGATATCATTCAATGTCGGCTTGTTTCAGATTCACTTTACCAGCCTGATTTTCTGTTCTGCCCTAAGATGTTGCGCATAAGTCACCTCATCTCAAATCCCTTCATGTATTAATTTAGTCTGTGTTGTCCCTTCCCCTTTTGCCAGTTTGATTTTGTGTCAAATGTACCATTCTTTTCCAAGTGCATTGGTATGTGACCTCAGGCAGTATTTGGATACACTTTTTTTGTCTGCATTTGTCCTCATACTTTAACACTACAAGGAGTATCAATTTCTTTTAGATTGATGCATTTTTTGTCCTGAAGCTAAACATTTTATTTCGGTGTATGTCTGTGACCATCATGAGCCTTCCCTGGAAGCTAGCTTGTTGATCTTTATTGAGTGAAATCACTTTTGTGAGGCAGGAGAGCAGTGCTACACCACAGTGAATCCAGGGGGAAACAAAGGACAGAGATGATGTGGCAAGTTGAACAAAGGAAGGGAAGCAGGTGGAGCTGGATGTATATAGAGGAGTGAAGGTTGCTGAACATTTCCTGTCACCCCCCTCCCAGGATTATGAGTCCAGAGAATATTTGTGTTGGCACTTGGAGAAGTGGGAGTCCAGATAGGAGAAAGTGTCCAAACAGAGGAACCAATAGGTGATAGGTTTAGAGAACAAATTAGCCCATTTTGTGTGGGACTCCTCAGTTGTTTGTGATGCAACCCTACAATAACTAGTGGGTGAAGCAAAACATGTATGTGGTCATTCATTAAATATGCTAATTTCACCATCACTGGAGCCCAGAGTCAGGTCAGGGGGCCCAGAAGCCACTGCATGGACCCTCCAACTGCAATAGGTTGGGCCCCACGAGCCATGCCATGCCCAATGACTAGTAGTAAACCACTAATTTCTCCTTGCTGGGTTTCTTCAATCCGTGACAAAGTAACATGACTCTACCCCCTGAATATTGGTGGCCCTGTGTGTGATGTGGTGCATTACCATAAAATCTTAGTACACCTGTGATGTATTGTTTGCAAAATAATGCACTGTAAGAATATATGTTTATGGATATTTATGGATGGATGGATTCTGAGTAAAAGCTACTGACAAAGGAAGACCAACTGGTTGGTCTCGGACCCTAAACATTATAAAAGAACCAAATCATGATCTCACATAATTGAGGACCAGCACATCTTCAGACTTCAGCCTCTCTGAATGCTGTGGCTAATGCGGTGCAAAAGTTGGAAATGACTAGTCTTGATCCAGCTATGTTTGATTGAAGCACATCAGTTTTAAAGTGGTCCTTCAAACTGTAAAATTTGTTGACATTGAAATTAATGTTTGGATAAATTATATTAAATTCATCATCAATAATGTCTCTGTCAAATACTGAAACTATGGTTGGCATCTGTCAGTCTTACATGCTTGGTTATAGAAGTTTTATTGTATATTATAGTTAGGTTATACTTATTTATACAGAAAACCATCCATTATTATGGCTGAGTGTGTGGAATTGCTTTCTTGCCCTTGCTCTCCTGGTTGTCTGATCACCAACCCCTTCCATATCTCCAACGGTCCATGATTCTGTAGCTCCCTTTGCTGGCCTCAATGGACACTAGCGCTGTACTCATGTGCCTGGAGGATTGAAGAGAAAATGAGACCAAGGAGAGAGAGACAGAAACATGCACAATGCATTGGATCTGGATGCTACAACACTGCAGTCATCCAAATGCTGCTGAATGAGCCAACTCCCAAGGTCCCCAAGACAAATGCCTGGTTCCACACCAAAACCATCTTTTCAGCCAGTTTCAGGGATTACCAGTAAATTTTACCAAGCTACAGTAGTAGCCTGTAATAATAGTTTTCTCTTGTTAGCCTGGTTGAGAAACATTCAATAAACAACCAGAAGAGAAGCTCTGAACCCCTCCTCTGATGAAGCACAAATGTTTGACATCATGGCATGGCAGACATGTAAAACTAAAA
Source organism: Remorina albescens (assembly GCA_034769265.1). Classification (NCBI taxonomy): domain Eukaryota; kingdom Metazoa; phylum Chordata; class Actinopteri; order Carangiformes; family Echeneidae; genus Remorina; species Remorina albescens. The sequence continues at coordinate 4,542,181 of CM068485.1, forward strand.
TGAGCTGGTTTTTGGTTCATAAAATGACAAATATATCTTCTCATGGATATCAACTCTTCAAGTTAACAAAGGAAAAGTGGAAATATGATAAGTTTAAGGTGTGAAGGTGTTTTCTTTCCTTGTGTTTGACATAAAGAAAAGAATAGATGGATGTATAAAGGAACCCACACACACTTGCACACACCAAACAGATTTATTAAAAGAGCAGGGGGCTGGGGTGTGCATTTGTGTGTGTGTGTGTGTGTGTGTGTGTGCAGGCTGGGGGGGATCGATGGCCATTCCCCCAGTCTCAGTCAGCAGAGAGTTAAAACGCTGTTAAACTCCAGCAGAGCGGACGCTCTCCCTAACCAACCAGCCTCACTCCATTGATTTTTTATTTAGCTTCCAGCAGTGATATGTCTTCCAATGCACAGAGAACACACCAAGCCTCCACAGCTTGTCAGCACATAAATCAGGCCCCACTAAGCTCAGCTTGCCCAGTGTGCAGAGAGCAGTCTGTTAACAGAATTAAACTCTTACTTAGTCCAGAGAGGTGAGCAAATGGGTGCACAACATGGCTCTGACAGAAAATCCACTGTTCTACACTGTCAAGATGAGAGTACTTCTGGATATGAGTTTATTTGTTTGCGTGGAATCAGATGTATAAGCAGAACAGACAATAAGTTCACAACAAAAAAAGAAGGTGAGCATTTCCAGACTATATACTATTGTTCAATTTGTACACAAATGTAAGTGAATTTACCTGGGAATGACACAGACACACACACATGCTCTAAAACAGGTTAAACAATCATCTAATTCCTTTCTACTCCTTAGCCCCTCACAGAGCACTTCATGTATGATGAAGAACTGCCTTAAGGTCAGTGCCACCAAAATCAAGAACCTGTGGGTGGATTTGCAAAGAATGAAAACTGCTCTTGCTTTACCACTGAACAGCTGTTGTGTCGACATCCAGATTTTGAGAGGGATAGGAAATGAGAGGGTAGTAAGAAGGGAACGAAATATAGTGAAATTAAACTGAAATGAAAAGACTTTATTAATTGTCAAGGGGGAACATACCCAGTGTCACAGCAAAAAATAGCCACACAAACATTCAACGAGATAAAAAGCTGAGAAAAGCAATACTACAGTGTCATAATCAGCAGCTCAGAGCCAGGTAATGTTAGTTTATATCAGATTTCATCCACATCGACAGTCAAAGGTAAGGTGCAAAGTCAATCATCATAGACAGTGGGAACCTTGCAGTTCAAATATATATGGGAACGAGATTGCCCCTTTGTCATCGAGGACATTGTTGGTGTTGCATTTATTCATATCGAAAGTGGCAGAAACAGTTATGTCCCCCCTCAAGCAGTTTAAGAAAACACTGGAACCAGTTTAAGTTTTTTCCACCATTAGGATTTACTACAACCATTAAGATGGAATCAGGATGGCTCTGGGTGGCAGTGACAGGTGCTCTGTTTTTGTCTCTGATACTCATTGTATTGTGAATCAAAAGTCTCATTAAAAACTAACCATTTAAATTTTGAGGAATCCAAAAGTTCTGAAAGTGCTCACTGTCCACTCCAGAGACCAATTTACAGTCCAGTCCCTACAGCGTTGCCTCCTGCTCAGTGAGATGCTCCATCCATCTTAAGGAGAAGTGTTTGTGGGTGGGAAGACAGTGAGGGATCATATCCACATTCCTGTGGAAGTGACTCCAACTGGTATGTCAGGGTGACTATGTGGGGTGATTGGAGATGATGTTTCAACTAAACCTGATTGTTACAGACTTTATGAGGCAGATTTATTGCCGGAAATTAGAATTTGTTAGTTTTAGTCAGGAGACTGGTTTCTTAAATTGTTAAATACATAAGTTCTGTAATTCAGTGAAAAACATAGTTTTCCTTATAAAAATAGGGGTTAATATAATACACCCTCAGAGTGTCACTACAGGCCAGAATGGAGACTATGGTGAATCGAGAAGTGACAAGTCAGGCCAGGCGAAGCTGGTTAGTATGATAACTGAGATAGAAAAAAAGACAAGATAAATAAAAAGTTAACATGAGTGGTGAGTTGCTACTCATGAATGCAGTAGGTGGTTAGTGAGTAAGGGAATGAATACTGAGCCATCTTGACATGCTAACTTTAGCTTTGTTTGCTTGTATTTTGTGTGCAAATGAATAAATTATTATTTCAGAGGTCAAAACATTCATATACAAAAATGTTTCCCCCATCACACCCACTGTGTCAGTTACCATCTCTGTGAAATCTCCATGTATCAATGCACTTACTGTGAGGTTCCAATCGTTATTCATAGGAATCATATTTTTAGAGTTAGAGTCTCTTTAAATACAGACCACATTTCCAATGACTTTGTTTTCCCCCTGTGCCCATGGCCTTCTTGGTTTTATCACAGTGCATAAACATGATTAAAGTTATTTTTCCACCAGTTTATCAGAAACCAAAAGCTTTTGGCCTGTTTTTCATCGAAAGACAGCACCCTTAACTTGCTGTAATGTAAAGAAATTTGTCCTAAACAATTAAACATCCAGCATTTTACTTTGTTGAATCTGGTCTAGTGGAACCTTCACACACATATATGTGAATCAATTTATGTCTGTTTGGATATCTGAATACGCAAAAACTTCAGGAACAGAAAAAAATAAGAGCTAAATCAAAAACAGCAGGCTAAGGATAATGAAAATTAATTAACCTTGGATGTTTTGTTTTTTATCAGTATTCCTCATGACATTAATTCCAATATATTTTCAGTTTTACTGTTTCCACATTTTCTTTGATTATATTTTTATTTTTTCGGCACTATAACATAGAAACCATGCAGGGAATGTTAATTATTTGTTCTTATAAGTAGTAGACATACAGTGAGAGCTTGAGAACAGCAGTGAATGAACAATGCTTTATTACTGCCAATGATTAGGATTTGTTTTCCAATTAAAAATTAAGCTTTCTTTTCTTGGTCATACAGTTTCACAGGAGATAAAAGAGGAGCAAGGCTGATCAGATGCATCTAATTGTAGCTCTGCTTTTCTTTTGGCCTTGGATTCCTCACAATACACCAAATCTTCACCGCATTATATTCTTCTTACACAAAGCTAATCACTTGCAATTAATTAGCAATGTCTAAGGTTTCTCAGGATGCTCGGTGGAATGCAAAAACACAAAAACAGAAGCAGTGCTAATGATGTCAGGTCTCAATGTGCAGTCTTGGTCAAGACGCAATGTGATACTTGTATGAGTCAGTATGCAGCCACAAAGCCCAGATAGTCCAGCTTTCCACCATTAGCTATTGACTGAAAATGGCAAAACAGAAATGTTTCAAAAGTGATGCCCCCCCCACACACACACACTTCTCAAGATTGGTCATTATGCCATTAATTCCATTCTTTTTTTTCTTCTTAAAACTGGGAAAATGTAGAAAAGTTTTGAATCAAAGTGGGCAGGATGTTTTAACAGAATAAAAAGACAAGCAGTCTGGAATTAGTCTGTTTTGGGACAGGCTCGGGTTTATGACTGCACAACTCTGCTGTCCAACAGCTCTGCTAGTACAACATTTTACTGTTTAATTGTCAGTGCAAAATTAGAGAGAGACATTATCATTTCTTTTCCTTACATTGATACAGTAGGTCTTGGAAACTTTCTTCTGGGATTCTGTTGTTTGTGTCAGACTGTTACAAAGATTCTGACCCAAATGCATGATAGAGACTCAGTAATAGTTCCGACGAAGACTTTAATTATACAGGCAGAGGCGAAGATGAGGATCAGGCAGTTCACAAGGTCAGGCAGGCAAAGTTCAAAACCAGGCAATCAGAAAACCAGGGCGAAGGTACCGACAGGGAACAGGCAAACTCAAAGGGATCTAAGAAAACAGGCAGGGTCAAACACGAGGAACACTAGGAAAACACACACTGAAAACGCCGGTAAGTCACATGATGTACTGGCAACAAACAACTGAAGACTCAGGACTTATATACACAAGGGCAGGGGGAAACAAGACCCAGGTGTAACACATTATGGTGTGGACAGGTGATCAAACGAGTGGGCAAAAACAGAGAAACAGGAAGTAAATTGACTAGACATGAAACAAGAGGAAAGCTTACCAAAATAAAACAGGAAGTGACAGGACAGACCTGCACATAGACAAGACTCTAGAGACAGGCGTGACAAGATGTTGTCACGACTGGATCCCATGATTCCTGCAGATCTGTCAAATACATTTTCTACCACCTATCTCCTGTCCTATCCCATCTCAAAGATGTTATATTGGATGTTGGTCTGGAGAATTAACTTTTAGTGTTGACCATAATGTATAATTGTTTGCTAGCTCAGTCTAAATGTGTGTTTAGAGATTACATCCATGGATTATACAAATGGTTTGTAACAGGAAGAACTGAAAAGTTCCATATTGTTTCATTGTCAGCTACCAATACTTCTGACAATTTGAGTGGGCCTTGTGTTGGAGCAGGTTGGGAACCAATTCGAAGACAGTAAATTGCTGCTATAAAGAGATGAACACGGTGTGCAGCAATACTCAGGTAGACTGTAATTCAGACCATGACTGATTGTTATTAAGCAGTACTGTAGACACAAGGCGGTTTGAGTGCCTTTCAGGATTATAACTATTAACAGAAACCAGACTAACACTTTCTGTGTTAGTGAATCTTGGAGTCTCAGCTTTCTGTTCTTGGTATAAGGAAGTGGAGCATGATGCAGTCTCCTCTGTTGCAGTCCATCCACCTTAAATTTGGGCAGGTTGTCCACTCTGAAGGTTTTCTGCTCAGCACAGTTGAGCAGTGTTATTCTGTAAACTCCAACCAGTATGTCTTTTTCTGACCTCTGTTCTCAACAAAGTGTTACCTCTACTAGAGCCTCTACTCACTGAATGTCTTTATGTGAATACTTTTTTGTAATTAAAGTCAATTCACCTCGGAGGTTGGGGTAAATAAATACTAAGCAATTGTGTATCCTGAAACAGGCTTTGCTCTGTGTAAGAGACTAAATAATATAAGAAAAATAAAAATAATTTATAAGTCTGGTGATTTTGTCAGACGACATCATGATGTTTATTCCATTTTGTTTATAAGGTAAAGATATTCATTCAGAAATGTATGAAAAAGCCAAACAGATTTTGCAAAAACTGAACGTGGCTCCTGAAGAAAAAAGAGGTGACTTATATTTTAATTAGCCAGGAGTCTACAGGAAATGTTTAGTAACATTGAGAAGATGTAGAGTTAAAAAGAGTAACTAAAGACAAGAAATAGCCTGAAAGCACAGGCAGGGAAACTGTCTAATCACTGAGCGCTTACTAAAGCTCACAACACTTTCTTTCCTAATGATTTTCTCTCATGGTACTCAGGCTGGTCTGCAGGGTGAAGGGTCATACGTCGGCAGAGTCCGAGCCAAAGTATGAGCTCCTGTCACCCCAGCAATCACTAATGGAAGTCCCAGCAACCCCCTCTCCCTCCGCCTCCCTCGCCCTTCAGAGCAAGGGCATTGTTAGCACACATGTCAAGTCCAGGATGGAACAAGAAGGACATTCTGGCAGAAGAAAAGAAGGTGGAAAAGGACCAGCGGGCCATTTGCATACGCCTGTGATCCTAATATATACAGGTTGCCAACCTCCGAGGTCAGAGTTCACTGCAGTTGCCGGGGAAACTGGGCTGTTCTCCCCATCACGAGCTCGTTAAAGAGCTGCGGGAATAGGAATAGGTCCACCAACTGTCCTCATTGTGCTGTGGCCATGTCTGTATGCGACCCCACCAAGTAATGAGGACCTGCTCCATGATGCCAATGTGCACATGTGCACACACAGACACACATTCACACGCACACAAACACTTCATATCGAAAAGAGCAGAATGAAACCAAATGCACATGCATAGATAGAGACACCTATTTCAGGTTAAAGTATACAAACCCATGGCCACATCCATGTGTGTTCATGTGTGTAACACCCACACACACACACACACAAACACTACATATTGAAAAGAGCAGAATGCAACCAAATGCACATGCACAGATAGAGGGACTTATTTCAGGTTAAAGTATAAAAACTCATGGCCACATCCATGTGTGTTTATGTGTGTAACACCCACACCCATACACACACACACACACACACACACACACACACACACAAACCAAAACAACAGCATTAATAAACATAGAAAAATGCAGGCATATGCACACATACACTTTGCAGCCTAGCGACAGACACACACCATCATAGCGCAACAGTATCTGGTAACTTCTTCAACAACTCATATTTAAACCTTTAAACCTCCAAAAAAACAAGCTTATAGAGTGAGTGTTGCATCCTCTCCATGGCTTTCTCAGCATCAATTAGCATGTTTTGTGCAGCTGAGCATTTCCTCTGGTGGGCCGAGGTAAATAAGGAGATGGAAATTAGGTCCAGCTCTCTAATCCAGCCAGGGTGCAGGTCTCACAGTAATCCCCCCAAGAGCTGCTTGGCCTGGGGCATGCAGAGGGGTAATCCAGCCCCCTGAGACCTCATCCACCAGCCTGCCTGCACACAGGCACACACACACACACACACACACACACACAGTTATGGGTAAAATGAGAAAGCGAGATGAAGAATAGAACACAGTGCAAAACACCTCCTGGCTGAAAATGTACAACTAGGGGGACACACCCAGACAGCAATGTATAAAAATACATACAGTATGCAAGTTTTTTTGTTGGTTTTCAAGTCATGATGTGCCAGTTGAATGGTTTTCATCATGAAAATTTTACAGTTTTCTCTTAAAATACTTTACAACCATTTGAAGTATAAAACAAAAATGTATTACTCTGTGACTTAAACTTTTTTGAAATTGCGTTTGTGGGAGGTGAAATTTTGTCATATTGTAATTGCTGTGTCTTGGGTTATATCTAAAACATGTTCTGTGAGGTCACATTCACCTTAAATCAAATCCGTTCATCCTTTTGTGAGGTATGCGTGACCTTGAACTTTGATCTTTAACCACCAAACTCATCGTAACTCTCAATGAAAGTTTGCTCTAAATCTGAAGATATTCATTCAATGTGTTACTTAAATACTGTGTTCAAAGAATACAATATACAAACAGACAACCTGAAACATAATGCTTCAGTCCCTGGTTGATGTTGCCACGGAGATATAAAAAACATTTATAATGACCTGCCGGATGATATTTTTTTTCCATTTTATTTGAAAATTACCAAATTTATCCTTAGGAATAATAGAATATTTCTTATCCTGATATAATTAAATTAAAGCTGCCATCAAAATATTATCAACACATTTTTTTTACTTTCATTTGATGATTTCAATGATTTACTGACTCCAAAGAGAAACCTGAAAGTAGAGATGTAAAACTACAGGGGTTCTTAAAACCTACTACCTCTAATATCTCCTGATATCTAATATCTTCTAATAAATATCAAAGCAATAGATAAAACACAGAACACATAGTAAATATGGGACCTTTAAGGATTGTAAATCAAATCAAATCAGATTTATTTGTATAGTGCCAAATCATAACAAAGTTACATCAAGGCACTTTACATATAGAGCAGGTCTAGACCAAACTCTTTATAATATGATTTAAAGAAACCCAACAGATCCCCCCATGAGCAAGCATTTGGCGACAGTGGCAAGGAAAAACTTCCTTTAAGAGGCAGAAACCTCAGGCAGAACCAGACTCGGGGGGGCGGCCATCTGCCTTGACCAGTTGGGTTGAAAGAGGGAGAGAGAGAGAGACACGGGGGGGGGCGGCAAAGTTGGGTAGAGGGAAAGATGAGAGCTGGAGGAGGGGATATTCAATACAGGTGCAGACAGGAACATAGGATGCTGCATTGGGTTCATAGAAATGATGCTGGATGGAGTTCATGAAGATGTGGGAGCAGCAGGAACATGGGGTAAGGTTGATTCACCACCTGCAGGATGAGGACAGGGAGAGAGAGGAGAGGAACTGGGAGAGACAGAGACTTCAGGAAACATTGTTAGTAAATACAGTACACATGCTTAGAACTGGGAGAAACAGGGATTTTGGAGAAGCATGGTTATTGATATGTCGGCACATGCAGGGGGGAAGGAGAGAGAGGGAGACAGAGGTGCTCAGTGCTTCCCCCAGCATTTAGGCCTATAGCAGCATAGCTAAAGACTTAATGAACTTTAACTTTTTAACTATAAGCTCTGTCATACAGAAAAGTTTTAAGCCTGGTCTTGAAAATTGCTAAAGAGTCTGCCCCCGGACCGATACTGGAAGTTGGTTCCATACAAGAAGAGCCTGATAACTGAAAGATCTGCCTCTTGATTTACTCTTGGAGACTCTAGGAACCACAAGTAAACCTCCATCTAGAGAGCGGAGTGGCCTACTACGACAGTAAGGAACTATGAGCTCTCTGAGATATGATGGAGCTTGGCCAGTAAGAGCTTTATATGTTAAAAGAAGGATTTAAATTCTATTCTGAATTTTACCGGCAGCCAATGAAGAGAAGCTAAAACAGGAGAGATGTGATCCATTTTTCTAGTTCCTGTTAATATTTGTGCAGTAGCATTCTGAATCAACTGAAAGCCTTTCAGAGATTTGTTTGGACATCCAGATAATAATGAATTACAGTAGTCCAGCCTACAAGTAACAAATGCATGGACTAGTTTTTCTGCATCCTCTTGAGACAAGATATTTCTGATTTTCCTAATGTTTCTCAGGTGGAAGAAAGCTGCCCTACTGACTTGTTTTATGTGAGGGACAAAGGACATGTCCTGGTCAAAAGTTATTCCAAGATTTCTTACAGTGGAGCTGGAAGCTAAAGTAATGCCATCCAGACTGATTAAATGATCAGATAGGGTTTCTCTGAGTGTTTCTCTGAGGTGAGGGTGCTTAGGGCCGAGTACAATAACTTCAGTTTTGTCAGAATTTAGAAGTAAAAAATTATGGGTCATCCAGACTTTTATGTCTTCAAGACATGTCTGCAGTCTGACTATCTGACTAACTTCACTTGGCTTCATTGATAAATACAGATGAGTGTCGTCTGCGTAACAGTGGAAATTGATACTGTTTCCTGATGATGTTGCCTAAAGGAAGCAGATATAGAGTGAAGAGGATTGTAAGTCTTGCACAAAGCAAAAACACCAGCATCAGATAAGAAGCAACTGTCAAGTAGAAAGAGATCTGATGATGAGGCACTGTGTGACATGAAATCAGAAAGTTCTAGTCATGTATCACACACTAACTATTAAGAGTTTTGAGCACCATGACCACTTACCTTACCAGACCAGATTAGACAAGTATATCTGGCCCCATTCAAACTTGCCATTGGCTTCAGTTGCTAATAGATTGGGTATGTGAAGACCTCTAGTCTTGATAAATATTCACCTCACTGGTTGGAGACATGTAACATCTTAAATAATATAAATCTCACAAATCTAAATCTCAAAGTTCTGTTCTAAAAATATATATGAAAAAGACTTTCGACATTGGTCAAACTTGAATTTTATTTATTTGACATCATATTTGAAGTGTCCTCATACTATCTGCTTGAATGTTGGACAAAAACAACATCTGCCATAACACACACACACACACACATCTGTGAGCACAGATAAACCTTGCCTGTCGACTGTACAGTCCTCTCCTCTGTTTCATATTCAATGACCCACTTTCACCTGAGGGTGCTGACAGGTGGACCTATCTATTGTCCACAGTGTCAGAGGCACAGCGGCCAGACCTGTGGGGCAAACCCATAGTAGCAGGTGGATGAGAGAGCTGATGGTAGGCCCACCTTTACCTGTTTGCATTAACTGAGCGAAGAACAGGCACTTGTTTCCAGGTGGTCTAAACAGTGTAGAAATTTCCATATGGCTCTCACAGGGTGGTGTGCCGTCTGTCTACTAAAACACCTCAGCAGCATCCGGCAGTGCAATAACAGTGTGACAGTCAGATACACATGCACAAATATTTGTAGTGCTTTTCCTCATGAGCTTGCTAATCTGCACACATCCACACAACTACTGACTTTTGCACAATCGGGTAGAATGCTGCTCAACATCAAAAGAATTATTCATTTTTGCGGGGAATTTAACCCACTCCTCTCCACCTTTAGAGGCCAATTAGTACCTGTAGTGTAATGAGGTTTGACAGCATGTGAATGTTCCACATAATTAACACAAATAGCATTAAGCAATTGCATGACACCCATCAGCACGTTGTGTGGCTTATCTGTGAAAAACTGAATCGCAAGTCTGTCAGGTTGACACAAGTTGTGTTGTATTGCATTAGCCAATAACCAATTCACTGACTTTGGAGTCAAGACATGGAACGGATCACAATGACTGCTGTCTGACAGGCCGTGGGTGAGTGAGTGCATGTACAGATTTGTCTGGCTACTGAGCGATGTGTATGACTGTGTATGTTGTGGACTTTTTGAATGTGTGTTTGTGTGTGTGTGTATTTGAGGTCTGTAGAGAGGTTGTGTGACTGCGCTGACATGTGTCCGACAGCGTGGCTCACTCCTGGGCCTCTCTTTCACTCTCGACTGACCTGGCTCCCCTGAGCTCCATGTATAATGCAGCAGGCCAGAGACGCCGCCCTGCATAATAATATGCATGCGCAATGCCTGCTATGTGTGTTTGTGTGTGTGTGTGTGTGTGTGTGTGTGTGTGCATGTGTGTGTGTGTGTGTGTGTGTGAGTGTTATGTGCAACAGCAGGAGGGAACCAACTGGCATGACTGCTCAGCATAACAGTTTGTTTGCGTATGTAAAGTCAGCATACAATACAGTCTTAGCATGTATTTATTTTGATGTACAGAAATAATGAACTGGAATATCAGAAAATGATGCAGAAGGTCAAGGTCAAAGTCAAATTTATTTATATACCACATTTAGAAACAACCAGAGTTGACCAAAGTGCTTCACAAGCATAAAGGGAACTAAGAAAATACAGAAACACAGGGCAAACACACAAAACAACAATATGTGGAGTCAAGATGTCAAAGATAAGCCAAAGAAAAAAGGTACGTCTTTAGTAGTGAAAGATTCAACGGCCCAAGCAGTTCTTATCTGCATGGACAAACTATTCCAAAGGTTTGGAGAAGCCACAGAAAAAGCTCAGTTACCTCTATTTTTAATTGTAGATCTCGGGACATCCAGCAACATCTGACTGGATGACCTCAAAAATCTGACAGTTGTGTGGATGCGTAAAAGCTCACGTAAATAAGGAGATGTCGTGCCATTTAAAACTTTAGAAACAAAAAAATAAACTCTTAAAATCAGTCCTGAAGCAGACAGGAAGCCAATGAAGTGAGAACAAGACTGGACTGATGTGCTCATGTTTTATTGTTTTAGTTAGCCGAGCTGAGCAGCAGCAGCATTTTGCACTAACTGCAATCGACAGATAGATAGATAGATAGATAGATAGATAGATAGATAGCACTTTATTCATCCCCTAAGGGAAATGCAGCTGTCCTACAGCTCATTACAAAACATGAAAACAACAACCACACTTCCACTCAGGCAACCATAGCACATTAATGTCACACTAGGTATGAAATAAAAAAGGTCAAAAATAAGTGCAAAATAGCAGATGAGAAGTTTCATTTAAAATTTGAATTAAAATTCAAATTGTCCACAGAAGCGTCTCCACCAGTTGTGGCAGAGGAGATATGATATGTGTGATGTGTGTGTGAGTATGTGTGTGTGTGACTGAATTCAGGAAGAGTTGAACAGTCTTATTGCTGTGGGGACGAAGGATCTCCTTAATCGCTCCGTTCTGCAGCGCAGTGAGAGGAGCTGACCACTGGAGCTGCTCCTCTGTTGCTCCAGGAGGCTGTGGAGAGGGTGTCTGCGATTGTCCATTATAGCTCTCAGTTTGTTCAGTGTGCCTCTCTCCACCACAGATCTTAGCAGGTCCAGCCTCCTGCCTAGCACTGAGCCCGCCTTTTTGACTAGCTTATCCGGTTGCTTGGTGTTTTTGTCTGTGAGGCTGCCTCCCCAGCACACTGCAGCAAAAAAGAGTGCACTGGCAACCACTGAGTGGTAAAACATGGTCATCATCTCCACACATACATCAAAGGACCTTAGTGTCCGCAGGAAGAACAGGCGGCTCTGCCCCTTCCTATAAAGAGCATCGGTGTTAGGGGACCAGTCCAGCTTATCATCCAAGAGGACCCCTCGATATTAGTAAGTGTGCACCAACTCAATGTCCCCCCACCGTATGGAGACTGGTAGATGGAGAGCCCTCTTCCTTCTGAAATCCACCACCATCTCCTTGGTTCCCTGTACTCCTGCTCCTGACCACTCCTGATACACGCCACAATAGCTGTATCGTTGGAATATTTTTGCATGTGACAGGACTCAATGTTGTATTGTACGTACTGAGTGATGTCTGATCCAGACCAGTGATCACTCTGTCAAAGGGAGTGTGGGGGAGTTTGAGGTTGCAAGAGCCTCGGCAACTATGGGCAGTTTAACACCTTCCGCTCAGAATCCCAGAACCCGCTCACAGATGGTGTCCCTTCGTGGTCATCAAAATTGTGGTGGCAAAACGTTGATAAAGAACTTTGGAAAAAGAGTCTACACATGTCAGCTGTCTTTCTTGAGTTTAATAGCATTCAATGAATGGACTCACACACATACAACCGGTCAGTGAGTGAGCACAGAGTTCTCACAACTTACAATCTTTATAGTGTTCCTAAAATGAGTGTTAGTAGATAAAATATATGGTGTTAGCGTCAATACTGTCAGACCTGTTCAAACAATCTTTCTCACAGAGACATCACCATCTTGGGATCTTACCTTGAGGTCTCACAGGACCACAGGGCCATCTCATGTTTATGGTACACTTAGTTTGTATCTTCTCTGTGTCTGACAGTGCTATCATGGGTATACGCGAAGCAACTTATGTTTACATGAACATACGATACCAGGTACAAGGTTGTAAATACCAAGGGTTAAATAGCAGAAAGGTTAAATTGTGTGACTCTCTCAAAATCCTTATAAGACAGATACGGCTTGACTGTGGCCAGAAGCCTCAGCTGAAAAAAGCTGGTTTTGACAACGGAGCTAATTTACTTGTTGAATTTAAATGTACCACGGCCAAATTTTTAACAACTGGTTGAATATATGATCCTAAAGGGCCAAGAGTGGCAGCGCTTCCATCCAGCTGATCAGAACAACCAAACACAGAAAGTTCAAATCCAGCAAAGTTTCTCAAACAGTTGCAGAGAATCAGTATTATTACTTTTAAATGGCAAATAAATCTGGACATCATCTGCAAAACAATGGAAGGAGGTATCAAATTTTTTGAAGATGGAACCCAGGGGCAGCATATACAGGGAAAACAGTATGGGGCCTAAAATGGACTCCTGGGGTACCCCACAGGGGAGAGAGGCCACAGAAGAAGAAAATTCACACAGTTGGACAGAGAAACTCCTTTTTGACAGATAAGACTTTAACTATTCAAGGGCCGTACCCATAATATCCACACACTCTTCAAGACAAGAAAAAAAGAATCGAGTGATTGACTGTATCAAAGGCAGCGGTCAAGTCTAAAAGTACGAAAACTGCAGAGTTACCTGAATCAACAGTTAAAAGTAGATCATTAAAAACTCTTAAAAGGGAAGTTTCAGTACTGTGGTGGTTCTTAAAATCAGACTGAAACTACTCATTAATACTAAAATCCTCTAAAAAAGTTTGCAATTGATCAAAAACAATTCTCTCTCAGACATTAGACTAAAAGGGGACTTTGGAAATTGGTCTGAAATCAGAAAGAACTGAAGGGTCCAAGTTTAGCTTTTTTAAAGAGGTTTCATAACTGCATGCTTAAAAGCAGCAGGAATATATCCTAAGATAAGGGATGAGTTAACCAAGGTTAAAATGCTTGACCCAACAGTATTAAAAACATCTTTAAATAAACAACCAGGAATAATGTCAAGAAGGCAGTTTGCAGGACATAGCTGATTAACTATATCATATAAATAGGGGAAAGTCCGCTCCTGGTGTTCCCATCGCCCACCCCACTCTACCTGCCTACCTACCTCTTCTCCTCAAGATCATCAGCCTCACCTGTTATTCCCAGCTAGGTCTAAACACTCAGCCTCCTCTTAACCAGCTCCTCCACACACTTTTTGCAGTATGCAAAGCTTTCCAGCCTTTTTACCCGGGCTGATCTCTCAGCCTGTCACAGACTTGTTCTCCTCATCTCTGCCCTGATAATCCGACCAGCCTTTTGCCCTTGGGCTTTTCATTTGCCCACTCCCTGTCTGCCTGCTGCCTGCGTGGACTCTACGGCGGCCCCTGTCAAGTTCAGTACTTGGACTGTGCTCGCCAATTAGGCATCCTGACTATTGTTTGTCTGGACTTGTGAGCAGTGTTAATAAATATTTGAACTGTCCCGGTCTTGATTTTTGCACTGTACTCAGGACCGACCTCACACCTATTGCAGGAAAGAAACTGGCTCAAACGCCTGGAAGACAGCCGAGCACAAAGAATAGATAGAGGGGTCAGAGAGTTTGAAGAAAAACTAGAAACAGAGATTTTATCAATAAAATATCTCAAAAAGTTTTTACACAGAGTAGACAAAGGTTCAACAAGATCTGTGTCTCAAGGATTAATAAGAGAGTTAAGAGCATTACAAAGAACTGGAGGCTTCTGGCTGTTGCTAGCAACAAGATGGGATAAAAACTCAGTTTTAGCTGTTTTAACTACTGTCTGATATTCATATAATGTGTCCCGTAGGATTTAAAAGGAGACTTGGAGTTTGTCCTTTTTACATTTTCTCTCATCTTATCTACAGGCATGTCTGACAGAGCAAGTGTGGTCATTCAGCCAGGGCTCAGAAAGTGCTTTCGTTCGTTTAGGTCTCAGCGGAGCAACAGAATCCAATATTTCGGTGCAAGTACAGTCAAAGAGCTGGCTCCTCAAAGCTCCTCAAAATTGTGATTACTGTCATCCACTGTGTAAAAGACAGTCGGGCCAGTGACAGGCCGAGTAAAATTAAGAGTCCGTCAGATTAAGAAAATCTTTGACCAGAGGTCTAGACTCACAGCACACATGTATATTAAAATCACCAAATATTAAGACTCGATCATATTTCAAAACAACCATGTCACAAAATCTGCAAAGTCTTGAATAAAATATTTGTTAAATTTAGGAGGACAGTAAACCACCTCACACAGCACAGTCACAGGAAAGTTTGACTCAGAGCTGCAGCTAAAAGCTGGAGATGCTGTCAAACACAACATCCCGATAGTGGAAGGAGGACTTGAACACAGATGCCAGTCCCCGGCCTTTACTGGTGGTCCAGGGGTAGGTCCACTGCACCCTGTTATTCTTAGGTGCCCTTAGCTCTAGGTTCATCACTCCCGAAATAACTTGCGCAACAGGGAGATCACCTTGTGGGACGACGCATGCTCCAAGCGTTGCTTCCAGCCTCGTTCCCCCTTGCCCCCAGCGCCGCCACACTGGGCCAGCCTGGGCAGCAGTGATGGCCTCCTCCTTCTCCGGTAACTATCCCAGTTACCCGCCTGCTACCACAAACTGAAGGGGGTTTTCGGCAAGGCAAGAGGCACAGCGTTACCACCTCAACGGCCGTATGACTGCCCCGTTGACCTGTTTCCTGGTGCTGCCCTGCAAAAAGGCCTACTGCGGTCTCTCTCTGTCCCAGAGAGAGAGGCAATGGAAAAGTACATTACTCCTTCCCTCACTGCTAGCCTCATCCAACCCTCTTTCTCACCTCCCAGCACAGGGTTTTTCTTTGTCACTAAGAAGGATGGTTATCCTCACTTCTGCATATATTACAGAGGACTCAGTGAAATCACCATAAAGACCAGATACCCACTTCCTATTACTTCATCTGCCTTTGAACTCCTGAACCAGTCAAAAATCCTCACTAAACTAGATCTCCGTAACGCCTATCACCTCATCAGAATCAAGCATTTTGGCAAGTGGAAGAATGCATTTAACACTCCTAGTGGACATTATGAGTTTCTCGTCATGCCCTTTAGCCTAACTAATTCTCTCACTGTCTTCCAGGCTCTAGTGAATGACGTCCTACTTGACATGCTAAACATTTTTGTCTTTGTGTATCCAGATAACATTTTGATCTTTTCCCCTGATGAGCAGACCCGTGTTCAGCATGTATGTTTGGTGCTCCGGAGATTACCTGATAACCAACTTTTTGTCAAAGCTGAGAAGTGTGAATTTCATGTATCCTCTGTCTCCTTCTTTGGTTTCATCATGGCGAGGGGATCATTCCAGATGGACCCTGCCAAGATGTGTGCAGTAGCTGACTGGCCCCCTCCAGGTAACCATAAACAGGCTGAACATTTTCTTGAGTTTGTTAACATTTACCCCCTTGCATGAACTAGCCCCCAACAGTAAATTCCAGTGGTCCCCATAAGCTGACTGCACATTCCAGAGGCTAAAGAAGGCTGTCACCACCGCTCCTGTCCTGAACATGCCTGACCCCCAGGCTCAATTCTTGGTAAAAGTCTCCCAAAGGTCTAGCAGTGACAACCAGCATCATCCCTGCGCCTTTCTCTCTTTCAAGCCCCCCCCCAACAAAATGAATTTACGATGTGCTGTACCGAGAACTTCTGGCCAGAGCCATCAAGGTAGCTCTGGAGGAGTAGTGTCACTGGCTGGCAGGCATCAGCTTCCTGGTCTGGAATGACCATAAGAATACATCAAGGCTGCCAAACAGCTAAAGCCCCAGCAGGTGAGGTGGGCATTGTTTCTCTAAACTTGTCCACTTCCTTCCCCTGCCCAAGTTGCCGGCAGCCAAGGAGAGGGCAGAGGCGATACTCCAACATGTTTTTCGCCTCCATGGCTTCCCCCAAGACATTGTCTCTAACCATGGCCCTCAGTTTATCTCAAAGCTCTGGAAGGCTTTCTACTCGCCACTGGGGGCCATGGTCATCCTTTCATCTGGACACAGTCACCTTCCCCCCTTCCTCCTGGTTCAAACACCTCTTCTGGTTCGAGTACACTCACAATGTACTGCCCTGCTCCTCTTCTGTTTTATCACAATTTCAGTGCTCTCAGCATCCCTTGTTTCCTGCACTGAAAAAAGAGGTCAGTGTCCTGTCTGCATTAGCCCTCATTCGTCGCCGTACCTGGTCCCGGGCTTGGAGCACTTTGAGCAGCACTGAATGGTTTAACAGGGCAGCCAACTGTGGATGTTCCCAGGCACCCACTTACCAGGAGGGACAGAGGGTCTGGCTTTCTCTTTCACCTGGAATCCTGCAAATTGGCTTCATCGGTCCCTTCCCTATCTCTGAAGTAATCAACCCTGTCACCATCAAACTCAAGGTCGCCAGGTCCATCCGGCTCCTCGACGGAACCCTAGTGTACACGGTCAAGAAATTCTTGGCTGTCA
Source organism: Remorina albescens (assembly GCA_034769265.1). Taxonomy (NCBI): domain Eukaryota; kingdom Metazoa; phylum Chordata; class Actinopteri; order Carangiformes; family Echeneidae; genus Remorina; species Remorina albescens. The sequence goes on from CM068485.1 coordinate 4,559,545, forward strand.
GACGTTGTGACCATGGCTGCCAGTACTTTGTGGACTGGGAGGGCTATGGTCCTCAGTAGAGGTTGTGGGTGCCCTCCAGGGACATCATGGACCCCAAGCTCATCTGTGAGTTCCACTGCCAGCACCCTGGTGAGCCTGGGCTGTCAGGTGCCGGCCTTTGAGGGGTAGGTACTGTCATGACTCATCCTCTCTTCTGTGTGTGTTTGTGTGCCACTTCCTGTTTTATTTTGATATTCATGTTCTGTCTCGTTTCAGGTCACCTTACTTCCTGTGCCTTCCTTTTTTCCTGTTCCTGCGATTACATTCCAGCACTCTTTGTTGTCTCTCATATTCCTGGTTTTCAACCCTGGATTTATTTGACTTGTCTTTTGCCTCCTGACTTTGTGATTCTGCTATGTGGACTTATTTCTGTGTGCTGACCGACCTGACCTGTGTACTGACTGGTTTTGGACTCTGCCTTTGCCTCATCCCAATGGTAACATTGGTTAAGATTTGGACTGACTACTCAGGCATTGAAGCCAGACTGAAGTCTATGAACTGATCCCTGTGTCCCTGACTCATGCTTTCGGGTCCTTTCCCAGTGCCTGTTCATTACATGTTGCTTTTCCAGAATGTTCACTTGGTTTTGTTCTTCTGAAGAACATTACTTTAAAGATTTAATCTGTCATCCAGTGTACACATCAAATGAATGAAACAATATGTGAACTACCAGCAACAATATTAATACATTTGTCTATAATCTAGAGCTGAATGCAAGCACATACTGTCCCATCTTCACCAATACAACTCTATGATCATATGTCTTAACATAACATAGTGAAGGACTATATGGGCATTATGTTGCTGTTGTTTAGCCAGGCACTTAATTTCTGAAAATTCCCTATAATTTTTAACAACCTGTTTGTCAAATCATCCAATGGTTGACTTAATTGGCTAAAACAGGTATAAGGCAATGGGTACATTTTTGTGTCTTTGAAATGGTAACCAAACTCCAGCTAGGTCTACATCAGGTGCTTTATGTAGCTGTGTCATGCTCAGATTGAGAACAGAATTAGCCTCTTGTCTGTTCCTCTATCTGTCTGTGGTCTAAGCTGCAAATCGCTACTACTACTGATCAGAGGTGGCAAAAGTACTCATATTCTGTACTTAAGTAGAAGTACAGATACATGTGTAAAAAAATACTCTGGTAAAAGTAGAAGTACTGATTCAACTCCTTTACTCAAGTAAAAGTAAAAAGGTACAGGCTCTGAAATGTACTTTCAAAGTAAAAGTAAAAAGTAAAAATGTATTTTTGCGGTTAATGAAACACAATACATCCTTTGATAATTTTGTTAAATGGAAAAAGTTCAGACAGAATAATCAAGATTGAGCTGACCAGAGGTACTGCATGAGCATGTATTCTGAAGCGTCGCCGTCGGCAAAACTCTCCGGTTCGCTTCCTTCCTCCATGCAAGCAATATTCCTTGCCTCAATGTCGCTGCTACAGTACAAGTTCTCGGTTCTCTCTTTACCGTCCCCTCACTCACTCGACTTCTTCCTGCGGTTACCTGCCCCCCCCCCTCTTCTTCTCCCTCTTTCCCTCTCTAATTCATCACGTCTTTTACGTATGCTTTTACGTCGTGTCGTCATCTGTGGAGGTTGAAAAAAAAAAAAAGTAACGAGCCTGCTTTTACAATGTATGGAGTATAAAGTACATATTTTTGTGTATAAATGTAGGGAGTAAAAGTAAAAAGTCGTCAGAAAAATAAATACTCAAATAAAGTACAGATACCTGAAAAATCTACTTAAGTACAGTAACGAAGTATTTGTACTTCGTTACTTGTCTGCTACTGATAGATAGATAAATAGATAGATGTACTTTATTGATCCCAAACTGGGAAATTCTCAATTGTAATGATACATTATAATACATAATATATAAAATACATTTTAATGTAATTGTAATGATCATGCTCACCTAATGTTACTGTCCTCCCCCTTTTTAGTGTTAGCTCCATCCTCTCCATGTTGTTTGCTGAAGCTTGCAAGGCAGATTGGTGGAGGTATATTTTTAAGATTTAAAAATTTCTCAGGGTGTTGAAATTCCCACAGTCGTCATCTGACCTAGGGCCAATTTCAAAAAGACATTTCAGACTGGTCTGCGGTGTTAAGCCAGTTATAATTTTGCTAAAATACACTGCTCAAAAAAATAAAGGGAACACTTAAACAACACAATGTAACTCCAAGTCAGTCACACTTCTGTGAAATCAAACTGTCCACTTAGGAAGCAACACTGATTGACAATCAATTTCACATGCTGTTGTGCAAATGGAATAGACAACAGGTGGAAATTATAGGCAATTGGCAAGACACCCCCAATAAAGGAGTGGTTCTGCAGGTGGTGACCACAGACCACTTCTCAGTTCCTATGCTTTCTGGCTGATGTTTTGGTCACTTTTGAATGCTGGCAGTGCTTTCACTCTAGTGGTAGCATGAGACAGAGTCTACAACCCACACAAGCGGCTCAGGTAGTGCAGCTCATCCAGGATGGCACATCAATGCGAGCTGTGGCAAGAAGGTTTGCTGTGTCTGTCAGCGTAGTGTCCAGAGCATGGAGGCGCTACCAGGAGACAGGCCAGTACATCAGGAGACGTGGAGGAGGCCGTAGGAGGGCAACAACCCAGCAGCAGGACCGCTGCCTCCGCCTTTGTGCAAGGAGGAACAGGAGGAGCACTGCCAGAGCCCTGGAAAATGACCTCCAGCAGGCCACAAATGTGCATGTGTCTGCTCAAACGGTCAGAAACAGACTCCATGAGGGTGGTATGAGGGCCTGACGTCCAAAGGTGGGGGTTGTGCTTACAGCCCAACACCGTGCAGGACGTTTGGCATTTGCCAGAGAACTCCAAGATTGGCAAATTCGCCACTGGCGCCCTGTGCTCTTCACAGATGAAAGCAGGTTCACACTGAGCACATGTGAGAGATGTGACTGAGTCTGGAGACACCGTGGAGAACCTTCTGCTGCCTGCAACATCCTCCAGCAACATCTGGTTTGGCAGTGGGTCAGTAATGGTGTGGGGTGGCATGTCCTTGGGGGGCTGCACAGCCCTCCATGTGCTCGCCAGAGGTATCCTGACTGCCATTAGGTACCGAGATGAGATCCTCAGACCCATTGTGAGACCATATGCTGGTGCGGTTGGCCCTGGGTTCCTCCTAATGCTAGACCTCATGTGGCTGGAGTGTGTCAGCAGTTCTTGCAAGACGAAGGCATTGATGCTATGGACTGGCCCGCCCGTTCCCCAGACCTGAATCCAATTGAGCACATCTGGGACATCATGTCTCGCTCCATCCACCAACGCCACGTTGCACCACAGACTGTCCAGGAGTTGGCGGATGCTTTAGTCCAGGTCTGGAAGGAGATCCCTCAGGAGACCATTCGCCACCTCATCAGGAGCATGCCCAGGCGTTGTAGGGAGGTCATACGGGCACGTGGAGGCCACACACACTACTGAGCCTCATTTTGACTTGTTTTAAGGACATTACATCAAAGTTGGATCAGCCTGTAGTGTGTTTTTCCACTTTAATTTTGAATGTGACTCCAAATCCAGACCTCCATGGGTTAATAAATTTGATTTCCATTGATAATTTTTGTGTGATTTTGTTGTCAGCACATTCAACTATGTAAAGAACAAAGTATTTAATAAGAATATTTCATTCATTCAGATCTAGGATGTGTTATTTTAGTATTACTTTTATTTTTTTGAGCAGTGTACATTTAAAAAATTGCCAAGACACCTTACCCCCAGACTAACTCATACCAATTTTACCATGGTAAAAGTCAATAACGTGTATTTGACCAATAACTAATACAGGAAAGCATAGTTCATAAAATGTAAATTTTTTTATTTGTTGTAACGACCTGAATTTCCAAAGTAAAATGTTGCTGTATTCTTCCAAAAGACACATAGTTTCTGCTATGGGACAATGCAGCCGAACAGTTGGATTGGGTTCTTTGGTGAGCCTTTATTTTAAAAAATCTAACTAAAACTCTTAATTTAACCAAAATTCGTTGTACCTCAGTGTAGCTTGAGATAGTCATGAACCGAACTGCTTTCCACAATGGATCACCTCCATCTGAAGGTGTTTTTTTTTTTTGTTATACCAAAGTGATATTAAAAGGTATCATCCTTGGACAGTCACATTTAGCAGACCTATCAGAATATTTTTCTCATCTGTAAATTAAGTAGCTCTGCATTGCTTCACATTTTAACACACTCTGAGTTCGGAGGCCCCTTGAGATCAGAAGACCACTAATAGTTAATCGATGCTTCCTGATGGTGCCTGAAGTCTTGATAGTCGATAATCTAAAAAGTGACCAATAGAATCACCACTACCCTCGCTACTGTCTAACCAAGGCAGCAGGAACACAGCCAACCCAACTGTAGTAGCACTTGGGATAGCAGATAATGCCACTTCCAGAGCACCAAACTCATCTCTCTCTGGTTGAGGTAGCTGATGCTCAGAAAAGTATAGCCACACAGTGCTATTGGAAATATTAAAGGTTATCATTTATCTGGGATCTGATTTAAAAACTGGGCAGCACTTCAGTGAAAAGTTGACCCCTAATCAGGATTGGTTAAATAAGTTATTCACAGACCAAGGAGACTTTATTTTTTGTTTTTGAAAAAAAAAAGAGAACATCATGTGACTTTTATGATTAATTAAAAAAATTTTGTGATTTAATATTTAAACCACTTTGATGAAGGGTTAGGTAAAAATATTAAAGCAATCAAATCTAAGCTGCTACACTTAAATTTCAGCTTAATTTAACCATATTGTTGATGCTGAACATCACCTTACGATATTGCTTAACTTTTATCTGGATAATTTATGCATCAGATCATAGACTATATAGAAATAGAATAGAATAGAAACTGCAAATCAGTACAGATTTTCACCCTAATGCTGAGATTGTACTGCTACCGTAAGCAGATGTTTAAATCTACTCAATAATTCAGCCTCAATTCCCTGATCACCATGTTGGCATATTATACCAACAGAAATAAATGATGGTGAAAAATTGAGCCTCCTCTAAAGAAGAATTATCACTGCAATAAAGGCCGCAGTCCAACTGAGAAAACACAAATAAGACTGGAACACTGATTTTCTTCCCTTCACATCCAACAACAGCAACTGTGGTCATTATGGCTATATATAGTTGTGCTGCTTCTGGCCTTCATTAGGCCTCTCATTTTGTGGTGGTAAAGGGCAGCGTGGCTCTTCCACACTGCCCTTTTACTCTGTGGCACCATGGAGCTGTATGCAAAGGAGAATCCAGACTCCCCTAATAAAGGCCCTCATTTAGGCTACTGGAGAAATGAGCTGCCAGGCCTGATTCACGCCGTGTTATGGCATCATTATGGCATGTCCTTTATAGATAGCTTGTGATAATTTCATTCTTGGTAAAAGGGTCAGAGGTGAAGGATACTCTATCCCCATCCAATCCATGTTACAAGTCTAGCTGACATGTTCTCAGTGGAAGATTTGACATCCAAAGTATTAAGTTGGCTGGCAAATTGCCCCTGGCATCAGGGCACCCAGATGGATGTGGCTTGCCCATGATCAAAGCTCAGACACTGTCCTCCATCACACTGAAGGACACAACCAGAAGTTTGGCCTCCTCAACCCTGCCCCACAATACCCTGAATCCATGTTCTTCTCTGCCTAAAAAAAAGAGCAATGAAAGAGAGCACCAAAGAATAACACAATTGAAGTTTAAAGCCAAAACAACATCAAAAATCTGATATAAAAGGAAAAGGGGGACAGCAGGCTAGACTGCATTTCAGAGATATCAATAGTCTGGTATTGTCTCAGGCATGAGGAGGGGGGGGGGGGCAGATCAGAGAGCTGTGCCCAGTGAGGGCTCAGTCTGCTGGGGGCAATGCTTCTGGCAAACCCCCTTACCCCAGCTCTGACCTGGAGGATGCCCCAGCTGCTGCATGCTCCAGACACAGTGGGCAAAGAAGCTGCGTTGAATATCAACCAGCTACTGGCTTCTCAGAAAGCTGGACACAATAGCTATGTAAAAAAAATTGTACAGGAGCAAACTGTGAATCTGGGATTTTTAACAGTATTGAAAAAAAGAATGAGATAGTTTTATTGCAGGGCAAGCAATCAAATAGCTGCAGACCGGGCTGGCAGAAGAGACAAACCTATCCCTCACAGCATTTTAAATTCACAAGCAATCAGCTGGGGGGTGGTGACAGTTTTTGCTTACTCCACCCATGGTGTGATTTACAGGATACAAGCTGCTCCCTTGTATTGCCATGCTGAGTATCAGCTCCAAACACGTCATGTCAATCATTCAGGGTGAGACTGCACGAATGGCAGCGACAGTCCTGTGTCCAGCTGTCTGAGCTTAACTAGTTCCATTATTAACACGGCTCTGGGCACCTTTAACAAGACCCCAAGTCAAGCACTGAGCCAAACCTACCTTCTAACTGCTACCGGCAGGGGCTCACAGAGCAGCCAGGAGACCCCTGATCTATGGGCTTGACACTTCCTGAAATGGCACATGGCTTTAGAAAGCTTTTTGACCACGCTGACTTGTATAAGGAATCAATCACCTGCTAGCTGTCTTGCCTGCAGGGTCAACTCAACAGATCCAGATCTATTCACAAGCTGACTTACAGTAAGCCATTTTAGAGAGGGGCCCTGGCTTTAAACAGCTGTGATTGATCAACAGTGTCACTGTTCAATCAATCAATCAATCTTTATTTGTATAGCACTTTTCATACATTAAGAAGCAACACAAAGTGCTTCACAAAAATAAAAACATCGAACAGAAATACAACAAATATTGAAAACATGCATGCATATAGGCACCCACACACACACACACACTCACAGTAGATATTAGCTATCAGTATAGAGACATGCCTGAGGATGGAGGTGAGGAAAGGCCACCTGAGGGAGCCATGCACACCGGGAGGTGTCACAGACTATGGCCCCAGGGGGTGCCGCCCAAGAGAGCCCCCTGACCTGGATGGACCAGGGTAGACTCCACACAAGGTGTGGAGCCCCCCAGACGACCTCCAGGGCGACGTCCCCACGGGCAGACCAGACAAGCCTCCCAGAGCGGATGGCTCCCATGAGGAAACACTGGAGCTAAAAACTAAGAGACTAAAAACAAGCTATGTTAAAAAAATTAAAGAATTAAAGAATAAAAGAAATCAATTAAAAGCCAAACTAAAGAATTAAGGATTAAAAGCCAAACTAACTTTCAGATTATTTAATTTACTTTTATATGTGCATAATTGACTCTATAGTCAGCAGCATTGCTTATTAATATCCACATGAATAAATACAAATTCATTTCACCATCCCAACAACATATAATGAAATCACATAATGAATGAGCTTTTCCCAACAACCACAAATTCACTCAACTTTGGATAATGGGAGGTGCTTCAAACTTTGCTTTTCTATTTTTCTGTGCATCAGGGTTTAAAGGAAGCTGCAATGACATTTAACACTGCATTGTCCAGACATTTTAGGAGTAGTCACAAATGAGATTGCCTGTCCATACAGACTGTGTAATTCTCAGATCAAATGGAGGTGCAGTGATATGTGTGAAGTTGTATGGATGATGCTCACAAGAAAGTAACCAGTCCCCTATGACTCCACTTCACCAATATAAATAACTAGCTTGCATTCTTAATTTAAAGCACACACACCTCACCACAACCCTGTCTAGTACATACATAAAGGCTCAGGAATGCACTCATGCTTAAATTGAACTCATATTTTACTACCTAATCATGGAAGTATGCAGTTTTTTACCGTATAGCTAATGTGATACAGAAACACATTTCAAATATTAACTTTTTTTTTCTTTTTTTTTTGTTACGCAATGGTACTTGTCTAAATAATTACAAAGTGTCATATTCCAGTCTCCAGTCAGTTTGATCCATAGTGTTCCCATGGAGAGAGCACAGAATTTAGCGATGCCGCAACAGTGAAACCATGGCTGCTTGAATTTCAGATTTACCTCTCCGATCAAAGTCCAATTTTGACCTTGTTTGCCTGTAACCTTCTAGAGCTGAACCAATGAGATGACAGCTGGTCATGACACAACTTCAAAGTCACATGTAACAGAGACTAATGTAAAAGGCACCCAAAACTGTCTTGACTGTCAGTTCTTACCCAGCTCCTTCTCCAACAGGAAATGATTCCCAGTGCCTTTTTATTTTTTTAACTGAAATATACAGAATTCATAGACCATATGTTCAGTTGTATAGGTGTTTTGTTTTCTTGACGCTTTTCCACCATCTGCACCACTGCTCATATGAACCTACGCACTACCCTATCCCAACTCAGTGTCATTAAGGACTAGTTTGGTTGGTCAATTACCTTGTAAAATGTAAACAGATGTATACACAACTATAAATTAATACAGTGCTGTACAGTACATATTATGGTTGGGGGTCAACTCACCAAAATCACAGTTTTGTGAAACGGTATCTCAACAGAGTTGCATTTAGGCTGCAGTATTTACACTGCCCCTTTAAGATAAGTCTGCATTTTAATCAAAGGGCAGAGGACATGTTTATGGTCTTTAGACACTCAGCCAAGTGAAATTAAATGAATTTTGATGTTATAGAAGGTAGTGACAGTTTGATAGCTTACTAGTAGTTTAAATCCAAAACTATATATTGGTGCAAGTCTTCAGACCCCCTAATAGTCGAACTCTCTATTGCACCTCCTTATTACCACATCAACTAAGTTCACCCCTCTGTTTCTCCTCCCACGTTGCCCTGACCTGAACAGCCCCTTGTGGCCCAGCTCAGGAGGAGAGCATCCCACTCCAGCAAAACTTACATGAACTCCTCTGCCCCAGCTCCTTCCCGCCAATACTGCTTTCCATCACGCCTCCTTCCCTCTCTTCTCCTCCTCCCTCCCTCTCCTACTCCCACTTCTGGCTTGGCAGCCGACTGCATTGATTTCATGTTTGGGCTGCCCACATTGATTTTCATTCAGGTTCATGGATCATACTGCTGCTTCTTCCCTCTCAGTAGTATAGTTGGTAGGCTGGGAAAATCATCTTTGACAGTTGCTTTACAGAGATACAGCAGAAGGCCCCCGCAGCCCCTCTTTCACCCTGTCTCACTCCTACACCACATCCTGTACCATTCCCTTCCCCACCTAAACCTGTTTCCTCACCAACATTCTGCCCTTCAACACCCGCATCTCCAGACCCAATAGCTTTTCCCTGCCATATGGTGGCTATCTATTGTACTGGGCTCATGAGAAGTCCAGGGATGTTTTACTGCAAAGGTGGCTTCATTAATCCTGAAAAGACACCTGAGAATTTGTAGAAATAAAAAGAATGACTCTGAAATTTCAAATATGCTGTACATCCATGAATCTATCCAACATGTTAATTAAGGCACACATCCATTGTGACCAGACTGTATTGTAAGAGACAAGCCGTGGGTGTAGGGTGACCAGACGTAGAAAATCAAAAAACTTGAGATGTCTGTGATTTAACAGGGGAGAAAAAAAAGTTGTGCCCGTTTAACTAATGTGCTGGCATGCATTCATTTATTTATTGGTTGTGGTTTCGTTTATTTGTTTGTTTGGTTTTTTTTTTCTTTGAACCAAAAGTGACAGTGAGGTCAGAACTCAAACTTGGGTTGGGACAACCAGTTTAGTTTTGAAACTTCTTCTTGACTACTCATTTTCTTCAATACGAGTTGTCAAAATACATGAACATGTTGTTTATTTCATAATGAGAACATTTGATTTTTGACCACCTTACTGAAAATGTCCTTGATTTCCATTTCAGAAATCAGGTGACCTTACGTAGGCATGGCTGACCTACTTTTAGCTCTCCTTTTATTTTTGCTAGATTTTTGTTCTACCTCAGGTGGTCAACACATCTGCGATGTGGTTACAGTACCTGGTAAATTTGAACTTAACATAACAATAAATGGAGCTCCACAGACTCAGAACTTAATCCTTTAAACAGTTCACTCATGGGCCGTTTGACAACAGGCATCAGGTATCTAAATTGGCTAGACAGATATTTGCATTCTCTGCCCCTCATCCACGCCAAGCAGTGTCTTCATCGGTTCTTTCCCAGGACTCGCATAGTGTGTTACATCAAGCCATTTAACTGAGACCTGGACAAACGTTGGGGGTTCCTTTTCCAGTGCAACATAATTTTCTGCCAGACCCCACTTACCTGTAACATCAGAGTCCATACTCTCTCATTTTCCCCCTCTTTGGCAAAGATGAGATCTGTAATTACAGTAACCATCCTAACTATTCTGGAAATGATTTCACCCATCTCAACCCAGCTGGTAAATCTCTACCAGGGGTCCTTGCTCAATGGCTGTTATCCGGACCCTGCAAAATATACACAGTAAAAGAAAACACACTACAGAGAGAATTTATGAAGGGAGTTAATGTCCAGTTAAAGGATTACTGACCTAATGACCAGTTACTGCAAAACTTGCCCTCAGAAACACAAAGCATTTGGTTCATATCCATGAGAGAGATGAGTGAAAAGCAGTCTTCTGTTTTTAGTACCTCGTGCTGCCTTTTGGGCTCATCAATGACCCAACTATCTTCCAGGCTGTTGTGAATGACATGTTGAGAAATTTTCTTAATAACTTTGTTTGTGTATCTATATGACATCTTCATCTTTTTAAAAACACTGAATAAAACTGTTTCCCATGTCTGCCAGATTTTGCAGCATCTGCTTGGAAATAGGCAGTTTTTCAAGACGAAAAAGTCAATTCCACATTCATATGTTAGGACACAAATAAAAGAGCGTAAAAATTAGGGCAGGCAGGTAGAAATCCATCTCGTGCCCATTCTTCGTAATGTTAAGGAATTGCAAAAATGTCTGGGTTCTGCAAACTTTTATCCAATATCCATTAGGAACTACACTAAAGAGACTGCTCCCTTCACCAGTCTCACTTCTGTCAGTATTCCACACTGTTCCCCAAAAATAAATCTTTAGTCGCAATACTCATCCAAACAAAATTTGCACAACTAAACTGTTACCCAATTCAAACAATTAAAAGTCTCTGATTCAATAATGGTTTTAGTCATAATAATTTTTTTGCCTGCGTGGGTTTCCTCCAGGTACTCTGGTTTCCTCCCACCATCCAAAGACATCATGTTTAGGTTAACTGGTGACTCTAAATTGTCCGTAGGTCTGAGTGTAAGTGTGAGTGGTTGTTTGTCTCTGTCTGTCTCTGTGTGTTGGCCCTGTAATGGACTGGTGACCTGTCCAGGGTGACCCCGCCCTCACCCAGTGTGAGCTGGGATTGGCTCCAGCACCCCTTGTGACCCAGAAACGGATAAGCGGTAGATGATGAATGAATGAATAAATTAATTTTTGTGTCACAATGTTAATACTTGAATGACAATTATTAAGTTAAGAATCATATCTAAATCGTTAGAGATTTTAATTCTTGGAAAATATGGGAACCCGTGACTCTCTGGAAGACATACAAGTAAGACGTACAAGGTGTATACTGAATGGGTTTTGTAATAAATACGTCAAAATTTAGCCTGCAATTTGAGAGTGATTTACAGTTTAAAAACAATGCAATTCCATGGGATCTCCTTCAGGGGGCCTACAACCTGGCACATGAGAATGACACCTCCCCTATCATTGTTGTAAGAGTATGAGGCTGTGACTTGTGAACATAGCAGAAATGTCATCCACTTCATTTGTGCAGCATTAAAAAGCCCTGCTGTCTGGGGAGATCGATCTGACAAGTGATTGCAGAGGAGCAGAGGCAGAAAGAGGCTGTCAGGAGCATGACACTCCCAACAGCTGGGGCTACCACTCTCTCTCTCTCTCTGTCTCTCTCACTGATTGACTCTATGCATTTCTCTCGACGTCGGTTTAGCAATCTCCCACTTCCTCTGTGAGCTCTTTTCTTTTCCTTTTCACTTCAGTCTCTCTTCTTACTCCTCTTTACCTCTGCATCCAAGCATTGACATCCACTTTGCTCTTTTCATCAGCCTCATTCTAGGTCATACTCTTAACTTCACTCTCCACTGCTTTCACCTCCCTCATTCTGCCTTCTTCACCAGCTATTCTCTCACGTCACCTCCGTTGCTTTTTCTTTATCAACACTTTCTACTCCTCTTAGACTAAATTTCTTTTACTGCCTCTGAAGCTACAAATGTATCATTCAACTATTCTCTGAACTCCCACCTTTATTGCCTTGAGGTTTCACATTTTATATTTATATCTTCTGACTAATTTTACAGGTCAGAGGAAATTCTTGCACTGATCACAGTTCTGAGCACTAAACAAAGCAATGTAAATTACTAAAAAGATAAATAGTAATGAGAAAAATGCAGATCTCATGGGATCATTTGATTACATATTTATATTAAAATAGATTTCAGAGAAAAAATAACAATATAATCTTAAATAACAAAACAGAACTTTGTTAGTTAAAAGCATCACCTTATAAAACGTCCATTGTTTGCGTCAACCTCTGCAGTCTCAAAAACTGACGTTCCTCCAATCACCACAAGAGTATGGCTCCAACGGTGAGCCAGTCCCTATGACTTCCATGTTAAAATGTTGAACTTTATAAAACAGTTATGTTTACTGCCAGGTACAAAAGACTGTTTTGGTCTCAACACCTGATTTCTTCCATCATGACAGCTTTATGGGGGTTGACTTTTTAAATAAATCTATAAAGTTTGAAGTTAAAGGGCATAATATGATTGGTGTAGTGAGCTTGCTGTCTGCTCACTATTTTAAGTCACTGAACATGACCTTTAGTCTGCATTTGTGGTGTGCCTTCTGTTGGATTTTTCACACAAATATCAGGCACATCAAATGACTTGAGGACACCTGCCCTCGATTTTTTCAAGTGAGGGGAATTCTGTTATTATTCTATCAGCACTAATTATTAGGTATCTGTATCTCAGCTCACAATACCTGGTTTGTTAGCTTGACCTGTTAACTACCTAATCAGCCCACAAATACATTAGCTCTGGGTTAGCCTACAAACAAGATGCTTAGGGGTCAAATTACTCATGATGCTAACAAGAGCGTAAACTTCCTACAAATACTAAATCAGAATGCACAAAAGTCTCTACATTTGCCCCAGCTTTTTGCCCTGTCTGGTTAAGCAAACTCTTGTAGTCAGTATTCTTCAAGTCTGTCAGTGACTTGTCCCTTTTTATATGCTGTCCATGGTCTTACTGTGGCATAGGAGTGCAATGCTACATTGGCATAGTGCATCTTCAGTCGCACACAAAGCAAGCACTTTTTTTTTGTTTTTATCTAAAAATCATATCTTCTTAGGTGGACTTAAACACACTATTCCTAATGGTGAATCAACATTTTATATACACATTATATACACATTAAAACACTTAACTTTTAATTCACTGCAGGTAGAGTAGATGTTCAGGGTACAATATGTTTGATCAGAGCAGTGTAACACTTGAGGAAACATGACATTCATACAGTCACCTCCACTGGCAAGAACAACACACCATCACAAATGGGTTCTATTGGCTGACAGTGACCTTGCATGCAGGTGAACAGCACATTCTTACAAACCTGATAACCTCCACCAAAGTTGTGAAAAGAAAATCTGTGCATCAACCAATGCTAAAAACAAGATGTCATAATCTAATCGGTGTCTTTCAATTCTTGAATAGCAAAGGTAGATGTAAGAAATATAAGCCTCACGCAACAACTGGTGCCCATTTAAGGCTGTTTTTCAACTTTTACAGTAGTCCAAATGACTTCCAATGTTGAGTCCAGTGCTTTGTTGAATGTTAATGCACAAATCAGACAGAATGCAGCACTATTGCCTGCTAATATGCTGTTAGGTCCATAAATGTTTGGACATTCACACAATTTTCAGCATTTCAGCTCAGTACACCACCACAATGGATTTGAAATAAAACAATCAAGAGTGTGCTTTAAGTGCTGATTTTCAGCTTTAACGTGAGTGTATTTACATCCAAATCAGGTGAACAGTGTAAGAGGTGAACAGGTGAACATCACATTTTATATGTGCCCTCCTCCTAATTAGACTAACTAATGTCATTCTTAATGTAATTGTCATTTTTAATATTTGGTTGCAAATCCTTTGCAGTCAATGACAGCCTGAGGTTTGGAGCCTATAAACATCCCCAGACGCTGGGTTTCATCCCTGGCGATGCTCTGCCAGGCCTCTACTGCAGCATTCTTCAGTGTCTGGTTGTTTTTGGGGCAATTTCCCTTCAGTTTTGTCTTCAGCAAGTGAAATGCATTCTCAGTTGAATTCAGGTCAGGTGACTGACAGAAAATTCCACTTCTTTGCCTTAAAAAACTCTGCTTGTGCAGTATTTCTTGGGCCATAGCCCATTTGCACCTCAGTGCACCATCCAGTGAGTTTTAAAGCATTCGGCTGAATCTGAGCATGTTGCCCAAAACATTTTAGAATTCGTCCTGCTGCTTTTGTTAACAGTCACATCAATAAATATAAGAGAACGAATACCATTGGCTGCCAAACATGCCCTCGCCATTATGACATGTCACCACCATGCTTCACTGATGAAGTGGTATGCTTTGGATGTTGACCAGTTCCTTCCCTTCCCCATACTTTTCTCTTCCCATCATTCTGGAACAAGTTGATATCTGTCTCATCTGTCCATAGGATATTGTTCCAGAACTACACGGACACTTTTGGATGTTTTTTGGCAACTCTAATCTGGCCTTCCTTGTTGTTAAGGCTATACAGGGACATAGATACACATAGACATAGATAAATCTACCTCCTGTTCTTGATTTGGCCAACTGATGTGAAGGGGTTACTTGACCAAGGAGATGATTCTTCTGTCATCCACCACACTTGTTTTTCTGTGGTCTGCTGGGTCTTTTGGCACGTTGAGCTCACAAGTACTTTCATCCTTTTTAAGAGTGTATCAGCTGTTTTCATTGATGGATTTGTTTTGATTTTTCTGCCTAATGATAGCCTGCTTCTCTGATAGGGACAGCTCTTTGGACTTCACATTTAGAGTTTACCTCACCAGATTCGAAATGCAAATGCCATACTTGAAATGAACTCTGCACCTTTTATCTGCTGCTTGTAAAGGAATTAACGAGGGAATAACACATGCCTGGCCATGGAACAGCTGCAGCAGACAATTGTCCAATAGCTTTTGGTCCCCCAAAAAGGTGGAGGACATTTATA
The DNA here is from genome assembly GCA_034769265.1 of Remorina albescens. NCBI lineage: Eukaryota > Metazoa > Chordata > Actinopteri > Carangiformes > Echeneidae > Remorina > Remorina albescens. The sequence continues at coordinate 4,574,757 of CM068485.1, forward strand.
AAATGTGCTCTAATTCCTACACTGTTCACCTTATTTGGATGTAAACACCTTCAAATTAAAGCTGAAATCCAACTTGGACACTGTATGAGTGGAAATGTCACACCCCGCGACACAGAATTGTTATTTGTTTTAAATGTTTTTCGAGTATTTTTTTGGTGAATCTGTTTTTTTTCTTGAGTTTGCTCAGGTTTTATTTCAATAGGACAAAGTATCTTTATTGGGATCATGTCACAACTGTGACATTAGTGCTATTGTCATGTCATGCTAATAGTATTTTAAAATGAAAGACTTTGGTCTATACCTACTTCATATGTAAATGCCTTGATGTAACTCTCTTATGATTTAGCACTGTGTGAATAAATTTGATTTGATTTAATTTGATATTAACCGCAATCAAAAGCAGCTGAGATAGAAACCTGTTGAAAAGATCGAAGGAAGATAAATCTGTTTTTATGCTGTCTGATTTATGGTTCATTCGACCAACATTTTCTGTGAGGAGCTAAAAGGTTCTTTTGGCCAATTGTCACATTCTGACTGTGGCCTGATGTCCTGGAGAGATTATGCAATTCAGGCCAATGATGTATGGAAAAACTATTAAAGTAACCGCAATGAACCAATGGTCCACACAACAACTTTAGATGCATTCTGACTGCAGGAAGCTTTTGAGGAGCCCTATGCGTTTCGACCAGCAGAATCAGGGTAAAAATTAAGTTCTTGGGCGATTGATTTACCCCCAAAACAATCCCTGCTTGGAGGGTAGTGCTTTCCAAAGGCCCAGGAACTCTGGGTGAGCAGCCTGAAGTGCTGAACATTTCTGCTTGGTCAGGTATACAAAGAGTTTCATGTCACCTGCCATGTTTAGTCTGGATGACTACTACATAATTTTAGAACCATGAGACTTTAACAGTAAATCATAATATTACAAGAATAAAGTTGTCATTTTATGACAAAAAAACTCATTATATTACATGAATAATGTTGTGATTTTATAAGACACAGAGTCAAGTCTTGCCGATTTACTTACTAACTCAGTAAGTCATGTTACTGATGATAATATGGTGACAATGTGCGAAAGGACAAAGTATTTTCCTATTTGTGAAACATAAACTGAAAGTGCATTGAAACAAAGTGCTTCTTGACCCTCATTTTAATGCAGGTGACTATTCATCTGGTATCTCTCTTCCAATTTAAACCACTAAATATGCATTCTCATAAATTTATGACTATCTTCTCACAATCTCCATTTTTTTTTCCTCTGTGTGACCCTACAGTAGTACTCTGTTGTAGGGCTGCAGCTGTGTGCTCAATCATTTTCCATAGTGCTTTGATTGTTTTAAGTGATTGAGAAGTTTTGCTCCAAGATGGAAAAAGTGAAGAAAATTAACCCACACTGGACTGTCAATGAGGTCTTAATTTGCTCAGTATTTATGCAAAAGAACATCTACACAGGGAATTGGGGACATATTGCTTTTTTTTCTTCTAATTGGTGGTTTATTGTTGTTACCTTGATTGCTTTTCCATACACTATCAGCTTGATCATCATAATCTCCCCAGGGCTTCAGGCCATAGCTGAATGAAACAAACAATGGGCCACAAGAACCTTTTGGTTCCTCCAACTGAGCTGTTTCTGCTGGAATGGGCCAAGTGATGAAGCCAATCATTCATCTATTCATCTTTAACCACTTATCTGTTTACAGGTCACAGGGCTCACATTGGGCGAAGGTGGGGTACACCCTGGAAAGGTCACCAGTCCATCGCAGGGCCAACACACAGGGACAGACAGAGACGAACAACCACTCATACTCACACTCAGACCTACAGACAATTTAGAGTCATCAGTTAACCCAAACATGATGTCTTTGGACAGTGGGAGGAAACCGGAGTACCTGGAGGAAACCCATGCAGGCTCAGGGAGAACATGCAAACTCCGAAGAGAAAGCCCCCAGGCCGGGAACAGAACTTCCTGCGACCTTCTTGTTATGAGGCAACAGGGCTTACCACTGTACCACCGTGCTGTGATGAACCCATGAAAAGTGAAACTAAAAACCTTGTCGTTGGTCCAGCAGTCATCTGTTTTCTCGTTTTTTTTCCATCTTGAGGCAAAAATGACCACAGAAAACAATCAAAGCATGATGTAAAAGCATTGTGTAAAAGCATTTTGTGCAACACCCCGAGTAAGACAGTGGGATGGCCAGGTTCGGACCAGTACTTTGGGTGGTATCTTTTTATTTGTGGTACAACAGGCCACACTTTGGGTTACTAACTCGTTTGGCAACAGTGATGACATTATTGGCGCCAGTCCAGTCTAAAAATCCGTCATCACAGCCTTTTCCACCTAGCGATGGAGGACATTGCTTTAGCACCTCACATGAATCTGGGTTTGTTGCCACCTGAGTCTGCGAGCGCATTCCATGTGTGACCGAGTTGTATCCTGGGCCTGTTCAGGGGAATTTCTGTCCAGGTCATCTATGCAACAGTAAGTCCTTGCCTGTCACTTCTTTCTATTTCTATACGCTGTGTGTTAGTTCCATGCCTGGCTCACGCTATCTTGGACTTGTAAGGGGAACAGTGACTCTCCTCGACAGGTTGGTGGATGCTACATAAGGGAGCTACCACATCTCATAGTTGGACATAAAATAGGATATTATGTAAAAAAACATTATGTTAACAAAAAGCTTCCTTGAGTAATATGAGTGAGACATATGACTGCTTGGGCAGTTGAGAAGTAGTTGCATATCTTGATGGAGTGGTGCTGCCCACACACAGTATTTATGGTAGCCATGGATGGTAAATGTGCCCACCTGGTGTGGACACATTCAGCAGCCCTGGCATAATGAGATGAGTGCTTATGATGATCATGGTGTGGCTTGCTCCGATAGTAGGATGTCTCACTCATGTTAATAACCGTGGTTCTTTGGGTAACATAACTGTAATTTTATTGTTGTTACCGCAACAAAGGCATTCACTTTCATAATACACCTAATTCTTTGGTGTGTGTGCTGCTGCAGACTAAACATTACTGGTAAACATTACTGGTAAAATAAATGCAGTGGATGCTCAACCAATCAACACTGCAGGCTACGCTGCCAAAGAACCTGACTTCCACTTGTCAGAACGCTTAGGGTTCCTAGAAAGGTTCCTAGTCCCTGGGGAAAGTTCCTGCGTACGGAATGCAGCTATAGAAGAGTTTGAAGTATTGTACACAACACAGTAAAAGAAGTTATCTAGTATGGTTACAGGACCAACCCCCATTATTGTATAATCACTCCCAAGCGAAAAGAGCATGGTTTTCCCATATTTCCTTTGTGTGCAAAGGTGCTTTGAAAATGATGTATCTGAAAACTTTTTTAGCAGCTCACAGTGATGAACACACATGACTATCACTGGTCTCTAACTGAATAATGCTACTGTGAATCTACTGGCTGCATTGGCAGCTGTTCACTAGAAGCTAGCTGTGTGAACTTTTTGCATTGATGATATAACAATGTTGTATTGTACATTTTAATTGTAATTTGCATTTTAATATTTCAGGTTAAATTAGAATATTTGCGGTGTGTGATTTTGTCGTTTTTAAACCTTCAGCTTTAAAATGTCAGTTTTCTTTTTTCTTAATACTTGTGTATAGGCAGTTAGTGTTTTAAAACCATGTAAGCAGTCATTGAGTGAGGGTCTTCATTCATCTCTGTTGCAGTGCAGTTGGCAGCTCCTTAGCTCTAGCTGGCCTGTACATCCAACTGTCAGACAAACAGGTAGGAGGAACAGATGAGGTGTGGGGGTTACAGCTCCAGACAGATGAATAGCCCTTTTGATTGATGCTGGCCTTTGTGCACATCTCAGCACTGCTGCCGTTCTGACACGAGTCTGTTGCACAGTAATGTGTGATCAGAGGAAAAGGGCACCAGCGGCTCTGATCATCATTCTGCCCAACTCCCCTGTGACCACCTCCCCACACTCACGCCAACATCAGAATCAGACTTGACACCAAACACACACTCGACTATGTCAGCTGAGCATGGGATGAGAGGAGAGTAAACTGAGGGCTTGAAGAGAGACGGCTGAGGGGTTTGTGTTAAAGATAGGAAAAGGCAGTTCACCCACTAACTCAATGTCAAATTTAGAATCTACTGAAGGACCCGCCAGCCTCTATGAGTTCCTGGACTTTTGTGATATTATATATTCTCCCAGTTTGGCTTACACTATTGAATACATTTATTATGGCCATTAGATATACTGTACAAACATTAACTTTTAACAAATAACTTATTAAATATCACAATGTAATGAAAAGCAAATAAAAATGTATATGTTTAGTTATGACCACCACCTCATAACAATTTTACAGTTAAAAGTCTTTTAAGAGCTTTTTATAAAATTGTTACTGACCACAGTAACAATGCCTTGGAAAAGTAGGTGTAAAATATACAGCAACCAATATAAACACACATGGAGAGAGAGAGAGCGACATAATAATTATAGATGCTGCCATACAGAACACAGGGTTATTGAGAGCAAAACGTATGTCAATCATATTCTATGGCCTTCACAGTCCCCAGCTATAGAGAATCTGTGACAGAACAGATGTGATGTGTGTGCAACACCCTGAGTAAGACAGTGGGATGGCCAGGTTCGGACCAGTACTTTGGGTGGTATCTTTTTATTTGTGGTACAACAGGCCACACTTTGGGTTACTAACTCATTTGGCAACAGTGATGACATTATTGGTGCCAGTCCAGTCTAAAAGTCCGTCATCACAGCCTTTTCCACCTAGTGGTGGAGGATATTGCTTTAGCACCTCACTTGAGTCTGGGTTTGCTGCTACCTGTGAGTCTGCGAGCACATTCCATTTGTGACCGAGTTACATCCTGGGCCTGTTCAGGGGAGTTTCTGTCCAGGTCATCTATGCAACAGCAAGTCCTTGCCTGGCTCACGCTATTTGGACTTGTAAGGGGAACAGTGACTCTCCCTGACAGGTTGGTGGATGCTACATAAGGGAGCTACCACATCTCATAGTTGGACATAAAATAGGATATTATGTAAAACAACATTATGTTAACAAAAAGCTTCCTTGAGTAATATGAGTGAGACATATGACTGCTTGGGCAGTTGAGAAGTAGTTGCATATCTTGATGGAGTGGTGCTGCCCACACACAGTATTTATGGTAGCCATGGATGGTAAATGTGCCCACCTGGTGTGGACACATTCAGCAGCCCTGGCATAATGAGATGAGTGCTTCTGATGGTCATGGTAATTTTATTGTTGTTACCGCAACAAAGGCATTCACTTTCATAATAAACCTAATGCTTTAATGCTTGTATTTGAGGGTAGGGACAAACACTAACGACCATAACAAAAAAAAGGTCACCAACTGTGCAATACATCACCTTTTCATTATCCATTTATTGTTAAAATTAAACAGACAAAATCATTCCAACAGTTTTTCAGAATGCTGTCCAAAAGATACTACTTTGACTGTTACTGCCACACTCGAGAACACCGAGGACACAGAACACAGAGCACTCAGCAGTTTGGCTGAATTAAAGTCCTTTATTCCAAATCAGGGTCAAACTAGGCAGGCAATCAATACCATGCTAAACAAACGGCAGACAAGGGATGGAAATAAGCAATGCACAATAGAAAAAACTGGAAATAATGCTGGAACACTGACTCAAGGGACAAGACAATCTGGCACAGAGGGGAAGGGGAACATAGCTTAAATATACAGTGGGAGATAACATGACATAAGCAAAACACATTAGGGCACGGACAGTAATCACACAGGTGGGAAGCTTGATGGGAAGACAGCGGGGCGACAGATAAAACAGGAAATGACAAGACAAATCAGACTTCAAAATAATCTACATCTAGCAGGATCTGACAGTTATTTCTATCTGCCATGAATGAATACCTGGGAAAACAAATGTTGCATTTTATAGCAAATATTACATCTGTCTAACTGCATAAAAAAAAATATTGATGTGAGTTTGATTTCAAGATTGAAGTTGGATGGAACAAAAAACAGTGTGGAACATATCTAAGACAGCTTGGGCCATGGTGGAGTCCAGTCATGGTAAAATACTCAAGGTAATTATTGCTAGTCAGGAATAAAGGTGTTTCTTTATACAATGTAGGGGAGCACAGAGTGATACAGCCCTCTGCAACTCTAGTGTCCATTGATGGCAGCACTTCAGTCACAAGAAGAGGCTCTGATGAGAGACAGCTAACCCTCATACATTTTCTTTTAGTTTCACCACTAGATGGCGCAATCACAGATTGCTATGAAATGCTGCACTGTCACTGAAGTTCTAGAAGTTTGATCCCTGCAACTCCCAGCCGTGTGGGAGGAATAGTCATATTGACACATGGCACCACACAAGGTGCTCTCCAAGCCCTTCACTGCAGCCACCTTCTCTCAGGGTTTAGTTCGGTTTTAAGTCTGGTGTTCCATCTCATCCACCTGCAAAAAAAATATAAATAAATAAATAAATAAATAAATAATATATAATATATATATATAAATTGGCTGCTTTGACCATATACTAAGGACTGTTGCCCTGGTGAATGATATTGTCCAAGTCACAAACTGCTGCTGTACATCTCCACATTCATGATGCTGTTTCAGTTAACAGTGAAATCATAATTAAACGCCTGCCTTATTTTTGTTTTAACAGTGGAGAGAACCATTTAAACCAGCGCTGTTTTTTGCATCCTGTGGAGTCTCTGGGATTTTCAAAGGACCCGAGGAACACACAATGAGGAAAAAAAGCTTTTATTCACTCACTTTGCTTACCAGCAGGCAAAGCATCATCTCATAGTCTTTCCACTATAACCATCACAAACTTAATGACCACTCACTTGAAAATGTTTTTTTTCAGTGTGAACCTGAAAGACAATATTGCACGCTTTAAAAAAATAAAGATAGATTACTATAGCAAGGAAAAACTATGATGATTCACACGTGAAAATCTAAAATTCAAAACCCCACTTCAACAGTTTGATGAATGACGTTAGGCTATTTGCAACACCAAATATAAGCTGGGATGGGGTCCAGCACCCACTGTGACCTGGAAACAGGCGGTAGAAGATGAATGAATGAATTAATGACTCATACATGTCACTTCAAAAAGATGGATCTGGCCAGGGGAGTGATGCGGATGCTACATTGTTCTATTGTGGTGAAGAGGCGAAGCTCTCAAGTTTGTGGTCTATCTATGTGCTGAGCCTCACCCATGGTCATAACTCTTGGTAGTAACCGAAAGATGAAGCTTGCAAATACAAACAGCTGAAATGAGCTTCCTCTGTAAGGTGGCTGGGCTCAGCCTTTGAGATAGGGTGAAAATCTCAGATAGCCTTTAATTTTTTTAAAGCTGTATCAACACTGAATGGAATTTGTACATTCAAATTATGCCTTGAGTGTTTATATTTGATATTATATCAAAAAAACAAAAAACAAAAAACAATCACTTAATGATTTTAGAGACCAGTTTTTGGTCTTTCCGTTAAGATTCTGATTCATTTGTAAATTCGTCTCAGCGCTCGTTCTTTTCTTAAATAATTTAGCTTTATAAAATGTAATGTGAATTAATTTTAAGCTTTGTAAAAATTAAAAAATACTTCACACGTTCACACTTTTCACTTCCCAGCCACCAGGAAATAATTACCCTCTGTTCTTAATCAACTGTGGGACACCTCACTTTTGGCACTGACTTCGAAGTGCTATATATGACCAACGACACAGCTCATCAAATACTGACAATAAGTCACATACTCATCCTCATCTGTCAGTGTTGTCATGAATGATTCCCTCCTTGCTACAAGAGGCACAGAAACAAAAATAAACCAACTTATGTAGATTTAAGTCTTAATTTGAAAGTAAAAATCAATTATAAAATTGAATACGCAAATAAATCTTGATTAAGATTTTTGAGCGCTTAAACAGCCACACAAACATTTAATCAGTCTCCAGTAGCTGCCAGCAGCTTCAGTATTGAAATATTTAGCAGGAAAACAGATGGAACATGCCAGTAAAAACATTTCCTCATTATGTTGATAACAAACATAGTACAGGTGACTTTATTTTCCCCGGAAAATTGATTTGCTACGGCAAATTAGTCATAATTAATAGAGGGGATAGGAACATCTAGGCAGTGTACATGGCTATGGCAGAATTATAAATACAGGACAGATAATAATAGCTAATAAGACAATCTGAGACATTATATCCCTACAGAAAATGTACAGGCAACATATTTTGCAAATAAAATTAAAATAACACAATGGCAACACTTGCATGTCCACTGAAGAGATCTACACAGATGAAACCGAAACTAATCACATGACTATGCCAAGTCAATTGAGATAAGGTCATTTTAATTGTGTGTAACTTCATTGCATGCGGAGACTGAAGTCCTCTGAGAATGATGGGAACTTTGATACTGACACCGCTGGTGATTACACTAATCCTCTTTCCCCACCTCCTCGTCAGAGGACACCCCACTGCGGTATGTGTGTCTATCGTTCCTGCTTACGCAACGTGTTAGAGCTAATGTTGGGTGACACTCAGACACCCCAGCCGATGTGTTTTGGCACTGCGAAGATCCCAGCTGTGCATTTACATATGCAATGACCCAGATTAGCATCCTCCCTCACACTCCATCAACACTGATTAGAACAGTGCAGTTAAAGGAGCACTTGTCCAGCATGTCCCCATGACGATGACAACCTCTGCATGTGAGTGTGCACGCGACACTCAACTTGATTACTCACTGGCCTGGTAATGACAGAAAAGTAGCTGAAGTTTGAATGAGCATTAATTGAGGACTTCATCCTTGATAGTCTGCTCTTTGCCATCATCTTGGGGGAAGAGGTGATGGTCAGGTTAGTTGAGCATCAGGCCAATTTTTTTGTGTTTTTTTCACCTGTAGTGTATGAAAATAAGAATATATTAATCATAAGAGAGGACTGCTACATAATTTAAAATGAGTGCGGGACACATTTAAATTCTTGGTTGCGATTAATTGCATTTTTATACAGAAAATGTAAGAATGACTCCAAAATATAGCATTTTTATTCTAGCAATACAAACAAAAGTGCAAAAACATTTGATGGGTAACACTTTTGAAAATAATTGTAGGCATTAATTAATGATTTTAATCAGAATAAGTTTTTTTTTCATTATTGTATTGGCAGTATTTCTTAAAAAGCATGAAGTGTCTTTCACCATTACAAAATACTAGAGATTCAAGGAAATGTTGATAAATGTTGATAAATGTATAAATGTTACGTAAGAGAGTGAGGTGGCTTATCAGAGAATCAGGGAGGAGGGGGTACACAGGGGCAAATACGCAGCTAGATTACTGCGTGCCATTAGCAGCATATGCTCCCATTCATTAACTAATTGCACTTTATTGTGATGTAATTACAACATCTACAGTGTGTGATGACAAAAACTAAGCTGCAGCTCTGCAGCCCAAGCCACCCCTACACCACATGCAGTAATTGCCCTCTTAGCTCTGACGAATAAGGAGATGATTAACCTTAATTGCCAAACAGCATTCAGGCATTAGCAGTGAATGGATTATGGGGAAGTGGATGTGACTAAGCGACTTAATATGGTAAATTGGTTGGCATCTGAAGTGGCTCCAGTGATGCTTTATTAGCTCAAGGCCTTTTCTCCTGCTTTTACAAATTCCAGGTCTGAGGCTCTTCAATCAGGCTCCGGCTGTGAGCCGAGATACCGACTGCCCCTGTGCAGCGCAAAACTAATCATCCACTTCACGCAGGTAAAGATGCAACCACTACCTCACATAGGGGAGCCCAATTATGTAATCTAGATAAATTCATCCTGAGAATGTGACTCGGAGGTATCTGACCTAATATCCGGCTTGTCACAAAAAACACATTGAAAATGAACAAGTGAACAAATGCCACTGAGTCCTGTCTCCCACATTCCACACCATGTTCACTTTTAATAGGCGAGGGATTTCACCTCCCGTTCTCTTAATGTGACCACTGCCCAAGAGAAAAGATTGCTTTTTGGCTGCCTAAGCAAAATTTAGGTTGTGTGAACAAAAACTCCACTTGCATGGCAATAAATATGATGGCATAGCAAGCTGGTCTTTTGCCAACAAAGTTGTGATCCTTGTTTTTTTTTTTTTTTGATGAAGCAGTGAAAACAAGCCACTGCGAGAGCATCACCGGCTGTTTGGCTAAGGATTCAAGTGCTCCAGCTGTCTTCACCCTCACCTATCCTCTACATCACTCCCTACACTGGAGGAACAACAAGGCTGGAGAGAGAGGGGTGCTCTACAGGGAATGACAACCTGTGTATGTGTCACAGAGCAAATGAGTGTGGTAAGGGTGCTAATTGTATGCTTTAAAAAACACATCCTAGTAAGGGTGTGTGCGAGCATGGTGCGCTGCACTGCATGTGTATGCATATTTTTTGCCTAAAGACGTGAGAGGCTAATTTTGCTTACCGGAACCATTTTTGCTTATCAACAGAAAATGAGGAAAATATGGATCTTAGCTCATTATGGTGTTGTTTATATTTACCCAAGTAACCCATTAAACCTGGGAGAGAGCCTCCTTTAACTGTGAGCATGTTAGTCATGTGGTTTCAGTCATTGGAGGAGGCTACTCATTACTCTTTAATGTGCTGAATAAACATTTCACAGGCTCACTGTTCCCTGCTATTGTTCATATTGTTGTGAATGCAGCATTTTCTTATTGTTAGACCAGGCCAACAGATATGCTGTGCCGTGCATGCTAGCTACAAAGCCACAGGGTGCTGGAGGGAAGATAGGGAGTGGGTTAAGTCTATGAAGGAGGTCTACACAAACACTAAATTTACAGAAATCATGATGATGGTGGTGATAATGCCAGAGCTTCATTTTGTTCCTGATCACATGATTTTAATGTAGGAGTTTGGTTTAATGTTAAACATTTGGTAAATGCGCTTGTTTGCTTTCTAAGAGTGAGCTGAGAATATCAATATTAGTCTCAGACACTTTGGTTCCAAGGCAACACAAACTGAGACAGTATTTGTGTTTTCACAGCAGAGGTACTGGAGATGTTTTTCTTCCATAACTGTTGAGGGCAGTATAATAGCACTATAAGTGTCCTGGCATCAGATTTGGAGAGGAAAAGAAGGCAAGTATTTGTGGTAAAATAATAAATACATAAAACTAATAAATCACACCATGACAGGTACACAGAGATATTCTTAGCAGCTGCAGTCAGTTACTGATCAGTCTGTCAGAATATTATGCTGGCTGCACTGAGAATTTCTGCAGAATTTTTGTCCAGCTAAATTTTTATGTCATGATGTCCTTACAAAATGGACAAATTTTCAAACCTGTGGCCCGAAAGATGGAAGGGGGGGATGTGTCATTAACTCCAATGACTGCTATCATATCAAGGGAAGGCAGATGGGTGACTATCAAGGCTAAACATTGCAGTTGTTATTTCATTTCAGTGATAGAATAGTCAGCCGAAAATAAGAGAATAAAATCCAGGTTAGAAATAAAAAATTTTAATTTTTCCTTCAGGACCAAATACTGGCTGAACTTCGAAGGAAAGCTCTATTCTGTACAGGTTATGAAGGACATTTTAAAAACACTGGTGCAATTCATATTAGGGGACCAAGCATTAAATATGCATGGATGGCAGAGAGTGGTGAGAAGTGAGGGACATTGAGTCATTGGTATTCTAGCGAGGGTTGGAGAGGGGGTACTCAGAATCAGCCCAGCAGACCCAGGGCAGCTTATTGGGATAGAGAGGGAGCCCAGTCACTGGGCTTAGACAGGCTCAGCGCAGGGCTCAACTCATCACATGCCTGTCAGATATACACCTGCCACAGTGAGAGCAGTCACATACATGCACACATAAATGCACACGCGTGAACACACACACAAACACGTCTAGGCACTGAAACATACACTTGCCCCTAATACAGACTTTTTAACCCATTCTTATATCCAGCAGTTCTCATGCATTAGTTTCACGATACTTCAGATACGTCAGATTGAGCTTTTACGCTCAAAATTCAGCAATGAATTCAAATGTGGTGTGTTGCATTACTTTTGAATAAAAATCTACAATATGAAAAAAGTGCAATTACATTTGCTTTGGTAAGACTTTCAATTAATAAAGGTACTATTTAGCAGCAGCAAGACAATTCAGCCTTGCAGTGCTTACCGATAGCTTTGGTATTGTCAACTCCACCATCTGGGAGAAATTAAAATAGAAATTTCCATTTAAGAGTTCTTTACCTTTCACAATTTTTCTGTCTCCACCGTTTCTTTCATGGTCCGGTTCATGTGAGTGCTACAGGAGTTTTAGGACCACCCTGGTTGAGACGTGTGTTTTGACTAATCCCAAGACAGTAGTGCTCAATACGCCCCCCCCCGCAATTGAGTGCATGATGTATCAAACAATGCTCAGAAGTTGATAACATATGTGAATATTTGTTATTAATTTTAAATGGTTTCAAATGTAATATTAATGAATACATTACATTAGTAAAATGTTTATAGTGCTTTTGTTTGCGTCAAAACCTCTACCTGTAGTGACTGTAACATTATTAAAACGTTTTCTGGTTTTGTTCAGACTGATCAGGGAGAGAAACCTGTCTGCTTAAATATGAAGACAACTCACAACATGTTCATCCAACTTAAAACGCCATTCTTTACTGACTTTAACCAACAATAATAATAATAATTCATTCATTGAACTCTATCCCAGGCCAGGCCCTAAACCATCAGACCATTGATTCTGTCAGTTTCAACTATTTGCTGATAAAGGAGGTAACACACTGATTATAAATGTAATCATACAGACATTGTTGTGCTTTTCAGTATGTTGTTTTGCCATCTCCATTGAAAAAAGAGTTAAATAGCTGAAAAGGGCTCTATAAGGAAGAACGCCACCAAGGACAGAGATGAATACTCATCATTATTCAGCGTTAGACGGGGGAGAGCAGCATAGTACACCTAGGAGGCACACTCACAAAAAACATTGCTCCAAATTCCTTGTTGCACAAGTGAGACATATGCGAAATAAATCCAGAGTAACAACAATACCATGAAAAAGTTAAGAGTAAAAAAAAGCTGCGCCGGTCTTTTGTCCCCATTACTGTCCCTGCCTTCTGATTCCTTCTGTCTGCACCATTAGTTTGGCCTCTCTCTCTCTCTGTCTGATTCTCTTAGTCACCTTGACATCCCTCTGCAGCTGATACACCCTGCGAGCCACTGCTGTTGTCTAGAAGATGTAAAGAATAAGCCACCAACAGGGAGCCCAACAATATCACCTTCAACCTCATCCTTTGTACACTGCCAGAACAGCTCGCCCCATTTGTCCAGGCCACCTGTTACTTGCGTGTATGGCAGAGGTGTTGATTTTAAGTCATTAAGGCTTCGATACTAGTTGCAATTTTGATGACTCAGCGCATCTCTGCCCAGACCTCACAGTTACAGATGTTCCAGAGTTGCTCTCAAAACGGATTTTTTTGAAATGTAACTTGAAATTGTAAGTGTGCGGTACTGAAAAGTGGAGAAGATCTGCTGTGTGGGTATGGTGGTGATGATACACTATATTGCCAAAAGTATTTGCTCACCTGCCCTGACTGGCATATGAACTTAAGTGACATCCCATTCTTAATCCATAGGGTTTAATATGACGTTGGTCCACCCTTTGCAGCTATAACAGCTTCAACTCTTCTGGGAAGGCTTTCCACAAGGTTTAGGAGTGTGTTTATGGGAATTTTTGACCATTCTTCCAGAAGCGCATTTGTGAGGTCACACACTGATGTTGGACGAGAAGGCTTGGCTCTCAGTCTCCACTCTAATTCATCCCAAAGGTGTTCTATCAGGTTGAGGTCAGGACTCTGTGCAGGCCAGTCAAGTTCATCCACACCAAACTCTCAATTTATCATCAATCCATGTCTTTATTGACCTTGCTTTGTACACTGGTGCACAGTCATGTTGGAACAGGAAGGGGCCATCCCCAAACTGTTCCCACAAAGTTGGGAGCATGGAATTGTCCAAAGCCTCTTACATATGGTATGGTATGGTGGCATACCAAATGCGTTGTTTCCAGTTTGGTAATTTTCTAAAAGTTGAAGGGTTGTAAAGTCCGATAGCAGTTGGAATTAATTGTTTTCTGATTCTTTCCTTTCTGGGTCAATGGGTTAACTGGGAGGATGGTTCCTCCCTTCTTCTGTCTGCATTGGTGGACCACAGCCCCCAGTGAGTCTAATCTGGCTTGCAGAGCCACCTCTTTCTACCAGTTTGTCCAACCACCTTGCATCCTTTTGTTGAATGCTGCCTCCTCAGCAAACTCTAGCATAGAACAGTATACTTGGCACTATAGACTGCAGATGTCTAGGGATCTGAGCCTCCTTAAGAAAAAGAGGCAGCTCTGCATAGGGTGCATCAATGTTAGGGGGCTATTCCAACTTGTTGCTGCGATGTACTCCCAGATATTTTTACACTGTAAAAAAAAAAAAAAAAAAGTAAAATTACAGGAAATTTTTCCTGTTTTCCACTAAAACAATGAAATGCCAGTAGATTTACAGATATTTTCAGTAATTTTAGGTTTTATGTTTAAAATTACAGTTAATTAACCATAATTTAAGATTACATGAAAATGATGTTTTTTAATGAGAATTCATTGTATTTTTATATCTTTAAACTGTAATTTTACATACAAGTTTCTGTATTTTTTTACAGGTTTATTATCATTTTCCACAAGAAAATGTATAACTGTAAATGAACAGATATTAGCAGTAATTTACAGATTTACCTTTAGAATTACATGTAATTAACCATAATATAATATTACATTATCATTCGTTTTTTTAAAGGTAATTTAACATGTTTTTTTCACATTCAAATGCAATTTTATATTAAATGCGAGATATTAATTTAGAGATTGCTGTCCATGATAGCGAAGACATACAAAATTAGAAAAAAACAGTCATTCAAAGTGTTTTCCTTAAAACTGCAACTAATTAACATTCAAATTTCAAAGTTGGCGCCTGTTTCCAGTTTGCTTGGCCCCGCCCATAACGACCGACCGGCTGAGTCTGAAGAATGACAGTTAGTTGGATTAGCTCTGGTGTCCATCCAATCAGTCATGCAGGGGAAAGACGTGCCATCATGGACTCATGATCTTCGCGGAGGATGTCTGAGACAGCCACAACGGACATGTCAACAAAACACCGTTTGAGGTGAGTGTACCAGATAACGCCTGTGAACGATATTTTAATTCATTTTCATACCTCCAGTGGACAGCCTTGAAGCTAACGTTAGCACCCCTCTGATAAATTGCTACCCTCACATAAGCTATTGTTAGCAGATAGCTATCGTTTTTCATGGTGGCAGGCGGCTCATTTTATTTTACAGATAAAGTATTAATTCTTAACGCGCACTTTCGGTCAAAACCTTTTCTAACATGGCCAGAGGTTAGTCTAATTGTATTGCTCTCTGCTGATGTACTGTATGTTCGTGATTTGAATGCGGTCAAACTGCTGTATGCTGTAGTGATGGGAATTCCGGCTCTTTTTAGAGAATCGGCTCTTTTGCCTCGGCTCACTAAAAAGACCCGACTCTTTCGGCTCCCAAGCGACTCTTCTGTTTTTTGTTGCTTAAATTAATTTATTACCAACAATAATGTAAAATTATGCGCAAATGAATTACTAATGTAAAAATAAACGCGTTATGTTTTTATTTATTTATATATGTTTATTAACGTTACAAAAATAAATTATAAAATACAAACCAAACTTTTAATCTATTAATTTATTTACAATTGAACCTTTAACTTTTTTCTACTAAAGAAGTTTAAAGTGAAACAACACAGAATCTCTGCAAAACACACAACACAACACAACAAAATATAACTTCATCAATTGTGTTCTGTCTTGCTGGGGTCACAGACTTCTGCAAAAACTGTCTCATAGAGCTCTGGGTTGTAGGTTTAGGTGGTTGTGGTGGTGTACTGCATGATGCTGTAGACACTGCAGCATCAGCAGCAACAGTTGCAGTAGACACACTGGAACTTTCATTAATATCACGTTCATCTGCTTGTGTTTTTTCTTCCCATTGCACTGATGGGTGGACAGATCTCAAGTTCCTATGCAGGTTGTTTGTGGAGCCAGCTCGATAAAAATGTTTTACTTGCAGACTCTACACTCTGCCTTTGTATTATCAGTGAAATTGAAATGGGTCCACATTTGACTCCTTTTCCTGCTGTCACTCATTTTCTTAACTATACCTTCCGTTCGTGTTGTCTCTCCTTGTGGCCCTTTGCTCTCTTTCTCTCTCGTCGCACTCCCTCCTCTTTTCTCCTGTTCGTGTGTGCTGTGTGTGTGTAACTGCAGCCCCTCCCCCCTCTGTTCAGTCTAGACACAGAGACGACACCACACATATTGACCAATCACGTGCGGCTTGAAGAGGAAAAAAGTGAGAGAGAGAAGGGGAAGAAAAAAAAAAGCGGCTCCCAATCAGGAGCCGGCTCTAAGAGCCGTTTCATTCGCGACCGACAAATCACTAGTATGCTGCTCTCTCTATGTTTTTAAATTAGTGTCGTCCTAGCATTAGCATGCTAAGTTAGCCTGCTCAGTGCTGTCTTCCGTCGCTAGTTTGCTCCTTTTTTCCACCAGGAGAGTGTATTTCTGTTTATCTCCACAGGTGTGGAGATGTTTGTTCGTTTGTGTTTAAATGTTTTGAGTGTTAATCTCTGGGTCTATTTGCTCTGTACATGTTGTTGCTGCTAAATGATACAGATGGCTGCTGAATGTGATATTAGTCCATTTGGATTTAAATGTTAAACTGAGGTAGTGAAATGCGTTTTCTGGTTACCATATTAAGTTTGGTTACCTAATTGTTTAATCTATTAAAAGAAAACAAAAGAATTACTGATGTCATTTATTTTGGGGTTTCCTGTTGAACTTTAAATGCGGAAGCAATGAAAGCAGAGACTAACCTGTTTAAAGGACCAATTTGTGTTATTTTTTGTAATTTAGTTGTACTGTGCAAAATGGATTATGTTATTGTAACATTTCAAATGTTAAAAAGCCTTTTCTAGCTCACACACAGCTCACAATTTCTGTGTGTTTCTGTCTGTCGCCACAGTTGCCAAGTAAAGATCCAGAGATCCAGTCCTGACTCCTGCGTCTCCTTTCCAACTCAGGAAGCAACAGAGACATAAAGTGGAGACGGGTTACATATATTTGATATATGATAGAGGATGACTCCCAGTGAATATTTGTTAAGTTTACTAAAATTATTGTTAAATACCCTAAATTTACAGATAGCATCTTTAAATATAGCTATTAATGTATTTTGATGTACAGCGTTTAATTTCCCATTGTCCAATTCTCTAAAATAACTACTGTAATACTGTAAATGTGCAGAAATTCCTATTTGATTACATATACATACATATTTTGTTTATACATTCTGTCATTGTTTTTCTTACTTGGGAAAACCACAATTATGCAGCAAATCAGTGTAGATGGACAAGTAATGAATACTAAATACCCTTAAATAACAGGGATTGTCCTTAAATGTAGCTATTTGTAATGTATTTAGCTTGTTTTTCCACTGTCCAATGGTTGCTTTTTAATCTACTAATTCTCTAAAATGGCAAATAAATACTGTACAGTTGCAGACATTTATCTTTAATTTTATGAACCTAGTTTGTTTTTATATGTTATAACGTTATTGTACATGGGAAAAATAATATTTTAACATGAAATTACTGTTGATAGACTTGGCTGTTTCCTAAAATAAATAATGTATACCGTGAAATTACAGAGATTAATTTGAAAGGTATCTGATTTTAATGTTTTTTGACATAATATGTATGTTATTTTACAGTATAATGGGAATTTATCTATTTTATCTATTTATCTATTTTAATTGATTTTGACTGTAAAAGTCTACTCTTTATTTTTATGGTTATTGTATGTAGTTCTGTGATGCAGTTATTTACTGTAATTTTATGGTATCCGTTTGGAAACTTTGCTGCCAGTGCTTTTACCGTTTTTTTTTTGTTTTTTTTTTACAGTGTAGGTTATAAATATGGGAAACTTCAAAGCATACATTCCAAAAAAGAAACATGATGTGTAGTTTAACATTCAGTTGTTTTTTTGTTTTTTTGTTTTTTTTTTAAGTTTCTTTTGAGATGAGAAGTTGTATAAAAGCATTTTTTGCGTACTTTTAGTGATAGATAAATTTGACTTACCTCAATCATATTTTCATCTTGTATGCTATTGTGGGCAAGTTGGACAGCCATGGACGGTGGTCCCTAACTACTCAGACTGGAGATAGTTCAACTATATTCAGCTATTATCTGTGTAGACAATGCACTTATGCACCAAAAGATACTCCTGGAACTTCACCATCATGGCCAACTTAAATGCAAGCAACGCCGATTTCATAGAGCTGTTGGACACATTGCATTCAGCCTCTGGTGACATAAACCAGTCACACAGCAGTGTCTATTTAATGTAAGATGACTGGACTGTGAGGTGCCAGCCATTGTGGACTTGGGACTGTTTCACTTTAAAGAATAATTTTATTAAATATGTTATGCCCTGGCCCAGGAGAAACCAGAGCAAAACATGAAAAGTGACTCTCCTCTTTCCCAACTCCCAGGGAAGACCGGACCCCAAAATGTGCTTTCATTTAAAATCAGGGAATAAGGTAACAAAGGCATTGGGGACGGCACAGCCAACATATCAAACACAACCAACTAAAGTTTGCAATCTAACGTGACAAAAGAAAAAACTACTTACCTCCCTAAACAAAAACAGGAAAAAAGGGTAATAAAACAAATACCTTCCTTCCCGTACAGCTACCAGGACTACTATTATGACATAGCTAAGGAAAAACAAATTACACATGTATCAGCACAAAGCAGCACAGCCCAGGACAGTCCAGTGTGGGAGCAGGAAGGAGGAGGTGCCACCCTCAGCACATGAGAGCTTCACTTTTAAAGGAGAACCAGCCAATCACACCTCTCTACCTGAAATGTAAATGAGACACACCCATACATCACATGCGTGCCCGCACACACACACTTTTCTTGATTGTGGGGACAAACTTTTTGACCATCACTTTTGGGGACAACCCTTTCTAGAGGTGCTATAGGTCTGAAAAAAATCCAGGAAATTTGCCATTGCATGGATAGCTTATACACGCCTTAATATCTCCACGATTCAGAACTTTCTGATGTCAGAAGTTTTGGAAATGCTTACTGGGGACTTCTGGAAAAACCATAAAACGTGTCAAGGGGACATGAGTTTACATATAATTTGTATGATTCACACAGTTCTATAAATTTTAAATGCTCAGATTGATGCAGTCATCACTAATGTATGGAGAACTTCAGCAATAAAAAGGTTTCAAAGCCCTTCAGACAAGAACATTTGAAAACCCATGTAACACGCACAGCAAGGGTTTGACTTGTGTAATCTAGAAACTCTTGTAAAATTGGGTGGTTAGTTATGTGCCTAACTTTTGAGATAAATCTTAGAGCTGCAAAAGGTTCAGGATATTCAAATTTTTCTCATCAGTTCAAACCCTCCAGACCTACAATTAACTACAAGTCCCAAAATGCACCACCAGCAGAGCAGAGCAGGCTACTCATCACTAAAGTGAGTACTCCTGTGAGAAGAGCAGCTGTCACTCTACACTGGCAATGGACTCTGACACAGAAGCCAAAGGCAATATTCAACTTGTGGTTCTTCCCAAAGATGTCTCTGGTGTTGTTAAGAAAACATTGGCTTGATAATATTTGACGTTTATGTATGTTCTTGTATTACTGAATTACTTACAGATAGATAGTTGACATTCGGGCATGCAAACAGCAGCTGCATGTATTTCAGTTTGGGTTTTGTTTGTAATTTGCAGCTCTTTTAAGTTATGGTAAAACAGTTATTTATGTAAAATATTTTTAACTATAAAATTGTTAAAATAGTCCAAAGTCCAACAGAAGTAGTCTGTGTAGATACCGCTAGTGATACTAAAAGTAAAACAAAAAGGAGGGAATGGTGACTGAGCTTGACATTTTAAAAAACTAACAAAGTACAACAGAATTAGATAACAAAAGGTGAGGCTGAACAAACAAGCCTGAATGAAAATCACATAAAGAACCAAGGGGCGAGGCTGACTGAGGCACACCGCAAAACCTGAACAGAAATAAAATCACAAAGAAAAACGGTCAACAAGAAAACTGGGAATAATAAGAATGAACACAAGAGATCACCAAACAGGCACACAGGCATTCTGACACTGAAGAGAAGTCCAAAGACGGTATATATAGTGGGTTGATTGCCGGTAAATGAAGGGCACGTGTGTGCCTCGTCAGCCGCAGGAGGAGGAGAGCAGAGGGGAAAAAGACAGGGAGGAGGGGCAAGGGAAGCAGGAGGACAGAGAGCAACAGGACAGTTCCTCTCCTCTCTCTCCCTGTCCTCATCCTGCAGGTGATGAATCATCACCATCCCATGTTCCTGCAATGCCTGCTGCTCCCACATCTTCATGAATTCTATACAGCATCATTTCTATGAACTTCATGCAGCATCATGTTCCTGCCTACACCTGTTTGAATATCCCCTCCTCCTGCTCTCTTTCTCTCCCTACTCTACCCAACTTTGCCCCCCACCCCGCCTCTTTCTCTCTCTCTCTCTCTCCCTCTCTCAACCCAACCAGTCGAGGCAGATGGCCGCCCCCCCCCAGCCTGGTTCTGCCCGAGGATTCTGCCTCTTAAAGGAAGTTTTTCCTTGCCACTGTCGCAAAGTGCTTGCTCATCGGGGGATCTGTTGGGTCTCTTTAAATAATTTTAAAAGAGTTTGGTCTAGACCTGCTCTATATGTAAAGTGCCTTGATGTAACTTTGTTATGATTTGGTGCTATGCAAATAAAGCTGATTTGATTTTATTTGATTTGACAGGCAAAACAAAACAGCAAGCAAAAACATAAACCATGACAGTAAAGGGTTAAAAAAGTCATTCATTGATTTCCATTTTTTATTTTGACTGATGCACTGTGAAAAATGTTCCACTAAGGAAATTGATTGGATAATAATTTTGCTTTTGGTTTTTCATAATTTGCACAGCACATAACTTGGCTCTCTTATGTCATTGAAGGTTTTCAACTTGACGAATTCCACTCAACTATTCACCAAACAACAAAATAAAAATGTTGAGTTGGAATAGAGTTATCCAAGCGTCCTTTGGGGTTTATGGAACCAGGCCATTTCAACTTGGGAAGAAGTTGAAAGGAAATTGCTTAATAACTTGACACTAACTGAGAATAACCTTTACGATACCTTCTATTAAGCGCTCTCCCATACTTACATTTTATCTAGCTTTATATCCTCAAAACATCAGATAGACTCATAAAATCCATGATCATTTCAAAAGGTCAGTTTCATTTAGATATTTGACATTATAAGTTTGATGAAGGACAAAGAAATTGAACCCCTTTAAATGGTTCGGCTACACATTTTAATCAAACGGTGCAACAACAGCAAAAGCCTGTTACTTTGGTACTATTTACTCAGCACTTTCTTTTTGTAGGCTGTATGCAGTTGTACACAAAGAATTTCACATTCTGCCAGGTCCGATTCTTGAGAACTTCTGTTTCAGCGTTCAAGCATCTATCACAGCCTGTCTTGGCTGGCACAATGCAAGAGTGGATGAACTGTCTCATATGTCTCTCAGCCTTTTTTTTTTTTTGTAATCAAGATGGCCAAGCCCAAGGACAAATTTTTCATCATAGATTCTTGAACATCACATACATCGATAATAGAGTTATGATACCCACTGGAGAGATTTTAATAAGCAGAGTTTTTACATACAGATGGTACTGGTTAAGAATTGACACTTCGCTTGCAGGGCATGAGATTCACGCTTTGCGTGAAATGTACGTCACATCTGTAGCCACTAGGTGGAAGCATAGTACAGAAATGTAGTTCAAAAGGCTTTGGGACAATTCCACGTTTGACCACGACGTACTCACTGAGCAAGCCGATGTTGAAACGACATCTTTCAGACGTCTTGGTCCGGCGTCGAAAAGACGTCTCCCGCGGGTGCAGAATTAAAGTTTTCCCGACATATTTTTTTGACGTCTACAGAATGTCTATACAAGGTCGAAATATGGTTGGTGAGGACTTCCTCTCGACGTCTTACATGGACCGAATTTGAACTTAATTTATATGTACAAAATTATATAAAATATTGACCAAGTTAATGCCTATATATATGTATAGATATGTGGTAAATTTGTAGCAAGTACTATAGCTCCTGGTTCTTACTATTTATCCATCGTTTAGCTATGGCTTAGTATTGTCTTATCAGAGAGCCTCCATTGTCAATTACTGAGATAACAGCCTTTGATGAAAGCGGGTATATTTTTGTAATTACATTAGAAGGTGTTTAGCTGGCTTATGTGAATTTAAAACCAGGTGAGTTAAGACTTCACCTTTTGAAGAAGCCCTAAAAGAACAGACTCCAGAAGACTCCCCATGCTCCACTGAGCGTGAGCGTCTCTTATGTGTTGGCAACAAGTCACCATTATCAGAAGATAGAATGGTTTCCTTTGCTGATGGCATGATGAAAAATCCAGGACATTGGTCAGTAAGACATATTACACTTCAAACATTGCTGACTTTAACCAATTAATCCATGTATGACATTTTTGCTTCTTTGTCTCATTTTTGTTGTCTATGTGTCTTTTTTAGACTCAGTGAAATTATGTTTGCATTTCTTTTTTTTTTTTTTTTAAGTTTTTAAGAGGAGTAAATGTTGTGGTGCCTTGTACTTTAGAGTTTATTGCAAGACGAAGGTGTATTGGAACAGAATTCTGAAGGCTCCCTGTGCTCTACTGGTTGTGAATTGCTTTTCTCTGGTGTTAGTCTAGTTTCACCATCCAAATTGGTTGGAAATGTCTCCTCTGCTGGTGAAACTGTAAGAAAGTTATGTAATATTTTCCAATACACATATTACATTTCTAAGAATGGATAATGACTATACCCATTGCAGCAATGGAGAAAACGACAAGAACAAATAGAATAATAAAATATTTGGTTGTTTGAATACTGAATATTAATTTCTAATATTACTTACCATGAAGAGAATCATCCTGTCTCGCATTTTGGACATCATTTTCAATTACTCTTTCTGTCAAAGAGATCAGGTAAAGGTTCAGAAAAAGTTCAAAATGAAAAACATGGGGGTTAACAACAAACAAATGAAGACATACCATCTGGATAAACTGTAATTTGATCCAAATTCATGCTCTGAAATGCTGCCACATTGCCTTGTTCAAGTGCCATTAGACCTACATGTCATCTGAGAACTTGTCACGTGATCCAGATTAACCTGCTTTCACTCCATACTTCCACCCCAGGGACTTCAAACCAAAAGCCTCTCAAGGTTGCGTTGTTCAATACATGGTCCTTCAACTGTAAAAGCCTAATTTTAAACAAATTCATTACTGACATTAAACTTGACCTGCTCTGTGTCACTGAAACCTGACACAAACCAATGGATTACATTGCTCTGAACCAGACAACCCCCGCCTTGATGGTCGGGGGTGGGGCACTGTTGTCATCTTCTGCTGATGGCCTCCCCCTAAGCCCACTCTCCATCCCTGCTGCCTCGTCCTTTGAACATCTGGCCTTCAGACTACCTGGTTCACAATGACCCACTGTTGCGATCATCTACCGGCCCCCCAAGAAAAATTCATCCTTCCTTAATGACCTCACTGAGTTTCTCACCCAGCTCTCCCTCACTTCATCCTCCATTCTCCTCCTTGGTGACTACAACGTCCACATTGACTCCCTGAAATCCAAAGTCTCAACTGAGTTTATGGACACTGTTTCAACTTCATCCACCGTGTTAACCCTCCCAACCACAGCCCTGGCCACACTCTGGATCTGGTTTGCTCATCCCCCTCCATCAACCATTCAAGATCTCTCACTAACTGTCCTCACAATCTCCGATCACCTGGCCGTCACTATGGTTGTCAACGTTCCTGTCCCCCACCTCAAACCAACTCGCACAATAACCTTCTGAAACCTCAAATCCCTCTGCCCCACATCCCTGTCATCTTTCATATCTGGCTCCACCTCCAGTTCCTCCCTTCACACGAACCCAAACCTTTCTGACCTCATCGACCTTTACATTCAGACTCTCTCCACCTGCCTCAATCAGCTTGTTCCTCTCAAGACAATAACTGCCTCTTTCAGTCACTCCTCCCCATGGTTTACCCCACAGCAACACAATCTCAAAAAACAACGACAACTTGAATGTCTCCATAATAAAACCAGTCTCTCTGTTCACACTCAAAGACCATATCTCACTATACCAAACTCAACTAATTAACGCCCGCTCCAGACTTTATTCTGAAATGATCCACTCCGACTCCTCAAACCCCCGCACCCTATTTTCCAGGTCCCCCTCCTCATCCAACCCACTGCTGAAATCCTTATTCACGCCTTCATAACCTCAAGATTCCACTACTGCAATGGCATTCTTTACGGTCTTCCCTCCACCAGCATTCAAAAACTGCAACACATACAGAACTCTGCCACCCAGCTACTCACCTGCACCTCCTCCAGGGACCACATCACCCCATCCTTAAACAGCATCACTGGACTCCCTGTCCACCACCACATCCACTACAAACTCCACCGCCATGCCCCGACTCATCGACTCCGTTCCTCTGACTCCAACCACCTGACCCCTATCACCAGAACCAAGCACTGGACCTTGGGGGACCGAGCCTTTGCCACTGTTGCCATCCCTATCCTCTGGAACTCCCTCCCACTAAACATCATCGCAGACTCCCTACATACCTTGAAATCACTCCTAAAAACCCATCTTTTCAAACCGGCTTTTCCTTTGTTTTTTGTTTTTTTCTTCTGTAAAGCATCTTTGAGTATCTAAAAAAAAAGCTCTATATAAAATTGATGTATTATTATTATTATTATTATTATTACTATCTTGGCGAGTTGCAAGGTCTTGTTAAGCAGTCGATAGAACTCAATGAATTCGTATATCATGGCCAAGAAAATCTGCCAACTGGTTCATCTCTGTCTCAGCCATGTTCAGCACAGTTGAAAGTATTGCACTATGTTCTCTGAGTTTAACTGAGGTAAGTGCCTGAGGACACTCTGCACCACATATACTTGCAAAAGCACGTATGGAGTCTGAACCATGGAAATGGGTCATGACTGCAGGCCTTGCAAACATGTAAGTATTTTCTTTTAGAAGCCCACAAGCCTCTCTGAGCTTTACAAGAATTTCTAAAGCACATTTCATGTCTGGGGTCAAAAGAATTGGAATGGGTCTGCCTCGCTTCCCCTTTATGATGATCTTGTTAAAGGTCTGCAAAGTTTCTTTTCAACCTTAGAGAGTGCCCAGTCCAAATCTTTGTAATGATCAGACACATCCCTCAACAAAAAAGCAGACAAGGGCATGCTCACCACCTTGCCTTCCCTGCGTCGATTAAACAGGATGATTTGTGCTAAGCACAGCTTTGACAGATCAATCCATACCAGTGTAGATGGAGATTAAGACAGTGCCCTAGTGTACTCATCTTGTTTTTGCTTTAGAAAATTTTGCAAATTCTGGACATCATTGGTGAATGACATCAGAGTTGGCAAATTCCACTTTGCAATAGCCATAAGAAACCTTTCTGGGGCAAATATCATTGCATTCCACTTTTTACTGTGTACCTCCTGGAAATCCTGGACCTCACCTTCTTGAGCTTTCAAGCGCTTCCTGACTTTAAAAAGTGAATGGCCAAATTTATTAGCCAGTAAAAGAATCCTAAATTTGTTGTTGTCACTGACATAGCCGCAAGTCTTCTTCACAGTTTTGATCTACTACAAATAGTTTTTGGCATTTATAAAGTCCACCATCATTTTCAGTTTGGTAACTTTTCTAGCTTTATCAACCAGTCTTCCCAGTTCTTGCAGCTTGAGCAGGGGTGTTCTTTGATCTGTGAAGGCGCAGATGTTGTGCAGGTCCATAGGGACTGAACTCTGCTTTGTCCTGATTTTGTGGCATGTGAATCTGTTTTCAAAAGGCAATTCCGTAGATGTCACCACAGGCAAAGAGTCCTTGGCAGTATGCACAATGCATAAAATCAGTTCCCTGCACTTCTTTCGGTGGCCGTTTAGATGGAATGAGTTTTCCCTTCCCTGATTCCAGAACAAAAGCATAGTGGGCAAAATTTCCTTTGTTTCTAATATGATTTAGCAGCTGTTTTCTCTCTTTGGAAGGCTCCTAGCTTTAGCCACATCAGATTTGTCATGGTGTGCACTTTCAAGATGTCTTGCGATCTTAGAGTATGGTTTACTGCAATATAAGCAGTAATGTTTTTTGTCCTGCGTTCTCTTTCCATATACTTTCTTTGTGTGGCAAACAATTCCATCATTTGAGGAATTTCAAAAGAATTCTTCCCGTGTCTTCCTTTCAAGGGACTCAAAGCCAGGTGTAGTAGTGTCACACAGAAGAAATCTGGTAAGTTGATTTCTTCTAGTACAGAATGAAACAGGTTCCGTTTAGGTTTTTGTGGTGTGAAGCTTCCATCACTATTTTCACTTTGACAGGTTGTGTCTAGAGCATACTGCTCCTCACTTACTGATGTAGAATCATAGAGTTCTGAATCTTCGAGACCATCTTTAAACTAGAAGTCAACAAGTTTTTACTTCGATATGTACTTTGAATAAGCAGAATTGGTGATTCTAATTGTGATAAATTAATGAAAATATCTACTTAATGGGTGACTTAGAATGATACCTTTGGTCCTTCTCAGTCTGGGTATGCTTTCATTTTCATCTTCTGAATGTGACACAATCAGTGAACACAGAATCTTTCAGTCATGATGATCTTTGCAATTATAAGAAAAGTCTGTAAATACACAAATCACAGAATGAGATTGAACATGAATATCTACTGTAAAACAAATAAAATCTCTAGTGTGCACAACTTGGGTGTTGTTTCAAGAAAGGAGCACTGGCTTCGGTTTGCATTATAAATGTGGCTGTTCAGTTGATTTCTAAATAGGTATGCATCAAAATGTTTTCATCTGAAATTAGTAAATAGGATTAAAAACACACTGAATCACATTTCAACAGGAGGACACCTTTTGGTGGTATCATGTCTCAAAACATAATCAAAATAGATACAGACCCCACAAACCAAAACTAATATGCTTGCTGGGGACATTTCTCACAAGGTGTTGCCCCTTATGGGGACTTCTTCATCTCTGGTTCTTCAGCTGCTTCACACCAATATTGTATTCAAGTAATTACCTAAAGTGTAATGTGGGGACAACGTAACTGTCCGAGAAAAGTGTGTGAATTTAACAAAATTAAAATAAATATTGAAGTTCTAATCTGTTCTCAATACTCCATTATGGCTGGCTTTCAATATGCATCAAATGAAAGTACACGACATGCTGGACTGACAATAATTTACCTCATAATATGCTAACTCTATTCATTGAACTACTTCAAAACTATGATACAGTATCAGTGCAGTACTGTGTGTGGTTCTGAACAGAAGTGTACCTTTGATGGACTGTTGTGGGGACATGCAGCCTCAACCATTTCTGTGTCTGTGTGGCCTGTGAGGATGTGCAACCTGCATAATGCCCCCATACTGCTGCTTGCTTGGTCTTTTGTCATTTTCTTATATGTCATTCTATCACATTTTCTCATCCGTTTTAGTCCTGGGGCTAACCTAAGTGACATATGCACTATTGTCAATAGGGTTGCAACAGTATGCTAAAGTCAAGGTTGGTATATTTTCAGTGCAGAAAAATGCAAAAAAATGCAAAAAAAAATAAAAATATAAATACTGCTCTACTGCTCAGTTAAATAAAAATACATATTTGGCTTTACTATGCAAGTTGAAATAAACTTGAAGATCGGTGGGTCCTCTGTTACAACAGGTGGCTGAGATGCTGAGTGCTCAATCAGAAAACGGCTTTATTGGAAAGGGGAAGGCTGGGGATCCGGTGAGGCAGGGAAGGGGGGGGGGGTTCCAGGAGATGGCTCGGGATGGCTCGGGCGAGGATGCGAGGAGGAGGAGGTCCAGGACAGGAGCAGGTCCAAAGAGGCAGCGTGCAGGAGCAAGAATCGGGGATCCAGTGCACAGGTGGACAGGGAGGGGAGGGGGAGCGACTGGAGTCTCACAGTGGTGGAGTGGTGGTGACAGTACCCCCCCGGGTCCCCATGGGTTTGGTGGAACTCTTTCAACATCACCGGGTCCAAGATGAATGAGCGGGGGACCCAGGAGCGTTCTTCCGGGCCATAGGCCCTCCCAGTCAACCAGGTATTGGGACCCCCGGCGGAGCATATCCAGGATGCGGTGAAGAGAGTACGCCGGACCACCATCAACCAGCCAGGGGGAGAGGAGGGAGGTCGGTCGGCGGGCACAGAGAGCTGTCAGAGACAGGTTTCAGCTGGGACACATGGAAGACAAGATTAACTTTGACGGAACGAGGGAGCTTTAGTTTTATTGCAACGGGGTTGATTATGGAGTGAATTCTCGAAAGGGCCCAGGTAGCGTGGGGACAGTTTCCTAGATTCTGCCTTTAGGGGGATGTTCTTAGAGGACAACCAGACTCTCTGACCTTGTTTAGAGGCAGGTGCAGGGGCGTGGCGCTGGCCAGCTAATCGGCGGTTCCTCTCCGCTGAACAGTGTAGAGCGGATCGAGCCATACTCCAAATCCTGCGGCAGCGACGAAGATGATGTTGCACGGATGGAACCGCGATCTCCCCCTCCTGGGCTGGAAAAAGGTTTGGCAGATACCCAAGGGCACACTCAAATGGCATCATACCTATCGCCGAGCTACAGAGGGAGTTGTGGTTGTATTCGATCCATGCCAGATGGGTGCTCCAAGACGCCGGGTTCTGGGCCACCACACAGCGCAGGGCCGCTCCGAGGTCCTGGTTAGCCCGCTCCGCCTGTCCGTTAGACTGAGGGTGAAATCTGGATTACAGGCTGACCAACACCCCCAGAGCTGAACAAAAGGCTCTCCAAACTTGAGAAGTGAATTGGGACCCGCTGTCCGAGACGATGTCGACTGGGATCCCATGGAGTCTAAAAACCTGTTGCACAAGGAGATCAGCTGTCTCCTGAGCGGAGGGGAGCTTAGGGAGGGTGACAAAGTGGACAGACTTGGAAAAAACGATCCACAATGGTACCACTGCAGGACTTTAGATCTTACTGTGTCGGGCACAAAATGTTTGCCAGGGGGGCCATTGCCAGGGTGTGGTTGGTTGCAGAGAGCCTCTCGGATGCTGGACTCAGTCTCCCATGTCACCATTCCTACTATGCGGGAGGGAGGCAGAATGGTATCCTGGATCGAGGGGAAGTCTGAGAGGGAAAACTGTCTGGAGAGTGCATCTGGTTTGACATTCTTATTTCCAGGGCGGTAAGTGATGGTGAAATTGAAGTGTTCAAAAAACAAAGCCCATCTGGGTTGATGGGAGTTCAGGTGTTTAGCAGTTTGAATGTAGGCAAGGTTTTTATGGTCTGTCCATACCAGGAAGGGATGCACCGCCCCCTCGAGCCAGTGCCTCCATTCCTCCAAGGCCAGTTTAACAGCCAGCAATTCTCGGTTCCCCATGTCATAGTTGCGTTCAGGGCAGGTGAGTTTGCGGGGAAAAAAAAGCACAGGGGTGCAGCAGGTTATCAGACTCGCTGGGATAGGACCGCCCCTACTCCCATGTCTGAGGCTACCACCTCTACTATGAACTGGCGCCGGGGATCCGGTTGTGTGAGGATGGAAGCCAAGGTAAAAAAACCCTCGAGGTGCTGGAACGCAGCTTCTGCCTGAGGAGACCAGCGGAAGTGGACCTTGGAGGAGGTGAGTTGAGTTAAGGGGGTTGCCACCAAGCTGTAACCCTTGATGAATCGTCTGTAAAAGTTGGCAAACCCGAGGAACCTCTGCAGCTGCTTCACTGAGGTTGGGACCGGCCACTCCACCATGGCTTGGATCTTTTCGGGGTCTGCCATAACCGGCCACTTTTGATGATGTATCCAAGGAATGAGACTGAAGCTGTGTGAAACTCGCATTTCTCCGCCTTTACATAAAGCTTGTTCTCTAATAGCCACTGGAGGACTTGCCGGACATGGGTCATGTGCTCCTCTCTGATGTGGGAGAAGATCAAGGCATCGTCTAAATAGACGGAAAACAAAGTGGTTAAGGCAGTCTGTCAGTACATCATTCACGAGACCCTGGGAGACGGCTGGCGCGTTGGTTAAGCCAAAGTGCATCAGCAGGTATTCAAAGTGGCTGAGTGGTGTATTAATAGCCGTCTTCCACTCATCTCCGTGGAGGGGTTCAAAGGCGGAAGATATGAGAGGCATGGGGTATTCATTTTTAACTGTGATCTGATTGAGGCCTCGAAAATCAATGCATGGGCGAAGTGTTTTATTATCAAAGAAAAACCCAGTTCCTAGGGGAGATGAGGAAGGGCAAATTATTCCAGCTGCCAGCAACTCAGCTACACATTTTTCCATAGCCTCCCTCTCGGGCCAGGAGAGATTGTATAGGCGGCCCGAGGGTAGCAGGGCTCCAGGAACGAGGTTGATGGCGCAGTCGTAGGGGCAGTGGGGGGGCAGGGAGAAGGCGCTCTCTTTACTGAAGAACAGGGCAAGATCATGGTAGTCCGAGGGGATGAAGGAGAGGTCGGGACATGTTGAAGAGGATGGGGAACACTTACTTCTGTGGGTGGACAGGCAGATTGCAGGCAAACTCAGGGGACAAGCCAGGGATGGCCTAAAACAATGGGGGCGGAAGGCGAAGACATAATTTTAAAAGACAGATGCTCAGAGTGATTTCCTGACACTTGCAGCTGGAGAGGGGTGGTTTGGTGGGTTACTCGGGTGAGTAACCTACCATCCAGTGCTCTAACCATGACGGGGGTGCCCAAAGTTTCAGTGGAAAACCCGACTTGTTCTGCCATCTCTTCATCAATTAAGTTGTCCTCTGCTCCACCAAGGCGGAAAGCTGAAGAGGACCCTTATGAGTGTTCAGGGACACCTGCACTGAAAAGTGCTTAGTGCAGGGTGGGGAGTAGTGAATGAGGCTCACCTGCTAGTCCTCAACCGCAGGCGAGCCTAGGCGTCTTGGGCGCACAGGGCAGGCAGCAATGAAATGACCCCTCCGACCACAGTACAGGCATTCGTGGGTTGTCTTACACCTGAGCCGCTCCCCCGGCATAAGGCAGGTGCAGCCCAGTTGTATGGGTTTGGGCTCATGAAGGGGTCCGGGAGAGCCCGGAGGTGACTGCCGGGGGACGGTCGACACCTGGGAGTTGTGTTTAGGAGGCTGGACAGCGGGGGTGTTCAAGGGGTGTGGCGCAGTGGGCTGGTTGTATCTCAGCCTACGTCTCTCTCTCAGCCAATTATCTAGTTTGACAGCTAAGGAAATGAGTACATTAAGAGAGGCTGCCTCATCCCTAATGGCTAGTTCATCTTTTAGCTGTTCAGTTAACCCCCTGATGAACACGCCC
Source organism: Remorina albescens (assembly GCA_034769265.1). Classification (NCBI taxonomy): domain Eukaryota; kingdom Metazoa; phylum Chordata; class Actinopteri; order Carangiformes; family Echeneidae; genus Remorina; species Remorina albescens. The sequence continues at coordinate 4,606,302 of CM068485.1, forward strand.
TGTAGCGCAGAATCATTCCACCCCGCAGCTACCGCTAACACGTGAAACTCAATAGAATAGTCAGCCACACTACATGAACCCTGCTTAAGAGACAGGAGCTGACTGGAAGCCTCCCATGGTTGCACAATACTTTCCTAAATTCACTTTGAAAGAGAGCATAAGAACTGAAATAGACCAGAGACCCCTCCCATAAGGCTGTAGCCCACTCTAAGGCCCTCCCCCGAAGTAACCCTACTAGGTACTGTACTTTAGACTCTTCAGAGGAATAGGCAAAGGGTCTCTGCCCTAACACTAAGGAGCACTCAAGGAGGAATGGTTTCCATTTAAGGGGATCCTCTGCGTAAGGCTTCGGGTCTACCATGTGGGGTTCCTGGATGGGAGCGGGGCTGGAGGGCTCTGCCGGGAGAGGCGCAAGGACAAGTGGTGATTCCGGAGGTTGGGTAAACGAGACTTGGGAGAGTCAAGCTGAGCAGTGATAGTTTACTTGCACCGTGAGAGTGGCTGAATTGTCCATGAGGTTGCTTACGTAAGAGGGAAGAGGGAAGAGTGCCGAAGATCATCAATGTTTGCTCAGTCCATGTGCGCCAGATCTTTCTGTTATAACAGGTGGCTAGCGGGGGGGGGGCGGGGTGTCCAAGAGACGGCTCTGGCGAGGATGCAATGAGGAGGAGGTCCGGGACAGGAGCGGGTCCAGATAGGTAGTGTGCGGAGCAGGAACCGGGGATCCAGGGCACAGGTGGACAGGTTCAAACGACGAAGCAGGAGAAGCAGGGAATCAAAAAACACAGGGAGTCTCTGGGAGATCAAAGGACACAAAGGGTTTTACTAGGAAAAAGAGCCTGACTAGTTAGTTAGTGAACTGCAAAGCTCTGGCGATGAGTCACTGGAAAGCCGGAGTATTTAAGCCGAGGATAGATGAGTAGATGGGAAACAGGTGTGTCTGGGACCACCCCTAGGAAGGAAGGAGAGACACACGGGGAGGGGAGGGGGAGCAACCCAAGCCTCACAGTGTTGAATGTGACAGTCCTCAAGCTCTGGCTTCTCACTCGTATTTGCCATTACAGCTTCATGGTCCTCTGCGCTGACACTAGGTGCTAAAATGAGTTGCCAGATGGATCCGCATTAGACTGGGTCGTTAGTTAGATTAATGAACTCAAATTTGTTTGGCTAGCTTGAGCTCAGTGAGGCTGGTCTGTGCTACATGCTAAACGAGGTTGCTAGGATAACTCAACAAAAACATATGGGGCTTTGTAATAGTGTTCCGTCACCCAAGGCAAACAAGGAGTGGTGAGGAGTTCCACTTTGCTTTAGTGTACTAATATTTTCGGTATGTTTGGTACACGTGTGTATTCGTACCGAACGCCCTGTACCAAACAGTTCAGTATGTATGATCTAATCATATAATGTAATTAATAATGATGAAGGTCCTGTTCAGTGTTGGTTCAGAGCCTGGTCTTTGTTATTAGTAAAAGGTGATTATGTACTATTTTACCTTGAAAAAGTGCTGAGCACTGGTACAATAACTGCATCATCTCATGTGACTGACAAATGATTAGGATTTCAGCAATTCAAAAAAAATTCAGTGTCTTCATCATCTAAAGAAATGTATGGCATTAGCTCATTACTCGTCCAAATTAAAAGACAGTTTATACGATTCAAATCCCACAGAATTCATGTGATTAGTAATAGGATGCTAAATCAGTCAATATTCATGATAAAAGCAGATAATTTCATTTGTACTGTAGACCAAGGGTATCAGACTTTTGACACCAGATGGTTTGTTTAGACAATGTAAGTTCATAAATATTTTTAACAACAGTTTTTACAGTTTTCAACAGTTTTCAAAAATGAAAAGCAACATTAAGTTTGGTGTAGTCAGTAATATTGAGCTAAAACAGTAAATAGAAAGAGTTTTAATAGCAGAAATTAACTTGTGTAAACTAAGTAGATTTTGACAATAATAGAATTGCCAGAAATTATGCAAAATTGCTAAGTAGCTGAAATACAGCCGAATTGACGGAGCCCTCAATGGTAATTATTATTGTTTTAGCAGCAAGAGTCTACAGTATTTCCCATATGCATCTGCCATTCAATGTAATACATAAAAATGCCTGGCAAAACATCATTTTGCTAGCTTAGCTTCCGGAATATTAATGAATGAATATACTATTCTACTATAATATTAGTAGTAAAGCATGGCTGATATATTACCTTACCTTTTCTAAAGCTCTTAAACCACTGCACACTCGCTATGTACTTATTAATACAATAAATTCTATAAGAAGTGCTTACATTTTCAGTTTTCTCCTTAGCCCTTATCTCATTAGCTTCCATCCACACATGGCGGTGACTATGATTACACTCTGTGCAAAATGGCCGCCATTCATAATCATTCATAGTGGGGACAGGGCGGGCGGCGATTTTACACATCCTACTATGGCCACACCAAGACCTTCCTTACTCTGCCTCTGATTGGCTGAGCTCTCCAAGCATCACATTATTTCCGTTGTTCACCAGCATAGAGACAGAGCGCATTTAAGCCCTGCCTGCCCACACTGGCCGGGAAAACAATCAATAGCTCTCCATTGACTGTATTGTGTGAAAGTGTCTCTTGTCACTCTCCATGTACCAGCAAACACAAACAAATGCCCCAAAGCTGCTGTGTGGTAGGGTGCACTACCAACAGAGTAAAGAACCCTGATCTAAGTTTTTAGAAGCTGCCAAACAGAAAAAATGAGCCTTTAAGACGAGAGTATACAGGCAGGCAACAAGACCGCAACAAGGAAGCACATGAAACAGGCAGCACGCAAAACGCAATAACAAAGTCAGCAAAGTTTCCAAAAACAATAAAAACAATATTAAAACTCAGAAGGTTGAGATTTTCAAATGAGTACAATCCAACACGCCTGCCACCGCCATCTGTTGTTCTGTCCGACAACGTTTAAAAACAAATTTATTTTTGATAAATTTTGATCAGCCTACTAACGTCAACTTAATAACGTGACTGTAAGCTGCTAACGCTAACTGGGTCATTCCTGGGAATCAGTGCCATTTCAAATTTGAAAAGCTGAAATTGAAAACATATTAGATCACCACTTTTTAAATACATGGGGAGTAAAGATGGCTCACTGGTGGTGGACATGCTGTTAATGGCAATGGCAAAAATTAATAATTGTTTCAATTTATATGTTTAAAAATGGTAACAGTGTTTACCTTGTATACTTGTCAGTCCTGATCAGAACTTATAAAACATCAAGAATAGTACATCAGAGATGAGAGAAGCTTGCGTGTCTTTGATTTGTTAGCATCCTGGTTCAGAGATGATGCAGTTTCCTGTAAAGGATGTCACTTCTGGAATGTACCATTATTTTGCAAGGGTTTTTTGGTGATGGTAACAGGATTGACATGAAATCAGGGAACAATGATAAACTGACATATATATTTTAAGAATTAATATGTCCATCCATCCATTCATCTTCATCCGCTTATCCGAGGTTGGGTCGGGGAAGCAACTTCAGCAGGGGAGCCCCAGACTTTCATTTCCCTGGCCACATCGACCAGCTCTAACTTGGGGATCCCGAGGCATTCCCAGGCCAGAGTGGACATATATTATCTCTCCACCTGGTCCTCAGTCTGCCCCGGGGCCTCCTCCCAGCTGGACGTGCCTGGAACACCTCCCAAGGGAGGCGCCCAGGAGGCATCTTGACCAGATGCCCGAACCACCTCAACTGGCTCCTCTCAATGCAAGCGAGCAGCGGCTCTACCCTGAGCTCCTCTTGGATGACTGAGCTCCTCACCCCATCTCTAAGGGAGAAGCCAGCTACCCTTCTGAGGAAGCTCATTTCGGTCGCTTGTACCTGCGATCTTGTTCTTTCGGTCATGATCCAGTTCTCATGACCATAGGTGAGGGTAGGAATGAAGATTGACCTGAAGATTGAGAGCTTCGCTTTCCGGCTCAGCTCTCTTTTCGTTACAGCGGTGCAAAACAGCGACTGCAGTACCGCTCCCACTGCTCCGATTTTCATGCTTATTAATTATAGAATTAATATATGTTTATGCCAAAACACTTTGTACAAAAGCCTTTGTTGGTAATAACAGCTTCAAGACCCCTTTTGTATGGAGAAACTAGTTGCATGCATTGCTCAGGTGTGATTTTGGCCCATTCTTCCACACAAACAGTCTTCAAATCTTGAAAGTTCTGTGGGCCTCTTCTGTGAACTGTAATCTTTAGTTCTTTCCATAGATTTTTTATTGGATTCAAGTCAGGTGATTGGGTCAGGTGATTTCTCTGAAACCAAGTGACAGTTTCCTTGGCCGTGTGTTTGGGATCATTGTCTTGCTGAAATGTCCACCCTCGTTTCATCTTGATCATCCTGGTAGATGGCAGCAGATTTTTATCAAGAATATCTTGGTACATTTTTCCATTCATCCTTCCTTCAAATACATGAAGTTTGCCACTGCTGTATGCCTAAAAACAGCCCCACACCATGATGTTCCCACCTCCAAACTTCATGGTTGGTATGGTGTTTTTGGGGTGATGTGCTGTGCCATTTGACCTCCAAACATGGTGTGAATTATGGCATCCAAAGAGTTAAATTTTGGTCTCATCTGACCAGACTATATTCTCCCAGTATTTCACAGGCTTGTCTAAATGTTGTGCAGCAAAATTTAAACGAGCTTCAACATGTTTTTTCTTCAGCAATGGAGTCTTGCGTGGTGAGCGTTGCTGTTGAGTGCGTTACTTATTGTTTTCTTTGAAACAATTGTACCTGCTAATTCCAGGTCTTTCTGATGCACTCCCAATGGCGGCGGGAGGGAGGGGCTAGCAGGGTTTTCAGACCCTCCTGCAAAAGGCTGAGACCCCCCTTCTGCCCCCCCCTCTCTCAAAATATGAATATATATACAAAAAAACAAAGACATCTCTCTAAGACTGTATGTAACAATCATGGGTAACAATCCTGAAAAGAAATAATATTGTTTATAACATATTTAAATGATGATGACCCTTGAACTTTGCTGCTGTTGTGTCGCACAATTTGATTGGCTGGTTTGCATGCAGATGGCACGTGAGTTTGCAAAATGGGCCGCTTTACATATGTCATTTCTAAAAAAACGGGTGAGAGTGGACGGTGACGGTGGCGGTGAGGGATGGTGTCAAATGTGGAGAACAACAATGAAGTTGTACTTGTAGTAAGACAAAATATCTTGTTCCATGGACAGATATTTTCACTTATTTCAAGTGAAAAGTTACTTTTTAGATGATGAATCTTATTTTAAGTGTAATGAGATTTGTTTTGACTAGAAATAAGACAAATATTCTTGGTAAGATTTTGATTTTTTGCAGTACAGTTGTTTCTGCTCACAGTTGCACTATTTTGTACATCCACAGATGTCGTAGTGGCTATTTTTATTGTTTGTGTTTGTTGTTTGGCATTTGTTCAGTCAATCAGTTAAATATGCTACATGAGTGAAATATGGTTGTGCTTTTTTATGATAAACATTTAGTAAGATGGTACAATCTGAAATCCAGGAAATCTGAATCCCTTTCTATTTACTTTTGTTTGATTTTGGTTTGTTGTTGTTTTTGTTTTGTGGCGTTATGTTATTTGGATAGGGGACATAAATGTGTTAATTGTATTATTGTTTTGTATTTGTAAAGTACACAGAACACTTATGTAGCCTATTAGCCTGGGATGAATAAATCCTCTATATCTGTTCTAGTATTATTTGTTGGTGTTTGTTGTAATAATTCTCTGGTGCCGCCACTGCGCACTCCACAAGTGGCCCTTGGCTCTTGGACAACTCTTCTGATAATTCTTTTTACTCCTCTGTCAGAAAACTTGCATAGAGCACCTGGTCGCGGCTGGTTTACGGTGAAACTATGTTGTTTCCACTTCTGGATTATGGCCCCAACAGTGCCACTGGAACATTCAGAAGTTTAGAAATCCTTCTGTAACCAATGCCATCAGTAAGTTTTGCAACAATAAGGTTGCGAAGGTTTTGACAGAGTTTGCTTTTACCCATCATGAGATGTTTCTTGTGTGACACCTTGGCAATGACACAACTTTTTATAGGCCATCAGTTGGGGCTGAACCAGCTGATATTAATTTGCACTGACAAGGGGCAGGATTGCTTTCTGATTACTGATAGATTTCAGCTGGTGTCTTGGCTTTTGGTGGCTTTTTGCAGCTCCATTTCTTCATGTGTTCAATATTTTTTCCCTGTGTCTGTCAGGCTCCAACAGACAAAATGGGACCCACAGAGCAGACCAGAGGCAGTGAGTAGCGAGAAGTAGTTCATTGACAGTCCAGGTTCGGAACACAGGCAGGCAGTCAGGATAAGCGGCAGTACAAAAACACAAGGCTGGCACGGAAGTCCAAAAGTAGGCAAAGGTCAAGACCAGGAGATCATAAACACAAGCAAAGGCACAAAAACGCTAGGCAAAAAGGGAGGCATGAGAGAGACAACACTGGATAATACACAAGGAAATAATGCTGGAAAGCAACTCACAAAGGTTTGATTTCCTTGCATGTGTGGGTTGCATGGGTTGTTACCAACATCTGGTGAAAATTTCATGTCAGTAGCACCTTTAGAAATATATTTAATGAGAAAAATGGTGACGTGTTCAATACTTATTTTACCTGTTGTATGTCAAAATTTAGAAATATTGCCTACATTTGACAAATTAAAAGCCCAGCTGAATTAGAAAAACCATAGCGAGGGAAAGCGAGGCCAAATACTTCACCCTCATCAGCTTGAAAGTAATTTTAATTGTTCAAAATAATATTTAATTTACTTTAACCTCATGTTATATTGAGGAGAGAAGACATAGTAATGTTATGTTTTTAAATGTAATATTTATTTGATGTTATAGTAATTTTATGACTGTTTATTTCTTGGGGACACAAAAGGCACCGATCCCCAGGAATGACCCAACTATTACAGCTAGGTAGCTTCTAACAAAGACAATCTCTACCAAACTGTCTCTATGTCGAGCATACACTAAAAGCGAGCTCACATGAGTGACATACGGACTGACAGGTTCCCCACTGATCTCAGCACTGTGACAGTCTATGTTGATTAATAATAACAGGGATGCTGGAGGCTGACTGTTAAAGAACCCAGATCAGTGACAGTTGTCATCGCAGCTGCCTGAATGCCGTTACGACACAGAGGCACTGTTGGACTCAGTAGGGCTAACACGTCTTGATGGGGCTATAGCCCAACCAAGCCCTAATCTGACGCCGCCTATGTCTGGAAGTGAAGTCTGTGTGCAAGGATGAGTGTAATACCAGCGTCAAAGGTTGGGATGGCGCTACTGAACACATGACCCACACACAGTCTTTGGAGAAAAGGTGACATTTGGGCCAAACCTTAAAATCACTTTGGCACGTATTTGCATGGCCCAAGCATTCATTTTGTAACAGCCAGAGCATTACATAGAGGATTACCAGTTTATGTCTCAGGGTGGCGCCTCCCTTTGTTTTACTGCCTAGTGGCCTACTGCAGGTATCAGTCTTGCATCTCTATTTTTTTTGATTTGCTCAACTTCAGTAATGTGGAGTGTAGAGAAGACAACGAGCCACGAGCATTTTATTGTCCATGAGTGCTATAGAATATGCCGTGAGTCCTGGCTTTATATGGTCCTTATCTGTGAATAAATGTACCGTGTGGAAATCCCACCACTTTTTCTCCTGTCTCGCAACTTTATTTATCTTGAAGCTATGTTACTAGCGTCTATTGCTAAGCTTCCCGGCAGCTCCATGTTACAATTTGATAGTGTTTCCCTTTTGGGGATGTCACTTTTGGTCCCCATACCGTACCACGACTGTGTAAAAATTTTTTTGTCCCCTGAACAAATGAAAACCAGAACATACACACACACACACAATATAAAGCACTAATGACCCCATGGTTATAACAAACAAATAAAAAGAAATGAAGCATTTAAACAAACAAGTGACTTGAAGGTTGGCCACAAAGACCCTAATAGCAATCTTAAAAGTATTACGCTAGTAGGGGGCAAGGGGGTAGGAAAGGGCTGTGGCTTACGCGGCAGCAAGGGAACCAAACAAAGGAAAGGGTCCAAAAATTAACCACCCATGTCACTGCACATCAAATGAAAAAGGGATTTTGAAGAGAAACCACTACCAGGGAACTGGGCTGCTTCCTAGGCCCTAAGCACTTGTCCAACAGAGAGGGAAGGGTTACCAGCCTACCAGGGGCCACAGAGAAACTAGTGAATAAAAGACACAAAACAAATGCAAAAAAAAACGAGGAATCATACAACCAATCTGAACAAGACAAAATGATAATTTGCATAAATCAAGTAAAAAAATATACAGAACCTGAGTTAATATGATTTAACTGTTATTACAAATAGTAGAAAGGCTAGCCTTTAACATTGCCACTCTGGAAGCTCGTCATGGCTGGCAGCTCCCAGACAGTGGAGGCGTGAACCATACTGAAACACAGCAACCAAAAGAGCGAATGGGAACAAGCCAGAAGCCAAGCAAAAGAACCAAAGAGAAAGAGGGAGCCAAAGCAGTAGCCACACTCCTAGGATTGTTCATTCATCATCTTCTAGCATTTATCGGTTTCCAGGTCGCGGTGAGTGCTGGAGCCAATCCCAGCTCACACTGGGCAAGGGCGGGGTATACCCTGGACAGGTTGCCAGTCCATCACAGGGCCAACACACAGAGACAGACAGAGACAAACAACCACTCACTCTCACACTCAGACCTACAGACAATTTAGAGTCACCAAATAACCCAAACATGCATTTCTTTGGACGGTGGGAGGAAACCAGAGTACCTGGAGGAAACCCACGCAGATATGGGAAGAACATGAAAACTCTGCACAGAAAGGCCCCAGGCCCGGGAACTGAACCGTGACGTTCTTATTGTGGGGCAACAGTGCTAACCACTATGCCGCCGTGCTGCCATGGGTTTGTTATTATTCATTATTTAAAAACTGATCTTTTCATTTCAGAGTTCACAAAAATATTAATTTGTTAATTTGAATGTGTTCAAAAACACCAGTGCACCTGCCTGTCCTAAATGAGTAATACTAGTTTGCTGTTTGCTGATATGTGATAGTAATCTGTACAATATTTATATCTGAGTGCAGCGTTACATACCAGTTGCTAACATTTTGGATCTTTAAGCCAATGACAGTCCTTCACCAAGACCCGCACCATCTTCTTCAGTGGCTGGACACAGACTGCTACATAGCCGCCGTCTAGCACATAGAGTGCATACATAATCCATGATCAGTTATGAGTTGAACTGTGAATGGAAAGTTAAATGAGTGGTTCAAGAACACTGATATTGTGGCTTCAAACTGGAATTATTACAAAAGCCATGCTGCTCAGGAAGCGAATATTTCAAGCAGCCACGTTGAAAATGAAGGACAAATGTAAACCTAGCCATGGGCGTAGCTACTAATATATAAGTAGCTACTAACTTTTTAAAATGTTTTGACCCCCTCAATTTTCCTTGCTGATAATCAGTACATCAATCTGCCCACTCATTGCTTTTTCCAGAGCACTGTTTCAGTGTTTCATTATGAAATCTGTTCCACTTGTTTTTTGAGTTAAAACCCAAATTTTGTTAGAAAATTCTGATTTCCAGTTGTGAAATTTGTACTAATTTGTTGCTGAAAGCTTTACTTTCGACTTCGGTTAATCTGTGAACTAGATTAGAAGCATCAGTCAGTCAGTGTGCAGTTTCTTTTCAGTTATATAGTCTGCAGTGTGTGTGTGTGTGTGTGCATACATGAGTAAATGAATGAAATATTGCTGTTATTCCTGACTGTGTGTGTATGAGAAAAGAAGCGGGTTCTGCCCCTTTCAGTGAATTAAAATTGTTAGAGTGCCTCTCATATTGATACCCCTTTATGTAGCAGTGAACAATAAATAATCCTCATAGTAGGAATAAACATATTTCTCTTGTGAACTGTTACCTAGTAAGGTAGGCCTACGCTACTGTATTTTAAAGTTGGTCATAACGGGCATTCGAACAGTTCAATATTATCTCAGGTGGTAGACAGTATAAAAAAGTTTGAGAACCACTGGTATAGAACAAATCAGCACAACAAAGGCGTTGTGATGGAGAGACTGATAGAGAGACAACCATCTCACTTACTGTATTCTTGTAAATATGCTCTCGTTAATTTAGATCAAAAGATTTTGCTTCAGGTGTGGCAAATAAAAAGTACTGCAATTGTAACAGAAATTTAAAAAATGCACCACTATTTTTGCATTGCTGTTAAATAGCTCTAAAATGGATAATTACCAATTTTGCACACTGTCAGTTCCTACTCGAGGAGCATCCTGATACAATTTTAAATTGGGGGAATAAAGGTGTTACTCTTTTTTTTTTCAGGTTGGTAAGAAAGGTGTGATTTTATTCTCAGTGCCACTTTAATGACATCTCCTCCAATCTGGTTGCACATCTGTGTTGGTGTGTGAATGCTGCAGCAAATCACTGTCAGAGTTGAGTTCTGACTGCGTGAGGCACTGCCACAGCCAAGTGCACACAGCTTGCTTGTGTCACATTCGATTATGACTGTTCTACTTTCCATGACACAGTAATTGAGCCAGGGGCACTTATTCGATTTAAAACCACAGGAGCTCTACAGTCCAGTTCATTTTGCATCCCCAAAAGCTCCATCTCCATGTATTTCCACCAGCAGAAGCCTCCCTATGGGACCTGGAGGGGTGTTGCAGAATTAGGCTAAACTAGTGTTAAGCCGGGGCGCTCCATGCTTCATTCAGACTGTTGTAGCAGTTTGACAAATCAACATACACATAAACTTACTGTAACAACTTGCCAACCACTATTCTCACCAATTATATGGAAATTAATCTATTATCCATTATCCAGCAAATCAGGATCCACAGTGGGGCAAAGCAAAAAAGTGTCTTCTGTTGTCTTGAGTCATTTTGGTTTGCTCTGGTTTTGTTGATCCCACTTCCATTCACCAACAGCAAACACTACGTTCACACTGCAAGCCTTGGTGTTCAATTCGTATGCCTTTTCTAGATCCAATTTTTTTATGCAGCTGTTCACATTAACTTTTAAAACTTGGACTCCAATATGAACTGGCCATAAGCAGAAGAACACGATGTCACATAGCACTCTGTTTGGAGGTAAACAAGAAGAAGTGAAGAATAACAGACACGGAGGCCACAGATGTTAGCGTTAATGGTAAAATTTTTGTCATTCTGTAGTGGAAACAGATACTGTGAGATACTGTCTCTCTCCCTCTCCCTCTTCCCTCTCCCTCTCTCTCTCTCCCCCTCTTCCCTCTGCCTCTCTCTCTCCCCCCCTCGCATGCGCCGTCATACCAACAACCTGCTTCTCCGAAATCCCAGTTTCTCTCAGTTCCAAGCATGTGCATTGCATTTACTAACAATGTTTTCCCGAAGTCTCTGTCTCCCCCAGCTCCTCTCCTCTCTCTCTCCCAGCTCCTCTCCTCTCTCTCCCTGTCCTCATCCTGCAGGTGATGAATCATCACCATCCCATGTTCCTGCAATGCCTGCTGCTCCCACATCTTCAAGAATTCCATACAGCATCATTCCTACGAACCTCATGCAGCATCATGTTCCTGCCTACACCTGTTTGAATATCCCCTCCTCCTGCTCTCTTTCTCTCCCTACTCTACCCAACTTGGCCCCCCCCTCCCACCGTGCCTCTCTCTCTCTCTCTCCCTCTCTCAACCCAATCGGTCGAGGCAGATGGCCGCCCCCCCTGAGCCTGGTTCTGCCCGAGGTTTCTGCCTCTTAAAGGAAGTTTTTCCTTGCCACTGTCGCCGAGTGCTTACTCATCGGGGGATCTGTTGGGTCTCTTTAAATAATTTTATAGAGTTTGGTCTAGACCTGCTCTATATGTAAAGTGCCTTGATGTAACTTTGTGATGATTTGGCGCTATACAAATAAATCTGATTTGATTTGATTTGATTTGAATTCAAAAAGATCAGATTCAATGTGATTTGTGTCATTCACACAAATCACATTGAATGAATTGAATGCTGATATAAGCAATCAGATCTGGATCAAATAAGCGGTAAGGATTTTGATTCAGGCCACTTGTCACTCCTGTGTAGTCCAAAACATGTTACTAATAATCAGTTTGCTAAAGTGTCAGAGAATTTTACCTGCAGTAAAAGAAAATTGATCCTCCTGGTCGGTAGCCATGTTACTGTCACTGATTTTCAGTTTAAAAAAACTTGTTATGGATTTGTTATCATGCAGAAGACATGGTTTACAATTTTTGGTGCTTTATAGCTGTCAATAAAGTTAAAACTGAACTGAGATGGTTTGGTCCACCGAGGATTTGCTTGTTGCATCACAAACTGTTCTTGTGTCATGAGTTAAATTTAGTGCAAATACTCCCAGTGGTCAACAGTAATCATGTGCTTACATTCAAACAGGACAACAACGATTTGATGGCAGGAAGGTAATATAATTATGAAAAAAGTCAAAGCAAACTAAGATATGAGGTAAACCAACCATGTGCCAAACAAAGAAAGTTTTATTATAGCAAAGCATTTTAAAATTTTTTTTGAATGCACTGAGTTTTTTTGAAACAAAATTTATGTTTTAATTATTATTATGATAGTAAAGATTACATGTGTTCTTGTTGATAACACTTAAATGGATTTAAGAGAGAAGGAATATGCATTTATGGATTCAGAGATCAGACAATCAGGAAAGGATTTCCAGTTGTTTTGAATCTTGTCACAAACATAAATCAAATGCACTGAAATTAGTTTATAAGGATCTGCTGTGGTAAAACTACACATGTACTAAAACTACAATTTAAATATTAGTGCAGCAAGCAAGGAATTGTGGAACAATGTTTCCTCTGCTTTTCCAGAGGAAAGTTAATTGTTTCCTACACTGAAGGAGATAGGATAAGAAATATTGTATCTCAGTGAGTTCAAACAGCTCTTATCATGTAGGCTGCTGGGTAATAGTGATGTGACATTCATGAACTATTTGTTCATTTTGAACTAATCTTCTGTATGACTCGGGAGTGACAAATCATCTCAGTGAGTGATTTGTTTTTTTTTCCATGGTCTGTGCATGCACACCACAGGCTCAGATTCGTTCACAAAAGGGTCTTTCTGCCACATATTCTCAGTGTAAAAATGACTGATTCGTTCACGACTAATAAAATAGAGTCTTCGGGTCTGAGTCTTTCGTTCACATCTCCCGTGACTGCTGCACATCTCAATGTAGGCGCAACTGATTCGTTCACACTCAAAAGTACGGGTCTTCGGGTTTTAAGTCTCTCATTCATTTGTCCCATCGCCGCTGCGCAGGCTCAGTGTAGAGATGAGTGATTCATTCATCACTCATAACTGCGGGTCTTCAGGTCTTTCGTTCATTATTCACGTGGTAACAGCAGTAACATGACCAATGCTGTTATTACCGGTGAGGAGAGCTATCTGACGTTAGCACAAAAGTTAACATTAGCTATGTAGCTATGGGATGGATGTTTAATTTGCCTTTCCGTTGGAACGAATTCATACACTACAGGTCTTCAGTGACCAGGTAGGCTAAAGTGAATAACCACCATAGAATGAGAATTTCTTAATGATAGGCAGAGCGCCCTCCTACCAGCAAATGAAGTAATCAGTCATTTCAACTTCAGTAGGCTTTGGCCCAAAAGGGTGCTCAATAGCTTAACAAAAGCAAACTTGTGTATTATATGCCAAGTGAAGCAAACCATGATGCTGTTCAGTGTTTGAAAACCATGCTTTTTCAGTCATCACCCAAATGAAAGCTACAGCACCACACTGGTTCCAATGAACCAAATGAACGACTGACATGAAAAAAGATTTGTTCATTTTCCTGACCAAGACTAAAAGACCTGAGTCAGTAAAAAGATTTGAACTTCCTATCACTACTGGGTAATTTCACTCAGTGGGGAAACTTTGTACAAAAAAAGAAAAGAAGTCCCTAATCAGAGTGAAAGAAACTGTCCATGGCAGTCCCCAGTATAACTGTGGGAGACTCAAAACAACTTCATTGTTGCACATCTTGTACAACAAGAGCTGTCCTCTCTCAATAAACACACTTTGAAATAACTGTACAATGAACTAAATAACAAACTTATTATTTCCAATGAATGAATGCCCCCCTATAGAAGAAGCCAGGTTTGTTTGAAATAGCAAGTGTCTCATCACCCCATTCCATATAATAACTTTCTCTTTCTTGCTTTGACACTTAAGAAGATGAAAAGCAGAAATCCAAATCACATTAACACAAGCTGACTTATTCATATTTAGGCTGATTTCAGTCCATAATCTCTCAGCTCAGATGTTCACTGGGCTTATTAATACATGAAAGAAAAGGCCTAAGTCTATAAATCTGACATGAAATTTTTAACAGTCCTGCATATCTTGTCTTTCATCTCTGGTAAAGGAACTACCCTTAGCTGGTAGATTAAAACATGGCTGCCACTGAGCACTGGTTGAACGACCAGCACCAGTTAAGGACCACCCTCCCTGTTGATGAAAGTCATATCTACGCAGTACATAACGCTCTTTATAGTGCAAATCCACAGGCACTCTGATAATTGAAATGATTTGCTTGACATTCTCCACTTTCAGGAGAGATAATGTGGAGACATGATTGGGTATGCACTGATACAGACCGAGTACATGTACTTACATTTGGGTACTAGCCAATACCGAGTACAGATATGAGTACTTAATAATGTAATTAAAATTGTAACAATTATTGGAAAAAAAATATTTTCATCAAATCCTGTTTATTTCCTGGCTGTAACAAAGTTGGCTGTTGATGTTTCCTGCTGCTTGTAGTAGCAAACTCCCTGAACTCATGTTGTAGTTGTTCTTCTGAGGTTTTTTCAAGTTACTCGTGTTGTTCACGTTACTTTTGTCACTGTCATTAACTCATCGTGTTTGTCATGTTATGTATCATGTAGCCAAACCTTTTATAGGAACTCAAAATTCTGCTCTATGACTGTACCGCAGATGTAATGTAATGTCACGTAATGGCAATGGTTTGCTGAAATCTTGCACTAAGACTAAGTTTCTGAAAAAGGTTGATTTAGGTATAAGTACTTTAAATTCAGGTTAATAAGAAGCAATGAAAATGCAATATAAATGTCAGGATCCTAGTGTTTCCATGTTTTCCCCTCCCCCTTTTCTTGGTTGTCTGTCTGAAGCTGGGCGGAGCTAGAGTCACTAATCACCTGCACACCTGCCAGTTATCTGCAATCAAAACACTGCCTCTCTTCTCTGGATAAAAGCCTGGTTCAGCACACCACTCATTGCCAGATTGTTTGCTTACCCATGTGGTACCAAACCTTGCCTCCAGAAGAATATTTTGTTCGTATCAAGTTCCTGTCTTGTGCCTATAACCCAGCTCTCTTTTTGCCACCTAGTCCCCAGTTCCTGAAATCCAGTTGTGCCTCTGAATCCCAAACTCCCCCCTGCTCTGTCCAGCTCAGCCACCTGCCTTCCTGCTTCAACATCCCCTCCAGCATTTGGAACACTCACCCCTCGGACCTGGATCTCCCCAGCTGGCAACCCCACCCTGTCCGGCTGTGACCGCACTCACCCAAACAGCTAAGCCACTTACAAGAAAGACTTCACATCCCAAGCCCTTTTTGTCAAATAAATCTATTACTTTGTCAACTCACAAGAACTCGCTTCAAAGTTGTGTTGTCTGCATTTAGGGGTCCTAGCTTCCACCCATTATGACAATAAATTCCTTTATATACAATGGGGGTGGAGCTTTGGTTGTTGCTTTTTGGTTCAATGAGAGCAGGGTCACTTCCAAAATGTTTATTTTTTTTATAGTTCATGTTTCAAAAACAGTTGTACAACAAAAGGAAAACACAATCAACAGAAAATCAATCTACAGTCTGTGCCATGACTGAAAAAGTGCGGTCACCACTGTGTTTTACAGCAAGAATAGTTTGATCTTTCCCCCAGTCAGAAGGTGAGCCTCACCATTTTGGGCTAGTTACATGCAAGGCAAGGATGACTGGTTCTAGAATACAGGGAGTTATGCCAGATACACTCAATATATGGTGTGTGCGGTTTGGCTGCCTTTGCTGATCAGTCAACATGTATGTATTTATACTGGTTGCATGTCAGCTCTGTTTGGTTCACAGAGGACACAGAGTTTGCTGGATACCCGAGTGTTATATGTCTTTTAATTTTGAAATTGTTTCAGATTTGTCTTTGACAAGTAATGTCTTTAAAGTATCAATGACTTTACACATACCTGTTGTAATGGCTCAAAAATATACTTGCTGATATAATGTTTAGATGACTGTAAACAAAATTTATAAGTGTAAATTTGTGCACATGCATCATGTGTCGCGGCTGTGTTCCAAGAGACTTGCGTCTCATGCTGGCATTTTGTTAAAGGTTGCAGCATTAATCCACAATCAGCATTTTTTTGCCTCAACCTGAGAAAAAAAATGTGTTTGTATTTTCATTTTCTCACTGAGGAGATACTTGTTCATGCTTCAGGACACTTGACCATGACCCACAGACTGTGAATGAAGACTTTTGGAGTTTTGAGTGCATTAAGTTCAAATTCTCTTTCCTCTTCAAATAAAAGAAATAAAAGCGTAAATACCAAAGAATTTGTAATTGTAATGATTTTGTATATTTAAAAGATAACTCACTGGACAGTCATCCTGAAGCACCTTTGCAAAGTCACTGGACCATCACACGAACTCCTGCAGTTTGGACACCGGCTGAATATCAGAGGGGAAGACACCATCATCCTCCTGCTGCACAGGACTTATCCAGTGCTTTTAAGACCATACGGCCTGCTCTGAACACATGGTCAGACACTATAATGAGCACTATAGGGGCACCACAAGGGACAGTCCTGTCTCCCTACGTCTTCACTCTCTACACCTTGAGATAGTGCCCACAGTCCAGCCACCTGCAGAGGTTTTCATGTGATTCTGCCATAGTGGGGTGCATCAACAGGGGTCAGAAGGCCAAGTTCAGGAGTGCGGTGAACGGGTTTGTAGAGTGATTTGGAATAAACTGCCTGCAACTCAAGATCTCTGTATTTTTCATCAACATCCCAGTTGATCTACATGTGCAATATTTGACATATCTATTATATTTAATTTAGTGTAATTTTATTATATATAGACTGATATTAAATTTGATATTTATCATAATGTGGAATACTCTGTCCATATGTACTTCTCATGAACATTCCATTTCATCTCTTTATCTGCAATTGACATCCCATAGCATAATGTACAATATATATACAGTACCAGTTAAAAGTTTGAATGGGAAAGTGTGTCCAAACTTGACTGGTACTGCATATTTACTTTTATATATACTAATTTACATTGCTTTATTTCATTTTATTTTATATTTTTTTTAGTAGGGTTCTATGTTACTGTAAAGTGGAGTACACTGCCAAAAGAGTTTCCTTCGAGATGAATGAAGTTTTTACTTTATTTCATGCAAAACTCTACAAAGAGCAGCATACTTTCTAGTTTCTAAAGAATGCAAGAAATGCAATGAGAGGCAAAGAAAACAGTGACCTCAGCATTTGAAATTTCACTACTATTTTGAAGCATGTGTGACAACAGAGAGATAGAAAACTTAAGAAAACCTAGAAATGGCTGTGTTCATTTTGAGGCAGAACTTGGCTCCCACACATAGTTGAGCGCTTGTTTTGTAATTGATCATGACAGACGTTGTGAAATGTGAGCAAGAACCACATGCTCTTTGAGATCTTTAACAGCCTGGTATCCAAAGTTAAAAGCTACATGTCCAGGGTTAAAAGTTGTCCAAGCCTTCTTCATCTAAACCCAGCGCTCTGCCAAAACACTGTTTTGGGTCAGGTCCCCCATCTAGCGTGTGGGCTGTGTTAGTGCACAGAGTCAAGGTTTTACTCAGTGAATATGCAAGTCTGGGCCTCAGGCCTTGATTCTCCTGATGGCTGCTGGCTGCTAGTAACCCCTCCTCCTCCTTACTACGCCTGTTCTTTGTGAGTGCCTTGCAAGGATCTGGCAGAGTAAAAGGGCCATAGTCTTGCAGACTTTGCTTCTTTCCCTCAGTGTTCGCTGCAAACATCTACCCCGCCCCATCACCTCCCCCTCTCACCTCCTATCTCCCAGCATACCTCCCATCTCCTCTGTTAAAATAATGCTAATGCAGAGGTCAGCAAACTAGCACATGGTTTTCTGAGGCCAACAAGTCCCGAGGAGGTGCTTTTGATTTTCAAGTCCACTGAGCTGCACTTATTCAATATTTACTCTCCAAGACCTCTGCATTAATTTTACACTATACTTCTAAGAGTGCCCATCTGAAAAAACCCTAGAAAGAGCCTTATACAGCACTCCTGAGCCCCCACCCCCAACCAACACCACCACCCCATCCCATTCCCACCAAAAAAAAAACCCTAAACAAAAAAAATAAAAAAAATACACACACAACACACGGTACAGATCGTTGCAGCAGCCACTAAGCAAACAGACATACACACAAACCTTTCTATCTTGTGTACTCCACTGAAGGCTTCATTTTCTGCTCATCTCTGACTCCTTCCTATCCACCAGTGGGAAGGCCAATCCTCGGCTAGTTATTGTCAGTGCACTGCTCTATCATTACCACTAACCTTGACTCCTGGCTGCTTGCTGTAATCACGTGGAGCCACTAGGGAGAAAGTCTGGCCTGGGGTGAATTATTAATTAGCAAGGCTGGTCCTTCCCCTCAGCTCTCCCTGGGAGAGGAGAGGCGTGGGGGGGGGGACATATCTCTTGTGTGTGCACTCCATTACAGGTAGTAAGGGTTACCCAGCATGCAGATGCTATTAACACACCTATCAAGGTAAAAAGGATCAGCACTCTGGGCTACTCATGGAATTGTTAAGCAACATGTAATCAATAACCAACAGTGCATTGCTTCCTGCCATGCATGATGTGTGCCTCCTACTCTCTATCCCCGTGAAAGGCTGTATAACATGATTGAGGGATGGGGAGAGTGGGGGAAGAGGTTCATTAGGATAAACTTCACAGGCTTCCTCACTGGGGACATGCTGGAGGTTGATGAATTCCAGTTTTCAACTAATGATCAACTTCTATATGAACTGAGAAACAAAGCAAAGCTTCCTAACACTTGTTATCCTTCACTGACCTTTTTACACCTTGCCCAAAGCACATACAACACACACACATACACACACACACACACACACACACACATACATAAAATATATCAGACTAAGCTGACACAAGTGGCCTTGCACCATAACAACACACCCACAGACGGAGTTAGATGTAGAACAATGCTACAGTTACCTTACAGTATGTTTTTGAGAGGCTTGGTTACCTTGTTTGGCAGATCCCCTGGGGTCATCCATTTCCCAGCACCCCTGACCCCCCTCCCCACCACAATCAGTAGAGACTACAGGGACTGGGACCTCAGCTTTGATCTTCACAGAACTCCCTTAAATCACAGAGAGGAAGGAGGGATTTTCTCCAAAGGGTGTCTCTCTGCTCCTGTTCCCCAGGAGGACTGAACCAAGTCATTTATGAAAGTGAATGAATTGCAGAGCAAAACAGTGCTCCCCAGGGTGCAGAAACGGATACTCTTACCACTTTGTTTCTTTGCTGAGGAAGACTGGCAATGAAAAATTTATCACTGTATGATGTACTGTACCTGCAGCTACACTACCTCATGCACAAAGTCACGTTTACGCAGTGATATGTGGTAATGACAAATTCCTGTGGAAGCTGCACTGTCAAATTTATTTCTCAAATTTCAGAGGATCCAACATTTTTAAAAGCATCAATGAATCCTAATTGAGCAACTCTGAATGAATTCAGTTGTCATCTGTGGATGTAGATATGAATTTATTCTGTCTGTGATTAGTGTTTTTGGGGAAAAAAGAATTTAAAAGTATAAAAGATCTGATGATTATCTTAATCTCCATTATTATCATTAAATTGTATTTTTTTTTTCACTGTTCTTCTCATTGGTCTCAGTCATGACACATTCTGATTGGTGTAATCCAGCACCCAATACAATCTGCAACTGAGAGTTGTAATAGATGTAAAATCAAAGGTCACAACACCTTTATGAGTTGTTATCTTCAATGTAATGCAATGTGTCACTAAGTCTTGTAAATTTCGGGTTTAGGAAGGACCTTGGGATTGTACAACTGGCACCTGAGACTAGGCAATATATATAAAAGTGAATATGGACTCCAGATTTGAAATTTGATGCCAGTGAGGTTAACTCTACTGGTTATAAAAATGGAGATATTGAATCCCATGTGGGAAAAGACCCGACTCACACGATTTACCACATCAGTAAATTTTTTTGTAATGAGTTCATAGTCTCAGTCATATGTTTGCTAACTGAGGTCTCACGGCAGTCTCACTTCATCCATCCATCTTCTACTGCTTTTCCCTTTCCAGGTCGCGGGGGTGCTTGAGCCAATCCCAGCTTACTCTGGGCGAGGGCGGGTACACCCTGGACAGGTTACCAGTCCATCGCAGGGCCAGCACAGACACAGACAGAGACGAACAACCACTCACACTCAAACTCAGACCTACGGACAGGAGTTAGGTGTACAACTGGCACCTGAGACACCTTATTAGGTGTTAGGACAGGAGCACGTCCTGTCCTAACACCTAATAACTTAAAATATTAAAGTATCACTTCGTATGCACTTACAGGGTACCTCTACTGTACAAAAAAGGATAACTTGCACAACAAGCTTGTGTTGATGTGGCTATTTAAATGGCTATCTAAATAGCCATGATTTATCAATTGCATTTTCAGTGTAATGGAAATGTGAAATCAAAGCAAATCAAATCAATCACGGTAATATTACTGTGTATAATTTTTACAGTAGAATGCTGTAATTTTTACAATACAACCGTGTCCATGTGACAAAATCACAGTAATTTAAGTTTTACTGTAGAAATCATAATCAAAGGGTTACCGTAAAGAAAATCACAGAACCTTGTATTGTACTGTAAATAGTAAAGTAAACTATTGTATTTTTCTTTTTTGTCTTTTCTTTTGTCTTTATCTTATGTATATATACATATATATATACATACATTTATATAAAGATATGGTATAGAAAGTATATCATAAAAACAATGATTATCTCATAATTTCAGCTTTTGATCTAATGTTTTTTTATCATAATTTTGACCTTTTATATCATATTTATGACTTCTTATCTCATAATTAGAGAGTTCGTGCTTTGAATGGACCAATCACATCATTGCAAACCAGACAAACTGCGAACATGGTTTGTCCGTTTTTTTTAATCAGGATTAACCCTGACTCCACAAAGTGCAGTGCCAAGGAGCAGGTGAGCTGGAAGACTGGGAGAGTGGTGAAGCTGAAGTCTTCACACTAGAACCCCGACTGGGATATGGGGTTCCAAGTTCTGTTTTTAAATGTTGCATTTTACACATTTTACAGTGTTCTGTTGCTTTGCTCATGCTTGTTCAGTATTGTTGCTTTGTTCAGTATTTTGAATTGTATTGCCATTGTGTTTAAAAAAAAATTATAATTGTGAAACTTGTCTCTTCATAGTTTGAGTTCTACTGGTGGTAATAGTGGTAGTTGATCCGAAAAGTTTGGTAACCTGTTCACTGAATGTCTTAAACAAATAATTGTGTTAACAATTTTATTGTTTTCTGTAGTTAATTGAAATATTTTAGAATATGGCTCATTCTATTAATGATGGCTAACTGTTACTGTTAATAGTATTGTATTGCCATATGCAATACCATCAAAAAATAACATTGCGTAACTTTCTTTATTTGTACAGTAGATAAACCAGCACTGTAAATGCAACTGAAATCACAATATTTAATCAGTATTTACTTAATAGTTAAACACCCAATAGTGTAAAAACTACTGAAATCACAGTATTTAATCGATATTTACTTTACATTTAAAGACCCAATACTGTAAATAAAACTAAAATCACTGTGTGTAATGTTTTTTATTTTACAGTAAATACACCAATACTGTAAATGGAAGTACTGTATGTCTACTGTAAAACTTATTTACAGTAACTACCTGGTTAATTTTTGCCAAGAAGTTACTGTAAATTCTATGGTAATTTTGTTATTGTGTAACCTCAAACAGAACCAAGCTCAGGGTGGGAGGCCATCTGTCTCAACTGGTTAAGTTGAGTGAGTGAGAGAGAACTAGAGAAAGACATACAGAGGAAGAAGGAGAGAAAGAGAGAGACAGGGAAAGAGAAGAGAAAGGGGGCTGGAGAGAGGCTGAGAGCAAGAGAGAGAGAACACAAAACAAAATCATTCAACATGTTAAAATTTCCAAATGTGCAATAATTGGCTGAACATGCATTAACAAAAATGACAATTTGGCATTTTAAATGTGCCATTAACTACACAAAATAGAAAAACCACTTCCTTTTGCCTTGAGGTGTTATACAGTTGATTCTTGCCCTCACGCCCTGAACCTCCCCTCCACACTTTCTTTCATCTACTACACTTTTCTGCTTCATCCCACAATATTTTTCCTCTTGTTCAACAAATCATCGACTACATCATCACTTCCCAGGGGTTTTTCCTTTTAATTCAATCCTTATACTGGATTGTGATGCTGTGCTTTTGATGATAAAATTTAAACTACCTTTATGAGGGTCATTCATCACCTTTATAAATGTGCTCTCCTGCAGAGGCTGAGTCTTTCTGAGAAGAATTATGCTTCAGAAATTAAGAATGTTTGGATGGCTGTGGAGGCAGGTCCACAGGGAGTTGTTTGTGGTCCTACTGTAATCCTGCATTGCTACGGAGGCGCAATAAAACACAGGGATTTTAAGGGTTTCAAAGTGGCCTTCCTGCTCTCGCTTCTGTCAGCCATAAATTGAGAATAAACATGGCTATATATGGAGCGCCTATAAATGCCTTCATAATTCATGCCTTTAGGGAGAAGCTCAGGTAGATTAAGTTATTTCTCTGACACAATGTTTTCATGTGAATAATATAACCACAGTTCTCCAGTATGCTCATGGTCATGCACTCCTCTCCCTTAGCTAAAAGCTTGATTTGGACCATGAAGGGAGATATATTACAGATTATTAGTCTCATGGGTGTATAAAGAGTATAGGTGTAAAAGCCCCATATAGCAATTTGTTGTATTAGAACAACTCGGGGCATCTTATTGTGCAGAAGGAAAAATAATGACCTATTGAATATCAAATGTTGTTATCACAATCTTTTTTCTCTCCCTCATGTTTGACTTCACCTGTTTATATCATCTCTGCATGTTGAAATAGAATTAGAGTCCCTATGATTAGTCCTACAACTGAAACTTTTCCTTTTCTGCCTTCCGACATGGTTTTGATCCTTGGTCGCTCCTCAGGATGGCGGGCAACTGGCACATGGCAAAGCCTTAAAACACAACAATACAAACATAAGGCCTGCACAGCTCTGTGGATCTGATGCTCATAAGCCAACAGAAGAGAAAGTCGTTAAAGACATAATATACCTCAGAAAAAAAGAATCCAAGAGAGCTGGGTGCCAGATTTCTGATCAAAGCACCTTTTGAAGTTTGCACAGGAGGTTCATGGTTTGTGTGTGTGTGTGTGTGTGTGTGTGTGTGTGTGAATGGAGAGAGAGAGAGAGACTGAGAGAAATGTTTGTGTGTTTTCTCTTGATATCTGCCAGTGTCTGTCAGTGTAACAAAATGCAGTAAGCAAACATATAACATTACAGTGAAATAAAAAAAAATATATATATAACAATAAAGAATCCATAATAATAACTCAGTTTGGAAAGTTATTAGTAGATGTATATATCTAAAAGCCAGTGCACAGCCACTCTGAATTTAACATATGTTTGTATGTTCTGAAGTAGTTTTCCAATCTTTTATGTACTTGAAAGTACAAAGACCAAAATGTCAGGAATGAAGAGCAGGATTGTTTTCGGCTTTGTGACAGAACTTTAAATTCATTTGATTGGATTCACAAACACATGCCATAACATTTCATTGAGCATGATGGCAAATTTTACAAACCAGTTTGTCCTTTATTTACTCCTAAATAGAGTGAAGAATGATAATTTGCCAAGACTTGACAATAAGTACAAGTAAAATTTAATAAAAACATAGTTCTGACCAGAAATTTGAATAGAAAATACTGTTATTCAACTTTCTGACCAAAAACAATGAGAAGTGACCAGACGTTACTCATTATCTACAACTCAAATTAAGAGACCACTGCAAATTTTTCAGAAATCGGCATCTCTAGATATATGACAGTTATTCCATTTCAGCATCTGTTGAATTCCAACACAGGCACACCTGTTTCTACCTAATAAGGTACTGATGAGGTGATCACATGAACTAAATCTTATTTAATGAGGATATTGTATAAAAACCATTGCTGTGGTCATCACTATCCTCTTGCAATAGGACCTACTGGATAGCAAAAACAGTGTTAGTAGTACATCAAACTGGAATAAAAAAAATAAATATTAACCATGCCAAAAGAAATTAAAAGAAAAGTTTTGTGTGAGGAAAAGAAGGGTTCAATTCTTTCTTTACTGGCAGAAGGATACAGTGAGCGTCAGGTTGCTTCCATGCTTAAAATTTCTAAGACAGCGGTTCATAAGAACAAGGTCAAGTTTGCAAAAGGCCATAAGGATTGGACCATAGAGGACTGGAGTAAGGTCATCTTCTCTGATGAGTCTAATTTCCAGCTTTGTCCATCACCTGGTCATCTAATGGTTAGATGGAGACCTGGAGAGGCTTACGAGCAACACTGTGAAATTTGGTGGAGGATCGGTGATGATCTGGGGATGCTTCAGCAAGGCTGGAGTCAGGCAGATTAGTCTTTGCGAAAGACTCATGAATCAAGCCACATACAAGGTTATCCTGGAAGAAAACTTGCTATCTTCTGCTGTGACAATGTTCCCCAACTCTGAGGATTGGTTTTTCCAGCAGGACAATGCTTCATGCCACACAGCTAGGTTGATCAAGGTGTGGATGAAGGACCACAGATCAAGACCTTGTCATGGCCAGGCCAATCTCCAGACCTGAACCCCATTGAAAACCTCTGGAATGTGATCAAGAGAAAGATGGATGGTCACAAGCCATCAAACAAAGCTGAGCTGCTTGAATTCTTGTGCCAGGAATGACATAAAGTCACCCAACAGCTACGTGAAAGACTGGTGGAGGGCATGCCAAGACTCATGAGAGCTGTGATTGCAACTCAGGGTTATGCCACCAAATATTGATTTCTGAAGTTAAGTTAAAGCATTAGTAATGTGTTGTTTAAAAATTAATGTGAACTTGTTTTTTTGCATCATTTGAGGTCTGAAAACACCGGACCATTTTTCATTTTTTTGCAAATAAATGCTCCAAATGACAATATTTGTGTATGGAATTTGGGATTAATGTTGTCAGAAGTTTATAGAATAAAACAAAAATGTAAATTTTACTCAAACATATACCTATAAATAGCAAAATCATAGAAAGTCATAATTTTGCAGTGGTCTCTTAATTTTTTCCAGCGCTGCATGTGGGTCTCTTGGTAATGAACAGTGACATGCCCATTGGAGATGTATCTCATGCGGTGTGGGTGCCGAGAACTTGAAGTGTCTGATTTGAAATGAAGTACACCTCCTTTGTCTGTAATGCAACTCTGTAAATATGTCTCTTCATGCTTTAAGGCACTGATATAAAAATAATGATAATGTACGTGTTCCATTTGAGTTGGTGTAGCCTCGATTACATTATATGAAAATAGGAGGGAATAGCATGCTAAATAGCAGCATAAAATCCAAAACTGTTGCTTGTCAACTTGTTGCTAATCATTTGGTAATGTTGCTATTTACATCCTACTTATGGTCAGTTGGTGAAGACTGATAAAGAGCACCACCAAGAATAGAAAAAAAGTATGGTAAAATAGAAGGACAGTTAAAATCTTAATCCTCCTCTTGTTGGGATAAGCATTATGCATTAAACTTACTGACATTACATTCAAACAACCTTGAACAATTTAACTAAACATTTTGATCATAAATTCTCAAAATTTTCACGATCATTTGTCCATTTTATTTATTATTTATATTCTTAAAAGTAATTTATTCATTTAGTGATCCATTAATTATTTCCCCTCTGCATCTCCCCTCTTGCTAAGTTCCCACAGACTTTTTTATGTCAGGTTTTTTTTTTTTTACATGCCTTTATTCATTTTTGTTTCGATATGCAAATGAGAGAGGAATTAATTAAAGTGTGTTACTGGGTCAACTTATTGTTGACATCAGAATACATGTACATATATCAAATGCCTTGCCAAGACCAGTGACTAGGCTCCCAACAAAAAATTGTTACATCCTGCCCCCAGTAAACAAATGGAATGGGGCAAAAAAAAATAATAGATTCAAAAAAATAATAAAATGAGAATTCTAATCAAAAAGTAAACAAATGGGAAATTAAACAGACAAATGCAAAGAAAGAACATTATATATATATAATTTTTTTATTTTTTTTTCTTAATTACTGTCTGCCTCTGTCTTGTGCCTCCTGATGTCACCACTGGTCCGACACATCACTGTACGTGGAAACAACATGAAGCAAATGTAAAACTGTCTTCTTATGTTATATTAAAGCAGCAGCAGAGACACCTTTCCCTCAAAAATGTATCCTGATTTCTTGAGAAAAATCACGAAGAACCATAATTTAACAAGCAGAGTCCTTCAGACTTGGAGCAAGTACCCTCTGTGGTGCTCGTGCTTAATGGGCCCCGTGAGGATGTTGCCCCCTGCCTCTGTGAGAGGAGCTCTCCTGAGTCAAGTGACTTTGATGGGCTGCCCCTGGAGCCCGATGCTTCTCTGGCATGGGAATGGGAGGCAGAGGCCCTAGTGAGACGAGAAGGACTTGTGTTCACTCTATTATTCCCAGTTTCTCTTCCGGTGCACCTAAGACCTCGAGTCTCCCAATGTGCAGAACACAGAACAATGAAACCCCGTTCTTCCAGTCTATCTTAGACAAAGGGGATGTTCTCCAGTCTGTTGATATTGCTTGTTTGATGTTTTAATCCCTCCTGATAAACTGGAATAAACCTTTATTTCCAAGAGGAACATATTTTTAGACTATAAAGTGGGCTAGAGTGCACTGGGAGTTAAACAGTTGGTCAGTATTGTCAGGCCTTTGTCCCAAGTCAGGAAAGTCCTTCCAAGATTCTTGATTATAACAAAACCAGTAATTCATTCAAAGAAGTAAATATGCTGTTTGAAAATTGGGAAAGTTTTTGAAAATAAATGTAAACAGTAATGGTTTAAATAAAGGTTTGTGTCCAAAGAGAGTCAAAATTGTTAATTTGGCCGCTTTGTTCTGGGACAGATAATTGAGGCGGAATAACCAATGGATCAACCATGAGTTAAGCATTCACTAATCTCAGACTCCTGATAATTGAGACTAAGAATGCTTTTGTTTGCTTTTCTAAAACACAAAAGATTGATCACACATATTGAAAACCTTTCTCTATTCGGGTGTCTTTTTTTCTGAGCAAACAGATAATGCGCTGCAGAAATCTTACTCAGTAAACATGTGCATCATTATCCATTCATCGGGATGTATTGTTTGTTTACTGTGGCCCCATTTCCAGAGAACCCAAAAGCAGGCCAGTGGAGTGGGAAGCTCCAAACAAAGGCCTTTCTTCCCCACCCGCCTGGGCCTCAGAAATACTCACCACTCAGCCGGCACAGAGCCTTTCACCAGGCTTTTGGCCGCCCATGAGTGACAGATGAATCACCAAGAACTTTTCCCGAGTACAGGAGCTGGTATGACTGCACTGTAAAAATATTTCAAACATATTGATTCCTGGAAAGACCTTTGGAAAAGTAACCAAGTGTTAAAATTGTGTTTAATAGAAGCAGCAATGTTGGGCGTGCAGTTAAAAGGCATTGATTCTGTAATTAGCATCACACAGCAACATGTTTGACAAGGCACTGTTTTGCATGGCATTAAATCGCTAGAACAGTTGTGATAAGGCAAAACTTCGCACTGTCTGATTACCTCAACGGACTTGTTACGAAGCATGCCTGACATTGATCATTGACGTAATTGCAAGTCTAAATTGGCAGGTGGACAATGTCAGAGCAAATTTATCTTCTGTAAAAAATGGTAGGTTTAAAGCAAATAAAGACACAGATTGAGTCCATTTGTTTTAGGATTTCTCGTTGCATATGTTTTTAAGTGTATTTGTTGTCTTTTTGGATTTGGAGCACGCTTACTTGTACCCTGAAGGTGGTATCAAAAATACACCATGGAAGAAATGAGATAAATAAATCTATTTGCACATAGACCACTAATCAGGGACCAAACGTTAAAGTGTGACTGAGTAATCAAGTGCAGTTCTCTTAATCACATGGAAACTCCTTGGTGATGACCTGTCAAATATGCTGAGTCAGCAGTTTGAGAGAACTAACCGGTAAAACCAGGAAGATTATCTCCCAACACAGTAACCTGCTTCAACAGTTTGTTGACTTGGTAGCCCAACTGAGAGGGACATGTGTCTTTCTTCATAATTGTACTGAATGACTGCTGTTGTCATTGGACTGGCTTTATGAAAAAAAAAAATAATTCTATTCTAAAGTTTCACTTTTGGATCGTACTTTGTTGCCTGATTCAAATGTTGTTGTTTTTTTAATAAGCACCGAATGCACTTCATATTACTTTTTTCAGACTATTTTTAATGACACAGCTTGACACATACAGTGGAAGTGCAACATTTTCATTGTAAAATTGTGCATATGGTTGATAAACCTTGCAAACAGTACTGGAATATAACACTTGTAGCATCAAATTTCTTTCATTGCTCATTTTTTTTTTCTCCAACTGATACCAGTGTTGGACGTTTCCTTCACTACCACCATCAGGCAATAACTTACCTTTGACTAGTACTCTGGTCCAAGAGTAAGAATCTGTATTTCCGTCTAATTTGTTGCAGTGTTTATGTTTAACAGAGGGTAATTCATATTTTTGCTGCTATCTATGGGCAGGAGATAAGGGAAGCATAAATCCTCCAAGGTCAATCAATGCTCCAAAGGGAAAAAAAGTTGTGCTGTCTAACCTTTCCTCTAACACCATCTTCAGGACAAACTTGAAATACAAACTATTGTTAGTTCTGTCCTGAAGCCTCTGGATCCTTCCTGTTGGGAAGAGGAACCACTGAAGAAATTACAGTTCCTTTTTCATCTTTAGCTTGAAAATGTTGCTGACCAAAGCACATGTAAAGTATTTGAAGAATATGCTCGACCAGAGCAAAGTTTTACAGTGCATGGACAAGTGCTGTTGTATGGAGGGCCAGGTCCAGCTGCATTGCTGGGAGGTCTGCCTATTGTCTGGGATACATAAAGGCAGGACGAGCTGGGACAAGGCTTTACAACTCAGTGCAACAAGCTGCCGCAGAGCACACACACTCACTGACCATGTCATTGATGCATCAAGAGAGTCGGTGTGATGCTCTTCACGTAAAAGAGACAAAGGCAAACACACGCACACGCACGCACACACGCATGCACGCACACACATACACATTGTCATAAATCACTTTTGGTCACAATTAACACATAGATTTGCTGTAAAACTGAACTTATACCAATCACTGACCCACTGTCACAAAAATGGACACAGATTCTGTCCCTAACTGGACATTTAACTGGTCTTTAGTGTAAAATGTATCCTCAAATTTGACATAATACACTCACACACAAACATGCAGACAGACATGTATAGAATATCCACGTTGATTCAAAACAAACATCAATTCACCAAAACATGATAATGACAACCTAACAATATTGATGCACACTTTTACACTACAACCCTGTGTAGGTGGAGGAAAGCTCTGACATGCAGCTTCATCAGGTTTGGCTTATGTTGGTTTCTGAGTGAAGCGGGGCACTGTCAATCATCCATTGAACAGTCTCTTAATGATGCCTGTCCCAAACAAATGACTAATGAGCCCAGCCTGAACACAATGAATGAAGTGAACCTTGTGGCTCTGCAATACGCTACCCCTCTATGGGTTCAGAGAGAGTGTGATAAAGCCTAACAGCACTGCATGCATAAACTCAGATACCTTCCATTCAGCTTTTTTTCCATTCAGAAAAGGGACTAAACGAAAGATGATGTCAAAAGTACCAATACCCAGCAGGGGCTGCAAGTAAATGTTTGTGAACTTCTCAACACCAATTGCCAATTTTTGCTCGTGCTTTACATAACTCTTGTACACACCCTTTCATATACAGCAAAAATACAATTTAAAGACAACTATTCAGATATATATTTACAATTTTTATAAGGAAATATGATTTGAGTCTAAATGCTGAAAGAAATTACTCTGTTCAAAGCATTATAAATCATAATACTTCGAGCTACACAGGTTCACTGGGTTACATGTTTACCAGACATTAATAACTTATTAATACCAAAATATTGAAATCAAATAATAAATCAATAACTTAAATCAGATTATCCCCTAAAATACTTGTCTAATAACAAAAAAATAGGCAATACTGGTAGTCTCAAATTGATTCAACTGAGTTAAATTGTCACAGCAGGTGATGGCATTACTTCTGCTAGCGGCAGTGTGAGCAGCACTGCAGATAACTGATGGTTTAGAAACCATCATCGCTAACCTGGTGTTGACAGCCTTGTTGCTCTCTCAGTGTAGGAGCAGAGCGGTCTTGTTGATATCTCTTGAGGGAAGCTGGGAAAAAAAAAAAAGATTTTGTTCACTGTTTAAACCTTGGGTCACGTGTTGCTTTTGGTGATTTGTGATTTGGGAAATTGTGGGAGATAATGTTCCCCTTGGCCTTCTGGCCCGTGGCACAAAGGAAAATGAAGTCTTACCCATTCAGGATGAGCTGTTTCCAATCGTGTCATAGATGGTCCAATCTTTTGATCATGATTCCATACTGTTTAAGATTCATTCCAGTTATCCTAACCTTTTTCAGTGTAAAATAAACAAGACAACAGAGGCAAGAAGTTTATTATTTGCCTGGGTTATGAAGCCTCCAACAGATTGAGCCTTTGTGTTCCAACCCTGCTGGTAAGAGGAGTAGCGCTCTGGGGCCAGCATAGTTACTAAACAACAGGTACATAGGTGGTTCGTAATATTCCCATTATAATACATTTACAAGGTTCAAAATAAAATTGTTCGACTTCATGTGATTAAACATGCCAATGCATTGGAACAGTAGCTGTTCTGATTCAATGCAATGAGGCTATAAACACAAGATTTTTACCATATAAACGACTGACCCAAAATCTTAAATCAAACCAAAAGATTAAGTCCCACTGACTGTTTAAAAAAACAAAAACAAAACATGTCTCTGCAATGCCACTCATTACTTTCTGAAATTGTTTAAGAAGACCACCACCATCTTGGCAGTGATTGATCAGAATCAGAATCAGAATCCCTTTATTCGCCAAATGTACAACGTACACAGGAATTTGTCCTGGTGTAACAGCACCGTATGAAAGGAAATTCATAAATGACAAAAATAAGTTATAAGAAAAAAGTTAACTTAGTAATAAAAAAAGAACAAGTGTGCTTTTGAGAATATATACAATTTAGGTGGGATATATACACAATGATATATCTGATACAAATTCAAGTGTCTTTGGGGGTGGTGGGGGATGGGGGACTAAGAGGATTTGTTGAGGAGGGGGATGGCCTGGAGGAAAAAACTGTTCAAATGTCTGGTGGCAGAGCTTAACTCTGCCAAACTCCTAGCTAATCTAAATTTCAGCAAAGAGCAGGTGTATATGTGGAGCTGAGGTTTTGGTGCAAGTCGATTTATCAACTGTGGCTTTCGTCTGCACCCATTGTTAGCACAGCTGGGTTGCTCACTATATTGCTCGAAGCTAATTCAATGCTAATCAATGTTCTGACTAGTTAGCTAGTTAACGAGCTGAGCTAAGAAGCTGGTTGGGTTACCTGAGACTTTGTGCAAACACTTAAATACAATAATAATAAAGAGGGAGCTTGGACTTCCTCAAATTTGTTGGTCATTTAACCAACAACAAGTTGGATATTCATTTATCTTACACTGCTTATCCGTTTCCAGGTCATGGTGGGTGCTGGAGCCAATCCCAGCTCATATTGGGTGAGGGCGGGGTACACCCTGGACAGGTCACCAGTCCATCACAGGGCCGACACACAGAGACAGATATAATTTTTTATTAGCTTAATATTGCTGTGTTTTGCTAACTTACAGTACTTTGTTCACAGTACTTCCTAAATGCCAGAAGCTGTATTTGGTTTGATTTTGTTTCAGCAACCCCCATTTGAGTCTGGAGAATTCACCCTTCAAACCTGAGACAGCTGGAGCAGTTTTTTCATGTGGAGTGGGCCTAAATACCTGACAACAGATGCAGAAGACTTATTGAGAGCTACAGAAATAGGTTAGTTGCAGTGATTGCCTCAAAAGGTTTTGCAACAAAATTTTACGTTAAGGGTACCATATTTTTTGTGCAAGTCAGTTTCATTAGTTTGTTTTTATAATAAAGTTGTTCAACCACAATTCAAAGCAATGCCTGACTTTCATTAGTTAAATTTCAATAATTTTTTGTCAATTATTACTTTTGTCATTTTCAAGTTATTTCAGTGACCATTGTGTGTTTTCTTTCTTTAAAGAAAAGGTACCAACAATTTTGTCCACGTGCATATATTATGACTCCCTCTAATGTGACCGAGTGCACTTCACATGATTTTGAACGCAAAAAACACTATCTCAAGGTTAATACAACATCCTTCAATAATGAATTCATGGGTAATTGCATTAACCAACAGAGGAGAACATTGACATTTATAAACAAAAATTACAAAAATGTATCTATATACTAAAATGAATATCTCAGGACTACAATCTGCTCAAAACTCTTCAGCCTTAGTGTATTTATAAAATATAATTGTTGCAAAGTATTCATTTTCCTGGAAAAGCAAAAACTAAGTGGACTAAAATACTTTGTTAGTTAAAAAAAACACAAAATAACTATGGATGGGACAGTATTTTTAATTTTCAAATAGTCAAAGTTTTGTCTTTTTACAGATGCTACATAATATTGCAGTTTTGTCGGGCATGTAATCCTAATGAGAGCAGTGGTACAAAGTCTGTACTCAGTTGATCTGTAAATCAGATGGATACTAGTTTACAAACAATAGAAAGATGCAGAGACTACTTCTCCCCTCTCGCTGTGTCTGTGTGTATGGGTGTGTGCGTGTGTGCACGTGGTCTGCCCGACTGCGTGCTAGCCAGAGGGCCTAGCAGTCCGAGTAAATCCTGGCTGAGTGGAGTTGGGGTGGGTTCCACCAATCAGAGAGCGACAGCTTGGGGACGCTTATAAAAGCCCAGTATTCCCTGCAGACACTGGCAGACACCCTACACCCAGTCGTCTGTTGAGATATTCTGTGGAGTTAGAGTAAGGTTAACCCTAGTGTGTGTTACCCAGATTTGGGCCAGGGTAAGACTCATCACTGATTTGGGTTGTTGTACACTCACTGTTAGTCTTGCCACCTTGTTTAGTCGTACGGGGTATAGAGGGGCTGATCATTTGTACTTCTGTTTTCACCGCGCACTAGAGTAGGTAGTTAGAGTTTTGCTTTAGAAATATTTATTCTGTTGTCTTTATCACTCACTTTAGTCATTAGATAGTCAAATCAAATCAAATCAGATGTATTTGTATAGCGCCAAATCAAAACAAAGTTACATCAAGGCACTTTACATATAGAGCAGGTATAGACCAAACTCTTTATAAAATTATTTAAAGAGACCCAAAAGATCCCCTGATGAGTAAGCACTCGGCGACAGTGGCAAGGAAAAACTTCCTTTAAGAGGCAGAAACCTCGGGCAGAACCAGGCTCGGGGGGGGCGTCCATCTGCCTCGACCGATTGGGTTGAGAGAGGGAGAGAGAGAGAGAGAGAGAGGCACGGGGGAGGGGGGGGGCAAAGTTGGGTAGAGTAGGAAGAGAAAGAGAGCAGGAGGAGGGGATATTCAAACAGGTGTAGGCAGGAACATGATGCTGCATGAAGTTCATAGGAATGATGCTGTATAGAATTCATGAAGATGTGGGAGCATCAGGCATTGCAGGAACATGGGATGGTGCTGATTCATCACCTGCAGGATGAGGACAGGGAGAGAGAGGAGAGGAACTGGGAGAGAGAGAGGAGAGGAACTGGGAGAGAGAGAGGAGAGGAGCTGGGAGAGACAGAGACTTCGGGAAAACATGGTTAGTAAATGCAATGCACATGCTTGGAACTGAGAGAAACTGGGATTTCGGAGAAGCAGGTTATTGGTATGTCGGCGCATGCGAGGGGGGGAGAGAGAGAGGCAGGGGGAAGACGGAGAGAGACAGAAAGGGAGAGGGAGAGAGGGAGAGAGGAAGAGAGGGGAGAGGAGAGGGAGAGAGAGAGAGAGGTGCTCAGTCCTTCCCCCAGCATCTAGGCCTATAGCAGCATAGCAGAAGAGTAAATGAATTTTAACTTTTTAACTATAAGCTCTGTCATACAGAAAAGATTTAAGCCTGGTCTTGAAAATTGCTAAAGAGTCCGCCCCCCGGACCGATACTGGAAGTTGGTTCCATAGAAGAGGAGCCTGATAACTGAAAGATCTGCCTCCTGATTTACTCTTGGAGACTCTAGGAACCACAAGTAAACCTCC
This sequence comes from Remorina albescens, assembly GCA_034769265.1. Classification (NCBI taxonomy): domain Eukaryota; kingdom Metazoa; phylum Chordata; class Actinopteri; order Carangiformes; family Echeneidae; genus Remorina; species Remorina albescens. The sequence goes on from CM068485.1 coordinate 4,641,012, forward strand.
ATCTAGAGAGCGGAGTGGCCTACTAGGACAGTAAGGAACTATGAGCTCTCTGAGATATGACGGAGCTTGGCCAGTAAGAGCTTTATATGTTAAAAGAAGAATTTTAAATTCTATTCTGGATTTTACCGGCAGCCAATGAAGAGCAGCTAACACAGGAGAGATGTGATCCCTTTTTGTAGTCCCTGTTAATATTCGTGCAGCAGCATTCTGAATCAACTGAAGGCCTTTCAGAGATTTGTTTGGACATCCAGATAATAATGAGTTACAGTAGTCCAGCCTAGAAGTTACGACTGCATGGACTAGTTTTTCTGCATCCTCTTGAGACAGGATGTTTCTGATTTTCCTAATGTTTCTCAGGTGAAAGAAAGCTGCCCTACTGACTTGTTTTATGTGAGGGACAAAGGACATGTCCTGGTCAGTTACTCCAAGGTTTCTTACAGTGGAGTTGGAAGCCAAAGTAATGCCATCCAGACTGATTAGATGATCAGATAGGGTTTCTCTGAGGTGCTTAGGGCCGAGTACAATAACTTCAGTTTTGTCAGATTTAGAATTAAAAAATTATGGGTCATCCAGACTTTTAAGTCTTCAAGACATGTCTGCAGTCTGACTATATCTGACTAACTTAATTTGGCTTCATTGATAAATACAGCTGAGTGTCGTCTGCATAACAGTGGAAATTGATGCTGTATTTCCTGATAATGTTGCCTAAAGGAAGCAGATAAAGACTGAAGAGGATTGATCCAAGTACCGAACCCTGTGGAACTCCATAACTGGCTATAATGCGTGAGGAGGAGCTGTTGTTAACATGTACAAACTGATATCTATCTGATAAATAGGATTTGAACCACCTTAGAGCAGTTCCTTTAATGCCAATTTCATGTTCCAGTCTCTGTAATAAAATATTGTGATCAATGGTGTCAAATGCAGCACTGAGATCTAAGAGGAGAAGTATGGAGGCTGATCCATTGTCTGAAGCCATTAGAATATCATTGGAGACTTTAACCAGCGCTGTTTCTGTGCTGTGGTGAGCTCTAAATCCAGGCCGGAATCCCTACTGATAGTAAGCTCCATTTTATTTGACCTCTTTTTGTTATATCTGTTTATTGGCTTGACAGCCTCTGGCGGCCCTTTTCTGTTGGATTTGTTATTAATAGCCGTGATCACGTGTCTTTAAAACAATAAATAACAATTTAATTTACAATTCATCTATTGGGTAGTGTGTTACTTCCCTTTTCCCTAAACGAACTGGGTTTATAACAATGTACTCCAGGTTCCGGTCATCCATCCAGACTACGGAGGGCAACTTGGCCCCTTCCAACCAGTGCCTCCACTTCTCCAGTGCCAGTTTGACAGCCAGGAGTCCTCTATTGCCTATATTGTACAGATTAGGAGAGGACAGGAGCAGGAACTGGAGGTGTTCTAAGTAGCAGCTGGACAAAGTGGTTGGCCTGGGGAGCGGAAAGCTGTCCCAGCTGCAGGGTGAGATCCCCATCCATGATTTTGCCATCAGCCCCAGACCCGATGAGGGTGAGGAGTGTGTGGGAGCCACCAGGCAGGAGAAGTTGGATTAGTTTTTCCCAGCAACTTGTCTGGACACAGTGGTCAATGCACACGGCAAGCTCAATGAGAGCTTTCAGGGAATCAAGGGGATCGTAAGCCATCGGTTCATCCTTTATATACCCCGCCAGCCCCCTCAAAAACACATCACATAGTGACATAAAATCACATAGAGGGGCCTTAGTATGAAAATGTAGTCAGAGAAACACGTTGCAGGTGGCCAGGTCTGTGTCATATCTCTCTAACAGAGATATGACATGGTTAAAAACCTCAGTTAAAAAAAAAGGTCTATTGTCTAATGGTATGGAGCCTTGGCAGCTTCCATAAACCCCGAGTACATCTTTATACCACAGCCAGATATCAAATGTATTTAAAATGACTCACTTTCACAGAAAAACTGATTATACACTCTTTAATTGCTTACCTTTTAATAGTTGCGTGGATATGGGAGATTCTACTCTGACCTTTTAAATTTAAAGGAAAGAAAAAATAAAATATCCCCCTGAGGCGGCTACAAGTAGGTTGTACATAATCAATGTAATCATGTTTTGAAACAGCATTGGTAGTAATTTGGTGATATACTAACAACTGTGCCAAATATGTACTGTGATATAAAAACTTATACAATTGGAAACAAACTGTAAAGGTTACATAAAATCAGACATTGGAAGGATTTTCCTACCAATCATACACAAAAGCTGTCATTGTCTTGTACAAATAATTATTACATCCCAATATTATTATTGGGATATCAATTAAAATTATTATAATCTACTGATGCCTGGTTTATGGTCCTGCGTTAAATCAATGCTGTACCGCTGTCGTGAACTCTTTGAACTGTCACTCCATTTCGTCGTGGTGCAATTCACAGCCACAGCGGTAAGGGGCTGCGTTCCTTTCCTGAATGGTTATCGTCGTCTCTGTTTGATTCTTTGTTTAGCTTCTGGCTTGAGGAGTTGTAAAGGTGCTCATATTTTCTGACTTCCTCAGTGAGTCGCTCCTCGACTTGATCCATGCTCCATCCGTGTACAACAACAAGATGTTTAAAAATGGCGGGGATGGCACAATCTAGAAATACGGAACCAGAAATGCGTTGCTACCAAGCAAACTAATCACAGCCCTCTCGGTCTGCACTGGGTCTGCATCACCTCAACGTGTAGTTACATGTTTTGGGAGGTGCACGTCAGGCTACGCCGGGGGCTACTGTGAGGCTCCCTACCATACGACGTAGGTACAGCGTTGATTTAACGCAGGACCATAAACCAGGCTTAATCCTTTTTAACATATACTCAATTGAAGACAGTACAAAGACTATGTGTTTAATGTTTTACCTCATCACCTGAATTGATTTGTAATTGTATACTTATTCTGAATTTAATGCTATCAATATTTTTTAACACGTTTTAAAAAGGTGTGGCATCCTTCAAAAACACCTGTTTAGAGGATCCCACATGTATACAGGTTCACTGGTAACAGGTGATAGTATCATGATTGGGAATAAAAGGGAAAACTTGAACAGGCAGTAATTTGCATTTATATCAGTTTGCGAATGAGGTACTGTAAGATTTGTCCATACACCATGCCAAAATACTTTCTGTCACATCGAATTCACCCTGTAATGTCATACGTTGGCAAGGTGGGTTATTAAAACCTTTTTCAACGTCACTGGTAGTTAGGTAGCTGCATGAATATATAATATGCTAGAGTACATTAACAAAGTTTGTGAAATCAGACATTGTACATTTTTAAATAAGACATAAAGTTACAAATCACACAAACATTCCTCATCTCAGGTAGATGAAATCTTGTTGCGCTGCCATGTATGTTACACCTGTATCCAAAATGCGTCAAAACATCAGCTTTTACAGTAAGGTTACTGGCCCTTTGTCCCTGACTTTAATGAAGTACTACTACTACCTGTTTCTGTCACTATTCTTTCAAAAAACAAAACAAGCTGTTTGATTGAGTGGTGCCTCTTTACAATGCAAATCATGCTACGGCTGCACCCATAATTGTTAGAATGGAAATAATGTATTTAAGAATTTTCAAAATCAGTAATGAATTGGGAAAAATCATGTTTCAATACACTGGTGAATTGTTGTTTTTTTTTTACCCAGCCTTCGCAAATGGGCTATTACACTCCTTGCTATTCAGCCCACTTTTGCAAATTTAGACATCACAGTTATTCAATTCTTTTTTGTGAAAAACAACATTTGCTAATAGTTTAAACCGGTATAAAGTGTGCAGTGATTGTATGACCAGAGCAAAAAAGCATTTCTGAATTTCTGATATTGTCAAGTTAAAATGTATTATCAAGTTTATTGTTTATTAGATGTCTATGTTATCCCTACCAACAGGGAATAGTTCACATAGAGAGGGCTTGATTGTATTCTCTTCTGGCTAGGAGCTTCCACATCATGAGAGTCAGGGCAATGTTGGGGACCAAGAGCAGAAAGTCCAACTTAAAAACAATCACAAGGAAAAAATTTTTACTTATAATCAAAATTGATTATTACTTTCGTCTTCTCTTCAAATAAATAAGAATAAGTAATGTTTTGGTTTAAATGTACAAAGAATTAATCAGTGCAAATGCAAGACCCAACGAATGATCTCATCCTGAAATTAGTTCTCTTTCTTAAGGACCTCCTCTGTCCACTGCTGGACATGGCTGAATCAAAATGTCCTGGTCTTCCTGTTGCAAAGGAAGGAGGAGTTAAGCACTGGTGACAGTGAAATAAGCTTAAAGAACAGACAGCTACATTATAGTACAACAAAATCTGCAATGTCACATCATGGTTTATCTTTTTTTGAACTACATTATTTCCTATACATTTGTATAACTGGATAATAAGAAATACAGTATAATAAACATGGTGAAAATGAATTAACAATAAAAAAACGGGATTGCTGGTGGCTCAATTTTTTCTTTTTTTTTTAACCCCAGTGTTTTTGTCCTCTCTTTCATTGTTCTGGGTATACACAGGGTTTGGTCTGTAACAAAAGATCAAACAACATGCAGGACAAAATTTTGAGCAAAATGTTATCAGCCGTTTGATTTTTATTCATATTTACTTTGACTTCTGTCTTGGCCGACCATCAAACTCCACATCTGATATCATATCAGTTGTCACAGTTGCTTTTTAAAAATCTCTGCAGGCATCTTTGGGCATCTTCGTCAATGTCTGCAAGCATTCAAAGACAAGCTTTCGTTTTCCAAGCCACTCTTTTACCAGTTAGGGTCTACCACCATTTCTCATAGGTACAGACTGACACTACTGTCTCTCTCTTCTTGACTTATTGTGTCAAGAGGAAGAATTCAATAACGATAGAACATGAAAAACATCTTCCTACCATAATGCCTTCATGCCAAAGAGACATTTTGACCATTAATAATTGTGGTGTTAAATCTTTACGTTGTCTTTAAGTCAGAAATATGTTCTGGAGCCGTTTTCGTTTTTGTTTTTACTGCTGTTTTTAACGCAGCATTACTTCAAACTGGGTAGCAGAGAGGGGAGGGGGTGAGTCAATGTTGTCGGTCAAATCACTCAACTATTTATGGGGATAGAGGGTTTTATATGACTAATATCATAAAAAGGGTGAAAATGACTATAAGACTTAGCAGGACAATCACCCACTGTAAATCCACTGCAGAATGGTTTACTAATAGCTAATATATATATTTTTGTGCATTTATTTTACAACTGGCAGTGATAGTGCTATTTTCCTTCTGTTTCCTATAGAATAGTAAAAACCTTATATGACTGACTCCAACTGTGACATAAATCTGTATTTCTTTGTCTTTACAATGTATTGTGAATCTGAGATAAAACCTCTCCATGGGTTAGGGTTATGGAATCATTCATCCTTTATGCTCTTTTCTTTCTTGTCACATTATTGTTGCTGCACTCACAAAGCTCAGGTGATGCATGCAACGTGTATCCCATGCCCCGCTTTCTGACCTGAATGCACACACAATGGATCAGCCTGCTGCTAATAGCGTGAGCCTGTGCCTGTGGCCTTTACAGTCAGTACAGAATAAAGTTCAGGTGTCAGTAGTTCAACTGATTTATAATGGTGAACGGGCTGTGATTAAGTGTTGATGTCAAGGGATTCCTCACCACTCATTTGGGGAATCAAGTAGTTTGTATCCAAACAAGACAAATGGGCCACTGGCTGGTTGTAACCTTTCTCATGTGCATGTTCCCTCCAATCATATGCCACTGCTCCTTGGCTCTATGAGCTAACTTTATTTATAGTCGTCGTCCTCCTGCATGTGTTTGTGCATTTTGTGCAGTTCTTTGTGCCTGTGTTATGGAGCAAGAAAATTCACTTCATTCTTAATTCTTAATTGTTGGTTGTTGTTGTTGTTTTGTTTTGTTTTTTCACAGTTCCCTGTGCAAAGCAAATGCTTTTATCACCTAATATTTACCTCCTTATTCTGGCAGTGCATGTGCCAGACAATTAATGTAGATTCATCAGGCTTTTGCTGTCTTCTCTACAAGCACAGCCAGTAAAAGACAGTAATCTCAGCTCCATTAATTGACAGGTTGAATATTTGAAGGAAATACTTAATCCAGGAGCAGCGCATTAAATCATCAGTGCAAATGTCAATTGTCCAGAAGAAACTGAACTCATGTGCTTCCTACCTAACCCCTTCACTGCACAAGTGATTTATTCAAACATATGTCCTACTGCTACGTGATGCAAAGTTGCCTTCATACTGCTAAAAACAATTGTGCAGAATTTGCTTTTATGCTATATTTATAACAAAATGAAAGACTTGTATACTCATCCATCCAAAGTCAAAGCAGGATGGATGATCAAGAAAACAAGAAGAAGAGAGAAAACCTTGCACACAAAGGCTGCAGTTTCAATATGTATTCTCAGATGAATAACTCTGCTTTAATCTTGCTGCTCTATATTTAAATTTTGTATCATGTGACATAAATAATCTGCTGTCAATCTTTCCAGTGTACACCCAACATCTGAGTTGTCTATCAATGGAATGGTTAATACCCATATTAACCATTCGATTCCAAATACCATAACCATTCCAAAACTTTCTGTCCATACAGAAAGTAAACAGCCTGCTCCTCTGGACTATTTAAATTCACACATTTGTAAGGTCCTGGACAAAAAACAAAACCTTCTGCTACACATCTGCACTGAAAGCTTTCCAGTAGCTAAAAGGCCATCATTGCTTTTCTCCTGAAAATGATAAATTTTAACTTTAAGTGCAGTTTCGAGATGAAACAGAGCAGTCTTATGGCCAAAAGCTTCAAGCTTTTTCCTTCACAAAAAATGTATAACAAAGCAGCTATTACTTAGATAATATAATGAAACAATTTCTTTGCTTGAAAGATGAATTGGCTACAGAATGAGCAAAATTAGTTACTGTGTCGTGACATGACAACTCCCTAATGGTGACACCAAAAAAATCAATTACCTTCTGATGACTGGCTGCAAAGGACACAATTAATACATTTTCCCAAACATGCTTTTGTGATAATTTTTCTGATTAACCAATTAGTTACACCATGACTGACAGCTATGACTGACTCGTGTTTGGGTCCTCCAGGTGTATGGTTGGGACCCTAAACCACGACTCTACTTCCTGATTACTACTTCACAGATTTTAGCATTAATAATGTGCTACTGTCTGTGATCGTTCATTCCCTCATTCATCTTCGGGAACCAAATCCATGACCTTCTAACTGACCACTATGCTGCTACGCTGCCCATCTGGGATTGTTTTTTTGATTTTGTCCAAAAGTAAGTGGAGGCAAGTCATCTTTATATACATTCATCCATGCAGCCAAAGGAAAAAACAATGCAAATGGAAAGTGGGCTGCTCAAAAGTAGTAATTGAGAACATAATGTTATTAGGAAAATGTTTACTGAGCTAATTAATCAAGTATAAAATAGGGTCATTTTCACATAGACTTCAAAACAATCTGACGTCTTTTCATATCCAGTGGATGATCTTTGGATGGTCAATAGATAGAATACAGGTATAAGACACTTATGCATTGGCTTCAACATACAGACTATGCCCACCTTATATGCAGTCTATGGTTGCATCAAATAATGTCCCTGAAACAACATCTGTGTACAGTGAAATGAAATCACCCTTAATGTCCATGGCAATTAAAAGTGCAGTCCAGCGGGAGCACAGGAGGAATTCAGGTGGCATTATTATAGAACCAGACTGTTACAATATTGAGCAAGATGGCTAGTCAACAAAACATCATAATGTAACACAGCAGATCAATGTCCATTTCCTTTTGCCAACAGTGTTTTTTTTTCTTTTTCTTTTTTTCTTTTAACCACCTTAGCCATACAAGTATTATTGTAACTATGATGTTGTAAGCCTAATCAGACCTTAATAGTGTTGCCACTCATTGTATAGGATGGCTACAAATCAGAGGAATTTTGAAGAGAAAATAACGTAAATTGTAACATCACCACCTTGACTGTAAAGTTCTGTCATTGCTTACACATGTAGTTTCTAGTTACTAGTTCCCCTTTGAATTTTAATTAAAAGCTAAAAGCGAATTAAAGCTGTGGACAAATAGTATATTTGTGCAATAATGGATTACTAATGTAAATATGTATGCATTAAGATCTCACATTCACTTTGACCTCCAAATAAGGTGGTTTAGATTACTGATGTCACTTGTCCTACCTTGACAGGTGATTTTGTCAATAAAATATAAATTAAAAAAGAATAAAAATAAATCACAAAAAATAAGAATGCACCAATTTAAAAATATACACGTTTAAGGTAAATATGGGAGGGCCATTAAAGCAGCCAAATATTTGTCCCATAAGTAGAGGGAAACCTGGATGGGTTTACTCTGCACTATATTTATCTACCAAAACTAAAATCTTGCACATTCTCATTGACTGCCATGATAATTTTGTCTGACAGTGACAGGTGTTAGACAGGCCAAGTGAGCGTGTGGGTATTTTATTTCCAGGATACGATACATTTATGATATCTTCAGCTTTTCTAAAGAAAATTTTGGTTTCTTCTTCGTGTTTTTTGGGGCAGCAAATCTGGGACAGATTTTACACTGAATGTGTGGGTGGAACGCTGTGAGAAAATGTGTTCTTTTTCTTTCTGCTATGCAATGTCTGTGTGTGTGTGTGTGTGTGTGCGTGTGTTAGTTCCACACAGCCGGGTGGCGGGGATGATGGGGCCCACGCACACTGGCGCTCCTCAATTATTCTGGTTATGCGTACTCTACAAAGACTTCATCACACGGTGTTTCAGGGAAGTTTTCACATTGCTAGGTGAATCAAAATGCCAGTGACACCCATCCCCAGCCCTGGATGTCATCTCTGAATAAACAGGGTGTCAGTCTGGCTGTGCTCCTGCTGCCTGCAGACAGCCTCTGTCAGCGTCAGACCAGGAAATTCCACCTCTCTGCTGACAGCTGCCTGCATCGCACTCACACCAGCACCCGCGGGGAGATCCCAGCAGCTCCCCACCCAGCTCCATGCACCACCAGGCTAAGTGCAGATCCTCAAACCTGCTGCACACCGCCCTGACAGCACTTCACTGTATATCTAAATAGAGCAGGAGCCCAGTGTGTCCCAGGGAAACTTTTACATTCTGCTCCATTCAAAGAGGATTTGTCACCTGGGAAGGAGGATAATGAAGCAGTGTTTCTTCTCTGGTTGTTCAAGGCAGCCCTTTCCTGTAGACATGGTAATGGCTGGATTGGATTAAATGAGCTCTCCTCCTTGTCTGTCAAGGTGAGGATGGTTGAGATGTGTGGAAATGCTTGGATTTTGTTTTAAGCTACAAGGGTATTAAATGAATATGATTAAGGCACAAAATGAAAACAGTGAGGTGTCTGACTGAAGACACTGGCTATAGATATTTTAAATCATAGCCAATCCCACTGGCCAGGCAATTCCTGAAAGGGCTACGTGTCAGGAAAAGTCTGGTGGAATTTTTTTATTGTCAGCGTGGAAAGTTAACTTTTGCTTTGTTTAGTATGATGCCTTGAATCCTGATGGAAATCCATCTACACAAACAACGCCATGCACTAATTTGAAACCATTGAACAAATCATGCATATTTTGTTAAGCTTATGTAAGCACCTTTAAAATGATTACTGCCAACAATAGACACAGGTGACTGATGTCAGAAGCAGCAGAAATCAGTAGAGATCAAGGTGACAACACTGGAAACATATGAAGTCCTTCTTTTGGTTGGGGGGGGTCTTAGATTAAACAATCTAAAATTGAAGCAGATAGATTACAACAGCACAGACCACATCAACTTCCACTTTCTGTCACCAAGAACAGAAAACACGGCTGTGGTGTGTGAATAGTCCAGGCTGGTGATGGTGATATACAGTACTGGTGTGTGGAATGTTTTCTCGCTACACTTTGGATAGTAGTACCTAACAATCCTAGTCTGAATGCCAAAATGTCACAAAGTATTGTTACCAACCATGTTGACCCTTTTATGGGTACAGATTATTGGTATTCTACTGGATTGTTGTCTCAAACTGGTTTCATCAACATGATAGTGATGACAATTAACTTCAGTGGCCTCCATTGTCTCCAGGCCTCCATCCTATGGAGCAACTACTGTGATGTGGTAGATTGTCAGCATGGATGTCTGCTGAAAAATCTACACAATGATGTGATGCTGTCATGTCAACATGGGGCGAAGTCTCAAATGATTTGCCACATCTTCTGGATCCATGACATGAGGAACTGAAGCTATGTGAGAGCAAAGGGAGGAACTACCCATTGTTTCGAATAAAATGAATTAGGGAACACACGCACAATAAATTTACAATTACTTATAACTGAAAGAGATTGTTTTGTTCCAGTTCCAGACATCTTAGTGGGTTACTTTGGTAAAACCTTGTAAATTCTCTCTAATGTCCTCCCATTGGACGTTTGCTCTAACTAATTGGTTTTAATTGTTGGTAATAACCCCACGTCGTTTTCCTTTTGGTTATCCCAGCACACAACTGAGGAGATGCCTTTTTTATTGATGTGACAGTGCTAAATTGAGAACCTTTGGCGGAGTGTCAAAGCCTAATTAATCACTCTAATTTCATCTCTCCGTTCGTATGGCCATCGAGTGAATATGATCAGATGGAGAGGCATCTCTGTGTTAGCTAATTAGCTGCTAGCCCTGAGATGGAGAGGCCCTCAGGGTGAGAGGCAAAGGGCTAAAGCCGTCCTAAATTGCCACATAATGACCAAGGGAAGGAGGCTACGAACCCAGTTCATTTTCATTTTATGTTACATTTGAGTTCTCCAGTGCCGTCTTACCCCTGAGTCTGTAAAGTAAGTGAATATAAAGCATTGTAAATTTTGGTTTTATGTTTGAATCTTGGGTTTATTTGTATTAAAGAAGCAGAACCTCCATTGTAGGATGATACATATCCATTCTTTAAGTTAATGGGTTAATGCAAACATCTGACACTTAATTTCAATCATTATATATAAATATAAATTTTTTTAGTTCATTTTACATAGCTGCCCTCTCTGTGATCATGCAATTAAGTGCAGACAAAATAGAGGGAAAAAAATGACAGATAAAATACTGTTAGTGGCTTTCATCATTATGCTTTAAAGTAAAATTACTTTTGATTTCAAATGATTGTGATCGGTACTATCGAACCCAGAAACAGAGACAAGACTGTTTTCTATCATTCTTTTATCAGATGTGAAGGTCAAAATAAAATATCAACTTCATAAAGAAAAAGGGAAAAAAGATGTAACTTTTTTACACTTTTCTGACTGTTTTAAATACAGTTCCTACCTGCTGGCATTTGGGTTTGAAAATTTAGGTGGGAAGCATCAATGTGGGAGCACAACAATCTCTCACTTATTTACAAGGTGGTTTTCACCAAGAAAAATAATGCTATACATAATGTATATATATATTTAATAAACACATACCAAGATTCACTGAAATGTTTTCATTTGCTTTCCATCATATGTGAAATATGTGAATTTGCATCATTAAATAAACTTTACATGAACAGAATTTTTTTCATGAATTCTCTGATTTTTTTTAATCTGCTAACAATTATCTATGAAACACCACTTCAGTCAGGTTGGTGGTTTGCAGGTTGAAAAGTGGCTTGTGAAGCAACAACTAGAGATGAAATGTTTGCACCCATATTTCTTTAGTAACTGAACTGACTCATCTGTGGCAGGATTTTTTTGGCATTTGGTTGAATTTCATCCATAGCAAGATTAAAAAAAAAGTGGGCCTTCTCTTACTTGAAGCTGTGATGACAAAAGTCAAAATGTATGTTAATTTGAATAACAGCCATAAGTACAGTACAAGTTGAATTTGGAGAATACAGTGTAAAATGTTAAAGTAATGAAATTTCATGTACTGAAAATGTATAATTTTGACATAAACACTATTCTATACATTTGATGTAAGTATCAGGATTTGTAGAATACCCCTGATTTAAAGCTGAACAGAAATTAATAGCATGTTAATTGGACAGATGTTAATAAATTGTTATTAGTTATCATTAATCACACATGCAGACACACACACACACACACTTTTTTCAGCTTCAACGACTAAGAAAATTCTTAATCCCTGAAGCTGCTCCTACGCTGAGATTTGGCTACATTCCTGCATATTAAACTTTACAGGACCTATATTGCCCGTCATATGTTGTTATGACTGGTCTCACTCTATTAAAACCTTCATCACACAACTTTATAAGAGTTTGTGGGTACATCTGGCCAATGTATTTGGCATCCTTTGTAGATTCTGGCTGAGACACATGAGACCTAAACGCCTGAGGCACCCACTCCCCTGGGATAGCTGGGCTGGGATTAAATGACGTGAATCTGGACAGCTTGGAAAACTGTGTACGTATGTGCGTGGGTCTGAAAGACACTGACCCTTTCTCGTCTCTCGTCTTGCTTGCTTGTATTGTTGGTGATCCAGGATTTGAAAACCTCTTCTCCTGTAGCAGTAAGTGGTTTGCGTGTTGCTGTGCAGAAGTGTTCCACCCAAGAGCCTGAAATGCAAATGCCAATGTGGCACATTGTGAACACATCAGATCCTGAAGAAAAGAACGACAGGTGCAGGTTAAACCGTAGTAATGTAATCATGACTGGGTTAGCTTTAATGAGATCAGTAAGTGCGAAACTTATGAATGTTTTTCATTTATTTCACAGGTCCATCATAATGCAGTATTTCAGAGTTATTGTGATGGAGTAATGTAATTAAGTCATTGTCTCCATCACTCTGATCTCAGTGGACTGTAGGGCCTACAGCCTTCAGCTGTTTTCATAACTATCTAAGTTTGTATTACTGATCCATAATCAGTACTAAGATTCAATTAAAATCTGTGCAAAGTATTTGTAAAAATCTAAATTGTGCAAGAGTAACATTAATTAAGCAAAGTATTGATATATCTTTTTTTTTTTTTATCACCAACAACTCCAATAAAGAGACCAAAACCAGTCATGTGTTTGTCTCAAATCTTTTCCCAGCCCCATCGACAGCAAGTTCTCCATTTTCAAAAATAAGTCACACATACATTCATCAAACCTCTTGTCCTATTCAACCAATAACTAAAAATTGCATGATTATATAGAAGAAAGAAAAGCATCAAACTGAGAATTCTTTTCTCCTCTCTCAGGCCTCTCTCTGCAGCTTGAGTAACAGCAGTTACCCAATCAGGGCTCTCTTCTGATTCAGGTCCAGTTTGCTTGGGCTGGGTGTGTGGCTGAGGAAGGTTAATGCTTTTCTGAGACATCACAAAGTTACTTAAGTTCTGGTGCCCTGGTTTAAAGGCTCAGTTTCTGAATAAAGACTGTGTGCATTTCTCTTCCACACAATTCCAGTGTAGCTTTAAAATGTAGAATGTCAAGGACATCTACCTTTATATATATGTTATGTATGTATATTTATAAAACCGGTATCTCAAATCACACAGCCTTAAACAGATTAATTTAAAGCTGCTGTATAATGAACGTATATAAAGATGACTGAGAAAGCACAGAAGGAAAATACCACATAGTACCAAAGAAAGAAAATTAAAACGGGCTAGTTAGCAGTTATTTAACAATATGAGGAACCCAAGCAAAAAAAACAAAAAAAAAACCAAAACACATGCACACATGAAATGACATGTAGAGCTAACAAAAGAGCAAGTAGACAAACAAACATTAAAACCAAAGTGACGAAATAAAAAAAATTAATTGTCCCTAGTTTCTCAGTTGCATAACAGCTGTCTTGCACTATGTGCAGCCAGGAGGAACTACATTTTTGTATTTGTTGAAAAATGTATATTGATGAAATGAAATAATAAAATTGCAGCCTGTTTATTACACATTTTTGCCATTCTTTGTTATATATATAAGTTTTAAAAATGTATTTATATTTAAAAGTTATTTGAAAAATCACTCCTTATCTGTGATAGAATAAAGGTGGCCTGTCATGAGCTATTGCTTATATATATTTGTAACAAATTATATATATATATATATATATATAGAGATTCTTTGAAAGACATAACATATATTGGCTTCATGGATTATTTTTACTAAAAGGTCAAATCTATATCATTGCTTTATCATCACCAGTAAACAGAATCGACTAATTTATAAACTGAAGTAGATTTTAAAAGGTTTCAAAGACAGTTCGAAAACCATTACATTTCTTGAAGCCACTGAACCCTCCCCAACTACTTGGAGAAAATCCTTAATACACAGTCCTTGAATAACAGTTTCTGGGAAAATGAGAAAACAGGCGTCCATTAACACACAGTAAATTTTCAGTTATGAGCCTTTTGTGTTATTTTTGTGTAATACCCGCCAAGGCTTTTCCTTCCCCTGCTGGATCAAACTCATAATTCACATTCATGTGAAACAGGTGGCCAAATATGTTCTTTTTCTTTCTATTAGTGAGGACGCTGAACTATGTTTTGTCTTTGTATTGCACTGAGATGCAGTTTCAGCCAAGATATTCATATGTTTATTTGACCCTATTTAGTTCCAACAGTGAGGGCACTAATCACACACACACTGGCTTGATCATGTCCTCAAATTCCAGAGATAAATACCATGTCTGTATGATGCAAGGACTTCTCTTTTTTTTGAATGGTTGCTCTTGTAATTATGCTCTGCAAGGGAAGTTGAGGTCAGTTTTTCAGATTTCATGTTTTGCTTACAAAATATGAAGCCTGCTTTTCTCTCACCCTCTCGTTTCACCCCCTTCTTGTTAAAGTTCAGCTCAGATTATAAACTGATAATTTTAAGTGGAAAAATCTTTCCACCTTTATGATCAGCTCAAGTCTTCGCTGCTGGATCAAGCTATGAGAAAACTGAACACATTTTACTCCAGCAGAGTGAGGAAAAGCTGCTCATGAAAACAGATTTTTTATGATTACACTTCCAGGACGTTTGCCAGCTTCTATCACTCTCAGCCTTGGCACAGATGCTTTTTTTTTTTTTTTTTTTTTTTTTTTTGCCACAATTGGTGAAAGCAGTTATATACAACAGTCCCTACAAAACGGGATAATCAAACATAATGTTCATAGACAGCAGGTCACAGCCACACACACACACACACACACACATACATTACACACACTTCCTGCTATGAGTTGCTCTCATGCTTTAAAGGTTTTAAACTGTGATACGCCTGCAGAGATCAGAATGTCCAGTTTGAGCGTTTTAACTATTGTCCCAACAAAATGAAATAATCTTTTTACAGCATTAACTTGTCATCAAGTTGCATATCCTTCCGCATCAATTAAGCATGGATAAATTAATAGACAATTAATTTCCACCTAAGCAGTGGCATGTGAAAGGCCCCTGTAACTACCAAGATATTTTACAGTATTTGTATGAATGAAAACACTCATGTTTCTCATGTGTCCTCTCTCCATTTCAACAGTATCCCATGGTATCGAGAAACGTAATACTTGATATATCATACTCAAGTATGGAGTCTTATATTTCCCACCATATGTTTTTCATAATATTAATAGTTTTTTTCAGTTTTGCTCAGTCTCCTCTGCCACTGGGTTTGATCCTTATGTCAAAGAGCAGTTTAGTGGCAGTATTGTTTCTATCTTCTCTCATTTAGACATAGATGTTACTAGATAATTTTAGATCAAAAAGGGACCCTATCTTCATAATTAAAGAAATGCAATAAAAGTACATTTGAGGCCAATCTTGTTCTTAGGGATTACAACCCCGGTTTTTCTTGTTTGTATTTATCTCTGCATATTTTGAATGTGGCACAGATGAACACATAGGGAAGGAGATGATGTGTTTCCTGGAAACTTGTATTGTATTTGGATTTTTGGTCCCATCATAAAGATATGTCATGGTAGCTGCTTTTTTCTTTTGGGTTTTGGGCTTTTTCATGATAACATGTAAGAATGTGTGATATTTGTACGCTGGTGTCACACACTACAAGGAATAAAGGCAGAATCGTAAGCAAAGAACTGGCTGAATAAGAATAAAAAGAAGAAGAAGAAGCGTATTTCATTCTGTTTCAATCTAGATGCTAATAATTTAACAGACTAAACGCATTAAGATGCAAAATGATAATACGGGTGGAAGGGCTTCCGACCGTATTAACTTTCAACCAAAGTGTTTTAGCATGTGTCAGTATTTGATAGGATGTACTTAACTACTTAATACCTGGTGATTCAGCTGCTGTGACAAATACCATTCACGAACACATACACAGACTGTACCAACAACTCCTTGTTAATCCCTAACCTCAGGTAACAGCCACAGCAGTGTAACACTGACAGGCATACTGGACCTCCATTGTTGCAGTGACAACAATACCACACTGAGCCACTACTTATGTTCAGGCACAGACGTGATATAGTTGGGGTTTGAGATTTGACTTTGTCACCGTGGTAACAACATTAAACAAGGTTAAAGTTACAGAATTGGTTAAAAAATTAATAATGATGATAAGGATGTTACATTAGGAAATAAACAGAGACAATTCACCCTCCTAATGTGGGCAGTTGCTTTGACTCATGTTGTAATGACTGCAGCCATTAGAGGTTGAACATCGGTTGATGATGAACACTTGCACTTGGAGCCACAAATGATCTTGAAAAAGTGTTAGAATAAGATGTGCATATGTTTCATCCACAGCTGAAGACAACTTGGTGTACAAGAGCAGCCATCTGGACTCCGGCTCAGCAGCAGCTCTTTGCCCATTCACACACAAATACTGACCTTAACAGGTCTATTTAACTCAAATAAGAAATAAACCTACATTCATTCATTCATTCATCTTCTACAGCTTATCCATTTCCAGGTCGCAGGGGGTGCTGGAGCCAATCCCAGCTCACACAGGGCGAGGATGTGGTACACCCTGGACAGCTCACCAGTCCATCACAGGACCAACATACAGAGACAAACAACCACTCACACTCATACCAACAGGGAATTTAGAGTCACCAATTAACCTTTTTAGAATTTAGAGTCACCAATTAAACATGCATGTCTTTGGACGGTGGGAGGAAACCGGAGTACCCAGAGGAAACCCACACAAGCAAGTGTAGAACAAACTCCACACAGAAAGGCAACAGGCCTGGGAACCGAACCTGCCACCTTCTTTTTGTGGGGCAACAGTGCTAATCACTATGCCGCCGTGCTGCCACCTACATTACTGTCTGATATAATTCCAAACATTTTTATTTCCCCAACAAAGGAATAGTCTGCCTTATCTCCAGAGACATAAAAAATAGCACAGCAGATATTGCTCACTTTTTCCCCATGAACATGGAAGAATTGTAAGGTTTGTCTGATTTTAATGCCACATGTTTTGATAAAAACTGAGGCAGAAGCTTTTTTCATTACTTTAAAGCTAAAATTCAGTCACGTCATCAGCACTGTGGCACCCTCCATAACAATGACACACAGACAGGACAATGGGTCTTATTGGGATTATTTTTTTTACAATATGTAAATCATGTCCTACCGTTCAATTCTGATCCAAATGTTTTTTACAAATACTTTAGCATTAATTGTCTTACATGTGAATCAGCAAAGTGTAAAGATTTCCTTGAACATCTGTGATCGCCTGCTGTGGTAATAACTGCCTTTTTTCATGTTAAAGTCAATAGTGTCTTAAAATAAAACAGCAGATTTCAGGTTTCTGCACAAACAGAACCGAAAAGTGACAAAGAGGATGTTTTTTTTTCTGTTATTAACCTGAAGACTGCAGCTTCTTCTTTTGAGTTTAGTTTAGTTTGCTCTGATCAGCCTCTAAAGGGACCATTTGCACTGCTGACTGTGTATCACTGCCTGTACACTACACATGTGCAGACACACAATCACAATTAAGCACTAACCATAACACGCACACGTACTCATGCACACGATCAGTAGAGGTCAAAGTCTCAGCCTGATATGTGAGTGGAGCATTGCGGATGTGATGGACTGTAAGGCACGTGGCAGTCGGTGGATATTGTAACCTGTGTTTAATCTCAGTTGTTCAAAAAAGAATTTTTTACAATCCTTGTAACAGTGACTCTTGTACAACAACATAAATACTGTGCTGGAAAAAATGAATTTCCAAAAATTAAACATTTTTTTTTCCCCGCAGTCTCTTTCTGTAAACATTGAAAAATGCAAATCAAGCCTCAGTTCTCCACAAGACAACAACATCAAAATAACAACAACTGTTCCATTTGTAAGGCTTGGCCGCCTCACTATGCAAATAGTCTCTAATGGGCTCAGAGCAAAATGTAATCTTTTTTTTTTGTTTGTTTCCATTACCTTCTCTTTTCTAATCCATCTAATGTTGGATTGAGTCAACAGTGCTCAGTTTAGATCCAGGAGGGCGGGGCAGAGTTGGCGTTGCAGGGCTCCTACTATTAGAAAAGGCTGGTCAGAGTGGTCTGTGACGGGCTCCGGCACTCATGACCATCCATGCTGCCCGGGACCGAGGTGAGCACAGAAGTGACGGTGGGCATGGTGGGATTGGTCAAGTCTGTCAGGGTGGTGGGGGTGCTGGATGGGCTCATGGAGGCATTGGAAATCTCTGACGCCGGACCCGATGGTGTCCCACCCTGCAGTGCAGAACCGTCAGACGCCTTGTCCACCCCAGTGCTTTCTTGCCGCAGCAAATTCCTCCTGAACTTGGCCCGAGCATTTTGAAACCAGACCTGCAGGAAAATATGATTAAATTAGATGATGTTAACACTCCAATACTCACTACCACACAGTAAACACTTATTGATATTCAAGAATATCAAGATTATTATTTTTTCTTTTCTGAGGCATTATGGCATTGTTTATGGGACAGTTGAAAGTGACAGGAAATAGAGCAAGGCCATAACATTCAGCAAAGAATGAAGCTGACCCTAACCCATTTGTTCGCACATAGCATGAGCCCTAACCATTTGGCTTTTACTCAACATCCAAAGTGTTGCAATTACCAGGGGCCATAAAAGCACATATTGTACTATCTAAATATGCAGTCTTGAAAATGGAAAACTTATAGCACATGAAATATTGTGTGGGCATCAGGACAGCTAAGACACTGTGACAGATTGCAATCATTTATGATGCTTCTCTGCTGTGAGCTTCTTTTGTTCGGGGATGGAGGCAGAAGTTTCACAAAAGACATTTCAGAAAACCTGGACAGAAGCAAAACTATTCCCATAGCTGAAAGCAGCCACAGGTTAGTGATCTCACAGATACCCCTGCCCAACCGACATTCAGTAACTGACCACACTTATCTTGTTCCATATTTCAACCCAATCATGACAGTAAAAATCTAATTAACTAATTTCATCACAATTAACACAGAGCTGATCAGATCTCCTCCAAAGATTGCTTTCTTTGCAACACCTGCATGTAACAGTGCAGGCAATCACACCAAAATATAGGTGACAGAAATAAGAAAAAATCTGACGTGCAAAGTTCTCACCGGTTACCTGCTGTATATGAGACATGTTCTCTGTATATTCACGCTCATCTTTTGGCAAAATAAATGCAGAGCTATGGCTGCCTCAAATTAATGTCTAAAGTACATTTAATTAGTTGCCCCGACATGGACATTTTGCATGCTAAATGAACCATGAAAGAGTAGGACTGAGTGGATGGATGGCTTGACCACAAGTGACTACAGCATTAGCAGCTTTCAACGATTATTACAGTGAGCTCTCATCTTAAAGCTGCATGAATCATTACTTTAATATGAACAATCTCTCAAATATTTATGTGTTAAATGAAATGGGTTACTCCAAGGAACAAACCTACAGAGAGTTGTTGCCCAAATGCTTTTTTCTTTTTTTTTTTGCTTGACTTAACACTGTCAACAATAAATACAGAAGAATCGCATCAGCTCCATGTTAGATTCTGTTACACCAAGCTTCCTTTCTTGACTCTTGCACAGAAATTAGTTCAGTCAGCGAGGACACAGCTAAGGAGACGAGACGAATTGTAATTGTCTAATGAGCAGGGCAATTCTTAAAAGATGAAAATAAATTGATGAAAAAAAATACTGATATGATTTTGAAATATTGTGATGTTTTTCCAGCTCCCCTTCCATTTCCGCCTCCCTCTATGAACTGCAAGTTAAGCACACACAAGAAAGTCTCCTCATGTGAGTCTGCAGATATTTCCACTGGATTTGAGGATAAATTTAAAGTGATAAAAGTTATAAAAACAGAGATAAAATATATATAAAATAATAAAGCCTTTCTCTTATCATGTGAGCAGAGAGAGACTTGGCTTCCTGTTGTTGTTGATGTTCTAAAACAATCACACTGTAAGTGCAAACAAAGTGTGTAAACCAAGGAACATACAGTGTGATTTCAGCAGATTCAGGTTCATCTGGATTCAACCTCATTATGGTCATATATTTCCTTTTTTTAAATTACATTTTTTCCATCGTTTTTTTAGAATGTAGTGTATGAGATGCAATGTGTGATGACTGGAAAGTTTTAGCAATAGAGTTGTGATGGAGCTTTGGGAAACAGGGAGAGGAAAATGCGCTTCAGCTGGAATTACAGGCACAGAAAAACTCCAGCGCATCAAAGACAAACGACTGCTTTGTTTTCTCTGAGCATTAATTAAAGCAGCGGGATGATTTTTTTCCCACTCTCAGAAAAAAAAAATTTGATTCAGAAACCTTTTTGTCTCATTTTTCTTCTCAGTCCCCCTGATAATTCGCTGTCGTCTTCTGTGGAAATGAAACACTGTGTTGTTGTGTTCTCCTTGTGTGTAACACAGAGCACTCTTTTTTATCCCTCAATCCTCATCATCACATCACATTCTCCACTCAAATTTATTACATTTAGTTCTTATTCTGATTGTTTCGCTTTAATTTCCAGGTGATTTTAACCACAAGGTTTTTCAAGAGGCAGTTCTTTCTTCCAATAAATTCCTCTTTTTCTAATTATGTTTTTTATTCTAATTAGAAAAAGTAAAAGGAAAGAAAGCAAGAAAACCTGATTCTGTTTTTATTCAGCTAGTTTGCAGCTTCCTGATTATTTTCCAAGAATCACAGGGGAATGAGAAACAGTAATGTTTTAAACTGAAGCAGCTGATTTGGTTTTTCTCAAGAAAAACTCACTTCATATGTCTGATGCCTGGAAACAAGCTTATTTGCATTGGAAACCAGAGGAATTGTTTCACCCTGGTAGCTGCCTTTGTTTCTCAAATGCAAGAAGGAGAGCAGGGTTACTTGTGAAGTGAGAGGCTGCTTTGGTTACCTGTAAGACCCGCTTGGTAAGTCCGGTCTTCTGGGCGAGCTGCTTTAGGTCCTTGGCGTCTGGATTGTGGTTGATGGCGAAGTAGGACTTCATTGTCCTCAGCTGGTGATGCTTGAAGGATGTTCGCATGCGCTTGGTCTTCTGACTGGAGCTATACTGGGAGTCCCGATCCATGGACTCGCCATCATTCTCATTGCAACTCAGCGCTAGGGAGTGATGGAAAGAAGCAGAGGAGGAAGAATGGTTAGACAGAAGGAACTCAGATCCACTGAATTATCATAGGTTTGGGTTAGTGGCTTTCTCGTGTTCTCTGGCCCCACTTTTAGATGCTGAATTTAATTACAGTTATGTTCAACTTTGATGGCAAGGATTCAAATGTTTCTATCTTAATGATACACTGAAATTTTCCCTTCTGTAAAACAGCAAATATCCCAAGAAAATGGTAAAGCCACACGAGTCCTGGACTCTTATGATGCTTAAAAATGTGAGTTAGTGAGAAAGAAAAAGCATCATATATTGAATGTTGCACTAAAGAAGCCCATCCATGAAGGCAGCAAGAAAGAAAAAGAAATTGTGGGGTGCTTTAACATGTTTTAACCATTTCACTGTTACTATCATCTTAACCTGATCACTCTTTAATTTTAAATCTTTTTCCTCATTTAAATCCATTCAGCTGACCCCATCTACAGTGACACTATGACCGGACAGATGTTCCCTCCAGCTGCATATCATCTTCCACTCTGCAGCTCGCCTGTCTTTCTGTCCCTGTCTACACGTCTGTCTATCCTGGGAAAAAAATGCTTGCCTGGCTACTAGCCTGACACACACAACACCAATGACAACAAAACACATGTATTTGTCCCAGCTTGCAAATCTCCTGGCAACATTCAAAGTGTTGCTGCATGCATAACAGTTCAATATCAGAACGCTGCAAATGACGAATATGAAGTGAGTGAAAACCATCAGAATAACACTTCACTTAATTAGCCCAGAACAAATGCTGCTTTCTGGCTAAAGCATATGCTGGAGCATTTTAACAAAGAGCAGCCTGTTTTCTGCTCATCATCCTCACACACAACATCTTACTCTTAGTGTTAACAGCATCTCAGAGCTGTGTGCTGTTTCAGGGACGCCACATGTTCTCATGTGACTGTTCAGGTAAAGCTTTGCTGTTGTTTCCGGCTGTTATCAGAAGAGGGCGCACTGCTACTTCATTCATCCTTATCCTGGTTCAAAACAAAGTTTGTTTGTTTTTTTTCCCCCCCAGATCACAGCTATGGATTAAGAACATTTTACACTTAAATTAGAATACCTGTCCTTTTTAGTCTTCATGATAAAGATTAATGTATGTAATCAAAATATGTATTTTTAAAGTCCATCACTTACAGGTGAAATCATCTGACTTCTTTTTACAGCAACTCCACATTTACCAGGGACTCCACAATATGAAAGTGGCAGCATCCTAAAATACAGACCTACTCCATTCACGAGTGGGAGACATAGGAGTGTGGGATTCTAATAATTTCAAGGTTTTGCATCTTTTTAAAGGAAACTGTCTGAAATCAACAAAACTGATTTACACCACAAAAGAGGAAATAAGATTGCCACTACTCTTGATCAGTCTCACTGCCTGACACAATTACCACCAAGTTATTCTTATGTGAACAACTCTCAGGTTAAGTGAAAGCATAAAAAATGAGTCTCAACGCAGATAATTTTGCTGTTTTTAAGTCCTTCTTTCCCTCTGTGCTCCCAAAGCAAAAGAGAGCTCCAGCAGTGTATGTGTGTGTGTGTGTGTGTGTGAGAGAGAGAGAGAGAGTGGGATGGGGGGTGGGGGTAGTTGGTAGTGGTGGTGGTGGAGTGTTAGGGTCTGTAGATGTCTATGGAGCCTGACAAGTGGAAAAGGGTGAAAGCAAAAGCCAGAACATCAAAAACTTTTCTTTTCATCCTCCAAAGACTAGACACAAAACTGCCCCTTAAAAAAAAGAAACACCGATTTAAAAAAAAATGTGACTGTTGAAAAACATTATTTTTTAACTTTATCCTCATTTTAGGTGTGAGTTATTATGAAGAATTGTTTTCTGTTGAATCTCATCGGGCCAGTGAAATATAAGCTACTTGATGCTGTGTGAAAAGTTCAATCCCCATATCACACATACACCTTCAAGTTTAAAACTGTGCAATGTGCACTCAATCGATTTATTTTATAAACCATCAATTTGAAAAACTAACTTCCAATGCCATTTTTAAAGGACCTTTGAAAAGAAAACAAAGCATGTATGTTCAATATGTAATCAATATGACGCACAATGCATATGTTTATGTGTGTTAAAAATGCAATAACACCAGGAACAAGAGCCGTGCTTATGTCATTTTCAACTTATAACAAACACACTATAAACTAATTTAGGAATATTGAACAACGTGGAGACAAAAAAAAAACATTTTCCACCATAAAGTGTTGCGAAAATCGTTAATGGGTGCAGACACAAGAGAAGATTAAAAGCCTGTCATTCTGTTGGCCTGATCTGCTGTAATTTATATCTTGTTTTACTGTGATTCCAGGATACGGTTAAAATAATTATTTGAATAAAAAAACGGGTTAATTAGGCTTTAAATTAGGCTCATTTGGTCTACTTGTGTTTTGTATTAATACACGAATTGTTATAATAATTATTATAATTTTTTTTTTTTTTTTCCAAAACGCTTAATGATAGTTAAACACCTTTGTGTTCAAGCTCCTAAGATGACATGTGCCACTCACCTGCGTTATAAGCAGCCAGCTCGGTCCCCGGTCCGGGGCTCTTCCTCTTCCGGGGTCGGCCTTTCTGCACTGTCCCCACGCCGTTGAAGTAGGATAGTCCAAGCGTGTTGGCCGGGCCCAGGCCTTTGTGTGGGACAACGTCCGCGTGGTTAAAATGTGTCTGATATTCTCCCTGGATGAGAGTCTCAAAGTGCAGGCGACAGTACACCAGACTGTCTTTCATGCCAAAGTGGTCCCCGGTGGTCAGCATCTTGCTGCACGTTGTGCAGGTGAAGCAGTTGAGGTGGTAGACCAGATCCCGGGCTCGCATCACCATCTCCGACGCTGAGATCCCCAGGTGACATCGAGCGCATCTCTGCACTGAAAATCTTCTGCGGACAACACAGAAACCTCATCAGCGGCTGGTAACGGAGTCTGACGGGACTGTGGTGTTTTCAGCACGGGCCAGGCGCCTTCAGCTGTGCAGTCGAACTTCTGAGCACAAAGTTTCCCTGACTCCAAACTTTAAATCTGAACCTGCTTCAGACTGTGGCCTAATGAAGTGAAATATTGCTGTTAAACGAGACCAGAGCTACAATTTTGATATTCGCACTTTTCTAATTCAACAATAATTCAATTTAATTATTTAACAATTTACTGAAAGTGTCCGCGTGTTGTTGAAGTGGGGGAACTTGGTTAGAAAGCTGCTAAGCCTCAAAATAGCTTTTTGTAATTATCTCTATTTGGTAAATAGTAAAATATAAATGTTGAATTACACCACAAAATCTGAGCTGCCATTAAGTGTCAATAAGAAGATTAGCTCTCCACTGCTCATACTGTCTCTCTGAAAAAAAATTATGTAAAAAGCTGAATTTTTGGGAACCAAATCAATTTAACTGATTTCATTTTATTATTTATTTTTTTCCTTATGAAAGTGATTTCAAAAATATTCCACCATGGTCCTGCGTGATGTTCCTTTAATTGTGCGATAATACTAATCCTAACCAGATATAATTCCCCTGATGTTAACAGATTTCACACCAACGGTCCTTTTCGGGCGGACCGTGGTGGTGCAGGCCCTGTACCCCCCACCCCCTCCATACCTGTAGTAGTCCTCCTTGCAGTAAATGCTGCCGTCCTTGCTGAAGCAGGTGAGCTCGGACTCCAGGTTGAGTTTGCACTCGCAGCACTTGAGGCAGCGCATGTGCCACTGCTTGTCCACGGCCAGCAGGTAGTATCGGTCCGCGATCTTCCTGCCGCAGCCCGCGCACAGGGCCACACGCTCATTGGTCATACACGGCATAGACTGTGGGTCAGTGATGGAAAAAGGCAGGAGGACACGGCGTCAGGATGACCAGAAACATATTTAAAAGTAAAAAAACAAACAAACAAACAAACAA
Source organism: Remorina albescens (assembly GCA_034769265.1). Lineage (NCBI taxonomy): Eukaryota > Metazoa > Chordata > Actinopteri > Carangiformes > Echeneidae > Remorina > Remorina albescens. The sequence continues at coordinate 4,666,436 of CM068485.1, forward strand.
ACGGAAAAAAACATACACACACACACACAGAAAAAAACAAGGCTACAGAAAAGCCTGACGTTCAATCAACAACATGGGAGAGGAAGGGGAATATATCTCAGTCTGATCTCTTTATATTCACAAATAAGTGAGGAACACAGACTATCAGGAGAAAGACTGTATTAAATACATTTTGCGATAAAGTTGGAAGAAATCAATAAATAATATCAAATGCAACTGTGGGTAACAAAACAAAACAAAACAAAACAAAAAACGGTTCAGTAATAATAGGGCAAATCAAACACACAATAGTTAGAGGAATATTTCAGTTAAAGTGAAGGAAATGGGGTCTGCTGGTAAAACACAGGCAGGCTGTCGCATGCAGTGTGAATAATATGAATTACAATGGGAAATTAGACACTGTGCTTAAGACCATTTTTATCCTATTTATAGCGATGCCTCCATATTACAACTTTAGAACGACACACATTTACAATTACGATCTATTTCAAATGATCCTAGTATTATTGTAATTTTTGTTTAAGTACTTTGTGCAATAAATGACTTATAATAATTATTATTATTGTGATTACAGCAATTATGATAATAGTGAATGTTAGGCTACAATAATTATAAACTACGTCTTGTGACACTAGATGTCATATAATGTTATTTTCGAGAGGCTTCTAAAATGGACACGTTCATGGAAAATCATACGTATAATTGTAACAATAACAATTTGTTAAAAAATTTGGAAGATGAATTTAAATATTTTTTCCACTATCATCATCTCCTCTTTAATTTCACATTTAAAAATTACTGCTGAGTTTCCCAATAAATAGCATTTCATTTTACTGAACTGCAATGACAGACTTTGATTACTCTTTCATGCAAATAATAGAAATAAATATTTGTACTTTGCCCATGCAAAAATAAATGCCTTTTTTTTATTATTCGCATGCAGAAGCGCTTTGACACAATTTAACATGTTTTAAACGCGTTGGTCAAAGCTGCAAGGAGAACAATACATTTTCCGGATAAATTATTATTATTACTTTTTTTGTTTGTTTGTTTGTTTGTTTGTCTCTGAACAGAATAAAGCCTGTGCAGGTCGCTTTGACTCAAGCTTTGCATAAGTTTATAGGGTGATGAAACCACAGTGTTCGGGCCTTTGGACGGAAGTTCGTGTGTCTGATGCGTTTAAAGACAACTCTTCATAAGTTGAGACACTTATTGGAGACTTTTATCCGTTTGTGTATGAGAGTAAATAACGTTCAGAGGTGAGACCAAGCGCTGGGGTGTGCGTGAGTGCAGCCACTGTCACATGTTTCCATGCTGCCATGCCTCCTGCACTAACAAGCCGACAGGGCCAAGATGAATCTCTCCTACCGTCTCTGACTCCCCCATATCAATGGCTGAGCTGATGGCCGCTGACTCGCTCTTTCCTCTCCGGTCCATTTCTTCCACCACACCGTGCACGTCGCCTCCAGGGAGGCCATGGAAAAGCATCGTTGCCGCAGAAGGTAGAATGCTGTAACTGTTCTCTTCGGATCTGCAAGCCAAGATGTCCATCAGAGGCGTAAACCCAGCGCAGTGACGCCGCTCAAAATGCTCGCTTTTTCTCAGCTTTTCCTTTCTTGCCGTGACAAGTGAAAAATCCAGCTCAGGGAGGAAAAATATGAGGGAAATATTGGACACGTGTTCTCCACACTACGTCTCATCTGCCAATGGTAACCGTCATCCGAATCTCTGCTGCTCTCATTATTAATAAGCTATCATTAATTTATAAATAACGGCTTCTCTTGCTGGAATAGATTTTTTCTAAGGTTTTATGTGATTTTATTTTATTGTTGTCACTAGCTCTTTCTATATTTTCTTTTCCATTTATGTAAAATAAACATACCAATACGGAAGCCTGCTGCCTAGGTCTCAGTGCCGGAGTCCTCCACCTCGCCGGGAGTAATATTTAAGGATTTCGACAGTAAACAAGGCACTGGCAGTGTCTCCCCTTTTTTCTGCAAGAACAATAAAGTAACTCTTTCTAAGTGATGCAGCCAAAGCTGGGCGGCAGCCAACTACAGCATCATCGTCACAATAATAATAATAATAATAATAATAATAATAAAAATAATAACAAGATATTTCCAAAAAAAAAAAAAAAAAAAAGCTGACAGGGAGCCTGTGAGAAAGGCTTCTTCCCCTCCTCTGTGTTGTCAGTCCAAGTTGATGCTTAGCAGCGGATTTATGTCGCTCAGACTACTTTTGCTTTGCAGAGAGAAAATAGAAAAATGAAAAGCAGACAGGGTTTGCTTTATAAAATCCGGCCGGTGGTCCGGCAGAAGTAGTTTTCCTTTGCAGCGCTCTGTTAAATTATTTAGTCTGTTGTCGAGGAGGCCGCACACACGTCCCTAACAGCAGAAGAGGAGGAGTTGGCTTTACTTTGACTGATGATAGGCGAGTGTTTGCTGGCCCCCCAAAACCGCCGTTCCTCCTTCTCAAGTCCCGGTTGGGACTCTCTGCTCCTTATCAACGCGGCCCTGTTGCGTCACGACGCACCATTTATGTTCATTGGCTGTTCCACCGTCGCCGAACTGTTTGGTTATACTTTTACCGACCGGTCTGAAAAATCAGCAGCTCATCTGCCTCTGTTACGCACGGACCACCGGGCCACCGACGTCCCCCTCACCGCCCGTCTGTCCGGAGCAGCAGTTTGAAAGGTCGAGGCTTGTAAAGAAGAAGAATGGAAGCGATATAGTAGGTTCAGGATCTTAGGTTTTGTGAGCACGCAGCGGACAGGTCTACTGGGACCAGTAGCCTGCTCCTGTGACGCACAGAGAGGGTTCCACACTGCTGCTGCTGCTCACTGCCTCTCCATGGCACCAGAACGCTGCATGCATCGTGCAGGGCTGACAACTGTATACAAAGTGTCAGAAACAAAGGGCAACACGACTCTTTATTTCCACCCCCCCCCCTCTTTTTTGGTTTTATTTGATCAAAAGACTGAAGTCAAATGATCAAAATCTGAGCCATTTTTTTTCTGTTTAAGTAGCTTCTCAATAAGTACACCAACTAGCATTTGGGCTATGTTTTCTGTGGCTAGTGTAAGCTGGGACTACTTTTTATGAATTCACATAAATAATATTTTTAATTAAAAAAAACAAACAAACAAACAAACAAACCGACAAAAACAAATAAAAAAAACACACAACTCAGTGCCACAGCTCTTCAGAGACACTGGAATCAAATCAAAGAAAACAGCGTGATTTTTTTCAGGTTCCAAAACCGCAAATGGAAAACGTATAGAACTTTTTTGATAGCCTACATGTGATATAATATTTGTTCAAACGTGGTGTGAGATAAAAACACATCCACAGCCACCTCCATCCTTATTTTTTTTTAGATAAAGAGACGCAACTCAATGTCCTGATCTACTGTCTGTGATCTGAGTCATTTGCGAGCTTCAGTCTTGTGTCTCCCTCACAGTTTGGTTCAGTAGCAAGGGGCTGCAAAGTGAAGCTTAACTGATCCCGGATCCGCTCCTTCTTAATTGCCTCTCTGCTCTTAATTGGCTGGGTGGGGGCAGGGGGGACTTACGTCATCGGAGGACGTGTTTGAGGACAGAAGGACAACATTTGATCTCTCACAAAAGACGGTTGTTACAGCAGTGTGAGAGAAAATTACACTTTATCATATCAGCGCTGTGGCTCGTGTTGTTTAAAAAGTGAACTCCGTCCACTTAGCGAAACGATTTGAGGAAAATTCCTTTCCGTCACTTAGCCTCTTCTTCCTGACTTCCCGTATTTCACAAAATATCACCCAAAAATGTTCGCTGCAGATTCACTCTGAAACACCAATTTAAATGTTTTTTTTCCCGTTTCCTTTAAAATTTCAGACAAATATCTTAGAAAATAATACCTGTGCCCCCCTCCCACGCATAACGGTCCGCATTTAGGCTATTGTGGAATTTTATTGCACAAATATGATGTTAAGCTCCTAAATCCTTATGCAAATCACCCCTCTGTAATACCCTTAATTGAATACATGCATATTTATCATCTGCGCTCTCTAGCTGCTATAAGGCAGGGTTTATACATTAAACATAGCGACAGCGGGCATGTCTGCGGGCGTGTATGAAATATGATATTAGGCGGTAATGTAAGATTAAGGAAAACATATCAGTTTGTATCTATTTTAATCAGATGCTGGCCCTTTTTCTCTGCTTTGATTTAAGTCACTGGTCAGGAGGAAGAAAAGGCTCTCGAACATGAATGTGAGGTGGTCCAGGTAAAATGTGTGGACTGGGATATATGATGGATTATTCTCAGAAATGTGTGTCCACAAATATTCACAGCGGGGGGGGGGGGGGGGCACAATATGATAATTAGCAACGCTATCAAGTAAGTTAACTGGTTAGAACTGGTTAAAATAGCCCAATATTTAATTCCTTCATGGTACATCTATTTAAAAAGGTAAAACTGAATTACTTCTCTCTCACACTCAGGCATGATCATTTTTTCTTTTTTGACACAGGGCCAACAGTACTGGAAGATACAGAGACTGAGCTCAAGAGCCAGGGCTATCATCATCACACTCATTGGCTTATTGTCACTTTTTATGTTTTAAACAAACACCCAGCATCACTGGTAGACTTTCAGTATGAAAAAAGCTGAGTAATGCTGAATAAAATGGTCCAAGCTGAACATATTTCTGACTGTAACAGCTAATTGCACTAAAGAGCATCTTGATCATTTTAAAACAAATGCTAATGATGAAAGTTGGAAGCAAGCACGACACTGTATGGGCCTGTTGGCAAGCAAAAGACTGAGTAAAATTAAAATAAAAAAATTTTGCTGAGATTTGGTAGAATTTGGCTTTTAAATTTGGTATTAGTGTTTTATTTTGTAAACATTGTATGATGGTTGATTTTAGGTTTGAACAAAAGGGAAACTGGAGATGCTGTAAAACAATATAAACATTCATTTATAAAGTGATGACTGTCAGTTTACTGTTTGTAGCTGTAAAATCATTGAACAGGAATGTTTTATGACAGTGTCTGGATTGTTTACCTTTTTTTGTTAAACATACAAGAGTGAATGTCTTGATTAATTCTCAATTTCACATCTCTGTCAGCCCCCCAGCCAATTAACAACAGCACAATTATGAAATTGTATTTTTGCATATTTGTTTCATTAAGTCAACATTAACTTTTCTAAATTTTTTGCTGAGAAAATAATTTCAAAGCTCCATGCCACCCTGAACACAGCTCTGCAGATGATATACCACACTTCATTTGTTTTGTAGCCTGAAACAGTCGCAGCTAATGTCTAACATGATGAAACAAGAACATCACTTATCCACCATATGGTTGACTTTTTTTTATGGTTGAAAGTAAACTCCCTTCCAGGTATTCTAAAATGTATAATTTTTAAATAGAAATAAAAGATCCCAGTGTCCTGAATGATCGGCCTGCAGTAAATCTGCTTATCAAATAAAATTGCTTGTAGTGGGATGATTTGTTTGATATATGTCATCTCTTTTGAAGGTGGAAAAAAGACAGAAAATAAAAGTTGGAAAACAATAACAGTGATTGACATTATTAGATTGGGCGATCTGGTTTAGTCATTTCATCCTTTACTGACATTGCAATTGAAGATTTAATGGATGATTTATAATATTGGTATCATGTTCAGGGTCATGTTCATCAGGCTCATGTTATTGTTTAATTGGGTTGAAGCCACAACACGTTTAGAGTACTCTAATCCTAATCAGCTCTATGGACCTAATAAACTACCAGTGTGAGCAGCAAACTTCAACACTTTATGCTGTCTGTGTGTGTGTGTGTGTGTGTATATATGTCAATGAGTGTGTGCGTGTGTATAGTTTTTTTTTTTTTTTTTTGATGGGGGGGTTGTTTGTCGACCACTAAAATGCTGATGCAGCGCCACAGATTACAGCTTGTCCCATAATGATTTCCAAATGGGGCAGCCATCAATAACACAAATCTGCATTTCTCTTGAAAACATCACCCTCGTCAGACTCCCTGCATCTTTTTTTTTTGATGTCTCCCGTTCTTTCTTTCCGTTTTTTTAATTGTATTCAGCATAAAGGTAGAATGGGAGGCGCTGTGTGCGTGGCTTTAATGGGATGTTGCAGTGGAAGTGGGGAGCGGGTTACACGCTCTCTGAGGAGAGCTCTGTTATAATTAAGAAAAGGGGGAACAAAGCAAAAGGAGAGTAAAAACACATGAAAAGGGAGTAAGTTGATCACCTAATCACTGAACGTGAACCATCCACGCCGTCGTCGCATGTGTAGCCTAAGCTCGCTTTTAACGCCAGGAAGAATCACAGAGGAGCGTAAACACAGAGCTTCAGACAGCAGCACACCTGAGCCTCCGCTCCAGTCGCAGTAATGCTGTTTTCTAAGGGGAGTATGCTGTGTGCACACTAGGTATAATGAAACCATCACCTCAGCTCACATCTGAAAAACACTCTATACCTCTGTTGGGCTTTAATACAGTAGTGTCGCATTGTAATGAAATTATGATAACAGAAAAAATTGAGATTGTCATTGCCCCCCCCCCCCCCACTTAAATAAATAAATAATCACACTTTGGAGATAAAAAACATAGATTTCACACTTTTTTCTTTTGAAATGCTGATTGCTGATTTAAAAGAAATCATGTGGCCTATGGGTTATTTTGCAGTGATACTCTAATAGTGACAAGGAGGGGTAGTAGGGTAGCGGGGCACACAAAGCTGCATAGCTCTATACAAACACCGCTCTGCAATCTTATGAACCAAACTGTATCCAGATTTTCATGGTAGAGCCTCCTTGTAGCCTGTTATAGTTTCATTTACATGTGCAGAGAAAAGAATTGCAAAATTTGTTCTTGGTGGTAAAGCATCCATACAGTACATTATATTTCTATTTAAAAGTGCTGGGCTGTAAAATTCCAAAACCTGCCTTTCACATCCTCTCCATATGACATGCACATATTAAATTATATAACATTCTCTCCATACTTCCCCTATGTACGACCGAGTTCCTACATCTATTTGTGCTTGCTGAGGAATTGGATGCTCCTCTGTTTCAACTGCTATCAAGGAAAGAGGAAGGTTATGAGTTTTTAAGGTTTTTTACATGATCCTACAGTGACTTCACTTACTGACAGTAGGAGACATCACAGTATCATGTAATTTGATTGACGTGCAATATATGTTGGGAAAAACAACATAAACCGAGAAGTTACAAAACTAGACAGCAGACAGTGATGTAGTGGAAGACACAATGGGAAACAACACAGTAATGACATGTCCAAAATTACAGCAAGGCACATAAATGGCAGAAAAGACCAGCAAACCTGAAAGTGGAGGAAGTTAAACTGCCCTGCTTCCTTATTCTCCTTGTTTCTGCTGCACAACATACACCACGAGTCACTGCTTACACTGAGGCAGCATATGTTCACTCTGGCATAGGCCCACACTAAATGTACAAATAACATATGACTGTACTCATCACCAGGAAGCATCTCAGATGTTATTTAAATTACAAAATGTTCAAAATTATTCACAGTTTTTAAGTAAAATTGGACAAATATGGGTGAATAAAAATATAAGAACACATATCTCTGTTGTGATTGGTTAGACAATCAAATGTCCATTATAAAGGTGATGGTCGGGCCACATGAAAACAACATAGTTGCAACAGTTGGCAATATTTAATGGATTAGTGTTTGTGAATATTTGGGTCTCAGAATGTTTAGTTTTTTAAATCAAGGCTGTAATGATGCATGTAAAAAGTCCCAGTAATTGATTGATAGATAGAAAAAATATAATTTCCCCTGTTATATTCTTTTTTTTTTCCTGTAGCACTTTTGCCTTGTTTGTGGTGATACTAGAATCATAGACAAAGATTTTGTAACTTCACCACAAGGCGGATTCTCATACATTTGCCCTCATACATTTGTATTCTGTTCTTTCCTGATTTGCTCCATGACTAACACAAAATTGAGGAAATTGTTCACAACTTCAGAATGTCCCCACATCCCTTCACTTTTTATTTGTGCTGCAGATTTGAAATTGCTAAAATTGTTATTTTTGACCATCAGTCTCCACTCAGCGATATATGATGACAACCTTAAACATTGTAGCAAATGTATAAAAATGAAAAATGGAGATCTCTTTTCTTTAAAAATACTCCCTCTTTGCTGGGGCATATCAATTTATGTGACTGACATGTGTCAAACTTAGGTGATTAGACACAGCCAGGGAAGACACAGCCCTATTTATATGAAGGCCAACAATTTGCAGATATAAACCAAACAATGACGGTAGGCCACTTTATGTGACTATGAAGAGGCCTGAAACATTTCTGAAGCCCCTATTTAGCCTCTATTACCTTAAATTACACATGACATGGAAATAATCAAAGGCAATTGATGCAATCGTAGTTAAAATGTACAAAGGAAAGAAAAACAGGAGGGAGGCTCATTCAATTTATTGTGGAGTACTATATATCATTTAGACCTGTTGATATAATTTAAGCAATCTCTTAGCAAGCAAGCTTCAGCTGAATCTGAGCCACCTCACATAAACTGTCCATCTGATCAGTACAGCTCTTCATGGCAGTAGAGAAGCAGTAATAGAGACTGTTGTTAGAAAAAAGAAACAGCTCATATGCTAATTGTCATGTAATCGTAATGAATTGAAAAATATCGCACTTTTAATCTTTAAAACTGACAGGACTAGAAGGTTATTCCCTGACAACGCTTGTAAACTGGAAGGAGATAATCAATAATTAGCACTGTCTGGTTGTCGTCTTTCTCAGTTTTGAGTTGTGGTTCTGTTTTTCTCTTGGTTTTGTGCAGCACCACACTCCCACCCCAGCCCCTGTCAATCAGCCCCAGACTGCGAGGACTACAAAAGAAGCTCATTCTGCCACAGGAGCCCCTCTTTGGAGAGCAATTCTAAAACTTACATGCTTCTTATTTGTTGGGTCAAAGGTTAAATTGCTGACCCTCCCCTTCATTCCTCCCTCTCACCCTCCCCACCGTGAACAAGCTGTACTCAGAGTCTTATATTTACATGGATTAGAGTCTTTTCACTCTGAAGAAAAGAGCTGGTTCACAGTCAAAGCCCGAGGAGCAGTCCATGCTGCCCGAGTGGCCACATTATTCACTGGCAGACAATGACCATATTGTAGTTATGTGGAAAAGGAGGGGGCACGAGGAAAGAGAAATCCCCCCTTTGCCATGGCAAAGTCCTACACTTGTGCCACGGAAAGGGGAGGGCCGAGCCCCATCCGCTTTTTCAAGCAGAGCAAACAAAGCCTGCCTACTGTGAACAAGATGAAGATGTCAAAAGCTTTTAGGCAGGGGGGTGAGATGGGGTTTAGGGGATAAAACAACAAAACAAGTGAAAAGGTCTTTTCTCAAATGGATAAATCCTACTAAGTCTACATTTCCACATCAGATTTACTCTCTCCTTTAACATCCTCTCTCTCCTCCCCCTTCAATAACCTTTCCAAATCATACAATTTAAAAAACAAGAAAGAAGGAAGTCTCATTTGGATTAAGGAGGTAATGGGCAATACTTGTTAACTCACCTCCTCATATTTATAAGAAAATCAGCATACATTTCAAATATTATCTAATAATATGAATATTGTCTTACACTTTAACCAATTGAGTGCAACAGTGTACATATTCTTACAAACTGGAGCTATAAAATGTGGACAAACAGTAAACAAAAAATGTGCAACAGGTGACATGAATTTTTGAAACCATTTTAAACTGGCAACAGAATCCCAAGTTCCTAACTGCATAAAGGCACAACCAATCTTTCCAAGTTCTGGCTGTATGAATGACAGACTTCCTTGTAGCACACCTACACAACATCTCCCCCACATGCACCTACGGCAGTGTGATGTCTCAGAGGACAGAGGCCCGAGGCACTGTGGAGTAAATGACATAAAGAGGCCTGGTATACAGCCACAGCCAATTCACATGCAAATGGACAGCCTTGCACTGACTCTGATTAACTCCCCGTGAGTTCATGGTTTCCCTGTTAACAAAGATTTAGGTGCTTTTGAGTGAAGCAGTACATGAAGTGGTGAGAGAGAGAACTGGTGGTGGACTTTACAGTAAAGCCCCCCTGGGACACAATGTGACCTCCATCTTGTCTGCCTAATCTGCCTCGCAGATGCAGGACGGAGACGGTGCTGGTAAGGAGACAAAAGAAAGCAGCACTCTTGCTTCTCATTCCATCCCAGTAGCAAAAGTCCTCCAAAACCCCATGACTGAACGGAGTGAATGACTTGAGATTGAGCCAGTCAAGCGCTGTGTGCCCAGTGGACCCTATGAATAAGAATGGGTCATGGTGCTCTATACCATTGCCTGTATTTGCTTTTCAACAATGTCCATACAGTATTACAAGCCTCACTAATTGTGTGTTGAGTGAAAAAAGTCATGGTCCACTGAAAGTTTATGTTACGACAAACAGTGTTTTTAGGTGATTTTTTTTTTCATACAAAGTCGCACTAGCACCACTTAAAACACTTACATGTAAATAGAAACAGGGAATCACTGGTCATTTAAAAACTCTTGTGGAACTAAGGGGTGAAGCCAATTTTGCATTGCTGCACTTACTGGTCACAAGGTGGGCCAAGAAAACTCGAAGCTGTAATGAATTTAGTGAAAAAAGTCTTCTTCTTTTTTGAAACACACAGTCACTGCATGTTTACTATATATAGCATTTGTGCAGTGCCAATCCCAAACGTATGTGTCACTCTGGACCTTGCATTGGAAACTGCATTGGTCTAGCCTCAGTGTGCAACATTAGGCATTACAGAAACATACTAAATATGGCTGTACAGAGCCCCAGCAGGAAAAAATTAAATCCATGTGTAAATAGTTAGACTCTAGGTTTAGAAATTTGCGCACACAGTTTTCTGAGTGCCCTCAGATTTAAAGACAGCTCTGTGTAAAAAAAAATATTTTTATTGAAATCCAAACATGTGTGCACAGAAAATTGCTACATTGCCCACTGAGTGTAGTCCTGCCTTATGCTTAACATCAAGGAACATTCAGAAAAGGAATATTTGAAATTGCCTGTGTTAAATGATCACTCATCCAAAAAATTTTGATCATCACTGCACTTCATTTGGTCCTCAGTGTAATTTATTAAATGTAAAATACCCAACCTGTCACAAATGAAAGAAAAAGCCTAGATAAATTGGTAAAGAAACATCATGAATGAAGGTGCTTCCACACAGGTGCACCAAGTGGTGCAGCTAAGCAACCAACATACAATCATGCAGCAAGTGCTTCCGTCTCAAAGACTACTCAACTGGATAAGTTTTCAATAGGAACAGTGATTCAAATAGAATCTGCCTGACCTCCTTGGGTCCAATTATCCACTATGCAGACGACACCCTAGTATACATGTTCTTTACCAACAACCCCATTATCTCTGCTTATATGACAGGAACGCCACCAGTAAACCTCTTCTAGTATCTCTTAGCATCTCATCTCATTTTCATTCGGCTGTCCTCTTTTATCCTTGGAGGAAATTGCCAGCTCTAGATTTTTCTCTTAAGCCAGTAGAATATCGCAAGATTGTTGTCACTCTGGTCAGTCACAGTTTGGACTGTTGCCCCCAGGCAGATGTTCCAGATGCCAAAAAACAAGGAATAGTGTACTCAAGAAGAAGCTTCTTTCCTGAGGCAGTAACAGTCTTAAACGAAACTAAACTTTTCTGACTCTCTGACAGACAAAGAAAACTTCACCTGCATTATTACAATTCATTTAGATGTATTTATTATTCTTTGAGTTTTATCACATGAATGTGTCTTATTATGATTTGTTTTTTTAAAAATGGTATGGATGTGGTTTGCATGAAGCACCTTACTGGGGCAGCACTCCAATCTTGTTGTATTTTTAATACCAATGAAAATAAAGGCATTCTGATTCTGATTCAGTCTGTCCATCACAACATGGATATCAAAAATCATCTCTTCACTTCTTATCCCATCCTTTTCACCCGAATCAAATAGAAGTAACTAATATTGCCGTCAGAGTGACTTCTTGGCCTGCATCCACTTACTTGAATGCAATCCTTCTCTGTCACTGTGTTCCTCCAAGGAGTGTCGTATGGTATTTCTATCTCTGCACACAAGGTAATTTCAGTTCAGACTGTTTTTTTGTGGTTCCCTGATCATGGAACAAGTTAGTAAAGGCTATTGTATCAGGGGTGTCCTTCTTTACCTTCAATCTCTTAAAGGCATATCTCTTCTGACAACATCTCATTTGGCAACACTTCTAACCTGTACATTCATGATCTTCTACAGTCTTGTTATCCATTAGACGGAAGCTTATATCTATGTTGTTTTGGATAAAAGGCTTATGCTTTAATTTACAAATTTTCGTCTGCACCTGCAGTGCATTGCAGGTCTCCAAATTTCACCATTATCACACCAGAGACCTGATACACATCCATAATAATCTGCAACAAAAATTCTAGGATTCAAATTAGGTTCATGGAAGATGGCATTTCTAGTTAAGTCTAAGAAATCTGAAAACATTGTCAACTTTTATCCGTGTTAAACCTGCCAAAATCTTTCCCTGACCTGACCCAAAGAGCTGTGAGAGTCAGAAGCCAGAACCATAAACTTTTTTATTAATATCGTCCCTGCTGCCACCTTCTGTGTTGTGAATTAAACATAACAATTCCCAATACAGTTTTTTTCTGCAGCCACATGTGTCATCTTAAAACAGAGAAGGGTTACATGCAGCCAAAAGTTACTTTACTGATGGTCAAGAAGGTAACGAGAAATAACAAATTTAAACTTCCTCAACTTCAAACAACCTATCAAGTTGTTTTACCATTAGTAAACTCGTGTTAACATCTTAAATTGTGCTGCCTCCAGAAATTCCGTTTGAGGGATACAACCAGTATTTCTGATTTTTACATGACAGTGCTCACTTTGCAAAATGTTATAATACCAAAAAATTGATTCCAGTGATATGTGTTGCACTTAAAAGAATGTTTTGTACTGTTAAAGATGAGCAGAAGAGAACCAGGTGACTTTGTGTGACTTTTTTGTGCAGCTTGGCTTCATGTAGGCTGGTTGCTGTGCACCCCTAGCTTCAGTATCAGCACCCTGCATGGTACTTCTCTGCTGGTGTGAAACCAAGAGAATAGCCTTTGTCAAGGTGTACTCACTTCAATTCTCACTCATCTCCCCTGGCACATGGGTGTTAAATTATATGCTCCAGAGGACTCCACATTCATATTTTTACAAGACCCAGGTTATTAGGCAAACAGGCTCTGCACATGTCCCCCGCTATGACAGTTTTCACAGTCAAGGATTTCGACCTTTATTTCCATCGAAGTACCGCCTGCACTCCCCTTCACACCCCTAGTGACACACACACACTCACACACATACCCACATGTACAATCCTTACCACCCCTCACCAATTCCTGCTCCCTCTCCCTCTAACTAGGCGAGAGCCTCTAAGTCTGTGGAGGGTGTGATCACAGTATAGTTGCTCTGGGTTTAAGAATCAAGGCAGAACGTCTGTGGAGCTGAACCTTCCAATCTACCCCATGGATTGATAACAGCCCTCAGCCCCCTCCCTTCTCTTTTTGCAGCTTTATTTATAGTCCCCCACTGCATAGTTCATTGGGGAAAAAAACTGTGTTTCTGATGGCCATTTGTTCCTGAAGAGGAGACAAATTACAAATGTGAATTTCGCCTTTGTACTTTGAAAATGCTTTTTTCATAACCAAAAACGGTCCTGATGAAAAGACCAAGAAACATCAAAGGGGTTCGCCCTCCAAAAGAAAGGTTAAAAGTTGAGCTTAAACACTGATTCTCTTGTATTCTTCCTGGCTCGATTCTCATTAGGCTCTCATTTTAATCAGATGCACCATCAATTAGTGTGACTTTTTTGTGTGTTTGATGCTTAAAAGTTGGATCTCAAGGGCGCAGAACTTTCAGAATACTCAGATGGGAGGCAGGGTTAGTGAAGCATCCAGTGGCTAATTCACGTGTAGCTGTGGTTTTTTATTGCTTTTATGGAGGAAGTGGTTAATTCTGAGACCCCCAGGGTCCAAATGTGCAGGACCAAGACACTGTGCACACGTAAGTATTGTACGTGTGTCTGAGTGTTTTTGGAGGATCTGCATCTAAGAGCATCTTCAGCACAGGAAACCACAAAAGTGAGTTTTAGGGCTGGACAAGTCTTTTGATTATATATCACAAGTTGTCATTGAGAAAGGTCAAAAAAATCTATACCTATGTTTTCTCAATAAGGTGGGCTTCAAAAAATCATTTAAGACTTATTTAGTTTCTTATAAAAGAAACCAGATTTGGAGATAATTTGCTATTGGCTCTGGACAACTGCATCTGTTCTGACCTACAAACACCTAGGAACACTTTGGAAACTGTGAATAGATATTGTCCATTTGGGGATTTAGACTAGGGTATACCCACAGCTGTATCTGTATGTGTGGGAGCTGATATTGCTTTAACATGCAAGCAAGAAATACAAGGTGGATGTTTTGTACCAACACAAACTGCAGCCCTATAATTTTGAGAGTTTAGCTTTTCTCTGATCTGTTTGAATGCTTCCATGTTAAGAGCTCATGGAAATCTTCCTGTTGCACAAGTAATTTGTCCCATAGTATAAATAAGAGGAGTTTAATTTTCATTATAGAGTACCACTTATTCTTTAACTTAACAGCACTAATAATAAAAAATCAACAACAGCAACAACAACAAAACATAATGATTCTGAACAAGTCCTCAGGTCTATTCAACAGTTTGTGTTTTTCTTTAAAAGAGAAACTCTGAAGTATGAAAATTGGACTCCCCCTGTGTCCACCACAATAAAGGACATAAAAACACAGAGATTTATAGCAGAGGCTGAGGCAGACAGACCAAAGCAGTGATGAGGAGCAGGTCAGAGCAGAATAACACCCAGTCTATCACTGTCTGCCTCAACAGTGCTGAGGAAGAGGAGGGAGGAATATGGCAGAGAGATTGTGAGAACGAGCAAAGCCAACATCAAAGCTGTTTAAAGGCTGAAACAAACATATGGGGCCAGTAAAATCCTGCTACTGGCTTTTAGGTCCTCTATTCTGACATGTTGGATACGATACAATTGGACTATATACTGAAAAAAAATTAATTAAATAAATAAATAATTCAGTTATTTTTCAAAATTATATTATATTCATTCATTCATATGGACCGGCAACCAGTCCAAGGTAAACCCTACCCTTGCCCAAAACATTAGCTGGGATTGCCTCCAGCACCCCCCATGACCCTGATGCTAAAGTGGTTGAAAATGAATGAATGAATGAATGAATCGTTTATCAGGAGTCAGGAGTTTCAATTGCCAAAACATTTCTAATAAATGTAGCATTTTGTATACATTCAAGTTAGAGTTAATATCACAAAATTACAAGCATGATTCTTTACTTGTACTAAATGGCCACAGTCAAATCAACCAAACACCTACCTTATGAAGGCTGCAAGGAAAATGAGCATAAAAGAGCAGTTGAAGTACTGTCTACTTATGTAACAAGCACACTGATGCTTTATCCATCCACATCCACAAGATATAGTCATGCATTTGGTATATACACCAAAGATTAATAACATACATCATTAAAAGCAATATGAAAAGCATAAAACTAATTATATGTCTTTGCAGCAAGCAGAATATCCAGGAGGTGAATTCTTGAAGTCCACCGAGCAATTTCTAGAGAAAAAAAAAAAATTCTAGACACCTAGATTACAGTACATGTAACCTTTAATAGAACAGCTTTTAAACAACAGTGCTTCAATTCAACACAAATGATACAGGATTGTGTTTTAATTAAAAATTGTACACAAGTTATTAAATCTTTCAGCTCTTTTACAAAAAGACAGTTGTTTGTGATAATTGTTGCAAAGATGGGACAGTGTAACTACTTGTTGCCAAGCACCAGTTCTTCTCTGTACACTTGAACAAAGTTCTTTAGGTAGGTTGTTTCAACATCTTGGAGAACCTGAGATCTCCTGTGGATTTAGTCTGTTTTAGTGTTACCTCACAAAAATCCCAGCCAGACTTGCATCAAGAAGCTGAGATCAAGACTCTGCGGTGGCCAGACTGTCTGTTACTGGACTTGTTTCTCTGTTTTCTGTGAGTAGTTCTTTACAACTTTAGCTGTATTTTTGGGCTCCCTTGTGATTCAGAATGAATCAGAGCCCCATCAGGGATGCTTCCCTGACGGATATGAATGTAAACATCTGAAGAGGCTGAAACTCTGCACCACAATCTATAGATAAAAAAGGAAAATAACACTGTATGTGATTTAATTGCAAAGGTGTTAATGTCTTTTGGATTGTCGAATCACTGCAGTCAATGCAGTGGCACATTTCAATTTGAGCACAAGAAATAAGATGATGATGTGACAGAAGTGCTGGAGCAGTGATCTGCCTGTGAGAGGCAGGTACCTGAGCAGTGTTGAAGGAGTTAACACTGAACTGTGGTTAATCTCCTCAGGGGGACTTTGGGGCAATATCCAGTTAGACTGGAATGTGAATGTGTGTGATTCTGACCAGGGGCTGGCACAACTGTCTGTCACTCCTCCTGCAGAGAGCCCTATAGTTGCTCCTCTCAGCAGTGTTATTTCTCCCCAGCACCCTATTAAAACTACTCTCAACACATGGAACTGGCTTAGACCACGGTAGACAACCAACTCCCTGGAGCCTAACCACTGACGCTTGAATCCAAACCACATAAGACCTCAGAGTACACAAGCATTATACTGGAAGTTTACCTCTGCTCTCTACAGATGTTGGGCAGCCAAATTCTAACTTTGTAATAGGAAAATCCCAATGAGTCAGAAATGTGTCAGTAAGGGGTTTCAAGATGCTCATTAATGTACGGCATACTTCATTAATTTAGAAACAATATGTAAATTGTCTCATAAAAATAAAGTACCGTTCAAAAGTTTGGACACACTTTCCTATTCATTTGTCACTTCTTTTCTTACACTGAAGTTAACATGCTTACCAGCTCGATCTATCTCATCAGTTTCACATAGCAACTCACTGTAGCCTCTAGTCTGCCCTGAGGATGTAACGCTGCTCAGGGCGTGCATTGTAACTTCAATGGCTGAAACTCTTGTCAAGTATCAACCATCACCACTCATTCAAGAAACCTTCATTCTAACAAATAGGCCCCGTAAATGGTAAGCTGGATCTATATTTACTAACTAGTACATAAAACTGGAAAATAGTACAGATTTTTTTCCCCCCCATCAACTAAGTTTGTGTGGTTGTAATCACAGTTCATGGGTTGAGCTAGTGCCAGTGTTTTCTGTCTGAAGAACCAATGCTCTCAACACCAGAATCCTAAAGCAAGTACAGGCAATATATCAAAATGGCTCTGAAGAAATGTTTCAAGCAAAATGGCCCCGCATCTGAAATGCACTGGTTTTACACGGTGGTTAAGAGGTTTGCTCCAGAGGGTTCCTCTCAGTAAACTTCAGGGGGTGTGTCTCCATTTCCGTTGTGAATTATGCTAACGTTAGCAGATGGCAGTAATTTAAAGAAAGCTACTCTGAGAGTTAGAGGCAGAGCCTATGCTGTACTGGTATTTTTGTGTCGATAGAGTTTAATGTACCAATTCTTTAAAGTTTTAATGAGAAGGCTTAAGAGGGCTTAGTGACTGGAGAACAAAGATTATAGTGTATTTATTATGAGAGAATTCAACAACAAGGCACCTTAATATTGCCAATGTTAGGGGAACAATGTAAGTAGGTATCCCATGCTACAAATTAAAACAATGCTCTATTAATTCAATACATGAAACCCACTGTAACATCAACAGTCTAATGTCAACATCAATATCAATCTATCAAATTAAAGTGGAGAATAAGAAGAATATGAAGCTGTGGTTCAGTTGTCAAGTCTTGTTTTTATGCCTTCTACTCTATCAGGCCATGAATCCCCAGGGTTTGTTTACCCTCTTGTACAAGCATGTGGAGTGTTATGTCGAGCGAATGTGCAACACAGAAAGCATTCCCCTGCAGTTTACTGTGGGCTTGGCTGGGTATGGCAGATGTCTGCAACAGTGCTCTGCTCCAAGTTGAGGGCTCCATTTCAAAGGCCTGTTTACTGGCAAGCCTTAATAGGAAGTGATCTTAAAGTGTTCCTTTAAACATGTCGGAGGCTAATGGTTTAATTTGCTCTGGGTATTACTCTGTCTAATGAGATTTAGCATGTGCTCCCAACTGCACAGTTCATACACTCATCTTTTAGAAAGAGAGACATAATTTCTTCTGTTCAATTATTTCACTGCACATATCTGATCTTGGCATCCGGTTGAAGTGTTTGTCTTGTGTAGCTAACACACTGGTGAAGTGTTGTCTTTATGAGTAATTGTTGTGTGCACATACATTACATGTTTTTAGATTTGTCTTGGCAATTTCCAAATGAAAAAAAAAGCGTTTCAACGCATGAAATATTAGTAACATAGAACTTGTGGTAGTGTATGTATGTGTTTCTGTGTGTGTGTCTGTGTTTGAGTGTGCATGTGCATGACTACAGCAGAGCTCGGTGCAAGACTGAACAATGATGGATTGGGTCCCACAGGCCTCTGGTGTGTTCATTTCCAGGGTCCATCCAGTGGCTCAGGTCATCCCAGGGATCAAAGGCTAGGACTGGATCACAGCAGCGCCCTTCCCTCTGGTCCACAGACTTACTCCCCCCCCCACACACACTTTTCTCTCAGGATGTCGACAGATAGAAATTTATGTTCTCCTGTATAAGAGCTTCTTCATCCAACTCTCTCACAGCAGGTATATTGATATTGAATCACACTGTCTAACATGATTGGAAGTAGAGGTTTTTTCATTATTTCAAGGCAAATCTGAATTCATTTAACTGCATTATAGTAAAAAAAGAGCAATCTTACAATCTGCCAGATTTACGAAAACCTCCTCATAACAAATAGCATACAATATAATTTCCAGTGAGCTGGAGCAATGCAAAACATAACCTGTTTTACAAGCCAACACTGGTTGGCCACGGTGAGTCTCAAAAGTGAAGACAACAGCGCAACTTCTGACAACCCTGCAATTATATAATGTAATCTAAAAACAGCGAGGAAGCGAAGGCCTTAATTTAAGGGCTGTTTTTTGCCAACACATTGGCCGCTACAATTTGTTCTTAAACTTTGTTAAAATAGTCACACTGTTACAGTATGTATTGTATTTAAGAGGGCACATTTGCTTCCACAAATTTTCTGCATATCCTCACAAAAACCCATTTCTGCAGCAACACTGCTATCCCTAAGGGAATCAGGGAATAACACCACTAAAATAGGCTCACTACAAATCGAATAATGAAATACAGATTACCATCATCACACAAATGACTGCCATCTATGTTTAGAAAAAAGGCCTTGATGTGAATATCCAAATATGGTCAATATATGCTCAACTAAATTATCATAAACATCAATTGAGATAGGCAAATTACAGTTAAAATGGAGGCCTCTACTATACTTCTCTATACTATACATCATCACATAGTGATGAAGTAAAGGTTAACATCTCCATAACACACCCACTTTGTTATTTTAATTTTGAGAGAGTATTATTTTAAATTTGGAGAAACTTTAAACCTTTTAACTAAAGAACTTCATGGATATCTACAGTACTCCTCAGGATTTGTCTTATCAACTCCTTGGTTTTCCTTAGTGGGGTTTCCATCTCAATAAACAGGGTATGTGAGCGGTTAGATGCTGGGGATAAGCTCTTCTGGGTAAAGCTCCATGAAATGGAGCAATGGGATTACGGGATCCATATACAAGTCTCCAGGAATCCTCTGTGAAACTGGTCACCATTACTCATGTCTGTTTCATCTCTTTGTTTTCTGACATTTCTTTTCTTAAATAAAGTAATTTAGGTTGTTGATTGTCAACAGAAATTCTGGTGGCAATGGCCAATGGTGGTCGACAGAGAGGATGGCTTACATACAATGCATTTACAATTGTTGACACAATTGTTGTGAGGGTCTGAGTCATAATGATTGAAAAAAAGACAGATTTTGTTCTCATTATCTTAGAGTTAGAAAAAAGAAAAGCTACAAAAAGAAAGCAGTGTTTCTCCAGGGCTACTACAGATCAATCAGCAAATAATAGTGGCCTTGGTCATATGTAGCAGTAGAGATCATTCTCATAATTAAAATGAGTGGAGCCATGTTCCCTCCAAAGGGACTGACAGCCATGGAGCTAATAGTGATGTAATACTGAAATTCAAGAGTTAACTACTAAGAATTTACATCTGTTGTTTTTAGAAGTCATTTATTTTGTTTGCTGCATCTTTGACAATTTAACTTAAATTACCCTCTGAGTCATTTGTCCCGTCCTCCTGACACCAGCTATTTGATTGTTTCCAGAATTAGCTGTTTAAAATAATCAATGTTTAAAAATAACACATTACCAGCTACATTAGCTTTGATGTTAACTATCAGAAGTATCATACACTGGTCAGGCATAACATTATGACCCCTGACAGGTAAAGTGAATAACACTGATTATCTT
The DNA here is from genome assembly GCA_034769265.1 of Remorina albescens. Classification (NCBI taxonomy): domain Eukaryota; kingdom Metazoa; phylum Chordata; class Actinopteri; order Carangiformes; family Echeneidae; genus Remorina; species Remorina albescens. The sequence continues at coordinate 4,687,020 of CM068485.1, forward strand.
TTGATCATGACAACTTGTTAGTAGGTGGGCTATATTAGGCAGCAAGTCAACATTTTGTGCTCAAAGCTGATGTGTCAGAAGCAGGAAAAATGGGCATACATAAGGATTTGAGCAAGTTAGACAAGGGCCAAATTGGCGTGGCTCGATGACTGGGTCAGAGCATGCCCAAAACTACAGCTCCTGTATGGTGTTCCTGGTCTACAGCGGTCAGTCTCTGTAAATAGTGGTCCAAGAAATAAACAGTGGCAAACTGGCAACAGGCTCATGGGCGAGCGGCTCATTGATGCATGTGGGGAATAAATGCTGGCCCATGTGGTCTGATCCAACAGACCAGCTACTGTTGCTCAAATTGATGAAGAAGTTAATGCTGGTCCTGATAGGAAGGTGTCAGAATACACAATGCGTCACAGTTTGTTGAGTATAGGGTGGCATAGCCGAAGAGCAGTCAGAGTGCCCCTGCTGACCCCTGTGCACTGCCAAAAAAAAAAAAAAATAACAATGGGCATCTGGGCATTAGAACTGGATCATGAACTTTTTGTTTTACATCACATTGACGGCCGGGTGCATGTGTGTCGCTTACATGGGAAAACACATGGCATCAGGATGCACTATGGGAAGGAGACAAGCCCGCGGAGGCAGTGTGATGCTTTGGGCAAAGTTCTGCTGGGAAATGTTGGGTTGTGCCATCCATGTGGTTCATACGTGTACCATCTACCTAAGCATTGTTGCACACCCTTTCAGGGAAACAGTATTACCTGATGGCTGTGGCCTCTTTCCGCAGGATAATCTACCATGGTACAAAGCTAAATGGTTCAGGAATGGTTTGAGGAGCATTCACTTTGACAATGACTTTGAGGTGTTAAGTTGGCCTCCAAATTCCCCAGATGTAAATCCAGATGAGGTCCCACCTCACAATTTACAGGATCTGTTGCTAACGTATTACTATCAGATACCACAGCACACCTTCAGGGGTCTAGTGGAGTCCATGCCTCGAAGGGTTAGGGCTATTTTGGAGAAAAAGGTGGACTGACACAATATTAGGAAGTTGGTCAAAATTTTATGCCTGATCGGTGTATTTCAATGTTTTATATCTGAATTGAGATTAGGAGCAGAAACCCACTGTTAAGTTACCATAGGCAGGTAATGGCAAACAAATGAGGTAAACTAGTAACCAATAAAAAGAAAAAGAGGCTTGTTTTGACACTGCCCATTGATGCCTCCAACTTGTCAGCCTAACTACAAGTGCACCAGACTTTGGTCACCATGGTCACAAAAATCTTTAGACTTGGCTTACTAAAGTTTTGAGCAATGTTTTGCTACTGGGGTTGAAGATAAGATGGTTTTGTTTAAGATAAGTATTTGTGTTTCCATTTGACAGTTTTGCTAACAATAGTAATGCTATGAGTAAAGTTGTGGTCTGAATAACAGAAACAACCTAATAGGGTAGTTTCACATTTCACAATTAAACATCATTCACATGTGTCATATGACTGTCAAACCCCCTGCACTTTCTGACTTTGTCTCTATAAACTATGCTACGTTTCCCTCCACTCATAATTAGTTCACCCACTAGATATCGCCAAGAAACAAAATCTAACTATGGGTCATAACATGCTGACAGATGACATCTGGTCTGATTTATCATTATGAAACTGCTGCTTAAAACACTAAATGAATAAAATAACTGGCTTGTGTGACTCAGTGTGTATAATGAGATCAATATACAATAATTTAAGAAAAAAGACCTTCATATAAAAATAGAGGAGCATTACGTCTTTATATTAAAATGGAAATTAACCTGAAATCAGGAGACATGACAAACCTCCCCTTTCAGCAGATAAATCAAAGCCCACATTGAGTGTGTACAGCAGCAAACAGAGCAGTTTTGATTGGGGTCTTCTGCTAATATTAAGCAGTCATTTGTGTCAGGAAATGATCTATAACTTGTCCTATCAGTGCCCTCTTCACAGCGTGGTACAGAGACAATCTCAAAGCCAAACTAGCCGTTCGCTCTCTCAGCTGCTATCTTTAAATTGAAATATTGTGATTATTCCCCTGGTTCAGGGGAGGCTAGCTGTAATCGCCAGACAAATGATGTGGAAAAGCAATAAAAACCTTCTCCCGAGAGACTCTTCTAGCTGGCCGAGTGACACCGGCCATGAGGAATACGAACTGCCGATGTGTCTATAGAGAGTGATCCAAGTTGTAGCAAAGCACTGCTTCAGTGCCATAGATCTGCGCTGCTTAAAGGGGATTTGACTAAACAAATGGCAGCATATGGTAGATGAGAGAGAGGAGGCGAGTGGAGAAAGGGAGAGGTGGCATTGTTTTCAGAGAAAAGGGGGGTGGTGGGGGGCTCTGTGGTGAGGGGGTCCCGTATCTCTCCTCCCCTCTTCAATCTTTCATTATGTTGTCACACTCTAGCTGCATGCTTCCAGTAACACTTTAATTAGCCTCCATGAGTTTAATTGTGCATGTATGTCTGCCAGCTTGTTTTGCTGCGTAAATCTGTCTTGTTTGTTTTTTCCCCACTATGAGCATCTTTGCTGCTGCCTACACTGCAGGAAAAACTATGCACCTTCAAGTTCAGGTCCCATCTTTCATTTTTGATTTTTTACTGGGACAAGGTTTGCATATCATTCTGTACATTGAAGATATGTTAGCTAAGATGCATGACAACATTTTTGGTCTTATACCATTAAAAGATACTTGTAAAAAAGACAAAATTAATTACGATTAACACTGAATATTTCATTATATATTCATCCAATCCATACATTTTATTTCATGATATAAAAACAGCATTCTAAACAGCAAGCACATTGTCATTTGTTATTGTGACCCATAGTTTGGGTTTTGTTGCTAGGCGACATCTAGTGGCAGTGGCAATAATTATGACGGAAGCAAAAGGAAAAGTGCAGTGACATAATTTATAGATTGACAAAGTCCAGGATGTCAGGATGAGGTTGGGTTGGTTGGATGGCTCAACAAAACACAGTAGTATGTCAAGTCATGACTGCTATGTACATGCATGTAAGTCGCTGTCGGTACAGTCAACATGTTTATTATTGTAACCACGACAACCAAGGTTTGATATACCTGCTGCCAAAAAGGGCTCATATGGGTCATATAAGAAGACTGAAAAAAATTACCTTTTTGCTTTTATGGCTTTATTTTATAATATAGATAAAGGGAGAAAAAAAATAAGAAGACTTTGTAATCCTGCGCCTCAAGTGTGTTGCAAGGTTTCTTTATTTATTTATTGACCTTTATTTTACCAGGTAAAATGTTTGAGAACTAATCCTCATTTACAAACATGACCTGGCAATGTGACAGTATGTGTTCAAGTGTCATTAACACGGAAAAGGGTTCAATTTAGATTTATGAGCATATTACACGATATAACAATAAACATACATAAAGCAAAAATCCTAATGATCAATGTTCAGTTATTCCTGTGAATCAGCATTTCAACAAAGACTGACTGAAGATACATGTGCTATTTTCACTAAGTGGCCAGTACAGTAGGTAAAACACTATTATGCTCCTTGCTGACCAGACCACACTCACATCCTGATAAAAACAAGCCATCAGAGCAGCTCTGGAAGTCCTCCTCTGTTTTTATTCTTTCGGTATACTTTGTGGCAAAACAAGGAGCGGGTGTTTTTCTGGTGGTAGGAGGCTTAGCAGCCTGGAGCTAACAGGAGCATCAAACCATGGCTGTGTGTTTCCAGTGTGTGTGTGTGTGCGTGTGCGAATGTGTCTGGAGCCGCTGTGTTGCTGTTGGTGCTGCTACCACTTGCCTCCGTCTCCTCCCTTCTCTGGCCTAATCAGCAAAACAGCCTCAGCTGCCCCTTCGGATCCCCTGCCAGGGTCCCTATCATCCTCTGATCAAATATTAATGTGTGATACTGAGGTTGCTCACTAATCCAAAGCCAATTAATATTATCTGTCAATTATTTACAGATCCTGAGGTGCGGAGGCAGATCCCCAAGGACTATATCGACCAGGTTCAGAATACGTAATTGACTTCCTCTTTGCCCCCCCCCCCACAACGAACACTCACACACACAAACACAAACCAGCCAGGGAGGGCCTCCCTTCATTCTTTCTTCCTCTCTCTGTCTTCTGCTTTCTTTCATTTTCCCCCTCTTTTCATCTCCTTCCTTTTTTGTTTATATGTGTCTTTTAAAGCCTAAATGCTTGTCTTTTCAGTGTTTCAGGGTGAGCGGTGCAGGATGCTGCATTAGCATTGCTGATATATCTGACATAGCGGGATGGGGGGTTTGTGGGCTGGTAGGTGGGTGGGGGGCTGTGCTTTGCCAGGGCTTTGTGTCTGACTCTCATACAATGCAGTCAGGGAATACTGTTATTAGTTTTTATCAGTGATGCGCAACAACATGACATATGTTTCAGATCCCTGCGTCTAGTGATTTGGGTTGTTAGCTCCAATTACTTCCATTGTTATTCCAATAGATGCTGAATTTGCTTTTGGCATGCATTTTCCCTCATGGAGGTGGCCTTGCAAGTGGTAGCTCAGTTGAGTAATGCAGGAAACCACACACCTACACACACACACACACACACACACACATTCCATTAATCACTCATAGGAGTTTGTCACTGACTGTTTTTGTCCTCTTCTTTCTTCCTCACTCATTTGATGGCTGAAGGAAGCGACAGCTCTCTGGTAATGGAGTTTTCACCCTCAGAAGTCTTTATTTCACTCAGTAAAGAGACTTCTACAGCCTCTGCCTCTTTTAGCTTACATAGCTGTCTGCACAGGGGGTGTGTTGGGTGATGGTGGAGTGTGTGGGTCAGAGAGGGCCTGGTAGTGGTGATGGTGTTTGGGGCAGGGCTGGGGGGAGACTGGCATCTGAGAGGGAATAATGATGGACCGCCATTTGGATCCCTTGAGCCACAAAGCCAGCTCTTCTGCCTTTACAGAGGAGGAGAAGAAAGGCTTTAGAAGAAAGGCAGGGATGAAAGACAAGGGAGTCGTTTCTGACACTGTATTTGTGCTGTTACTAAACTGCCATCACCTCCCATCATGCACTTTGACCTGCCAGGGCTTCTAATTGGCTGGCTCGGTGAGAAGTCACAAAATGTTCTGGTCTAAGTCCATTCCTCTGTCTTCCCATTTCCAAACAGCGTCTGCTTTGTGATGTGATGTATTTGTGTGTTTTGTGGTGACATGTTGCACTAACTAGCTCTTCTGCCCTGAGTTCTGTCTTACTCCAGTCGTTGCATGTTGCTCTTTCGAACAAGTATAGCTGATTTTGCAAGTGTTTTACCCCCCGTTAAATGCGACCAAGAAGATGGCTTCCTCTCGTTAGCCGTGCCTTCACTGCACAGATCATGCCGTTTGTGGGTGCGGTTTAATCTGATATGTAAATGTACCGTTTGATCCAAAGCGATAGTCTAACGAGCAAAAATCTCAGTTTTTCCCTGCCTTTCCTACGCTGGTAATTAAAACAAAGCCTGTTCGGGCTTTTCTCTTCCATCTTTTGTCGTCTCTGTCTGTCTCTTCCTTATCTTTCTGCCTCCTTTCCTCTTCTCTAACTCTCTTGTTCCCTGCATCTCTGTGTCTCTTTGACATGAGTGCAGCGCAGTCTTGATTTTTACACATTTCATCCTTTACACCAGGCAGCTGCTGCATATTTTGTCTGGGCTGTTGCTGTGAAGTACGTTTGTCATATTGGAAACGCGATGTTTGAAGCCAGGCTCTTTTGAAGTGGCTGATGTGAGATTGTTTTAACTGGAAGGCAAAGGGACGGCAGTAGCCTGTAATGGGGGAGTATTCAAATGACTGACCTCTAGATGACAGACCCAACCAACTGTGCTATGAATAAACAGCAGCTTGATGTGGCGCTTTACGCTGCGCTTTGTTCAGGTGTTGATATTATGTTCCTATCATACTGCCTGCTAAATGACTGAAGGTCACTGGTGTCTGTGGGATGGCACTGGGATCCATTTAGCTGAGAGCTGAACAGTGAAAAGACGACGAGTGAGAGCACGGAGCTAGTCCTCCTAGTGTGTGGAGGTGTGTCTGTTTGTGTGTGAATGGCAATGAAAATGTTGCCAGTGAGCTTTTATATCAATATGAAGATATTCATATCTTCACCTTGCACATCGTAAAGAAGAGGACAATGATTTTTTGGTAAAATAGCAGGAATAGATGGGAAACCCATCAAATAAAAACACTGGCCATAGCTTGCTTTGTTCCACTGCTGTGTGACCATTAACATCTGCTCTGCTAAGTTAAGCTGCCAAGATATCTGGTGTAAGGGGCGGTTATGTTAACACCCAAAATCTTAGATTCACGAATCTTTGGCTCAATTAAGTAATCTGAAGATTTTAATTGTAAGCACAGGATGCAAATGTAAATATATATATATCTATGTGTGTGTGTGTGTGTGTGTGTGTGTGTGTAAAATAGAGATAAAAATTATATAATATATCATAAAAGTGGAAGTGGTATAAGTGTAGCCATTGCATATGCCTTAATCCTGGAAACTATCTAATGACCATTGGAGGGCAACTTCACTGGTTGCAAAAACAACTATGTTGGTATCAAAGAAGAAGATGAGGTCCTCTTTCTTCCTTGATATATTATCTTTGTAAACATTTTCTGAAGGAGTTTATAGTTTCAATCATCTAATTCAATAAAAAAAAACATGGAGATGTTTTTTTTTTTTTTTACTGTCCTACTTAATTGAATGTTCCAGAAATCTACCATCTCATTCAAACATGGGTTTTTCTGGCTTTAAATAAACCAAGGTGATGACTTCCTAATTACAAATGCAAGGCTTCAAAATGGAAAATTCACAAATGACGAGGTTCCACTTGGGTATATACAACTATTTAGAACAAAAAGCTTTAGTGACCTCGTAATATTCTTTTTCTCCAATATAAACAACTCTTACTCCAATATTACAGAAACTCTCTGTCCCCTGCTTCTCTCACCGGTGTCCCAACTTAGTCTCCTCCTCCCACACCGTGCCACACCTTCTGAGTAATGATGATAGATGTTAGAAGGTACAGTATAAATGCAAGTCCTGCCCCCTTATAAATTATTTTCATATCAAATTTGTATCCTATCTCCATTTTTACTTGCTCAGCAACAAAGATTGGCTCTTTTTGGACAGTTGACAATATGGAAACATACTGAAAACATACTAAGAGACAAGAGTATAAGTGACGCCAAAGATCCCTGTTTGATAATGAACCACGTCTGGTCTATTTACAGACTGCAACGTTAGATGGTTTTCAGAGAATGTAAATTGGACCCTTGTTCTAACCCTATCACAATTTTCCTGTCCAAAGTTTCCAAAATATTTATTTGAATTAAGCAAAGATAAGCCCCTTAAATAAAACTTCTACATCAGCAGGTGTACCACACATTTGTTGTCAATATGTAGTCACAATTAATTATATAACCGTAGATTTTGTTTGTGCCTACAAAACTACTTGGTTAGGTTAAGGGAAAGATCGTAAGGTAGGTTTAAAAAGTAATATCTCTAAATGACATACACTACAATAGTTACAATAACAACACCATTGTTCACTTTGTGGAATGGTCACTGATATTAGAAGTAACATTAACTGCTATTCTCACACTATTACTCTCCCCTTTCATATTCCTGTGTTTTGTTGACCCTTTTATCCACCCTGCTGACACACATTTCTCTATGAAATACATCACTGCACTTCTCCTCTTTGTCCTTGTTTCTGTCATAATTAGTACAGCCACTAGAGGCATAATAGCATCCTGCGCAGATTACCTTCTTCTTAAGATTTTGATGATAGTGGCTGAGAGAACTTTCTAACATTCCACTCACAAAAGTGGGATGTAGATAAAGATGTAGATGTAGATATAGATACAGTGAATGTTGTAAAAATGCAAGTACAAACATACAGATGTACAAAAGGTTAATTGCTGTTACCATTTAATATGCATTAGTAAATATTAACAGTAAGTAAAAGTAACAGAAAAAGTTACAATGCCAGTTAAGCAGCAGGTATTTTCAGAGTCAATAATCCACCAGTGTCCCCTCCAGTCACCAGCAAAATATTGAACTACTTTATTTCATCGTCAGATAATGGTGATCATTCATTTGCAGGAACTCCTTCCTCTCGTGGGACAAGAACCCACACCTTACCACCAATATGTCCCATAGGTCCACTCATCCTAACTCTGTCAGTGTCGGAGACAGCATACAGGTCAACATTGACTAAGCTTGCAGCAAATTTGAAATTTTCAGTTTGAATGAAAGCACCCTGTAAGCTGTATGATTGAGATGTACCTGTGGGTGAATCATTTAGAAAGGGAAGTTGCTGACCTTAGTCAAACTCTCCTCATATACACATTAACATGAACTCACATTGGTTCTTGGCTTTTAAAAGCAGGTCTATCACTCTATAGCAGTATATCAAACAATTTATTAAATTGTGAGTTTGTCATGAATCAGAGCTGGGTATGAGGAAAAAAATGGTGACATACTGTAGGATATCCATAAGATATATTTGGGGGTTTAAGAACGAAACACCATGTCTGTAATTTTCCATCTCTTTTGGAAGTCTCTCTGGAATTTTAGTAACAACAGGTTAGTGAGCCAATAATTGTTTTGTTGTGACATCATAAAGTCGGTTTTTGTGCATTTATTTATTAATACTTTCAGTGTATAGTCAAAAAAATACAATCTCATTTAATATAAATGAGACCTTTAAATAAATTAAAAAAAAGGAAGGAAATTGATTTGAACTTTAATCTGTGATCATTTGTTGGTTTGTTTCATTTTTATGAACTGAACTTTGAGCTCTTCTGAAGTGCTCTCACAAAATACAAACCAAAACAATGTATCTTTTTTTTTTTATTCTGCATCAGAGCGATATAAAAGATATACTGTATTCAGATGTCCATTTGAAAAAAAAGAAGCCATCTTCACCTGCTGAGTCTTCTTGCTGTTTAATTCAGCTGACTGACCGAATTATTTACACTGGCTTTGTAATTGGTTGGATCAATCCTCGTGCAAAGATATAGAAATACCTATATTAGCCTGAATCTAATGCCATTAGTTGATAATGCGCCCCCTAGTCTTTAACTTTTATTTTGTAGTGTTGTAACTTTTAATTTTATTGTGTCTTGTCGTAGCTATTTTTATTTTAACTATTTTTTTCTTGTTGAAATCTAGAAAGCCATTGGTAAAAGAGAGCCATGGTCCAGGAATTAATAGGTTTCCATATAAAAAAATATGAAAGCACATGACACATTCTTGTCCATCCTCAGGTTGTAGTTGTTCTCCCTCGCCAAGTTTTTTTTTTGTATCTGGATATTAATTTTTACATTGTTATATTGTTGTGTTATGTGTTACCTGTTTCTTGTAGTTTACATTCGAAAAGCAATAAACTGCATTGTCATGTCGAGGGGCCCTTGTACATGACAATGGCCAACAAGTACACCGACTATACATGGGTCTGTTTCCCACAGTATTGTAGTAGTGAACTACATTGTTAACTCTAACATGGCTAAACAATACGGATGTTTCCTGAACCCTTTGGTGTAAGTTCTATATAAACACATAAAAAATATATGAAAGGAAGGGAGAAAGGAGAAACGGGGAAATTAGTTTTGTTTTTTCAGATTTCAACCATATTCAACACTGACAACTCTTAGGTAGTAAATTCATGATTTCATGCCATTATACTTCTTCTGCAGGACTTGCCATTAACACAAGGGCCATGCAGCAAGTGAGTTCTCCCCAAGAGGCAAGAGGACAAAATTGCATGAACAGGAATGATTTTTTATTTTCCCCTTTATTTGTATATGTGTGTAACTCTCAGCCTATGAAAAAAAATGAATGTCCTCGAGTTGGCCCTCACCTCATGTCTGAAAAGGGACAGAAAATACGCAACACAGAACTCTCTAAATCCATGCTATTTTTAATGCTTAACAAGTGATGATAGTGTGAAAGTACTAAGGAACAAATGTATTGCTAGATAGATCCTGTTTCACTTCACACATTCGGCATCGTAGTAGTAGTAGTGCTACTACTAGTAGTAATATTGATAGCTCTTATAATTTTTCTTCTAAAAGAGCTCTATCATTTTAATACTATACTTATCCTGTTGCTATTTTTTATTAAAACAGCAATAATGATACATACTATTATCTTGTTTTAATATTTACACATAGCCTAAATATGAATGTCATATTGTGACATTTCGTTATTGTGGAATGGTCCCCCTATGGCAGCATACATATAATGGGTGTCATGGTCACCATTATATTCATGCAGTGTATTGGACCTCAGTTGCCAATCTTGCTATAAAAATAAATAGACACAAAAATGACTGTGGTTTGGATGAAAATTACATCCTTAAAATTAAAGGTACTGGTAAATTAATCCATCCATTTGTCTTTTGAGTCATCTTCTATAGCTGGTGGGACTTGCAGCGCCCCACAATGTATATTTTCTTGTTACTGTTAGCTTTTCGACTGATGGTCCGAAATGTGGTGATGTGACAGGTTTCAATTACATTCAACACATCAACAAAAAGAAAATCAGCTGTCTAGAGTTTGGAGGGAGGGAGACGGGGATAGAGGAGATTTCATAGGGAAAAGTAAACAAGTAAAGAAAGGGACAGAAGCCACAAAATCTGGCTTTGCTATTGATACACCACCTTCAACTTCTGGGCCCAGCTCTGTTGACTTGATTTTCTCCTAATTAATTTGTCTGCAGTCGCGTTACCTTGATGAAAGATTGCGTGAGGAGGGAGAGAACACCTGGTAGCATATGCTGCAGGGACTGATAGCACGGCAACAGAGTGCCAGGTGCAAAAAACAGACAGGACGATTCAGCAGATTGTGTATATGTTTGGGTGGGGACACACACATATACACACACACCCACCCACTCATGCACACACACACATACACACAAACATATACATATATACATGTTCACCCCTTCACCAACTGGTTTTGGATTCTGGAATTAGTCAGAGTGCAGTGGAAACTGAAACTGACCATGGTTACTCCCTAATGTTCAGGTAGTCAATCAATCTGAGCATAAATTTTGTGGGAGTGTTAATGAGTATATTATATTATATTATATTATATTATATTGATGAGTTGTGTGAGTTGAGTATAACATACAAAATAAATACAAACACACTGTCTGCCAAGCTCCAGTCTTTTGCATCTGGCCTGAGTTAAGGTTTGATTAAAATGTTGGTCTTGAAAACGGTAAAGTAAAAACTTTCCTCGACTGAAAGCTCCTTTCCAAAACTATTAACCATGGCATCAGCATGGAATAACCTTTTATCAGCTGGAGCAGCTCAACATTCAGCATCGGGCTTCTGCTGGGGCTGTGTGGAACGGCTAGTTGGAGATTGGCTGGGTTTTGAAGATCGGCAGGTTCGCTGTTGAATACCACCTTGTGTTTTGGGTCCTGAGAGGAGCGCCCCAGCAGCTGCCCTCCTTCACGCCTGTTTGTCAGGAGCTGTCGATAAGTCCCACACTCACTCTGCTTTAAAGGGGAGGGGAAGAAAAGGCTGAAATAGGATGCTTCCTGCCCTTTAACATGCCAGAGGCTTCGTTAAGGGAACCTGTGAAATCAGTTTAATAGGCTGACATCACCCCTGGGCCTCCTGACCCAGCCCTCCAGAGACAGTCCTCTCCTCTCTGATTCCTCTCGTCTTTCTCTCTCACTTTCTTCTTCCTATTTCCACTCCTCCATTACCTCTACTTTCCCCTCTCCACTGCTTTTTTCTTATTAATTTTCTCATCCTTATTCCTCCTCTCCTTACATCTCTTGTTTTCCTGTGTTCCGTTTGTTTCCATTTTCTTCAAAATTTTCCACTTCTCCTCTCTATGTTTCCTTCATCTCTAATTCCACTTTCACTTTGCGCTCATCTTCCATTTCGTCTCATCCCCATAATTATTTTCTGCTTTTATTCTGCTTTGTTCTCATCATCTCTTGTTTCCTGTCCCTTAAATTATTATCATCTGTTTTCCTTTAATTTTTTCTTTTTGTTTTGTCTTTTCTTTCCCTTTTCTTTCCATTCCGCTCTTATCCTCCTCTTAAATCTTCGTCTCCGTGCATTTTCCTTCAGCAGCAGTGTTTTGTAGTCTGACTAAAGGCAGATAGCTCTATTTTTCATCCAGCTGACCTTGATGAAAACAGGGGAGCAGGTCGGTCTGAGAATGACCCTGAGTCTGCCTGAACCCACCTGACATTAGTGAATAAAATATTGTGTGGGCCTCCTGTTGGGGATGGCTGCTAAAAGGGAGATCACTCCACTTCCTCTTATTTATTCTCTTTGTCTCCTTCTTCAGACGCTAACGCCGGGAATGTGACGTTAATGTGCATACCGGCTGTTTGAACCTCCGACCACAGGTCAGCCACTTTAATAGAGAGGTTCAAGCCTCTCTCAAAGGGATAGCAGCCCGACGCCTCCATTAATGTAGAGCAGGAATGTAGCCATAAAACAGCACTTCCTCATGTAAGGCTTCCCTTGGCAGTGCTGGGACCCTCGTGTTTTATCCTCTCTCCTGCCATGAACACCAAAGCCACAACAACCAACTCCTAAAAATTGTTATCTGTTCATTGTGTCAGAGAGTCTCATGGTTGTTTTGGATTTTCCGGGTACTTGGAACATGGAACAGCTCTCACTGCAACCTGTACCAGGTTGTCTGCAGGAGACTCGTGTTGGTGGTGGGTTGCATTTCTTCTGTTACGTTGTGTTCTCTTCTTTTCTCTGGGTTTTATTTGACTATTTATGTGCTGTGAATATTTTGTCCTCTTGATATGGTATGAGGATTGTTTGTGTGTGTATGTGTGTGTGTCTGCATGCAGTATGGGTCCTGACACTGCCTGGATGGTTATGGCTGCCCATGGCTGTAGGCAGGCCTTGGGGGGTGCAGGCCCTCTCCTGGTGGGGATAAAAGCAGGAGGCATCTGGCTCCAGCGGAGCTCCAAAAACTCAAAGTAGCCTAAGATCCCCCTCTCCTAGTTTAGCCAAACAAGCTGGACTAATCCCAACTATCAGGGGATGCTCTGTCAAAACAAGCAGCAGGGCCCTAAGGCAAGCCTATCCACTGAGTGGTGAAGGGCCGCAGAGAGAGAGGGAGAGAGAGAGGGAAGGAGGCCCACCCATTAGCATAATGCCTCTCGGTAGCGAGCTGGTGTGCTGGCCTGACAGCCTGAGCACAGGGGCACAGCGTCTCACAGGGGTTTGCACTCAGAGATGGGGCAGCAGGGGCAGAGGGGGCAGGAGTGTAGATGTGGAGTTTTCTGGCTGAAATCAGCGAGGGGCAAAACCCAGCCCAGCCTGCTGATGGCAGCTCCTCCTCTTTCCTCCTCTTCTGTGTCTGTGATTTCTGCTCCTCTGGCTTATTTTTAGCAGCCTTCATCTTCCAAAAGCAGGTTGAGTCCTCTTCTCTATGAATATGTAGGCCTATGCCCTGGGCTCACCGTCATTCACTCAGTTCACCAGCTACATCCCTGCCATACAAAGCTATTCTGGTGCTGCTGATGCTCTGTTGTGGCTACCTGCTGGAAAGAAGCTAAGAATTTGTGTTGGGGGTGGGGGGACTGCTTGCCACACAATATGCTATAAATCTCCGTCTTCCCATATGAAATATTGATTTAGCATCCTCATTATCCTCAATACATGTCTTTTGATATTCAAATTACTCTCTTTTCTCTTAAAACCTTTGAAACTACGTCACAAGTTCAAAATATGCAGAAATCAAGTGAAAGTGATTCCATCTCATTTTGTCATCATTCAGTGTCATTTAATTTTGTATATGCAGAAAAGCTAAACACAACAAATAAGTTAGCTGTACATGTCATTAGCCCTAATGGGAACATAATGGGGTTAGCTCAGGCCATGTAATAATGAATATCAATATGAGCAGCCTGGCCTTTTATTAAAGCTTTACATCATCTCTCAGACACTCAATTTGAGCGGGGACCCAAAGTCCAGGGGGACAATGGTTTTGGTGTTCCAGCACTTCTGCCATTAGTGTAAAATTTTGCCAGTTTTCATTATTTTGTTACGTATTGTCAAAGATTGATTGGAATTTATCATTTTCCTAGTGATCCTTGCTCATATTGAAGAACTCCATTCTTGATCATATTGATGTATGATGTGATATAAGGAGTTTTTCAGCACCATAAAAATAGAGAATTCATCGTTCCTGAATGGTTGTTGGACGCTGGCACTTAAGTTCATTTTAAAATAGGAAATCCTGCCGTCTGCCTCGAGTCCAGCCAGTCTTGGTGGGATTGCACTTGGACTGGATCCAGTTGATTATCATTTCAGCCCACTGTCACTCATAAGGAGGCAGATTCCCGGGCCCAATTATCTTTGAAAACCCAACCATGGAGGCTGGATGTGATCAATGAGGCCGATGCCAGCGTCGATACGCTCCGAGTCAAGCCTATTGATCAGTGGACACATAGAGACAGACGGTTTGAGCTGCATAATGTCAGCAGGGCTGGCGGGTGTGAGGCTAGAGGGGAAGAGGGCTGGGGGTGGCTGGGATTGGGATGGAGGAGAATAGGTGGGTTGTTGGTGGAGGGAAAGGGGGGCGGAGGGTCTGGCAGTACTGCTGAGAGCCTCAGGTGTGCGGCGTCAGAAGGAAGAGGTGACAGTTTGCTGGGGCCCAGGGGCCCCGAGGGAGGGGATCAGGACCTGTCGTGACTCCCAGCCTCCCAGCTCAGCAGCAGGGTGATGAGCTGCCCCAACAGCCCCTCCCACTGCCGCTACTGCAATTAAAAGTCTGGCTCAGTTGCAGGCTGGAGCGCAATAAAACACAGAGCACAACAACCCTCTCACCTTACGCTCAGGGACTATGACACACACACAGTCACACAAGCTGGGACTCTTCCTCTTTTCTGAGAAATACATCTCATTCTCCAGATAAACATTGTAACCAAAATTTTGTAATTTTCCTCAGTTTTTTTAATACTCCTCAATTTCTTTTTATACCTCAATGTTCCTATTTGTTTTGGGACATTAATTAAAAATTGTACTTTTTTTCCCCGAATTCCATACATGTCACTGCACAGAGCCAATATAGTACAGTCAAGATCAGAGATTATCAGGGTTATTAAGAGTTTATCTGCTTACGGGCACTTGCTACCTTTCTTCCTCCATGTTAAATATTAAACTTCAGCCAGTACACCAGATTATGAAGACAGGAGATGGGGATAAAACCCATTTATTAATTAATTATCATGTTTAACTCATACAATGTATTACTTTTAGCTTTTGATTTTTTTTTTATTTAAAATGAGTCATATCACATCATATAGAGGGTCAAAGAAATATGTGAATCAGCTTTGTAAAACATTAAGCAGTTGTGTTGTGACCTTAGTGTCCTCAGTGGTAGCTATGGTTCAAGTTTCATGCACAGACACAGAATAGGCAGATACAGCAGTGAGGTACAACAGGATCTAGATCTGGTTTTTATGTGTACAACACGTGGTTCAAACTGGATTGAAAGAAAAGAGCCTCTTTTCAGCCTTGCAGCTAGTTATAAATTATGACAGCTCATATCATGTGAGCCAAAGAATCAGACTTCATCCTCTATGTGAACAGAGTGAACATGGCCTCCAACACCCCTGCTCCAAGGTAAATGATTCAGGAGCAGCAGGAGAAGCAGCAGCATCGTCATGATGATAATTAACAATTATTGTCTTCAGACTGCTTCATGATGAAAGTGCTGGTTAAAAGCAAAGAGCCGGTCGTTTTTCCTGATAAACTGTTCTTTACATTGTTTTCAGCATTAAACTAATAATTCCCCCCTTCATGTGACATACTGGAAACAGAGGCATATTCAGATATCTACAGACGAGGAGGAAGTGAAACGCTACATCATAATATAAGTGAAGTAGAGGAGCAAGCTGGGCTGTGATGCAATGACCATATAGCAGTTAAGCAGTGGCATAATGAGAAAGATCACCACGTCAGAGAGCTTAAAAGGACATATAAATACTATTTTTGGTCTGGCAACTGCTGCCAGACTCAACACAAATAGTCTCCAATTGAACAGCTATGGCATAGTTCACTCTGCAGCTAATAAAGGAACTTTCCTCCTTTATCATCATATTATCATCATGTTATTTTGCTTCTTAATTTTTATGAATATAGTGGATTTAACATTAATTTTAATGAGTGCAATGTATGCATTTTGTTTTATATTAATATATGAGGTCATTGGAGAGGGAGAGCGCCAAAGGCTAAAGTTGAGGAAGCTACACACAAGGAGGAGGTGAATGCGAATTATAGGCATGCATGTGTGTGTGTGTGTGTGTGTGTGAAAAGAGAGGAGAGGACAGCCAATACTAAAGTCTACAACCACAACTCTTCATACAAATGACACCGGGAGAAGGAAAAAAAAAACTGCTTCATGAATTAATCTCGCCTCTTCTGTTTTGCTAAAGGCAGTCTTCTTCCCCGGCTCGAATCTTGCTTCTCACGGCATCAGGGAAATTAATTAGCTGTTTGTCATCCCAAGCTGAACTGCGGGAATTGGGAGAAGACTTGAGAATCAACAGCAGACAGCCAACACAAAGACTGGGATGGATTGGCTGGTTGGTTGACAGACAGGCCAGGCTGTGACACTGCAGGTGCTACAGCTGATTTCTTAGCCCCTTTCTCCCTCCTACTCTTCTTTTTCCTGAGCCTGAAGGTTTGCCCATCAGCCCAACCTCAATGCATGCTGTAAAAGAGGCAGTAGTTCATTGTCTTTGTGAAGATGGAAGACAGAGAAGAGGGAAAGCTACTTTTTGTGTTATTAGAGGAGGACAGGTGGTACTCTGTTTCACTGAGCCCTAGGAAATGCAGCCTAATGTTAGCCAAGGCTGCTTTCATGGCCTCAGGCTACAGGAGGGACTGAGATAGCAGGCAGCAGGTACTCACTGCCATGGGATAGATTTAGGAGTGGTGTGAGCCTTCCGATTTGCCCCCCCTTCCCTCAAATACTCACACACGCACACACACACACACACACACACACACACACACAGACACCTACACTTGATTGAACCAGGTAACTTTCACCAGCATGATCAGATGGTGCAGTTTTAGAGAAGAGCAGATTAAGTTTAAAGTTGTTGGCTTCATAGCAACTTGGCAGGTGTCTTCAAAAACATCTTTTCTTCAGTTGTTTCACACAACAGGAAGTCACACAGTATGCTTAGGCCCAACTTATCCTTTCAGGAATGAATGAGTTGAATATCATAATTGCAGACAGTGTGTGGCCTCCGTCTGACGTTTCTGGATTGTCCAATATAAACCACCCCCCCATTGATGCTTCACAGGACAACCAAACAGCAAGAATTTAATAAATCAATATTGAAAGCAGCTTTATTTGACATAAATTTGATGGAATCTGCTGAGTAAATGCAGGGACACAAGAGAGAAACTTGGAAAAAGTAATACAAATGTGTCATTTAGCAGTGGGCTCGTAGTAGTGAGAACAATGTGGTGGGTCAGAGGTTTGGATGTAACTTGGCGAAAATTTGTGTTGCAAACTATAGTAAATGTTTGTGAGTGTTACTATTGCTACAACTTTAGCATCAGCAGCATTTTATTTACCAATCAAGAAGAAATTTTGTTTAGCATCATACCTCTTTCTTTGACTCGCTATGAGCTGTCTTCAGAGATGGAAAAGCAACCCTTTTTGTTTTTGCTAGAAGAAAAAAATTTATGAAGGAGCACTACTCCAAGAACGTACTGCGTCCCTCTTCAATATCACCCATGTTTCCCACCTTGTGACTCAGGTAAAAACAGCTATGGGTGAAGATAAACATCCCTCTACACCACTTCATGACTTCAAGTCTAAGCGATCAAATTAAGTATACAATGTCGAATATAGCTATCCTGGCTTTCGATTATGCTAACATACAGTTCTTGTTCATGATTATATTGTGGTGAAAATTTGTGTATAGGATGTCTTAAAGGCAGCACAGGTTTTGTTTTTGCCTATTTAGTAGCAGTGGAAGTAGGTTGTAACATTTAAAGCAACCAATTTGATTTAATATTCATGAATATTTTAATTTGTGTATAACAAGCCGAAAATTATGAATCGTTGTGTTTTCATTCATACTTATGAAGGTGGTCCTCCTCCAGGAGGCTCGCTAAGCTCACTGCAAAGTTTCTGCCGTACACTATGATGGACAAACTTGATGTAAAAAGATCTGCAACAACAGACGGCTCATTATTTTCTGCAGATTCATCACTATGAGTAGTGATACCTTTCACATATTGATATACTGTTATTGTAAGATAAATGTCTCTTTTTACATTATTTGTGTTTAATTTTATGAATAGTTATTTACCAATACATTTGAATAAAAAAAAATTTAAATTACAAAGGTTGATCAAATCCCTCTCTGTGTATTTTAATCCTTGACATATGGCAGGATTATTCAAATTATACATTTTTTTGGGAAAATGTCACATCTGTGGTCACATTAGTGTCATACATATAATCTTATTTTAGATACATTTTATATGTGTGTGTGTGTGTTTGTGCATTGCCTTACTTCTCCCAATCCACCTGCTGATTTTGTGTTTTCTGTACCTTGGTGTGGCATTCATCGTTTAAACCATAAATTAAATTTGGCCTTCCCAGTTTCATCTGGTCCGCTGTATGTGTGTATGTGTTTCGTTCACTGTTATCTTTTTTGTACACAATAAGTAGATGGACACTCAGCTTTGTGATTTATTTTCTGCCTTGGTACAGTGAGAGTTTGTTGTGTGTGCTTGTGTATGTGCAAGTGTGTGCCTGTTTTTGTTGTACTATAAGTAAAAGGATCCCTTCTAGGCAGCGTGGATGGTGGAGTGGTTATCGTGCATGCCACGTAATCGCAGCGTCCCAGGTTTGGTTCCGACCCGGGACCTATGCTGCAGGTCATTCCCCTCTCTATCTCACTCTCCCTGTCTCCTGTCGGCCTCTCCACCACTTACTAGTCGGAATAAAGTCATAAAAAGCTCAAAAAATAATACTTAAAAAAAGGGCCCCTTCTTTAACCGTCGGTTTTCTCTGTGTGTACGGTGTTCTGCATGTGTTGTCTTTGTTGTGTTCGTCTAATCCCCAGGTCCCTAGGGCTCCTGGGGAACAGCTGAAGCAGGGGCAGCGGTGGCTTGTCAGCCTGGGGCTCCCGCTGCTCCTCTCCCTTTCACTGCTCCCCATATGGTCCTGCAGTGCTGGGTCCCCGGGGGCCTGTTAGCGCCACACCACCCAGGCCTGGGCCCTGCCACTAGGCCCCTCTCACCTCCTGTCTCACCCTTATACCAGGGCTGCCGTCACCCCTTAGTCTATTCTACCCTCTCTCTCTCTTTGTGGTGCCCCCCTCCCCTCTCTTTGATTGTCTGGATCATGTCTTGCTATGAACCCATATCTTGCCCTCCTGTTTGGTTGCCTTCTTTTACCCACTACACCTCCCCCACCCCTTCCACTCATCCCTTACCTTTTAATTGATGATTCTTTTCTTTCCTGCCCTCATCTGTCTCTTATTTCCTTGTATGCTGCACAGTGAAGTTAATACTAGGATTTATGACTCCCATTAGATGTGTGACATATCTCGCTTTCATACCTGTTGGAAACTTTTCTGAGAAACTCTGTCCACCCACGGCCAACACTGTGTCGCGGACAGCTCTTAGTATATGAAGCTATAGAGGTGCAGGCCAGGCTGGTGACCCCACAACACCTGTGGCCCCTTGTGACACAATGGCTCCCTGTCTCTTTAAAAAGTGATTTAAGCTCTGTGGGCCCTCATCAGACTTTGCTGCTAGAAAGTAGCTCAGTTTATCTTCACTGATGGAGCCCCAAGTGTCTCTAAATCAGCTGTCACTACCTCTCGAGGATTAGCAGGGATTTATAAATGAACAGGGAATGCTGTTTCACATAAGTTATCAAACAGATCATAAAACACCATCTCTGGGATTTGACTGTTTGGTTACACATGTTGGAGCTGCACCTTATGGTAATGCTGCTGGTTCACGGAGTGTTTGCACTAGAAAAGGTCTGTGATCTAGTTTGTTTTTTTTTTCCCTTTTTTTTGGCTGCATGTGTGCATTGGATCACCCTCACACCAGCACATAACTGATCCACCTTAAGTGAACCTAAGAAGGCATGATGCTGCCTTCTAGATGTCACACGAGAACATTTTTTGAATTGATTTCAGAGGACTGGATGTAATCAACACATGTTTTGTCAAGTAATTTTGTGAGACGCTGTCATTTTCTGATGGACCTTTTCACATCAAATATTAATCTACTAAAAACAGGCTTTTCTGGCTCAATTTAAGTGAGTCAACATATTGAGTACTAGCGCCCTCTGTTGATGACAGAGGGGCAGTGTCCTGAACAGACAACATCATGTCAGGTCTGAGTGCTCATAACTATCAGGCCAATTGAACATGGTGATGTGATGTGAACTCTGAACAAAGACTGGCTCCAAAAGAACAAGTTGAGTTCACTAATTACACATGAAGGGTGATGATGATAAATGAATGACTAGTATTTATTCAATACAAAACAAAAGGAAAGGAAACCTTCACACCTTTACCATGTCTTTTTTTTTTTTCTTTTCTTTTTTTTCAGTAACTAGGATTGAAATGTATCACAGCCTTAAGCTCACAAAAGTGTGTGATCTTAAATTGACATGTGTCATGGTAAATCCTCCTGGTCATGGATTAGTTTCTAACAAGTAATTTGCTCACTAGTTTAATCTGTTTTTTTTTTTTTGTTTTTTGGGTTTTTTTTTTTAACAACCTGTAACGCTTCTATAAATAGGGTGTTATTAGTGACTGCTAGTGTGATATAGTACACTGAGGTTTAGCTTAGACTCACCATTCACTGTGCTACTGTATCAGTTTTCTGGCTCCACTGCTGTGGGAGCAGTTCTGAACAGCCTAAGCTGCGGAAGTGGACCGGGCCGGGAACTCTTTATCTTGTTTGAAACTCAATCTCTCTGAGTCCCCCGTGTTGTGTCTTTGAGTGCAATATCCTCTGCTGCACTCACGCTGTCATCGGCTACCTCTCCCGGCTTCTTTTTTTCTCTGTGCCTCTTGCTTCAACCACCCCTCACCCCACACCTCAGCCCCCCCCCACACACTCCACCCGCCACTCCAACCCCCACCCCCTTTTCTGTGCGCAGGGCTCCAGTGAAGCCTGCAGCTGGCCGAGGCCTCCCCTCCTCTGGGCTAAAGACTCGGCAGGGGGGCAGGGCTCTGGATCCAGCTTAAAGAAAAGCAGGCAGATCAAGGACAAGAAATACTGGGGGAGAAAAAAGTAATGTATGATCCTCTCTGTGAACAACCCCCATCAACCATCCCCACCTCCTCACCAGCCTCACCCTCATTCCCGTTTCTATATATCTCTTTTCTCTCACTCTTTCTGTCCCGCCTTGGAGTTTCCTCCCTGTCCAGTTTGGTTTACCGCTGCTGTTTTGGCTAACCGGTTTCAGATGCAGGACAGAGGAGACAACCTTCTTCTGCGAGCGGGAATAAAAAGTGACTTTTTCAGGAAGATACTGCATGTTTAGTTAGTCCATGGAGGGAATCTTTTGGGGGTAAAACTGACCAAAAAAAATCCTAAATTGTGTCAGCAAAACATGATAAGCAAAAGATGAGAGGTTCAAAGGTCATTGTTGACTGTAATGATATTCCTGTAACCACTGGAGCCGTGAGTGAACCATGAATGAGCCATGAGAAAAAAATGGTACTATTCTGTAAGCAACAACATGACAGAAACAAAACTGCAATAGAAACTCTGTTTGTAGAAAACAAGTATTCAGACATGCACATTCATGTACATTCATTCAAGTATTCAGTCCAGCATCACATGCATGTCTGCTTTCATATAATGTTACTATTATTGCTTAATAAATCACTACATCTGTAAGTGGTCATCAGCAAAGAGAGATTTTGTTTTGTCACTACCTAGTTGAACATATCAGTGAGTCATTAGTAAAGAGCTCTTACATTAATACATTATTCCATCCATTTTGTTAAGTTGTTGTCATATATCAATTATCTGTTACATATACTAAATTTATTTATTTATTATTTCAGCCACTTCTTACAATTCATAACCAAAAAATGTGCCTCATTAGAAAGTGGTGCTGAAGTGAAGTGGTGCATTTCTGAAGCCTACATACAAGTCATATGCGTGGGGGATTTTTGCCTGCCATGGTGATTCTTTTTCCCTTATCATAGCCATTGGTTCCCATTTTCTTCCTCATTCAGTGAAAACAGCAAAAAGTCAAAAAATCTCTTAAAATATCAAGTAGCCGCAGAACAACAGTTGCTACAGTTTGGGTCAGGTTTCTGTATGCTGATAAATCGAGTTCCCAGTTCACAAATATTTTCAACGGCTAAATTCAATACTGTTCACCAAGTAATTGCTAACTTGTCTGTTCTTCGATACCGGTTAGCTACATTAGAGAGTGCACTTTAAAGAGTTTTTCTTTTTTTTTTTTTTTTTTTTTCTGTCTTGCTGCTGATGAAAATGAAACTGGGTCACAAAAGCAGAACAAAAACTCCTTGGGCCTTTAAACCAAAACAGTGGGCTGAAAGATGGTGAAATAGTGACCAAGCTGCTGAGGTTCTTCACAGAGGGCAAGGGTTAATTTAAGAAAATAAATCAGACTGGCTAAAAAGGGAGCATGACATATGAGTGCACACAGACACGGGGAAGATAGATGCACCTAACTGGAAGCCAAGTCGCGCTTTTCTAAGATTTAACAAAGTTATTCATGGGAATCTCAGGGTTCCTCAACCTCTGCACATCTCACCTACAACTCCTACTATGACAGACAGCTTACGCATAAGATGCAGTCCTGTAGCTCATTGTAAAAATTTTATATTGTGTGATATTTCAGTTCATTGCATTTAAATCTAAAAGTAAATAGATTTCCAGTGTCTACAGTTAATTACCAGTTCCCTAAGAATTAATTGAGCAGGTGTGTGTGTGCACATATACAATATGCACACTATTGAGCTTTTGCCTCTGGTGTTAGTACCTTACATAGCAGATTATTAATTCCATTATCCTCTCTCCTTTACTCTCTATATTTCATTCACTTGCTTTTCTCAGTTTATGTCTCCCCTCCGGTTCATCTTTGCAGTTGCACTCACTCCTGCTTCCCTTTATTTCTCTCTGTTCCATTTGCAAGGTGTGATATTGCTTTAATTGAGCAGAAACATGTGGAGAGATCAGACATATCTCAAGGGATTATAGGAAAAGCTGAGAGTTTGTGCAACTGGCAGCCTGTGTTTGGAGCAAGGGGTCTGCTGGGAATGAATGTAGTTAGTGTGACCCCTGACCCTGCGAGCTGTTGACGTGGAAGCTGGCCAAGAGGGGTCCAACAGAACGCTTTTGTTAATCTTATTCAGGGCTCCCTGTGAACTGTGAGCAGGGGGAAAGCTGGCAGCTCAGACCTGAGGAATGCAGAGCTCTTTATTCCCATGCTTTGGAAACAGAGGTGGGTCCTGGAACTAGCAAGGCTCCTTTAGCAGGACCTCCTCCACTCAGCTCAATCGACACTGACAGTTTCCTGGCTTAGGCTTGCCAACTGGCAGGGCAGTGGTTCAGGGAAGACAAATGTGCCCCGCCAGGGCCGCAAAGGCCACAGGCAACAGGACAGAACTTCTAACAGGCCAGTACAGTAGTGTGCCACTGTTTGGAAAGTCTCACTGCTTTTACTGTAGCTAGTGAGAAACTTTCTTAGTTAAGATGTTTGGCTGCACAAAAACAGAACATGCATGGATAAGACAGGTGACCAGTCAAACCACACAAGTATTTTACGCAACAGAGGGAAGTAAAACTTCTTTTTGCTTTATTCTATCATATAAATCATCAAAATGTTTTTTTTTCCTCACTGCCTCCCCCCCAAAAGGAGCCACGCTGCCTCTAAGGTTTGGTAATTTTTACAGTGGACAATAATTATTATAGTTGTTGTTTTTTTTTTTTTTTGTCATAAAGCAGGTTTACCCTTCTGTATTATAATGTCAAAATGTGAAAGCAGTCCACACAGAAATCCACACATCCTATATTCAGAGACTGAGCTTCAAAATAAGCTGCAATGTTTTGGCAGGAACTTTGTCACATCACAATAACGCAATCACCTCTCTAAGCATTCCATCCAACCATCCAACCTAGTATTTGTGTGTTCACCTGAAATCTGTGATATTTGTATTGGATTACAAAATTGCAGTTGGTCAATGTATGGTTTGGAATAGCAATTTTTTGATTGGCTGTCTGTCCATTGGCTCACTAACTTGTTACAAGAACTCCAGAGAGAAGTCTGTTAGATGTAAAGTTACACAGTTAGTTTTATAACCCCCCGCCTCCCCCAACATGGATACACATACAAACACACACGATAGTCAATATATGGCTAGCCCAACACAACAAATGAAGCAACAGTGCATTGCCTAGACGTGGCATGATGTTAGTTACACCTTGAAGAAATCAACAATTCAATTGCAGCTTGGATTTCTTCGTGTAGTTCTTAGTTGGATGCAAAGGGATACAAAATATCAAATACATGCTAACAAATATTCAGCAAGAACAAATTAAAAAGAAAGAGAAAAAGAATAATTTTGTCTGCTTTGTCACTGACATTATAGAAGTTCATGGTCATTCTGTCATAGACAGCTGGCATCCTTCCTGTAAGCAAACATGGACATGTCATGAAGGACTGGTAACCAACCACTACATTGCGCTTGGGAAGAAATGTTTGATAAGACTTCTAATGTTCTCAAGAATTTTCTGGAATGAAGCGGTTTTATGTTCCAATTGGTTGCCTCCAAACTCACCTGAGTTCATCACCTTGCAACTGACGTTTTTGACTTGTACCGGCTCTATTTAATTGTACTCAGGGTTGTTCCATTCCTGGCCTCAAAAAAGTAGTGTATCACACACTCAAATTTGTCAGACTGAATTCAGCTTTATTTGTGACATATATTTGCCCAGGCCTCATTTCAAAAAGTTCATGAAATGCAATTGTCATGCAATGTCAAAACATTTTGTTTCGTCCGGAGTTGCATCATTTTTTTGCAGTCTACAAGACTGCAAAGGCTTGTATTGATGACGGGAACACCAGACTGCTGAAAAAGTCTTATCCAATTCTCAAAGATTCTAACTGGGGTAAAAGTCTTGACTCTGAGGTGGTCCATTCATGTGCCCTCAATTTTTGGACATACGATGTTGCTGAACCTTGACCTGATCAGCTGAAGCAACCACAGATTTTAACACTGCCCCACAAGCTTATATGGGAGGTACTTGGCATGATGGGGGCATCACTTCATCTGCCCCTCTTCTTACCCTGAAGCGCCCATCACTCTGCTATAGAGTGAAGATTTGGACTGATTGGACCTTTTGCCATTGCTCCGGAGTCTGGCATTTATGTTCCTGTGCAAATTTTAATTCATACCTGCAATTACATAAAATAGACACCTTCCATTATTGTCTGCCTACATTGAATTTGATGTTTGTGATATAAAAAACATAATTATATTTTTAATCATTTTAGCAGCTGCATATCTCAGTGACATTTTATATCAAAAATTTGTTAGAAATGTTTAGAGAAATTATGCTATGGATAGAAATACATGTGGCTGCAGCTGTAATGTTGCTGACACAAAAGACAAGCCACACTTAAACATTTATAAGCAAGTCATCACTCCCACAAGAGTAAATGTAAACCATATTAATGCAATATAATTTTCTTCTGGTGAGGACAGTCCAAAAATAAAACATGGTGAAAATGCTGCGGCCCTGTTGCAACCTACTCAAGGACTCTCAGGAGCCCCCCAAACACACTCGGGAAAGATCTTTTCTAAAGGGTACAACTCTGGAGTTCAGATGAGGCCTCCAGCACACACACACACAAAAGGCATTAACCACTCACTGGTTAGGCCAGATCAGTCAAGATTAAATAAGTGTACCCCTCCACTGGTCTGAATGGAAAACTGCTGGAGACTAAGTGGTAGTCTGTGGCCAATAGAAGGCTAGGAATTCAACAGCAAAACATTGAAACTGCCATAAACAGATGCACTCAGGGTTTGAAACATGGATGCATGGAATAGCGTGCAGCCTGATCAGTGCGACAAAAAGCTTTGTCTTTATTATTTAAGAAGAACTAGCCTGGCAGACAGACTGACAGAGGTACGGTTAGGTTAGGTTAGGCTTTGAGGAGTAAGACTCCTCCTGCTCCCACAGCACCTCCAGTCAGCTGAGTCCGTTGCTCAGTGGCAGGGGAAATACCTGCCAGTCCGCACAATAGTGCTGCTGGGATTACAGGCCCCCCTGCTGGTGAGCAGCCCGGCAACAAGGGAGGAGGAAGGAGGGAGGGAGAGAGCAGATGGAGGGAAGGTGTGCAAAACAGTTACAGCTTCCTAAATCTGACCTGGACAGCGATGAAGACTCCAAACCTTTCGCCCAAAGCAAGTGTAAATTGAATTACAAGTGGATTCAAACAAAAAGAAAAGAAAAAAAAGAACCCTGCGTTTCCGCAAATGTGTTTTTGTAGTCAACAATGTATTGGCTAAATAAAGCAATTAGACAACCAATCTTTGAATAAAATTATTGTCACATTTTAGCCTTTACCTGGTTGATTAAAGGCACCACTTTGCAACTTATTACATTGAAATAAATGAATGTCAACAGGAGGAGGAGACAGAAAAGCATAATGAAAATTTAAAGCAATATAGTATGTCTTCATGAGTGGTGTAAAGTAAGCATGAATTGTATGAATGGGGTTTTTCCCATTTAGCTGAAGAAGGATTTCCTGTGCATTTGCTTCTGTTAACACAGCAGTTATCATCACCCAGAAATTGGGTTAAATATGGTTATTTATTTATTATTTATTTGTTTTTATTGTCTTTTTTTGGAACCCAAGAAAGCAGGGTTTGTTCATATTTGACCCAAAATCCCATAGAGGGTAATTTTCAATCCAACATTTGTAGGTTTATTTCCTCCTTTCATTCATACTTACACCTCCTGCAGCTTTATGCCCCTCCCCCCCGCTTGTTGACATCTTTAAAATCAGTTTCAATCAAATTTGATGAAGATTTCGATTTTGTACAGCCACGCAGTTAACATTTGTCATTGCTGTTTTTTGTAAATATTCTCTTTGTGGGTGAGCAGCTACTGCTCATCTCTCACCTCGCTCTTTCCAGCTCTCACACAGAGATGTCTAACAATATACAAAGTACCTGAGGAAGCAACGTGCAAACTGTTATGTTTTTGAGGTGCTCCTGTTAGACATCATTGTTATAGCAAAAAACTAACAAAGATGACAGCCATGAATAATGTCACATAAACTAGTTATACAACGAGCCTAATATCTAGAAAAAAATATAATATCTCATGCCAACCAACAAACATACAGATACAGATATGGCCCTTTCATTCTTTCTCTCTCTCTCTTTCTCTCAAACACACACACACATACACTTACAAACGCATGAAAGCTCCTCCTCTGGTCTGGTGGTTGTAGCGTGTGCGTGGCACAGACCTGTGATTTACCTGCTGTCCCGGGCTTTAACGCGCCCCATATGGTGAACAATGACCCATAAAGACGCCTCTAAATTAGACAGGCGTTATAAAGGCAGCCCAGACCTCTGTTTATTGCAGAGTCTGACTCTGCTGGCTTCATCGTGAAGACTGTCCACCGCTCCAACTGGAGCAATTCATTAGAATTAGAATTAGATCTTAGTATTAAAAACTTTAATTCATAACTGTGTCAGTACGTTTCTAACTGTGTAGAGTAGAAAACAGGTAATGTGTGCTGTGCCGAAAGTGTGGATTTGCATGCAATGAGTATATGTGTGTTTGGTTTTGCTGAGCTGCAGTTGGCAGCTCTCTGTGCTGAACAGATGGAGTGGAGAGGGATTCTGGCTGCAGCTCTTTGTGTGATATAAAGATTTGCTTTCTCTGTGAGCTGCTTCCTCTACTTGTGTCTAGACAAAATCAGTCAGTTTAACAGACTTATTTTGCCAGTTAAGTTATCCAGTCATTGTTGCAGTGGGCTCGTCTAGATGTGTAAAGGGTCAGTTTAAACAAATGACATGAAACATATTTCTTCTGTGGCAAGTATTAAAATTTAACATTTAGAAAATCAACAGTAATGGATCTTTGAGGATAATCAGTGGTTTGTGTGAGGCTGTGGTTCTACAGGTAGGTGGGGTCATCCACAAATTGGAAGGTTGATGGTTTGATCCCGAGGGTACTGTGGTCCACATGTCATTAGGCAAGTTACTGAATTCCGATGTACCTTGATGCATCATCAGAACTGAATGTGTTGAAAAAGCACTACATGAATATCTGTGAATGGAGTTTACAATCTAAATTATTTTGAGTGGCTGATAGGGATAGGAAAGAGACGTATAAGTACAATTGAAAAGGTCCCTTTGAGGAGCAATGGGTTTAATTTACAAGGGTGACCAAGATTATTAGTAGGAATTAGGGTTAGATCCTGACCACTACTCCCCAAGATCACTTTCAGTTATGCTGTTCTCATTACCTCATGTTGTGAATTGTAAACATTTTTTTCACAATATCCACTGAATCCAATTCTGATGATGTGGGCTTTATGAAGGGGATGAGCAGTGAGCGCCGCAGGACATTCACACTAAATAAACTTATATGTTTATACACCACTGCAAAGAAGTAGAGCGCTAGTGGGGCATGTAACTGTGTTTAGGCCCGCCTCTCGGGGGGTTTATGGCCTAAGGGGCAGTAAAGATGTCATGGCCATAACAAGCAGGGCTTCTTGTGTAAGAGGATCTAGCATTTTATGTTCAAATGCAAACGTCTCTGATTCCATCTTCATGTCTAAGTGCTTAGCCGTGCCCTGGACCCACTGCAAGAAATCACAGCTAAACCTTTAACCTGAAGGTGTCCCTCACTCTGTTCTGGGCTGTCTTCGAAGGTTGAGGTGACCCTGACGCCCTCTCAGCACCGGCCCTTCAACTAGCCAGCCAGTGTTTCCTTTGTTTAACCCCTGACCTGAAAAAACAAGTCATGTCCCAGAGTTCTGAGACACTGAAGGGAAGAGGAAGTGTTTGGTTACAAATTAAATATATGCGTGTCAGCGGGCCTACTAGCAGCACTGCTACTGAAATGGCATGTGGTACCAAGGCTCTCATCATAAAGTTTTAAGGCCTCACTTACATCTGTGCTTTTCAAAGGGGATCTGGATGATGCCTGGACCCAAAGCCAGACAGATCCCATTTGTCAGGCAAGGAATGGAAAGACAGTTTACACAAATGATGGCCTAAGAAGAGCATCATATTGATGGTTTGAGAAAAAATGCTTTGGACAGTTTTATGGTGGAAAGAGGATATGAGGGGAAAAATTATTAGTCCCTTAAACATTCATTCATTCATTCATCTTCTACAGCTTATCTGTTTCCGGGTCGAGGGGGGTGCTGGAGCCAATCCTGGAGCCACACTGGGCGAGGGTGGGGTACACCCTGGACAGGTCACCAGTGCATTGCAGGGCCAACATACAGAGACAGAGACGAACAACCACTCACACTCACACTCAGACCCACGGGCAATTTATAGTCACCAATTAACGATAACATGCATGTCTTTGGACGGTGGGATGAAACCAGAGTACCCGGAGGAAATCCACGCAGGCATTGGGAGAACATATAAACTCCGCACAGAAAGGCCCCAGGCCGGGAACCAAACCCACATACTTCTTTCTGTGATGCAACATCGCTAACCACTATGCTGCTGTGTGGATTTCCTAAACAATTAAATTACAAAAGTAAACTTAAAAAAAAAAAAAAAAATGGATATGGATGGGTGGATGGTCTGGATAGGCCTCAAAAATCCCCGTTTCACTGTAGGAATGTCCTTGCAACCTGAATATTCCTATAATCTCAATTCCTAAGAATTTTTCTGCGGATTTTGTGGAAAGCCTTCTTTTTTACTTCCAGAAATTATTTCTATATATAGTGCATATGTAGAAGGAATATTAATTTGATATGACAAATATGTTGTTTGATGGTGATTTTGTGTTGTGACAACTATATCCATTTATACTGAAGTTTTCTTTAACCATTACCAGGCAACTTTGCATTCATTAACAAATGTATAAATTAAAATGTCGCCTCTGAATATAATGCAGACTATGAGAAATTTCTATTAAAATTGGATTAGTTGTCAATGGAAGGGTTAGATTTTGGAGCTTGGACCCCGGCAGGATGTGCATCACCATGTCAGTCTGTTCATGAGAGTAAAGTGCTTCCAATTAGAGGAAACTTCCCCCAGAACCACAGCAACACTAATGGTGGTGATGGCAAGTTGAGCTCCAGGGCAGGGTCATCGTCATGACAGCAAAACTTTTGAACAGATAGTTTGAGTGGAAATGGTCAGGCTCCACAGGTGAGGGGGTGACATGGAGGAAGGTCAAAAATGACAGCAAACAGAGAGAGAAAGAAGACTAAAAGTTTACAAGTGTTGGCTAAAGCTGCATTTTGTTGTAATTGGACAATGTGGAGGTGCTTAGACATAGAGCTGAATTTGTCCATGCTGCCATTTATGATGACCCGGTTAGGCTAGTGTTAATCCTTGATAGTTTTCAGGACTTGGAAAGACATATCACCTCCTGGAAATGAGTTTCATAAACCTTGGCAAAAAACCAAACCAGAACATTTAATTTCAACTAATCAACTAATGAAATGGTGAGCTGGGCGTCCAACAAACATACTGCAGAGGGTAGAATCCTGATAGATATTTACAACCCTATACATGAAATACCAAACAATTTAAACTATTAAACAACTCCTAATGCAGAATGATATGCTGTCATTGTGTCATAGAAGTAAAAACATGCTTTCTACTCTGACTGACAGTCTTCAGCTCCTGTATAATCCCAGGGCTTCAGGCTAATCAAGGTGTTGACAGCTAGACAACACAGCCTGCTCCACAGTCAAAAGAATGTGATAAATGATACATATGTAATTTCTGCACACATCTGCCAGATGTAACTCAATCTTTCACGTTTTAAGACTAAGATAAGACACTCAAATAAATTTTTTTTTTTTTTTTACAATTTCTGCCCTTCTTTTGATATTTTATCACAGAACAGCACCTTTATTCCAAATTAGAATTGATAAAGTATTCATATATGTATTTTAATGTTTCAAGTGGGTCTATGTTAAATTTCCTTTTATGATTAGTTTTTTTTATGTGTGTTGTAGTCGTAAATAGATAAATAGATAAGTAAATAGATAAATTATATTAGACCAAACCTTCCTGAACATGCCAGAAGAAATGCCAGATATCTCACAGAGAGAACAGTTCTGTGGCTTGTTTCTGTGGTTGCATTGGTTTAGGTCATGGTATGCGCATGTGTTGCTTGTGTTGAATGATCGAGGTCAGTTGTGGGCTACGCAGGCTGTAATGTGTTTGTGTGATGCAAGGGAAGGAGGGGTGGGGGCCTGAGGGAAACAAGGTAATTTCTTTGTTGATATAGCAGTCTCAGTCTTACCAGTGGGACCTGCAGCTGGTGATGCACACCACCTTGGATTGCTCAGCACTCAACTCTTAAGGGCACAAGAAGAATCACTCTAATGGCTCTGATGCATTTTACACTTACGATATTTAACCTTCTGAAGTTATCATGATGTAAATTCTAACCTATCCAACAGAGGTCACACACTACAGGCCATACTACATGGAGTCAGGGACACAGTCCAGGATAAAAAATAAATAAATAAAATCTATGAATTGTTTAGAAATCATTTAAATAGTATCTCAGATTTTTCCTATTTGTATTTTATACAATTTTTTAGGATCCAAAATAATACAATATAGATTAAACCTGGTTACTTAGGGTGGGTCTGGCTTATTGACTTGAATATTTCAGCAAATTCTGACTGTTATCCTCCATTATTTTACAGCCAGATGATTTTTCCAAATTAGTCAGTGTGATCCAAGGTTTCAAATCACTCTTTCACTGTCCTTATCCCATCCATCCATCCATCCATCTTCTACCACTTTCTGGGTCGCGGGGAGTGCTGGAGCCAATCCCTGCCAACGTTCCGGGAGAGGGGCGGGGTACACCCTTGACAGGGCGCCAGTCCATTACAGGGCCAACACACAAGGACAAACAGAGACGAAGAACCATTCATGCTCGCATTCAGACCTACGCACAATTTAGAGTCACCAGTTAACCTAAACATGCATGTCTTTGGACGGTGGGAGGAAACCGGAGTACCTGGAGGAAACCCACGCAGGCACGGGGAGAACATGCAAACTCCGCACAGAACCTTATCCCATTAAAGGCAAAAAAAAAAAAAAGTTTTTCCAAATTTGAAAGTAAATCTGACAATTTATTTAGGATTTATTTTGCTATCAGGAAGTCTAAATGAATTCATAAAGCACCTTCTCTGCCTCAACTAAAGGCAAAACTTTTGTAGCCAACAGCTCCAACACTGTACTCATGATATATTTACTAAGAATATATTTACTAACTAAGAAAAATAAGTACTATGTATATTCACTTGGTCTGAGTTAAACTACATTGAACAATGAGTGTAAAAGGGAATAATAATAATATGTATATAATGGCATGTGACAATAATATCTAGAAATAATTTTCCAGATTTTATTATTTCTTTGATGAACCAATAAATAAAAACATGGCATCATAACATCAAAGCTAGTGTGTATTGATGGAAATAATACTTAAATTACAGATACATAATGTTATCAAGGTTTAACGAGAGATTGAAAATATGATATATATGTCCAAAAGTAATTGATATTTTCAAATAATAGTAATTTCCATGTAAACCTGGAAATAATCACAATCACAGTCACACATTTAGGGACTCAGAGAAAGAATTAACAAGATGTAATTTATAATACTTAAGATTCTGCACTGATTTCATATCAGCAATCAAATTTAGATAAATTGCGGGCACTAGTCAATTAAACTCAGGTGGATGTAATCCACTTATCAGAGGTTCACTCGGGTTGCTCACCGTACAGCCACCATTCACCTGGGCCTCAAGTTTCCATCAGACTAAGCTCAATAAACACCAGTATAATAGTGGGTAAAATGGCACCAGACTTCAGTTAATATGCTGGTAATTTGTTTCCAAGGGAGCACTGCCGAAGCTCAGGCAGATGGGAGGTGACCACACTATCAGAAAATAATCGAAAGGGGAAGGGGGAGATTTGTAAAATTAAGTCTGGGATGTTTTTACACATGAAACAAAAGGATGAAGTAGAAATATTTCTCCATTATTAAGGGAAGTGCTCCACCCTCTGGGTTGGAATTTTGTGGACCTTACTACAGCAGGACCTCAACATTGAACAATCTCAAGTTATGTGTAATGCTATCATGCCTTTTAACGTGATTGGACATGAAATTCATCCTGCAGAGACTGTAATACTTAGGATGCAAATTCAAGCAATAGACTGTAAATAAAGATGGTTATAGCCACTGTGAAATCACCCTTAGGTTTCTGTTAGTTTTCCACGGTCACCAGGTTGGCAGCATTGTTTGCTAATCCAAAAATGGTCTGAGAAGTGTAGCACACCAGGAGCTGAGAATTGGGTGCAAGCAGGTATGATTCCAAATATATTTGGTAATTACATTTCAGCAGTTGTACTGCTGTCGAGGAACAGGGCTGTATACATATTGTTCAGTTAAGAGGCGTGAATACAATGTGTAAAACTGAGATTTTGAGAGGGTTACTCTTGAATTTGACAGTGCATACCTTAAATAAAAGCAGGTGCAGCGAAGTGACCTCTCATTTTTCACTTTCAACAGTGTCTCACTGTTGAGCAAGGACTTTTTCAGCGTGGAAATTTGGTCTCAATCTTTTGTAACGCTCATTTTCTTCTTGTAATTTAAAATTTGTAATCCCTGTCCCCTTGCATTGTTTACAGTGCTTTCCCTTATTTTTACACGAAGCACATCCTTCAAAATGTCCATGCTTCACAGAGCTTCTCCTTTTGAATATGTGGCAGATGAAAGTAAAAACAGGATTACAGTCTAATCCCTCTCGATTGTTTGTGTCTTTTGGCCACTGGGAGACCTCTGATGTGCTCTTGCCCTACTGGAGAGGGAGAGCGATTGAGACAGAGACTTTCCTTCAGTGCCGTCCAGTAATGAGAACTAGTAATAAAGTGGATGTATTCATGGACAACTGAAGCCAGCAATTAAGGAAAGAGGTAGCTAGCTTCAGACAGCCACTTTGGATCTTTTAAATGTAAATACAGCCGCTTCTCTCAAAGTGCTTGCAGAGATATTCCAAATGAAATCCCCTCTCACTAATGAGGGAGCTGTGATATTTCTACACCAAGTCTCTCTAAGGCGCTACCACAGTAGGCAGCTCAGGATCTTGTTGAAATGTTTTAATCAGGCTGAAGGAACAGGGATTATGATATAACAGAGTTGGTGGAGACTAGTCTTCCTCTGTTTCCCATATCAACACAGTACTGTTTGATCTGCCCTGAAATCTACACTGCTGTGACTGTCTTAATTAGCTAAGTGAATGTAGACAACATATCCTACATAGTAAATTGCAGGAGTTGACATGTCACTGAGTAATGTTCTGTGTTCCACTTAATAAAGAACAATACTTGGGGAAATAAAAGACAGTTACTTTTAGTACATCCATAGAGGAGATAATAAGACAAAGAAACTACTCATATACATCCTGTCACAAGACAAATTATAGTAATTTTAAAAGCAAAGCTCTGTTATTTGGTAACATTTGGTGTTTGCAAGATCTCCTCTCATTGCCAGCAAGTTGCTGTTGCCTTGATCAGCTGGTGCCTCCTGTCACAGACGTGCTGCATTTTGCCATTGTTTCATCCCATCTGCCTGGTTTTGATGTCTCCTTCCCCATCTTCCACCATCCTCACACGCTCCCTCAGCGGCAGGTCAGGTCACTACACACTGGTTTGTGATGCGGGAGTCACAGAGCTGCCGTCATCTTGCTGCCCAGTAACAAACAACAGCTTGACTCGCAATATTGTCATCATGTTTGTTTTTTAAGAGGGAGAGAGACTCACTTGGCAGCGAACCAATTCAAATGAGCTGTTTAAGATGTGCAAGTGCACTATGAATAGGAATGAAGGCAGTTATATGTTGCAGGCGCTGCCTTGTGGTGTAGACACAGGCCATTTTCTCCATTTCCAGTTGGTGGTGGTTTCTTGGTGGCCTGGAGTGAAAGTGGCAATTAGCCTTTATTTGCACTGACACAGAAATTCCTCCAATTACCACCATTTAAGCGGGTGCTATTGACATCCATTTGCTAAATAGATTATTACCATCTATTATATTATAGACATATACAACCACAGGCACCTGCAGATTTGTTATTGTTGCTTTTCAGAAACAATTTCTCAAATATTTTTTTCAGTAATTAGCGATGATTACATGTTCTTATTTCATCCATATCAGCTTAAAATGGAAAAGAATCTATAAACTGATACAGAAATATGAAGGACACAAAATAATGTACTAGTATACAGAACAATACTGCTGTGTTTCTTGTTGATTAATTTAATGTCAACCTGGCCAACCAGACAGGTGAGCTGAGAAGCAGACAGGCAAACAGAAACAAACTACAGGAGTTTTTTGACATGTAGGGGGGAACATTACTGGTAGCAAAAGCAGACACTCAGTGGAAGACTGGGAACAAAAGGCAGGGCGGAATGAGCAATATAAGCCTGACTAGGAATAAGAGCAGATGTGTAAAGGGAAGGCAGACAGGTGAGATGGAGCAAGCAGGGAATCCTAGGACATCTGCCAGATGAGTGAGAAGAAGGCAGGTTTTGTAGATAAGGTGAGCAACAAGTATGAAACAGGTTGCATCAGTAATCCCCATTAAGGGACGGGTTCAAGACAAAAATGTTGATCATGTCCAGAAGGACAAATTGAAAAGGTCTGGGGGTGGTCACCTGGAGCCTAGGCAGATGGGTCTTGCAAAGGAAGGTTCTCTCTGGAGGCTAAGTAGCATTCAGTCTACGATTATCACCTAAAAATATTGCAATATTATTTTTGGCAATATCACGCAGCAGGTAATAGTAGTAGTAAATAACTATGATCATGTAAGCAAAAGAAGTGTT
The DNA here is from genome assembly GCA_034769265.1 of Remorina albescens. NCBI lineage: Eukaryota > Metazoa > Chordata > Actinopteri > Carangiformes > Echeneidae > Remorina > Remorina albescens. The sequence continues at coordinate 4,723,157 of CM068485.1, forward strand.
GTTTCGACCATTTGATCACAGATATTTCTGGAAGCATCCTTATTATCTTTCTAATTACCTGAGGCCAGTTCCTGTAGGAGGACTACACCATAATGTGATGAACAGGTCAGAAGCCTGTTCTTACACATCCAGCTGACAAAAAAGCCGAGTGATGTGCTTGTTGATTTGATGTCACTATATGTCATTTCCTTTAGTGTGAGATCTTATTTTCTCCACTCAGTTTCATTCTGATGGTCAAGGCGAGCTAAAAAAAAAAAACCAAACAAACCCAAAAAGACTTTTTGTTATATTTTTCACCCATAGGCATTAAACATTACCTAACCTGTCTGTGATTGTTACCACTTCACACAGAAGCAGATTTTGATCTTCGACTACACTCTTAATTTGAGTTTTTAATCCTCCAACAACTCTCATCCCTACCTGGTTTGGGGAGGTAAATTCCTTAATCTCTGTCTCTTTCTGACACTGGGCCTTGGTTTACTCTAGTTCTAAAGTGATGCAAGCTCAGTGCATTTGAGTGCAACAACGAGTTGGTATCCCAGAGGAGCGTGGCAAGGCGGAGGCAGTGTTCGTGCTCTGTGCACCCTGTGGCAATAGGTGTTGGAGACAGTGTATATGCAGCCTGCTTGTGAACCTATAGAGAGTTACACCCAAGTGGCTTCACTCTGATGCTGATGCCATAGATACTGAAATCACCAACTTTCACCATCTGCACTGACAGCGCAGTCAGCTCTGTCACATGGGGCTGATATTGCTGACACCACGGGTGCCATCAAAATCATTTAGAAAATTATGGATGCTGATGGACTCTTCCAGTGTCACCTTTTAATTTTTGCATCCTTAGTGTTCAAATAATTCTAAACTATAAAGCTTGGTTGTTTCATTGTAAACTTGGATCTGAAAACGAATCTTGGATGAAACCTTCTTCTGCTACAACCCTCGCAACCATGCCTGGTTATAATGTTTTTAGGAAGGATAGGGAAATAGGCAGAGGGGGCGGGGTACTACTGTATGTTAAGAACACCTTAGCCTGCAGACAGTTAGAACTGCCGTCGGACGTTCTGTTTGAATATGTTGGTGTAGAAATCAGTCTATCACAAGAAATGTCCTTCATCTTAATTTGTCTTTATCGACACCCGACTGCCAAAGTAGAGTTTCACGACCAGCTAAAAACCGTACTGAACTCTTGCAACTCCAGAAAAGAGATTATTATATTAGGTGATCTCAATGTCAACTGGGATAACAAAACGGCTAGAAGTAACCTCAAACGAACCATGGAATACTACAATCAAGTGCAACTCATAGAGAAGCCTACCAGAATAACAAACACATCACAGACCAGAATTGATTTACTGTTTAGTAACAAGCCAGACAGAATTCCTAAAACATTCAACTTTCTCACTGGTCTGTCAGACCATAATTGTATTATCTTCTCTAGGAAGTTGACCAAGCAGAGATCTGTAAAATCACCTAGTGGCACACACCTCTCTGATTATAATGTTATTCCCAAGAACCAGACTCTGAATCTAAACAAAGCCTTGAAAAATGTTGACTGGAAGGACACCCTATCCTCCCCTAATATTGACGCCTGCTGTAATTCCTTTGAGAACAAACTAAAGGAGGTGACGTCCTCCTTCGCCTACAGAGGGGACCGTAAGTCCAAGAGAGACGATAGTTTACCCTGGATAGACAAACACTGCAGAACTCTAATGAACTCTAGAGATGAACTGCTCAAATGGAGCCTCATCTCTGGGTTGTCCACTGATAGGCAGAGATTCACACTGGCACGTAACAAAGTAACTCATGCGGTAAGGAAGGCTAAGGCTAACTTTTTTATTTCTTTAATGGAAAGTGTAAGAGGCAACGGGAAAAAATGTGGCAAATCCTGAAAAAATTAATGGAAAACACAGTAAACAGGAGATCAACACACTTGAATTAGAGCTAAATGGTGTCCTAGTTAGAGATCCCATGACAGTAGCAAATTCTTTTAATAACTATTTCTTAGATAGTGTATCACAGATCACAAAAGGCTTTTCCCCATCTACTGTCCTATCCTGTCCAATGAATGAAGATAAGCCAATCTTCCAGATAGGACTTATTTCAGAAGCAGACGTTGTTGACATCACACGTGCCCTAAAAGGTTCCAAGGCTAGGGATATAAATGGTATTGACACTAACTTTGTGAAAACTCACACTGATGCATTTGCTCCTCCCATTACACTCATGGTCAATCAGTCCATCAGTCAAAATGCAGTCCCCTTCTCGTGGAAAGTAGCTTCCGTGACACCCATCTTCAAATCTGGGTCCAAAACGCGAGTAGCCAACTATCGGCCTATCAGCATCCTACTGATAATTTCAAAGATTGCTGAAAAATGGATTGCGAGCCAATTGATTAAACACCTAGATCAAGGCTCCTCCATTATACATCCTATGCAGTATGGATTCCGAGCTAACCACTCCACTGAAATGGCAAACTGCTTTTTCACTGAAAAAGTTAAGAGCCTACTGGATAAGAACCCAAGTGTGGGAGCTGCATTTCTTGACCTTAAGAAGGCTTTTGACACTGTCAATCATGATGTTCTTCTGTCTAAGTTATCTTACTTCAACTTCTCTGCTGATGCTTTATTATGGTTTAAATCATATCTCTCAAGTAGAATACAACGTGTAACTGTAAATGGTGTGAAATCTTCTTATCTCTCCAACCCCGTCGGTATCCCGCAGGGTTCTATCTTGGGACCTTTACTGTTCTCCTTGTACATAAATCACCTTCCAGATGTTTGCCCTGATTTTAGTGTACTGATGCACACAGATGATGCAGCTATCGTTACACATGGTAAGGATGCCATGTCTGTAGCATCCAAGCTCACTAGTGCACTATCCAGGGTACAAGTCTGGTTGCGAGACTCGTGTCTCATGCTCAATACAAAGAAAACTGTTTGTATGGTGTTCAGTAAGCAATCAATCAAGTTGAGCAGATCTCATGTGTTTTTGGAGGGAGTAGAACTGGAGCTGGTACCACACTTCAAATACCTTGGGGTTATACTGGACTCCAATCTCACATTTAAAAAACACATCAAAAAGGTGTCTAATACAATTAAATTTAGAATACATAACTTCAATCAAATTAGACCCCTCATCACAACTAAGGCTGCTAAAACCTATCTTCATTGTATGGTCTCTCTCACTTAGAGTACTGCTCCACTGTTTGGTCATTCACTGGTAGCACTGTTCTCAAACCCCTTGAACAGCTCCACAAGAAAGCTATCAAGGTGTTTGACAAGAAACCTCAGTCATATCATCATTGTAAAATTCTAGAGAAATATCATTTTCTCAACTTTGATAACTTTCAAACATTTAAAAGCACTTGCCTGATCTATAAATGTTCACATGGGTTGGTTCCACCTCCTCTAGGGGAATTTATTAAAAGAAGGAATAGCCAACTGTGCACAAGGGCAACCTCTAGGGGGGACTGCGAAGTCCAATTTAGAAAGTCAACATGTCCATGAATGTACACTGTCCCGTTTAAATAAACAAATTAAAAAAATAAAAATAAATAAACAGTACATTTAGTGTCTATGTCAGGTAAAGGAAGGTTTGAGATTTAAGTCAGTTAAATTTGTTTGTATAAGCAAGAACTCATGATATACTTTATCTACAGATAATTATTATTCTTTACCATTATTTTTATTATCTTTTATTATTACCTTCTAACAGGAAGACATTTCCAATAGAACCAGACTCAGAGTGTCTCTATCTTGACCGGTTGGCTTTTAGAAGTTGACGGTTCGAGGGTAAGGACAGAAAGGGAGAATAGAGAGCGATCAAGAGCAGCTGTACATCTCACCAATATTTCAATTGAGGTTTTAAAAACACTTTTGTAATTTAATAAATGAAATGAAGAGCACACATCTACTTGTACTGGCTGTAATTCGGCTAACTGTGAAAAACTGTGGAAAAAATAAATGAATACATATTTATAGCAGACAATAAGCAAACATCTGCCACCCTTCACAAAAGAAGCACGCTCCAATATTTTTTCAGTTCCTTTCTCTAAAATAGTTTTTGTTCCATGTATTTAGAGCTGTTTCCTCATCCTTGTTTGATGGTTTTCCAGTGACATAGATGTAGAGCTACCAGAGTGCACCAGAAAATGTTTTTTTCCTCCTGTGATGAAATTAAATATCAACATAATACATTTGAAGATCCAATCATCACTATAGTGTATGCAAAACAAATTAAATGATAAAAATCGATATCATATTTATGGTTAAAAACTAATTCTCAAACCTCAATCATGCATTAAGTAACTCATAAGAAAACAGTACATCTTAAAAGTCTTTGGGCATTACACAGAAGAATGACAAAGTCAACCTGTTACAGTTGGACAGCTTGCACTGCTCCCATAGAGCTGCTGGAGATGGAAGCTAGCATAGCTATGTTTCCATAGCCTCACCTTAACTTAGTTTGATCTCTACCTTCACTGCAGCTTCTCTTGTGATGAATAGATGTTTTGAAGTGGTTTTCGTTTGCTTGACTTAAAATCAGGAAATAAATTAATTCAACACAACTACTTGTGCTCATTCACCTGGTGCATAATATTTTGCTCATTGCAACCTTCTACCCCAGACTATATTCAAGTTGATGTGAAAATGACCCTGTTTGCACATGATTTATTACTTCAATAAATGTTTTCCCAATAGGTTTAAGGTCTTCAGTTTCAAGCATTCCTTGTTAAAACACGATGCCCATTTTTTCAAAAGATTGCCCCATTGAGAAGAAAACAGAGGAGAAAGTAATGTATGCATTTGGGCAAGTTCACTCTGTGATTGAAAGACTATACCAAAAACATCAGCCTCCCAGGTTGAAAACCACAAATTATTAGTCGTGCTTAGCACCTTCATTATTTGGTGTCACTGTTTAATTACATAGTCTGCAGCTAATTAATTTAATCAGGTGGAACTAATTTCTATTTGACTAACCAGTCTAAAACCAGCTTCAGATGAACCATTCCATCTGACCTTGTCATATCCTTCTGTTTTAGTTTTTGCTTCATCTGGGTTTATTTTCGAAGACTTGTAAACTGTTAGCTAGACGAGTAAATCAGCTAAAACTTTTCCAAAAAAACTAATCCTTTGTCCCCTTGAGTTCACTCTTAGATGAATGTGGTCTGTAGCAGTCCAGTGTCTGTATTGACTGAACTATTTGCCCTTAGTTGCTGTTGTTGACACACATTTTGGGGTTCTCGTTAGACACTGAAGAACGTAGTTGACTGTGGCCGGGTCAGCGTGCTGGGGTCCCATAGTGCAGTCAACTTATCCTCACTGCTGCCCACACTAATCCCAACAGACAGGAAGCAGTTGTTTGCTCCTACCGGGTCAGCAGTGGTTTCAGCTGATGACCCAGCTCTATCAGGCCAAGACACTGAGGGGGCGGAGTGAATATCACTCCTCCCTATCCCACCTCCCAACTCCTCCCTTCCAAAGGCCATTGCAGTTCCTCTGGGCTTTTGTTGCATGATGGGATATATTCAGCTGCTCCATTTGGCTGGTTTGGAGGAATGCTGTGGGTGCGCCCCCTCCCATTGGTTGGTCAGTGAAGCGAGCAGGGATATCAAAGCTCTGTCAAGGAGGGGGCAGGAGGGGGCCAAGAGGGTCATGTCTCATTGGGCAGAGCAGGGGTGCACTGAGCCTGTCACATGGCTGATGGCTGATTTAGCACTCGACTGGAGAGGTGAGGCCTTGTAGGCCACCTCTCCTTTCCCACCACACACACACACACACACACACACACACACACACATGCGTTTCATTGACAGATAGCCCATACTGCTCGCCATCTCTACAGTGTTTTAACACCCTTGAACATCAATGTGTTCTCTCTGCAGTGCAGCCATCCCTTTAGCCAAGCCTCAGCTGAAGCACCTGTATTGATTCCTGTTCCAGCCAATTCAGCCACAACCTTTCATGGGCCTCTGTAACTGACTGCCTTTGTTCATGTTTCTGTAACATGTTCATTTTTTTTCACCACCATTTTTGTCATCTGCACTCATTTCCTGCACTCATCAGAGCTCTCTCTCTCTCTCAGAGCTCACTCCCCTGCCCCCTTCTTCCCCACCTCTGCTCACACACTCTTCACATTTTGTCTGTTTTAGTTATATTGTGATGGAAAATCCATTCCATTCACTTTGTTGTTGTTATTTGCAGTAGCTTGTGTGTTGTCACAAATCTCTGCAAATAAAAGACACCTGGCAAAATGTCCTGTCCATCTTTCAAAACTAACTAATACATTGATTACTAACACATCTTGCTAACATGGACAGTTTCACATAGTCCAGTGGAAAAGCACAAGCTTTTATAATAATATTTCCATATTGAATATAAAATATTCTTCTTGTCTCTCGTAATTAGCTAATGTGTATTGATCTGTGGTTAGATGCTCTTGGGATAAAATATCTAATCTAACAATCAACCCTGCTCTGGACACGTTAGTTAAAACACAAAGTCTGATACCCTTAAACAACCAATTTCTGTAAAAAGAACAGTAACTGAATTTCACTTCTCTTCATCAACTTCTCTTAACAAAGACTTCCAGCTAATGTCTTTGCTTGGTTTGCCCTCCAGCTTCCCTATCCGTGCCTTCTGCTGACCCAGTCACCCATAGAATCCTATACAACAGACCCAAAGCTTTTTCTCGAGGAAGCTTTGTTTGCAAGTCAAGCTGTTGAGACTGTTTCCTCTGATGAGGTTGTTTCCAAGATAAAATCTGTGTTTTATATTTTTCATTATTATGGAATTTATTCTAACTGCCTATTAAATCTAACTAACTATTAAATCTTCAACAGGGATCTACAAGTCTGGAAGATTTTCTGTGGACTCATTGATGATGTCTTCACAGTGGAATGAATATTTTACAGGACATGTTGGTGATGGATTGAAAGGATGAACTGGCTTTTCTGGAGATCCCACTCAAAAGGTTCTAAAAGATGACTGGCCTTTAACAGTCTCCAGTTTCTTCTTAATCGTATTTTGATTCCAAGTCTTACCTTTACTGCCATTGTCAGCCTCCAGAACCAATGTTCATTCTTCTGTGCTTACGGATGAAGAGTCAAAGCAGTTGGGTTGACTATGCAGACTTTGGGCTGGTGAGTGCCTTTATTCAGTTCCTCTAAGAGATCAGAATCTTGCAATCTTGCAATAATTAAAGCAAATTCAGGAAAACTATATGAATTTGAAATGTTCAATATAAAATAAAAAAAGGTGAAATGCATTGTGAGAATGCAAAATATGGAGCATTTCAAATCAAGGCACAATGCCTCGTGCATTCTTCTTTTGTTTATTGGTTGTATGTAAACATCATATTCTATAAAACAAATTCATCTCAAGCAGAAAATGAAAAAGAATTTGAAAACACCTCTTGAGTCCTTCTGCAGTATGTCTATTCCAAAAAATCGTACCTTTCTTTTCCTGAGATTCTCTATTATATGATAACGATTGTCTATATCTGACTGCGTAAAATGACATGTGCTATTGTTTCGTCTTTCCCACAGTGTTTTCCCATATTGTGTTTATTTATTCTGAAAATCAGGCTGCTAAATCCAGTAGTCCTGAGTCATTTTATCAGGCTCTCATCTCATCTGCTCTTTTTTGCACATCTCATTTCTCCCAATTTTCTTTGAAGTCTATAGAACTACAGTCATAAAGAACCTTTCCATTCTTCTTTCCGTTGCTCCTGCCATCTTCCTTTCAGTTTTTGTCACACAATGCTCTTATTTTCTGTAACTTCTTGCATTGTGCATTTAGGTGGAAACAGGGAGATGAAGAAATCTCATTTACTCATTTACCAACCAAAATAACTGTCTATAAGTCTATGTATGTGTTACAGGCACAGGTATAGCTGAGTTTGAAAATGCATTTCTGTATCATTTGGCTGGACAGTTTTGTACAGCCACAGAACTTTTTTTTGTTAGTTTTGGTATGTTTTGAACTTCATAACATAAAAAAGAGAAAAGAGCCCCAGTTATTTCATGATTTACTGTATGTTTATTATCATTGACAGTGATCAGATATGACTCTTTCTTCATTAGCTTGCAGTTGGGTAGGAGTTACTTTTTTTCCACTTCAAATCATAATTTTTGCCAGTTCCTGCAGTTTAGGCACAAAAAAATCACATTAAACTTTGCAAAGTGCACTGCAATTTTTGAGAAAAGCCCAGGCAAAATCTAAGAGATCTTGGAGGGACTCCATATTAAAGTCAAGCTGCATATTTCCCTCCCACCTGTCCCATATGGCCAAAACACAGGTCAATCAGTCCTAATCTTTAACCTTAATGAAACCCCAGCCACCTTTTTGCATAAGGAGGTATACCTTGCCAATAGCTTTAGTTGGGTTTTTTTTTTTTTTTTGGAGCAAGGGAAATTTTTAGATTTGGATTTGTTTGTGCATTGTGCTAAGTTTTGGATGAATTACAAATTTGGCCTGATTATAGCATTAGATGTCAGGTCAGAGGATTACAAGGTCAAAAAGGCCATCTATGGTAAACTGTCCAACATCTGTCAAGACATAAGTCTCAACCATTTAGATTCACCATCTGTAGAACAGGAATATGTAGACAGATTTTGAATTGATTCAGTAGCTATTGAGAGTTCTCGGTTTAGGCCACAGCAGTGGCCAGTGATCAGATTTGCATTATCCTCCAGAAAGTCATGCTACTGGCATGGCTAAAATCCATAAGATTTCGAAGAGGCCATACTGAAAGTAAGTTGTAGTCAGCTCCATCTTCACCATACTGCCAGTGCCTGACTCTGCAGGTCTCTCGGCAGAAACAAATATGAGCAAACAGAAGCTGCAACAATATACGCTCACTCATCTTTCAAAGTGGTATGGCCATAATTTTGCAGTTTTAATCCTCCAATGTAAACATAGAAGTTACCTAAAAATTTACCACCCACACATTTGTCATGGAGGATGACATTAGCAATGACCCAAACCTGTTTAATTCTAGTATAAATTTGGACACCTTAAGATTTGAGTCTATAGGGATTAAGGTTTTTTTAGCTAGCCATAAGCGGATATTTGAAGAACTCTATTTTTGGGTGTTTTTTGTGTTAGCTTTGGTTTTCAGCCTCTGAGCTTGCTGCTTGGTTCAAATTGAAATGTTTGCCGTCTGGCTCTGGCTTTGTTCATATTGAGAATAAACATGATTTATGTAAATGTGTCTCAGTATGTTCTATTTGGTTATTTTATATCAACACATGGGCCAGAAAAGGAATAGACTGAATTAGAAACAAAAATAACCATTTTTCCTTGCTTATACAAAAATTACAGAGCTTTACAATAGACCAACAGGATAGCTTTTTTTGCACTGCTGCAACTAAAATACATACCTTTTTATTCACCCTGTTCAATGCTGCATATGTTTTGAGTTTGGCATCAGAGTCTAGGCCTTCTAAGAAAAAACGAGACCATTCAGAGATAAGAGAACACTCCTCTTTCTCTCTGTCAACATGTGACTCTAAAGTGAAGCTGAGTGGTAGCTGGGATTCCTTTCTGGTATCCTGTCTGACATGAAAGGCTGCTCGCTGGGACTGAGGAAGGAGCTCAGAGAGAATTATTCCCGCTGGACCCTCCAGCAGATGGAACAAGAACACCTTGAAGGATGGGAGTGTCGCTGAGCCTGAGTGTTCGCTTTCTCCCCTGCAGATGAAACGTAACGCAAGGCTGTCTCAAATCTCCAGCAATCTGCGGCTGTGAGCGACGCAGAGAGAGCACCTGGCTCTTCAAGGGAAGCAGCCGTTTGAGATGTGACAGAACGCCTTGTCACATAGAATCACCGTAATGGAGAGATTATCCCACAGTCATCACTCAGAAAGGCATGTCTGCGGGGCATCTTGAAGGAATAGCCAGATATGTTTTGTAACATTTTATATGTTAAACGTTACATAATTCACTGTATTTAACACAAGCTAAAATCAACACTGAGCGGTGGAGTGAAAATTTGGATAAGAGAAAGTAACACTTTGAATTTTGTTTAAGGTAAAGAGAGATTCAGAAGTTCTAAATGTAGATCAATACGCAATTCTCAAGTGTGTCTCTTGTTTGGGAAATACTCTCTGAGTAGAACAGGATTGGTCCTTGCATGCTTGTCAGATGACAGAGACAAGCCAGACAGGAGCATTTGCAGCCTCTGCTGTGTATGCTGAGATGTGTCTTTCGTCTCTTGTCACTCAAAAGCCCTTGGAAGAGTTTTGCTGCTCAGCCACCTTCCTTGACCTGTCACTCAGTCCTCTGACAGCTGGTAGGCTGCCTTCCTCCCCATCCTTCCCCCCTTTCTCACTCCTTCACCCTCCCGGTCCCTCCCAGTCTTCCTTCTCTATCCCAGCATGCGAATTGGGGGTCTCATTTTCATGTGTCAGGCACCCCCATCAGTGTGACAGCTCCCTGTCCTCCTGTCTCATTATAAACAGCCAGCTTGGTCTGGGTAACAGCAGGAGAGGCGATTGGCGTTCAGCTCTCCCCAACCTGAGAACTGTGAGATCAGCTCTGCTAAAACCAGTCAACCAGATCATCATCTGGCTTGATCTAACATCCACACATTGATTCACACAAGCAGACACCAGCTGATGGATATGCAATATTTTCCACCCTCTTTCCACGTTTAATGCACTTTCATTTTATCCAGAAGTTTTTTAACATGCATCTATTATAAACTTAAAAAGTCAATAAATTATGATATATATGATAAATAGTATATTTTTTGTTACAAATATTAGTTCCATTCTGTTATTACCGTGTTAAATCATGTTCACTAGCCTATATTCATATTTGTCATGATTATAATTATAGATAGCTTTGGCCTTTTGAAACTATTTGAATGTGTTTTTAGCTAAGACTTTTGCAAGTCTGTACCATCGTATTTCAGTTACCTTCTTTTAGGGAACAACTATTGATAGAGGGAAACAAAGGTGTTTGCTTTTTAGTCCTGCGTATCTAATGGACTTGAAGGACAAAAAAACCTAAAAAAAAAACAACTAAACATCAGACAGCTCCGATTACCACTCCTTTATTGTTTGTCCTTGAGTGTTAATTGTGCAACGTAGAGAGACCTCCATTAGGCAGGCTCGCGTTTGATGTTTTTTGATGTCAGACCTAGATGTGAGGACGGTGAATAGTTAAATTCTAATTGCTTGAGGAATTTGTATCGTTATAATTTGAGGAGGCTTTGTATTCCTCCTTTTTAATGAATGTAGCATGGCCATCTAGGATAAGAAGGAGCAGAGATTTTGTGAGTTTATAATGAACTGTGAAAGGCTTTTGAATATGTATGAGGATGCGAGACCCTAGGCAAGATGTACACAAGCTCCCCTGATGGGTGTGAAGTTGATCATATCATTTCCTTCCAAAGAGCAATCCTCATTTGGAACAAAGTTTAATCCAGGGCTCACTAACGTGGCACAGCTTTATAAGAAGTGGAGCAGAAGGAGTTGTGGTATGAAGAGAAGTGCATTTTATTTCTACTTTTCTTCTTGAAATTAAGCGTTGTCTCTCATTTATCTAAAATTTTACTTAGAATAAGCATATAATTAGATTATATGGCAACACAGATCCACCATTAACCTTTTCAAGATGTTTTGATATGCTAAGCTTCTACAGGGAAAGAAAGACATGAACTTGGACTGGCTGCCATTTAACGAACATATTACAGTTGCAGTTTTGTTTTTTTTTTTGGTTATACAAAATTAGGACAAAACATGAGAAAAGTCTCATTAGGTATTTAAAAGAAGTATATTTTTGTATCTTTATTATTATTAATAAAATTTTGGTTGAATTGGAGGCACTGGCAGTTAATGTTACACCAAAGGTGAGAATAATTTTTGGGATTAGGTTTTTCACCTTAGTTTATGGTTGCTTCGATCTCACTTTACAATCAGATTTAAGATTGTTAGAGAATATTTTCAGGGGCAATACAAATCCATGAGTCTGTGCATGCCAGATGCATGCACATGTGTGTGAGGACACTTCATAGGACACCACTTGATCTCAGTCTCTCTTCATCTGCAACACCTTATACTGCCTGACCTGACTGCTGAGTGCCCTAAGTGATGACCCTTCAACCTGGGACATTTCAATTTCAACCTGTGATGGCTCCCCAGAGAATGATTTGAATGTTAAGTGCACCCTCCAATTCGGGCACCGTATGAAAATGTAATCAGAGCACTATCATCTTCCCAGCAGAGAGAGGACTCACTTGACTCAATGCAGCAGGCGTCGGTGCTGGCCTCATTTCCCCTGCCAGCAGGTGTCCTCTCTGGATATAATAGGCTTTACATGTGTAATTAACACATGGCTCTGCTGCCTGTGCTGGTCACAGCCTCAGCCCTGCTCCTGTCACCATGACTTTCTTTCTCTTTATTTTTCTAGATTAATTTCTCCACCCTTTCCTCTTCCTCTTCATTATGAAACATAATGGCCAACTCACGCTGTGGTGAAAGTGGGTGCAGAAGACAAAGACAACACCTTAACGAAGAAAGCCAAGCGCTTGGTAACACAAGGGTGGATTGGTGGTGTACAGGAAGGTTCTTCAGCATAGAAGGACACGGATGGAGTTAACAGCTTGCTGTGTGGGCTGGCTAATGCCTTAAAAACCCCCTCTCATGAAATCTGTAATTACCAGGGCTCCGTTAATCAAGAATGAAACAGAAGAAAAGCAGTGGGCTAATTGGGGCCGACATGCTCTGTAATTAGAGTAATAGTCACACATTGGGATTTTATGAATGAATGACTTTGCCAGCTTTTGTTACAGGGCTTCATTACATTGGACAGAGCCACTAGCACTATTTACATGCATGTATATAAAGGAGACAATATGTTACTGGTCATTTTTTTGTCCAAACACCAGATTTTATCTTCAGGCCCACTGACAAGGCCAGTGTTAATTATGTCTGTGGCTAAAGATTGTGAGGGGTGGGGGGGTGGGGGTCCAATTATTTTTCTCTTCTTCTCTCTTTTGCCCCAAACCTTTATTCACCCATGTGCTTTGAGTTGTTGGGCCAAATATGTGGATTTCTGTTTATGGAGCTTCATTTGCAGTGTGGAAGGAATTCATGATTAAACACAACATAAACACAAACTCTGACCTGTTTCTGATATGACAAAAGAACCATAAGTTCATAAAGAACCAAAGCACAAGAGATGATTTGAGGTTTAATTGAAGCCTCTTTGGAAAAAAAAATCCTTTTCATATTTTGTTTGTTCTATATTTTAAATTGATTTCTGATCATTTTTCATGTTTCATGTTGCAGTTTTCTGTTTCCATTTTGAAAACTAAAAGTCTCATGTTGAAAAGTCACAATAAAATATCAGAGTTTACTAAATCAAGTCAAATCAAATCAAATCAAATCAGATTTATTTATATAGTGCCAAATCATAACAAAGTTACATCAAGGCATTTTACATAGAGAGCAGGTCTAGACCAAACTCTTTATAAAATACTACCTCAGTATGTTTCAAAAAGTAGTCCTCCAAGTCTGGACAGTCTGTTGGAGAAACAGGGCTATGTTATTTGGCACTTATATTGTGTTTTTTTATTGGTAAAGCATGCCATGTTATGTTATGTTACACCACTGCTTTAACTCTGTCATTGGAAAAATTACTGCAAACAAAACAAGTCCACTTGAATCCTGGTAAGGCCTCAAAATTATAATTATACATTTTTTCATCAAATTAAACCAAATTATTGATGCTATTCATGGTGAGCAGTCTTCTGTGACTTCTTTTCTTTGTGGTCACTGTTCAATTTCTTGGAGCTGGATGTATTACTGCTAACATTAACCCAACATTACTGCTGATGCACATTAAAAGCTTTCAACTGGCAAACAGACGAGGCTTTTGTTATGAAGCTGTCATGGGATACCTAATTTATTTGCCACGCATAGTTAGTACTAACCATGATCATTCATCAAAATTGTATCTACCACAGTTGTTCCCACAGTAACCTTGGGTATTGCCAAGCATGACTCAAATCTTAAAGAACTCACTCACTCACTAATTTTCTACTGCTTATCCCTTTCCAGGTCGTGAGGGGTGCTGGAGCCAATTTTAGCCAATGCTCCAGACGGGGGTGGGGTACTCCCTGGACAGTCTATCGCAGGGTCAACACATAGAGACAGACAAAGATGAACAACCAATCTCACTCACACTCATACCTACAGGCAATTTAGAGTCACCAGTTAACCTAGACATGTATGTCTTTGGACTGTGGGAGGAAACCGGCGTACCCAGAGGGAACCCACAACCTCCTTGCTGTGAGGAAACAGCACTAACCACTATGCCACCGTGCTGCCCATTTAACTGACACGAAATGTAGCAAAATTATATGATAGTGGAATAATCAGTCCACTATCTAAGGTAAAATTCTGTCCCAAACTTACTGGATAGCATGACAAGCACACTTTGGCAATCAGTAGTGACCCACAAAAGAGCTCTGAATTATCCTCAACTCAGAAATGTCTAACAAATACCGCTCCCCTTCTACTTGACAGTCTCCAGATTTTGTCAGCCACACACAGACACACACATAAAAATGATTATTAATACAATAGTCCACTGCAGCCAAAAGTGGTCAATAAATTGCATGATGAATGCTAACAGGCATCTGATCCTTTATGGGGTGGCTGTGGTTCAGGAGGAACGACAGGTGTTTCCCGCAACAGAAGGTTGGTGATATGATCCCTGGTTTCTCCAGTCTGCATGTTGACATGATCCTTGGTCGAAACTGAGCCCCAAATTGCCTATGATGATGCTCTCCAACGGTACCCTGATGACACTGTCCCATCAGTGTTTGTATATGAGTAGACAAGAGCTATATAATTAGTAGTAAAAAGTGCAATATGACTATACATGTCCTAATTATGAATGAGTGAAAGTGGCTTCTATTGTGATTCACTTCGAGTGGTAAATAAGACTTGAAAAGCTCTATATGCTGTTCTATTGCTTTCACTTCAGTGTCATTGTCAAGATATCCACCAATTTTTTTTCAGTTACATGATTTTGCACGCCTGGGAAAGTCAGCTGCAGCCTTGTTGCTCCAACTGATTCATATCTGAAAAAGGAGGAGAGTGAACATTGGTTTCTCTCCCCAGTTCAGATGCTCTCCTGTTAAGATGACACAGGCCATAGGATGGATTTATGGACGTGATGCAGGTCCACTAGTTGTGGCTGATATCTTCGCAACACTGTCTCTCATAAACCAACTTCAAAAGGGCTCTTGGCGGATCGAGTTCCTCCCTCTCCTTTCCTGTGATGGACTCAGACAGGGGTTATAATCTCAGTGACAGTGAGCCATTGAGCTCCACAGGAGTGGCTGACTGTAGACATAAGATAATGTGTTTTGGTTGTAAAAGTCAACACAATAGTTACCAGGAGGAAAAGTCAGGATAGGAAGTGTCTGTTCAGCAGACGCTTGCAGTCTGATATGATGGCCACCGAAATTTTTGTATTCTTATTGGGTGAAATATGGATTACATGTTAGTGGTTTCATGTTTTGTTAAGAGATACACAGGTATCTGTGTATCACAAGTTTTTGCTTCTGAAAATTAATGAAACAGAAATGAACTCTAGTTGAAGACATAATCCTTTAGATGACAGATTTATGAAAGTGCAGTATCAAAAACAGAGGTGACGCTTGTTGGGTCAAATAAATCAAACCAACAGTAATAGGTGATGGCGATTATTGTTTTCCATGAGGTACAACAGCATTTACCAGAAAATAAATAGTTCCAAAAGGCTTGAAGAGCCTTGTAAAGTAAATGTATGTATTATAAATCAATGACTGATGTTCCAAATTAAATACTTGTAATATTGCATTATTGACGATGGAAGATTGTTTAAAGTGGAATATTTCCATAGGCTACTCCATTTTCTGTGATGGCTGATGTCACATTTTCTGATCTCCCTGACTTTGAGTTAAACTTAATTTTGATTAAGTGGTTCTGCACTTTTTTGTATTTTGTTTTACAAATTGGATACTTTGCCCAAATAAAGCTTTTAAGGCAGAAATTTTTAAATTGGTGAAATTAGGTCTTCCATCCAGATCCACTACTGCTGTGGAGCTGTGAAAACACAACTCAATCACTATGAAAAAAACTGGGGAAAGAGAGAAAAATAAAGAAATCTCTAAGTTATTTAAATTATAATTGATCGTTATTGAGAAAATCTTCTATAAACACACACACAAAAAAAAAAAAAAAAAAAAAAATGACAGCCAAACAGTACATCAGTCTGTTTTTAATATAAAAATAAATAGTTTTTTTGTGTTGAAAAATAAATAAAAAGATCATCACTTCTTTAATGAGACAAAATGGCTTAATGGCTTGCACATGAAAGCAGTAAGAAAATTTCTTGCCTATCTTGTTTCCTAAATACAAACCCCGCCTTCCGGATCCAGGAATTATCTTCCATATCCTATTTATATGGATAATAACCCTCAAGCTGAAGCTTTAAAGTGTTGATTTGCGCTATGCTCTTTGCTCAGTCTTGTCATGTTATAGTACTATTACATAATCAAGTTTGAAGCTTTGGTTTTTAACAATTTTACCATCAACACTGGTCATCTATGGATCCTCAGAAATACATCTCAGCAGATATGTGTCTAAATGTGTGCACTAGGTTTCAGTCGGCGTCTTCTCAGTTTCACATCCATACTCTTACACCTTGGTTATCAAATTACACAATTTGTGAGGGAAATGCTCAATGAATACAGTGGTTCACAATAAAAATATGAACTATGTTATTTTTCATATTAATAAGGAGTAGCATAGTTCCACCAATCGTAGATAAGGAACATTTTCAGCTTTCATTCATGAACTTGAGAGATGAGCCTTAACTTTTATTTGAACCTCAG
This sequence comes from Remorina albescens, assembly GCA_034769265.1. NCBI lineage: Eukaryota > Metazoa > Chordata > Actinopteri > Carangiformes > Echeneidae > Remorina > Remorina albescens. The sequence goes on from CM068485.1 coordinate 4,740,053, forward strand.
GTTTTGTCAAAGAAAAAAAAAGGTAACTGAAAAGTAAGATGTGGAATTATGTCGAGAGATGGTCATGAAATTCTTTCATAATGTGTTTGTTCCATAATTGTAAGAAAAGACATGATCTGAAAAGAATTTACAATATGACAGATATTGCATACATAACTTTAACATGCTCTGTGGCCTTGAGCAAATGAGAAGCTGCAACTGTACATGTATGCAAGGAAAGGACGAGAGGACAAGAGGACAAAGGATTGTGTGTGAAACAGATTGTGTGCTAATACTTCATATTGTGAAATTTAAGATAAGTGAATATTATATAGATCTAATAATACATATCTAATAATGATATATGAAAAAGGAAACAGAAAAACAGAAAAATCTCAGTGGATCTAAGTGAAATCAGATTTATTTGTTTATTATAGTGGGTTAGACGACATAAATTCTTCACTTGAAATTATATATTTTTTTTTAAATTGTAGTGATCAAAACCAAGTCATCTAAAGTGACATTATATGTTGGTCTTTATGTCAACATTATATCCTCATGGTCGCAATTTTACTGATACCATGGTTAGTTTTCAATGCAATTATAGGAAGTGTTATACTGTTTAAAGGCAAAACAAAAGACTTGGTGAACATGAATGTCTCACTGGTGTGTATGTACCATCAACAACCTGCAATCACGACTGACCTTTTTATTAATCTGACTCCAGCAGTCTATAACCAGACCCAGATGTGTTGTGTCCAACTCGGACCAAAGTCATTCTTACAGCTATATTGTTTGCTAAAAGCACAATCTTTTGCCAACATGCCATTTATCAGTTCCATTATTTCCAAGTCAAGTTGAAGCAAACCATTAAAAATGTTACCACTGGACACAGTCTGGTCGAAAACAGGTTGTGTTCCAAGCTGATTCACATATTCATTCATAGAATGCTGTACCTGTGTGTTGCTCCATACTGTAAGTGGCCTGGTACTTTCCCCCGGGCTGTGGCCTCATATCTCTCAATCAGAAATATCTTTAAAGCTGGTGTTATGACACACACCAGTGTTACATGTTCCTCTGTGAACAAAACAACACTGATCTGTCTTCTCACATCTGTCTCTGGAGCCCGGTAGATCCAGTAATGGACAAGGATCGCCTCCTATTCTGCTACAAGCCCCTATATCTCACCCTGTTTTTCTGCTTCCTCTCGATGCTCTCAGCAGTCAACATCCTCCATCAGGCTCAGACTATTATGACTTTCATCTTTGCCTTGCCATTTACTAGAGTGGCTTGTGCTATTTACACATAGCTACCTAGTGTTTTAGGTTTACTTCGAATGGACAAGCTGGACTTTTACCCGAGTGCCGTTGTGTATCTGCTGTTGTACAGTGGGACGTTGGCAGTGTATGCACTCTGTTGGTGGTTTAGCTGTATACTTATCAGTGCCACCTGCTTTTGGAGTACCCTCTTAATTATCAGATCAAAGGCAGTGAAAAGGTGCTAAGTAGTTAGGAGCTGCAGCAGTATGCTGCTGGCCTTTGATCCACTCTGGCCCAGTTTCCCTGACAGCAGCCTGACTTAAATTAAATATAGACAGACATCTCTCTTTGAGCTCAGCCCTTTTCCCTCATAAGCTATTGCATTTTTGTTCATTGCCTTCTGTTTGATGTGAGTGACTGTTTAGCCTGACAAAGGATGGCAGCGTCTTTAAGGAGGAGTGTCTGGGTAATCGAGGGCCAGAGCCTCCTGCTGAGTTACCAGGAACGGTCTTGACTCTCTCTGGACCAATCAAACAGGCTGTTCATTGTCGCCTATAATAAGACTGTGATGAGTCTACTTGGCCCAGTCTGTTTGATGTATTACTTGTGTGCTTATTTATCTGATGTTAGAATAAACACCAGACCTCGGGCTTCCTGGGCTGTAGATGGCGAACACCATCTCCTGTGCCCAAGCACAGCATCTGGTTTGGTCTTGCCCCAAAGTGTCACGGCACCTCTGTTTTGCATTAGACCAGAGACTGTTTACGAGTTTAGTGGGCAGACTTAGTTGAAACAGTCGAGGTCTTGTGTCACCAGATGTTTTATAGGGCAGGCGGCAGCAAGCAGTAAGCAAGGAGGCGGAGGGGGCCCAGCACTGGCTGGGCCGGCAGTCAGGTGCTCTGGGTGCCTCTTTATGGGGCAGTCCACTAATGAAAGTGTGGTTCCGGGACCACTGTGGAACATCAGAAGCCACTCCACCCTAACAGACCCCCACCTCCATCTACACAGGAATGTCATAAAGCTTTAAAAGCACTCCCCCCACCCTCCCTCCTTTTCATTATTCACTTCCGCTTCCCCTTTCATTCAGCTGTCCCATCCGCTGATTGATTGGTGTTCATTTGTTGTCACGCTTTCAGGTGACTGCTGAGCTGTCCCTTTCACTTCACTTGGGAAGCAGGGGACAGGAGTGATAAGTTATTATTCGATAAATAAAGTGTGACAAGTTTCCTTGAGGAACCAGAGTCATAAGTGAATGTGTTAGCTGCAATATAGCCTGACATGTGGAAGTCTGGAGAAGCACCAGCCACATGTGGAAGTCTGGAGAAGCACCAGCCACATGTGGAACAGATAAAGACAGCACTGAAATGGTCAACTGTGATACGGATGTTTAGCTGCTACAAACTTTCTCCCTCTATCTATCTACTCATCAGTCCATTTTTCCTTAGCCAATCCAAATGTTCATCAGTTGGTCCTGCAGGCTTGACGCTCAACCTTTTCAACAATTTTGAAGAGAATTCACACTGATGTCTTGTGAGCAATCTCAAAAACTCTCTGTAGATATCTTTATAACTTCTTTGGATTTTTCTAGAGGCTGAACACAGTCAGTGTTTTGCAAGTGACAATAAGTCTTGTTAAGTTCTGAGTTTATTAAGCTCCAAGTCAAGAGAGATATGTTTAAATTCAAAGTCAGAGCCCTTGAATTTACATTACAGGTCAACCAATTAAAGTATCTTTCAGATTTTTCTCTTATTATGACACAGCATTCCTACAGCACAGCTCCCTCTTGGTTGTAAAGGTATCATCAATAAACACACAGACTACTAAGAGAAACAAACCTACCTTCATCACATGGGTTACTTAAGTATTGGAAAAGGATGGTGATTGGGATAAAATCAGTACTTCATCACTAATCTTTGTTGTCATGGTTACATTGATAAAAATGTGGTTAACTTTGTGAATAGTCATGAATTAAAGAGAAAATAGAGACTGCTGCTCTAGCATGGGAATTGAATGCTCTCCTGTGATGTATTTCTGTGTTTCGTTGGCCCATCAGACCATCCAGACCTCCTCCTGATGTGGACTTTTGGCCCATGTACTACGTCATCGCACTTTTTTCCTTAGCTCAGGTCACGATTGCTACTGCCACTAGATGTCGCTTAGCAACAAAATGTGACAAAGATCTAATGACCTGCTGCACAGGTCTGTTGGCTCGTTTCTTATACAGTACAAGGACACTTTGAACTACTATAGGCTAACCCAGCATTTACGCCTTTCCCTCTTGCTTGAAGGGGATGCCGTTTGCCAACTGTTGGCTTGAAGAGGGAGCTGATTGCTGTACTTTCCTTGATAAAATTCGGTTTTGGTCTTTAAAAGCAATGTTGTGTCACATTATTGACTTATTTTAATTTAACTCCGGATTTTTCCATGCTATTTGAAAAACTGACTTTGAATGTTGCCACGTATGTTGCCTTACCTCTTTTTTGGGGAAGAGATCAAACCATTCAAAGTCAAGGACAAAGTCCAAGTGAAGTAATTGGCGTTTAAATGAAAGTCAAGTTGCAAGTCTTTTTGTTTCTTCTGCTTGAATCTAAATAAGCCAAAACACCTTCAGTCAGTCTACCCACCCATTTACTCATTCACCCATTCTCAGGCCCACATCCTCACCTCAGTGCAAACACATCGGCCCTGTGCAGCATGCAGCTTAGCTCACATGTAAATCAGCAGGTTGAGAAATACATACTACCAGGTGCATACTTATCCAGTGTTGCCTGTCTGGTCTTAAGGAAAAGAGGGAGTGTAGTGAAGGTGCATGAGAAAAAGGAAGCGAGAGAGAGAGAGAGAGAGGGAGAATGTATATACGTGCATATTTGTCTTTGCTCCCCTCCTCATGGGAGCATAGTCACTGTGATCTCCCCCGACAAGCATTCAAAGGATCTGACTGGATTACACCCTAAGCCCTGCTTGCACATTTTAGCAACAGTAAAATATGCATGAGTGAAAGAAAATGGAGAAAAAAATGAGGGAAGGGGGGGGGGCAAGGGGGACTGAGCTCTGTGTAGCCATGCGGAATAATGTCCCTGTTTACTCTCTGAGCTGCTGTCGTGTTAAACAGCACTGAGACAGGCGGCTCTGGGCGCTGGGAGGGGAAAGGACTTGATGTCTGCTGATGTACGGGGTGAGTGTTGTTGGGGCACGTCCCTGATATATACACAGGAGAGGGAAGAAAAGAGGTTGCAGAAGAGGAAGACCTGTACCTCTCCAAAAATAAAATGATCTGCAAACCGATGTAGTGAAGGGTGTTGTGGGTAGCCCTAAGTTGCAGAGGCCCACAAAGGAGCTCAAATACACACATCTAAACAATGTCATATCCAGCATAATGAGAAATTTCAATGGACTCTCTAAAAAAAAGAAATATTATATTTCAACCAAATAACAAATAAATAAATATAAAGTAAAATGCACCTGAAAAACCCATGAGAAATCTAATATTCTAGGATGACAATGTGAATGAAGAAAGACACAAGGTTTAACAAGGACATTTTACACATAACCAGACTGAAGCACAAGATTCTATTCTTGAAAAACAGAAAGTTTTTCAGTGTACACAACATCAAGTTTGTTTCACTTGACATGACTGACAGCATTTTTCTACACTTTAAATATTACCTGACCAAATGGTAAGTTAATGTCCTCCAAACACAGCTTTATTGTGAAGCAAACAGAGACAGAGCAAAGCGCTCCAAATCCTGAGCATCAAAGCTGACTTAACAAAATGAAAAAGTGTCACATACACAGTTACAAAGTTTTACATTTAATATGGGAGAACTGTAAACCATCATTAACTATTATATAAAAGATCCGCTCATTTGAAAATTCCCTCTGGGGACGAGGTGATGGCTAACTTAGGAGATTTCAAGTTGATCAAAAAAATGTTTCAAATTGTTAATTTTTCTACTTCAAAACTAATCTAAAGTCTTTCAGAAACACAAGCTTGTAAGATATGGGATATTTTAGTTCATGTGTCTCATGATCAAATGCTCCCTGTGTTCAACCTCCTCTATCTCTGGCTTGTCCCACCTCCCCTCCCTACTTTTTCTTCACATCTCTTGCCCCAGCGCTGCCCTGTATAAATGTGCTTGGGGCTGGGGGGTTGCAGAGAGAATGGCAGAAGGGAGTGGGTCAGCAGCGCTAGGTCGATCATGCAAGATTAGACTGAATGCTTGTGGTCATTATCAGAGCAGAGTATCAACGTTGCCGCACCAATTAGTTTTGACCCAGAAGGAATAGACTGCAGACCGGGGATGGGCATCGCTCCATCCGCTACAGACTTCAGCAGGACATACACATACATGAGCCTGACACACATATACACTCAGAATAGCCTGCACAAGAAGCATCACTTCCATTTATACTGCATCAGTGTGCATCACTGGATCTCTCCTTTTCTTCTCCCATTCTCGGCTTTCTTTTTCCATGTCTGTTTACTGTCCAAGTATTTTTTGACATGCAGGGTATGTCCTCAATGAGAAACTTTATATGAATCTGTGTGAACCTGTTGAAAGGCGAACTCTCACAGGGACCAGGAAACTTTTTTTTCATGACAGAGGGATGAAAATGTACCAAACTTTTTATGTGTTTGAAAAGCCCATATGAATTTTCTATACAGCACTTTTTCATGTAACTGACCAGTGAGGGGTGACTATGAGAACAGAAAAAACCTAAATTGCAGAAAGCTCAATATCATTATTGATCCATTTTAGATTTATTTAATGGTCATTTTTTCAAACTGTCAGACAATATGTGAGTTTTCAGGAATCTTAGACCCTCCAGAAAAATAACAGACATCCAAAACTTGTCATCTGCAATCCAGAGTAACTTTATTTCAGTGACAAAAATACTTGTGTTTAATGCCTGCTGAGTAAATTCATTGCAGTTCAAATAATATTTTGATTCAAGTCTTCTTCTGCAAAACATTTGTGTAAAGCGACCTATCATCATTTTCTGAAAGCATTTCCTCCTCACACAGAAGATTACTTGTCCAGAGGAAGTCTGTAAATATCAGCCACATAATGGCTCAGATCAGAACATTTGGTTTACATTTACTTATCTGTCAGATAATTTTATACACAGAAAATCACAGTGTAGGACATCAGTAAAGCTTTAGTGCAGTAGGGAACCTTGGTTTAAGTATTCAGCACCACATCTAATCAATAAGTGAATGAGTTGAGTTAAATGTTATAATCTCCTTCACAAAGGTCTTAAATCAACCCCTGAGAAGGTGTCCTCTAAAAGTGCCAATAACTATAGGAGAGACTAGGAACAACCTAGAGAGAAAAAAATTATCCTCTTATTTCACAATAACCTATGCAAAAATGAAAGAAGCCAGATATTATAAACCACATTGATCATTTAAAAAGGTGTCTCGGAGCCCAGTCAGATGATGACATGCTGTACACTGACCCAGCTGTATTCTATGTCTTGTCCCACCATGCAACCTCTGGTGGTCTCTTCCTTTTTGCTCTTTCTGTGTTCCTCCTGGCTGCCAGGTTGGCCCAGGCAGACTCCTCTCTGATTTGTTAAGGTAATGATCTAATCTGCGGCCATTAGGGAGAACAGCCTTTAGTGTTTAATGTGTGGCCAGGTGGTCCAGCTGCCAAGCTCCCGTATTAAAGGCCCGGGCTCGGCAGTAATGAGTAATGAGCTGTATTTAAAAGCTGCCATACCTGAGCCCGCTTGGCCAAGCTTCAATATGGCCTGGTTCAAATGAACAACTTGACTGCTTTTTCAATTCCCCAGATGCTCAGATGAGCTCAGACTACTGAGCCCGGTGTAGCTATACTAACACACACACACACACACACATATGCACCTGAAGAAACACTAAAGCTATAATACACACACAGCTCTAGTCAGTGATGTGTAAACAGCTTAAATTTTAGACTTATTGGTTACTCATCAATAAAGTAAATAGAAATAAGTAGTAAATCCTAAATAAAAGCCAAAATAACTTTTTCTGAAAGATACAATCCAGATGTAACAAATAAGTTAGATGTATAAGTTTTCAGTCATTGCTGATTTGCTCAGCTTCTTTAAATGTTTCTTAAACCAATATTGAAATGTTTGTACTTGCTGTGACTTCTCCTCCTGTGAGGAGGGGATAGATCAAATCAAATCAAATCATGTCTAATTTATTTATGCACCACCAAATAACAAAAGAGTTACATGAAAGCACTTTACATATAGAGCAGGTCTGTACCGAATACTTTATAGATCTCAGTCCTTGCTTTTTGCAAAAATGTATTCAAAACTTTATCAAACGTCTGTCTGAGGATTCAGAAAAATCTTCTTCCAGAGTTTGACACTGAAGAGTGAATTTCCCTCTTTCTATTTCCCCGGACAGTGTTTCTGCACCGAGCTGTAGCCAAGGAAAAGAAACTCAAGGAGGGAATTCTGCAGTGAAAGACATTGAAAACTGAGCAGATCCTTTAATGAAGATTCGTGCGCTGCAGTTGGGTGGCCCTTGGTCTGAGGCCCAGTGATTATCATAAACAGTCGGATAAGTCAAGGCAATGCCACTGAACTCACACACAGCAGCCCTATCGAAAAAAGGATCCCAAAGTAATGCCATTAGGAAGGCCCTGCATCTCAACAGTGTTCTGGAATCGTAAGTGTGACGTGCAATACAAGGGTGTTGGCGTCTGTCCTACCATGGCAGCTGTCAACCTGGTCCAGTGACTACCTGCCAACAAGGACCTTCCACATTTTACAGAATAATGAGGCAATTTAAAAAGCACATTTCCACGTAAAACAACCTGCATAAATGGTCCTGTGAATTTTTTGCATTGTAATAGCAAATGCTAACTTGGAAGAACTTTTACTCTGAGCATAAACCAGCTCACCTTTATTTTTGAAAGATTTTTATGTTGTTTTTTTTTTTATAGACAATAAGGGCATTTCTTCAATGATGTTAAAGTGTTGCTGAATGGTTCCTTTCAGTAAATACATGTACACCCATCTCAAGCGATCTGGCTCTTTTTACTCCCCTGTGTTACAGGTTAATCTGTGCAGAAACAGAGTTACCAGGATTGTGCCTTACTGTGGATATGGAGACTCACCTATGATCTGGCAACCCTCAACTTCAAACTGCATCATGATATTGGACTGTTATTGCTGATGAGCAGTGGTTAAACTGACTCCCCCTGCATTTCGTTAAGTAAATAAAGAGCAGAGTTCCAATTTATAAATAACATCATTTATAAAGTGAATCCGCTTGTCTAGCTAACTAAAGTCAGCCACCATTTGATTCTAAAAATCCTGTTAGCAACAGTTTGAGCAGCATGGAGTCCTAAAATCTGAACTCTCTTGTGAACGATCTTCCCATAACTTTAGGAGCTGAATGAAAATAATAAAAGATGATTTACAGATTAGAGAGTCTTTGTCATAAGAAAATGTCAGGGGAAATATAAGAATCATAACTTGATGTAAGTTTGTAAATACTGTTAGTATTTATGTAAAGATTAAATATTCACAATACATGAATAGGAGACAAAATAGGGACTGGTCAGTGGTTTTATCATTCCTTTTTTTGTTTGTTTGTATTAACATCTTTTCTTTTAACATACTTTATAATGAGAAGCTCATCTGTTCTTATCTGAGCTGTGCTTGTTAAAGATGACCATGTTGACTTTTTGATCGAATTCCATGGAAACTGAAAATCATGCCATGAATATAACATCTTTACATGCAGCAGCAACATTTCCATGAGACTATGTGAGGCTTTACTAGATATATAAGTTAAAACAGTTGTCTGTAGTTTGTATCAGTTGTCTAGGTCATTGAGCTATAATCAGTTATTTGATATGTTACATTTTATCAGGGGAATTTCTATAGAAATATTAGTAAGATGCACAAACATCAACATCAATCATCTAAACATCATAGTGGTAGAAAAAGTAGCACAAACTAGTACAGAATTCCTAACTCTGAAGTGAGTATACGCTCAAAATACACCCTCTCTCTCTCTCTCTCTCTCTCTCTCACACACACACACACACACACACACACTGAGTGGTGACCAGATTATAATCAGTGTGTGTGACAATGTGAAGTGAATGCATGAAGCCTGCCATGTCACATCATTTTCAGTGACCACAAATACACACACACATCCACGGACAGAAACACACATCTACCTTCTTTCTGGGGACCATCCAGAAAAACAAGATGTGTTTCTGAGTAACTTACTCCAAATTTATCAGAATTGAATGCCTTCCCCTAATCCTGACCTACGTGTTACTTACCCGAACATTAAAGCTAAACTAAGACCACAAACAGATTCTTGATGAGTGAGTCACAAAGGACCAGGAAAAACTGATCTCCCCTGTGTGGCATTTACAAGTACATATGGTCTGCCCCACACTGTGTTTTTTCATCACCAAGGAGGACATTACACTGACTAACTGTAATTTCCTGGATACTATCAGTAACAATAACCATAACTTTAATTTAACTTTAAAGTCTTTACTGTGAAAGGAAGCTGGCTGCCATTATGATGGGATGGTGCAGAGTTATATTCCTGCAATTCACAGATACATGACCAGACCCTGGTGACTAAAGAACATATGTATGTATGTACTTCATTGAGTTTTACACATGACAGCAAAACATGTTGTTAGTGTATACTGCTTCTTTCATCTGAATGTATGTTTTAACCATATATCCACATTTATCCCTCTGTCTATTTTTATTTGTTTTCCTGCGGTGTATGTTGGTAACACTCTTTCCCACATTCAATAAATATGTTAAATGTGAATCTGATAGTAGAATAAAAAAAAACAAAAGAAGCAGCTTTTGGGATTGCCTTGGATTGATGTTATCATACATATTGTTTTTTCTGAATCCCAGCTCACACTGGGTGAGGGCGGGGTACACTCTGGACAGGTCGCCAGTCCATCACAGGGCCAACACACAGAGACAGATAGAGACAAACAACCACTCACACTCACACTCAGACATACGGACAACTTAGAGTCACCGATTAACCTAAACATGATGTCTTTGGACGGTGAGAGGAAACTGGAGTACCCAAAGGAAACCCGCACAGGCACAGGGAAAACATGTAAACTCCACACCCCCAGGCACAGGAACCAAACCCACGACCTTCTTGCTGTAAGCGTAAGCAACAGTGCTAACAACTACGCTGCCATGCTGCCATTTTCCAAACAGAAACTGAACAAAATGAGATGAAGTCAGATTCAGGTGACAGTTTGACAAGACTGCTGCTGTCATGAAAATGGTTGGAAGCCACAAACTGCAAAAGATGAGAAAAAGAAATCATGCAATCCTGCATGTATAAAATATTTACAGAATATAATAATAATAATAATAATAATAATAATAATAATAAAACCTTTCATTTTGATAATTACTTTGATTTTTCCCAATCAGCCATGTCAGAGTGTGTTGGAATCTGTAACAATAACAGACTTAGTTTTGTGTTCTTTGCAGAACCTTAGTTCTGCACATAGCTGAAGGTGATTTGTAACCACAATAACAACTACAGTATTTTAGTTCTCCTTCAGCTTTTCTCAAAGGTAAGGAGATATTTCTGAGCAGTTTTGAATGCAGACCCTTTGTCTGGGTCAACTCTTACAGGCTCCTCGTTGGCACTGATTGACCGCTACTTCAATTTCATGCATGCGTGGTGGAGAGCTATCATTAAGCAATGCAATTTGAATATTCAGATGACTGTTTTAATTGAAGAGAACAAGTGTTCACACATGGCGGGGCTGGCGGTGTTGTCGAGTGCCTGAGGCCAAGTCCCCGAGCGCCCTAGACCCATCTGATCATGGCTCAGTGGAGCCCGTGAGCCCACCAACACTATGGCAAAATCCTGGCTTCTTTTAATGCCCTCAGGCTTCCATCAAATCCACATCACACTGCACATACACACACACACACACACACACACGCAGAGGCCTGCACTACATGGAAGAGGAAAGGAAGAAAGGGATGAGTAAGTGAGGACAGAAGGAGAGAAGCTGTAGGAGATGAATGAAGTGAGTGACAGCATAATTTTAACAGCATACACATTAGCATGCACAGCAAATGGGATTCCAACAATGTCAGTGAGACATAAACACAAACTGAATATGTTATGAGGGATTTTGCTTCAGTCAGCATGAGCAGTGTAACAGCAGTAACCTGCAGAGTGCACTAGTTTCTCTGATATTCATAAACATGAATCAGCACAAAGTGAATCAGAGTGAGGCTAATATACAAGCATGAAAGCATAAATAGAAATACATATATGCTGTTTATGATTATGTATTTCAATCTGGCTAATAATACTGAGTGATGATGATGATCGTTAATTACTCCATTACTGGACCTGTAGTTTTATTGATACTATACTTTGGACATATCTGCACACTGGAAATCAAAAAAGCATATTCATTAAATACTGAAAATCAAAATATAATATATATAATTGATTTTTTTTTTTCCTCCAAAATCCTGCTGAATGGTTTGAAATGGTCCTCTAGCTCCAGATCAGTTTTTGCAAAAATTCTGTCTGTGTACAGCTCTAACAAACGTCCACAAGGGTTTGGAATAACTGGGGAAAGCGCCTCCCACTTAAACTCCATAACTGTACAATATAAAACAGTAAAAATGGGGGGAGTTTGGGGTTTGGGTGTGGGTGGCATCATCCTCCTCATCTGCAGTGAAAATGTAAATAAAGAGTAAACCCCCCCCCCCAAAAAAACAGCTACAAAAAGGTTGAACCAATATTGGCCCTAAATTATGCATATTTATTTTTATGTTTGAAACCACTTAAGAAATCCTGCTCCAAAATTTTTAAATGAACATTTAATGGCTCTGTCACTAAATTACACAACTAAACAATGAAAAATTAATGAACATTAAGAAGAAAGAGAAAAGTAAATGTACCTGATGCTGGTTTGAATTTTTGTTTAATTATCAGATTAATATTTATTTTGACCTTTTATAACTTTCTAATTTTTAAAGCTCAGTGATGAATTATGTAACCATAACTGTAATGGTTGTAATTCTCTATAATTTTTCTTGCAAATTATATATGATAAATGCATTAGCCTGGCAATGTGTTCAAGAAGAATTCTGTCTGTTTTATATAGGTGTTTTTTTTTTTTTTATTCCAATTTAATTATCTGCAATAACATTACAAATTAACACATATTAGGCGAAAAATAATGCAAATGCATTAGGAAGTGAGCTGGGGTGTGAGAATTTACACAAGAACATATAGATATTGCCTTCCTTTTTTTTAACCATTAAACAAGTCTAACGTTAAATTGTCAAATTTTGCATGAAAGATCTTGACTTGGCAGCAGTCTGCTTTAGCGGAGCACAAAATATCTTCAGCTATGGATTCAGAGACTAAATGCGTGCACTGCTGTTGTGCAGGCCATTATTACTACACATAGGTTTGGTGGTTGCCAGGATCTCTGTGGAGAATGAATTGAGTGATGTTGGGGTCTTCTAGCCCTTCACCCCCTCACGCCTGGTCCTCTTACCGTGCTCAGGCACCTCCTGTCCTGCCCAGATCACCCACTCCTCTGCTGCATTAATTGGCTGTCAAAAATGTGCTGAATTAACGGATTAATGAGCATGGATTTGAATCCCAAGTTTGGCAAAGGGGCATTGTTTCCCTGCCGTGGCTCAGGCTCCCCCTGCCTCCCCTCTCGTGTGCGCAGGCCTGTTACAGATATGCATCCAGGACATTTGAGCGGATTGCATTTCATTAGTTTGATTTGAGCGGACAGCACTAAGCTGCTGAGGGCTCTGCGCTGACAGCTAATTACAGGAATCAGCCTTGTCCACTGATAGAGAACAATAGGCTGGGATGAGCCCGCCTTGCCAGGGGGACCGGCCCTGTATACAGCCTTAGTATTTGGCTTCCATATAGTCCCCTGTATGGAGAGCCATTACTTGTGTTAAAGGATATGGAAAGCCTAATTGAGTACTACCTTCCTTCTCAGCTCCCAACTCTATTTCCAGACAGAAACAGAAAGAGTGATACAAAGAATGGCCTTCTCCGAAACCTGAAACAGCCCCCCCTCCAACCACACCTCTCCACCAATTACACGTCCCTCCCCACTGCTACCCTCCAACCCACAGCATCCTCCATCCCCTGCCCAAGCCAGCCAGCCAGCCGGCCGACTGTGTGCGTAGATCTGTCCGCTTCCATAACTCCGTCCGTCTTTAAATCATCAACATTAAAACACGCCGTTCACTCATGTGAACACTTTCCCCCTAAAAGAGAATTAAATGGATTAGTGAAAACGTCAGTAAACTTAGCGGTGCATTACCCTTGCAACATTCCAAATGGCAGATTGCAGTCAGACGACTCGATTAGCTGAGTTCTTGCTCCCTGCCTGCTGTAATCTTTTATCAGGAGACGTTCTTTTCTCTCTCTCTCTCTCTCTCTGTTGTTCTGCCAACCATGCAAATAAGTTGTTGGTTAGTTTTTGTTTTTTATATTTCCATACATAATTATCAACTTTTTTGTACAGCCAAACAAAACTAGTTTGGATTATCTGTCTTTAAAGCTTCAGTACTGATGGTAGAGGCACTTTTGGACAGGATTTCTGTCTATTTTGTGCACCTCTGTGTTGTTTGGGAGGCAGTGTTATGGCCAGTGGCTAGTGGCCAGGTGCGCTGACACAGACTATTATTTTGGGAGTGAGTATCACCATCTCTCAGCTTTTTGTGCCATTTTCAGGTCAGGCCTTTAGGTCATTTTCCCCTACAGATTCTACCAGTCTATTTTCTGGTCGGCTGATGGAAGGTAATGACTGAGAAGCTGATGGTGGTGCTGGCTGTGACTGCACATGACCATGTCATCTCAGCTCAGTGACAGGGCCTGCGGTGGCCAGCGTCTGCCAGAGGAGCGCAGAGGAACAGGCAGATCCCGATGCTTGGTCCGGGGGGTCAGTGTGAGGTGGCCCCGGTGCTGACTGACAGAACACAAGGGTTTGTTAGGGAGATTTGTCCCTGCTGCAGATCTCCTGTCGGCCCGGTTGTGGCACTCGTGTCAATTTGCACCCCACGCACGTCGCCAGTCTAGCTGACAGGTGAGCGGTGGTATGGCGTCCTGTCCGCCTAATTGTACCCCGCAGTCCTGCCTGTGTGTGGGTGCAGCAAGGATAGCTGAGGCCCAGGCCTGTTAGCACCCTGCTTGCCCTGGCGGCCAGGCCCAGAGCAGCCTCCTCAGCACGGGTGTAATCCAAGGTGAGGGCCTGTCGGTCTGTCAGCTGGTTGTCTGGCAGCTGGATAGGATGATGGACATGCCGCCCTTCATGTGCAAAAATGCACAAAAACACCCATTCAAAACCCATGCAAACCATAAATCAAACTACATTTACATGAAATCCAGGGAGAGAGTGATAGATACACATGCATTTATGCCATGGATGCTGTATTCTTCAGGGAATCCACGGCTTTCAGTGTAGATGGGGAGAAAAGGGGAGGGGGAGAGTTATAATTGTCAAATTGTCTGTCTTTGAATTCCCCAAAGATCTTTGTATGTAAATATGTTGAGCACAATTCCTGAGTAATTCATATGTTGTATGTTTCCCAGCTTTAGTTTATGATAAATGGGTGTGAATTAATGTCAGAAGACTCAAACATAAACTCAATGTAACAGAAACTTTGGTAATTCTTCCTGAATATTTAAGAAACAGTTAAAGTGTGTAACAGCCAAACAGCAATCAGACCCCTCCCACTCATCACTGTACTGTTTTCTTCCACGCCCACAGTAATTCTTTTTCTAAAAGGAATTGATGATGTTTGCTTGTTTGGTGAACAGTGTGAAGAGGGTGTGTATGTGTGTTTGGAGGGAGGGTTGGGGGGCAGGCAGAGGGAGCTGGGGGCAGGGGAGGGGGGGGTCCTGTTGAGGAGGTGTGCCATTTCCTGGCTCATGAAGGCCTCGGTGCCAGCTGCGCAGGACTGGTGCTGCTTCCTGGGGGCAGATGCCTGCAGTGCTGCCTCCATGATCCCAGCTCTGTTCCTGCACCAGCCCCTGCAGTCTGCTTCACACCCTCGGGGGGTGGAGGGAGGCAGGTGGGGGTGGTGGTGGTGTGTGTGTATATGTGTGCTTTTTACCCCCCCCCACCAAAACCACATACACACACACATAAATACACACACCCCTGCACAGTCGCACAGAACACATGCGACCATATGACTGGAAGTGCAAATACACACACTCACATACACACCTCCTAGGCTCTGGAGCATTAATTAGGCAGCCTACAAGTCTGCCACACCATGGTCTACCTCCATCACATGCTGGAAAACAGGCTGAGACAACGACAAGCACTATTCAACACACACATGCCGCTGAATTCAACGAAACTGGGAGGTGCAACTGGAGCCCAACAACAGAGAAACGAAGAAAAGAGATTCCAGTTGCTTTTTGCCTCTGAACACAAGCTCCTCCTCGCCTTCAACCAGCTCATCCATCGCTTTCATCACCCATTCCCTCTGTCTCCCCTCTCCTCTCTTCTCCTTTCCTCCCCAGGCACATTGTTACTGACACCACACTGGCACCCAGAGGCTCCTTCAGGTACTGCAGTCTCATTTCCATGAGGTTACCCCCACAACACCAACACCCAGTCTATAAATAGCCTCTAATTAACACAGCACTGTACCTTTGGAGATGTTGTTTGGAATGGGAGAGTGTGTTTGTTGTCTTGTATCTATAGAAGTCACTCCTCTCTGGGACTCAAGCAGGACTTAAGGTCTCTTTGCAAGATGTAAACTGGTTCCCAACCAGCATGTGACAATAACATGAGAGTGAAGACATAAACTTACTAAGGTCAGGCTGATGCATTATTAGAATTGCGAATTTGCGTTAAAAACACCACCTGACAGTATTTAAAAATTGGAATGTGGCTTAATTTATTCTGTTTTACAAATGTAGACATAAAAATATACTAATGAAAAAATCTGGATTTCAGTGGCAAGTGAAAACAGTTGATATGATCATGTTTACCGAAGAAATTGCGAAAATGTCACATTTAAATATATGGCCACAAAACTTCGGTAATCAGCTGATTCAACTCAAAAACATATGTATGTAATTCACTGACTATGGCAGAAGGAAACAGAAATGGTTTCTCCTTAAGCCCCATGACTGTTTTTAATTACTATAGATCACACAGGCATTCATTGCACTACTAATGTTTCTGAAACTCCTCCCAATATAGGTCAGATTTTTAGCATCTTTTAAAATTCCTTTCCAGTCATTAATATTTTTTTACATGTTTTTTTTTTCCACATAAACACAAAGCAGACAAAAGAGGAAACATCAGAGAGACTTTTGGCTTTGATTCAGCTCCACCCACTGCCTCCACAACTTGACAGGATTGGTTCCTGAGGTTTGTAATGTTGAATCCCTTGCTGTCTGAGGCTGTTTTTTTATGATTACCATTGGCTGACTGCAGGTCAAGCTGGAAATAATCAGTCATGGTGCTGGTTATTTCGCCCATGATGTATCTTATATTCTATCAAAAAATCATATTTTTGATGCTATTTGAGTTCACTCTATAGCATTCCATATTTAGCTGATTAGATCAATCATACATTAACCTCATATGAATGTACACAAATGCAAAATACTCTGGTTTGGAAAATAACCTGAAGTAGTTTAACGTTGTGGCTATAGTCATCATTGTACATGTGTTTTTCCTCCTAATTGAAGGAGCCAAGGAGAACAGGGCAAGAACAGAGTCCGGCAAATGTGGACTCTGCACAGTTAATCTTCTTTCTTTCTCTATGTGTGCAATGGGCCCTGCTACAGAAAACTGTGGCAGCTGTCTGAGCGTGTTTTGCCCATATGGGGCAGAAATGCTCATGGTGCACTGATTTCCGATAGGTCTTCACCTCCTATGCTGCTCTTGGCCTGCGGCTCCTTCCTCCTTCTTCTGCTCCTCCTCTGCACTCAATCAATTGACAGACGCCGCTGACCAGATCCCACAGCACACAGCCGGAGGAGGGAAGTTATTGGAGTCGTGTGTGTGTGGGTGTGTGTCTGAATCAGATACCTCCAGTGGGGTTGTGCATGCAGTAATGTTTGCATAATCTGCAAGTAATCTCTAGAAACATGACATGTCAGACAATAAATATTCTCTACAGCCGACTTCCCTGGAAGGTTCGGAAGCTGTGAGTTTATATTCAAACATGTTTCTAAAGCCTTATCTATTCATTTGTTTAAAATTATTAGCTTTTGAAAGATTTTTTTTTTTTCTTGAATGTAAATTTACTCTAATTACTTCATAATTTATTTAACGTTACTTTATAATTTTAATTCAAATCTTAGATTAAGCTGAGTAGTGCTTCCGAATATACAACTGGAAATAATCAGCAAAGAAACTGGTGTAAAGATTAAATTCAACATCAGTTTAAATTGTATAGGATTCCATATCTGAATTTAAGTTTGAATTGAGGAGCAGAATCTAATATTTAAGTGTGATGTAATTAAGTGTTAAGGGTTTGGGGTTTGGGGTTAGGGGTTAGCGTGTTAGGGTGTTAGAGCATTAGGTTAACAAGGAACATATTATAGTAAGCATTCTGCATAAAAAAAAAGTTAGGACAGCTAAAATTAATACCAAATGACAAAGATAACTAAGAAACTAAGGCAAAATATATTCCTGAAATCATAAAAACACATGAACATTATATATAAATAAATGCCACAATTTGACATTTAAAAAATTGGCACTTAAAGGGTTTCACTAAAAGTCAACGATGATTCAAGGGAGAGTTCATTACTAAAACTGTATTAAAAGGCACAAAATGTAATGCGAGTCTTGGGTAGATGTATTCAACTACCTCTGGATATAGGTTTTCTTCATGAAAAGGAAATTCTAAAAATATTTTACATTAAATTATTACAGATGTTGTATAGAGAGCTATAGGTCATGTTTTAAAAGAAAATATCACCTTAATATAATTAAGATCATAATTACTATTTTATTATTATTATTAATATTCATATAGATTTACTGACTGAAAACTGAAAAATAGTAAATGCTGATGTAACCATGTGAACTCAATACAGATCAAATGAACTGTATTGTATCTAGAACCATTTCAGGATCAGTTTTCATTTTCCCACAATCACAGCTGTGACTCTCAAATCTTAACATGAAATACACACACACACACACACACACACTGAGTTCCAGTTTGTTCAACTGTTTTTATGTTGTGAGATTTCACCTTTGAGACAGGGGAGCTGTAGATGCCAGGTGTATGATAGAAAATATATTCCTCAGGGAGCACGAGGTTCCCGCTGTCATAGCCAGCAGCCACCAGTTTGTGTTTGTGTGTGTGTGTGTGTGTGTGTGTGTGTGTGGCCACCACCCCAGGGACCTGGTCAGCTGTTGTTTCATGCAGGAAATTACACAGCTTAATCAGGCAGCCAGATCAGGTGCAGCTGATGCTATAGCTTCTCAACACACGCACACCACAAACACACACACATATACCCAACCACACTACGTATACGGACCCCCCCGGCCCTTTACACACAATTAACCCTGTAACCAGGCCCTTCATGCCAGGGGGCTGCAGACACACCCACCATACAGGTGAGCACAGCTTGTGCATGTGCAGGCCTGAACATGTAGAATGGTAGTCCACACACACACAAACAGGTGACATGTAAAACCAGTATTAATGCACAATACAGAAGTAACTGGTATTATTATCACTATCATTGTAATGGTTCACAAATATTTTGGAGAAAAAGGATTAATTCTGAAAATAAATTCAGATGACGTTGGTTAAACAGATTCCTATGATAAATTTACAACAAAACCTTTGCAATTTAGAGGGAATTATTTGCTGTAAGATGAGGCTTTAACATGATCTATTTTTATGATTCATTGCTGTTTTATTGGTGAAATACTGTTACAGGCCATTAGAAAAAACAAACAGAAGACAATGAAAGACAATAACAACACACAAATAGCCGAAAGGTTAAGACGGGGGAAATAGCTGTCACTCCCGACAGCTGCAGCTAGTGGAGATGGCGGTGAGATCATCTTGACAGTGGGCTACTGAACAGGGAAAAAGTCGAAGGCCCAGTCCCCTCCCCGAATTAGTAACACATTGATCCAGCTATGACAAGAAGGCACACCAGGCTACAGAAGAGGTAAGTTTTCTTATTTAGCCTCCAAAAACATATTTGGAGGTGAGAGAAATCAGGATAGTTCAGTGAATATTTTTATATATGTTTTTCTTTTTTAGTTTGGGATACCTTGAGGAAAGCATTGGCTCATTGGTAGGTTTAGAAAAATTCAAAAGGAGAGAAAGGAAGAGGGGAGGAAAGGAGTGTTATTGGATGAAGTGTTGAGTAATAAAATGCATTCGTTGGCCGAACGTGACTGTATGTCTCTGTAAGGCAGTGTGGCTGCTGGATTATTTGTTAACAGGCAAAATCAAATTTATGATTGAGATTATAGAGGTTTATATTTTTCTATTCATGTTTGTTACTTAAGAAGATTTAACCATTTCTTGGTGACAGCTCAGGCAGCCAGTGTCCATTTTATGTATTTTGACTGAAATTTACCTGGGAGAGGTCAGCAAATATACTTTATAAGGGGAAGGAGAAATATTGCAAATGCGGAGCTGTGAAGAATTTCAAAATAATTTTAAACCAGATGGACAGAAGGGATGAAGGTGTCATTTAGAGTGCAGTAGTGAGCATTTATATGTGTTAGCTATGCTGCTAAATTAGCTCTAGCCCTCGTCCACAGAAGGGCAGCAAATTACAAAGTCATCAAAGTGCATTTCTCAAGAACTCATTCTCATATCTGTACAGCCCTGATGGCGTTTTTTGGGGGGGGGGCTTGTTGACACTGATGATTTAAGAGCTGCATGGTCAACCCTATGATTGTCTCGGAGAGATGGTGTTGCAGCAGTAGGTCATCAGAACAGTTTTATTAATATGACAGTTTATATATTATTTCCTGACTTTTTATAATAATTCAGAAGTTAGCAAAACATTCCCAGTGTTTTCAGCAATCGTCCTGAACCACAGTCAGTTCATATTTTTGTCTGAGAGTGTAAAGAATATAATACAGAAAGGACAGATGATGCGAAATATAATGCATTTATTACTATTTTCGCTTCAAGGGACCGCATGGTACGCGGCATACCCAGAGCTGCTGCTGCTTTTTTCATGAGGAAGTGTTGTGATGGAACACAAAACTATGTCAAAGAAAAATAATAATAACACGCTATATTTATACTTTATAATATTAAACACTATTCAGGGGTTTCATGTCACTATAATACCTAATAATTATTATTTTCAGATGTACAATAGGAGGATTTTACATATAATAATAACAATTCTTTCTTGGGTACTGCTTATGTATTTTTACCTGAGTCAAAGAATCATATTCTCTTTATAGTTCTGCTCCACAGGTGTATTTGGTAACAACAAACAAATATACTGAGTTGACTGTGCCCCTTCTTCAGTTAACCCTGCCACCCCTCTCCCAGCGTAGAGGACAGCCATCCAGCCACACCTCAAACTTCAACCCATCCCTCTGTTCATCCATACCCTACGAACTGATATTTGGGATGGTTCCACTGAACCAGCAATGAGCCTCTGAGATTCATCATGTCATTTTACAGATTTTATGGAGACTCCTGCAGGGTGTCTTCTCATGTGTCCTGAGGGCTGACAGAAAGACAGACAAAGCCTTTTTGTGGCTGTCGCTGCTTCTGTCTCTATCTTTATTTCCCTTATGCACTCTCTCCCTTCGTCTAACGCTTTCTCTCTCTCTCTCTCTCAGTATCTTCCTCTCTCTGATGCCACTGTCTGTCTGGAGATTAATTAAACGGCTACCCAGCCAGCCAGCGCCACATCAGCCATCATCATCCTCTACTTGCCATCAGCTCCCTGCTACAGTAGAAAGTGCATGTCTATCTGTGTGCGTGCAGCTACACATGCTATTAAATTTATCTCTTCATCTGTGTTTTGTGTGTTTTATGTTTGGTGTTCTTTTTAATGTGTGTAATGCGTGAGTTGTACTGAGCCTTTTTTCCAGTGTGGTAATCTTTGCATGTTCTGTCTATGTAGGTGTGCATGTGTGTCACAGGTGCATGTTGGTGAGGAGGAAATGAATTTCATGGTCTGGTCTTGTGTTATTGAGCCTATATGTAATTAAGATTGTGAATATAGTTGTCGTGTACGGCTGTTTGTGTATGGCTGTCCATGTCCATGGTTTGCCTATATACTGTACGTAAACCGTACAGTATATAGGCATGTCAACTGTGCGTGTATCCTGTGTGTGTTGGTTTTTGGTGCCCACTCTATGAGTGTTGTGCTGGATAAACTGCACTCATTGTGCCAGAGTAGCCATCAAACCTGGCGGTGGTGGTGATGATTAGGTGGTAGTTGCATGGCAGGTATGGGAGGGGTGGTGGGTGCTGTGGGGGGATGTTGGAGCTGAGTGTTTATTGTTTGCCATTACTGTTGTCATTACAGCTAGCTTTGGCTTCAGTAGCATGTGTGCTCCAGCCGTTCTTATCATTATCATCCCACCTTACTGTAGTTCTCTGCTTGTCAATTTACTGTACAGACTCCTCTCAAGAATTTCCCCCGCTGTCATGCTGCTGAAGGCTCCCTCTTTCCCCGTCCCTTCAGTTTCCCCTTTTTCGTCTTTGTTCTTCACTTCTTCACTGCGCTTTAAGAAAAGTGTGTGGACATAATGTGTGTGTGCGCATGTGTTAGAGGGGTGGGGGGGTCAGTGAAGTTGGCAGCTCAGACCGGCTCTGCTCGGCTTTTCAGGCCTTAATTGAGACATACTGTCAGAGTGACAAACACATTTGCATGCGGTGTGTTTTTCAGGATGTGCTTTTTTTCCCCCGGACTGCTCACAGTTCTGTTAATCAGCTCTCCATCACTCACATGAAGAAATGGGTGTGCACACACATACACAAACTCTGTACATAGAGTTTAAGCAGCAGTCGGGGTGGTCGTTACTCCCTATCCCAGCAGTAATGAGAAGAAATCAAGACAGTTGAAGGAGAAGGTGTGGTACATTTAGCGAATATAAAGCTGATATTGTCCCAGTTTTAATAAGACTAAGAGTCTACAGCCGTGTCAGTAGGCTCACAATGAAAGTGCTTACCATGTTCTTAGCTTACTCTGTTAGCATGCTAACATCTCATTATTAAGTACAAACAAGAGCTGAGGTTGATAGGAATGCCATTAATTTTGACAAAGCCATGCCATGTCAAAATGATACCTATCTAGACCTGTCTATAGTCATCGAACAGACAAAGGTGTCTGAATAACGTAAATTGGCTTAATAACAGTCTCTCCTCAAGCAAATTCTTGCTTAATTTCACCCTATCAAACAGAAAAAGGACTATACTGAGCCTGATTCAATGAAAAGGGGGTGGTTGATTAGTAAGATTCTTCCACAAAAAGCTTACAAAAATATTATTGTTTTGTTGGTTTTGGGTTTTTTCAGGGAGGTGATAGTCCATTTTAATTTAAGTGATCCTGATCATCTTGGTCTGAAAATATTTAGTCATGTGTCCTTTTTTTCACACGTAACAATAAGCATTTTTGTTGTAGTTTTTGTATGACTGGATGTGCTTTTATGTAGTCAAGGTTGACCTTGAAATCATTCTTTTAAACATTTTCAGGTTGTTAACAAGCTCTTTGGCATTCATAGGAATCAGTGGTTAAACCAAAATTAAGAACATATATGGTCTGCTCTATTTATACTTTAGATATTTTTTTTACGTATTGTACACTGTGGGCAGCACGGCAGCATAGTGGTTGGCCCTGTTGCCTCACAACAAGGAGATTGCAGGTTCGGTTCCCGGGCCTGGGGCCCTTCTGTGCAGTTTGCATGTTCTCCCCGTGCCTGCGTGGGTTTCCTCTGGGTACTCCGGTTTCCTCCCACCGTCCAAAGACATCATGTTTGGTTGTTTGTCTCTGTATGTTGGTCCTGTGATGGACTGGTGACCTGTCCAGGCTGTACCTCACCCTTGCCCAGTGTGAGCTGGGATTGGCTCCAGCACTCCCCGCGACCTCAAAATGGATAAGCGGTTTGATTTATTAATGAATAAAAAAATGAATGAATGGACACTGTGAACATAGAAGAGCAAATGTGAAACTGTCCATGAACCAACTGTGGGCCAGATGTCCACTACATTAAATCAACCACTCAAGGAAATGTGAATTATTTGTTCTAAAGTTAATCTTCTAAGAACATTATTCAGTTGGTATGTGCGTTGCTTTATCATGTTTTCCGTTCATGTTTGATTGGCAATAAAATTAATGGACATTTTTCATGCTTTTATTGAAATATTACGTTGTTAACACCAAGTGTGCAGAGATCCTCCTTCAATTTTTCAGTAGAGCTGATAGCCAAACTGTATAGTGCCTCTATTAAAAATCTGAAAGCCTTCTACCTTGTCATCTGACCTTATCTATTTGCGTACAGCAAAAAGCTTCCCTGGTGCCAAATGTATTATGCTTTGCATGTATAATCACATTATATCTGGGCCACATAGCTCAAACCCTATCCTACATCCAATCTAAGCAACAGTGGGAGAATGTATTGTAATGAATGCCACAGCTGAGCACTAAGAGGTATTTTGTTCTTGGGGCTGTTAAGGAATATGGATTATGAATGAGGGCGGGATCAGACCTGCTGTGGTTTCAATATGTATGAATCTTTTCATATGCGCCAACTACACTCCTTTATCTGCCACAGCAGGTGAGAATCAGGCAGCACTTCTGAAACTGCTGAAAAGTAGCCACATGGGTTTGGATTTCTGGCCCTGTGCTGGGTAAAAAATATAATATATTCCCGACGTATTATATTCACAGATGCTGATTGGATTGAGTTTTGGGGAATTTGGAGGCAACATCAACTCCTTGAACTTGGTGTTGTGTTCCTCAGACCATTCCTGAACCATTGTTGCAATATGGCAGGCGGCATTATCTCGCTGAAAAAGGTCAATACAATATCCTTTATTTAACCAGGTAGAAAACTCATTAAGATAAAAAACCTCTTTTTCAATAGTGACCTGGCCGAAATGGCAGCATACGTTGAAAGAAATTTCAGAAAAACATTGCTCAAAGTATCACATTGCCTCCTCCGCCTTTCCCCGCCTTTCGCTTTCACATCCTGATGTTCCCCAAGTAAGCAATGCACATGTACCCAGTCTTCCACATGATTTAAAAGAAAACCTGCCTTATCAGAGCAGGCCACCTTCTTCCATTGCCCCATGATCCAGCTCACATGCTCACATGTAGGAGTTGTTATTGCTGGACATGGGTCAGCATGGGCACCCTGACCATCTCCATGCTCTGACACAGTCTTGCTCCTGTCAAAGTCTAGACTTTTTTTCTTTTTTTTCATCATAAAGACTGGGGTTTCATTTCTAGAACGTCTGGTTTGGCCAGGTGCTTTATTATTATTTTTGCCAGTGATCATGTCATGTTACTGCAGCTCACATGATGAGCTATTTTGCATGTGTTACAACAAGCTTACATTCTACAACAGGGATTTTTACAATGTCATATAACTCAAAACATCATTATACCTATAAGGACAGCTTCTTGGGGCTGCTAATCTGGCTGTAGACTGTTTGTGTACATTTAGACTGACAATAGAAAGGGAAAAAAAATCTGGCTGATTAATTAATAAAACTACAAAACTAGAGAAAAACAGGTAAAGAGTTTTTGGATAATTGACAGTGAGTACAGTACAATTAATTACATAATAGTAGTAATAATAGCTCGCAGTATATGTGCTAAATTGAATGTACATCTAATTGGATTAATGGACACATTTTTGATCATTTCAGTAAATGTTGTGGGGGTTTTTTTTAGTAACTTTATTGGTTTTGAAATTTGATTTTGCAGTTTATGTGTATAATCCTTTTGGGTTTGTTTGTTTTGTTTTGTTTTTTTGTGCATAGTGGACAGATTTCAAGAATAAATGGTGATTTTGGTCTTGTGTAATATGGATAGTTGTGTTCCAGTTCAGTCAAGCATAAGATACAATGCATAGTAAACTGCTGTCACACCCTGAATAAATCGCCCTCTGTTGTTGCAGACGTGGCATAAGCAGTTATTCTTTATTAGTCTAACATAGTGTTTACATAACTTATGATGGATCTACATTTATTTAGAAATGATATTGGAGCATTACATCTTTACAATGAGACAACAGTATTATCCAGCTAATGTATGTATCGTATGTACAGTATAAAGAGTACAGACAGGAATTATGACAGAGTGGATACAAACAAAAAAGTATTTCTCTGGATGACACCCTGATAAGGACTGCAAGCATCTTTTTTAAACTGTACTTGTGTAAACTTTCCTCTCCACCTCAACTCGTCTTTATCTTTCCTTTATCCTTTTACAGAAAAACCAAAGTACTGGAGTGGATATTCACACTCAAAAACATGCAGGTAAAGCAAACTGTCTTTCTGGAATGTCTGCACTCACAGAGGTGATAAAGCTCATTTGGCATTTCTGTGAGATTCACAGTTTATGAAATAAATGAAACCTCCCCGTATACCATCGTCAGCAAACAAGACTGTACAGTCTCTCGCATGGCACAAATGTATGTCACCTGATGTGACTTAAATAGACATGATAAAAAATGTAAAAATGGGAATTGTGGACACTGAACAGGGGCTTTAGTTAAGCATTTTTTTAGTATAGTTTGGATATACCACAAAAAAGTGAGGTTGTTGAAGCAGTAATAGCTTAATTAGTATTATTATTAATCAATTAATTAATCAATAATAATTCTTAAAAAAGAGTTTGAAGACCCAATATGACTGTAAAGATTACTGTAAAGTATCACTTCACAGTTATCAATCAATTACAAAATATTTTTCAAGCATGAGTAAATACAGGAATTCTTTATTGGGAATAATAGAAATGTTAATAAAACTTGTGATTAATGTTCATGCTCTCAGGGGTCCTCACAAAAATATATAAGATAAGAGCTCTTATTTTACACATACAAAACTTGGGGAGCTCACAGTAGGGCATGTAACATTAAGTTGATACCCACACACATGACATGTTTGTTTTAAAACACATTACTTTTTGCCTCCTCTCCACATTACCCTGGAGCTTTCAAGCCATAAAAATTGAGAATATTGAAAATGCCACTATCCTTGTTTTAGTCTGAAAACTGTGAGGTTGCATTTTAGTCTGGACAGACAGAAACTGAGACCTTTGGAGAGGATGATGTGGATCCCCACGATAATTCCATGACTGGCTCTCATCAGCCTTGTCTACCAGTGGGGAAACCAACATGGAGAATGAATTCAAAGTCACTCACTGTCACAGACTGCATTGCCGTTGCTAGCAGCTGTTTTACATTACAATTCTCTATGTGGAACTGACAAAACAACATTTCAAACAATATGTTGCCCATGCTCCTGTGAAGCACAGGAGATTCATGGAAAGACCTAAAAATGGCCATTCACACAGACCTCCTAAGATTATGCTTGGAAAAGGTTTGCAAAAGCTTATAGTCTTAGTTTATCAGTCATTAAGTGCAGATTAATGGCAATTTGATCAATTTACAATGAAATCTTCAAAAGAAAAAAGTGAAGAGATTGGACTATTTTCTGAAGCCACTGTGCAAATGTAACCCTGTCATCAATGGCCCCCCCACCTCCTATCCACCCCGCCCCAGACTGGCTCTGAGCCACTTGGCTGGGCACTGTCAGCTCCTCTTGACTAATTAGCCCTGTTGTTCTCCTCCCCAGATTCCCTCTGTTTAAAGTACAGACAAACAGCAGCAGGCTTTCATGTTCACCTCCCCAGCTCCTCCACACTACTGCTGTGAACAAAGCCAGATGAAATCTAGGCCCCCTGCACCCCAGCCAAAACTGTTGACCTCTCTGCTGAGTGTGTGTCCACCGGACTCAAGGGAAACTTCAGATGTCATTATCATCTGACTTGACTGGATTTTGGTACAGCTGAGAAAGGTTGTGCTAACCGAAATAGGTTGTTTCTCTTTAATACACAAAGATAATAAAACAACATATTGTTGCCTGTTTGTCTCCTATATGCAAATTCATGGCATTGTCTTCAACAAAGTTATCAACTTCCCATGGAACATGATGAAGTAAAACACTGTGGAAGCAAAGACAAAGCGATGCTGCAACAGGGATGGTATCTATTGTGAGATACAGGGGTCTGCAGGAAAAAAGCAGAGGATTTTAATAGCAGCCTTCAAATGCTGTGGCAAAACTGAACAGATCTCAATCCCAGTGCCAGTTCTTCACACCAGATATTGCACTGTGTTGTAAAAACACAAAGGTGCAAATATGGACATTGAATATGTCTCAGTTCTCACTTTTTAGAGTGAGTAATTTTGAACACACACAAAAAATATGTTTTATACAGTGTTTATAAGGGTGATATAAAAAAGTGATGACCTGTGTAGTAAAGCTAAATTGAAACACTATGTATGGATAATAGTCATGTAAAATAAATTGTTTCATACATTTTTTTTTTTTTTTTTTTCCAATTTGAATCATAAAATTGTTCAATAAAGGTGGAATCCCAAACAATCACATAGTCAGATATTTTATTGATGTATATGCACCTTGTCAAATATGTAAATTCTTTGTCATATCTTTGTCATGATATTACATTTTTAAATGAAACCATACAGGTTTGGTGTGCAGACATGTAATTTCTAGGAAACATTGAAATAGTGTTCACTGTGTAACAGTGAATGAATGTGTAAGGATAGAAGGCAAAGCTAAATGCAATGCTATCTGCTATATATTTAGAATGATTAGGTTGTGTGTGTGTGAGAGAGTAAAGAGAGAGAGAAACTGGGCAAGCATGTATTAGTGTGTTTGTGTGCATACATGCATGTTTCTGTCAAAAGTGCGAGAGGTCCTCACAGTGTCTGTGTGTGCGGGTGTGCGTGTATGTGGTGTGCATATCTATTCCTGGGCCAGGGGATCCTCTCCTGCAGGTCTAATTACTTTAATGAGGAATGTCTCCCTCTCTATCAGCCCTACCCAAGGGTGCATATTAACATTCCCCCCACATAGTCATACACACCAGCACTCACAATTAACCACAAATTCATCAGCAGAGTAAATACTGTTTCTTGCCTCCGTGTGAAACTTCTGTCTTAAACTCCTGCTACCATAAGAGCCCCACCATCCGGGCACATACGTACACACTCATTCTCCCCCCTTCAAGTATTGCGATTCAGCCAAGACTGGACTTGTTTCCTGGGCTACTTTAAGTCTAAGACATGTAAAGGTGAGAAGACACCAGGGTTTTCTTAAACAGATCAGACAATATGCAATTGAGTCATTATTCGACTGTGCCGTATCGCTCTCATCCACTCATCCAATTTAGAATCCAAGAGAGTGGCTGACAGCTGGATATCTAATGATGTTTCTGTTGTGACCTGCAACTATTACCTGTGTGTCTGTGGGTTTTCATGTGTGTGTCTGTGCGGGTTACTCTGTATTAAGCTTCAGAGAGCAGTGTAGCGTTGCCAAGAGACGGTGCAGGCAACACTAAGGGCCACAGCTTTATTCATGAGAGAGAAATGGAAGCTAGGAGGGTTTGTTATTTAAACTGATCTGATGAGCAAAGCCCAAGGATGTGAAATAAACACACTAAAAGTTGGATAGTCTCCTTTCTGCTCGTCAGTCCTCAGCTTTTACTGGCAGCTCGTGTCTGTCCTCTAGTGGTCAATAGGCTGAACTGCAACACATGGCTCATTGGTTGTATCATACTGTAAGTGCCCAGGTAAGGATCCACTGATATTGGAGCTTGACTCATACTGGTGGCTCTTTGATAATTCCTTTGCACTCCCCTAATATTATCATCATTATTATTTATTTATTTATTTATTGATATCATCAATACCCTCCCCATGTGAGCTCCTTAACTTGATAGAAATATATTTCTAAATCACCAGAGAACTTCTGAACAAACAGGAGAGTTTTGCTTCCAAATGTGTAAATCATTTTAAGATCCCACTGTGGGTATATTGACTTAATATGTGCATGCAAAAACGGTAGGGTATGGAAAATGTATTTTTACAAGACATTTACTCAGTGGTCATTCAGTGTGCAGGGGAGAATAAAACGTCAAAAGAATAATAGAAAAACACTGAGTATATGAATATTTGCATCAAAATGCAGCATATAAAAAAGATATCTGATTAAAATGCACAACTGATTAAATCACAGCAGCGGAGAAAAGAGCAGTTTTTAGCTTCCTCCTAAAGTCAGTCATGGTCTGGGCAGATTTGATCCATTCTGAGATAGCTCCAGCAGTGAGCAACACAGTAGCTGAAAGAGATTTCACCGTTTTAGACATAACTCCAATCACTTACCAGTTGCTGCTGATCAGAGAGACCTAATAGGATTATAGTCATTGACCATTTTAGATACGTATTTAGGGCCCAAACCATTCAGTGACTTGTCGACAGTAGAAAAGAGAAACAAAATTTTTATTTTGTTTTTCAATTGGATTCTAAAATTAACATTTTGATACGTGAATCCAAAGACATTTAATTGTTAAAATGGAAATCACTTCCACTGGAGGCATGTACACCTCATTCAACTGTGTCTCAATTCAGGGGAGGCTGTGCTGAAGGCACCTCTGGTACGAAAGCTGTAACAAAATGACACCACATTGCCACATTGTCTCGCATGTAGAGGGTTTCTGCATTATGTCACCAGCTGTGTGTGCTCTCACAATTTCATCACAAGACAATGTTCTGGTTATGTAGCAACCTTAACAACACACATCTTTTTTTAAAGTCTTTGGCTTTCTAACAGTTAAACTGTTAGCTCCTAAACTGAGCTGAATCCCAATATTTAAATTTGAAAGCATAATCCCCAGGCTCACTGTCAGTGTGTTACTTGCCACTATTATATTTTCATCACTGGCATGCATTGACAACTTGGGATACGCTGAGCCACATGCTATGTTACCCAGGAAGAGGAGGCCATATTTTTCACATCAAAAGGAACCTTTGAAATAGCACAATCTAGTCATACTACTGTGACACAGTCAGTCTTCAAATGCAAGAAAGAGCTGCTGAATTGGGACACATTTTATCAAGCCAATCTAGTCTGGCCTGTGAAAATTTTGTTATTGACCACGAGGAGCTTTAAAAGTTAATGAGGAGAAATATGTTTGAGTTACTATGCTTGGCCTGCTGTAATTCAGATCCGACCCTGGATAAGTGGCATGGCTGAAAATGGATGATTGCTGCTATCAATAACTTCTGCATCTTGATGTGTAAACATAATGTACACTTATATTAGTCGATAATGTGCTCACCATAAAATTACACTTCTTGGTGATACATAGACAAATATTGTCGATCATGCAAAGAGCTGGTATAAAGTAAAAGAGTGCCACTGAAAAAGGCAAGAAGGGGCCTCCAAAAGAGACTATACCTCACTCCCTTTTCATGTGTCTCCTAAATAGAGCAGGAGTGGCAGAAATTGTGCAATATTACATTAATTTGGTTTGCATTGCAGTATGACATCAGATTTATACATTTAATAATAATAAGATATAGTAAAAAGTACCAGCTTGGCTGGAAGACAATTGAACATTACAGCAGTGCTTAGTAATTAGTTTAAATCTCTGTCCACATAACACTGGTATGTTATAATAGTCATGGTGACCAGTCAAAGAAGTATTTACCTCTTGAATTGTACGTCAATGTTCTGCCATAATCCCAACACAAGTAATAGTTTTCTCTATATAAAGCATTAATGTATTATTACTTATTTATCAACCAACTTCAGAGCTGGTTTTTATATTCTAGGGTTTATGATCTTCATGGAGTGAAAATAAAAGTCTGATCGCAGTTGCAAATGCTCCTCCAGTTTGCTGAGAAGGCAGTCTTGTCTGGTCCAATATGGCAGGAACTCTGACATAATGTAGCAACGGATCAATGTGGTGACTATATTTATATGAGTTAATGTGTTTTGTTTGTTATGTTTTTATTGCAATATGTCATAACACAACATATTGTGAATTAAAAACTCGTGATGACAATTTTCAAATTTTGACAAAAGCCAAAGTGGAGTATTTTTTTGTTTTACACTGTCCAGTTTCCCAACATGCAGGATTATTGTATACCCGTGATTATTTGAGAAATAATGCAAGTAATATAATGAACTTGAAGAAGCTGAATCATCAAACTGGTTAGTACATGAACTCATGATATTAACAGAGGCAACTGCTGCAACACATAGTAAGCACGTTCAGCCTATTTGAAGATAACACCAAATCTAACTATGTGCCAAAGATTGTCTTTTTTGTTTCTTTATTAGGCTATATAGCAATAAAGGAAGGCTATTCAAATCCCAAAATGAACTGGCAAAGAGACAGTAAAAGCAATAACAGGTAGCAGAATATTAAATGTTCCCTAATTCAGCCTTTGTCAGGCAGAGTTGAGACAGGGGACTTTACAGACAAAGCCCACCTGGCTAAATGAATAGGCAACGCTGTCAGGGTTTAGAAGAGCCAGTCAGCTGTGAGGCTGCCGCATAATACAGCGTCTGTCAGTGCTGACAAGTCTAAGAGACACACACCTCTAATCTCAACCCCCCTCTATGCTTCCCCTCAACCGCAACGCACAGAAGAAATGACACCCTGCCCAAATATTAAACATCTTCCAAGGCTATTCCAACATCTTCTTTTTTCTAACATTATTTAAACCCCCCACCACTGCCACAACATACGCCCCCTCTCTCTCCCATCTTGTCTTGTCTTGTCTTCTCAGAAGCCCTGGCAGCCGGATCATCTCCGTCTCTTAGTGTCAATTAAAAGTGAAATATCTGCATTTGTCAACATATCATTTGTGGTGGCCCCGTGATGCACTGCTGATTTGTAGGCCGATTTCTGACACTGGTGAAGCAATGCAGAGGCGGCAGTCTCCCTCATTAGACCTGGAACTGGCACCATGATGGTTGACAATGCTGGAAAGCTTCGCTCCCCGCCGACATGATACTAACTCAGGAACAGGCCTCGTCTGTCAGCCCTGTCACTTGCCAGCCAGCCATCCAGTCAGGGAGAGCGAGGGGCAGATGGGTGGAGGAGGAGATGTGCAAAGGGTGGGTGGGAGGTTGCACCATGCACCCTACTCTGAGAGCGAGGGAGAGATAGACTACAATTAAGTTTATTTGTATAGCACAATGTCAATATATGTCACAGCGTCTGAGGGACATGAGGCATGTGGCTGACAGCACATTATAAGTTGATCTGATAGTGATTTTAGATGGTTTACACACTTTACAATCACAAAGAGACAAAAATAATTTATTAAATAATACAGGTTCAAATCATTAGAACATAAATGTATATAAAAGATGGTGAACTTAAATATAATAAGACCTTGAGTCTAAATATATAAATTTGGGCCAGCAGTTGCGGAAGTGTATTGGCTGTGGTGTATAAAATAAAAATAATTCATCCTCTAGATAACAGTAGATTTTAACGTTTTATTAATCCATTCAGTAAACCTGTATTGATACAGAGTTGTTCAAAGAGTGCAGACTGCATCCTGTTTAAACATCCCAATCCAGAACCCCCGAGCATCATCACTTTGGGAGAGAACACAACAAGCAAGAAAAAACTAAATGGTCACATGTCCATGTCCAGAGTCTGTGGTCACACAGCTGTGAACGTGCATTTCATCATGTATGCACATGATGTTTTCACCAAACAGAAATGTCTATCATCATTGTATGCCAGCCCCAATTGTGGCATATTCAGCTCTTAACAGTATAAGTAACATTATAATAGTCAACAAGATCGCAGAAAAGAACAGATGCCTTGACCTTCTGTAAGAGGGACATTGTGTAAATTATTCCCATGCTTCTCATGATAGAGTTAAATTCACTATTTTCAGGTTTCATTATAGATTGATATTTCACCATTTCCATTAAGGCTGTCTCCAAAACACATACTGTCAGCCTGACTGGAAATGTCTTTAGAGACTGTTCCTAAGCCTTTTCTAACTTGCTTTGAAGTTGCAGAATTTCAGGGTTTCATGCCAGCATTCCTGGCACCTCCTCCCCCAGAGTAGAGTAGGAGGAGAAAGATGCTGGTCCTGCTTTGCTTGGATCATTAGGAAGAGAAGCACTGACCTAGTAAGCCGCCACCATGGGTGGGAGTCACTCTGAGACACAAAAGAATGCACCATTACATCTTCAAAGGGAGAGGGGAGGGCAAGGGGCGTGGAAGATGTTCAACACCAAACCATTTCTTACCTTGTTCTCTGTTATTATTCCATCCATTTTCTTCCGCCATATTTTTTGATGTGCTACCAGATCTAGAATGCAGTTTGAGTCATGGTAGTGCCACCATGTGGGAAGAAATTAGCAGACAACTATTTGTTACTAAACTTTTCTGCTAACTTAAATGTACCATATTTAATAATAGCTAATAATTGAACTGTAAGTTAGCAGCCAATGCAAGCAGCACAGGAAAGAGGCTGCAGAGTATACTATTTTGATGCAGCTTCACAAGATAAGACAGTAACACATCTACCTCGTATGGACTAACACATTTTATGGTACTAACAGACAACGTGGGGCTTTCAGACAGAATGCACTGTGCTCATCACTTGGGTCAGTCCATTATTTGGAGAAGTCATTAGGGAGGACAGAGGAAACAGAGTAGTGTTTTCTGAATTCTATCAAAGTCATGGCTCATTGGCTATGCCTTGTGAGTGATGCTGTGATCGAATCCAACCAAAAGCCTCTTGTAGTCAGTCAATATAAAAGCCCCAAAGAGAGGAAGCAAATGCCTGTTTCCTGCAGGAACTACAGTCCAGAAACAATGAGCTCTCTAACCCTATTGCAGCCTTCACCACGGTCACATCTAGTAGCAGAGCGCTTACAAAATTTCTTTGAGAAAGGTTTGAAGCGAGGTTACATCTTTATCCAAGTGCCTGGATAACTGGCTGATCAGCCTTTTAAAGGCTTTGTCTCACTTTCAATGAGTAACCACAGCCATGCAACATCTGCAACTTTAGCTCTGCCGATCAGGCATGCAGAGGCCCCAGCCCACAGCCCAGACCAGTTCCAAAATTATTATCCATGCAGCCTTATCTCCATACCAAAAAAAAAAAAAAAAAATTCTTTATGGGGTGTGTTAGTTGAGTCCATCACAACTTGGTACCTCTGTATCAGTTCTCCTAAAATAAGTAGTATTTCCGATCTGGAGTTAGAAGTTTTGTATTTGCAGGTCTACAGATGCATCATGGTGATGATGCTGGTGGGAATGGCATTGGCTGTCAGCCTAGTTCTGTCCTCTTTGGTCTTGACAAATTGGTCTGCCTCTAAATGTGTCCTTGGAGTGACTTGAGTTAAATTTTCATATATCCCATAGTGGTTGAATGCACCGTATTTTATGCAAATATGCATATGCAAACTATTAACTATCAGAAACTGATGAAATGTGTCCTCAAATGTGATGTTTTGCTTGGGCAATATAAACAAAGTCAAATGTATCCATTGGTGTCAGGTGCATAGTAGGTGAGGGGTCACACTGTCATCTGATTCTGATTTGTGTCAGTCTATTCTAATTTATTTAATGAATTGTTTTCCGAAGGGGACAGTCCCTCAATAAAATATAGCATTTGTTTATGTGCGTGTTTTTAATTTTTTTTTTTTGTGAGAATATTCAATGTGAAAACATCCATCCAACTCATTTCCTTTGAGTTTTATTTTCCCTTGAACACATTTAAAAACATACTTCATTCATCCATTTTTATACCAGTTAAAGCGCCATTTTCTACCATAAACACATAACTATCCACTTCAATTGAAAGTATACATCTTACTCTACAGAAAGATCATAAAATCCTCTTATAAAACAAAGGTCCTCAGTACAAATGAAAAGTTATATTCCAAAATTACAATAATAATATTTCTAATTTCCAATTTTTGGACATTTTGATTTACAGTATGAGTATTTGTGAGTGAATTGCAGCACAAGTTCTGGACCGACCCATTGCTTCACTGCTAAACATATGGAAACAATTCATATTTTGTAAAGTGTGATGTAATATTTTGGAATAGAACTCCTCAGGCACTGATCTACACTTTGCTGTACATTGTACAGCTCCAGTGGAAACAAATCCAGTGTAAAATAATTCTGTACATAGCTGCAGTATCTGTCTGTCCTGCTCATATGATCATGTCCTATAGGTACAGCATCATGTAACACTGTATAGCTCTTTCATAATATAATGTGGTGAAGAACGTCTGATATTAAAACAATTCTAGAATACTCAGGTTTCACAAATGCAGGAGAACATGAAGGCTCCAACTCTCTTGTCATGCACATACCTATACGTACCACACAGTCATAAGGGATTTCTGAAGGTACTTTAACACTGCAGGAAATCGCAGTGTGAGACAGAGCTGTGATCTGAGAGATGGAAATGTGTTTGGAGAAGCAGCAACATCCTAACTAATCATTACCAGAAATAATTACTTCTTCACCGCAGCAACCTTTTGTATTGAAACATGCAACATTATCTTGCTGTCATCTGTCAGAAATACAGGCATGAGATTGACATACAGTGAATTCCCTTTTGCGGGTAAATAATGGTTGCCCATCTCTCTTTTAATTAACAGAAAAAATAGTTTTGGGTATCTTGGATAGAAAAACATAAAGAGGGGTGGAATCACTTGTATCCTTCCACAGTAGCACATGGTACTGTACAATAACTTGCTGAAGATAAAACTCAATACTTCCTTTTTTTATTTCATTTTAAAAGTCACTTCAATTCAATAATTGTATTTGTAAATTAAGAAAGTTGTTTTGGGTTTCATTTATGCCAGCTTTCATATCATCTACAGAGAAGGCAAAGTGATACCACTCTTTGCTGTGTGAACGGGTGTTATATCAAGACAACAAGCAAAAGGGGTCAGGGGCTACATACAAATCACCTTCACTACTTGATCATTTACAGTGGCTTTTGTTGGAAGCATTGTCTTGTGTAAAATATCACTTTATGCTCTGTATGCTGTACCTCTACTATTTCTCACAAACTTTTGGCTACATAGTCGAACCGATCCAGGCCACATGAGAGCAACACCGGGTCAGTTGCACTTGGTCATGTAAACTCAAATCATTGAAAAATTGAAATTAATAAATAAGTCATTGGTGACAACCCAACAGTGCACATGACCCCTTGTAAAATGACATGTGACATTCTATTCAATAGCATGGTGTTTTACTAAATCATGTGACTTACATATTGCTTTCTTCTCACCAATTGAACTGAACATCCGATCTAGTAACGTTAACAACACCAGTGACTACAGAGTGAAAGGCAAGTGAATGGTGGGACTGGAGGACAATCGAGATCTAAGGCCTGATTCTTACTTTAACGATTCTTAACTCGAAGGAAGACTCCTTAAGGTTATTATTACGATTACAGTAAGTCAGTCTGATCAGAACTGACTTACTGTGAAACAATATTGAATTATAGAAAGTAGATTGATCTCAAGAAGCTCCATAAGATAATAAGCAAATGGCAAATGGTTACTTTCTTTTGTACCTCATTGTTTATAAGTTATCCAAGTTTTACCCCATATGGGTAATTGATTAGCATGTTCTACAATCTTCTCTTGTAAATAATGGAATAAACGCATTATAAAAATAGGTGAATTATTCCATTAAACTAGCTACGATGCAAACAGACTGGTACACAAATACTGACATGACTGGCTTTGACTATGACAAAAACATTTCTAGAATTAAATACTGTTTCTTTTGAGGATATTACAAAAAAAAAAAAATACAGTGACTTCAACTTTAGCAACACATTAAACACAATGCAAAAACATCGATAAACCACTCACAATATGCGCAGCATTAAAAAAGAATGGGCAAAGTGGTTAGCTTGTTAGCCATACAGTGCACATTGACAATATAAAACAGCAATCATGAACACAGTAGACATTTCCCATCAACTGAACATGTTGATTGCATGTTTTCATTTATAGTGAAGTGAAGTAGCATGGAGGATAAATGAAAACCTGCAGACGCATAATGGAAGAGTATGCAATGCTCCTATCCCATGGATGTGGACAGTATATTTATGCACCAGTGCTCAAGACAATTTTATATAACAGAAAAAAAAACTGATTCGGCAAAGCTAAACAAAATGTCAAATTTGTTTTGGAAAGGGATAAAAGAATTGAGTTCTGTAACCTTTTAAGGCTGAAAAACTGAAGTCATGCAGAATTAGCATTAACAAGGGAGCTCTAGCACGATAAAGAGGGAATTAGTTTCTCTCCAGAAAATCTAACAATTAACCAGACATCCCCTGTGTACGTTTGTAATACTAATACAAGATGTATACTGTGAAGAGAGGGCTCCCATGATAATATTATGATCTTAAGTCTCATGCAAACTGAAATGTAATTTGACAGAATTTGTTTCAAAAATTTTTCTCCCTGTGCACATTCTTCTTTACCATTTTACCAAAACAGTCAGATATGGAATCTGCAGGGGAGAGGTTTGAATTCAAATAAGGTTTTGCTTAGCTAAACCATAAATGATGAATTACTCGCTCTCACATCAAAGTACAGAGTGTGTGAGGGAGGTTCAGTATCAGGGATTTTCAGTGAATATTCTACAATTCTTAGTACCCACAGATTTAGGGTTGCTCTTTAATACAGTTCCTCCTCATTGAATTGGGTCCAATCAGGCTTGATAATGTCCCCATCACTTGACCTTGCAAGGGGACATTGCGCATGAGACCATTCCCTGATCACGCTCACTTCTCAAGTGAAACAGCTTGATAAATCAGGATCTTTAGCCTCTGGACTTTATCTGTGCACCGCCCAGGTTTTAATGTCAATAGTTCTCCTGGGCAGAGAATTAGTCATTGACTTATCCTTCATCATTTCTCTGCAAGGCTGCAAAGCCCAAAAGTGTGACACTGCAGAGTGCATGCTTTTTTAGTCTTAGATTAGCCTCTCCTCTGGGGGAACTTTGAGGACACTGCCCATCTCCAGTCTGGCGCCAGCTACCTCCTGTGAGCTGGGGCTATATGTGCCCTCTGACTGACGTTTCTTCCGGGCCGTCATGATGAGGAAGAACACCACCAGGATGGCAAGTAACACACATAACGTGGTCAAAGGAATCGTCACTGCAAGCCAGGGAACCTGCTCCTTATGCTCCTCTTTCTGCAAAAGCACAGTGCTTGAGTGTCAAGTGTTGTTTAAAACAATCATTTATTTCTTTACTAAGCATTAGCGAGTGCATTTTAGTCCAGAATTAAGGGCCATCCAATTTTCTTTTACCCACTTATCATTGCAACATATATTAATGCCATTTTGATTTCTCTTTTTTCTTCTGTGTCTGTGAAGTTTATTATTTTTAGATTATGCATTGTAAAACAATTGCAGTGAACAAATCAGAGGTCGTGTCAGTGTTAACAGACCTTTCTGTCACTTACATTGCTCTCACACAGTGTACCGCTGAAGCCTGGTGCACACACACACTGGAAGTGGTTAAGTCTGTCCAGACAGGTGGAGCCATTGAGACAAGGACTGGATTTGCACTCATCTATTTCTGTCTCACACCTGAAACACACCAGCAGGGTTTTAACACAATACTGACTGACAGAGCTGCAGCTCACACACAGACACATGACTTTCACATTTGGCCACGGTTCAGACCCAAATTTTCCTCAGCCACAGGTGCACAGTGAGAAGTGTGCTGTGTGCTGCTCTCACCTAGCACCTGTGTATCCAGGCTTACAGGTGCAGTTTCCTCCAGAGTTGCCTCCTATACAAACCCCTCCATTAAGACATTCGGCCTTTGCGTCACATGCCACTGGAGGGAAACGCCATCTATTGGACACAAAATCACATTTGTTCATAAAATAAACATATCACCATCATAATTTGTTTTGTGCATATGAAAATGAAATTTAATGTGACCACATCAACTGAAAGCGTGCAATGTCTGCCAAAAGGACTGTATGGAGCTCCCTTGTTAGAATATTTTATACATTTTTGTATAAAAAAACTTTTGGTGCGTAATGAGTATTTGCAGCATGTCTGGTGTCCAATTGAAAAATGTAGTTCATGTGGTGGGCTCTTGCATATCAGTCAACCCTGAAAGTAGCTCATTAAAAAAAGGATATAACTTCAACTTGGGAAAGCTGCAGAAATTAATGAAAGGGTAACTAGAGGATATGAGTTTTCATCCCTGTTCCATGCCAAAAAAGCAGAGAAATAGAAAGCTGTAGACTTACTGGCAGCGCTTGCCAACATATCCAGGGGGACATAGACATGTGTGAGTTCCCACAGTTTCAATGCAGTTTCCTCCATTCACACAGCTGATCTCCAGACAGTTGTCCACCTCCTCCTGACAGTCTTTCCCTGTGTATCCAGGCTCACAGTCACACTGATAGTCTGCCAGAAGGTCTTTACATGTCCCATATATGCAAGGACCTGAAGAACACTCGTTTATCTCAGTCTCACACA
Organism: Remorina albescens; assembly: GCA_034769265.1. Taxonomy (NCBI): domain Eukaryota; kingdom Metazoa; phylum Chordata; class Actinopteri; order Carangiformes; family Echeneidae; genus Remorina; species Remorina albescens. The sequence continues at coordinate 4,779,883 of CM068485.1, forward strand.
GCTGCCCCTGCCATCCTGAACTGCAGCTGCAGTTGAATTCATAAAACTGGTCCAGACATTCACCCTGGTTGAGGCATGGCTGTGAATCACAGACTGGTGCACCTTGGCATCCTTTGATTGGCTCTTTCCCACTCAGAATGGAGAACCGGCTCACCTGAGGGGCATCTGGTACATTAATGAGCGGCAGGTAGACTCCACCAACTCTCACCTCCGCTAGACATCCTTTATATTTCTCAGCCAGCCAGATTTTGGTATCATTGAGGAAGTTGAGGTTGCCACCAACACCAAAACTGCCACCCACTCTCTGCCCATCCAGGGAGAGATACCAGCGGGATGCTGATTGCGTAGGGTCAGCCATCGTCAACTGGACCTGGTGCCACATACCGTCCGTGATGGTCCTGTCACTTGTGAAGGCAAGCAGCTCTGAGCTCACCCCGCTGTCCAGTTTGACCAGCAAGGACGAGTTAAGCAGACCCATACAGAAAATCTCGCCTCGGCCAGTGGCCCGCAACAAGATCCCATCCTCTTCCCGGGTTCGTATGTTCATTGTGATGTTAGTTACAGGACTCAGAAGGGAGCTGTTGGCAAAATACTGAAGAGAGTTGTCCTCAAAAAGGGCTTCAGTTAAACCTGTGGGAAGAGAAGATCATGTGGACTGAAACTAGACTTGAAAAACCACTTAATGAGCTGCTGTAAGTGGAGGCAACGCACTGTCTCTTGAGAAAATATATTTTTCTTAACTCTCTTGTACTTTCTAAAAAACCTTCCAACACTTTATCTTTCTTATATGAGTAGAATAGTAGAATCAGCGGAGTAATATTAAAGAGCTGGTCTTGTCTCTGATGAAAGAGAATTATTTGTTGTTTTTTGTTTGTGGCGGGTTTCTATTGTGTGCACGAAAGTCAGTTCACTTGATGCGGTCTTCTGTTTTTCAGGAATAGATTTGTAAAAACCGTAACAGTTCTTTTTCATTTTGGCCCTTGATTTGACAATTTTTAATGGATATCCAGCAATACAGAAGGAATGGCACTAGAAAGACATGGGCATTTACCATGCACAGATCTATTAAAATAATGAGTCTTTCGCTGATTTTATTTTTTAGTCTAGTTCAGCATTAAATTGCTTATATATTGTTTGAATCAGTGATTTCAAAAATAGCTCGGGGGCATAGCTCAGTGGTAGAGCGGCATTCTTTGAATGCAGAGGTCCCGAGTTTAAGGCAAGGCAAACCAGTGGTAGGGTTATGCAGGTCCCAAGCCTAGATAAATGGTGGGGGGGTTGCAGAAGGAAAGGCATCCGGCATGAAAACTGCAGCCAAATCAATTATGCAAGTCACAGAGCTGACTTGCTATGGCAAGCCCAAATAGGGAAAAAAAAAAGGCAATTTCATAATTATCTTGGAATTGTTAAATCACAGGATGCAGTGTGGGGAACATCCAATTAAAGCTATGTGTCAATCTGATATATGTCCTGAGAGCTAAAGTGACACCAAAATCAAATCTCAAAGCATGGCATTTTTAATACAATAGGGTATATTTGTTGGTATACTGATAAAATATTTTACATTGCACTCCCCAGTCTATGTTGTTGCTTAGACAAAGACCATGGAGAGGACCGTGCTTAAATGTGTGTTCGTGTTCAAATCCCATGGGATCACATAAAAATAAGCATTTTAATGTGTTGTAGGCTTTTTCTGCCTACCTCTTGCAGGTTTCTTGAGGTCATGGACTTTCTTGCTCTGATTGTGCTAAGAAGCATTTGCTTTGATGTCAATGAGGGTCTAATGATGGCAGGTTGTCTATAGTGTTTACTGTTAAAGAATCCCTCAGAGGCTTTTCAAGGCTAAGTCTAATTTAAAAAAAAAAAAACAACAACTCAACAACGAACTAAATAAATACAATTGATTGGGTCTGTCTTTGTCATTAATTTGCTCTGCCTTGATGAAGAGAGATAATCACCACCAAAAGATTACTCACACTCGTAACCATCTTGCAGGTCTACACAGCGCACTCCGTCAAAACAAGGGTTGTTGACGCACCACAGCTGTGTCTCACACAGCCGGCCTGAGTAGTTAATGGAACAGTCACACTTGAAGTCATTCCAGGTGACCTGACACTGTCCATCGTTGAAACAGGGCTCATCCTATACACACACAAACAGGGTGATCATGTAATCCATCATGATCACTTGAAAACTCTCTCACCTGATTCGACCGCAAGGGCTTAAAGCTGCAGAGAGGACTGAGTTCTAACTTGCAGAGCAAATGCATTCAAAACCTGAACAATGTTAATAGGGATGAGGCATTAAAGTGAAGCTATCGGACAACACTGCAAGGTGATTACGCAATTTAGCATGAGCTCAGTGTTCGAGTTTTGTATGAATATGAAGCAGACAGTTTTGTCAATATCTGATATGTTAATTGTGATACAGCTTCATTAATTAAATAATGTATCTTTATCATGTATTTTGGTCAGAATGTCAGGCTACCACTGGCCTGTAATTAAATTTGGTATGTTTGCACAAAAAAAGTGGTAGGTGAATTAAGTAGTCATATTTTGATTTATACCAGATAAAGCACAAAAAATTATTTCTACACTAGTAGTAAAAATGAAAGCCATCGATAATATTAATTCCAAGCTTAATCCTTTAATTGAGCTTCCACGTGAACATAATGAATGTTCTCTAAATTTGTTTTAAAGTGCAGAAAAAGTAGTGCTCATAGAAGTAGCAAATACAGTAGTAGGCAGAGTAGCAGAAAAAGCAGAAGGGGCTCTAGTGACATTTGAGAAGTAGACCTGGCCATTGCACATTTCAAATTTTTTTGTGTTTATCCTGCATTAAACTGATGATCATGCAGAAATATTATGTATTTTCTCTTTTACCTTGCAAGTGTCATCACTTTTGCATCCCTGCAGCACACTCTCCTCTCTGCTTGCCTGGTAAATTTCCACATTCTCTAGATAATCCTCGATGGTCAGGTGTTTGTGGTCTAGCCGAATGTCCTGCAGGCAGCCCTTGAAGTTTCCACCCCAGGCATTCATGTTCTTCCCTACAGGGAGCCCTCCAACATACGCCACATCCCCTGCCTCTACAGTCACATTACCTAAGGCACGGTGGATGCCCGCTTTGTGGAAAACCACATGGCCATTGTGTACCTTAACAGTCACCAAATTATTGTTGCCATCAGTGACAGATTTGGCCTCTGACAGCAGTGTGGTGTGAGGGCTGTAAATAGCAACGGTGCCTTCCTTCAGATAGATGGTCAAGTAGGGGTCTCCCTCTCGACTGAGCTGCAGAAGCAGACCGTTGTGTTTGAGAGAGCGCACGAAAAAAGAAATGGTGAAGTTGTGTCCATGGCTTTCCGAGATATTGTAGACAGAGTAGCTGGTCGTGTTCTCATGGCCAAAGGTCCAGGATCTGTATTCTGATGTGGGAGTAGGAAGCATAAAGTTGTCAGTATGTCATCCCTCGCACACAAATACACACACACACACACACACACACACTCTGTTGTAATGAACAATCAAAGACACTTTTTCATCCTCGAAAACACAACAATCCTGTTTTGAATATGTCAGCCACTTTTAGATCATTGCATTTTCATCAGTGTTTCCAGCTGGTATTTTTACTGTTAACATTCAGTGTATTCATATAAACCTATAAGGAATCCAGTGGGAACTCTCACCTTTCTGACAGTTCTCTCCGTAGTAGGGCCGGTGACACTGACAACTGGCACGAACCCACATGTCCATACATTCCCCGTGCTGCATGCAAGGGTCCTCCTGGCACCAGTCTTTTTTGGTGCAGCCGAGTTCCAAGCCATGGTTCTCCTCTCTGATGAGGTCCTGAGGCAGAAGCAGCTTACCGTCAGCATGAAAGTCTTCCATGCAGCCAATGAACCCCGTCCCACTGGACATATGGCTTAAAAACTCTTGTGGTGCCCCTCCTATATACAGCTGTTGAAAAGAGCTGGGCTGGAGGAATATTAGATGATTGTGGCCTTCATTCTTCACCTGACACCCTTCCTCACAGCCAGGTCCTTTTACAGTCAGAACCAGCCGTTCATCCATGGTAACAAAAACCTGGTGCCATTGTCCATCATTTACTGGGCCTGGGTAAATGACCTGCAGTACCTTCCCTGCCTTGACCTTGGCCTGGATAAAACCACTGACGAGCTCCAAGGAGACAAACTGTTCCATGGTGCCCCGGTAATACAGCAACATGTCAGGCAATGTGCTCTTGAATCGGAGATGCATGTAGAGCCCGTGGTTGTGGTCATCACTCTCTCTCTTAGTCCTGTTATTGGAAAAAGGCAGCTGCATGTGGACGTAGCCCTTGGAGTTAAAGGAGAAGGTGGTTGAGGTGTTGCAGCGTTCTCCGGTCCAACCAGACAGGCACAGGCATGTGTAGCTCTGCTCTCCATCATCAGTCAGTGTGGGGACACAACCTGCCTCGTGTTGACACTGGTGCCGTTGGCAGCCCACCAGGCGAACGTCACAGTCTCGCCCACCCCAGGGCTCCTGGCCAGGCTCTGGCTCCGGGCAGTTACACCTATAGGTGTTGGCAGCATCTTCACATGTTGCACCATTCTGGCAGGGATGACTGTCACACTCATTGATGTCCACCTCACAGTGTACGCCTGCATGGAGAGACCATCAAATTTATAAAATACAGCAACAGTGCCTCACCTTTGCCTTTCTCAGCCACACCACATCTTTCACATCATCGGTCAGGCCAAAGGCAATTGGAGGCTGGAAAGTTGCCACGTAAATGAAATTACTCTGAGACATGGAGCTCAGCATGCACATGCAAAGATCAACAGGCAGATTTGTTTGAAGTCCTGCAGTAATATTTACATAAGTGTCATTTGCAGATGAGGAAGTGACTGGGGGAAATGGGGTTAAGTAGAAAATATAGTGGTGAATTGGATTTGCATTCTCCCTTTAATACAACCAGAGCTGTACATGTCACAATTGCAACCATTCTCACAGGGACGCTGCTAAACTCACTTATGTCCACCTGACAGTTATCTCCCTCATAACCTGGAAATACATACACATAAACACACACACGCACACATATACACACGTGCGCAAACCCTTTTTAAGTCTTAAAGGCTCTATGTGTAACATCAGAAATGCCACAAACCTTCATAAAGCCTACCTGCCCTTGGTTTCTTTGGTCAGAGCTGCCCCATTAAACAGCATTGAACATTAAGCCCTGGCAGCAGCAGTCAACTTGCATTAACATAGTCCTTTAAAATACTCTACACCCAAGGAACCCTAAAGCTGTTCATCCTATCTCTGCCAGGATGTCGCAATCACACACGAGCAGGCCAACCTTTCTTCTATGTCATGAAGAAGTACTGTACTGTACTGTACTGTACCTGTCAGGCACTGGGGCCCAAAGCAGCAATACATCAGTAGTATCAACTTCAGTCCCTCCATGATCCACTGACAACCGCCAGCACGCTCCTCACACTGCTATTTGGAAGAAATCACACAAGCAGGTGCTCTCTCTGCTCTCCCTCTCTCTTACACTGTCTGTCTCTCTCTCTAGCTTAGAAAGCAAAAATGCTGTCACTTCACCCTTTCTACCAAGCAGCCAGGCAGGACTGATTAAAAAGCAGCCCTGCCCAGTTTTCCTTTACCTCCCTATTTTCTCTCTCCTCCATCCCTCCTTGAATCCCTCCCTCACACACTCCCCTGCTCTGTCTGCAGCCCAGCCCAAGCAGAGCAGTAAGCTTCCAGCCTCCAGCTGGCTCCTGTCAGAGTTTGACAAGAGGAATGCAGACCTGCAGTCCCCTCTCTTCTGCCTGCTGGCCTGTGGATGCCCACTAGTGGCAAGGAGCTGCTGAACCAACAAGAGGCACTGCAGGTTCAAGTCTTCAGGTGGGCCGAGTCTGAGAGCAGCTAGACTGCTAAATAGAGCCGGTATTAATGTTTTACTAATGTTTGCATATCACTTAGAATCCACTTTTGATTTATTAGCAAAAATGTAAAACTATTTAATAAAATTCCGTATGTAGTTCACATCAGGTTTAATGAGATTGACAAATACGATTATAAGTTTATAATGTGTAACTTTTTGTATGAGATGTAACTTTTCCCTGTTGAAAACCACGCCACATGTGCTCTTCATGTTGTGAAGATGTGTTGTTGAACGACTCTCACCCCCTGCGGAGCATTCTGACAGCACTGGGGAGCTCCTTCAGAGAGAGGCTGCTTGTCCCAAAGTGTGTGGAGGAACACTACTGCAGGTCCTTCCTGCCTTCAGTGGGTAGACTACACAACAAACAATGTGCCCAATAATTCGCCCACCACACAGCCCCTCATCAATAGTACACGTCAACTGCCAATTCTCTTGTACATATCTGTTGGGCTAGTACATATCCGCGGCTAATTTCTTTGTTTTTTTGTACTTATATATATAGTTTCTGTTAACTTCTTTCTTTTTTCTACCTCATCTGTCTATCCTAGTTATTCCTTGCTGCTACAATGTGCAAATTTCCTCACTGAGGGACTAATAAAGGACTATCTTTTCTTATCTTTCCACATTATCCCAAATGTTTCCATCAATTCAGAACATTTTTTGACTTTAATCATATCCTCTCATATCCTATGTTTGTCTAACTGAAGCTTAGTTTGACGTCTTCAGTAATTTACAATTTGTTAGTTTTCAGCTCTATCTGAGGCAAAAGAAGGATTTTAGTTCTCTGACATCTGCATCTTACGTTATCAGAGAAAGAGGTTGAGTGATTATTTGCCAGCACACAGTACAGCTGATACAACTAATTACCTTTAACTGATAACCTGATGATAACTAACTACTAATAACACGTAAAGACCCCAAACCAGACATTCTCAATGCAACATATCTGGAGTCAACCGTGTATAGCTCAGTGAAAAAGGCATAGAAGGGCTCATCTCCACTGGATTAACAGCCAGTGTCAACCTCCTACATATATAGGTCAACCTTTTTGCCATGGGATCATATTTTTGAGCTGCATGGAGTTTTTCCTCTCCTTTTGCTGGCTGTTAGTAATGGTGATATGTTTATACTGTACTGTGCCATCAGAGGAAAATTCATATCTTTGAAAAGAAAAAAAAAAATGTTTTGCGTCATCTTTGTCTGTTTTTATCGGGCTTTAATTAGTCTGTTAAGCAGCTTTACTGTAATCTCCCCTCTCCTCGACCAATTTCCCAGGAGACCCCCATGTAATGCCCAAGATGGATGCCTGACATATGGCACCTTTTATTGGCTTTGTTGTTTTCTGCTATGACCCCCCTGTACCATATGTTACATTCTGTTCTGGCCTGAAAATTGTGCAACTAAAAACAAGATTTGTTCACCTTTGACAATTCATTCCTCATTTTTTTTACTGAAGCATGAGTTGAAATCCATATGTTTTATTTCAAGGGTTCAGCTTGTGGCACAGTTTTGATGTAATACATCTTTTTTGACTGATGAGGAAACAAATCTCCTCTGATGAGTAATTAATGCTTTGCCTTGCCATGAAGAATGATCAGTATTAGCAAGATTAACCCTTTGTTGTTGCGTGTGAGGGTTTCTATTCCGCCACAAAAGACATTCAGGTCAGTATTGCAGTATTACTCTGTTTAGTTATTTTTTCAAACCAATACAGTACAGTACAAACACAAAGAAATGTAATAAATCCAAAATTTGCCTGACCCCCTATTGCCCCCACCTTGTATCATGAACTGCATAAGAAAATCTGTTTTTTAAGTTGTGCATTTATTGTTATAAATGAAATGACAAAAATGATTATATTATTCTATTTTATTTGTGGTTGTAGGTTTTCTGTTCCTTAATATATGAAAGTGATTTGGTTTGTGACTAATTTAGCAAGGTTAAGTAAAGGGAAGTAAATGCAACGGTCCTAATGGGTGCTTTTGTTGTATGATGATCATCACAATTTGTTTGGAAGGTCATATTTTCCTCTCCTGTATGATCAAGAATCAGCTGAAAACAGTCAATCTCTCAATACAGAGATATATCAGTCCTGTACAACAAATTCATACAAAGAAAAAACAAAATCAATTGTCTGTCAGGTTTAACACCTTTCAGCCATGACACTTTGTCATTCCTTCTAATACTTTACCTCAGTCTTTAAGACAAAACTAAATTTTTTTGATACATACATAAAATACTGAGTCTTCTAACACAAAACATTAACCGCATTATCAGCACTTCTTGTTTCCGGGGCCTAAGGTCTCTGGGCTTTTTGTATTTGTATCTTTGTTAAGATGAAAATCTGAAATAAGGTCTGCGTTCATACCCACACAGATCAAAATGTTTTTGTGTTTATTCTGCAACATAGATATTAATTAATTCATTCATTCATTCATCTTCTACCGCTTATACGTTTCCGGGTTGCAGGGGTTGCTGGAGCCAATCCCAGCTCACTCTGGGCGAGGGCAGGGTACACCCTGGACAGGTCACCAGTCCATCACAGGGCCAACACACAGAGACAGACAGAGACAAACAACCACTCATGCTCACACTCAGACCTACGGACTGTTTAGAGTCACCAATTAACCTAAACATGATGTCTTTGGACGGTGGGAGGAAACCGCAGAACCCGGAGGAAACCCATGCAGGCACGGGGAGAACATGAAAACTCCACACAGAAAGGCCCCAGGCCGGGGAACCACACCCGCGACCTTCTTATTGTGGGGCAACAGCGCTAACCACTATGTCGCCGTGCTGCCCACAACATAAATAGTAGTCCTGATTCCTTACAGTGAAAAAATTCTCCAAGCAATAATCTCTCATCAGCGATTTACAGAGAGATTCCCGGAATAGACATTTGAGACTGTCCCCCTGCACTAATATAATATCGTCATTATAAAACATAGGTGTGTTTTATTGTTAGATTACATAGAGCTGTTTTTTGTAATCATGATGAGGGCACATGGAGAAAAGTACAGTGACAAGGTTAGGAGAAAGTTTGAGCAAATAGATAAATTGATCTGTGTTGCTTTCCTGTTTGTTTTAAGCATGACCATTCATGACATTAACTTAGCTGATAAAGGTCTTCTAACCTTGAGGGAATTTATTAACAAAAGCTTTTGCCTATCCTCAAACCAAACTGTTTAATAACCTTAACATGTGTTTATTAATGTAACAATAATGATGAAGATCCAGTTTGTCCAAGAGACAGTTCATTTCAGAGGGAAGGGAAATTTTACCTACAGTATGGGGTCAATCGAGTTGGAAGATTTGTAATTTTTAAATTTAGAAGTGATTTAGAAGATGAACAGTGACAGGGACAGGACACCACCTTGTCGGTGAGGGAAGAGGATTTTAGTAGATAAGACCCAGAGAGTAGATAAGAGGTTCCTCCTACCTGTGAAGCCATTTGGACACACACACTGATAAGAGTTGACCATATCCTTGCAGCTTCCTCCATGCTGACATGGACCAGACTCACACTCGTCCACATTGACTGAGCAGTTGTCTCCTGAAAGAGGAAGAAACTCATCAGGGTCATATCTAATCGCTTGTCACTTTGTGATGAGAAACTGAAGGGTTCCTGTAGTACACAGGCTTACCAGTGAACCCTGGCAGACAGCGGCAGATGAAGCCGACGGCTCCTTCATATGTGAAACTGGCTGTGTTCAGTTCAGGTAGTGTCCCATAGTTCAGGGCATCTGATCGCTGGAAACAGTGACCAGCATTCTCACAGGGATGTTGCTCACACTCATCTATATCCAACTCACAGTTATCTCCCTCATAACCTGGAAAATACACACACACAAATCTATAAATAAATGTTTAAATGATTGGGATTTTTGCTTAATGTTCATTTTGAAGGTTTTTTTTAGATTTTTTGGAAAAACCTATTACTCGAGTGGTCTGGTGGTCGAGTGACCAAAACACTGACTTATGGTTGGACTGGAAAAGAAATTCATCACACAGTAGTAGTATAACAGTGCCAGAAAGGAGCAGTCTGCCTTTTGTCAGCATCAGGCTTTCTCATTTTTGGCAGTTCACTGGTGCACCACAACACCACAACAAGGATTTCATTAACTATTTTACACCGGCATAGCACTATATAATATATCATATCATGACACCCACACACATGCACATGCATATGACATATGCATATGTCATACCATATGCATGTGCAAACAAGGACTTAAAACTGAACTTAATTTAACACAGAATTATCAAACTAAAGATTGAAATGTTTTTAATTTACAAAAAATTATATATGAGGACATACAATGCTTTAAAAGCTTATTACCTGTTCTTGAAGTCTTGAAATACAAAAGTAAATTTGTCCAAGGCATCTCTCTGTTCAAATGTGTTTGTGCATTAATGTTCATAATCTGTCATATTGATACTTTTTTGAACTGAAGCTCAGCCCTCCATTTTGTCTTCCAAACTCAGACAAACTCATTCCCCTCGTGAGGAGTTCAGGGCGGATAAAGACCAATCATTTTGCGCAGACCCTGCACATTTATTTTTGTAGATGAAACAGGGATCCGCCCACCATCCTTGGTGACTGACATCTACTAAGAATAAAACACCTGTTCACTCTGTGATTTTGTCAGGTTTGAGTGTAATGCCTGTTTTGACTGGGGATTGGATTACATCAGGTCTTTTGTTGGTGAATCAAACTATACCTGGCCAACAAAGGCACTTGTACTGGTTTGTTCCCTCTAAGCAGGTGGCTCCATGTTTGCAGGGGTCAGAAGCACATTCAGGAATATCATCCTCACAGTGGTCACCTATAAAGCCCGTCCCCTCACAGTCACATTCATAGCTGGGAGAAAGCACAGATACAAATGAACCTGTTGACATTGTCTATGATGAAGATTTTTTTAAAGTTCTTTGTTTTTACAAAAATCATCTATAAATAGCAAAGGCACATTTTGAAATCACGTTTTCTAATTTTCTTGAAGGAAGAGATAAAGATGATGATAACAATCATCTTACATTATTGAACATACTCTAAACTCAGTTGTTTTTAAAATATGTCATTGGGCAACTTGAGCATGAGCCACTGGAAAAATATAAAATAAACATGTCTTCAAAAATATGGTAGATTATATCCTGTTTTATTGTCTATCTCTGAAATGCTTAAACATAGAAGCACAGGGAAAGAACAATATACAGCCACCATGAGCCACATATCATTGGAGTGTATTGGACTGAACAAATGTGTGTTATGAATGTATTATGAAAAGCTTATGAATTTACCTTTTCATTTGTAAGAAAAAGAAAAATAACTGTCGATTTTAGAAGTTTATAGATGATCATTTTAGGAGATTTTAAATACACAAATATAATATTTTGATATTAGCAACTTAGATTGTTTAAGGAAAAGAAACCATATCATTAAACCTGATACAAAAAAAGAACTGCCTTATTTCAGTTGCCTATGCAAAGCGTAGCATGTTTCATTTCGTTGTCTTCCTGACTCCATGCTGTTCCAATCGGTTTTACTACTGCACCAGGTATTATGAGCACCTCCAGCCCTTTAATGAGTCATCACTGACTGACAGTGGATTAATTTTTATCCCTGGTCAACTTTAATGCACTAGGCTGACACAACACACTGCTGGATGACACTTCAGCCTTACCAGGCTGAAGTGTGACATATCATCACAGAGTGACTGAGAGAGAGGAATTAGCACCAATTAGTACCAGTTCTCTTTTATTTCTACACTAATCAATGTATAACTTTAATTCTAAGATCATTTGGCAAATTTGAACTGTCTGATAGTTAGCATGACATCACATGACAAATCCGCCAACCTCAACTGTGCAAATCTACACTGTTTTTGTTTTTTATTTTTGTTTTAGTTTTTTGTTTGTTTTTTTTTATCACTTGGTGACATATGTCTATGAAAATGTTACTTACTTACTTTCTTACTTAGATGCTGTATTCTTAGTTTTTTGTTAGATTTCATTTGCACTATACTTCAGTATTTCATTTACAGTTGCACTCCAGTCCATACTGTGTGTGCATGCCCAGGTATACGTAACTGCTTATACCTATGGTTGCTGTATTCCAAAAACAGGACTATTTCAAACTACATTAAAGCCAGATTAGTGCTGACAGTGTAAAATGGAGGTGTGTCTTACCTGTTCACTCCATCTATGCACCTGCCTTCATTCAGACAGGGCAAGCTGGCACATTCGTCAATGTTGACCTCACAGTCGTGGCCCTGAAAGCCAACCACGCACTCACACCTGTATGCTGCGATGTAGTCTCGGCATGTGCCGCCGTTCTGACAGGGCTTCATCTCACACTCATCAATCTCCACTTCACAGTTAATCCCTGAAGTGAACAAAGATACAATTGGCAAGGCAAGGCAAGGCAAGTTTATTTATATAGTACATTTCATACACAAAGGGAATTCAGTGTACTTTACATACATACAGACAACATGCAGAGAAAAGTAAGAAGAGTGAAATGAGTAAAATCAAAATAATTAAATTATCAAATAATTGAATTAAAATGATGCATTTTATGCAGAATATGCAGTAGTATGGATAAATTAAGAAAGGTGCAGTGCAGGTTTCATGCATTAGTGCATGAGAAAAGAAATTTTTTAACCTGGATTTAAAAGTACCGAGATTTGGTGCTTATTTAACCTCCTCTGGCAGTTTGTTCCAGTTGTTTGCAGCATAAATGCTAAATGCTGCTTCTCCATGTTTAGTCAGGACTCTGGTCTGGACTAGCTGACCTGAGTCCATGGATCTAAGAGTCCTGGTAGGTTTATATTCTCTAAACTTATCAAAGATGTATTCTGGTCCCAGACTGTTCTGTGATTTGTACACTAGCAGCAGGGTTTTAAAATCTACTCTGTGACTACCCGGGAGTTAGTGTAAAGATTTTTAAAACTGGTGTTATGTGCTCTGATCTCTTTGTAGTTAAAACTCTAGCAGCAGTGTTCTGGATAATTTGGGAGACCAGTTGAAAAACCATTATAGTAATCGAGCATTATGGAGATGAATGTGTGGTTGAGCTTCTCCTGCTCTTTTTGGTGACAAATTCTGTTGATGTTCTTGGCTTGATTCTAGCAGATGGAAATTAGGCAAGAGATAAATCTGTACTGATATAGTCCTTCAAAATGTAAATTTGTTGTTTTTGTAATAATAATCCTTAAAATTGTCAATTGATGAAGACATAATTGAATATTTTCACAAAATGCTGGATAGTTTACATAAAACATATTGACTATGTCAATCAAAGCTCGCTCCAAATACATCACAAATAATATTGAGTCAATAATTGAAATAAATGTAAGGCAGCAAGGTGGAATAATGGTTAACGCTGTTGCCTCACAGCAAGGAGGTGGTGGGTTTGATTTCAGGGCCTGGGGCCTTTCTGTGAGGAGTTTAATTGGTGGTAAAGTTAATTGGTGACTCAATTGCCTCTCTAAAGAACTGGCGACCTGTCCAGGGAGTACCCTGCCCTCACCCAATATGAGCTGGGATTGGCTTCACCACCCCCCATGACACAGAAATGGATAAGCAGTAGAAGATGAATGAATGAAATAAATGTCTTTGTTTTCTTTTTTTCTTTTCTTATTTGCTTTTGCGTCCATAGTGAGCATTTTAAAACTCCTGCGTTCTAAAAAGCTACAGTACTCATTCAAACTCTGAACCCAAAAGGAACAAATATGTTTCTAATGCATGTGTTTATCTTTTCTGGTGTTATCATTGGCAAACTGTGAATCCAAAAGATTGGAAACAACTCAACTAAGTGGCAACCCACTGTGATATTACCAAACATTTTGTGAAATCTCTAATTTGTAATTTGAATGACATCATCTTGGTTTTTTGAAACCAGAACAAAGCATGTTTGGAGGAGGTGGTGTGTTCTATTCTGAGTCAGGTAGTCAGAGTATGCATTAGTCAAGTTAATATATACCCCACTTACGGGACCATCATTCAAAAAATTTAACATCATGTTGTATTGAAGAGGACTTGAAACTAAAAACTATGATCATTTATGATCATAGTTATAATCATCATTCAGCTAGAATGGAGGTTCCAGGCTGTCCAGCATTGGCGTCCCATTGTCAACATCCATTTTAAAATACAGTCTAGGGACTGAACTCCATCAACACTATGTTTGGATACGATAAAAGATCCCTGTGATGGCAAATAAAGTGGGACTAAAGCAAGATTATAGTGAAGCATCTTAAACACAACAAAGATCAGGATGACAGTTAAGTCAGCAAATATTAAAGGTCAAAGGACACAAACACTGGCCAACTACATAAAGTCAGACACATCAAACACCAATCCATCACCTGGATGGCTACTATAGACAGTGACACAGGATTGTGTGTCACTTCTGTCCCTGCTTTACTCCCACAAAACAATCCCTTTCCAATACCAGAGGAAAGACTGAGGAAAGACTAAGGACAGCTCAGCTGGTCAGTGTGTGTATGTAGGTCAGTGCAATGTAGAGTTACTATATAAAGCTATAAAATGAAAAAAATATCATAAGTTACTACATTAATGGGGGAAAGGTACAGTAAAGTGTTGATGTTTGCAAAGGTATGAGGTGTCTGCAATACTTATGATAATAATTGATCACGAACATCCTCAAAATGAGCAAAAGAAACAAAAGAAAACACAACATTACGTTCCAAATAAAAAAAGATTTGTTCCTTTGGTTTAACTAAAATTAACCATTATTATTAACTAAAATTATTAGCTAAGAATCTCTGATTCATGAACATAAATTTCCACAACCTATAAAACACTATACACAATGTCTTACCTTTGAAGCCTGCAGCACAGGCACACGAGTAGTGATCTACCTCATCCAGACACGTGCCATTGTTTTGACAGGGTCGGGAGGCACACTCATTGATGTCCAAGTCGCAGTGGTAACCTTGAAACCCTGGCACACAGAAGCACTGGTAGGCGTTAACCCCATCTTTACAAATGGCACCATTCTGACACGGTTCAGACTGGCATTCATCAATGTTCTCCTCACAGTTTATCCCTTGGAACCCACTGGCACATTGGCACTGGTGTCCAGTGTCAGGGATGTCCATACAAGTGCCACCATTCTGACATGTGTCCTCTGAACAAGTGGTCACATTGCTCTGGCAGTCATCCGCTCCTAATCCAATGGGACAGTGGCAGGAATATCTGTTGATCCCATTGACACAGTATGACTTGGTACCATTGCAGGGATTGCTGTGACATTCATCTATGTCCTGGATGCAGTTGTGACCTGTGAACCCGTCTGGGCAGTGGCATGTGAACTCATTGGTCCCTGGTGTGCTTGTACAGTTGGTACACGGTGCCATGAAACAGGCATCATACAGCTCATCACAATTTCTGCCCATGTACCATATTGGTCCTTTGGGACATAGGCACTTGTAGTCACCCAGGTGGTCCAGACAGGTGGCACCATTTTTGCAGGGAGATGAGAGGCAACCATCTGCAGCAACTGTGCACAAAAGACCTGAAAGTTGCAAAAGGAAACATGAGTCTATAACAAATATTCAAATCCCAAACTGGGACGCAGAGTGATCGTTCCCCATTGCCAATGATTCAGTAGACCCTAAATTCAGGTTAATTTCAAATTCTTGCTTGAAGCTACAAAAAAACTTATCTACAGTCATATATTTAAATAAAATGTGTCTGTTAATCACATGATGGTATGATATAAATAACAGAGATACAAAGTTTACCTTATATTTGCCTCATAGTGTTTATGGGTAATAAACAATTAAAGTTATTTTAATTGTCTGCTTAAATAGTAGTTTTTTTTGTTTTGTTTTGTTTTTTTGGACAACAAGTGTCAAGGCAAGTACAAGGGCATGTCTTTAATGTGTTAATCTTTAAAGTATTTACCTACTTTCCATTTAATAATCTTGTCTATAATAATTAAGTAATGCTGTCACATTTAAAAGACCAATCTGTGATGTGCATTGTATTCAGCTGTGACTTGGTGGTGAAGTTTGAACTTTTAGTCTTAATTCTGATGATTACTGTGCATAAATTTATGTATATTTTGATATTAACAATGAATAAAAGTCCATTTGAGTTATGTGGACACTGACACTCAGTCATTAGTTCCCGCTAAGTTCCGCTGAGCTTTTAGAATCTCTCAGACTACCAGTTCAGTCGTATGGCTTTAAGTTTTGCTGTCTGTTCCACGATCACAGCTAATTGATTCATTCAATGCATTTTCCAGTAGTAACAGCCATCTTGTTTCACAAAAAATAGAAAAAATAAAAACTCTTTGTAAACCCCGAACATGTTAACTTTTGTGAACAGCTTCTTGCACCATGGTGGCCAAACAGCGTGCGTTACAGTTAATACTGATTTCTGACACTAAAGTATAGTCAGGATTAAGTGCCAATGGTACAAAGTGACAACTTGAATGTTAATAATTCAATGTCTACAACATAATGTATGTAACAATACTAATAATAATTTATGCAATAATTTTATGCATTATATTATGTAATAATATTTTCATACCAAAAGCCTGAATGGTTCATAACTGTAATTGAGCACCTCTTATTGCAGCCATGCAACTGAAAGAGTGTTTTTTCTCTGTGAGATTTGGCTGCATCACCATAGAGCTTATGCAGTAGGTTAACTATGACTCCTCAGGTGATGAAGAGCAACAAGCCCCTCTTTCCTCTGGACTTAGGACCACAGCAGATGGTGTTACTAGTAAACTTATTACATGACTGAGCTAGCAGCTCTCAGTGTTGTCTATGAACGTTTCACTCATAGGTGTTTTTACATAAGGGAGATGCTAACATGTAGATCAGTAGTGGCATTTAACCATTTCAGCCATAATCATAATTTCAAAAAAAGTCGCTCGGTTGGAACAATCTCTCCAAAGAATGATCCGAAGAAGAAAAGCTGCATAGCTTTTGCAATGCAATAATTGTGGATATTTGTTAAAAGGAAATTCTTCTCTTTTTTTGACCCTCTTGACAATTCTTATGTAACCACTATCCACTTGTGACAATGTGTTTGATAGCAAAATTGCTATGAAATTGCTCTCGGTATTCATGTGGCATTCAGGATAAATACTACCCTGACTGAGTTTCCAGTTCCACTTTATTTCTTACTTTATACAAGGCACTTCCTCAACAATTCAGAGAAAAAACCACTTTAGATGCGATGATCCACTGACCTGTTCAAAAATTTAAGTTCACTCATTTAAGTTATTTCTTGTGATCATATATGTTGCTGGATGAATGAAGTGTTGTGAAGACTCATACTCTTGGGGACCCTGGGAAAGTAATCATAAAGTTGCTTGATGATCATAAACATGGTTCCTGAAGCTTGTGTTAAAACTGCAATGTGCAGCAAGATCCACAGTTCAAGCTAAAACTAATGAAGTACCCGTGAGCCTTCACCTCTCCTTGCTTTGTTATACTCCTCCCACCCCTTCACTGACATTGTTGCTGTGTGCATTGTCAAATCAAATCATGTCTAATCAATATAGCTCCAAACCATAACAAAGTTACATCAAGGCCCTTTACACATACAGCAAGTCTAGATCAAACTCGCTATGAAGTTGTTAAAGAGAAAGAGACCATAACCCTCCCCCTGAGAGTGGCTAACAACGACCTTGAAGGCTCACTCCCTGAGGGGGCCCTAAAAAAGAGCATCTATGTATTGATTAATGTTGTCCCTAACAATTAATGCTAATTAATGCTGTTAGTCCCTAACATTTGCTTCTCTGTTGTTGTTTTTTTTTAGAAAGGTGATGCTGGCACAAAGACTTTAGCTGAGTTTGGATCACAGATGTGTTTGGCAGAACATCTCCACCTTGTGAGGCATTTTGGAACAGTAAAAATATGAAAAAAAAAATTAACTACTCTAACTTTAATGTTAGCCACTATATGCTAATGCTGACACAATACCAGGTAAGCTGGTGGTGTCCTGGCTTGATCAAGGATGTATTTTATAGCATTTTTAGTTTACAACTTCTCAGGTTTCATTAAGTACCTTCAAAATTCTTGTAACCCCCCCCGCCGCCTTAGGTGGAGAGTTTCGTTTTTCTTCTCTGCTGCCAAACAGGGTGTCCAATTGTCACCTCACTTACAGTACAGTATCTTCTGTATGGTGATTTGGATAAAATCAAACAGAGAGGATCTCTTCCTTTGCTGGCATGAAATCAACAACAAGAACAAAGTAACAATGAGCTCATAATTTCCCTCAAACACCTACATTCCTCATTTCCCACTGCATCCACTTTGACACTCTACAGTTCCTTTCACATGCATCTGCTGTCACACCCTTTATCTTCCTCTTCACATCACACCACACCACTACCACACTTTCAGTACCTGCTAAATACTGTAAAGGACAATGTTCTTCTTGCTTCCACTTTAAATTTGAAAGCTAGTTGCTAGAAAAAATTGTCCTGATAGTGTGTATGACAAAAGCCTTTTTCTGTGTTAGGTAAAGTGACTAA
Organism: Remorina albescens; assembly: GCA_034769265.1. Lineage (NCBI taxonomy): Eukaryota > Metazoa > Chordata > Actinopteri > Carangiformes > Echeneidae > Remorina > Remorina albescens. The sequence continues at coordinate 4,798,340 of CM068485.1, forward strand.
CAACCTGAGCTGAGCGAATTAATTTATGATGACAAGAAAAATGTCCTCAGGATTTTTGACCTGCAGGTGCATTGCTGTTGGATTCATATAAAGTGAAAGTCGATGGTACAAAGTGTCACTTATGTGGTATTATTTACTATTGTACATTTACTCGTTTAACTAGTATTTACACATGTTTCTTTGTAGGACTAAGGGTTGAAAGTAATTTAGCAAATTCATGCAGATATAAAAAAACACAAGTAAATTCAGAAATCGTTGATAAATTGACTAGATGTGCATTATTGTACACAAATGCATCACTGCATTTGCAATACAGTGTTTTTGTAATTGGTTTTGTTGAGTTTTTTCATGATGCTAAATCACAAACAGGAAAAAGTTTAATTGTTTTTCCTAATGACAATGAAGTTCATATCAGATTAGAAAAACTAAATGAAACTAAATTAAATAGTGGAAATACTGTGGATGTATCATTTTGCCATGTCCCACAGGAAAGACAGGACAGGACAAGACAGGAATGTTAATTTCATAGCAAAGCTGGATGGTAAGCTGGTTTTCATGTTTTTTCTCCTTATCTCAGAGGTGTCATTGCCTCTGTCTTACATCATCTTTATGTATCACCCTCCACCACCTTCTTTTTTTTTGGTTATCACTTGTATTGAAATCATTTATACTGTTTCGCCTCCAATGTCATCAAGGACTTAGTACTCCTCGGAGCAGACCTGGAAAGGTGAACTCACATTTAAGCACTTTAATCTTAACCACCTGTGATCACATGACTCCCCTGGTCTGACGAGGGCAGCAAGGTTCTCCTCAGACTTCAGCCCCCCACGAAGACCCAAACAAGCCCTGACACATTCCAGGGAGCTGATAACTGTGCCTCCTACGTACAAACCCCCCCCGTCAGAGCACCTCATACATTATTGCAGGACGGGGTTGGTTCCTGGCACTGAGTAGAACCAGCATCTCAAGCCAATAATAACACTGAGCAGAGTTGCTTACTGACCACAGACTCTGCCCAGAGACCTCAACGTGACTCTACAAGGATTCACCAAAACTGGACAGGTGAGGATTGGATTTTTCTGCAGATGGTCAACACTGGGAATCCGTGGCTGCATTTAGAAATTATTCTAAAACACTTTAAATCACTTTTAAATCACTCCTCATGTCTGAGAACTGCTATTCCATTACAAACAAATACTCTGCCTAAGATCCTCCGGCTAATTCAAATAAAACCATGAACCCCCAGATTTGGTTTGCTCTGCTAAAGGAGATCAGACAGTGCCCAAGTTTAAATCACTGCTCAAAATATAATATAAAGCTACTTGGTCTTGACTTTGGTGCCTCTATTCGACTTTCTTATGTCTGTTTTATTGATTTTATAGTTTCTATGATCACATTTACAATTCTTCCTGTCATAGTGTATATGTATGTTAGCACATTGTAACTCTGTGTTAATTAATAATTAATAATAATGTTGAATATAATAAACATAAATATACTGATTAAGGAGCAGAGCATTAAAAGACTTCACTTTCACCATGGTTTATTTTTTTCATTCAGTTGCCTCTGTGTTCATTCAGAGGTCCTCATGTTTTATATTGAATTTCTGTTGTTGAAAACTTTCTGCAACAATTTAATTATTTCCCACAGTCTGAGTAAAGTGTTACTTTTAAAAAATGCCATACCCACTTATTAGCTGGGAAATTTATTGGATATCAATGAGACCCCAGAATTGGCAGTTTGACAGATGGACTGACACATTGGTTTTCCCCTCTTTTTGGTCAGCAGACCTTTTACAACCTTAAAGACCTTTGAAACTGAATGAACATCCCATAAGAGGATTTCTTTACCTGATGGGGACCACATAACTCAGATGACTAAGCCTTAAATTAGGGGGAAAAAAAAAATTTGGATTTTGCTTTTCTCTTTGCAGGTGCAGGGGGTGGGGGAAGGGAGACAGTGAGCGTTTACCCCTTGTCACGGCAACAGCAGCACAATCAAAGTCATCAGAGCGTCACGCTGCAGGCCAGAGGAAGCAGCTAAGTTTTGAATCACAGAGAAAGGGATGCCCCTGGCTAATGCCCAAGTTGAGCTCAGAGGAATTTTACTGATTCACGACATGAGCCTGGCAGCCCTGCCTGGCTTCAGTCTTGGGGCCTGAAGACTGCACAGCAGTTGGTTGCTCTCCTTAACACAAAAAAGCTCAAATCCTCCCTAAATCACAGACAGTTACACACTGAGTCAAGACCAATATCCTTTTGTCCCCTTGCTTAGCTGGGTCGCCTTTAACACTATGCTTCGTTTGGGTTCAAAAATAAGCGTTCTCAAGGTATGACTGAATTTTTTTCAACTTTCATTTGAAATCTTTGAAGAGATTTTGAAGAACTGTAAGTTTTATCATTACAGTTACACCACAAATACTAAACACATAGCTATTGATGAGTCATTATAGAAGAATTATCAGTCTTTGTGTCTTTGGCTTATAGCACCTCTTAGAATGAATTTCCCTGCATTAGTCACAGCTTTATACTGAAAAGCCTCACACGCACTTGTCTCCTCTGTGAGTCATCTGGAGATGGCAGCAATCAACAAGGCCCCTTAAGACAACAGAGGATTGTTTCTCTGGAATTTTTCATGTTTCATATAATTTCATAAAAAGCCAAAAAAATAAAAAATAAAAATCTTGGATTTTTTTTATCCTTTGACAGTCAATTCCCCTGTCTTAGTTGGCAAATCCTGTCGCCCTTATCGTCATCATGAATGTGCTCCACCTGCTTGTGTTTCTGGCTGCTGTCTGTTTCTTTAAATTCTCAAGCGCTGAGTGCCTGGTCTCTTGCCACGCTCCTTAAGACCCATCATTCCTCTCATTCAAAGATGAGACAAAAAAAGCTGCGCAGCAGTGCAGCTGGACGCCCTGCTCGTTACCATGGTGATTGTTAACAATGCCACACACAGCCAATCCTGGCCACAGGCCTGCTACCTTTTCAAATAAGCCTCAGACGCTTCACATAAACGAGGGTCGCGGGAAAACTGGGTCAACAGAGTTCCATAAGTTGACAGGGTCACCACCCCCACCCCCACCCCCAAACTCAGACACCCCGCAAGACTGGTGCTGCACCAGTTACAAATTCATCACACATGAGTGAGTCATGAGTCAAACTAGCTACTTAGATCCTGTTAAATTAGTTCATAGAGGGTCAATCGGTCATAGCATCCCTATAAATCACATCGTTAGGTTCCAAGTTCCTGACATTCATACAAATAATGATGCTGAAACTTCTGTTTAAACATGTTATTAAAATCTTTCAATTAATAGTTACCTTTGTTGATTATACTACCAAAATAAAATGCATCTTATGTGTTCATAATTTTTTTCTTATTTTAACTAAAGATGGGGAAATTATTTATTTCATTAATTCATATAGTTGATTACAGGAAAGGAATTTTCCTGTAATTATCAGAAAATCATTCTACATCTCTAGTTATTACATGGTGTAACTATGCATGTTTCACACACATATGCCCAGCTACAGATCTGGATTAAAATGTAATGAACTCAAAACTGTCCAAGAGTTCCTCCTATGGATGACTGTTAATCTGATATTTAGCTGGTCGTTACAGCGAACTGTTGCACACTTACCCAGTTTAAACATCATCATGGTGATCAGCACTGTCCGCTGATGTGAGGACCAAATTCTTCCAAAATCCATGCTGAGTCTCAACTTGTTGTTTCCAATCAGAGCAGAATGATGCTGTCAGTCCACTGGTCCTCCATCTGGCTCATCATAGCGCTCCATGCAGGCTGCTCATACTCAGCTCCTGAGAATAAGTGGCAGCTCCTCCATACCAGACCATTCTGTGTGAATGTGTGTGTGTGTGTGTGTGTGTGTGTTGAAGGTTGAGTGCGTCTCCCTGGGGACCAAGCAGGGCTGGAGTAAAGCAGAGTAATCACCCCAGCAGAGAGGAAAACATGGGACGGACAACTGGATTCCACTCACTGAGCCACTGGTTCACTCATATTACATCACAAATACTAAGGCTGTTGTCATCAAATAAAAAAATTTTGCCAGTCAACACCCTGAGGCTCTTTCTTTGACTATTCAATCCAAAAACAAAAGAATCCTAAACAAATGTGTATTTCTATTTGATGACCAATTCAATATATAACATATTAAATGCAGAGGCATAACATATTATGACTCCATTATTATTTAACAGATTATGCGATATAGGTGACCAGTTTATAAACCTTTTAAACCAAATCAAACCAGATGTGAAACAACCATGTGAATCCCATGCTTTTATCCTTTTGAAAGACTGTATTTGTTTGTCTGTGACTGCATCTTTGTAACTAAGGCTGCCATTGCCTGATATGTTACTTCTCCTTTATTTCAGAGCACAGACAGAATCTATACATATACTCATGTAGATGACAATGACAGTCTTAGAGATAGAGCAGTCTTACATACAAACAGAGCTTTATTAGATATTTGATGGATCCCTTGTATCCATTTTATACTGGTCAGCAAAAAAGAAAATAAATGTAGGACTTTTATGTTGTGTCCTCTATAAAGTCTGTTGGCATCAATAATCCAAAATTCTAATTATTGTCTAAATTATCCCATGAGTTGGTCATTGGATAAGTGGTTTGCTGCTCCCAGTCCTTTCAACTTCCACCCCCACCCTACCTTCTGTAGAGGGGGCTTATCCAGCCCTATCTTTTTGGCAAAGGCCTCTCTGGCGGCTAGACTAAGGCCTGACTAACCTCCACTCCCACTCCTCACACCCATCCCCACACCCATCCCCAAACCCCAACCAATCCCACAACCCCCATCCCTGTCTTCTGAATCCAGGATAAAGGCTTAGCTCCAACCTGCTGCGATCAGAAAAATAACAACAACAACAAAAATAAAAGTTTAATTAAAGATTAGGGGAGCAATGGAGGAGCAGGCGGGTTGGCTTTGTCACTGCAATGCCTTTAACAATTAACATGCAAACATGTGAATTGGTGATTCCCAGGACCTGCACAGCTTCACATTCCTTGGTGACTGACTGCTGTTTTCATTAAAGCCGCCACACAATTGAGAAATATACAACAGTCTTAACCAGCTCAGCTTCACCAAGAGCTGCCTGTAGTCTGCCTGTCAGGCAACATGGACGTGTATGTTTACACTGTTGGAATAAATCTTATTTTAAATTTGGGGCTCCCTTCACACACTCAGCCAAAAAACTCACACACCAGAAGGTGGAAGTTATATTCCAAACAGCTGGTTGCCAACAGCCAAAAAACTTCATCAGAAGAATTAGTAGCTCTTTCAGTGGTGGGCAGCAGCAACATGTTATCTGTTTCACAGGGGGTTGCTGGAACCTGTTATCTAGTTCAGTTTAATTGAATTTAATTTGAATTTGGCTTTTGCATGTTAAATAAAATTCGACTTACACCAACCCCATTTCATTATGCATGATAGAAACAACTGCCTATAGAGCTGCCTCACAGTCATGTTTTATGTCACAATGTTTTAGTGCAAAGAGCATTTTTCACATCTTCCTGTAACTCAGGTCAGAGTCACATGATAGTTTTAGCTGTTGTTAACATAACACTACTGCTAATATGCCAATCTTCCACTACCAAGATATCACACATCCACATCCTCGACATTATTTGATGTTTTTCAAGTCAAATATGTCAAAAAGTTCTGCGCAACAGACCCACACATCAACAAATCCTGATTGCAGTTAGTTGCAGCTATAACAAAGGAAAAACCAGTTGGTGCTGGTGTTGTTTATTGTGGTTATTTTTCTTTGTTTCTTTGGGGGTTTTTTATTTGTTTTTGTTTTTGTTTTTTTTTTTCTTTTTATGTTAAAAGAAAGCAGTAGATACACCGACGGTGAGACATTTTAACATGTTGTGGCTACATCACATGAAATAGAGAGTGAGTGCTTTGGCTATTATATATGCATAACAGCCATCAATTACCCCATGCCAGCATTATTACACAGAACTAACACTTTCCAGTGTCTATGTCTAAGTTGAATCTGTTATATTTGACAGACAGATTTTTTTTTTTTACCATTTCACCAGGTGCATGCGGTGACAATGGCATTCTAGAGACATATTTTGTCAAAAAATACACCAGAAAAATTAATTTTAAATGAAGACAACTTGAGTATTCAGGTGTGCTGCAAACTTGTATGTAGAGAGATAGAGCTTGCAACAAAAACTGTCCACGTTAAATGAGACACTCTATCCCTCAGCTTACACTCCATACTGAGGAAATGGAACTTTATATTAAGGATGGTAACAAGCATTCCTCCCTTTCATCTGCACTGTGTGATTTTACAGAAACTTATGAGTCCAAAGCAGGTTTTAGTTTAGATCAGATTTTCTCATTAAGTCAGTTAATTTGTTAAAATATGTTCAATGAAACTGTCAGGGAGCTTATAAGCAAGTATTCAACGTGTTGTTTTTTTACATTAATTCAGCTCATAGCCAATGCAAATTCAAACACTTTGATTTAATTGTCTGTTTTACAATCGTGACTTGCCTGCATTTCTTTTATCACTTATTTTTTTTAACCAAAGTTAGTTGCTAAAAATTTTTTTAGGAGCATCTGAGTAACTTTGTGACAACCTGCCATTTTTGGTTTTCCTCAGGAAAAATCTGAGAGAGGGTTTGGCACCTTCTCTTGAGAGGAAGGGATGGGGCTTTTTATAACTCCATACAGGAAATTTGTTGTAGGTGCTCCATCTGACCCTCACTCTCTTGCCCTGTGTGTCTGTGTTTCTCTGTCTCTCCCGCGCATACATTCTGTGTTGCCCTCCACAAGTTAACATCCATTCCTGTCTAGTCACCCCACAACAATGGCATCTCAAAAGAGCTCCAATTGCCTTCTGACCCTTAACTTCACTCCCTCGCCCCCATCCCCCCAACCCGCTTTTTTTTGGGGGGGGGACTCTGTCAACAAAGAATGCTGGGTTCAGATGGGGAGGTATTCAAACTGCAACTAACACAAAGCCGACAAACACAGAAAAATTTAGGGAACTGAAGAACAGGGAAAATGCAAAACTGAGGATAGTCACCTGTTACCGTATAGGCGAAATGTATTTATTCAGCATTGGGTGGCAAGAGTATATGAAAATGAAGGAGTGATGCACCAATCCTAGACATCAATTTTATAGTTCACATACAAACACATCAAAAGTTTATTCTTATTGCTCAACACTTTGTCTTTTGTGACTCTGGAGGAGCTTAGTCATTTCTGAAAAAATAATTCATTGGGGTAACTTTGGCTTGGAGACCACTAATTATATATCTTCTGCACTGCATTATGGGAAATGTAGGATCCACAAATTGTAAATTCAACCATGCTGGCTAATCCCCAAAACCTTGGACAACTTGGGCAAAAATACTCTCCCCATGTACCTTCTGTTTTGGGGTGCAAGAGGGCCCAGGTTCAAACCCCTGAGCAGCTCTTTGTGGAATACCCCAGTTATCACTCTGTCTCCTATTTCATTCACTGACTTAAATAAAGCATTGTTGAAGCTTTAGTGTTGTGGTCTCTGCCAAATAAGTGAGTGAATTTGACCATATAATAAATCTCCCCCAACAACAGGGCATCCTGATCTATGAACTCTCTGTTGTTATAATGAAGATAACAAAAGGTGCTATGACTCCATTTGCAATTAGCAATGCATTAGAAATAAGCAAAACACACTGACAACATGCAAGTTTTTATCAGTCTCACCATTTAAAAAATTAGCGCAAAGATGACTCTTGCTGAAAGCTGACATTTGCAGCTACCTTATTTCCTAATTTCTAGACATCCTATTTTGTGCTGTGGCATAATATAAAAGTTCAGTTTTTAAATGACGGAAGAATTGAATTAGGTTTCAGGTTTCTTTGTGTTCAAGCAGAAACTTTAACCCACTAGGAAACTATGAACTGTCTCAGTCTTCGTCTGTTCCTCAGCATAGACTCAGTACTTTCCCACTCACCTGCCCCTGCCTCACTCTGCCTGCCAAACCACACCCCCTCACCAGCTTACTCCTCACACCTGTCTTCACTCACCTGAGCAGCTCATCTCCACCAATTTAGCCCTGTATATAGATTCCAGCTTCACACTCACACAACTGCCAGATTGTTCGACCCTGCCTGTCCCAGACTCACCTGTTTTGTCTGCCTCCTGGTAAATCATTTTAGCCTTCTGTCTCCGACCACGACTTCTGCCTTTGCCTTCCTGGTTCCTATTTTCCTGTCAGAGATATTCTGAATAAATTGGGAACAGGAACTTCAAAATTCGTCCTCTCTTGACCATGAAAGTCGACTATAAAATAAATGAATAAGTAGCCAGTAGGATTTCAGGTGTTTAGTCATGGAGAAAACTTTGATTGAGGGCAAGCATTTTTGTAAGAGTGACACTAGATGAGCCAAAGTCATAAGGACCAATCCTGAGGAATGGCTGAATTCTGTATGTCTGTTAAACTCTCTTTATTATTTTCAGCAAAAAAAGTGAGAATTTTTTTATTTAAATTTGTACATCAGGCTGTCCACCCATTTCCTTTCTCATTTTCTAGCTGATTGCATATAACTGTATCAGTGGCAATACTGAGCCTCTGTGTCCAAAATATGTTAACATTAAGTAAGGTAGGCAAGTGACAGCTGATGCCATGATAAGACATTGCCATACCTTTACCTGTTTCTTTGAAGATTTAGTGTGGGTATACGGAGCACCACGAAGAAGAATCTTATCCGTTCAAGCATCTTAAATTGCAGTGCGACTAGATATGTGACCAAATCTCTGAGGTTCCTCACAGAGGGAGAAATGCTGTTGCTTGACACCGACTCTCAAAAACAAATGTGTGTGACTTCACTAATTGCTCTAGTTGTCTCTAATACCTGATTAGTACAATACAGTGATTTACGTGCCAGCCTTCCTCATTACCACACTGTGAGGGTCTTAGCTCTCTTCTGGCTCATATTAAAATATTGTCCATGCTTGTCTGGACTCTACTATATACGCTACAATAAACATGATTTCCAATAAGCTGGTCGGTGGTATGGCTAGATCTCCAAGCTCAGCATTAGAATGTCTGCAGTTCAGAAAGACAGAGGACCTCATCTATAATGATATTTCCTCCATATGGTATGAAGAGATTTTGAGGCCTTAATCTGTTGTCCTGTCCATTGGCCTCCTGTCTGCAGTAATCTTGATAACCTAGAGAGACAGCGACTCCCAGTTGTGGCCCCCCAGTGAGCCCCACAATCTTCCAAAACATCCCCCTTTAACTCTTCATCACCCAGATCAGATCTGAAGTATGCCTGCTCAAATGCTCAAGTAATGAAAGGGATTTGGAAAAAAAAGCCAGGAGGGATCAGAGCAAACTTCCTCTTGTAATATTTAGAAATATAGTAAAATACTGCATTCCACTTAAGACTGTGTCTGCCTGTCAGCTTAGCTTTGACATTACTTTTAGGAATTCACAGCAGGGGAGTCAGGAGAGGTCAGACAGCCAGGCATTGCTGTTCTCTGCAATCTGTGGTAAGTACAATATACTTGACCTAAGAAAATACTTAATGTTAAAAATGCTACATAACATGAATAAGAAATCAGATGCAAAGTTTGTAAAACTGCACAAAAATAAAATTAATTAATGTAAAATTGTCACTGGAACCCTGTATAAAAGATAATCCCACAAAATTTTACATTAATCCATCTGCCAGATACTAATTACCGCAAAGTGAGCCAAGAGTCTTAGGAGTTCCTGAGGGTTTGCGGTCCTGAGCAGTTGCTTGCCATGTTCTGGTTGGTAACATTTTGCGGACAGGGGTTAGTTTGTGTACATGCTCAGGTAAAAGATCTTAGTGTAGTTTAGTACTGAAAAAGTTCTGCCAGCTGGAGATCATTCGAGTTCTGTTACCTGGGCCGTGAGCGGGACTCTCGATGTTAGAAATGCTGTGGCTACCAAGGATAGAGTACAGACTGAGCCAGAGATGAGCAGAGCTGGTCTAATTTTCCCCAGATCAAGATATGCTTCAAAAAACCAATTCACAAACCAACAGGTGCTGTCTTGTTGGCTTGATACTTGGTTAAAACTTATTAATAATAATAATAATAAAAAAGAACTATTAACAGTTTGACTAAGACATTGAGTCAATATGGACATCTTCCTCTATGGCAGTGTCACTGCAACCTTTTCTTTTCTGAATAAATTAGTTAATAATTTTATGAACTAACTAAATTACTTGATCTGCCTGATGGCTAAGTGCTTGTAACTTAAAAAATTATGCCAATTTATTTATGTAAGGGCCAGTTAGTTGTCTTGTGTCTGCATGTTAGGTTCAATGGAGATTTTGCACTACTTCCTGTTTTATTTTGAAATGAGTGTTTCACGCCCCACTTTCTGTCAAGCGTTCCCTCCTGTGTGATTACCTGGCCCTGCCCAAACGCGTTGCATTTGTCTCTCATTATCTTCCCCTTCTTATTGTCTATAAGCTGTGTTCTCCCTCCTTTCACTGTCAGCATTCCAGCCATTTTCTGTTGTGTGTGCTCTTGTGTATGACCCTTGGTCTAAGTGCTGCTTTTGACACTATTAACCATAATATTCTGTTACAAAGACTGAAACAGGGAATTCCGATTAGCATCTAGATGTGTTAGAGAAAAGGGACGAGACAGATGAAATAATTGACCCATGTTTTTTGGAAGACATAAGAGCAATAAATATATCAAGATGAGTGATGTATCTGGGGAAAGTTCAAGTGGTGTATGCTATTTAGATGCGTCACTGACCATTAATGAACTATTAACTTCATCAGAACGTATGCTGGTAGGCAAAGCTCCAGGTCTGGATGGCTTCCCTGCTGAATTTCTGAAACATTTCTGGTAGGTATTGATACCTCTGTTCTTAAGGACAGTGACAGAGATTAAAAGCAATGGCTATACAATAGCATGAATGAATATAGCTATTAAATTACTTCTAAAACCAGATAAACATCCAATTCTTCTTTCTAGCTACCGCCCTGTCACTGATCAATACAGATATCAAAATCATAATTCACATGACCAAACAAGTTTTGTCACAGGTTGTCACTCTACAAATAATGTTAGAAGGCGCCTAAGTTTGATCAACAAGTTGCAGCGTAGTAACACAGAAGCTATTGCTGTATCACTCAATGCTGAAAAAGCCTTTGACAAAGTTAACTGGTCCTTCCCCTTTGCTACTCTTCAACAATTTGGTTTTTTTTAGAATCATTTATCCACTGGGTTTCTGCACTGTACAGTATAACTCACCCGAGGCTACAGTCACCACAAACGGATCACATCGCAAAGCTTCACTCTGCAGAGGGGAACCAGACAAGGATGCCCACTCTCTCCCCTGCTGTTTGCTTTATTCACTGAGCCACTGGTCTCAGCAATACGTCAGAAAACCAATATCAAAAAAAGATATCCACTACTGTTTCAGAACACAAAATTCCCCTAAATGCTGACTATATCTTGCTCTACTTACAATAACCCCAAACATTGTCACAGGAAGCATATAACCTCATTATATATTTCTCAGAATCGTCTAACTACTCAATTAACTGGTCCAAATCAACAATATTACCAATAACAGAGAATACATGGGATCATGGAGACCAAAATCCCCAATTTTCCTTCTCCACATGCAACACTAAAAACTTGATCATAAAAATCAGATTAAGTTTACCGCCATTTTGACCCACTCCTGGAGAAAATCCATGGTGACCTGGGGCACTGGAACAATCTTCCCATCTCCCTTCTGGGGCATATAGCTATGGTTAAAATGAAAATTTTACCACAAATCAACAATTTTTTTTCCATGATCCCATTCAAACCCACAGCGAAGTGGTTCCAGAAGTTAGATTCTGCTATTATAAAATTCTACTCATAGAACAAAAAGACAAGAATTAGCCTCGCTACCCTTCAAAAAAATAAGTCGGAAGGAGGATTGGATGCACCAAATTTCATGAATTACTACTTGGAAATCAATTGCAATATATCACCTAATGCATACACCCAAATGAAGATTACAACTCCTGGCTTGAGCTTGAACAGATGGACTGTAACATCAGAATCTGAAATTCCCGTGATCACCATGGCTCTCAAGTCTCACAAATGTTTCAAAAACCCCATGTTTGCCTCCAAGCTCTCTGACTGGTGGAAAACTCTGTAGACTACAAATTCCCAACTGGAACCCTGTATGTTCTCCCCAATCTGGCACAATTAACCCAGACTTTGTGAAGTCTGTTTATCTCAGCAGATGAGAGAAGAAAGGAACCGCCCACCTCCATCACTTCTTTTGCAGGCAACTTGTGTCTAAAACAGACTTATGTCACACACTGATTTATTCAAATCATTTGTAAAAGTTACCTACAAGTTATAAACACAATGAAGAAGAATATTCAAACGCTAAAATTTGTCAGTAACATCAAAGCTCGCTCCAAAGGAAAAAGGAAAAAACATTTTAAGATATAAATTACTCTCAAGGACCAATTCTACCTACCAATAGGAAACAGAGCTATCTTTGTCTGCTGACTTTGACATCTGGACCCAGATCTGCCAAGATACATTTAAAACGACAAAAAAAATTCTAATATACAACTGATCCAGTTCAAGGTAATCCCGGGAACATCTTGAATCTGGAGGCATGCAGAATCCCACTAACTCCTAACCTTTGCTTTATTGACGATCTGACGATAATCAACCTCCCAAACTATCTATACCGATTGTGGCAAAGGGCGGCGCTACCAAGTAATGCAAGGGGGGGAAGACCAACAACACCACCTGGGGGATTACACCCCAGGAAATACCACCTCAGAATGTGATAGTAAAAAGAACTGGTAGGACACAGGTTCGCTTCTGACACTAAAAGTGCAGAATAGAAGGGTTACTGTCAAATAAAATTGCTTGCTCACATACCTGCCAACCAGAGGTGACAAGTAACGAAGTACAAATACTTCGTTACTGTACTTAAGTAGATTTTTCAGGTATCTGTACTTTACTTGAGTATTTATTTTTCTGACGACTTTTTACTCTTACTCCCTACATTTATACACAAAAATATGTACTTTCTACTCCATACATTGTAAAAACATCCTCGTTACTTTTTTTTTTTTCAAGCTCCACAGATGACAATATGATGTTAAAGCATACGTAAAAGACGTGACGAACTAGAGCGGGAAAGAGGGAGAAGAAGGGGGGGGGACAGGTAACCGCAGGAAGAAGTCGAGTGAGTGAGGGGACGGTAAAGAGAGAACCGAGAACTTGTACTGTAGCAGCGACATTGAGGCAAGGAATATTGCTTGCATGGAGGAAGGAAGCGAACCGGAGAGTTTTGCCGACGGCGACGCTTCAGAATGCATGCTCATGCAGTACCTCTGGTCAGTTCAATCTTGATTATTCTGTCTGAACTTTTTTCATTTAACAAAATTATCAAAGGATGTATTGTGTTTCATTAACGGCAAAAATTCATTTTTACTTTTACTTTGAAAGTACATTTCAGAACCTGTACTTTCTTACTTTTACTTGAGTAAAGGAGTTGAATCAGTACTTCTACTTTTACCAGAGTATTTTTTTTACACATGTATCTGTACTTCTGCTTAAGTACAGAATATGAGTACTTTTGCCACCTCTGCTGCCAACACACCAAACACAACAGCCACCACCAGCCTGGCCCTGATTGGAGGGAGTGGTTTGGGAGTAGTGCAGCCTGGTGGTGCGTTCACAAACCCTACTCGACAGTCTTTCAGTAGCATACTCCATGACACAATCAGTAACCTAGCCATCACCAAGAAAGCAATCCTAGTTAACTGGAAAAATAGGCAATCTCTTAACATTGCCCACTGGCTGAACCTCCTTGCAGAGCATATATCATTGGAGAAACTATTTGATGCCCAACAAAAACCAATTGACACACTTTACAAAAACATGGACAGCATTCATTAACTCTCTAAACCTCAATATGCATCTTGACTTTGGCTGCAAGCGTATGCCATCTCTGCACATACCTGTACCTTCCCTGTACTTTATTAATCTCTCTGCAAGTGTTATAATCTCTGTTTATGTCAATGCCGTTATCACCCCTACATCCAGGAATAGTATGGCGGATCCCTGGACCACAGGACCTTGAGCATGCAGTAAGGTGTGTTCCTTTCCTCCTCACCCCAGGGTTGTTGTCTGGCTCTGCCCAGCTGACTTCCCTCCCCCCTCCATGTGTGTGCCCAGGAGCCCCTCCAGCATGCGCTGTGACTCTTGGGCCCTGTTCACTGTCCCTGGGTTTGGGAGTGGTGCTGGCTGGCTCCTGCTGGGTCGCCCTGGCTTTGGTCGGCTCTGGGATAGGGTCTTGGGTTTCACTCCCTGCAGATGTGATTGTGCCCCCATTAGCTGTGGAGTCGGAGGCAGATTTTCCACCTTGCTGGTGTTGCCAATTCCATGTCCTGTGTCCCTGGCTTGCTCGTCCTGGGGGGTTGCTAGTGGGCGGCATCCTGGGGGACTGGGCCCTCACTTGCCTGGCCTCTTACAGAGCACTTAGAGCACTTCTTACTCACTGAATATTTGACACATTTAGGCATACCATAAACATTGTGAAGAAGAATTTAAGGCACCACACCGTGGGGATGGACTACAGGGGCTTCGGCGGGCTCTCCTGTCCCACTCCTACTTAAGCTGGCTTTTGTGGCTCAGTGGTACTGGCCATTGACCCTCTGGATCTCTGGGGCTGTGGCTGCAGCAGCTCTTGTGCTCCCCAACACAAAGTGGCGGGTGGAGGAAGACCGGGCCCCCTGATCCTACTCTGGGCCCTGATGATGACCTCACTGATATCTAGAGAATCCCTACATGCATGCCTAGCTTCATTTACCAGCTCAGGTGCTCTAACACCAGTGGGTCCAAGCAAGCAGTCTCTGCTCTGTTCTGCGTATGTGCAGAGAATAAACGTGCTGAGCAGCAGCAACTAGAGTGCCTTTCAAGAGAGAGTGGCGCCAAAACGCTTGCTGATCACGTGGTCTATGTAGCCCCCAAAAGTTCCAGGAAGTGCTTGGGGGGCAATAGAAAACAATATGAAAACTACAATAATCTGTAAATAATGATCAATAAATGTTTTGCTGTGCAATATTTTTTATAGTTGTGTTAATTGATTTGAACTATGTTAAGTTTACTCAACCTGTATGGTCGTCTACAGCAATGTAAATCGTAATATTTTCTCTTTTCTTAAACTTTTATCTTTCAGATTTGACTGAGGCAGACTAACAGGTGACGAACAATGATTTGCCAACCAACTAAACAATAAGTCTGGACTCACAACATAATGATAACTGTTCTTACAGGAAATCCATGTCCAATAAAAACAATTTAGAATTATAGAGTTCATAGCAAATAAATGGATTTCTATCATTTTGTTAACTACTCATACTTATCAATATATACTTGTGTGAATTTCTTTTAAGTCTGTTAACTTTACTAAACCTGTGCAGTCGTTGACAGTAATAAAATATAAATATTTTCAGTTTTATGTTGTAGTTTTTTTTATTTTGACTGAGGCAGACTTATGATTTTCCAAGTAACTACACAAGTCTGGACTTACAATATAATGATTTCTTACAGGAAATCCATGGCAAATAAATAAAATTTTGATTTCAATTCATGGCAAATATGTGGATTTCTATCACTGTTAACTATCCCAAACTTTCTTTATACATATTATACATAATAAATCACACACACACACTCTTTGTTTTTCCAAATGCACTTAGTAACAAAATGAATTCCTTTAAAAAGCATAGAACTCTAATAGATGAGCATGTCTAGCCATTTGTTTTCTCTGCTGTCCTTGAATACAGTCTTCACCATGGTATGCTGTGCTGCATGGGGACGCTCCAATCGTTCAGAGAAAGGAGTGCGCATGTATGGCTTCCCCAAAGACAGGGACAGGAGGAAAATATGGGTGGCTAAAATCAGGAGGAAAAATATGACCACCTTCATAGATTGTCAAAACAAAAAAAATATGTGAGGTAGTCATATTCAAACAACGCATTGCACATTTTCAAAGACCACACCATAAGGAAGTTTAATTTTTTTTTTTTATTAAAAACTGAGAACACAGAACTGAGAATATAACACAAAAGTCAAGGGAAGTTGTTTGTATCAAAAGGAGATGTATAAGGCTGAGGTTGCAGAATGTAGAAAAAAAGACAGGAAACAACACTTAAAAATGGCCAGGAAGGTGAAGAAGAACAGTAACCTAGTTAATGTCAGACAACCCGGAACAGCTGAAAGTTCTTCAGGACAGTGCTGCACAAGGGAAGAGTGATATACAGCTGAGCAACAACTGCAACAAAAATATTTTAGCTCCTAAAAGAATTCCCACTTAAGTACCTCTCTGCTTCTCTGCTCTCATCCTGCAGCCTGGGGGGGTGCTGAGTGCTGTGTAGTGCAGGAAATACACTCAATCAAGTATAATCAGCCACTTATGCATAACACATTTTGTTAAGTTGTTAAGTTTTATATTTGCAAAGATTTTAAATGCACAAAATAGCTCACTTTCTAGTTATTATGTAAAATGAACTGTGTAATTATTGGCCTGTATAGTGTTAAGTGTGTGCAATGCGGAGGTAATATTATGACCCACAGTCCAGAATCAATATCTTCATATCATGTGCTTTGCCCATCATTCCGCAGCCTCAATAAAAAATTAAAATTAAATAAAAGTCTAACTACAATAGCTCTCCCAACATATTAACCTCGCTATCAACAGCGTTGAATTAAGTTATATTTAAGAACAGAATTTGCATTTATCAGCCTGTGGCATCTGTTGCTATCATTATCCGGTGTGCTAGCCTAAACCTTTATCAGTTTATGTTCTCTAAATCTACTAATCAAGACGGTGACAATCCGTCAACATACTTAATTACTCGTGTCAATTTGATTTCAATGCTTAACTGATATGGAAATACGATTATTTAAACATTTTACCTTGAAAGAAAATGTAGCTCCGACAATCTGCTCCCTTGAAATACATTGAGCGGCGGTTAGCTTACGCTAACTTCCGGGAACTTTCGAGCGTCTCCGTACGCCGCCATTGCTGTGAAAAAACTGAACCATTGCAGTGAACGGAGTTGTCGCCACTCTGTCTAAAGGCACTCTAGCAGCAACGAGCTAACAGCTCTCGCGTGTTTGGATCCACAGCCGCACAGACACGCCGTAGCTCAGTGCCCGCTGCCTGAGTGACTTATGCTGCCGGACCAGAGACCCCCAACTCTGGCGCCGGTAACATCTACATTTGTTTGGCTCGGTTCCTCCGTCGGGACACTTCCCCCCCTTTCTGGACTCCCATTCCTAAAATCACTAAATACAAGTTAAACGGCACTTAGTCACACCATTACACAGTGTTGGGCAAGCTACTTGGAAAGTGTAGTAAGCTAAGCTACTAGTTACTCTAACATTAAATGAAGCTTAACTACATCAAAGCTATTACTCAGAAATGTAGCAAGCTAAGCTACAGCAAAATGAAAATAACTAGTGCAACTACATCCAAGCTTTTTACTATATTGAACCAACTTCGTGCCAAGTCAGTGTTATCTTACTGATCAATAAAACTCAGTCAAACAGTTACGCAGGCAAAAAAGTTAAGTTCAATTGTTTACTGAACATTGAGCTGCGCTAACTCACAACACGACCAAACCACAACAGCAAGAATGAAGACCTGCTTCAAGCAGTCACAACATGGTCACAAATGTATGTGTGTGTATATGTATGTACACTGCAACAACTCAAAATCTTACCAAGAATATTTATTTCTAGTCAAAACAAATCTCGTTACACTTGAAATAAGAGTCATCACCCAAAAAAGTAACTTGTTTTTAGACAAATTTCACTTGGAATAAGTAGAAAAAAATCTGTCCATGGAGCAATTTTTTTTCCTTATTACAAGCAAAAAAAAAAACCTTGCTCCATGGACAGATTTTTATACTTATTTCAAGTATGGGGCCAATCCCAGCTCACACTGGGTGAGGGCGGGGTACACTCTGGACAGGTCGCCAGTCCATCGCAGGGCCAACACACACAGAGACAGACAGATATGAACAACCACTCACACTCAGACCTACCTCAGACCCCAGATCTAATTTAGAATTTAGTCTTTGGAGGAAACCCACACAGGCGCAGGGAGAACATGCAAACTCTACACAAAATGTTCGGTCTCCAGTCCCGGGACCCGAAGCCATGTCCTTCTAGCTGTGAGGCAGCAGCGCTAACCACTAACCACAGCCGTGCTGCCAATACCAACACTATTAAGAAATAAACCATACCCACATTAACTGTGTCACTATGAACAACTATTAAAGAGAAAAGATTAGATATATCCCAATATAATCAGCAGGCAGTCATTACACCAATATTTCAGATCAATCCACTGAACATTCCACATATCTCAGTCCTCTTACCACCAAGTACAAACTTCTACTCACCAGCGCAGAGATGTGACCTGGCGCTGGAAGGCACTCAGTATACAGTGGATAACTGAGCTGTGATTTACAGAGCCGGCCACTAGATGGCAATGGATCATTTCCATTGCATTCAGCTCTGCGGTCTCCTGAAGTTTTCTGTCCAACTGGTCCCACACACCTGCGATTGACTGGCGACCTGTACAAGGTGTACCCAATGTGCACTGGGATTGGCTCCAGCACGCCCTGCAACCCGGAAACGGCTAAGTGGTAGAAGATTGATGAATGAATGATTGAATGAATGGTGCTACACACACACACACACACACTATGTGATGAGCTATACAACAGCAGCCGTGGAGAAGCAGAATATGGGAAAGCCTTTTGTTTTACGCTGTCAAAGATCTAAAATGATGTTAACAAGAAAGAGCCATTAACCTGTTTTCAAGATCATCCATGTCAGTGTGTGTACCATTAGCTGTCAGTCAAATATTTTATAGACAAACAAGGGGAAAAAAAGTCTAAAAAATCCTGAATTAGGTGAGTAAGACAGAGATTGTATCTCATCTTAATGAAATGTCACTCAAGAATTTGAATAGAAATTCAGTTACATTTTGGAGCTTGCACAACAGTGTAGATAAGAGCCAGAAACTGGAAATGAAAGGGCAGGTGACATAGTGGGCTTGGTTCGTACTTGCCACATTCCACAGACTTTACATGAGTCAATCAAACAAGACTGCCATTATGGATTTACTGAAAAATGCTATTGAGTTGAATGTTAGGATATGTATTAGCCTATTTTTTCACAGCTAAACCTATGTTCAATAGAATATTCACAAGCATTGGGTCATACACTCAAATATGTACCAGAGGAGGACTCCATGTATTCTCTAGAACCATTTCTAGTTTTACAAGTTTTATAAGTTTTACAAATTAGTAAAACTTAATTCTGACTACAAAACTGCCTAACCACCTGGAACTGAGAAGGGATTTTCACGTTTACCATCAGCATTTGAAAATAATAGGTAATTTCTTCATTTTCAACAGTTGCAGCATTCAGACTAATATTTATCTAAGAACAATTTTCCCCCTATGAGCTGTGATTTAGTTCAGCACTAAGATAATTTTCCACCGCTGGTTCGTATGAAAAAACTCTTTGAATAAGTTGACATTTGTTTTCCAACTAAAGCGCTGTCACTATCTCCCATACAGGTGTGCATTTAACAACAGTGTAAGTTCCCCTTGATTAGGTGGAGAGTAAAATGGTAAAATTCTATTAAAATTTGTTATGTTATAATGCCAATTATTTACTTGTATGTTCTGTGTTTTTGATCAAATATTTCAAACATATTTTTTGAACAATGGACAAATAATTTGTAGTAACTTTTACATCAAAAAACAGGAATGACTGATTCCCAGCTTTCCCTGGGATTTGTGTCCAAATTCAGGACTTGCATATTACAGAGACTGCATTTGTATGACTGTGTCACAGAAAGTGTGGCCTTCTTTTTCTGCGCAATGTAGGATCTAATGGGTGGATCCCTCATGGCCCCAACCTATCCGCTTGATAAAAAATGTAATCCAAAAAAGGAATGGCAGAAAACAATGGCAACAGACAGCAAAAGGATTATACTTTTAAATGTAAGGACTTCAACTGAGTTGCACAGCTCATCATTTTAATTGTATTTCTTTTTCCAAAAAGTATATTTCAAGTGAACACCCGCTACTGATTCCATTCAATAAAACAGCATAGTTCAATATGTAAATGTTTATGAAGTTCTGATGGGGCCTATAGACTCTCTGATAAACATTTGAAAGTTGAAAGGTTGTAGTTTTAGATTTTGGCTCTATATGAAAGGCTCACCTGACATTATCTTGAGCATTAGCATTTACCTAATTTGAATTGTCATCTAGGTGCTAATAGCTTGAGGAAAAACCAGGATGCACCCAGAGGCAGATATACTTGGAATATATTCTACAAGAAACAAAGGTCACAAGCACTCAGGTCTGCTAGATATGTTAAGATCAGTCCCGTCAAAAGAAATAAAACTGCTGGTGTGGATAATATGACATTATAGGAAGCTTACTGTGACTGAAATAGTTCAAGGAGAAGAAGGAAACACTAAACATCCAATACTTCTCCAAGAAAACTGTAGTAGAATGTCCCCACGCCAACTGATTTATGCCCGTATACGCACTAGCAACTGTGCGTATTCATCATGTAACTTCTGTGCCTCATCAACATGTTATAGCATGCTTTTTTTGTGTGTTTGTTTGGTTGGTTGGTTGGTTTTTTTGCACTACTTGACTGTCACTTTATCATTATCATTGCCACTTTATGTTTTTTTTTTATATTTTTTTCTAGTACTTCTACTCCTTGTTTCTATTCTTGTATTTTTTTCTATACCTGTGGTTGCTGCTCTAATGACGTATTTCCCATACATGGGATAAATAAAGTACGATCTTATCTTATCTTAGATGAGTTGGTAGTCATGTTATGCATTCTGCATAACATGGTTGCATTTCATGAACTCATCCAGTAGAAGCAGATAGCTGCCCACCCTGAGCCTGATTCTGCCTGAGGTTTCTGCCTTCCCAACCCAGCAGCAAGCTGATCTGAATCCAAAATAGGTAATTTCTTGACTTTGTACACATATCTCACACCCGACATCAAATAACCACAGCTATCACTTGAAGTTGAGGCTCTGAAAACTATTTCCTACACCTTAATGCAGCACAGTATTCCTGAGAGTAACTAACTTAAATGGACAAGGAGGTGGTTTTCCATCTGGGTGGAAAATGATTAATCAACTAAAACAGTTGATTAATCATTTATTAACATTATTAACTGATCTTTAAAATATTCAAACCTGGCTGTTGAGTCATTCTCAACTGCAACAGCAACCTCAAATCAGACTCCTATTTCAGTAATCCTCCTGACAGTAAGCAGAATGGAGGTGCAACAATCAAAGATATTTAGAAGTATCTAAACTAATCAGAGAAAGTTGATGGAGGAACCCCAGCATAGCCTTGAGCTATAGGTCTAGATTTTCCAGTGCTGTAGCATTTATTTATAAGGGGTTCACACGCAGACACATTAATGCCAGACATGCATGGGATGTCTCAAGACTGTGTCACACGATCATGATCTAAAAAGCCAGCATGTCACTTATTTTTTATACGTGACATGCATCTGGCAACAGAAACACAAAGACCTATTGAAAGGAAAATACATTTTGACAACATACTAGCAAAAGGACACAAAACTCATAAAGTTATAAAGTTGCTCTTGGAGGACTTTAGCTCTGCATTTAACACCATCCTACCTGGCAGACTGGTGACCAAATTGTCAGCTGTGGGTTTACCACACTCCACCTGTCTTTAGATCAAGGATTCCCTGATAGATTGCTCCCAGAGGGTGAGAGTAGGTCCCCACCTCTCTACAGCCATCAGCCTCAACACTGGCTCTCCACAGGGCTGTGTGCTGAGTCCACTACTCTTCACCCTCTACACCCTTAAAATTAAAGGTTCGAATCGGAACCAATACCGGTTCTACACATTGATGCCATAGCAGAACTTTTTCAAGTTCTGCAAGGAACCTTTTGCCTATTGGTTCTTTGAAGAACCATTCATTATCCAGTTCTTTAAAGAACCAAAATTGGTTCTTCAAAAATGCTGCCATAGGGAACCTTTTAAGGTTCTGTAAGGAACCCTTTGCCTATTGGTTCTTCAATATAACTACTTGTTATCCTGTTTTTCAGAGACCCTTATTCAGTTCTTAATGGAACCTTAAGTAGAGAAACTTGTAGGGTTCCATGTAAAACCTTTGATTCAGGGGTTCTCTGATGAACCTATTGCAAAACACAAAATCTGAAAAATGTAGTCCTTTACTACATAAATGTTATACAATTGCTTTCCTCAAAATCATTTACTCGCCACAAACCCAACAGGTTTTTGGAGCACAAATACAACAAAAACAATTTATCTTTTCACAATAAAATATTTGATAAATATGCTGACAATCATCAGCCTGTGCTCACACTGTTGGTCCTCACATACATTTTGAATTTTAATTAAATAGGTGAGCGGTAATGATTATTAATTTGACATTAACCAATAACAATTACAATCTCAAAACATCTGATCCATATGTAAAGTCCACACTTCACTGAGTTTAATCTCATTTGCTGTGACAAATACAATCAGAGCTGATTTTGTATGACATTATTTATTTCATGTCCAAAACAGTAACAAGACATCTGTATGTCTATTCATATTATATCTGTAAGGTATATTAACAGGTGAAAAATCAACATATCCAGCCTAGCATATTGTTGAGTTGAATCTGTAGCCTACACATTCTAGATAAAATGAACAAGACTGAAAGGATATAACCATCACAGCGGTAAAACAAGAGTTACATTGAGTGTTAGCAGATAATTGTGTGTCTGAAAAAAATGACATCCTCAAAACCATCTAGTGACATCTTACCAACCATCTAGTTACATCCTAGCAACCAAATAGAACACAGTAAAAGTCAACAAAACACAATATTACACACAAAACTGAGTGTCTGGCTAATTCTTTTACAATGAGTTAAGAAACCTTTGCACAGCAATAGCACAACCTTACATTTTTAAAACAAAGGATTCTAGAAAAGAGACAGTCTTTCTCAAGTTTTTAGGGTACTCAACTTGGAAGATGTGATAAAGTGAGAGGACAACAGCCAGGGCAAGGGAGATGTCCACACTGCCGTCATCAAGGAGCATCTCTGTGTCATCCATCTTCACAGTGATGGCACTGCTCTGCAGTGGGCATTCCTTCTTCACTCAGGACAATTGTTGGTGTTGTATACACTGGATCCTGTAAAATTAGATTTTAAAAGGTTTTATGTTGCATCAGAAAATGAGACATGAGGTTCTAACAAAAAACTTTTTTTTGCGGACCGCGAAGTGACCGCTGTTCAGACAGTATGACTGAGTGCATAACGTGTTTGAGTAAATCACTCTCATTTTCATGGTAAAGCTGTACATGTTTCAGCTACTTTTTGGGAGCCGGGTCTTAACAGGACATCTCTGGCACTGGTTACCTCCGTCATTCATATCCACAGCTCACCTTTGAATGATGATATTAAGTCTTCAAACCCATTGACCTTTAGCTGAGAGCCAACTTGGTCAACTGACCATTCCTGGATGAGACAAAGACATGGAGACCATTAGTGCACAGCTTAACGGTGTTGAAGTGGCTGAGTAATTGTCTACGCTCTAAACAGCATTGATAGAAAGGTAGAGATAAGTAATGGGGTTTAACAGAATACAAGAAGTGGGAATTGGCTTAGGTTTTCGGCAGTCACACAGGCAGATTTTGTAGATCCTAAACTAAGAAATTTGGGGTGCATTTTTGCAAGCAGGGCAAATTCATGAATTTAGACAAATGACTACTGCATTTACTCTGCATAGACACATTAAAAACATCAGGGTTTTCCCCCAGAAAATGTGTTAAGCCCAGTGGCAGGGGGCAATCTTCAAACAAGCCTTGTCATGCTGGCCACAATATAAAGTTAGATAAATTATAGCTAGGAATTTAAGGGACATTTTAAAGTTAACTGCCTGCGCTTGCTCATGGAGGATGGATATATAAGTGCAAACAAAATAATTACTCATTAAGAATTCACAATCTGCATTGTAAATGACACAAATGATATTACTTACAGCTTTCCAATCAGAATTTCTGTTTAGCACCCTTTTAATTGTAATATAGTCCTCTTTAAAACATACATGTAATGTATATATATATTTTTTTCTTTCAAAACATTAAAATGAACTGTATTACCATTACTGTTTTAAATCAGCATGTGTTTCAATAACCAAAATTGAACAAATTAGACTACATTTGTATCACTATCATCAATGAGTGAATACTCCTATAAGTCAACACACATAAGGTAATGTCGTTTAATGCTGCACTGCTCCATCACTGCTTCACTAACAAACAGCATTTACTGCTGTGATAGCAACTTAACTTGGCTAGCTTCAATGTTAGCACTCACTACAGACAACACCTACGTTAGCATAGCGTCTAGCGGCATTAGCGATCTTTTAAACACTTTAAATCAAATACGGATATATAGTCTGTACCACAGTAGTGTTAAAGGCTCCATAACTCCAACTGGTTTGAAGAAAGTGTCTGAACAAAGGTAGTGTGTGGACAGTAACAAGCCAAAATGGAGGCCTAACCTAACCTTTAACAAGCAGTGGCTATTACCGGTGCTCACAATGAGAGGAGCCAGTAGACGAAAGTGGCTCCTCACGTTCAGTGTCAAACACAGGATTCAGTCCTAACAAGCAAGTAACTTGTTAGTAGGTGGTATGAGGGAATTCATAATTGGTTTATGACTTTTATTTCTTGTTTCATACTGGGAAAGCAGACTAATAGACATGGGCGGGAGCTGCTTTAGCTAGGTTTCAGTAGATACGCACCATTAATAAAAGAAAAAAGGTTTGTGCACATAATTTAGAACGGGTAATAACATTAACTCATGAATAGCTTCTTCATATTATTTAACTGAACTTACCGTAACCGTCGAACTCCAAGTCCAGAGAGTGACCGCCAAACTACAAATCTGGGGGGAAATTGTCAACTCCAGTTCCAGGAGGAGGGAGGGGCGGATGGGCTTCAAAGAGACAAAATGGCGACAATGAGCCATGTCGGCGATTGGTGAGCTCAGCTCCAACTAGAATTAGCACGAAATTCTGGTGTTTTGATTTTAGATATTGTTGGAAATTTTTTCAGAGAAAAAGAATGTAAAAGAAGAAAAAAAGAGAAATAGAAAAAAACGTTGTAAATGTCTACCCCCCTGGTATTTTAATATGTGTATGCTATATGTTTGGTATTTGATAACAACTAAACTATCTTTATGGTTCTCCTTGATGAGTTCAATAAAAATAAATAAATAAATAAATAAATAAATAAAAATATAAAGACGATAGAGACTCATCAACCACCATGTTTTGTGTGCAGTCCGAAAGTCTCCGTCCTGCAAATTGTCCGTTTGGCATACAAGTTTATTCCATTTGGTGTAAAACTGCAGATATGATTTTACTTTTTAATGTGTGACACACACACAAATAAGATCATATCTGCTACATCTTTTTATGTGAATTGCTCCAGCTGTTATACTGTATTTGCAGTGTTTTTCAGGTGTGTTGCATTGAAAAAGGAATTGTAGGATATATTCAGTTTTTTTTTTTTTTACACACAGACACCAAATGAAGCTTTAGGCCTATATGCAATATGAAGTTATGACTCAATTTAATTTTAGTCCCTCTAACATTTGGGGAAAACTGTGATTTTTACAAAACTTCAATTTGGCGTCAATAGTATTTGCCTTCCTGTGTACATTCAAGGTGCACATTAACATAATATCATAATAATTGATACAATATCCATGTTGGGTAATTAAGAATTAATTGAGAAGCTGCATGTTATTGATTACACTATCCAAATTATAATTACATTACTTTATAAAAGCTCTATATAAAAAGCAGTTTCAAAATACTACCCTTTAAATTAAAAAAGTTACCATTACAATCAATCTTTCGACACACAGCCACAAGTAGTCAGTAGGCTAAGGCATATGAACAAAAGACATAAAGCCATTAAAACACAGAAAGGTTCTTCAAAGCACTGAAAGTGCAAGATGGAGCTTTATAGAACTATTTTTTTGAAATTCAGTTCTACAAAGAACCTTGCACAGCAAGAAAGGGTTCTTTGACATCAAAAGGATCTCCAAAGCACCTATGAAGAACCTATTTTTCTTAGAGTGTACACACACGACTGTACCCCTACACTCACCAGTAATTGCATTATAAACTTTGCTGATGACACCACCGTGGTGGGGCTCATCTCGTGGGGGGGGTTGGCATATCGGGATTAGATGGAGCAGCTGTCTGTGTGGTGCACAGAAAACAACTTGATCCTAAACACCACCAAGACAAAGGAGATGGTAGTAGACTCCAGGAGGACAAAAAGAATGACATCCAACCACTGTTCATCAGAGGAGACAGTGTGGAAAGGGTGTCAGGCTTCTGGTTCCCGGGGGTATATCTGGAGGACGACTTGACACGGAGTGTTAACACCACCGCAATTGTCAGTGAGGCCCAGCAGAGACTGCATTTCCTGAGGGTTCTCAGGTACAACCACCTGACCCAAAATCTGCTTGAGTCCTTATCACTGTTCCATAGAAAGCATTTTAACACACTGCCTGTGTATGTGGTTTAGCTGCTGCCCAGCAGCAGACAGGAAAACACTCCAAAGACTGATAAATATAGCTAAAAAAAAAATCACAGGTTGCCCTCTCCCCCCTCTCAAGGAACTGTTCAAGACCTGCTGTCAAAGGAGGGCACAGAACAATCTCCAGGACCTTTTCCACTCTGGACATTCCTTGTTCCAGCTGCTGCCCTCAGGCAGACATTTCAGGACACTGAAGGCCAAAACAAACAGGCTAAGAAACAGCTTCTTTGCGTCTTTCAATGTTACTATTCATTGTATCTAATTTGTTTTGTGTACTGATTTTATCTTCTGGGTAGGGCTGGGCGATAAAACAATAACGATAATTATCGTGAAATAACTTTTTCTCGATAGAAATATAAGACAGTCGAAAGAACTCATTCCATCCATGTTTTGACAGACAACACGAACAGCCAATGATAATGAGAATAGCGCCGTGCCGACCCAATCACGCAGCTGGAATAGAGTTACAGCCACGTCAGGCTAGGTTGACAAACACATAGAGAGAATAGGTTATGCAGCCAGCTTAAACGTAAGCACACGTGCTTATGTTTTGGCCACCAGTACGTTAGGAGTAGGAGCGAGATATGTGAAAATGGCAGAAAATAAGCAACAGCATCCCTAAAGAAGAAACCCCAACGGACACAGCCCAAGGCTCAAAAGACGAGGACATTGTTGAGAAGTAGGTAGTGTGGGGATATTTTGGCTATTTAAAGTCCGACAAGAAACAGAGTAGCGTGCACTGCAAATTGTGTTGAAAGCATGTTCACACAAAGTCAGGTAATACCACTAATCTTTTTTACCATCTGAAGCATCGCCATTCTCTAGAGCACACCAAATGCAAGACTTTACAGTCCCAGACCGCAGCAAGTGCTTATGGTCCCCCTAAAATAAACAGTGTGATAACAACAGACCATAATGTCCTCTCTCTTTAGCGCCATGCCTTACGACAAAAAAACGAAGAGACACAGTGATATCACAAATGCTGTAGCCTTCTTTATTGCAAAAGACATGATGCCAATAAGCACGGTCGAAAATGACGGATTTAAGTGGCAGATTAAAGTAATTGACCCTCGTTACCAACTCCCTGGCCGTAAACATTTCTCTCAAACGGCACTTCCTAAGTTATACACGGAGTGTAGAAAGACCGTTGAAAAGGAGCTGCAAAGTGTGTCATTTTTCGCTACCACATCGGATTTGTAATCAAGTCCCACAACTGAACCATATATGAGCCTCACTGCCCATTTCACTGATCAAGATTGGAATTTAAAAACCAAATGTCTTCAAACTGCCTACTTTCCTGAAGACCATAGAGGCGACATCATTCCTTTGGGACTGACAGAAGCACTTGCATCCTGGCAACTGAGTGAAGACAAACAAGTCTGCATCACAACAGACAGCGGGACGAATATAGTGAAGGCCACATCACTCGACAACTGGACACGGTTGCCTTGCTTTGGGCATGTACTTCACTCAGCTACCGGTGGGTTGGTGTGCAGAAATATATACAAATGTGTGTGTGCGTGTATATATACACAGTAGTTCAATAGTACTTTAGTAGTTTTTGATTTTAGGTCTAGTAATTTTAAGTTTCGTAGTTTTTCAGAATTTGAGCTATATCTCTGCACAGAAATCTTAATTTGATTAAGTTTAACTTATCTATTTATCCTTTATTCCTCAGACAGAGCAGGAAAAGACAAGAGCATGGAGAAATTAGTGGGGGTGTGTAAGAAAGTTTTGGCTACCTTCACTTTCTCCTGGAAGAAGGACGAGAGATATGGCGATTGCCCAAGAGGAACATCACCTACCCCAACACAAGCTGGTGACGGAGTCGCCCACCAGGTGGGGTTCACGTCAGATAATGATTGGAAGGGTGTTAGAGAAGCACAAGGGCATCTCTCAGGTACTCAGTGCAGATAAGAAGACCAGGCACCTGGTTCCCTCTTGGCAGGACATGAATGTGAGTCCATTCATGAGGCCTTGAATCCACTACTGGAATTCACCAACTCACTCTTTGGTGAGTCTTATGTGAGTGTCTCCTACCTCAAGCCGATGCTGCATCTCTTCAGAACACAGATTCTGAAGACATCTGAAGAAGAAACACAGCTCACAAAGGACATAAAGATGACTGTCATGGCATACCTTGATGATAAGTATGCTGACTAGACAACTGGTTGATGACTTGCTTGATATGGCAACCTTGGTGGATCCACGCTTCAAGATACAATACATCAAGCCAGAAAAGATCAATGTCATCAAAAGGAGAGCAGTGTCTGAGATGCTAGAGGAAATCCAAGACCCGTCCACTTCACTCAGAATAGAGGAAGCAGGAGAAGAGGGAGGAGCTGCTGCAATGCTACCCACCCAGAAGAAACAATCACAATGAAAAAATCACTGGGCAGTTTCTTTAAGAAATCACACACCAGCAGCACAGGACTCAGTGATAAAGAGACAGTGAAAAAGGAACTTGGCACTTACCTGCTGGCACCAGATGCAGACAGTGAAATGGACCCCTTGCAGTGGTGGAAGATCCACAAGAGAAATTTCCCAAGAGTGAGCCACCTGGCAAAACGCTATTTGTGCATCCCTGCAACCAGCATCTCCTCTGAGAGGGTTTTTAGCACAGGGGGCAATATTGTGACCTGCCAGAGGGCAGCTTTAATCAAATCAAATCAAATCAAATTTATTTGTATAGCGCCAAATCATAACAAAGTTACATCAAGGCCCTTTACATATAGAGCAGGTCTAGACCAAACTCTTTATAAAATTATTTAAAGAGACCCAACAGATCCCCCGATGAGCAAGCACTTGGCGACAGTGGCAAGGAAAAACTTCCTTTAAGAGGCAGAAACCTCGGGCAGAACCAGGCTCAGGGGGGGCGGCCATCTGCCTCGACCGATTTGGTTGAGAGAGGGAGGGAGAGAGAGAGAGAGAGGCACGGGGGAGGGGGGGGGGGGCAAAGTTGGGTAGAGTAGGGAGAGAAAGAGAGCAGGAGGAGGGGATATTCCAAACAGGTGTAGGCAGGAACATGACGCTGCATGAGGTTCGTAGGAATAATGCTGTATGGAATTCTTGAAGATGTGGGAGCAGCAGGCATTGCAGGAACATGGGATGGTGATGATTCATCACCTGCAGGATGAGGACAGGGAGAGAGAGGAGAGGAGCTGGGGGAGACGGAGACTTCGGGAAAACATGGTTAGTAAATGCAATGCACATGCTTGGAACTGAGAGAAACTGGGATTTCGGAGAAGCAGGTTGTTGGTATGACGGCGCATGCGAGGGGGGGGGAGAGAGAGGGAGAGGGAAGAGGGGGAGAGAGAGAGAGGGAGAGGGAAGAGGGAGAGGGGGAGAGAGAGAGAGGGGAAAGGGAGAGGGAGAGAGAGAGAGAGGTGCTCAGTGCTTCCCCCAGCATCTAGGCCTATAGCAGCATAGCTAAAGAGTAAATGAACTTTAACTTTTTAACTATAAGCTCTGTCATACAGAAAAGTTTTAAGCCTGGTCTTGAAAATTGCTAAAGAGTCTGCCCCCCGGACCGATACTGGAAGTTGGTTCCATAGAAGAGGAGCCTGATGACTGAAAGATCTGCCTCCTGATTTACTCTTGGAGACTCTAGGAACCACAAGTAAACCTCCATCTAGAGAGCGGAGTGGCCTACTAGGACAGTAAGGAACTATGAGCTCTCTGAGATATGACGGAGCTTGGCCAGTAAGAGCTTTATATGTTAACAGAAGGATTTTAAATTCTATTCTGGATTTTACCGGCAGCCAATGAAGAGCAGCTAACACAGGAGAGATGTGATCCCTTTTTCTAGTTCCTGTTAATATTCGTGCAGCAGCATTCTGAATCAACTGAAGGCCTTTCAGAGATTTGTTTGGACATCCAGATAATAATGAGTTACAGTAGTCCAGCCTAGAAGTTAGGAATGCGTGGACTAGTTTTTCTGCATCCTCTTGACAGAGGATATTTCTGATTTTCCTAATGTTTCTCAGGTGGAAGAAAGCTGCCCTACTGACTTGTTTTATGTGAGGGACAAAGGACATGTCCTGGTCAAAGGTTACTCCAAGGTTTTTTACAGTGGAGTTGGAAGCCAAAGTAATGCCATCCAGACTGATTAATTGATTAGATAGGGTTTCTCTAAGGTGCTTAGGGCCGAGTACAATAACTTCAGTTTTGTCAGAATTTAGAAGTAAAAAATTATGGGTCATCCAGACTTTTATGTCTTCAAGACATGTCTGCAGTCTGACTATCTGACTAACTTCATTTGGCTTCATTGATAAATACAGCTGAGTGTCGTCTGCATAACAGTGGAAATTGATGCTGTGTTTCCTGATAATGTTGCCTAAAGGAAGCAGATAAAGAGTGAAGAGGATTGGTCCAAGTACCGAACCCTCTGGGACTCCATAACTGGCTATAGTGCGTGAGGAGGAGCTATTGTTAACATGTACAAACTGATATCTATCCGATAAATAGGATTTGAACCACCTTAGAGCAGTTCCTTCAATGCCAATTTCATGTTCCAGTCTCTGTAATAAAATATTGTGATCAATGGTGTCGAATGCAGCACTGAGATCTAAGAGGAGAAGTATGGAGGCTGATCCATTGTCTGAAGCCATTAGAATATCATTGGAGACTTTAATCAGTGCTGTTTCTGTGCTGTGGTGAGCTCTAAATCCTGACTGACACTCTTCAAGCAAACCGTTCCTATGCAGATGGTCGTGTAATTGGTTTGCTACTGCTTTCTCAATGATTTTAGAAATGAAGGGAAGGTTTGATATGGGTCTATAATTGGCCAAAACATCTGGATCAAGATTCGGCTTTTTAAGCTGGGGTTTGATGACTGCGGTCTTAAGAGTCTGAGGTACATAACCCAAAGATAAGGTCAAATTAATGAGATCTAGAATGAAGGGCTCAATTAAGTAAAGAATGTCTTTAAAGAGGCTGGTCGGCACTGGGTCTAATAGACAGGTTGATGGTCTAGATGATGATACTATAGAAGCTAGCTCTGAGAGATTCAGAGATGAGAATGATTCCAGATGTAAAATAGGCGTTGCAGTTGATTCAGGAGTTGCTGTATTCAGTAGATTATTGTCTAATGTAGGTAAGAGCTGTTGAATTCTGTCTCTGATTGTTATGATTTTATTTAAAATCTGAGGCAGTGGATAGACTTGTCTTTCTTGCCCTCAACCTGTAGCAGGGTAATGTGTGGCCCAAAACATTAACAGCAATGAGAGACAATACTGCACTAATGGGAATTTTTACGTCTTTCTCTTTTTTGCATTGGAGCATAAGCTGACCACAACTGAGTGAATGTTTTTGTTTATGTTCTCTATTTACATTTGAAAGCTGCTTGAATTTGTACTGAGGATATGTACAGAATGTTTTTTGTTTTTTGTCTATGAATTTGTGGGTTTGTTTTCCAACAGTTTGAATACATACAAAGCATATGGTGAGGTAGCTCTTTTTTTGTTGTTGTTGTTTTTTATAGATTTTATTTTGAATTAATACCTACTTTATTTATTTGGAACTGACCAAAGAATCTAGTTTCTGTTCACCTGTAAAACCTGGAAGTGTTTGACTGGTCAGAATTAAGATTTTTGCTTATTATAGAATCATTTTATTTATTTTAAAATACAGTTCTACAAGGTCTGTAGTACATTTCATATGTTTAACTTCTGACAGAAAATAAATAATATTTAAACCAATATTAATGTGGTTTCTTCACATCTCAATTAGGAGTAAAAAGGAACCTTTAAACTTGACAGAAATAGTTATTTGATTTATATTGTGATATATCGACTGATATGAAATATTGTGATAGGATTTTGTTCCATATCGCCCAGCCCTACTTCTGGGGCACTTGGAAAGGTTTGCACTTTAAATTTTATTGTACAATGATCTTGTACAATGACAATAAAGCTGTTGGAAGTGTTGGAACTGTTCACGGCAGTACTGCTCATGGTTACAGCCTGTCACTGACAAAGTACAGAAATCCATCAAGTGTTGGGGTAATTAGTCAAAAAAATTTATTAGTTACAAGTTTTTAGTTACTTCTGTAAATTGTAATGAGGTTACTTTAAAAGTTATTGCATTTGAAAAGTAACTGTCACAGTCTTCCTTTGTTCCTCAGCATGGACAGCAAGTGATTCTCCCCTGCTCCTCCCCCCAGGTTACTCTACACACCTGTCTTCACTCACCTGATCACCCACCTGCAGCTCATCTCCACCAATTTAGCCCTGTATATAGACTCCAGCCCCACACTCACCCAGCTGCCAGATTGTTCTTTGTCATGTGAGATGCTCCAGCATTTTTTCTGCATGAGCTCGCTGTACCAACCCTATCCGTCTCTGACTCACCTGTTTTGTCTGCTTCCTGGGAAATCATCTCAGCCTTCTGGTTCCCCGACCACGAGTTCTGCCTTTGCCTTCCTGGTTCCTGGTTCCTGTTTGCCTGTCAGAGATATTCTGAATATATTAAAGACTTTTCAGCCGATCCTACATCCGGGATCATAACACCCGTCACAGTAACTACTCATTACTTGACTTTTCAGTTTCTTAATCCAAATTCCCAAATTTACCGTGAAGATACATGGACAAATGCAATTGCCCTCTCATAACTTTATTTTCAACATTGCATATATTGTATAAATGTTTAAAAAATTACATTTAAAACTCAACCATTCATTTTAAAGAATACTAAGTAGGCCTGTCCATACAAATAAATATGCCTCACTGTAAAATCCACAACCAGGATAAAAGATGCTTGGTATGTTAGAAGCAATCAGCAGCAACACACAAAGTTGTTGAAAGAATCCCTTCACCCAGGCATGGAGTTTATCTCACGCAAATATTTATGTCCTTTCAAGCAATAAACAGAAAGTAATGTGACTATCTCCACTAGCTGAAACCCCCTGTATCTGTCTCAATTTTTCCTCTCTCATAACCATGCAGGCACCAACAGCTACATGCTCACTAAGATCACTCTCTATGTTGTTTGATTCCCCAGTACACATGCACATATATGTGTGTGCCAATAAAACAAATCAGAACTTTTCTGACTGACAGTTCTTCACCTACTGAGATTAGGTTGGCAGACGTGCCAGGCACCGTTTTCAGGGAAAATTGTGTGCAGGAGAAGTGACGAGCTCGGGCTAGGTCAGGGACCTGAGGGCTGTACTACGAAGCGAGATTAGTGCGTTAGCGAGGTATGTTGAGCCTAAAGCCAGAATTTTCTGTGTCACGAAGGCCGCTCTCCTTAAAGCTGGCTATATCACCATGGTAACTTATGCTGCGAACATAACCTGGTCCGGACCAGTTTTTGTTCTGACTTTCAGCTTAAAGTTGGCTATAAAAAGCGTCGCCCTTTCACTGATTATCCTCCTTGAACGTGGCCTCACCGTTTTTGGAAAATCCAGTGGATTTAGGTACCCGAATTATTAGTGGTGCTCTTCAGAGGGAGAGAGTTTTTCCAGACCAGAGTGATCTGTTGGCGTTTTCTGACTATATTCTCTGAGTGATACAGATTCTCAGCTGAGGGAATACGTTACATAAGCAATCTTGTTGAACCATATAAGTAATGCAACCAAACAAATCCATGCACTTACAGTAACGCAGCCATCAGCAGCACTTTTTCACCCAATAAAAAAACAAAACAAAACACCAATCACAGCATGTGTTTTATTTTTTAATAAAGTTCTGCTTTTTCTGGGAAAAGAAAAATTCATAAGTATACAATGTCAATCATGCGTAACAAAAAAATTTAAAGTACCATTTACTGCAGTACCCTTTTCTCATACTTTTAGTTTCTTGATTTCCAGCTCAAGAAACTAAAACATAGGACTGCTAGAAATTATGAAACCCTTACCCCTTGTTTTTTTGTGGGCCTAGAGGTGGAGGCCACAGGCTGAGGGGAGGGTTGCACAATGTCCTCTCCCTGTGACATTAATGAGCAAGAAACTTAATTATTTCTAATTTAAAAAGATGAATTTAAATTTTAAATTAAGTTCTTATTTAGATTATTAAGATATCTACCCCCAAAGGTACCTCTGAATACACTGAAAGTGTCTCCTCATCACTGATCTCCACCTGTGGAATAGTTTAAGAGAAATTAATAAAGTGGATTCAACACAGCAAACAAAGATAAGAGTACATGACAACTTTGACAGTTACCTCTGTGTGGGGACCAGCAAGGGTGTGTGTTGGCAGCTTGAGCAACACTACAGTGTCTCCTTCAACTGTAAATTAGATTAAAACTTTTCTCATCTGAGAAACAACAAATATGCATTTAGTATTTTACCACTGAAGCATTTATACATACCCTGGACAAAGAATTGCTGCTGGGAGCTGCCAGCAACAGGTCAGATTGAATCCCCCCTTGTACCCCCTCCATGATCGGCCGCACTTCATCTTTTGCAAAGGCCAGCTCCTCTGAGGCCGTGTAATCGGCTGGAGCGGGGCCCCCTCCAGTCTTTCTCCTCTCATTTTTCTTCTTGTTTCCTTCTGATAATTTTAACACTTAATATGTTACACAGTGTATCATCCACATTACACTACAAGAGTGATGAATGCACAGCAAATACTACTTTGGATTATATTTTTGTGCTTGGTCTGGATTTGCTGCCAAGACCGTTTTGCACTGCTGGCACTACAACTAATAGAACACCAATTAGAAAATTGGACAAATCAAATGAATTTCACTTTGATTTGGCCCTAATCTGAGTGATTTCCATGTATCCTTCATTGTGAAACATTGTCAGGGAGGGAATTAAAGTTATATAGTGATATATAATATTATACTATATGATATTACATAGTCTATATTAATTTACGCATTTACACGATCTGCATTTTTTTTTCCAGACTTCCTCTCTTGTTTGGAGCAACAGTGTTGCTTTTAGCTATTATTATTGGTCTGAACTCTTCATAGCCCTCCATTATCATAATCTGCTCCTATGGCTGAAATATGCGGCACGTAATCGGTCCAATTTTCTGCGGAAATAGCGTCAAATGACGCCTAAACGCCCCTTTTTATGTGAACGCGCATAGAGACTGATGAGTCAAGCCTGGGTCAACAAATCAAGTTGATAACCACCGTCGTGATACTCGTTATCTGTGGTTGGAGCTTTCGGCTTTGTCGAGCCAGCTCACCCAAAGAAAGCCCAGCTCTGTTGAGTTTCCTTCGTAGTACACCCCTCTGGTGTGACACCTGATTATTCCAACCATTAAAGGTGGGGAAGAGACCATCTGGGACAAAAAGAGAAATTTGCTTTCAGAGTGGAACTTCAATTCAACTGCAATTTACTTTAATTTTGTCTTAATTTTTAATGTGCACATTTCTGCTTATTCGTTTAAAAAACAGAAAGGTTCTATACTAATCATTAAATAATATTAAAATTAATTAATATTTTGCAACTGCCGAAAGACCTGAGAGTGATAAACATGGGGTCAGGAGCCTCAGTCAGTGACAGTGGTACTCATGTGGTCTTTTTTTAAGTCACGTTTATAGCCTAACTAACACAGGCTGCCAAGTTAGTTAGTTAAAAGTTAGTTTTTTAAATTTCAAAGCTGGTAAAATTTAGCATCAAGCATTTTCGTATTCAAATGTGAAGTAGATATTACCCAAGGCCATGTCTTATCCTAACATGACAGACAAATGCAGGGTTGCTTTTTGAAATCACTTCTAGTACATGTCTGTTGAAGAAATGTCAAACAAAACTAAATTGCATGTTGCATGTTGTGAAGAGCAAGGTGTGTTTTTGAAATGCTTTTAATAGTTTCAGCGCAACAGACAGCTGACAGCTGAGACACTATAACTACCCAAAACTTGAAGCTGGTAATTTGTAGTGCCGAAGGAATTTTCCCTCCCATGCAAAGCAGGTGAAGCTCAACAAGTGCCGGCTAGACTATATTTTACAATATGTAAACTTAGCAAACAGGTTGATCTTGCTAGTTCCTTGTTTATTCATGTGAAAGGTAAAAGAAACAAATAACCCATTTCAAGAGAAACGTATCTGATTGTGTTGTGGTTGCAGCCTGTGCAATGTAGGTAGCTGATGGCAGATACTGGCAGTGTGGGCAAAAACAAACAGGTTGGAAAAAGAGCTAGAGAGAAACAACAGCTAAATGCAAGGATGTTCAAGAAGAGCCTTGAGAGCACTGGACCTCCACCTTGTTGACTTGACTGAACAAGTTTAACCTGATTGGGGGTTCTTGAGAAGACGTTTGTTGAGAAGATGAGTAAAAGAGGTGGAATGAAAGAGCCTGGTGTGATAAGCCACGCCCACACACATACATCCACTCATTGGTGGAACAAGGGAACAAACAGAAAAACTAGGCTTGTGGCACTCCCCTAATGGTACAATGATCATTCCATACCATAATGTAGTGTCAAATTTTATTTTTGGTTAATACCTGCAATCTTTTTGGTTGGAGTCTCTCTCTAAATAGATTCATTTGGAAAGACAGCAGACGCCCCCTCACATTTAATTTCTCCGAAATGACATCGTTAGCAGAGGGTAATGGTTCTACTGGGAGATGTAGATATGTAGATTTTATAATTTACAACTGTCCAACAATTGATGCCTACGTTAACATTTAAAATGATCTTAGGCTGAAAATCCAAACAAATCCAAACAAGCAAAAAAAGTGTAGCCTGTGTTCAGACATCAGTGATCAGTATTAATGAGGGCTGTGAGCAGACAACAGCGTTATAATGTTAAATCATAGCACATCCTACATTAATGGTGGTAGGTGTCCTGGTGCTTTAACCTTCCTCTAGTGTTAGCTTTCTGTAACTATCTCTTATGTGAATGGGTCGGTTTTGGCCTGGGTCTTAAATCAGCCATAAAATACCTTAAAAACAATTATTTATCATCCAGTTTGTTTTTAACCTCTTGGTTTCCTTGATAGGTTTGGTTGAGTTCCACCGTTGGTGAATGTGGGCCCACAACACACATGCATGGTATGCAGATACATCCAGGATGTTGTAAAACACAACCATTGACCATCTCCTGGTTATTCGCTGGCAAGTGTAGGTGGCAGTCAGCTTGTCCAGGTTGTCCACTCCTCATTTGTTTATGTTAAAGTCAAGGATGATTATGGGCTTTTTGTCACTTCTGTCACAATCGCCGTCTCCCTGTTCCCTCCTGTCAGTCAGCTGCAGTGATTTTCCACTCTACCTGCCGGGCACGCCCTCCTCCTCTGAACTATACGGGTCCGAGGGTTCTGGTGCTTCCCCTTGGTCAAGTGGCCAGGTTCGGCCTCACCCCTCCCCCAAGCCAAAGCCACAGGGACTGTGTGAGGGCTTTCTGCCTGAAGAGAGAACTGTGCTCTGAATTGACTTTTTCTGCTCCGCTCCCTATTAGCTGCTTTGACAATAAAAAAAATTTCCAACTGTTCCCATTCTCCTGTGTACTGCTTTTGGGTCCAAACCACACCCGTTACTTCCTGCTGACACAGCTACATCTTTGAAGAGTGGACATCAGTATCACATTCCGGCGTTTTTTTTTTTTTGGACAGTATGAAACAGCAGTGGTGGTGTATGTAAAAACAAACTTTGAGGAAAGTGGAGCCCTGTCCTTCACCTGCAACATTTCAGCGGGCACCTCAGATTTATTCTTTTATACTGTGGTGAGTTTCCTCCTGAGAAGTTCTTGTCCAAGATCATAGCTGGTAAAAAAAATTTCACAAGTGATGTTGTGACCCTACCGTCCAGTACTCATATTGAGGACTCCACGCTTTCCTTGGTTTTTTTTTTCAGGGATGCCGGTTGCAGATTTGCCTGTGTAAAGCTGTATTTTCCATGCATAGCTGGTTTTTGCATGACAGGCTGCCCAGATTTTTATGCAGTATTTGCCTGTCTCACTGGGCATGTATTGCCGGAAGGGGCATTTTCTATGGAAAGGGATAAAACATTCATCTACTGTCCCCTCTGGCCCTGGGTTGAACATCAGTGGAAGGAGTTGCACCCATCTCTCCCAAACATCCCTGATGGGAGTAAGCTTGTCAGATTTTGCTCTGGTGTCTATGTCAAATCTGAGGACTCTTGATATCATGTAAAAGGTCTGAAGTGACATTGTTGCCTGGAAAATATTCCTGCCTGTCAACACGTCCTAGAGACTATCAGTGGCCTCATTGCTGAATCTGTACACTCCAGCAAGAAGAAGACCAATGTAGGCATCCAGGTATTCCTCATCAATGTCATTCCACATGTTGCCGTGAAGGGGCAGCATGGCGGCATAGTGATTAGCGCTGGTGCCCCACAATAAGAAGGTTCGGTTCCCGACCTGGGGCCTTTCTGTGTGGAGTTTGTTCTCCCCGTGCTTTCGTGGGTTTCCTCCGGGTACTCCGGTTTTCTGCCACCATCCAAAGACATCATGTGTGGATTAACTGGTGACTCTAAATTGTCTGTAGGTGTGAGTGGTTGTTTGTCCCCGTCAGTCTCTGTATGTTGGTCCTGTGATGGACTGGTGACCTGTCCAGGATGTACCCCGCCCTCACCCAGTGTGAGCTGGGATTGGCTCCAGCACCCCGCAACCCAGAAATGGATAAGTGGTCAAAAATGAATAAATGTTGCTGTGGATGTTTTTCCTTCAAGGGTTGTCATAGCAATGATGACCTTTTTTTTTTTTTGACAATGGCATAAACAGATCAAAACATAACTTGATGTTACTTACTCTCTTTACAGCAAACCTTGTGATCCCAGGGGTTATTTTGATGACACTTGCAGCAGCTGCTCTGCCATGTATGTCAGGAGGTACTGAGCTCCAACAGATGTTGCCACTTTTGGTTTTGAATGTTTCTGCAGGAGCGGGAGCAGCTTCGGCACCAGTGAGCTCCTCATCAGACTGATAAGATGTGTCTGTGTCTTCTGCTTGATACTCCACATTGTCTTCCTCCTCAGAAACCTGCTCATCTGTATTGCTATGGTGCTGTGTCTTCTGTCTCATTATTAGCAAAGATATGATCCAGAGATTGGCTTACAGTGAATCTACTTCTCATTGTTGCATGCTGTAAACTGGAGATGTGTGCTCTGCAAGTCACCAACTCTAAACTGAATTGGCCTTATATGCCTGGACATGTCCGTCTTTTTGTTTTGTCAAAAAGGCAAAGAGAGAAGCCCCTAACTGAAGCTCAAGTGATTGGAAGAGGAGCTGGCTGTTGGCTGATAGTGTGTTTATGATTTCAGTTTTGGCACTTATTTTTTTATAATCTTATAACTGGCTTGAAACTGACCCTAACATCACAAAGGTCATAATTTTCACCAGAGCATTCTGTAATTTTGTAAAATTGAATTTTTTTTATATTACTTTTGCTAAATAAAGAAGTGCCTGACAAAGTCAAAGTCATGATGCAAACTAATTTATGTAGTACTTTATGTATGTATTTAAAACTTGAAATGGGTCGTTGCTGATACTAACACAAGGGGAAGGTTAAATAGTAGCAAACAAACAATCCTAAACAAATGCAGTCTTACTACAATCGTATGACAAAAATAAATACTAGGCATTAAACTAGAACCAGAGTTGAGGCAGAGTGGGACAATATTAAGATTTGCTCATAGTAAGTAAATATAGATAAAAGCCAGTTTTATCTCATGTACACTGTACGTTAAGGGCCTGACATATAAAATAAACTGCTGTGTTTGGGTGGATATCTTGACAGTCAAGTTTTAGGACAGAAAATCCTTTTTTATTTTCATTTTTTTCTAATTCTTGTGAAAGCTTGAAAGGGTAAAGATCCAGATATCCAGTAAATGCATAACAGCATAATGATAACAGCTTCCTCCCAGATGTTTCAGGCTCCACTATTATTGCATTAGTCACTACACCACTAATTTGACATATAATTACCATAATGAGTCCT
Source organism: Remorina albescens (assembly GCA_034769265.1). Classification (NCBI taxonomy): domain Eukaryota; kingdom Metazoa; phylum Chordata; class Actinopteri; order Carangiformes; family Echeneidae; genus Remorina; species Remorina albescens. The sequence goes on from CM068485.1 coordinate 4,838,945, forward strand.
GAGAGTGTTACAACTGCAGAACATCCCTCTTCAATTAAAACATTTACAAGCTATTTCAACTGTGGGGGCACTTAAAGAATTCTGATTTATATGTTAGTTAATGTACATGAGCCTCTTTATTTCAGATTATATAAACATGAAAAAGCAAAAGTTCACCTAAGTGTCAATGTCTCAAAAGTCATTTGAGTTGTTCATAAGGGAGTTGGCCCGAGATATCAACATACTATACACAGTGAAGTGAATCCTCAGTCTTCAATTTGGCTGCTTAATTAGGGACCGCATGTCAGAGAGGGGTTACAACACCTATTTGAGACCAATTGGTCATTAACTCCAACATTAGAAAGAGCAACAAGCAGGTCTTGTCTGTTATTCAGCTTCAACATTAAATGTCGTTTTTGGATTACATGAACACAGATTTTTAAAAAAAACTTGTATTTGTTGCTGTTGCTGCTCTTTTCCTGAGTTTCTGACTAAGCAATGATTGTCAGGGAGCTATATTGGTAAATCTTAACTCTATAAAACATATAGAATATGGTATGGCTCAAAATATGGTAAAAATAAGAAATTTAACCACAAAGTTTGTGCTACACAGCAAATTGTGATCCTTCAGGCCTACAGAGTGGACAATTGAAAACAAAGCACCTAGAACAGAAACCTGGAGCATTGGACTTGAAACGAAATACGTTTATCAACAGTTTTGAAATTATATGTACATCAGATTGAGATAATCAAATCTCCACTTTATTAATTTAATGCCGCTTACTTTCCAACTACAACAAAGCTACAACTGTTTTCAATGAGTCTCTGCTTTAACTCTTTCCTTATGGACTTTTGTAAATCTGTCTTTTACATTTTCATAAACGTACATTTCACCCTGTCCGTATTCAAAAATAACATTGTGCACTAGGGCTGGGCGATATATCAATACATTTCCAAATGTGATATGGAATTAGACGATATTGCATATATCGATATAGTTCAAATTTGGTACCAGGCCAACAAATCTAAGTCCAGTGGCTTTCAATTCAATTGTTGGCTGGATATGACTATGACCTGGATGAATGAGAATACACACAGACATCTTGTTACCAGATACCACACCACACCTTCAGGGGTCTCGTGGAGTCAATGCATCAAATGGTTAGGACTGTTTTGGAAGCAAATGGGGGACCAACGGAATGTTAGGCAAATGGTCATAATGTTGTGCTTAATCGGTGTATTTCTTTGGTATAGCTTCACTTCCTTCATGATAATCGACTTAACATCCCTTTTATATGATGATATCATTATGGTTGTTTTCATTTTATGTTTTACTCTCTGTATGTTTGTCACATGCACTATCTTAATTGTAAAGTGTTTGGAGACCATCCTGCATGGTGATTGTACTTTAAATAAAGTTTGATTGATTGATTGATTGATTCCTCACTTCCAGTTCTTTTCCCGCTGAAGAAGTAACATTTCATATCCGTGGGACCAGTCTATGATGGCAGGGATTTAGACGATGAGGTCTCCAAATTCCTGCCCCCTTGTTGTTGTACTCCAACTCTGATCCCTGCTTGTAGTGGAACCACACAGTGTCGAGGGTGATGGTCAAGGTCATGTCTCATCTGATGTCATTTTCTAGCGCTTATTCGTCAGGATGGCGGGGGGCGCTGGAGCCAATTCATTGTTCCAGGCAAGGGCAGGATTCATCCTGGACAGGTTGCAAGTCCATCGCAGGGCCGACACAGAGACATACAGTACAACCACTGACACTCATACTCAAGCCTACAGGCAATTTAGAGTCCCCAATCAACTTGGACATGCATCTCTTTGGACTGTAGGAGGAAACCCACGCATTCATGGGGAGAATATGCAAACTCCACACTGAAGACTTAAAGGCGAGACCTTATTGCTGTGAGGCAACAGGAAAACCTTTTCAACCATCCAAACCATAGCTGAGGTTTAGAGGGCTGACAAAAACTGGTGTTTTGATTATACAGACTGACAGTTCACCATGAAGCTATGGGGCAAGCAATTCATCATGTCGCAATGATTAGCACACTTGCTGAATTTTAAAGGATGCATTAAGCGTGCATTCACCAGCTTGACAACAGAGAGGCTGCTGACACATGAGCCTGTGGATCATTGTTCATTGATCAGAAGAGTTTACCACAAGGTTCCTTTACATGCCATGACTCATCTATTTTCTGTTTACACATTTTCCTTCTCAAAATGTATGTCTGCAGCTCTTTTAATTGCTTTATTAGTCATAAGTTTTCAAGAAACATTTTCTGAAACCAGGGTGGTCACATAGATCTCAAAAGATCTGATTATCCGTGTAGTGACAGTTTTGAAAACAAACCTTAAAATATCACATTTAACATATAACTGAAGCAAAGAATCTGACAACACATGACTGACTTCGACTTAAGCAAAAAAAAATTCTTTGTAGCCATACAATTATAAAAATATAATAATATCAATGGAGAACTCTGAAAAAATCTAAATGTAAAAATGCATGTGCAGGATGCAGGATATCCCGCAAACAGCTCTACTGCACCCTGCAAGATCATAAAAAGGATCATGTAGCAGCGTAAAATAATTACAAGCAAAAGTCTCCTCCTCCGTGTGTGCGGTGAGGGAGGAGAAGTAAGGGTGATGTGAATAAATACCTGGTGCAAAAGGGGAAGGAATGTCACTACACAGGGCATTCCACCAGACTTCAGGAAAACACAGACTCAGGTGAGTGCCACAAACCATTGCAGGTAGAGGAAGGTGTCTGTGCTGGCCACAGCTGCAGGAGATAAACCTGAGATGACATGTATGAAATAGCATTGTTACATTGTTATAAATCAGTCTATCAGTGGATTTGGTATAATTTTTAATATTTGTTTGGTTTTTCAGCTTCCACAATCGCAGACACAATGACAGGTCAGTGCGCTGTGAACAAAAGGCTTGATCACTGGCAGGATTCATATATCCAAAGCCAATCTCAATGACTTCCAGGGCCTGTTCTGTCTCAGTACTCCAAGCTCATCAATTATTAATGCCTTTCCTTCTCCAGACGCAAGTTTTAAGCAGGAGTTCCTGGAAGCCCACAACACTTACAGGGCGAAGCACGCGACCCCCCCGCTGACTTTGAGCAACGAGCTGACTACTGCAGCTCAGAAATGGGCTGATCATCTGTTGGCAGTCAACACCCTGAAGCACAGTGACACTCAGGACGGAGAGAATGTCTTCACCATGTTCAGCTCAGCTACCATCAAATTGACAGGTTGACTCCAGTCCAAGCCCATCCCTCAATCTTTTCCTTCCCTTTAAAACTAGAGTCAAGTCGTTCACAAAAATTTTCTAAATCAATTTCTTTCTTTTATTTCAATTTTTTAATTTAATTTACTTTTACAAAACTCACAATGACAGCTGTCCACTCTAGTGAATCAGTTGAAATAAGAATTTCTCTTGGCTAAAAGGTTCAAAATGTAATTAATGAGTCATAAGACACTTATTTGGTTAATGTATCACACACTTATTTTGTATCAGTACCAGCTGATGTTGGCAAACTTAATGACTTACTTGTGTCAAGCTACTTACCCTTGTTTTTTTTGTTTGTTTGTTTGTTTGTTTGTTTTGGGGTTGTTGGTTTTTTTTAAAATTACCATCATCTAATTTTACTCCATTTCGTACATTTGCTGTTTTATCTTTGTCATTACAGGTTTATCTTATTATACTTACAACAGCTGTGTTCATGCTATAAAACAAAAACCAATGTAAATGTTAACTGTTTTTTTTTTTCTTTTGCATGATAGGAAAAGAAGCTGTTGATTCCTGGTACAGCGAGATCAAGGATTACAACTGGGGCAGTCCTGGATTCAGTGGCAATACAGGTAAAACACAGTCCATCTGATCAGATTTGAAATATATATCACCTAATGATTATGCCATGAGAATAAATAAAGTTACTTATTTGACATATTTTTCTGTGATTTGTTATGTGATCGGTTTGTGGGGTGGGAAAGTTAAAAACAGATTCATATCAATCTTATATTGTAAGATTCATGCAGTTTTAGATCTGGGTTTTAATATTAAAGTTGGAAACAGCTCCACAATTCAATTGATGTTCCTGCTGTGATTCTTTCTGCAGGCCATTTCACTCAGGTGGTATGGAAGGACAGCACTGAACTGGGAGTGGGCATGGCCACAGATGGCAAAAGGGCATTTGTCGTCGGACAATACCGCCCAGCTGGGAATATGAACATGGCAGGATACTTTGAGAAAAATGTCCTCCCATTAGGTAACACATGATAACAGATTGTTATATTTTGTGGTCTAAAAATGCAACTAAACAGGTTTGTTTTCCAAAGTGAAACAAAAAATTTACCGTATGTTTTGCCCACAATCAGTTCAATGTCACACCCCGACTAGCGGTGGAAGTGGAGACTACCGAAGTACACTAACCCTACTGCTTGAGTTCTGTGGTAGTTGTACTTCAATAAACTTTAGATTATACGTTTACATTTTATTTTGAAAATACACAATAGTAGCACAATACAGTAATCAATACAGCATCTTTATTTGTGTTTAAGAGTGTAAAAAGGTTTATAAGAGTGTGTGGAGGCTTTATAAAAGCTTTGATATATAAAAATATAAAAAATATATACATTACAATACCCCGATGAATCACTTTAGCCAATCCTGTTTGTACTTCGCGGATTTTCACCTATCGCGGGAGTTCTGAAACGTAACACCCGCGATAGTCGAGGGATTACTGTACTTGCAATGCATATGGGGCAATGAATGTACATTTTATTGCATATACAGTTAATCTTTTACCGATATTTTAAATGTTACATGTAACTCAACATATTCAAACTGTCAAACTGCTGAGTATGCAACTGCACACATCGACTCCAGCATTCAGTAGGTTTTAACAAAAGACAATACAAGTCAATTAATCTCTTCAGCACACAGTATGCAGATGGTACCTACAAATGTATTACTCTCAATAATTATGGACAAATTGCTCAATTAGCCATTTGTCATTCTTTTTTTTTTCATCTTGTGTACGTGAAAGAAAGTTTTCCTGTAGCAGCAGTTTCTGAAGTTGTAGTCATGTAGTCATCTTTGTGTTATACCAATATTTATTTTCACTTTTCAACATAAAGGCTGTGAATATGAAAGCTGATGGAGGGGATAACACCTCTGAAGAGAGGGCTGGAGGGTGCCCAGAGAAAACCTGCATACTGCTGTAGATGACCTGGACTGTTCCTGAACAGAACCCCTCCTCGTGTTCCAGTTTCCTGTTTAAATAGTATTTTGAAAACCTAAAAATAAAAAATAAAAAACAAAAAAACTTGCCTTTAAAACTTGGTATATGTTGAGATTCAAGATAAGGTTGATGAATAATTGGGGAATTTGTTTTCAGTTTTACAGTCACATTAGCAAACATGTAAAACTTCTTGTGACTCATGTCACACAGAATTTGTATGAGTAAAAACATGAGTAAAACATTTTTTAAAAGTTAGTGTTACAGATTAAAGGAAACATCTGTAAAAAAGTTATAAGTAGTGAAGCTACATCAGGACTTTGTGAATGAACAGCGTGAAGTGGAATATATTCACCTAGGCTACTATGTATAAAACAGTACAAACAATAAAGTGTAGATCCTCAAATGTATCAATAACAGATTTAAGAGTATATGTCATTCAGCATATGTTTCTGAGTGTTAAGACTTGGTAACTTTAGTTACCAAATGGTTCGACATATGAGAATATTTTTTAAATTGAAAAATGATTAATAAAACAAATAAAATACAAAATGAACTAAATCAAAATATAAAAACACCATGGAAATGTATAGATGAAAGACAGAAAGTGAAAGATGCATCTGACTGGCATAAAGACATTTTATGATTATTGAACATCCACAAAGGGTTTTCTCTGTATTCTCCTTGAGCATACGCATGAAATCCCAAATTGCGTGTATTGACATTGTCAATATAAGTATATATCAATGTAAGTATTACCTATTAGACGTCTTTTCCAATTTAAGAACCAGAAAATCATGAGTTAAATCGGAGCAATTCTATCAAGCAAAAAGTTCGTATTTATCATTGAAATTCCTGTATTACTCATACTGGTGGCTGTTCTGTGAACTGCAATCAGCTTCCTGACACCGGCCAGAGACATGTCTGAATGTAATGAAGTGTTTTCAACAATGTGTAAACCTTTACATACTCATTTTGTGTGTGAACCTTTTAGGTTCGAACCCCAGGCCTGGGGAGTTATCTTGCTTTGATAAATGATATGGATAATGATGGACGGAGTTCCATACAGAGTCACTATCCGTTCAAAGTCCATATGAAATTCTAAAATGTGCCACTAGATGGAAGCATTGGATAACAACGCTTGTTTCCCTGTTACACTTCTTGGAAGTTGAAAAGCTGGACCCACATAAGAATCTGATATTTTACAAAGTTAGCTGCAGTTATTTTTACAAACTACACTTCCCATAAAACAGTTTTCTAACAGTGTACCAGGAAGATGATAGTCAGAGGTTTATGTTATATAACAAGAGGGACAATTATTCATTTAATTAGCACATTTGCAGAGAAAGTAATCAGCCATATGACACACTTTTTACTCTTGTTTGAATTAATTCTGTTTTATTTTCATTATTAAATTCTGGAGCTACATTTAAAACAGCAGAGAAGTGATGTGTGAACACTGGCTTATGTTTACAATAACTCATTAAACCCTGGAAATTAATAGAGCATTTCCATCCTGATTTTGATATTATTAGAATAGTCCATTGGTTGAATGTTTTTTTCTGTTTTTATATATTTTTCCCTTACAATTGTTTTCTAAGTCCATTGATCTGCTTCAGCTAATGTATTAGTATTAGCCATGTTGTTATCTTACAGAAAACTCTTGTCTATTATGAGGGAACAATAGTAGCCTACACTGAAAACCAAAAGTTTCCAGGTAGAAACCTGGTGGAATGAGAAATTAATATCTGTTATCTTTACCTGCCAACTTTGTTCTCTGCTCTCTACGAGCAGCAGGAAGTTATGCGTAGAAAACCTGGCCAAAAAGCCTTAATGGTATGATGGTCACACCAGATAAACTGGATGGTTGTTGGAAGATATGTGATCATGCAGCCTTATGTTTATGATCAGATGTGGATGTGATCATCGCCTTCATGCGGAATATTTATACAACAACAGAATACCCAAGGATTCAACATGTGTTGAAAGATAGACCTTTAACACATGTTTGGCTGACATAAAGAGCCCCCTTGTGGCTGTAGGTTTTCACAGATGTAGTGTTCAGACTCCACCTCACCCTGTCCTAAATCCAAACAATGAGAAAATCAGATTGTTCCATGCTGCCTTTGTGGTTTATTCTTTTACAGTCTAACGCTTTTTGGTGAATAGGGTCTAAAGAATGAAATGAATTAACGATATAAAGGAATCATCCTCTATGTTGTGGCTTTGTTTTTTGTATCAGCACCTGCTCAAGGGCTTGGGCAAACACACACACATTCTTCCTGTATGAATTGTTAACCTTAGTTCTAAAAGTTCAGAGGTTCCTTTGATTTTATTTGCTTACAGCAAAACTAATATTGTGTGTTACAATGCTGCTGATTTTCAGAACTAGGATTATTAAGTGGTTCACATGATGTAAATGACCAACAGACAATATTTAGAGACCATCTTCAGATGGGATCAGCTGTTGCAAGTTCTGACAGCATGATGCCTCAGGTTGTGTGTCAGGGATATGTTGGTTATCTTTAAAAACTCCATATAGAGTTTGGTCTACACCTGCTCTTTGAGTAAAGTGTCTTGGTGTCATTTTGTTATGATTTGACACTATATAAAAAATGTTTGATTTGATTTGATTTAATTTAGATCATCATTGAACTTTGACAAGGGCAGCATGGCTAGTGCTGTTCCCGGGCCTTGGGCCTTTCGGTGCGGAGTTTGCATGTTCTCCCAGTGCCTGCGTGGGTTTCTCCCAGGTATTCTGGTTTCTTCCCTACTTACATGCATGTTTGGGTTATTTGGTGACTCTAAATTGTCCGTAGGTCTGAGCGTGAGTGTGAGTGGTTGTTCGTCTCTGTCTGTCTCTGTGTGTTGGCCCTGCAGGGGACTGGTGACCTGTCCAGGGTCACCCAATGTGAGCTGGGATTGGCACCCCCTGACCTGGAAACGGATAAGCGGAAGATGTAGAACATGAATGAATGAATGAACTTCGACTTCATGTTCATCTAAACTACGCATCTTTAAAGTTTGCGACTGATACCAGACTAATACCAGTCATTATCTGTTTCTGACTTCGGTTGATAGGTCAGCTGAGTATCAACCTGCTCTACAAGGTTGTACTAAGGAAACCAGCACCTGATGCCATCTTTGAAGGACTTAGATGTACCATGTGAAAAAAAAACTTTAGATATTTTTGATGCTGGCTTTACAGTCTAACAGGAGAAGGTTGGTCAGTGATGCAAATAATGGTGGTGGAGATGCATCCTTTCATTAGCAGCTTTGGGCATGAAATTTCAAACTTTTTATGTCTTATTCAAGCCAAACAGCTAAAAATCACTTTATTCATGACACTGAGAATGTAGTTAAAAAGTCGGAGCTGAGCTTCCTGCTGCTACCTTCCAGTCTGGATCCATCATTTCTAATTGTGTCATATTGATCAGTGTCATTTATGGCTGTTTCTTTGTGTGTGTGTGAGTGTGGAGGGGGGTCACAGCCTCGCCTTCCTCTTGCAATAGGGTAATAAAGGTAACTGTAATTAAATAAATATGCGTGAAGAATATTTTAAATACAGCATTGACAAATATATTTAAAACCCCAGCCAGAAGGCAAAGCAGTGGTAGGCTTGTGCTGGTCCCAAGTCTGGATAAATAGGGAGGGTTACGGCAGGAAGGGCATCCGGAGTAACAAACTGGAGCCAAATCAACAGTGCAACAGCTGGCTGGCTGCAGCGACCCCAAATATATGTATATATGTGTGTGTGTGTAAGTATATGTGGGATGACTACATACTCATTATTCACTCACTTTTAATACATCATTCACTACCACGCGCTTTTGACTGCATATTATATTATGCATATTATACTATATTTTTCGTACGCCTTGTTTTTCCCTAAAATGAAACAACAGACATTTAAACGTTCACCGTTTACCCCTTTTCGGCCTCAACAGCGCAGTAAATCCAGAAGGTAATGTGTAACCTTTGTGTGTTCGCGTGATTGTCTGCTTGAGGTGACGTAATTTATTTCTCTTCCCTCCTGACGGTGTAGTCGTGGGGGTAGGGATCATAGCGTGAAAGTACTTCCTGTCTTAAGAAGAAATAAAAACCACATTTCCCATAAGTCCTGTCACTTCCCGATCCCGCCCCCTTGCTGCTGACATCTTAACATGCTGGAAGGGATTTTCCTGCTGGCCTCAGACGCTGCATTGCAGTACTCAGGGCAAAAGAGCCTGTGCTAACGACACTTGGTGATGAATTAAATATGATATATAGAGATAACACCGTGCTGAATTTAAGTTCATTACTAAAATGCTTTGAATACAAGTAGGAGTGATTAAAACGCACAGACTCCTGTATCAGAGGTAGACTATTATTACAAATTGACCCTCCCCCGGTGCACCCAGCTGGCCCTTCAGCAATGCCTTAACATTATGGAGCTGTGAGCATATTTCTGTAACATGATATTCCATGGTTGCAGGGTGGGCGGATTCATCTTGGACTTCCCCTTGAGCAAGCCACCATGGCCACCATGTTTTGCGATCTGTAGGGCTGTGACTGTGCATAAGGCAATGGTGACTGTATGCCTTTATAAGCATCAAATTGACCACTTCATTCACATTTTTGAGAGATCAGCCAAACAGAGGCTCTCCTGTGTCGCTTCAAGACACCAAATGCATACAAAATGATACGAAAGATCAATAGGGGGAGATATTTCTAACTCTGTATTAATGATAGATCGATAGAAGTACGAACAACTAGGAACTACAAATATGTGGCAGCTGACGTGTAAAAATGTGGTATATAGCATTTACTATTCAGCTCTGATGCAGTTTTGTGGCTAAAAAGAGTTGCCATATTCATCTTGTCCTGTTTTTTTTTGTAATGTTTCTTCTGTTTTCTATTGATATCTTCTGCCCTAAAAAGACATCAAATCAGATATCACCAAAGAAGTAGTAGAATTGTGTACAGCAGATCAAAGAGTTATTATGATTTCATTTTTACCGATTTGGTAGGTAAATTAAATCACTTTGTCCTCTAAACCCACACAATGTCACTGAGGAGATTCATCTTGCTTGAAGGTTGAAAGAAAACATCTTAAAATCAAATGCACTCTTTCAGCCTTATTCTACATTTTAATTTGTTTGTTTAGTACAATTAACTGTTGAATAGTTTAATTATTTACAATTCTACATTCACTAATATTAGGGAAGTGTGCTTCTGTCTATTGTTTCTACATTAAAATCAATATCATAAATCTAACAAAATGTATATTTTGTATATGATAAAAAAGTTGGTTCAACCATGAAACCACATGAAGTGATTCGATTCCAGTCCACTGGTACAATGGATCAAAAAACTGGATCAGTGGTCAATCCATCATACAACAGAGGCCCAATAAAAAGAGAAAAAATATTGAAAACAGATATTTTATTATATTATTCAATTCTTGTATTTAGTTGTTTGCATCTGATAATCATTGATAGATAGACAAATAGATAGATAGATAGATAAATAGATAGCCTTTTTTGTCATTGTATCAAACATAAAACAAAATTAGGAGTGCTGCTCCGCTTTGTTCTACTCAATCATACACACACCCACACATGCACACAAAAAAACCCCCAAAAACAAATGACGTAATAAAATAAATATTGCACCATTAAATAAATACAATTAAAATGGGTATTACTAGCCCAATGCTAGCTTACATGGGTGCCATGCATTAGCTGTCAATTTGGTAGTATCAGAAATGAGTGAAAACAATTTGCAACAATGACATCATCTGCTCTGCTTCAGGATTTGCTGCATCTAGACTTCATATTGCATTTACAAAGTAGTTGACCACAGAGCTATTGTACCAGCCTGTGTGTTGTCTAGAGTTGGGATAGAAGCTGATAGAGAGAAAATATTATGTGTAATCTAGATAACATTAACAAAGATCTGTGGAAGGAAAAACATTGCACTCCCATATTGGTCTATGATGATCCAAGAATCAGTGGTGACCAGTCTTTGTGTAATTTTTAAACGTGTCTTTATTCATTTAAACTGATTATTCAAACAGTTGAGTCATATTTCGATAGCATGCTCTGGACATAGCTGCTTCTTCATTTTACAATAAGAAGTTGTTCACTTGGAAACAGTCAGGACGAGGTCCAAAAAGATATAGAAGTGTTGGCCAACACAGTCTTTCTTTTCCCATGACGGAACTTTGTGGCAATGCCTTACCTGTTCCTCAGTCTGGTCCCTCTCAGCTGATGCCAAAACTATTTCCAGGTCAGTGGTTGACCATCTAGACCGATAGTGTAGTTTCGGAGGCTGTTCCTGAGTTGATGACATCAAAACAGTTACCGATCTCCGGTTGGTGTTCTGGCTATGACATCTGCTCCAGTTTTTCAGTCAGTCTTCTCCAAAGACCCACAGTCAGATCTCAAACAGTTCACCTCTTGTTGTGTATTGCAACTGAGTCCGACCACTAGCAACCTCCAGTCTGCACCTCAGTCAATTAGTTTCCTCTCAGCCTTTAGGAGGAAGCACAAGTCTCGGTAAGCTTTATCCCCAAAGCACACGGTACCACCATCAGCACCCATCTGGGCCCTAAGTCAGACACTGTATTGGGGGTACCAAGTGACATTCTGTCTCATTGTGCATTAGGCTGGGACCACTAACCATTACCGGGTTGGTGGTCCCAGGCAGACACCGAATCAGGGTCCTGGTCAACATCCTCTATGTTTCTGCATTGTGGGTGATCAGTCATTGAGGCTCTTCCTAAGCTGGACGAAATCAAGTCAACATCTGATATATAGAAGTGTGCTGGCCAACACCTGTTTCCGATCTCCCATCAGCTGTTCTTCTGCTGCCCATCTCCAGCCCCGTATCCTGTCCTGCACCATGGCTGAGTCTTTTGGTGCAGCTGCCTGGCCTCAAGTCTCATCCCTGACCTCCTGCCTTACCTCCCTTCTCCATTATGTTCCACTCACCCTTTCTTGTAATGTGCTGCTAAGAAGGAATCTGGCTCTTGCTAAACTTTGATTCAGCCAATATTACAAATCTACATGTACTTACATGTGAAGTTAAAATTTTCAGTGAAGTCCTGAAAACTGGGAAAGTAATCTGCAGCTTAAATAATAAAATCAACTCCATTTTTAACTTCATTTTGACAAAACAGGCTCAGGTTCCTTGGTTTTGGAGAGCAATTTTGCTTATCAGGAGTGTTTGTAGAGTAGACATCTAGAAGCAGTTTCAAAAATGAACTATCAGTGTCCCAAATCAAAAAATATCAGTGTCGACATTTAACGCCACATTCCTGAAAAAGGTCTATTCATTGCTTTTCTTTCCCACCATCTTTTACAAACCATCCCAGGGAGTAACCTGTGGTCAAACAAACCCAACTTGTCCTGACACACTTTGTGTCTTATGTGTTTCTATAGAGCAAATGGGTTGCGGTTTACAGCAGAATATGACACTGGCTGAATGCAAGTTCAGTGGGGAGTGAGTAACCTGATATGAGAGTGAATCAGTGGTTCTCTCTGCAGACATACTGTACATGAACCCAGCTGTTCTTGTCTAACACCTGTCTATCCTAAGAAACCATTCCCTGCAATATCTTTAACAGGGCCAGTAACACATACATTCTCCCAGCTGCTGCATTATTGTCCTTCCAATGTATTAAGTTTCAATTCAAAATGCAATTATATTGTAGTAGCTACAAGGAGAATGTTACATTTAACATTGTGCAAAACATCATATTAAAACATCAAAACAAAACATCATATTAATATTGTATGCTTTTATGACTAAATTGTACTGTATGGTTTGGCTTCTTTTTATACTGCTAGCTCATTGTTTACTCCAGTACTACTTCTGAAAACGTGTGAGCCATAATTGTGTGGGGAATGTGGAGTGGAACAAAATTTATATGGAAAACAATTCATCAATAAAGTGGCCCTAAAATCTCAACATGCTACTTAAGAAAACACATACAATTACACCAAACACACTAATATAATTAATGAATGGGACATGCTTGTTGTTTATGTCTTAATAATTTTAAAATTTCCACAGTCATCACAGAAAGTAAATACTGTATTCTATTTTATTTTGTACAACTCATATCATTCATCCATTCATTTTATGTGAATATACTTGGTCGATGATAAAGCTTATCTTAATTGTATAAATTCTTATTCTATGAAACATGTCATTTGTTTTAGCTTGTGGAGCCCATTGCTGACACGTCACTGGCAATTCACTCGGTGCTATTTTTAATTCGATATAAAATGTTCAGCTTTATTATAAAATCATAATCATACAACTCATTATTGGGGACTGTGAAATACTACTGGCTTGTTTTGCCACATTAAATGAAATTCAAATAGTAGTTGTCATGCTTACCAGGGTTCAAATTGCATCATCGATGCACATTATTTAGAGTAAAGCTTCCTACAGACATAAAACTTATGGTTGTTCCTCTCCACCTGATTTACTTCAAGTTATAACTTTTAAGTTTTATGATTATGTCATTGAAATCACAGACAATTTGTTAAAGCATCAGACCATATCCTCAGAACAGGATCACTCTGGGTGCGTCTTCCCAGCAGCATCTGTTTCCTTCCTGAAGCACTCATCTGGATGCTGCAGGCTGAGTGCTAAATGCTGCAGTGCACTCAATGAGAGATGCTGAGTCATGGATAACAGCACTGTTTTGACACAGAGAGACACTGCATGTTACAGTACTTGGAACACACTGTAGGAAGTGCCTCGTCATGAGGTAATGTTCTCATAAAATGTATCAAACAGCAAAATCTCCTCTGGGTGTAGTGAAAGCTTTTTTAGCTGAACTGCTCAGGCTGTCACCACAAACTACTCACTGCATGCACTCTATCCTCCCAAAGAAAGAGGTCAATGAATAATTGATCAGTTATAGCACAAAGGCATCAGACTGCAGAAAAACAAAACTGACATAGAGCAAAGAGAATATCCACCAAGTGCTGAGCCCGCCTGCAATCTACGGTTGCGTAGCATACTGGAGTAGCAGTAATTTACATATGAGATGTGAGTGCAATGAAAATAATTGCCATGAGAGTCTATTTCATATTAACTTAGCACATACATAGCACATAATTATCCAGCCTCAGTGATGCAACAATGCTTCTGGAGCCGGCGAGGAATTCATTGACCTAAGCAGTGTGGCACTGTGAAGCCCACTGCTTTACTGCAGCCTCTATAGACCAGTAACATCTCCCTGCTATAGAAGATAATAAAAATTACACAACACAACTAACTAACGCTCAAAACCACCGAACACATGAGAATTCCGTGGTAGCCTAACTGAGGGTTATTCTTCCCTAAAGTCTCCATTTCCACTCGCCAAAATTTGCCCAACAATTATAGCAAGCACACTAGAAAACATCAAGGTCCAGTATTGGGAAGAGAATGTGATCCTGCTGGTCACATTTGCTTATACTCTGACGCATCCTCTTTGGGACATACCTCTGTCATGAAGCACACACAAGAGGTCTTTGTGTGTCAGATTACAATGCACACAGATTCTATGAGCATGACCTACATACTGCATGATATGACAACCGTTCCTGTAGAAACTCACAGGCCCCAACTGGCTGATCTAATGTATAATACAGCTATCAGCCATTATAGGAAACCTTGTGTGAACAAGAGCTGATCTACATAAAAATGCATGGTATGTATATACTGTGCTGAAGGCTTGTGAGCTCTATGGGAAGCTTAATGCACAAGAATCTGCAATGCACAATGGGAACGCCTAATCGTCATGGCGACGGCGACTTGAGAGTGATGTTCAGTCCTTAGAGGGATAGCTAGGGCAACCGCATCGCGGAGGAGTGCCGGTGTCTCAACGCAACCTAACCCAGCACTCAGATTAACCATTGATCGGCCTGCATTCCGCAACAGTTCAACACAATTCCAGGCTGCTTCTTGCCTCCATGGACTGTGTGTCTGCAGTCTCTCTACTGTATGTTTAAATCTTATAATGGGGAAGTATTCTGTTATGTCCGTCATCCTCAGAATCAAGCTTTAATCTCTAGTCTTTGCTGACACAACAGAAGGAAAGCTGCTTTTACTAGACTGCAGGCGAGCTCGGTCATGGCCATAAACTGAACCACAGAAATGGGAGCTAATCTATGAAATGAGCGACTGTTCTTCTTAGCAGGGATGAAGAACAAGAGAGGCACATGACTGGTAATCGCTGTTGTAGCTAATGCAGAGTCATGGCCAGTCCTGTTGCTAGCATTTCCGCTAGTGAAACGTCCGATGAAGCAGACCGTTGTGTTCTGCTAGTCAGCCACGTAGACTGTGGCTACCTAGGAGTCATCTAGTGTTTCTGTATCATCATTTAGTGAATCAAAATTATTCTATCAAAATAGTCAGTTCATCACTTTTTTTTCGGGAAGTAGTAGTGCCGCAGTGAAATTCAATTAAATCCAGTGTCTACGTCGCTTATTTATTCCTCCACCATGAGGGAAGTAGGCCAACGTCTAAAGATTAGTCGTTAGTCACACGTTTGAGATGAATGTGATTGACAGACACATTCGACCAATAACGGTTAAGTATCTCAATATGAGATTGGTCGAAATTTATGTCTGTAAGAGCTGCTTGCGTCTGTCACCCAATAGGCGTTCGAGTTGAAGAGGAAAGGGCGGGTCTGACTGTAGTATAAATAAGAGAGTTGAGCCGTCGTCTACGCACATAAAGAAAGTCACAGTTATTTGTGTGAAGGCCCACTCGACATCCAGGAAAGAAAATGAGGGAAATCGTGCATCTTCAAGCTGGCCAGTGCGGAAACCAGATTGGTGCCAAGGTTAGTAAATCTGTTTATATCTTCAGATCATCTCATTTGAGTTGTTTTAGCCGTGAACGTCCATCTTTTTGATGTGTGAACCGATGCTTTGTGCCCATACGCGTCCCAGAAACCACACCCTGGAATATCAATGTGTCCTACTTCCCAGGATTTTCTTTTCAGTGTTGAAGCCCCACCTGATTTCGTTTTGAAACGTCTTTGGGGGGGTTTCTAGTTGTCGAAGTACAGCCTAATAAAAACAATTTAAACCGATTTTTGGAATGTTGGAAGATTTCTGTCGAGTCCATTATGTCCATTATGCACCTTACATTGAACTAACGGGGAGGAATCGGTTAAAATTTTCTGCGCATTTAATTCGAAAGAACTGCAGTTTTTCACAGAAGCATTGTTCCTGCGCGGCCGTTGGCGCAATGCGGGGAAAGGGGGAAGTAAGGATTGGCGATTAGAAAAAACGCGTTTTCACCTCTTTGACCTAACGTGATCGGTGCAATTTTTAGTTATTGCTAGAGTGGAGTTTCGTCATATTGTGACGGCAAATTAAGTCTTCTTTGCGTGGTGGAGCAGTTGAAGGCTAATGGAGGCCTACTTGGCGATGCTTTCTCTGCTTCACCCGGCTTTTGCCCGGAGTAGGCGGTGTTGGCGGTTAGTGACGTAATAAGGAATTTTCAAATTCATAACCCGTGAGTCGCAGCCAATGGGGGGTCAGAGCGCGCGCGCCGAAAACAGTATGGCGGG
This sequence comes from Remorina albescens, assembly GCA_034769265.1. Taxonomy (NCBI): domain Eukaryota; kingdom Metazoa; phylum Chordata; class Actinopteri; order Carangiformes; family Echeneidae; genus Remorina; species Remorina albescens. Next base: position 4,855,756 of record CM068485.1, read on the forward strand.
AAACTACATTTCAATTTAGTGTTGTTTTTTTTTCCTCTTTAAATAACTATTCAACATTTAATGAAAATGAAGCCAGTGCACATTGCCCAGTTGCATTTATTCCCCAGAGCTAAGGAGGTTTACATATTTTGCAGTTTTGGGAAGTCATCAGTGACGAGCATGGTATTGACCCCACCGGCACATACCATGGTGACAGTGACCTGCAGCTGGACAGAATCAACGTCTACTACAATGAGGCCTCAGGTAAGCCATGGGCAACTTAAGTTTTAATTTGAGTTTAAATGTGATATATTCTCACCTTCATGTCTTTGGGGTGTCTTTCAATTATTAATTTACTTCTTTTTTTTTTTTTTTTTTTTCTTTTTTTTTTTTTTTTTAAAGGTGGCAAGTATGTGCCCCGTGCTGTGCTGGTTGATCTGGAGCCTGGAACCATGGACTCTGTGAGGTCTGGACCTTTTGGCCAGGTCTTCAGGCCAGACAACTTTGTTTTTGGTAAGGGTCTTTATTTTTTATTTATTTATTTTTGTGTATGCATGTGTGGTACAGGAACTGACCTATAGATGTCCTCCTGAGTTCAGTGACATTAAACTTGGATTTCTGTGTTACAGGCCAGAGTGGTGCTGGTAACAACTGGGCTAAGGGTCACTACACTGAAGGTGCAGAGCTGGTGGACTCTGTCCTGGATGTGGTGAGGAAGGAGGCAGAGAGCTGTGACTGCCTGCAGGGCTTCCAGCTCACACACTCATTGGGTGGTGGTACTGGCTCTGGTATGGGAACCCTGCTCATCAGCAAGATCCGTGAAGAGTATCCTGACCGCATCATGAACACCTTCAGCGTGGTGCCTTCTCCCAAAGTATCAGACACAGTTGTTGAGCCCTATAATGCCACACTATCAGTCCACCAACTTGTTGAAAACACAGATGAGACCTACTGCATCGACAATGAGGCCCTGTATGACATCTGTTTCCGTACCCTCAAACTCACAACCCCCTCATATGGTGACCTCAACCATTTGGTCTCTGCCACCATGAGTGGTGTCACCACCTGCCTCAGGTTCCCTGGACAGCTCAATGCTGACCTGCGTAAGTTGGCAGTAAACATGGTGCCATTCCCCCGTCTGCACTTCTTCATGCCTGGCTTTGCTCCCCTCACAAGCAGAGGCAGCCAGCAGTACAGATCACTCACTGTGCCAGAGCTCACCCAGCAGATGTTTGACGCCAAGAACATGATGGCTGCCTGTGACCCACGTCATGGCCGTTACCTGACAGTTGCTGCTATCTTCCGTGGTCGCATGTCCATGAAGGAGGTAGATGAGCAAATGCTGAACGTGCAGAACAAGAACAGCAGCTACTTCGTTGAATGGATCCCCAACAATGTTAAGACCGCTGTCTGCGACATTCCTCCCCGTGGCCTCAAGATGGCTGCCACATTCATTGGCAACAGCACAGCTATCCAGGAGCTGTTTAAGCGCATTTCTGAGCAGTTCACAGCTATGTTCAGGCGTAAAGCTTTCCTCCATTGGTACACGGGGGAGGGCATGGATGAGATGGAGTTCACTGAGGCAGAGAGCAACATGAATGACCTGGTGTCTGAGTACCAGCAGTACCAGGATGCTACTGCTGAGGAGGAGGGAGAGTTTGAGGAGGAGGGTGAGGAGGAGTTGGCCTAAATGTACCATTTTTAAACAAATCTCTGCTGTCAAATCTTTGCAGTGAAATGTAACGTTCCCAGTCTTTTCCAGTCTTCAGTGTTCTGTCTGCTGTTAATGTTAATAAAAAATTCTTCCACATATGTTTGCTTCAATGATTTAATATAAAGGCATACTGTAATGTTCATCTAATTCATAGCCAGAGGTAGAGGTTGTTGGGGGTTTTTTTTTTTTTTGGTTTTTTTTGGGGTTTTTTTTTTTTTTAAATGCACATTCACTTAAACTAAATAATAGTTTGAGTAGTTGGTACCTGGATAATAAACTGGCCTATATTGTGCTGCACATTATTGAAAGTACCTGAGTTAACTTTCAGATCCTTGTAATTGAAACACTCATAGCAATAACAAATTTTACTAACTGATTTTTAATAGTTATAAACCCAACTAAACTTTGGGCTAAAAATCTAATCTGACTTTGTGGACTTTCAACAGAAGATGGTGAGTTCACAGCAGACAAACACAAGTCCAAACTAATGCAGCCTTTTTGATGGTTCTATTTTTCCATTGTGACAGGAATGGCTTTAATGATCATTACAGATTACTTGATTTGTACATCTTTTAGAGTATTAAATATGCATGAAAATTACACGTTCGTACAGGTTGTTCACTGGCAAGTTAATTCAGAGTGAAAAGCCGTTAGGTGCTACGGCAAGCATTTTTATATGATGGCTCATTGGAGAGTTTCTGCTTGTGGTCACTAGATGGCAGTGCTGGCTAAGACATTCTTTTCCACAACAAGTAGGTGAGAATGCTAATGGCCAAAGCCAGGAGTGTCCAACAGCACACCTTCTTCACCTGGTTCTCCAAGTTCTGCTTCTGTCCAAAGCGTGATACAAAACCCCTCTGTCAGAAACAGGATCAGAACTTCGAGTAAAATTAGGAATTTTGGTAGTCATTACAGTGATAATAGGATTTTAGAATAAAAAGGTACATCCTTAATACATCAGTATTTGGGAGTTTCCTTTACAGTGCAGAAAATAACTCATATTTTGGAGAAAGATGGAGAAAATGTGAAATATTTTTTTTTTGGGTTGACTTGCGATTTTTTATTTGTCATCTGTGATAATCAGATTAACAGTTAATAGTTAGTTTTTTTGCACAGATCAGCTCTGGGATCTTAGGGCCATATAAACCAACAATTTTAACGTAATTTGAAAAAGATGTTAACCAGATATAAAACAAATCTGAACCCTCAGAAGGCCACCATTCATCCATGTGAAAATGATTTCTTCTTAAGGGCAATATGAAGTGAAATGATTAATCATTGGACTCTTTTCAGTGGTGTTCTGTGATAAAATGTGGTTTTGTAACATTTCTTATATTTAATGATACATATTCCAAAACAAACGCTAATGCAAATACAAATTATTTTTATTAGATTACCACAAATAACTGACACAGTAAACTGGGGGGTTAACAGAGCATCAACAAAGTATGGGTCAGTATAATGAGTCTGCAATGTTTAGTCTACAATGATCACCGCCCATGATGGCTGCTCAGCGGCCACAGGGGACAAACTCAAGACGCAGAAACAAGTGAGAGAATGGTGTCAATGAAGTCCCATAGCAATTTTTTTTTTTTTTTTTTTGTTAAAACATGGGCCATATAGTCTTAAAGAAGTGGGTCTTTATCAGGCTATCATGTAGCGTTTTGGGAAGTCTACTGTCTTTTGGAGAGACTACCTCAGAGACTAAAAGTTAATATATCACACCTTTTTCTGTTTTAAATTAAACCATTGTTATCTGGCTGTCTCTGTGGGTTATCCAAATGCCAGAGTCATTGCTGTATCTGCCTTATTTAAAAATCAATAGTGCACAGTGGTAATGTATATGCATTTTTTAAGTTGATATATGTGTGAGAAACAAAGTCTTTTATCTTCTCTGCAGATGTAGTTCCTTACTTACCCATCCTCCCTTGTCTCGTATTTCAGGGCAGATGACCTTCTCTACATAGGCCCCCACACACTCCTTAAGCTGGGGCAGGACCACCGTCATGCCCCTCTCATGGCAATGCAGGGCCATCTGGCCAGCCAGCACGTACACTGATAGCACTGCACTCCAGGCCAGGTCCCTGCGGCGTCCCCCAGGGACAGGGGGGAAGAAATGCTCATCAAGGATGCTCATGAGCATTGGGCAGGCAGTGGTCTCTGTCACATCCTGGAAAACGCGAGGCCAGCGGCGGAAGAAGATAGGGAAACGGGCGAGGAGCTCATCTCCGGCATACCGCAGAGCTGCTGTGCAGGTTGTAGGGGCAGGACCCATGGTCCCATCTGCCCCCCCTGTGGTTACATAGTTTATGTAGTCATGGGCCATGAGAAAAGCCTCTCTCACCAGGGGATCGGGACTGTCCAGGCCCAGTCTGGCCTCTGGCTCCTTTGACTGACACATGCTTGCTTCCAACTGTCACCTCACTAATCACCAAGCTGTATTCTCATTAGAAAATGGAAGCGCAGCTGTGAACTTTGGTCTAAGTTCCATTATTCTTACATGGTGGTGTCTGTCAACATAACGTTCGAAAAATGACGTTAAGAGGGGAATAAACTTTTTGCAGCATCTGTCTGATAAGGAAATATATTTAAGACTCACCTCTTCTTCAGTTAGACAATCACAGACTCGTGCTGAGAAAAGAGCCGGTAGGTCAGAGAGTGTTGGGGTCCAGAGGTATGTGTCTGTAAGTGTTGCAGTCAGACTGGGTCGCCCAGTCCCCTCTCAGACTAAATATAGAGCCCTTGTTGGGAACTGACACTGATATCCAACCTCATGTACACAATCATAGCTGTTCCTGACACATCCCCATTCCAACACAAGCAGCATGGCTAAAAAAAGAGCTTTGAGGACCTGCAGAATGGGGTGGAGCATCTGCACTGTACAGTGGAGGAGCGTGTTTGTATGAGTTACATTAATGATCAAGAGACCATTATGAGACGGTCCTGCATACAGTTCACAGCTGTCAAAGAGATGGTGAAATTTAAAAACCTATTTAAACTCAAGTTGTATATTATGACCATTATGTTGACATGTTATTGGATTGAGCATTAACATGCAGTCTCTGTTCATCTCCACTGTTTTAATGCAGCAGCAGATTTCTCAAAGTGAAACAAGAAGTCAGCTACGGGAAATGCCAGCACATGAATGTAAGTGCAGTCAGACTTCTTTTTCACCACATGGGAGCAGTAATGTATTACAAAATACTCACTTGCTTTCATTTGCCATTGTTTGTGTGTGTGTGTGTGTGTGTGTGTGTGTGTGTGTGTGTGTGTGTGTGTGTGCGTGTGTGTGTTAGTGTGTTTGTGTGTGGTTTGGGGAGGGGCTCTTGAGCTGTGTCAGGCATTTAGTCATATATGCAGGCCAATTAACTCTCTCCACATGTTCATCAGTAATCTAATCTCTATAAACTAACAAAATATATAAAAGCAAGCGTGAAGAGCCATTTTAATTATGCTCAAGCAAATGTATTTAAATTATGGATAATACCTATTAAATCTCTCCTATGGACTGACAATCAGCCACACTGCTGAATCTACATTCTCCTCTAAGAGTTGCCTCTCCTTGTGTGTCACATGGGGATCAATCGAATTCTCTGTGTATTGAATTTATGCTTGTTGTTAATACATTGATTTATGGCAGCACAAAGACATGATCAAGTGGTACCATTAGTGACTGTGTGTTCTCTGGCCATCTGGTGCAGTATACATCATGAATGTGCATGGGAGGGAAGATATGGGTAACCATCCAGAAAGAACCCTAACCTACCCCCATCATGAACACACACACACACTCTACTTCAGATGTACTATCAGTGTGTAAAATGACTACCTAGTTGTGGCTCATTGCTGAGCCATGGAACACAGGAAGTGACATGGTTGATAGAGGCTCCTATCAGGCCTCTCATATGTTCATGTGGCAACATCTGCAAGCAGGGGAGGCTTCCTGTCTCCTGTGGAGAGGATTTTCATGTGTGTACAGTTGTAATGGTAAGGAAGGTGCAAGGTTAACAGGAAACATGCTGTAGCTCACTACTATGTGACTGCTGTGCATTTCTGTCACAGCATTGTGAAGCCATGGCTGCATGTTAGTGATGCTAACAGGATAAAATATGCCATGTCCATAGTCATTGCCACGTTTGTGTTGGAGTGCAATTTGTGATGCATATGTTCACACTGATTCAACACTAGCTCTAACCAACAGTCACATTTGGGAATCAGGTTTTTCTTTCCAATGGGCAACAACAACCAGCTGAGCATGGTGGCCAGCCTATAATTGTTAATAAACATGAAACACAAATTACAGCTGCAGGGTTCCTTAGATTTCTTAATGTGGTAACCATATCTAAATCGATTTTCACAAAATTCATCCAGTAGTTGTTGAGATATTTCAGTCTAGACCCAACCTGCTTGGAATCTCCTGGCCCCACCATCACTGACAGATTAACCTGCTGGGAGGCCAAAGGGCAAAAAAATTGTTTTTGTGCCCCTGCTAAACTATATTGTTCATGGCAACATTATTATTTCCGAGCGCAACACCAGGTGATTTCAAACTGTATGAGTTGGGTCACTGAACCAGTAATCATTATGATCATTAATCCTGAAGACCTTAAAACAGTCTCAGTTTTTGGATCCTCAATCAAATTCAGTGTCTTTGGTTTTAAATTGCTTGTGGAAGAAAACAAGCTGAATTTTAATGGATACTATTTTTACTTACAATTAATCAATTAAAAGGAAATTAAACCAGCAGATTAATCAATATTGAATGTCATCAATAGCTGCATCCCTGCAGTACTGCTAGGCTCAAATAATACCAGCTAGTCCTGGCAAACTATTAAACAAATTTTTAATAAATACTGAATGAATCTGGAGGAGGAATCTGAACCTTTTTGGATTCCCTGGAGGTTTAGACTAAATCCACCATGCTACAGCGTGAAAAAAAAGCAGTGTTCATCCTGATGACCATTTTGTTCCATAATGGAGATGATCCATACTAATACACCTGAAAATGGACATATGTATGACCATTCACATGCTTAGCCCCAAAATCAGTTTGCATGACATATATCCAAAGTTATTGCGTGTTTTGTTTTATGTAGAGCTTTGATTCCTTCCCTTGTGGTGAATTTTTCAATATTTTTTTTCTCCTAATACTTCTTTCAAATTTACCAAAGGAAAAAGTAAATTAATCAGTGCAATATTTAGCAGTGTAGCTATAACCCTGGATCAGGGGATAAGAGTTTTTTCCAACAAAGGGTTGATGAGGGCCTATATGGGTAGACACTGTTATGAGGCTCCCCCTCAATAACACAATAAAAACACAATAGCTCCATATCTTGCTTTTTGCATCCCTGCTGAGGTGTTTTTGTCAGTGCATAGCTGCTCCAGGAGACCACACATGTCACATATAATTTAATCCATAGCATCACAAACATTCTTTGCTATTGGAGGAACACAATGCAGATGGAAGAGTTGCACAGGAGTTTGCAACTGATGATGACAGTGATCAGTGAGATGAAGTGTGGAATGATACCAAGGATATTTAACCCCTTTGCAAAGTAGAATCTTGTTCTGCTGAATGAAACGATGCCTGTGTGAGCAAGTGTGTGTTTGTTTGGCTGTTATCTTTAAGCAACATAAGACTATCTCTTGCTCTCAGGAAGTGGCTTATCAACATCTACACAGAAGTTGAAATTGACTTTGAAGTTACAGCCCATTGCAAAAAAGAATGCTTCAATAAAAGCTGCAAGGTGACAGAGAAAGGTTGAACAAGGCAGACAGATGAAAACCACCCTCCTCCTGCTCCTCCCCACCAATCTGCAGTCAAACAATCACAATCTCCACGCCTCTTTGTTCAGGTCTCCTATCAGCCTCACAGCAGGAGGTGTGGTCAGAAAGAGGAGGAAATTGCTCTGAATTTGTGGGTAATTGAAAACACCTATATCCCCCTGTGTATTCATCGTTACCTGCTTTAAAAACCTCCACACCCCTTCTCCTTCCCCAGCGCCCAGCTATACCAATGCACTCCTAATGGCACCTCTTCCTCATCCTGTCTTCCATCTCCCACTGCACTGAATTGATGCAAACAATTGTACACCCATTTGCTATCTGGAGGAGAGGTGACCCACCTGTGTGGTTTGCTCACTGCCTCTTGTCCCACCTTTTCCCAATTGCAGGTATTGATGCCCCGCCATTGTTTCCCCCCTGCCCAGGGGGTGGAGTGGTTTGTGGGAAAATTGGGGGACCCCTCAGGTGTTTGATGGCTTTTATCGATTTGAACCGGTCTCTCAAGCTCCCATTTATCCTCCACTACGCTGTACAAGCTTTTTAGATAGAAGCTGTATCTGCAGAGGTGGCTATTGTTAAGTGGCATTATTCTGCTAAACCAATGCCTAAGCATAGTTTTTGGGTGTTTTTTTTTTTATTGTTTTGTTTTGGGTTTTTTTTTTATGTGTGGCTGATCAATGCAGCCAGAGGGAAATGCAGTGTTTGTGTATTTCAAACTAAACCTACTTAAATTTCAAATGTTTCTCATTAATTGCAGCATCTGTTGCAAAAAGATCAAAACAGCTTCCATGCTTCTTTGTAATACAAAGCAACTTATAAAGACTCTAAAACCCCTGACTTCCATTCTGGCGTGCTGAGCTCTTTAATCTCAATGGCAAAATCTTTTCAATATGTTGCGTGTTAGCAGCAGGTTCATTGGCTGTCACACTGGTTTAACAATATGTGTCCAACTGTCCATGATGAATTTTGCAATTAATTTTGGCATTATATGTAAATGTTTAACCATGTTTCCTGTTGTTATTCCTGGTATTTTGAAAATGCAGCATAGGCTTTGGCAGTAGAACTGTAAATGTGCATTGTCCTATATTTTAATCTGATCAGCTTGTGTTTGGATATAGCAGCAGTAAAATCAGCCTTTAATCACTCTAGCTGTTCATATATAACAGTGTAAATTAGTTTCATTGTTTTGCAAGGCTACAAGGCCCTCGTAAGCAACACTGATTCTGTTCCAGCAGAACCGAATCACTGTTACTCCCCTATTTCCTGTCACTCTTCAAGCCGTCTTATTAAATAAAGCTTGAAATAAAGCAGACTTAAAATTGGTCTTTATTTATTTTTTTGTTTATCGAGGCTAACTGCTGGAGCCAAATTCAACTCAACTCTTTTTGCCCCCTGGCTTCTGGGAGAAGCCACAAAGATCCAACAATTATCTGAAAAATCTAACTTTCGACAGCAATGTTTTCATAGAATTAGGGTTACTGGTGACAATTTTAATTGCAAAGAGCAATTGCAAAGGAGCTTTCATCTTTAAGTTTTACTTTGGCCAGGATTAACGTTAGCACCTGTTTACTTTCCAGTCTAGAAGTGTCACTAGTTCAACATCAAACTTCCTTCCTTTGTTCACCAAGAGCTATCCAGGAGAGGAAATCAACATCAACGTTAACTCTCATCTCATCTAGCCCTATTTGGGGATGTATTATTACATCATGTATTGTAAACACAATAATGGCCCCTTAATGTATAAATATTGTTGGTGGACTTATTGATGAAGTTTCGATGAAGGGTTAATGAACGTGCTTCTATTACACAGTATTTACTGTTTATCAAATGAAAAGTATGTCTATTTACAATAACAAAGTCCTGCTGGGTATAAAAACTATAGTTTTGGTGTGGGACTAATAAATTATATCCTATTTGGAAGAGATTATCCATAAAAGATAAGGATCATAAGTATAATAAAAAGCCAGAATGAATTAATAATAGCTCTGTAGAGCTATTAGAGGTGGTCCACACTCGATCTAGCCCAAGTGGTCCCTCAGTGAAAACACTGCAGTCCCCTTGTTCCAGGAAAATTTTATCATCATACAACATAGTGACATTCTGGAAAAAAAAAAATTGTCGCCAGTGTGAATTGCTTCAAACCCAGCATACATAATATTCGCAGCATTAATTAGTTCAATGCACCCATTTTATCTGTGATGTCACTGTGATGTCAAGAGACCAGGTGGAAGGGCTGTAAGGGTTTTGAACTCTGTGACTATGGTGTGGATAGGAGAAGAAATGCAGTCAGGATAGTCCTGAAGGAAGAATGAAGTGTATCCCAATCAATAAAGGTTTTGCAAGTTTAGTACGAGACTGAAGAGAAAGAAAAAATCTGGAATGAATTGGCAAAAAGGGTAGATATGTACGGTGGCCGACAAGGGCCAAACGCACTGCAATGGCCGAATGCGTCTCAGTTACAGAAAACAGTTTCAAGTACAGAAACGATGCAAATTCACAAACTCAAACACAAGAAGAGGAACGTGGTGCAAATGAAAAAACGTGCTGCAAAAAACAAAGACAAATGCATCATCATCAAATGCGCTGCAAATAGAGAAACGATGCAAATCAAAAAACCATCTGCAAACGAAAAACGCTGCATAACCGGTCACTACAAATGGAAGTGCTCCAAACCTGCAGGGGGCACGCTCAGCGTAAAATATAATAAAATGAATGTCACGTAATGTGCAGCGTTGTACAGTGATATAAATATAATATATAAATATAATCAAATAAAAGTCACATCCCGTTCCCGCTGTATGTTCAAACACCGTGGTTCAGTCAGTTGTTCTGTCTCTCTCTCCATCCCGTGTATCTCTCCACTGAGCCGTTACGCTGAGGACGCCCCCTGCAGGTTTGGAGCACTTCCGTTTCTAGTGACCGGTTATGCAGCGTTTTTCATTTGCAGATGGTTTCTTGGTTTGCATCGTTTCTCTATTTGCAGCGCATTTGATGATGATGCATTTGTTTTTGTTTTTTGCAGCACGTTTTTTCATTTACACCACATTCCTCTTTTTGTGTTTGAGTTTGTGAATTTGCATAGTGTCTGTACTTGAAACTGTTTTCCGTAACTGAGACACATTCGGCCGTTGCAGTGCGTTCGGCCCTTGTCGGCCACAGTAGATATGGTGTCAATAAAAGAAAAGGGGAGGGAAAGATGGTGGCCTTTGAGAAACGGATAGAAATAGTGGTAAAGACAGAGGAACACAGGGTGACATATAAGACTGGAGGAGGGTACATTTGGCTGAAACTCGATAGATTGTGAACTTGGTATACCTTTGGAAATGAAGAGGAGGAAGGAAGTGAAGGCAGAGCCAAGGATTAACGATTTAAGTTGAAGAAAGAAGAATGTTGCCAGGGACAAAGCGTACAGGTATGGGGTGATAGTGAAGACAAGGCAGATACAGAAGAGGTGCTGCAACCGAAGGTGAAGTGAGAGGTTGCAGCACGAAGGGAAAGTCGTTTGATTTACTGATTGGCTAAAAAGGCGGTCTGCTCTGTTAAAAATGTGCAGCAGGTTTTGGTGATAAAAAATAGATGAAAATGTTTGTGCAATAAGAAAATGGAAGGTATTTGAGAGGATGCTTGGGAAAGGGAAAATAACTATTGGTTCCAATTCTCAACAACCAGGATGAGAGTAAAATTAAGAACCTTAGTATGAAGCTATGGAAAAGAGTAGTGTAATCTAAGCTCTGAGGAGTGGTGATTTGCAAGCAGCAGCACAGTTTTGTATTTGGAAAGAGCACTATGGATGTAATATTTGCTTTGATGGAGTGTTCATGGGAATTTACATTTAAGGTCAGGTTGCATTGTGTCTTTGGGAATGATTGGAGGTGTGGTGTTGTATGCAAAAGTTGGGAGTGGCAAAGAAATATGTAAGTGGTACAGGGATTCTATGGTGGAAGTCTGACAAGTGTGTGGTAGGAGTAACAGATGGGTTCAAGGTAGACGCAGGCCAGCATGAATCAACTCTGACTCTGGCCTATTGTTTTCGATGGTGATGAACAATTTGATGGACGAGTTCAGGCAGTTAGAGTAAGAAGCAGCCTGAGGAGCATTTGGGGTGGTGGAGGTATCCCCTGGAAAGAACGGATATGAAAGTCAGAAAGAGCAAGGTACAGGACATGTGTGAAAATCATACAGTGGAATGGTGAGAATACAGGAAGTAGATGTGGCAAAGGTAGATAGGTTTACTCTGAGTCAAGTGTAAGTAATGATGAATGTGGAGATGAGGTGATGAAGAGAGTGAAGGCAGAGTGGAGGGGGCGAAGAAGAGTGTCAAATGTGATTTGCAACACAACGCTACCGGGAAAAGTGAATGGGAAGGTTCACAATATGGAAGTGAGACCAGCTGTGCTATATGGTTTATAGATGGTAGCACTGATGATTAGACAGGAGGAACTGAGAGGGAAGGAGTTAAGGATGATGAGATTTTCATTGGGACCAACAAGGATGGACAAGATGAGGAATTACTATATTAGAGGGACAGCTCAAATTGGATGCATTAGAGACAAAGCAAGAAAGGCCAGATTGAAATGGTTTGGACATGTGCACAGGAGAGATGGGGAGTATAAAGGGAAGACGGATACTGAAGTATGTGGTATCTATTGTAAAGACACGATAAGGAAGGGTTACTGATTCAACGACACGTTGTCTTTACTACTCTATTGCAATGCTTTAAGATTTATGTTGCAGATCACATATGCCCAATGTGTCAGAGCAAGAGAAGCAACCAAACAGCATGACCCGTGTTAGCAATTACTTTCTCTCTCACCTTTTCATGGACACCGTGAGTGACAGTGCACTCAGAGGGAGGACAGCCAGCTGCTTGACACTATGGCCATGCCTGACAGACAAAAAGGGACAGACTTGATTTACTGTACTGTCTTTGCTGATTTCCAGGTGAATTGAGCTGACAAGGCCATTACTGCTCAGTTGTCATCAAAAGACTGTGTCAAGCAAAAGAGGTGGTTGAAAGCTCCGGTAAAACTAGCACGAAACTCGAGTTGTGTTTTTGTTGCCACAGAAGTATTGCTGTGGACTAGAAGGTCTCATTTTTGCTTATGACACACACACACAAACATATTTTAAACTTTTGATTGCTTCAAAATTTTATCACAGTACATATTTTTATGGGTAAAATTTATCTGTATTGAGGAAAGATTCTCTGTCCCTACTACCTGGAGTTCTTACTTGCTCTCTATTTTGCAGACTTTCCAACATTCTGAAACACAAATTAGCATGAGCAGCAATAGCCACACGGCTGAAAACATAAAGGCTTTACCACTAAAAGAAAGTGAAGCTTCAAAAAAATTTAAGAAAAATTATGTCAGAGTACCACACACGCTGACTGATCTCTGGGATGTGCAGAGCAAAAACTGCAGTAATGAGCGCTTAGCACCAAACATGGAAACAAAGCAAAAGAGGAAAATAAGAAGGAACTTGCATATTACCACTTTAACAGCATACTGAGATGTAGAACAATCGGCAGCAACGTGATCCAATTGCAGCATACAGAAATAGAATTTTAGAGGCTCTTATGTTCATTGTTGTGAAAAAGGGATGAGGTGAGAATTCTCCGGTGCAGAGAGCAGGCTCTCCATGCCAATAACCACCTCTTCATCTGCACCCCTTTGACACCAGTGTTCATCAATTGGAATACATATCACTTTCTAAACCCACTCTCCAAATATTTAATTTTCAACTTGAGGTGTACCTCTTGTTTATATAACAAAAGCCTCCTCTCAATTACAGCACCTGTGGGTGGGAGGAAGAAAGGGTGCATTTCTGTACACCCATACCCCCTCCTGCTTTCCTTCCATCCCTCCCTCCTCTCTCTTCTCTTCCTCTGAAACACGCTCATTTATGAGCAGTTTCACAAGCATGGAGTATGGTGCACAGGCACAAAAACACACAGTCTGTTTCTCACACACTCTCCCTCTCTCTCCTCTTGCATAGTTGCTTTGGAGATAATGAGATTAAAAATCTATTTTTGTCAGTCAGTTACCTGCAAGTGATGGAAACATTCTGCAACGCTACAGCTATTACCAAAATGAATGGGAGTGAAATTGCTTTTACCATTTTCCCACTTAAATGCCTGTCACACTCTCACAGTTGTTAGCTGAAGCTTATCTCACTTACCTGCCCTTTGGTTTTTACATTATTCCAGCATGAGCCTCAACCTCAGTGACTCTGGGGGTAGTGGTGTGTCACTCACATTAGTTGAGATTACATAATTTAGCAACACTGTAATGTTGTATTATTCATATAAGTACATATTTAGCCATAAAGAGGGTGGAGTGGGTGTGTGAATGGGAAACACACTCCACTGTGCTTCACACTCATTTGATCCTTACCGACATGCTTCTGAATTATTTACTATATTGTTACTGATTCAAATTTGGACACAATTTGTGTTTACAGAACAAGAACAGAAAACCAAACGGTATTTATTTAGTTTTATATTGTTTATTACCGTGTACATACATAAATGGACTTTTTTATTGATAGAGCTATGTCCATGATACTAGTTTTTTATTTTGCTTCTCCTGCACCTCCTGTCCACAGTACTGCAGAATGTGGACAGGAGCCTAATAACAGATAATTCTGAAAACACTATTGAACCCGTATTAATTTGAAAACTCCGGGGTTTTATTGTAAAATCAGAGACATTTCAAAACAATGTCATTATCAAACCAGGTAGTTCCCTGATTGGATCTTATTCAGTTCAGCTACCAGTGGTGAAAGCAACACAGATAATGAATTACATTCAGTGTCGCTGGGCTTTTTCTTGTTTTTGCTAACAGCTGTTGGCCAGTGGGGCTCCGAATGTTAATGACACGAATATAAATGAAAGAAATATACAGAAACATAGCAATACTGTTAGATAGGGCAGGCAGGTGGACAAGCAGGACAAGGAAAACACTGCATCCACAGGAATAGCAGAGAACAACCAACACATCTGAGAAGTAGTCTAGGGCCTTGTCTTAGAGGAGCACTTGGACCTTACCAGAGAGGTGACCATGTGCCAGGTTTGAAAGATGTTGGGGCCCATGACCAAGGCCACAGACCAAGACAGCAGCAGCAACATCAAAGAGTATTCTACAAGATCAGACCAATGATTGTTGACCATGTCAAAGCTCATGCTATGACCATGACTGAAGCACCTAAAATGATCAACCAAACTTCAAAAGAGCATCTGTGGCCTCAATCATCCCTCCATAATGAAAACTTAGTGTTCAGCAGTGAACATTACAGTTCTGTAGGCCTCTCTGTCAGATGACTATACTGAATGCCAATGTGTAGCACAGACAAGGGTAAGTCATAATGTAAATGTGTTAAGAAATAGGACTAAATCAAATATTGGAGGCATAAGCTGACCACAGCCTGCTCTGCATGCATGCAGAAAGGCACCAAATGTCCCTAAAACAGCTATATTGTGATGCTTTTGAGAGAGATGAAGGTAAAGTGAAGCAACTGAAGATTCAGTGTGTTCAGATATGTTAAGTTTCATGATACTTGTTTGTAAATGATGCCCTGCCCTTGTACTGATACACCGTTTCTCTTTCCAACATGTGATTTTAAAGAGTGATTGCCCTGGATGCCTGAGAAAACCTTCATGAATTCATTTCAGTTGAGGAAGAGGCTGGAAATTCATCAGTCAGCAGGCAACTATCAAAGTCCCAGAGAACGTGGGCTAACTGTTGATTTCATATGTTTTCATTTACAGTGTTGCAAATCTTAAATTTGTTCAATGATTGCATTGCATGTATTATATATTCTGTAATACAACATGTAATGTTTGCATGAAAAAGTATTCAGTGTATCAGTGTCGGACACATCTGCATGATTCTGTAAGTGCAAGAGTTCTTCTAAAACTAGTGCCAAAGCAATTGTGAAAAACAGTAAACTTTAGATTTAACAAACCCTCAGACAGTATTCTGACAACTGGGAGGAGCAGAAGTTATGGGAGTAATTTTTACAGCAGAACGACATCAATAGAAGCCAGATTAATCTTTGGTTTCTTAATCTTGATAGAATAATATCAGACACACTGCTCTAACATAGGACTATACCTGGACTTTAAAGCTGTTTCTAATCCTGTCCCGACTATCAGAGATGGCAGGTTCACCTGTTTGATGATCCAGTTGCACTCACTTCACACTATGAAAATTTGTCATAGTTTGTTCGGCTTTGAGGTAATGTACTGTATCAGTATGAGTGTTGGCCAGCAAGCTGTGCAAACAGAGCCGGCAGGATGTGCTGGGATTGATCTGAGGCTAAAGGTGGGGAAGTGGTGCCAATAGGCCTGGACCCCTCAGAGTGGAACCAGTCAAATTTGCCATTATTTGAGTGGAAACTAAGTAAAGGTTAATGGAGGTTCTGACTTTGGGAATGTGCATTTATTGTTGTGATGCTACATGCTGAAAAGAGTGCTTGTTGGTAGAAAGCTGCTTAAAATAACAGAAATAAAATATCTGCCAGTAGCTGTTTTCAAAGCATGTCTTTATTTTCTTCTTTCTGTTTTTGTGCTGCATTCACACAGCTATATATTGATATATATAGCTGTGTATATATCCAAGCCAACAAATATTATCAATCAGTATATCACAGTTGACAGACAAGACATCATCATCTTCATTTTGGATCGTTTCGGTAGATGTAGTGTCACTGTTGTAAGTCATGATATTTTGTGACCACTTTGGGATTGAATTAGCCCTGGTCATGCCATGGACATAAAGCAGTCATCATTTTTTTTAATGTTCACACCTGTGTCCCTGGTGGAAGAATCTCCTGAATGGAAATCACACGACTGTGGGAGAAACAACAGGTCCTTTTTTTTTCAAACTACATGGTTTTATTGGGACACTCATAACATGATGGAGGGTAAAATTTGTGCACTAAATCAAATCAGATTTATTTTTGTATAGCACCAAATCATAACAAAGTTACATCAAAGCACTTTACATAAAGAGCAGGTCTGAACCAAACTCTTTATAAAATTATTTAAAGAGACCCAACAGATCCCCCCATGAGCAAGTACTTAGCAACAGTGGCAAGACAGTGGCACTTAGTGGCATTATCAAGTGACGGAGGATACAACTTTGGTGATGCAAAATATACAGGTGTGATATATTATGATATACATATTAATACAAAATAAATATTTTTTTTTTTTCATATGTTTTCATAGTGTCCATCCCAACCTTGTGAATGATATATCTCATAAATCTGGAAAGGGAACAAACATTCACTTGGACTCAAAGTTGGACTCATTAGACCTTGGTGGTCAGGGGCCACCACAAAAAATATTATAGCCATAACTCAAGACACTGCATTACAAAAAAGTGAAACATTCCAGTCTATAGTGTTTAGGCTCAATCTGATATATCTCACTGGCATAAAACATAAACATTTCTTTTAACCATTCTAGCAACTGCATGTGGGGACAAAAGTGCTGGACGCAGAGGCTGACTCAGCCTCTGCCCTAAATTGTGCCCAACACCAACACCTGCCTCCACAGTTTTCAGTTAAATAGATCCTTTCTAACATGTTCACTTGTGGGAAAGTTAAATATTCCTGACTAAATTTTTTTACTTCTTCGAGCCCTGTCTGAAGTTTCACTTCAGTGTTTAATTTTCCTAATCTTAGTTATGAATGTTGCATGCAACATCTCAAATGAAGGCCTTAGCCAAAGGTTTATTTATAATTCCGCCATTAGGGGATGGCTTAGGTGCTTTTTTTTTTTTTTTTAACGTTGTGATGTAGAGAGGTGTAGGTTAGGCTTCATGTTATGAGTTCAGCTTAGGTGGTCTTGGGTGATAGTGGGGCCATGGGCTGAGCAGGCAGCTCGGGAAGCTTAACTGGGGGGGAGCTGTTATCCTGCTGCCTCACCGAACAGCAAATCAAACCAGATGGGCTCATTTATGGCCAATTAGCAGTGTGCTGTGAACAGAGTACCACTGACTCACCTCGCATTGGTATTATTACAACTTTCGTCGGAACTCAAGAGAGACCTGGTGACTGCTAAGCTGGCTCTTTGACACATGAAGAAAATAGAGATGTGGTAGCAGAACAGTGGTAGAGCGTGATGAAAGCTCCAGGAATGCTGAGAATCAGCTTTACTGCCCCGTGTGACTGGACCACAGCTCAAATTTTGGAAAATGGTTGAAAACTACACATACTAATAGCAGATGTGCAAACTTGGCACTTTCAGCTTTGCCACTGTGCTTGAAAACACAAAAGCAGACGTAGGAAATCTGCTTCCAGCTGGCTTTGGACTTCTCTCATGTTACGTCCCTCACTGCAGAGACAAGAGTGTCCTATTACTGAAAGGCGGGATTAAGTCCAACACAGGAATGTTGCTCTTGCCCCCCCAACCCATCCCACCCTCACTCTCTTCTAATCGTTCCCTCCATCACTTACTTGGCCTTTGCTTGACTCCCTCTGTGATGGTCCACTTCACTTAGCTCATAAACAATGCCCCCAGCCCCTTCCACACCTTCATATTTCTGCCTGCCTATGAGCTCCAGCCTTACACTGCCTGCCTGCCTCCAAGTCATATCAGACCTTTTAACAGTAATTAGTTGAGGGACTGCAGCACAGCAAGATATTTCCCTAATTCTCCCCCATCTCTGGGAGAAGGGGAAAGGAAAGGTAAAGCTCTTTTGGTCAGAGCCTACTGAGATAAGGAGAGACTCATCATACACACACAAACAAAGCCCGAACTTGCTAGGGAAAAAAACCTTTTTTGTTGTCTATATTGTATGCAACTGGCATCTCAAGACAGCTAAATGAAAGGGAACAAAAAGTAATAAGACCAGCTGCTGCACACATGTATTGTCTGAGTGCGTACTGAAGGTGAATGCTGTTCAGATCAATGCAATTACAACCATTGAAAGACTCTGGCTCTCAAGGAGGGTTGTTGCTGTATCAAAGTTTGGACTTTACCTCTGAGCAGGGTGTTCTCTCATTGAGGAGGGAGTCTTGTTCAGCACAATGGTATGTCTCCAAGGGGTATCAGCCACCAGTGACAGCTCAGCGTTATTTGAAAGCCTCTCAATGAAAACTCCTGCCTCTATTTGTCCCTGCAATGCTTATCAAGGCTGCCAATCCCAACTAGAGCGGAAAGACAGAGCAATTTTCCCATTACAGCAGGAGCAGAAAATGGAGGGGAGATGGGGAGACGAGGGAGCCGGTGTCTCCAGAGAGCAGTGCAGATGGCTTCATCTCCAAGTTCAAAAACACAGACAGGAGGGATGGAGGCAAGAGATGCTGTGGCATGCGCACACATACACACTCAGACATGGGTAACATCCTTGTGCTCAAACACACACATTCAAATACGCAGACTGAGACAAGATTCATGCACTCTGACAACATGAAATCAATTAGCTTTTAACCTCCTTTCTGGAGCGTGTTTCTTTGAAGGCCGCAGACACAGAGAGAGCAGCCACGGAGGATTCCTTTCAATGACTGCTAGGATCATAGCTGTTTTAAGCTCACTGACCCCTCACCACAGCGGTTAGATAAGCCTGCTTCAGCACTGCCTGTCCTGCGCTTTGATCTCCCACAGGCAGAGCAGAAGCTCCACAGACATTCACGTGTTTAGGTTTCCTCTCCCAACATGGAGACATGCGTTAAACTCGGGCATCAGGGGTTGGGGGGTCTAAATTTTCTCCTCAGTCTGGAGTCACCAGAACACAGGGA
Organism: Remorina albescens; assembly: GCA_034769265.1. Classification (NCBI taxonomy): domain Eukaryota; kingdom Metazoa; phylum Chordata; class Actinopteri; order Carangiformes; family Echeneidae; genus Remorina; species Remorina albescens. The sequence goes on from CM068485.1 coordinate 4,874,981, forward strand.
AGAAGCACCAGGACTTGGATGGTTGACAACAAATGGCGTCCTGATAATATCACACATAGACCAAGACTCAAAGTAAGCTTTACCTCCCACGCCAGCAGTGATGAGATTAATCTGTTTACCTGCTTCTTTGAAGGAATGTTTATTCAGACACATGTAACTGTGTATACAGTTGACTGCAGGAGCTCAGGTTAAAAATGATACACTGAGTGTGTTGTGTATGTGTGTGTTCGGAGCAAAGGCTGCTTTCCTAAACTTTACTTTATTATCAATGCAGACATCTTTAAGTGTCTGCTGTCTGGCTCCACCAGTCTTATCAGTTCCTCATTGGATTACGCAATTACAGAAAACACACAAAAGTGTGCAGAGCCGTATACACTCAAAGCTACGCTTGTGTGCTCATACACACAGATGCAAAGAGGCATTTAGCAGCCCACTTAAATCCAAAATAGATCAACTTAACCTACTCGAGGCAGCAGAGTAGTTGCACAGACCATTCAGGTGCAAGCCTGCCTCACGGCAGCAAATACATATGTCTGTTTTATAACAAAAATCCATCATAGCTTTCACCTGCCATCCCAGAAACAGTGTTCTGTTTCAGCTGCATCTTATTCCTGAGGTCATGACCAGCAGAGTAAGCAAACATAGCAAAAGATGGGGCCAGAGATTAGTGTAGGGCTGTTGGCCTAATCTCTTATCTAGCAGCACCTTTGCTAACCTCCACTATGAATTGAAAAATTTTGTTCAACTGCAGATGTAGTCAGAACTGACTCCGCAAACCTCAAACTGTCAGGCCTATGTTTTCAGGGGGAGAAATGTGCTCCTACAGACACCAGACAAACTAGTAAGAAGCCAACTTGTCTACCTAGCTTTCCACCGTGTGTCCATCTGTTTGCACCCACAACCACCACAGACATTCACATGCATGGCCTCCTATTGTAGTGACTGAGCAGGTGTGTGGGTGCTGATAAGAAGCATGTGTGCCCTGCGGTTCATGGAGCTGAGGCCATGTTGGGTGAGCTGTGGCCTTGGCCCTTTTGTTGGCATTTGGAACCAGGGGAGGTTCTACCGACAGGGGCAGGAACGCCACTGCTTGTCAACCCGAGGAACGACCACCGGGCACCCAGCAGAGCAGCACAGCCACGGGGACTTGAACTCATAGCCTGCATCCCAGTAGCTTTCCCATTGTTGTCTGGCAGTGACGCCCTGTGTGACTCTGGGAAACCAAAGTCCACCACTGTCAGGGTGAGAATGAACCCCACCCACCCTGTCTGAATCAGTGTTGTACACCTTTCACCCTGCTCTGCAATGATATCTCTGTCTGAAATGCCAAACCTCACACACAGGAACACACACACACACACATACACACACTGACATTTTAGCTGCACCTCCAGCTTCACAACTGTAGACAGTGTTACTGTTTTACTGAATAGATTGAGGTTGGTGCTAGAGTGTTCAATTATCCCTGCATCAAAACAATGAGCTTGTCCTCTTAATTCTTCAAGTGATATTTGTCCCTGGGGTACTCAATCTTTTACCAAGTGGTTCACACTGTCACATAGGAAGGTGTGTCAATTATAAATAAAGGGTAATTAAGTATATTGGACTGTGTTCATGTAACAGTAGCATCCTCACTGTGTACCATTATTATTATTAGGGCTGGCTGGTAAATATGGCCTAAGAGGCTTAGCTAAGTCTTCCCAAATCTTACATAAATCAATCAATAAATAAATAAGAACATAAACGTATTATTTTGTTATATGGGTAGAAACTAGAGCAGCAACAGCATCAGATGTCATGGTACACCCTTTTCATTTATTGGTTTCTGGGGTAAGGTCGTTGAACCCACAGGCCACCGACTTCTGACTAATAACAGCTAGTACGTACAGTCAGCTGCCTTTTTAGATCTTTCAGCATTTTAGTTAGCTTTTAGCTAACAACAATCATGGCAGGTGTGAGCACCAATGAAGTGATTTCAAGCATAAACAATTAATGAATATCATGCATTTGTTAGACCGCCTGCTCAAAGCCACCACCAGTCATAACTGATCATTACTAATATATTTATATTGCTGTGTATTAAGGGATTCAGGCTACACCCACATTAAGATGTTTGTATCTCTTTTTATACGTTTAAGTACGTTGTCCACAATATATTTTAGTACCAAGCCTCCTGGGTTTTGTTGCGATCTGGACAGAGAGAAACAGAGGCCTTTGGAAACAATGACAGCTACTATCACTCCCAGACTATCAGTGGTAAAAGCAACATCTGTAACGATTTCATGTGTTACTGACCTTGTTTTCTTTGCTAGTAACTGTTGTTCAGTTCATTTTTTTAATTCTATGCAACAGCTGTCATTGTTATTGCTCCTTTATAGTAATTTGTGTAACTGAAATCCACTGTGTCCAGTGCATACCCAGTGTATGTGGTTGGTGATGCATGTATGTATGTATGTGTCTTCTGGTGTGTTAGTTTGGACAGAGATGATTGCTGAGCTAAAGCAGCCATCTGGCTGTAGCTCTAGCCTGAATATAGCATGTAGTTAGGGTTAACAGTCCCAGGCCCACTCCCAGTGTGTTGGCATTAGGCATCACTGACTGCTGACTCCTCTCATCATGCTTCTATTTGCGGCAATATACACTATCACACAGATTATTTATATAATGAAACACATTTGCAAACGTGATTTCCCGCCAGGCAATCATAAAACAGTTGTTTTATAAGTGTCAGCTTTCTGGTCCCCAGGTGACAAAAAAGGTGTTAAGTTATGAAATTCACTCTGAATTTGAAACCTGTCCGAGTTATGCCTTCAGTAGCATGTTTCTTGTTTGAAAACCCATGGCCAGATATCAGAGTTCCTATGAAAACATAATAATTAAGTCATTTCGTCCATCTTTAGGTTTTAGAATTTATTTTAAGAATGATGTCTGTAATACATCGAGGTGTTTGCATCAAGCAGTCTTAACCATGTGTGCATTAACATCTATAATAAGCATCTTATATATTATGTTTCCTTCTACATATTTCTGATTCTTTAGCCAGTGAAGCTCAAGGGGTGTTTACAACCCCATGCTGAGTCCAAATTCAACGTGGCAGCACAAACCCCACCTGCTCCCCGAGTTCAGAGGCCTCAATTAGGAAAGAAGGCTGGGATGTTGTGAGTTAACTTTAATGGGCAATAAGGGGATAGTGACTTTAAAGCCTGGCCCTCCAGTAGAAAGCAGTTGGAGTTGGAGAACTCACGTGGTGGGAAACTGTAGACAAAACAACTAACTTTTTTAGAAAACAGATGTGTTCAGGCCTGTAACTGTGGGGTCACTTCATTTGCTGTACATCAGTAATGATTTCCATGACCGAGATGAGTCTGGTCTAAAAACTCGGATAATTGATATGCAAATAAAAAATGCCACTAAAGAGTAGTTTGTTATTACAAGACAAATCTATTTACAAAATATATTTATACTGATGATACATACCAATATTACCTACAATTCATGAATTCATGACGAGTGGATCTTTCCTTTTATTCACAATTTCGCTGTTTTGGAAAATGTGAGTTCTCTTTGTTTGTATACTCAATCTTATTACATTTGACATGTCAGCACAGAGGGTGTCTCAGAACATGTTTAACTTAGTTGAGTGTAAAAGATTAGAAACAGACTAATTAACATCTTATTTGTTTCAAACAAATGATTAAGTTAAGATGAAAACATGTCAGTATGAGCCATGAAAGAACTACTATTTTGGTACTGACATGAGAAAAAATGGAAGAAACATCTATCAATCGATCCTCTATCTGCTGAACCCCACCACCAGGCAACCTCACTTTAATTTACTGTATGTATGGCTATTGTCCACCCAGAAATACATTGAATTTAATACTTCCTCTAAAACAGCACATTTCCCATTATTGCACATTTTCTTTTATTGACCTTCTTTCTGTGGCCTAATCAACAAATCACATAGAAAATGGTTCTATAATATATGTAATAATGACTGTAATTAGTATCAGAGTTGGGTTGTGTAGGTGTTTTATAGCGTCTGACAGGTGATGGTTCTGTTTGCCAGCCAGATGTGTACATTATTATGAAGTTTTAGAGGAATTTTTATAACTTTTCTGATCCCCTGACTAATCACAACATGATGAGGAAAAAAAAAATCTGATTCCAATCCTTGTCTCTACCATCAGCCACTGTCGTGGAGTGTTTTTGCTGTTCTTATTACAAATGCTAGCATGGTGAAACTAATATACCAGGTTAAACATCTGCTAAGGATAGACCATTTCTTCTTTATTCCCCTTTTAACTCCTGCTTTGTGTGGTTGTTTGTCCCTAACACTTGCATCATCCTTCCAGTCTGCACCACTGCCACTAACACGTTTGTTTCCTTGTGCTCATCTGTGCAATCTTAACTCTGTGTCTGCTTGGATGCATCAATTTTTGAGAGCAGACTGGGCCAAAAGGACCTTTGATGCAGAGATGGACACAGGCGGTGTGAATTAAACAAGCAGTTTATCACAGTCCAAAGTCAAAACCAGAAGATCTGTCAGTTCAGCCAGAGGGATCAAAATCGTTCGGCAAAACTCAACAATCTACGACAGCTCAGGGTCAATACACCCACGACTGTACAGCTAGGTTCAGCACAAACCATCTCATAAAGTTTTCGGATGATACCACCATAGTGGGTCTCATCAGCAACAATGATGAGACCAATTATAGGAAAGAGGTGAGCCTCCTGGCCAGCTGGTGCAGAAACAACAACCTTCTGCTCAACATGGAGAAGAAGAAGGAGATGGTCATGGACTTCAGGAGAGTCCCCTGCTGACCATGAACGGCTCCACCGAACCCCCCCGAACCACATGCACATCTGTCACCCCACACACCAAAGACTTTGCCCACCATGCTGTCACCAGCCACTTTAAAAGAACTTGCTGCTATTGCAGTGGACACAGCTGTTTTGTTAAATTCTCGAATTTTGCCACTGCTCATCTGACCTCAGTGAGGTCTTTATGCACAAATTGCACATTCCATTTTCACTCTCTGCATAGCTTTATTTATATCTCAAAATCATTTCTGACTGCTTTTTATGTTATGTTATGTTATTGTACAGTCTAGATTTTTAATTTCTAACTTTCTATATTTAATTCGTTTTGTACTTTTTTTTTTTGTTCTTATTTATTCTCCACTTTTATTTTTTTGGTTTTACGTTACACCGCAGAGGTCAAAAAAGGAAAACGTAATTTGGATTCCTCTGTGTATCTTGTATGTACAGAAGAATTGACAATAAAGTTGACTTTGACTTTGACTTTGACAAAACTAACACTAAGAAACATGAGGAAGGATTGCTGGAATGCTCACTGGAAACAGATGAGATGATCTGGCAGGGAAGGGAAGGAGAACACAGCTTATATACACAACAGGGCGGGGAGAAAATAGGATAGAGGTGAAGCTCATAAGGGTAATCCCAAAGGCAGGAACTTGACAGGACATGGGGAATGGCAGGTGGCTCACCGAAATAAAACAGGAAGTGACACACAGACACAAACAGACCAATGAGCTCTCCCAAACTGGCGTCACTCTGCTGACATGGAACATTGGGTGGAAACGGGACAATCTGGGGAGTTTGAATCTCACAGCAGCATGGTTAATAACTTTTGACGCCGGGAATGGACCAATAAACCTGGGTGTCAATTTAGGTGACTCAGTGCAAAGCCCCAGGGGTTTGTTGAGATACCCCCTGAAATGCTGAAGGCTCTTAGTGTTGAGGGGCTGTCTTGGTTGACAAGCCTTTTCAACATTGTGTGGAAGTCGGGGACGGTGCTGAAGGAGTGGCAGACCTGGGTGGTGGACCTCTCTTCAAGAAGGGGGACCAGAGGGTGTGTGCCATTTATAGGGGCATCACACTACTCAGTCACCCTGGAAAAGTCCACTCTAAGGTACTGGAAAGGAGGGTCCGTCTGATTGTCGAACGCCAAATTGAAGAGGAGCAATGCAGATTCCATCCTGGTCGCGGAACAATGGACCAGCTCTTTACTCTCACAGGGATCCTTGAATAGGCCTGGGAATAAAATCTGCCAGTCCACATGTGCTTTGTGGATCCGGAGAAGGCATATGACTGGGTTCCCAGGGATGTTCTGTGGGAGGCACTGCGGGAGTATGGGGTGAGGGGGTCACTTCTGATGGCCAACCGATCCCTATATGCCCAAAGCGAGAGCAGTGTGTGGATACTCAGCACTACGTCGTACTCATTTTATGGGGGGTGTTGGCCTCCCCCAGGGCTGTGCCTTCTCTTTGATTCTGTTCATGATATTTATAGACAGGATTTCGAGGCACAGCCATCGTGAAGAGGAGTTGCAGGTCAGTAGCTGGAGGACTGCATTTTCTTTTGCGGATGATGTGGTCCTTTTGGCACCATCAGCCTTAGATCTACAGTGCTCACTGGATCGGTTAGCAGCTGACCGTGAAGCAGCAAGGATGAGGATCAGCACCTCTAAATCTGAGGCCATGGTTCTATGTAGGAAACCGAAAATCTCTTGTTCTCTTGGGTCTTGTTCATGAGTGAAGGAACTCTGAAGTGTGAGATTGACCAGAGAATCAGGGCAGCTGGTGTGGGGCTGCATTCGCTGTTGTCATGAAAAGGGAGCTGAGCCAGAAGGCAAAGCTCTCAATCTACCGGTCAGTCTCTGTTCTTACCCTCACCTACAGTCATGAGCGATGAGTCATGACCGAAAGAACAAGATCGCGGATACAAGCAGCTGAAATGGCTTTTTCTCTGCAGGGTGGCTGGGTCTTCCTTAGAGATAGGGTGAGAAGCTCAGTTACTAAGGAGAGACTCAGAGTAGAGCAGATGATCCTTTGTGTGGAAAGAAGCTAGCTGAGGTGGTTCAGGCATCTGATAAGGATTCCACCAAGGCAGGAGGTGCTACTGGCATGTCCAACCAGGAGGAGACCTTGGGGCAAACCCAGGACCAGGTGGAGAGATTATGGCCCAATCCCAATGTTCACCCTACTCACTACCACTAGCCCTTACTCACTACCCCTTAACCCTCGAAAGGAAGCCACAAGGCGTAGGGCTTTGTAATCTTCCCTTGGAATTGCGCCACCAATTGCTACGTTACCGCGTAGTTTACGTTTACGGCACGCAAGTGACTGCGTAGCCCCAGCAGCAACATGGAGGCTACGGTTCATGTAAATTTCAATCGGCATGGTTTTATTTTCGTATGTAACGCCCTCACCCTGATCGTACTCTGCCTGTCAATGTAAATTTTGTCAATCTAAAAAAAAAACAAAAACATGGAGTCTACGGTCACGATCGGTTGCGATCGTTTTTTTTAGCATTCATCATGCTTCGGTTGATAAATAAACCAAGAGGTACACGGAGAAGAATACACCATTGATGTCTGTTGTCTCTTGTGAATTTTTTGCGGGTTTTTTTCTCTGATTTCTCCACATCCTCTCGCTCTCTGGGGATCGCAGAACTGGCCCTTCCTCAGGAAGTAAGCATCGGAAAACCCTAGATTCACAGCCCCTACCCCTCGTTACGCCCCCTACCCCTACTTGAAAAAAGGCATTGGGACACCACTACCCTCGTGGGAACGCACAAAATTTAGGGGTAGGGGGTGTATTGGGACTGGGCCTATATCTCCTCACTGTTGTCTTGGGTTATTATGTTTTATTATGTTTTTATCTATAAGAAAGAAAAAAGATTTCATGACCACTTAACATTTTTTCATGTTTTATGATGTACTATCCCTTATTACATTTAACAGAAGACACATATGACCAACATATATATAAAAAATTCTTCATTAAGGAAAACATTCATTCACTCATCCTCTATCGCTTATCTGTTTCCGGGTCACAAGGGGGGCTGGAGCCAATTCCAGCTCACATTGGGCGAGGGCGGGGTACACCCTGGACAGGTCACCAGTCCATCACAGGGCCAACACACAGAGAAAGACAAAGACAAACAACCACTCACACTCACACTCAGACCTACAGACAATTTAGAGTCACCAATTAACCCAAACTTGATGTCTTTGGACGGTGGGAGGAAACCAGAGTACCCGGAGGAAACCCACACAGGTACGGGGAGAAATTGCAAACTCCGCACTAAAGTCCCAGTCCCAGGAACAGAGCCCGTGACCTTCTTGTTGTTGGGCAACAGCACTAACCACTATGCTGCCGTGCTGCCCAAGGAAAATATAAAGTTCTGAATAATAATAATAATTTATGTCCTGCTACGCCAACTAGTTTTTTATCTAAAATATATAAAATTTTTTGGTTGCTTTAAATATTCAAAGCATGGACTTCTCCAGAATGGGATTAAGTGAATTTACCCCTCCAGGCTTAAACAGGCTGTTCTGACATTAAGTGATAACAGGAACATCCAATATGCCCATCAGCAGTTTGTGCATGTTCTCCTTCAATAAAACACTGAACAACCCCATTCTGCTCTTGTTGTTCATGATTGGAAGTTCAGCCTTTTTTCACCCCAGGAAATGCTCTGCCCAGCTTCACAGATGGGACATTTTTCTGGCCTCCATAGTTTGCTCACATGGACTTCCTTCAAGATAAAAATAGTCTGACATAAGGGGAATGATATATGATCTCAGTCATTCATCTAAATTGGACAAATGAGGCCCAAACGTCTGAGCTGTGAAAGACCGCCCCTATAGGGCTGAATGAATGGGCCAGTGTGTGGGAGGGGTGTGTGTATATGGGAGCACATGCACACACACATTCGGTATGTATTTTGCACCTCATGTGTTAGGATCTATTTTTTTAATATGAAAAGCCTGTCTGTATAAGTGCCTGCCAATTTACGTGCACAAGTATGCATTAATGTAAATACAAATTTATTCCGTTACTTTCCATTGTACTACCTGGGTATCTGTGTTTTCAGCATGTGCGTGTGTGTATCTGTATTTGCGCGCTGCTCTTTGTGTGTGAGAGCAGGGAGAGCAAGAGGCGGCATTGTTGCATCTGCTCCTCATTAAAGGGCGCTAATGAATGCACGTGTGTTCCACCTGGTTCGGTGGAGTGGGGGGTTGATGAGGGCCTGGCCTTTCCCAGCTCTCCTATCGTAAAAACTGTCTCAAGACAAGCAGGGGAGCTCGATCCCCAGACGCTCATCTGACAACAGTTTGGCGGTTCCTCCTTTAATGATGAAGGTGATGCTCAGCGGCCGCACTGCCGGGCATGACTGTGACTCTTCGTGGAAAAAAATGTGATTCCCATTACAGAGGTGGACCTTAGAAAAGTCAGGGAACCATCTGCACTGTTTCAGTCCTCTAATGGTACATGAGTTTTTGAGCACTGATACTAATGTTTTCTGCCGGTTTACAATGTGTTCAAATGAGTTCTGGATATGTGTTCTAGGCCTTATTCTCCTTAGCAGACATCTGCTAGCCACGTAGATGGTGCTACTTTTATTGTTTTGGGACGATGGTCTTCTCTGAGGATTCTGTCTCCACAACAGAACAAAGAAGTTTGTTATTCCCACACTGAAGGAAAGTGGCTCTCACACAAAAGCTGCTGACAGTGAGCTTTGTGAAATATCTCGGAGCAACTGGGACATTGTTTTTAGGAAGAAATGAATATTTTAAATGTAATTTTTTTCCTTATTTGAGCAACACAATAAAGTGTGTTCACCCTCATGAGCTCTAAACTGACCCCTTTAAGCAGGAAAACATGGTGTCCTGGGAATGTCAGAGCACTCCTCAACACAACAGCAGGCAACCAGAGACATATGCTGACTGTGGATATGAAAGAGGCAACAAATAGCAATCAAAGTCTCATGGGTCAAAGTCACAGTCTTTGTTTGACCACCATACAGTACAACCTCCCAAGGAAATTTGAACTAAAAAATGATGCCATCAGGTTTTTCTGGTGTGACATAATGACACTTACCACTACCTGACCTCTCACCGGTGCTCATGTGAACAATGGATTCTTCTGAGACTGCATCGTGCTTACTACGGACATTCTGGTTTTGCAGAAGCAAAATATCAGTCTGGTTTACTCACTACCTGATAAATCAGTGTACTTCCTGTTTCCTTCCTCCTAAAGAGTAATGAGACAAATGAAGACTCTCCTCATGTGCTTAGTTTTCTCATGGAGATAGATGTGTTTTACTGCAAAATGAGTATAAATAACTGTCATTAAGGCTGTAAGTGTTTCCTTCAAATCAGCAGTGCACAGGATGTTAGAGTGCATAACGGCAGAAACATTCTGCAGGTTCAGATAACTCTGCATTTCCACCACTTTTTTTTTTTATTATTTACAAAGCTTACGCACAAGTAAAAACAATAAACCAAAATGAAAAAGTGATAAAACTGCAACTTAGTGATAAGAAACAGTAATAAATCGAATGAAAAATGAGAGAGACTGTAGCAATCAGTCAAACTCAGAAACAAAGCACAGACAAGTTGGTCAGAGTTTCTGGAGTGATTCTCAGGACGTGACTGACAACATTTGGTGGCGTCTTGAACAGAGCTGGTGTCTTGCTGAGGAGTGATCGCTCTAGTAAGCACTTTTTCACAAGTCAAGTTTCTTAAAACAGATGACTCACAAAGAAAAACATTACCATTTTTTCCTAGGATGAAATAAAGTCCTCTCTGAGTGTCTAAATAGCAGAGCTGCAAAGTCACTCAACAGGACAAAGTGGCTCAACCATCATGATGGAGTCTGATGCTGAGGCAATGCTGTATTTTTTCTATCAGCAGAAGACTTCAGGGAAAAGGGGTGTGAACTAGTGCTTCTATCACTTTGCAAACAGCCTTCTGTTGTTGCTCTGCAGCTGTCAGTGGGTCTCTGCAGTGGGTAGCCCTCTTTCGAGCTTCTCCCTCAGCCCGCTTTGGCTGATAGTGATACAACACCCCTGCGCATTCACCTGAGTCAGGGCTCTGGTGGGAACATTTTCACAAGGTGCAATATTTTTACTGTGGCAGGACTAAAGCGTGACAGACAGATAACAACATATATTCTTGCTACTAAAGCAAGGACTTGTTAAGACTGATCACAATTATCGTTTTTCAATCGCTGTTTTGGGGGCAAGCTTTCTTTTCACATTAGCACATTGATGTGCTAGTAAAGCTGGTTTTCTCCAGCATCAGCTAAATAGGAGTCCGAGAATTGAGATGTAGACGACGGTAGAGCTAGTTGGTTCCTTAATCACCCATGTTAATGATTTGAATCTTTGTACTGAATCATGAATCACAAGTCCGAGGTCTACGTTAACCCAGATCTGATTTGCTGCTGCAAAGTAATCAAGGCGGGTCGGTGGACTTGCCGCAAACAGTTCTGAATCAGATGATTCGGGTGCAACAGTTCACTCACTCGAGTCAGCGGACTCACCGGAAACAGTTCTGATTCACCGGAAATATATTATTATTATTATTACTATTGTTGTTCTTCTTCTTATTATTATTAATAGTAGTAGTAGTACCAGTAGTAGGTAAAACAACAACAAACTATATTATACTACAAAGTTTTTTGCAGGGGAGGGGGACAGCGACACTGACTCAAGTGACTCAAGTGAACCGGATCACTTTAGTGAGTGACTCAGATTAACCTGAGTCCATAAAAATGAACCGACCTTACCACTATTAGAGGATGGGGTATCTGGTGCATGACACGGAGGCAGATCTTAAGTTTTGGAGATTTTTGAAGGACTAAGTTCCCAATCATCATGTAACTATGTGACACCATGCCATGTAACTTAAACAATGAAAAACTGCTTCCATTTCATTTAAAAAAATGTTGCTTTGTTTAAAACTCTGAAAAACCAGCATCCCACTCCCTCTTTCAGCCACATATAACCTGCTCAGCATCAAACAGTAAACAAGACAAGTTAAAGACAGAGGAACATCAAGCAGAGACAAGAACAGAGGGGAAGCTGTGTGTCTGTGGCTGCTGGATGTGTAATAAGTGTCCGCTAATGCAATAATAACTTTGTGTGTTGTGTTTAGCGCACAGGGAGGCCGCAGCTTAAAGGGAAAATTTGTTGCCATAAGTGTTTCTTACATGACAGTAGAAGAGGCTTTACTAATATTTCATTCAAAATTCCTTTGACTTCAACATGAATATTGAAAATCATCTTTGCAGATCAGGACTTAGGTGTTGATACCTGAAATTCAACACCTAAGTCTGTCTTGAAGTTTTGTTGACCAACTTATAGACTAAATCATAAAGGGTTGTTTATCAGTGTTATACCCCTTTGGGGTTAGAACACAATTGCTCTTGCTTTTTATAATAATTATTATTATTTGTCTTCTGTATGGAAATAGAATGAGTTAGCAACTCGAAGCTTGGCACAATAGTTGGAAAATGGCCAGATGGCGGCGTTGTATTCAGGGCCACGCCCCGAACAGAGTTTCTTCAACTGCCATGAAATTTGACACACAAATCGAGATGTGGAGTTTCAGATGTGCCACTGTGTGTGTGTGTGTGTGTGCGTGTGCGTGCGTTCGTGCGTGCATGTCTGTGTTCTATTGAACACACACTACTTATCCATTCATGCGAGAAGTTTGATCTAAATGGCTCATTATTATCAGGTTAGGGTTTTTCCCAAAGACTCCCAGTGTATAACTGATCACTTCTATAATAATTCCATCATATGGACTAAACTGACTGATTGTAATGAAAAACCATTTATTATCATCAAACCAATGCATCACTCTAACTATAGTTGGGACAGCAGAGGTGGAGGAGGCAATACATTTGTTGACTCTGTCACATTTATCTGTCTCTGGGTGTCTCTCTATCTCTGAACACACCATTCCTCAACCGTGTCCAACATTGACAGCCGTGGGTAATGACAGTCGAATGCTCACTCGCTCCTCATTTACTCAGAGCTGGCAGTGTAACAGTTCGCTCAGAACTCTTAAGTGCTTGTTAATTTAATATGCAAATAAGTCTCTTGTCAATCTGAGAGCATTTTAATGAAAAAGCTCCTGCTTCCATCGGGTGGGGGTTTCTGCAGGTTGACTATGGATGTGAAGGAGAGAAAGACACAAGGCTAGGGGAAAGAGAAGGAAAGGTGTGGCTGAAGAACAGCAGAGAGACACTGAAGTACAATGTATTGGAGAAGACGACAGGAGCCCAGATGGCACTATTGAAGATGCATGGAGGCTGGTTGCATCATGAACATGTGCAACACATGGAGGTGAGGCCTCTGTCACCTTCACTTTGGCCTCCTGTGATCTGTTCCCAGCAGATAGCGCTTGAAAACAGAATCAGACAGAATCTGTTTATGGAAGAGAAGAAACGACAGGCTGCACAAACATGAGAGTAGCACATGCATGCACACACACACACACAGACCTCTAGTCACATCTCTGTTAATGACAGACCTTAGTTCAACCTTTGCCTACATATGGGTGGCGCAGTGTGCTGAAAGTAAGGTGAGCGTGTTATTGGGAAGGTGGGGGTGGTTTGCAGGCGGTGTTAAGTCAAGCAGGAACCCTCAATGTTGCTAATTTATTTACAGATTTAATTAGATGGATAGAGCCCTCACAGATATAAGAAAGAGAGGAGAGATGTTGCCAGCGTTACAGCACTTTAATTATGGTAGCAGGCTCCTGATCCCTGCGCTCTGCTGTCTGGGGAGCCAGTTAATTAAAATCCTCATTATTTTACTTTTAATTAGTTCCCCCCTCTTTTGTTTCCTTTCACCATATGGCCATGTTCCGTGGTCAAATTAACGTAATTGAGCTAATTAAGCCGATCACTTTAATTATTCAAAGCGTTCCGATTGGCCAGGAGAACTTTTCTCCATCTCCCCTCCATGACATTCCTGTATGAGGCTTGGAGTTGTAAAGTCGTTCTCTTTGTCATTATATTGCTCTACTCACATGCTGAAGGAAGTGAATTATGGCTGCAACATGCCTCACTTCCTACATGTTCCAGCAGTGTCTCATATTTCACTTGTATGCAATGCATGATACGCAGCGCAGCACTGGAGACCTCAGCAAGTTCAGAGGACTCGGAACATTTAACACAATCCTGTTATGACAAATTAGGTGAGTGGTGGTAGTTGTGGTAGCTACTTCTCAGCAATCATCTGGTGCTCAGGGATTTGAAACTACCATAAATAGGTTTCTCAGCCCAAGTAGCTTTCAGAAGGATTGTCAGCACAGTTTAATGTCACAGATATCCCTATACACTGTACCATTGCATCAACATGCTTGCATTTTGAAATTGGTGACAACCAGATGGTGGTTTTACAGCATACTTACGTTGAGCTCAATGCCTTAGGGTGTACAGGACCTGTCTATCAGCATTCATTTATAGAACACACACTGTACCTCTCTGACATCTTTTGCTCTCAACTCATTTGCATATTCTCTGTTTTGGAAAATTCAGGAAAGAAGCTTTGCACTTTATTTCTAGTTCCATGAACAACAACACGCATCAAACAGAAAAGACATAAAATCAATCCTCATCAAATTCAGTTAATTAGTATCACTGTGTTGGTTTCATATCTATAAAAAGTCAACTGAAATTGTGGAGCAAAACTTTGAATGATCAATTCACTTACATTTCAAAAAACATTTTCTCATTTATGTAGGTATGCAGATGGTTAGGATAATATTTTATTGCGTTCAGATTTGAACTGGAGACCATCTTCCAATGGAATACAGCAGTTCTGACACTTGTCAACGTGTTGACATTCCCACCCATGATTCCTTACTACAGTAGTCATTTACATTATTATTATTATTATATGGATACTAAGGACTTGTGGATCAAATCAGATTTATCTTCAAACTTGACCTTCATTTTGATCTCAATTTCACACCTGTAAAGTTTTAGTGACCTTGTCAAAGACAGATCCACATTTTGCCACAATGACACACACACCTGCACACAGACTCATAAGGTCAGTACTACTAAAAAACACAGTCACACCTGGTAACAATTACATGAAAAAAATTAAAAGCAATCTCTCAATTACTATGTATCCACAGATGCTGTTTTCAAACCAAAACAGTTTTTTTTTTGTATGTGACTATATTGAGCATTAAACACATACAAAACTCATTATGGTTACGTACATTTATGTGCTCTTTTTTCAATTCTCCAGAGTGTAATCTGTCACAAACTGGGCACCACACATCAAAGTCCCTCACAATACCTCCTTACATACCAAAATATAATAATGGAAATCAAAGAACAGTGACATTTCCCACAACGACAATATGGCCTAATGGGGGAAATACTTTGTTATTCTGTGGCTATTGTGGTGACCACTTTAGAGGTGACACATTAAATATGAGAGCAATGAATGGTCAAGGTAATGTGATATTACAAAGAGAACAACCACTGTAATCCAGTTCAACATGAGTATTGACAATAATTATATTATATATATATATATATGATAATATTTTAATGATGCATAATCAAAATACAAATACAAAAAAATTTGTAAGTTGTTACCTTAAGTGGGAACTGAGTATTTGGGTTCTCGTGCTCGCGTGACACTGAACCATCAGAGAGATGGTTAAGGTAATGCCAGAATATTGTTTGGATTCAACCACTGGGTCTGGCCTGTCCACACAGAGAGAGAGACTATGTCATCAGAAGGAACTTCTGGCCGGCAGAGCAACAGATTAGCATCAGAATGGAACTGGGCTAAAGAAAGGCAGCTATGTTGGCTCTGTTTCACAGGAGTTTCTGGGCAAGAAGGAGGCTCCAATGATCTTCTTCCCCTCCATGATGAGCATGTAAAAATATCCTGGCATCATCTTGTGTCTTCACGCAGTGTGAGGTGGAGGAGCTCAGGCAATTACACTCATCTGCATGTGTTAATATGATTAATTAGCAGGAATAAACACTTTCCTATGACACAGGCTACATGGTGAGCCACACACCTGCAGAAGCTCTGATAAAAGACATCACCTCATGGCAAAGAGCCTTTTCATGAGACCTGCTAATTGGCATCTGAAAACGTTCCGGCTAATTAAGAAAAGGCAGATGAGGCTTGATTAGTTTGAATGCAAAGTGTAACTTGTGGTGCGGTGGGACTCGGGAATGTGCCGAGGTTTTATTTCTTCACCATCACGATACAAAGATAATTGTAATTGTGATCATTTGCATACGTTAATGAATTTGCGTGACGCTTCTTGATCAGACGTGGAATAAATAATTGATGCAGTATCAGCACCTACCATGACAAGTGGGACTTTTTGAAATAGCTAAGCGCATTAAGGTGCAAGTTTGATGGCTGCCATGCTCCCAAGCAAGGTGTGAAAGTAGAGCAGATGCTATCTTCTGCTTCTTGCACACCGCATACTCCACAGCTACTACCACACTAAGATTAACTCCCAAGCTCTGATGGTATGGAGACTTTGAACATAGTATTTAAATAAGCACACTGAGTTAGAGTGAATTGAATGCATCTCGGGAAAATAATTTTCAGAAGCCATGCAGAGTGGCAGAGAACAAAGAGCTGTGAGGGGAGACAAACCAGGCTGTGTAGGGGCTTTAATTGGAACATGGTGAAGAGTAAATACATCAGATTGTTTCAAGTGCCTCGGATGTAGAGGGGGCCACTCCCCTTTAATTAGCCTGCTTTAAGATTAGGCTTTATTAAAGACAGGCAAGCAGGCAGCCACCAAGCCAGTCAGCCACGGGATACGCCACAAGTTCAGCCCCACAGGAGCTCCAGAAGCAAAGATACAGGGCTCATGTTTAATTGCTTCTGTAAATGGTCAGAGCTCAAACCTCCTAATTCCATTCCTCAGGGTAATCAGGCATGTTTTTTTCCATGCAGGGTTAAAGAGAATGAGAGGGTTAGCCACAACCACCAATGCCAGGTACCACGCAATGCAATGTCATTCTAATGCTGCTAAGGGGCTTCAAAAGGACCTCTGCGCACTTTGCAACATGTTACAGGAAAATCATTTTAATAGGTTTTCTCTTAACTGTACTTTTTTCACACATTGAAACAGGCATTGGTTAAAGAAATAAAACTCCACAGAAAAAAGCAAAACCTTCAATGGATCACTTCAGTTGCTCAGGGCAGCTGAGAGAATGAGTAATCACAGGTAACAGTAAAATATTAAATTGTACATTTCTGCTTTCCTTGAGTGCTTAAAAAAGTTTCTGGTTGAACTTGTTCTAAGGTTTCCCTATGATTGGACATTTTCAGATGCTCCACATTTTGCCAAAAACCCCACAATTTTACATTCAATCGTCAGTGTGTTGGATCTCAGATTAACGTATAGAAGAGAGAGATCAAGAGTTCATCAAAAACACTGACGCTCAGGGGAAATAATGCCACATGGCATAAGCAAAGCTTTCACAGTCATTTTACAGCAGTCCATTAAGCATTCATTCAAACATCTTTTGTTCCCTCTTTCAGTTGGCGCTGGCTTTCATTGTCATTTTTCCCCCCTCGAGCTTTCTGCTAGTCCTGAAGGAGCCGTCGCAGTCCACACAGACTTTGAGTCTTTGCATGGTGCACAGACCACTTTAATATTAAACACAACATGAATGTGACTTTTGTATGCTGTATATTGAGCCTCTGGTATGGTGTTGTACGGGACACATTTTTAAAAAGCTGCACACTCTCTCTGGGAAGGGAGGCGACATGTTGAGAGGAAGAGTAAAATAAGGAGAAGTGAAGTTCAGGAGAAGAGGTGAGGGCAACACACAGTGCTGCTGCCATTCAGCAAACCTACAGACCAGAGAAGAAGGGGAGCGTTAGGGTCACTACCACAGACACATAGCAGTCACCAATATATTTGCTTCTAATTCAAGTACTGTGTTCATATTCAATTCAAGGTCATCTCTACAAAGAAATAAAACCGATTATTGAATTTCTATATTTGAACACAAGTTAATCTATGAACAGAATACAATATGACATGAAATCATTTGGTATATTATAAAAATATACAAGTGACTGAGAGCCGCGACGTATAAGCAGCTATATCATATAAAATGATATAGCTGCTTATATATCATAGAAAAATTATCTTTGTCCATTGCCCTTAAATTGTTTTTTTTTTTTTTTTTTTTTTTTTTTTTAAATCGCATTTCATTTTTCTAAAGTAGCATCACCAAACCAGATAAAAAAAGCTACATTCAAACTGAAGGCACTGGGACAACATAAAGATATCGAATAAATTATGAAGCATATATATAATATTTTATTATTATTATTGCTGATGCATTAATACCTATGCTATATTTTAATGTTGCATCAGTGCACTACAGAATTAACTATAAAAAGTATGAACTTGTGATGGTATTTGTGTAAATATCTAAAAGAGTAACTAAATACTCAGTGCTGATAAAAAAATGTTGTTAAGTAAAAAGCACAATACTTCCCTTTGAATTTTGGTGGAGTAGAAGTAAAAAGCATAATAAAGCGTAAAAACTTTTCTCGTTATACCCAGATTTTTCTTTAGTCAAATCTTTATGCACATTTTTTCTACATAAATAGCATCTCCTGCTTGTCAGCCATTGTTCCAGAGGGGAATCAAGTGATTTTATTTTTTACATTAGAGCACATGTAAAATATCCATATAAGAATAATTCACCCTCGGTTGGAAACACAGATGGCTCTGTAGGATCAGGTCAGCAGCGCTTTCATTTACCTTCTGGTCTGTCAGTACTGAGTTGCTCTGAAGTGAAGGCAGGTGGCTGTTGAGCAAGGCAGCACCGGGTCTGTCGTGCTCACAGAAGATTGTGCCATTGATATAATGGAAGCGATCTCCAGGCATCAGTCTGTTTCGACAGGTGGCACAGCTGAAACACTGCAGAGGCCAAAACAGATCAGAGTAAGGCCACAAAATTTGTATGCTGTAAGCATTAAAGCGGCATCAAAAACCCGCAGTTTTACTAGAAATTCAACAAAATTTCTTACAAGAGACTGAAACTGGAATATAATATTAAAGACTGCAGTGGAATAATTTGGAGAACACATTTAAAGCTCTTCAAATATTTCCAAAAGCATCTCTCCTGATACTCAGGGGACATTTCTTCCCTACTTGGATCTCAGATTTTTCTGTCAGCACGAGACAAAGTGCATTAATGAGTACTTGAGATTTACCTTGAGGTGGTACACATTACCCTGCGCCCTCATTACCATCTCGTTGGCTGGGATAGACTGGCCGCAGGCACTGCACGCCCCACTGTGCCCGAACAGTCTGCAAACACAAAAACACAGATTGCTTAGTCTGTGTAGCCTCCAAATTTTAAAACCAAGAGCTTCCTCTCGTCCTCCTCCTCCTCCTCCAGCTCTTCCTTCCTCTCACCTGATGTAGTCACTTCGACACAGAATCATGCCTCCTTTGCTGTAGCAGGTGGTGCCAATGTCCCCCAGCTGGGCTTGGCAGCAAGAGCACTTAAGGCAGCGAGTGTGCCAGTAGCGCTCCATGGAAAAGAGCAGGAAGCGGTCTGCGATCTTCCCTCCGCATCCTGCGCACGACCTGGGGGCTGGTGGTACGCCTGACGCTTGGCTGTTAACCATGTTGTTCACCATATCTCCTCAGAGGCTCCTGGACACATGACATGTAAAACAGGTGTAAAGTCAAGATTCCACTTTCTTTCACTCTACCACCTTTTTACCACTATAGCAATATATGTGCTTGTTCAACATTAAGTCTGTCTTGAGTAGAGAATAGCTATTGTGTGACCTGTGTGTTTATTTGTAGATATTCACTTTGCAATACTTGCACACAGCATGTCAGATTTTAGGAGTATAAAAAGGGGGGTTCATTGTGTTGATGACTAAACACACATAAGCTCTTCCCACTTGCTCTGGCAAATCTGGAGCCTCACAGTGATTGCAACTTATAAGGCCTGTAAGAGTTTGAGTCCAACACCACAGTCAGAAAAAGATAAGCAACAATATAATAGCTGATCCAATCCATTGATCCGTCTGAATTTTTACTGCTTTGTTCGACATGTTTTTGTTCTACCACCTCCCGTATTATGTCACATGTAAATTAGTATATTAAGATTTTTTAGTGTGTGTGCGTGTGTGGGGCGGGGGGGGGGGGGGGGGGGGCTGAGTGTAATACTAAAAGCATTGTAAAAGTGTTTTCTTACATTCTATTTACTGTATCCACCTTCACTCATTATGTCCCTGACTCGGTTTGAGCTGACATGCTCTTCACTTCCAGGTTGTGTTCGCAAACAGGAAAGCTTTATTCAGAAAATGCGCGCGCGGAGGGGAAGAAAGAGGAAAAAGGAGGAGAGACGCGTTACCTCGTCGAGCCGAAGGCTTTCCTCCTGCGTCCAAGTTTGGATGAGACGGAGGAATATATTCACACACACCTCGACACGCTCGGAGTTGGAAAACAGCACCTAGACTTCACTGGTCTCCATTGGCTCTTCGGAAAAAGGCAACACAACATTAAGCCCCGGGACGGCACGGCGACGGTAACAGTTGAGCAAACTCTCTCCTATATCCAGCTCCGCTGATAAATAACTAGACGTCCGGCCGGCCGCGGAAAGCGGGCATGACGCAGCTCCTCTCCCTCTCCTCTGTGTCACAGTTGTCCGTCTGTCAACACGCCTTCATCCGCTCCTGACGCTTTTGACAGCAACACTATTCACCAAAATTGCGCAAGGGGGTTATTTAAATGACCGAGATGGGACTCAGCCCACATAAAACGTGCTGCAGCCAATAGGGGGGCAGGGGGCGTGGCCGCAGTCAAAAATGATTTATGAGTTTCTAGTGGCTCATTAATATGCACGTCCACTTCCCTTAAACCTCCAGTTGGGTGTTACCCGGTGTTGACATGAGAAGCAGCATTAATGCCACGGTATTTTGTCCTAGTTTTCATTTCTGTAAACAACTGTTCATTTGAGGGAGACTGGTACAAAAATCTGAAAATGTCCAACAGCGTTTTGCTCGTCCGAAATATTCGTCCCATTCGACTGCAAGTTAAACCTATTCAGTCGCAAATCCATCTTCCTCAACATTTTTTGATTTAAAAATTAATTAAATATTCCGTGAATAGAGGTGACTTTATAGATCAATTGCAAAGTGTTAAGTATTTATCAATTATTTATCTAACCTTCTCCCTAAATAAATAAATAAATAAATAAATGCCTTGGGCAAAAAGGGGGAGTGCCAAAGTCCAAAACACAACAAAGGCTTGGTACATTCAATTACATCATTTTATTGATTTATATTTGGCTTCATCCAAATTTGTGTTCCATTTTTCTATGCAATCTGCGATTTAAGTGCGGAGGTCAAAATGTGAAATCTTATAATTTCTTAAAAGGTTGTGAAATTGACAAGTTCTAAGGTAAATAAGAACGTTGTACACAACTATAGTGATTGTAAGATAAAAGTCAATGTCAAAACTTTATTAGCCAACATGAACAATGTAAATGTATGGCTTTAAGTTAATATTGTATCATTCCTTTTATCCATCAGCCTCTTTGTTTTTTTCCTTTGTAGTCTTTCATTTAAATCTCAGGTAAAGCCAAAGGATCATGTGCTGATTAAAGGTGTTAAATATATGTGTGTGTGTGTGTGTGTGTGTGTGTGTGTGTGTGCACTATGTATGTAAAATGATGAGGACACATTTTAACCTTTTAAATCTCCTCCACCCACCTCAAAGAAAGGTCAAAGAAGAATTGTTGAAGATTCAGGGTTCATGCAGGAATCATTCATTCACACCAGAAATACAGATCAGTCTCTTTGGGCTAAGGTCTCAGTAGTTACCTGCCCCCGGCTGTATTTCCAGTTAAGTTCCAGTAGAGGACAGCATCCTATAATGTTGGAACCACTCCCCTAAAAGTAGTCAGCAGTCAGATTTGTTTTACTGAAATTTTTTTTTTTTTTTTCTAAATTTACAACTCAGTTCAACTTATATATTCATCCTTGGAGTTTTTGTCTATTATATATATTGTCTTGTTGTTTTCTCAAACACTTACGTTCATGATATTAACTATGCCAAAAGTATTACTACATTAACTGACGTGAGAACTGAGAGACGTGAGACATGAGACTGAAAGCAACTAATCTCTTTACAAAACAGAAAAATACATGTATAACACAAAAACATACTTTAAAAGCCATTAGATTAGGATTATGAAAACAGATAATAAAGATTTTGTTTGAATAAGGTTGATCAAAAGCTGAAGCACATACCCCACTAGTCTTTAGGTTTACCGTACACTGTACAGCTGTTTTAAGAAAGGACCCCAACATTCATAGCAGTAAGGCTTAATCTTGTAAAGATCCTCAGTAGTCAAGGAGTAGATTTCAGCCAAGTAAGAACCAGTTTGACAAAACAAACTGAACAAGGTGTTGTTCAAGCCATGATAAATACTAAATATTATAACAATGACAACTTCATTTGTGTAGAAAAAAGTGCTTTACAATAACCAAAAATACAACTAGTGTGTCAAAAATGTGTGTCTAAAATAATATTCACAAATATGTTCTTGTTGTTCAAAAAATATTTTTCAAACAATAGCCTGATTCCTAAACTGGAGGCAGATGTAGAAATCTCTCTCTCCAGTATAACTTTTTTCAAAGTGTGGTCTGTGTTCTGGGGTCGCTCACAGATCACTGGTAGTCTGCAAATAAATTTGTTAAAGTGTTAGGTAATAGTTTTTCCCAAACTGAGAGTGACCACACACTCTACACATGGGTACGTAGGCCTGCAAGTTGTTTTAAATATCAATTTCACTTTAGACTTAGCAAACATTGTGATTTGTTCTACAATGCTGTTGGACTTTAACATAACCAAATATTTAGCAAGACCTTCTACTCACCTAGCTTCATCAGTCAGTTTATGTCTTACAATATACATCAAATACGATCAGCGTGTCAGCATGACTATGCGAAATGTGCCTTGACGTAAGTTTGTTGCGATTTGGGGCTATATAAATTTGATTTGATTTGATTTGACATCATGCTAAGTGTTACAAGTTATTAACAGTGTCAACAATCAAAACCAGACAATGGGCGAAATCACTGACCAGACTCTTAAAACAGTAAATTAAAAGAGAATCAATTGAAACCTTGAAGCCAGTTAGTCCCAGCCCATCTCATCACTATCCTTTAATTCTGTTGTGTTGCTAACAGATTTTAACAATGATAACAATGATGACCAAAGCTCTTGTAAAGCGCCGATCACCACCAACCACTCTCAGAAACACCAATCTGCTGTGCATTGTTCTGACACTAGGATAACTAAAACTGGACATTTTAGATCTGAAAATCATTTTTCATTTACCAGTGCCTACCTGTAAACTGCACTAATGCACATCCAAATTTGTTTTATGCAGGGATTTTTTCTATCTCAGCTGATTTATGTAAGTTGCTAGTGAGGCGACAAGGTCAAACATTATTGCAAATACACAGAAATATAAGGTATTTCTTGGAAAACTGGAGCTATGGCTGCTGGGATTAACTCTTGAAGATTACCTGTTTTAGCCACACTCATTGTGTGATACCAGTTCCAGTCTGTCTGACCACCACTTATTGAATGTTTTGCTATGAATATTTCTGTCATGATTTAGTTATTATTGCTTGTAGTAAAAAAAAATTATTAATGATCAAATAAATTAAATGTTATCATGTTACATCAAATTAAGATGTAACATGATGACTGATGTTCATCAGTCTGATGAACATCAGCATGTCGGTGTTGTCATTGAGCCACTATAGGATGGACAGCTCTATTGAGAGTCTACTCTCTAATATCATTGGGTCACTGGCATACTCAAAATAAACAATATGTACAGTATAAAATGATACATTTTGTGCAGCATGGAAGCTACTGTTGTGGCTGATTTATTTTTTAGTGGAGATACATTTGACATAATTACACATTCATTTGATTGTGATGATCCCCCAGTGTTTAGTTGACTTTGAATGTTCAGTCTAAATAGGATTAGTTCCATAAAAGATGTCAGCTGTGGCAGAGAAAAAGAGGATGAGTCATGCTCCACACGTTTGTTTTCAGGTCAAGCCAATGACAAGTGATTTTATCGTTCCACCTTGTGCTGAAAAGGAACTATGTTGATGCATTCTTCTTCAAAGGGTATGGAGGGCTGGAGTTGGGTTGAGTTTCCTCTGTTGTGGTTGTTGTCGCAGTCCAGGCCAACGCTCTACCGCTCTGTGAGGCCCTGTTGATTTCTGGCATATTTCCTGTTACTCTTTTAAGCACACAGCCTGTATAAAAAGGTCAAGCCCATGCTGAAAGTTACAACTCTGTGTGAGGCTGGA
Organism: Remorina albescens; assembly: GCA_034769265.1. NCBI lineage: Eukaryota > Metazoa > Chordata > Actinopteri > Carangiformes > Echeneidae > Remorina > Remorina albescens. Next base: position 4,899,194 of record CM068485.1, read on the forward strand.
CAACACCTGTAACTTCCAGTCTGGTTTCCCAGCCAATGCAAACTACTGTGGGGCATCACAGCACCACAAGCTGCCAAGACAGTCACATTTAGGAAGCCCCTCACTCTGTGGTGGAGACATCCTTCAAATCGAGGCTCTATTTTCTCTCTCTTGAGGCTAAGCGCCTTGGTGTTAACTCAGTCTTGTGGTATTAGTTTAGAAATTTGTCCCAAATGCTTGATGTCTCCTATGTCCACAGGTCTGGGGTTGTCATGGAGTTTCCAAGTGGTTAATTTCAGAAAAGGAAATTCAGTGAGTTGATAATTTCTCATACATCATTTTTCTACAATTTATCATTGCAGGATTCTTTAAGTGATGAAGTCAAGTCAAGATGTTTTTGTCCAACATGTCTCTTCTGTTTGATTAGTTTACAGCTGTATCTTGTGATCATTTTTACAGGTAGGCAGGTAGTGTCAAGTTACCCCCACTCTGGTTCAGAAAAAAAAAGATCTCAGAAAATGGAAGCAGAATCAACGGGAGGCTGTCCATTGTATTTATTTTTTGCCAGCTAAAGTTAGTCACCAGTCATAGATTTCAGGATTACCCTCAATGCAGAAACACCCAAAAAATGCTATTTTACCCTCTGCCTGGCTGGTCACATCCTTTTGTCAATGGAACATGGCCACACCCTTGAAAATTATAGATGCAAGTGCGAGCAGTAAACCAAGCGTCTAGATAGGATAGGCAGTTGCAGCCATAAGAGGGCAGTCTTTGGTATTCTTCTTACTTATCTCTACTTTTTACCCACTTATTTGCACCACCAAGTTTCTTATAGGATATCCATCCATCCATCCATCCATCTTCATACGGGTTGCAGGGTCTTATAGGATATCTCATGAAAAAATCTTCCTACCACATCTGGTAATGGGCTGAGGATGGCACATTTTCTTACAGGGTGTAAAACCAAAGGAATGAGCTAAAATTCCACAGTTTTCACTTAAGATATTTGATTTTAATTTTAGGATGTTTAATATTAAATTTAACATCAAACAATACCAGTGAGTTTTATGTGATGAAAATCTGAATTTGTTATGTATATATTTTTTAGCCTTAATGGTTTGGCCAAATTACACCAATGCCAATGCCATTAAGCCCTTCATTGTTCCCACCCTACTCATTTGTTTAGAACAATATACTTTATCTACATATCATCATGGTGCACTGATGAAGAAGGCTGATAGATCATCCTCATCCTCTTTCTACCACTACTATAAGATCAAAGGTGAATCTGTACACTCCATGATGTACCAAAATGTAAGGGGTACACTAACACATTTGAATTAAACAGATTTACACTCTCCAAAGAATTAACCCCTTTAATTTCTGAGAGTTCAAAGGTACTTTCCTCCACCAACACCCTCTGGTCAGAATGATACATTTTTCCCATTCAATATGGAGTATCCACCAAGCAGTTAATCCTCTTGCAGCAATTATGATGCTAATATCTAAATATCTCTGATCTAAGTATAAGTGGAGACTAAAGTATGCGCAGAGAAGCAATACACGCCATCGCCTGGGGTCTGACTGGGGCAGACAGGAGGTCAGAGTGTTCCTCCCTCCTCTCAGAAGGAGGCAGAGGCCAGGGTGAGGAATTTAGTAGTCCTCCGTAATGTTTGTGCTGCAGATGCAGCCAGAGCATTGTATGAGGCCTTGCAGCACCATGAACACTGAGCTATGAAAATGTGCGCTGAGAAGTTGTGTGGTAAGGGTAATGCACTGCCAAATCAGGGTCACAGCTAAGATTTGAAAAAGAGACATGAGGATGAAGGCCACCAAACCAGTGGAAGTGATACACAGCAATTATCATGGCTGACAGTAGATTCAATGTGGAATAAAATAAACAAATTAACAACATAATTCTTTGAAAGTATACGCCCATCAACAGGTAAAAAAACTGTCCTTCACAAAGCTGTAGCTAAGTGGACACTATTAGTTCACACCCAACACAATGGCCAGGGATCCTGTTGAAAGGCATAGCCACTGCAAGTTCCTCCTGAGGTGTTGCTTGGGTTTTAAGTTCCTTCCCTTGGTAGTCATGACTAGACAATGTGCCTTACATGCTGGCTATGCTTTCGATGCATCTCTAAGTTTACAGTGTGGCATGTGATGAGTAATTTACTACCCACCTGTGGATGCAGTGTGGTATTGTCTATGAAAGCTAGCCTGAAAACTAGCCTGTTTATTGGATATCCTTGGGATCTTTGGCAAAAGATTAGAGATAGTTCTTGTAAAGCTGTCTTAGACTCAGCTTCTATTGTTCCGGAGATCAGTGATTATATGACAGATGTCTGTGGAAAGTAAATATGCATTAAGAGGCAGCTGTAGCAAGCTAATTAGACTAATATCCAAAATCTTGAATAAACTAAAGAAGTTTGAGACTATTGTTACAGGACTAACACAGCTCCTTTGAGGAACAGCTCAACATAGAGGTTGTGTGTGTTGTGTGAGAGAGAGGGGTTCTTGTTCTGTCACCACATGTCACTGAGTCCCACAACATGAATTTCAATGACTTTTGTGAGCTTTAGTTCAACAGTATCATCAGGCCACAGTTTCAATTTATCTAATACTTTGGATTATCCCCAAAGTGGCAACTAAGATAAATATTACACCTGCTCCAGCATGTCAGAATTGTCATGTGAGCATATGAAAACACAATAACAGAGAGTAGAAACACAAAAAAATTCTTAAGCAGACTTAGTAAGTACACAAGATGCACATTAATCTGATACTTTGTGGAAGATTTGAAGGACAAATACAAAGCCTCTTGATACATGCGCACATTAGTGAAAAGTTGGACACATTATAGGTTGATATGCTTGTATTGAATTTACAGTTTACAGACAAAGGCATTCACAAGTAAATAAAATAAAACATTGTATATACAATCTGAAGGGCACACATACATAACTTAGAGAGGCGAGACTGGGACCCAGACACAAATAGGCCAACCTAGATTAGAGCACATCAGCCACTAAGAGTTTAATGGAGATCATGTGTGTCATCTTCTCTCCTGCAACTGACTGTTGACTTAATCACTGAAGCTCCTTTATATCATTAAAGCTGAGACTGAAGCAGAAATTCAGTTCAATCAGTGCAGTAAAAATCCAACAAATACATCAACTCATTAACCTCCCTGCATTAATAAAATGGCAAAATCCAAGTTACAAGGTAAAGGATCCAAAACAGCAGTTCACAAACCAATGGGTGACAGCATGATGGGTTGATACTAGTTTTCACCTTAACTGGCCAAATTATCTCTGGATCCACCCCACGACAATGATCTAAATAAAAATCAAACCCCGTAAAATGAGGTGATCCATCCATTTACTACTCCACATGTGACAGTGAAGCCTACATGCACTGAATGTTTTAATCTATGTAATGTTTGAGGATAATGGAGAAATGTTAAAGTTTCTCATTCCTTCTCACACTTTCATCCACGTTCACACGCAAACACACAAATCAACATAAATGTAGGAAACACTGTGTCAGGGTATGAAAAAGGACAGATTGAAATGAAAATACGGTCCTTATAACTGCCACTTATATCATATCTAAGTCAAACTGCATTAGATGAAATATGAATGAATAAGCACTGTTCCCTTTTTCTGGTCTAAATAATAATTATTTCTTTATGACACATGTAATGTTGCCATCGTGGCAATAGCACAAAGTTACAAATAAATAAAAGTAAAAGCTCTCTGCCACCAGTCTTACACAAAAATATACTTTATTTCGTCTTCAGTGCTGCCCTGCTGCTAACACGGTCACGCACCTCTAGTGTGGGCAAACTGACATAGTTGTGGCAGGAAGCTTAAAGTGCTAGAAATTGTGTTTCTTGGTTGGGGAGGGGGATGGAAGGAACTCAGAGGTTCCCACCCAGATGACTGACAGGGAGGTAGGGAATATGATAGGTGCAGAGTCTACGCCCAGAGCGTCAGGTTAGGGCTGAGCATGAGGAGTCAGCCTCAGTGCCTGAAGGTGTGGATATCATTGTGGAGACTGACTGAAGGGCCGGAGGGCCCAATGTGTGAATGACAACTTGCACTGCACCTGCAGCGCTGTATCCACATGACATTTCTGTCGAAACTCTCCCCATCGGGGCAGTGGAAATGTAGACGAACAGTGTGTGAAAGGGAAGGTCTGCAGCAGCGGCCATCAGTGCAAGTTCCACAGGTGCGAGGGCGGTAACGTGATGCTGTTGAGCATCCAGCAAAGGTGATACTGACCGGTTGTGGTGGTCTGATGGTTCTTTGACACTTCTTCCCCTTCTGATGATAGAAACAGAATTTTCATCAAGGGGAGACTTAGTGTTAACTGATTTAGTTGATCATCTTACATAAGTGAAAATTACACTAGCTCATAGGACTTTAAGTTACAAATACAGTCATCAAAAAACCAGTTCACTGCCACTGTATTGTTAAAAATTTTGTGTAAAGTGATATTCCTTAAATTCTACGATGATGATCTCCAATATTCTTTAATTTCCTGATAGCCATGATTCCTACCATACCTTGCTTGTGACAGGAAGCTGTGGCTCACATTGTTGGACCTGGCACAGTCTGGTTTCTCTGACCAGCCGGCAGTCTTGGTTGTTATTGGTGATGCGACTTGAAATGCCCATCCCACATGCAGTGGAACACTCCGTCCATGTAGTGGTTTGTGGGAAACACCAGGATTTGAGGAACAACTCAGACATGGGGAATGGGGACATCGTCTCTGTCAAACAGAAAAAAAGGCAGTGTGTTAAAAACATTTACACATTGGCATTGTAATGTGAAATAATTACATTTACGTCTTTGGTTCAAATTTTTTATGTGATGCTATTTTTCTCTTAACTAGAGGAAGCTGGGAATAGAGATGTCAGTTGGTCAAATGATATCAAAAACACATTTGTGGCCCCTTAGAGATTGAATTATGAATATTTTGCTGTTTTACAAACACATTTTAAAGATTGCAGTGATATGTACTGAGCACATTCATGATCCACTGAGGTTAGACAGTTAAACTGAGTGCAACTGGCTTGAATACGATTTTTTGGTCTACACCATGTACAGTGTTTTACTTTTTATCAGCAGCACTGTTCCTGGGCACAAGTGCTGTCCAGTCTTTTTGGAGTTCCCCAGTGGTGGAACAAGTTGTCAGATGCTCTCCAAGCAGGAGTTTCAAGAATCTTTAGTAGCCCTCCTGAGAGCACATCCTCTCTAACAACTCTAACACCTTTGAGGGATACCAACTGGTACAGTACCACCCCTATGGAGAAGCTTGGTGGTGGCAACATCATGCTGTGGGTGTGCTGAGAACATCTTTGTTATTTTGAGTATAGATTGATTTGGAAAACATTGGTGAACAATATAAACCATTAACATTGAAATTGTACTTATAAAGTGCACAAAGAGTGATACATCCTGTAGACAGTATATATCCAATTTAAAAAAACACTCCATGATGTTTTTAATCTTAAAAAAGAGACCTACAAACCATAAAAACATGCTGTTTAAATTTTTAAATTACATTTAAAATTAGGCAAAATATAAATTACATGTATTTTTTAAGGAGAATGTCAAGACCTGTTCAATTTGAAAAGCATCTTGAGATAAATATTATTACGAATTATTGCTGTACAAATAAATTCAATTTGACTTCAGAGAAGTAAAAGCTACTTGAGTATTACAATCTGAACTGCGTGCAATCCTCTGAAGAATAATGGTATTAGAGCACCAGAGTACTCTAATAGTAGACAATCCCCCATTAGTTTGAAGAGGTTTTTTTTAAGAATGCACACATACATTGAGTTGTATCCTATTGTCAAAAATTTGTCTTCCACGATTTTGATGCTCGGTTGCCATGGTTGTTCAATGACATGAAAACGTCGTTCAGATCACTTTTAGTGTCGGGCATCAGAAATGAAATGCAAGGCTGGCGTATGCAGCAATGGTTACCTCTGAACGTGCCCCCCCTGGTAAGTAGTGGGGGCCGAGGCTGGGCCTGCACATGAGCACTGATGTGGTTGGGAAGTTGCTGGCTGTCCAGTAAAGAGGTGTGTGTTGGCTCGTCTGGTACCTCACTGATGTGGTTGTCATCATCACAAACCCATTCCTCACAACAGGCGCCCTCAGGTCGGGCCAGTCGTGGACTCAAGCAGTGCCAGTTGGGTAGGGGCACTTTGTGGGGACAGAGGGGCATGCAGCCCACCACACCGTCTATGCAAGTACACTGGTGCTGGCAATTGGGCTGAAAGTCCTCGCCATGCTGGTACACCCGCCCACTGAACTCACAGGGCAAACCCTGGGCCTCCGCTGTCAACACATTTGCACAAAACAGGAAACAGAACTGTGAGGACAGCATTTTGAACCTCAGAGACTGGCACTGTAGGAAACCTGTGTGTATGGACAAATGCTGCTGATACTTTATAGCCTGTAGGACCAAACTTGGGAAAGATAGAGATGTAAATATTTAATTATTTCAAGGGGTAATTTTAAAGGGGTATCACCTTTATTTGTTTTCATTCCATCTTACAAAAGAAATCAATGAGACAGAAAGCTACTGTCCTGTGTTTCAGATCGTACTATGCATATATCCCTGTAATGACAATTTCAACATTTAACAGATTCTCCCTTCCCACATCTTAAAATTGCACACCTCCACTTTATGACATAGGTATTCTGGTTAGGATTTGCATTCTCCAAAATAACCTTGATGTCATCACACAGGTTATTTTCCCCTCCAGGGCTACTGAAGACATTATACAACTTTCTCCAGATGATGAGAGAAAGTTGTGGCAGAAGAAAATCAGCACACCTTTAATCAATGAATCTTTGTTAACTCACATTTTTATTGTGTCTGGTAGACTTTACCTTCCCACCTACGAGATGTGGTCATAAACCTTTTGTGTTATCAACTGTCCAGCAATGATGTCTATCTTATTATTATTATTATTATTATTATTACTATTACTATTATTATTATTATTATTAAAGGATTTTGATAGCTTTGAAAAAAATCTATATTATTCAATGTAACTTTTTTGGTATGTTTTGCCAAAGAAAAGCACAAATTATCAAAAAAAGAATATTAATTATTCAGATTACATTTGTATTATATTACAATTTATTAAATACAATATATTTTTAAATATCAATACTATATGATAATATCATAAAATATAATAAATAATACATAAATGTTATTATCAGTGTGTGTGTGTGTGTGTTATTTCCCCAATATAGTACAAATGTACTTTCCAGCTGTTTAGTTAATTCAGGTTAGAAATTTATTTCTACCCAGCCTAGTTGTCTTCCTAACCTCGACACAGTCCCCTCTTAGGATCTCCTCCAGCCCCAAGATGGCAGCGTAGTCCCTTGATGTGGTCACAAGGCTCGGTGGCACTGCAATCCTCATTGAATTGTCTCGCACAAACTTTACAGCAACCGCAGTGGTCCGTCACCCAGCTGACACCCAGTGGACACGGCAGAGGTGAGGGGCTACAGGAGCACTCAGTTGGACACTCAGGCTCTGCAGACTGCATCAGGGTCAGAGGTTAGGTTTGGATGTATGACAGCGGTTGGTGTGATTTTAAAGAAAACTAAGATGACACCTCCTTTAGCACTGAACATAATGACTAAACAATATTGTACAATACTGTACCTCACAGACATGGATACAAAGTAGCTTTAATACCAATAGATCACAGCAACTCACCATCACTGCAGCACCACTGAGGACAAACAGGGTACAGATTATCTGCTGTGAAGTAACTAGGTTAAGCATCCTGATTGCAGCAGATAAAAGAAAAACCTTCAACAGGAATTAGGAAGTGTAAAAGAAAGATGCTGTTTAAATTAACTTTTACAGAGTCCGAGAAGAGAAGCATTGACCGTCAGATCCAGGATTAAAATGTATCCAAAGTTCAGAATCCACACACTGAGAGGTCCACCAATCTAAACACATTCACTCATCTAGTGTATCTTGGAGTCAGCACAGCTCAGCTCAACTTCACAGAGAGGTCTCCCTGCAGGGCTTGTACTTATAGACACACATGCCTCCGCCCCCAAAGTGACATCATTGACTCTCCACTCCAGACAGTTGGAGGGTGTCCAGATGGAGGAAGTGGCAGGTAAACTGGTGTGAAATAGTGGCAAGGTGTCACCATGTGTGCAAAAAACTAAAATTTAATGATCGTATAACCGAGCAAACAATGATTTATATTTATATGTTGCACATTAGGCCACACGTACCCAGAGGTAGTACAAAAGTCTCATTATAGTTGGCAGATATCTGAAAGAGAAGGGAAAGCAAAGACAGGTGTCATGGAAAAGCTGAGCAGGGAATCCCACTCCATATTGGTAGAGTCTACAAGAGGGGAAGTGGTGATTTGGAGAAAATCCCTGTGAACAGCTCTTCCACCAACCTGCTGGGCTCAGTCCTTTCCACTGCAGAGACATCCTGTGTTCCTTCCATCTCTTTCCTAATGGGCTTCATTCCAGGAAACACAGACTAATCTGCAGGTTCCCATGATCGGAAAACTTCTGTATTCCCATTGTCATCCCGGGGCCACATAAAAAGTGTTTTGCTGGGGAGCAGGAAAGTCCTCACATTAAGCTTTGGCCTGCACTGCCATGAAACATAGGAAATGTACTTTGTCACATCTGATACAGCTGATGAAGGTCTCCTTCAAAATACACTGCACATGTTTTGCTGAGAAGAACAAGCCATACTGACTACAAATAACAAAGGAAAATATGTTTCACAGGAATGTAATACATTGTTTTGCTGCTATTTTGCATGGGTTGAAATAAAAGGTCTTATTTTATCTTTCTCTGAAATCAAGGTCATAAATGTATTTGATTCTGTGTTACTGAGAATGTCACCTTTGCGGAGGGGTTAACCCTATCCAGCTACTTGACAGGTGTGGCGTGGATGTTCTGAGCGCTGGTCGCTATGGACTGCACTTTCAATTGCATGGTTTTATAGATAGATAGATAGAAGTTGCATAAACATTGAAGAATTGGAGTGGAAATATTGAAAATAAGTTTTTAGAAGTTTTTATTGAAACCATTTGATTCCCAATCTTAGTCTCATTTCTAAAAGGTCCTGAGAAAAATGAGACTAGGTCACATTTGTGTGTGTGTGTGTGTGTGTGTGTGCATACATTCAGTGGTTCACACCAAAGTACACTAGCACTGAGGCCAAATGGAGATGGTGAATTTAATTTCTAATTAAAGCAATTTTTCAGAAATTAAAAAAATGCATGGTTTTCATTCTTATCTGCTCTGGCTAACAGCCCTCTAATTTGTCTTTAGATTGCTAAGATTCCTGGTACCTTACTGCCACCTACTGTTGATGAGTGGATTGGTCGCTAGTACTTTGCACTCCATGATTGTACTTTCGTGTCTCCATGCCAATACAACTTTGCTCCATAGGAGTACTAATGGTAGAAAATCTCAGCTCCACCCCCCACAGCCCACCCTGGAAACCTAATCAAACCGGGATATGCTGCAAACTGGTGAAGGTTTGTCTCACTACTCTCACTCTCTTCCTCAGAAAAGGTGTTGTTACTTTGGGCTCAAGTAGTGATGTTACTTTGTGCGGAGAGAACTACTTGAAACCACACACAGTGCACAGACTTACGAAAGCAGCCACCCAGACACCCAGCTGGCTGGCCTGTAAAACCAGTGGGAAGATGGAGTGGGGGTCACTGGGGTGAGATGGGGCATGAGGCGAAGGTGGGGTGAGTACACCTTGTTGGGCAGCAGTAGGGAGGAGGGTAGGAGTCTGGATTCTTAGCATTCCTGGCTCACAATGGCAGGATGTGTGTACTGGCCACACTGCGTAAGACACTGATGGGGTGGGGGGGCAGTTGGCAGCCTCCTGTCTGGCCATGAGCCAACCATTGTTTGTCAGCCAAGCAAACATTTCCAAATACATGGGGGTCAAGAATCTGCTGCACTCCAAGTCTTTCTTGAGAAATTTTAATGAACTTTCATTGAAAACACTTAGAAACCAGTTTTTGCAAACCAACATCCTATAGACATCCCTTCAGTCTTTTATCATACTGTTTCCACACACGCTCTCAGTGAGACTGTTAGTTGTCATCTGTCATCAAAAAAGGGCCAAAACCCCTGAACAACCCACAGGCCAAACTGTTTGGCTATCTGTAAACAGCTACACAACTACTATGAATTCTGGGACTTGTAGTATTGATCTGCAGTTGCTGTTACCACAGTAACCACGGATGGCCTGAAATCAACCGTGACTTATTTAATACAACTTCATATGATGAATATACAATCTTAATCTAGAATTTTGTTTATATTAAAGTGATAGTTCATACTTGACACATAGTTGTGTGAGTTATTGTAGTTAGTTTATTAATTCAAGCCATCAGTTTTTAGAAGGAGGACTGGTGCAGGTGCTGAGTGACGAGCTGCTGTGGATAGGAAAAACACATTTCAGCTACTTTAAAAATTCTCACATGAAAAAATGTCAGCAATAATCAGCTTCATTTGAAATATTTTCAACACTTCATTTGCCATCAAAGGAAAAGCCTTCAGAACAACAGTTAGTTAACTTCCAAAGTGCAGGAAAATAACTGCAATGCTTGAAAATGGATCAAGCTCAGTAGATCTTTAGATAGACAGAGTGTCATTACCTTTGCTGGGTCAGAAATTATGAACTGGTTCATAATTGAACCACCACTAGTGGCAAGAAAAACTAATCGAAACACCTGAACACATGTTGCACATACATCAGCAACAAATGTGTAATTATTGTAGGTAAATGTACATTCAATGTGAAATCAGATGTGTGAGGCTGTATGTGTGTGTGTATACAGTACAGCATGTATGCGAGTACTGCACCCAAGCCTGACTCACAACACTGCGTCTACAGGTTACATCTCTGCTGCATTCCTCATACTAGTGTCCTTAAAAAGCTCCTGGTAACCGCTGTCATCACTCATCCCATTGTTCCCTTAAATTGCCTCAGTTTTCTCCCAAACACATATTTTCCATACTGGAGCAGCCAGCACTGATCATCAGCTGAGTATTAGATTTCGTAGATGAGTGTGAGCATATTATGCAATGAGTTATAGTGAATTGATGCCCATGTTGGGGCTGGAAGCAGGCATTCGCACTCAGCCCTCTGGTTTGTGCAGGAAAAAAGGTCGTCCTCATATTCTATACATTGATTACTTCCCAACATGTTGGTACTCACCGTTAAAAATGAAACGTTTGGGAACAGAGTATGATTGCATCAATTTAGTTGAATTCTAACCTGTTTATGTCTTTTGATGTGAAGGTTTAACTGAAATAGGCATTAACAGTATGAAAAGGCAGCCAGTGGAGCCAAATATGAGGTACCTCTAGAAGTTATTTTTTGTTGTTTACAAATGGTGTTGTAGAAGTGGTCGTATTTAAACCCTAATTGAATTTTGTCAAAATATAAAAACATTTAGTATGGTATAGTTATTAAAGGCACCATAAAACATCTAAATCTAACTGACGGCCATTCATTTGGTATTCTACATGAAGTGAGGGCATTATAGGAGCAATATTTTTCCATATCTTGAACTGTAAGCATACCAAGAAATATCTGGAAGCTAATTAAACCAGCTGACCAGTCTTAAAGTTGTAGGCTGACTTTACTTAACATACTGCAATTAAAAGCACAGTGTGGGGAAAAAGAGAAAAGAAAACATAAAAAGCACTCATATAGCTGAATCGGTTCAGAACTCCTATTTGCTTCTTTTAACAAGGGGTTGGGTCGACAGGTTTTCATTAGCAGGTCGATGGAAGTTCCACAAACTCTTAAAGTAAAAGTTAATGAAAATGTGTGCTCATGTTGCATGTAGTGGTTGCAGGTGTGGCTGTCCGGCAGCCATGTACAAAAGGGAGCCATGGCTTGAGCTGGCAGCTGCAGGCAGTGGGGCAGAGGGAAGCTTGGCCTGCACATTCCTCCACAGCATCTAATAGGAGTGATGACAGCAGGGAGCACAGAGTAGCAATAACTGGCCATAGCACCAGCAATGCTAGCAATAACCCAGCCATTGTGTGTCTGGCATGAGCAGGTGTGCTGCAGGTGCTGACGGACACCCCTCCACAGAGAGGTGGGGGTGTGTAACAAAGTACTTTTACTCTGCCTTTATTTTAACATTAGAACGTGACAACATGTTTTATGTTGAGGAATTCCCTAAAAAAGCATGTAAATTTAGGCACATTTTCAACAGGCTGCTGTCAGCAATGGAAAGGGCTACAACCACCACACTGCAGTAGTCTTGGGTATTTATCAGCCACAGGTCTGATCAGCACTGATGTAAACACAAGAACCAGGAGAATATGTAAATCCCTGCTCCTTTCCTCTGCTGTGGGGGGTTTCAAAGCACTGTAAACAATCTGTCTCTCAGTTCTGTTACGCCGGGAATACCACGGCAAGAGTGAGCCAGACTCTGTTTTTATTTTTGTTTTTTTTTTTAATTTCTGGAAAAAAAACACAATCACTGATTGAAACATTTCACTCTGAGATTCTGACATGACCAACCCAGGGATGGGACACTAGCACAACAGCTTGCAGCTCATTGTTTTCCCCCTGCATCCGCATGTATAGGGTTAGTGTCTGTGTGTGTGCATTTGCAAACTGCTGGTAGTGTAAAAAGAGCCAACTGACTTTCTTAGCAATTTTAAGAACCAACTTGCACCTGCAAATTTTAGTATAAAAAGGGTACAAGTTTCAAAAATACAAATGTGGGCAGTAAGTGGAGTCTCCCTTCATCAGACTCCAGACTTAAAATAAAGATACAGAAAGACAAGTAGACAAGTAAAACACAGGGTCAAGAGTCCCTCTACTGACACTATGAAAACACACTCAGCACAGACTAAGAAAAAGCTGGACTTCACTAAAAATGACAGAGGCCAGAGCCATCAATACAGATGCTGCCTTCCCTCAAGTAAATCTGAGGCGTCTTAAACTGCACACAGCACATTTAGCAGACTAGAATAAACAAACTGGTATTTCAAAGGGCCTTTAGTGTGGGAGCTGTTGGTGTAGCCAACTGACAGAGAGTGTCCTGTTAGTGGGCAGGGGAAAGGTGGCACTGCTACACAGAGCTGCCTGTGATTCAGAAGGGAAAATGTTATCACAGTAAAGCCGTAAACAGAAAACGTTCCAGGGCTCCCCCGAGGGAACTGGGACACAAACACATAAAGCTCACTGTGTCTGAGGTTGATGGAAAACCAGGATACAGTAAATGGAAATGAACTTGTTTTTGATCTAGATGTGTCAGCACGAGGTATTGTATCTGTGAATAAAAACAGGCCTGGCAAAAGTCCGCCTTTTTCCTTCATTTGATGTTTCTTTGGGCAAACCTGCGAGATCATTTGTTTGCTCAGCAGCTAGCAGCATGCACTAATACCTCGATGACAAACATTCAGTGTTATTGGCATCTAAAATTAGACCGGAGTGTTTGTGCTGATATTCGGATGAATTGAGGTCATTTATTCAAAGGGCTCTTTGAAACCTCTTCAAGGTTTGGAGTGAAAAAATTCTTCCTGTTAGCTTAAGCAGCCTGGAAAACGCTACCTGTAGCAGCAGCTGACACAAATTCCCTCGCAAAAAAGGGATGCAGAAATATATGATGCCTGTCCATGGTGTTGCTTGAGCCTTCATCTTGAACACAGTGTTTAAGGCAAGTCTGATGACTGCAAGCCCATATTGAGAAGTGATATACAACTCTACTACAGTAGTGAATCCCATGCAATTATATTTACAGCTTTGGTCTTCCAGACTTCCAAGTCTTCCATCCACAGTCCTTTAGATTCTTGTTGTGGGTCCTTCACATAAATTTCAACGATAAAAGAAACCCTATTTCTCAACCAAACCACCAAAAGCTCAAAGCTCCGATTTTATATACAACATTTTCACTTTTTTCATAATAATGAGTTTGAATGAATAATACGTTTTACGCAATGTTTTACAGTTGTATTTATTTTTAAAGATTTTATAATGCTGTTTATCTATTTAGTATGGAGGACTGTGGGCCCTTAGTATACAAGAGTCCCAGTGAGTCTGTGGTGACACCTACTGCTCTACAGACATAACAATCCAATCCAATGTTATCTCTAAGTCACTTAAGCCTGATCCTCTGTCTTAAGTCTGATTTAACTGTAACATGTGAGACAGCAAGAGTAACAGTTATACCAAGTTACATTATGTAAAATTTAATGCTATTTAATGTAGTTATTCTATATAGATTGAGTTGTGTGACATCATGTTGCTGCAATATGTCATGCCATGTTGTGTCGTATTATAACATCCTGTGATGTTATAGCCATGCAATGCTGTATGAGGGTTGTCCCGTTTGATACCAAAGTTGACAAGCTGAAAGTTCAACCATGAAATTTACTAAATGCAATAAATGATAACAGTGCTATAGATATTAATTGTAACACATACAGGAAACAACCTTGTCTTACCATAAAGGTTTAAATCTCCCAAATTATATCCTGAAGAACAATGAAATTCTTCATCTATTTCAACCAAGGTTCATGGCACGTCACAGCACATGGCAAGGTGACCAACAAGTCGTCTTATTGGTTAAAATGCAATCCAAATTTGATTAGAATCTGGTGTTGCCTTTAACACAGCGGATAGTGGTGTCTTTTGTGTTAACGATTCACAAGTGACAAACCACCATTACATCACCCTTTGGTTTGTGGACTACTGTTTTGAAGCCTCCAGTAATTTAGCTACTATCCGTTGCCCCCTAATGCAAACCCTGCTTTCTGATCAACTCACCTCTAAATGGAACCAACATTTAAAAAATGAACTTTAAATATTAAATTTATTGGAATGCAGAAGACCGGAAACGAGATTGAGAGCACAAACCCAATAGGGAACTTTTTCTACATACACACCAATACAATCACATTTGTTTTCACATTTAGTGACGCCCCCTAATGGTCATTGGGTAGAATGCCGGTTCAAGGCTCCTCAGGATTGGTTTCACTGTCTGCTTATACATCATTTATCAGGGAGCATTAATAAACCAGTTTGAACCCTATCTAAAACACATTGTCACTGACTAAGGTCCATGCTCCTTCTTGGAGACATCATTAGATACTACTTTCACTACTATTCCAACTTCTGACAGCTATTCCTCACACTATAATCAATGAAATTAAGAACATTTAATGTAGGTTAGCACTCTCTATCCTTCAGCTTTAAGTATATACAAAAGTGGGTCCAGTAGTTTACAGCAGCAGTTCAGGAGATAGAAAAATTAAGAAAAAAAGAGTTACTGAGACAAAAAAACAAAACTGCACTACTAAATACTCATCTAATTTCATGTTATAGACTACACAACAGAATAAATCCATTCATTCATCCTCAACCTTTCTGTCCTCAGGAGCAGTAAACAGTATCTCAGAGGATAGAAAAGGAAGAATAATGAATAATGGCTGGTGAGACAGACAAGTAATCTTTGAACTGCTAAATTAATTATATATGAATAAATGGGCCAGTAGTTATTGCACATATTAGTATACATTACAGTCTTTACTCTACGTTCATACTCATCTTCTTTATCCATTTTACATAAATACTTTCAGAACAAAAGAGGAATATCAATAAATAATGGTTAGTTAGAGACAAAGAAAACCTCTGAATTAATAAACAAGTGATATTTTATGTATAAATAGATGCATGTGATGTGAAGCTAATAACGCACTACTACTTTCTGTGTATACACCAAGGACTTTTCTAAGTCTTTTCCAGACGGAACTCTGGAAAGTTTTATGGACTCAGTAGATGGCAGCATATCTTGCAAAGAATAAGAGGGAAATAAAAAATGGTAAGTAAAACATATTATCTGAAGAAAAATAACAACAGATTAGTATGATATAAGAACAGACATGTTCTCATGACAACCCATGACTATATCATACTCTGTCGTCGTCTGCTGGGATCAGCTTAAAACAGTTCCAGCTGACAATGGCAAAGGGCACGATACACTTTGGACAGGTCACCAGTCTATCACAGAGCCGACACATAGAGACAAACACCTATTTCCTATATGATGGTATCTGTACGTTTTGACACCTGAAAGTGCTGAGAAAGTAAAGTGCTTTGTCTTCTTGATTTTATTTTTTTTTCACCCATTATCTTCTCAATCCAGCTGCAGTGCAGGCCTTCGGTGCTTTAGCATTGAACTGAGGAGGAGTGCAGTAAGCCACGTGCTCCCTCCATGACTCAATCATTTCCTTGCATCATAGATATGCTTTACTAGGAGTACATGGGTGTCCCCCCTGTAGGATTCATTGTTGCTGTGAAAAGGAAAATTGTAATTTTTACAGTTAAATTTTAAATATATAACAAAGCAAATGTTACCATGCAAGATACAATGTCACCCTGGGGCATGGAGAGCCCTGCCAGCCCCAAAGAGAAAAAAAAAGGGTGATCAACCCAAAATGTGTAAAAGTGCAAATAAACAAACAAACAAACAAAAAAAGCCCAGGGGCAAAAATACCACTTGGGGTGTTTACAGCCCTGCTACATGGAAGTTTACTTGCACGGTCGGACATATAGGCAAGCCCTCAGGATTAAAAAGAGTTGAACAGATGCCCCACAATGCAAGATGCTATCTGGGATGTCAACAGGTCCTAAAGGGGTAGCCTGCTACCTACTGGTGTGTTCTGATGTGTTCATGCAGTCGAGTCTTAGATAGCTGTGGTCTGGAAAAGATGAAGAGGATTTAGTGACACTATGTGTTTCCAGAACACATATGCAAGTCCAGTAGGGTCTGAATCTAAGTTGCTCTCTGAACACCTCAGCCTATTCGCTACAGCTCTCTTCCTTGTCTCTCCTTTAAGAAAAGCTAAGACCAGAAGTTGAGAGAAACCTAGTGGCATCATTTCCAAACAGGTAGCAACACTGATCTTCCTGACCAACAACATTGATGTCAGTTTCTTCATCTGACGAACCAGAAGCAGCATCAGGATCAGCAGTCCAGAAAGCCTAACAAGCAGTATGTGGAAATTCATAGAGAACAGAATGCACATTTCAAAATGCAGGAGCAGCATTTTGAAACGCATAGAACAAAATGTGGAACAGCAAGTGAGCATCATAGTTGGCTAAATAGAGAAGAGGAAGAGGAACACCTGGACCAAGTTGTTGCCCTTCCATCCTAAAGGGTGAACTCCAGGGACAAAGGAGACTGACGTCTTCTCTTTTCATCCTGGCCATCAGGAGGCCTCAAAGCAGCAGCTCATTTATTGCTGAAAAGCCAAATAAAAAAAAGAAAAAGAAAGAAGAGGAGGTAAGGAAAAAAACTGACAGAAACAGATCACTTTACACCTTTAAACTATAGGTGGAAAGCTGCTGTAGCACACCACAATAATGTTCTGCCACTTTCTTTCTCCAAATAATGACATAAAATATCCACAAGAAATGTGATGTTGAATGGTCATGCTTCTAGTATCATGTATTAACAGGGATTCTTAAAATCAGCATACAAACATTTATGCTTTTGTGTGAAGTAAACTAGTCTCTTAATGATGATGTCACCATGGATGAGTTGCAAATCAAAGAGCAGGAGACTCCAGGAGGAAGGATGAAGGAGGAGAGGAGACATTGAGTTCAGATCAGGTACAGTATTAGGATTACAAACAACTCATCTAATCCCTCAAACAAATCTGAAACACCCAAACATGAAAATTGGACCCTCTAGATAGAGAATGGGACCCTGGTGTGGTTCAGGCCAACACAGCCATTGTTTGTTTCTTTGTCTGCATTTGTCCTCATATATAGTTTAACATCACAAGGAACCTCAACTTTGCATGTGATTGATGCATTTTTCATCTTGAAGCTAAACATTTTATTGTTTCAGTTTGTCTGTTACCATCACTAATCTTCTTTGGAAACTAGAATGATGATCTTTGAGTGAAATGACCTTTGTGAGGAAGGAGGGAAGTGCTACAACACAGTGAATCCAGGGGGGAACAAAGGCCAGATGGGACGTGACAATGTGAACAAGGGTAGCAGTTGGTAAAGACAAGTGAAGGTTGCTGTGTTTCTCCTGACACCCCCCTCAGGATTATGAGACAGGAAATGTTTGAGTGCTGTTCTGGTTAGCTAAATTTGTCATTTTTAATGAGATTTGTTCTTACCGCTCACATGACTGTGATTACATGTTTTATTTTAGTCTGCCAACTTTACATAGACCAGTAAAGTTCATTTTTAAAACTCCTGTTGCTGAGTAAGTCTAACTGTCTTTGGGGTTCTGAGCACCCCCTGCTGGTCTCTGGAGGACATTCCCACATCAATATCATTCATTCTTTCATCTTCTACTGTATCGCTTATCCATTTCTGGGTCATTGGGGGGTGTTGGAGCCAATCCCAGCTCAAACTGAGTGAGGGCAGGGTACACCCTGGACAGGTCACCAGTCCATCACAGGACCAACACTCAGAGACAGACAGAGACAAACAACCACTCACACTCACACTCAGACCTACGGACAATTTAGAGTCACCAGTTAACCTAGACATGCATGTCTTTGGATGGTGAGAGGAAACCCACACAAGCACTGGGAGAACAATTCCGCACAGAAAGGCCTCAGGCCCAGGAACCGAACCCAGGACCTTCTTGTGGGGCAACATCGCTAAGCACTATGCCACCGTGCTGCCCCCACATCAAGACACTATGGTTTATTGGTGAATAAAACTTGTTAACAGTCAAAAAAAAGATATACAATTCAACATACAGTACTCAAAGACAATTTTGAACTGGTTCATTTCAAAAGTACCTGTAATGTCTGAGATTCAGTGAACAAGCAGCTGCTTCACCTGATTCCAGACACAACAACATGAGTGACAAGATGAAGGTAAATTTTTCCATCTCATTTATTTTCTGAATAGAATTTCAAGTTAGCAAAATTGTGTAAAAGTTCTTTTGATAAAGCAGCAAGCTAATAATTAATAACCAACGCGATCACTGCTAATTCACGAGTTAATCTGCTACAGCGCCACGTAAAAATTTGGTATGAAATGACATCACCAACAGATATCACATAATTATTGTTGCATTCTTTTGACTTCTTCTGTGAATTACAGGCCTGTTGTCTCAACCAGACTCAGAGCCTCAAATTGTGGGTTTGTTGTCCAGGATGCTGTGGTGGCAGGAGTCAGCAGCTCTGTCCAGACAAACTCATCAGCAGAATTTTCTGTCATCATCCTCATGGATCCAGGACGCAGAAACAGCAGGGGAAGCACCTTGCTGTTGTTTGTATTTAAAATGTCGGTGCAGAATTATAATATTCTTGTTCCATATCAGTTCAGCCAGTCCAGATCATTTTCATCTTCATCATCACCAAACAGAGGGGCAGGTGGTGGATGCCCCTTCAAGCTCTGAACACAAGCAAGAGACATGAAAAAATGAAAACTGTCCAACAGCATTGTGTTGGATGGATTCAGTATGGATTCAGTTAATATACAGAAGAGAATTCAATCTACAAAAACACTGGGGGGAGGGGGGGGGGGGTTGTCGGTGTGAGGTAAACAATAAATCAAATCTGAGAGCTTTGATTGAACTCTGCAGATCCTTCCTCACCATCTCATCCTCCTCGTCCTCCTCACTGTTAGCTGTGGGGGGGGGGTTGGTAGGATTTGTGACCTGGAAAAATGGCTCCCTTCCATTTTTCTCACCAATGCCCCCAGTCATACTGAGATGATAGCAGAGAGAGAGTTGGGATGGGGGTAGAAACAAACACAATGAAGAATAAAGATGAAAGACAAAAGAGAAATGGGAATGAAGCAAGTGAGAAACAACAGTTTAGATGGTTAGTATGCAGGAATACGTGTTTATGTCAGTAGAGATGGGCTGTCAGGTTCATATTAAATGACATCTAGTTAATAGACATGAAGCGACATTGACTTTGTGACCACATCTGCTTGTTAGAATGACTTCTGACAAGAGATACAATTCATCATCCGATCACATTAAACAAATGGGTACTGGGGGTCTCACAGTAAACACTGTGAATGATCTTGTGTCAGCTGCTCTGATTTTAATAACCCAAACCTTAATGTTATCAAACTAAATGAGAAGGGAATGTTTTCATCATCATAAATCAGCAATGAAATCAAATGAATTGCTCATACGAACATCATGAGGTTCATATTGATATTAAATTAATCTGGAGAACAGAAAATGTTTGGTAATGATCAAAAAGCCCCAAGCCCCTTCGTGCCGTTGCACGTTGGGTTATTTTATTATCTGTTCCCAGCAAACCAAGAAATAGAGAAAAGAGTTCAAACCAGTCTTCAGTGTGAGGTTCATCACCTGTCAGCTGGTGTTTTCTTAGATATGAAAGCTACTGTTTATTTTTATGGTTCCATTTCCCATTTGAAGCCTTTTTCATTGGTCCTTTTTCAGGCTCATCACTGCAGTTTGCCCTTTATTTAATGCTTTTGTTTATTATATACTTTTATGTTGGTGGCCAGGTTGGCTTACTTATGTCCTCCATATATGTATGGATTAATATTTCTGTTTAAGCGTCTGTGGTGAGCTGTGCCTTTTAGTTTTTTATCACATTGTACGTTCACTAATTTATCTAATATAAACAAGTTGTGACATTGACTTTCATCCCTGTTGGACAGTATTGGGCCATAACGTCACCTTCATTCCACATCGACACAACAACTCACCATGTTTCCTCTCCTGTGCTGTCCTGCGAGGCTTTTGGTGGTGGAGGTGGGTTGGCTGGAGGTCCAAAAGCTTTCCCTCCTACATGCTCCATATTGTCCACCTCATTGGTCACAACAGCATCGTTTTTGTCTGGCACAGGTCTCTGTCCATCCTCACGCGGTGAACTCTCATCAAGTCCGTCATCTGGGTCTGCAGACTGGGAATCTTTTTGCTCTGTAGGGATTTCTCCTGGTTCCTGTTGTACTTCAGACTCTGCTGCTGCTATCTCCTGATGTCTCCCCTCAGTGGATGGAACTGGATGCAAATCAGTGTCCTGTAAATCCTTTGTCTGGCTTTGTATCTTTGACTCAGTTACTGTCTCCACCTCCTTCTCTGCTGCTACTTCCTGGTTCATCTGGATCTCACTGAGTTGCTGAGAACTCAACTCAGCCACATGTTCTTCCTCCTTCTCTTCCTCTTTGACATGTCTCTCTCCGTTCGCATATTCATTCTGATGAACTTTCTCCTCTCTTTGTGCCACATCATCACTTTCTTCTTCCTCATGTTCTTCTGCTTCGTCTTTCTCCTTATGGACCGAGGGTTGGCTGCCTGTGCCACTGAGTAGTTGTAGAGTTACATTCTTGGAAAAAGAAATGAAAGATTTGGTGTTTTGTTGTATAAAATCAAATAGTAGACAACAGTATTTAGTTTCACGTAGTGTTGCCAAAATGGACTTTATTTTTGTCTGCCTGACCCCTCACCAACTGAGGTCAGGTCAGGGAGGTTTGATTACGTATTTAGAAGACTGAACGGGATGTTAAAGCCTTTTTTGACACCTCTCTGATGTGGCTGGTATGGTTTTAGTGTATTTGTGGGACAAGAACCCGATTCAGACCTTGCATTAATGTGCCTCCTTGGTGATTCATTACAATTTACAGATGATTTTATCCAAAGTGACTTGCAAGGCGGGACATCAACAAAGCTTTAGTGCAGTAGAGTGACATCTATTAAACAAGTGTAGCATAAGAAAGTGTTACAAAAGTGTGATAAGAGGCACATGTTGTTAACACTTTTTTTAAAATGCTTTGCTACATGTGTCTCAGTCACATGTGATCAGATCTCACTACCTTGCTTTATATGCAAATACACAGGTATATTGTGTTGTTTTTAACCATTGCAACAGATGGGTCTGTTGTCAAGGTGCTTGTGTGCATGTGTAAATGTGTGAGAGTAAGAGTGAAACAGAGAGTGATTTGGTGGGGTTGAGCAGTTAATATGCAGTGTTAATATGCTGCACTACAATAATTTTTGAAATAATTAACTGGATGGCAAGGTGCTACAGTAGTTGGACACTGCTTTCTGTGTCAGGTTAGCATTACTCTCCTTGTACATATGTAGGTTCCTTTGGGAGATGTGGCCCAGGATGCATCCATGTTCATACCGCTACAAGAATACGGCTACATGTGGGACAGAAGATCTCCAAATGAGGTCTGGGTGATCATATCTCAAATGAGTCCTGGATGCATGTGCGGTTTATTATGGATGTTAATACCAGGTATGAACAGGGTCACGGAAGGAGAGAGGCTCTGAACAAACACTGAAACTAAATAGAAAATCGATATGTGGTGGTCAGTGCTAATATTGTGCCACCAAAAATCAATGTTTGGGAAACACTGTCAGCAATAAAAGTGGCAGGGACTGAGAACTACTCGCAAATATCTCATTAGTTCTCCGTGAATCGTATGATGGATCTCTATAATTTCATCAAAAAAACATGTAATTAATCTGGTAGAGTTTCTCTTCTAGTCAGCCAGAGGCTGTTTACATGGAACCTACCTTAATAGTGGTGACAATCACTGCCAGCACAGCCTGGCCAGTGTAGGATTCACTCAGGTCAAACTCCCCCCGCAGAGAATGAAACACTCCATTCATCACTCGCTTCACCTGCAAGTACAGACAGCTGGCCTCACCTTCATTGCTCACATGAATATATTCACTGATACACAGATGATCTTCTGCAAATACATGAAGGTGTTTGGCTTCATGGCATTAAAAGGCTCTTATCTTTGTCTCAATATGTGTCTTGAATCTTCCACTTGAAGAGACATCTAAGTTTATATTAAAATATCAGTACAAGGACAACACTGAAAAAAATCAAAACAGTACTGCAAACTACAGTAAATGACAAATTAGTTGACTCAAATCCGCACAGCACAGCTATAAATGAACACATTTAGGTCAAAGTTTAAGTTTTACTGTTGAGTTGGATTAGGATTCATGCATATTGTTTCCTGTTTGTGGTGAATGTAATGCAAGCTGGGAAGTAAACACTGTGAAACACAGTGAACTGTGGTGAAGTGGTGAATTGTTGCAGCGCACTGAAGTTATCTCCTGGACTCCATCTGTTTGGTATCTCAACAACTCACCGAGCATCCAGCATGAGGAGACACGCAAAAGAGGGTGTGGTTACAATAGTCCAATGGGACTTTATGATTGTGGTTTCATGAATTGGTGAGTATTACTCTGCATCCCTGATACACTGTGCTCCATAATATTTTGCCACCTCCAGCAATAAGCCCCCAATGTGCTCCTTCTGTGAGTGCCAGGCTTGTCTATGTGTGTGTGTGTGTGTGTGTGTGTGTAAGTGAGACACCTCACCTCTGCCACAGTATTTCCAGAACTTTGCTGCTCTGCCAGTTTCTCCTCCAGTTCAGTTATTCTTCTTTCAAGCTTCTCTCTCACAGCTACTCCTTGTTTATCCAAGGCTGCGTACTGGAACACAATCACACACAGTGACTGTGAAAAATTTATTTTTGACACACGTGTTTATAATTCCTCTGTGACATTCCTTGACAATGACGATCATTGATACAAATCACACATATGACCTGATAATGACTCATCATTCTTCTTACTTTCTCCTGCAGGGCCTGCAGCTCTTCAGTCTGTCCGTGCTGCTGTCGAAACCGCTGCTCCTCTGAATCTATCGACTGCTTCAGAAGCATAACCTGAAGAGGCCAAGTAGTAACATGTTACCTACATGTTACGCCCAAACAGATTTCTAAAAAAGAACCTCCATCTCCCTTTAGAAATACATTCCATGGGATCATATACAGTAAAGTGTTCGTGCAAATTAAGGCTTGTGTTTAACAAAACATATTCACTCCCATTCAATGCTGACAAAATGGCCCCGTATCAAAGAAACATGTCATGAGAGATCAGAAAGAAAATTACTTCTTAACAAAAACAGGTTACAAAGAAATTGTCATGTATTACTAGTAAGATAGTAAGATAGAATACAGCAGCAAAAGTGATCCAAAATTTAAAAAAGGCTGGACTGAGCCCAGGCCATCCACAGGAGTTCAACATGAGTGTTTTGTGATGAGAGGAGTTCTGAAATTCTGAAAACAAGTTCACCAGGTGAGGGCTTCCTGTGACACACTACAAAGCACACTGGAGAGGAGTGATATGGGTTTCTAGCATTTGCAGGGGCCCATGTTGACAAATGTGATGACTATTGTGGAGTATATGGGGGTTGTATCTTACTTTTTCCTCCAGCTGGGTTAGCTTGTCCTGCAGAGCGTCTCTCTGCTCTGTCACATCAGCCAATTCTCTACTATGCTGGTCTTTAGCAGAGGTCAACATCTGCTCACACTTCCGGTTCCAGTCTTCATCAAGCTCTGTCTGCAGCTGAGACAACTGAAACAAAAGAGGGTGCAAGCTGTTAGTGGGCCAACGGAATGAAAGCAATCCCACTCCCAACCTCCCCAAATGTGTTTCACTGATCTAGAAGATATAGAAGCAGATTTTCAAAAAGGTGATTAATTGTACATGATTAATATGATTCAAATTCAGCCCACTTATTGGATGCAACCTGCTCAGAAACAGCACTGTCAGTGCTGGTCCTGGCCTTTCGAAGTTGAGCTCGAAGGTTCTCAAACTCTTGCTGGTTGTTCTTGCGGAGCTCCTCCACCTCCTCCTCCCGCCGTTGGCGCTCTGCCTGCCACTTCTTCTTTCTGTCCGCCAGTGTCTTAATGGAAGGATTTACAGGAAAAATCAAGAATTTACTCATTTACAAAAATATCCACTTAACAGTATCCAAACCTTTTATTCAGTGCTTTGTGGAAGCCCATTTACACTCCACTAAGATTTCTTCTCCATTGCATTGCAACCTGAAATTGGCCAGATTATCTCATTCTCCCTGACAGATCCTCTCAAGCTTCATCAGATTTTCGATCAGATTTGAAATGTCTGTGAACCAACACCAGGCTTCTTCACAGATGTTCTGTGAGGTTTAGGTCTGGATCTCTAAGGACCTTTCTTCTTTCTTCTGCCGCAGTCAGTCTTCCTGTCCCAAGAAAGATTGGCCCTAATGCCCTAACTCTGTGTGCCAGTCATATGATATGCAGTGAAAATTGTGGGAGTTATATGAACACAGTGTGTCCATCTAAATTACACGCAAGCAATTCAGTTTGCCATGGGTTGACTCCACTCACATATATAAAATAAATAAAATACAAAGTGCAAAAAAAAAAAGAATTGCTCCTGACAGAAGAACAGAAACATCACATGTACTTACTCTTTCTAGACCTTCTTTATCAGTCTTCAGGTCCTGCACTTCTTCTTCCATGTTGTTTACTCTCAGCTCCAGGTCTTTGCGTAGTTGCTTCTCTGAGCGGTACTGGGCCTGAGCCCTCTCTGCTGTCTCCTTCAGCTCTGTAACAAATTTATTACACCAATGTTTCTCTTATGTTCGTTTACTTTCAGCAGTTCAGTTGGCTACAGATTTACCTTTATTTGATTGTTGATGATGTGGAACTGCTATTAAAGCACCATGTTCAAGTCATTAACAAACATAGATCAAATTTCAAGGTGAGCCCTACACCTCATCCCCTGATTCAGTGACACTTTAAATAAAAAAAAATAAATTATGTGAAAATGTGACATAGTCAACCATTGATAGGAGTGGTAATCAGGGTTTTGACTTTTGTCCACTTTATTTCACACACATTTCATTTACAGTAAGTAGTCCTGTTCTTTTTTATCATGTTATTTCCCTAGATTTGTGTTTTTTGTGTGTGGTTATCAAGATAAACCACATATGAAAACAGGGCAAAGGGATGACTACAGCAGGAGTATAACCAAATAATCCTCACTGCCATTTTACTGATTTTGTTAATTTGTTAACTAAAGATTTTTAAAGAGAAGTTACAGTAATTTAATTTAATGTTCACTGAAGAGGCTTTATTTGTACTGCTATTGATATTATACTTTACTAAGAGACAAAAATGTTGCGCACACTATGTATATGGATGAGTGAATTCATTGAAATATAAGTCTGCTATATGGTCTAAAATGGTTTCAGCATTTGAACCATAAAGAATGGAGCAGGATTTATTACATGACTATTTAGTTGCATTGAATGTTCCTTAATCTAGGAACCAAGTTCAGACACAAACTAACAGAAACAGACGGCAACATAGTTTTTTAGATTTCTTCATCGAAACAAACCTTTCTGTTGTGTTTCCAGGGCAGCGATGCATTGGCAGTGGCTCTCACTGTCCTGCAGCACTGAGCTCAGTTTACTCTGCAGCTCCACAGCCTTCTGCTGCTGAGATGTAACTTCAAGCTGCAGCTGAGACAGCCGAGCTGTGGACGAAGCCAGATCCTCTGTTAGACGGACCTGATGGAAGGACAGAAGGATGGGTCAGAGGAGGAGACATTCTGCAGACTATGCACATTTCATTAAAGCCCAGGCCACAGACAGACAGTGTAACAGAAGAGTGACAGCCCAGATGGGTAGCTACTGGTAATAGTGGTGTGAGCAGCGTGAACCTGTGGAAAAAAACAAAGGGAATGATGATTGATGGAAAAGGAGACAGACATGAAAATGAAGAGAGATAGGTTATTAAATATCAATGAAGTGTAGTTATTCCAGTAAAAGCAGGTAGATCTGGGTCAAATAGCAGTTCCACATGATTTTTTTCTGGAAGCTTGGTGGTAATAAGGTCAACCACTTAGTCCCAAAATTGCATCCAATAATTTGCAAAGACTGTTTAAACTGTGTCCTTTGATTTATGAACTGACTGTTTACGGACATACAGTACTGTGCAAAAGTTTTAGACAAGTGTGAAAAGAATGCTTTCAAAAATAGAAGTGTAGTGAAGTGAACAGATGCTGGCTTGAAAGCATTTGATTTAGAATTTCCTTCTGTTCATTCATTTTGCATTATGTTAATTGATAAAAAAGAAATATTAACACTACTATTTATAAAAGCATTCTTACTTCACAGCAATTTTTTAAAACCTTTGGCACAATACTTAATGTCTTGTGCTCCCTCTAAATGGAAATCATTATACAACAATTTTAGGCGGATAAAGAGGGTTTAAGAGGTTTTTTTTGTTGTTGTTGTTTGTTTTGTTTTTTTGGTTTGTTTTTTGTTTTTGTTTTTTTTTGCTCATAACAGAATCTGTTGCTAATGTGAAAATACATTTTTGGAAAGCCTACACAATTTGACTTTTTAAATTCTTTTTTTATTTTGCAGATACTTTTTGACCCCAATATGGTTCACAGCAGTACACAGAAAATGCAAGCTCACCTGGCCAGAGCACAGGTCCTGAGGAAGAGCATGCTGAGAGGAGAGAGCAGTAAATGCTAGATTTTCTTCAGAGCAGCACAGACAACCAGTGAGAGACCAATGGGCAAAGAGTGGAGCATTCAGTAACAGCAGCAATTAACAACTACAAACAGTACACGCTGAGCAAAATACACAACCAGTCTCCAGTGACAGCAGGAAATAAATAGAAGTGCATTGGAATGTGTTGCATGTTCAAAATTTTCATGTGAAATTTAGATGGTTTGAATAAAAACAACTGAAAACAAACTACTAATATTATATTACCTCATCCAAATTTATTTATTATTTACTGAATTTTCTAAACCAATAAGAGACCCCATAATTCTTTACTTTATTTGAGCAAAAATGGAGATTCATAGCGTTAAACATTATGACATCCCAGTTCTTCCCAATCTTAACCTGTTACACTGTGCCTTTTTGATGACTCTAGTTTTTCACTTGACCATCACCATCTTGTTTTGTTTTTTTTAAACCAGAATAAACTATTTGGAGCTGAGGAGCTTTTTGCACTATGCTGATTGTCAGGGATAATACCATGTGTGGTACAATCTGTCATGGTAGCCTCACCGTAATGCAGTCTAGTCTATTTTCCCATTAACGGGACCAACGTTAAAAAAATTTGCATCATCGTTTTATTGACTTAGTGTAACTTCTTTTTTGCAACCAGTGGAGCTGCCCCTTAATGATCATTAGATAGGCATTAGATAACATTGGCCTCACTTTACAGATCCAGAGTGCAAGTCTACTTGCTTTTGTTTAATTTGATTTTTTGGTTTTTTTTTAACTGTCTACGTTTAACTTGTGTCTTTAGTAATGTGAATTCTGGCATTATGCCTGACAAGATATTCCTTTCACTCATGCTTTATTCTCTTTTTTTCAGCCCTCAATACCACCAATCAAGCCCACTGCAAATGGATGAGAAGTCAACATTGCCAATGGCAGAGTGACACAGGATAAAAATTATAGACAATTATAGACTTATCCCTTTGTGCCCTTAACACACTGAAACCTGCAGCGAACAGACCTTGTCATCAACAGGCCACCACCCCTGCATTCCCATGAAAATGTTTTCATGTTGTCTTTGGGCCTCAGGGCTTATTGTTACAAGGATTGATCAAACTGATTTCATCATGACAGGGAATGCTGTTCAGTCTCCAGACCTGTATCCAGTATGAAACTTTCGGATTGGGGTAAACTGTCAGCATGAATTGTGCAGCTTATAAATCAGTCATGTGATGCAGTGAGCTAGATTTATCAACATGGTGGATCCATGACATGTAAATCTGAGGGCATCCCTGCATCTGAGGGAGGAAATACTCAATGCTCCTAGTTAAGTGCTCAGTTGGGGTATCTATCACTGTATATGTTTTTTATTGTGTCCACTCAAGCCAAACCCTCACCTTGTCCTGTTCAGCCTGCAGGAGCCGGGCCTGGTTCTGCTCACTGGATGATTTGAGGGAGTCGTTCCTTTGTTCCAGCAGCAGGTGACTCTGTTCCATGTACCTGCAGTATGAGAATATTACAGCTACAATAAACACATTTAGACTGAATACTTCCCTCATACTTTTTTTGTTTGAGTCTGTTTAGTCTGTTGAGATCAAAATAGAATCTGACATATTCACACTGAGAGAGTGCAGCACATTATGTTGTGGCCTGCTCAAAAATTCCAGGTACAGAGTAAATAAAGATGACTAATTAGTTTTTACTTAACACCAGTCCTGGTCCACTAATTTCAATTTCACGCTGTTGCAGGATATATAATGTTTTTCAAAGGAAACTGAGGAAAACATCTTACAGATAAAACACATTTTGCATTAAGACCTTTATTTCATAACCTCATATATTTTTTGCCTATTTCTGTCTTTTTTGGATACAGAGAGAGAAACAAGAAGGTCAGGGAGTGAGGGGGGATGGATTAAACCTGGACCCATTGCAGTCAGGACTAAACCAGACTAAACCTAAGCCACCAAGGCGACCCTTAAACCATAGTAACCACAACAAAATAACAACCAATCACTGCATGCTTGTTAAAAAAAAACAAAACAAACAACAACAATAAAAAAAAAAAAAAACAGCTCTACATTGTCACGAGATTGAGATCATACACACTTCACCGACAGTGATAGGACACGATGTTACTGACTCACCTCTGGTTCTGGTTGATGAGCTCCCCAATCTTACAGTTCTGCTCCTCAATGCGAGAGCTTTTTTCAAACACTTCTTTCTTTAAGCATTCATTTTCCTTAAAACAATAGAAAACACAGTTTGATGCCTGTTGAGAAGTCGTACAACACCGCAAGACTGAATAAAGCTACAAATATGTTTTTTCTAAAACAGGTAAGGGAAGAAGCACAAACATTGTATTGTACGTTGTAGACATTGTATATTTTGCAACCTGCACAATTCTTTGGATGTTGTGCATAATCATTGAGGTCTCCATCGACATACTAGACACAGCCATGGAGACGTTCCCTTGCCTTTGAAGGTCATCCATCTGTTAGAATGAAATAAAACAAGAACCACCAGTTTGTTTGTCTTTTCTGCTAAAATTGCTTCATGAACAATTTAAACAAAGTATTTTTTAAATTTAATTACAATTTTATTTCTTTTTTTTTACCTTGGCAGCCAGTTGATCCACTTTATCAGCTACTTTTCCAACAGCTAACCGGACCTCTGTGTTGTATTGGCGCGCCTCGGTCATCAGGAAGGATGTCAGATCACTGGAGCCTGAGGAAAACAGAAAATCACTACTACATCAAGTTGCAACAGTTATAGTGTTTGAAGACAAAAAACTCTTTCAGCTGTTTAATATTATGAACAATTGAACCATCATAAAATGATAAAATTGACCCTAAACACGTCAGCCACCAGCCATGTTCTCAGGCTACAACTGCGAACAGCTCTAAACAACCCTCTGGTTTGATACTAAAAGCTTCTTGGTAAGTGAACGGCTACAGTAAATGCTCTTACCCATGTATGGGACAGTTTGTGCAGTGTAGACCTGGCCAGCAGACTGAAGTTGAGATTGCACCATAGCAGTCTGTGCATAGGGATAAGGCTAGAAAGCAGCACAACACAATGATATCAGGATTTTTCTTTTTCTGGTTTTATGCTCATAAATGATACCTTCATAAAGACTGTGGCAAAATGTCACCTGAAAGGCGCGGCTGCTGTCCGGCAGCCCAGGCTGTGGGGCAACAGCATTCATAACAGGTAGTAAGGCAGAAGGTGCAGCATGAGGATGAGGATGTACTGCAAGTACAGGACTGAATAGGTCAATCAAGTACAACCAGACGATACATTATCAGAACAAAGTTGCTGGTAATCCTATGTTGCAGGACACATTTTCTACAAAGTAAATGTATAAAAGCAACATTTTTGTTTTTGCTTCAAAATTAAAAAATATAAGACTTTTCAAAGCACACAAAAGGTGTCTTTCTCCCAAATCCAGTACATGAATGTGTTTCAATCTGTGTTAGTGAGAATTTGCCAAGGTCATTCATCCACCTGATACGTGCTGATTACACAGCATGATTATTGCACTCCTGCTGCAGGCTGGTCACATTGAAAGGACACTTTAAAATGTGCTTTCAAAAAGGTAGCATCTTTGTGAGGGATTCATGGAGCTGAACTCTAATCCTGGAAAATTATAACTCAGTTGCCCGTAGAGGCTTTTTTCAAAATAATTTTAAGTGACTATTTACTGTGACCAACAATCACACTTTGGAATCAACATCTGGATATGCACCAGCTGTCACGTTGATAGCCTGACAACACTGACACTGACAAAGATTCAGTGTTGACATCAATAAATAAAAGATTTAAACACATTTGTGAACAGAATTTAAGAGGTGTGTTTGGAAAAAATCTTAGATCTTTTATTTCAAGAAAATCCCAAATTTTAATATTTTTGTTCAGGATATGTGAAAGGGTAGAAAAAGCTCACTGTGCGCAGCTGGAGCAGCAGTGGAGATCTGCACTGGAGATGAAGCTACAGGCCGATCCTTCACTTTACTGCTACTGGTGTCCTGAAGATCAATCCATAGAAGGAGAAACTCAGTAGTGAGATCAGAAGTGGCGGATAAAGCAGTTTTGTGTTGTGTGAATCAAAGAACTTTACTGTACACTTATAAAATGCTTAAATGGAGATTTAAATCATAAAGTATTGTCACATAGCCTAAAAATAATTATAGGCCAAATTGTCAACTTCTGCTTTGAGATTTTGCGCACATAGGAGTATAAGAGATTTTGATGCTTCTCAATATGTGTATTTAAATATGTATGAAACGGAGAAAGACATAAGTTTATACACAAAAAGACCTAAAGCAACTTGAAGAAATTGAGTTCTCTTCCATCTAGATTTTTCTTTTTGTCAACAAATCCCATGACAATAACCAACCCAACAACATATTAGTTTGTCACTTGTATACTTTGTGTTTGATGCCCAATGAAAACAAAATCCTTAACTCATCAATGTATGGTTTCATTTTCAGGGAAAGTTAAATTAATTCCTTAAAAGTCAAATGTTAAACAAATGGGATGAAGGCGCATTGGTTGAAGCCATTTAGCAGATTGTGAAACATAATACATTGTACAGTGGTGCCCAAAGTTATTAGAACACTTAGCATATTTAAGAGGTTTCACTTGTTTTTGTTGAATTGGCCATTAAAATCCCCATAAAATGAATTAAATATGTACAGACTCATCATTATGCTCTATTAACCATAGAATAGAGCCATCATGAGTAGATTTAGGTAATTTTCCTTACAAAAAACAAGATGGGCCTATTTTACTGTCAATGTCACACAATCATGTTCCCTCACAGAATCTGCCAAATTACTTGTGTAAACACTTTCAGGCGTGATTGTGGTTAAATTAATGATGATCCTAGAGTCTTAATATACAGCTGTGTGATTCTTTTGAATTTACAAGGTCTATCCTGCTTATTAAGTAATTTGTTAAATCAGGGTTTTGTCACTAAGGCAAACATGTTCCTGTTTGAAAATGGTTAAGGAGAAGAAGGAGCAAAGGAGTGAAAAATGGGTTCCAATAAAGGCTCTTTTTGATGCTGGCTGGAATTACCACCGTATAGCCACAACTTGAGATGCAGTCCAAGCAACACAAAGTACACTTCAGACCTCGATGACGCGACCAATTCACACCAGGACCAAAAGGAGAGAAAAGAAAATTTCAGACAGACAAGTGAAGAATCTGAAAATTCCAAGTCTTAAGGACTGAAGACTGAATGGTGAAACAGTGTCTTCAAGAACTGTGCGTCAGAAAATGGGAGAAGGACTTGTTGGCAGAATAACAGTAAAGAAACTATAAGTGAAAGAGAAAAACAGAGTGAAACGCCTTACAACAGTTATCCAACAAGTCAAGAGTGTATGTTCAACAAAGAGAGGGAATGAGATATAAAAATTGTGTCTCTTGACAACACTTAAATATGGAGAGGGTACCATTATGGTGTTGTGTGACGTTTCAGCCTCAGGAACAGGTGACTTAGTGAAAATTAATTGGATCATGGATAAGAACATATACCACAACATTCTGGTGAGGCATGGAATACCATCTGGGAGTGGTCTTGTTAGGCCTGGATTTATTTTCCAAGAGGACAATGACCCTAAACATTCTTCTAACTATTGTCGGAATCACCTGCAACAGAAGGAATCTGCTAGAACATTAAAAATTATGGACTCACCCCACCAAAGTCCAAACCGTGACCCCATCAAGCAAATTTGGGGCGAGTTGGAAAATAAACTGGATAGATCTATTGTAAATTCAAAAGAAAGCCTTTGGTTTGAGTTGCAGAAGGCATGGGAAAACATTAGTGTTGAATTTCTCAGGAAATATATTGACATTATGGCAGGGAGGTGTGCTGCAAAAGGTGGGCATAACGATTTAAAGTGAATAAAAACAGAAGGACTCAATTCATCTGATATTTGTTGTGGTCAGAGCAACCATCTGCATGTTTCATGAACATTATGAAATGAAATCATGTTTTGGAGGCAAAAAAAGGTCAATACTTTCAGATCCGTCAGGTAGTTTTGGCCACCACTGTGTATAACAAATAAAAGATTTGCTGCACTGGAACTGAAGGGTAACAGGGGATTAAGATAAACATTGTTGTGGCTCTTGACCTTTAGACCGTCTCATGGATTTGTTGCCAAAAGGAATGCCTATTCTTTCTAAAATCTACAGAAAACTTTTTTGGCAAGGTTCCCACCTCAAGCTCAGAGTCACTAGACTCAGGCTGGGATGTCATGCCTGTCAGGAAGGGCAACATGGGTTGGCCCATCTTCGCCATGCGGGAAATCAGCTTGGCTTTGCTGGCATCTGGATTCTGAAGTTGAACATGTAAACAAGATTATGTGCGTGATAAAATTATTCAGAAAATGCTTCATTAAGAAGAAGAGAAGCAGGTTGGGGGCTTACTGCCAGCTGTTCACTGATAGAGTTTGACTTTGCATGGAGTGGTGGATCCCTAAAAAAGGTAAGTGAAAACTCAGGTTAAGTGACAAAAAAAAACTTGAGAAAAAAATCTAATAACTATTTCCTGGTTGTTAAATCTTACCCTGGTCTGCCAGGGCCTGGGGTGGCTGACTGCACTGGAGGCTCTGGGGTCACATTATCCACACTGGGGACTGAGGAAGGAGCAGGAGAGGGAGCAGCTGAATCTCTGGAGCTGGCACTGGCCCGATCAGAGCTGCTGTCCTTGGAAAACTTTACCTGAATTACAAAACCAGCAGAATGACCTTCAGTTCACACCTTGACAACACTCCAGCATCTCACACAAAGACCTAAATTAAGTTTATATGTCACATTGTAATGATCAGCTGTGTTAGAGGAGGTTAAGTATAAGGGCAGGTGAAGAAGGGAGATACTCACACGCCGAAGCTCTGCTTCAAAAATAAGGGTGCTATTAGGTGGGACACAGTTGGGGACTCCCTTGGATCCATAACCCAGATTGGGTGGGATGATGATGAGACGGCGGCCGGCCTTCTTCATTCCCAGCATCCCTTCCTCCCAACCCTGCTTACACAGAGAAAAACATGGTGACAGTGAGCTAACAACATGATAATAATATGACGACGACTGACAGTACAGTAGAGTAAAATCAAACCATGTGTAAAATAAATCACATTTTATATAGTGGCTGGGAATTTTCATTCAAGTTAGGATTTGAGATGGGATATCACGTTTGTGACTTTTGTGCCAAACTATTTAATTTACTTCTACTTGGAAAATATCATTGATACGCTGAGACCACTCTGTACAATCACAATGATTCATCTCTGATCTGATCTGATCTGTCATATTTCATCTTTATCATCAATTCATTTCCTGTGACTGGGTGATATAATGATTTTAACCTTAATTTTAACCAATCATTTGTTCAGCCCTACTTTAAAGCACTGATCTGATTGGTTCCTGTGAAGTTGACCTCCCGTCCGAGCAGGTTAGCCATGCAGCACTGGTTACCAAGGTGGTCTATCCAGTTCAATGTGAGCCAGCTAAGAAAAACTAGGCAGCTACTCAGACTCTGTAATGACAGATTCATGGAATATTAATTTCCCAACATCAGAGTATCAAGTGGGATTCTCTCATCATATTGTTATTTAATGCAGCTGAAGTGATGTTTAGAGTTTACTCAACAACTGCCAATCATCAAATCAACATAAGTGATTTTTCTAACCTCTTTTAGTTAACCTACACACCCACATGCCATAAGTATCCAAGATAAAAAAAAAATCATCTTCTGATGTGGAGCAGAAACTTTTAGGCGTTAAGTAAACTCTTATTTTTATTTTTTTAACTGATAACCTGTACGACCATTTTGGAAGATGTTGTGTGTGGAGCTATGGAGCTCTATTGAACTATATATAGAGTTTGATATAAATAGTGAGGACACAATAAGGCAAAAAAATGAGTACCACTACATAAAACTACACAAATCCATTGAAATTAAATAATAAAAAGTAGCAGAAAAAAAATTAAATTTCTTTCATTGGGACAGCTTTTGTAATGTCTCTTGTGTCTTGACTCACTTTGATAACTTTTCCAGCCCCAATTTTCAGTCGCAGCAGCTTCTCTTTGTTGTGGTTGGAGTCAAACATCTGAAAAGATATTTGAGATTCAATGACTCGTGTGCCAAACATCTATAAAAATAAAAAAAAAAATCACAGGAGCTGGAGACAACATGTAGTCCAGTCACCAGACCAATGCACATTTTTGGTGAGTAATTGGTGATTGATATAACTTTTGCCAGCTTATTTAATAAATAAGGTTACATAGTAAATAATAGAAATGCTATAATATAACTTTACGAAGATCATGGTGAAACCCTAACTGTAATCCTAACCCTAACCTGTTTCCAATAAAAGTTCTCTATTGTCAAAAGATGAGGCTGATATATTTATTTTATTTATTCATCATATGAGAGGAAGTTGTAAGCAAAATGAACACCTGTTTGACTGGGAGAGGAACCTGCCTAGAGCAAATGAACATAACTTGCTGATTGATCTGGTTTCCTGGTTACACATAATAATAAAATTAATAAACTCTGTGTGGAAGTGACCTGTCCAATGGTGTGGTTCTGCAGGAGCCAGCCTGTGTACAACACCTCCAGGGAGTCTCCGTTCTCCACTCCGTGGCCTTCACCAAGACCCAGATCCTGAACCACCACGGTGTCTAAACAGGTTGCACTGTTTGCTTTTGCCAAAGACACCTGATGCACACAAAAGGAAAGACATTGTCATCTGATGAGCAGCAAAATTCACCATATCTAATGAAACCTTAAATCCATTGTAGGTCAGACTTATTGAGAGCTTTTTGCCGATAAATCCTGACACAAACAGCCTGTTTGCTTAGCTCCTTGCTCAATTGGTCACATGACAATCAATGTCTCAGCTGTAAGTCTCACTCACCTCTTTGCAGAAGTCTGAAGAAGCTTTCTCTGATTCAAACATCAGGGACCAGTTCTGCCTCTGGTCATCATAAAAAGTGCAGTAGTTGTTTGGTTGGACCTGCAGTGGAGACAGTCAGGAGCACAGACTCTGACTCATGGTCAGTCATTTTTACTCAGTGAACTGCTAAAATGCATGGCAACTTACTCTAAAATTTACAGGTTTTTGTCTCTTTGCCATCAAAACCTTTGAGATATTGTTCCTGCTCTAGTGTTCAGAACAAATGGAACACAGGAACATGAGGTCTTCTGAGTGTAGAGGTACATTTATTTGACCACATATATCCACAGTCAATGAAAAAATTTATTTTCATGTTTTGATAAAACACTGGAGACTTTAAGAGACTGGAAGAAAACTTCCATAACCTTTACAATGATGAAGTTTGAGAAGAAGGTTTTCTTACCTTTTTCCTTACATACAAAATACAACATGGTGCAGTAGTATGGACATGACTAAGTTTTGTAGGTTCCTCCTTTGTTTACTGACAGATAGATCTTTAGCAGTGATAAGAATAATAATTTAGGAACCTAAAAATTACCTGGCTTTCTCCGTTAACGATGTAATTTGATCTCTTTCTATTTAAAAACACAGCCATTAAATACACCAGAGTAACCAACTCATAATGTTTCCCCAGAGTGTTGGTCAACATGTCTTAAATGCACTTCTCTGCTCTGGTTTTGCTGACTGGAGCCAGATCTATAATTCTTATTCATATCAGTCAAGGATTCGCATACATTTTTCAGCTACACTCTGAATGCATGACCACACTGCTTGTGTTTATTCATAGTAATAATTTTGAAAATGTATCCAGTTTTTTTGTAGTCACCTAAAGAGGAAACCTTGGATGTCTATCAAACTTATTTTCTTTAGTTTATTTTCTTCAAAGCCACAACCAACTCCCTCCACGACTGCCTGCCGGTGATGTGATTTTTCTGCAACAGTATTATTGATAAACCTGCTCTTACATTTTTATTTTTTATATCAGTGGTTCTCCTAGTTAACAGGTATAATTGCAATTGTAGTGGAACATGCAATTACAAAATAAAGAACGTGAAAAAGCTTTTCTCTATCAAGAAGCATATTCAGACCTGGAAATTGGTGCTTTGTTAAACTTCTCAATTGCAGTGGGTATGGAAAGTATTCAGACCCCCTTAAATTTTCCACTCTTTGTTACATTGCAACCATTTGCTATAATCATGTGTTGATTTTTTTCCTCATTAATGTACACACAGCACCCGATTTTGACAGAAAGACACAGAAGTGTAGATATTTTTGCAAATTTATTAACGAACAAAAACTGAAATATCACATGGCCATAAGTATTCAGAACCTTTTCTCAGTATTGGGTAGAAGCACCCTTTTTAGCCAGTACAGCCATGAGTCTTCTTGGGAATGATGCAACAAGTTTTTCACACCTGGATTTGAGGATCCCTTGCCATTCCTGCAGATCCTCTCCAGTTCTGTCAGGTTGGATAGTGAACAACCATTTTCAGGTCTCTCCAGAGATGGTCGGTTGGGTTTAAGTCAGGGCTCTGGCTGGGCCATTCAAGAAGAGTCAGAGTTGTTCCAAGGCCACTCCGTTATTTTAGCGGTGGGCTTAGGGTCATTGACTTGTTGGAAGGTGAACCTTCAGCCCAGTTTGAGGTCCTGAGCACACTGGAAAAGTTTTTTGTCAAGGATATGTCTGTACTTCACTGTTGGGATTGTATTGGGCAGGTCATTAGCAGTGCCTTATTTTCTCCACGCATACTGCTTAGAATTAAGGCCAAAAAGTTCAATCTTGGGCTCATCAGACCAGAGAATCTTATTTCTCATAGTCTGGGAGTCCGTGTGTTTTTTGTCAAACGCTATGCTGGCTTACATGTGTCTTGCACTGAGGAGAGGCTTCCGTCGGGCCACTCTGCCATAATGCCCTAATTGGTGGAGGGCTGCAGTGATTGTTGACTTTCTAGAACTTTCTCCCATCTCCCCACTGCATCTCTGGAGCTCAGCCACAGTAATCTTTGGGTTCTTTTTTACCTCTCTCACCAAGGCTCTTCTCCCCCAATTGCTCAGTTTGGCTGGATGGCCAGCTCTAGGAAGAGTTCTGGTGGCCCCAAACGTCCTCCATTTAAGGATTATGGAGGCCACTCTGCTCTTAGGAACCTTAAATACAGCAGAAATTATTTTGTAACCTTGGCCAGATCTGTGCCTTACCACAATTCTGTCTCTGAGCTCTTCGGGCATTTCCTTCCACTTCATGATTCCCATTTGCTCTGCCTGTGAGCTGTAAGGTCTTATATAGACAGGTGTGTGCCTTTCCTAATCAAGGCCAATCAATTTAATTAAACACAGCTGGACTCCAATGTAGCTGTAGAACCATCTCAAGGATGATCAGAAGAAATGGACAGCACCTCAGTTAAATATATTAGTGTCACAGCAAAGGGTCTGAATACTTATGGCCATGTGATATTTCAGTTTTTTTCTTTAAAAAATTTGCAAAAATGTCGACATTTCTGTCAAAATGGGTTGCTGTGTGTACAATAATGAGGAAAAAAATCAACTTAAATGATTTTAGCAAATGGCTGCAATGTAACAAAGAATGAAAAATTTAAGGGGGTCTGAATACTTTCCGTACCCACTGTATATAAAATACCACTTGGGTGACAATTATCCATCTGTATTCATTGTTCTGTACATCTCTACTCACTGTGAAAATAAAGCCTGTATGAATCCTTGCAGTTGTAACTTGTTTCTGTTGGCTCAAGTACAGAAGTATTTTGTACTGCAGAGGACAAGAGGTGCGTTATTCATCAAAATCAAAAGTCAAACAAGTAATCTCAAACAAGTGACCAGCTCACAAAGCTCTGACCTCTTTTGTTGCGTGATTGCCAAGCGCGGCTGCTCCCAGCTTTCCCTGCTTCACATACTGGCCGTTAATACTGTGTGAGACAAAACAGAGCAGCTTTTCGTTTGACTTGACTGTAAGATGATTTGGAGGATTTGTGACTTGATTTATACAAATTTGCTTCATGTTTTTCAGCTTTGCAGAAAAAGCTTTTGATGAGTGAGTGAATACTTGCAACCCACTGATCTATAATATTTAGGAAATGTGAAAAGTTAAATCTATTCAATAAAAAGTCTTTAATTTAGTAAAAACATGGTCCTCACTATCTGAAGGCTTGGACTGCTGTGGCATATAAAACTGCTGGAGCTCCAGGTGGTTGAGCTTTCTCGTTGGGTGGCGCTGTGAAGAGACAAAAGACATATTCAGTTCACATCATTGTTGTATATAAAGCTTCATTCATTTTTGTCTCTGCTGGGGTGCTTTCACCTGGATTGGAGCTCTTCCTGGGCTGT
The DNA here is from genome assembly GCA_034769265.1 of Remorina albescens. Taxonomy (NCBI): domain Eukaryota; kingdom Metazoa; phylum Chordata; class Actinopteri; order Carangiformes; family Echeneidae; genus Remorina; species Remorina albescens. Next base: position 4,938,849 of record CM068485.1, read on the forward strand.
TTGGGGGCTGTGTATTGAAACGATTCATTCCCCTGATTGGCTTCCTGGTCAAGGCCAAACAGGGAGGCCAGTTTGGCCCTTCAAGGGGAAAAAGTAAGAAGATCATCAAGATATGTTTGTGTTGCCCTTGGAATTTGTGATCAATTAGATATAAAATATAATAAAAATAAGTTTTTACTCTAGTTAGTTACTCTAGCTTCCTGCAGCACTTCAGCAGCCACTAAAAGCACTTTGGATGTGCACAGAGCTTTAAATGTCAGAACAAACAACTGTAACTTGAGCGAACAATTATTTCCATTTTTAACTTACTATATTTATTAATGGCAAACAAATCATTCAGTCTATACAATTTCAGAAACAAATTCTAAATTGTCCACGTTACTACTTTTGTCTTAACAAAAGATGTGAAACTTTTATGAACTATTGTTTTCATTAGCATCTTTCAGCAAATGAGAACACTATATCTACTGAAGAAAAACTGTGAATATGGGAGTGGGAAGCTCCAAAGGTAACTCTGATAGTCCATGCATAAAGGTAGTTGAACTTCTAATTCCATACTCATTATTTATATCATTCACACTGATATAAAATTGCAACTAGCAACAAATATGTAACAACTGTTGTCACACAACAACCCCGTTATACGCTCTAACATCATCACAGCTACTACCTCAGTCATGACACCAGACTCATTATTTCCAGCAGCTGGGATCAAACACACAAAGACTAGACCAACACTTTTGAAAAATCTGCAGCTTCTAAACAAGATGAGAACTGCACAGCAACCTGGTACTGACCCCTGAAACTCCTTCCACAGGTAATCACTGGTGTCTCCCAGAATGGACATGTTGAACGCCTTGAGACCCTCATCACCAGTGGTAAGGAACTGGGGTGAGGAGGGGGTACCTGTTTGCATATGTGACCCTAATCTCTTGTCCTTCCAGCACAGTCACACCACCATGGTAGATTCAACAGCATTGTAAAGGAAACCGAGGCACTCCAACTTAGAACTGGGTATCCACTGAGCAAAGATGGGCTGTGGCAGAAGTCTTCACCTTACTCTTCCAAAATGTAGCATGTGAGAAGAATTAACTGAGACTACTCCTCCCCCCAAGCCAAAGCCCTGCACAGACAGCTTAGTCCACCAACTCATACACACTCATGAATTACCAGAAAGTAAAACAGCACTGCATATGAATACAGCACAACTAGGAGCTAACAAATTTTAATAGTGAATGTACATTTCAAGTTCCGATTCTTTCATCATATAACAGCAAATAAATATCAGTCACAGTGTGTGACCTCACAAATGCGCTTCTGGAAGAATGGTCAAAAATTCCCATAAACACACTCCTAAACCTTGTGGAAAGCCTTCCCAGAAGAGTTGAAGCTGTTATAGCTGCAAAGGGTGGACCGACGTCATATTAAACCCTATGGATTAAGAATGGGATGTCACTTAAATTCATATGCCAGCCAGCGCACTATATTGCCAATACTTTTGGCAATATAGTGTATGTGTGTAAAATCAATTTTTTATAGGAGACTCAATCACATCAGACAGTGTGACAAGCATCACTCTGAAAACTTGGCAGAGAACAGATTTATGGAGTCATGTGACAGCTCTTCAGACCAGCAAAGGGACCAGAGCAGAGATCCAGCGGGTGTAATGTCACTGCAAATTAATATGCTATAAGGGTCAACATGGTTCCGCAAACTGATCCACTTCCTGGTTTGGTTGCAGATCCCATACAGAGCAGGATACTCGGACATGCGGTGATAACTGTCATGGGATCAGGCAATTTAGAGATGGCCCCTGTTCTCTTCATACATCCAGCTGCTGAATGAGGGTTAACTTCTCACTACGCAGGACCTCCGTCAATATTCACCTTTACTTGTATAAAAACTCATCTTTCAGCAGAAGTTCAAAGTGTTTTCTTTCATATTTTGATGGAAAAAAGTTGTAGACACGATAAAAAAAAAATTCCTATCGATTAAATGAAACATCTTCTTCATGCCGAAACATATAAGTGAACTCAACGTCATTTATTGACAGAGTTTTCTTTCAAAGGGGATGCCATTTTAACAAAAGTCGCAGTATTGTGCCAGATTTAAAGAGAAGCTGATAAAGCTGCCCCCCAGACGAGGCAACTGACCCTGTTAGCTCACAAGCTAAGAGAGTTAGCCCGGTGCACAAAACAAACTCACCCTCCTGAGGGAGACAGGAAATCTCCGTCCTCATCGTCCCCACCAAACATCTTCAGAGTCTGAAGCCTACTTCTTCTTAAATAAAACAAACGCACAGCAGAATTTCTTTCCTTTTCTTTTCTTTTCTTTGCTTTTACATGACTAGCTTCTTGCACAGTGACTTCCCCTTCCTGTTTGCTGTGGAGTCAGCTGACTTTCCACCTGATCCAGCCTTAGCTACCGCTTGTCAACCACTGGAGAGCGCCAAAGACTATTACGGGATGTTATCGTTCAGATCCAGTGAGAGGAGCGTAATATTGAGCCACTGAGACAGCACAAGGTCATCACGAGTTGAAAGTGTTACTCAGTCATCTAGTGTTCAGTGACTGTCAGAGGCTTCTGCCCTTTAGCCAGCCCTGACCTCTGACCTCACAGAAGGGTTTCGAGGAGGAGGAGCTAATTTCTTAAAAGCTTATAGAATGAGATTTTTTTTCAATTTCATTTTATTTGGAATAGAATTATCTTCACATTTCAGTGGCACTTTCCTTTATTTGTTTGTAATATTTATTAGATTTTTAGTGATTCCTTTTTTCTTTTTTTTTTTGCTACACTACTAAATTTGTATGACGTATTTCACAAGCCCTTGCCTGTTGACTTGCTATGTTTTTTGTAGGGTGTATACTTAAAATCACATATTAAATATTTACCTCACTTTATGAGATAGAGTAGAGTATAATCGGGGCTCCCACCAACCCCTTATCAAATGTTTTTCTTGGGTTATGTTAAAAATAGATCTCATTGCATTCACAGCCACGATTCCTGCAATCAGTGCCAATTCAATCCAAGGTTCATGCCCTGTGACTTTGCCAGGTTTATTAAAATACTTCAATTTTATGGCAGATGTCCAAATAGCATTTTGATCTGTAATAACAGTCCTGGCAACACATTGATCCAGCAAAATTGAGCGTGATTTGTGAATGAACTCCACAACTACTGCACGTTGTTAAAGTACAAAACCAACTGATCTTATTCTGACTTTACCATCTTCCAATTAATCCTGCATTCTATTTGTTTTCATGTATTTTCTCAAACAATTACATTATAATTCATTCGGAACACTATTATATGTTATATCAGGAATCTTTTCCATAACAGGCAAAACCCTATAAATTTTAATTTCACTTTTGTTAATTGGTGAAGTAAGTATCAGCTTTTTTAAGTTGACCATTGTAATGACATGTCATCATTGAAAAAGATGTACGTGGAACAACTGTTCTTCGTTGTCAGTTCAGGTTTGATGTCAGATTGACTGATTATTGATCTTTGGTTGTTGGTCCTCTTGCAAGTCCAGCTCAATAGATCTCACCTCTGTCAGGCTCTTTTTTAATAAGTCAGTGTCACTTGAGTGACAGATTTCAAGTTATAGCTAAAAACATATTATCCAATATATTATCAGCTACTACATGCAAATATTTAACTGCTCAGCCAATTCAGATGTTTTCCATAAGGCTCTTGTTTTATTTTTTCCTGCATGAAACAATGTGAATGATAGGTGCTATTTAATTAAAATCTGCATAGCAGAAGACAAAATATGATGTCAAAATGTTGTAAAACATAACAGTTTTGTTGATAACGTGGTTCAATCTTCATACTGAATGCCAGGTTTACAGTTTACAGGAGGATTAATCCCTGCTGCAGTTTTTTAACCCTCAGAATATATTATCCCCACATCACAGAAACAACCTGATCTTATTACGAGTTCAACTGCAGTGATGAACCACCCAAGTTGTCATGTCCGTTCATGCTTCACAGCTCCCAACCAGTCAACACATGCACACAGGACAATTAAATATAATCCATCTGCTTTACTCTCTTCAGTATTTACACATGATCATTTTACAGCAATATTACTTTAGATTTATGGCATTTAATCATTGTTTACCTATCAAAATTATACAAAAATAAAATTGCATCTGTTTCTTCCTGTTTCACAGCCGGGATCAGTCTATTCCTTTTGCTGCATTTTAGGAAGAGGTGCGTGATTTCCTGTTCCGCTTCGCTCGATGTGTGGACGGAAATTGGATGAACTCAAAGTGTTTGCTTTGGTCCGTGTTGGGGAAGGGAGGCGGGCCTGTGTGTAGCCTCTTGATGAAATGGACCTCTCTCTGATTCTCCCTTGTCCTGGAAGCTTTGATGGGCCTCCCTTTCCTGGTGAAAGCCACATACCAGCCCTCATACTTGGCATTCTGGAAAGCTGTATAATTGTTCTCCAACACTATCTCTGTGAAGATACAATCCCTGCTCCGGCCATTGGGCTGCATGAGGAGACAAAACAGGTTTCTCATGTTAGCACTGCCACAAACTGCATGTTAAATTTTCATAGTTGAAAAATTGATGACTGGATCTCAAATGTAAACGGCTATATTATCAAATTAACAAAAGATTTTTTTATTTATTTTTTTAATCAAAATCCTCTTAAAGGATTACTTGGTATCATTTGACAAATGTTGGCTACTGTTGGCAAACTCTATATTGATATTATAATGGATATTTAGCAGTTAGCGTGAAGCACTGTTTTTACAAGGTTACATGGTCTAAATTTTTAATTTGTATTTTCTTTGTCTGAAGTTTTTAAATGCAGCACAAGCAATACAACAGACAATATCTTCATTTGCAGTTAGCTATAGCCTCATGATTTCCACAAAGACCTGGAAACTGCAGAGATCCTGCTTTACTGGGGTCCGGTTCACAAAGCAGGTTCAACAAACTCTGAGTCTAACCCTGAACTCTGAGTTGATCTACTCTGAGATAGGAAACTCCAAGTTTTCGGTTCCAGGACAGCAGATTTGAGTTAGTTTGATCAACTCGGAGTAATGACACCTGGAGTTAAGCGCGTGCACCACAAATATAAAAAGACAGCATCAATGGAACCCTGATTCGACGAGTCACCATGGCAACAGGGAAGAGGAAGGCCGCGTTTTTCACCCCAATAGAATTGGACATTTTAATGCGCTCATACGGCGAGTTTGAACATGTTTTTAGAAAGAAGTGCAACACCACTGCAGAGAGAGAGACGGCGTGGGAGAACATTTCTGCTCGGGTTAATGCGTAAGTTTAAATGTAGTCCTTTGCAATCACAATGATATTACAGGGGAATGCTGCTTGAATGGTAGCCTATTAATTTATTTCATTTAGGTGGAATCCCGCGGGGGAGAGGCGCACTTGGCAACAGTTTAAGATGAAATATAAAAACTTTGTTAAAACAGGTAAGACCTCGGCATAATCTCATTGGGGTACCTCATTTTGATCATGTTTCTATCTGCCTGGTGGAGCCCCCTCACGCCACAGCAGACCTTGTAACTGTAAGTAGGCAATACTCCAAAAATTTTGCCAAATGGTAGTTTAAGTATACTGAAACATATCACTCATCTAGGATGAAGAGCACGAGGAAACTGTGTCTGCTGCCTTTACAGAGGGGGATCCAGAAAGGCCCATAGAGGTAACATCCTGATATGTTACTGATAGTTCTCTTCCCATTCACATTTCTTAACATTGTGTGACATTTAGCCTACACTGAAGTATTAAAACATTCTCATCTTTTTTAACAGGGTATGGCTGGGCAGCAGCAGGAGGGTCCCTCAACTTCCTCTGCACAGATTGACACAGTGAGATGGATGTTCAGTAAACACCAGAGGCTCATTCTGTGGAATTCATGTGCAACTGTATAATTTAATGTCCAGTTTCCCAGTATTCCCAGTTACCAGTAAAAGAGATTTACAAAATTCACCTGCTGAAAAAAATCCAAAAAACCAAAAAGAAATGCAATACTTGGACGGCCAGATTAGGAGGGCAGACCTAGAAATTTAAATACTGGAGCACAAGTTAGAGGTGGGAGCATGGTCACAGGTGAATTATGTTAATTATGTTAACTGTTGGAACATTAACTAAACTAGCTCTTGTATTTGTGGGAAATAAAGAAGACCAAATGAAATGTGTACTATGTTTTTATTTAACTGCTGCGGTGGTGGTGGTGATGATGGTGATGATTACTCAAGTGCTATGCATCTCCGACGTTGTACAAAAAACTCCCATTTGCAAAGAAACGCTGCGCAACACACAATTTCTGCTTGGATGTGAGAGCATGACTACGGTTTGTAATGTTGCAAATGTAAGGACGGATTAGGTTGTGTATGTAGATGATGGACTGTGCCGTGAAGCAGTACCGCTCAAAAAGATGATTGTCTGGAAATGGTAGGTCTGATAACCATCTCCTGACGAATATGTAATTATCTGCGCAGTAATGCTGCACCTTCATCCACGGGATTGTTATCAAAAGGACATGCCATGTCAGGGAAAAAAGTCGCCTATTGGACTTCTAATATAGGCCTACTGACTGATTTTTTAAATAACAGACAGCAGAATTATGCTATACACCAAAACTCGCCTGCTGACTGAATGAATGAGGAAATCAAATACCATGTGTGGCTGAAAGAGGGCGGAATCAGAGAGAACCTTGAGGTTTATTGAGAAAAACCTGGTCCCGACCAGGTTAGGTTCACAGAGTCTGTCACTACGGTAACTGACCGAGAGCTTAAGTTACCTCTCTCTGGGAAACAGGCTAGAATTACCCCGCTTTCTCCTGTTTGAGTTACCTCCTTTTGTGAAACGGAAAACTCATAGTTTCCCTCATTTCAGGGTTAACAGACTCCGAATTTCCACTAAACCCGCTTTGTGAAACGGACCCCTAGTGTTGAGATTACCCCCAAATCAACTTTGTTTACTTACATTGAACCAAACTAAACTGGTACCAGAGGTGTGACATGTAACACAACAGGGGCAGAGGAACTATGTTCTGCCACTCCATGATCATACCTTTATAACAAGACAGAATAAAATTGAAGCATTGTTGAACGGTCTGTGTAAAAGAGGCTGGTGTCTGTCCTCTAATCTAATCCTTGGCCAGAAAGTAATTTAGTGCATTTTCCCCTCTATAATAATAATAATTTCTGATGTCATGAAAGGCATGTCATGTAATAAAAACAGAGATATTATGACACTGGACAAAAAGAGCCACTGACATCACTCCTTCATAAAAAAAAAAACAAAAAACTCTGCAGTCACAGGCATTTACGGACTCCTTCTTCGATTAGCAGTCAGGTAAACATCCCAGATGATTCGTTTTCACCCATTTTCAATGCTGTGGCATGTCAATGTACACTGAAAACGCATATGCCACCTGCTCAACATGATATAGCCCATAATCACCCACTGAAGTGTCCAGCACAGAGCCGAATGATTGTTAATTACACACTAGCGGCCTACATCTAAATTAAAAATATTTGAAGCACAAAGAGTCTGACAGCTGCATATTTCAGTCATTTGAAGTTGTGACCATTAAAGTAAACTCTCATCAGTGCTTATGTTATTGTTCTTATGGAACGTTTTGTGTAAATTTTGCAGCATGAGTCTTTCCCTCATTGTCTATAAAAGACTTTAGAGCAGCCACACCTTAAACACTTCTAAACCATGATGAGAAATAGATTAGTGGCATGTTATGTCAGCCAGATATGTGTCTTTTCCATTTCCATTAAGGAAGTGGACAGTTGACTTATGACCAAACACACAGGCAGTGCATGATGGGACGGTACATCCTCATCACTGTCAGCTGTGGCTGGTAAGACTGAGCGATGTCACTCAGTCCTCTGAGGATTTCTTTTTTCCAGCACATCAAGTCCTGGGGTTACTGACATTGTCAGAGGACTTAAGCTATGGTACAGGAGCTGCAGTACTTGAGTGCCCTTCTAACAGAAACGTATGTTGTTGTTTTTTTTGTTTTTTTTATCTCATTTGATCATAGTTTCAATTCAAATGTTTTCCAAACTAAAATGTGCATTTTAAATACCTGCAAACAGTGGCACCTTTTTTTCTAAAATAAAAGAAAGATATTAAAATTGATGTATATCATACCTTTCCGACAAGTTTACCCTTCCGGTTCATGCAGAGGTAGCGCCCGCTTTCTGCTCCTCTTATCCTGACTCGACTGCCAAAGGTATCTGTCTCAACAAACAGACGAGCTGCCGTAGGAAGGCAGAGGAGAAAGTCAGTTTACTCCAGAAACCACAGACACATGTTTTGTCTTTATTTTTTATATATATATTTTTTTATGTACTTCAATAATATCCAATACAAAAATATATAACCAAAAATTACGATTAGCAAATAATAATATTTACACTCTCACTGTGTTGTTGATGCACAAATATAAGGAAGTGCAACATCTATTTTGCTGCACAGATGCGTCAGACATAAGCAGAATAGAAGCTTTCCATATGTCAGTAGATAATGTAGTTTGTTGTGTTACTGTTAGTGTAGTCATTTGTTTTGAAGAAATTGTTACATGTGAATAGTTATTTTTCCATTAGACTATTAAGACTATTAAACCATTAGACTGTATTAGACCAATCAGCTGCTCAGCCAAGAAGGGGCCTGGGGCACTCACTGACACAGGTAAACCTCTGGAAATCATCTCTAACTCTAAGTGATTAAATAAATGTCTCTGAAAGGCCAAACATTGAAGAGCTGTATCCAAAGCAGAATAAACATCCACAGCTGAATTTATCCTGCAGTTAATTATGGCCAGTGGGCATTACAACAGCCTTGTGTATTAGGGCTACACAGACAAAAGACTTGCCCTAATCAGCCACTAATTTGCCAGACGATAGATTCATGGAATACAGCAGGGAGGCCAAATTTACATATAGGCCTAAAAACACCTCACAGAGGGGCAAGCAGTTGGAGTAGAAACTGCTGGTTGTGCTTTAGGACGTCAATCCCCTATGGGGTGTTTTGAGCCATCAGTGAGACCGAAAAAAAATTGTAAATTGATTGTTTCTCAAGGTGGAGAATCTCCTGAAACATTTTGTTGCTGTGTTCACCAAGGGCTGATGTGTGTGCAAAAGCTCAACTAATATGAGCAACACTGTCAAACTAATGATGATCACAATGAAAACAGGTTGCAGGGTAAAAATATATATATGTATTATAATCCAGGCAAAAATCACAGATGGAAATGACATCAAATTAGGAGGTGAGAATGTGCCATTGGCCAAATTTAATTTGAAAAACTTGTTTTGAGTTTTTTGATGATTGCAGAAATGAATCCAACACCAAGTGTTCTAAAACGCCTTCAGGGGTTATTTTATAATTGAGAAAATCTTAGCTTGGCTGTGTGGCAGAAACCTGATAGGTAATAATAAAACAGATCCTGTTTTCATTCAGAGGATTTTGGTTAGTGCGAACCTCTGGCGGCAAACTTTGCATAAGTCTACGTACCTAGTACAAGTTAGTGAGGGATCTTTGTCGACAAAAAGCCCTGCCACATGTTGAAAACCAGGCCTAGGGTCACTTCTTACCGTACATATTTCCATCCTCGGCGGTGGCGGTGACTCTTTTGCCCTGAATCTGGACGTGCTTCCCGCTGGTGCGGCTGTAGAGCTGGTACACTCTGATCTGTCTGCGGCTGAGCTGGTCCGTCACTGCGCCCTGCGTCCTCACATACTGGTTAAAATTAGGAGACGGGTGATTCTCCCCCTTTTTATGTAAAGGGAAAAATAAAATACATAATTTTTTCTTTCTAGTCTGTGATGAAGAAAGGTGTAGCCAATTTTACAATCACCACAACAGGTCGAAATGTTCCCTTACAACTACTGGACCTTTGGTACCGGAACTTTAGGCCAAGTACCCTTGGCTTAAAGTTCATAGAATGCAATATTCCCATGTGTGATTGTGATATTGAAAGGTGAATAATAATTTAAAACAACCAAACAAACAACAAAAAAAGTTTCTACCAAGGCTACAAAACATAATTGGCTATGTTTGAAAACAGCTTCCAGGGTGTCTTTACCTGAGCATGGCACCACAGCACGAAGAAATGAAATGATCTGCAAAAAGAAAAGAAGAGCTGTTATCATAATATGTCACTGGGTGGAAATTTGTGATAGTAAATTACGACCCAAACCGTCGTCTTACATGTAAATACAGCGCTGGTTGATTCCATACATTCTCTTGTTTATCTCATCAGACTCTGGAGGCGGATAATCCCAGATGGACGCGGTTAATCAATCCAACGGTGCTTCCACAGTGTTGAATGTTCTTCTTTGACCTGTCCATCCACACCGACTGAGTGTCTGATTAAAAGAAATACCGAGCAGTTATTCCCGTAACATTTAGGCTTTCAAAACCCCGATGAAGCAGACTGAAGCGCGTGGAGGTCTTCAACAGATCCGCGCTGCGCATCAAACCCAAATACATCCATTATTGTTTTCAAAACTTGACATCACTAAAGGTTACATGGGACGGCTCTGTGGAGGTGTGCTTCGGTTAATTCCAGATTTTGAAAAGCCCTCTGTCTCACCGGGATCAGACTGGTCACTGGTTAAATGTTGAAAGGCAAAGTCCCTCCCTGAGTCTTCCTGCTGTGGGTGGGCACATCTACAGGACCCCCCTGAGATGGTTTAATAGAGGACTACAGATGCGCAGGGAGAAGAGATTATCCACGTTCTCTACATTGTAACTTCCAGTCAAAACAAAACCGATTTTAGCTCCAAGTTGTCTGCACGATCCCTGACTGCCTATAATTTAGATCATTGCTGTAGCATTGTATTTAAAAGTGACTCGACTAATCGCACTTTATGGGTGTGGCAATTAGGTGTTAAAGAAAAGCATTGCCCCCCCCCCAATTTTACCAGCCCATGTAAAAGGAGCCGAAACAAATCATTTAAACAAAAAGCCAGTTTCATCTTCACATAGTGAGCAATCAACATCCAGGATTAGAGGTTGCCTATCAGCTCACTCAGAGTTAATGTACTGCTAATTAATTAGTGCTTGATAGTATTATTGTGTGTGCTGTAACATATATTTTGAGTCACAGTTTTTGTCTGTGGACAACAATGTAACATGAAACTTCAAGTGCCTCAGCCTCCACATCTTGCCCTTCTCACGTTCTCTTGACCCCCGTCTAGGCTGCTACAGTGGTAAAATGCAGCAGTGAGATTTGTCTGACTCTGGCTGACAGGAGGCAGGAGCAGTTTGTTTCCACTTGGTATCGCTTTTTACTGTAACACTCCATCAGTCTCATCAGCTCCAGCTCCTCACATATTGCCGCAGTCAGTGCTATTGCTGTCAGAAACCTAAAGAGAGTTTTGTGTTATGCATGGTACAGCAGCTGTGTGGAATCTTATCTACATCATAAAGACATCCACACAGCTGGATGTTAGTTTACAATGTTCCACTAGCAGATTCCTAGTTTTAAGATGACCAAGGAAAAGAATGGCAAGCATGTTAAAGTAAGTCATGACATTTGTCTGCCAATTTAATGAGGATTAGTCAACTTAAATTCAGATAAGATAAATTCAGAAGATAAATAATAATAAATGCAGTGTACAGAAACAAATGCTTAGGTGACTAATGTTTGGCAATGCATTTTATGTTATAAATCTTTTCACCATTGCTGTTTTTTGAGATTAGTGTATAACATTATGAATGTAAATTGAAAAGCATACCAATACCATTAACAAAGGTAGAATCCCAATTCCTTGTAACTGTCCTAGTTAGCCTATAGCACATACCCAGAATGCACAGCAGTTAAGTTATATTTGCCATTTTTCAAATGTTTTTTGTACCAGCACAATTCATAAAGAAAAAAAGTTGTGTGTGTCATAGTAATGTGTGTCATTCTCAAGCCTGCATAAAAGATGCCTGGGAGTTTGGGGGTGCTGCTGTTCTCAGGACAACTGAACGGTACAATGAAAACACGACACATTTGATTAACTTCCCTGCCTCGACTGTGTTACAAGATTGATCAGCCTAATGCCATGTGAGTGATTAAACTGTAAAATTAGCAATGATGCTAACTCACTTACTTAAAAAAAATTCTCTGCTTTTTATAAATATAGCGACTGTTAGGAAAAACTTTCATCACTTTCATCGGAAGTAAAGTAGTCAGTATTGGACACTTCTCTCTATGCTGACCACACAGCAGCTGATGCTCTTCCTGAGCAATTATTTTACAAGTATCTGAAATCACAACACAGTTTTGGTCCTTCACTGATGTGTTTGGTGACGAGTCTTCTTTCTGGGTTTATATCAATGCTGTCTCATTGCATTGTATGGTGTCATGACAGCTACTACTTTACATGTCATTTCTATGACAATAGATCTAGTGACTTCAGGCTCAGCTCTTTCTTCACCAGACAGGCCAATATCACATCCATGTGACTGCACACATTGATGAGTCAGTGCCAGGTTCCACATTCTTCATCCACAGAATCATTAAAGATGTACAGTAAATGATTTTTGTTTGTGTACCGACAAAGCAGACAGATCTAGAAATGGGATATGGCTTAAGGGAAAATTGGGTGTAGCATAGAATGACTCTCATGGACGTCAGTGAAGGGGTACAGAGACATGTAACCTGATCATATTTATGTGTGTCTCTGTGGCAGCCACTCAGGCTGGAATAGAAGACTGATATAATGACAGAAATGCATGCAGAACAGGTGAGGTTTTTGGCATTGCTTGCAACACGACTTAAGGGAAGGCATTGTCTCTCTCCTGGTCGGCCCACCATTTTCACTCAACCTCAGCTATTTATACACCTATCAGACTGAGTTTTGGTGCCGATAATTATGGTGATGAATCCTCCTGCATTGGTATTAGCCTGACTTTAGTCCCCAGGAACTTGGCAATTGATGGTTTCAGTGATAATTATCAGATGTACTGTCTTGAATTTAGTTCAGATGTTTTTTTCCCCCATTCATCATCTACACGGGTTCTATCCATCAGGAAATATTTTTTAAAGCTTTGGTGAATCCCTGGTGAGTCAGTCAAGTCAAAACTAATTAATTTGTCAAAGAATTAGTTCTGTGACTAAATCCCCACAAATCAAATTACTTTTCAACCTGTCTGGATGAGGCATTTTGTGTTCAAAATTAAATTTCATCACATCATTTGCCAAGAGCTGTCTCCGGAAGAGGTGGGCAAGCCCTGTGTTTTGTCATCATTTCTTTAAATTTGTTTTGGACTGATGACAGAATGCTTGCCAGATTGCTCCGGCCAAACCAGAAAATCTCAACACTTCTAATGTAGAGTCTGCTCTAAGAATTATAATCTCTTGCATTGATGATGCCACAATGGCTAAAGCTCTTTTTACGACTGTGAAGTAAACAGCTGTTCATACTAATGGCCACGATGTATCCAAAGAAAAATGCACAAACTTCTCCTTGTTTTTTGTATGAACTGTAGTCCACTCTCATTTGCAGGATGTGGTATGTGGCACATATACAGAAAATTTCTATAGCAACCTTTTTCAAAAAGAAATTCAGATATAAAGACATTATGGATGTGATGGTTCAAATTGTGCATTGTGTGGGTCACAATTCCTTGTGATCTGAAGTAATCATATATCTCAAGTAATTACAATAAATATCTCTGTTAATGAAATTCATTTCCATGAATCATACAAAAAAAAGGAAATGGTGTCATCTTCCCAATAAAAGGATGAAATAGACATTTGAGCAAATGCCAAATTTTCAAAGACTTCAAAACAGTAACTCCATGTCCAACTCAGCTCGGGTTTTCCATGCAGCTACTGTTGTTCCAGTGACAAGTGAAAGGAGAACTGGTGGTCTCCAAACAGCTCTGACCACATCGTAAAAATCTCCACCATAAAGAGCAACTGGCCACTCTTTCTGACCCTGCGAAAATAGCAACAAGGGTTCAAAAAGTGGGTGGTCCCATTTATGAATGATCAAAAGATGAGAAAAGTAAAAGAAAAAAGTAAAAAAGGATGTAGCATTGATGTGGATGAGCATTACTTTAGCATTGGCGGGTCTTTATTTCTTTTATGTCCACAATCTCTGTTCTGAGTTGACTTCTTAGAATGTACACTCAAAATGTGAAGCTAACAGTTGTCTGTCAATATGTTGATGTCACTTTTTTTGTATGTAGACGAACATTGTTATATGTGAAGATGTGAAAATGTACAACTCTATGCTTATTACAAAGGCAGTTGACCCTAAGGTATCGCCCTGCCATTTGCAAGCTGACCATTTGAGCTTGCCAAATTTGACACAGCTGACACAGGCAATAAATTTGAACTAGTTTCCCCACCCCCTTTATCCATAATGACTGTCGCCCTGCAAAGCCTTTGAACACACAGATACAAACACACTCATGCACACACACAGAAATCTGAATGCGATAAGCATGGGATAAAGTTTTAATATGTAATAAAAAGTCAAGAGTGATCTGCAAATAGTAAATCTGTATTAATGTTGAAATGTGTAACAGTGACTGAAAATGTAATATTGTTGATGACAGACAAAGAGAGGACAGACATCATTATCAGGGTGACCAGACTGTGTAAATCCCCAGAGTCCCTGAGCACAGGGATGTCCGACAGGTGAAACCCAAGTTGCTGATCCATGATTAACACTCCCCAGTTGCAGACAGGCTGTGACTGCTTCATATACAGGCCAAGAAGGTGGGAACATGTCAGACTTTAAAACTAATAAAGTGACTCACTGCCCTTCTGAGGGGCACGGACACTGAGAGGGTTGGGCGTGGGGGTGGAGGGGGTTACAAGAGGTGGCGGTAATGAAAATAGCCGGACACTGTCCAGTTACACGGAGACTACAGAGTCAGACATGGCCCAGCATCTGTGTTATTTTTAAGGAGCAAAATGTCACTGAGCAATGAACATGCTCAAGGCGCATATCTAACAGGGGTTATATGCAAGGTCAAGCCAAAGTCAGATCCCATCTAAGGACAGCTACTTTAGTAAATGGTCATGACACAGATGCTGCTGCGCTGAAGTCATAAATTAAGAAAAATTCATTCTCAGGTTTTAATTGAGTGTGCTTTTATATTTTTGGATAATCAGCAGTTGTTAAAACAGCACTACATACGGAGCAAAATGGTTGCCATATACCATCATGAAAACATAAACTGAAGCACAGTTGGTGAAGCGTCATGAGTTGGGCTGCTTTGCTGCCTCAGGGCCTGGACAGCTTACCACTCTGGGGTAATGAATGCCAAGACCATAACCCATACCCATAAGTGCTGTCAACACCAGGCATGAAGAATATGTCTGAGCTGAAGTAGTTCTTTAAACCAGAAAAAAAAAAAAATCCACTGAACATTGTTCAGATCTGTTCAGCATCCACTAGAAGAGCTTGTTTGAGGTCATTGCAGCCAATGGAGGCTCAGCTATTTATTCCAAAGTTTACTGACATTTTCCAACTCCACTGTGAAAATCTAATGGGTGTGAATAATTAAGACACATTGTTTGTGTGGTATTAGCTTAAGCACATCTGTTTAACAATACTTGGCTTACATCAAGAACAAATAATATTTTATGATCAATTTATGATGAAAAACCAGCCAACCAATAGTTCATATATTTATTCTGACCACTGTACTCTCTATAAAAAGACAGTGCAAAAGAAGTCTCCGTCATGCCACCAGAGCAGCTTTACTACTCCTTGTCCTCCATTCTCCAAAACTATAAACGCTACTGAAGGATCTTCCCTGATGCCATATTTGGCAATGGAGAAGAGGATAGGACAGTAAAAACCTCACTCGATATATCCCATGAGTCATCAAAGGGGTGAAGATCTATGAGGTATACGATCACTTTTATATTAATTTCATTCATTCATTCATTCATCTTCGTCTGCGTATCTGTTTCTGGGTTGCAGGGATTTTTGGAGCCAATCCCAGCTCATACTGGGCGAGGGTGGGGTACACCCTGGACAGGTCACCAGTCCATCACAGGGCCAACACATAAACACAGACAATGACAAACAACCACTCACACTCAGACCTACGCACAATTTAGAGTCACCATTAACTTAAACATCCATGTGTTTGGATGGTGCGAGGAAACTGGAGTACCCGGAGGAAACCCACACAGGCACGGGTAGAACATGCAAACTGTAAACCGAATCTGCAACCTTCTTGTCGTGAGGCACCAGCGCCAACCACTATGCTGCCGCTCTGCCCCCATTTCATTCCTTCATTCTTTTTATATTATATTTATTTTTATTTAATACATCCTTTTGTTCCTCCCATGTATGACCATTTACATAGTGAGTAGAGAGAGGATTTCTGACATAATCAGGGTTTTAAACTGCAGATTTGTGGATTGGCTCCAGGAGTGCAGTTGAGTTTGTTTGTTAGCTTCCCCAAATTCCTGAGTGCCATTCAACAAATCCTCACCCTAACAGCACAAAGCTGTAGAAGGAATATTGTGTACAGTTAGGATACCTGTTCTGCTCAGTGTATGGGAACATTTACTTCACAAAAATTGATGCCAAAGAGTAAAAAAGAAAAACAAAAATTTAGAGTTTCAAAACTTGCTTTTGTAAATGGAAATGTTTGGCAAACATATTAGCAGTATATCTGTGAATTAGTATAGTGTCTGACTAATATTGGTGTTATTTGATTATAGAAGATGGAGCCAGTTAGTCACAGAACTATTATAGCCCACAGCAGGTGACATTACACTGTCAGGTTTACAGACATGATTAACTGACAAGATGATGATGTAGTTACATATTTTATTTTAGTTAATCTTTTATCGAAGGCTTCATGGTTTAAGGTTAGATGAGTGCACACATCCCGCAGGTCTAGATGACTCCTGAATGTCTCCATTCGTACCTGAGGGCACCCCGTGTACTTTTTAAATGAACTTAAAACAGCCTCTTTACAACGAAATGACTGGTGATAATACGGTACCTTTTAATGCATTTTCACTTCATTTGACTGCTAATATTACATAATTTATTTTGGCAGGAATTACCACACTGGCTATCGATATCAAAGGACTTGTTTTTACTGTGCTGATTATGACATATTAGCTGCTTACTGCGAGAAGCTGTGACCAGAGAATAAAAAGCATGCAAACAATTTGACCTCTGAAAACTGGTGTTGGGAACTGGCCATTTATTTGAAATTAGTTATGGATGGAGAAACATGTGACCCCCTAGTCCCAGAGGACACATCAGACCATTATATTTGACTGGTTTGGGATTTCAAGGACTCAGTGATAACCATTTTGAAGATTTATTCTGTCATCAGGTGCCAACGAAACTATAGACATATGTCACTGATGACGCTGGGCCTTGCAGTCAAAACACGTCTCAGACCCCCCAAAGAATTCCTCAGAGGAAACCTTTCAAAATAAAGGTCTCCCACTACAGCCTGGAGCAAAGTCTGTGTCAACAGCACAACAATAATGATAATCATCTGGGACTAGGCTAACAACCTAACCAAGATTTTAAAATGTATGAAACACTATTAATTGAAGATTGTGAAGCAGGAACATTTAATGAAGGTTGAACATTAATTTTAATCATTGATATTTTGGATTTGTAACAATCCCAAATTTTTATTATTATTTATCCAAGCACAACGTGGTAGCAGTGTGATGTATTAAATCCTGCAGACACAGGTTGCTAACTTCAGTTTTACATCAGAATGAGGAGAAATATGATCTAAGTTACTTTGATTGTAGCTCATGGATTTTCACACACAGTAGTCTCTAGAGTTTTTCTCAGAATGAAACAAGAAACAAAAGCCACCCAGTGAGGAATGTGGAAAAACCATTGACAGAACGGTTTGTGTAACTCATAACTCAGATTACCCCTTAACCTGTCTCTCAAACTTTCTGGTGAGCAGAAAGCCTTCAGTGTGCACAACAATAGGAATGAGCTGTAATGGTAGACGACCACATCAGGCTCCATTCCTGTCAGCCAAGACCAAAAATCTTGATGTGCATTATTTTATCTTCTGATCGCTACTTCCTGCAGGACAATATTTCATGTTACAAAGGTAAGGTCACCTTAAATTGGTGTCATTAACATGACAATAGTTTAAGTGGCTTCCCCAATTTGTAATGTATACCCTGTTTTATGGCCTATTTTCCTGTAAATATTACCATAATTGAAACATTTATATCATGATTTGTTGAATAAGACTTGAAACTAGAGGCGGAGACCATAAAATTACTAGGAAAATGTTTAGAGAGGTAATAAATCAAGTGAGAAATAGGAACATCTTCACGTAGACTTAAATACAATCTGATTCCTCTCTCTCTCTTTCTGGTTTTCACATATTTATGTATGTATTCTATCCATTCAGCAGCTTCCATGATGAACGGCATGTTAATTACTCTGAGGAGAGAGCATCATGCAAAGCTCACAGTGTTCCACCAGGTCCAGTTACTTGCTATGTGTACTTTCATTACCTTTTTCCTACTTGGCCCATCCACCTTATATCTTAACGCAAGCCAGCTCATCTGGTAACATTTTCTGCCTGCTCAAGCTTCTGCCTTTTTCAGCAAATCTGCCCACTGATGGACACTAGCATACATTCATGGAAGATATGGATGCTTGTTGCCTGGAGAGCAAGTTCCAATCATTTTACAGAAGAAAGTCTGACGGTAGCAGGTATTGGTTGTTCTTTTGTACAGAGTAAAAAAAATCCTAACGTGTGACAAGCTAAGAGTAATATGATTTTGTAAAATCCCCAGAGCCAGGTAGACTCTGCTGACTGCAGTAGCAAATAGAACCTCTGAGTAAGTATTTAAGTAAGTATTTAAAAATATAAATTACTCCAGATTATGACACATAGTTTATGGAGATTTTGTGTGCATTAGCTGGCCTTGTGCTATATATTTTGTCTATACTGCAAAAAAATTTATATTATCATTTAAAACAACTGCTCCAAAAATGCAAAATGTATGAAAGTGAAGATGAATTGCTCATGTTACAGCCTTACATTCATCTTACCATTACCAGCTCTCTGTCTGCAATGGCCCTGTTGTTCCACTGGGAACCAAGGTCCCCAGCAGTGAGTGCTGAAGCCTCAGTCCCAGCTAGTTTGCCATGGTGGAAGGGTTTGATGTGGGGCTGCAGCAGCTGTCTGCTCCCTCCTCCCCTTAATGCTCTGATCTCTGCTCTGCAGTTCACACCTGATCAACAACGACTGCACTTCACACAGGAATTTTCCATTTTCTATTTTCTGTCACCCTCTAGAGCCTAGCCCCACCACACAATGGGCCCCAGACCAATGGCAAGACAAGTGGTGCCCTACAATTGCAGCATGCCTGGTATGTCATTCCTGCTTCCATGACTCTTGCTGTGGAAGGAATGGAGAGTTATTGTTCGCCATTGTTAACAAATCCTCCAATGTTTAGTCATCAAAGACAGAAAAAATGCTAAATGCAGTACAGCGAGGATACTGGAGCTGAAAAGCAGCATAAAAATGGCTATAACTAGTGTTTTGCCAACGAAACATCCCTATCACATTCACTTTCGGAGGTAAGTGATTTTAACCCAAACAAGTGTATGTCACTGACACTGAAGCTCCCTTTCTCATGACTAAATTTTGGACTTTTCTCTCTCCCCCAAACTTTTTGTTTGGGGGAGATTATTTCTTGCATGGAGCTAAAACGGGCTTTTTCTCTTTCAATAGTGTGAATGCTCCCTTATTTGACCTATGTCTATGAGAAACTATAGGGATTCAATCTTAGATCATCTTAAATGGCCAGAATGATTTCAAAATAAACCCCTAACACTATAGCTCTGACAGGAAATGATCTTTTTGCTTCTGTATTGTTTCAAAAGCTGTCCTTTGACCACCGTTAGTAATTTGTTTAAAGACTTAAAAGAAGTTCTCCAGGCAGTTTATCTTTTAGTAAATTATATGCTTTTCTTTCATGTAGCCTCTTGTTATTTCCATAAGTTTAGATGTTCCACCCGTGTAATTTGATTTAAACCAGTCAATTAAGTGATTTATATGCATCCATCCATTTGTTTCTGTTTATTTTCCCATTTTTGTTTAGATAGATGAACAATAAACAAAGTATTGAAAAAAAATGAAAGCAACATTATATGAAGAACTATACTAGAAGGTAATACAGTTGGTTCTCAGTGAAGATATCTGTTCCCAGGACCAGTCTAAGCAGGACCTCTGAGATTTGGCCTCCACTGAGTGTGAAGGAACCTCAGAGAGGAACAATGAGGCCAGCACATGAGAGATCCTAGCAGAGATTGACGATTGACAGGGGTCAATAGCAGCCTTTGTGGAGGTCACAGCCAGGTAAGAGAGCAACTCTGCGTTCAGAGCCACTCAGAAAGCCATCAGTAACATCTTCCACAGACATAATGACATAAACAAACAAGGCCTGGTGTTACTTCAAATGATGGGAGGGAGACTGCCCTCATTTGGTGGTTGATGGTGGCAATGAGTCGGTGATCATTTTTATTTTGTTGTCATCAGGATAAAAGCAGAACTTAAAGCAACAAATGAAAGAAAACATTGCAGTCTTCAGTGATATAGTAGGAGGCATTTAAATTTGTATAAAATAAAATCACCGAAGAATCTTCTCTATTGAATATTCTTGGTGAAATACTGCAGAGCCAACCAGGAAGCTCTGTTCAGACCAGAGGGTAAAGGTGTCTTACCTGTGCAAGAGGAGTAGCTGGGGTCAGGTGGGCATGGACGGTGCCGCGTAACTGGACACTTGCAAAGACAGCACTTAAATACTTTAACCCACTAAACTAAAACCCACAAGTGCATCTCTCATTTCTGTTCACCTGTGAAGCCCCGGCATCAAACTCCAAGCAAGTTGCTACAGGACCCAGTGGTGCGGCTGCAAACGAAGAAGCCCCTCCGCAAATGTAACTGCACGTTGGAGGGTGTTGAAAGAGATACCACGTAAGGATTTCAAGAATTGCAGTCAGCTGCTTGTGCGTTCACCTGCAGTGATGGTGGTGGTGTATGCTGAGGATGATAACAATTTTACAAGGTTTTCTCCCTTCTACTGAAAAAAAAAAAGTTTCCCCACAACATATTATCCGATTGCAATTATTTTGGATGCTTTTTGTCATTTTCTTTTCACTGAAAAAAAATATCAATTTGTGATCTTTGTGGAAGTCTTTTACCACAATGCCTTTCATGTCCATGACCTGTAGGCTGCGATGTGGTGTTAGATTTGCCAACAATGCACAACAATGTTGTGGCAAATTTTAGCTAATTTTTTGCAGCTTCTACAATTTGGATGTTGCTCTTGGCCATATTGAGATCTTTGCTACATTTGTACTCTGATTTCATGGTGGCAGCTTCAAATTCAGCACATGGAAATAAAGTTTAAATTTAATTGAATGTAACTCAAGTTCTATAAATCTGTTCTCTAATCTATAAATCACTGTTGCTCTGAAAGCATTATAGAGCCTTATAACTCATGCCAACCATTACATATCAGCAGATGAGATGCAACACAAAGAGCCGCTGTAGGTACCTATGGCAGGACCCCTATTATCCAGGGAATAACAAGACAGTAGTAGTGCTGTCAGAGGGTTGGCTCTCACTCCGAGTAGCTGGTGGTCAAGAGGCCTCAATCTGAGGGAGCTCTGATAACAGCGTTTGATCTTGTTTGTTGAATGGAAAGTAAACACTGCAAGGTGTCAAAGTTGTTTACAGTAATGCCATTAGGTCACTCAGCTGGGTGTAATGGAGTGATGGAAGTGAAGCTTCAAACAAGCACTAACACACTATTATGCAATGAATAATTGCTTTTTAATTACACTGTAATTGAGTAGAGTTGTTTTTCATGGTAAACGTCACCTGCTGGGAGGGGGTTAAGTACCATGGATCTGAAATCACTTGGTTTATCAGCTGACTGATATTAACAGCGTCCCACATCCATCAGGGGCTGCATTTGAATCCTGAATGCATCATAGAAGTGCAACCAGTTATGACCCATGTCAGAGGAAAGAAAGGGTGGCTCTTTTGAAACCCAACCCCTCTCAAATAAAAGTATTAAATGTAACCAAACAGGACCAACACTGAATTTAAATGTATCAGGTTTCTGCTGATACTATGGAAGTATTGTATGGCCCAATACCAAGAGACTAATTAAACTAAAAATAATAACTAATGTTGCAACAACACCAAAACACCTTAGGTTTGCATAAAAAAGTTACATTTTGGGAAGGTGGCTGGTTCCTGTCACAAGCATTGCTTTGTGACAATATGTATGCAAACGTATGCAAAGCTGTTGATGCTGGACTCTTAAACACCAAAATCAAACAAGATTTAAGCAGAATCTGTCATGCCTAATCCCAGATTTGGGCTCCCAGGTATGATGCATCATTCTGTGTTTTCAAAGCATTTTGAGCACAGCATACTCAGGTGTAACAGGGCCTTGCTGGTGAGGTGAAAGGTCTGTTAACAGTGTTTGTGCTTCAATAGACATCATGGAAGGGAAAGAGGGAAAAATAGTAGTGTTCACATCACCGCAGATCTGAGCTGAAGCCATCAAACATCCAGGACTACTGTAGACAGTGTAAAAAGGACTTCAGTGGTAACCAATAGTTCTAGCATTTCTGACATGTTAAATCAATTTTTGATTTAATTACACTTTTGCCAACAATTATTTGTTTAATAGTTTCAAATTTGTCTTTGTGGGATCCCAGAATATATCCAGACCCTTAAGACCCACTAGTACAGACAAAAGTAATGAAACCACAGAGGTTCTTACAAATGCTGTTTCTTCCAGATTTCCTGATTCAAATTTCTGCAGGGATCCAGGCGAGAGGATCAGCTCCCCATGAGGCTCTCAGGCTCAGACAGGAGGCATCAGCAGACTGAAGGAACAGTCAACAGCAGAGCAGAGATAAAGCATGAGATCTGACAGCGGATACGGTTACATGTCACTTCTGATAGCTCCCTGCATTCCAGAGAAAATGTCTGCCTATGCCTCACTTCAGCACCCCCCACCCCCCATCATCCACCCTTAACCCCCCACCGCACCCCACTTCACCCTTCCACCCCCTTTTCCCTCCTTCTCTCTTTCAGTTTGACAGGTTAAGCAGTAAACACAGAGGTCCACAGCAGGGTGTGTGTGTCGGGGCAGTGATAGACAAGCACATACACATCCTCCCCATTGCTCCCAGTATAGCTCCAGTCACACTCCAATTAAAAGAAAGGTAGCTCCCTGTTTCCAGGGCTGGTGCAGACAGCAGGTCAGTAACAGCTCGATAGATTCAGACGGGCTACTAATCCTCTTCAACTGTTTCAGCTTAAAGTTATGTGAAATATATGATTTTGTGAATAAATTGTATATATTGTGTCCAGTCAAAACAGTCTGTTGCTCAGAAATGCTGACAGCAGTGAAATCCCCTCTCACACCACTTTTAACTCGCTGACAAATGACATGTCAGGTATTGTCTGTCAAGCCAAACCACCCACTGCAATAGTCTGCCTTCAATACACACATGCACCTTAACAGTGAAATGACAATGAAAGTTAAATCTGTTTTGTGGCATTAAATTAAAAGCATGTGACTTATTGCCTAGCTGGAACAGTGCCCTCCCCTTGTATGGCTCACAAGGAAACAGGGAAGCCATCTTTAATGGGAAACACCATGAAGCTTTACAAAGACCCACCTTAAACAATTAGTCCCAAGTTCCAGGGTTTGGATTTGTTCATCTAATTGCCAGTTAAGGGCAGAGAGTGTGTGAGGTAGCTGTGAGGACCCTTGGGGAGAGCCACTGTCACACAATAGCAGGCTTTATTTCACATTTGGCTTCCACAAAGTGGGTGTGCTCAAAAGATTTAATCCCACAGACCTGACAAAAAAAGTCATTCATATTGAAAAGGTGCTTCAGGTGCCTCCTGTCTGAGTACTAAAAAAACACTATTACAGTGTGTTGGAGTTTTTTCCATTACAGATGAAAACAGTAGAGGGGTAACTTGATCCTTATCAGGATCCCCACTGTATCCTTCACCAGCGCTCCTCCAAATGGACTTGCTTTTTCACAGAGGCCTAATTGACAAGGATACCATTCCTGACAGTAGTATGTGCAACTGATGAGTGGCTGACACAAATAAGAGTAGGCCATGCATGTAAAAGGAAGGCACCATGGTAAAGGATTACAGGAGGCTGTTCTCTGCTCCTGTTATCACCTCAGTAGGAATTCCTTCATGCAGTTTACAGTGCCGTGCTGTGCACAGGTAAAAGGGGAAGAATTCTTTTAACAGAAAAGTGAAGCAATCTGTGCAAACTGGAACTCTTCACTTTAAATATGTGCAGGGATTCAATTATTTGGAAACCTAAGGCGTGAAGTAGAGAAACCATGCTAATCTGTATGGTTGGCATTAAAATATATGTGTTTGCATTAAATTCTTCCTTTGATGCATTTTGTAGTTTTGTTAAAAGAGATTTATATCACAGTGCTCACCAGTGAAGCAGCAACATTTCTCACTTGTTTCTTACTGTGCAAATTTATTTTTACACACTTATTTACCACAGAAAACAAAGCCACAAGGTCAAATGTTTACACTTTTGGTATTACCTTCAAATGAGGCTGTAAAAAAAAGCAACAACAACAACAAAAAAAAAAAAGCAAAAAAATCCAATATAGCCCAATCCAGGCAGCCAAACACCATCTTGAAGTGGGCTCACGCCATCATCAGCACTCAGCAATCATTATTCCATGAGTGCTTGGTACTTGTAGACCAGCTACACGTTGGTAAAGTCTCACGACTGCTATGATGACAAAATCTTTCTGCTAATGGACGAGCAGACAGACCAATGGATGTATAAACATCGACTCAAAACCACATCAGTGATAGTTGCTGCATCAATAGGTGTGTCCAGGTGCACATTTTGCCGTGATGACACACACCCCCACGCACACACACACAGAAACCCACAAAGTGAAAACAACCTGAACTGGTGTTGTGGTTGGTAAATGTAGGCATTAGTCAGTGTTTTACTTGTCTTTTCCCAGGGACTTCTTTTGAATTTATTCAAACTACTACTCACTCCACAGTATTTTGGTTTATCCATATTTCAAGTCTACTTGACCTCATATAACAAAATGAGATTTGGTCCACTGTTCAAGATCTGTGCAATGACTCTGGTGAATATAGTGTTATTATTGATATTAATAATGATGCTCAAAACTACATAAATATCATCCAACTTGTAATTAAATGGGCTTGCCCTTTAATTTACAGTCTAAGGACCAGCATCTTACTAATTAACTTCCCTGTTAGGTGACTGTAATTGCATTCATGTTAACTTTTTCTAAAGATAATGTCATCCAGCCTTAGACAGACTTTTTCAGGAGGCCATATGCATCCCAATGTGTGTTGCATTCACATTCATCAAAGAAAACCCTAAATTTTTCTATCACCTCAGCTGACGGAGATGGTCACTTCAAAGGAGGGACTGAGTCACAGGGGCAATAGAAGCCTGAGACCGACAAATGCACAAGTTGTAAAACTTAACAAGGTGTGAATGCCCTCTGTGTGCCCTGGCTCTCCAGTATGCAGGGGCAGCCTGTGGAAGTTCTTAGGGCCTGCAGTACACTGCAAAAAATGTTGATTCAGACAGGCAATCTGACTTCTCTTTTCTGTCTGGTTTCACTCCATCTGACAATACAAGTAAATAATTGAGGTAGGGTGTGTTCAGCCAACTGAGACAAAGACACCAGGATTTAAAGACAATTCACATCTAATTCACATTTGGAGTCTCACCATTTACATCATTAAGCGTTACATCCAGCATTTGATCTCACTGATGATGACCTGATGGTTTGATGAAGGTCTGGTCTATTGAAAGCCTGGATAAATGGATGTTAAGTGAGCAGATAGAATGCTAAAAAATGAAACACAACAAACATGTCACCTGAAGTCCATGCCTTTACAGCCATGATAAATTGAGGGAACTGGGGGAAAGATGGCCCCGGCTACTTTCAAATAAATTCTGAGAGTCGATAACATTTCTTAAAAAACTGTGTAGGAGTCAGTCACACTATGAGAGTCAGTCACATTTCTTAAAAAAATTTCTTTCCTCATGCACTTATGCATGAATCCTGACTGCTCCATATTCTTTTACTTATTTTAATCTAGTTATTTTATGTGGTTTTATCTTATTTTTCTGTCTGTTCTTTTTTATGTAAAGCATATTGAATTGCCTTTGTGTATGAAATGCGCTACATAAATATACTTGCCTTGCCTTGCCTTCAGTGTATAGTTCAGCGTGGAAGGTGCAAAATGATGAAGTTCATTGCAGTACTTACAAGCAACTCATAACTGATCTGTTTTCAAAAATATTGCTACTGTAGAATATTATAGTTGCATAATTTTTGTCTCAAAAAATCTGTTTTTATACAGTTATAAAAAGACTATTGTTTGCAACAATACTAAATTGAGAAGTAAAGTTTAAACATGATTAAGAGTTCAAACTGTGTTAACCATTCTGTGAGCCTGAGCATTCTTGGATTAAAATCAAAATTAAATATAAATGAAACAAAGTTTTGGACATACTAAAATTTCGCCCTGATGGAAAAGTAAGTTAACATGCTAAAAACTGTGATAAATCCCCCATGATGGAGTCTATATCCTCGTCCTATATCCTTTCTTTGCGCTCATTAGTTGTTGAGATTTGGTTTTCAAATAGACTGAATAACCACCATACTATCCCTGCAGCAACACTGTTATCATGGCTAAAATATCCTGGTGATTTCCACAATTCATTTGCTCATATTGTCTTCAAAACATTGGGTGTATGGCATCACGTGGTACAAATGATGAGATTATGAAATGAATCTTTTTCTCAAAAATCGCAAAGATCATATCTGTTCTGCCTTCAAAATATCCTAAAATAAGAAAGCAGCAATTGTGGCCAGAAAAGGGATAACACACGACTGGCCCATTCAAAATTCATTACATGCTGAAAAGAATAACCCTGAAACAAAATGAACATCATTTCCCCCAGAGGCTTACAGCCATGTATTAGTTTTCACCACACTACACTTTACAGAAAAATAATCTCTGGTGGAAGGGAAATTAGGGAATGAATGCAAATGAAAAAGTAAAAGCAATGAAAAAGTATTATTTCAATCAGGTCATTACCAGACACATCACAGTTTTATTCATAGTCTATAAACAGAGGAGTTGCAGTAGGAAAAATGTGCTTTCTTAAGAACTTTCTTGACAAAGCTGCATAAAGTAGTTTTCCTTCCACGCGACACCTTAACATGGGTTTAAATGCTGTGCTGAGGTGGACTGTTGTTTTTTACAGTGCAGCAGCTCTTGGGGGTAGGAGTGAGTGTTTGGAAAGGAAACATCAGGTGGTTGGTCGGACCACTGGGCATGGACACTTCTGATTTATCTGTGCATTTCAGAATTATGTTGCCGACCTCCTCACCTCACTACCATTTGTGTCACCCCCAAAGTTCTGTTCAGGCAATCACCCCCACCCCCCAAACCCGACCAACCACAGAGAATGTGCACACACACGCACACACACAAACACACACAGCAAAACACACACAGTTCAAGCTGCAGTGTCATCTGCAGTTCAGTACACATATATACACACTTGGCCAAAAATAAACAGCCAATCTTTGATTCGCATTTATTTAGATCCTAACCTTCTTAAGGCAGCCTCAGTGAAGTGGTCACTAAATGTTATGTATTGCAATGTTTTTGACTTAAAAACACCACCAAGATAGCCGATTGGCAGTTAAGGTTTATTAAACTTTTATACACAAAAATATTGCAGGCATCTGCATTATTGTTTTTGAGTGTTTACTGTATAATTGGTAGCCAGAGAGTTCAGCAGTGCCTCTATGCATAAATCATGCAATGAATTTGAAAATTAATGCTGAAGATTTGTTTCACCAATAAGTCATACGGTCATAAAAATTGTTTACAGCATAAGCAAATGAAATGACTGTAGGTTCTGGTTTGAGTGCAATGTCTGTTTCTGTGATGTGAGTGTGTGTCCTTTCATCTTGTTCAATAAAGTAGCAGTAATTGAAGGAAGATTTCACTCAAAGCTGTAGGGAGAACTGGAAAATAGTCAATTGCGTCCAAATGAAATAGAAATTAGATAACAGTGGCCTCTAGTGGATGTAAAGTGTTAAGGTAAAAAGATCTCAGAAAAATCTTAGGGGCTCACCAATTTTTAAATCATCACTTGTGTTTTTGTGAGCACTGCAGCACTGCAGAGCATGATGTGAGTGGGCTACAAAACCACAAACATCATAAAAAAGAATTGATTGACACCTACAGATAAATTGCACAGTTGTACATCACACCTGGAACGGTGACTTCTTAAGGTAGACTCCTTCACCTTTTGCATACTTTATTGTGTTGCAGACTTAATTATAAAACTTATTATATAACTATTACTTTGTTTTATTTCCCTCTCTTTTCTTTTTTTTTTTTTTTTACATTTTTATCTACATATTTATGCACACCTGGGGCAGTTTCTTGTCATTCTTCCTGACAGATCCTTTCAAAATATGTCTTATTGAAGTTGGAGTACCTTGAGGTCCACTCATCTCCTTTGGAGTTGGAGTATGGACTTAGTATAAGCCACTCAAGGTCAGCCAGAGACTTGTCCTGAGATCTTTCAAGTGTTAAGGTTGCTCTCTTGGCTGTTTGCTTCACATCCCTTCAGGGCTGAAAGCGGAATCATCCCCCCGGTCTCAGTTTGTGTAGACTGTGGACTCTGGTTTTCTTCTAGGATTTCTCTGTAAGGCACATGCACCTCTGGTTTTTAATTGAAGTTGGGCAACTGATAGTTACGACCTGGTTAGGCTTACAAGTTATAATACATCAACCCTAAATGCAATATAATACTTTTGGTATACATTTCGGATATTAACCCTTAATCATTGTGCACAAGTTGACTTTGCTCATTTACCAGTTGCATCAAAAAGTTCCCTTCACTTCAGTACAAAAAAACACAGTAAGGTGGAATTTTTTCAGTTGGACATGGTCCTACATTGATACTTGGAATGCAGATTTTTTGCTTTATTGTTTAAATTATTTAGAGTTTCATAGTGTGGCACTATTTTGGTTTCTGCTCTTTTGATATATGCAGTAATGGGCAATTCTGAAACATTACCTTTGTTTAAATAGATATTGTTTGTATGTAGCATCATTTCTACATCACGTTTCCAACATAGGTGAATTTGCCAACATTGAATCAATATTGATTTTACTTTAGATTTTGCAAATCTAATCAACATTGAAATTTCAACGTCACTATAAAGTCCTGCTTTTCAACATAGTTTGAAACACTATCTATATTTTTGTTACTATTTCCACTAAAATATCTCTAAAGTAAGTAGCTCCAGTAATACCAAAAACCTTGAAATGTATACATTAACACTCTAAGCTTGCAGATCTGTGATTGTCCTGAAACACTGTGCAAAAAACCCTTTCTCAAAAATGACCCTAGGTCATTTGTAAAATCTTGTATTTGACCCAAGTTTACAATTTTATCAACTGATGTAAATCTCACCGTTTATAAGTGCTTGGACATAATTCTATCTTTACTAGACAAGTAAGACATGGCAATCATAATAAGAATCTTTTGTGCGATTACTAATCATCTTGAAAAGATCTCATCTACATTACATGGAAAGCACCACCACACTGTCATTTAAATGTTCACAACAAGGACTAGGAAGAAGCCAACTGGTCAAAGCAAGACCAGGGAGAAGATTAATAAAGACATTTCAATGACATAAGAAACTGCATTCTTTATTATCTGACATGACTGAACGATCAAGTGTGCCAACATTTCACACACAAGCAGTCTTTTAAGAACATATATTTTTATATAACATATTAACCTGGAAAAAAACGGCCCAAACTTGGACAACATATTGAACAATCCAGGGCTACTTCTTTCGTCCAACGCCACCCATCCTCTCAGGTGCATATTTCAAATATTTTGACATGAATTATTCTATTTTGATTTTTGTTGTATTAATAAATGAGCTGAAGACAACGTCTGAAGGGGGGGGGGGGGAAAGAGCATATCAGTATTTTATAAAGAAAACAATTCCATGCTCATCATTAATATCTTCCACAACAAGATCGCTCCTTTCAAAATATGGCTGAGCTAACGGACCAACGGCTGATTGGTTAGGGCATGCTAACGAGTGTTAGCACTCGTTAGCACGAGCTCAAAGGCATGCACTCTTCTAGCTAACTTTGGCTAACACTGCTAGTAAGCCCGCTGGCGAATGCTGCTGTTGGCTGTATGGCTAAAACTAACCGTTAACCAATACATACACAACGTCACGGGTTTATCATAGAATGTGACTTTGCTTACCGTTTTGGAGTTGTGGCTGGTACCGCCAAATCCATTTGGCACAGATCTCCTAGGCAACGGCAAACAAACCTTCCGAAATGCCAGCGTAATTTATTTAAATAATTTTCGTCGTGTTAAATGACTGTTAGCTGTGTAAATATTTAATGTTATCATAATAAAATATAAATATTTCACTTTCGTCTACCTACAACTTTTATAAATCACCACATGTTCCCAACACGAGGTGGGGGAACGGGTGACACTGAGGAGATGGAGTATCTTCTTTTAGAACGTTTAATTCAGAGTTGATCTTTCAGCGTTGTATCATTATTCATGTATCAACACTTTTTCAACAGTTAACTGATCAGCATTGTTTGGATTTTGGAACAACGTTATTTTTTAATGGATATATTTCAACAAAATTTTTTAAAAGTCATGTTGTGAAAATAATGATTTGACATACAACTCAAAAGTTGTTGATGTTTCAACGTTGAATCCGTAGTGAGTTAACAACACTACCTCAACTATTTGGTGTTCAACGTTATTTTGACGTTGAATTAATGTTTTTTTCATAAACTGACATTATTTCAACATTTAATGCCAGTCGAATGCCAGCTGGGTAATTTTATAAAGAGTTTGGTCTAGACCTGCTCTTTATGTAAAGTGCCTTGAAGTAACTTTGTTATGATTTTGCGCTATACAAATAAATCTGATTTGATTTGATTTGATTTTGCATATAGGCCTACTTTCAATTTCCATTTCTATTCCACGCTACTTTATGAAAAGGTTACTTCACGTTTCAGGGAAACAAAATTCCTACACATCTATCTGACAGCTTTAGTTACTCCTTACTTTAAAGAAGAAGATTTCAAAAAGTCGATAATATAGCAATATTTCATTATACATATATGAATGAATTAAATACGGCGTATTGCTCTGAATTCAATTTGCCATTAAAATGATTGGTCTGAAGCTGAGGCCACCCCCCAGCCGTGCACGCCCTTTATTCTTCTGGGTTTGCTGTCGGTAAAAACTGCCGACAGCATCCGAGAGCATCAGAGTCCGCAATGTCTCGCCTTAGTGTTGCACAAATCATCCCCGGGGTTGTGCTGCTGGTTCTGTCGGTAGTCGGGACTCTGCTGCTGGTCCTTCCGATGAAAGATGTGGGGACTCCTCCTGAGAACATGGTAATTAACACAGTAAGACTTTTAGATGGAGTATCTGTCTATACCTGTGTGTTCAAATTTAAGATTATTATCATTATTATTAACAGGATTAATATTTTCTACTTTTTTTGTACAATTATTGTGTTTTTGTATTTCAGTTAGGGAGATCTGCACTTGCTCATTTATAGACCTGAGCATCATCTAAATGCTGCTGAAACAGAACTTTTTTGCGTGTTTTAGTGTTTATTCGGGGAGCTTCCCTTTAATGAATATATTTGAAGAAGGTACAGGAATAAATGGTATTCTCCCTTACTCTGTCTCTGCCCTTTGCTTAGAGAATAGAACTTTATGCTTTGAAGTGGTCACTGAAAAAAGGGCCACACAAAGAAAGACAAAGTCAACAGATGCTGAATGACTTAAAAACACACCAGAATACATGGCAATATGGCTCATGTGTGTTTGCAATGGAAAGGTCAGTTTAACCATATAAAGGCAAAAACATGTAGCAGCTGGCAGAGCTGAGCTACATATATACTGCAGCCACATCCTGTCTATAACACAGTGGGGGAGCAAACAAGTGCACTCAAGTTGAACAACAGCACAAATAAGATGTAACCCACTCGCTGAATACATATTTCATTTGATATTCCGTAAATGCATGTCACATGTGTGATATTATGGAGCACTGAAGCTGCCCAAAAAATGCTTAAAAATAAAAACACATACATAAATGAATATATAAAACTTTAACAAATAAAAAGTAAACAAATATATAAATACAGTCAAGGGAAATAAATACAGAGGCAAATTAAAACAGAGGTCATTTTAGGTCACATTTTATGACTTCATTAAGGCCTGAATTGATTTTTAATAACATCTTTGATCAATGGCATTTTTCATGTTCTTAACAGCACTACTAATAAAAAATAGTTTGAGGCATTTTTTCTGTTCTGGCACCAAATTTGTCTGAGATTTAATGCTGTCTGTTTTAGTATGGAATCGTTCTGGATGCAGGGTCATCCCACACTTCCCTGTACATCTACAAATGGCCAGCTGACAAGCAAAATGGCACTGGTATTGTTACCCAGCATAGCGAGTGTCATGCAAAAGGTGAGCTCCTGGGGCTTGGGTGGTTTTCAAAGGTTGCTCAAGCATTTGATTTGTACAGCTAGTTGAGGATAGCCTGTAACATGGAAGGAATTGCAGCCTGAGAGGTCTTGTTCAGGACAAAGGACCACGGTGTTTTCACAGAATTATGTTTTTATGAAAGGAGAAGAAAAACAATCATGGTCTAAAATATATTTCATGTTCCTAGGACAAAAATGTTTTGGCTCTATTTGCCCCAGTTTTGAGCTTTACATTTCTGAAACGTGACATCACGATATGGTTTAATCTAACATAAGTAAAAAGTGTAGAAAAATATAATCTTTTTAATGTTTTTAGGTTAGAATAAATTTAGTACCAAGTATAATGTAGGGTGCATGGGTGTGTGTGTGTGTGTGTGAGTGTCTATTTGAAGTTTGCATGATATATGTCTGTGATTAGTTGTCCTAGACAGAGGGAGAAAGGTCTGAAATCAGGATAACAAGATGTCATTATAATGACAACATTAAATAATGTTATGAAACTTGTAAAGCAATATTCTATATAGTAGCAACTGCTATAGTAAATTGGACTGGCCCACCAAGCGAAAGACTCCCCATCCAGTCACCAAGCAACTCCAGGTTTGACTATAGACTCTGATTAATTTATGTGTTGATGCATACTTATAAATAAGATTAAGATCTGGCTCTCATTTAGACAAAGGTCCAAATAAATAAAGTTCCAGAGGGTTACCCTTGCCTTCTATATAAATACATTTTGAAGTTGTGTAATTTGGCTGAACTTACCGTGGAACCCACAGCCATAATGGTGAAGAGGGCACACTCACTTTCACTTCCACAAAGTCATCCTGTAAAAACTTAACTATCAGAATATTTTATGCCATATCTTGTGCAATACTTTTGTTCTTAAATTTTCTACTTCCACATCCTGACTAGAACTTCCATGCCATCTTAGTCATGGTCAGCTGTTCCTCTTTTCCTTTTGGTTTGTTTCCAGAGTTTCCTTGGATACTTCATCCAGAATCTTTATTTCGGAGGGTCAGTTGAACTTTAAGATGAGGAAATTCAAGTACTGAGAAGTTCAGGAGGTCAGGTTTTAAGAAGAACCACTTTCGCTGTCTCTTAAGGTAGAGGGATATCCAGTTATGCAGGTGTTCATGGTGGAGCAGCAGAAAGTCTGAAGGCGTGTCTGGATCAAGCTATGAAGGATATCCCCAAATCCAGACACCACCAAACTCTACTGTATCTGGGAGCTACTGCAGGCATGAGACTGTTGAAGTCAGTAGACCATCTTATTTCCTGCCTAATTAATTATGTGTTAATGTATTAAATGCATCTTAGAAGATATTGTTTAGTTTCCCGTTTAACTTACAACTCTTGAACAGGATGGTCAATGCCACAGAGTCAGATCGGGTTCTGAAGGAAGTGGGAAACAAACTTCGGTCTTACCCTTTCAAATTCAAAGAGGCAACCATCCTAAGTGGAGCGGAGGAGGGAGCATATGGCTGGGTAACAGTCAATTACTTAAATGAAAACTTTGCAAAGGTAAGCTCTGATTTTTCTGGTTGTAAATACTGTGCTTTCTCTTTGCAACACAGGAAGCGATAGATGAGAAAACCCTGAAGCACTGATGGTTTGACTTAAACTAGTACAAGGTTAAAAGTAGTAGTAATGTCAGAACAGACTAAAAAGCTATAGATGTTCCAGACCTCTATCCTGAGGTCAGTCCCAATACAAAGACTTGCATTTTTCTTACTGCCTCACATTTGGAAGTTTAAAGAGCATCCCTGCAGCAAAAAAAAAAACAAAAAAAAAACCAAAACCCAACAACTTTGATCTCACCATCTTCTCTTGGAGATCTGGGCTGATTCCAGCTGTTAATCCTCCAGTATTGTTTGATAACCATGTGTGTGAGCACAATAATACATCCATTGGGCGGGGTTAGCCTGGACACCCCTGGTTGACCCCAGTGCCAACCACTGTACAAATGCTGAGACTGATGGGAATGCAAAATTTTACACAATAGAAGTCTGATGCCTTCTGTTGTGTAAAACCAGTCATGCACCTGACCAACTGGGAGACTCTGACTCTAGGAAAGGATAAGACAAGATGAACCCCTGTATAAGAAATTTAAATTGACACAGCAGCAAAAGAGTAAGAGCACATGGTAAAATTATGATAAGTAAGAAAAAAAATTGTCAATAAGAAGTAGAAATAATAAAAGAAATAAGAAAAAAAAATCTAAAATTAATACAATAAAATTTAAATAATACATCCTGGTATACTTTGATAGAGTGACAGTGGCACAGAGTTCCATTGATTGTTTTTACTGATTGATATACTTTTAAAACAGATTTTGATCACTGAGTAACTCTCTGTTGTTCTGACATGTTTTTTCTTGCCACTCAGTATGGTTTTGTTGGGCACTGGCTGAATCCAGGCAAAGGGACAATCGGAGCTTTGGATTTAGGTGGGGCTTCTACTCAGATTACCTTTGAAACTTCAGAAAAGGTGGAGGACAGTTTTGAAATGAAGGAACTGAATCTTTATGGACAAGTGTACAGAGTGTACACCCATAGCTTCTTATGCTATGGCCAGGACCAGTTACTGAAGAAACTGATGGCTCATCTTATCAAGGTAAAACTGTGGCTGATGAGAAACATTGCAATTTTATGATTTCTGCTTCAGGATAGGGTCAGTGTTTTTGTGTTGAAGCGAGGAGTTGATGTCTCTACGACTGTGCCCTGATGCCATAATAATGCAAAATATATTTAATAACACTTTGGCCTCAAAAGTTTGAGTTACACTTTTAAGATAAGAGCTGTCAAAGATTACCTAAGTAATAGCACCTCCCAAACTGATAGAATTTCCTTGCCTAAACATAGTATCCTGACTGAATGCTCTTCACACCCTAATCAACCTGGTGAATACTGTTTGAACACATCCTGTGTACATACACAAACCCTCGAAGCAGCTGCTGCTCACACTACACTGTTTGTGTAGACAAAATGTCTCTTTAAATTTCCCTAAAATCCTGCTTTATGCTTCTTAAGCACTGAAAAATGATCCAAATGTATCTTTTTTCCTCAAAAAGTGGAAGCTGTAAGCAAATATGTTGCTTCCAGCAGACAGAGTGTATAATTACGATCAGCCTCTGTAAAGTGCTGGTAAAAAGTAAATGTTTACCTGGTTGAGATGGTGATTTTAGACCCAATGGAAGAGCAGTTGTTACTAATAACATTAACAACATCATATGATACATTTTATCATGCTCTTCTTCTAGACTCAAGGTGTGAAGCCCCTCATAGCTCACCCCTGCTACCCACGAAACTTTAACATGTCTATCAAGCTGGGGGAGGATGTCTTTGATTCTCCATGTACTAAGAGCTTCAGACCAGCCCAGTTTGACCCCCGGATGTCCATAACAGTAGAGGGAACAGGAGATCACCACAACTGCTTCAGCAATGTAAAAAAGATCTTCTCTTTTGAGAACTGCTCTTACTCCAAGTGCTCCATCGATGGTGTCTTCCAACCCAACGTAAGAGGAAACTTTATGGTAAGGGAGCCTCTTAAACACAGGCAAACCGTGAAAGGGTCATATAAAGATATAAATAAAGTCGTATCTTTGTTGCATGAACCTGAAAGGTTTTGTTAAAGTGGTGCCCTACTACAATTTTACACCCTTACTTCCTGAAGAAATTTAAGATTTCATGTCTTTTTTTGCCTGGACAGGACACTAACCTATATATTAGGGCTAATATATAGAGACTCATTCACAATTGTATACCTGTAGGCTAACTGAATTCACAATTAAGATGTATGTCTTTGGACTGTGGGGGGGGGGGGGGGGGGGGGGGCTGGAATTAGGTCACACTGGTACAGTGAGAACATGCACAACAAGGACTTCACTGGCTTGCAAATTCAAACCCAGAGCCTTCTGTGGTGGAAATCTACGATGAACTGTATGGTGAGAAAGTTTAGAGGATAACACTTGTAGAGAATGTTTCCCCTACACCTTCTTGTTGTGGGGCAGCAGTATTTAACACTGCACCAGCTTGCCTTTTAGAAGTCCCTCTCTGTGTCACTTTCCTACTTTAAGAGACTGCAGTTCCCTGAAGTCAGGGACAAACTTACTGTGCACAGGAAATGTCACAGATGAAAAGAAAGATTTCGACAAGATTGCCCCAGTATAGGACTTATGTTTTATTTTCTTGTTTGTTTGTTTCCTTGTGCTCATCTCAGGATAATTTGAATATATTTGATGAGCTTTATTTAACTATATTTTTTGCCCAGTGCTATGAATTATGATTAAATTTGTACAGCACACTTTATACCTGATAATCATCGGGAAAACAACGTGGCCTTGTAAGGCCTTTGGAGAGTGTTTTTATTTGAAAGAAGCAGTGTACCCAAATACAGAAACACAAAACTTTTGACTGAAGACTGTCTTGTTAGCCTAAGTAGGTCTATTGTACTCAGACCACCACTGCACTCCCTATAAGCCATAGAACTACCAGTGGTAAGTATTGGGGATGGCAATATTTATGCATGGTGCTGTTGCCTCACACCAAGAAGTTTCTGGGCCTGGGCCTTCTCTGTTTGGGTTTTACATGTTCTCTCTGTGACTAGTGTCACAATCACCTAGAACCAGGAACACAAAATGGAGAGCGACAGGGTAAGGGTAAAGGGTAAAGCTTAGTCACAGTCTCTTTATTTGAAAAATACACATTTATCAGCAATTTACAGTCACCAGTCAATTTGAAATACAGATCTTATGACTGTGAGAAGAATCTGGAGTCCTTCCTATAACTTGGAATCTAAAATATGCTTTGACTATAGCTTGCGTCCCCTGTGGGTTTGAATACACAATAAATCACTCACAACAAAGTTTCTAGCTTAACTATATTTCCTCATCTCCACAGGCATTTTCTGCCTATTTTTTTACTTACAGGTACATCAACCAACTCACTAACACCTCCATAACATCCTTCAGTCAAATGGAGACAGCACTTGAACGGGTTTGCAATATGACCATCTCTGAGGTACTCTCTGGGACATAGCTATCTCAGCCTAACCTGTAATTAAGACTCAAATCACCAACCAACAGTCAATTTTAGACAAAAAAAAAAAAAATCTGTAATTTGCTAATGAATTCTATTGATGATTCTACAGGGACTGTAAATAAAATGAAAAAGCCTAACTTGCTCTATTTCTTCTCCCAGATGAGCAAAAGGACAAAACAACCAGAGAAATATATGAGGAGAGTCTGCGCTGTTTCTCATTTCATTCAGGTCCTCTTAAAACAAGCCTATAAGTTCAGTGAGGTCTCCTTTCCTTCCATCTCTTTTCAGGAAAAGGTGAGGTGTGAAGGGATTAACTGAGCTTTTTTGTTATTTGATGGGATTTCAGTGTGTGTTGTGTTTCAACAAATCTCCTTTTGCGTTGTGTACAGGTAGGAGGAGCATCTGTTGGCTGGGCTCTGGGATACATGCTGATACTGAGCAACATGGTACCAGCAGAGAGTTTTGTACTGATGAAGGCTCTGCCCCAAGGGCCCTGGGCTTGCATCGTCTTCCTTTTCATTGCCCTTCTCCTCATTGGAGTGGGGTACCTTCTGATAACCTACAAAAAGACACAAACCAAAGAGGGCATGGTGTAAGAACAAAGTGAACTCCTCAGTTCAAATCTTAAAGTGTGAGATGCAATACTTTCATTGTCCTTTTAAACATATTTCTAGAACATTTCAGATCTTTATATGTCTTGGTCTAATCCCTATGCAAAATCCACAAACACTCTGTTTATGAAGACAGTGTGTGTAAAGCAAAATTAATGAATAAACCACTTTTTTTTCTGGACTTTTTAAATTGAACCTTTAGTAGATAGTTTAGTCTCACTGAAATAAACTTCTGTTTTGTAAGAAAAACTTGTTATGTTTGATAATATTAATATTGTTTGCATGTTCTCCCCGTGCCTGCGTGGGTTTCCTCCAGGCACTCTGGTTTCCTCCCACCATTCAAAGACATGTATGCTCGGGTTAACTGGTGACTCTAAATTGTCCTTAGGTTTGAGTGTGAGTATGAGTTGTTATTTGTCTCTGTCTGTCTCTGTGTGTTGGCCCTATGATGGACTGGCGACCTGTCCTGGGTGTACCACATCCTCACCCAATGTGAGCTGGGATTGGCTCCAGCACCCCCAGGACCAGGAAATGGTTAAGCGGTAGAAGATGAATGAATGAATGAGTGAATTAAACAAAAGTCTACAATTTTTGCAAAGTTCATCAAATGATAAAGCTTCAAAATCTCAGCCTAGGGTTCTTTAAATTTAGCTAAAACACAGTAACTGCCGATATTAATATGAGCATGAGGGATATTGAGGGTTAAGTAGCTACTGGATGGTGTACTGCAGGTTTTTGATTTAAATGAGAGGCGACAAGAAGTAGCTGTAGGGTTTAATAGTTGGGTTTTATAAATGACTATAATGAGAGCACAATGAAGAATATGGTATGAGTCATTTGTGATAAAGTGTTGCCCCCTATGTCTGGGAGAACACAAACAGTTTTTAATTGTATACCTCACCTCATCATTGGGAACCTCGATTGAGTTTAAATTTTTTAATCAAGTCTAGAATTAGTCAAGCAAAACATATTTGAATGAATAGTGAGAGTAATCTGATTGCTGTATAGCATGGCATCTAATTCCATCAATGAAGGTCATGTTTAGTATATTATTCCTCACCCGTTAGTTAAAAAACTTACAGTAAAGGCGAAGATATTTTATGGCAAAAACCCTACATTGACAAGATTTATACTGCAATTGAATTTCTGGTCAGGTATAATCTGTCAATTATCACCATCATTGATGAAATCAATTCATTTTGAGACAGAAATCATCTCCCAGCAACAAGGGAGATGTTGTGATCCCTCTGGGCAAGTAGAGAAGTGGATTTTTTTTGTTGCTGTAGCACTCAGAAGTTTTTGAGCAGGTGAAACTAGGTGAAGTTTTTGAAGTTCAAGTTCAAATTTATTTCTAAAGCATATTTAAAAGCAGTCAAATGAACCTGATTAATTAAATTAAGTCACATTTAGGTTAGAAACACCCCTCAGCTTAATTATAAATGTATACCTGTATGAGAAAGTGGATTTTATAGTTGCGAAATGTGCCCCTGTTAAATATCAGCTTTTTTCATTAAATCAAGTAACTCTGAAAGCGAAACTAGGCCTTCCTTCCAATAAGAAGGGATGCCAGTGGAAATTGCAGTCTATGAGTTGTGTATTGCATGGATGTTTCTAAATTTGTTTCACTGGGTGAGTAGGACTGGGGGGGGTTTAATATATCATATCCTAAGGAAAGTTTCAGATCATTCCATCATTCCATTATATCATAAAGAATCATCCGTGAATCACATAAATTATAGAGTTGTCTCCAGGTGGGCTATAGAAGGATATCTATCAAATAGCAAATCATCACTTACACCCACAAGCCATTTAAACTTATTGAAACTGTAGCTGTGATCTTACTGTTTTGATGAGCATCAAGGACACTTTTGAAATTAGAACAAGTGTAAATTTAAGTGTATTTGTAAGTGATGTTTGTTTGGCTCGGGGACAGGCAGCTCCAGGCGGAAACGGGGAGATACAGCTTTAAGAGGCGGCGACTTAAAGACAGACAAAAAGCAGCAGACCGGAATCTCTCATCGCCGCTCTTGTCTTTTCCCAAATAGTTTATAGAATGTCCTTCATATAATTCCCTAACTTTTTTCAGTAAGGTCAAGGGGAATGTTTATCCAAGGAGATTTTTTTTACTTTACCTACTTTTTAACTGCAGCCCCAGAGCGAAGGGCGGTACTGGATTCGTACTTGGTGTTTCTGTCGGACTGTTTACAAAGTTGCAATACAGGAAGTTTCTTTTGACAGCGTAAGAGCGTAACGCATCAGTGAGAATTGTGCAAAGCGGTTCTGTAAACGGCTGTAAGTTTACGCCTTAGTTTTTATTTTCCAAACAGTGTTCCTCTTATTGATGATTAAACCGAACCGAAAATGTTCGCGGGGCTTCCTGAGCTCGGAATATCCAACGGCGAGGATCTGAAAGAAACTCTCACCAACTGCACAGAGCCCCTGAAAGCCATTGATCAGTTTCAGGTAAGGATGCGTTAAAAAAAGAAAAAAAAAAGTTGCCGTGGAAGTTACCGACACTAACACCATATATCGTCTCACTGTCTCTGTCTTTAATGTTTCCATGGAACATGTGCACGTCGCATTAGTGTGCAACAAGTTTCCTGCCGCCTCTAGAGGACTCACAGTCCGTAACTGCATATATTTGGGAAACGGTATGTGGCCGTCCCCTTGCCGTCCCGCTTGAATCTTTCTTTTGCAATACACTGAAGTGGACTTCCTGCTCGACGCTAAGAAGAACTTAAGCCACTGAAGCGAGAAACTTCTCAGATTTAAATCGCCTCCAAGGCGATTGAGGACGCATGGCCTCAGAATGGTACAGAGGAATGAGACAATGATCTCAGTGTAGTTGCGTCAGAAGTGCCAAAACATGTTGTGAACACTTGTGGGTTTGAGGCCTTTTTTTACTGGTTTATTTAATCCCTTCGCTTACCATTTGTAAACAAGCATATAATTTATTACTTTGTCATCAGAAGACAAATAACTACACAAGTTCTTGTTATTAATCACGACCGAACTACACATAGGAATTGATGTAGTCTCTTTTTTACACCATTTATTTTAATGATCTTAAATGGGACAGAAAAAAAATTGTCAAAATATAATCAAAACTGCAATAGGGCCAAGTGTAACATCCTGTTATCCTCAGGAAACTGACCAAACATCTAAGTATGTGAGGCTATAACCCAACATAATTGTGAAGGTGGATATGTCTGCTTACTGGCTGATTTACAATTT
The DNA here is from genome assembly GCA_034769265.1 of Remorina albescens. Lineage (NCBI taxonomy): Eukaryota > Metazoa > Chordata > Actinopteri > Carangiformes > Echeneidae > Remorina > Remorina albescens. The sequence goes on from CM068485.1 coordinate 4,980,402, forward strand.
TTGATTTATTTTACAATACAAATTTTGAGATATTGGTTTGGTTTTTCGCATTTTAACGGCATGAAAGATTTTACTCATTAGTCTGGATCTCTAGTTATCAGAGTTAAGCCATGAGGCAGCCCTCGCGGTTGCTCAGGATCCAGACCTTCCCTGTAATGTGTGCACTTGGTTTCTGTGGGCATTCTACCACTGTGTTGTAGCTAGTGTCACTTTATCTGCCTGGGATAATGTATAGGGAGCTATGGCAGCAGCAAATTGAAAAAGCTGGTGCTAATAATCACTGTCCATCTCCCTCCTTAGACTGATATCCATCCCTGCATGTGAGCCATTAACCTACTGGCCCTTTAAGTTTATTTGATTCATGAAATTGATGAACTTTGAATAAGGTCAGGCTAAGAAGCTAAAGATGCACCTCTTAAATAAAGTGATCCTTAGTTTCAATGCTTTGTTAAATGTTTTTAGTTGTGTTTTTCAAAAATCATCTGTTGTAGATAATGGAGGGACCAGCTACAGCCAGATGTAATTCCTAATTAGTTTTTAATGTATTATACTGCAGATGGAAAATGGCATCCTGCTGCCGACGCTCCAGTCTGCTCTTCCCTTCCTCGACCTCCACGGAACGCCGCGGTTGGAGTTCCACCAGTCTGTCTTTGATGAGCTTCGAGAAAAGCTGATGGAACGGGTCGCCATCATTGCTGAGGGCAAAGACGAGGACAGGTGTGCCACTTGCTGAATTTGAATTGAAGTTACATTTTCTAAAGGGACAACCTTTGGTGCCAATGTGTTTTATTTGGTTCTACTTGCAGATATGGGAAGCTTGAAGAGCTTCTGGAGAAGAGCTTTCCATTGGTCAAAATGCCGTCCATTCAGCCTGTCGTGATGCAGGTGCTGAAGCATCTCCCCAAGGTCAGTACTTGTATAGTTACTTATTCCCTTTTGAAGACCGATAATAGCAATATCCAGGTGTACTGCAAAAAGTTAGAATCTAGTAGAAAAATACTTTAAAAAATTATTCAAAGAGAGAAACCTTGGTATATTCCTGATTCATTACAAGTAGAGTGAATTTACTTCAACACAAGTTTTTGTTTCAGTTTGGATGATGACATGTTTACAGCTCATGGCAATCAAAAATCCAGTATCTCAAAATATTAGAATATTTCCCTAAATCAAACAAGAAAGCATTTGCAACACAGAAATGTTCAAGTTCCTGAAAATATGTTCATTGATACACTCGATACTGTCTGGGCTTCTTAATCAGAAATTATGTTGTTCGTGCTGTGCTCAGCCTGTGGCTCTACTGAGGCCATATTGAAGCCCAGTTTGCTTTGATAGTGGCCTTCAGCTCATCTGTATTGACAACTATCATGTCAGCAATCCTCACGATTGCATGTGCTGAAATAGGCTGTACTGTATGAATGGTAAACTAACCAAACTCCAAATAAAATAAGGTAGTGGGTTTTTTATTTTCATGAGCTATAAGCCATAATCATTAAAATTATATTAAAAATAGGCTTAAAATATTTCACTACGTGTGATGAATCTAGAATATATTAAGGTTTCATTTTTTGAATTCAATTACCAATAAAACTTTTCTATTCTATTTTAACTTGATTAACGATCTTGGGTCAGTTTTTGGTTAATGTAGTATACTAAATTGTGTCCAGTCACAGTAAGTACAGTACCACTGCATTGTCAGACTCACTGGGATGCATGGCTGACCTGCCAGTTGGTAAAGTGAAATAGCAAATTTTTCCAAGTTGTTGAAGAACTCACATTTGAGTTTGAGTCTTCTCTATCACATGAAGGTGCCAGAGAAGAAGCTGAAAATGGTCATGGCTGATAAGGAGCTCTACAAGGTGTGTGCGGTGGAGGTGAAAAGACAAATATGGCAGGACAACCAGGCTCTGTTTGGAGATGAGGTGTCACCCTTGCTAAAGCAGTACATTGTAGAGAAGGAAGCAGCTCTTTTCAGCAGTGACCTCTCCATCCTGCACAATTTTTTCAGCCCTTCTCCTAAAACACGACGCCAAGGCGAGGTAAGTGACAGCCATCAGATTCCTAAGACACCAAAGAGAAGGATTCCCAGTGCTGGCTGTAGTTAACTGCTCTGTGCACTGTAGGTGGTCCTAAAATTGACTCAGATGATTGGGAAGAACGTGAAGTTGTACGACATGGTGCTGCAGTTTCTAAGAACACTCTTCTTGCGAACACGAAATGTCCACTATTGTACACTGAGAGCGGAGCTGCTGATGTCTCTGCATGACTTGGACATCAGCGAGATCTGTTCTGTAGACCCTTGCCATAAGGTGAGATAACACAAACACCCTACTCCAGAAAAGCCCCAAAATGTGTATTTCCTGTGTTACATCTATATCTTACATGTTTTCCTCTTGTGTGTCGATTGTATTTCATTCACAGTTCACTTGGTGCTTAGATGCCTGCATCCGCGAGAAGTTTGTGGATGGAAAGCGAGCGCGAGAGCTGCAAGGCTTCCTGGATGGTGTGAAGAAAGGACAGGAGCAAGTCCTTGGGTAACTCAACGGGAAGTCTAAAGTTTATGAACAGAGCTTTACATCGCTGACAAATGCATGAGTTAATCTCTGGGCCTTTCAGGGACCTGTCAATGATCCTCTGTGACCCATTTGCCTGTAACACCCTGGTCCTGAGTATCATGAGAAACCTGCAGGAACTACTGAGTCAGGAAGCTTTACCCAGGGTGAGCATACAGCACACTCCACACTATGTTGGTATTCTAGTGATTCACAGTTGGGGGGGGGTGATGTGCCAAGATCAAGCTAGCTGAATTATAATGTGCTTAAAGGAGATTAAGGAATTTTTGCCCATTGAAATTAGAAAATAACTGCCAACCCCAAAGTGCCATATTCTAAGTCTTCCAGATTTTTTTATCTGAAGTGTTATCAGATTTAAGAACCAAAAACTCTTGGTTTCAAATTAACCAAATGAACAGTGGGTCCAGGTGGCTGTGGTTAGCTCCAAAAGTCCTGAGAGTTAATTTTAAGGCTCAATTTCTTAATGCAGACTGTGTGCATTTCTCTGTGAACTAAGCAATTATATTTAAGATATTTACTCACAGTATTAACAAGAACCAAGACCTGTTTTATAATTCAAGAAGACATGGACATTTCCTATTTGAATATGTGGGACCTGTAAGAGCTGCTTTCAGGCTACAGTAGCTAAGAGAAATACACTGTGTATTTTACTTTTAACTGGTGTATTTTATTTTACAAAAACCCCAAAATCTAATAGAAAATTATCTGTAAAGTGCAATATTTGCATCACTTTTTGTAACAGTAATTGAATAGAAGAGTTGAGTTGAACAGATTTGAATTTGGCTGGCAAATTAGTTGGTTTCTGCAGTACTCCTGGTTAATAATTGATTATTCTGCATAACCTCCCAGTCAAGTTAAACACAGTTGCAATATTTTGTTGCAGCCAATGAGTTTCTACAGTCTGTGAAATGCAGTTTTCTGTGATGATTGACTTTTTTATCTTTATTTGTTTACTTGGTATATGCGCCATCAACAGAGTGCTGTGTGACATCAGGGCTGTTCTGCTGTGTCCGTGGCCTGCTGTGTTACTTTGAATTCTGAAAGGCAAACAGCTGTTCCTTCAATGTTTTGGCACTTCCTCACACACTCCAGTGTATTGACAGAATTTCAAGTTCTGCTGTCTGTGTTTGAACAGGACAGTTCAGACCTGATGCTGCTGCTGAGGATGCTTTCACTGGGTCAAGGAGCGTGGGACATGATTGACAGTCAGGTCTTTAAAGAACCTCGTTTGGTATGTACAGTGTGCCAAGAAAATTCATCAAATCCCTGCTGAAAAAAAAAACTCAATTTGTATGTAAATGATTCAGAATTTAATCACACAGTCATAAAATGACTATAAGTCATCTTCTCATTCACCCACCCTCAGGATTTGGAGGTTGTGACACGCTTCCTGCCCGCCATGATGTCTGTGGTTGTTGATGATCACACCTTCACTGTAGAACAGAAGCTTCCAAGTGAGGAAAAGAGCTCGCTGACATACCCCACTACCTTGCCTGATGCTTTCAACAGGTAACAGACTGCAGACCTGATGACAACTTTATAAAAAGTGTCACCACAGTCCCATTTGTTAGGACCTCTGACAGGAGGTCAAGGTCATCATAATCAACAACCTCAACATTATGTTCTCATGTGGGCCACCACAGAATTTAATAATAAAAACACATGAGTGTAAAATACAAATAATGAACTCTGTGTATTTACAAGGGTTGAGCCGGATACTCGGCTGAAACGAGTATCAGGTGTAAATATAGCAATTTTGACAAGTAGGAGTAGTATATGAGTAATACGAGTCAATTTCCGTGCTCGAGTTGAAGGAAAATCCTCCTCAGGGCGTCCTGTAATAGAGACAGAGCGCAACACAATCGGCGGCACTGATTAAACTGATAAAAAACACTGTCCAGTAGTACACTTAAAACATTATTTCAACATAGTCATTTGACATTATTTATGTCAAATGAGTATTTTAACACGCTAGTTGTACCGGAGAAAAAACGGTACTATGGAAAACTCACATATGTGGGTCTTTCTCATTGTCCCTTCTGCTTGCCTTCATTTTTATGGAGAAATTATCCCACCGAATGGCCAGAGGTGACATACCTCGAAATGTACAACTACCTGATCGAGTCCCCCGGTAAGATCATCATTTAACCTAATAGTGATAAAAAGTTAGGCTACATCCACGCTACTACATCATTATTTTAAAATAGCTTTTTATGACCCAAACGTTCCAAATCTGCCCCACTTTAAGGGGTTATGGGGTAAAAACCTGATTCGTAACAGAAGCAGTGCTTGTGTGACGAGACAGGGCTGCATGCCGTCCACGTCATATTTCTCATTCTCAACTGTTTCTTTCTACGGCTGATCGAAATTTGACTTAGCCTTCCCAGATGATTTCGTACATGCCACACTATTGGCTGATAGAGGAGAGGCGACCAATGAGAGCATGCTGTTCAGTGTCCTGGGTGCTGATAGGCTTACTGACCGCAGCCGCAGTTCCCAACATCCTAGCTTTTATCATCCCACGCCGCTCAGTTTGCTTCCTACGTACACATCCGCTACATCGCTCAGCATCTTTATTTGTGTTTAACAGTGTAGAAAAGGTTTATAAGCGTGTGTGGAGGCTTTATAAAAGCTTTAATATATAAAAATATACATTACAATCACTTTAGCCAATCCTGTTTCTACTTCGTGAATTTTCACCTATCGTGGGGGGTTCTGGAACGTAACACCCGCAATAGTCGGGTGTTGCGTTCAATAATACAATAATAATAATATAATAATATAATAATATAATAATAATAATACAATAAATATAGCAACTTCTGATCAACCTATATCAATTTCAGGCTAAAACATAGAAATTTCATCAAAAACACGCCCACTTCTGGTTTAAGTCCCTCCCCTCCAAGTATGAATACGAATACAGATAATGTAGATGGTTGAACAGATATGGATAGTGGTGTACTCGCTCATCCCTAGTATTTACAATGTCTGCAGTTGTCCTCTTGAGAGGAAACAGTGATGCTTGTATCTGATACAATTTTTTTTTATAGTAATAAAATACTAATAAGTTGGAAGTAAAATATGAAACCTGCATGAACATTTTACTGGCCAATTTTTAACAGCAATCAGTATTTTTTGGTATGCACCATGAAACACTAGAGCTTAAAAAATTGACGTTCAGATTAGCAAGCAAAGTTTATTGCACTTTTAAGTGACACTGGTCATAAAGCACTTCACAGATAAAAGAATAAAATCAAATGAATCAGTTAGAAACACTCTCACTCACACTCATTTTCTACAGCTTATCGATAAGGGTCACAGGGGTGCTGGGGTCAATTCCAGCCAATGCTCCAGGTGAAGGCGGGTATACCCTGGACATGTCATCGGTCTTTCGCAGGGCCGACACATAGAGACGTACAGGGATGAACAACTTCTCACACTCATGCCTACGGCCAATTTAGAGTCAAAAATCAACCTAGATGTGCATGTCTTTGCACTGGGGTAACTGGAGGAAACCCCTGCAGGCATGGGGAGAACATGCAAACTCCAAACAGGAAGGCCCAAGGGGATCGAACTTACAACCTGTGTTTGAAACAAAGTAAAACAAATAAAAGCAACATACAAACACCTGATAAAATATAAAAAGCAAAAGAGAACTACATGCTGCTTAAAAACTGTCTTTATGGATGGGGTTATTTACTTTACATTTCATACGAGTCCAAGAATCTCAATCTTAGTTGCAGGCTGATCCAGAACTGTAGAGTTGTTAACTGGAAGGCCCGGCCACTGCAGATCTTTAAGCAATTTATAAATACTTTTTAATGTTATCGGGAAGCTGGAGCAGAAGCTAAATTTGATATATGTGACTATTTATTGGATTTAGTAAAGAGCCTGGCAGCAGAATTTTGGACCATGTATCAGTAATCCAAAAGTGATTGAATAAAAGCATATACCAACATCTGAATTTCCTCTCAAGAAGCCACAAACTGAAGTAAGTGGTCAAATATAATGCCAAGACTGTGCAGACTGGGTTCAGAGGAGGAGAATGGTTAATCAAGGTTTTCCTTTCGATGGATATATGTTGTTGGGAGCAATAATGGGGACTCAAATTAACATCAGGAAGATGTTTGATGAGGGCATTTAAAGAGTTGATCAGTATGGAGAGATTGTGCAGCAAGTTAATCCATAGTCAGTAGTTTTTTTTGTTGTCCTTTTGGTTATTCTTACACTTCCACCTATAAGTTTCTATTGGAAAATTTGTCAGAAGCTTTTTCTCATGTGGTTGTCTATGATATCACAGTATCACAGTAATGACATCATGACTGTAAGACAGTGGAGAGATTACATTATGTAAAGTTAATACTGTGGTTGCACCGTTTCCACAGGTATCTGCAGGAGAACAGAGTGGCCTGTGAAATGGGTCTGTACTACGTACTCCATATTGCCAAACTAAGGAACAAGAATGCCTTACAGAGGTTACTGCCTGCTCTGGGTGAGTTTTATTTTCTTGACGAAACTGCTCTTAAGAGGCATTTACAGTTTCTGTTTTTTTAATTAATTGCCATGTTTTTTTTAGGGTTCCCAGTTTGTATGTTGGACATTTCATTGAAAACATGGTAATATCACTGGTGTAAACGCCAACCTGACCACAAATTTTTATCTAGTCTTATTTATTTGATTTCAGTCTAGATTTCATCAGTGAGTTAATTAGGTTTTTGGGGCATTTTTGGCAGCAAAGGGCTGCTGACCTCAAACCCAGGTTGTTGCAGTTAGGACTATGTGACACATAGCCACACACAGCGCTAACCCAAAATAAAAGATAACTAAACTAAAAAAACAAAAACGAGAGTCCTCAAATGTCCTGAAAACACAAACGAAAAGCAGGTACAGGGCTGCTTCGTCTGAGAGAAATCATCTCCTTTAAATGAGCCATGGTGTGTAGGGCCATGTACTACAGTACTGTACATGAATTCAATTACAAGTTTAGGATCATCTGTATTTTTTATTCCTCAACATCTTGTGTGTAGAGTTACATCAGGTTAGCAAAACAGGCTCTGTTTTCCAACAGTGTCCAGTGTCTCCACTCCAACCCAGTTCATATTTTGAATTACAGCTTCCTGTGGCTTCACTGCAGGATAGTAAATCATTGACAGTGTGCTCACTGTCTGGGTTCAGCCCAAGTGTCGACCAGAGATGTTCACAAGTCTTTTTTTGCAAGTCCACCTGGTAACCTGATAAACCTGTATCATTAACGTTACGTGGTCAACAATAAACCTGTAACCTGCCTGTAAGTCGACAGTATAACTATGTATTTTTCTCTGTTTAACGTAACCAAGTAGGTGCTGGCAGCCGAACGTAACGTTGCCGGACCATTTTTTTTATGTCATGTCAACGCCACTCAATGCAAACACGTGTGACCAGCAAAGTAACACTCACTCATCTTTCAAATATTCAGTTACAAAACTAGTAGCAAACTAAGTTAACGTTACATAGCTGATGCTAAGCTAAACATGTTTGCTAACCGCCTATATACGGTGGCCTGGAAGTGCAAATCACAACAGCAAAAGAGAAACGACAATGACAAATTGAAAAACACAAAAACAAAAGGGAAACGACAACGACAAATTAAAAAACACAACAGCAAAAGAGAAATGACGACAAATCGAAAAACACAACATCAAAAGAGAAACAACAACGACAAATCGAAAAACACAGCAACAAAAGAGAAACGACAACGACGAATTAAAAAAACACAACAGAAAAAGAGAAACGACAACGACAAATTGAAAAACACAACAAAAAAGAATCCACAACAATATTAACCAAACCGGAAAGGGTAGGTACCTTCGGGCGACATGAATCGTCGCTGATAGGACGAAGGAACAGGTCCGTGCTCGTGATATCCTAGCTACTCACTATTATCAAACAATATTTTGATGCCGGACATAAGTATGATGTGGTAGTCCACATGCTGTCAACTATTCACAACATTAAGATGAATATTCGAGCGCTGACCACCCATTTTAAAGAAGTAGAGTTATTTAGATGTAGGAACAATTTCCCACCATGTGAGGTGAGGCGTGCAATTTTCGCCGAGCTGGAAGGACCACGGCAACTGTTCGGTTACTGGACAAAGTGGCAGATTCTTCAACAGAAGCATAGACTTCGCGTTAAAACGTGAAGTTTGATGGATGAAAAGTACAGTGGAAACTGTGTAGTGATCACCTCTGTCTGTGTTAAACTGATCAGTGCTGATTATTCAAAACCTTTTCCTTGTTTGTCAGGGTGATTATTATTCACATTAATAACAGCCTTGTTATTTGCTTAATCTCACTGTTTCGAATTAGAGTTCTTCAACTGTTTAATATGAATACATGAATCTATAGGAATTATTCTATCCCAAAATTTTATCCCATCAGTGGTTGATTACTTTTGGATAATCATAGTTGGTTTCCATTCTGATTTCTGTTTGATCTGTGTGAAATAAGCCACTTTGCATCTAGAACAAGAACAAGAACAAGAACAAAACACTGTTGCTAGGGACGCCGCTCTGATCAGAGGAGCGCAGAAGAAATTAGGTTACAGAGGAACTACGCAGGATATTTGCCTTATGGTTCATTTTTACCTTCATTAAACAGCTGCCGACTAACTGTGATGTTAGATAATGACTCGTAACTTGTTATTGTGACTGAAAACTAAACCTGCAGAACCAGAGCCTGACCCCTGTGTCGAGCTCTCGTCTCCAAGGCAACGCGACCGCAACACAAACGTGCCATGTAAACCGTAATCTCTTGTTCATAACATATAACACTACACAAATACACACAACGTAAAGCGTATATAATCAAACGAACCACTGATTTATCAAAGGAATCGTTTAAAACAATTGCACACAGCCAAGAGGGTTAGCAAAACAGAGGAAAAGTGACCCGAGTTGCAGATAGCTACGCTAAATGATGCTATTTATAAATCGATAAAAGTCATTTTTTTAAAACAACATTGTGTCTCTAATTAATTATTGCACTAGTAAGCCCTTCAGGCTGAATGACACACAACAACCTTCTCACTCTACATTAGTAATACTGTACTGTAGCTTCCGTAGACGAATTAATGAGCAAGGTCGGGAAACGGACGCAACGTTAACTAGCTTGCTCGGGTAAGCAAATGTCACAACCTCCAAAAGTAGCCTAACACAAACATTACATTAACGTTACATCCGTTAACTTACTTGATTGTCGTGCATGAGTTTGATCAACGTCAACTTCTTGCAGCCTTTACCCACAATCACTGCAGAAGTTGGGTTTTACCAAGAACTCTTTGCCAAAATTTTGGCAATAAATCGCCGTGTGTTCATTTGTTTCTGTTTGTCTGGCGCGCCGCGAAGTGGTGTCCTTCGTCCAATCAGTGACGATTCATGTCGCCCAAAAGTACCTACCCTTTCTGGTTTGGTTAATGTTGTTGTCGTTTCTCTTTTGCTGTTGTGTTTTCTGATTTGTCGTTGACGTTTCTCTTTTGTTGTTGTGTTTTTCGATTTGTCGTTGTGATTTGCACTTCCAGGCCACCGTACCTATATGCGCTAATGTGACTTAATGTAAGTTACCGATCCGGGTGAGTTTTCAGGTGCCTGATAAAATTTGAAGTAGTTGATCCAGCGTCCTTAATTTTGGTAATTTTGGTTTTTATAACCAAACGTAATTACAAAGGGTAACGTTACAGAAGCAGCTGCAGGTGTGCCGGTCGCCATAGTTACCATCATCCGAGGTACGAGTGCGTGAGGCGCGCACCCGATGACTAATATGGTTATTACCTTGACAAAAAGGATGTAGTGACATTAAGCTCGTCAAACGTTTCAAAGTTTCCTCAACGTTAATACGCCACAAAAAGAAAACATAATGCTTGTTCACGAGTCCGAGTCGAGTCTGAAGTCTTTTCAGTACGAGTCCAAGTCAAGTCTAAAGTCTCTGAAGTGTGCGACTTAATTGCGACTCAAGTCCCCATGTCTGGTGTCGACCCACACCCATTGGTTTGTGATTTGTATTTTGAAGCGTTGATTTGATTTGTTATGTGATCATTGCCACCGTGATTTTTCTTAAAACTGGTCTTCTTCTTCTTCTCCTTTCGGCTTTTCCCTTCAGGGGTCGCCACAGCGAATCAGTTGCCTCCATCTAAGCCTGTCTTCTGCATCCTCTTCTCTCACACCAACCACCTTCATGTCCTCTTTCACTACATCTATAAACCTCCTCTTTGGTCTTCCTCTAGGCCTCCTGCCTGGCAGTTCAAAACTCAGCATCCTTCTACCAATATATTCACTATCTCTCCTCTGGACATGTCCGAACCATCTCAGTCTGGCCTCTCTGACTTTATCTCCAAAACCTCTAACATGTGCTGTCCCTCTGATGTACTCATTCCTGACCCTATCCAACCTGGTCACTCCCAAAGAGAACCTCAGCATCTTCATCTCTGCTACCTCCAGCTCTGCCTCCTGTCTTTTCCTCAGTGACACTGTCTCTAGACCAAACAGCATCGCTGGTCTCACCACAGTTTTGTACACCTTTCCTTTCATTTTAGCTGAAACTCTTCTATCACACATCACACCTGACACTTTTCTCCACCCATTCCAGCCTGCTTTCACACGCTTCTTCACCTCTTTTCCACACTCTCCATTGCTCTGGACTGTTGACCCTAAGTACTTAAAATCCTCCACCTTGTTTATCTCTTCTCCCTGTAACCTCACTCTTCCACTTGGGTCCCTCTCATTCACACACATATACTCCGTCTTGCTGCGGCTAACCTTCATTCCTCTCCTTTCCAGGGCAAACCTCCACCACTCTAGCTTCTCCTCCACCTGTTCCCTGCTCTCACTACAGATCACAATGTCATCTGCAAACATCATAGTCCATGGAGATTCCTGTCTAACCTTATCTGTCAGCCTGTCCATCACCATAGCAAACAAGAAGGGGCTCAGAGCTGATCCCTGATGCAGTCCCACCTCCACCTTGAACTCCTCTGTCACACCTACAGCACACCTCACCACTGTCTTACAGTCCTCATACATGTCCTGCACCGCTCTAACATACTTCTCTGCCACTCCAGACTTCCTCATACAATACCACAGTTCCTCTCTGGGCACCCTGTCATAAGCTTTCTCCAGATCTACAAAGATACAATGCAGCTCCCTCTGACCTTCTCTGTACTTCTCTATCAACATCCTCAAAGCAAATACTGCATCTGTAGTACTCTTTTTTTTGGCATGAAACCATACTGCTGCTCACAAATGCTCACTTCTGCCCTTAGTCTAGCTTCAACTACTCTTTCCCATAACTTCATTGTATGGCTCATCAGCTTTATTCCTCTGTAGTTGCTACAACTCTGTACATCTCCCTTGTTCTTAAAAATGGGCACCAGCACACTTCTCCTCCATTCCTCAGGCATCTTCTCACTATCTAAGATCCTGTTGAACAACCCAGTCAGAAACTCTACTGCTACCTCTCCTAGACACTTCCAGACCTCCACAGGTATATCATCAGGACGGAGTGCTTTTCCACTCTTCATCCTCTTCAGTGCCCTCCTCACTTCATCCTTACTAATCTTTGCTACTTCCTGGTCCACAACAGTCACCTCTTCTACTCTTCGTTCTCTCTCATTTTCCTCATTCATCAACTCTTCGAAGTACTCTTTCCATCTTCCCATCACACTACTGGCATCTGTTAATACACTTTCATCTCTATCCTTAATCACCCTAACCGCCTGCATGTCCTTCCCATCTCTGTCTCTCTGCCTTGCCAACTTGTATAGATCAGTCTCTCCCTCCTTGCTGTCCAACCTAGCATACAAGTCATCGTAAGCCCTTTGTTTGGCCTTTGCCACCTCTACTTTCACTCTACGCTGCATCTCCCTGTACTCCTGTCTACTCTCTTCAGTCCTCTCAGTGTCCCACTTCTTCTTAGCTAACCTCTTTCTCTGTATACACTCCTGCACCTCCTCATTCCACCACCAAGTCTCCTTATCCACTTTCCTTCCAGATGACACACCAAATACTCTCCTACCTGTCTCCCTGATCACATTAGCTGTAGTTGTCCAGTCAACTGGAAGCACCTCCTGACCATCCAGAGCCTGTCTCAACTCCTTCCTAAAAATCATACAACACTCTTCCTTTTTCAGCTTCCACCATTTAGTCCTCTGCTCTGTCTTTGCCCTCTTCATCTTCCTCACCACCAGAGTCATCCTACACACCACCATCCTATGCTGTCTGGCTACACTCTCACCTACCACTACTTTGCAGTCACTGATCTCCTTCAGATTACACCGTCTACACAAGATGTAGTCTACCTGTGTACTCCTACCTCCACTCTTATAGGTCACCCTATGTTCCTGCCTCTTCTGGAAGAAAGTATTCACTACAGCCATTTCCATCCTTTTTCAAAGTCAACCACCATCTGTCCTTCTGCGTTCCTCTCCTGGATACCAAACCTGCCCATCACCTCCTCATCATCTCTGTTTCCTGCACCAACGTGTCCATTGAAGTCTGCACCAATGACAACTCTCTCACTTTAGGGATGCTCTGCATCACTTCATCAAGGTCCAACCATAATTTCTCCTTCTCCTCCAGCTCACATCCTACCTGTGGAGCATACCCACTAATAACATTGAACATCACACCTTCGATTTCTAGCTTCAGACTCATTACTCTATCTGATACTCTTTTAACCTCCAGAACATTCCTAACAAACTCCTCCTTCAAGATAACTCCTACTCCATTTCTCTTCCTATCTACACCATGATAGAACAACTTGAACCCTGCTCCTAGACTTCTAGCCTTGCTACCTTTCCACCTGGTCTCCTGGACACACAGTATGTCTACCTTCCTCCTCTGCATCATGTCAACCAACTCTCTACCTTTTCCTGTCATAGTTCCAACATTCAAAGTCCCTACTCTCAGTCCTAGACTCTTGGCGTTCCTTTTCTCTCTCTTCCTACAAACACAACTTCCTCCTCTCCTTCTTCGACGAACAGTAGTCCAATTTCCACCGGCACCCTGTAGGTGAACAGCACCGATGGCAGTAGTTGTTAACCCGGGCCTCGACCGATCCGGTACGGAAGTCATAGATTCGATTCGCACGTTTGATTTGGCAAAAGTTTTACGTTGGATGCCTTTCCTGACACAACCCTCTGTATTTATCCGGGCTTGGGACCAGCACAATAAGGCACTGGCTTGTACCCCCTTGCGGCTACATTTTTTTTCTTAAAACTAGTAAAAACCATATTTGTTTGAGAAGACGGGGCCAAGGAGAAGTAATGGTTGGATCATACCCTCTCTGATGGGTTACAATGCAGAATCAGAGTTCATGTCCTCAAAGCCTTTTATTCTGTTTGCTTCTAAAATTGTGTTTAACTCATTCTCATGATTTGTAACTTTGGTGGCAATGTCTGGAAGTCTTCAGGGGTAGGATAACACCCCCTGTCCTGCCCATTTTCAGGCCACTGGATATGAATTCTGTATTGAATATTGACGTTCACTTTGTCCATTTGTCTGTTTGTCATATCCTTGTTTTATTTCTTGTTTTTATTTGTATTATTTTTGTTATCAAAGGTTCTGTCAAGCCTCCTTTGCTAAAAGAATAACACCTTCAATTATTAAAAAATTAAATAAAGATATACAAGCTGGAAAAAAATATAAGTTTGATCTCTGCTTTTACCCACCAGTTGAGACCTACAATGACATGGCTTTTGGCGACATCTTCCTGCACCTGCTGACTGGACACCTCACGCTCCTCTCTGACGAGTTTGGATCAGAAGAGTTTTGTTCTGTTGTCTTTGACGGCTTCCTCCTCACATCTTTCTCCAGGTGAGTTGATTCAGTAGTATGTTTCCAAACCCACAGTTTGTACAGCTGACCACACCACCATCACTGCAAAACACTTAGTGGGCACACACACAGTTGCCCCTGACTTAAACAAGGGATTGATAAGGAGATTCATGGTAAACATAATACTGCTACATAGTTTCAGCACTCCTAGAAAGCTTTGTGCTTTTCCCTTGTTATTATGACCTCAAACATCTCCACTGTGCCTCTTCACAGCTTTTGTCTCTGTCTGAATGTTTTCCAGTAAAGAGAACGTCCACAGACATACCCTGAGAATGTTGCTGCATCTACAACACAAAGTGCTGCCGTCATACATGGAAACCTTAATGAAAACTCTGGAACCTCCAAAACAGGTTGGCTGCATTTCCACTTTTTGCTTGTGCTTTAAAATACACAGAATTTGTAGGTGTGTGTGTGTGGTTGGGAGTGGGGGGTGGGGAGGGGGTTAACTGTAACTGTGGACAATGTAACTCAAAACAACAATGACCTCCTCAAGGTCATTCTCTTCTGCATGAAATATCACAAGCTGCCTTTTCGTAGATACAGTGTGGAACAAAAGTCAGTTTGCTTCAGGAAAACATCATCATTTCACAGTGTAGGTTTTTGACAAAATGTCATGGTGTTTGTCATTTGTTTGAAACAGTTTCAAGGTTTATTGTCATTCCAAAAATGGGGAACATGAGAGGAATCGAAGTAAGTCACTAAGTCAAGCCAATAAAGAAACTGCATCATCAAAAAAAAGAAAGAAAGGAAAAAAACCCAATAAGAATATTTAGTTAAAGTAAAAAAAACAAAGCAGGGATAGAGCAATGTAATATAAAGTGATGTTAATGTTGATGAACATAAATATAAATTTAAATATTAAAATATTATCACACATGGAAGCATCTACCATGTACATTTCAGTTGTTGCATTTTCTGAGTGTTTTGTGGTCGCGATATTTGGGAAGAGGTTGTTTCTCAGCCCGGCTGTTGTTGCCCTGATGCGGTGCAGTCTTCTTCCTGAGGGGAGGGGGCAGGGCAGTCCCTGAGCAGGATAAGCTGATGCCGGCAGCCCCCTTTCTGCATTTGTTGAATTAGATGTCCCTAAATGTTGGATGTCTGTACAGAGTGTACAGCAGGGGCGTCAGACCACATTCCTGACGCGAGACAGTGTTGAGCGGAATGGATGCAAGTGATGAACAGTGACACTGTCTTCTGTTCATTATCAAGTACAGTATCCAGGTGCATAGTGATGAATTTAGCCCAAGTTTGTGTATCAGAGTGTGTGCTATGGGAGAGGATTTTGACATGAGTCGCTTCTCTCTTGTCTAGCTCTATTAATGTGTTAATTGTGCCATCATCAGTTTTTTTTTTTTTTGTTTGTTTGTTTGTGGTTTTTTTTGCGAGGTGAAAGTAACGTTGCACAAAAAACACTGACCGCCAACTTCTAATCCCTTCATATCTGAGACCCCCCCTCTCAGAGCATTCCTGAGATAGGGACATATCTAAGACATAAAACCTTCAAATTCAGCTGTCATCAGTGCAGAGGCATATGAATGTTCACTGCCCCCTCAAAGGGCCAGATGTCATGAGGGGCTTGAACCCAGAACTTTTTTGATGTGTGGAAACAGTGCAAAACACACAACAAATCAATTTGATATGTTAGAGATATGTTTTGAAGGTTAATAGAAGTTAATTTGTGGTGTTTCTCGTATTTAAAAAAATCTACATCAGCAGTTTTTATGCTGAAGAGGTAGTCCCTATGAAAACTGTTAACAATGTGACAATAGATGCCAGATTTGTGCTGTAGGCTACAGCCCATAGAGCCTCCTCCCTCCCCAGGATAGCACTGACTGCTGCTATAAGACACATGTATCTGTTGCAAAATAAGCTAGCTAATGCTATACCTCCATGTAATGACACACGGTGTGATGCTGTTACCACAGTGCAGTGAGCCAGTAAAGGAGCTCTACACCCAGCTAATGGAGAAGTTGGAGGCACAGAAGAAGAGCCCTCCACCACCAGATGAAACTCCCTCCCTGGATCTAGGGCTGCACCCGGTGACTGTCCCTACTACCGCTTCCACACCAACCACGCCTATCTGAGTAGAGAATAAAACTGTCATAATCAGTGATTAACTGTAAATACAAATATTTTTTTGTTTGTTGTCATTTTTTGGGCGGGTGGGGGGGTGTAGTTTCTTTAAATGTTAGTCTCAGAGAGGGTTTTCAGATTCTGATAATTCCAGTGGCCAGATGTTTTCTTGAAGGGGGGAGTCATGACTTTTCTAAACTTTATGCCCCAGCATTATTGTCCAAGTATACTGAACTTTCATATATATCAGTATGTAACATTTGAACTATGTCAGTTGTGCAGGAAACATGTAAATAAATGATTATTAGAAATACAAAGTGGTGTTAATTGTATTACTATTATTTTCTCCCTTTGCTCTCAAAGAGCCTCAATTCTTCATGTAATGGTACACACTGACCAAATTACCAAAATATACCCTATTACTGCTACTTTGATCCATCCATTACCTTTACTGCTTATCCATGCAGGATCAGTGGAGATAATACACAACAGTGGGCAAAGGCAGGTACCCCCTGGAGAGGGTGACACATACAGACAACCCTCCACACCATGGGCAATTTCAAAATGAAGAAATAAACCTAAATGCCTGTCTTGACTGTGGGTGGAAGCTTTTGCCAGAGGGAACCCACACAGGGTGAACATGCAAACCACACAGAAAGACCACAGGTTTAAACCCACAACCTTCTGCTGTACGGTGACAGTGATAACCACTATGCTATGGTACTTACAGTTGGTAATTCAGTAAAAATAAACGATTCCCTTGTTTTGTTTGGGACTTCAAGGAACTGCTTGTAGGACCCCTAGAAGTGACAGGCCCTGCTAAAAATCTCTGGGATGTGAAAATGACCTGGGGTTCCTGATTTGTGTGTGCAAATGCGATTTTACAGTGCTGCTTGGTTAATTGCATGAATTAGCAGATATAAAGGCATTCTTAATGAAGTACTTGATGAATGAATAATATGATTTTTTTTGTGTGTGTGTTTGATTGATGACATCATCAGGGTTATACTCTCAGACTTGATACAGAATCTGAAGCCGTCAAAAAGGCTTAACAGCTGATGCAGCTCCTCTGAAAGCCAACTGGCCAAAGTCTCTGGTGGCTTACAGAGGCTGTAATGTTCATAGATCCTAGAGTTTGAGGTGACAGGTTGTAAGATTTAGTGTTCTGAGTGAGCTGAGAGAGAAAAGTCATGGGATTATAAAATTAAAAAGTTGCTGAACAAATGTTTTTGGTAATCAGGTGTCAGAATGGTGTTTATTTCATGCCAATTTTACATTTCGCCTTATGCTGGTATCAGAGAATAGTGTCCGAAGTTGAAGCGCTCAGAATTTGTATAAGTATACAAATGTATAAGTATAATTTTTTGCAAGTCTTGTTTTAAGTAAGGATCTAATAGTCAATAAGAAAGTCACCTAAAAATCGATCCATATGAAAAATTCACACAGAATCTTTTTCCTCCTAGTAGATTGGCTTGATGTTGCTCAGAAATCAATGAAAAGAAAAGTTTCCTGTTTAACAAAGTCTAAAGTGGTAATCGAAAGATTTTCAGGAGCAGGTTTATAAGTAAATGATGAAAAGTGTCCTTTCGCCTCACAAAACATGACATGTTTGTGTACGCAAGAGTGGGATTTATGCCTTAGAGTTTGGTTTTATTGTGCTATTTATGAATAAATCAAGAGTCATGCAGTGACCCTGTCAGTGCAGGGGCCAAATTAAGATGGCTGCCTGATCTGCACAATAAGTGGGGAAGTTAAACAATTGACATACTATAGTAAAATGTCATATTCAAATAAATGAATTCAAGGACACATATTTCCGGAACAGCGTTCATCTGATCACCTTTTCATCTTTGACAGGTAAGTTACGTCATTAGAAAGGGCGGGGCCGAATATTTGTTCTTGCCCATGCGCACAGGTGCTCCTCATTCTGTTTTCGGCGGCTCGGAGTAAACATGGGTAAACTCCAGGAGTTTGAAATCGCGTTTGACAAAAACAAAGTGGTCTACAGTCCCGGAGAGTCCATCTCAGGCACCGTGACGATCAGATTGGGGCAGCAGCTGCACTGCAAAGGTGAGGGTCTGACAATGATGCGGGCAGTGCGCCGACACTTACCTGCCAGGTGGGAAAGCGTCGCCAAACAAGGAAGTTGCGGATTGAGACTTAATTTTGGACAGATTATATTGTTTGAGCATCAGTTTTTATGTTTCTGTGGGTAGGAATGTTCTTTTAGAGAGACCTAAATACTTTCTTAAGGCGACACTTTAAATTCTGTCTTTAAGTGAGATGTTTTGCGTCGTGGGAATTTTGATTGTTATTGTACCTCCTATCACCAGGGTGTTAGAAACGAGGCCTGGACTGGGATTTTTGGATTGCCGAGGTCAAGGGCTGAGAGCAGCCCTTATTATATAAATTTTGTTTATTTTCTGTAGGATATATTGGGCAGTGAACCTCATTTTCAAAAAAACAGAGATTACATAATCAGGAATAAAACAAATAACAGAAAAACAAAAATCGTTTCTTAATAAGAACAAGTACATATACGGATTTAATATTTTTAAAAGCATGTGTCTAAATTGTCCAAATTGTTATCATGGAATGAGTACTTAAAGTATGTTGTAAATCATTCTATAACCCCAAGAACACGCAAGTGTAAGCCAATTCAGTGATGTTTGGTAAAATGTAATGTATTCAGTTGTATTCAATATTCAGTTGTTATATTATCTCCATATTTTAGTCTAACTTTAGCCCTCAACCAGAATCAGCTTTATTGGCGAAGTCCGTTCACAACATACAAGGAATTTGGTTTCGGCAGGTGGTGTCGCACACGGGATGGACAGCAGCAATATGCTAAAATCTAAACATAAATAATAGGAAAAAGTATATACATACAAATATATACACAATTGGTGCAAAGTACACAATGTAGTGCAGATTGAATGAGTGTCCTGTTAATGTGAATGTATGACCATTCAACAGTGTAGCAGGTCCATAGTTCTGCTATTTACTAAAGTTATTGCAGTAGGAAAAAAACTGTGTAGAACTGGATGAGCAGGTCCTGAGACAGGCCATGTCTCTTCAGCTGTCGCAGGAAGTACATCCTCTGCTGAGTCTTTTTCAGGATGCGATGGATGTGCATCTCCCACTTCAGGTCCTGAGATATAGTAGTTCCCAGGAACTTGAAGGACTCGAAGGCTGATACAGGGCTGTTGTTGATGGTGAGGGGGAGCAGTGGCAAGGGCTGTCTCTTGAAGTCCAAACCAAACCAAACATGACCTGGCATGAACCTCTTTGTTCTCTTTACCACTTGAGCCAAGAAAAACAATCCAGTTTGTTATGTAGTACCAAATCATAACACAGTTGCCTTAAGGCATTTTTCAAGTCAAGCAGGTCTTGCTCAAACTCTTCATAGAATTATTTAAAGGATCCCAAAGTAATCCCACCATGGACTAGAACTAGGTGACAGTGGCAAGGGGAAACTTCGTTTAAGAGGCAGAAACCTCAGACAGAACCAGACTCAGGGTGGGGGGCCATCTGCCTCGCCCGGTTTTTAATCATTGACATTGTCATTGTTAAGTATCATGCTGATTATGTAAATGCCTGTAAATGTCCATTGCAGTTTCTTAGAGGCCAGGGTGATGTCATCAAACTGTATCTTTATCTCCAGCCACAAAGAGAATCGATTAACTGTGATGGAATTCAATGTAATATAATGCAGTTAATGACAGCTGAGCTCATGGAAGTTCTATATTTAACTTTAAAAACCCTTGTCTGAATTGCTGTAGTTAAATTCAAGAGACAAACAATAAGTTCAAGTTTCATCAGTTTCAGTTTTGCTTAGTGGCTTGAATGTTGAAGTTTGCACCCGTTTTAAATGTGAGAAGGCCTGAAGTGATTTAATGGGATAATGGGAAAGGAGCGGTTTTTAGGGGGAATTTACACATGATAAATTCAAATAAAATCTTCATTACAAGATAAATTTCCTCAGCAGAATTCCAGTTGTGTATATGATACAAATCCTTTCAGTCTTTTATTCCATGTGTGATATAAATGCTCCAGCTGTATTGTGACAAAGCTCCTGATCAGAGACAACTATTTAAATGTAAACCAGTGTTAATGAAAAAGCGAAGTGCGTAATTTACAAACACACCCTTTGCCAAATTGTTTCCATTACGCATCCAAACATCTTTTTTGTTTTGTTTGGGTATCACGGGAATCTTAACAATGAATGACACATATGCTGCATCACCAAAGATTTAAAGGTTCTTAACGTATTACTGTGCATCTGCAGGAGGCCAAAGACCCAATTATCAGTGCAGGTACAAACTTCATAGTAGAGCGCTTTGTGTTCAATTATTAAGTGACGCCTTCTTTGGGTTTATTCTTCAGTGGTGTGTGAATGTGCATGCGTGTCAGCTTGTTGAGAGTAGTTTTTTTGTGTGTTTTAGTTTGAAAGCTTTTGGGGCCTCTGGTCTGTTTACATTCCTCTTCAGGTTGAGCTGGTCAGACTGTGTGACACATGTCACACCTACCAGGAAGCAAACACCGTCTCCATACAACAGTTTCAGTCCCTGATGGATTGCATATTGGGTTGAAACTTGAGCCATTGAACCATTTAAGTGGGCCAATATTGACAGTGGATTATAAATCAAATGTGTTCCTCTCAGATATGACGTATAACAAGGTCACTAAAAGACATACTGGTCTTTTTTGGGGGGGTCATTAAGACCATAAATGGTATTGTATAAGGCCAAATGAATGTGGGCATATACTGTTCTTAGTTTTTCCTGGTTTGGGCTCATTATTTACAACGAAAGGGTATCTAATGTAAAAACATGCAATGGTATTTTAAACAGCACTGAGCTTTTAGCTGTGTGACAACAGTCTATGTTTGCCTCTTTTCAGTTATATCACGACAGAGCTCCATGCACAAAGATGGTTTTCTTTCAGGTGGCCCTCACAGAGCCCTGAGCTCAGCCCCGTCCAACATCACTGTTGGACCTAATGCTCTTGTAATGGGAGAGCAGACACTGTTACAGTAGTGGAAACTAGACCTGAAAATAATCAGTCTAAATTTACCATCTCCCAGCTCTTGATTCATTCTTTACTCTTACATTTATTTTCACTCAGTACATTTGTTTTTTCCCCTAAATGTACCTACATAGGTATGTTGAAGTATGTATTTTATTAACATACAGTTATGTTGCCAAGATGGAACTTAACTTAGTCCTAAGTTAGTAAAGGTTCAAAGGACAGTTGAAATCAATTTGCTAGCTCTGTATAGGCTGAGTCACTCAAATTTTCTGTCATTAAACATCAGCCAAAATGAACCTATTTCACCAAGTGACAGCAAAAATCATCAACATTTACAGTTCAAAGCTTGCTAATCATCTCTCCTGTCTGCCAAAAATATATAAAGATGCATTAAAAAAAATAGAAGATTGTATAGTGGATCAGGGTAATGTAAATATTCTGGTCATTGTAAAATTCTTGCTGCTGAGTCATGATGACAGTGCAGGGATTTGTGTGAATAATTTAAAAATTTTTGTTCTTAAAAATTTTTGAGACGTCGTTTTTACTAGTGAATACAGTTGACAGTTATTGTCTTTAAATGGTGTTTTGGTGATTGGTGTCAGGTAAAATCATAGTTATGAAATCAAGATTTTAGCATCAGCTGGTCTGGACTCTGCTTGTTATCTTAATGAGTGGTATTTCAGTCACTATGTCATACTTGTTTCATTATAATGACAAAAGAAACAGACAATTGTGTCAATGAGAAATGTTTTGGGGGGTTTTTTTGGGGGGTAATTTGTGGGCCACGATGTTAGTATTTTGAATTGGTTATGCAACAACGTCCTCAAATTTGAGATTGACTGTATGTGGTCCAGCCAGATAAGAAGATCTGACCCAGGCTTGTTGGTTTGCTAAAAAGTAAACGTTGAAATGGCTAACGGGTGATAATATAATCTGTGTATGTGAAGTGTCTCATGTTGTAGTTGCTGAGAAAACAAAAAACAAAAACAAAAAATAAACAGTCTGTCTATTCTCACCTGCAGCCATCAAAGTGAACTGCAATGGATTCTGTGGAATCACTAATAAAGTAAACGACACAGCATGGACAATGGAGGAGCAGTATTTCAACAGCACTATCTCTGTTGCAGACAAAGGTAAGTGTTCAGACAGCTGAGATGCTAAGTCCAAAACTTTCATCCAACTGTATTTATTGGGTATCAGGCCGATGCAGTGACATCAAACATGGTCCAGCCATGGATTTCAGACCTTAACTGGCCCCTTACAGTTATCTGTACTATATCGTGAGGAGATGTCAAAATACATAAGGTGAAATTCTCACCGCCACATCTACACCGATTCAAAAAAGCAGATGAGTAAAGAGTGTAGTTGTACAGGCTCCAATTTCCTCTGTGGACACTGCTTGTAGCCCTGAGGCATATCTGCCTGTTGGGAAACAGTAAAGCAATTGTTAGTGTTCCCACTGATGAATGTTATCTGTCTTTTTTCTGACGTACAGGAACCCTTAAAGAGGGAGAACACACGTTTCCCTTCAGGTTTCTCATACCAGGTAGGAGCTTTGAGTGATGGGATGAACACTTGTCACTGTGACATTCTTTCCTGTGTCTGTGTATTTAGCCCTCCATTTCACTGCCTTACAGACGTGTCCTGGCACGATAGTATTATTCTGTTACAGTGCAGCAGCACTGACAATGGGATTCATTGGGGCTCAGGAGTTTTGTGTGGAACATTGGACTGGTTTCCAAAATTACATTGAGCCAGTATTTCATATCACATATTATACCAAGACAGGACTTAGAATTTATACAATTTTTGATTTAAATTGAAATCGCTTACATTTTTCATTTTAGTTTTTAAAGTAGCTATTTGCAAGTTTTGGTATAGCTACATAAGCCATCATAGCACTAGAAGTTGTGTTCATGAAGAAACCTCAGTTCAGCATCAAAATTAATTTCTTTTACTCTGTAACAGCTGCCTCCAGTGTTTCAACCTATTTGTGTTCCATCTTTTTTCAATTACTTCTTATCCCTTACTGGAGTAAGCCTGCTAAGAATCATCCGTGCCAATCAATTTACTGTTACAGTGATCAAGGTGATCTGGATACAGTATCCAACGGGTAAGAAATACAGGCAGTCACTTTATCAGACAGATCATAAACAAACTTCCAAATTTGTTTTTCTTATCTTACCTTCATATACTAAAGAAATTATGAAATCTTAATCTTATCTATATAAAGACTTTTAGACATATATTGTTAACTTATATTAGTATGCTTATATAGTATGAGGTCTTGTGGTGCTCTGCTATACTAGAGAATGATGATAAGACCTATATTTGTTTATACTTGTTATTTTGTATCTGTATGCCTCTCTTGCGCTGAGAACGTTGTGTGCACTTGAGCTGTGTACCAAATTTGATCTCTCTTTTCTGTGGTAGTTAGACCTCACAGGTGATGTCTGATGCCTGATCATGTGACCTTTTCTCTGTATTTACTGGTGTTACCCACACACCTGTTTCTAATCACACCCTGATGAAGGCCTGACATGGCCGAAACCGGTCAACGTTGTTTAAAAATTTTTATATTTACCCCAATGTTCTAAATAAAGGGCTTTTATTATTCCTTGACTCGGAGGTGAGTGCCTTAAGTGACATTGCCTGACTGAAGCTGCCTGTAGGCAGGATAACTCTAAGTGCACCCCTCTACCTGGAATACTCAGAGCACTCAATTACCTTTCTTTCTTGTTTTTCTTAACATTCGACTGACAAACCTGATTCTTAGAGAACGGTCCATATTGCTATTACTACCATGAGTTATTCTGACAGGCTCTCATGCGTAAGATAAATCAGCAATTTGTGTTTAACTTCTGTTTGGCCCCTCACCAGCTTTGAAGCCTTCTCCAGAGTGAAAGGAACATCACCACAGAAACTCAAAACCAGTCTGACTGGTCTTTTCACTGCTGTGACTCTAAATCTGTCTTCTGAAATGTGCGTCTGCTTTCATCACTAAAAACTCGAAGGTTATACAAGACCATCTATGGAGTCTTGTTTATACAACCCTGGAAAATAACCGCTCATTTGTCAGGTTATGGAGTTGGAACATTACTCAAATTTGTTATTCTGTGTCCAACTAACTAAACTAATACATGTTTGATTTCTTTCCCACAGCCTCTGCTCCAACATCTTTTGAAGGCAACTATGGTCGTATCATTTACAGAGTGAGAGCTTTTATTGACACACCACGATTTTCCAAAGACTACCACAAAGAGAAAGCTTTCTTCCTGCTAAAGCCTCTAAACCTGAATGAAGTCCCAGACATTTGGGTGAGATATGATTACATATGTGTATATGGTCTGTCCATGTTGGTCCTACCGGTTCCTACAGTGTTTTTTCATTTCATTTAACAATTAGTGGTTTCAGGGCTAGTTTGGTTTTGCTGGTGAAAGGAAGGTACAAAGTCTTGCAATTTCCAAAGGTGGAGTTAAGTCATTAAAAGTGTCCACAGTCAAATCCAAGTCCTAGGCAAAGGAAACTGAATGCCATTTTAAACAGTCATCAGTTAGAATTTAAATTGCACTCATTTTTAAAACCTATATTATTACCCTTAAAAATGTACCAGTTAAAAAACTAAATTAAAGCTGCAAGTGGTGCCAGAGAAAACCCACCAGTTATACGTAATGTTATAGTGTACGATCTGGAGAACACACCCTGCAAATATCATGTACAGTTGTGGTCAGAAGTTTACATAAACTCATCATGGGCTGAATGTCATATTAATTTTGGGCTTTATTTGAACCGTTATTTTTCCAGACTGGATTGATTAAACAATGTACATCTTCAATGATTTTTAAAAACAAACCAAATGCCTTCTGAAGAAAAGTTTTATGGTCAAACGAGACAAAGATTGAGCTATTTTGCCACACTGACAAGAAGTATGTTTGTGAGTGTATGTAAACTTCTGACTACAACTGAAAATCAGGCAATGTTTGTGTACTGAGGGTGCCTTCTTGTGTTCAGAGGGTGGCACTCTGAGTCTGCATAATTTTTAATGCATAAACATGTACTGGGCGTGATTTTTTTTTTATCATGCATGGTGAAATTGGGCCACATTGGATAATGTATGCTGGAGTTATAAGGACTTCCTGATTTATGGCTAAAATTTCAAAGTTTGCCAAATTGCCATGCCCAAAGGGAATGAGTAACTAAAAAGACTTTGACAACTTTTCATCTTCCAGGTCCTGAGAGGATACTGAGTGAATATGAAGTCATAGGGGTAGGAGAATTGGTTAAAGTGTGAGGCGTGGAAATGGCGAAATATGGCGCATATGAATCAGAAATGACTCCAACAGAGTTTTTTATGGATTTGGATATGTAACATGTGTACAGATTCTTGTTTTTTTTATGTCAATCTGTAGCAAGCGGCTGGACTGTCTAAATTTTCAAGGTGGTGCTGTTGAGCCATTTTGCGATGTGCATTTCTCCCACCCATAGAATATAACATTTTTTTCCGTACCTGATGCATTCACAAAGTTTGCTGAGTTTTGGACTACGTTAAAGCTGCTAAAAGGGTTCAAGTTTAGGGATCCAGAATAATAATAATGACCATAATGACAATAATATAACCAGTACAGATGCAATAGGACTCTCACAAGTGCTCCAGCCCTAATAATCAGGTTTGGTTGATAATTGCAGAGAGATCCTTTTTAAATCCATCAGTCACAGATTTAACTGGGAACTGTACTTGTTACTTGGCATGGGAGGTTTATGCACCACAGTGTCAAGTGACAGCATTGTTTTAACTTTAACCTTTTATCATTTCTGTAGATGATGATGATGATAATGATGAATCTAGATTTGTATAATTGAAATAACATATATATATATTTGTGTGTGTGTGTGTGTGTGTGTGTGTGTGTGTGTATGTGTATGTATATATCTTATATATAAAGATTTTTTACTGGTGGGGGTAACAGTTACACACTATTTACTAGACTTTACTTCTTTACTGCTCTAAAACATTATCACCAGCACAATATCCTATGTAGGTTACTGTTTTAGCGCAGTTGATAAGAATAGATTTTTGAGAAAACAAAATTTTTATCCAAGTGGGAAAGTTTATTTAGAAATTGTGGTATCAAATTGTTATTTGCCAACAGCCAGGACAATATTTCAGACTGCATTCATAACACTGACCATTGCCTTTGTTTTTCACGATCTTCTTAGTCAAAGTACTGAAGGTCCTGACTCAGAACTAGTATGCTGAGTAACCCAGGAAGTAACAATAATGGGCTTAAACATTTTAACGTGACATTTGTTGTTGGTCTTGATGCAATTCTTATCCTGCTGTAGGGAACCAGTTCGTCTGCAGTGACCCAGCAGTTCACCTACATGCTGATGAAAACAGGCACAGTGGTCCTGAACGCTGAGACGAACATGAAGGGATACACACCAGGCCAGATCATCAAGGTGATGGCCAACTTTCACAACCAGTCTGGGAAGAATACGGGCAACATGGGAGCCAGTCTGATGCAGGTAAACCAAACAAGACACAAATAACATTTATAAAGGAGCTATCTTATTTAAAGCCAAAACAGTCCATTGTTATGAGGCCGTACCTCTAAAATGTTGGTCTGATTACTTCATTGTAACAGTGCGGTACATATGTTTGAATGAATGTGGCTTGTAGTGTGAAAGGTACTAAGTTTATGAAATGGGATGGGATGGAAAGTGTTTTTGTCCCTGCATAGTGCATTGTTTTCTCCTGCTGCTGCATTTTGTATTATAGTATTGTAGTTTCACCGTTGTGAAAGAGCTGTGTATTTTGCAGTACTGATCCACACTTTTGATATTCTGCCACACCAAATAATCTTTTAACACTGCAGGTGGTAGGTAAGCTTGGCTGAATGCGACAGATTCAATATTAGAAGATGAAATGATCCAAATGTATTCTTTTGTTCACCCAGTGAAGCAATGTTGCTCTCTGATTTGTTGAACTAAAGCTCTGTGGGTCAGAGGAATCGGAGTACACTACTGTGGTCCTAGGCCATTTGTGGTATAATACAACACATGCTATTAGATGAAGGATATGTGCTGTTTAAAGTAGACTACACCTCCCTTTTTACATAGCCTACTCTCTAACTGTACTAAATGAAAGCATAGAAGAGTAAATAATTCAAAAACCAAAATCTGTTTTCAATTGTGCAGAATGTAGGAAATGTTCACTTTATGGCTTTAATTTTATTTTTACTGCTGGACTTTCTGGACCCCCCCCCCGCTCCTAAAAAAAAAAATATATATATATATATATTATTTATTTATTTATTTATTGTTACACCTTCAAATGGAATTTGCAAGATATCATGAGTAATTAGTAAACCTTCACCAATATTCTATTTATATATCATCCATTTTAAGATAACGACCCTACCTGCACAACACCTAAAAGCACAAACATGTATACCACTCATCAGCCTTAATGTCCATGTCATATGTTTTTAGAGGGTGACCTATGAGATGAAAAAGCCCATCCATGATGTCAGAACCATAGCGGAGGTGGAGGGAGGTGTAGTGAAGGCCGGCAAGGAGGTGGAGTGGAAGGAGCAGATCATCGTCCCTCCTCTTCCACAGTCCTCTCTTGCAGGCTGTGAGCTCATAAAGATTGAATATTATGTCAAAGTAAGTTACAATCATCCCCTTTTATAGCATGAGAAATATTTTCTTGATCCAACTAATTGTGTTTTTATAAAGATATCAATGTGCAATGGATATATTCCAGGTTGTCTGAATTAGACCTTAGATCACATATGTACATTTTAACTGACAGATTAAATACCCCCCTTTTTTTCTTCTTATAAAAGTGTAGTCATGAACTGTAATAAGCCCACAGAAAAAACACACATCATCTTTAGGCCATTCCACGGCAGTTTGAGCTGGAGGCATGCTATTTTCTTCTTGATCTAGAGAAGCCACTCTTTTGGTTTGTCTGTGTAATACACTCAAACAAAGCTAGTTAAGATTTGGATCAGTTTGACCCTTTGAGCATTGCTGCTTTACTTTTGTGTATTTATCCATTGATTCTCATCTGCCATATTTGATAGAGTCACATCCCTACATTGGACACTCCCATTGGCTCCTGTGGGCCAATCAGTGTCTCATCCAAAGGCCTGGCTGTCAGTATTTGGGATCAGCGCTGTATTTTTCTGACTTTAGAGTCAAGAGAACTTGGTTTGAGACTATTGTATTGACAGAATAAAGACAGGAAGACATGGACAACAAGATATTTAGCACGTTAGAGGCTTTGGAGCACATTTTTAATACTACTGCTGAAAAGAATGAGAAGAACTCATAATCAGATAAAAAAGATGAAAAAGGAAAAAAAAAAGGTAATTCAGTAATTGAGAGGGATGTCCTAATCATTGTCATGTCGTTCTCAATATTTTCAATATTCTTGGATTATGGGTTTTTATATAGATTATGATAAATTACATAATCCATCATGACTGCAGGCTGTGAAACCATAGGGCATACTCTTCTTCATTACCTTCTGAATGCAGTTTTTACTAGAAATCATTTGAGTGAGAATCACACACAGAATTAGGTTTCAGGTATTAAGTGTAACTGGGTAACTGATGTTCTCTGATTTTACAGGTCAATCTAAAATCTCCAGACATCATGTTGATTTTACCCATCCACATTGGAAATGTCTCGCTGGACAAAAAACTGTGTCCATCTGAAAAAGCAGCCCCTCCTTCCTTTGCTACACCTGAGGGTGCCTCTGCCCCTGCCTCTGCCCCTGCCTCTGCCCCTGCCTCTGCCCCTGCCCCTGCCCCTGCCCCTGCCTCTGCCCCTGCCCCTGCTTCTGCATCTATTTCAGAGACCTCATCCTCAGCCTCCATTCCTACACCAACCCCTCACCCTGCCCCAAAACCTGCTCCTCGTCCCACACCTCGTCCCAGAATGCCTTCCCACAGTTCCCCAAGTGCTCCTCCAGCTGAGTACTACGAGGGAGCAGAGGGTGGGACTCCAAAGAATGATGGTTTCCCCAACAAGCGCCAGTCTCAGCTGGTTTCACCCAATGCTTTCAGCTATGCTCCTGGCCTCTTTTTCTCTCAGAACCAGCAGCATGGCGGGCCTGGCACCGCACCCACTGGTACCAGCTCAGCACCACTCATCCTGCCTCCAGACTATGGCGCCTCGGCTTATCCACACGGTCAGTTGGCACATACTCATTCACTCCAAAAAATGATTTTAAATCATACAGCAATATATGCCAGAGGCAGGGCTAACATGCTTTGGGGTCATCATTGGTGATAATTACTAGAAGATTCCAACTTGACAAAAATCAAATAAAGAGTCACATATTTACAGATCCATATAATGCCTTTGATTGACAGATACAATCCATCTTCTTAAACGTTAAATCAATCCATTTGCTAAGAAATCACTCCCTGAGTTTATAATTCTTGACACAGTTTGAAGTCCCTTTTATGTTAATATGTTGGACAAAACATTAGAAACCCCTGTGATGTTTTTGGTAGTCTGTTATCACTGAGTACTAATCAGATTGTTTTGCTCCTTCTGTTACTGCTTTCAGTATCTAAGAGTTTGCAATCTGAATGGGGCCTGTTTAATAGGTCATTTGTGTAGCTGCTGCCTATCAATGCTTTGGAAATGCTAAGGAATGCTAAGGAAAAACTGCTAGGTCTGTGTATTGTAATGCATGCAGTGTTATATCTGGTTTCATAACATTGGAAGCTGAGTGAAGTACAACATGGCTCACACTTGTCTGTAGCTAGCTGAATGATAAGATGTAATGGCTGCATGTCAGACTAGCTTCAAGAGACAGTAGCCTGCTGTGTCCATAAGTGGACAATAAAGACTAGTTTAAATTTTTAAAAGAAAATGTCCTGATCCTGTTCTGAAATGTAAGGAGAAATAGCACTCCCACCTTTTTAACACTCTAACTGATGTTAGGGTGCCTCACAGGAAGAAAGTAGTGGGATACCCAATTCCTGGGACCTTTTTATGTGAAGTTTGCATATTCTCTCCATGCCTTCATGGGTTCCTCCCACCATCCCAAAACATGGATGTCTAGGTGGATTTATTACTCTAAATTAAGGGTGTCAAACTCAATCACAAAAGGGGCCAAAACTCAAAGCACACATTAGGTTGTGGGCCAAACAGGAAAATAATTTATTGAACTGACTAAAACTAACCATGTTTTGAATGAAAATATGAATTGAAACAGAAAGAATACTATATTTTGCCCCCAAAAATAAACAGACTTGTAAATATTTAGTTCTCCATGAAAATGTCTAGTGAAAACTTGAAAGCATAAATAAAAATTTTAATTCTTAAATTCTTAAATTACAGCCACATTAGCTCCACAAAAAAGACACATTTTGTACACATTGAAAACATCCACAGATGCCTGACTGGTGTGTCGTCAGGGAAGCTGAAATTAGGGTTCTTGCAGGTAGCCTATTGTTTGGCACGGCAGCTGTTGCGCTGCATTATGGGATTTGTAGTATGAGTGTTATAGCCGGGCCATTAAAAATTAAATAATTAAAACGATCTTGCGGGCCGCATATGATGGTATCCCAGGCCAGATGTGGCCTGCGGGCCTTGAGTTTGACACGAGTGCTCTAAATTGTCCGTATGTCTCAGTGTGGGTGTGAGTGGTTATTCGTCTCTGTCTCTATGTGTTAGATAGGATAGCGACCTGTCCAGGGTGTACCACACCCTCACCTATAACGTTGGCAGGGATTGGCTCCAGCACCCCTCGAGATAGAATATGAGTGAGAGAGTAAGAGAGGTCAAGCACTCCCTTACCTCAGTCAATAATAACCCTAGAGAATTACAGCAGTAGGATTTCTTTTGCCCTAGGTTTTGACCATCTAGACTAGGGCAGATGAAGTCCCTTTTCTACTGGTCAGAAAACCTGATTTGATCTGCTAATACAGGGTTGTCAACTTTGAGTACACATGAAGTGCTGAGCGAACAGAGACCCTATGAGCGAGTGAGCGCGCTGGGTGCCTATTGTTGCACAGATAAGTCTCACTGCACGCTTACTAGCGGTGGCACAAATATAACACTATATTTTTGGCACGAGAACTGTTTGGGCAGCATGAGATTGAGAGTGAAAGCGTGTGTCACATGCTAGAAGTGTAACAGTTGGCT
The DNA here is from genome assembly GCA_034769265.1 of Remorina albescens. Classification (NCBI taxonomy): domain Eukaryota; kingdom Metazoa; phylum Chordata; class Actinopteri; order Carangiformes; family Echeneidae; genus Remorina; species Remorina albescens. The sequence continues at coordinate 5,012,118 of CM068485.1, forward strand.
AACATTTGGTTGTATTGGGCAAAAGGAGATGCTTTCAGAATTGGATCAAATGGATCTACAGGGGTATTTATTTGATGCATATAAACACAACATCATGGTGAACATGTTGATTTCTGCCCCTTTGCTGTGCTGTGAGGTCTTTCAGAGCACTGTAAAAAGAACAGTCACCCAGCTCAGTGCTGTTAGACCAGGGTCATCACAGCTAGACTGTACTCATGCCACTCTGAAGGCAAGAGTGAACTGCAGCCCCAATAAAAGTTTTGAAAATACCCAAAATGTTTAACATGGACATTCTGACATTACCAACCCAGGGATGAGAGACAACCGATCGGTCTGCACAGTAGCTATCTTCGTCGTCACCACCTGTGTGTGTGTGTGTGTGTGTGTGCGTGCCCTATAACTGCAGTTGTATGGATTTGCAAATTCATTCAGCAGTGTGTTGGTAGTATTGGTGTAAAAGTGGTATCAACATTTAAAGTGCCCTCATGTAACTTTTTTATGATTTGGCGCTATATAAATAAATTTGATTTGATACAATACACAACCTCTGATCATTGCACCACCAGACAGTCTGCGTAAGATTCTCTTTTTAATGATGCGAGATGCTTGTCTGCTGTAGGACAGCTGATGACATTATTTGTGGAAAGTGTTTATGTACTGATCAGCTCTTCTGATCGTATGTGTCTTTTACAGAGGCTCCTCCCACTTACGATGAGAGCTGCAACACATGAAGTCCTGGAAACTTCCCAGCAGGAAGACAACAATTCACTCCAATATCAAACAAAATGATTACTAGAGCTGGATTCATCTACAACATGGATGGAATTTTAAATTAAGAGATCTGTCCTTTTTTTTTTAATCAAGATATAATTAAGTAGGACAAAATGATAATCGGACACAGAGGAAACCTAATGTGACTTGCTATGATAGTTCTTGGCCTTAACCACAACAATTTTCTTCATATACTAGAGTCAGCATTTTCATTTAAGTGACTTTGAATTGACCTTGGACTTTTTGCCCAGTGAACAAATACCTTAACTAGACTAATGGGGGTTATTCGTAACTGAAGTCAAGCTACAGCCAATCAATGCTGTCTTTTAAAAATCCATTTTTTTTGCTTATTTTAGAGGCACTTTGCATGGAAGGGGAGAGAGGAAGATTTTTCTTTTTCCGTTATTTAAACAGTAACAGTAATCATGTTTTTAGTTGTGGATATTTTATAGGTAGATGACATCTGTGATGTCAAGTGTGAAAGTTTCTTGTATGAAAACAAACCATTACATTTGGTACTTGGTTGAATATTTTTTTTATTAAGTAAAGTTGTGAATTTTTATTTTTTTTTATTGGAATCTGGTGAAATTTTCTTTTAGACTGGATGATGTTTGAAATTATTTTTTGTTTTTGTTTTTTTTTTTTCTTGTGTTTGCAAGGAGTTTATTCATTTATGAAGTACATACAGATACAGATATTGCTTTTCCAAGTTCAGGAGTTCATAAAGTTATAATCCACAAACTTGTTTAGCTTCTCAAGATAGCTGCTATTATCACTTATTATTGTCCTGTCATCAAACTGTGTTGGAATGACTATGGAGTTATTAGAAATTATCTTCCTGCTGAATGTGCTCTTAGCATAAGATCCCTTTGTGTCTGATTTACTTGAATGCAATATCACTGATTTGAGTTTTTTTTCTTGAGAATTCTGGATATTGTACACATCATCTATTTAAATTGTACCTAATTGTCAATACATTCAAATATTTCTTGATCAAGTAAAATCTATACAGAAAAATGTTTCTTTATTGTTTTGAGTTTTTTTTTTTTCAACTTTATGGATTCCAATAAACTTTTTAATTGCTTCCTTAGTTCTCTCTGTGTGTGTGTGTGTTGTCTTTTTGTCTTTTGTTTTTTTTTTTCCATTGTGTTTTCTTCTTCACCACCATTTTATTGGTGGGACTGTAGTGAAAGGAGTTCCATCCTATGATCTTAATCTTCTTGTTGGCTATATTGTTTCAAAGCAATGACCCACATGGTTGATTCACAGAGAACAGCGTAACAGGAAGGTGTTGCTCTAAGCAGAGATGTTTACAAGTCTTTTTTTTAAAAATCCAAGTGAAGTCTCAAGTCTTTGTGGGGTGAGGCTTGGTCAAGTCTCAAGTCTCTAAAAAATAAAAGTCTCTTCTGGTTGTAATGAGCGTTCCATCATCTATGATCCAGTTTAATGGTAATCTGATAAACCTGTAACATTAGATAGATAGATAGATAGATACTTTATTAATCCCCGAAGGGAAATTCAAATTGCTCATAGCTCATCCAAGATACAAGTGCATTCTTTTTTTCTCCATAGCTCATCCAATTATAACAAAACAAAACAAAAAACAGAAACAAAAACTTTCTAGTCAATTCAAAGAGTTGAAGAGTCTAATTACTGTGGGGACGAAGGACCTCCTGAATCTCTGTTCTGCAGCACAAAGAGAGGAGCCGACTGCTGCAACTACTCCTCTGTTGTTCCAGGAGGCTGTGGAGAGGGTGTCTGCTGTTATTCATTATAGCATTCAATTTGTTCAATGTGCCTCTCTCCACCACCGATCTTAGAGGGTCCAGTCTCCTGCCCAGCACTGAGCCCGCTATTTTGACCAGCTTGTCTAATCGCTTGGTGTTTTTGTCTGTAAGGCTGCCTCCCCAGCACACTGCAGCAAAAAAGAGTGCACTGGCCACCACCGTGTGATAGAACATGGTCATTATCTCCACACACACATCAAAGGACCTCAGTGTCCGCAGGAATAACAGTCGGCTCTGCCCCTTCCTGTAGAGAGCGTCTGTGTTAAGGGACCAGTCCAGCTTGTCATCCACAAGGACCCCTAGATATTTGTAGGTGTGCACCATTTCAATGTCCACCCCACAGATTGTCACTGGCTCCAGAGGGGGCTTAGACCTGTGGAAATCCATGATCATTTCTTTCATTTTTGAGGTGTTCAATTGTAGGCGGTTTTTTCAACTCCAATCACTGAAGGCTGTTATTAGATCCCTGTATTCGGATTCCTTTCCATTCCTGATACATGCCACAATAGCAGTGTCATCTGAGTGTTTCTGGATGTGGCAGGACTCAGAGTTGTATTTGAAGTCCGAGGTGTATAATGTGAACAGGAATGGAGCCAGTACAGTCCCCTGTGGAGCCCCCGTGCTGTTCATTACTGTCTCAGAAACACAGTTCCCCAACCTGACAAACTGTGGCCTTTCTGTCAGGTAATCTGTGATCTAGGAAACAAGGGAGGAATCCACTCCCATCTCTCTGAGCTTGTCTTTGAGTATGATGGGTTGGATGGAGTTGAATGCACTTGAAAAATCAAAAAACATGACTCTTACATAAGTGCCCGATTCCTCCATCTGGGCCAGCTGCCTTCCCAGAGCAAAGTCTCCCAAGCTCCAGCTTCACTCCCATTTCAGTGACAGACAAGGGTGGAGGCACAGGTGTGACAACGGGAGTAGCTGCAGCAGTGGAGATGGACACATGTGTAGGTGGAGGACAAGAAGGATCCACGGTGGAGATGCATCCATGAAGAGGAGAAGAAGCAGCAGTGGAAGTGGGTGTGACCACAGTGTCAAATCTGTTGAAGAACTGGTTAAGTTCATTGGCTCTATCCACATCACCCACTGTTGGCGGTCTTTTCTTTTTGTTGTAGCCAGAGATGTTGTTGATTCCTCTCCATAACTCCCTGATGTTGCTGTGTTGTAAATTTCTTTCAATTTTCTTTTTGTATTCCACCTTTGCCATCTTCAATCTCCTCTTTAACTCATGTTGCACCTGTTTGAGCTGTTCTTTGTTACCGTTTCTAAAAGCTTCCTTTTTCTGGTTGAGGATTGCTTTTGGATGTCACTTGTGATCCAGGGTTTGTTATTGGGGAAACATTGTACAGTCTTTGTTGGTATGACTGTATCTCTACAGAAGTTGATATACTCAGTAAAACAGTCAACCTGACCATCAATGTCCATACTGTTCCCGTCTGTTTCCAGCAGCACATTCCAATCTGTGCATTCAAAGCAGTCCGTTAGAGCCTCACTAGTTTCAGGTGTCCATTTCCTGACTGTGAGGGTAGTTGTAGGCTGACTCATCACACAGGGCTTGTAGCAGGTCTGCAGAAAAACCAGGTTGTGATCTGACCGGCCCAGTGGTGGTAAGGCAGTAGCTCTGTAAGCGTCTTTGACATTGGCATATAGCAGATCAAGTGTTTTACTTTCTCTGGTAGGACAATTGACAAACTGTGAATCCAGTCAGGTGGGAAGACAGTCTCACATGATTGAAATCTCCAGATATTAATACAAGTGCCTCAGGATGTTTAGTCTGTATCCTGGCAACAGTTTCATGGAGAACTTCACATGGAACTTCAGCAGTTGCCTTGGGAGGAATGTACACAAGTATTGTTATGATATGACTGAATTCTCTTGGTACATAGTATGGGCTCATACCAGCTGCCAACAATTCAATATCTGGACAGCACATCCTCTCCTTGACAGTAATATGTGAAGGATTACACCATCTCTGATTCACAAATAAAGCCAGTCCTCCTCCTTTCTTCTTTCCACTAGCTTTAGTGTCTCTGTCCATCCATATTAGAGTGAAGCCAGGTAGTTCCACACAGGAATCAGAGATATTTTGATTCAGCCAGGTTTCAGTAAAACACATGAGGCTACACTCACAGTATGTTTTCTGAGTCTTCACCAAAATCTCCAGCTCATCACTTTTGTTGGTCAGGGAGTTGACATTTCCCATGATGACCGATGGCAGAAAGGGATTATATCTCCATTTCCTGGCCTTCACCTTTGCACCAGCACGGCAACCACGTAAACGCCTCTTTATCTCAGCTGGAATTGGATGGTATCCTCCAGACCTGCTCACTTCAAATGAGAGAAGTTAATCTCTAGAGTAAATAACTCTTCTCCCCACGGCAGTATTCATCCTCAGTTGACAAAAACAAAACAAAAAAACAAAAAATACAACAAAAATAAATAAATAAATCAAGTAAAAGTAAAGAGCTGACTATGCTGCTGCTCCTTGCTGCGCATGTTCTAGAATTGTGTTTTTAACGAGTTAACGTTACGTGGTCAACAATAAACCTGTAACCTGCCTGTAAGTCGACAGTATAACTATGTATTTTTCTCTGTTTAACGTTACCCAGTAGATGGTGGCAGCCGAACGTAACGTTACCCGCCCTTTTTTTTTTTTACGTCATGTCTACGCCACTCAATGCAAACAAGTGTAACAAGCAAACTAACACTAACTCACTAATCTTTTCAAATATTCAGTTATAAAGCTAGTAGCAAACTAAGTTAACGTTACATCGCTGATTGTAAGCTAAACATGTTTGCTAAACGTCCATATGCGATCCATTGTCCTTAATTTTGGTATCACAGACTGCAGTCTGCGCTTCTTTTGTTGATGCCATCTTTTTTGAAGTTTTTAAAACCAAACGTAATTACAAAGGGTAACATTACAGAAGCAGCTGCAGGTGTGCCGGTCGCCATAGTTACCGTCATCTGAGGTACGAGTGCGTGAGGCGCGCACCCGATGCTTAATATGGTTATTACAAAAAGGAGGTAGTGACATTAAGCTCGTCAAACTTTTCAAAGTTTCCTCAACGTTAATACGCCAGAAAAAGAAAACATAACGATTGTTCACGAGTCCCAAAACACGAGTCCGAGTCTGAAGTCTCTGGAGTGTGCGATTTATGTGCGACTCGAGCCCCCATCTCAGGCCCTAAGCACTGTTTAGTTAACGTTCTTCTAAGCCCCAAATGTTGCGCAAATGTAAGGCGTTACAGCCCTTGGAGATACAAAATGTACTATTTGTGACATGGAAAAATTCTACTCACCCTGCTTCCATCTTCTAGCATACCAGAGGAAAACTGTCACCAATTTGACTGCAATTTCGCATTGGCATCTCCTACTATACCATTTACCTAATACGGAAATGTAAATGCAATACAGTTTCACATATTGCAATTGAATATTTTCAACTGGACAATAGATTAGGTTTCTGGAAGCTAAATGTCATACTGAATTTTGATCTAAACTGAGACTTACGTATTGTTTACATACTGGAAGACAGGCTTCATTGTGCCTCTCGCCTTTTTATTTTTCAAATTTGAATGGACATTTTAATGTCCACTGTACATTGGAGAATGACATTGAAAATTAAATCTCAATGTTTTTCAAACTTTATTTGAATAAAGTGCGTAAATATGAAATACGTAAACTGGATTATTGCATTTTAATTTGCCGTAACGCATACAATTTGTGCAAATGCCATTGTGGAAAAGAATTTTCGTTTTCAAGTTTACATAATTTGTTTTAATCCCCTAAAGGCCTCTATCCTAACCGAGGGGTCGATTCACCGTCACTTTAGTGAGTTATTTCTTTTATCTCTTTCCTATCAAATATAGCGCAATTATTTTCAAAACAATTTTCTCTAGAAAATGTTAGAAGCAAATAACAACAACAACAAAAAAAAAACAACCAAACAAAAAAAGAAACACTATATTGCTCGTAAATGTGTGCAGAAGCTACAACCCTGTGATTGGGTGAGATGTTTACCATTTTTCCCCGTGAGGGCTTGAAGGCAGCACGCATGCCATTTTCCGTGCCGTGCGGGTTGGGGCGGAAGTGGAGACGCTTGTCTTCCTGTCCATCCCTCCCTAGTTTCGCTCGCTTAAAACTACACCGACTAGAACTGGTAGGTGGAAACTGTTTGCTCAAAATCTCTCTCCGGCCGGAGGTTAACAGTCGGTGATGCCTGTAACCTGTTTTCGCTCTGTTTGATACCGCCGCCTTCAGAGTCGTGTCACCGGCTTCAGCTTTGTCTTCTTCCACCTTTAAGACTATTCATGAAAGTGGTGATAACTTTAGTTTTGCGCGTGAACAATGAGAGAGCTGTTCTTTGGACTGTTTACTTTGTGCTAATGCGATCTCACTATGATATTTTAAATAGTGGAGTTAAACTTGTTCTAACTCTACAGGTGCTACTGAGCCCCACCACCACCAACACCCCCACCCCAGTTTGACCGGCTTCATCAGCCAGTCCGACAGGATGGATCAAAGTGAGGGGCCTGGGCCAGTCAGAAGAGCCCCTATCCCCTCTGCTGGCACAGCCATGGGTGCCAAGAGGCAAGTAGCACAAAGCATTCAAATGCCCAAAGTAAAGATAACTCCCTTCCACAGCTCACCCATAGTCAGTGGTGGAGCAGTTGGAGCTCTCTGCAGCAAACGACCCGGAGTAGCCTCTGGGAAACTGCTGGCATCTCCTGGCAGCCTGTTTTTGGATAAACCTGGACTACTGACTCCACCTGTCAGAGAGAAACCTGCTGCTGCTACTGCTGGAAGCTCAGAGGAACACGCTTCCAGTTCAGCATCTTTACAGGCTGCACCAGGAGAAAATGCTCAGGCAAGTCCACTTGTTTGTTCTAACGAGACGTTCAGTTCTTGTTAACTGATGACTCTCTATAACATGAGTGAGGGAAAACAATATTTATTTCGAATTTATTTTGAACAGACAATGGAAATTCTGAAAGTGGAAGTGCACTTAACAAGTAAAAGCTTCTAACATGGACCTTCAGAATATAAGGGCTCAATAAGTAGATAACGCAAAGCTAAAGAAAGTAGCTTTTTAAACAAAACACTAGTTCTGTTCAAATGAAATAATATTTCATTTCATCATTATATAGTATGTGTCAAGTAGTTGGCACTGGATTGACCATGAAACTAGAGCGTGAACTAGAGCTCTGAATGAAAGCTTACCTTTTAAACAATGTATCATTGGTCAACCAGCCAATTCTTCCATTAAGGTTGATTAATGCGTGATTCAGAATTGTGTTTTATATCTGGAATATGAACATGTTACCCAAAGCATGCAAAGTGTTAGTAAGATTATTGATCTGAGTCCATGGATTGCTGATTTGAGTAAGATCTCAATATTATTTCCATTGCACTTTTTTTGAGTAGTAAATGAGATACAGTAATGAAATGAAGCAGTACAAAAAAAAAAACAAAAAAACAGAGAAATATCAAAATCATAATGTCCACTCCAGGAGATATAAAATGATAAAGTTAATACATTTGAATTGATGTTATAAAGAAAATGCAGTCTTAGCAGTTTAAATTGTTAATATACCCACCCTTTGTGGAAACCTACAATTACACAATCATGGCTTGTTTTTCTTATTTATTAAATAAAAAATAAAATATGTTATCCTCTCTTCCAAGCCTGCAAGCATGAAGGGAGGACCACATAGCCCAGAGCATTGTCACAGCCAGAGAGGCAAAGGCAAAGAGAGGAGAGCTGTCCCCATTTCAGTCAAATCTCAGCCAGGTCAGTTGATCTTTTGTTTTTCAAACGTTTAATAATCCCAATAATCCCAGATAGAAAACAGCAGCAGAGAGATGAGGATGCAGTATATGAATACAGCAGCTGCATAAATATTGATTGTGTTATTGTTTCAGAAGTTCTTTTAACTGTCCTGTTTTAATTCAAATTTTTTAAATTTTTTAAAATTCTATTTATCTATTTTCTATATATGTGCGCATTCATTGTGGACAGCAAAAAAGAATTTCATTGTACAGGGGAATGTGTTTCTTTACTGTACATATGACAATAAACACTTTGAATCTTTAATTTGGACTATTTATATGGAAAATATATGTGCTAAGAAGCAATGCACATAACCGGACATAACAGATTACACTGAACATGGCTCACATTGTTAGAATAAAATATTACTGTATGTTAACCTGTTAGATTCAGTCTTACCTATTTATAATACAATTATAGGTATTAAATAGTGTTTCATTTGACTTCTGTAAGGGGCTGTTTGACTTATTTATTTTTGGATACATTTCACCCTGTACTCTGTGACTGTCTCGTGTTTCAGCCTATTAATTTTAGACTTATTAATTAAATTTATGTAATGGAATTTCCATGTCATAATAATCAGTTCCTGAAGTACAATCTTGAGCCTTGGTGCAATGTGTATGTCACCTCATCTTTTTGATCTTTTTCCTAGCTGTGAAGAGAAAGAAAAGGAAGATGGGAGTGTACAACCTCGTCCCTAAGAAGAAAGCAAAGTCCCTTAAACAGCAGGAGAAGGCAGGTGCCATTTATTCATTGATTCCTGCATGTTGGAGGCTTCACACCAGCTCACTGTCAGTTACTGAGGCACCCAGGTTTACTTCATTCTACAGGTTGCATTTATAGCCAGGAGAGAGCGACAGGAAACATGGGGAACGTATAATTTTCAGCTTTAGCTCTGAGACTAGCGATAGCTATTTTCTCTTCCTACCAGCCAAATCAGTGCTAAGTAAAAGGAAGTCACTGGAGATGGAAAACATATATGTGTACATGTATATATGGGAATATGGAATATATAGGTGTGTTTGTGTGTATATATGTGTATGTCTTTAAAATTATACAAATGTCACCACAGAAAGAGGAACAGGGAGCCAGTGTGGAAAGGAACCGAGCAGTAGCAGATGAGAAAGTACTGATTCTACCAGACACCATGAAGGCCATGGAACAGACACCTGTCAGAAATGAAATCCTGACAGAAAAAGCTACAGGAGAAGACAGCCATGTTGAATACACAGAGCTGGCCTTGGACTGTCTGGACCTGGAAGCCCAGGAGGAGCTGCTCACACCTTCCACATCAAGTAAATATAGCATCTCTGTCAGTGGTTTGATGTAATAACATTTAGCACCAATCATCAAAATTTTCTACTTCCCCTTTTTAAAATTTGTTTTATAGGTCACTTCAGACATTTCTTGGTGAAATGTGTAGAGAAATAATGGTGTGTACTGTATGTGTGTGTGCACAGATGTACCAGCAGATGCTGATGTGGCACAAACAAACCTAGTTGAGGAGTTACCTCTTTGCTGCTGCAGAATGGAGACTCCTCACTATGGAGATAGCCTGTCTGCATTTGAGCAGACCTGCATGGCCATGGAGAGCACGGATGGACAAGTAAAGATTATCCAAATGAATAAAAAACACTACACTTGGATGTTGGTGTTTTATTGGCTCATGACTTTAAATGCTTCAATTTTTTAAACCTTTCTGTGACTAGCTAATTTCCTTGATCTCCACAGCCGGTTCACTGCCAGAGGCGAGTGATGAAGAAGGAAATGATGCGACCCTCCAATACAGTCAAACTACTGGTTCTGTGTGAGGACCATCGCGCTGGTATGGTCAAACACCAGTGTTGCCCAGGGTGTGGACTCTTTTGCAGGGCGGTGAGGAGATACAAAGCACACTGACCACACTGAATCATGATGACAATGGTGACCCATAAAAGGATTTCCAGTAGAATTCATTACCATCCATTACTATTAATTTTGGTTTGTTCTAAACCAGTGTTTTATAGCCAGTGTTTGAACCTCAATATGTACTTTTGCAGTTTTCACAGGGTACGTGGACAAATTGTGGATTGGTTCAATTCGTTAAAAAAATTATTACAGTTTGCAATTTTATTATATTTAAAGACCGGCCCCAAAGTAGTGGCTTACCAGTATATTTACCTTAAAGTTATGTATAAATGATCAAACTGTGGCTCAGAAGGTAGAGTCAGTGGTCCACTGATTGAAAAGGGCTGTAGGAGCTGGGAATCAAACCACAAACGTTCCAAAGTGTTTTCAGGTATGATACTGAACCCTTATTTGAATAGTTAGCCAAAAGTATTGGACAAACCTTTACCTAAAGACTGTCAGGTAAAAACATTAATAGAGAGTTAAAAGTCTGCAATCAGTTGTTAAGATAGAATGTTATGGATGAACAGGAGACCCAGTAATTAATATGTTATAATGGAAGAAAAGCGAATGAACAAAAAAAAAACAGTTTGTCAGGAAGGAAAATTTGACCAAAACAACCAAAAATTTTATGGTGTGTATCCACTTTTATTGTAAACATAATGATCAGGGATAAACGCTATTCAAATTACCACAATTGGAAGATAACAGGTGGTATGGATGAAGAGAATTAAGCTTGTGTGTACTCAAGGTTAACAACTTTTGCTATAAATGTCTGTCATATGTTTTTCACTCTGCTGAGAAGATAAAGATGTTTGTGATAGAAATGTGAATATTTGGAAAATTTTAATGCTGAACTTATTGACCCTAATGCTGTCTTGCCTTTTATCTGTCTATCCCACAGGGCACTTTCATGGAGTGCAGACCATATGGCAGCATTTCCCACCGCTTTCACCGGGACTGTGCCTCCATCTTGAAGGACTGTAGGTTTTGCCCCCACTGTGGAGAGGATGCCAGTGGGGTGAAGGAAGTCACAGTGCCCAAGGCTGATCAATCGCCCTCTGTACCTAGATCCAACCCCAGGTTGTCACTTCCAGCTGGTCCCACTTCAGCCACCCTGCCATCTGGTCCAACCAGACCTGCTGTTCCACAGGTTCTCAGAGCTAAGAAGACAAGTGAGCCTCAGAGGAGTAGAGACGAGAGCCCTAGCAGGTGAAACAAAAGTGATCATGGCAGTATGGAGATACCTCTTTAAAATTACAAATCTTACAACTATTATATCATAATTCCAGTTTATTATAAATCAATATGAAAATCTGTTAAAGATCTGCTCATGTTCTCTTCCCAGGTTAAAGGGCGAGGCTGTGTGCCCTGCAGATAGAAGACCTAAAGAGTCACTAGAGAGCATCCTAATGGCACTGGATGATGAGAAGTAAGTTTAACCATGAAATATTTTGACATCACTTTGCAAAAAAGCCGCTTATGGCCCCTTAGTCTGCACTTTGACATAAATAATTGATTGAGGGCTTTATTTTATTTTTCTTTTAGCCTGAAACCAAAGAAAGTGAAATACCCCATGAGGCAACTCTACATCTCTGCAAAGCAAGGGGATCTCCAGAAGGTCATTCATCTCTTAGGTAACTCACATATGTGCTTTATGATTAGGTGACTCCAGCCACAATAACCTAATGCACACTCACTAAGCACTCTCAGGATTTCTGCTGGTGTGTTCCAAACAAGAGAGCCTGGATCTAAGCATCGGAAAATTTCATATAATCGTTGAAGACCTCACCAGTTCATCTGTTGGTTAAACTGTTTAATTGACACCCTAAACTTTGGGTCAGCAAAGCACAGTCAAGGAGCCTCCTGGGTTAGAAGATAGTACCGTTCTACCACATCCAAAAGGTGCTCTACAGCAAATAGTTCTGGATAATGGAGTTCAGTCAAGTCGCTGTAATGTTGATGAAATTAGTTTGAGTTCACTTAATATTTGTGACAAGGAGCATTGTCCATTAGGACATTAACCAAGATGTTGAATTGTGGTCAGGAAGGGAAGCATTTCTGTTGAGCAATCGTAAAAAGTCATCATCTGACTTACTTTAGCTTTTCTTTCAGTAAAAACCTGTCCATTCTTTCCTAATTAAAATACATCTTTTCAAATGATAAACCAACTGCTGTGATTAAAAAAAAAAAAAAAACACCACAGAAAATGGTTGAAATATGTTTGTATTTCTCCATCATTTAGGCTACTGCCTAGAAAATAGCAAACTTGTATAAGTCCTGATGTGTCATATGGTGTACGTGTGTATATACACTGATCAGGCATAACAGTATGACCACTGGCAGGTGAAATATATTACATGGATCTTATTACAATGTCATCTGTCAGAGGGTGGGATATATTCTATAGCAAGTTAACATTTTGCTTAGTTGTCTAAGCTGGAAAACTGGGCATGTTTTATATTGTGAGCAACTCTGACATGTGCACTGTTTAGAGCACCTCCAAAACTTCAGGTCCATGGCAGGTTCCTGGTCTTCAGTGGTCAATGCCTACCAAAAGTGGTACAAGGAAGCAAAGTAGGGGAACTGGTGACAGGGGCATGGGCAACCAAGGCTCACTGATGCTTGCGGGGATCGATGACTGGGCTGTGTGGTCCAGTCCAACAGAATAGCTACAGTTGCACAAACTGCTGAAAAAATATTAGAACCGGACCACAAAGCAATAGATGAAAGTGGGCTGGTCTGATAAATCACATTTTCTTTTACATTTGTTGATGGCTGGGTATGTGATACACTTATTTGGGGAAGAAATGGCTTCGGGAAGAACAGCAAGCTGGTGGAGGCTTGGTCTTAGTGCCAGATACCACAACTCACTCTCAGAGACCTAATGAAGTTCAGGGGGTTAGGGTTAGGGCTCTTTTGATGGCAGCAGGAGAACCTACAAAATAGAGGGTACATGGTGTGAGTAATGTTTTGGTTTGTTAGTGTTAAGGGAGCTATGAAAAAACAGGACATAATATCCTGACAGTTAAAGCATGGGCCATATACTGTGCATATGAGCCATCCTAAATTGCTGCAGGGAGATTGCACCAGTCCTTCTCTGACCTATGTCATCAACAGAGCTGCTTGTCACTGGATGGTTTTCTGAGTAAAAACTTTCAAACCACCAACAATCATGTCATAGTCAAAGTCACTGAGATCACATTCCTCCTCGTGCTGATATTAAACTGAAGTTAATAATCTATTTCTGCATGATTTTTATGCATTGCATTGCTGTCATGTGGTTGAGTAGAGGTGTTCCTAATTTATTAGGATTGACTGTAAAGTCATACATATCTTTCATATCTTAAACTTTGTACATTACAGTTGATGGGAAGGACCCCAACTTTTTGATGGAGGGCCAAAACAAACGTACCCCTCTCCATGCAGCAGCTGCTGAGGGTCACCATGAGATTTGCCATATGCTGGTTCAGGTGAGACTGGGGCTTCAAATGGCGCACAAATAAAGTGTATTCCTCAGAGGGAAATCGGTTGTCAGAAAATAAATAAATAAGTGAATTAGTATGTATGGTCTTGATTCAAATCACTTTGTTCACTTCATTTTGCATGTTAGTTATTATGATACACGACAAAATAAAAGATTGAATGCTAAATTAACATTTTAGAATCGAATCCCTCATTCAGCACCATGAATAGCATAACCAGCATTGTTTGTTGAACTGCAAAGAAGTCCAATATCTTGTCGAATATATTTATTTTATAATTAGAATTGGACAAACCAACGTTTGGGAAGCAGAAATTTTAATTTCAATGGTAAATTCTGTTATCAGTTATAATACTTTGTCACTATGTAGATTGTAGAGGGGAAAAGACTGGAACCGTGTGAAAAATGTGAAGGGGTCTGAATACCTTTATTCATTAACTAAGTTTAGGCTAAAGCAAAACTCACTAAAAGTCTTTCTACATGCTCATGTAAATATGAAATCTCAGCGGATTTTAAATAATTTCAGGTATAAATATAGTATTTTTCAAATTCCTTATTTTGTCTCCTATAGTTTGGAGAATGAAACATGAATTAAATGTATGTACACGTGTCTACAAATGTCTGTACAGAGCTCTACATGTTGCCTTTCATTTATAATGTCTCTTGTTCTATTCAGAGATCCCATTGTTGGATGTCAGCGACACAGTAATTAGTGATGCCATGTGTGTATATTTGTGTGTGGACACAGGCTGGAGCCAACCTGGACATGTTTGATGAGGAGCAAAGAACACCACTGATGGTGGCCTGTGAGAACAATCATCTGGACACGGTGAACTACCTGCTCAGAGCTGGAGCAGCCATCAGCCACAAGGTGGGTCAGTACACTGTTGGTGAGCAGTGTACAAAGCAGCATGTCAAATTGTGTTTCTTCATCTATCTCTCAGTCTAGTCACAATAAATGAATTGCTGCCACTGCTCAGTGTACTGAACTACTGACTTTTAACATGACAAAATTTAATGTTGTTATGATTAACATCTGAAAAACATATTGTTGGGCTAATTGCAGCATTCAGAGACAGACTGAATGCACCATAGGTGGAAGCGAGGCAACTTCACAGTCACAGTGTTCAGTGGATGTGTTGAAAAAATGTCTGTTCTGTTTGACATACAGGCTAATATTTCATTTTTTTCATTTTGAAGTTTATAAGGTGAAATGTGAAGAAATTTAGATTCTCTGTTATAAGTCCACACCCATTAAAATCATCGCCAAACTTGCATAGAATGAGGAACAATCAGCAGATCATCAGATAAAAATGGGTTTGAATTAAAAGATACAAACGTTGCTTACTTTTTGCTCCCTCCAGTGGCTCTTCTTCACTAACCAGTGTACAGAGCCTGTGAGTGATATGAGAAATTGCTGGGTATATATTAGTGTCAAAATAAGTGATTGGTGCCAACATGTGAAACACTTCCTATTTTAACTGGAAACTACAGGAAGTTGTTCCTTATTTAACTTTTGCATATTTTTTTCAGTATTGTATTATTTTTACAAACCTCTTAGGATGGAGCATTCGTAATTGATGTGTTACACTTAGTCCTAGTCACATTCCCTGTGCTCCTATACATATCGGTCTTAATTCAATGCAACTTCAGTTTAAGGAGTGGGAATGTTTTTCTTTTTTTCTTAGAGATCTTAGAGACATTAATATGCTAATGTTTGAATTTCATGAAGCTGAAAGGTTGCCCAATCCAAAGCTTTGATGGAATTACTTCTATTGAATTCACGAAGAAAGCTGCTGAATGCTGTCAAATGAGCTGAAAGAGTTTGAAAGGCTAATCAGAGTTGATTGAGTTGAGTTAAGAGTTAAGTTGTGTTGTAGCTTTGTCACAAGGTGCAATGCTCCTGACAGATATGTGGCCATCTTGACCATTGTTTAGATTAGGAAATTAACTAAAATGCAGCTTTAAATGTCATCTTTTTGGTGCATAATATTGCAACTTTCAATAGTAGAGTATAGTATGTGAGTACAGAGTTGAGTTGAGGACAGAGTGAGTACAAGCTTAGATTTCTCTGAAGGGAAGGAAGGCTCTGTCATTAAATGATTAAAATACAATATTTTAATTAACCTCTCCACCTCTAAGCCTAAACTGCTCTCCAAAGGAAGGGAGAGGATTCGGTGCAGAAGACCGCTGAACTGAGACATCTCTTCTTTATGTTTCTTCTAATGTCCTCTTTTACTCAAAACCTTTAACTCACGGATTCTAAGTGTCAGTGAAATATTGTACCCTTTCATTTGAAGTGCAACAGCAGTGGTGGCATACCAACGGTGTTCATGTTGTCATCTCAGGGAACGATCTGTCAGCATCTGGCAGCTAAAATGGGACATTATGATACAGTCTGTCATCTGCTGTGTTGTTAAATGTAAATCATGTTGTCATCTCAGGATATCATGGGTTTCACTTGTCTGCATCTGGCAGCTAAACTGGGACATTATGATGTAGTCCATCACCTGCTCTCCAAGGCTTCCAAATACATAAACTATCAGGTAAAAACAAACATTTCTTTGTTTAAAAAGTTAAGCTAATGCTAATGCAGTGTAAATTAAGTTAAAAGTTAGAGTATGAGTTTTAAATCTTGTGCGGGTGTAGGATGACGGGGGTTGGACACCCATTACCTGGGCAATCGAGCATAAGCACAAAGAGCTTGTCCACCTGTTGTTGACCAGAGGAGCTGACGTCAACATCAGAGACAAGGTCAGTTCACACTATATTTACCACTGTACACACACAGACACAACCTTTTTCATACACAATAACGTCACATTTCCATACAGTATTAGAACTGATCAGGGAAAACTCTGACAGTTCTGAGTTCATGGGATGCATAAGTTTAGGTTTTTTTTTTTTTAATTGAACAGTGAAATTTAAGTACAGAACACAGTGGAACCAGAGGGGCAGTGGTGCTGTGTCACCTTTACCCAGGAAAAAAGTAGATCTTATATGATTTATAAAGAGTTTGGTCTAGACCTGCTCTATATGTGAAATGCCTTGATGTAACAAAGTTACATCAAGGCATTGAGTTGGCGCTATATAAATAAATCTAATTTGATTAGATTTTATATGATAATGAAAATTAAAGGTATTAGATTGTAAGAATTACACACCTGTGTTATTTGCTGTCCTATACTGACAATACAATATCAGAGAACCTTTGGATTTGTCTGCATTCATTAAAACTGGGTAGTTCTACTGTTTTCCTGAATCCATTCAATTCCTATTGACAAATTCCAGATTCAATTTGATTTTTCATTCAAAGCAGTTAAGAGATATTTCATTTACAGCACCAATTTCACTTGGACATGGATGTGATTCTCAGAAAACTAATGGTGTAAATTGATCTTCTAACTTGGTGTGCATGTCAAAACTTTGAAATAATAGGTAGGTCAGTAATATTATTATGCTAATGTGCCCCAGTTATGTATTTGATCATATTTTTGTCTTGTGTCACATGATAAGATCTCATTGTGCAAAAAGCAGGCCCCAGCGTTACAGCCGTACACATCCACAGGAAACGCTAAAAAAAAAATAACATTTAGAAGACTGATCTCTGGAGTTTATGAGATGATATCTGATTATTAAAATTAGATAATTTTGAAGGTCAATTTTGAATCGAAACCCAGTACTACATTTAATTTGTGTAAACTTTTCTTAGGTTACAAGTATGAATTATGGTTCATATTTTTACTTTTATTTTTTCTTATTTGTACTAACAACATTCTGTTGTTCTTGTCCATAATTAATAAATTATTCAAAGATTATAGAGTAGTTGGAAAGCAACAAAAGAAAGTATGTCAACAAAGGACTGACGCACTACTAGCACTTACTGTTGTGTGCTGATATGGGGATCTGTGTCCAGGAGTAAAATAAAGGCAGATACAGAAAATATTCAAAGTGTGCAGCGTTACTGATGAAAGGTGAGTGGCTTTTGTTGTGGCTCTTAAATATGGACTCTCTCTTACACTTTAATCAAAAAATTTCTGGCTTTTAGATCAGTTGCCGTCATTCTTGTTCGGCTTTGTCTCTAGTTAAGATAATGAGAAGAATTTGTAATTTCAGAAGGCCTTGACAACACTCTGTGCTCCTTGTTCAGGAGGAGAACGTCTGCCTGCACTGGGCAGCTCTGTCGGGGTGTGATGACATTGCCCAGGCTCTGCTGGAGGCTCATTGTGACCTCAACGCCATTAATGTTCATGGTGACTCTCCACTTCATGTTGCTGCCAGAGAAAACTACCTGGAGTGTGTCACGTGAGTGTTGGGTTCGAAAACAAATTTCACTTCTCCATTGAGGGGATATGTTAAAATCCGGAGTCAGTGGATAGAGCAAACACCCAATTTGGGTGCATTTGTCAAAAAATTTAATTGCATGAAACTCAAATTTAAACATTCTGCATGTAAAAAAAACTGTATTTCAAACTGTAATGTATCAAAATTAGTTTTACTATCATGTTGTTATCCTTTGTTGTGTTTTCAATTCAACTTGAATTTAGGATATCCTGTTCCTGTTTCAAGGGCCCCAAGTGCATGAGTATCTTAGCAGATAGCAGAAAAACTTACCTCAGGCCCTGTTCTTTGTGAAGGGTTCTTATGGCGGACCTAAAGATTGCTAAGTTTATGACAGAGGAGGCGAGAGACTCCTTAGAGTATAGGAAGTAATGCTTTCAGTAAAGTATTTCAGTGTATTGAGGGCTTGAGTAGATCAAGAGGCTAATGCTACCTAGAGCGTGCCTATGCATCTATATTTATCCTCTTTGAACAGGAAACTTCCACAGGATTTGGCGACTGCTTATGTGTGCAAATGTGTCAAAGAAATTGACAAAGGAAATGTCATACCCTAATATGGTATCAGTTTCTATTCTCCAGCACAGGATTCATTTCTATTTCCTAATATGGTGACATGTTCCGAGGTAAAGCATGGTTTCATCATACAACACCTTAAAATAGAAATATAAAGTTTGCATCTGATTTTCTTCAAATATAAAAGTACACAAAATGGGCTACAGTGAGACTGAACGACAGCACTTCTGTTTTTGATGTTGCAAGTGTAGTTCTCAAATATCTGTAGGATATTAGTTTCAGCTTCAAGTCACCCCTTGATACATCAGTTTATTGTGTTTTTAAGCTCATTGTGTTGTGTTAACTCAAGCAATCTCCATGTGCAGGTTGTTTCTGTCTTGTGGTGCTGATGTGACTCAGAGGAATAAGGAAGGAGAGACTCCTTTGGATTGTTCAGTCTATGGCTCCAGTGTTTGGACGGCCCTTAGCACAAACAAGAAGCTCACTGATGCCAGGAAAGGCAGGGACTGCTGCGGAGAAAAGATGCTCAGCAGGTACACAGCAACACTGTGTGTGTGTGTGTGTGTGTATATGTATATGTACGTGTGTGTTCATGTGTGTTGCTTTACGTATTCCATGTATAGAAAAAGTTCTATATCAGACAGATTGCACTGTTCCTCTGAAGTCATCTCTTCCTGTCATTCTTACATAATACTATTAAAAACAACATGGAGCTTGAACAAACTAAAACAAGACTATTTTTAAGTTTATTTGATATGATGTAGTTTTATACAGTGTGCCCTTGTAAAAGTTAAGGGCCGTCCACACCAAGAACTATAACTATAAATATATAGTTCTAAAAATAGTTCTTAACTCAAGTGGATGGTGTCCACACTACAACAATAACGACAACGATAGTGGTGGACGATATCGTTCGGATCACTTTCAGAGCGATTTGATGAACAATAAAAACACCGACAGCCAATCAAAATCCATCAGGAATGACAGGTCAAGACGTTCTCACGTCACTACATCACTCACACACTCATTCAACATGGTGGACAACGTAGGAGAGAGGCTTATCATCGAGGTACAAAAAAATCCAGCTCTGTATGACAAGAATGAAAGACTGTATAAAGATGCCACCAAGAAGAGGGACATCTGGGACAGAATCAGGCGCACCCTTGGAATAAATAAATCTCTGCTCCACTGCTGACCATTGCGCTGAGCACTCAGTGTGCTTGGCGTAACCTAGCAACACAACGATATCGTTCATTGGTGTGGATGCTGGCATTTTATCGTTATAGTTATAGTTATAGTTCTTGGTGTGGACGGCCCTTTACTCAGTGTTTTAACCACAGACAATTTTTGAATTTAAGGAATTTAAGGAATTCTATGGTGATGTCAGGGAATCACAGTCACAGTTCGTTTTTTTTTTTAATTGTCTTGACAGGTTTGATTATCTGAGATGGTTATATGTGAGTATGTTTTTAAACTACACTGTAAAAACTTTTCAAAAGTTCCATTCATTTTTTGCACGCCAAACCGAACATCACACGTTTGACATCCGACAGCCACGGACCAACACTGACACTAATAAGGAGTCGTGTTTATGTTGTCAAATGAATTCAGTATAGTATGGACTCTCCCTCTTGTTCTTTGTCTCCACCAATGCCTGATATACACAAGCAGGTCTGCTAACTCACAATGACAATGCTGACAAGTACTGTCACATCATACATAGTCATTTAACCTATTGTTCATACTGTTGAAGTTATCTTTTAGTTTAGTCAATCCTGGGCTAATGTTGAGTCAGCATTAAAAGCTAAACTTCCCCCAGTGAACTTAGTGAATGTGATAAGCAGAGATTTAATTGTGAAAGGTCAGTTAGCACAGCTATAGACCCCAAAAGATCCTGGGCTAAGATCAAACCTCCTTTTGCTTCACCGCAGAGGTTTCATATCATATGTAATGTTTATATCAGCCTTCTTCCATCTGACTTTTTGCCTCTTCAGTACAATATGTGGCCTGAAAACCTTTAGGAATTGGTCTTAAAGGGATGGTTCAACACTTTGGGAACTGACTAATTTGCTTTCTTTTTGAGAGTGCAATAGGAAGCTCTATTTCAGTTGGATGTCAGTGTGTTGAGCGCTGTTGCCTCACGGAGAGAAGGTCATGGGTTCGATTCCCAGGCCTTAAGCCTTTCTGTGTGGAGTTTGCATCTTCTCCCCGTGCTTGCGTGGGTTTCCTCCCACAGTCCAAAGACATGCATGTCTAGGTGGATTGATGCCTCTAAATTGCCTGTAGGTCTGAGTGCGAGTGTGAGTGGTTTTTCATTTCTGTCTCAAAATGTTGGCCCTGTGATAGACTTGCGACCTGTCCAGGGTGTACTCGCCCTTGCATTTAAAGTGGCTGGGATTGGGTCCAACACGCCCTGCGACCCGGAAACAGATAAGCGGTAAAAAATGAGTGAGTGAGTCTGTGTGTTGAGCACAGAGCTAGGATAATTAAGAGTAAAGCAGCTGGTGTGGACCAACACCCCAAAAACTCCCTGCTTTAAAGTTTTATTTCATTCATTCATGAAAACCAAACACCAACATCAAGTGTCTTCATCAAGTGTTTTATCATGTGCTGCCAGAACACCTTCACTTCTCTCTGTCAATGATTTACATTCACATCATTTTGACACCCTCAGTGACCCCTGGTGTCACCTGCCTGTGGATTTACATCCTTGTTTTTCTTTTTTTCCAAACATATTTGAGACAGATTTAAGTGTAAAAATCTTTTGTCGTAGGGACATCTCTCGGGGTTATGAGGCAGTTCCTATCACTTGTGTTAATGGGGTAGACAGTGAGCCCTGCCCTCAAAACTTCAAATACATCCCAGACAACTGTGTCACATCCCCGCTGGACATAGACAAGGACATCACTCACTTACAGGTGAGACACTTCACCACAAAGACAGCAAAACAAGACACATGTTTGATTTGATCTTTGTGTATGGGTAAAGAATAACTAATAATAATCTGTATCTTCTCTATTGTCAACAACTCCCTTCTTATCAATGGCATATGTATCCTGCAAACATATACTGCTTCAGTACCTAAAGCTGGACATATCCAATTCTCAGATGACGCCACATGAATTTATTTAGACTTATTTATTTTATTGTGACCCTACATGCACCTTTCTTCTCTCAGAAACACCCGGACCACTGAAAATAGTCCTCAAAATGCACTTTATACACTGGTTGAGTAAGAGTAGTTGGCCACCGCAGTAAAAAATAGTCAGTGACCTTTTTAAGAAAATTAAAAATAAATGATGTGTGACTCACACCAATTAGTTCTTGTCACACATTTTTTAATGCCATCAATTTGCTATACTGCCGTAAAGCAGGCAACTCCACTATCACAATGTTGACACAAAGAATCAGTTCGTTGTCCTAAGGCTGGACAGCATGGTGACCAACACAACGGACATCCCTGTAAAAATCAGAAGGACACACAGAAGATGGAGATGGAAAGATGAAGGATAAATTAGGACCGACTACAGTGAGTGAAGTGTTGTATTTCACCGAGATCTGGCTACTGGAAGATACCAAGGTTCTTGATGCTACTTCTGACAGATGTTTTTCACATAAGGTTTCTGCTGCTTAGACATTGGACTATAGCCACAAGGATGTTTCCACACCAGATATCCTGCCTGTAACTCCTCAGCCAACTCTGTTACAACATGTTTCTCTGGACGATTTCAACTGGACAAGACTTCCTCAACTCTCAGCTAGTTTATGGAATGCAGTACCAGGGAATGCAGGAACCTGAACCAGGATCAAAGAGGCCTGCAGATTCTAACTTGCACAGCGTTTTTCACATTTGCTTCTGTACATTACAGAAACATTGTTGGTTTTGATCTTTTAGATTTGTTGACAAAAGACAGAAAAAACATGGAATATCCATTGTCTTTTAACCCATCCTTACTGAGACACATTTGCTTCGTATTTGTAAAATGACTGCCATTGCACGTTTTTTCTAAATTGTTAGTCCCCAATTTCCCCTGAATTGGGGACTAATCAAACCAAGAGTTGGCAACATCCCGTTTTTAGTTTCAATTTTTTTTCATCAGGCTGCGATGTTATGAGCGACACAGTTACAGAAATCGAAATACACGTTAAAAGCTGCAAAATATTGCATGACTTGACTTTTAACAGCTCATTGATTATGTCACTCAGCACTGCAACTGCACAGATGACTGCTCCTCCAGCACCTGCATGTGTGGTCAGCTCAGTCTGCGTTGTTGGTATGACAGTGTAAGTTCTCACACACACACACACACACACACGTATATTAATCCTGTCTGTTACTTGTTTTAATTTACAATTTTCTCACATTGTGCTTTTTACATTATGTTGTTTTTATTTCTTAATTTTAATCAATACTATCCGTTACTAACAGTTCATCCAAAAATGGTGATTTTCAAATAAATATAATGGAGAGTAAAACTATTTCTATCTACAAATCAAGGACCGACAGATATCATGTCGAAATATAACACTTTTATTTCTTAAATCATGCGCATGCAGGATGGTCGTCTGCCTCTGGACTTTTGTCAGCGGGAGCCCCCAGTTCTGTTTGAGTGTAACCATGCCTGTTCCTGCTGGAGGACCTGTAGGAACCGGGTTGTCCAGAAGGGGCTGAGGTAACATATTACACTTTCAGAGATATTGCCTGCAGCTTACAACTAATTTACTGCTGCATTTCCTGTTGTAAGAGGCCAAAGGGCCTTTTTAAAATTTGCTCCTCAAAATAAGAGCCTCTTAGTTTTCTGGGTAGAAAGAGGATTAGATGAAGCAGCAGCAGAAGTCTTTGATCTATCAACCACCTAAATCATTAAATACAGCTCTAATGTGGCTGCACTAATAATAGGTCAGAAAATATCAGCTGCTTGAAAGCAAGAGCAGCAACATGCAAATGGATTCAATTCATAAAACCTTTAATTCACAGAATCTGATGAAGTACTGAAAGCTAAGTACCACCAGATGGAGGAGTGCTACCTTCAACCAAACCTCTCTTAAGTCTGAACTCTTGCCTGGCCAATAAATTTCTTCCTTCCTCTCTTGTTCCTCCTATTCCTTTTATACTCTGCACAGAGTATGTGCATATATGGCATTCTGATATTTTAAGCGCTGGACATGTACAAATATGGCTAGATTTTGGGAACCTGATAAATTGTATGAATAAGCACTTTTCTCCATAGATGATTGTTGCAACATTTGTCCTTGGCACAGCATTCGTCTTGACGAGTTCAACACCCCTTTCCTGGCAGGTTGAAAACCCCTTCCCTGCTGGCTCTGGCCTTATTTATTAATAACACAGTGGTTGTTTTGTGTGAATCTTCATAACCTTAAATACCTTGCCTTATTTTGCTTCGTCACTTTTCTTTAGATAGCATCAGAAAAATCAGCTCTCACCTCACCAATAGATCACTCAGCTTTTGTTCCAGGCCATGATTCTTTCTCATCCTAACTTTTAAAATATCTTCTGGCAACTTCTTCTTCACGCAGAAAGCTAACCCTCTAGAATGTGGTGGTGAGTGGTCTTTCATCAATTCACACGACACTCCACTTGCCACCAATAGCTACCAGAATCAGCTTTACTGACTAATGCTTCATAAAGAGGGACCTCTGGCTTTGCACCAAGTGTTGAGCCTCTGTGATGTCACCTATTGATTTGTCAACTGTCATTTTGTAGCCTCCAGTTTCTGGTTTTGTCATTGCCTGCCATTTTTGAGTGTTATTTGGAACCCAAAGAAATCACATTAGCAGAAAGTGGAGCTGAGAATGAGTGAGCGAACATTTTTGTCACAGAAAAAGTGGTCCTTGGTTGGTCTTGAACTTTCACAGAGAACCATGAACTAGATGGCTGAGACCCTCTAAAGACTTGTACACGTTAATACAATCTGACTTTTTTTTCTAGTACATTCTCCTCCTGATGGTCATCAGATAGAATGCAGATTTAAGACATCTTACTGTAGCTTGGCTTTGCTTTTCAGCCCCAGACTCTCATGCCACTTTTATAAAGTCTATCTTTTCCACCATCCACTTGAACTCAATCATTCAGCAGCCTCACACTCCCACTCAGTCAAAACAATACAGCACAAGAATGTTTCAGTCCAGCCTGTTCTGGTCTATGTCTCTCTGATTAAGGAACAAGCTGCTGTAGTCTATCAGAGAAGGGGTGTCCCTTTCTTTCTTCTATGTAGATCTGTTGTCTACTCATTTCTTCAGAGAGCACCTCGTTGCACTGAAGCCCCACTGATATCCCTCATTTTGAATCTCTGTGGATAGAATCATCTGGCAGATAAGTAAATGTATATACACTGCTCAAAAAAACAAAGGGAACACTTAAACAACACAATGTAACTCCAAGTCAGTCACACTTCTGTGAAATCAAACTGGAAGCTTAGGAAGCAACACTGATTGACAATCAATTTCACATGCTGTTGTGCAAATGAAATAAACAACAGGTGGAAATTATAGGCAATTAGCAAGACACCCCCAATAAAGGAGTGGTTCTGCAGGTGGTGACCACAGACCACTTCTCAGTTCCTATGCTTTCTGGCTGATGTTTTGGTCACTTTTGAATGCTGGCGGTGCTTTCACTCTAGTGGTAGCATGAGACAGAGTCTACAACCCACACAAGTGGCTCAGGTAGTGCAGCTCATCCAGGATGGCACATCAATGCGAGCTGTGGCAAGAAGGTTTGCTGTGTCTGTCAGCGTAGTGTCCAGAGCATGGAGGCGCTACCAGGAGATAGGCCAGTACATCAGGAGACGTGGAGGAGGCCGTAGGAGGGCAACAACCCAGCAGCAGGACCGTTACCTCTGCCTTTGTGCAAGGAGGAACAGGAGGAGCACTGCCAGAGCCCTGCAAAATGACCTCCAGCAGGCCACAAATGTGCATGTGTCTGCTCAAACGGTCAGAAACAGACTCCATGAGGGTGGTATGAGGGCCCGACGTCCACAGGTGGGGGTTGTGCTTACAGCCCAACACCATGCAGGACGTTTGGCATTTGCCAGAGAACACCAAGATTGGCAAATTCGCCACTGGCGCCCTGTGCTCTTCACAGATGAAAGCAGGTTCACACTGAGCACATGTGACAGACATGACTGAGTCTGGAGACGCCGTGGAGAACGATCTGCTGCCTGCAACATCCTCCAGCATGACCGGTTTGGCAGTGGGTCAGTAATGTGTGGGGTGGCATTTCTTTGGGGGGCTGCACAGCCCTCCATATGCTCGCCAGAGGTAGCCTGACTGCCATTAGGTACCAAGATGAGATCCTCAAACCCATTGTGAGACCATATGCTGGTGCGGTTGGCCCTGGGTTCCTCCTAATGCAAGACTATGCTAGACCTCATGTGGCTGGAGTGTGTCAGCAGTTCCTGCAAGACGAAGGCATTGATGCTATGGACTGGCCCGCCTGTTCCCCAGACCTGAATCCAATTGAGCACATCTGGGACATCATGTCTCGCTCCATCCACCAACGCCAAGTTGCACCACAGACTGTCCAGGAGTTGGCGGATGCTTTAGTCCAGGTCTGGGAGGAGATCCCTCAGGAGACCATCCGCCACCTCATCAGGAGCATGCCCAGGCGTTGTAGGGAGGTCATATGGGCACGTGGAGGCCACACACACACTACTGAGCCTCATTTTGACTTGTTTTAAGGACATTACATCAAAGTTGGATCAGCCTGTAGTGTGTTTTTCCACTTTAATTTTGAGTGTGACTCCAAATCCAGACCTCCATGGGTTAATAAATTTGATTTCCATTGATAATTTTTGTGTGATTTTGTTGTCAGCGCATTCAACTATATAAAGAACAAAGTATTTAATAAGAATATTTCATTCATTCAGATCTAGGATGTGTTGTTTTAGTGTTCCCTTTATTTTTTTGAGCAGTGTATATGTTATGTGTGTGTTAGTGCACGCCGATGCCAATGTAAGACAACACACAGACAAACTAATAATAGGCCATCAACCTCTGTCCTGTTAGTTCTCCTGCATGGGATTCTTGTTCCTTGTGTGTACTGATGGTTCCCATCCAGAGAACATGGAAGTTCCAGAGTTCACACACAAGGCATGGCTAACATGGCAATTTTTTTTTAGGTTGTCTCTTCCAGGAACAGGTACTTTCTTTCTATCTTGAATAAAATCAATGTAATATTTTTTTCCTAATGCTCCTCTTAAGCGAGCAGCCTCTTTATCAGCTCCTGGATTACATAACTGCCTTACTGTTGTTTGTTTCAGAGCTCGGCTGCAACTCTTCAAGACAAAGAAGATGGGCTGGGGAGTGAGGGCTATGCAGGATATCCCTCAAGGAACATTCATTTGCGAGTGAGGACAGGCTCTCATAAGAGAAGCGACTGAATTCACTGTTTTATGGCATGAAATATTGAAGAGCAGCTGAGCTCTGTCCACCTCTCCTGCTTCCACAGGTATGTGGGAGAGATTATCACCGATGCAGAGGCTGACAAAAGGGAAAACGACTCTTTCCTCTTCACTCTTGACAATAAGGTGATTGAACTTGCTGGCCTGAATATTTAAAACTGTTTAACAACTGTGACACAACTGTACACACACATGTTCACAACCTTGGTGATGTCATCTAGTCCAGATTAACTGTAAACAGAAAAGTCTCTACTTCACTATTACATTTTGATGTGTTATCCTGTCCAGGTGAAAGATGTTCACTGTATTGATGCAAGACTTTTCGGTAACATCGGCCGCTTCATCAACCACCTGTGTGAGCCCAATCTGCTTGCTGTGAGGGTGTTCACCATGCACCAGGACCTGCGCTTCCCCAGGATAGCCTTCTTCTCCAGTAGGTCCATCAAAACTGGAGACCAGATAGGGTGAGTGTGGCAAAACCTTAAACTTCTCAATAAAACCCTCAAAAAAAGATAATAGGATACACTGCAGTCTTTTCCTCACCAGGTTTGACTATGGCGATAACTACTGGAGGGTGAAGAGCAAGTACTTCAATTGCCAGTGTGGTTCTCTTAAGTGTCGCCACTCAGCTGTTTCCAGAGAGAAACTGTCTGATGACCAGTGAGCTTTCTGTTTCTGTGCCTTTTCTAATGTCAGAAACTACATCTTCTCAAAACGGTTCAAAAATGCCATCCAAGTTCTCAGGATGTGAATTATTTATATACATGTTTCAGCTTCTCAATGTAGAAGAATCTCGCTTCAGTAATACTGTATGCGCAAGAGGATCTGACAATTTTTAAATCAGGTAAAAAAAACAAATCTTAACATATTATTTTAACATTTGTAGACTCCCCCCTTAGTACTACTTTATATCTGTGAGTTGAATAAGTTAACCAATGATTTTGTGGTCTGATATCTTCTCCAAACTTTTTACTACATGTATAATTGTCAATTAAAAACTTTTTTTTTTTTTAAAGCATCTTTTTGTCTTTTCTTTTTTTATTAATCAAAATGGACAGAAGCATTAGTGAGGTCCAACACTGGTGTACACCAGGGGACCATGTTCTCCACGACCACAGCAAGCCAGGTCTTTATGAAGCAGTTTGTACATGGACTCGTGTTTGTTTCATGCCTGTTGAAAAGGGAAGAGACAAAAGCAAGCTGTGACACAGAACTGCAAGAACACCATTGTCTTAACATAACATTGCATACTTGAGCAGTAATGTTTCCATTTATTGGATCGATGACTGCAAATCAGGACAGCTGATCCAGAAATATATCTACACTGTAAAAAAAACAAACAAACAGTAAAAGCACTGGCAGCAAAGTTTCCAAATGGATACCGTAAAATTACAGTAAATAACTATCACAGAATGACGTACAATAACTAAAAATACAGATTTTTACAGTCAATATCAATTAAAATACAGTATATTATAGTTAAATTCCCATTATACTGTAAAATAACATGTCAAAAAACATTAAAATCAGATACCTTTCAGATTAATCTCTGTAATTTCACGGTATACATTATTTATTTTAGGAAAGAGTCAAGTTTATCTACATCAATTTCATGTTAAAATACTATTTTCCCCATGTACAATAACATAATGTATAAAAACAAACTAGGTCCATAAAATTAAAGATAAATGTCTGCAAATGTACAATATTTATCTGTCATTTTAGAGAATTAGTAGATTAAAAAGCAACCATTGGACAGTGGAAAAAAAGCTAAATACATCACAAATACATCAAAAATAGCTACATTTAAGGACAATCCCTGTTAATTAAGGGTATTTAGTATTCATTACTTCTCCATCTACACTGATTTGCTGCATAATTGTGGTTTCCCCAAGTAAGAAAAACAATGACAATGTATGAACAAAATATGTCCCTTTAATCAAATAGGAATTTCTGCACATTTACAGTATTACAGTAGTTATTTTAGAGAATTGGACATTGGGAAATTAAACACTGTACATCAAAATACATTAATAGGTATATTTAAAGATGCTATCTGTAAATTTTGGGTATTTAACAATAATTTTAGTAAACTGAACAAATATTCACTGGGAGTCATCCTCTATCATATATCAAATATCTGTAACCCGTCTCCACTTTATGTCTCTGTTGTTTCCCGAGTTGGAAAGGAGACGCAGGAGTCAGGACTGGATCTCTGGGTCTTTACTTGGCAACTGTGGCGACAGACAGAAACACACAGAAATTGTGAGCTGTGTGTGAGCTAGAAAAGGCTTTTTAACATATAAAATGTTACAATAACGTAATCCATTTCTCACAGTAAAACTAAATTACAAAAATAACACAACATGGTCCTTTAAACAGGTTAGTCTCTGCTTTCATTGCTTCCGCATTTAAAGTTCAACAGGAAACCCCAGCATAAATGACATCAGTAATTCTGCTTTTTTTTATTTATTTATTTTTATATAGATTAAAAAATCTAACTAAACTTAATATGGTAACCAGAAAACGCATTTCACTACCTCAGTTTAACATTTAAATCCAAATGGACTAATATGACATTCAGCAGCCATCTGTATCATTTAGCAGCAACAACATGTACAGAGCAAATAGACCCAGAGATTAACACTCAAAACATTTAAACACAAACGAACAAACATCTCCACACCTGTGGAGATGGACAGAAATACACTCTCCTGGTGAAAAAAAGGAGCAAACTAGCGACGGAAGACAGCAGTGAGCAGGCTAACTTAGCATGCTAATGCTAGGACGAAACTAATTTCAAAACTTAAATTGACGATCTAAAGTCTCTACGGAACTCACGGAGGACGAGTGGGACATTACACAGAGCAGCATACAGCAGTTTGACCGCATTCAAATCACGAACATACATCAGCAGAGAGCAACACAATTAGACTAACCTCTGGCCATGTTAGAAAAGGCCTTGACCGAAAGTGCGCGTTAACAATGAATATTTTATCTGTAAAATAAAATGACCATCAGTCACTTAGTCACAAAACCATAAAAAACGATAGCTATCTGCTAACAATAGCTTATGTGAGGGTAGCAATTTATCAGTGGGGTGCTAACGTTAGCTTCAAGGCTGTCCACTGGAGGTATGAAAATGAATTAAGATATCGTTCACAGGCGTTATCTGGGACACTCACCTCAAACGGTGTTTTGTTGACATGTCCGTTGTGGCTGTCTCAGACATCCTCCGCGAAGATCATGAGTCCATGAGGGCACGTCTTTCCCCTGCATGACTGATTGGACGGACACCAGAGCTAATCCAACTAACTGTCATTCTTCAGACTCAGCCGGTCGGTCGTTATGGGCGGGGCCAAGCAAACTGGAAACAGGCGCCAACTTTGAAATTTGAATGTTAATTAGCTGCAGTTTTAAGGAAAACACTTTGAATGACTGTTTTTTTCTAATTTTGTATGTCTTCGTTATCATGGACAGCAATCTCTAAATTAATACCTCACGGTTAATATAAAATTGCATTTGAATATGAAAAAAATATGTTCAATTACCTTTAAAAAATCAAATGACAATGTAATACTATATGGTAGTTAATCACTTGTAATTCTAAAGGTAAATCTGTAAATTACTGCTAGTATCTGTTAATTTACAGTTATTACATTGTCTTGTGGAAAATGGTAATAAACCTGTAAAAAAAATACAGAAACTTGTATGTGAAATTACAGTTTAAAGATATACAAATACAATAAATTGTCATAAAAAGCATAATTTTAATGTAATCATAAATTATGGTTAATAAACTGTAACACAAAACCTAAAATTACTGAAAATATCTGTAAATCTACTGGCATTTCATTGTTTTGTTGGAAAACAGGAAAAATCCCAAAAATTACAGAACATTTCCTGTAATTTTTTTTTTTTTTTTTTTACAGTGTACATAAAGAAAACTGGAAACTGCACAAGTGGTGATTCATTGAGAGGAAGCCTTCCAAATGATTTCACATCCATTCACCTATTTGTTTCAATTCAACCCTTCATCTAATCTTCATCCTCTCAAAAATAAACACAGAGGTCCTCACAGCAGCTGTTTGCCATTTGGTTGGAATCACAATCTTCCTCTAAGTTTCAAAATGTGTCTAAAGGAAAGACTCAGTTTTTAAAATGTGTGGTGATACACCTGTCTCTTCACTTTTGTCTTCATGTCATTTGATCAGTTTGATTTTAACCTGTGCAAAGAAATGACTTTATATTTTTTAATTTCTTTGTATTTTATGTTCAAAATTTGCACACAATAATTGGGGCACAACATATTTATCTTTGTTCAGTGTTACAGGTGTTGCTGTGATTTTAGTTTGGTATCCAACAGAAAGGGTTTCCACTTTAGGATATAAACTATGTAGAAAGAACAGTGGAACTTTTCTGGAAATAAGATGTCTCTGTACCATTGTGTAACTTTTCTCAACATTACATATCATTGTATTGGTGAAATTTAATGACGGATTCCTCAAACTGTATCTAAATGATAGACACAAGATTGAGGAGTATGTTACCACAGACAATTTTAGTAATTATTCTGCTACATGATGGAGATAGATCTCTGGATCTAGTCGTTGTTGCTGAATGCAGGCCACAGTATACAGTCTATATTTGTTTGTTCATTGTGAGACAGTGTCTCAAGGCACATTATGTAAGCCTGCTGGAGGAGCCAAGAGCTGTAGCCTACACAAGGTCATATTTTACCAACATGTCAGTAAAAAAGTAAAAAAAAAAAAGAAAAAAAAAAAGCCTATTGGGTGTGTCTGTGAACATGCTCTTATTTTGAATGTTTTTATTCTTTAGCTAGCCTCTCTATGTTCGTTTTTTTTTTCCTCAGTCAACCCAGACAGAGATGCTGTCTCTGCAGTGTCAGCAGTAATTTCCTGTCATTTCTTATCACAGAGTGTTCGGATGCTCTTATGGTCAAGTTATAATTGACTCGGTGACTCAGTGTTTTGGTGTCTTCTTCTCTTCAATATTTGATATGATTTTCTTGTTGTTTTGATATGATTTCGTTGGGCCAGACTGTGTGGTTGAGTTTGAATCCAGGTCCCCACAACCATGTCAGAAAGACCGGCGGTTTCTAATTCAACAATATTGTTTTAATTGATCATAGCTTTAACCCCAACCTGCTGAGTTCTGTCTTGGTTTAGGTGTGCTCAGATGTGGGATCCATGCATGAATCCAACATTATGGTCATGGAGGAATTAATGATAAGACGGGAGCTGATGATTTTGCAGAGCAAACACACACTGCTCTGCCATAATGAGTCATGTTTGTCACAACTTTAGGCGTGATAAAGAGAAGACCATTGATCCAACTGTAGGGAAAATATCCCACATTCACAATTACACTAACTTTTCTGTTGCTGTCTTCTGTCTTTTTATATTCCATTATGGGATTGTTTGATGTCTTTTTCACATATTAAAACTAAATATTTTCCAAATATTAATGGAGCCCTCCTGGCTTGGTATTGTAATGGTTTGAGGTTTTTTTGTTTGTTTGTTTGTTTGTTTGTTTTTTTGCAGCAGTAAAGATTTTTACGATTATCTGGAGGGTCTTGATGTTTCAGGATAGTTCCTCTCCTAACTTGATCTGAGAGTCTTTGCCAAGTATTTGTTACTTTATTGCTGTTTGTTTTTAATTTCATTTTTATTGGAGCAGTCCTGACGCCGTCGTTATTAGATTTAGTCCAGTCTCCTAAAGCTGTCAGCTCTGTGGGGGTCCCGATCTTCTAGAAACTCTTCCAACTCTTCACTGTGGCCCCTCAGTGCTGTTGGGGCGCAGCTGTCCTGCGTCTGTTGAGCCAGGCCTCTCTCTCTCTCTCTCTCTCTCTCTCACGCTCTCGCCTCCCTGTTGCTATGGAAACAGGGCCGGCCCAGGTGGAGCCACTGGCTGGCGTCTTGTCGATCACGTGGTGGTCTGAGGATGAGGAGCAGAGGAGAAAGTGTTGTCTCTACATGATGCACATTAACGGCCACTCCATAGAAACTAGCCGCCCAGCCGCGCTCCCTCTTCGGTTAACGGTGGGGAGAAAGTGACGGCGGACTTGTTTGAGTCGGTGACCGAGGGAGTGGAAGTGGAATAGTTCAGCGTTCAACTCGTAATAAAAAATATATGTATATTATTTAAGGGGACGGAAACAATGTCGTCTTTGGGCGGTTTTTGGGAGAAAAACCATCCCGACTCTTTTCTGTGACGATTTGCAGTATTTTTCTCTGTGTCGTAGACATTTGTCTGTTTTTGACCCGGGCTTTGGCTGAGGCGCATCCTGTAGCATGGACTTGTGGCGTTGACGCCAGTGTGTTTCTACTCTGAGAGAACCGGGGCAGTCAGACGGGGAACACCCATGAAAAATGATGCATCATGGAGTCCGAACATCTGAACTTTGAGCAACAATTTCATGTCGGAGAGACGGGCAGCATGGGAGGTGGTAGAGCTGAGGAGGTAACAGCCTGACGCCGCAAAAAAAAAAAAAAAAGGAAAAACAGCCTCTGCTTGTTTTCTTGTGAATGTTTGACTCTGTTCGTGGACGACACACGCACTTAAAAGATCTGGAGGACGGGACGACAGTGTGTGTTGTGATGCTTCTTTTCCATCTCTTCTCTGTTGTCAGTTTTAGTTTCTCCAGCAAGATCTGTGCTATCCCAGAATGGCTCGCTTTGAAGACGAACTGTCCGGTCGCTATGGAGGCAGCTGTCCCGCGGGCCCGGCCAGAGGGGCCAGCCGGCAGCCGGGGCCTCCGGGGGGCCAGAGAATGTACAAGCAGACGATGGCCCAGAGAGCCAGGACCATGGCCATTTACAACCCCATTCCAGTCAAACAGAACTGCCTCACTGTTAACCGCTCTCTGTTCATCTTCAGCGAAGATAACATCATACGGAAATATGCCAAAAAGATCACCGAATGGCCATATCCTTCCAGTCCAGCCTTTCCCTCACACACGCTGCTCTGTCCAGTGTAAGGCGACATCACCGCGCCGTAGTCCGCCAAAGAAAATGTCCATTTAAGGTTCCGTGCTCAGCGGCATAATGTAAATGTGTCTAGGATTTCATGTACAGCCAGAAAGAAACCAAAGGATGCCAGTATTTAATTCTTCAAATACGCAATATTAAGAGATTCATCTATATCACTAAAATGTAAAACTTCCACAGTTGCTCCTCCTGTTGTTTCCACTGTCTCAAACATGCTGTGGTGCTCCTAAATCCATTTTCTATCAATTAAGTATCCTGCCAGAAGATCGACTTTAAACAGTGTTCTTTGCTGTATCTTATGACAAGCAAGGGAACTCTAAAGAGTCATATACCTAATTGAGCTTGGCATAATTTCCTCTTAAATTTGAAGAGATTAGTTTTTAGAAGCCAGCGTGAAGACTCACTGTAGAACTAGTCATGTTTTTGAATGTGTCTTTTGTTTTTTTTTTGTTTCTTTTTTTGCCAAGTTTTGTAGTTGGGTCGTCTCATTTCCCAGGTGTCAATCTGGAAAAATAATTTGCTTAATCTGCTCTTAATCCAGGTAAAATCATGCTGTCTGTGCGTCATACATCCCATCCTCATGCTAAGTTTGTAAATTAGGTAAGGTTGTCAAGTAAATACAGGCCGGCTTTAAGGTTCATTCATAGACTTTATAACATCCGTGTGTAGGTTTGCCTGGTAGAGAATTGTGTCACTGGCAGCGGGTCGTCAGATGGTGCTGTCCAGAGTGCTGAACTCCCGGCAAACATCAAGCTGGCCTCAACATCAAGGCAGTGGCAGTCTGCATGGGTGTGACACCAAACAAACAACTATGGCAATGAATTGCAGCAGGATGCATTACAAATGAGCTGCTGGCTCATTTGTAATTGATTAGGCTTTGCTGTGAATGATTACGTGAGCAGGGAAGCCACCTGTTGAGCTTGTGTACTGATTCACCAAGAAAATAACCTCTCAGTGGTGTAGATTTAGATTTTTTTTAAGGAAAACTCAATGGTAGACACCTCATGTGTTAATGAGCATTAGATATGTTGCAATTAATTTAAAATAAGTCGTGTAATAGTTTCCCTTATTTAAGTCACTGTTTGATTCCATCTAGTCCTGAAAAAAAAAAAACATTTATCATGCTTTGATGTCACGCTGCCTCACTGAGTCTTTATCCTGATGCAGAGCAATCATGACAGTGCCACCAGATGCTCTATTGTGGCCCCAAGCAGCTGGGGTCCAATGGCCGGCTCCCCATCCTGAGAGTGCCTTCCTCTTGACAGAGCTGGAGCAGTGTTAAGGGGAAGTTAGAGTGGTAGTGCTAAATGACGCAACAACAGTGCATTGCAGGGATTAGAGAGGCCCAATAATCTGTACAAATCTGTGTAGAATTTCAGACAGAAAAGTCACTTCTCATTCAGTAATGTAAAGGCACTGCATGGTGATAAGACTCATGGCAGGCAGGAAACTAATTGAGTTTTTACAGGAAAAGATGTATGAACTTGGGTGTATGAATCATTGAGGACTGCATAAGAATAGAAATACAATTTAACTAAGTCGTTTATAAACATTACAACTACAAGTGGCATAAACCAAATCTACATTTTAAATTCCATTACTTGTGCTGAGAAATTGGTAATAGCTCATGAAAACAGCTTTATAAAGTATTGTGTAGTTCTGGGAGGAGGTTCCTAAAATCTGAACAAATAAGTGACAAAAATATGTCATCAGGGCAATCTCAGATTGTCACATAAAAAATAAATACTAAACCAGGGCTTCTTAAATCTTAAATTTAAGTGTTGCTTTGTTCCAGCTTCAGACTACAATTTAACCTTATTCAGCAATGATGATATCCTAAACTTTATTGTATAATGTTTTAGCATTAACTACGGTGAAAAAATTTGTAATTTTACAGAAGATTGTTAGTTGAGACACATGTGCATCTTGGCAGATTGCTATTGTAATGGTGTATTTGTGAGATACTAAGAGTGAAAGCCTCTCTGCAGAGGAAACGTGTCTCTGTCAGAGTGGGGGAGACGCTCAAAAACAGCTGTTTATGGCCTTCAGCTCTCTCCCCTCCTTGCCGGCTGTTCCTTTTCCTCCATTCCATAAAGAGAATGAGATTAGGCTTGAAACACACCCATAGGCACTCAGATGGGCGCAAGCGCATTTGCTGTTGAAACAATGTCGGTACTGAATGTGAAAATGGTAACTGGGTTGGTGGGAAACTAGCAAAGATGCTTGCGTTGCTCTCAGTGCTGTTTTGTCCCAGGTGGGAAGGAAGGGCCCAGAGTCGTCTGTAAGAAAACTAAACCAAAAAGCACCAAACAACAAATCAGCTGAAGAGGCTGTGCTCCCAGTTGCTTTTTGTTTTTTTTTGTTTTTTTATTTCTTTTCAGCTTCAGATGTTTTTATGTGTTTGTTTAATGGTATGGTTTGTGTTTGCATTTTCCTTTCCACAAGAGTTCCTTAATGTCTTACTCCATTTGAGTACATGATCCTAGCCACCATTATCGCAAACTGCATTGTGCTGGCTTTGGAGCAGCACCTACCGGCCTTAGACAAAACACCAATGTCAGAGCGTTTGGTAAGTAGCACATGAGTTTTTTTTTTATATATCTTTCTGTCCAGTTCTTCATGACTTCTGCACAGTTCTAAACAGTACAAAAGATAATAAACTTCAACCTCAGGGATTGTAGAATTGGCTCCGTTTTGCAAAGCAGCTCAGAGAGGTGGTCTGGTTGTTCTCAGCTGACTGCTGCAGTGAAGTAATAGATTTATGCTCTGCCTAATCAAGTTCTTTCCTCTTATTCCAGCCCACGTCTTCATGTATTTGAACAATTTGGTGCCAAAAATGTCAAATATTTTAATACCAGATGAAAATGTGCAGTAGTACTGACATTAATTTCATGAATAACATTTTGAACACAATGCAGGATTGCGTTTTTTTTTTTTTTTTTCTTCCACACTCTTGGTTCCATGGAACCCTGCCGAACTGCATTTGATGTCTATTCAGTATAATTACCTCTGGTTACCCCTGCTGCGCCCAACCCCCTCCCCAGCTCTCTTGTTAAGTCTTTCCATTAAAACAGCAAGTGCTGTGAGCCTTACTGTCCAATCAAAGAGCTGGAAGTGGCAGGGGCAGGACTTTTTTAAGCATAGAAAGCCACTACTGAGACCCCCTAGCTGCCAACTATCATTGATCTATTCTCAGAGAGGAGCTCAAACCCTGTCTGATAGATATACTACAGAGTTCATGATGATATGAATTGTTTAGAGGTGTCATCAGTTCTGTTCCACAGGATGATGAAATCTCCTATAGAGCCTTTCCCTCCTACCTAGCCATTAATATTATTGCTTAAGCTCAGTCAACATTTTTAGGTAAATTAGTGCAACATAAAACAGTTATTTTCATTGCTGAATCAGCCCCATTTATTCATATTTTTAAATTTAAAGATAAAAAATGCTGTTCAAATTCCAAATTCCATTTCCAAGCTAGAACCACCAAATATTTGACTGAGATGATTTATTGACTATCAAGATCATTGCCACCTTATTTCTTTTGAATTGACACCCAATTAATCATGTAATCTTTTGCACTCTGGTCTGTGCACTCCTTCCTCTTTTGACAATCTGATCTTATTGATATCAGGTGGCTGGAAAACAGCAGCCACCTTTCACTAATAATACAATTGTCATGCAGGAGATAGTGATATGATCACGTGTTGAAAAATGTGCAAGCTTTTTTTAAGAATATGCAGTGGATATGCTTAGCTATCTTGTTGTGAAAGGTAATGTTGGGTAAGTAGGGTAGTGTCCCTTTGTCAATTTCTGTTTTGAAAATGTGAGAAGCAGCAAATGTTTTAGCAGGTTTTGCAGTCAGATCACTAATGGGGGGAGCATAGAATGACTATGGTGGGCATTTCATGGTAATTTAGTCCTTAAACTGCCAGGAGCCCCTTTAATGATGAAACATAGCAGCATTCTGCCCCCTGACCCCACCCCAGGTTGAAGTATGTAATTTGGTCTGCCTAGCAGGCACATTCACATGATGGGGCTGGAATAAAAGAGCTGCAACAGGCTTTTTTGGTGTAGGCTGCTGGATTGAACGGGAGCGGATCTTGACCACGCAGGGGGCAGATGAGAGGGAGTTCCTGCTAGCTCCAGAAATTATGAACCAAATATTCGGGTCTCTTTGTGAACTAACTGCTCTGGATGCTGAATTATTCCTTCACAGGGAAATCTCACCGTCAGAGGATTCTCATTGTTTAATGAGGTTTTGAAGAGTGCATGTTATCACACAGATTAAAGAAAATGTATTACCACGTGGGATAATATTTTCTGACTATATTAGTACATTGTTTGAATATATAGTTACACTTTGGTGTGTCAGCAATATTGGGTGTCCAATTATGATTAGTGAGTATAAGGTTTTTGTTGTGCACATTTTTTTGCCATATGTTATGATGGTGAAATATTTCCACTATTTTTGAATTAATTTTTTTAAATCAGCATCACTGTTTCAAAGTTTCACGGTTGATTTATTGTAATTTGCGTAAATCCACAAAACTGGTACTCAGGTCAGGAAGTGTATTATGTCATAAGTCAAAAACAATCAATAAAATAATCAATAATAATTAGTTCTTTACTAAAATGAAAGTGTGTTCAATGAAGCATGGAGTTTACCAGTTTAACAGCCGCTGGGTAGAAGCTGCGTAGAAGCCTAGCTGTTCTACACTCTTGTATTTGCTTGCTTTTTGACAAAACAATCGCAGAGTGTATCTTTTAATATCTTTGTCAAATGTAAAAATGAAGGTATGGTGCATGTAACTGTTGTTGACATGTGTTGCTTTTGTTAGGAGACATTCTAAACTTTTGCTATGCAGTTTAGACACAAAAACCTCCATACCATCATGTCACAGTCCTCAGAGGCACAACTCATAAGCTGTGTCTAACTTGTGTTGAATTTGTGGCTGTAACTTCAGCCTCCTCAATATGTTTGTTAAATAAAAGGACATAATATATGCAGCATTGGAAATGAACATGGGACACTACATCTAATAGATATGAAGCTGCTGAGCAGAAAAAAAAGCCAACAACAAAAAAACTCAACCTTATATATATATATGTGTGTGTGTGTGTGTGTATATATATTATGCGTATTATTTTGTTAATTTATTTAACACATTTATTGCATCTGCTTTTTCCTGACAGGATGACACAGAGCCCTACTTTATTGGAATATTTTGTTTTGAGGCTGGCATCAAGATCATTGCCCTGGGCTTTGCCTTTCACAAAGGCTCCTACCTACGTAATGGCTGGAATGTAATGGACTTTGTGGTGGTCCTAACAGGGTGAGTAGCACTGGCCTAATGGTTTATATGGCTCCTAAGTGACACAACTGATGGGCAGCAATGATTAATGAGGGGCGGGCATAGCTGTGCTCTCATGCTCTCTGTATGTGTGTGTGTTTGTGTGTCTGTGAGTCTGTGTGCGTGCGTGCACATGCTCAGTGTTTGTTTTACATTTGTAATGATGCAGAGCCTAGCCATTACAGATGGCAGGGTGTTTGCTGTTTCCTTCCTGTCTGAATAAATGGAGTCTTAAAGTGGTATTGTCTACATTAGATATGCAGAGGGAAATCAGGGCAGGTACACTGCAGAAATGAGTGCAACACATTATTTTTGTGGTGCTCCATTTATGATTTAGAAATGATGAAAGCCTTATAAATTCTTTCAGGCAGTAGTTCTTATTGCACATAAATGGCAGAAAAACAGACTTTTTGTTTTTCAGGGGTGAATCCTAATGGAACTCAGCAACATGAGTTTGATTGACATCCTGCTCAATGATAAATGGCCCAATGAAATGAGGAGTAAGTTTCCTGTATTCAGTTCTTAAGGAGAACTCTTTTGGAAAATAATGACACCTTCCAATCAGGTCCATATCAGGAGCTCTGGACTAACATCAAAGACTGTGTCCATCCACCAAGTGTTGAAGGGCTGTATTATTCCAAACCTTTGTACAGTGGTGCATATGATGCTGGACCCAGGGAACTTGGGTCTAGCTTCTCTGAGAATGAAATGGTGGTGGCTGATAACCAAGACAAATTTCAAAAGGGGAAAGCCTTGCATCAGCACTGATAAGGTAGTTATGACTTTATTCAATCCGGGTTGGATGTGCTCAGGTTTTTTATGCCCAGCTTGTGTCTCTAGATGCCCCTGTGTTCATCTCTCTGCCCCTGCTCATTCAACATGATCCCTGTCACTGGTTTATTTTGGAAGTGGAGACCTCACTGCTGACTATCAGGATGAATCTATGATGTTTGGAACAGATATACATACAGTCATGGCCAAAAATACTGACTCCCTTACTTGTCAATAATACACCACTTCTCCCAGAAAATCATAGCAGTTGACTATCAAACAATTTTGCGGTGCAATTTAGGGCCCAGTGTCAGAGAGCTGGGTCAGAGAGTAGTCAGAAATGGTTAAAGCCAACGCACTGGGGAATCCTGAGATGTACAGAAGTTATTCCAGACCCAAATCCCATTCAACACCTGTAGAGAGATATGAAAAACAGCAGTTTGGAAGAAGGCAGTCTTCAAATATGAAAGGCCTGGATTACATTGGAAAGGAAGAGTGGTGCACAGTGGAGAGGTGTGAAAAACTAATTCATGATTCAAATTTTTATCAGACTTGAGCGTGCCATTAATTTTGTCCATTTGTGGAATCTTGGAATAAAATTAGATTTGGCTTTTTTTCTTCAGCTTTTTTGTGTTACCTCAATGCAATATGAAAAAAAAAATGAATGAAAGCATTTTTTTAATTGCAATGATTTTCTGGGAGAAATTGTGTATCATCTGACAAAAGTGTAAGGGTGTCAAAATCTTTTGCTGTAACTGTATATATTCAACCTAGTACTCTCTCCTGCCAACAGGAGCCAAAAGAGTCTGAGTCACAAGCCTATCATAAACTATCCTTCCTCTCTTGTGGTCCAAATGCGGTTACCTGGGAGAGGCTGCAAAATGACCCAGAGAATGGCCCTCCTAACAGATTCATTTTCCCTGAATCTGCTCGGTCACAGGTTGTCCATTGTTTGCACACATCTTGTTTCTCTTCTCACCCTGAGATCAACTGCACTCTGCCTTATTTAAAGAGACATTTCTGGTTGCCTCCCATGGATGTACTCACCTATGTTTCCACATGGAAAACTTCTCATTGAACCCCTGCTGAGTATCTGCAACCTTTGACTGTTCCAACTCATCTCCGGTCCGGTATTACCGTGGATTTTTTGGGGGTTTGTAACCGCTCCAGCATTGTCTATGTTGCTGCTGTACGGAGATGCATTTAGCCTTTCTTAATTTCTCTGAAAAACTGTTGTGAAACATCTTTACACTTTCCATCACACTGTTCAGTTTGTGTAGTGATGTGAATACACAGAAAGTTCCAGATTTAAGATTTGTTTTCTTGAATTTGTTTCTTGTCTAATCCATTGCTTCTTCTGTGCTCCATGTCCTTGTAATGACCGGACCTTCATCCAGGTTCCTTCATCATTAGTCAGTTCTGCCAAATCCTGCATTGCCATCCATACTTCTGCAGGTTCTGCTCCTGGGCTTGCCTTCAAGCCCAATGTGGTGCTCTCTTTGGCAATGGACTTTTCCACTACATGTGGGACAAGATAAGTTACTGGTCTGGTTTTACAGTTTGGTTTTAATTTATTTTAGGAATAAAGTTAAATTTGTCAAAGAGAAAAGCCCAGCTAGAGTTTGCTCATAATTCATGGGCTAGGACAACTTAAGATGCAGAGGAGTTGGATTTGGTGATGTCAGCTGGACAGGGGGATGTGATGAGGTAAAACAATGTATTTTTACTCACACAATTCAGTGATTTTATTTACTGTGGTAAGACAAAGCTGTGAATCTGAAGCTGTTCACATCCTCAAAGTACAAAATATTTATTGTAAAATGGAGGTAGATGACAGAGGATGATGAGGGACAATGGCGATAGGCAGATGAATTGGGGAGCAGAACCTGGAGAAGTCTTGGATTGGAGCAGACAAATTAGGGGGAAGATTCAACAAGACTGGTAAACAATGGATGCATGGGAGTCACATCGGGAAGAGCTGTGAAGCTAAGGTAAAGCCGTGAGACGAGGAACATCCACTTTGAAACTGGTTGTAGTACTGGTTAGCTAACTGAATGATCTGGTGAGGAGTGGAAGAATGATCCATGATTTAATTGGTGATGGTGATCAGTGGATTGTCTCCTGCTCTGCAGAATCATACTGTACCAGAGAGGAAGTAGATACTCCACCTAGCAAACACACACATGCAGAACCGGA
Organism: Remorina albescens; assembly: GCA_034769265.1. Classification (NCBI taxonomy): domain Eukaryota; kingdom Metazoa; phylum Chordata; class Actinopteri; order Carangiformes; family Echeneidae; genus Remorina; species Remorina albescens. The sequence goes on from CM068485.1 coordinate 5,054,491, forward strand.
AGAGACAGGTTTCAACTGGGAGACATGGTGGCAGAATTCATTATCTAGAAGCTAAAGGGTTAGGGGTCCTTTTCCCAATAGATGGACCAAGAGAGCAGGGGATCTTAATTTTTCATTAAGTTCGTAGCAACATGTTTCTAGAAGATAGACGCTCATTCTGACTTAACTGGCAATCAGGGTGTGGATCGGAGGTGTTCAGCCAGGCTGCGGTTGTTTTCAGTGGAATGGGTGGAGCTGGTGTCTCTGAACTGTCTATGGCAGTGACAAAGGTAATGCTAGACAGAGGGGGATGGGATTTCACCTTCCTGGAAAGGAAACAGAGGGGACAGATCAACTAAAGTGGTCTCAAAAGGTGACAGACCTGTGGTTTTGCAGTTAAGAAAATTCTGCCTGCTTCTTGGACCAGATGAACTCTCTCAGTCTCGGCTTTTGTGATCAACAAATGTTTGTTGAGCCCCGTCGGCCAGTATCTTCCATTTTTCTAATCCTAGTTATAAAGCTAAAGATTTTCTTTTCTCAATGAAGTTTGAAGATTATCAAGGCTCCCTTTAAATGTGCGCTCCAGGGCTCTTGCACTCACACAGACAGGGACAGAGACTGGGGATAGTCGAGATGAAAAGCAAGACAAACACAAAAGATACAATGGAAAAAGGACAGAAGCACAACCTAAATGTAACAGCCATGGCTTGATTGTTTTCTGTGAGAATGTGATGGGTGTGTTCATGGTGGCCAAATAAAGCATCTTAGCTGTTAATGACTTTCCGTCATTTCTTGGAATCTGCGGCTGTGCCTGCTGGGCAGCCCATTGGGAGATATTTCCCAGTGGCCGGAGGGTCCTATAGCAAAGTATACAGTCTTAACCAGTTGCAACATAAACAGAAGTAGTAAGTAAATGACTCTATTGCATCACCTCACCAGTCTAGTGTCATCCTATACTTTCAATTCTGATGAAAATCATTCATGATAACAAACATCCAGTGATGATGAGTCCTAAAGAGTTCTGAAAACAGTCATATAAATATTTGATTATTTCTATTATGACTTTATATGAAACATGTAACATTTCTCCTGTAATAAATAACATGCATTGTGAAACTCCTAAAAAATATGACTAGTATATACAGTATATTTTTCCATATCTTTTTCTCACAAAATTTTGCCGTTTGTAATCAGAATAATTTTCCCACCAAATTGAAACAATAGCCTAATTTATAACTAGTCTGATACATCAAGCCTCCATGTTTAGTGGTCTGATGGTTTTTGAGTGTGTCCTGGGATGGAGTCAAATTCCCAGCTTGATTTATTGTTTCAGTCTGCCTCACACGACTTGGAGTAGTTGAGTACTTGAGGTTATATATTGTAAATACTGCCAAATAGTTGGCAGATGCTGAGATGGTGAAGGCGAGGGACTTGCAGATTTCATACAGGTGGAGCACGGCAGACATTTGGTGTGGCAAACAGATGAGGATGTGGCTGGATGTGACAGTCAAAAAGGGGTTTGCTGAACTGAGGCATAGGCAGACAATGCATTAGTTGGAGCAAATGGTTTTCATCTGTTGCCTTAAGTTGCTTTTGTCTACCCATGCAGCTTTGAAAAGTTTTTATGGTTAGCTTTGTTTAATATGTAAATGTGACACTCAAATAAAGACAAATTATCAGAAGCCAATCTAAGTCAAACTATATCTCATATTGTTTCACTACATTGATACACTGACACATCATAATTTTTGAGCAATTATAACAACCAACATTCACAAAATAGTTATTGATTAACATTGCATTATTGTTTCAGGATTCAAACTGTGATGGCTACTGGTAATTTCTGGCTAGTGAGAACGAAAGCAACTGCTATAATGTTGATTCTGATACTTTCAGTGGTTTATTTTACCACGTAGTTATTGGTTTATGCTTTAGAACTACTCAGGGAGCTTAAAAGAATGCTGCTGGACCAGTTCCTTTTGTCTTCTCTGATTGTCTGTGGCTAAGTAAACAGAGAATCCCTTGATATTGGATGAAAGAGCTAGTACGGGAATAGTGTTGTTGGTGTGGGGGGATGGAGAACAGAGGAGGTTAGTGGGGAAGGGCAGTGGCAGTAGCGGAGGATGCTGTTACACTGCAGAAAGTCCCTGGGTGCCTGCTAGTTCTACTGGGGGATTGCCTGGCCTCTCTTACATAATGATACAGAGATTTATTTGGCCCATCCTCTGGGGTTTATGTCAGGAAGCTCACTGCAATAAACAGAGCCTCAGCCAATTTCCAAACCCCTCATCAGTGGCCCAGCCCCACTCACTGGATGTCACTGGGCTTTTATTCTTAGTGGCAGAAAGGAAGGGAAGACAGCCTATGGAAATTGCAACAAATGCCACTAACCAGAAGGAGTTTGCCCTCACTAAAATGCCACAGAGATATGTGTGTGTATGTCTTTGGCTATATGTTCTATCCTCTTTAATTCAAAACATCTGTGTTGCAAATTTTCTGAAGCAAACAGTGACAGTGTTTACATGGTCTTTAGTATCCCGGTTTTGAGGCTTATCCCGGCTTTGAGCATAACCAGGATATGATGTTTACATGGAACACAGAGAAACCCAGTTATTCATATCCCTGTATACATGATAAATACCAGTAACCTGTTTTCTGATCACTGCATCCTATCTGCGCAGGCGCAACAGACTTGAATAGCTTGGCATTTCTATGTTTTTTGCCATCTAAATACTTAGCTATGTCCAGTTCTTTCGTCATATTCAAGCAAAATTCCATCTCTTCGTCACTCCAGAAATGTGAAGATCTCGTTGCCGCCATTTTGCTCGTTTATGTGGCGCGTCACTCTGGCGCCTGCACAGACAGTGCGCGGCCGTCAGAAACCGGGATAAGGCGTATACATGCTCCAGTATCCCGGCTTCTATCGGAGTACTCCAGGTGGCAAAACCAGGTTTCTTGAAAACGGGAAAAGGGCATAACCAGTTTCTGATTTCAGGATATGGTGTTTACATGCACAAACACAAAAACGGGATACTTCAAAAACCCAATCAAAACCGGGTACTAAAGAGCATGTAAACTCAATCAGTAGTACTTAGTAGGGCTGAACGATTTGGGAAAATAATCTAATTGCCATTGCGATTTAAAAAAAAAAAAAAAATTTATCCTCTTTCTTTTTCACCAACAAAATGTCATGAATTATTTAATATGGCCAACACAATATTAGATACATTTAGTATAGAATGTTCTTTCCCATAAGCTGGGTGTCTTTGTTAGAATTAAAAGATGTCACAATAAGATGCAATAGTTGACATTTTATTTAACTGCTCATTACAGAAACGTAAGAGCAACAAATCTTTGGCTTTGCCTCTATGTATTTAACTTACAAAGTCATCGAAAGAAAAAAAAAAAAGGTACTGTTTAACAGCATGGACTTTTTTAACAGCAATGAACTCGGTTATTGCCCGAGTGATTTCCCCGTGCCGTTCAGAACTATGCTCCTACAGAATGACACTTTCAAACATGTCGGGCAATGATGCCTGTCTTGGCTTTAGTGTGTGTGGCGCACTGGTGCTCGGCATTTTAGCCATACAACTGTCGTAAATGGCTTTGTGGTGTTTTTTTAAGTGCTGGAAGAGGTTTGTAGTGTTGCTCTGTGAAGTAGCAAGAGTAGCACAGCATGTTGTGCACAATACCTGATGCTGCGCAGCACCTCCCTTTTTAAAACCAAAATAATTCCACACCGCTGATGTGCTGTTCCTCTTCGAGACTAAAGTCTCAGTTGAGTCAGTTTCTGACTGTTCCATCGAGCCAGAGGCCATTGCACAACAGGTTAAGGTGCAGCATAAAAAGTTGCTGCAGTTGACTTAGACTTAGACTTCCTTTTATTGTCACTTCTCAAATGAGACAGCAGTGCATTTTGGGAATGAAATTTCATAGCATTGGCTTCCAGAGTTGTAACAGGCAGTGTTGGGAAGTAAGGAAAATCACAGTAACTGTATGTGGCTATATACATATATATATACATGCATAAATAAATATATATGTATTAATATGAGTGCAAGATGACAAAATATGTACATAGAATATTGCACAGAGCGGAGCAGCAGCAAATAGAATTGTGCACTTTCAGTAGTGGTTTTGAATATAAATATAAATAGATCAATAAACAGAAGGATATTGCATTGAATATTTGAAAAGCAGTCACAAAGAATTCAAAAACCAGAAATATTGTCCATGTAGTTTGTTATTTGGCATTCAGCAGTCTGATAGCTAGGGGGAAGAAGCTGTTCCTGAGTCTGGCTGTTCTGCAGCGGATGCTGCGGAACCTTCTGCCAGACGCCAGCAGGGAAAACAGTCCATGGTGGGGGTGGGTGGGGTCGGAATGGATATGGTGAGCTCTGGCTAAGCAGCGCCTGTGTGCAATGTCCTGGATGGGGGGGAGCGGAGTCCCAATGATCTTCTCTGCTGTCCTCACCACTCTCTGCAGAGACTTCCAGTCTTAGGCTATGCAGCTCCCAGACTAGACAGAGATGTTGCTGGTCAGCAAGCTCTCGATGGTCCCTCTGTAGAAGGTGGAGAGGATGGGAGGGGGGAGGGAAGCTCTTCTCATCCGGTGCAGGCACTGCTGTGCTTTCTTCACCAGGGAAGTGGAGTGAAGTGACCAGCTGAGGTTGTCTGTGATATGCACCGCCAGGAACTTGGTGCGAGTGACGACTTCCACAGCTGTGTCATTGATGAGGAGTGGTGTGTGGCTGGGTCAGGTTCTCCTGAAGTCGATGATGATCTCCTTTGTCTTGTCGACATTCAGGAGCAGGTTGTTTGCCCTACACCAGTCCACTAGATGCCTCATCTCCTCCCTGTAAGTCTGTTCGTTGTCATCCTGAATGAGGCCCACTACTGTCGTGTCGTCCGCATACTTCAGGATGTGGTTGGTGCTGAATCTGGGACGACAGTCGTGGGTCATCAGGGTGAACAGCAGGGGGCTCAGGACACAGCCCTGGGGGGAGCCAGTGTTCAGGGAGATGACACTGGAGGTGTTTTTTCCCACCCGTACAGACTGTGTTCTGTTGGTGAGGAAATCCAGTAGCCAGTTACACAGGGGGGTGTTGAAGCCCAGGAGGCCCAGTTTACATACCAGGTGCTGGGGGATGATTGTGTTGAATGCTGAGCTGAAATCCAGGAACAGCATTCGCACATGGGTGTTTCTCTCCTCCAGGTGCTCCAGGCTCAGGTGGAGAGCAGAGGAGATGGCATCCTCAGTGCAGCAGTTTGGCTGGTAGGCAAACTGGAACGGGTCGAATGATGGAGGGAGTGTGGAGATGATCAAGTCCTTTATCACCCTTTCGAAGTACTTCATGATGATGGGTGTGAGTGCAACGGGGCGAAAGTCATTAAGGCAAGTGATGGTTGGTTTCTTAGGCACTGAAATGATTGTGGCAGACTTGAAACACGGGGGGACAACAGCCTGGTTCAGTGAGGTGTTGAAGATGTCCGTGAGCACATGGGCCAGCTGGTCAGCACATTCCCTGACCACCCCTCCTGGAATGTTGTTAGGGCCCAATGCTTTCCGCACATTCACCTTTCACAGGGTTCTCCATACAGTGGTGATTTCAAGCCTGAGTGGTTGCTCGTCAGAGTGGGGGGTGGGTTTCTTCGCAGGGGTGTTATTGAGAGCTTCAAACCTTCCGAAGAACTTGTTGAGCTTGTTGAGGAAGCTCATGTCGTCTTGGGAGGGGAAAGGTGTGGTTTTGTAATCAGTGACAGTCTGGATGCCCTGCCACAGTTGTCTGGTGTTGTTGGGGTCATGGAAGAAGCCTTGGATCTTCTGGCTGTGGACGCGCTTTGCTGCACTGATGGCGCGGTTCAGATTGGCCCTCGCTGATCTGAGTGCCACCGTGTCTCCAGATTTGAATGCAGCAATATGCTCCCTCAGCCTTGCACACACCTCCAAGGTTTTTTGGTTGGCCCGTGTGACGATCGTCTTGGTGGTTGTGACTACCTCCATGCACCACTGGATGTATGCCGACACAGATGCAGCATACTCCTCCACCTTGATGAGATGGTTGTCTGTTGCAGCCTCACTGAACATATCCCATTCAGTGCACTCAAAGCAGTCCTGCAGTGCAGACATAGCTCCCTCAGACCATACTCTCAACTGCTTCACAGTTGGTTTATCTCTGGTGAGCAGGGGCTGAGTGGTCCGTTGTCGCTCTCTCGCGCACGCGCGTCACATGACCACTTTTTTTTTTTATGTGGCCACATTGTAATCGCACATGTTGCAATTAGAAAATCGCGTTTTATCATACAGTATAGGCCTGGGCGATAAATCGATTTTATCAATTAATTCGAATTTGTACTTTACGTCGATTTGTTTTAATGAAAATCGATTTTCTCTTCAATATCCGCCACCAACGCTCCCTGCTGGTCTCCCGTAGTTCAGAGTGCGCGTGCCCCCCGCGCGTTTGATATACAAACAACATGGCAGCAAGCGGTGAAAGCTCGTTCCGAAGAAAGGAAACATTATTTGGAATTGGTTCAGGTTTTCGGCGTCAGACATAGAACAAAAAACACCTCGCTGCAAAGTTTGTTTAAAGGCTGTTGCTACCAAAGGTAGCAATACTACTAATTTACTGCAACTGCTCAAACAGAGGCATGCTACCGAGTGGGAGAGGTGTTGCTCCGTCCGAGAAGAACAAGACCGCGGCAGCCCAAGCACCGCCACCAAAACACAACCTAGCGTCTTGGAAACATTTACAAACTGTATCCCGTATGATAAGAAAGGGGCCCAGTGGAAAGCGGTCAGGGATGCAGTTGCTTACAATGTAAGGCTACTATTTAATGCTGTTGTTTAATTTTATTTGATGCAGATGTTTAATTTTCATGACATGATTCAGGGAATCAAAATAGTGACCTAATACTTTTTGCATATCACAGGCACCTTTTTATTATGCAAAACATGTTCAGGTAAAAATTTAGTTTCCACTTTATTTTATCAACTTAAAAAAAGGTCTTGTATCTTTATGTTTTACTTATTTTTTTAAGTTAGTTTGAGGGTGCATTGTGTTAGTTTGAAACCAGATAAAGCTTAATGAAAAGTTACACTGTCAGTGTTTACAATGGCAGGCAGGGCTTGCCATCTCTTTTTTTTGGCTTGTTTATGATTTCCCTTTAACCCCAGAAGGAAAAATCTAAACAAAATAAAATTAAAACTTGTTTTGAACAATTTATTTGTCATGTGCAAACTGATTTTAAGTAGGGGGGGGGGGGGATCAATTTAAATCGTGAATCGGATTTGTTGTAAAAAAATCAGATTTTTTTTTAGGCCATATCACCCAGCCCTAATACAATATCACGATATTATTGCAAACGCAATTAATCGTTCAGCCCTAGTACCTAGGTTTTTATTTTTTTGTTCCTTCCTTCTTGTAGGCCATACCTAACCAAGCCATACATTGACTAGTGGTAAAACTAGAATCAGAACAACTAAATTACAAGGTACTCCCCATGTGGGCATGCTGAGCCCTGAGCCATCAGTTGTTGGTTCAATTCCTGACCAAACAGACAATTCACTGGATGTCAATTCTCCACCTCTCCCCTAATGTTGTCTCTCTACTGTCTCTGTAAAAAAACGCAGGTATGAAATGGTCTGTGCAGTTGTTTGACATTATTTAGATAGTCATAACAGAGTTACCTGACGTATATCGTGATGTTGTGGTGTGACTTGGAATGTATATCATATGTCATATTATGGCTCCATTTCTGTCCTTATTCTTATAGCTTTCTCCCAAAAGGATGACAGGGAACTGCAGATCCTTTGATGTAAATCTTGCTATATTATTTGGGAAAGGCATTTTTACAGGGTTCTGCTAAGGCTCCTGAGGACAAGTGTTGTGAAAAAAAGGTAGTTAAATGAGGTTGTACAGTTTATGTAGCTCCACTTGTTTCTGGAGCTTTTGCTGCTTCATGCAGGCTGTTGCAATAGCAGCAGCAGGCCTTCAGATTTGACGTAGCTTTAGAATAAGAAGGGCTTGTGTGAATAGACTACTGGGCAATATGTGGCCTCTCATTAATGCACATGTACTTTACATGCTTTACTACAACTTGTTTTCTAGCATCGCTCATAAACAGACACAGAGTCAAAGTGATTTGATTCGCTGGTCTGTTTGGCTGTTCATCTATCCCTTTCTATCCAGAGGCATTTTGATCTGTAACTGCTTAGAAAACTTAAATGAACTGAAAGATTCTGAGAGGCTTGGACTCTCAAGCCAAATGGAGATGCTGCAGTGAAATTCCAGTGAAGTGAAGTAGTAAACAAATATGTGTGTCTCTTTCCACTGAGTGAAATTGCTCATGATTGGTTCTCCTCTCTTGTTGTCACTCATAATGCGTCAGGGGGCAGTTAAATCATGATTCATCTGTCTTAATCTCACCTTGTGGTATATCATTAAAGTTACCATATGGGATTTGAAGCCGAGGCAACGATTTGCAATGTGTGTGTGTAAATATTTTTCAGCTGTGTGCATGCATGTATGGACAAATGTGTGGGTATATGTCTGCTCTGAGCTGAGGGTGCTGAGTGTATAAGTGTGGTTTATTTACAGGTTGTCAGGGCTCGTGTGCAGCCTCTTCCTCTGTGTGTGTATTTGAACGGGAGCGGCCTGAGCAGGCATGATTTAATTGGAGCTGAGCAGGCTGACATGATAACTATAATTGAGGGACCAGATGGCCGTTAGAGGGCATTAATACAGTGCTCTGGACCTCTTGTCAGTGTCATGCTACACTGTCAGCTTGAGTCATGTTGTCAAGGTAGATACTGGGTAGTTCATATAGAGTGCACGTAGCTGAACAGAGACAAACACACGTGCACCCCTGTAAACATGCATGTATGCACACACACACACGAACCCACACACATACACACACATGCCAACAAATTACCTCTCTGTGATGATGTTCATTTCCTGCAGGATGTTCTGTGTAGAAAACGCATAGCAATTAATTATTAGTAGTGATTATAAACATTCAGCTCAGTTGGACAGGAACAATCAGAGTTTTCTGTTAGCATATGTCTAATATTTGACTGGTAGCTCTTCAGCCTCCACTGGCTTTGGATGTTCTTAAATCATGAAAGCCATTGTTATAGTTCATTGCCATGAAATGATTAATGAAAGTGAAATTTTTTGTCTTCTTAATACAACAGCCTATTGAACATTACTTCGTTTTTTTAAAGTTCCAGTGTTTTATTTCTGAATAGTCACTTTTGTTGTTTGCTGTATGGAAAGCAATTTGTCACAATTGTTTTGAGTGCTGTCTTACATGTAACTTGTTATTATATAACTTGAACATTTTATAGGATCTTGAGTAGATTGGGCAGAGATATAGATTAACATAAATGACCTTGGGATACAAAGTTAGACAGTAGGCTGATGTATTGAATTTACATGTTTATTAGTATCCTGATTTTGAGCCTTATCCTGTTTCAGTTGAATATATATTTACATGAAACATGAAAAATCTGGGTATTCTTTATGCATGATCATATGAATATACATTTTTTGTCATAGGCCTAACATTATTATGATGTGGTATTTAGATGTTCCAGTATCATGTTTTGTATTGACTACTCTGTGTAGCATGTCCAGGTTTCTCAAAACTGGTATAAGGTGTTAACTTTACATGAATGAGACATCACCAGGATACTCTAAAAACCCGCTCCTAACCAGGGTACCAGTGTGCATGTGCATCTCCCTTACAGTAAAAGTAGCAACACTTGCTAGCATGCACTTTGCACACTCAGCAGTCTGGAGTATTTGAATATAAAGTGATATGGGAAACTGTGATTATTTGAGTTCTTGAGTTTATGGTAAGAAACAGTGAAGGCTGATACATTGGTGTAATCAGGACATGTTTTTCATAAAGAATAGTGAAGGTAGCATGTTGCTTCTCTGGCTCTGTTTGAAGCGACCGAACATGTGTACCAATATCTACAAGACTCATTAATTAACATGGTAACATGTTGTCTTAAACAGAAATATGAAAAGAGCTTCATGGACTCAAGTGTGTGTGTTTTGTTGTTAAACCATGAATGACTTTTGTCAATATCTAGTTTGTAGTTTATTTCGTGTTTCATTCTGTTCAATGCACCCAACATTTTATTTCAGTCTGCTCCAGTTTCCCAGAATGCCTTTTCATAAATCCCTACAAATGGAAATGAACTTTGGGCAGCTGGCTCCTATTTATATACAGAGCATGAAAGTCGAAACTAGAAGAGTAGTTATTTTGGTGTGTCTGGTCAAACTGATGGGTCAGTCCTCTCTATCACAGGCCTCTGTCTCTATGCTCATGGAATCATATTGACTCTGGATGTTTTACATAGCAGCTCCTGTCGAATTACATTACAGCGGAAAATAGGCAGACGCAACATGAACTTGTCTGCAGCCAATTAGAACAACAGGGAAAAAAAGATCAACACTTTAACACCAAAATGCTGAATTTAAGATCTGTCAGGTGGTATTTTCTTTTAAAGAATTATTTTAATCTTGTTACTTGGGTCACACCTGTACTCAAAAATGGCAGTATAGATGAAAAGAAAACAGAGCAGGACAGAAACATGAGGAATCAGGTGATCAGACAGAGGTTAACAACTGCAGCAGGTAATGAAGGTTATGAAACTGTGGCAGGACAAATGGGACTTTGGAGTCAGTTGTAATTAATGTAAAACAGAAATCCCATCATCAACATTTTTTGCTCAGTGAATCTGACAAGTCACAGCAGACACTGATCATGTTTGGTTTTCTTCGTGGGAGCTGGTTCAGTGCTTGGTCAGTCAGCCTAGTTCTGTAGTGTACTGGGACTGCCAACAGGCGTAACTTGATAAATGGGTATATCTTTATTCCACCTCAGATTGGAACTAATCTAAAACACAGCAGTGGGGTAAACCTGTTACTTTTCACCCTTTTCCTGTTTTTCCATCTAGGAGGACAAATACCAAATACACCTGACACCTGTACACACAGTGCTGTTACCAGAAACACCACAGCTACAAATCCTGCTGAGTGTGAGCTTCAGAGCCCAAATAACAATTAAAATCAAAGCTGCAAGCAGCGATGAACAGGCCCTCGCACACCTGCGCAACTCGGAGGCCCCTGGACTCGCCCCCATGCAAATGTGTTCAAACTTGAAACATTTTGTTGTTAGTGGCATGCGTGCAACGTATTGTGAGTGTCCACTATCAGTGTTGACACTTGAACTTGTTCAGAGTGGGAGTCTGAATAAGTGTGCAAAATTTGGGGCAGATTGGACGATGTATGTTGGAGTTATGAGGATTTCCTGTCTTATGGTGACACATCAAAATCTGCGCCAAGCCACACCCTCCAGGAATAACGGACGTTCAAGGTCTTGAGATAATGCTCAGTGAATCCCAAGTTTGTTCATCTATGAGATGTGGTCCTTGAAAGTGACTTTCTGTGTCAAGTAGGTGGCAATCTAAGTCTGACTCAATATCAATGGGTAGACGTGTTTGGGGGGGACTCTGATCATATGTGGGGAATTTAGACCTGAATTTAAACCTGATTTGACAATGTATACTGGATTTATGAGGACTTCCCTTTTTATGGCAAAACCTGGCAAACCCTCAAAAACTCACCACACTGCCACACTAAGCAGGTACAACTTATTAAAAAGATTTTCATAGTTTTACATCTTCATGGTGTTGAGATGATAATTAGCGAACATGAAGTGATTTGGATGAAAACCGTAAGAGGAGTTTGTTAAAGTACGATGCATGAAAATCACAAATGGGCAAAAAATCTAAAAATTGCAGACTTCCTGTTGGAGTGAGGGTATGGGTCCTTGAGACTTTTTTGTGCAGTTCGTCATGATACATATGTGTACCAATTTCCGTTCATGTACATCAATCTTGAGCGAGGGGCTCAACAAAAGGTGGTGCCGTGGGGCCATTTTTTGACAAACATTTCTGCAACCAATGAAATATCAAAATTTTACACATTCCAGACATGTTGTCTGAATTTCATGAATTTAGGGGTATATTTAAGTCCCCAAAAAGGCAGTTGAATCAGCAGAAGAAAACTCACGCCAAGGGATCCAATAGGACTCTCAGACTGTCGAGTGCCCAGGCTCTAAATACACAATCACAATTCGTGCAAAGGCTCCAGCCCTTTTTGAGGTGCACCAACTTGAGGATGAAATGGACAAGACTGCTTGACTGCAAGTTTACGCAGCAGCGAGGAGATCTCTGTCTGTACACTGTCGGCGTACATGTGGTTTTCTTAGTTTATGTGATGACATTACTCCTTGCTGTGTTGTTACTCAAAATAGAAAGACAAACTCGACTGGGAGGGTGAAATATTCAGTGCAGGACCTACCAACCATCAGGGGATTAGGAATAATTCTGTTGGGCTGTTAAACACAGAAACAGCTCAACTATAATGTGCAGTGGTGATGTGAGAGATGGTTCAATTGCCTCTTATTAAGACTATTACTATTATGAACATGCCATCAATTGATCACGATGCACATCACATACATGTTTGCTCTAAGGACCATTTCCCTTTAGCTGTTCAGATCATGCAGTGGGCTATGTCAATAGAGGGTTTGGGGAAATGGGCGGACATTGGCCCTATAGGGCAGGTCTGCCATGTTGATATAAGATGTAGAGAGCTGCTAATAAGAGCATATTTCTGTCTCAGTTTGCTCCCACCCTGATCAATATTGTATTGAGCTGAACACAGAGAGAATACATTCACCTCAGCACTCCTCTTTATAACTAGCAAGATGTAAACAGCTTCTGTTGAAATTATGCAGCGGCTCATTCATGTATTGCAGATTAAAGCCAGCCACAAACACAAATAAAGATAACATTACTTGGTGTGTAATGGTGATATTTCAGATGTCAGTAAAATCTATCATTTTCTATAACTGACGCAGCAGGAGTAAGGTGTTGCTCTTAGTCATATTTTGTTCAAAAGGTTAAATATAAAGACATCATAATTAATAATATTTCCATCTTTTTAGAAGCAGTTCACTTAAATGTAAATAATGCATCACAACTACCCCAAAATCTCACTAAAATCGCTCTAGCCTTTCAACCTAAAAGCCACAAATCAGCATCTTTGCCTTGAATTTTGAAGAAGTCTTTATGTGTCATAAATCAGATAGTGATTTAACTGGGCCGTAGTGGATATTTTATCTTTTATAATTTTATGGCTTCTTCCAGTGGAAACCCACCATGATGTCACTCATTGGTTTTTAAGCCTAAGATTTGTAAATTGGCTGTCACTATGGTCTGGTTTTGAAACCAGAAAACATATTTGCAGCAGAAGGTGGAGCTGAGGAGGAGTGTTGGGTGGATCTGACCTTCTCTGTGCTTTATCAGACAGGTCGCCATGTATAATACTCTCACTCACTCACTCACTCATTTTCTACCATTTATCCGTAAGGGTCAGGGCAGGTCGCCAGTGTATCGCAGGGCCGACATATAGAGACATACAGAGACGAACAAGCACACACAGTGATGCCTACAGGCAATTTGGAGTCACCAATCAACATAAACATGATGTCTTTGATTGGTGGGAGGAAACCGGAGTACCTGGAGTGAACCCATGCAGACATGGGGAGAACATGCAAACTCCACACAGGGAATCAATCGAACCCACGACTGAACACACAACCTTCTTGCTTTGAGACAAAACCCTTACCGCTATGCTGCCATGCTGCCATTCTGCCCTCATGCAGAGTACAATCTGTCAATCACATGGTACCCACACCCCAATACATACCCTGCTCTAAAGGTCTATTTTCCTTTAAACGGGACCATCATTTAAAAGAAGAATGTAATGTATTGAAGACCTAAAATTAGAGACTGAGACCATTAGGAAATGTTAGAGAAGTAATTAAAAGGGGATAAGTAGGCATGTTTCTTAATAGATTTCTGTTCAAACATAGTTCTTTTTGCAACCAGTGGACTCATCCTTGATGGTCTTTACATCGAAGGCAGGTTTAAAGCTCCTCAGAGTTGGCTTTTCATTTCAGCCTATGTCACACACTGGAATTTCTCAAAAATATTATTTTCATTGGGCATTGGTCCAGGCCGGCCAGAGTGAATTAAATATTGTCAAACATTTTTGTTTTAACAAAGAATTGTCCTATTTAAACATCACAGAATTACTGAATGAAAATCAGAAATGTGAGCAATAACACAGGCTAATATTTGGACAAGCCAGCAATGACTCAGCAAACTCGTCCTTTAATCTGAGCGACGGACAGCATTGTGTTTGTTTTCAGATTACCTCTTTTTCACTGGCATTGTTCATTTGGTGGCTGTACTCTGAGAAAACTGAGAACCAATTGCAGTCAGCCAATCTGGTGTTTAGGCTCCAGAGAGCTGCATCGGTTAAGCAGAGAGGGATATCAGAAACTAACAGCGAATGTTGTGATGATGGTTCTGTGGTTGGAGCTAATGCACACAGCTCCGGACTGAGGCGTTTCTACCATGAGCTCTTCTCTAATCAGCCTCTCTCTTAAGAGAAATGCTGGAACAAATTAATGAATAATTCAGTAGGTTTCACTGTGGATGAATTAGGCCAGTTACAGAGTGCATTATATCCTCTTTGATAAGCACTCAGCACAGTATTGCCACAGTGTATTGTACCTAAGGTATATTATAAATTTTACCTTTGTTATATCTATACATTTTACTATAAATAAAACATTGGAATGTTCAGTTTTATCTGACATTATGCACTGAAATAGAATAAATCATTCATTTGAACCTACAAAGCATAACATTTCAAAAGCAAATGTTTTTGCTTTTTTTGTTTTGTTTTGTTTTGGGTTTTTTTTGCCAGGAGACTGAGACCATGTTGTCCTTGATTTTTCTTTGGTTTTCCACTCCTTGTTGTTGACCTTTCACTCCTTCCCACTTGATCCTGTGAGCAGTTTTGATCTGGTCTTTGCAGTGTATACTTTCTTTTATAGTGTTAAATATCTCACCCAGAATTCTTACTACAGTATTGTTCAACAATGCTGTTAACAATGTAAGTAAGGTAACAGAGTAGGGTAATTCTTTACTGGCATTTACAAAAGTATACAGGCTGAAACAAAATGCTATTTCTCACCAGCTTCTGACAGTGCAAATCATTAATTTATTCCAATCCCAGCTCACACTGGGCAAGGACAGGGTCACCATGGACAGGTTGATAGTGTAAATAATAAGAAAATTCCAGGTTTTTAAGCATCAAAAAAGTTCTCCACTTTCTGTGCACAGTGGCTCAATATTCTCCAGGTCTCACACCCTTTGGCAAATTTTTTTAATCTACTCAGGTACGCTGTTCATTTATTGGTTAAAGGAAATCTAATTGTATGCTTCTTTTTGAGGTGCACATATATGTTTTAATAAAAGAGTCAGAATAGTTTCCAGGTAATACGTTTGAAAACAATGGGAGTGCGGTTGGACATAATTATGCTTTATGGGTACAGGCTTTACGGATGTATGTACAGATAGGCATGGATCTAGGCAATGGTGATATTGCTAGTTCAAAGAAACAAAGGAACTCACATTCTAACTGTGTAGCCCAGGGTTTTGCTGCTGGCCTTCAAAAGGGTTTGGATCTGTACTCAGTACTCTGCATAACTTATGATGAACCCTGGCCCTTCCTCCTTTCCTGTCCCTTCTCCAGACCTGCACCTCAAAACACACATGTTGGGATGCTGGATCCTTTTCTTGGTTTTCCACTCCTCCACTAGGACCTCCATTTTTTTCCCAGCTAGAGCTAATTGATGTTCTGTAAGATGTCACCAAAAGTCTTCAAGGAATTGCACATATATGATTTTGATAATAATTGATTCTAGTGTTTTAGGGATGATTTAACAGACATTTCATGCCTTTTTCACCGGCTGACAGATTGTGCTGCCTCGTCTTTAATAAATACAGTCTTTGTTTTTTATTCTCATCCACCCAACATTGAACTGGCTAATGGCCATACTGTATAATGTGGAATGTTATGAAATTTTATGGACACGTAGAAAACGCGATTGTTTTTCAATTCCAAATCAGACAGAGATAAAATGGCCCTTGATAAGTTCCTGTTACCTCAAATAAGCAATAGGTGAAAACATTTTCTGGAGACAAAATACAAATACTTGAGTACAGATGGGGTAAAAGATGTAGGCTTTACAATGATTCAGCACAATTACAGTCCTTAATCTTATTGTGAAAATGTGTTTACTCATTGCTTCCTGTGGTTTGCAGAAACAATCAACCAGACTGACCTTTCTCATTTCATTGTACGACAATGTTTTTTCTGAATAATTTATTTGAAAATTCAATACTTCAACAAAACACTTTATATAAGAACCAATTCCATTAACTGAACTGTACTTGGCATAATTATGGAGACACCTGGCTTTATATTAATAAAATTGCCAAATAGGTATAAGGTGAATCTTTGTTCACATCATGTTAACACTTTTCTCTCAGAAGCAGTTGTAAGTGTTTTTAACAATGAACAAAGAAAGCAAAAGCAAAGGTAGTCTGACTTTTCCTGCTTGTCAGCCTACAGGGGTTTGTGCTACCATACAGTCTTAAGGGAGCTTTAACTAAAGAGAATAGGTTGGGCTGATATGACATCATTTTGTGTTGTCAACACAAACCACTGTGAAAGCTCAAACTTATTTGTATTTGTTTCTTACTCATGGCCATGCAGCAGTTTCACACAGCTTCCGTGCATGTAAGAACTCGTACGAAGCAGTAGTGAGTATTATGGAAGTAAAAGAATATTCCATTCATTTTTTTCATTTGTTTTGTTCTGTTTTCTTCCAACTGTGGCTGAAGCTGCTGTCTGTGGACATCAAGCATTTTTCTGCAGAAGCAGTCTTGCCTTTTATGTGCGGAAACAGTGGCAGAGCATTCAAATACATGCTTGCAATATTATAGTACTGAAAATAGTGCCTAACTAGCTTTGTGTTGCATAGTACTTTTACTTTCCTGCAGCCAATGCCTTCATTACAACAGCAGTTCAATTTCTAGTGACTCCAGTTTGGTCCTGTTAATTACTTTTTTTTTTCTTCGGGTCTCTACTTCTTGTAGTTGAAGAAATTGACAGCAAAAAATTCTTACTTTTAAAATTTAAATTATATTTATCAAATTCCATACAAAGCCATTGTTACAAGTAGACCTCCTGATGTTCTATTTCTGCATTTGTAAGTGCTTGTGTTCTTCACTGATCTCTTGTTACTGATTTGCCTCATAAACAAAAGCTAGGCTGCATATTGGTATGCAGCTGCACTATAACCTAACTGGATATTGCTAATCTTAGGGGAAATCTTCAGTTGCAAGATGATTGCTTGTGTACACTCATTCATACATAATTACTACACACTGTGTTTAAGTGTAAAATGAGAATTATGTTGATTTTTCACTGTTATGTTATGATAGGCATGAATAAAAGTCATGATTAATAATAAAGCACAAAATATCTGCCTGCATCTTTACCATCACACTCCATTGTTCACTCAGCTCCAGCAACTTTTAGATCAAAAAAGCCTACAAAAATAAACAGGTGAACAACACAGTTCTTATTAAGTATCTGTGATCACGCATACTGTACTCTCCTAATTTCATTGGCATGGTTACAGGCAGTGGCGAACTGTGGACCCAGACCCTGGGCCTTCAATAGGACCACATGTAGCAATAAAAGAATAAACATAGCAATACAAATAATAGCCAGAGCCCTGTCACATGGATGTTCAGCATATTAAAGGTTTATTTGCCCCAACTGGCTTCACAACACACCAAGGTGATTCTGGAAAAACAGACATTCAAAGCTGGCTATCATGACATCATTTAATTACAAAAACTAAATGAAACAAGCAAATCACACATTCACTTAACTCACATATTTGTTTAGCTGGAATGAATGCTTGCACCAATCCTGGCAAGTCAGGTGATGGTCAACCTTTTTGGATAATATCTAGTTTTGTCTCAAAAGACAATCTTGAAAAAGGAGTATCCAAAATATAAGCCTCACAGAGTCCTTCTTCTTCATTAGCTCCCGCCATTTCCCTGCTCTCTAAATCCTCTTCTGTCTTTCTTCCCTCCACTCACTCGCTGTTTTGGCGGGTCGCTTGACTTATATATGTTCTCCTAGGTATTCGCGAATACCCGGAAGATGTTGTGATATGGTCCCGCCCACAACTCAATGAAATATGATTAGCTAAGACACCTGTCAAACTCAAATTCATGCCCACATTGACTTGAATTACACGGGCCTTCATTATAGCCATCGAAGGTCCAGCAGGAGGAATCGTTGATTTAGTAGCCTACCCAGATACTATTGGAAGAAAAACTCTGATTAGTCCGTTTCTTGTTCTATTATATTAACCAATTGTTTCCCAAGAAATATTAGTCCAAAAATGTAATTAAATAAATATATTTATATACATATATCATTAGTAGTACAAAAATTCTTTCAATATTTTTTCTTACGCCTTCACTGAATACCTTGAAGGCCCAGAGGGTTCCCCTCTGGTTACAGGGCAGTAGAAATGAGGCACATTGGATTCATGAGGAATTCCAGCACAACCCATTTCAAAGCATTTGTCTGGTTTTCTCAGATTTAAGTTTCAGTACTGTCGTGACTGACCGAGAACTCCAGTAAGTAGTCAGGATGCTGGAAATTGATGGTAATTTCAGAATAGCCATTCTGGACCAGCTAGGCAAACCCTTAAAAGCCGAATTCCAGGACATATTACATCAACAACATCCAGGATCGGTGAACACTCCCACTGAAATGCATAATTTTAAATTTATATTAACAGAATTACAACATGGAAAAATAGCATTATTGAAGTAATCACACTTCTGAATCAAGACTGTAGTCAAGAAAGGACAAGTAGAGGAGTCAGAGTCTAAGCTGGAAACAGGGTCGATCAGCAGAGTACAGTCATGATGTTGGACTTGCTTTACTGCTACTCCACTGTTTAATTAGTTTTGGGTTGATTTTTCGCCAAAATCCATAAAGTGTGAGATTGTGAAAAATACAAATTTTCTTCTTCCAATATTTTATTTCAGAAGTTACTATGATTTGTTCCAAGACCAAGATGCTGCCATATTCACACCATGACCTGTCAGCAAGGTAGCTGTGCCTGCAAAATCCTGAATAATATATGACTTGCAAATTAATTAATTTGCAATTACATTTACCTTTATCAAGTAAAGTATGTTTTTTTTTTCTAAACTCTTCTTGATAGATCTGGATGTATGGTGACAAATTAGTGCCAAAAAGCACTTGTGCGATAAAACATGCATATCGGGTGTATTATATAATTTCACACGCGTAGATATTAACTGCTCCCCGAGTGAGGAAAAAAGTGCTGCCAGCGAGGAGGAATATGTGACCAGTGTGCCAAAAAACCATCCAAAATCACCCCGGTCTCTCGTGCAAAACTTTTAGCACAGTGGGGGAGGGAAGCAGGGTCGGTACTGGCTCTACTGTGATTGATCGTTTCTGAAGAGCGAGATTTGATTGACACCCCTCCTCTCAGACACAGAAGTCTGCTGAAACGAAGAAGACAACAGCGTCTGGGCAGATGTTCCTTCAGGTAAAAAACCCGTGGCTGAATTCAGGCATTTGTGATGAACGAAAACAGTGACTTGTGTAAAATTGTGTAAAAAAGTATGTTTCTGAGAAATATGTTAGTGTAGCTAAATATCACCATTAGTCTTTGTATAGTCTATAACTTTATTAGTTAGTCCATAATGTTAACCGTAGCTAGCATACTTATATGCCCCCCCCACTGTGCCAAAAGTTTCCCGCGAGAGAGCAGAAATCAACTTCGATAGAGTGGGGTGATTTTTGAATGGTTGTTTGGCCCGCTGGTCACATATTCCTCCTCGCTCGCAGAATTTTTTTCCTCGCTCGGGGAGCAGTTTCCTCTGAGTGTGCGCGCACAGAGATAATTTGCGCGCTCGCAGTTAATATCTATGCGTGTGAAATAATATAATACAGCCGAATGTATGTTTTATCGCACGAGTGCTTTTTGCCACTAATGTGTCGCCATATAGATGTGTCTGCTAAAACAAGTGACACAGAGTACGTTCACTATCAAGAAGATTTGCAAACTAAAATATGTGTTCTGTATATGTTCAATAAACTTGGCAATGAAAATGCAAGTATTGCTGGGATTTTTACTTAAGTTCTCTAAATCATTCAAACCAAACTTTAAAAATTTGCTTACCTTTCTTCCTTTTACTTCTTACTTTAAAGAAACCCATGTTTATTTCTCTTAATGATAATGACAATATCAACACACTTGTTTGAAGTGTAAGATTAGATAAGATTTTTTCCAGAACGCCTGTACCTAAAACTAAAATGATCCATAAATAAAATTGGAGCTGTATATTTGTGTTGTTACAATTGAAATAACTTCAGATATTGGGGGTGAGAAATTATTCAAAGCAAAGCAGATGTAAGTAAAGTAAGTAAAACTGAAAGATGCTTTCAGACCCTATGTTGATAAATTTCTGTTTTTCTTTCTTTTGCTGTGAACATAATGCATGATGGTTGATATTGCTTGGTTAGTGACTGTTGTTTGTGGGCTACTTGTCATGTCGCATTGTGGGATACAAGATAGGTAAAATAATATATGTATAATCATTCTTGCTATACAATCTAACAGCTGTAAGAGTAGTGAAACACAGCCATAATCTGTGGCTGATTGCAGATAAGTAAGAGTTGAAGTGGGTACAGTCAGGGCAGAAAGAGGTGCTGATTCACACTTCTTAGCTATTAAAATAAATTGCGTGTTTGCTATACAGGTCAGTCAATTTTTTTTTAGGTCTACTCAAAAGCCTACTTTTTCCCATTTTTACCTCATGAGTTTTGTTGTCATTTGTGTAGTTTTTAGCCTCAAGGCCTCATCTGGTGCAAACTAAATGAAACGGCCTTTAAAGCTCACTCCAGTTGCTAGAAATGCAGGAGAATGAAGCAGACAGCCAGACAATCTCTGCTCTGATGTGTTTTCTTTTCCGGACTGATGTGTCTGAAACTGTCAATCATTGTCCTAAGAGGTGTCTCAAGCCCCACTGTGCTCCATCCCCACCAGCACCAGGGAGCTGATTGATCTGACAGCTAAATGTTAGGGAAGGTTGTGGCCCCACAGCCAGCCAGCCAGCCACTGCTGCTTTCTCTCAGCTAGTAGCCATGTATCTCTGCATGCTACCATGCTTACATTTTCATCTGTAAGGGAAACTAGCCAGGGAGCATGCTGGAGGAAGCAGCTTGTGGCTGCAAAGCTTGGAGGATTTTGTATATGTACAGGAGGATCAAATGAACCCATTCATCTAATGTATTCTGGCTCAGTGCCACTCCCAAAATGCAAGTCTTGAATAGGCTCTTAAGGGAATTGGTTATTTTGAACCATTCAGGTACGTTATTTCTTCCTGTACATGCTAGGCAGTGATGAATGTTTATTGAGTGTTGTCTGTCATTATGTTAAGCTTATGGTCATTACATGAATATTGGCCTTAGCCCCAGGCTTTGAATTAACTTTATTTAGTGATTTGTACTTACTATACATCACAACGAAAGTCTGCTTTAATTCTGTTGTACCAGAAAAATCTGAACAGTTGGACACGTTTGACCAGAAAAACACTGAACCCACATGGCCTTCAAGAGCTTACTGAGTAGGGATGCAACAGTACAGGTAGCCCACGGTTCAGTCTGTACCTCGGGTTTTTGGGTCATGGTTTCGGTACGGTTTCGGAACATGTTTTGTTCATAAAGAGACTTTTTTTTTCTACCAAAATGATTTATTTATTTTGCTTGTCAGAACAAGTTCCAAACAATTCTGGTCCTGAATAACACTTTAAGTTAACAGTTGGTTAACAAATATAACACTTAAACTCAAATAGTAGACGTGACTCTTTTTCCTTGCCTACTACTTATACCGTAGCATAAGATATGTATGAAAAATTAAAACAAACAAAAATGTAAACAAAAAACACTTTCAAATGTTGAAGTGCCTCTTAACATTAATAGTTAAGATAAATAGTAGCAGTGATGGAAATAACTGCGTAACTAACGGCATTATTTTTTCCAGTAACAGGTAATTTAACTAATTACTATTTCCATCGTTACAACACCATTACCGTAACCGACAATTAAATGTGGTGCGTTATGAAGTGTGAAGTGAAGCAACTCATAGAAGCTGCGTTCCGCCACAAGAGCTGCAAAGGTGGTTTTTTTTTTTGGGTGGGGGGGACAACCACATGTGTGATGATGATTGGCTAAGGTAGAGTAAGATTTCATGGTAAGCCAACCAGAGGCAGTGTTCAGTTGGGCAGGTGTTGTTTACACACAAACACACACGCGCACAGCAGCCTCACACAAACTATCAGAGATAGCCTGCAGCAATGGTGAGTCCAGAGGCAATATTACGAATCTTACTATGGCCACGCCAAGACCAGCCTTACCCGCCAATCAGAGGCAGAGTAAGGCGGGTCTTGGCGTGGCCATAGTAGGATTTGTAAAATCGCCGTCCGGAGCATTCAGAGGTAAAGTTGTCATTTCCAAGGTAGAAGTTTTCCTGCACACACACAGTATCCTGTAAAGCAGTAAGCGCTAATGCAACCTGACTTGTACCGAAAATCCGCGGGACATAAGGGCGTCTTGTTCCGTGCAGGGCGTACCAAACGGTTCAGTATTTTACCGAGTAGCGTTGCATCCCTATTACTGAGGGATTGTCAAGGCAGAAAACAATTTCAAACAGCAGATAAAGATGTCCACCAACTCAGACTGAAATGGGGTACAAAAATTTGGGCTGCACAATTATGACCAAAATAATAATCACGATTATTTTCATCAATATTGAGATCACGATTAATTATCACGATTACTGGTTAAATTTTAACCAAAACAAATTTTATTGTCATACAGTAGGCTCGTTATAACTGCTTTCACAACCATATGGTGCTACGTTCCTGCTCATGTACAAATATCAAAATAAAATAGGTCTTCTTATACACCAAATTTCAGTGCTTCTCCGTAAAGAATAAATAAAACAAAGAAAACTGCCTGTTGTATGACCTGTTCTTGTTTTGCGTCACTTGCCGTGAACCCAAAATGCTTCCACACAATGGATGACGATCCAATTCTTGGGACAAGCCCCTTGGCCTGGCCCTCTGCTACGTTAGACATTTTTTTTGTGATAGTTTATCGCATTCTGACTATCTAATGTGGAGCTTTCCCCACGTTCGCTGTTACTCTGTCCTCAGTGACTGTCGACTAGTAATACATCTAGAAATTAAGCTGCGCGGTGGTGCAGGGAACAACTCTGACTGGCTCATGGAGGCACATGATCAGACAGGGGTTTACGGAGGGCCAGACGTTTAAAGAGAGCATTTTCTCTATCACTCTGATAGAGACTGGCTTTAGGAAAAAATCCTATGATGCGGAGTGTTCTATGAACAGCATGACACATTTTAAATATCACTCGATCACACGAATTTGATTGTGGGAAGCCAAATATCTGTATATATATATCTGTATTGTTAGCTGCTCCAAGAGGCTGATTTTACTTTGAATATTCCTCCTCCTTATCAATTATCTCTACTGTTTTCTTTTATATAACTAGGACAGTGTTTTCAAAAATCGGGTTAATGGTTTCATCATGTGTTAAAGATATTACAGCTTCATGAGCTATTGCAGGCCCGTTCTGCATCCCCACTGTAACATGAGAGTCAGTTTTTTTGCCATGGACAGCTCGTGTCAGGTATGATATGTACTATGAAGCATGACGTCAAGCACTCTGCAGTTAGGAAGGTATGATATTGCATCACAGATATTGTCAGGATTGGAGCTTAATTGCATCATGATGTGTCAGTAGAGGGGAAAGCCGAGTGCAGGAGCTGATTTGGTTCACTGTGTCTACTCACCTCAGTGATGAGAGTGCATCCAGAAAGTCTTCAGACCTTCTTCTGCTGTAACTTTATACATAAATAGTTTGTGTCCATCAAAAATTCATGTGCATTGACTCATAATGACAGTCTGAAGTCAGTTTTGGACCTTCTTGCAATCTGTTGCAAATCTATTAGGAAGAGAAAACTAAAATAACAATCTTAAAACTTGAAATCTTCTTGGTTGGATGTAGACGGATGGTGAACACACTGTCAGGTCTCTCCTGTTATATTATATATACGTATATACATATGGACATCATCACGTACAGTCCTCATCCAATCCAGTCACGGGATGACACCCATCCAAGCCAGTGGAGATCAACATCCCACCCCTCTTTGACCCATGGCTTGTCTGTATGTGTATTCAGAGCCAGTGAGCAACAGACTTTCAAAATATTAATAATAATAATAATAATAATAAAAGCAGCATAAATGTGTGATATAGTAATGAATTAATTTATGCATTAACATGTTAATTTGCCAAGCCCTAACACACACAATATATATCAACAATACAAAACTCTAGTTATGAACACTAATCTGATTGTACTTCATGTTTTTATGTTAAAAAACACATAGTGAGAACAACAGTCTACACTCTCACACTGAGCCAGTGCCCGGCTCCCGGCTATTTGTCTGTGATCAGTGGCGCCTCCTTTGTTTCTATGGTGACACCTACCAGTCATCTCTTAGAGATGCCTCCGCCACACACACCCCGCTCTCTCTCTCTTCCTCTTTCTAGCGTCATATGCTCCATACATTTCCTGTTCTCCCATATTGTTGTTATCATGCCAGCTCAAGATTAATTGACTATTTAATAGCAAAATAAAGAAGCCTAGTTAAGTTTTTTGAGCTAAATGTGAAATTTTTGTGTGTGTCTTCTTATCGTTTTTATGTCTCCAGTTAGCTAGCTGAGAGGTGTGAGAACTTGTTTGGTTGTCACTTGTTGGATCAAAACCTTAATTCTTTGTTAAAAGAAAGCCACTGCACCAATATGGCAGAAGGTTCTCATTTATCTGGGCGCATTTGGATCTCAAACACTGATCGGTTCACCACTCAACAGTTTATGAAATGCAGTAATCTTTTTCTACAGTTAAGCAACTGTCTGGTTTTCATGCACATTACTTATCTACATGATGGGGATAACATTAAAAACTACCTATGGTCAAATTCTTGTACATATCTGTTTACATTTTCTAGATTTAGCATTTCGCACTTTACATATTTGTTAAATTTCATGTTAAGTGCGGTTTGGTTTTTATATTTCTATGTTTACTTATTTACACCTAGAACATGCAGACTCAGCCAATAAAGCTAATCCTGATTCTGATTCCAATTTGCATTTCGTGTGAGCAAATTTTTTTCACTCTCTTAATTAAATAATTCTATGATTGATTAATCATTGATATACCTTCTAAACAGATATTTTTCACAGTATGCGTTATCAGTGCACTTCATTCAGATTCATTCCTCCCTCTCCTCCCTCTCTAAACTAGTTAGTCGATGCTACATGTGAGCATTTAATTGAGTTTTCACCATCATTTAACAATCTTATTATATAAAATGTGTTCAGTGTGTGAAAGTTGGTAAACAGTAGTTTGCCATGGAGGTGTTTGCTGTGTGCACTTGCTGTGTTTACATTTTTTCATTGATGGTGACTTGGAGTGGTAACTACGCTGAGGAGGGATTTGCTGGGGAGATGTCCATTTAATTTGCAATACTTAGATCGAGACAACTTTTGTCAACTTCCTCATTGTCATTTTCACCATCAATGATATCCATTGGTGTGTGAAACTTGTAGAAATCACCATGGGATCTCTCTGTCATTACTTTTTTACATTTTTTACTTTTTGGTTTTTGATTTTAAGTGGTCATTTTAAGTACTGTATATAACAAACACAGGCTTTGTTCTAACTGCAGCAGCCTGGGTTAAACCCAACCTGTGACCCTTTGCTGCATGTCACCCCCCTTATCTCCCTGACTCCCCGGTGCATTCCCACTCCTGATTGTCAAAGGCAGTGCATATGAAGTATATAAAGAAAACAACACATTGGGTATTCATGATGGGCTTGATTTGGTCACCTTGGTTGTTCTATCTCCAGATGTCACACAGCATTTCTTTTTGTTGGAAGATCCAACAAATATCACACTTTTCTTATATTTCTTCAGTTGAACACAGGGGTGTTACTCGAATTAAAAATCTTCAGTCTGTTTATACAAATGACATTGAATACACAGTGTTGGATGATGCCGCTCATGCCCGCTAAACTACAGATCCCAGGAACATTCAGGTTGTGTAGGTGATTGGAAAGGGGCATCTTCAGCAGTTAACACACAGTAAAATCAGCAGTGTTAATTTAACACAAGGCCAGTGTACGTATGGTCCTACTGTAATCTACAGAGAGTAAAAGTTACACTGGATATAGTGTTGAATTTTCAGAGTTAATTCAACTCTAGAGTCTACAGTCAATATTTAACAGTTCACTACACTGAGAAGTGTTGATCAAGTTTTACACTGTAAGGAAAGTAACACCCAGAATGTAATTTATATTTAACACTAAGGAGTTTTCAGTATTAAACATAATTTACTCTTTTCAATTAACTCTTCATGAGTGTTAAAGCCACTTAACACCAAGTTTTAAGAAACTACTCCCAAAACAGTGTTGATTCTTAATTGACTCCTGCTAGTGTAAAATATTATTTACTCATGTATTTACTCCCAACATTGTTTTGTTAAGACCTTTTTGATTTTAAATTGACTCTTTCAATAAAATGCATTCTAAATAGCATTACTTTTTAGTGTTTAGCAATTTCTACTTTCTACTTGTTTTGCACTGTGTGAAAAACAAACAAACCAGTGAATCCATGTCTTAATAATAATTTATTAAAAAATTTAAATAGAAATATAAACCTTCAGATTTAGTTCAAAACAAGTTTTCATTTTTGTTTGGTTTAGTGAGACAGTCCTCTTATCACATTATATAATAAAATAAAACTTCACTTTCAGTTTGTAAGATTAACAAAAGACGAAAAATGAAACAAAACATTCTTAAAAGACATGGCACATTTAAAATCTTAATTTCTCTCCACAGTGAAAATGTTTTTAAAGTGCCATTTCAGAGGCACATTTCATTTCATGAAATGTGGAGCAAATATGTAGCAGGATAACCTGAGCCAGAAGACCAACACTGGAACTGGTTACATCAAGCAGTGGCAGACTGGTGGATGAAGATGTACCCGGAGAACAGCTGGAAGAAATATTTTCCTGGGGATCTAAGAGCAGTTCAGAGAGAAGAGGAACACAGAGAAAAATAAGGAAATTAGCATCTACAACTTCTCAGTTTTAGATAACATTCCATTAACTATGGTAAAAGAAATAAGAATCACTGAGTTTACCATTGTCAAATCGGATAGTAAATATGCCTACACTGAGGTGCTGTGCTACTTCTTCAAAGACATCTGCATCCACCTCAGTACTGGTCTCATCATAAACTCTGATGCCTTCACTTACAGGTGGGATGGAAAACTCGACGTAAGCTTAGTGAAAAACAAATAGTCATTCAGTATGAAATAGTCAGGATTAAAAGTGATTATGTTCCATTCCACAATGACATGTATCCCCAAAGGTCATAAACTGACAAATCCACTGCTCTTTTGATATTACAGTGGTGTGTGACTGTTGGCTTACCAGAGTTCAGGAATTTTTCCAGGCTGGGCTGACTGATCTTGACATATTTTTGTCCATTATTTATTTTTGTTTTAATCAACATGGTGGCATCTGTAAAAACAGAAAAACTGAATCCATATTTAAATCTACACAACAAAGCTACTCTGGCAGCAAAATTACCTCCTGTTGGCACATAGTGGTATAATCATAGTGATTGATATGGGTTTAAAAAAAACAAACACCAGGAACATCAAAAATGGTCTATTTTTAAATTTAAAGGCACTGGGCGGTGTGCAGTCTGTGTGCAAGCAGAAACCATTTTTTTTTATTATTCAGATATTTTTATTGATTTTTACATTTTACATTCACAGTAGAACTCAATACCCCAGACAAGAGTGAAAGTGAAAAAATAACAAAATAAAATACATAAAAAAAAAAAAAAATATATATATATATATATATAATAATAAAAATAAATGAAAAATCAGGAAAATAAAACAGATACGTTATACACAAAGTAGACATACGTACAGAAATATGTATAGATATATATATGTATATAATATATGCCAGACTTTATAAAATCTTTGGGTAGTGCCCCGGGCAGTGTATTTAAGTTGTTCAAGCTTGAGATGGGACATCACGTCCTCCACCCAGCGCCTATGAGAGGGGGGCGTGACCTTCTTCCAACTAAGGAGTATCAGACGTCGAGCTAGCAGAGTGGAGAATGCTATCGCCTCAGCCTGGTGCCTCGATATTGGTGTCTCCTGAGGGGTTACCCCAAATAATGCAGTCAATAGGTTGGGACTGATAACTTTATTACACATGTATGAAAATGTATCAAATATGCCTGTCCAAAATAGACCTAGTTTCGGGCAAACCCAAAACATATGAAGGAGGTTAGCTGGGTCCTGTCTGCATCTGATGCAAGTTGGGTCTAAACCAGGGTAGGGTTTGGCTATCTTACTTGCAGATAAATGTAATCTGTGCAGAACCTTAAATTGCAGCAGTCCATGTCTGATACAAATCGAGGAACAGTGTACCAATGTAATTGCTGCCTGCCAGTTTGCGTCTGAAATGGTGGTTCCTAATTCTTCCTCCCACAGCCTTGCTATACAGTTAAGTGATATGACAGCGACCCTCTGGATATTATCATGCAGCACAGACACCAAACCTGTCAACTGGGTCCATGGTCAGACATTCATCTATCCATGAACTCTGAGGGGTTGTCAAAGAGAAGTGTGTTTTAACATAACTCCGCACCTGTAGATATCTAAAGAAATGTGACTGAGGGATATTGAAGTCTTTCTTTAGCTGTTCAAAGGAGATGAAGTGCCCTTCCTTAAAAATGTCCATCACACATTTAATCCGTCTCCTATGCCACGATTGAAAAGATGGATCTGTGAGAGATGGGGCAAAATTAATGTTCACTAGAATAGGAGAAGTAACAAGCGCTTGTTTATGCTTAAAATGCAATCTAAACTGCGACCATATCTTCAAACAACCGGAAATTATTAGGTTGTTTGTCCAACACCATGTACTTAGGGGTAATGAGGAGCAAATTAAAGAGCGGAGCGAAACTGGATTACTTGAATACTGTTCCATTCGGCACCAGGCTGGAGAGTCGTCATCTGATGCATCAGAGACACAGAACATCAATTTGTGGATATTGGCCGCCCAGTAATAATACAGAAAATTGGGTAGAGACAGCCCACCATCTCCCTTCTGTCTTTCTAAATATTCCTTCCGTATTCTGGGTACTTTTTTGTTCCAAATAAAAGTAGATATGATCTTATTTAAATCCTTAAAAAATGATTTAGGTATAAATACTGGTATTGCTTGGAACAGAAATAAAATCTGGGCATGATAGTCATTTTTACTGAGTTAATCCTTCCGGCAAGTGACAAAGGAAGGGTTGACCATCTCTCCATGTCCTGTTTGGCTTTGTTAAACACCGTTTTGAAATTGCTGTCAAACAGATCCCTATACTTGTGAGTGACAGAAACCCCCAGGTAAGTAAAACTATCCTTATTAACAGAGAAAGGGAAGTCCTAGAATGACATCTGGTGTGCTTTGTCATTTATGGGGAATAAAACACTTTTGGTTAAATTTAATTTATATCCTGAAACTTGCCCGAACTTGATGATAAGCTCAAGAGCAATCGGTATAGTAGTACTTGGGTCTGAGAGAAATAGGATAAGGTCATCTGCATAAAGAGATACCTTATGTGAATGTCCTTCCCTTTGTACTCCAACCAGATCAGAGGTCTTCCTTAACATCATTGCAAGGGGCTCAATAGCAAAATTAAATATCTGGGGGCTCAAGGGACACCCTTGTCTTGTTCCTCAGGAGAGAGGGAAATAGTCCGATATAGCCTTGTTCGTTCTCACGTAGGCTTGAGGTGCCGTATAAAGAATTTAAATCGATGAACAGAAAGTAGGACCGAAGCCAAACCTATGTAGCGCAGTGAATGGGTAGTTATACTCATTCCTGTCAAACGCTTATTAGCTCTGGCTCTGCATTATTAGGTTGGTATATAATGTTGAATACTCGGCGAAGGTTGCTTGATAGTTGTCTGCCTGCAATAAAACCGATCTGATCCGGGTGGATCAGTTTAGGCATAATTTTCTTAAGTCTACCAGCCAATACCTTGGTTAGAATTTTATAGTCGCAACACAATAAACTGACCGGACGGTAGGACTCACATAATAGCGGATCTTTATTCTTTTTTAACCCTTTAAAACTGACGGGTGCGCGGAAGCTCCCGTTTGCATGTCTATTTTTAAATGCCAGTAGAATTGCAACCAAATAAGATAGAGAAATAATTTTTTTTTTATATGAAACCGGGGGAGTGACACTTTAAAACCGGCATTGAATGTGTCCCGGAGCGCTGTTTCCTCGCACTAATGGGTTTTTAAAAATCCGGTAAAAAGCGCAAACAACAACAATATTGTAATCTATTCTGCAGCTGTTTACAGCACTTCCGACGATGGAATATTCGCCATCTCGTTGTAAACATTAACTATCACGTGATTTTCCCTTGTGTCACTTCTCGACACACTATCTGTGTTACGACAGGAAGTGACGTCATTTTTCCGGGAGTTGTAGTTTTTCCGCGATAAACACTTAGCCTACAGTTACTCTCTCGCTCTCGTCTAATATCTTGCTTTTTCACAAAAACACTTAGACACACACAGCCCACACACTCATCAAATACTCCATACACATTCCCACACACATATTTATGGGGTGTGGATGCATTATTAGTAACATTATTATTTATTATTTTTTATTACTATTATTAGCATATAAGCATATGAAAGAAAAAAGCTTAGGTATGCAGATTTAGGGGCTGGACCTGAGCAGCGAGGATGGAAAGTTAGGATTTGTCCAGTGGAAGTAGGATGTAGAAGGTTTGTAGCAAGGTCTGTTGTCTCTTTGTTGAGGGAGTTAGGAGGAAGGGGACAGAGTGTGAGGAAAATAGTGAAGGAAATGTCAGATGAGGCAGTAAGATCCAGTCAGTGGATTTGGATTAGAAGAAGTAATAGTAGCTGGGGGCCCAGCAAGGGGAGCACTTAGGATAGACAGACTCTTGAGAGAAGCAAGGAAGAAATGCAGGAAGAGGAAGTGTACTTAAGTGGAAGGTGTGGCCTGTATGAGCCTCTTTGACACCATGTGGTTAGTCCAGGTGAGTTGGCCTGTATTGGTTTGACTTGGCTTGTGTTATGTCTTTCTTTGATTATGGGACAATTTAGGTGAATCTGTTTGCTGAATCTGCTAGTGTAGCTTGTTGTGTGTATCTTGTGTATCTTGTCCTCCACCTCCTGCACCCTCTATACTTTCATTACCCCTACCCGAACCAGGGTCTGT
Organism: Remorina albescens; assembly: GCA_034769265.1. Classification (NCBI taxonomy): domain Eukaryota; kingdom Metazoa; phylum Chordata; class Actinopteri; order Carangiformes; family Echeneidae; genus Remorina; species Remorina albescens. Next base: position 5,085,981 of record CM068485.1, read on the forward strand.
ATCCCCACCCCGCTTTTACTGGTGCAGTTGGTGAGAGGTCGGTGTAGTTGACGGTAGTGCTGTCTGAGATAGTTGTCTTGGTGTGAGGAGCGGTGATAGCTGGCATTAGGGGAGTGACTCTGGGACGCCAGTGATCACTGTCTAGCCTCCTGGAGGTGTCGTGGGACCAACTAGACGAAACACTGGTGAAAGGAGGTTTCCCACCTGATGACCCCAAAGACATGTTAGTTATCACTGCTCACTGGGCTAATTAGATATAGTTATCTTTAGGGGACGTAGGGCAGGCCGCAAGTTTGTTGCTAAGGCTAGGGAGTTAGTCACCGAGTCTGGTCCTTTTTGTAGCACAAATTTGTGTTTACTCAGATTTTTTATTTTTTGTTGTTAATTGCACTTTTCATGGATGAACATGGTCTTGTACAAAGATATGTATCCTCATAAGTACCTGGCAGACTTAGACACTGGATTGCACTATTGTAAATTGTTTATTTTAGTGATCATGCCATCTTTTTGCATATTGTTCAAAATGTTCATTTTATTTTCGTTTTTGGTACAGACTATAAAAATGAGTGTATTTCAGAAACTAAGCAATGAACACACTCAATAACTTTTCTGTGGTTTGAAAGGACTTTGTGCAACTTTTTTACGTTTACAATTTTGAGGGATAAAGCTATACCACATACATTTCTGTATTTGTGAAAATAGGTGTTTTTAAAAAAACTTTTTTTTTGTGTGGTTCATTGCACTTTCTAGCAACTTATTTAATTAATATGGACATATTCCATACATATTATTAAAATTTGGGATCTAAGGGTTGTATTGATGTATAGCAAATTAAAATACTTAAAAAAATGGCACCACAGCATGTAAAATTGTAAAGTTATGCTCTAGTGGACTTCTTCTATGGTAGGTCATATAGGGTTAATAATAAAGAGATAGAAGCTTGTGTCATAGTTGGCGGAAGACTTTTTTTTCCAGGACCTCTTTAAATACCTTCGATAGTAATGGTATTAATTCAGGGCCAAATGTTTTAAAAAATTCTATTGGAAACCCCTCAGGGCCGGGTGCCTTTCCAGGTTAAATTTTTTTAATTGCGCTATTAATCTCCATTTGGGTTCCATTCCTTTACAATTCTGATTTGTCTGATTCATCCAAGGAGGGCATTTTCAATTTACCGAAGAAATTCTCTACCACCTCCCCGTCCCCGTATACAAATTTTCATAAAAAGACTTAAATTGGGCATTAATGTCACTTTGGTCAGTAACAATATTACCTTCTCCGTCCTTTATTACAGATATATAACCAGCCGTTGACTGTTTAAGTTGATGGCTCAAGAGTTTACTGGCACGCTCCCCGTATTCATATAGATTGTGACGAGCTTTTAAATAAAGATCTATAGCATTATCTTTTGTCAGAGAATCAAATTCTGTCTGAAGTAAAATTCTCTCTCTGTAAAGGTTCTCAGAGGGCGATGTTGAATGTAGTTGATCCACCACTTTAATCCTGTTGATCAACTCTCTAACCCTTTCGAATTTTTTTTATTTTCACCAGCAGTGTAGGATATCACTTGTCCCCTTACATACGCTTTCATGGTTTCCCACAGCGTGCAATAGCTTATCTCAGGGGATTCATTAGTTTCTAGGAATAAGTCTACTTGTGTGTTTATGAAATCAACAAATTTTTTATCAGCAAGTAGTCATGAATTAAGGCGCCATGTATGCTTAGGAAATATGTTTTCTGGGAACCGAAGTACTGGGCAATGGTCTGAAATGACTATACTGTCATATTCTACTTGGGTAATCATGGGTAGTAATTTTTGGTCTATTAAAAAATGATAAATTCTAAAGTAAGTTTGGTGTATTGGGGAGAAAAAAGAGAACTGTCTGGATGTTGGATACTTGAATCTCCAAGGGTCAATGAGTCCTTGGTTTGAAGAAAAGTATGCATCGTGCCGATTTACTAAGTGAAGTAACCTTTGTACTGGAGCGATCCTGCTTCGGATCAAAAACACAGTTGAAATCTCCCCCCAATATTAAATAATGTGTATCCAGACCCAGTAGAAGTGAAAAGAGATTCCTAAAGAAGTCAACATTATCCCAATTGGGAGCACAGACATTTGCTAGCACCACCGGCCTATTGAAAAGTTTCCCTTGAATAAGCAGAAACCATTTTGACTAGAATCTGACTGATATATTGTTTGACTTTTCAGTTTTAAAGAACACAATGCAGAAAAAGATGATATTGGTGATTTATAATTATTCAAATTCAGTGATTATTAATGCTTAAGTGCACTACTGTTATTTTAGACAAACGTTCTTTGTTTATCTGTAAAATATCCTGCAGCTTCCATATTGGAAATGCAATAGTGTGCACATGTTCACTGTGTGCATCCTGTGAGCCTGACCGTGTGTTTGGTGTGTCCCTGAGGACCAGAGCGGCAGCTAGAGGAAGAACAGAGGAGTCTGATTGGTCCAGCACTCCTCCCTTTTTTCATTGACTTCTTCTCCCCCACTCCCTCTATCTTGTGGTGTTACTTATCCTTCCTTTAACCCTTTCCTCCACGCCTTTCTCACTCTGCTCTCCATTTATCCCGCCATGACTTCCTGCTTTGACTCTCTTTTCTCTGCTGCCTCCCTCCTCTTTCTCTTGCTTCATCTCCCTGTATGCATCCTCTGTCCTCAATCCTAGTCTCCTCTTCTTTTTATCTCCTGACTTAGCTTTGTTTTGCACCTCTCATTCCCTCTTTATCGTTTTTCTTCTTCGTCCTCTCACACCCCTCCCTCCTCTCCACCATCTGTTTGATACAGTGTACTTTTACCTCCTCCTGTCCATCATGTTACACTACCATTACCATATTCTTCCTTCATTTTTCTGTTCATCCTCTCTCCTCTGCTGCCTCATCTTTATTTTCTAATCTCCCCAAACCCTCATTTTATCCAATTCATTGTTTTGCTCTCATCTGCTCCATCCTCATCATTCACATCTTTCAACTCTTATCCAAAAGACACTCAACTTGTTTCAAATGAAAAAACTTCTGAATAAAGCAGAGTGAGAATAAAGACATCACCTCCATTATAAATCAGCACGGTGAGTTTTATCTACAGTTAACACTTTGATTCTGACTCAGGGGCTAAAACCCATCCAATTTAGCAAAGACACATTTAAAAGGCCTGGCATGGATTTAGTTTTTGGCTAACCCATGAGTGTGTGGAACACATTCCACATGTGTGCTACAGCTTAGAGCAGGTGAGTGCCCAGGCTGACTCAAGGCCCACACCCTTTGCATCCTCTACTAGTACAGTGTTGTAATAGCTAGGTAAATCTAGCCTGTGCAACAATGAGCAAAGAGGTGGGGCATACATTGAGCCATAACTTTGGGAAAATGTCCATTAAATTAAGACTTGAATCCTTAATTCAATGTAAACATCTCAGTTATATAAAGATGTATCCCCATACACTTGTCATGAAGGAGAAAATCAGATATTGTGACCAAAGTTAGTTTTTATACCAGACTGTAAACATTCTGCAGGCCTAATTTATTAGGGTAGTATACATACAAGTCCACTAAACTACCGATACCACCCCCCACTGTTTCCCTAGCCAATAACTGCTTCTTATATCTTATATAATTTCACCTATATAAGGTATTCCTGTTATTATTAATCATAGAACCTTGAAACACTTTTCAGGTACATTATAGAGATAAAGTAATTGAAACCTAAGTGTGGTGCAGACTGTTCATTCTTTCATTCACTTTCAACTGCTTATCCATTTCCGGGTCATGGGGGATGCTGGAGCCAATCCCAACTCACATTGGGTGAGGGCGGGGTACACCCTGGACAGGTCGCCAGTCCATTACAGGGCCAACACACAGAGACAGACAGAGACAAACAACCACTCACACTCACACTCAGACCTACAGACAATTTAGAGTCACCAATTAACCCAAACATGATGTCTTTGGATGGTGGGAGGAAACCAGAGTACCCGGAAGAAACCCATGCATAGGGAGAACATGCAAACTCCGCACAGAAAGGCCCCAGGCTGGGAACCAAACCTTCTTATTGTGGGGCAACAGCACTAACCACTATGCTGCCGTGCTGCCCGGTGCAGACTGTATACTCAAATAATGTACCATATCTTTTCACTGACAAAGCAGTTTGTATGGATGATCCCGTTATTGTTGATGCAAAGAAGGGTCATGATGTGTTATATGTGAACATCAGAAGTTTGTTTCAGCAGCAGAAACTTGATCTTGTAAATATTTTAGTACCTCAGACTGATCCAGACATTCTTGTCCTCTCTTAACCTTGGCTGAAAAAGAATATCCTTGATTCTGCTATTGGTATAAATTTGTATTGTGCTTATAGAATTGATAGAGCGGGCAAAGTAGGTGGCAAAGCCATTTACATTTAATGTAGGTACACAAATACTATGTTAAAGTATATTTCAGTCCCAGGATCCTATGAACTTACTTATCTACAGGCCCCCCTCTGCTGTAGCAAATTCTCTGAATTGTTGTCTGAATTGCGCTCTCTTTTTGCCAAATCTGAATTATTGGTCATTGGAGATTATAATCAGGACTGGTTGTCTAACCTCTCTAAGAGTTCAAAGGATATCTGTGGTTATTTCAATTTAACACAATTAATCTTTTAAAATCTTAAAACTATTAAAATGTGAAACTGGGGAAATCTGCCCCACAAATCATAGTTAGAAATTTCAGTTATCTTCCCTTTTCCAGTAAACAGGCCTGGGCTAGATGTTCAGGTGACCCCACTGACTAGAAAGTCTTTAGACAATTCAGAAATAAATGCACTGCCCTGGTAAGAAAAACAGAATCAAACTAAAGATTCTAAATTTGTCCAAAAAACCAACTCTATTGATTAGCCAGCTTATCATATTTCTGATAATTGTGTTTTAACAGGTGACGAAGCAAACACAGCCTTTAATATGCATTTTAATGCAGCAGTGCCAATTTCTTTTATAATTTGCACTTGAAAAAATCTGACATTGAGTGACTCTCTGCTGATCCTGTTGACAGCTTATCGTCTACCATGATGAGCCCTCCAAAATCACCCTTAATTGTGTTATCTGTTACAAAATTGTAACAGATTGTTGTTGTATGATGTACAAATTGTTGTATGTCCACTTGTCTAAAAAACTAAAACTAAAAAAAAAAAAAAACAACTAAAAGACTCCCTCCCTTTATAGTTGGCAACAGTTATAGCACTCACCACTCTCTCTTTTCATAATAAAGTGGGTTGGGTGTCTCTTAGTGTGAGGACAGATCAGCACTGGCTTATGTTTATTTCCAAAGCCTTGATTGGGAAACAACCACTCTACCTCAGTTCACTCTTGCACCCTTGAATACTGGAGCCTACCCCTCGCACACACGGTACTCCTTAAGGATTATGATTCTGCATGTTTTCACCAACTCTGGAAAGACTGTTTATAAGTTTCATACTGCACAGAGCTGGAATTATACAGTATACAGGTTTTGGTAAAAAATGACACTCATGACTCCCTGGATATTATTTGGTCAAGGAAATCATCATTGGTTAATTTTAAATGCAGCTGTTTTACATAAAGTATTCATTGAGGTTATGGGTGTTTATTCCATTTATATTCTATTTTCTGAAATTCTTTTTTTTTCTTTTGAAATTTTCCTGTGATGTCTCTGCCTGTAGTCAGGGTACTACTGAAAAAGAGGGTTTCATCCCTCAGTGTGTCTTCTGAGATCTAAAAAAAGGTTGATGATGATGAAGTTGAATATTTTATCACTGTAGTGTGTGTGGGGACTGACTCACTGTTGAAATGCAGGTTTTGTCACTGAAGTCTTGGCTTCATGTTTAAGGTTCATAGGTTGCTGCTTAGCAAATACACATCAAATGTTTTCATTCATGTCTTTAATGTTGATGTTAGTTTGAATCTGTAAGAACCTGAGGCATATGATGACGTCTGATAATTAAAACCATTAATCTTTAAAGCTGTTGCAATCATTTGGGTGGGTGTATTAGAGAGCAAACAGGCTTTAGGATACCTTAACCTTTCAGACACTGACACTGAATATAGTCCACCATGTAATATTTTATCAGTGATTCCAACATCACTCACTTCCAGCGACCTAATTACTTGAGCTCCCTCATTCAGCCTCACCGTCTTGTTTGTTGTGATCTGCAAATGAACAAAGTCGACCTACATTATAAAAAAGCAGAAAATCTCAGTCCTACTCTCCAGTGTGCCTCATTTGTGTTGGGACGAGCTACTGAATTCACTCAGTTGAACAGAATCCCAGTCTTTCTTCAAATGATCCTAAATGAAAAATGTATCTCTCCAATGATTCTATTTTTTTGATCTCTTTCTCTGTCACATTAGGTTAAATTAGAAGAATCACACCACCGAAATATGACAGCCACTCATTTCCTGCACTTCTGCCTTGCTGCGCCTTCAGCTTTGTGCTTTTTGTGTTGTACAAGCTTGATTTACCCAACACATCTCTGATAATATATAAAACATCTCAGTAAGACAAGGAGGCTGCTAGTATATATATATATATATACACACACACACACACACACACACACATAGATAGATAGATGGACATAATCCTGACTCAGTGTTGTTGTGTGTGCAGGATCCTGGCAACTGTGGGGGCTGACTTTGATCTGAGAACACTGAGGGCAGTGAGAGTGCTACGGCCCCTCAAACTGGTTTCTGGTATTCCAAGTAAGTCACCTTAATATCTTGGCACATTCTAATCACTATCAGTTTGACTATTAACACTCACAGTAATATGTTGCTCTCAATCAAAAAGACTCCAGAAACAGAACAACACACTGTACAATAGTAATAATGATGATGATGATGATAGTAATAATAATAATAATGAAACTCTGTGTTGATTAGCCACTGTACTCTTGCTTGCTTGTGTTCGTCCCAGGTGGAAATCCACCATGAGGTCACCCATTGGTTTGTGAGCTGCCATTTCAAATCCTCCAGTTTATGATTAGGTTGCTGCCATTCTGTTTTTGTATTAACTAGTTGAAACCTTATTTGGAGGAAAAAGTGGAGCTGAGGAGGAGATCTGACCTGCTCTGTAATCCGCCCTAATTGTCAGGCAGGTCGCTGAGTGTAGTACAGTATGTCCATCACACAGTGGCAATGCTCCAATGCATATGGTATATTGTTCCCTAAATAGCACCCTCTTTTAAAAAAGATGAACATAAGGTTGTTTTAGAATTGTTTTATAATAATAATAATAATAATAATAATGCTAAACTGGTACAAACAGACCACCTGGTTAGAGCTTTAAATTTTCCTAAAACATGTTGCCATAGTTAGGACTAAAAGGACAGCCCATTGATGCTCCTTCTTTCTGTAGGAACCTGGAATGAGTTTTAGTCTATACTAAAACTACTATACTAACTCTAAAGCTGCTTTATTGGGTTCATAAGTGTATAAGCTTGCAAAATCCATATGATCAGTCTCACCCACAGATTTCACTTTAAACAGGAAATCAGATGTGTCCAGTCACCAAGGGGTTAAAAATCCAGGAATTGATACATTTTCTCATCACAAAAACATTTTCTAGAGCTCCCTTTATGAACCCCCGTTTCCCAAATCCCTGTCATGTTGGCTTCTTCCTATGGCCCCCGTGTGATCAGTTGAAATGATCTGTCGTGGTTGCAACAGTCTGTCCTCATTCACAGAAAAATAAATCATTAACAGTGTCTTATGTGTTGATACAAGTATGTTTGTCTCTTCCTCTTCAGGTCTTCAGGTGGTTTTAAAGTCCATTATGAAAGCCATGGTACCTCTGCTTCAGATTGGCCTCTTGCTCTTTTTTGCCATCCTCATGTTCGCCATCATTGGCCTTGACTTCTACATGGGCAAGTTCCATCGTACCTGCTTCAGAACAGACACAGGTAAACAAGGGAGCAGTTGAGCCTTAGCAAGAAAAACAACCTGAATTAGCTTTATGTCTTCAGCAGTGTGAGACTTTTTTTTTTTTAATGACAACACAATTGAGTCTCATCATGAGAATATTGTACCTGGACTTATTGTGACTGTTAGAGAGGACCGAACTGAAGGTGAAATAAAGCTTGCACTCAAACAACAAATGATTTTGAAAAAGCAAGCTCACTTGTAAACTAAGAGTCTGCAACGGATGGAACAAACAGATATGAGTTACTAGGAAGATAAATACACTAAAACAGCACTGTGACAGTTTTTTGACCTTTTTGGTTTTTTTGATGTGAACACATCTTTAAAGAGCTTTACAATATGTGCAACACACTGCACAGTATTTTTTTTTAGATCATTTCATTGCTTGGGAAGAACTGTGGACAGAAACAGATTACACATACTCCGGAGAGAAAACTCAAAGAATAGTCTACTAGCTCTGAATGTAAAAATCTGGGGTGTAAAGCGAAAATATCAACCAAAACAAGTTAGCGTCAATTGAACTCAAATTGTAAATCACTCTGGATAAAAACAGGAAAAGGGGCCAACTGCATGAAGGTTGTCAGCTTGTGTATCACTGTAGCTGAACCCATATATTATGCATTAAAATGCACCTATCTCCATATCAGAGGTACTTTTATATAACACTCCAGTCTCCTCTAAAAATACCAGCTATTTCTGTGAGTGTAACGCTGCACAAATGTGTTTTTGTGTGTGTTTGTGGCTGTAGGCGAGCAGGCAGCAGAGTTCCCCTGTGGCCTGGAGGCCCCAGCGAGGACCTGTGCAAATGGTACCACCTGTAGGGAGTACTGGATCGGACCCAACTTTGGCATCACCAACTTTGACAATATCCTCTTCGCTGTTCTCACTGTTTTCCAGTGCATCACCATGGAGGGATGGGTGGACATCCTCTACAATGTGAGTCTGCTCACAGGAAACATCTCTGGGGCTAAATATTGTCTCCAGAAGTGTCTCTTACCGGATGGGTGGGGTTTGAGGTAGTAGAGATTATACTTCTAGCCTGACTCCTGACCTCTGAAACACTGAAGACTTCATATTAGCTCACTAGTTGTAGATACTCACTGGTTGGTTGTTGGCATTTTGGAGCTTGGAGCTACAACATCATCATACATAGCAAGTTGATTACGTTAATTATAAATAACAACTGTAAAAGGAACTCCTGCCACTGCAGCAGTTTCCAGCTACCTATGGTCTTACCAGCGAATACAACATAGCTTGTTTAGTTACTTATTCAACCTTAATTGAGTAGTTTGGGGGTTTTTTTTCGTTTTGCTAACTTGCTAAAATAATACGTTTTTTTTTCATTGTTCCTCATGACTTCACATTGTTCTTTCAGTTCTTTAAGTGGAAAAGTGGTGTTTCTGGTAGATAACTTGGATATCTGTAAAATCAGTTTATCTATCATTACCATAGTGGCTGTGATTTTTGAAGTCCTGTGATGATCCTATCCAGCTTCATTAGGAACACTAGTAATATCAGGTGGGTGAGCAATTCAGAAGTGAGGATCTCATATGCCCCAAGCCCCACCCCCCAAAGGGATTTCTTTGGGAGGCAGGGCTTGGACCATGGTAGAGTAATATAGTGAATGCTTTGTTGTGATATCACAGTTCCAGAATTCCTGTTTTCAAGATTCAGTTTCTGAATACAAGCTGTGTGCATTTCTCTGTGGATATAGCATGTTTTACAATATAAATACAGAAGCTAGACCTGACTACCTCAGACTTATCCATCCTTCCATCCAATAGTTTTGTATATCATTTATATGACATTGCAGGGGGGGCTGGAGCCAATCTCAGCTGGTTAAGGGTGGGGTACCGTCTGTTGCAGGGCCAACATATAGAAACAAGCTGCCACACTCTCACATGGGCCATTAGGCAATTTTCACAAATTGTCCTGCATTTCTTTGGGCTGTGGGAGAATTTCACCCACACAGGGAACCTACACAGGCACAGAGGGAACCTGGAAAGTCAAGAGGTCCCCTGCTCAAGGGTTTCAACCCAGAACCATTGTATTTACTCTTGTGGATAATGTTACAATTACAGAAGATATTACAGTCTCCTGTATAACTATTGGTCTCTTAAGCATTGTTCATAATTTCCTTAACTGTTTGCTTTTACCGCTTGATTGCTTTAATAGCTTTAATACTTCACATGCAGTATTTAAACCATTTTGTGACGTCCTAACAAGGAAGTGGTCAGGAAGCATCACTCAGCAGAAACTGTGAGAAATCTACCATAGTATTACGTTAGAATAGTTACTTTGCAAGTTAAAAACCAGTCTGCTGAATGTATGTCACTGTGAATGTACAGAGTGTTGTGTTCTGTGCATTTATATTGAGACAATTCTGTTTTCTCTCCTGATTGCCACACACCTCCTTCCCACCCTTCCTGATTACAGGCAGCATAAGTGACTGTGGAAGAAGAACTTACACACAACTGCCATTATCATCACAGCATCGGCACTTTAACTATTATCCGAAACAAATCAGAGATCAGTGAATTATCAAATAATGAATATAGATCAAAATTATAAAACACCAAAAAAACTACTATTTAAGACGTCAAATAATTTCTGAAATTTGGGAGTGGCAAAAGCAGGTCGTTTAGCAGACTAAGGTTCTCCTATTTGAAGAAACAGTAAAGAAGAAACACACAGGACAGGTAAAGCTGCTTTGCTTCTTTGATAAATAATTGTAGCAATTACACAGGTACCGGACAAAGGAGCAGCTCACTCAACAGCACAGATCAGCATCCTTTGTGTCAGGAACCACATCTTAAATTTTTATGATTAGTTATGTCTTTTATGTCTTTTCCACCATGGATTCAAACTGCCCACACAGGAAACTAATAATGCCTACTGTACAATGTTACTGGCAGCACTAGAAACTAAAAATACAAATAAAGTCCAATATTTACTTTCCATTTAGTGTTGTTTCAGTCTTCAGAAATCCCTAAGCCGTGCCTGTATGTCCACTGGGGTTTTAATGGCCTGTTGCAGAGAATGAATCAAAAAGTTAGAGATTGTAAAAGTAATGATGTTAAAAAGGCTAAATTCCAGAGCTGAGGGGAAATAAAAGGTCAATGGTAATTCTCTCAAGGTCGATCTTCCACATTAAACACATATACGTGACTGGAGTAGTGCTTAGTGTGAGAAAAGGTGTGGAGCTATTAGTTTAGTACTGGAAGTACTGGAATTAACCTCTGATGTAAGGTTGTGACTTATTTTTCAAATTGTGTCATGGCAGCCAAAGAGATGAGAAACTTGAGGAAGATATCATTGAAACCACAGCCAGAGGTTCAGGGATGAGGAGAGGATGCGGGATGATGTAATGGTGTATGAAAGATTGAATGATGCACATCATCCATTTTAGTGTGTGATAAACTCTTTATTATTAAGATGTTTTTAAACTAAGCAATCAAGGGAGCACAGGAAATGAAGTTTTAACTTCCTCCTGCTCCTCAGACTATTTTATGATTTGTTCATGAATTTGTTTATTATGCTACAATGTATTTACTTATTATTGATTATGTTTATTACATGTTAAAACATGCTCCAAGCTTTAACCAATGGAATTATGAGACTAGTTTGTGCAAAGCCATCAGTCTCTTTATTTATCCTAGAAAATGAATGTGAAGGTGCAGGAGTTGATCTGCGTTCCTGTGGCTATGTTTCCTTGTGGATTTTCTTTGAGCAACCCACATCCAGTGAGTGGTTTGGTGCCCTAAACACAGCCTTATATGTGTTTTTAATTTCATGACTCTGTCTCTTGCTGCATGGATCTGAGGGTGAGAGGGAGAAAGGAGTGAAATACAAGGTGGTTGGACGCAAGTGGGGGAAATAGACCTCATGCCCACCATACAAACATACCCAAACTCTGTTTGCCTGCAGACACCTACACAGCTTTTTATTTCTGGAGACTGAAACCTACAGACATATCTTAGTTATATGCTGTGGCTCACACTCCTTGATAACAAAAAAGAATTTTCTTCACTCAGTACATATGACAGTACAAAGATTACACCACCATTATTATTGAAATATATCTTATCTCTTTGGCATCTTACTGGCAGCACATCTGGCTATATCTGGATGACTAACTGTAAGGAAATTATTTTGAATAAAGGATTCAAATCTACTACAGTAATTATTGTTAATTGTTCCAGGGATTAATTCCAGCTTCATTTTCAAATCATTCCTTATAAATCTTAATATCCACCATCGTCACTAAAATTCCAAAAGCTCCATCAACACCAGTCACTGTCATTATTCACATGATGAATAATCCCCAGAAAGACAAGGCGCTATCCAGAATTGGTCCATATGGGGTTTAAGGGTCGCAGGGTTAACATCATAACTTCATCCATCAATAGCCTGCTCTGCTTCCTGTCCTCTGGATCACTCACATACTGGTATTACATTCTGACTGCATGGGCCATCGCTGAATATGACGCTGGCATTTTCTGAATGGATTATCAGGGGAGTGATTGTGACTGTTGTCTTCTCTCCCACCATTGTGGGACTCGACTGTGTCCTCTCTATTAGAGTGGCCATTCATCATAGCTGCACAAGCCCACATCCATCTCTGTCAAATCTGTGACTCTCTGATGGGGATATAGGACAAAACTCAGAGAGTTCATTTCCCATCAGGAGACACCCAAGAGCTCTGAGCTGTAAACTCTCCTTTCTGAGAGGTGCTGTCTGTTTATGTTTGTCGACCATTGTAGAAAATCTTCAAAATAATATCTACACACAGAGTAAATTAAGTATTGAATTTTTTTGAAAAAAGGAATTTTAATTTGAAAATACATATAAATCTTGTATACAAACAGTGGATTTTGATTTAAAGATTCTCTCAGGAGGTCCAAGATCAACCTATCAACCTATAATAAAGGTGTTAGAAGTGACCAGCTCCAAACCACCAATTTAGCAAGAAGAGGTGAGGATTAGCTCTGAACAGCAAGACTGAACTTTCATTATCAACTTTGTGGTATTCCAGCTGTGCAATTCTGGGCAGGACCAAAACCAGACACAGAGAACCTTTCATTCACCAAACTGGGAAATATTTTAGAAATTACAGCTACTACTAAACCCATGGCAAGGCTACAGGACTGGATGGCATCCCAGCCAGCTCAACCTCTGTGCCATGGAGCGCTTTCCCATCTTCTTCTCCAGCAAGAGGGAATCCTACTGGACAGCATGTTGGCCCATCCTTTGGAGAACATGCAAAATTATTATAGTGCCCAAGAAACCCCGCCCATTGGAACCCAACCATTACTGATCTGTTGCACTTACCCCCATGGTGAATAAATGCTTTGAGAAACCAGTCCTGTGTACCATCTTCTGAGCTGTCAAACCGCCACTGGGCAGGTATCAGTTTGCATACAAGGCTAAATGAGCAACAGAGGATGCTGTGGTATGTCTGCTCCATCCCCCCCTTTAACATCTGGAAACACCTGGCAACTTTGGAGCAGCCCTCTTCATTTATTTTATTTCTGCATTTAATTCAATCATAGGCCATCTGATGACAAAGACACTGATCCAACTCAACACCCCACCTCATGACATTTAGCTGATCCCCAGCCTCCTGAGCAACAGACCATAAGCTGTAAGGATAGGAATTCCCCACCACCAACCATCATCACCACCACGGGAGCCCCCCGAGGATGCGTTCTCAGTCCCTTCCTCTATACAATGGATGCCAATGACTGTATCATCCCCTCAACAATCATTTCATACTACAAATACTATTCTGGCTCTCCTCAACAATTCCATCACAGCCTATGGAAAAAGAGTTTCCCACTTCACAAAATGGTCCTCACATGACTTTTTATGACTTCCTCTACTGAATATAGAGAAAACAAAGGAACTGGTTTTCAATACATCACACACAAAGTTATGGCAGAACGTTAGAACGGGCCAACAAATATCTTGGACTCATCTAGGACATTAACCTCACATTTGCTCATCATATCACTGACATACATCGAAGAAGAGACTACATGTCAATAGTTCAGAGTGCACTTTCCTTTGACCCTCACTTTCTGTTGTTTCTTTACCAAAGCGTAATCCAACCCATCGTTTTGTAATTGCCTGTCTCTAATCAAGAAAAAACTCTCCAAGATTGCACACATTGCCACCAAAATAGCCCACATCGCCGCAGCACTAACCACTATGCCTCCATGGTGCCCTAGTCGCCAATACAGAACCTTAAAATGGAGAACAGCATGCTTTGGAAGGAAGTTTGTTCCTTCCACTACAGGCAAAGCAAGGCAACATTTCATACCCAGGGGAAACTCAGTGTGCTTTACATAAAAACAAACATTTAACAGTTAGATATAGCAACATTTAAGCAACTTTATATTTTGAGTTGCACTACATGAAAAAAATCATGTTGCAATTATGCTGCCAGATATTGAAAATGCTATCTTAGTTTGCATGATGCACTTCATGTTCACTGCAACATATATATATGTTATGTGGTTTTGGTTGGTCTTATACCAACCCAAAATATTCCCTTGCATCTGGAGAATACAATCAGTGGCTGGAGTGTCAATTTAGCACCACAAGGCTTACAGTGTTAACAATGTACAACAATGTGCAGAAACAATTTACTGTCAATTTACTGTCAAAAAAAAAATCCTGCTGTTAAATAGATTTTTTTTCTGTGGATTGTGCAGCTGCACTGAGATCGAAACAATTAGGAAACAGCTTGAATAACCAACAGCAGTCATGCCAAAGAAATCCACTACTTCCTGTACAACAGCTGACGCACTCAGTTTGGTGAACATTTTTAGTTGCATATGGAAGAGAACCTTTCCTATGAATGTAGTTTTCATCATTTTTGTGAAATGAATGTTTAAAGTCACAATACAGAGAACATTTGCATGGTTACGAGAATTAAAATGATCTCTAGTTCTTCCTCTTCATTGAAATACAGGTGTGCTTGGTGTACATTGTTTCATCAGCCTTAATGTTGTTTCGTTGTGCCCTGTTTCACCAAAGGGAGAAACAGGGCACAACAAACCTTCACGGTCAGCTGCTTGAGTTCCCTCCGGCAACTCAGCATCCACTCACCTGCAAGCTGCAGGCAGACTTTCAGATGCTATCAGAGGCCACTCTGGGGAGCAGGATGTTTACAAGCTAGAGGACAGAAACAAGATACAGTGTCAACCAGTCAATGCCACTTGTTCTCTAGTACTGCCGATACTGTGGGACTCTGAGTAGCTCACGATACGATGCTCAGACAGCAATGCTTCAATACTTGATACCTCGATATCACCACACACTCACACACACACACACACACACACACACAGGGACCATTTTCACTAGACTTATGAATATAGATCAATGCAGAAGTCAATATGCAGACTTGTAATTTGCCATCTCTGTCTTTCATGAAAACTGTGTCTGTGTGCACATCCATGTGTGTATTTCCATTCAGTGTCATTAGTGCCAGACTGCTGACTGGTATAACACTTGGAGTCAAGCCTGTGTGTGTTTATGCCCAGGTGTGTGTCAGTGTGTGAGAGTTGAAGAACCTCCTCTATCTCCATTGGAGAAAATGCAGCCTGGCTGCTGTCACAGTTTAGAGTAATTGTGTGTGTGTGAGTAGGACAGTGTGTTTAGGTCTGTCTTTGTGTGTGTGTGTGTGTGTGTGTGAGACCTGTTAATGTCTGTTTCAGCACTGTAAAAGCTGAAATCAACCCAGATTTTTAAGTTGAAAGATGACAGTACTTCTCGGTTCATGCTGTCCGCCACGTTCATTTCTTCTTCTTCACTGACTTTTTGCTATGACCTCTGGACTCGTGATCAATCGACTATATGTTGAAATAAAATATGCATTATTTGGCGCCAGTATCTGCTATATCTCTGTATGGATAATTTGTCCCTGTCTTACCTACTACTTGTGCTTCTATTTCTGTCTTTTCAGTTTGTTTGCAAAGAGTAGTTACAATACTGAAATCCTTCAAAATGAAAATGTCGAAATACAGGGGTTTAATGTCAGGTACCATCTGGTCAAATCTAAACACACAGACACAGCTGGTTGTGTGTGTGTGTGTGTGTGTGTGTCTAGATGAGTCAGGAACTCCATGGTCTCTCAGGCAGTCTGGGTGTGGTGTTGCTGTTGAATTGAAGGCTGTCCTCAGGCTAACACATTTAGGGGCTGAACACAGCTCCTAATGGCTTCTCAATAGCCTTATGTGCTCTCTCCAGTCCGTTAGCCAAGGCCTGAGGCAGCATCACCCCGACAGTAGCTGATGCACTAACACATCCAGCCCTCTGCATCCACTTTCAGCTCAAACTCCATTATAACAGATGACTCCAACTTTCAAATGCAGAGCCTTTTTAAAGGGGTTCACTGGCAGTGGTTTGTGATTAATGCTAACACTAAATGACTTTAGGTGACTGACCTGTCTACTCCACTGCTCTCCACTGTAATTTGATGAACAGGTACAGAAAGGCACATGAAACGGCTGTTGAGCTGTATTTCATTCTAATGCTAGGATGCTATTACTAACTTTAGAAGAGACACCTGAGGACATCTGACCAAAGCAAACAAGAGGTAATGTTTGCACTAACATGCACCTGGGTGTATACCCCTTGTTATACACAAGACACCATATTTCAGGTAGAAACAAAATGTCTGAATGCAGCCCTGGCAGGAAGCTGTGTTTTGTTGTGTCTGCAGTCACTTTGTCCATATATCCTCTGTTGTACTAAGTGGGAGTATTGCAGCAGCTGCACTGGATTTAATTAAGACAGACCTGTTCACTGTACTCTGCTCCACTATGTTACCCTGCTGATGCTTTGGGATTATTTCAAATGTTTCTTTGTAAATCCAATACTTTTCTTAAGTTACAAGAAAGTCTCAAAAACATTTTAACAACAATGAAGGACTACTCAACACCAGGTGGAGAATAACATGTGTTTATCACACAGTATCCTGACTCATTATGATTTTAAAGGTTGATATCAAGCAGGTACTGTATACCAATCTCTTTAGCTGCCAAGCTCAAAACCATCTCCACACAGATAAACGAGCTAAGAAACACTTTTTTTAGTTCCACACTCAAGTGCAAAACCATTATATGCAACAGTGGACAACATTTTAAATACCTAAACATGAATAATAAAAAGTGATTTATTTGTTATTTAAATAAAAACGTGTCTTAATAATTCGCAGTTAATCAACATACAGTTATAATTGCAATATTTATTTTTCTCCAGTTAAAATAAAATGCAAATATAATTTTTTCAACTGAAATCAGAAAAATTATTATGATACTTTCTTCTTATGCAGCCATACCAGTTATTTTATTCTACGTTTAAGTGCAATTATAACTATTTTAGAGCTATTCATGTTGCTGTAAGAGTGCATTGCTGCCGTACTAAGTACTGTAGGGTCTTAATGTGTGATCACAAAGCGTCTGTCTATTTGAAATATCTGTTTACCAGTTGTTCTCCAATAATTCTCTGCTGTGTGTCTGGTGATGCACAGCAGAGAGAGTAACAGCCTCAGATTCATCAGGTACACACAATAACTCCAAATGAGTGCTAGTATTTCTCTGTGTGTAAATGGTTATTAACACAGGAAAGCGTTGTAAGGTGAAGTTTATGGCAGATACAGCACGGTGGGGATGGACACAGCTGCATAGATTGTTTAAAATCAACATGCTCCTAGTTCGTATTGTGACAACAAGGCATCACAATGGGTCTCAGTAAATGACTGCATCACCAGACAATTTCCAACAATTAAATTAATCTCCTATAGTATTAATGTGACTGTGACTGCCAGGTTAGAGAGGCTCTGTAAACATTAGTAAAGCAGAGAGGCCTTAGGCAAGGGTGGAGGTCACAATTGAGAGCATGAGCTTTGTTTGTGTGTCTGCAGCTCCTGTTGTTATAGCTATAAATGCAATACACACTCAGACATCCAGCATTGACACTCATTTTAATGTCTTATAGTCCAGGTGAATTTACATAAGAGTCTGAATAAAACTGTCCTCATGATATCACTGAAGTCTGGCAGATCCCTGTTGTTAGCCGTACAACTGATTATAAAATACATTTCAGTGCTTCAGTGTCCCATCAGCACCAATGACTATGAGTCATTAGGGATGTGGATGCTATCATCGAAGCATCAAGAGGCAGATCTGCTGAACCTTTCATTCCCATTCTGGCTGAACACATGGGGGTCTACATACCTTTATGCAATGTTCCTTCTACATTCCACTGTGGCCTAAGTGGTTCATGAACTGCTGTTTCAAACCCTTCAGTTTGTAAATTGGACATCTTTTTTTTTTTTTAAACAGAAGAAATCGCATTCGGAATGAGCTGATGAGAAGTGAGTGATTGATGACTATTTGATTCTCATAAGCAGTTTTGCTAAATATTTTCACTAAAGCGGAGTATTTTAAGTTGCTTTAATAGTTTTTTCAATGTAAAGATAATGAAATCCAGTAGTCTATCACTATTTATATAATAAGCTTTTTTGTGGAAGCATCTTCTCAATGTGCACCTAAAGCTAAAATTGTAGTATTAGATGTCTATTATACAATCAGTGATTGGTTGTGTGGACACCCCATTCACAGCTCAGTCACACCTCTGACAGGTGTTGCTCTGTCCTGTCCATTGAACACCATCAGGCCAGAGCCACATGACAGATTTTTCTTAGATAAACTCTCTCTGTTTCCCATTGAGGGTCTAATAAAGGATTAACCCCATCGGGGGGGGGGGGCCACCCTAATGGAATTTTATGTGTTGATGCACACTGGTGGTAAATTAAAATGGTTCAATGAACTACATTGCTGTACTGAGTCACCAAGAAGTTACACAGACACATGCACACACACACACACAGATACCATAGATTATTTTGACTCAGTCAAAACAACAGTGGACAAGAGACTCGGGAATGTATGTCAAAAATTTAAGTTTCAGAATGTATTTTTGTGAGATTGTAAAACACAAGCTTCATTTCCTGTTCAACCAGTAAGATGGGACTAACACAAGGACGGATTTAGTCTTTTTATGGACAATGAAATGTGAATTAATGCTTAATCTTTTAACTGCAGTTATTTAATAGTAATAGTATTAATAGTCCTGTCTTTTTTTTTTATCCCAATCTTTATGTATTCAGGCTAATGATGCATCAGGAAACACATGGAACTGGCTGTACTTCATCCCCCTCATCATCATTGGCTCCTTCTTCATGCTCAACCTGGTGTTAGGCGTGCTGTCAGGGTGAGTACAAACTGTGAGGATAACCTGAGCAGAGCGTTTTCAAATTTTATTAACATTTAACCTGATCTTGTTGTGTTTGGCGGGGAAAAAATCTGATTGGATAGCTCTATTCTCATTCATAACCCTTTCATTTCTGATACTAAATTAGAATAGGATAATTAAATATAGCATTTAAAATGCTGATATTTTTAGTCTTCTCTGAATGGCTCTCCAATGATACTGTATCTATCTGAATATCAGGAACAGTTAAACAATTAGTTGAGAACTGCGATCTTCTGTACCACTTAAGAGCAATCAGCCCGACCAAATGTGTTGGACTGACTGTCTGATCATAGTTGAGGATCCCAGCTCCAGCATTGATCAGCCAAATAATATCTGACTGAGATGGAGTTTGCTCATAATAAGCACATGAATTTCATCCATTTGTTTGTGTTTCTGGACTGCAGTTTACCTGCTTTGGTTCAGTCTCTCAGTTTCTCTAGGACACTCTGAAAGCCCAGAAGGTCTTGGGTTCAATTCCCAGGCTTGGGGCCTTTCTATGTGGAGTTTCCATTCCCCGTGCTTGCGTGGGTTTCCAGTGTGTACCACTCCCACAGTCCAAAAACATGCATGTCTGATTCTAAATTGTCTGTAGGTCTGAGTGTGAGTGTGAGTGGTTGTTTGTCTCTGTCTGTCTCTGTGTGTTGGCAATGCGATAGATTGGTGACCTATCAGGTGTACCCCTCCCTGCCCAATGTGAGCTAGGATTGGCTCCAGCCTCCAGCAACCCCCACGACCCAGGAGCGGATAAGCGGTAGAAGATGAATGAATGAATGAATGAATATACAGGTACAGGCACAGCATCAGGTGGCCAAAATGTCCAACTGCTGGAATTAACTGATGGAACTGATAGAGTGAAAACCAAAGCCTAAAGATGGTGAATTCTAGAATGTCAATTCTCAGTTGACGAATTTACTTGGAAATTGAAAATTCACGTTCACACACACACAAAAAGAAAAACTGTTTACAGTTTATGTTTTTCACCTTAATTTTAGATTATGTAATGTCCGACTTGTGTATAATAGCAAAAATGTCTCCATCAATCCATACATACAGTATTGATCGAAACAATGCAGTTTCAATTTGAATGTGCCATTCAGGGTTGCAAAGTCGTTCTTAGCACAATTTGTATAAATCTAAATATGTAGCATTTCTTCCTGTAAGTTGCTATTTCTTCTATTTGTCTATCATCACAGCTAACTAAGACAGCTGAACAGATGAAGAACTGTATACACATTCATTGTAATTTTGCTAAATGTCACAGCCACTTATTTTGAAAGAAACCTCAGTACTTTATGTTTCTACTGGCTGCTGATCAGATAATGCTTCTCCCAACTGGCGTGGCATCTTTTTCCTCAATGTAGAAATATTATTCAAATCAGACTCAGAAATCATAATGTTTCTAAACAACTAAACACCTCAACTCTTGGCTTAATTCTAAATGCAAGTAATTGGGTGCCACTGGGAAAGGAGTTATACAACAGTGAAGAAAGCGTAAAGTCACTTCAGCAGAGCCAATAATGTGCATGTTTCACTTTGCAGTCATTTTAATTCTCAAAGTCTATCCATCTATCATGACAACTAAGGCTGCAGCTATTGATTTTTTTTGTAACCAATATCGATTATTTCATAGATTAATCGAGTATAGCAATGATAAAAAGAGCAGAAGTATAAATAATGTAATTGACATGTTTACGTTTCATTACATTGCGTTGGCTTGTGTTGGCTCTGCTTTGTAGACTTGAGTGCTCTCGGTTCAAGTGCTGCATCATTGAAGATGTACTGTTATGGTGTGCAAGTTCCATTTTAGAGTAGATGCACTACACAGTGTTCTTGTTTTTTTACAACTTAAATTGGTCCCCTGACATTTTCTATCTTTTTATCTTTTCTGTCACTTCTTGGCTTTGCTCCATCTTTTCTATGATCGAGCCATTTGCAACCATTAATTCAGAAATGTTATGCGTTATTAAAAACTGTGTGTGACAGAAGCAGAACATGTCGTAATGCGAATGAAATTAATTAAAGGGTGCCTCGATTCAAGATTCAAGAATTTTCTGCATATTTTCATATATTCACACATGTACTCATGCTGTATGTATATACATTACTTCATAAAGACAGGCATAGGCTTAAGAAAAGCCTGTGTGGGCAGGATACCTTTAGCTGCCCCTCTGTGTTTGTATTATCCTCCTTATTTCCTGCTCTCACCACAGAAGTTGTCAGATGGCCTTACAGTTACTTTGGAGGTGGAAGGTCACTGATGCTGTCTGGCAGGGCCATGTGGGGGCCATGTCATTGTTTAAAGGCCACGATCTGAGCTTCAGAACAGACATGAGAGCAGATACATGCAGGGTTGAGAGGCTGCAGACCCCCAAGGGAGGCCAAAGCCACTCACCCAGCTTTTATTCTATCAGCATGGACAGTGTGGGGTGAGATGTGGGTGTGATCAAAGTAATAAACAATTGTTTACTCTGAAAACTCCTCTCACGTCTGTACTTTGTGTGATTTATCATTTTACTATAACCCAGCAGACAATGCGTCAGATCAGAACATTCCTATGGGGTGATAGTGTTGCTCTATATCTATCCAAATACAAACCATATAGACCTGTTAGTGCCAACGTTTTCCCAAAGGGGAGGAATTTTTATCTTTGGTTTTGCCTTGTTGGTTTGTTCTGTGTTACATGCTTATCATGCTCCATGAGGTGAAGACAGGAGGAGAACAGCATTGTTCGTCCATTCCTAACAGTACAGAATGCACGCAGCTTAAAAGCTTGTCAGTCATTTGTCATGGAAATGTTCCTCTTCAGACCTGTAGGTTTATCCCACACCCCCTACAGTTGTTGAGACAAACAATGAAAACTTTTATTCTTAAACAGTGCTGTGTTATCTTCCTACTTAGAGAAGTATGTATATAAAGAAGTATATAGTATATAAAGAATTACATACTTCTTCCTTCGTTTTTGGTTCTTCATATTCTTGGTAGGAGAGAAACTCATCAGGCTTCTTCAACAGGGACAAGAGAGGCTGCATTTATGGTTGTTCATTGTGTTAAAAACTTATGAAGTCATAAATTCCTGTTATACATGTTTGAGTACCACAGTCAGGTTTACTGTTGATTTCACGAACAGAAAAAAGCAGCAGGATAAGCAGAGAGCCCTTGGGCACCCCCAAGTTTCTTGTCAGACATTCCTGTCAATATTGTATTATTTTATAAGACACATTATTGTTATTTTGTCAGATAAGGTCTTCAGGCTAGAATTGAACCTGTGCTGCCACAGCAAGGACAAAGCCCAAAAGACATGCACTCCATTGGGTGTCCTACCAGGGCACATTATTACAGACAGGTAGAGCACAGCTGCTGTCTGGATCCATAACAGTTAAGCCTTCCTTTAATTCAACCACAACACTTGGTCAAGTCAAAATTCACCCAGCAACAATTCAACGACTTTCTGACAAACTCTGGCTACTTAGAGAACACGCACCAGTGAAGCCCTCTATGTGTAATCTGCTCAGTGACTGGCAGAGTGGTGGAGCAGCATCTTGTAAACCACACAGACTGCGTCACAGACCGTGGCTTCTGAATTTCTCACTGAGCGTTTTTGCAAGTAAATAAAGCTAAAATCGACTTTTAGGTAGTGAAATCAGGAAACAGCATTAAGGTTCACTTGTAGTCTCAAATTTGTTCCAATCTGTGATTCAGTGATATTATGTGTGTATGTATGTGTGTGTGTGTGTAAGAGAGAATTGATGAAAAAATAATGGATTAAAAAAATTTGTACAATGTACACTTATAGGAAAAGAGAGGTTATTAAATGGTTGGATGAAAATGATTTCTATGGCCTTGGCCAGAAAAGCTAAGACACATTGAAGTTGTTCTGCTGACATGTGGTGACCAAACACTTACACACTGATACATACTATATGCTCACATGAACACAAACAAACATGATACATGCAATACAGATGAACCCAGATAAATTAGAAAATGGATATTCTCAGTGTAATATCCTTAAAATGCATGTAAATGTACAATATAGGCACATTCAACCAGCACACATGGATGCATTACACACACATTAGACAGAAACAGATATCAAGCACCAAATGAGATCTAGACACTGGCAGGCATTTATACAAACAGAAACACCCTCAGGAAGGCAGGCAGGCAGCCACTGCAATGCAGAATACAGCTTCTCCCTCTGCTGTGTGGGAGACACACCAATCACTGAGGGGTGGGGGTGGGCTGGAGATCCCTTGCTCTCTTATTTCCATGGTCTGGCTTGCTCTCTCTCTCTCTCACTGTCTGTCTTTATTGGGCTCCACCATCATATTTTCCACTCACCATATTTAAACCAAAAGATGCCTTATTAGTTTGACATAACTGTTACCTGGGTGTTAGAAATGAAAAACCGCACCAGTTAAAATGAATGGCAAGAAAAAAAGGTTAAAAAAAAGAAGGACATTTAATTACAGATTACATTAAATAAGAGACATAAATAGATTATTCAGAGTTCCATTTTCTTCATCAACTTTCTCTCTGTTTAAAATAAGTATAATTGAAATGGAGGATATACAGTATGTTGTGTTTATTGTATGGCCATGGACCCACTTTGACTCATTCCCACTTATACTTTTGTTGGTGTTTACAATATATTTCTACAAGATTGATTCAAAAAAATCCCAGGAATTCTGACAAAATTCCAACCAACTTTAATGCAACTGCAATGCTATAAAAATAGTATATATATATTGTAATTGTATAGTTCATCGCCATATACTTTACCGACATGATGAACAGAAAATGTATTTGGATTCATCCATCCATCCATCTTCTACCGCTTTTCCGTTTCCGGGTCGCGGGGTTGCTGGAGCCAATCCCAGCCAACGGTCCGGGCGAGGGCAGGGTACACCCTGGACAGGTCGCCAGTCCATCACAGGGCCAACACACAAAGACAAACAGAGACAAACAACCACTCACACTCACACTCAGACCTATGGACAATTTAGAGTCACCAGTTAACCTCAACATGCATGTCTTTGGACGGTGGGAGGAAACCAGAGTGTATTTGGATTCACTACTTTCAAATAAACTATAGATAGATAGATACTTTAGATAGTTTGTTATTCAGTTTGGTATTAGCTGCTCCAAAGACTTGAAACTATTGTATTTTTCCTATTTTAATCTTTATGAAGAGTGCTGAGAGAACATTAGGATGCTAGATGCTGGTCAGCACACATCAGTCCCTCAGTGACCCAACAGCTAACATAAATAGTGTTTGAGGCATAGTATCTGGCAGGAGTAGGAATACAACATTATTTGACCTCTTATCCATAAATCCAGGCTGCCACAGCCCTGCTCCAGCTTTGATGCACAGAATTAGTACTTTTTCTCATTCTTCTTTTTTGTTTTTTATCAGGTCTGGATGTGGAGAGTCAGACATCTTTGCTCAGTCACCATGGTCTTTGTCAGCACAACAAAAAAGAACTGATATAGACAAATATTGATTAAAGAATATGGGAAAATATAAAAATGAAGATGCATTTTGATGAGAGACTAGCTGGTAGAATAACTGAAAGTAAGTCAGCAGAAAATCTCACATGTTGTTGTTCCTGTATATGCGTTTATCTGATGCTGGACTATCTAATTTTTTCTTTTTCGGCAGGCTTTCCATTTACAATATTTTATATAACATTTACAATGTTTTCTGGGGTTTTTTGTGGATCACAGTCTTGAATGTTACAGTGCAAATCTTATCAACTCAAGTCAAGACATGGGTCAGGTACAAGTTCTTGTTATATGTGCCTTGGCACCTGAAGAAAGTTGTTTAGACAGAAGACAGACAGACAACTGATATAAGCTCGTTATCTAAGTATGATACAGTTGATGTTGAGTTCAGCTGCTGCACAATGTGACAAGACACAGACTCCATCCAACTGCTGGAAGCCAATCAGCTGTGTACCTGTCAGCCTGCTTTAGGGCCTGTGTTGGCTTGTCAGACCCAATAAACATTTCTTTGTGGTTTCTACAGGGAGTTTGCCAAAGAGAGAGAACGAGTAGAGAAGAGGCAAGAATTTCTGAAGCTTCGCAGACAGCAGCAAATAGAGAGGGAGTTAACTGGATACCTGGAGTGGATCTGCAAAGCAGGTCAAAAGATGTACAAATACACACACACACACACACTAACACGCTCTATATTTTTACCAAACATGGATAACCCTCATTATTCAATAGTTACATTTGCAATTTACAGTTTACATTAACAGTTACAGTTTATTTGCTAACACAATTTTGACCTAATAATAACACTGAATTTGTGTGGTTGTTTTTGCAGAGGAGGTGATGCTGGCTGAGGAAGACAAGAATGCAGAGGAGAAATCTGTGGATGGAGCTTGGTACAAAAGAAAACACAACAACTCTGGTGAGGATTGCTTCAAGTCAGTAATGGTGATAGAAAAATGTCAAGTGAGGCTTAAAAAAATTGCATCATCGAACAATTTGGTGCCATCATTTATTTAACTTGTAGCTGACATGCTGCTTTGATGAGGTACAATTGTTTCCTCTTTCCTTAAACAATCACAAAGCCTGATCACAATAGCTGCCAGTTGTTCCTCCCCTTCTGCCCTTTTATTGTTGCATCATTAACCATCTTCCCCAATGCTTTAACATGACATCTATCAACTCAATTTCTGTCCCAAGAAGTTCAGTTAATAGCAATAGACAACAACAGCGAAATCACAAATAAAGAGTTGTTTTTATTCATTTGCACACAATTTGGTTTTACTTGTTGATAAATTGCTACATCTGCAGATAATGTTATTATTAACACCTGCGACAAGCAGGGACATAGGGTCAATTTGGGGGGGGCGTTGTTTCAGTACACATTGTCGTATTATTTACCTTTAACTGGTTAGGTTACAGTGTTGTATCAGGAACCAATCAAAACAGAGTAAGCAAGGTGCTATGAAAGACAGTGAGAGTGACCACCAAGCACACAACAACCAGCACAACTGAATAATACTGATAAAAATGATGTCTGCATACAAGCAACAACAAGCAACAACAAAAATCTATCCCCAACTATTCACCCATGTTAGCATTGATGTGATTCCTATGTGGTGACAGGAAGCCAGAAAGCAAAAGTAATATTTGCAGGACAATGTGAGAAAATGGGTAACCACAACTTAGCCAGACCAGTACTGGCTCAGTGGTTGAACTTTGAAAGAAATTCAGCATTGGACTCATCTCCTGGGATCAACCTCACCATGGACACTGACGGAGATGGAAAAACATCAAAAACCTATTTAAACCATTGGCCCCCATAACCAGTCTGCCTATGCTCTGCTCTCATATCCTTTTATTTTGAAAGGGGAAGATGTATTTCTTACTGTGACATCTTGTTTGTCGCTGGTCCTTGTGTCTTTATAAACATGGGGAGAGCCAATGGTTTAAGAATGAGGGACTCACATGCGCTAATATGCACATGGGTCTGGAATGAAATGGGCTTTTAATACATTGTACATTAGTTGAGTCTACTGACTGGGCAACTGGTTTTCTCCATACTGTTGGCTTACTGCTAACAGTATGGTAGTAGGTATGGTAGTAGGTAAATACGTTTGCTTTCCATAAGCAAACGTATTTACCTACTCACTTCACCATTTTTTCCTCATGTCACTGTCTTTGGGGAAGAAACCAAACAGGTGCAGGATGGCTGTTTAATAAGTGTATAGGTGTGTCAATGGCTGTGATGTATGAGTGTGTCTGTGAATGGATGACTTTCTTTTTTGATCTCCAGGAGATTTAGAAATTGCTGTGGGAGAGGGAAATTCACAGTTAACAGAATCAAAGAGCAACTGTAACAGAAAGGATCTCTGTGGTTGAACAAAAGCTTTATAAAGTTAAATTGTTGAAAAGTTAAGTCAGTTGAATATGCTTCATGACATGTGCAATTGATTTTTTCCACATTGTACTTGCAGTGCTGAAAAGGACGAAAAAGAGTAAGAATGACCTCATCAATGCAGAGGAAGGGGAGGACCACTTCACTGACATCTCATCAGTTGGTGAGCATGATACCTCAGACACAGTACATGCCATATTACTCCAAGCGTAAGGGTGACAAAGATCAAATGGAAGAAGTAAAAAGAAAAACTTTTTTTTACAACCCTTTCAGTGCGTATGGATTAGATCTAACCTTAAATTCTCCTATTTACTTGAGGGATTTGGTGTTCTTTCATTTTATTCTTAAATTAAAATGCGTTTGAGCCACACTCATACTCTGAAGGCTCTGCCTTTTTAGTCCATAACTCTTTCCCCTAATCATCCTTTTTTGTCTCTTTTTTTTTTTTTATAAATAGATAAAATGCAGGAGGGAGTTATTTTCAGTGTACTCTTGGTGTTATCAAAACATTAGATGGCTCAAGTGACTTCTTTTTTGTATTTGGGACAATTTGAGTCAATAATGACTGAGAGAGGGTTGGAGTTAATGGTTCATGAAAAATACAGGATAAAGTACAAATAGAATTTGTCACCTTCAATTGTGGATGGAACCAGTGTGCAAGCACACATTTCCAGTTCTTCACTCTTCACCTATTATATCAAATTTCTGTCCATGAAACAACATAGAATTTTCTCCAACCACTGTCACTTGTCTTCAGTTGTACAGAATGCTGCTGATAGGTGTTAGAGAATGAGGATGCCAGCTTCCTTGTTTGCTGCTTCCACCACTCATGTTGAAAACGTTTACATTCATTCATTCATTCATCTTCAACCGCTTTATCCATTTCCGGGTCGCGGGGGTTGCTGGAGCCAATCCCAGCTCACACTGAGTGTCCACCAGTCCATCACAGGGCTGACAAACAACCACCTACGGACAATTCAGAGTCACCAATTAACCCAAACATGATGTCTTTGGATGGTGGGAGGAAACACCTGGAGGAAACCCACGCAGGCACGGGGGGAACATACAAACTCTACACAGAAGGGCCCCAGGCCCGGGAATGGAAACCACAACCTTCTTGCTGTGAAGCAGTGCTAACCACTATGCCTACATTCTGCCCTGCTCACAATCTCTTGGAAAATAGGAAAATTTAAACTTGGAATCTGTAATAATCTGTCAACATCAAAATAATATTCATTAAATGGAGTGTGGCTACACCAGTACAGGTAATCAGAGTCTAGTTTAGGAAGTAATGGATAGAAGTACAAAATTATCACAGAAATATTATAGAAATATAATAATTTGATATATATATCATTGATATATATAAATACAAACATTTGTTTTTACTGTGAAAATATAGTGGTATGAGTGTGGGACTTGAGGTATTACAGTAGGAGTCAGATGTCTGGATTAAAATAGAGGAGGAAATGATTAGCCCACTGGTCTTCCTGTGCCAGTAATGAAATGCTAATAGAACCATTTTTCTCCTTCCTCATTGTGTCCTGTCTCACTTGACATTTGGGCTTGATTTAACTTACAGAAGGTTTAATATAGCACAGCCTAAATGGGAGCAGGGAGAGGAGACATGAAGACTGTGGCGCTCTGATCTCGGTGAGCTTCACTTGGCCTTCAAAGGCCTCCACTTTGGTTACATCACAGTTAAAGCTTGTCACAATATGGGGAGTCTTCTTTGTTTAAGTTAATTATATCCCAGTCTTTCATTCCAATCATTTAACTGTGGTACTGGAACTAACCTTTTTAAAATGAATGCTGGGTTGTGCTGGGGAATATGTTGATCTGGAGGATAACAGGACACAGAAAACAATTCAGAACCAAATACCAGTTAGATGGTAACTCCACTCAAACTCACTTGATTTGGTAAGACCACCTCAGTCTTAGGCTTGATAACTTTATTGTTATTTTGCATGTTTTGTTCCAACTGCTCCCCCAGGGTCACCGTTTGCCCGGGCCAGTGTGAAGAGCAAGAACGAGAGCTCATCCTTCTTCAAGAGGAAAGAGAAGAGAATCCGCTTCACTATCCGTCGTCTGGTCAAGTCTCAGAGCTTCTACTGGACTGTGTTGTGTCTTGTTGGCCTCAACACGCTGTGTGTTGCTATAGTGCACTATGACCAGCCAGAGTGGCTCACCTATGCCCTATGTGAGCATCAACAAGCCATTCATCTCCCTACACTGTAGACCATTTAGACAGATGCTGACATATTCTTAAAAGGCATAACAGTTTTTACAGCACAGAGAATTGAAGAGTAAAGAAATTCAACAATTGAAATAAATAAAAACACTTTATTTCAAAGTAAATCAGGAAGTTTAACTCATAAATATAAAGGTCACAGTTTCTTTATTCATAACACTCAACGGTTTTAACACCACAAACTTACTTGTTCTAGTGACAACTAGTAAAGCTACCCTTGGCTGCTGCCACTGTTGTAGCTTTTTAGTAATGTCCTGAAATTTTCATTTGGTGACAACTGAGGCGACTCGCTGGCTAGCTGAGTCTCAAATCATGACCGTGACAATAAGAGCTATTTTAGGAGGATATTTTAGAGTTCAGTGTTCAGTGAAAGTAGAACTGGAGATTCTAAAACACCAGATCAGATCAACTGCAGCTCTCACTATTAACTGACTCTATCTCTATTGTAAGATACTTCAAATAACTGTAACACTGCCTGACCTCAACACTGATATTGGCTGCATCTGCTCTCATTTCCTAAGCATGGCTGTGGTGCCTTAGATTGAGTAACCAACAGGAAAGTTACAGAAAGTTACAGACACACATCTCACATACAACCCAAGATGGGAGAGTACAGTGATTATGTACTAAAACAACAGTCTCTTACTGTGTCTTGCTTGCTGTGGGCACAGCTGAGTAGGCAGCAGTTGCTCAGATCTATTGAATTGCGGATCATTGCTCTGTGTTTTTCTTTGTTTGTTTGTTTGTTTGTTTTTTTCGCTCTCCTTGGACAGATCTGGCTGAGTTTGTATTCCTGGGACTGTTTCTGGCTGAGATGTCCATGAAAATGTATGGGCTGGGACCCCAGAACTACTTTCACTCCTCGTTCAATTGTTTTGACTTTGGGGTGAGTTGTCAGTGGGAGCATGTGGAGGCTTTAGAGAGGAAAACTGTAATTTCCTGCTGCATTCATTAGACCGTGTTCACAGGTGATCATCGGCAGTATTTTTGAGGTGATCTGGGCTGTCATCAAACCTGGGGCCTCATTTGGGATTAGTGTCCTGCGAGCTCTGCGACTGCTCAGGATCTTCAAAGTCACCAAGTGAGTCGTTAGGAATGTGTGTCCATGTGCTGGGAATGTCAAATATATTAATACAGTGTATGTGTGTGTAGGTACTGGAACTCATTGAGAAACCTGGTAGTATCCCTCCTCAACTCCATGAAGTCCATCATCAGCCTGTTGTTCCTGCTCTTCCTCTTCATTGTGGTCTTCGCTCTGCTTGGCATGCAACTGTTTGGGGGCCAGTAAGTAACCCGTTTCTACTGCTTGTGAGGAGACGAAACACAGCTACCTTGAGGAACTTCTTGTGATTCTGAATTTAATGTAAATGATGGAGTTTTCAGCAAAGCACTTTCTTCTCTGGTTTTGAAGATCCTCCCTCAAGAAAATGTGATGTTACTTTATCAAAAACCACAAAATATGAAAGATAACAACAGAGGTCTGACTGATATTAGCTGAAAACTAATTACGTACTCGCTGAGTAAGTAAATGATTCAAACAGGGCTTATAGTGAATGGATTTGGTTTTCTCATCTTTCTATAACCTTTTGGCCACAAGGCGGCATCTGGCTACTTTGAGCTTTGACCGGTCATTTAATACGAGTTCTCTCTGGTTCACTCATTATGAATTTATTTCATCTAAGGCAGCATATCCCATTTAGCCTATTTCATAGGTCACTAATAGTCCATGGTTGAGATCCAGACCCAAACACATGATTTCCATGTGTTGTGAGAATCACAACATTTTGCTGAGTGTTTCTGTTGTAACTGGTGCAGCTTTTCGAGCCTTAAGGCAGTGGTGACATGACATCCAGAGGTAATTAGTTAACATGACTTAACAAGAGTGACACAGTCAGTAAAAGAATTAGGTGGGGGAAAGGCCTAAAAGCTGTAATAGCAATTATATTGGATGGATGGGACTGTAAAGAAGACTGACTTAAAAAGAAACTTTTTATTATATTTTTTCTCAAAAATAAAACCCTTTCTATAAAACCCTCTGTAATTTTTTATAATATAGGCCATATTTTTATGAAATGTGAAAATGACAGTAGGTCTCTTGGTGCCACACCAGAAAAAGACAAACAGGTCAGCTTTCCATTGTAACATGTAAAGCTTATTGAAATAATAAGATATTTTAATGTTATGACAATATATTTTCACGTTATCATGGCATACAAACTTACTGCAAGAAAGGTTTCTTTTTTTAACAGTATATCATTTATATCATGATTATTGGAACCATAGACTCCAGGGCTGTAAAGCGAACCCAATGCTGAAATGTCTTAAAACTAAATTTAGGTTACAGTGACTCCACTGGTGGTAAAAAGAAGTCAGATTGTTTTGACATTTATGTGAAAATAGCCCTACTTCTCATTTGGTCCATTATATATATTAGAATGAATGAGACCAAAAGTCAGTGGTTGTTATGAGACTCTGTGAGGTGTAATCACAGCACTCCTACTTCCTCATCAACATAAACTAAGCTCCTAAAGGGGTCCAGTTTGGAGAGGAAAAGCAATGGTAGAAGGTTATCTTTTGGTAGATTCAGATAAGTTGCACTAGCCGTTGATTTCAGTTGGATACATTGCATTGCTTTCTCACCATTCCATTACTTTCCCTGTGTCTTGAAAGACAAGGGTTGGACACTGCCAAATCACGCATTTCTTCTTTACATCACCATATCTCAAAATATACCCTCAGAGCCTGGGCTGTCTTCTCATTGGATTCGAGATGGCAAATTAAAGGCCAGCATCAACCACCTGCACAAAAAACAAAATGAAATGGCATTCTGCCCACCGATGGAAAACTCCCACTGATTATCAAATGTTCAAAAACTGCTAAAGGCATCAGCGGCCAGAGACCATAAGACTGGTTAACTCCCAGCTTCACTTAAGCTGCCCTTTTCTTTCTGTCTCCTCCAGCAAACTACCTCCCTTGCACTGAAAACTCACTCTGCTGCTGCTGCCATGGACATCTTTTATATTATTTATTTTTTAACCACCTTTTGTGATTATTCCATTTCACATTTTGCATTTATTGTCCTTTTGTACTCTTAAATTATTCTCCTTTCAGATTAGTAAATTTTTCAGTAAACTTCAGGTCTACTTTTTATTAAATTAATAACAGTTATTGTAGCAGCGACAGCGTGTTTGCTCACGGTTACCAGCATGTTAGGGAACTGTCAGTCTTGAGTCTATTTTGGTTTATGTGAACAATCATATGTTATTTGTTTGATGGTAATAGCCCTTCTGTCTTGTATTGTTGAGCTGGTTATTTTGTTTCAGAATTTCTGCTTTGTTCTCATTGTTTAGCCGACTACTTTTCCCTTTTAGTTTAGTTTTTGTGTTGTGGAAGTTCGGTAAACCAAGCAGGGATTTTAAGTTCAGCAACTCAATAAATTCAGGAAGGAGCTGTAATGGATTCCTGGGACTGTAGGTGTGATCCATTTGCTTGTCCTTCCAAATAGTGAGGGCAGAGAAAACAGCTGTTTTAACTCATGTCATTTATACAGTTGTGTAGCTGCAGCTGTGAAAACAAATAATATATGAGCCATTAATGGCTTTTTCATAGCCTTTTTTATGGTTTATTCTTCGCTAAATGGGACCAGCAGTCATGTTGTATTGAAGAAGACCAGAGACTGGGACCATAAACGCATTAGGAAACCGTTTACTAAGCTCTATAATAGATTATGTGAGACTTTCACAATTTTCACAAAGACTTCAATACAGTTTGACTTATTTTTATAACTAGATGAGTCACCCCCTGAAATGGCTGTAAACTATATGATTTCAGCCAAATCAACTGTACTGCAAGACCTGTGATGGGCTCATCAAACTTGCCTATGTTGAAATGTTACAAAACTAAAAGTGTTAATTAAAGAAACCACCACTGTATGCATATGTTATTGTTGCTCTCAAAAGTTACAAAGCAAGTCTTGCCTTGAAATCTGACCAATGTACTCTGCTCTCATTTGTGACAACTTGCTTGTGCGACGTTCGTTTCTCCTCATCCTTCCAACAAATTGGTGATTCAGTTGGAAGCGCATGGTTCACACATGTTGTGTGTCTCCAAGCAAAATCTTTGAAACATGCTCTGAAATGTCCGCAATGAAAACTTGCTATTTACTTTAAGAATGTTTAGAGCAACACATTGCCGTTACTATCAGCAACTCTTTGATCATAGAAACAGTAGGAAATGTAAAAGTCAAAAGTCAAATGTTAGATTACCATGCACATTCAAAATGTGGAGTCATTGAAGGGATCAAATCTAAAAGGTGGGAGAAAAAATGAACGCAGCCTGAAGAAAATAGAAACATATTTGGCAGGCCTGTGAAACAAATGCAGCTCTTCCTCATACTGTGTGTGTGCCTGCTAAAGAGACACACGAAGACAGAAGAAATGCTCTCATGGATTTTGAAACAGCATGAGATAAATTCTGCTGCCATTTCTAGCCTCGTCCATTTGCATTCCAAGTTTGCGGGTTATGTAATTAGGTCCTGGTAGACAGACAGAAATGCAAAATGTCAGCATGAGAATTCATCCATTAGAGAGAAATAAACTCTCAGAGGTTAGCCATAAGGGCACACAGGCTAGCCGCTAAGATGACAAAAACTTTATAGGCATATATTGCACTGGAATAATATGCAGCTGGATAATGAGACAGACAGTAAAGTGCACCATCCTCAAAAAGGTGCAGGAGTGAATGTGAACATGTGGCTTTGGAGTTAGATTTTTTATTTATTTAATTTTTCTCTCTGCAGGTTTAATTTTGAAGATGAAACACCAACAACTAACTTTGACACATTCCCAGCAGCAATTCTGACTGTCTTCCAGGTAAAGGTCACCTCCATGCTGGTTTCTATCCAGTGATGCTCGAACCACTAAACTCAGAAACTGTCTTCCCTGCAGATCCTGACAGGGGAAGACTGGAATGCGGTCATGTATCACGGGATCGAGTCACAAGGAGGCGTTCATGGTGGGATGTTCTCCTCCATTTATTTCATCGTTCTCACACTCTTTGGAAACTGTATCCTGTCCCATTGATCCGCACCGATTCAGACAGCCCGGTATCACTGTGAAAGAATATGATGTGAATTTGAGGAAAGGCTACAATTGTAGATATTGATTCTGTGTTTATCAGTCATTTGATCTTTTCCTGAAACCACAAATAACCAGACACACTCCTCAATGTCTTTCTGGCCATTGCTGTTGATAATCTTGCCAATGCCCAGGAGCTCACTAAGGTGTAGTATTTTTTACAGCTTGACATATCCTGGCTTTATCGAGGCTTCAGACAGGGGTTTCTTTTCATGGATTTATGTTCAGCTGGTAATAGGAACTACTACAATTACACTTGCAACTGAATTTTCACATTGAAAGCAGAGCAGAAAAATGCTCTTAAATTGGCTTCTTGATTTTGTCTTGGTGTTAAGAATGAGGTGTGGTCAGCAAGATTGTTGGTACATTTCCATGAGACACCAAATGAGAAAACAATTGAGTGTGAAGTCTTAAGTTAATGGTGGACTAATTCATTGTTAATTTAAGGACAAGTTAGCAACATATCAAAGGGTAGCAAAAGGGTAAAACATAAAAAAAGGCTTGCTGTATATTTGCTTTTTGCAAATATTGTCTAGGATGAAGAGGAGCAAGAGGAGGCCATTAATAAGAAACTTGCCCTCCAGAAGGCCAAGGAGGTAAAGGAGGTCAGCCCCATGTCAGCCGCTAACATTTCCATCACAGCGTAAGTAAACCTCTTCTAATGACTGTTCCGGCTCTCTGAAATATCTGGTCTTTCACTTTGATTGCTCAACACACACACACACACACACACACACTCTTGGGTTTGTTTAACAATAGCACAGTTCTGCAGGGCACCCATTTTATTTTTACATGTTATTCACTTCATCCAGCTCTGTTTGTCATTTCAAGGATGAGTTTTTGTTTAAAGCAAGCAAACCAAATGTGAAGAAAAAATGGAGTAGAACAATAGAAAATGATTTTTGAGAATTCAGTATAATATAGTTAGCACTGCTACATACTTGTTCTTGCTGGTTACTTTTGCGAGCCAGAATATTCTGCTAAGTATTCAACGAAATACTCAGGATCTTCTTTTATTGATATCTTGGTCCAGGGTCTCTGTTTGATTTAGCTTGTTGGCCTCACATGTTGACACAAAGCATGTAGTATGTAGAACTCCTCAGAGTCAAAGACCCAGCCGTTTTTTCTTTTCTCACAATCCATATCCTGGTTTCCCATATCAGAAAAGCAAACAGCAGACAAAATAGTACTCACAAGTTGCAGGTATGCATATTATGTTGACATAGCGGTAGCATGAACATGTAACACTTCTGATGTTAAAATTGACAAGTAAACACTTAAGCTGTTGTGTAATTTTGAAGACAATTGGTCACAGGGCTAATAATGAGTCCCCCATTGTCATTTGTGTGGTCATTGTATTGTTTTAGTTCTTGTTAGTTTATTTTTGTTTCATTATTTTGTTTGGAGCAATGAACATAGAATGTACCAAACTATATACATTACAGTGTCAAAAATTCTCCTTTGCCATTTGTCTGGAGATACTGTTGTGTATCCTAAGAAGAATGGCAAGATAGTCTGTATACTGCTCTGTATTCTGTAACAAACTTGTTGTTATGCGTTAACTATGAAGGCTCATTTGTGAACATAAAGGTTGTGTAACACAAATATAAGGGCACTCCTTCCCAGGCAATAATAATCTCATTGGTGGAGTTGAATCTCAAAGAGTTTTTGGGGCCTTTCTTGGAGCACATGTAGAATCCCTAAGCGTTTGAATGGCAGTGAGCAAGGTTTGTGAAGAGTAACAATTCACATATTCACACATATGACACAAAGTCAAAACAGCAATTTAATGTATCAACATTTCAGGTGCTCTTTGTATTTTTTGCTTTTGCTACACAGCCACGGTTAGCATCATCAGCTGCTCTTGATGCTGCTTAGCAGCCTATAAAGCTTCAATCAGTGTTGCAAGACAAGAGATCATAATACACCTCTGCAGAGAGTAAAGGGAAAAATTTGATGCTCAACTCACAATGTCGCTATTACACTGGTATGTATAGGGGTCTTAATGTTAACATTGGTACTTGGCTATGTAGCAACATCAAAACTCATGATAGCCATGCATAGATTCAGATGAGATGTCAGCTGTAGTCGAACTGATCAGTGTTTTATGTTACTAACATTTCCAATGAGCACTTGTAATGTTAAGAAATCCCCCAAAAAATGACCCCTTGATTGCACTTCCCTTCAACGTAATAGCAGTTAACATTCTTCACAGCCAGTAGGTTCTGGCTTTAAACTTGTGGACTTTGCCTGCATGGATTTATGGGTGCAATCCAAAAAATTTGCAGCTTACTCTGGATTGCTATTTGTTGTGGATGTGAGTGTGAATGGATATGTTTTTTATGTGTCCAATCTCTAAATGGCCTTCGCCCTGTCTAAGATACATTCCACCTCTCTGCACACTAAAGTATAGTAAATGGATGAATGGATTGATATCAACCCTTACAAACAACAGACTAGCATGCAGGTGTCTTTAGCAAAAGTGTCTAATATTAAAAATAGCCACTTTAAGTCCTACATGCTCATGTGTAAAACACTTAAGAACCTTGTTGGCAAACAAACTCTCAGCTGAAGTTCTTGCCGAAGTTGCACTTTGTATGGGCCTAGTTTAATTAATACATTATCCATTTTGACATCAGTGAACCCACAAAGTGATGGTAGGAAGAAGCCTGTTTAACCTAATCTCCCCTCAACAGACTTCCATGGACCAATGGACTTGACTGATTTCCCACGCAGCAATATTACTCTGTACTATGTGTCAGCACACTGGTATTTAACAGCTGCTGCAATCAAGCTCCATCATGCAGTGTTTTTTGAAGTAATACTGTACGTCTTTTTCAGCTCCACCCATGAAATTATTAATGTCTCCACTACCACTCTAACTCACCAACAAACAACAAATCAGCAGAAAATCTAATTGTCCTTTTTGCAACACCAGTTACAGTGAAAATTTGCCTGTAAATAGATATCAATATAACCCCTCTCTCATACCTGGCCTTCAAGGGTAATACCCTCAATGCTACAGAGTAAAATTGGATTGATCTTGCTGTCACTATGGCAACCAAAACATCCCCAACAACCCATTTGTGTGACATTTCCTTTCTGGTTCAATCTCAGTGTTGTGTTTCTGACCTTTGACTGCCCTTTACGCTGAAAGGCGCTAGCAGGCTAAAAGACTAAGTGAAAACAGTGAAATGTTGAATGGTGTCTGGTTGTTTCCCTGACTTCATCCTATATTATGTTCCCCCTTCCCCCATTTTTGTTTTGTGCATGTGCAGTTTTCTAACACGCAGTCGAGGTAACGCGCATTCTAGCAGCTCATCCATCTGCAGCGTTAACTCACTGTGAGTTATTCTTATCTCTGATACAGTTTCTAAATCCTCCCATTGCCCTCTTCCATTGCTCCGTTTCTGGTGCTAACCCCTACATTTTTCCAGTGCAGTCATTTCATCTTTCTGTGTGATTTGTACAGAAGAATATGGCAGCTCCTCCATGCTCCCATCTTGTGAAAGAATTGTGTATGTTACAGTATTTCCATTCATGTGCTCTCTTTTCATTGTGGTTCTGTCGTTTCCCAGCAGTCAGTTAGGGACATCTGTGCTCATGGTATCTGACTGTGTGGTTGACATCCTTATGCCTGAGAATGAGTTCTTATTTTTCTTTGACTGCACTCCTCCTGTAGATCTCAAGACACTACATATTATCATTCAAACTGTGTGCAATATGATTTGTCTCCCAATCTTGTTGTAAATGCATGTTGTACTTTATTACAGCTGAAGAGTTACTCGGTGCAAACACAGACAGATGCAAAGT
Source organism: Remorina albescens (assembly GCA_034769265.1). NCBI lineage: Eukaryota > Metazoa > Chordata > Actinopteri > Carangiformes > Echeneidae > Remorina > Remorina albescens. The sequence goes on from CM068485.1 coordinate 5,124,343, forward strand.
GACTTAGAATTTGTTGTTGCTGAGTCTATGTACAACAATCATACAACTATGATTGTTGTTTGTAGTGAATCAGAGTCATGTTGCTTTTTAAAGCCTGGAAGCAAAACTAGTGGAATCAGAGTTCATTCAAGGATAATGCTGACTAAATTCTGTTTAATGTAAATGAAAGCAAAACATGTTCAATCTTTACCATGAGCACAAAGTGTAATTTAATATTACTTGATATCACATACACAATCTTACTGCAGTTTTTGAGCCTCAGAGTGAGCTACTTCACCATCTTGGCAGTACCTGATTCTGCCCCTCCGGCCTAATCCAAAAATGGACAGAGGTGGTACATGAGTGTAGGTGATACATCATTTCATGGGGGTTTGTGTTAAGAATACACTTAGCCACATTTCACTGAACGTTAAAAGACTATGGGGGGAAAAAAACATATTTTCTGAGAATGAAACCATATATTTGTGAAGTTTAAAGCTTTATGCCAGTGGAATTTTAGGAATGAACTTCAAATTGTACTGATTGACAGTAACACATAGTTGGTTTTAATCTTTTAACAAAATTTGTTGACAAAAAATCTTCAAATGGAAGAAAATTATGAAATAAAGCCTATGAAAATTTCATATAGAGCTGCCAAAAGATCAATCACTGTCATAGACTGTAAATACTTTCTTTAGAGTCTTTAAACATTATCCCATTCTTGCCTTTAATAAGTGGCATTAACATAAGCCACTAAGAATTTCTTTCAACAGGCTGTGCCATATAGCAACAATAATCAACCTTTGTTGCCAGGAACTTCCCACCTTAGTCTGACCTGATTATACATCATCACTCTGTAATTATACAGCAGCAGCTTTAGGGAACATTGTTGTTTAGCTGAACTTGTATGCTTTTAATTGATGATTAAGATGCATTTTCTGCAATTTTGAAGATTTCTTTAGCCTGTAATTTAATTTGTACAACAGACTCATCAAGTCATCACAACGAATAAAAGCCAACTGGAAAGATGGGGTTAGGGTTATGGTGTTAACATACACTGTTGAAACTGAGGCAAAAAAATATATCAGTAATCATAGCAATCTTTGCTGTAACTCTACTGCTTGACACTGGATCGATGCTCTAAGGTGTACACTTCGGAAACCGGCACAGGCAAAACAGGCATATATTTTCTCTGTAAATAGATAAATATTAAATTAAGATACTAAAATGTCAGGGATATACCCCGCCTCCCCCCCTATTTAAGTCAGTACCCTCATTGTTTCCCTGTTCCCTCTTGGCAAAACCTTTTTCCTTTTGTGTTTTTGTATAATTTTCCATCTCTACTGTACATGCTGTCATTTTTATGAAGCTTCCCCCCTCTGTGCTTTTGTCTGTAATATATTCTGTCCCTCTGAAGTTACTTCTCTCCCTCTGTTTGTTTCAATATTACTACCTTTATGTGTTTGTAGGAGTTATGTCTGCACCCCAGTCCATCACTTCCTGAGGTAAACCCAACTGCCTACTAGCAAGGTGGTGGATAACGATTACATGCTTAAGAACATATTCATATTTGCATTGTTAACGTATGCAAAGACCACTTAAACAAAGCAGACCTGCCCTGCATTGTTGTCATGTTTCCGGATTTTATGTTCATTCAATTAGGCAACTCTCGTTTTGTTAATACACTAAAGAGTGGAGTGTCGTGTTTGAATTTCTTGGAGTTTGACACATGTAGAAGTATAAAGAGTACAAAGAATCTAACTGTTAGACAATGTAAGACAGAAGCATTGACAACAAGGAATAAAGTTATTTTCAATTGTCAATCTGTGCATTGAACAGATTTGAAATGCCAAATTAAATGAGGGTATTGTTAGATGTAACTTCCCCACTTTAAAATCATGCGAAGAAATAGTACTGTTGTTACTCCACATGGTGCATGCATTCAGTCATTTCACAATACTGTATTGTTATACAGTGCTCCAATAAAAGTTGCATGTCAAAGCAAGGTGATGTGGCCATGCTTTGCTTTTGTTCAGGCACATTCATGGATGAGCACTCTCCATAGTAGACTGATAAATGAACAAAGCAGTTTAGTGTGCTATAAGTGTCATTGCACCTCAAGTCATTCAAGCATGTAGGGACTGTATGCAATCTCGGGATGTAAAATGAAATCTTTTACTAGCTTTATGTGCCATGAATTCATGATGTTTAAAGTGCATATACACTGAATGTATCACACCTCAAAGAGAACCATGCCTGTCAATGTGTCCATTGGAAATGCTTCTGTCCTTTGATATGATAAGCTGTTGTGACAAAACTCTGGTAATGGCATCAAAGTAGAGACTTTCAAAAATAACTGACAGTAGTTTGTAATGTAATATTAATGTTTTGTTGATTATGATTTGTCTGGTTCCTCTTTCCCAGTAAGGAGCAGCAGAAATCAATCAAGACAATGTCAGTGTGGGAGCAAAGGGCCAACCAGCTAAGGAGGCAAAACTGGACGAGTTGTGAAGCCTTGTACAGCGAGCTGGAGCCTGAGGAGCGTCTCCGGCTCTCTTCAGCCCTACAACTCCGGCCTGACATGAAGAGCCACCACGACCGGCCATTGCTTGTTGAGCCCTGTAACAGGCCTGTGGTGGGTGGCCATCAGTACCACTATCATAAATCCTGCTTGCCAGATCAAGCTGAGACTGCTACCGATCCTCCAGTGTCCCAACAGCCTCGCCGCCACCACCGCCACAGAGACAGGGACCGGACCAGAATGAAAGACGAGACAAACGACAACGGTGACACTGGTGGCAGACACCATGTCCATCACAGTCGCACCAAAGACCACGACAGCAGCTGGGGAAAAGAGGTGAAGAATGAGAGATCCCGCAGTCGAGAAGGGGGAAGGAAGCATCATCATCAGAGCTCAGTGGATGACAACGGAGGTGGAGGAGTCAAGGGTGAGAGAGAGCATCGCCACCATCATTCACACCGGCAGTCCAGAGGGGGTAATGGGACAGTTAACAATGGAGGGAGGGAAGAGCGAAGATCCAGGCATAAAGAAAACAACAGGGATGGGGATTTGAACTCCAGAGGAGACAGTGGCGCTAATGGAGAGAGGAGGAGACATCGAACTCATGGATCCAGGGGCCAATCCAAAGTGGAGGGTGAGGAGTCCAACGAGAGAGAGAAGACCCACGGTCACAGGTGAAACTTCTAAAAACCACTGTGTCAATACTCACTATGAACAATGACTTTGCCGAGCTCTTTTAAAAACACCGTGGCAAAATAATGACTCCCTTGCATCATTTTAACAATGCAGTGCAGTGTGAACCTATTAGACCAGTATACTGGATTTGACCTATCTTAAGCTGGTGACACATACAGGTGTATCTCAAATATTATAATTTGGTGAAAAAGTTTTTTTTTTTTTTTTCATAATATAATTTAAGAAATTCATATTCGGAATTAAAACCAGAAAAGGCTTGAAGTATTTTTTTTTTTTAAATCTGAACTAGATTTCAACAAAAATTTTTGCTAAAAAAATGGGCTTGAAATCTGAGATCATCAGTGAATATGTATATAAATATTCTGGTTAAAAAGCCAGTTGGCTTTGTTGTGTTAGAGTTTGTTACGGCTCACTGTAGCCTGTTTAAAATAAAGAATCAATGAAACAGGTTTCCCAACCATAGCTTCATTAAATAGGGATGTTACAATATTGAAGTCTACTTTCTCTAAAAGATGTGATCAAATGTCTTGCATCTGCAGTTCCTATAAAACTTTGACCTTGTCTCATTTTACAGTGAGCCCATAGTGTTAAATGGTGTCTATACTGCTCTGTAAATGTTTCACCAGATCCATTAGCTCTTGTTAAGTCAAACAAGATGTCCCTGAAAGTGGTGGCAAGTAGCAGATTGCAGTGTCTCCCATATATTGATCAATACATGGCAGTCTGCCACCATGTCAACATGAACTATTTTTCTAAATTATTTATTTATTTATTAATTTTTAATAAGTGAAAAAAAAAAATTCCCTCCAGAGCTTCTACTCTTTGTCTGTCTATGATTGGACAGACAAGGAGTTGGACTGGCTTCTTCCTTTCCAGTCAGAAGTTTTTATGTGCCTCTAGGTCTGAACAGGGACCTCTGTCTCCCATCACACTGAAATAGGCTCATCTTTCAGCTTTTCTAACTCTGTAGGAAACACTGCAGTCATTGTTAAACTACCAGGTTGTGAGCGTGACTGTTAATATCTAGGATGCTATCTCTGATCTAGGGACAGGTTTGCTGACTCAGAGGGGGAATCCTTAGCCATCTCCCCCCAGCAGGGTTCCGGGGAGGGGAATTGGCCTCCTAACCGACTAGAGGACTCAGACAACCAGCGGAATGTCAGGCAAACTGGCCAAACCTCTGCCCATATTCCTCCTGTGACTGTCACCTCCCCACCTGGAGAGACCATCCTCATGCAAAGTCAGTATCCAGTTGCAAATATAGTATGACTTGAATTACTTCCCTGGGGGCCATTTTTCTGAAGGTCTCTTTTCATAGCCACAGTTCAAACTTAGACAGCACACTTAGTATAGAGGAGAAAGCATTTACAATGACAAGAGCTAGGTGAGGATGTGTTATACGTAGATATTCATCAGATCTTTCTGTTTTTTAAATGGTGGAAATGTTTATTATTAAATAGTGCAAACAGTGTTAGGTCTCTGTAAGGTCTTCAGGGAACCAAATGATTAATTGAATTAATCACTGTAATCATGGATGCGTCCTTCACCTTTGACCCCTGTCAAAGGGTCTCGTGGCAGGGGTCAAAGGCGAAGGATACATCTATCAAAGCAGGGAAGCAGGGAATACTGAGGGATCAGTGAGATGTATAAGTGTGCCAGGTAAGTTTCTTGCAAGGATGAGATAGGTGATGATGAAAATAGGCCTCCACTTGATTAAGAAAGAACCAGATGAGTGGAGAAGGGCTTCATATCCTAGCAGGAGATTATTGAATACTGATACTCAATAAAGTCAACAACAGGATGACTGTTGCCAACCACTTTGGCACAACGATGAAGTTTAGACATTGGTGGTCAAAGGTCATTGTAACCTCACAAAATGCATTTTTGGGCACAACTCAAGATTTTTTGTGAAATGATTTAACACAATAATTGGATTAAATTATCAATGATTGTAATATCATCAAGTTACGTCAAAACATTGGTCATTATTCTACACTGTCACTCAGGAAGAGAAAGGGAGATTGTGACCACATGTCCTGCAATTTAACTGGAGCACAGGTGTAAGGATAACCTAGAGGCAAGCAGGAACTCCAGAGGGTTCCACAGTGGCTGAGGGTTTTTGTGAAATTGTGTCAAAAATGCTAAACCAGTGGCTGTGTATACATGGACAAAATATATCACTTTAGGAGACTTGCCACATCCAAAGAAAACAAATAACTCATCTTCAACCTGATCATGGTTAAGTGGGAATGGTAAAGAGTCTTTCACTGTGTCAGACTGTGTTAAGAAGACGTAAAAGAAGAAACCTTTTGTCTCTAATTGTGCTTTGAGGACAGTAATTTAGATATGAAGATTACTGGAGGTTTAAGTTCTGTACAACTCTGGCGTGTCTGAGAAATTAACAGTCACTCTTCATAGTGAACAGTACCGACTCTGAGACGATGCCCATGAATGAGAAGACGCTGGAGGATCTAGGTCAAAGTGGACCCAAACCAATCCTGCCTTATAGTTCCATGTTCATCTTTGGACAGACCAATCCGTGAGTCACTTCAACCTGTTTTATCCCCCATGTTTTAAGGCTTTCAATAAGTGATGGAAATTGCAACGTAGAAAGTGACTTTAACTGTGCCGATTTTTTTCTAATGCATTACATGGTGCAACAGAGCACAATCACAAGTAATAACAGAAATGGTTTGATATAACTGGAATTTACCTTGTTGCTTTTCACATTTGTGCCACCGTAGCCTGGAGGCACATATAGTTGGAGGGTGAGTTGGCAAATGGATCATATGACTTGGTCGTTTTGGGTGGAATCACAATCCACAAGCTTTACCATAATGTATTTTTGGTCTGCTTTTATTATGAAAGTCGTGAACAGAAGGTGCAACTCGTATGTTTCCACTACCTTCATTCTTTTCGGATGTGTGTCCAAGTGCTTTATATCTATAAAAGAAAAACAACTTCAAAGAGTCTGAAAAAATGCTAAATTCATGATCAAAATCATAAGTTGGCATCGCTGGAAAATCAAATCCAATCTATCCAGGTTTGGGTTGAGGGAGGAACAGCCACCTTATTAGCATACAGACATAACAATAAAAAACTAAAAAAAAATTGAGAGATGCAGAAATAGTTACATAAATACATTTTCAAATGCAAAAAATTATTCATAAATAAATACTACATGTAAAAATACACATATATGTTTTCTATTATGTGTTAATTAATAATTATGTCAATTTTTATACTTCCATATCTAGCCTCAATAGAGGGTAGATTCTCTCTTAGGACATAATAGCTAAATGTGAAACTGGCAGTCAAATGTCATCGGAAAAAGAACAGAAAGCCAGATATTACTAGATTACTAGATAATTTTGGCTTGTTGACTGTGAACTGCTAACCTCTGCCGTAAAGACAGAGGTGATAGCAATTCTTATATTTAACTTTAGAACTTCTAATGACTTATATACCAATATCAGCCATTTCTGAAAAAGGAAAAACGGAAATATCACAATGACATAAATAATTCCACTGGAAATGTTATTTTTTCACTTCCCTCATGTGTTTGTAAAACACTGTCGATTATGAGGTGACTGAAAGGTGAGGTTCATTTTAATTATGGATGCAACAATATTCAATATTTTATTCAATACGTCCTGTTCAACACACAAAGGCAAACAGCGGTATTTTAGTACGTTTCAGCCCGTCACAAAACTTTATCAAAACTTGGAACAGCGCATGCTGTGCGATTAGATACAGTCGGAGCACACACAGTAGAGAGAGCAGCACTGCTTTGATCACGCTGCCTTCAGAGCCAATCAGTCCCTGAATTTCCCAGGAGCCAATCAGCGCTCGGCATGCAATTGCTGGGAAAGAGAGTGGAGGGTAAACCTTGAGCAAACATGGCGAGTGAACGGGACTCAGAAAAAAGAAAATTTGGAGAAGCGCCGTCCTCCTACAACACTGCTGTGTGGGATCATTTTGGATTTAGCGTCGACTACGATGGCAACGGAAAAATGACGGTCAAAGCACGGTGTGCAAGCATTGCTTCGCAGTTGTTTAACTAATTTTAATTTATGCTGCACTTACACTTTCATGTAATTTGTTGATTGTTGATTGTATTTGTATCAGTTAAGTAGTTTCTATGAGTGGGTTAAAATTTAGTTAATTTTTATTAGATGCTACACTTTCTATTTGATATTGCCCAGGGACGAAATTTTGATTTCAGAGGTGAGAGTGTGTGTGTGGGGGGGGGGGGGGGGGGGGGGTTAACAGTGCCCTGATATCTACCCTACACCTCAAAGCAATATGAAGTTCAAAATATGTATCAAACTACAGCCTAGAGGCTTTTAAATACAAAGTTGTCACTGGCCATCTATCCAAACACAAGTGTGCAGGCGCTGTTTATAACCAGATGGAGTGACAGCGGGGACGGCCAATCACACGTTAGCAAGAAACGTTACAGCCAATCGATGAGCTTGTGGGCGGTCTAAAAGGAAACAGGCTTCAGCTTGAGCGGCCGTATTCCTCTTGGTCCTAGTGCTTGACCCGTACCCCTTTAATATAGCATAACATTGTTTTTGGACGGTAAAAACTGCAGGGGAACAAAACTGCCTTTTGAAAAAGTGCAGGGGATATTTGGTATTTGCCTACTTTTGATAAAGAGCAAGTAAGATAAATGTTCCCCTTTTATGATACATTTTGTGGTTTGACTAGATCTGTGCTATTCTCTGATATTCTGTTTGTAACAGTGAAGTAGTTTCTAATTATGGTGGCTACAATAATGTTTGCTGTTTATTTTTTATTGGATGCTGCTCTGTTTTTTTTATCTGTGCTTGCTTTTAATTATTTTTACATGCAATATATTGCCTTTTCTAGTGAGTAGTTTTATATTAAGATATCGAAACTGCACTGTTACTGTGGCCAAAAAACCGTGATGCATACCGAACCGTGGGAAAACTGTACCATTGCATCCGTAATTTTAATCCTAATTGTATACTGACAGGATCTCTCTCTCTCTCCTTCTGTCGCTGTCTGTCTCTGCTCAGAGTGAGGCGCTTGTGTCACTACATTGTGACGCTGCGTTATTTTGAGATGTCCATCCTGCTTGTCATTGCCATGAGCAGTATCGCTCTGGCAGCAGAGGACCCCGTCTGGACAAATGCACCTCGCAACAATGTGAGACACACAATACACATGAAAATACATATAAACATACTTTTCTGCATTACTCAATGTATTCATTGATAGAAATGTTTAGTAGAAGTGTGTTGTTTTTTTGTTTTTTGTTTTTTTCAGTTTTCTTGTCAGTATGGTGCAGAGAATGCAGAGAACACACAACTACAAATCTATATGATGCATTAAATTATCACATTATTTATATGTTTGCCTCAATAATACAACCTCTTTTTGCAGGTGCTCAAATATCTGGACTATGCCTTCACTGGTGTTTTCACTTTTGAAATGGTGATAAAGGTAAGCCTATATAATAGATAAATGCAAAACTAAAATTGTGATTATCTAACAGTATCTTTGTCTTTTACGGCACTTTTTAAACTGTCTACAAACTGAATGTGGAGAGGCAGTCTATGCCAGGACCCAACAATTGCAGTGCATTTAAGAGATCAGGCTGAATTACCTTTTTTAATCATAGTTCATTCCTATAAAAGCTGTTGTTTATTGTCTGTCGCTGATTAATCATAACACAAGGTGGTAGTTCAAAATGAATCATAGATAAATGTCCTCATAAATAGTTCTATGAACAGGTTATTTTTCAAAATACTTTATCAAAAGGATTCATTTATCAGTGATCGATAATCGGAAACAGTAAAAATATCACATGCTAACCAATAATCATCAAAGATATGTAGTTGACTTGCCCAACACAGGCCAAATAAGTTGAATTAAATAAAAAGACAATAACTATTGTGTCTTTGGCTTAGATGGTGGACCTGGGCCTGTTGCTTCATCCTGGATCCTACTTTAGAGACCTGTGGAACATTCTGGATTTCATAGTAGTCAGTGGGGCGCTGGTGGCTTTTGCATTTTCGTAAGTTTCAAAACTCCTGCTTTTATATGTTTCCTGTTAAAAATACAGCAACAGTTTTGTCTCAAGTCCACCTATGTTAACATGGAACCCTGTCACTGTGTCACCCTGCACATTTACTACATACTGTACTGAAGTGGATCCACTAATTAGCGAACATATTGATGGATTCATTGCAGGTTGGATGGCTGAACATGCACTATACGAATGTTATTGATGGGAGACTGTCTGTGTTTAAACTGCTAGAATTGTAAAATATAATCATCAATATGGTGTTAGATGACATACTTTTATATGGTAGCTTTTGCACCATAATTGTGTGTGTGTGTGTGTGTGTGTGTGTGTGTGTCTGTGGTGTCAGTGAATTGTGGTGTTTAATGACATGTTCCTCTCCCCGTTTCTGTGCTGGGATCGTTTTGAAGGAGCTTCATGGGGTAATGCCTCCTCTCTCTCTCTCTCTCTCTCTCATTTTGCTTGTCATTATCTGTGTGTGTGTATGTGTTGAGAGAAAACATATACTGACACTGCAAAAACGAGTAATTTCATCACATATTTAGTCTTACGTCTTAAAGTAAATGTTCAGGTTCTCTTTAAAGGCAATTCAGGATGTGGAGTGCACATCTTTTTTTGACTAGATAGTGTTTTCTTTTTTTCAATAACAGTAAATATCAATTAAAATGATTTAAACAAATCATTCAACACATAGACTGAACAATGAAGTTCAGTAATTATATGATCTACAAGCTTTTAAGACCTAACTCATTTGTTGTAAACCTTTCCCATCTGCTGTGTGGAATTATATTTAGGCCTCATTTGGAAATTTGAAATTTGCACATAAGGAAATGTAAATTTTAAATAATTTACACACCTCTCATGTTATGTACAACAATGACAAAGAAACATTTTTAAAATTTAAACAAACAAATTGTCCTTTGTGATTTTGTGCTGAATAATTGCACTCATCGATTTCCAAAATTCCTTACATTGAACCATTCAGTTTCTTTTTCAAACCACAACACAGAGCATCAGCAATGATCTCTGATCTAACTCTTTACTGAATTTCTTTCTGCATAATTTTAGTCATTAGTGAACAGTGAACACATTCAGTATTGTAACATACATCAATATTATCTGTTAAGGCCTATTTTTCCTTTAAAAGACTGTAAGGCATGGTATATGAAGTGAAATTGCTTGTGAGGACGGGTTCTTTTTGCAGTGCTCACCATTGTTCCAGGGACACATTACAATCTCGTCGTTCATCGAAGACCTTCATCTACTTAACCCTCATGTGCTTGGCTAAACGTGTGTCCACTTTGCTCTTCTTTGTTATCAAGAGGCATGTCATCTGTATTCATCATCCTCTGATGGGCGGTATTTTTTTCAGCACTTTGACTCGACACAGCTCTGCTTGGACTAGAGTGATACCATTAATTTCCCCTTTATTCAGTTATTAATTCACCAGAGGTTTGTTAATGTCACAAGCAAGCTGCTGTTTGAGGGCATGAGCACATCTGAGGGATTATCACTCTTCTCTCTGATGTTAGCATGCACATTAGATACACTGAATGTCACGTATGCTGTTAGCTCTAGGTTTTTAATGACTGCCCCTTGACCACATTCTCACATAATTTCCATTCATCTATATTTATCACATACTTCCCAACTCTACCTATATCTGTCTGACTCAGCATCGTGCTGCAAATGGGGATATATTTATCTGGTTTGGTTCCAAACCTGTGCAGCATTTGTGATTGAAATTCATTTATAGTATTTGCCAGTGACTGACAGTCTGTATTCAATATTAGAAAAAATAAGACATTTTGAAATGATACTAACAACTTTACCATCTATAATTGTAACCTAGCACTACAACCAGTGTAAGGAGTTAGTATGTGGTTACATGAGAAAGACTGGCTCATCCACTGTGTAGTATTTGCTCATTGTGTATAAGCTGATCCTGGATGTGAGTACATATCAAAATTTAAGCTTAAGTCAGCAACTCCTTTAAAGTAAACCCCAGGCCACCATACCCAAGATAGAAAAAATGCTTTATATATGAGCAAGTATCAAAACATGACAGTCAAGCAAGGTTTAGACCCCTTTTATTTCAAAGTATTTTGAATTGTAAATTGGCTCAGCTTGTCATTGTGAACTGTATATGTTGTGTACGAGAAGAAATCATTGCTGGGGATAGCAACAATAAGGTGGTGAGTCTAAAAATTGTTGCATTAAACTAAATTGGCCTGTAGAAAGCTCTTTGATTGTTAAAACTAATTCCATCTCATTATTAAAAATGTATTTACAAACTTTATAAACTTAAGCTAAATATTTGCATAGACTGTTTGGCTCCAGGTCACTTCTCTATTGGCTAGATAGAAAGTCTTGTTTAATTGACAGCTGTCATTCGCTAACCACGCATGTGTCCGGCGCTCAGGCTGCCTTCCATTCCACCTGCCTGTGGCAAAGACAACAAACCATAGCATCTCCATGAAAGCTGAATCTGTAAAACTCTCATCTCACCTACTTGAGCTTCTCAAGTGTTGAACTCAGTCTGCAGCCTTTTGGTGCATTTCTTGATTGATGCTGCCTTTTGATGTCAGCCTCACATGCTTGGGATAACTTGGTTTCCAGGGCTGGGATGTTATTTCCATTTGTTTTATTAGAAGTAGTCTCATTTAGAAGATCTCACACCAGGCCTTTGTTGGCATTTGTTCTTATTTGATGTTTTGGTTGAGACTGAGAAATTTTAGCAGTGTCTAATTGCTAGAAACGTGCCTGTCTTAATTCCTAACAGTCTTGATTTGTGTTTTACAACAGGCACATTCAGCATCTAGCATATACTGTAGTTGAATCCATTGTGGAGTCGATTCTTTACTGGGATTTACTAAAGCAAGTGTCTGCTACCAACCAAAATATAATGCAATTTTACATCTGTTGTCATCTGATGCAAACATATGCTTTATTTTGGTTGTATGTGTGAAGCATCCATAAATGTGCTGTACCTTGTTTTACCACTGTTTTCCCCCAAGTAGATCGCAACAAGGTGTGACCAGGTGGGGAACCCTCCTATGCCTCTCCAACCCCTCCCTAATCCCTTACCCTATATCCATACCTTACCCCTTCCCTTTCCCCCGAACCAACCCTCTCTAACTACCATTTTTCTTATGGTTAAATCAGCTTTGTACATAAAACATTGAACAACAGTGAATCAAATGCCTCTTTAACACAATCGTAACCTTTGTCTGACAGCTTTCAACTGAAACCTGCCTCTGCCTACTTAAACCGCTGATGGTTTTAGTCATTTCATACCAAATAGTTTATAACCCTTTTGGATTCAAATACATTTCTACATTTATTTTCTACTTCTTAGGTCATAACTGTTCTTTTGATGGCCAGATTTTTTTGAAATTTCAAAGGTTTATAGCTATATAAACAAAGTATATGTATATATATATGTATATATGTATATAGTATAAACAATGTATATGGCATCTTGGAATGAAATCTGTCATTTAGAGACTTTTCCTCCTCTCCTCGTAGTCATAGTCTACAGTAAGGATCAGCAAACTTGGCTTTGTTCACATTGGACTTTTCTTTGCTCTACCTGACTTCATATGTTTTTGTTCATAGCAGAAAGTAAAACATTTGAAAAAAAATGGATGCAGTCATCTATGTTTAGTGTGAATACCCACTTAATTTAGTTGCTAATGCTGATGCTTCATATGCAGTGTGGAATGAGGAACTTATAACTTTTCAACATATACGTGGCATTTTAGGTTGTTTTTTCATAATATATGTAGTTGTTTTTTTGTTTTGTTTTTTTGTTTGTTTTTCAAAGCAAGAGAGGGGGGTAGAGAGAAGCAAACAGCCTTGACAGTGTAATGAAGTAAAAACGAAGCAGCGTTTAAGGGGTTTTGTTTTCAAACTCTCTGTTCTCATACCAGAAGAAGAGAAGAGAGGATAATGAGGCCACATCTGAGCCAGATGTCCCCATTATCATTTGAACCTTCACATCCTCTTTGGCATCATATTTTAGCCCCTGTAACAAATCCAATCTCCTTTTCTGTCCTGTTCTGCTGCTATGTCTGGGTGTTGAGGGGTGTTCTTTGAAAGCTATCAGAGTATCTCATGTTGCTGTTCCCTTAACCCCTCTCTTAGTGGTCTAACAACACTCTAACCATATGTCACTATAAACGCATGCTCGACTAATGTGCATTAGAGCATGGAGTTGTTGCATGTGGTCATGATTGGGTAAAGGGGCCTCACAAACAGCTAAGTGCAGTGGTTCCAAATGTACATTGTAGGATTCTTTGACGGCTATTGTTTATTTTAGAAAATTCATTCATTTCAGGATAACTATTGCAACAACATAAAAATATACTCATTAAAGCTCACACACAGTGCTATATACTATGGACAAAATTTGCATTTCCCTTTTTGGATCTAAGGTGTGGAAGTTGAACAAAGCCCCTTGGCCTCAGCTTATCCAGGGTGGCTTTGCAGTTTGAAAGCCTCCATTTCCTTTCTTTTTAAGATGGGAGCCACTAATGGGAGACTAATTTAAGCACATTTAAACAATCTTTCTACTTGCAAAACAAAATCCCCAGCCAGGATCAGCAGTACTCTCCCTGGTGTCCATGATTTCCACTATGCACTAGGGTGGGTGATGACCTGAGGGGGTTGAGGTCATGATGAGATCAGCCTTCCAACACTGAGGCTTTGGTTCTCTACACAGAAAGGTGGATTACACTGGGTTGATATTGTGTAATTTTCCCAGATGAAGGGGCTCAATTATTTTTCAGTCTTGTTTAGAAACTTGGAAGAGTCTGATGGTGAAACTTTGAACTTATTATTATTATCATTTTATTCCAACACTCACCCAAAGTCAGGACTTGTGGGCAGTGACCTGTTCATGCAGGATTAGGGGTATCATTGTTTGAGCATCTCACTCATGTTGATTTTTTTTTTTTTCATTCTTAACACAACTAGCATTACCAGTTAACACATGCACAAATAACTGCAACATCTTGAGTGCCTTCAAGCTGTGTGCACTCATTAATACTTATTCCAGTACAATTGTTCTGAATCATTCTTCAAGTCTCCCCTCTTTCTTTGAAGGCAGGAAATAGACTCTGCCTTTCACCTTTGCTAGATAGACTAGTTAATTTCAAGTGTACTTACTGGATTTAAACACTTGAGTTGTCCACTTATGGACAACTGGTCAAAGTGTACAGAATCCTTTTATACTCTAATGTACAGTATCAATGTTAAGGGACATATTAGAAAAATTATAAAGCCAGCCAACTGAAGAGAAAAAGATTGACAAAGTGACATATTTTTTATTACATTGTGGGGTGTAACAAAAGCTGTGCCATTTTCCCACAATAACATATGACATGACGTGCAGTACCCCACATCTGAAGGGTTACGGTTCTTAACAATAGTTTTCAGTAGTGTTGGAAGCTGGCCTGTTTCACAGTACTGCAAGCTAATACGGATAATTGCATTGTGGTAACATGGAACTACCAACTACCACTTCTCCCTTTCCGGGTCGTGGGGGGTGCTGGAGCCAATCCCAGCTCACAGTGGGCGAGGGCGGGGTACACCCTGGACAGGTTGCCAGTCCATCACAGGGCCAACACACAGAGACAGACAGAGACAAACAACCACTCACACTCACAATCAGACCTACGGACAATTTAGACATGCATGTATTTCGACAGTGGGAGGAAACCGTAGTACCCAGAGGAAACCCACGCAGACACGGGCAGAACATGCAAACATGAAGAAAAGCCCCAGGCCGGGAACCGAACCCACAACCCTCTTGTTGTGGAGTGACAGCGCTAACCACTATGCCGCTGTGCTGCCCTACCAATTTTTTTTTTTTTTTTTTTTTACATTGCAGTTTACATTGTAAGAAAAGTATTTAAAGTTGTAGGTATTTAAGGTTTAGCAAAAACTCAAAGAGCATAAATTGAGTTTTTTCTGGTTTTACAGTGAATTTGTTAGAAGCCTGACTTTTGGTCAGGGTATGAATGTTTCTGAATTTCTGTGTTTTGACTTTTACCCACGTCAAAAATTTCACCCTACTGTTAGCCAAAACTAAATCAACCTCAGAAATAGAACAGAAACTACTTTTTGCTTTTGCAGTTTTGAGTCCTCATTTCAAGCAGGAAGATGAGAAGAAAAAAAAATACAAACAATACACATGAAATAGTGCAAGTCAGAGGTTAATTCAAAAATCCACCTTAGATGATAGTAGATTTTTCTAACTGTGATTGGGCATTCCTGCTCAATGAACTTTTTGCCAAAATGCCAAATTTTTCTCTTTATCAGACTAATTAGTTTTACAAGACCTTAATCCTGAGATGTGGACTCAAGATATGTTGTTGATTAAAATCCTTCATGTAAAGTTTTAAGTATGACCATATTTGCATGGAGAAAATGGAGTAGCCTTTAACGAAAGGATAATAGAAGCCTTTCTGGGAATTAAAAGATTGACTGCATGTCCAAACAAAGATTTCAGTCTTGTTCATGTAACCCAGCATTACATGAAACCCTCTGCGACATGGGAAGGAGATGCATGTCCCTGTGTGAGGCTGCCAGTGTGTACTGTTTATTGCTTAGGAATGAATGTGCCTTGAAGTGCCAGAGATTTACCCTTCAAGAGTTACGTAGCTATAGGGAGTGGTTCAGTTTGGCTGAGTCTCCTTCCAGAGGGCTTCCAGAGTGAGGGGAAGAATAAAAACATGCTGCCAAATACAGTAAGGGTTATATGGATGTTGATTTCCCATTTTAGGTTTAACTGAGATTATACAACTAAGAAAACTTTTGGTGCACATCTAAATTGCACAGCAATTACAAGAAGCAGTTTCCCCATCCTTACCTTTCCTAAAATCCTCCTCCAGCAGTGCTGACCAGGATCTACAGTCCAAACTTGCAGGACAAATTTTTTTCTCATACTGAGGAGACTTACCCTATGGTCACACGGGCAACAAAAACACAGAGGCGTGGTGACGAGCTACCATTCATTTTCAATGACAGTTGGCGACGAGCGACAAGTGGAAGCAACTGGGCCACACATCGCCCAGTGGGTGGGGAGAAGAATAGAAACACTTTCTATTTTATGCAAGTTTTGGGCGACAAAACCAGGTGTTTTTTTAAGAATAGCCAATCCGAGTGAAGAAGGCGTGGCGATCGCAGAAGTTCAGAAAATAATTCAACATGGCGGACAATGTTGAATCGACACAGGATTTATGGATATATATAACGAGTTTGGCTTTTCCCTGATATTTCCTTCAAAATCTAGTGAGAAGTAAATATGTCTAAACCAGAAAACCTCATCGTTATGACTGGATGTTTTTTGTAACGAGTTAACACTGTGGGCTAACACAGGTTTGTATGAGCGTCACCGTGCAACACGTTCACCAAAAACAAATCAGTCTGTAATTTCGTTTCACTGTTTTAATAGCGAATAGGATTAATGAACACGCTGTTGCACATTTTTTTATTATTATTAATATTCTTGGTGATCCTCCGAGTGGTGGGGCACATTAGATGGTGGCACTTTCTAAAATAAAAAAAAAGTACTCGAGTACGCACAGGTACACCCCTGGAACACCCACCAGGCGAAAATCGCCCAGTGATCAAATTGCCTTGACACCGTGCATGTGACCGTAGGGTTACTGTTTTTTCTCCAGCAGCTGTAATGGAGAATATTTTTCTATTAAATTTCCTTCGGGTTTAATAAAGTACCTATCTATCTGTCTATCTCACAATCACCAGTTCATGTGGCTTTGTGTGGAATGCAAACTTGTATACAAACACACGCAAAGGATATTTCAGTCAGAGTTTCCCAATGACTTGATCAACCACAACTTTCATTTGCCCAATAGGCTCTGAACCTGTGGCCACGCATGCTCCCTAGCTTACTCAAAAAAAAAAAAAAAAAAAAAAAAAAAATGGCACTGCCCATAGGGTTTAGGGGCTTAGGAGAATAAACAGGAGATAGGGACAGTGGGTGCAAAAAAAAGACCCAATCACAAACTGGGTCTTGAATTGACATAAGGGAAGGTGCCAGAAAAAGGTTAAAGTATTCATTACCTGGCCTTATTAAGTACTTTTTGAGTACTCTGAAAACCACTTTCCAACCAGTCTTCCTGTTTACCATCAACCTGTACCCTGTTTGAACGCCGGTAAAGCTACAGCTTGCAATCTGCTTAGTTAGCCAAGAGACCGTGAATCCTCAGCCTGTTTCCCAACCCGCTCATGGCCTGCTAGTTTCAAACGTGCAAATCAGAACCATTCTCTTGAGCTTTGGTTTGTATTTCTAGTACTGAATTGGCAAGTTTACTGTCTTTTCCTGAGCAGACAAGGTTCCTGTTTGAGTTTGCCAAGAAGACCTGGAGCAGTCATGAATTTCTGGGGTATTCGTCTGACTATCACCCCCACATGTCTAGGAGTTTGAGCCATGGGTCAGTGAGATTCAGTTCCTCCAGCTGCTCAGCTCCACAGATAATTAGATTCTCACTGCCTTTGAGCCTTAGCTTTCCAAGGATTCAGAGGCTCAGCTGCCCATTAATACATAACCCCCATTTTCAAGGCTAGGCTCCCAGTCAGCCCTGACTTAGCCATGGCTGCTGAGCTTATATATGCTACTGAGTTTGCTGGCCTCTCTGTTTCTGCTTTTGGTGTAGTGGTGAATTGGCCTTGCTGACACCTTGTCTGTCCCAGTACCAAGAGTTCCAATTGACACCTTCTGTTCTCAAGTCAACCAACATCATGTATTGTCCTGATTTCTTATCAATCTACAGAACATTAACTTCCCCTGATAAACAGCCAGCGGTCTGGCTTACATGATTTGCTATAAAGCACCAGTCTGAAACCTGATCCTGCTTGTCATCTTGACTGAAATCTGTTATTCATTTTTAGACTTTTTCAGCTGTCACCATCTTCAGATCTTAGTTTTCTGTTTTTTACTACTCTCAGCCCCAACCTGTAGCTGCTCACTTTCTTTCCTGTGCTGTCCCCAAACTGGCAGCTACCTACATCAGACACAATGCCCCACCTGAGCATGCAACTTAATTCTCTGGTTCTGATTTCTTCTTCAGACCTCTAGTATATTTCCTGGCCTCCAGAGAGTTCTTGTAGTCTTTGCGTGCCTCCAAGTCATTCCCCATTGATGATGCATCTGTCTGGTCATCATCCATTTGTTCTTCTTGCAACAGTGGGTACTATTGCACTCCCGCAGTGAGTTGTTTTTGCCATTGTTCTCTTGCTCAGCCCCCAGAGAGATCCTGTTTTTGACATCAGCCTCCTGTTCTGCCTCCTAAAAGGGACCTGTCTTTGCTGTCAACCTTCTTCATCTGCTGTTGCCATCAGTTTCCTGCATATTTTCCTGTCACCAGGGAAATCCTCCGCTGACTGGTGGTCTCGAGTGAGATAATGCATTTGTCAATGCACACCGGAATAATCTTCCTGCTTGACTTTCAGAGTGGATTTACCATTGTCTCCATTGCTTTGCCAGGCTCTCAGCCTGTCCTTCTTTTTCCTACCCAAACCTGGGGCTATCTGCATGAATTCTCCTGTTCTTGTTTTCTCCATGGGTAGCTGGCCAAAGGCCCTCAGCTTCGCCTCCTTCGTGCGCTGTAATTCTTAAACTACTTTTACTACACCTACCTGTCTTTGAGGGTGTCTGCATTTGGGTCCTGATAAACAACGAACTGCAAAAAAATTTGAGTGATAGGAAAAGGTGTACTGTAGGAAGCCAGTCACAAAGTTGCTTTGGTTATGTCTTTCAAGACATAAATGAAGAAACCTACTGTTCAAAAAACCTACTGTTGTGCTCCTCATTACCTAAGATGAACTAAATACAGCCACTTTATATGTACATTTGAAATTCAAGTTACAGGTGTCAAAATTAACTATGACTGAGATGCTGAGGCCCAAAACCACTTTGTGTTACCTGTGATATTTATCAATGTTACTAATACTTCAAGAGATATCATTACTATAGGCTTGTAGGTAGTTATTTTGGTTTAACAATGATTGTTTTCCACAGGGGGACCAAAGGTAAAGACATCAGCACTATCAAGTCACTGAGGGTTCTCCGAGTACTTAGGCCTCTCAAGACCATCAAACGTTTGCCAAAACTCAAGGTTTTGCACTTTACTGTTTTTTGGATTATTATTTACTTGCTAATGTATGTCACTGTTTAAACCTACTAGTCCCAGTATTCCCTATAGCTAGGCTTGACCTGCACTTTTGTCCCAGTGAGATTAGTATAGACTCAGATCCAGATGAAGAGTATCTTTATAAGACAGCTATAATTGAGAAAGCAGGTTCCCAACAATTGATGAAAATTGTTCAATCATATTCACATACAATTGCCCACTTAATCCACAATTACACGTGTGTATTTTTGTGTGTCTTTAGGCAGTGTTCGACTGTGTGGTCAACTCTCTGAAAAATGTGCTGAACATCCTCATCGTTTACATCCTCTTCATGTTCATCTTTGCCGTAATAGCTGTTCAGCTATTCAAAGGAAAATTCTTTTACTGCACAGATGAGTCCAAGGGCCTGGAGAAAGATTGCAAGTTGGTTTAAACTCTCAACTTACTCAACTATTATTTTACCAACTTTATAACTGTAAATGTTGGCGTGGTCAGAACCATGTCTGTCCCTAATCAGTTTTATTTATTGCTTCATGTCTTCCAGAGGACAGTTCTTGGACTATGACAAAGACGAGGTAGCTGCCACGCCCAGAGAGTGGAAAAAGTATGAGTTCCATTACGACAATGTGCTCTGGGCCTTCTTGACCCTCTTCACAGTCTCTACTGGGGAGGGCTGGCCAACGTAAGTACATGTAATTTTCCTCCATCTTTAGTTTCAAGTTTATTACTCTCATTCCACTCAGCTTCTACTGGTTATCCATCTCCGGGTTGCCGGATACTACTGTCTACTACTACTGTCATATATATATATATATATATATATATATACATACACAGGATCTCCCAGAATCCATTTGCAAGCAACCAAAATAAGGCAAATCAAAGCAACTTTATTTGTATAGCACCATTCATACATTCAGTAATTCAGGGTGCTTTACAGAGTTAAAACAAGATTTATTATATTATTATTTATTTAACATTACAAACACTGAAAGCATTAAAACATGAGATTAAAATAATAATAATAATAAAATAAGACAATAAAATACAAAAAATTAAATATAAAATAAATAAATAAATATAATATAATATATATAAATAAATAAAAATAAAATAAATAAAAAATTTCAAAGCAGTGATTAAAAGGGAGCAATGGTTTCACTGGACTTTGTGAATGCAGCAGT
This sequence comes from Remorina albescens, assembly GCA_034769265.1. Taxonomy (NCBI): domain Eukaryota; kingdom Metazoa; phylum Chordata; class Actinopteri; order Carangiformes; family Echeneidae; genus Remorina; species Remorina albescens. The sequence continues at coordinate 5,144,938 of CM068485.1, forward strand.
AAATAAGAATGTTTTCAGACCTGTCTTGAAGGAGGTTACAGACCTTGAAAGCCTCAGGGTTTTCTGGCAGTTTTTTCCTCAGGTGAGGGGCATAAACAGTAAAAGCTGATTCACCCTGCTTGGTTCCAATTCTAAGAACAGTGAGTAAACCTGTCCCAGTTGACCTGAGAAGTCTGGAAGCCTCGTCGGGGACTAGGAGGAGGAGGTATTTAGCCCCAAAACCATGAAATGCTTTAACGACCAGCAGTAGGATTTTAAATTCGATCCTTTGACTCACAGAAAGCCAGTGTAGTGATTTAAGAGCAGGTGTAATGTGTTTGACCTTCTTGGTGTTACTGAGGACTCTGGCTCTCATTCTGAATAAGCTGCGACTGTTTGACGGATTTTTTTGTCAGACCTGTGAGGACACTGTAACAATAATCTAGCCTAATAAAAATAAAAGCATTAACAACTTTTTCTGTGTCTTATTTGGACAGAAGTCCTTTAATTCTTACTATATTTTTGAGATGGTAATAGGTTCATTTTGTTATTATCTTTATGTGGCTGTTAAAATGCAGGTCCGAGTCCATAATTACGCCAAGATTTCTGGCTTGATTTGTAGGTTTTAGTTTCGTGGAGTCAACACAAGCGCTTACCTTTAACCTTTAATTTTTAGGGCCAAATACTAGTATTTCTGCCTTTTCTGCGTTTAGCTGTACGAAGTTCTGGCACATCCACGTATTGATTTCTTCGACGCACCTACTCAGTGAGCATAATGGACTGTAGTCGTCTGGTGACACTGAGATGTATAGCTGTGTGTCATCTGCATAGGCATGGTAAGCTGTTATGATGTTCCAGAATCTGAGCGAGTGGCAGCATGTCGATATTAAAAAGAATAGGCCCAAGAATTGATCCTTGAAGAACACTACATGTCATCTTTTTAGGCTCAGATTCAAAATTAGCAATAGACACAAAGTAGTCCCTGTCTTGTAAGTATGTTTTGAACCAGTTCAGTATAGCACCAGACACTCCCACCCACTGTTCCAGTCTGTTGAGCAGTATGCTATGGTCAACGGTGTCAAAAGCAGCTCTGAGATCAAGTAAAACTAAAACAGTAACTTTTGATGCCTCGCTACTCAGGTGAATGTCATTTAGGACTTTAAGAAGTGCAGTCTAAGTGCTGTGGTGCAGTCGAAATCAAGCCTGAAAAACGTTAAGAAGACTGTTTAGGGATAAGAAAGTATATATTGCTGCTGATAGACAGCATTTTCAATAATCTTCCCTAGCAGAGCTAAGTTTGATATTGGCCTTTAGTTCTTTATTACTGAGAGGTTGGACTTCTTTAAGAGTGGTTCGATAACAGCAGACTTCAGAGGTGATGGAAAAATACCAATCTGTAATAGCTGTGGTGCTAAACTGGTAAAAATATTTTTCAAAAAGGTAGCAGGCAAAATGTCGAGGCTTCAAGTAGTTGGCCTAAGGTGGTGTACAGTCTCTGTTAGAGAGGGATAATCTAGGCGTTGAAACTGTCCGCTTGTCTGCACACTCTCTTCTGAGCTGCAACAACTTTGGCCTCCCTCCAGGGTGCCTTTTTTTTTTTTCACCAGATGCAACTTTAGGTTTCATGGGGGCGATGTTATCTATAACACTCATAATTTTGGAACTGAAGGAATCGACAATGTCATTGACAGAAGCTGAAGGCAAGGGTGTAAAAGCATAGCTGAGCAGTGAGCAGGTGTTTTCACTAATGAAACGTTTCCTGATTAATTTGGTTTTGGTTCTGCAGATCTCACCAGGAAGTGTCATTTTTAAGAAGACACTGTAATGATCTGACAGAGCCATATGAATCACCCTTACCTCAGATATTTGACCCTTATTATGGGTTGGCTCTGTTAAATGCTGAGATAGTCCAAAACTATCCATAATATTTAAAGGTTTTTTAGCATTTGCATCATAGGAACTGTCAACATGAAAATTAAAGTCGCCCACTATGAGAAGACAGCCAAACCTGATGTATACTGTGGACATAAGACTGGTAAAATCATCAAAAAACTGTGCATTGTACCTGGGAGGCCTGTAAATGGTTATTTTCCTGCTTGAGAGGAGGATCACAGCTGCAGTGCAACATATTCAAAGGAGTCAAATTTCCCCTGACAACAGCTCGCAATGGAACACATTATTGAAGATAACCATTCCCCTCCCTTTCTCCCTGCACGAGCCTCATGGATGAAACTATAGTTTAGTGGAGCTGTTTCAATGAGAACTGCTGAATTGTTGTGTTCAGTTAGCCAGGTTTCAGTTAAAAATATAAAATCAAGTTTATTCTTCATTATAAGATCATTGATTAAAAGTGACTTGCTGACGAGTCGACCTAATATTTAATAAAACTAATTTTAGTGCACTACAGGCACTGTTCTGCACTATTTGTGAGTGACACATAATTGAGTAAGATTAGATAAAGTGACTCAGTGTCCTGAGTACGATTTGTTTTTGTTTTCTCTCAAACTAATCAGGAGAGGGATAATTGTCATAATATTAACCTTCCTGAGACAGATCCCAGTATTTCTGCATTGGCTTTGACCATTCCACCGTCTGTATGGTATCACTGGCAAAGAAAAAGAAGCAGTATGGTGCCTGTTCTATCTGGTGAATTCCTGGGAGATGGTTAGGTCTGTGACTTAACTGTTTAGCAGTTCATCTACCTCATCAAGCTTTAGAACTGGGAGGAGCTGGAGGTTGTTCGTATTCTGGCTGAGAGAGAGACATTTTCTACAGGCTTTGGGTGAAGTGAAGGAGAGGGTTGGCAGATGATGGAGTGGTGGCACAGACTGTTTGCTTGCGTGTTCCCTGTGCACTGTCCTTCTTGCTTATCAACACATGCTTGTATTGATAAGATGTCTCAAGGGCATGACGTATGTTGCTGCCTAGATGTCTTTACCCAGTGTGGTTTGGATGTATCCCATCTGGCTTGAAGCGATCCTTGAAGTTACAAAAATGTGGAAATTGTCAATGAAATTAATCCATTGGGTGAGGCAGGCTGAAGCCAGATAGAAGGTATTCAGGCTCAGGAGTCTGCTGAAAGATTCAGGTCCTCTACTGAGTGTTGGGATGGGGCAAGAGATGAAAACCTTTTATGAATGAAAGTTGCCCAGTGTCTCCAGTAAGAGAAAAAAGTCTTTCTTTAAAATCTCAGGGCCTGTTTTCTTCCTGATGATGTCACAGGAGACAGAATTAATAAGAATCTTCATGTTACAGCATCACCAATCAGAATGGTATTTAACCTATGAGTTCTGGAAGGAAGTTTTTCCTTGCCACTGTCGCAAAGTGCTTGCTCATCGGGGGATCTGTTGGGTCTCTTTAAATCATTTTATAAAGAGTTTGGTCTAGACCTGCTCTATATGTAAAGTGCTTTGATGTAATTTTGTTATGATTTGACACTATACAAATAAATCTGATTTGATTTGATTTGAAATAAATCTGATTCTGGTGGCCAGAACAGGCCACACTCTGGTTGTTGGCGTAGTACTGGTTTGTGATCTGTTAGATTCGTTACTACTCTCTCTCCTTTAGCCCTGGGTTAAATCTAGTTTTGGGGCTGTGCCTGAGTTTCCATTGTCAGGTGCTTCTCCTGGGGCTGCACAGATACTACCATGAGTCAGAATCAGTGGTTCGTACCTGCTCTGTAGTGGCAGTTTGGGTATAGGACAGAGTGTATGTGCTCTCTTTTTGGACCGCATACTGGATCTACCTCCCTTGCAAACAACATCAGTCCAGGTCTTGGCTGGAGTTGATGTTTTGGGTCGAGCTCCGATCCGGTTCCAGTGTGAGGCATCATTAGGGTTGGATGTTTTGGGAGGGCCTGTTGGTGGACCAGTGGTGATGGGACAGTTCCAAGGGAACGTCTCTGTCAAGTCCACAGCAGGATGTTCTTGATGTGAAGTTAGCCCACGTATGTGAACCCATGAGTGCTCTGTAGCATTTGATAATGGTTTGCCATTTAAAGAAGCAGAAAAAGAGTTAATAAACACCTCACCCGTACAAAGGTGCCACAGAGTTTCAACTGTCCTTTCAAGCTGCACAGCAGTTCACTGATACCTCCCTTTTCTGCTGAAAGGTCCCGAGTTGTTGAAAAATGTCTAAGTATCCTTGATCTCTGGGTTGTTTTTAAAACCTGCTTAGTTGTTTTCAAAACCTCCTTAGAAAGTAGTCTCAGTCACCACACAGAGCAAACAAAAATGCGTTTGAAATGCACTGTTTTCAATAAAATCTAAATCAGAGTATTCTAGATCTTCTTTCCATAGAATCCAGAAGTAAAGACTAGAGCTGTGTAAAAAAATTTAATCGATTTTGGATCAATTTAATTTTAATTTTCCAAAATCGATTCATAGGGCCGGAGATCGATTTTTCCCCTCAACGAGTAATCCAGTATAATTACTAGTATAAGTACTAAAAGCACAGTTCATGTCATTTAAACTGGCCTGCTTTTTAACTTCTTATACCATAAAAAGGTCACAGTTGAGCCATTTTCATTTTGTAAGAGCAGATTTAGCTGTTAAGTGCTGATTCTATGGTCATTTCCTGTCTTATGTCAGTATTGATACCAGTATTGATGTGTTACATGGCTGGGGTAGTCATGAAGTCAGGTTACAGGTCAAAATCATACTTTGGTATTACTAACTGAATCTATGAATCAATCAATATTGAATCTTGATTAATCGATTGAGAACCTTATGAATCGAAATTGGTCACAATACCCAGCCCTAGTAAAGACTATGTTAAAAATAAGGTAAAATTAATAGAATTTAAGCAAAATGAAGCAGGAGCAAAGCAGGAACAAGCAGCAAAAGCCTTCGCACTGAAGGGGGTATCTGCAATGATAACGACAACAAAAGACAACAGCAAGAGTAGCGGTTAAAGTACAATGACTACAGTTAAAAAGTGCAATCAATGCAAATACCAAAATAAAGCATGCAATATATAAGATAGAAAGACAATTAAAAGCTGGGTAACTCCACATGTGTCAGGTTCAGGGTCCTGGTCTGTTTATGAGTCGTGTGGCTTGTGGAAAGAAACTGCTGCATATTCTGGCTGTCTAACTTTGATGGAGCAATATGTCCTGCTAAAAGGAGACAGCCCAAAAGGTCCATTTGCAAGGTGGTAGAATTCCCTCTCCATGGAGAGGGCCTACTCCTTAAACATATGTGTGATGTTGTCATAGTTCAAACCATTTTTCATCAATATGGCTGGTGGGGAAAAAAAGGATTAATTCCTAAAAATCAGTCTTCATCACATGTTTTCAGGTGGGTGCTTGAGCTTGGAGCAAGCTGATACAGATTCCATAAATGATCATGACAGGTGGTGAATAATTAGATTCTCTTCTTTTTCATTAGATAACCAAAACATTGCATATCTCAAGGTCTCTGTTGGCATTTTCTGTGGACACGGATACATGTGTTCCTTTCATGATTAACCAATGAAAGGAATGCTATAACATCTTAGTCATAGGGTAGTCTCTGGGTTGTTGCTTGACTCTATTGAAGGTGTCTTTGCACTTTTGCTCTTGGTTCTGTTCTGAGAATCAGTGGCTAAGAATGATTTATAAAATTAAGGATAGTCTTCTTCTCAATCAGTTGTTGATTTATTGGTTGAAACTGAGGCAAGAGATTGCAACCAAGTGTGTCTGTGACAGCTGCAAAATCACAGAGACCTGGTTGCAGCCATCTATACCGGAATGTGCAGACCAGCTGGCCGGGGTGGAAGATTTTCAACATTTCACTGTCCCAGTCCCTCATCCCAACGTGCCTGAAGTCGGCCACAATTGTCCCGCTCCCCCAAAAAACTCACCATCGGCAGCCTCAATGACTACTGACCAGTTGCTCTGACACCTGTCATATTGAAGTGTTTTGAGACAGAGCACTCCATTTTCCCAGTGCTCCATACCACCACCAACCACCTGGAACAGCAGGAGCGCCATGCTAGGCTGCTCTTTGTTGACTTTAGCTCTGCTTTTAACTCGATACTCCCAGACCGACAATAAAACTACTGGACATTAGACTCCCCCTTGCCACTTGCTGCTGGATCAGAGACTTCCTCTCCAACAGTGTACAGAAAGTCAGAGTGGGCCCCCATCTCTCCACAGCCCTCAGCCTTAACAAATGCTCCCCATAAGGTTGTGTGCTGAGCCCTCTACACTCTGTACACTTACGACTATGTCAGCACACACCCGGACAATGCCAATATCAAATTTGCCAATGACACTACTGTGGTGGGGCTCATCTCTGGTGACAACAAAACAGCATACAGTACCGGGATGAGGTCCAGAGGCTGGAGGGATGGTGTGCAGACAGTAACTTGGTCCTCAACACCTCAAAGACCAAGCAACTAATTGTTGACTTCAGGAGGATGAAGTCTGACCTGCAGCCCATCCACATCAATGGGGAGTGTGTGGAGAGGGTATCCAGCTTCAACTACCTGGATGTGCATATGGATGCGGACCTCCAATGGAGTACTAACACGTCGGCAGCTTTGAAGAAGGCCCAACAGTGTCTCAATTTCCTGAGGATCATCAGGAGGATCAGCCTGAGGAGGGAACTCCTGACTGTTTTCTCCCGCAGATCCATTGAGAGCGTCCTGCATTTGTGTATGGTTCTCAGGAGGGCACTTAACATCCTGTGAGACAGCTCACACCCATGACGGGAGTTTCAGCTGCTGCCCTCTGGCAAGAAATACAGGGCGCTGAGGTCACGGACAAATAAACTCAGGGACAGCTTCTACAGCAGGGCAATAGCACTGATCAATGCATCACTTGAATTATCTGGTTAGCTGCACACTACACTACGCTCAATCTCCCACGGACAGTTTTGTATATACTGTTTCTTAATACCACATACTATACACAGTCATACGCACTGTATAAGTTAATGCACAGTTTTCATCCATAGCCATATGCATACTGCATCATTTTTATAATCACTGTATATTAATGTTCATTCTGTACAAATAATGTGTATTTTACAATTTTAAGTATACATAAGGTACAGTTTTATATATTTTGTATGTATACTGTATTGTTTTTAAACTCACAGTATAGCCTTAATATTTGTGCGAATTACATTGCACATTCAACTTTTTCTATTCTTTTCCTTTTTCTCTGTACATTTTTTGTTACATCTTTCATGTTATGATATTGTAAGCAATTTTTTTCTTCACTGACGGGGGACAGTTTCCCAGTTCCGTTGCATTGTTTTACACTGTATGACTGCAATGACAATAAAGTCTAAATTTGAATTTGACTCTGTTGTCCATGAATGTTCAAATAAAATTTTTTTTTCACCATATCAATTATTGTCAGTCTTTGGCACTGGGTGAAAAGATCTCTATTTTCTTTCATTTCGGATTTCAGTATGTTGTGCTTTAATCTCCTTGCAGGGTACTAAAGCACTCTGTGGATGCCACCTTTGAAGACCAGGGTCCCAGTCCAGGCTACCGGATAGAAATGTCCATCTTCTATGTGGTCTACTTTGTTGTCTTCCCCTTCTTTTTTGTCAACATCTTCGTTGCTCTGATCATCATCACCTTCCAAGAGCAGGGGGACAAGGCCTTGTCTGAGTGCAGCTTGGAAAAGAATGAGGTAATGCAAAGACAAATACACATAAGATGAGAAGTTGATTTCTGTCACCTTTTCCAAAGGAAACTGTGTAAATTGGTCTTCACCAGAATGCAGCTCCATCTCATGTTCGCAACTGAATCAAATTTTTAATACAGGAAAGAATAGTCACACATTTGATTTACATCACATTACTTGATTTAAAAAGCAAAACATAGAGACACTTCACAAGTCACTTGGCCCTTTATTTTGCTCAGATAGATTCCCCACAAGTCAACTGTTTTTTGTTTTTTTAAGTATGTTAATTCAGAGGTATTGCATTGAAAGGTAGCAATGCAAACAATGGTGCCTCACTCCTTTTGTGAAGACATCATGCTGTATGATTGTCTTTCTGTTGGTTAATTATTTATACTCTTCTCAACTGTAACGGTTCAGTTTTGAGTGCTGTCATGTGAAGTCCATTGCACACTGTCAGGCATCTTCTAGGTCCCTTCTTTTAACATGAAAAGTAATTTTTCATGCCCCTGACCATGGGGCAAGATATCATTTTATTTGTCAGCGGTCCGTTGTCTGACTGATCTGCTAGCTTAACCCCTGGACAGAAAAACCCTGTGATTGCTATGGTTAAGGATTTCAATGATCTGTAACCCATGTATCCTTTTCATACACTGAAGACTGAGGTTTGGAGAATCTCTCTTCAAATAATGAATACAATGAAACGGATGTATGGTTTCTTTGTTACAGAGGGCTTGCATTGACTTTGCCATAAATGCCAAACCTCTGACACGTTACATGCCCGAGAACACGCAGTCTTTCCAGTACAGGATGTGGAAGTTTGTGGTCTCAGCTCCATTTGAGTACTCCATCATGATCATGATCGCGCTCAATACTGTGGTACTCATGATGAAGGTAATCAGCTTTTGCATATTACTGGTTTCTTATAGTTATTTGAAGTTATAGGCTCAGATTTGTCAGATGTTTTAAAACATCAGTTATGGATACATTAGCTCTCAAAAGGGCTACCTTGACATTTTGAGACAAACAATGCCCATCAAAAGTATTCACCCCCTTTTGTGTTTCTCTTTTACTGGTTTTATAAATGGAATTATGTTTTTTTTTTTCACAAGAAATTACAAGAAAATGTCAGTCAGTTGTCAAATTGAAATGAGATTTCTACAAAGTAATGTCAGATAATTAAAAATATATCAAATCAAATAAGAGATTGCATAAATATTCAGCCCTTTCTCCATTTGGCTTGTACTTCTGGGTAGTGGATTTCCATATATTTTGCTGCAATCGTTTTACATGCTTTCCAGGACCTGCTGTCAAGAAGCATATCCACACTATGATGCTGCCGCCGCCTTGCTTCACTGTGGGATGATGTGTTTGTGGCAATGTGCAGTTTTTGGTGTCCACCAAATACACAGTCTAGTGTTATTTATGTAGCGCTTTTCTAAAAATAATGTTTAAAAAGCACTTAACACAGAAAATCACACACTTGAAAAATTAAAAAGAGCGGTGTTATGTACAAAACAGTACAGTATTTTAAAAGGCCAAAAGATGCAAAGATTAAAAAAAAAATTATAAGTGGAGGAAACTACAAAAAAGGCATTATGTTAAAATTTTGTTTAAAACGAACTTAAAAAGCAGACAATGAATGAGCAATACTCTTGAGTGCTGTTGGTATAATGACAATAAAGTTAATACATTCATTCATTCATTCACATCTGAGATCCTCCGGCAGTGAGTTCCATAACCTCTGCAAATGTTCAGTCACAAAATCTAGTTGGTGGAATAGCTAAATCGTTCTTAGGAGCCAAAAGGCACACAACAAGAGTATCTATTTTCCACTTTCATTCTAGTTTTTCCTCATCTTGTGATGTTTCTGGTGTGGTCATTTTGTTCGGGCACATTGTTTGGCACATTCTCTTGGAATGATCACCCATGGAAAATATTCAGGTGTCAGCAGTAGGTAGAAGCTGACAGACATAAGACATAAGAGAAAGGGACACCAACTGAAATGCTTAATTAAATTGGTTACACAGAGTTGGAATTAAAGAAACAAGAATCTTTGGCATTGGAAGACGGAAGTAAGGAATTAAAAATGATAGCTTTGTGATCTGAGGCTGGAAAGTCTTTTAGCATGGTACTGTCCAGATCTGCTCCATAACAGAGCACACAAGTACTATAAGTAGGGATTTTGATATGCTGTGCAAGACTAAAAGAATTGCTGATGTTTATGAAATCAAAATGGGAGCAGGAAACAGGACAGCATACATGGATGCCAAAATCAACAAGAATTTGAGTTCTTTAAAAGCAATAAAAAGGGAGTGAATATTTTTTTAGCGAATGCCAACTTGTTAGGACTGGACAGTAGATATGAAGTTAAAGCAAGGAGCTGTTTAGAAAGAAAGAAAGAAAGAACCACTTTGAGTTTGTCCATAGGAAGAGAAATCTTCAAACTATTCAAACACGTGTGTCATTTATTAAAATTTGCACAAATTTATACAAAATATTTTTAAGTCATTTGTGAAAACAATTTGTTGAAACAATTATGTTTTAATAGGTATTTATGTTGGCCAGGCTTAGCTAAGCTAACAAAATTTTTGCTCCAGCATCATATTAACAGACAGTATGAGTGGTATTGATCTTCAACTTATTTTCCAAAAGGTTAAATTGTTCCTTTAGCTAATGAGCTACACCTACAGGCCTTCAGGAAAAACACAATCAACAAAACCTTTAAACGCTTTTCACCCCTGTGTCAGTTCCATGGCGCTCCAGACTTCTATGAAGTAATGCTGAAGAACCTCAACATAGTCTTCACCACTCTCTTTTCTCTGGAATGTATCCTCAAGATCATCGCATTTGGTCCACTGGTAAGTAACGTTTACAGAGCAAATCTAAATGGCCTCAACAATAAATAACAGGTAGTGATTGTTTTTCAGAACTACCTAAAGGACGCCTGGAACGTGTTTGACTTTGTGACAGTGTTGGGCAGCATCACTGACATCCTGGTAACTGAAATCAATGTAAGAGCACCCACTCCCACCAGCACTCCCCCCAACAACTCTATCCATACAGGGCTGTTGTGATAGTGATGAGCTCGGGCAGGGAGAGCCTGTATACAGCAACGTTTTAGCAAACAGGTTAACCATCTATATCAGCATAGACAATCACATGGCAGTGGTCCAGGGAGCCAGAGGCTTTTAGGGAGACCGGGAAGGATGTGAGCACGCCTTAAGTTAGTTACATAGATTTATAATGGAGTGATACATGGGCCCAATGTAGAACAGCATCTACTTCAGAGACTAATCTTTAATGTGTGATTTACAGTACAGTGGATGAAACAGAAAGTTTCAATTCAGGCCGTTGTTTTGAGTGCAAGTACATGTGTATATGTGCACATTGGGAAGTAGCCTTTTACTGATATGCATGTGTGTATTTTGTTGACCTGTATCCGTTTCTGTTGTTCAATATGACTGTTCCTGCTCTGTTCTTTCTCCTTCCTCCCTCACTCTCACGCTACGGTCCTGACTTTTACTGTCTCCCTCTCCCCTTATATCTCTGTCTGTCCTCCGTCCTCTCTTTTTTATCTTGTTGATTGTCGTCACTGGTGTTGCCCTGGTCTCAACATCACCAGACTACGGTGAGTTTGGTCTTTCTCTGCTTTTAGCTCTGCAGATAAAATGTTTTTTCCAGCGATAGTATTGTGCTTGTATAAAACAGGGGCGCTTATGAGAGAGGCTCTTTAAAGAATGGTCAAAGTTGATGATTGTGTGATAGAGGCCCAGATGGTCTGACAGCATTCCCTTTCAAACCTCTTACAATGCAATGACAGTAGTACATGTCTCAGGCCTGAAATTCTTTGGTAACATTTATATTTAAGTCACAATGGTTTGGTACCCGTAACCACAGGGTATGGGTCATTACTGCACATTTTAATGATTTGTGTAAAATCTCACAATAGGGATACACAAAGAAGTTTAGTGATGACCCAGAGTCTATATAATTTCTTCACTATATATTTTTACATAGAGTGGATGAAACAATTGAGTAGTATGAGTCACTTACCTTGTATGTTGCGCGGGTGGGGGGGTGGGTTGTCCAGCACAGATGTCAATGCCTTGAACCTAGCAACAACATAAAAAATATCCCAATCCCTTATAATCAGACCTCCTTCATGTTACCAACCTGCCAGCATGAAGAAAGAAACATCAGAGAGAGGAGATGCTGTGTGTGTGTGTGTATGTATGTCTGTTTGTGTGTCCCCTTACATTAGCTTCAGCTGGAGAGTAAAATAGATTTTATACAGAAGGAAGGCGGTGTAGTTTATCCACCATCACTACTGAAATGGCTTCGAAAGATGCTTTCACAGAGGGGAGCTCATTCAATGTGCACGTGTTTGTGATAGACTTAAAGAAATGCACACCAGCATGTTTACACCCAGACATGTTAGCTGCATATCTGCAGATACGGCACATGTTCATCAATTTGGTTATCAGAGTGTACCACTCCCATTTGAGACATGATCCAGATCGCTATTAGTTCCGGGAAGCATATGGACCTTTAGCCTTGCAGAGTATATGATTGATCACCCCTCTTCTAAAAAGAATTAACATGGGTATATTTGAGGAGTGCTCCTTCATACCTCTCAGTCCTGATGTATAAACATTCAATTAGTAATTTACAAATGAAACAAACTTGAAATTAATGCAATAAATTACCAATATACCCATATCAATATATAAATGGATAATACATATATAAAATGGAAGACTAAAACCCCATTGAGATATATATATATATTTTTTTGGGTTTTTCATGGTAAGCCTTGATTTGTTGATTAAACCTTTATTGCGTCCTGAATGTGTTTTACCACTTTTGTGAAAGGGGGGTTCATAATGCTGAACATTTCTAACCAGGTGAAATGACAGAAAAGCATTCCACTCTAACATGGGGGAGATTATCAGTAAGCGATAAGGGTAAGTGGTTGGTAAATTCTTGATGTCCCACCTGTGTCTAACAGGATAGGTTGCTGAACCTAAGCTTCCTGAGGCTGTTCAGAGCCGCTCGGCTCATCAAGCTCCTGAGGCAGGGCTACACTATCCGCATCCTGCTGTGGACCTTCGTGCAATCCTTCAAGGTACTCACACAATTTATTACTATATTGCACACACATATTGCATGTATGTTAGCATTCACACCTGCATTTAGAAAGAGTTGTTTATTTATTTAAAAAAAAAAATCCCTGTGTACAGAGCTATTTTTAAAAAATAATAATTTAGAGTCAATATTAATAATTAACTGTGTTTTGGTTCTCCATCGTTTCCTTTAGGCCCTGCCTTATGTTTGCCTGCTGATTGCTATGCTGTTCTTCATTTATGCCATTATTGGGATGCAGGTGCGTGATGCCTTGTTGTTCATACAGGAGTTCACACTTAAAATGTTGTAGCCTAAAAGTGAAAAGTGAATTGACAGAACAAATCCATTTCCCCTTACTATGTCTGTGCTGTAGGTGTTTGGCAACATTGAGCTGAACGAGGACACTGCTATCACTCACCACAACAACTTCCGCACATTCCTCCAGGCTCTCATGTTGCTGTTCAGGCAAGATTTAATTCTGACCAAATACAAAGTTTTTCATAAAAAGGTGTCGTGGACACATGGACTCTCATATTGACGCTGGAGAGCCCTGAACTGCAGACCTGAAAATACAGCCACTTCTTTTGTGCTACTCTGTGTTTTTATGTACATCAGGAGTGCAACTGGTGAGGCCTGGCATGAAATCATGTTGTCATGCTTGAGCCAACGAGCTTGTGATGAGCTTTCAGGGACTCAAGGCAAAGAGTGTGGCAGTGATTTTGCCTATTTCTACTTTGTGTCCTTCATCTTCCTCTGCTCCTTCCTGGTCAGTACTGAAATGCACCTCTACTGTGACCACTGTAATAATTTATTTCTCATCAATATCATTTTAACTGTGTATTATCATATTCCATGAACCACACACAGCACTAAACCATTCTTTCCCCTGTTTAAGATTTTAATTTTAGCAAACATGTTTAAAAGGAAATGCTTTAAAGATTAGTCTCTCACACAAATTATGTACAGGAAAGGTGAACTTTGCAACAGAGTGAGTTGCAAAAATATGAATGTAATATTCTGTAAAATGTATGTAATATGGATGCATCTGTAATGATAATTTACCTCACACAAGCAAGACGTTCCTGCTATTTGTTCTAATTCTTTATAATAATTACAATGACTAAGGTTCATCTCAACGTCTTCAAAAAGCCGGTGCTATTCTTGAGGACATACAGATGATTTTGAGCTGTTATGGCTAACCTGGTAACAGCTATTAAGCTAGCCAGGCAGGTACTTTAAGTTCTCAGTAAGAGCCCTTTAGGTTAGGTGGCTCACTTAGCCAGTTTGAGAAACTAGCTGCTAGGTTAAAGCTTCATTGCCCTTTCATTCAAGTATTTAATTTAATTCTAGTCTTTCAACTCTCTGGGAGCTCTTTTGTGAAGCTCTTTGTACTCCAACAAAATGGATGGATTAATTCAGTTTGGGAATTTCAAACTGTTACTGCAACCAGACCGGAACAGAACACAAGTGTAACTCAAGCAAAAATCTGTATTCCAGATGCTGAACCTATTCGTGGCTGTCATCATGGATAACTTTGAGTACCTAACCAGAGACTCCTCTATCCTGGGCCCCCATCACCTTGATGAGTTCATCCGGGTCTGGGCTGAGTACGATCCGGCTGCGTGGTATGTTGAAAACCTTGAAATCCCTCCGAGGTCCGGAAAATATCATACAAAATACAGGGGGGGCAATAGACACCCCAACCGTACGAGTCTCTTCTCTGTTGGTGACTAAGGGCACTAATGAGGTCTTGTAGACAGACCTGTACCTTGTTGTATGCAGTCAGTCCACTGATGATCATTGTTTTATTTTAAGCTGTCCTGTTTGTTTATTTATGTGCTTGTTTTTTTCCACAGTGGACGGATTTCCTATAAGGATATGTACAATTTGTTACGCGTTATCTCACCCCCCCTTGGCTTAGGGAAGAACTGCCCTAATAGGGTAGCCTACAAGGTTTGCATATACCAGACATTTCCGTCACTAGGGTGCTTTGTGTACTTCTATACCAAGAAACTTTTAACTGAATGGCTGTGCACCAATGAAATCACCTTTAGTCTAGCACCTGCCCCTCCAAACTGACTGGCTTTGGTTGATGATGCCGGAGTGGAAACAAAGCTTTCAAAGCCTGGGCACTGTTCCAACATGTCGCCTACCACGCCTACTTTCTCCTGTCGTTAATGTTTAGAATGCAGACACGTACTTTCCATTTTCATCAAATCCAAAAGTAAAAAAAAAACAAAACAACATATTGAAAGAACAAGGCATGACACGTTTTCAAGACTTAGAGAGAAGACAGCTTCAAAAAAAAGATAAACTGCCTACATCCAGATCTTTAAAACAACAGAGAAATGCTATAATCCTTTCATGAAGATGTTTGCTCAAGCAAAGTCAGGCTTTGAGCGAAAGCCCCAAACCAGATCTCGGGCTGGCATTGAAACCTTTGTGTACCCCGGTTGAAGTACCAGTGGGATGTTTGCAAGCATGCTGAGGCAGACATCCCCGTTACAATGCTGTCATTTCTCTTCCCTCCCATCAGCATCCTGTGTCTTGGGTCAGCCCATCCTATTCTCCTATCTCCCCTCCTCCCCTCTCCCACCAGACTCACTCTTTGCCATCCCATGTTTCCTCTTAGGGTTCCTAAACTCCACAGCGATGCATCCCAGTGTCTCACCACAGTGGCTGAGGATGCTATCCACTCTACATCTCACTCAAGGAAATCTATTAACAAGAGATTTCTGTTTTTCTTTTCCATTATGGTTTTTCTCTGGTTTTGTTGATTTCTTCCCTTTTTTCCTCTCCTTCTCAAATTCCCTATCCCATTCTGTTTGGGTTTTGTTTATTTTTGGTTTCCTTTCTTGTGAAGTGGCCGTATCAAGTACCTCGATATGTATCAGATGCTGCTCCACATGTCCCCACCCTTAGGTTTGGGAAAGAAATGTCCACCAAGAGTCTCCTACAAGGTAGACCCTATTCTTCCTCTGCCTTTTTCCTGTTCTCAACAAACCTTTCTTCCACTGGCGTGAACTCAAGCCAGTGTCTGTGCTCTGCAATGCTCCCTCATTTCTTCACTTTGTCTTTGCTAGCATTCTATTTCTGGTGTAAGCCCCAACCTCATATTAACTGTCTTTTCCGCTTGTGTGGGCTACTACCAGTCACTACTGATAAATAACTAAGAGGATTTTCAGACATTAATTTTCAAGACATATTATGTTTATAGAGGACACTTGCTCCTTTGTTACTATTTCCTTGAATGGTACACCCTAGTTGGGGTTTTATTTTGTGGAGCAGTGTGCCTGTATGCACCTGAGAAGGTGTATGTGTGTTGCTTTTCCGTGGAAGAAATTCTTTCTATGTATCGCTTTTCACCTTGTGGGTCTGTCTCCTTTTTCCCCCTCATTCTGTCTCGCAATTCATCTCAGTCTGTCCACTGTTGGAAATATTTGTGTATGGTGATGTGTATGTGTGTGCATGTGTTTGTTTGTGTAAAGTTGGGGTTATGTGTGTGTTCTTCTGTGTTAGTATACTACTGCTGCAAAACATTAACAAAAAAGTATGTCACTGTGATTTAATGTATTAAATCTTTAATTACTTTAGGTACATTACTTATAGACTCAATTTCTGCCTGATAATAATATTTGCTTGGTATCGGAATACTTTATTTGAATAAAAAATTGTTCTCTGATTGTTCTCCGAGATTTAAGAGTCAGGCTAACAAGCATCCAAACTGGCTCTGAGTAGCCTACAATAAGAGTACCATTAGCCTAGTTAGCAAGGTTAACTAGGATCATTTGAACAAAAATGCTTCCTCTGGCTTCCATTTTTGTGTGACCATTAGAATGAGATACTGACAAAACTGTCTGTGACTTTTTAATGTTTGTGGAGGGTCTGCATGATCAAACCCTGACATTACAAAGATTCATTTGCTTTTTGTAATAGGTAAATATAAAAATAAGTCTTTCAGGTTCCATGAACTCTGTCTAATGATGCTGATGATTATAGTAATAATAGGTATAAATATAAATGTCCACAATCAGATGTAACCAGATTATAAATTCAAATGCAGATTGCATGTTGATACCAGGTTGAGTTTATATAAACGTATTGTGGAAATCATGTTGTGAATCAGAAATTGTCCAGTTAAGTTGTTAAAATGTTATCAGTGGCAGCCTGGTTAAGTTAACTGTCGTTCTCTGGTATTCTGTAGTTTCTAGCTGCTGTTGTCGCTGTTTCTAATTGATTGTGCAGTCCCTGGTTGAGTGTGTACGTGTGTATTGGTGAAAGTGTGAGCATATACAAATTAACAGGGTTGAGCATGTATGTGTGTAGATGTGTGTGTACATCCTTGGGTGTGACGACTTGTTTTACTATATTTGTGGGGGCCCTCTGTACTTGTGGGATCTGGCCAAAATAATGGACCCCATAAGTTTAAATGGCTTTTTGTGGAGTGGGGGGCATACTGACTATTCAGCGTGCGTGTGTGGCAGTTAGTTTTAGTGGCACCCTGCCTGCAGCCACAAGGCCACTAGTTGTAGTCAGAGTTACACACATTTATACAAGCAACACACAAAATGGCAGTGTATGCCCAGTGTAAGTGATGTGATGGTTAAGTTTCGGGAGAGGGGTGAGGGATTGTGTCCATCATGGGTCCCCATGAATATAGTCAAACAGAAAGGTTTATGACTGAGTGTGTATGTGTGCTTGCATGGTGTTTGTGTGCGTGTGTGTTTGTGTGTGTGTGTGTGTGTGTGTGTGTGTGTGTGAGTGTTCTCTTGCTTGCCTGCCCCTGAGCTCTCCATCCACGTCTCATTCTGACTCTGGTCTCTTATTCTCTGCACTGCCACTGAGAGCACATGTATATGAATGCTTTTTTGTGTTCAGGGGAGCTCAACTCTTTTAGCAACAATCCCACGTCATCCTGCATCTGTTGCATCTCTATGGTGCCATTAGTCCTATATGAACCAAATCTCTCTGCTAACACTGCCGTAGCTTGGTGAAATGGACCCTTTGTATTGCTAGCTGCCACTGTGCATGTAGAGTATACATAACCTCCTCAACTCCAAGTAAGTTGATGATTGTTAGGGTGGCAACCACAGAGTCGAGCTCCTGCGACTGCCGAGGCACCCCCATGGTTATGCGTTTACATGCCTTCTCTCACTTTTTTTTCGGTCAATGTCAGTCTTGCACCAGTGCACTTTGACTTGCAGCATAGTGCATACTGTAGCAAATAGCTGTGAATGTGAATGTCAAGTTTGTCTTTTCTGTATGTACTTATAGAGAAGGCTTTTTGTGTGCTGAACTGAGTCACTGTGACTTTATCAACATGGCCAAATCTAAAACACTAAACTGAATTTAGCATTAGTACCAAAGAGAAAGGATCCATTGTGGTTATTTGATCATAGCAGCACACAGATTGATTTCTCAGTGTGGATTGTATGTTCTGATTGGCTTGTTGTCACTTCCTTATCTAATGAATACCCGTCATCACTCATTTCCTTACCCCAGCGTCTTGTGAAAATGAACATGCCCATTGCAGATGACAATACCGTCCACTTCACCTCCACCCTGATGGCCCTGATTCGCACCGCCCTGGAGATCAAATTGGCCTCAGGTCAGAGAAACACAGCACGTATGATTACAAAAGAATATCATTTTTAAAAACTGGTACAAACCAATGTAAATGTGTTTCATCTCAAGATGTGAATTGATTAAATTGATTCATAGGCATAGGCTCCTGAATTTGAATTTGAAATAAAACCTTGTCAGGGGTTTTAGGTCCCATGTATTCTTGATGTGGAGTCAAGAGTTCCAGTACTGCTGCATCTAAGACCAACTGAAAAGTCGAGACTTATTGCTTTCTGCTCAATAGTGAAAAACTATATAGTTCTATGTCCTATGTCTGAACTAAACGAAATACACGTGATACAAATTTAATATATGTTGTCACAAATTTAATTATTTTACCAAATCAGCCCAGGATTTGTAATGTACTTAAGATGTTTCCAAATAACTGAGAAAGTGATTGACACATGTAATGATGACAAATGTCTTAAGTTCACCTTGCTCTGGCTATCCAGGCCCAACCAAAGTGACTGTTCGGTTGCTTCATGCTTTGTTGGTCCAATCTGTTGGATTCTCTTTTGTGTCTTTCTTGCCTCTATCTATGCTTTTAATAAGGATTTCTCGTTGAGTATCAACTTTCTTGGAACTTTATGTCAGAAATTTGGACCAAACTATTAAAAAAAACTACTGAATTTCTATTTTTTCTCACAATTTCTCTCACATTTGTCCCCTTGTTTTCATTCAAACTCTGTATTGAATGTTGCTCTGTGGCAGTTGATCAGTGTGTTTTTTATAGAAAATTTGTTTGAAAGTCTGTTTCTCTCTCTATGGATGTCAAGGTATGGTGGCACAGCGATTATCTGATGCTGAGTTAAAGAAGGAGTTGTCCACAGTGTGGCCAAACCTCTCACAAAAGACCATGGACCTGTTGGTGACACCACATAAACGTAAGCGTTTCACCATCATTTACACATTCACCTCAACCACTCCATCTCCAAGAGGGACATTCTTTACAACGTTCAATTACACCTGAATTTATTCTGTGGACATGTTTCCTTTTTATTACGTACAAATTACAAAATTATGTAATTTCAACCATAAATTTTCACACCGTAACAAATCTATTTTGTCACATTCATATAGGCACAGTACATCACTACTTACCCACAGTTTTTTGGGATTCTTACCATGTAGTCTGATTTTTTTGGTAAAAAAATTGGTTTGACTTTGAACCTCTCCAGCTACCTTCTAATTATCTGTCAGAGTCATTGATGGCAGCCACTGTGGTTGCTGGCTCAACATATATAATTCTGAAGCGATGTTCAGAAGCTGTAAATCCTTTCAATCTCTCATTTATGATCTTTTTCACTGTTTGTTTGTTTGTTTGTTTTTTAGGGCATAGGGCATGTTTATTGTGTTGACTTTCCATATGCTGGGACAAATTGACAAAAAACTGGATGGCTTTGGCACATCTGACTTTACCATGAACCTAAGGCTCAGTTGAGAAACAAAACGCCCCCCAAAAAAACAACCCCAAAACAAAACATTCAAACAAAGCAAGCTAAAACCAGCTACTTTGTCAATACATGATGCATTTTATTCTCTGAAACATGAATATCCATCCTATGGAGGTCTTTTCAATGAAAGAACATTTCTTAAGTTTCATGAAATAGTTTTAACCCTAAGCCTATAAGAACATGCAAAAGTAAAGAATTTCAGGCCCATGTGCGCACATGCTGTGTTAGTGTGTGACGTGCACCTCTGTACTGTATGTTTCCATCCAACTCAGTTCATGTTGTGGAAAAAAACTCTGTCAAAGCGGTGAAACCTTATGTTGCTACCATGTAACTACAGAGTCAGCCCTGTCATAGTGTTTGTTTACCTTAGAGGTCAATTTCTTACCTTCTGTGAGTTCATCAAATCATCCACATTATGAAGTTTCTTTCCTTAAAACTAAATCAGCAGCGCAACAAGCAGCCAGTGGAGATGAATCAATGAATCAGCAGAATTTCCTGCTCACCTCCTTTCTACCCTCACTGTCTGCAGATCACTTCTTTATTCCCTTTTCTCCTTACCTCCTCAGCCAATGAACTGACAGTAGGGAAGGTTTATGCAGCGCTCATGATCTTTGACTACTACAAGCAGAATCGAGCGCGGAGGCTGCAGCTGCAGCAGCACCAGAACTCATCAGGCTCCCAGGTGCAATGCACAACATCACACTACACACACACACACACACACACACACACACTCACACACACATTCACATATGCAAACATGCATTAAGCACACCAACACTGGATGCAGTAGTGCAAACCTTTTATGCATGTGCCCACTTACATTGTGCTTGCATACACTGATACACACTTTGACATCACACTGTAATGACTGCATGCATTCACACACGCAAAGAAGATGCTTTTGTAGCCACTTCTCACCAAGTGGTGGATTACAAAACCAATCAACTGCATCCCCAGTTTAATTTTTTCGGCGATAAGCCATCTATTATTTGGTTACCTGATAAGAGTTTGTATTTAAAGGCACATTTACAAGTCACAACCAAAAATGAATCTGCATTTGGCTGTTGGTCAGTGGTAATTTGAAACCTTTCACATTTAGGGGTGTATGTTTGTTCCTATAAACACAAACACTCACAGATGCATACAGATGAATGACATACAAGCATGACTGCGAGAAATGAATATTTTGGCCCCAGTGTCCACATTTGGGTGGCACTAAGCCGCTGCAGTCTGATCTGGGTCCAACAATATTCTGCCTGCTGCCTTTGAATGTCTTCAGCATGTTGCCATCCATCTCTCCTCCACAGTGCAAGGTCGGGGCTCTGTTTAAGCCATTGCTGCCTCTGACTCACATGCAGGAGAAAGACCTGCCTATGATGTTTAACAGTGTGGAGCCTCCCAGCATGCTTCAACCTCAACCCAAACCCCATGCCAAGTCCCAGCCACAGACCAGACCTAGCTCCAACTCCCTCAACAACGGAAGCACGCTGTAAGTTTTATTCTTCGGGAGCTAAAACATCATTGTCCACAACAGGGTTGCAACAGGTTTGGATGGAGATTATTACATCAGGGCTAAAAACTTATTTTCTATATACATAAAGGCTAACATGGTAGATATACTTTGGGGTTACAGTCAAATGATGGCACAACGCATCAGCTGCTGGACTGGTTAAACTCCTAAATGTGAAACTCATTACCAAAGACTACTATGTCAAAATTGTCAGTAAAGAGCAGCTGGAACTGCTTTTACCTGGTGAACCATGAGTGCTGGTCAAGTTTACAGAATAAGAACGTGGTCACATTACATTTTCTACATTAAGACCAGAAATTGATCTTGTTAAAAATTTGATTGGGTATGATAGGCAGATTTATGTTTTTCCACTGAGCTGTGCTTAAACTCCTTAGTGACACAGAGGGAAACTAAAGTGTCGCATGTTAGGGCTACTACACTGAAACCACAGCTTTGACTGCACTGCTTGATGTGCTTGTGCTTTGTCCAACATGCTTTCAGCAATGGCAATGTGTGATGAATAAAGACTCAGTAGTCTTTCTTCTTCCTGTAACAACAAATCAGCTTTATATTCTGTGATTTACCAATAGCTACCTCGCCATCATTGTTCCTCTCCAGCACAAAATTATGGTTGTCCCCAAGGGACAATTCACATACAAAAGAGAGGGCATAAACATTAAGAAAAAACTGATCTAAATTGTAGGTGTAAAATGCTAAGTGTATTTATTGTGTAAATGTAATTAGCTCCACACACACACACACACACACACACACACACACAGATAGCATCTCCTCCTCTCTGATAGTTTTCTCTCCATGCAGGCAGGTCGGTAACATGAAGGATGTCTGATTATGAGGGATTGGGATATTTTTTATCTTGTTGACTAGGTTCAAGGCATTGACATCTGTGGGGTGTGCTAGAAAACCCCCCCACACACTCCCATACAGAGTCAGTGACTCTCACTACTCACTTCAGAAATGTAATGCTCATTATGTAATAATTCATGACGCATTAATGCACTTAAGTGTGTGTTAGTGAAACAACAGCCAAATGGGTAAATTTTGATCCAGACTACGTATCAAACATGATGGGATACCTTTAATGAGAAGCATAAATCTGCCTCATCTGTAGCAAAGTAGATCTACTCATAATTTCCCGCTCAGGTCCTTACATCTATATGGAGCCATTTCAAATGTACAGAGTTACATCCAGAGGTTTGATATAATGGTTTTTTGTTCCTGGTGTACTCTACTTACTGGCAGTACGCACATTTAATCAGCTCAATGAATAAGCAAGATGTATACTAGGTGTAGAGACACATTAGACCTCAAAGGCAGCTTTAGATTTTCTGAGGCATGTCAGAAAGCTGTTGACATTAGTCATTTACAGGAGTTTTGTTATTTCTGCCCACTAAAGAAAAAGACATACCCTCAGAAATATTGCAGCAAAGAGTCTTCATCCTTTCTCCATTATAATGTCACTGATTCATTTTTTTTATATTTTACATGCAAGAAAATGACCATTTATATTTTGAATATGTGGTCAGCTCTTGTGATAACCACAGTCAGGATACACTATTGTCCCAGAAGAAAAAGAATTATATCTCGAGTGTTTCTCAGTTTACTGCAGACTGCTGTCTGCTGTGTTTTGATATATGATACATTTCCCTTTTGAGGATTAAATTTGATTACAGAGTTTAAATATAATATTTGTTGTAGTCTGTGGATGTGATTCCACAGTTTGAGGGTTTCATATAGACATTCTACCCCATTTCAATGAATATAAATATATATATATATATATTTAGAATAACTGAATAGAATGATCTTATATATATTTCTATATCTTGTTCTATTTACAATTGAAGATTTCTGTGGTTATTTTATTTATTACAATATTGTCAGACACAGTTGTGTTTAGGGGGCGTTGCCTGTATAAACTGAGGTGTTTGCATGTTAACAATTGCAAACTTAAAAAATCTGTGAGTCAGGATGCACAGGTGGAAGAAACAAAAACTGCTGCTGTAAGCAACAAATACAAACAAATCTAAAAAAGTTTTCAATATTGTTAAATCAATATAATATATCCCTGTATTTCTCAATCATGTCAATTTTTTCATTACTTTATGGATAAGAATCCTTTTGTTTTTGCTCAAATTTATTGATTTTATAATGTAAGTCCAACTGATTGTCCTCTACAAAGAAAAAGCAAAAATAAAAGTCTTCCGTGATGGAGTGTAATATTAATACAACTTTAGGAATTTTGGCATCAGCAACACCAATTGTGGTATACAACCTGGAGTATTGGTGGAAAAAGATGGCCAGCATGTGCAAAATATCTTTGTAAAAGACTGGGCGTATCAAATATTTGTCATAACTCATTGATCTTTTATCCATTAAA
This sequence comes from Remorina albescens, assembly GCA_034769265.1. Classification (NCBI taxonomy): domain Eukaryota; kingdom Metazoa; phylum Chordata; class Actinopteri; order Carangiformes; family Echeneidae; genus Remorina; species Remorina albescens. The sequence continues at coordinate 5,168,655 of CM068485.1, forward strand.
CTTAAAACTTAGTAGATAGCTCCAACTCCTGATAGGAATAGGCCCACAGAACCAATTTTTAGCCTAACCCATTGCGGATGCTATGAATAACAAAAATGTGCACCTCAAAATCAGGACAGATTTTGTTCTTTTAACGAGAGGCTCATCATATCACCTTACTTTATATTATTTGTTTGTTTTACTTTGTTCTGTTTCATTCTCTGCACTTTCAGTGGCCTCATCTTGTCTGATTTTATTGTGCTGAACTCTGAATCTTGATTTTCCATGTAAAGTAAACAAGAATAAAAAGTGCTTTGTAATTTAGGGTTATTATGCCATTTTACCTACTTTCTGACTGAAAAAACACCCCAATGGATTGCTACATCTTCTCTATAAAAATATGGAACTCGCAGTTGTGCAAACTGCGACTTCACAAAATGACTTTAAGTTCCAAATGTTTACTGCTCATCAAACTACTGAGAGTCAGGGAACAATGAATGAATAAATAAGGAGCTAAGAGTTTGAAACTACTGAGACTCACATACATATATCTATTAGCGCTGTTTATAAAAACAACACACTGACAGTGTCTTACGCATGTCGAAATACCCACACCCATCCTTTTCAGTGAAGTAAAGCAGTAACATATTGAAATACATCTTGTCAAATGATTCAATTCAGCCAACATGTGTTGTGGAAAGGTATGCTAAGACGGCTTCAGCATCAGCTTTGTGGCTGATCAGTGGTGTGGCAGGCACCTCTGATTGTTGACAGATCCTTATTGCAGCAAATGCCAAGAACTCCCCAGCAGTCAGTCAGACATGAAGAAGCTTTTTGTATGAGATGAAGAAAAATTGACCTATGGGCATGGATCAAAATCTCCTCAGACATGGGAAGTTTTTAAAGAAGATGTAATATAAGTCAAAGTAGCATGGTTTAGAAAGCTTTCCTTTATTGTTTAATTCATTTACATTTGAAATAATCATTGCAGAACAGCAGCTGTGCAGCTTGTAGAATTATTGTGTAATAATTTAATGTCTCAGCCAAACTATGCACAATTACTGTATGGACACAAAACTGAAACAATTCAGTATGGAGGAATACAAAATATACCTTGTGTAATGCTGAGCTGTGACTGCTGCCATACACAGGCCAGGTCATGATGACAACATCAAGGCATCAGCTTCCTGGGTAATGGAGAAACCCAAGGAAGGGCCCCGAGCTAAGAGCAAAAGAAACATGTCTAGGGGTCCATCAGAGGACACACCAGACACTGCCATCATTCAGGTACTGTACAACACATGTATGTATGTGACTCTGTAAAAATGTTCAGTGTGGCATGACTTCTTTTCAGTGATGCAAAAAAAATTGGAAATGTAAATAACATGTAATTTGCTATCAGATGCCAGATTAAAGCCAGTGCCAATGGTATCAGATGGCATGCACCTTCACTTCTCCCACTGGGCAATGCATGATTGTCTGTTTGTGTCAAAAGATTCAAAGAAAAAACATTAGGTACATTGTGAAGTCGAACCTGATTTTGCGGCTTGTTTTATCTGTTAGCTTGTTAAATTGTACAAACCCAGTCTGATAATACTGTTAATACTGCAAAAACAGTTCAATGATAATCATAGTTACAATAATATTCAGCAAAGAAAAACATACTTTATTTCAGTTTGAACTTTTAATTCCTAGTACACACATATAATAATAATGTGATCAAGTTCACTCTGCTGGTCTCTTAAAGGGACTTGGAGAAACCCACTAGACACAGTTACAGCAGATAGGAGATAGAACTTCCTCCTTTCTCAACTGTCTCTGATCCAGCCTATCTGGGTGTCAGTGCAGAGGTTTACACCAGTGAGTCCCAAACTCTTTCAGTCATTCCCCATTTTGGCCAAGGGGGAATTTTCCACCCCCACCTGCCCCAGTCACCCAAACAAAATGCTAATGCAAATAAAATATGCCAAGCTTTACAAGTAACATCAAGTTAAATGATGTTCTATTGCCAAGTTTTGTGGTTCATTGAAATTATTTCGAATAATTACAAATCATTTTGTAACGTTATAGCCGACACTAAGCTTTTTGAAAGTTTGTTCATGTTTCACTGCAACCGCCAACGTTTATCATGGTTTTTGCACTTTGGTTCCAGGTTACATTTTTGTCCCGGTCTCCTCTCTAATGTTCTTTTCTTTTAGGCTCCATGCAGGCTGTTAGTGATTACTTTCTTTGTGTGGGTGTTTTGTTTTGTGTAGGATATTTGCATAGTAGTGTATAGTAAAGAGATAAAGTCACAATAAATTCACCCACACACACACCACCAATGATGTTAACTGTACTGTGTTTGGGTGTGTCTTTGGGTGTGTCCAGGAGTCAGTGGAAATGAAGACAATCCCTGTGTCCGGTCAAGGTCTTGAGAGCCAAGGCAGAGCTGTTTCTATGCCCCGACTCAGTGCTGAGCTGCAGGTAACACTTTATCAGCACCACACCTGTGTTCAAAGCTGGTTTAAGCCAACAACTAAACCTGAAGATGTTATATAGCTTTCTCTGGTAGAATTGTAGTCCCATTCTTGTTCTTTGGGCATTTGGCAAAGAAAACGTTGGTGAACATGCATATACTCATTTGTACACTAAAATGCTCCTCAATGCTAAACGTAATAAATAAGCCAGCAGATAAAATTATGCCAACAATATTCCTTTAACAAATAGATACAGCCTGGGAAAATCCTGCACTGTAAACACCATAAAAGCCCAGGAAAAAGTTAATGGTCAGAACATAAGCAATTAGAAATGTAAAAATGCTTTTCACAAGTAATTTTGGCTAGATTTCATTAGATTCAGATACATTTAGTTTGTATATCTGTGACCTTCTACTGTGTTTTTACAGGAGCTGTAGCAGCACATTCATGTAGTAGCATATTCCTTCCTATTTAGACAGGATGCTCTCAGACAAAATACTGAGTGTAGCACACCCACATTTCAGCAGTGCTCAGTGCCCAACAGATTACAGACATTTATTCAAATAAGACTTAGATAAAAGACTTCATGATAAACCAAAAAATTTGAATAAATACATTAAATAAATGTATTATTCGGAACATAGAAGATGTGTAATCCAGGGATTGATTAACTCATTAATAAATTGTATAACATTTCCAAGTGGCGACCTTTTTGTGTGACCTCATAAAAGGGTTGCCATTTTATTGTCACAATTTTCAACAGGAAAACAAGAAAGGCACCACATTTTATTGTTTTGTGTAGAACTTGCGATATCACCAACAGAGAGGTTTAACATAGCTTAAAATTCTCTGAAAAGGAAAATGTTTGCTGTGTCTACATTACTGATAACAACCCAAAACACTCAAGCACTCAGAGTAGTGAACATTTCTACAAAAAAACATGGGGGAGCTTGGACTCACAATTAATCTGGTTAAGGCTGAGAAACCCTCATTTCCTGAGTGATGTCTGTATTGATCGATTCAGGCATTTAAAGTGCATTCCTCTCCCAGCCCATTTGGAAGAACTATTGTTGATCCTGCTATCATTGTGAACGAGATGTGAACTCATGGCTCCAAATGGTTTTGGGATTCATGGGAGACGTCAGTAAGTGGGTTATTGTAGAGCTGAGAGAACCTGGAGTAAGAATGAAAGGATGTAAATAACCAGATTATGAGGTTTCCTTGCTGACTCATATTTTGGGAGTGAGGGCAGGAATGCCTTTAACCATTTCAGTTAATGCAGGACTTTTGGAAAACACCAGCTTTAGCTAGCATATGAAGCAAGGTGGACTTTGCTTTGCTTTTTCCTAATCCAAGTCCTGCTTTTCCAAGATCAGGAGATGACATCTGTTAAGACCTGTTCTCCTTTTAAACATCTTGTGCGGCACACATTAAAACCCTCTTGATTCAGTCTTGTATCTCTGTTTATAATGTCACACAGGAAAGAAAAGGCTTAGTATTATTTCTTCACAGCATGTCTTTTGCTACTGTATACAATGAACAGATGTTTGACATAGAATTCTCTGAGGATATTTTTTATTTTTCATTTTTAAAAATGACACCTTTATACGAAAAACATACAGCAAACCAGGTGACTGTAAAACACTCTGCATGGTAATGTGCTGGTTTCCAGGTAATGTATAAACACTCTGAGTGTTCTGTGGAGCACAGTGAAACACCACATGCCCAATCCCAATCAATGATTTATGGTTGGTTAGTCTTAAATGGGTGTGCAGAAAATGAGGCTAACTACAATGTTGCTGATTTTTTTTTTTTTTTTTAATCTAAACTAAAAACGATTAATTCCACTAAGAAATCATAGGCTCATTTGGAACAATAACATAACCTGGGCATAAATAATAATATCAGGAATATTGCAGGTACTTGGAACAAAGAAATAACATCAACAGAGAGTTGTTGCTGACAGAGAACCCCTATATCACTGCATAACAGTAGCAATATAGGGGCAGCTCCATACCTGCTCTTCGCAGCAGTGGTAATTGACACTGGGTCTTGATATTGCGTTTTTACCCCCATTTTTAATTAGTAGGGTACACTGTTGTTGGCCTCCCTCCAGATGGCCAGTCTGGCAGGTAAGAAAAGAAGGTTTCAATATTAAAATAATCTTAACGATGTGCAAAAGCCACAGAGACAGAGTCCAGGATGTGCTGAAGGAAGCAGAGGGACACATAACACACTGAGTAACATTCTGTCATGCACCTTTTTTGGTACTGGCAGCTGAAGAAACTTGTAGCAAGTAGTACATGGTTCAGTAACTGTCCTTCAGTGGTGGGCTAAAATACAATGTTCAGGTACTCTGAATTTTCTCTAAGAGGTCCTCTAAGTATCTTATTAGACCTGTAATTGTTTTTCAGATTTTACATGCCTGATGCAAGAAAGAAACTCTCTCCAACAACATTAAAATGAATATCTGACTCATTTTCAAATTCAAAAAAAGGTCGAATCACTTTTATGACCACAAACTGTAGATGCCGCTGACCTTTATACTTACTTACTTTATATTCCTTGTCCCTTTTTCTGCCATTCTCTCTTTCTATTCCTCTCTTACAAAACAGCGGGGCCACTCACGCCACCCTACAGGGATCCATCTAGCTGTACGTACATGCTGTCACACAAATTTCGGGACATATTTCTTTGTGCGTTGACATTGTTTTTTTTGTTTTTTTTATCTTGTCCAGCAGAGTGAACTCTGAGAGGCTATGTAGTCATTGCACTAGTTCCTACCAACATGTTATTACAGTGTAGACAGAGTATCGCTAAGCTAGTTGCTTAACCAGTCATTGTTATGTCTAAGGACAGTGGGCTCGTATCATCTGTCATCATTCACACAATTGATTCTATTTGTACAGTTACAGAATACAAAAGGTCCAGACAGGATCATGCTGAAGTAAGAACTGGATGTTTATTTGCTGGTAGAGAGTGCTAAATACCTTTTACCTTTAAATCATTTCAATGAAAAAAAAATAGCCATGAAAGACACATCCAAAGTAATGAGGTGGTTTTAAGGAATCCATCACCATGCCACCTAAAATCTGGGATTGCCATATTAGTGACTAGACCCCATCCCCATCCCAACCCACTGAATCACTTTTGAAAAAAGCCTAAGTGACTAACGTGGGAACTGAAGTTTTTTTCTACTTGATTATTTTTTTCAATTAGTGTAAACATTCCTGAGACCCCATGCACTGAAGTAAAAATAATGAAATCAAGAATTTAATGAGCTATGTGGTTTTCAGTGACGCTCTGTCCCTGCTGCTTCCTTCAGTCTGTCACTGATGCCAGCACTATGAAGCGCTCAGCCTCCACAGTGGCCCCACAGCGATCCCAGGAGGTCAACCTGAGGGACTACACCCTGGAGAAACCTAGCCGGGAACGACCCCACCACCATCACCACCACCACCGCTGCCACCACCGCAGAGAAAGGGATAAAGACAGAGAGAAGAGGCAGAGATCTTTGGATACGCCCCTAGCTGGCCCAACTCCAGGATCTGCTGGTTAGTCATCGCTGGCACTCACAAAGAGAGCACAGATTTCAAACAATGTACATACTATATTTCCATGTGTCTTCAACCAAAACATCCCAACGACTGTCTTATAGGTTACAGTGTAAAGTAGATTTTCTCTGCTTAAGACTGTAAAAAAGATGGCTAATGACTCCTGGAGGAGGGTACAGTGATATAAGCTAGTTAGACTGGGAAAAAAATGTCAGCAGTTACAATTACTGAACCAAAACTGAAATTAAATGAAGAAAAATGTCAGCAGAGAGAACAAAAGAACAGGGGTCAGTTTTCTGCACAGGTATGACACTTAGAGTTTAATTTTTTCCTTACCAAAGAGAGTTACATAAGTTATTTGCAGCAGTGATGTAGCACTGTTTTCAGCAGAAAGAGCGTCTGACCCAGCTGCACCCAGAGAGAGAGCCCACGACCGCGGACGTTCCCGTGAGAGGAAACACCATCACTCCTCAGTGGACAAGCAACGTTACTACTCCTGTGACCGCTTCTGTATCCGGGAACACTGCCACACCAAATCTGCCACAGCTAGCTGTGCCGCCTCCCCAAGCGAGGGGCAGGAAACCAGCAACAAGCAGGTGGGAGGGCGTAGACTTGTCAAATAGGGCTAGATGAGGCTGTAGACCAGGTGAGGAGGATTTCTAAAGGATTTGCAGTTTTGTCTCAGATTTTTTTTTTTCTCTCACCAAGACTCTGAAGTCCATTGCTGCTGCTCGTAACAGAATTGAGAAACACACTCAGTATCAGGGGAGTGACACATTGTAGTCAGTGTAGTGAAGTCACAATTTCATGGCAGTCCTGATTGCTAGTTGAAAATAATGAGCTTATATTTGCTAACAAATCTCATCACAGTTTAACAGAAGTTTGTAACAATTCATTCCAAACAAAGCTAATATCTTTCTCAAGCTGCTTACCCAAAATGATGTGGTACTGAATCAACATTTTGTTTGAATGGCTTATTCCAGATGGCAGGTTTCCATGATTGTCAAACGCTAGTTCTACAAGTTTTGCATATACAGAAAATCTTCCAGTTGATCTACCCAAAGGTGGAAGTGTATTGGCTGTGGAACTGGGATATATACTGGGCCAGAAATTTTATTTTTCTATCTGGGGGGGGAACAAATTTCACTTCATTCATTCATTCATTCATTCATTCATTCATCTTCATCCACTTATCCGTTTCCGGGTCAAGTCAAATCAAATCAGCTTTATTTGTATAGCGCCAAATCATAACAGTTACATCAAGGCACTTTACATATAGAGCAGGACTAGACCAAACTCTTTATAAAATTAAATAATTAAAAAGATCCCCCCATGACCAAGCACTTGGCAGCAGTTGCAAGGAAAAACTTCCTTTAAGAGGCAGAAACCTCAGGGAGAAACAGGCTTGGGGGGGCATGGGAGGCTGGAGCCAATCCCAGCTCACATTGGGCGAGGGCAGGGTACACCCTGGACAGGTCACCAGTCCATCACAGGGCCAACACACAGGGACAGACAGAGACCAACAACCACTCACACTCAGACCTACAGACAATTTAGAGTCACCAGTTAACCTAAACATGATGTCTTTGGTCGGTGGGAGGAAACCGGAGTACCCGGAGGAAAACCCACACAGGCACGGGGAAAACATGCAAACTCCACACAGAAAGCCCCCAGGCCGGGAACCGAACCCGCGACCTTCTTGTTGTGCTAACCACTATGCCGTCATGCTGCCCCATTGTCACTTCATGTTTTATAAAAATAACAACCAATCAAAAGCTGCAATTTATTGATTATCAGTTCGGGCCATAATACATTAGTACTAGTGCTACTAGTACTTCATACCTATTACTCTAAATCAGTGAGCCTCACTCGAGGACATTTTCCTCATTACCATGATGATATATGTGTTTTGACATAATGACACAGACCAACTTGCTGCTGCAAATATTAGCTCACACCAAATGTATACTAATCCACAGCTGAAAATAGTCTGCAACAAATGAACATTTGTCCTCGTGTTTGAGGATAAAAACCGACATTGAACTACAGTTGCATTTTCTCAGTAAGAAAATATATTACCAGAGAGAAGATTGTTTTAAAAATACAGCCGTAGTTTCCCCACAACTGCTTTCTTTTTTTAATTGGTTGAAATATTGGTAAAATGCTGATTTATTAGGCCTTGCAGCCAGTGACATGCAGATAAAGTGGCAGCCGAAATGTTAATATTTCTGCAATGATATTGCAAAGTTAAGGAAGGCTTAAGCTTGTGCATACTGTACACTCTGGGTACTAATCAAAGCTGTAGTGTGAAATTCAAGCATTTCCCCATTTCAATGCACATAAGAGGATGACAGACAAAACCACAGTCATAGACTGAATTAAACTTCAAAGTCTTTATACCCCTTCACTCTTTTCATAATTTGTTAAAATTTGATAAAGTTTTGCCAAAATCCACTTCAGCAAACTAATAATGGTTCACTTATAATTTTTTTTATTATTTCATTCAGACTGGATTAGCATTATGGGTGACACAGTTGGTGCAGAGGTTAATACTCTTGAGTCACAGCAAGAAGATTCTGGGTTCTCCGTATGACAGTGTGATATTACAAACTTTAACCTCAACATCTCATCCATATTTCTAGTCAAAATTGTGATATGTTTTTTTGTTTGTTTGTTTGTTTTGTTTTTCTTTAAATCCTATGAACCAGTGAAACATCCATTACGTGCCATCATCGGGGCCAACACAAAAGTATAATTAAGCACAAATGGGAGATTGCATTAGGACCACAGCAAATGCCCAAACCCTTTTAGGTACTGCCATGAAGTTAGAGGCCTCAGGGTTTGATTAACAGTCTGTGTGTGGATGAGTTCAAGGTGCACAGACAGACAAGATGAGTTTTTGAATACAAACTGCTTTAAAACTGCATATTAGACATTAAGGTGATGTATCAGCATTGCAGCCTGCAGGAACTTTCTTGAATGCAGAAAATCAGTGTAGGGATAAAGAGGAGGATGAAATGGGGGGTTGCTACTCTTATTCTTCTGCATGCTCTTTTTGCCTTCTGGTGCAACCTCTCATGGCCTTTCACTTCTTTTCCCACTTTCTCTCTTCATCATTCTCCATCCATTTTGTCTGTTTTTCAATTTGTGCCTGTTCTTTCATTGCATCTTTTTCTGTTCTTCATTTTTTCCCTGTCCTCTCTTGTGAAATCACACATCACGTTTCGGTGTCTTTCCTTTCCTCCCTGTGGTGGACCTGTCCCTTTTTTCTTTCCTTTACCTTTCCTCTTACATATTTTGCTCATCGTTCTCTCGTTTCAAATTGCTTGTCCAATTTTCATCTAGGGCAGTGGTTGGGTTAAAGGCAGTCCTGTGGCACTGAGTTCCAGTTCTAGCACGCCAAGCCGTGGACGTCGGCAGCTCCCCCAGACACCCCTCACCCCACGGCCAGTGGTGGCTTACAAGACTGCCAATTCCTCCCCTGTGCACTTTGTGTCCAGCCAAGCCTTCCTGAGTCCCGGGCGGCTGAGCCGCGGCCTGTCGGATCACAACACCCTCCGACACAGCAGCTCCTGCCAGTTCCCCTGCCCCGTCACTCGTATCAGCTCTGAGCCCTTCCTGGGCCGGGGCAACGGCGTTGCCCTGGGCAGCCCCTACAGCAGCCTCCGGGACCAGTTGGATGTCTTCCAGGATGTGGTGTCACTGTCGCCCAGCCCCCGTGCCGGACGCTCATCTTGGACCACACTGCCTTGCATGACAGGAGCCCTGCTTCAGGCTCCACAGCAGAACCTTGGGTTGCCCAATGGGTACCACTTCAACTTCGGGGGCAAAACCAGCCCAGGCTCTGGCGTCAGGGCACCCAGGTATTACCAGGAGGCAGAGGAGGATGAATGGTGCTAGCATGGCTTTAAACCAACCTTTTTAACGCATTTTTGAGGAACTGTGATGAGTTTTATCATCTTTAAAGGCTTTAGTTTACATTGTCACTGTGTATGTTTAATGCTGTATTTTAATCCTAACTTAGAGAGCTAAGGTTAGGGAGAACAGGGAGAATGTAAACGAGAAGTTGTCAGCTTTGTCAAAGGGCGCATAGCATTATGAAGCAGAATTAGAGAAAGATTCGATTTTTTGCCAAAATCTGATTTTTCAGTAGCTATCCTTGATTTGCTTTTACTTTAGTCCTTTGTTGACATGACCATAATGACCCTCAAACAGCATTATATCATAGACCAGACAAAACTTATATTTACTAAGCTTATATTTTCTTGACTTTTTGATGATGTAGTTAAACCACCAGACCTGCTGTCTCCATTCTGTATTTCAGGGAAACAATTCCAGTGACACAATGCTGCTGTATTTCTCTGTTTCTTTGTAGGTTGAGTTGTTGATTTACTGAAAGAAGTTTCTTTGCAGCAATTGCAAAAACTTCAAGCAGCACAGAGTGTTTTATTCTGCTGTAAAGACAAAACTGACACATAGCTTCATATTTTTGGCCAGCATGTTACTAAACAGCTAGCAAATGAGATATCCAGTAGACACAGAGATTCTGGCTTTCCTATTAGCTTTGGTTTGCTTTCCATCAACTCCTCTGGTTCTTTAGTGTTTAAATGCTCCACTACCCTCATCAGCTAGTTGCTAACTGTTTTTGTCTCTATTTGATGCTGAGCAGGTCGAGTTCAACGTGTTTATCACAGTGTTGCTGCTGTAGGAAATGACTTTGAAAAAAAACAAACAAACACTGAGACTAAATCAGAGGGTTTAAGCTGTGGGCTATCAAAAGTTGAGCAAAAGGGATCAAAAGGGTAATTTGGCTAAGGTTTCAGATTCTTTGAAAACTCTCACATTTAAATTTTCATGTACTCAATTATGTATAAAATATTGTGTTATTTGCACGTTTTCTAACCTGCCATGATCTGTTGTCTAACAGCTATAATGGTTTACTGAGAGACGCTTTTCCAGGCCGTTATGTTGAACAGTCTCCACCACATACACAATAATGAAAGAGACACATGCAGAAACAGTTTCTATCCGCTGATGTAAAAACAGCCAAAGACGCCTGAGCTGTGTGTCTATCAGCTACTTACAGGCAATTCCATTCTTCAACACTGTCATTACACCCAACAGCACAACCCCCTGCAGAGCAAACTGGTTACAAATTTTAATGCGCGTTTGAGGGTCAATATGTCAGTTTCACAGAAAGTGATGGCACCGTACGTCACAGCAACAGGACAACAAAACCAGATCAATAGTCCAGTGAAACTATAATTTAACATGATGGAAACCTCAGATATTGTGACACTGTACATATAGCTTTGATCTTCTATAGTTTAGGAATCTACCATTCTATGATTATGCCTAATCCTTTGTGACATTCCCTTCATTTGAGTCGAACAGATGAAGTGCTGCTGGACAGGCAGCTGTGTTTGTTTATCTGTTAAATGATTCTTGCAAACTTTAAGAGAGAAGCAACCCAGGGTGGTGAGAAGTACCTGACTGATTTGTTTTCTATAAAAATTTACATGTAGATGTTTTCTTTCCTTTGTGTCATTTTTTGTATGACATGAAAAAACAAAGGAGTGTCTTATGTGAATTGCTTTATGTTTGCCATCGTTCCAGGTCAAATGTTTCTTACAGACTTCTTTGCAACGTTTTAAGACAAAGTGCCTATCCTTTTAGATATACTGTAGAAAAAGATGCAATGTCAACTGTTTTCTAATGCATCCCACTTGAGTAGATGTTTGGTTTATTCTGTATGTAGCTGTGCAGGAAAACATGTTGTACAGAACGCCTTACTGCAAGGAGGGAAAAGACACCTACAGTTGGCATAAAAGACAGGAATGAAAAAAAATAGATTATTGCTCTTGTTTTTGATGAACCATAAACACATATACGCGGGGAGCAAGAATAACATTGAAATGCTACAAAAACTGCATAAATATATCTATCCACTTACATTAATGCCAGTAACACATTGTGTATATTTTTTGGAAAAGATGTCATTGTGTAAATCTTACAGCTTGGACTGTTGAGTGTGTGCGCTGGCCAGCTGAGGTCTAACCAGACTGGGGGTGGTTGAGCACTTTCTGATTTAGGACCCACAGTAGCAAAGAGTAATGCAGTCTTACTGTTTTTGGGTATTTAAGTCAAGTCAGGCCCTATCTGTGTGTTTGTGTGTGTGTTTCTGTACGTGTGTACGTACGTAAACTCAAATTAAGATCAGTAACCATCATCTGTTGGATATTTTTTGTATTTCTGGGTCCAGTTTGTTTCATGGTGATCTTTAACTAGCAAAAAGCTATTTGGGTGATGTCAGGTTGAGATTTTTCCAGTAGCAGCTGTATCATGCAGTTTGACAGCACCACATGCTACAGCTAAATCCGTCATAAGAAACATCAGGTGTGAAAAAGTTTACTTTTTCTCTTCACACATTGATAGAAAACAAACTACAACAAAAGAGCATCAATAGCTGTGTCCCAATTTCATGTCATGTACTTACTCTGAACAGCAACAGCAAAAAAATTAAATATACTGCAATATTGTCTTTGTTGAGCTGATAGACAGAAGAAACGATCACTCTATCAAAAGTTATTTTACTAGGACACTGCACATTATGCCACTATACTTTTTAGAAATAAATTTTACTTATTGAGTAGAGGAGGTCAACCCCAGCACCCAGCAGAAATTCAGGGCATGAGGAATGAAGAAGATTGAGTAAGTTTTGGAAAAAGAAAACAGATATTGCCCTTCACTTCCAAATTCAATGTGTGAGCAATGTCTTTCAAAGTTCTGTATTTATACTCGGTACCTTGTATTTATACAAGGTAAAAATACTTGAGTCCTTGTATATAATCTGTAATTACTGACTGAAAAAAGTTGACCCTTAAGACAGAACACAAATTGGGACACTGTAAATAAAATTCATTTTTTGAATGTTAAAAATTAGGAAGTCCAGCCTATTTGTTTGGAAGTAAAATGCACTATGGAAAATTAACTTAATCTCTTTAGAAGTGAAATACTGTAGAAATACTGAAGAATCTGGTTCAGTGATATTGACTCATGAACTGTGCAGAACTATGACTATTTCACTGATTTCTCAATGATCAGAAGAGGAACTGACAAAAATAGAAGGTAGATTTTTCATTCAAGGTTTGCTACAGGTCAGCAGTTGCCCTGCTGCTTCACTGATCTCTGTCACAGAGCCCTCGGGGACAGCGTGGTGTTGCCTGAAACTGTCCTCTGCTCTGATCTATTATATGCAACCTGCTTGATGCACACACTGAAATCAACATCAGATTTAGGAATGTTGATGTGCTGCTGATTTCTTCTGTCATGTTGATTTGCAACATGATGGAAAGAGTTTAAACTGTGCAGCTTCTGACTGGTTAGAAAGCTTTTGTGGAGGATTTCTTTAGAGACCCCTCAGAGATATGGACCTTGTTAAACCACAGTGACACACTACATGGGCCTGACGTAGAGTAGGGCTATGCAACAAGACAAACCCATTTCTCAATCCATATCCGTAGCTTAACATGCTGGTCTTTTCAGATTTAGGCTTCAGCATGAGTGTGACCAAATGTTTTATAATAAATGCTTGGAAAAAATAATGCTGACAAAAAAAGTCTAAAATGCATAAAGGCACAAAGTGTAAACAAGAAGCAGAATATTTAGGATTACAGCAACTTTATACATATATTTGCATGCACAACATTTACCCACTTGACAATGTCAAACGGAAACCCAGTGGAACAATATGGGAGTAGGTGTTTCCTTTTAGGTCATAAAAAAACGGTTTTCATAAATCAATCTTGGATACTGTCCAAGTGATTATTTTTGTCAAAGCCAGAAACACATTCTTCTGCAGATAGATCACATTCATTATTTTTAAGGTTTTGTGACACTATGGCAGAAAAATTTGCAATGTACCTGTTCCTATGTGGCCTCTCTGTAGCATCAAATGAAGCATACCTGTGTCCAAGTCTGAACTATCAGCCGCCAAACAGTAGAAGCGATCCAATTTCTTTATTTCTGCACTACAGGCACCGTAGATGCAGCTTTTTCTTGAGGAAAATAAATACAAATGTTTGCATGCTCTGATGTATGTGCATGTAGAAAACTTAGTACTTTTAGATACTCTGTGTTATTTTGTTGTTGATTTTTAATATTTGATATAAACTGTAGGTTTGTTGAAAAGGCAAATTTCTATTCAGGACAGTATTGAACATTGTTGATAGTTCCACCCATGCAGCAGAGCTGGAACACTCCTTTATTTGGGTCTTGGGAGTCAATGAAATGTTTGTTTGCCTGATTTAATGCTTCTTCGCCAGCCTTTGAATTCTACAGTTGTTTCTACATTAAACATTTTGTATGGAGCAAAGTCCCTTGAAATAAAAAAGAATTAAATAAAACCGTCTGCGATCAGTTGAATGAACCACCTCTAGATTTGGACGATGCTCGCTCTACTGTTGTGAGTGTTATCAATGACAAAAGCTGAGTCAAGTTGGAATTATTTTGTTCAATATTGTCAAACTCTTTTAGTTTTTTGTTAAAAAATAAATGTATTCATTTATTAATTTGCCACAATATAATAGTAGATATACTGTACTATAAAAGGCACACCTGGCAGATCCTCTCATGCTTTGTCTTGAAGGTGAAGCTGTGAACTCCTGTCTTCAGGTGTCTTCACAGATCTGGGTATCAAGACTGGGCTTGGCTGTGCTGGCCATGTTTTTAAACAGATCTTACAATAAAATAGAACTTGTTCGTGTCTCTGCAAATCCATCAAAGACAAAGAATGTCTTTTGATGGCCTTTGTTATCACAGCGTGTACTTAATTTTGGTCAAGCAGTATGGATTATCGATGGCGGCCATTAGTTTTCATTCCATCCAGTTATATATAATGCTTATTATATTCTATAATGTTTATAATGTTGCATACTCCTGAATGTTTATTATATCGTGCAAATTAACAAGTCTACGATTCGGTCCTAAACGCAGCACAGACCATAACATAAGTCATGTGACAGCTGCCGTGTGCGCAGGCGCGTGAGCTTGCTCTGAAGCATTGGGCAACTCTTCTCTTTCTGTCAGTAATGTGAGTAACATAGGGAAGATGTCCGACCTTCTGTCAGGCACAGTGTTCCTGCTGTATGTGCAGCTGCTGCTCGGTTTGTCAGACACCCATTTTCAGGTAAAGAACTGCTTTCTGTTCCTTGCTGTTGTTTACTGGAATGTCAGTTCCGCTTTTCATTGTCGCTCTTTAAGGGTCAACAAATCACACATTCACTTCATTCACATAAAACCCGTTAGAAAGTGTTTTTGGTTTTTTTGGGGTATTTTTTTTTAAAGTACACCAGTTTTACGGAGATTTATCATCAGAAATGTTCTGTCAAACAACAAGAAGTGACTGAGCTTCGAGGATTTTCAATCCATACCACTGAATTAGCGACAGAATCACCTTGCGCTTTATCAGCAGCTGTGTGAAGTTTAGAGCATGTTCAATGTATTTAAAGCATCCACTATAATCTACATGTCATTCATCTCATAGTCAAGAGAAGGCAATGGATTGAAGACTGAAGCTCAGTTCACAGAGAAGTATTTCAGTCAGACTCTGGATCACTTCAACTTTAACAGCATGGGTAACGGGACATTCAGTCAGCGTTACCTGATCACAGGTAAAACAACATTCCCATTACAAATACAACCAGTGACTGATAAAATGACTCAGTGTGTCTTCCCCTCTAATGTTAGATCAGTACTGGGAGAAAGGCCACGGTCCAATTTTCTTCTACACAGGGAATGAGGGAGACATCTGGGAGTTCGCCCTCAACTCGGGGTTCATCACAGAGCTGGCAGCTCAGCAGAAGGCACTCGTCATATTTGCTGAACATGTAAGAAAACGGTCCGTTTAAAGGCACACAACAGTGTCATATCTGATCAAATATTTCTGGCTGAGGAGAGCATGCAGCTCACGTGACAAGGCAAAATGAGACATGGTTAAAGTTGACTCAGTCACCAGATTTCCTCTTCCCACATTTCTCTCCAGTTTTACAAGGCAGTTTTTTTTTTTTTTTTATCAGTCACTTTAAAAAGGAAACCACACACACATATATATAGTTATTGTACACATACGTTGTTGCCCAGAAAAGATGAAAATATGTCCTTGCCCACCTTTAAATGCCCTCTAATTCCTTTTATCAGTTTTTTTCTGGTGTTGAAAGTATTAATCTTTCTGAAAACCTGATGTTTAGATTGCTTCCTCTGTGTGGGTGCATGGTGTCTGTCCCAGGAGCTGTTCTCTGATGAAGCACAATCATTTTCTGCCTTATAGAGATACTATGGCAGGTCTCTCCCCTTTGGGAACGACTCCTTCAGCATCCCTCAGGTCAGCCTGCTGACAGTGGAGCAGGCTCTTGCCGACTACGTTGTAATGATCACTGAGCTGAAACAGCAGCTGGAGGCCACGCCTAGTCCCGTCATCGTATTCGGAGGCAGGTAGGATCCGCCGAGTTGAGAATCGCTCCTAGTGTTACTCCTGTGTCTTCAATATGGAATTTCACTTCATTCTTATTTCTTAAATATCCAAGTACATTTTAGTAGGCAGTCTTTGAATTCCGCCCCCTAATTTGGCATCAAAGTCACATTTAAAAGAAAAAGAAAAACATGAAATCAAGAAATAATTGCTTTAAACAACACACAACTCATGTTCCATTTGAAACCACTCCAATAACATTTTCTGTCAGCCAAGTTATTGTTTAATGATGTTGTGCCTAGGATTGTGTATAATATTGCTTCTTATCAAGTCTCAATCTGGAAGGGATGTTCTCTACTGTGGATTGACTTAAAAGAAATTACTGAAGGAAGGAGTGTAACAATGGCTGAAATGTAAGGCTTTTATTAGCTAATAAAGGAGAAATCAAAACATGTGCTCATTATATAAAGGGGCAGGTCAAAGCATAAATTAAATGAAACAGGTGAGCTCGGATATGTAAAGAAACATGACACAATATGACCAAGAAGATTAAGCAGCGGATAACTAAATCGGGAGCTTGGGCGAATGAACTGGAAGTTGTTTAACAAATGCAGGGCGAATCTATCTGAGGAAGCAGAGCTTCTTTTCTTTAAACTAAAATTTGGAACAATGTTGCCTAATAGCCATGCGTCGCACCACTTAGAACAGCCAGCTGGGTGAGCAGATAACTTTGGGTTGGCGAATCAACTGGCCACGAAAGGTCAGAGGAGATGTCCGACGAGAGCGGCCGCGTCGAGGTCCTTCGCCGTGGCCTCCAAGCTAGACTGGTCCTCGGCTGAAGTGGCTGTTGGCCTGTCTCGTCCCTCTTCACCGGCAATGTTGTCCTTCGGGCAGCTTGCTTGGTGATATCCGAATTATTCCTTTCTATTCTGATGAGGGAACAGACGGGAGCAGCACGGACCATCAGTGGCTCTGGTTACCAAGGCAACTTGAGACGCTGGGAACTGGGTGCAGTGCAGCCAAACTTGTTCCAATCACCCGTAGTCTTTGCTTCAAGTCTAAACTTAGCCCTTGTTGTCTTGACTTCTGGGTTTCGAGCCACGTGAATATAATTTTTTTTTCATCAGATCTTCTGGTTAAGCTCTCCTCTCCAGAACTTTTTCGCCGAATTTCTGCCACTTGTAATGTTCGTATTGACTATCTATTTGGGGCCGACCCATAGGCGTGGTCTAATTATCGGCGCGAGTTTGGTCCAATCAGATTTCTCCCTCTAACTTTAGGGCGTACGAAGGAGGTTTTCCGTTTCTCTTTCAAGTTACGCATTTCATTCATCCAAGTTTACCCACATATAAAACAAAGGGAAATATGTCATTTTGATGAGTATGGTTTCTCTCTGCTTGCTATGATTGAGTCGGTGGAGATGGGTTTCTCTTCTCCTCCTATCCACTGCAAAACACAATTAAATGGTTATTCTTTACTCCCGCCATCACAGAACACGCAAACAGATGAAACAGGGAAAGAACATTTCATGCATATCTTGACTGGCTGTGGGAAATCAGAATTGCATGACTACGGACTGTGTATGAAGTTTCTTTTTCTTTTTACAGAACATTTATAATCAAAACAAACTAAGCACATAGGTTACGGTACTCAGGCAGTGCGCCATCGGTTCCGGTGGTTCGCCATTCAGGTGGCGCCGTGGTTACATTGGAATAGTTCATTGTCCGGTGTTAATTTTATCTCTGCCAAATTAGCTCGTAGAAGAATGGTTCGAAGAGCTGTGGAGTCCTTTTCTTGCAGGGGAACCAGTTCAGCATGTTTGCAGTCTCTTATTCGATCAGAATAGTCAATTTATTATTATATCCATCATTGTGTTCTTGTTGGCCTGGATGCATTCCATAGCGGCAATTTACAACCGCCTTCTGATAGTGTTCTCAGGTCAACCCGGGGGTAAATGTCACAGAATTGTACCTCTCTGAAGGGAGGTTTGGTGATTTGTGGCGTGAATTGTAATTTATTATCTGGGAAAGCAGGGTCTTTCGATGCCAGAGTCAGATAAGAGTCCAGGATGGCACTTAGCAGAGACCTGTGAAATCTCTGGTTAGAGCAATAGTCTCTTTGAAAGTTTGAGGGATGTGGGAGATTGAACTCTCCCCCCACTTCACAACAATGAATAAATAATTGCAGTTCCAGTTTCCAGATCAATTTGTGGTTGGAAATCAGACGCCATATTTAACAAACTCTAGTGAGTGAATGTCCCAGTGACCAGTTTCCCTTTGCCTTCAGGTGTCTGATTACAGATGTGTAAATGGATACTCAATAAACTACTCTTCAGTCCATTTTGGCCCAGACATGAATAAGATAAGAGACACAGATTCCAAGTATTAGGTTGTATTAGTTCATCCTGAAGTATAAAGTGTTTGGCTGTCTGCTGTTTCTGCAGTTATGGCGGAATGCTGTCCGTCTACATGAGACTCAAGTATCCAAACAAAGTGGCTGGAGCTCTGGCAGCCAGTGCCCCCATACTGTCCACTGCTGGCCTGGGAAATCCCCAGCAGTTTTTTAGAGATGTTACAGCTGTAAGTTAACGAGTGGTTCCATTTTACTGCTGCTCATTCTGTGAATAATTCTACTTCACCTTAACAAATCAATCTATACACTATCATAAATAGTGTGTGATTTTTATAAACCGGTACATGTTAGATGATAGCAAGTTGTTTCTCTGCCACAGGATTTTGAAGCCATTACCCCAAAATGCAGAGATGCTGTGACAGGAGCGTTCCATCAGCTCAAAGAATTAGCTGAACACCAAGGTAAATCTGTTAAATGTGATCAATAAGTAAAAGCAAGGCGGGGAAATGGGAACAGATCTGCACTCTTTGTATGTTGTACCATCAGTATAACAGCACAACAACTTCAAATACAAACTTTCTCCACACGCTTTTTACATGGTGTTTTTTTTTTTTTTTATCATTTAAATCTGTGCTATTTAACAGATTGAAGTGAATGTTATTACTTGAATTAACAGTTACAAAATGATGGATTCATGTCTGAAACAGATAATAAGACATTGTTAGACATTGTGCATGAAGTGAAATAAACTGATTGGTTCCTTTAACTGATATTTTATTGAAGAACATCCTTCACCTTTACCTATACAAGCTATTTTAATCCAAATGTTTCTTCGCCAAAGTGAACTTTTGGTGCAAAAGTCCATCCAGGTGTAGTAACTCTGATTAATAGTTAATGTCTACCAGGTTACAGTCGTATCCAGTCAGAGTTTGCTCTGTGTAAACCTCCAACATCTGCTAAAGACATCCACCAGCTGTATGGCCTGCTGAGGAATGCATTCACCCTGATGGCCATGCTGGATTACCCCTACAGCACTCACTTCATGGGCAACATGCCCGCAAACCCCGTCAAGGTATACACAGTGTAAAAACCACTGATCAACACTCTACAATTCTATGCATAAGTGAGATATAGCACACACAGTGTAAGCAGAACAGAAAGTTCTCATATTCAGAGTTGTCCTTTTGATTGATTATTGATTTGTATCATAAAAATCAACACAAATGTAGTATTCTAATACCAACTACACTTTAGTTAACATTAGTTTCCAAAAGTTTGCAATAGGAAGCTGTATTTGCATTCACAGTTAATGTGTTGCAGCACCAGTGACTTTTGAACGCTTTCAAAAGAACAAATGTAAATGTAATTTGCAGATATAAACAATGGGCATACAAAAGAAAAAAAAAACACATAGACATTAATATAAAGATACATTTCTTCAAAGAATATGACATGACTGTCTGCTCGCATGAAAGTTGTGTAGGAGTAACTGATCTTGATACCAGATTAGATCTGTTTCAGTTCTGTTTTACCAAAACACCTGAGCTGTGTCTAATTTGCAGGTGGCCTGTGAAACCATGCTGAGTGGATCTGACCTTCTTGCAAACCTCAGAAACACTGCAGGTAAATCAAATGAATGGATGCTGGTCCAGGTTTGAAATCACAAATAATTTTCTCTCACCATTAAAATGTTTAGTGCATTGTAGAAGAACTCAAATTGAAGGCTTTTTCTTAATCTTGGTCAGCTGCAGCCACTTGCTCTAGAGAGTTTTTTGGCCCAGGGCCAGAGTGTCAGTCTTGGATCTGCAGAGTTTCCTCCTCCTCAGCTCTACCTTCTCCTCTAAATAAATTTTTTTTTTTTTCAAACCAATCTGTGATGGTCACATTACAAACTGGATGCTTCAAAATGGCAGCTCACTAACCAATAGTTAGCCATGGAGGAGTGACACTTACTTAGTCTGTTGTATGGATTTCATTTAGATATATTTTTTTTGTTTTGTTTGTAGAGCTGAATTTATGAAAAGCTTTATTGATAAAAAATGAAAAAGTGTGAAAATAAAAGGCAAACTAGAACCCACCTCATCCACTCTGTCCTGGATGGGACTTAATTAAGCTTAGGGCTTCCTGTCCTACAGGTATCGTGTACAACGCTACCGGCCTGCTGACCTGCTTTGACCTGTACAGTCTGTATATTGAATGTGCTGATCCCACTGGATGTGGACTGGGCTTCAACAGCCAGGCCTGGGACTACCAGGTGCTCCAACATCCACAATACACAACACAATCAGTGTCTGCATTTAATCAAAACAGCAGTAACCTATAGGATTATAGATTGATGTCACGCAATATCCAAGTTGTTAAGAACCAGCAGAAACTGAAAGTGTTGGAAGTGAAGGCTAACTTAAAAAATTTAATCTTATATTAAACCTGCTGAGAACAAACCCAAATTGCAGTTAGTCTTGATATACTTGGAGACACAAAACACTTTAAAGACTTGCAAGTTGTTTATTTTACACTCTCTACAAAGGCCATGTGCCAAACTGGAAAACCAGCTCTTGCCTCTGAACAGGAAACATCAGTTTCAGAATTCATTTGAACTAAGTGTTGATTAAGTTTTGAAAGCGTCATAATAGACTGTGGTTTTATCAACTGCAGTGCTTCATCTCAGTAATAATTTCAACGCTTTCGCTGCTTCTGTTGTTGTTGTAGGCGTGCACTGAAATCAATCTGTGCTATGAAAGCAACAATGTCACAGACATGTTTCCTCCGATCATCTTCACTGAGAAAGAGCGTGAGCTCTACTGCTCTAAACGCTGGGGTGTGCTTCCAAGACCAGGCTGGCTCAAAGCCCAGTTCTGGGGTGATGGTGAGTACCAATGACTAAGAGACACATCAAACTGACCCAAAACATTACGGCATACTGAGGTGTGATCTAGAAAAAAAAGTTCAGAGATTTAATGCACTGAGAGGCTGCATTACCGACAGTTTGAGATAAATCAGGAGTGTGTATGAAAGCTGCTCTACTGGAGTCCCAGACGAAGACTGTGAGGCTTCAGAAATGCAAGACATTGATGGTGAAATATTTACTCATGGCATGATTGATTAAATTGAGTATTCCTTATAACAGTTTTATCAAATTAATATATCTGATGGATGATTACTATGGTGAGACATTAAAATTTCCAAACAGGAACAAATGTATCTTAACACTGAGTTCAGATGCATATCTTATCCTCCATTTCAAAATATGTTCAGTCCGTTTTGATGATTTTGACTTGATGCAGATTACCAAAACCTTTAGACTGGTACTGAGTTGAACTATGGCTTGAAGGTTTTTTGCCATTTATTCATCACCTCAGAAAAGAGGTTTAGAAATAGTTTTAATGTTTTGATATTAGTTATGATTTTAAAACAGGTTCTATTTCTGTTCTTTGTTATTGGAAATTTACATTTTGGAAGAGATTTAGATTTACATTTTCATATTTCTCTGTTTTGCTTCTAACGAGCTTCCTTTGTTCAGCCCTCTCCACAGCCAGCAACATTATTTTCTCAAATGGGGATCTGGACCCTTGGGCAAATGGAGGGGTAGGACATTGAACCGAGCAAGAACACGCTGAAAATGGTGGCCTCACAGTCCTGAGTTAATCTTTTTTTTTCCCCCTTTTTGTTTAGGTGCGAAAGTCCCTGAGCTCATCACTTATTGCCATCAATATTCCTGGAGGAGCTCACCATCTGGATCTGAGGTACAGCCATCTCTTTGCTACTGGAGACAAAGTTTATAACTCACAAAGCAAAATCTAATGTTTGACTTCTCTGGTTGTTTTACTCAGAGGATCTGATGATGCTGATCCTGAGTCAGTTATCAAAGCCAGGAAAACTGAGGCTGACATCATCGCACAGTGGGTGGAGATGGAGAGGACCAGACTGCAGTCAATTTAAGGCTGAGGGTCGGATTTAGTTTCAGAAAAGCTTGGTCCAGAGGAAATGCTGAATGCAAAATCCACCTGCATCCTAGCTCTATGCAGCATGTCAACCGTCTAATATTTCCATTCTGGAAAACAACCATAGTTGATTAAATTCAGTGTGTAATGAATTGTTTTGATTTGAGTGTGCTGAAAGTGGACAGTGGTGAGGCTCTTAATCGGATTTCCAAATTCCACACATAATCTGCAGTTTGGCTGATGTGTTCCAACGGCTAGTATTTAAAACGAAAGATATCACTGCAGTTTTGGAAGCATAAGAAAACCAGTTACCGTATAAACTTAATATCGTATCTGTGAAAGAAATGTAAATGGAAATAGACTATCAGCAATCAAGTTGCAGTGGAGAAGGAGACATGTACACAGACAGTTCACTGCTGTTTTTTTTTTTTTTTTGTTTAAGCAGATTTGAATGATGCTGGCCCCAATTAAAGGTCTTTCCACTGATCTTTGTATCTATCCTTGGAAATAAAAAAGTGAGCCAGTTGTGCCATCAGGATCAGATCCCATGTTTTACCCCAATGATCAAATCAGATGTTTGTTTTGGTGAATAAAATTTCTTTTAATTAAAGCAGATCCAGATTTGTATACACCAAGTGACATCAACAATAACATTTTATATGTTTGAAATAAATAAAAAAAACAAACAAAGAAACATTGAAACATTGAACCAGTGCAGCCGTTCCCTCAGTCAGAACAAAGCTGTTCAACAGGTGTTCCACATTCATGTATTTAGATCCCATCCCACAGCGTCAGGACATACATTACACTTAAAGTTGAAAAGAGGACATGTTAGGTTGACACACAACATGAAAATGACTTTCAAGCTTTAGTTCTCAAAATATGTCAAACAGCAGAGTGTCTGGTCCAACAAACACTCAGCAACTCCTTTTGTGTGGACCTGACAGGTGACTCAAATCTGGCTTTTGGAGTCAGTTTCAATGGCTTCTAATGGTTTTTATGGCCCTTTAATCTCAAAAACATGAATTCATATTCAAGCTGTTTGTAATGCTCAAAAGATATAGATAGATGGTCAATTATGCTACATAAGTCTCTGAATTCCTTCTTTGGAGAAACTGAGTCTTTTTCAGCCATCTGTCAAGCCCAGAGGAGGGAAACAGCTCCAGTTAACTGGAGCGGATAGTAACTGAGCAACCGAAACTGTGACGCTTGAGTTGCTCGTCATTGGTCACAGGAAACCTGGGCTCTTTGAAATTACCACCAGATTCTAATTACAGCAGGTTGTGTAAACATTTCCATCGTGTTTATTTATGACAGTTTAAGACTGTAAAAAGGTTTGACCAAAAACAATAAATAGAATGGCAGCCCTTAATGGAGGCTTCCAACCCACCCACCCCCCAACTAAAACCAGCTGTTCCAAAACGGCCCTTAGTCTCTCTGTCAAAGTTGTGTAGTAAAAGAGCTGAACTTTATTATGACACTTTGGTGTGCGTTCTGGTGATTTCACTGTTCATTATTTTAGCGTGACAACAAATTGTTGGTCACTGATCAGGGACATGAAGACTCTAAAATCTCTGTCTCTGTATTGGCACAGCTGCAGGCATCTGTGTGTGCAGCCCACTGTAAAAATCACTCTGTTGGATGGCCACAACCAATATAGAAATGAATCAGTCATCAATGACCTAAATCTAAAAATAATCTAAAAATCAGTCACACTGTTTATCAAAAGCGCTGAAAATATCCCCTTTGTTAGTTTTTCCTGAAAGATCTGGCTTTGGAGAAATGGCTTTTTCGTCTGAAAAAAATAACTGAAATACCAGTTGATTATATGTTCAGCATATTTGGCTCAGGAATTATGCAGAAACACACACAGTGGGGTCACAGAGCCCTTGTAGGCATTATTTAAATACATACACTGGTAGAGTTTAGCTTTATGTAAATCCGACCATTACTTTGAAGGACTGCTGGAAAAATATCAATTCCATTTCATTGTACTGCAAAAATGGTCATACCTGGAGTCAGCTGAATGGAGAGGAATGAATGTTAACTGCTTTGAATGTTGTCTGAAGCAATATTAAAGGCACATGTGAGGAAAAAGACTATATAAAATGAGTTTGGTCTCAATTCAAATTAAGAACAGTTTCAGGTAAACAACTATGATGTAAACTACCTACATGTGGGAATGACTGCAAAATGCTGTTTAAGGGATTTGACAACAAAACTGAAGGATAGCTGCAATTACAACTTAAAAATCAATATATTAAGCTAAGTCTATATAACACCAAACACTTAATTTCTCAGTCAAAGGAGAAAACAAACGCAAAACCTAAACATGGAAGATGCCAAAAGAAGAATAAAACGAAACATTCAGTGTGTTCCCTCCCACCCCCTGTCTTAACAAACTAAATCACTGATGCTCATTGCTATCCACACAAAACACAAGCTTCACAGTTCATAACATCTGCTGCTTGGAGCAGCTGGAATACAATCAAGTTAATCTGTGTGTAGAGACCGGTGCTGCATTCATGTCATAAGGGAGAAACAGCTGGAAGGTGCATTTGTTGTTGAGTGAGCTGTACCTGCTGGACCTGCCAGACTTTAGATTTTATTAGGTTTGGCGAAGTTGATTTAGCAGCAAATCATTCCGTACGCCTGATAATTTCTTGCTCATGACATCACAGATGACACGATGACACATTCACACAACCAACCAACCAAATGCAAGACTTGATGCCTCGCAGAATGTTATTACCTAGAAGTTGATTTATTTACATATTTAACTTTAGAATAAAAGAAATCCAACAGCAAAGACAGTCTCAAAAGAGGTGTTGTTCAAAAATATTTTTCATTTGAAATTTAGATGCTGATATATATTTTCCTAATTGATAAAACAACCAAATGTCATCCAAAGTTATCACTCTATAATTAAAAAAATTGTCCGCTTAAGAATTTGTGACATGACCGAAAATTACCTAATTCTACCAGAAGTAACTGATGGCAATATCACAGTTAATAGCGGTCATAAAGAAAGATCGTCTTTATTGTCATTGTACAGGCACAGGGGGAGCCAAGAGCTGCTGTGTCCATGTGTGCCACCATCTTTGCTTAAGAAGAGTTTAAGTATTTGATTTATTATATCATTTTGGCATAATTGAGTACTTTGCCCCTTGCATCTGTTCTCAACTTTTTTTCACTACCTAATTCACATTAGGATTCTGAATGCTAAGTGTACAGTATTATCAGCCTACAGCTGTATAAAACAAATCCGTTAAAGAAGCTGCAAAACATTACAGCTCCACCAACTGCAATAATTAAAGCTCCCATACTTACTGATTCCATACAAATATCTATTTGCTCTTTAAGAATCAAAGCCAATCTGAATGTACTTCTATATCCCCTCTCTCAAACAAATCAAGAGGGGTTCAGAAACTCTTTTCATTATCCTTACATCCCCTTACATGCTTTCATTACACAGACTGTTTTCTGTGTGACACACAGCTGCCCTAACCAATTTTACCCTACTTATGAAGTTTGGTAAAACACCCTTCACTCAGATTATTAGTCAGTGCTGAAATGCACTGCTTTGTTGTGACATCACAAATTTATAGAAATTTTAATGGCTGTGTCTTAATGTGGGCTGTGTGCGTTTATCTGTAGATCAAGTGCTTGGAGACTTGGGAGACCTTACTGTCAATAATATGGAGCCGTAAAGTCATGGGCAGAAAGTTTACATGTTTTAACTGATTGCTTTATCAAATAATTTACAAAGAAACTGCTGTATAGTTTTTGTCACTGGGTATTAAGTCAACCTCAAGATTGTGAGGAAGCAACAAAGTCATTCACCGGGCATATTAGCCTTTAAATAAAGGCATAAGCACTTAAACCCTGATGTTGTGTCCACTGATAAACGGGCTGTGGAGATGATATGTGATATCATATCATCCACTGGTTCATCTGGTAAACCTCATTTTCTGTTGACTGACCGACCTTAATGAGTCAAGATTCAATCACACAGCAATATTTTCTTCTTGATCTGAAGGGATTGAAAAAGAATTTCACAATGCAATTCCTCACTTGTCCACTATGACATGAATTCAGCAAACACATAATCGGTGTCAGCATCATGGCCTGTCAGGAAGCTTCAGCATCTGAAAATAGCACTTAATGACTATATACAGCGAGGAACTAGCTTTGTCCTCATTTCCCTGTGAAAGTCACACCCATTTAAAAACATTTAAGGAGATTGAAAAGGGTTCAGGTGCAGGAGGCAGTGGTTGGTTTCAGTTCAGTTGGGGAACATGTTGCTACGAAGGCGACCAGCCTCCTGTCACACCCAACACTCAGGTCAGGCCACCAGGTACTGGCTTTGTGTCACAGTGGGTTACATTCTGTTCCACAAACCACAAAATATTCAGCCTTGAAAGTTTTTGAGGAATTGTTTCTGGTTTAGCCATTTTTGTTGAAGATCGACAATTTTTAGCAAAGGATAGGCAGAGTTCACTCATTGAAACAGGAAAGACACAGCTGTCACCTTGGTGTTAGAACAACCCTGAGTTGTTGTGTTTTTATGTGCTGTTTGAATCTGTGTGTGTGTGTGTGTGTGTGTGTGTGCGTGTCTGAGTCATGCTGTGGAGGGCCATATTGGCAGAGGATGAGCTTCAGTGTTGAAGACATACTGGTCTAGGCTGATCAGGTTGGGATCGTCAGAGAAGAGCAGATACAAATATTTCAGGGTCTCTCCCAGGAAGAAGCTCTCCATCTTGTCCCGGGGGCTTGGGTAGTCTGGATCACGCACATTATTGATTGAAGTGTAACCACCAGAGGATACCTGAAACACACAGGCATTTACATTTACAGTATATACTGTAGAATTATTATATTTAGAGTTCTGACCCTCATTCCACACTGAGTTTACAATGTTAGTCTAAGTTCTCACATATAAATTTAGCTTGTAGCTCTGTATATTCTACTTCAATTTCCAAAACAGTATATCACCGGATAAAGTCCCAGTCCATATGAATGACGGTGAAGCTCTTCCCTGTGACCATCTTACACTCTGGATGAAAGGCCTCACCAAAGACAGAGGACAGCCATCAACGAAGAAAAAGATATCAAAAAATAAAATTCCTAAATAGTACTCATTCTGTATAAAAAGTATTCAAATCAGCAAATAATATGAGACTTCTGTTTGTCATAATAAGTTTCCACTGCACCTCTGTAGGGAGACAAACAACTTTTGTACTGTTCAGCACTCGCATATTCTTTAAATGTTTACTGTAGCTGTTGTCATTTTACCAACCTTGGTGTACTTATTAAAGTTTTGTAGAATCTCCCAACCCCAGTCCTGGTACTTGTTGTCCTTGGTGAATCTATACAGGTAGAAGAGACTTTCTACTGTCTCTGGTCGTAGGAGATTGTGTCTGTCTGCAAGCTGTTCCACACAACACAAAGGAGAGACAGACAATAATCAGTTTTAATATCTCCTTGATTCAGAGCACTCAAACCTTTGTAGGCTTGTTTATTCAGGTGAGTTTAGTGGATTCATCAGTTTGGGCCCTGGATATCAAGACAATGGCCTTCTCATTTTCAAAGGTACATGATTCTACATTATTAAAAAGCACAGAACAGAATACGTAAGAGCAGACAATCTGTCTCAACTTACCTTCACTTCAATGTCCCGTGTGCTACCCTGATGCATGTTGAAGTGGACAATCTCTGGACTGAGGCCTGTCTCCATGTGGACATACATCTGGTAGCACGTCTCCATCAGCTGCTTGGCTAGATCCATGTGATCAGCAGGCAGGCCATTGTGAGCACCAAGGGCCAATGTGCCCGGCAGGAAACACACCAGATGGTCCTGAATAAACAGACAGCCATGTCAACAATAACAGTGGCATGAATAATTACTTTAGAATTTATTTATAAGTTCATTTGAATATGGTTTCAACACTGTAGCTCTCTGGTTGACCAATTGGATGAATAAGAGCAACACAGTGCACTTCTGTTTCTTTAGTGTCACTGTTAAATATGTAAATTTATGTGCATGTGTGTGTGACCTTACAATACACGTATGACCCATTCACTCTTAATTTTTTGTATACTGAGTTCACTTGTTTGATGGTATTATCAATGAAGGCGGTTGTTTTGATTGGGTAATATATTAAAACTCAAATGTTAAAGTGCAGTCTTTGGACAACCAAAGTCACTAAGTAAGTTTGTTAAATATCAAGTTTAATGTGGTGTTTCTCAAATTGCGTGACCCACTAGCTCAGAGTTGTTAGATCAATTCATGAACTTATGTAAATTCAGGGAACTAGGATTTAATTGTACATTTCACAGTGTTGATAAATTACAGTGTAACAAACTGGTGGCGACACTTTCTACTTATGTAGCTAGGTCAAATAAAAGAATCAACTGAAACCTCTGACACAACGGACGTAACAGGAAATGATAAGTTTTATTATAGTGTCACCATGACTGAGACTTGGTGCATTCAATGACTTATGGAATGCATGTGGATTAAGTTTGATGCTTCATGAAGAGCTCCGCTTGTCTAGCATTTTGTGAGGCACAGGTTCTGGATCTCATTGCAATGAACAGGAAGCAGAGTAGATAAGACAGATGCCTCATTGTTTTGAACAACAGCTTGACTTCCCATTACTGCATTTCTTGTTTTGTCACTGACTTATCCAATAGAGATACCAAAACGAACAAAATAAGACTGTAAAGTCAATGCAATAATAATGCATTGATCACATTCTCACTTAAAAAAAGAGGTGCTATTTGACCCTGTGCTTCATAGATAGATGGATAGATAGAAACGTCCGTTATTGTCTGTCCCACATGATGGCAGACATTTGTCTTTGACAGGACTCCAAGAAACATTCACATTCATTTTGAAGAAAATTCCATCAAACACTCAAGATTAACGACCACATAAAATTAACCACACATTTCAACGCATAGAAAACACAGTTAAAATCATCTGTAGTTCATGTTTAAATTTGATTGTGCATGGCATCACATAACCTTCAAGTGGCTTTTGAGAAGTAAACCTGCACAAGTGGTGAATGATGTAGAAAGGCCCCTGGAAGGGGAACTTTCATGTCTAAACTCTGCCAAATGGCTCATTTAAAAACACAAAGGTTGTATATAGCTATTATCAGAAGTTTAGTTATCACCGGAGTACATCCAAGCACTCATCTTGCAGCCAAAGCCTGAGCTCTGGCAATGTATGACAGACCACACTCGATAATGCTTGACGGAAAACAATGGATGCATCAATCTCACTCAAATTAGTGATAACAACTGCTAAATGGATAGCCACAGCATGCAGACCAATTAACAAAGTGGAGGATGATTGTCTTAGCTACAAAATTTAGATAGCTTCCATTGTCCAATTTTGTGAATTACCCTCAAGAGCTGTTGTCTTTTTCTTCTTCTTTTTTTTTTTTACACTATCAATTAAGTCCTATGTTGTGTATTTTTGTTTGCAAAATATTGGGAAGTCTTAGTTTGCGAGTGATTAAAACTCCCTCAAAATTAAATTTTTATTCTTTTTGATTTTCTTTTGTTCCACTATTTCTTTGTCCCACAATTTAGTATGTGATTACATATCTTACATTCCAATCTATTATAAATCCAATTTTGTGTTCTTTAGGTTCAATATTGCAATGACCAATATGTAAATGAATAAAACTCCCTCACAATTTTCACTAGTCCCAGTTGTTTTTGACTCGTTAAAGTACATTTAGTATAAATCATAATGTGTCCAACTTTTCAATAATTTTATTTCATTTAAAAATCTATGCTAATTTTTCCATGCAAGCTCATTACAGTCTCACTGAGTATTACTGAGCCAGTCCTGTTGGTTTTGGGGATGTGTGGGAATTAGTTGATTTTTATTTTTATGTGAAAGGTTTGGTCGGAAAACAGTGTTAAATACTAATGGAGAGTTTATGATTTCTACCCAGCTTACAGACTTAGTGACTACTATCATATGTTTCAGGTAACCAAACCTTCCTAAAAGGACATCACAATAGTTTTAACCAACAAAGTTAACAGACATTCAAACGCCTTTGAATCTGATGAGTTAGTACTAGGTTGACCATGAAATTTAACAGAATACAGACCAACAGGAGAACCCTGAGGACGATTATATTGTCATATAACTGACCATTTTAGGGCTGAACTGTCCATGTGAGAGCTCTCCAACAAAGGTGAGGCCATTAGGTGAAGACTTCTGTAACAGGTTCTTCTTTACACCCTCTACTGCCTGCAAATAGTCCTCCAAGAGCCTTCACAAACACACAGACGTACAAACAGAATGAACAAATATCAAATAGGGATGCACTTTTAGCTGTGATTATATTGGATTACATCTGTGATTATCTGTTACAGTCTCCAATATCTCAGTCAGTTGGGTCCTGCGTCTAAAATTCGCTGCTTTCCTTTCTCTTATCTGATCACAAAGTAAATCTCTTTTGAACAATTATTCAAGAGTTGTCAGCTTTGGCTCCATCAAACAGTAATGATGCCCATCCGTATTTAGGCACTGTGCAGTCAGGAACCTTCAATGCAATGCATTTTGTGGTTGCCCTACCCTGAACTGAGCCATGACACTGTCCTGTGTCGCACTATCTGAGCTCTGCAGGCAGCTTATTCCTTGTACTGGTATGGGTTTTGCTCTGATATCACATACAGATGGGCAGGCAGGTGTCTTCAGACCCTGTCCACTCAGCTGTCAATTTGATGTAGCAGTTTTTAATATTTTATTAAATTTGCAAAACATTCCAAAATTTAGAGTTTTAAGCTGATTTTTGTCATCATGGGGTACTGAGTGTAATATTTTATTTTGGGATAAGGAAAACATTTAAGAGCTCGGAATACTTCCTGAGCGCTCTGTGGTTGCTGGATATGTGCACTGTCCAACTCACTGGGTCTCCTTCTTGCCTCCCTGGATCCACTGCTTCAGCAGGTATTCATAATAGCTGTCTGCTCTGGCTCCAAGTGTGTAGATGCCTTGATGGGTGAACTGCCCATTGTTTGTATTGATGAACATGGGAACAAGGCCATCCAGCTTGCCGTCGAGTTTATGGACCTGATTCATAACCTCAGCAACAGCAGTCTGGAAAATTTAAAATCACGGGTCAAATGAGTGAAATTCTGGATATTCAGTAATTTAATGACTCAAAAAAAGAATTAATTCTAGATGTCAAACCCAAACTTAAAAAAATGCCTGATTATTTGAATAGGCATGAATACAGTGAGATTAAACACCTTAAACTAACATTTGAAGTGAGACTGCCACACATACTGTCTGACATTTAACAACAATTTTGTTAAATATCAGACAGTATGTGTGGCAGTGCCATGTTTAAAGCACTTTTGTTAAATGTCAGTACTCAGTATATGACAAAGTTTTACTGAAATCTTACAGTATGTATGGCAGTGCCATGTTTATAAAAGCACTAATGTTGAATGTCAGTATATGCCATATTTGTAAAATTAGTGTTTGTCACAAGTTTCACTAAAGAACAGTCACCTAAGTACAAGAAACTCATACTGAAGATGGTTGTTCAAATAACAGATTTTTTTTTTTTTCCACAGATATCGTTTAAGTAATTTTATGTGTAATGGTGTAAGTACTCGGTATCAGTATTGGTGAATATTCAAATGCAAGTACAGTACTAGTTTTGGAAAAAAGTGGTATCGGTGCATCACTAGATATAATCAATCTATAATTCTGGCACAGCTACTTCTTGTACATACAGAGGACTAAAACTGTAAAGATATTGCTATGCTGCACTTCTACTTTGTGTGCGCAGTAATTTCTAGTAATGTATCTGATCTATCCTCTATATCTATTCCTTGCGTAAAACCTTGCAGGTAAGAATTTATCAGTTTAAATTAACTATACATTGAAACTACCTTAAATTGTTTTAACAGTTGCTTTCAGGAAGAAGAATAAATGTAGACTATAAGTTAATCCAAACAATTACAATTTCAGTTTTTAAATATTACCACAATTAATTGCACAGAATATGGCTGTTTGACAGATCAGCTGCAGCTCATTCAGTCATTATGCCACATTAAACATGCCTAATGTGGCAGGTTTCGTGTGACTAAACATGACTTAATCCAAACAGTTTAAAGCAGGAATGTGTCTTGTCTGGGTTCTAACTTTCCAGTGTACAGAATGAACAGTGTCTCCAAGAAGTCGCGATCTTGCGTTCGCAATAAATCAGGGATAAATAACATAAAATCCTGGCACAATTTTTGAGAAAACCACCCCCAATAAATAATAGGAAAGGCTTGCCATGATAGCAGCCCTATGAAGGTGTAACTTTAATTGCACAAAGATCCTGACCAAAAAAGTGCAAACAGAATGGCACCAGAGGAAAGGCTGCAGTGCATTCAAAAAGTCTTCATACTCCTACCCTCAGTAGTTCATAATGATAAAGCACATGCACAATTTTAGAATACTTTTTTTCATAAATTAAAACTGAAATATAAGATTGGAGTTTTACTACCTTCAACTATAATCCCTCAGCCAGTTGTGACCTGATAATCCACACAATTCAGTGATCGGAACAGCTGAGTTCATAAGCAGCAAGACGTCCAATCAATATATGTCAGTGCTGTTTAGAAATGCCGGAATTATATGATAGAAAATAAAAGTGCCAAACTTCAAACTTGCAGAGCAGACCCTGGATCTGCACAGCTGTACCACTTGGTCAGTTGGTCACCTCATACTGTGGGTCCTTGGTGAGGTGGCTGAGCTCTCTGAATTCCAACTGGATGCTTGTAACCTCTGCCACAGTGCTGTCTGAAGTCCAGCGAGGAGGGTGGGCTGTACCTTTCCCAATGTTCACATCAGAGTAAGGGATCCTGGAGGGAGTGTTGAAAGCTGGCATCAGTCTGGAGCCAATGTCTTGCTGCAGAGGGAGAACACAGATTACCTGTTGACTGATTTTTGATGTAAGAGGAAAAAAAAAAAAAGACAAACAAGTGCTTTGCTGCTTTAAGTATTTTCCCAGCGGTGTCTGCTTTTGGGCTGGAGCGGGTAAGTCACTGTAGTCCTATGATTTAAAAGGATGTATAATCCACTGTGATGTCACAGACTGATTTATGGACTTGGCATGTTTCCATGTTGGTCTTTGAATCAAATTGTAACCACATTGGACAGGTTCAAACTGGGGAGGAGTGGTAGGTGGGTGTTTCAAAGTAACCCAGGACAGGACAAACGCCAATAATTACCAACAGCCTGGCTGTGACAGCTTGCAACACCTGCTGTACCATGCTACGTTATCAATGACAAAATAAACTCACTCTTTTTTTTGAGAATTCCTTCCTCACTGTTACTCCAACCAAACATCAGATCTGTTTGATGACTGGCTGTCATACTCCATTAACAACAGATATGTGAGCCTGAATTTATGGAGCAGGAGCAAGCTTAGGATTTGGTCATGCAATAGTAAAACTATTGGGCTTAATGTGAAATTATGTTCTGATAAAGATTCACTTTATCCCTTTTTAATTAGATTTTTTTTATCCTTTAGGTTTCTATTTGAGTGAATGGAAGAGGCTAGCTGGTGTGTGAAATGACAGAAATGGTTGAAATAAAGGCCAAAATATTTTCAATAAGTACAAGTCTGTCTGTACAGGTATCATTTAAGTGCATGGCAAACTGCTGCTGCCTGCTTTCTTCAGTGTATTTAAAACAGACTTTCATTTGTTTTTGTGTGGTCAAAAAGGTTTTGGACATGAGTGCATGTGTTGACTCACAGCTTTGTCCAGGAATAGGGTGTCTCCAGTCAGATGATACGTACTCAGTAGCCCCCCCAGGATACGGATGGTGCTCTCAAAAAGGTTGACATCTACATTCTTGTTGAATGTGAGCTCTGTGGCCACCCACATCTTTGCTTCTTCAAACTCTGCATGTTTTAAAGAGTAGCAATTACTTCAAAATTAACCATGGTATTCTGAAACTGTATCAGAAATTTTTATTATATTATATTATATATATTAAATTAGCTCATGCAAAAATGCTTAATTTTTTTGGTTTTCATTCATGCCACAGTCCTCCCATTGGCTATATATTGCCAACTATGTTACTTCTGACTGTGCAATGATTGCCTGAAACCAGCAGTCCAAAACTGGTTTAAGCTAACCAACCACAACATTATGACCACCTTCCTAATATTATATAGGTCCTAGTTTTGCCGCTCAAACAACCCAGACCCTGGAGGCCTGAACTCCGCTGGACCTCTGAAGATGAGCTGTGGTATCTGGACCAAGATGTTAGCAGCAGATAATTTGACCTCCCAGGTTGTGAAGTTGGGCCTGCATGGACTGGACTTGTTTGTCCTGCACATCTCACAAATGCTGGATTGTGCTGAGATCTGGGGAACACCTTGGGCTGGTTGATGTTTCTCAAAACAAACCTGAACCATTGCTACAGTAATGCAGGTAGCATTATCCTGCTGAAAAGGGGTCATTGCAATTACAATTGCGAGGCAATTGCAAATACATTGCAATTGCCTCGCAGAGCTACAGTGTTGCAGATGCTTTGACCTAGCCCTACTTTGACTGTTGTCAAAGTCACACACAACCTAACACTTGGCATTTTTTCAGCCTCCAACACATCAACTTCTGGAAAAAATATTGACTTGCCCTTTAATAGACCCCACCCACAGACAGGTGACACTGTAATCAGATAGTATCAATCCTTTCAGCTGCTAGTGGCAATAATGTTGTGTCTAATCAATGTATTCTTTTATGGAGAAACTG
The DNA here is from genome assembly GCA_034769265.1 of Remorina albescens. NCBI lineage: Eukaryota > Metazoa > Chordata > Actinopteri > Carangiformes > Echeneidae > Remorina > Remorina albescens. The sequence continues at coordinate 5,204,200 of CM068485.1, forward strand.
TGAACCTCATGCCACTACATGTTGATCAGCAGGGTAGAATTTGTTGATGTTGCAAAATAGATTTGGCAAAGCTCTATATAAGACAACGGCTTTATCTTCTGCAAAGTCCAAGTTTTTCACAGAATAGACTTTTGGTGTTGGAATGCAAAGCCTACCGTCCTTAAGCCCTAGGATCCACATGGTGTCCAAGGCATCAATAAGCGTCAAACCAAGGCCAAACCACTCGCTGTAGGATTTGGAGATGGGCCTGAGCTCATCATGGCCCCATGAAAAGTCTTTATAACCCTTCCATGCATGTCTGAAAGCTTCCCGCACGGCCTCCAGCCGACTGGCTCCTTGAGCACACAACACACACAATATTATACTTTAGGAGTTTAAATCTTAAATTCAGATTCAAACACAGTCAAGCCTCTTATAAATTGGATGTCTTTGTCATGTGTTTTGTTAAAAGACACAATTACTGATGAATAATTAACAGTGAAATTGGTAAACCAGAACATACCTGACTCTTTTGATAATTTGGCATCTAGGCTAGAAGGGGAATCCTCCTTTTCCCGGTCCTTGGTGCCCTCTGTTCCCTGTTCGGTGTCTATCACAGCTCCTCGCCAGCTGAAAGACACCAGGGAATTTAGAAATAAACATACTGTATGTTGACAAAACTAACTTTGTGATTCAAGTCAAAGTCTCACCTAATGACTCCCTCGTCCCTCCTTTCTTTTTCACCATCCACTGGCTTTTCGTCTGCGATTGTATCTGAAGCATTTCCTTTCTTCTGAAGACGGTTCTGTAGGACAGGCGGCCCTCTCTTATTGGATAATTTCCTCTATGATATAAACAAAACACTTTTACCATTTAAATCTTTACTTCACATGTACAGGTTGCTCAGAACGGTTGATACAGATAACATGTAACAATATAATATTAACTTCATTTCACACAGGCTGGGATGGAGGAAAACTCTAAATAAGTGGTTGACAGCTTTTTCTGAGTCATCTTAAAAGTATTGGTTGCCTACTTTGGAGCCCCTAACATCTCAGTAGTTAAGCTCTTTTATTGATCACTTAGCGCGGTAGCGTCCACACAAGCTACATTTCCAAAATCATTTCTGAAGCCTAAATGAGCCGGAGATTTCTGTTACGGACTGAAATAAAACTGTCACTGCTACCAGAGAGGCACTTCCGCATGACGCCGACGTGATGACGCTGGTATCAATAAGATGAGAAGAAAAGCATAGACCTGCATTAAGTCAAAATAATGTGAATATTCTTTCTTATAGTTTGTTTGTGTTGTTTATTTTGTTGTTTGGAATATATGTCTTATTTCTAGTCAAAACAAATCTTTTTACACTTAAAAAATACTTCAAGCTAATTTTCACTTGAAATAAGTATAAAAATCTGTCCATGGAGCAAGGTTTTTTGCTTGTAATAAGGATAAAAAATTGCTCTGTGGACAGATTTTTTCTACTTATTTCAAGTGAAATTTGTCTAAAAACAAGTTACTTTTTTGGGTGATGACTCTTATTTCAAGTGTAATGAGATTTGTTTTGACTAGAAATAAATATTCTTGGTAAGATTTTGAGTTGTTGCAGTGTACATACATATACACACACATACATTTTTGACCATGTTGTGACTGCTTGAAGCAGGTCTTCATTCTTGCTGTTGTGGTTTGGTCGTGTTGTGAGTTAGCGCAGCTCAATGTTCAGTAAACAATTGAACTTACATTTTTTGCCTGCGTAACTGTTTGACTGAGTTTTATTGATCAGTAAGATAACACTGTCTTGGCACGAAGTTGGTTCAATTTAGTAAAAAGCTTGGATGTAGTTGCACTAGTTACTTTTTTTAGTCATTTTGCTGTAGCTTAGCTTGCTACATTTCTGAGGGTAATAGCTTTGATGTAGTTAAGCTTCATTTAATGTTAGAGTAACTAGTAGCTTAGCTCACTACACTTTCCAAGTAGCTTGCCCAACACTGCTAATATGGATGTATCAATGACAGTATTGTATTGTTTACATTCCCCCTCCGATTTAAACATATTATACCCTACAATCAGAAAAACTGAATATAATTTTAGAATATATCACAAGTTTCTTACAATGGAAAAACTAAAATATATCATTAACAAAAGGTATTCAGACGCTTGGCTGTGCCACTTGAATTTAGCAAAGGTTCCATTACTGATCATCTCTGAGATATTTGAGATCTCACAGCAGACAATGCAGATAAGAATAAAAACCAGGCCATAAGGTAGAAGGAACTCCTTACAGCATTCAAAGGCCTGATTGTGCCACAGTCCAGATCCAGAAAGGGTTACAAGTGATTTGTGCTACTTCAAAGATTCCAAGCACAGCTTTGAACATAATTGTTCATTTGAAGAACTTTGTAACAACCCTGTGGTTCACAACCATGCGAAATAACAAAACCCTTGATAGAACAGAAAGTGAAGGACAAAAACCTGGGAGAGTTGTTCTGGTAGTGCTGGATGACCCTGTTTGACAGGCTCAGGCAGCACATGAGGGATGAGAGGCTTCAGGACATGGTCACTGCCCGTGTCTGGCGCTCCATCTGTAAGGCCTCAATACACAAAAAACTTGGTATGAGACTACTTCTGGGGGAAAAAGCTGAGGGAGTAAAACTGATTAAGAGCCACATTGTAATATACAGATTGTGTTCAAGTGCAGTTTGTGCATCCATGGGTAAATTTCATAATTTGATGGTTTGATTTTTGTTGAATTGAAAATAAATAAATACAATCTTTCAGCAAAGATACCTGCTTTCAAAAGTTATTGAAGTGTTACACATTCAATTGTCTTCCAGGAAATAGAGAAAAAATATTTTGGCACAGTCTGTTCTTTGTAAATGCCCTTCTTGCAGGTTTTTTTGTAGTCATATGAAGATCATCTGTAAGTTATCTTGTACTTGCATGTATGTGTATCTCGTATTGTTGACTTGTATACCCTTCTTTTCACTTAAGATAACAAAATATAATTTATGCAAACTTCTGGAGACAACCATATGCTTATATGTCTTCACTGCAAACAAGGTAGTGCGCAATGCCTCATTTTCTATTTGCATGCAACAAATCCAGCTCCTTAGAGGCCAAGACAAGATGCCAGTGGCTGGATGTTAAATGTATGAAGAACCTTACTTTTGAGGTGCTCAGTAATAGTAGGATAGGATGCCATTCCAAAAATAAACACAAGGATGAGGATGAGGAGGATGAGGCTCCGCTGCAACCTTGACAGCTGCTTCCATTTCTGCAGGCAGACAGAAAAGAAAGAGTTAAAGAATATCAGTTACTAAACTTGTTGCTATAATATGCTTACTTATAAATAATAATAATAATAATAATGGAAAATTTAAGAACATTTTTAGGCTATCAGCGGAGAGTAGCAGTAAAAGCAACCAACAAATTCAATTCAGACACTTAGTGATCTCAGTGGACTGTTTATTAGGTACATCTAACTAAAACAATCCTGCAATAAAGTCCCCCTTCGCCTCCACAATATAAAATCATACAGTATGCAAAACAGAAGATACAAGAGAGGCTGAAATCCATATGCGATGCTACTCCCTTACCCTCCAGCAAGATTGCCTTCTCCACTGTTTACTGTTATTGTAACTTCCAGTTTCTTGTCCAGAAAGGCTTACAGACACATAGTCCCGGTGAGAAGGTGGGTGCATGTCTGTAACCCAGCCCTGGAGGAGGACGCAGATGTCAGTGTAATGTCAGTGAGGGGAGGACACAGATGAAAACATCTGGGGAGGCGAAATAAACCCAGCTAAAAAAAAAAACAAAAAACAAGCCGGTGGAAAAGGGTGTGCTAGCATGTCAGCCTGGCTGGAAAACACACTGTAGGTTTAATTACAAGCTATCATCACAATGTCACACATGTAGAGCTGAGTTTCGCCCCTCATACACTCACTTTCCGCATTTCACATCGACAGTGATATCTGCAAACCTCATCTTACGACGCAAGTTTAACCAACAGGCTTGGCCGTATGATATTTATTGTGTATCCGATAGCTTTAACTTTTACAGGACGTACACTACTCCAAATTATTTTTGCTGAATCTCCAGAAAAACAAACAAAACGTTAATTTACCTTTCCTACAAGAGATTAAACTCTGGTGCAGCCCCTTTTGCGGCTACCTCGTCCGCGCGTCAAAGGTTTGAAGTAACGTTTTAGCGGGTCCGCAGTCCAACTGTGGGCCGAGGCATGTCCTGAGGCCTAAAACAACCGACACGATGGACAAACACTATGGACGCATTCGAAGTAGAATAAAAATGGTTTGAATATTTTTCACTCACTTTTAATGACAACCGAGAAAAATGAAAACGTGTGCTGACATTACCTTGAAGCGCCCGATGTTACATATGCAACCGGTCTGATCCACCGCCGGGAGAGTAGGTAACGTTTTGATATCCGTTAGCTCAGCATCGGTGAAATAGTCTATTCATCTTTCAAGCGCTTACTATGACGGAGCCCGTTAAAAACACTGCTAACGTGAATGGATCCGTTCCCAGCTTTGGATGTAATGCAGCTCACTCACAACAATCGACTCGGAAGCATCCATGCTGTCTTCACTGGTTTCCCCAAAATGTGGGAAATACCATGAATCGTATACTCGTTTCCGAACGCTCTCATTCAACAGTTAGTGTTCTATTGTCTCGATTGAATCGTATGCCATAAGAAAATATTGTATAGTACCAGAATTTCAATGTAGTGCAAGGCGTATTTGTTTCTTGGAGTGTTTGTTTTGTTTATTTGTTTTTGGAGGTTTTTTTGTTTGTTTTTTGTAATTGTTTTTTTTTTAAGTGTGATTTAAAGTGGACCCCCAGACAGCACAAGTGTAAACCCTTACACATAAGGAGGGCTAGACCCGATAACTCATTACATTACATACTGACTGTGGTCTGTTTAGAAAGACTTCCCTGATATTTCTAATCGTAATTCTATTATTGATTCACATATATGAACCTTGACAGCTATATATTTCAACTGTTTCTTATCCATAAGTTCAAGTTAATGATGATTACTGAATTTTCCCATTGAAGGGGGCTGGATTGTAAAGATGTTTATTAAACAATACACTGGCATCAGGTTAGACCATAGATTGTTAAGGAAATGGATGTGGATTGACAAGACAAAGCAGATGTTAATTGCATTCTTTCTAATGGCCAGGGGGAGGCGACTCAAATGGTATATATACACAAAACCCTATTAATTTCTGGAAAATGATATACCTATTTCCTGTTTAAAAGATATATGAAAAACTGAATAAACTGCATCAAGAATTGTTCGAGTGTAACAGGCTGCTCAACTTAGGACAGAAATGCGAATACTAACTAGTTACTTTCCAAATTGATATGCTACATACGAACAATTATACATTTGCTTAAAAAATTAAGAGTCTATATATTCTGATACATTCTAAAAAAAAAAAAAAAAAAAAAATCTAATTAAATGCAAGTCAATCAACATTTACTTTAATTTAAATGTTTTTTGTTTTAGAAGAATGTAATGAAGCTCATAATGGGAAATAAAATAATTGAGCAACCAAAAGAAATTTTGATGGAACAATATAAATACTTCTCTAAACTTTATTCATTCCAAAGCCCCCCAAAGGAGGTAATACTTCAGCATATCGGTCCTACTGAAAATAATGCCAAGTTAACTTTAGAGGAGAAGGAATCTTGTGAGGGTCTCATTACACAACAAGAGTTACAGGAAGCCATAAGCTCTTTTGAAAAGGGCAAAAGTCCAGGAGCTGATGGCATCCCTGTAGATTTTTATCAAACCTTTTATGAATCCATTAAAACACCTCTGCTTAATACTTTCAACTGGTCATACAGCGCAGAAAAGCTGTCGGAAACTCAACAGCAAGGGTTAATTTCCTTGCTGTTAAAAATGACTCAAATGGACAGTACAAGGATCCAACTATATTGCAGAATTAGAGGCCAATAGTTCTGCAATGTAATGATGCAAAGATATTGGCCAAATGCCATGCAAATAGACTAAAAAAAGTGTTACCAAATATTATACTGCCCGATCAATGTGGATTCTTGCATGGTAGATCTATTGCCGATAATATGAGACAAGTAAGTGAAGTAATTGAATATCATGATGAGAAAAACATTCCTGCCTTGATTTTTTCAGTTGATTTTGAAAAAGCTTTCGATAAAGTACGTTTGGATTTAATTTATAAATGTTTAGAATATTTTAATTTTGGACCCTCTTTGATTAACTGGATTAAAGTAATTTATAGTAATCCAAATTGTAAAGTTCTAAATAATGGATTTTTTTCAGAAAAAATTAAGTTACACAGAGGCGTACTTATTTATGCTAGCTATAGAAATTTTAGCACAAAAAGTGAGAGCAAATAGTAAAATTGAAGGTTTGAGAATATTTCCTTCAGAATCAAAAGTTTCAATGTATGCGGATGATGTGAATTTTCAAATACAACCGAATGAAACAACCATTACTGCACTAGTTGATGAGTTAAATGATTTTTCTAGTATTTCTGGTTTGAAGCCTAACTATGAAAAATGTACAGTACTGCGTATAGGGTCCTTAAGAGGCTCCAACTTGGAGTTTTGTTGTGACCTGCCAGTTAAATGGTCTAATGGTCCTACAGACATCCTAGGTATACATGTGCCTAGAAATATGGAACATATAACAACAGAAAATTTTAAAAGAAAGCTTCTTAAAAGTGACAGAATATTAAAAACCTGGAGAACGGCTAGTTTGATTGTTTATGGGAAAATAATAGTGTTAAATTCATTAGTGATCCCTCAGTTTGTTTACATCCTTATGGCATTACCATCAACAAAGGAGGATCTTTTTAAAAAAAATATGACAGAATGGTTTTTGGTTTTTTATGGAGTGGCAAGCTAGACAAAATAAAGCGTGGCTACCCATATAATGATTACAGTTATAGTGGGCTCAAGCTATTGAGCCTCCGAGTGCTTAACTTTGAATTGAAAGCATCCCTTGTGCCCAAATTTAACTCAAATCCCCAGTGGTTTTCAGCAAAGCTATTAACTTTTCATCCTCTATTTCATAAACAACTTTATCCTCATTTTCAGTTAACTGCCTCTCAATTTGCTCTGTTGAAGAGAAAAGCTTTTCCTTATCTATCAGGTTTCTTGGAAGAAGCTATAGTTAGTTGGCCTCAATACCAATATCATCAACCAGAATCACCTTATGAAATTTGAAGTCAATTGTTTTGGTACAATAGTAATATTATGAATATGCCCTTTTTTATTAAATCAATGTTTACACTGGGTTTATTATTTATAAATGACCTTTAAGGTGAAATTATGTCTTTCAATGAATTGACAGCTATATATGGAAATGTTTGTGACTCCTTGACATATAACCAACTTTGGGGAGCTATTCCAAAGACTTGGAAAAGGAAACTATTATTAAGTTCAAAACAACTTGTATGTTGCCTCGCTATCAAGGATAGAACATGGTTAAACAAGAGGAAGATAAATAAAAAAGTATATTATTTTTGTATGTACAAAAAAAAATTGCAGTGGCACCAGTTGCTGTATGTTCAAAATGGGAGGATGTCAATGATTTATGTATTCCAAGGAAATATTTTTTCCAAGCAATTATACAGCCACTTTTGATGTTTCTATTGCTATTTGCCCACCAGAAAAAGACTCAAAAATGGGGCATCCAACAATGTGACTTATGCAGATTTTGTGAAGAGGAGTCAGATCTTTATTTATTTTGGTATTGTAAGGAAGTTGCTCTTTTTTGGATTAGAGTAGGTCAATGGATTTCTGTTTATAGCCCTAGCTTTTATAGCTGCCCTTTAGCTATTATGTTTGGTGATTTAAAGGATGAAATAGAAGGAAAAGACTTGAATAATATCATCACTATGATGGAGAAAGCCTTTATATTTAAAACCACAAAAAAACAACAGTTAAATATTGAGCGTTTCAAAATGTTTTTGAAATTTCAGTGGAGTATTGAAAAAGATGTTAATAGAAACAAAGAACAGTGTATACATTTTGAACGTGGGTGGCAAACTTTGAGTCAGGGTGAAGGCTGGTATTAGTGGAAACTGTGGTGACAGAAGGCCTTTGTTTACCTTTTACCTTTGCCTTACATTATAATTTATTTATTTTTTTCCTTGAAATCTAATCCCTTAAAAGCTACAACAGGAAACCAATTTAACTCTGTTCTCTTTTTGATGGTTAAATTTTTAGGCGGCTTTGTCCTGTTGATGGTGGTATCTGTTCTGTTCTTCTTGTGAAGATGTTTTGCTGTTTTAATGTTTTGGCTTTGTAAACTGTGTGCTATGCGTTGTATATCTTTAGATATGACTTTGTGTGTATTTTTTTGTTGTTGTTTTGTGTTTGATAAAGAAAAAAATATTTAAAAAGTTTTTTCCTCCACAGGCTTTATCCTATTTAGTGTCTGTGACGGGTGGGGCAACACTGTGGCTGTAATACTACAACTAACAACAAAACACAACCCATGCAGCAGGTTGTTCCAGTAATGCTAAGCAAGGGCAATAACATATGTTATCCCATGTTTTTTAGCATTTGAACCATTTTTGGCATCTCCTGTGTGATTTTCTGTTTCAGAGGCCATGACTTCAAAAAAAGCAAATTCAAAACCTCTCTTTATCCGATGCAAACTTCCATTCTGTGTGCTTCCGTGATAAGATGACTCAATGCAATTACACCATCCAGGAAATTTTTTTGATATTTGTTTATTTGTAATTTACAAGGTTAGGTGAGAATGATTAAAGCAATACACCTGCTGTATGAAATTTATGAATAACACTAGTCAGAACACATAGTAACATTAACAGTGTTACATGTAATTAATCCCTGTGTGACTAATACATTGCCAGTGTCATGTCTACGTGACACACTGGAAGGTGAATTCCAGAGGTTGTGTGCCTCTGTGGGACCTGTCTGGGGAATGTGGATAGAAACTTCCTTATTACAGTGGGGTGGAGACTGTGGAGGAGGCCTATTTCAATCACTCTGACTTCCTTGTTGACAAAGCAGAGAGGACAGCAGGCTCCAGGTTGGACACTGACTGAACTCTCACTGATCTTTCACCAAGGAGCAAAAGGTAAGCAGTCTGAATGAGGTGATTCCTAAGGTTTCTTCTATAAAAATCTTCATCTTGGATGAACTGGGAGGAACCAGTGCATACAGAAAGTAGGTAAACTGCCAGGAAATAGGGTATTCCAGGAAATTGTGCCAAATGTTGGAGATAAGCACCTATGGAACTTTATGATTGCTTCTTCTTTTTCTTTTTCATTCTTTTCATATTAATGTCTTTTAATTCTTCATCAATTCAGTATGGTTTGGTGTAGGAATGAGTGTATGCATTTGTCTTAAATCCAGTCTTTGTTTCTTTGATTCTGAATTATTCTGCGCTGTTTGTCCACCTCTCCTGTTCATCTATATTGCATTTTTTTCTGTGATAAATTTGTTGATCTTTCCAATGAAGAAACAATAAAGTCAGTTTTGCTTTTAAGTCTTAAGTATTTGTGTATAACGCAATGTAATGGTATGAAAGTGATTCGATTATTTGTTAGCTAATTTTCTTTTAGTTCTTTGGTATGGTCTGTTTCAGCTGCATCTGCATAATCTTACTGGCTAACCTATTTGCCAGGTCAAATTAAACTTGTCACATGAAAAATTCAAACTTTTTTTTGACAATCTCAGCAGTTGTATTTGGAGACAATGACATTTTAATCATTGTCTGTTACTAAAGTCACATTTTAGTAACATTTTCATAATAAATCAAATTACAACTGGTGTAAACACTCATTTGTGCAACAAAAAACCTGCAAGTCCTGTAATTGCAAGGTGGGGCCTCCATGGATCAGACTTGTTTGTCCAGCACATCCCAGATGCGCGCTTGGATTAAGATCTGAAGAATTTGGAGGCCAACATGGTCTGCAACAAGGCTTAGGTAGGCGGTACTTGTCAGGGTAACATCCACATTGGATGGCAGGATCCAAGGTTTGCCAGCAAAACATTTCCCAAAGTACCACACTGCCTCTGCAGGGTTGCCTTCTGCAATAGTGCATCCTGGTCCCATGTGTTCCCCAGGTGAACGACACACACACACACACACACCCAGCAATCCATGCAATGTAAAACAAAAACATGATTCATTAGATCAGGCCACCTTCTTCCATGGCTACGTGGTCCAGTTCTAACGCTCATGTGCTTTCGGCGGCGCACATGGGTCAACATGGGCGCCCTGACTGGTCTGCAGCACCATACACAACAAACTGTGATGGATTTTGTATTCTGACACCTTTATTAGAACCACTATGTACTTCTTCAGCAATTTGAGCAACAGTGGCTCCTCTGTTGGATCAGACCACACGGGCCAGTACTCGTTCCCCACATGCATCAATGAGACTAGGCTGCCCACGAGCCTGTCGCTGGTTAACTATGTTCCTTCCTTGGACCCCTTTCCGTAGATACTGACCACAGCAGACCAGAAACACCCCACAAGAGCTGCAGTTTTGGAGATGCTATGACCTGGTGGTCTAGACATCACAATTTGGCCCTTATCAAACTTGCTTGAATCCTTATGTTTGGGCAATTTTCTGCTTCTAACAGATCCAGATAAGATCACTTGCTGCCCAATTATTCACTTATTCACTTCACCTGTCAGCGGTCATAATGTTATGCCTGATCGGTGTAAGTTTATTAACCAGTATTTTGCTTCTTCTCCCTCTGGTCTTTAGATGCTTTACACTGAGTTACTACAGTTGTGGGATGAGTCCGTGCGGGCTATGGATGCCAGGGACTGGGAAGGAGCTTTGAGCATACTTGGGAAGATTAATGAACCCACATCTCGTACTTTGTTCAACACTGCCTCAGCTCACCTTGCTCTGGGACAACTGGATCAGGCCCTCAAGGTGAGTGTGTTGACTGATGATGTAATGAGAGAACTCTGTATTGAGTCAAAGTATGTACATCAGCCACCATAATAATAATATTCATGAAAACTGGTACAATGTCTACCAGGGGTTTATATATTTATAAATAATTTTCCAATAATTTATAGATCAGTGATGAGCTATTCAAAGTTTTAACATTTCTTTATAGCACTTTCCAGTTTATTAGCGCAACTCGTTCAATGGACTTACTGACTACCTCAGGAAAACAAGTGCAGAGCTTCTGGACCATCAACATAACACTTTAATTTACATCAAATTATTAAAGGAGAAGGTTTTCCTCAGAGGGTAGTTAGCAAAATAATGAATTTCAGCAGGTTTCTTGATAAATTAAAAAGGTTAAAAAGACAAAAAGATTCTCACACAGAGAGAATAAATGCTAAACTGTCGATGCAAAAGGTGATAAGTTATTACCATTAATACTAAAGCTGACTGAGAACAGCCACTGGATTCTCAGTATGTATACTAAAATTACGGCTAGGTGGAGGAAGTACATTTTGTGTAGGCTCTAGTGGTTCACATTCTGTACAATTTGGAGAGTGTGAAAGTTTTCTGTTCCAGCTAAAGGATAATTGCAACCAAGGGGTGAAAGGAGTGAAAGCATATATAAGGGACAAAGTAATGTCAAAACTAACAAAATGGACTAGAAACATTCTAGAAATGATAGACATGGCTTTCTACGCATACAAAATTCAAAAGTTAAACTTCCAGGTGGACCTGATTAGTTCCATGCAGATTTTTTTGAAGATTTGTGCCCGTTTTTTTAATTCATTATTGTAATGCAAACAGCTTCTAGCAGATCTCTCTATGTATTACCTTTGTCCTCAGGACACCAGGTGCTGGTGCTGTCCAGATTACCTGTTTCATGATTTTAGAAATTAGTTTACTGGATGTATTTTGTTCACATGGAGATGTATGTACTTCATGAACTGCTCTCTTGGAGAAATTCCATGCTTTGTGGCAAACAATATTTGTTTTTAATATTTTTTGCTTCCAACTTGAACTTTTTCCTTTCCGCCTCTTTCCCTCTGTCCAGGCTTTAGACCTTGCCATTGCCAAGGATGAACGTCTTGCTGTTGGATTCTTTCAGAGAGCAGCAGTAATGATGCTGATTGACAGGTAGGAGCCATCAGATTGGCCTAAATACCTTCCAAAAATGTAGACAGCATATCATAGACACATGTAATTGCTGAAGTGTCCCTAAAACAATGAGCTTTGTGTGCTGATGTTGTCCTGAAGCTGCCGCTCATGGCAACAATGGCTGCTGTTCAGTGAAACATCACATTAAACACCACTGCTTTTATTAAAACTATGGGTGATTTAAAGACTGTTTGACAGAATAACAGAAAGTGAAGAACATCATTTTACTGATCACTAAATACCAATTTGTAAAAATGTTATTATTTGTAATTTCTCTAAGTCTAAGTCTAAGTCTCTCTCCTCAAGCTCAGTGATTTTTGCTGCTGCTCTAGCTGCTCCACTCCTGCCTCCTTGACAATGCCAATTTGGCATAAAATGGTGTAAACTTGTTCAGACATTTTCAGAAAGTGCCTAGTTGTTGTGGTTGCCCCATATTAAAATTATTTCAGCTAATGTTAGCTACAGGCCACACTGTTTTTTGGTGACATAGCCACTTTTTGGAAAAATATATCATTGGACAAGGTACCTTGTCCAATGATATATTCCATAAATCCTGTAAAGCCACAACATTGCTTATAAACTTTGCTACTGTATAAAGTTTCTACAAAATGTGCTGTTTGTCATTGACTACTTTTTGTCTGTTTTGTGTAATTCTCTCTCAAGGTTGGAGGAGGCTCTGTCAGACTGTATCTGGGCCCAGCAGTACATGAGAGGAAACACAGTCATTGACTACAGGCAGCTGGGACTACGATTCAAGCTCTACAGTTGGCAGGTCTAACACACACACACACAGACACACTAACGCGCACATGCGCGCCAACACCTGTCTTAACACAGAGGAATGAAGACAGAGAGAATGTTGCACTGTGTCAGCACCTCCAATGTTTATCTGAAACGCCACATACTCCTGGAGCTAACAAAGCTTCATTGATAGAGGCTGAAGAAGAAGACCTTACACAATATCACATATCTCTCACAGATAGGACATGCTGGAGCTTCAACAGACAATGCACCTGCTCTTGCACCTGCTCAGTCAAACTCTAGCTTAGAGGAAGTACAATTCTTAAAACAATTTTTGAAACATCATACCAATAAAAACATTTTAAAATGAACACTCGAATAAGAAAAAATTATATATATTGCATCTTCGTCTTGGTTGTAAATCATACAGTCATAGATCAGGGAAATCATCATAAATTTAATGGTAATTTACTATACAGTTAAGTCATAATGTGGTAAAGTGGTGTGATAGTATGAAAATACAGAAGAAATAATTAAATAACATGCAACTAGCAAGGTAAATACCTGTACAAACCATAAAAATGACAAACATGAATTATGATTTTCAGGCAGTTCTAACACTTAAAAGGTAAAAAAAAAAATAATTGACATTCACTGTTCAAAGTTTAGTTTTCATACATAAAAAGCAATGCTGGGATATCACATCACTTCCTTTCACTGGCGTTGCTGTTATATGTGATTAGTTACCTCTGTGAGGCTTCGGCTGAAGATCATCTCTGCTGATTTAATGATTAGACAACATTCGTCCTAAAAGCATTTCACCAAAAGGTCTCAAAGGCAGCCACAGATTCCCATGTCAAAAGAAGAAAAAAACATGATGAAGAAGAAAAGATAGGCACACATGGGGGCCTACGCACATGTTCTGCTTGGTCCCAAATTAATGAGATGATATAAATGTGATGTCCCCTAGGTTTTATATAATGCAGCAGCAGTGTACTCTCGGATGGGTGATTGGGAGCAGGCCCAGGATGTCCTGATGTCAGCATCACAGCAGAGAGCAGGAGGTCGAGGGGGAAACATAGAGGCTGCTCTGGACAGTGTCATGGTAAGTGTCACAATGTCCACAACACACTGGAAAAGAGATGAAATGGACTTTGGTGAAAAATTTCCACAGATAGTTGTTTATCTTGTATGAAAACAACATTGTTTTTTGTGACTGCTCAACGGACAACTGGATGTTAACAAGACATGCATGTGTGTTAGTACACAGCCTTTGTTAACTGGTCTTTTCGTTGTTGTTGTTCTCAATAATAATTGATTTTCATCGTCGCGGGTGCCAACTACAATATTTTCAGGTATCTGAACTATTTTGCGCAGCAGGCATATAATTACACTAATAGGAGAATGATGTGCATTGGCTTGTTTCAATTGAAAACACCCAACTTTCTCTCTCACTGTTTATCTTAGTCAGAAGTGTTTGGTGGTTCTTAATAAACGGCAAGTCTAAGGTTATTTTAATAAAACTGTTGAACATGTACAGTTTGGTCAGTAAAGAGTTGACTCCAGTATAATGTATATAAATATACTTATTTGTCTTAAAAGTCCTTTTTAAGATGTATTTTTGAAACTCTACTAGAGCTCCTTAAAGTAAGTTCTTTGACATACAATCAGTGTCAATAGCATTAAAAAACTTGACCTAACTTTAAACACAGAAAAGGGTGGTCCTGGATCCTCTCCTGGTGCCAGAGGGTGAGGTGTTTCGTCCCAGGAAACAGGATGTGGAGCAGCTGAAACAAAGGGACTTCTTAGGCAAAGCAAAGGTAGAGTATCCCCTGGATGACTGTTGCATCACTTGTGTATACGATTCTGGACTTATTCCAACCAGCAGTTGTCACGTTTATAGGGTTAAATAAAATTTTAAAGAGAGAGAGAGATTGGTGATCATGTTGGAGGTCATAACATCTCTGTGGGCTCTTTTGACAGCAGCCTGTTGTTATTTTAAAGTTTTGGCAGCAGACACTTGCTCAACAGCAAGGCTGGAGTCCAAAGGCTCCAAAGCCAGTGAAGTCAGCTAATGTAGCAGCAGATGTTGGAACTGAGCCTGATCATACAGCTACAGTGTATCTTTTCTTTACTGGGATAGTATGATGTGTCCTGGAGCTCATTAAAGCAATATCCACTGTAGGTATTGGAATCAATGTGTACAGCGATTTGGTATCCACCAAGTACGAACAGTTTAGCCTGTGAATTTACCAGGAAAAGCTCATCAATCAAGCCAAAGCTGGAGAATCCAGTAACAAATGAGGATGTACTTGCAGGTGATTTCATCCATGATTCCCAATGATGACTTTGGAGGCTTTGAACCTCTAAGGCTGCAGGTAATCATGATTAGAGATAATCTGATGTTGTTAGTCAGTTTCTCCCTCTGCTGAATGTCTTTATCCCCTCTCAACAGCAACCTGGTTTCTATGAGCCCAAGGTGGCTGGAGCTCAGTGAGTATTGTCACAGATCAAAGAGAAATATTGTCAGCCAGAGCTGGTACTGTTACTATCTGAGGATGATGCTACAACTAAACATTGGTTTGGGATTTGTGACTGATTTAGACTTTTGCTGCCTATCAGGGATTCTCGATACATGCGCATGCGGATCCCTTACATGGCTCGAGGTCCAGGACAGCTGACTGTGCCAGGAGGGGCCATGGTGTTTTTATTTGGCGAGGAAGACAGGGATGGGATGGCAACAGTCATATATGATGGAAAGGTAAGAAAGCAGCTGTAATATTAGCCACAGATACGGTGTAAATGTTGTTCCAAGCCAATGTTTGAACAGCCAAAAACTGTTTGCTTCCTCAGTTTCTTGAATGAACAATATCTGTGATCCTTGACTTGAGACTTTTGAAGTATCCCTGTATTAAATAGCTCCCCCTACACTTCTTTTAGGGGGAGAAGAGTAGAGCAAAACCCAACACATTATGTATGTTTCCAAGAGACATCTAAAATTAGAAGTTCTAAAGCTGCATTCATGTATTGTTTTGGCCCACAGGTGACAGCAGAACAAGATGAAACATAAAAATGGCTTTGTAGTTTGTCAGTGTCACTGGTTTGGGCTCATGATTGTATCCACCTGGTAAATGTAAGCTCTCTATATAGTTTCCTTTTGGCCCAACATTTTTTTTGAGGAAATATTTGTCTGTTTGGAGACTGAATGCTCACTTATGTTTCGTCACTAGTAGCTAACTTTCTCTGTGTTGAACAAACAAGTCCAAGCCACGGAGGCCCCTCCTCACGACTTATAGGACTTAAACGATCTGCTGCTAACATCTTGGTACCAGATACTATAGCACACCTTCAGGGGTCTACTGTGAGTCCATGCCTCAAGGAGTCAGGGCTATTTAGCAGCAGAAGGGAGACCAACACAATATTAGGCAGGTGGTCATAATGTTGTGCCTGATCAGTGTATATATGCCTTTTCTACTCTTTGTCACCCTAACCCATGAGCCACTGCTGCCTTTAAATTTGTATGCAATTTTATTTCATTAGAACCTCAAAATTTTGCAGACATAATACTGTAACTTTAGTGTCTTTGGCCCCAGTGGATGGAGGTATATTTTGTCTGTCTGATTTTTCTTTTCCTTCCTTTTTCAGAGAGGATTTCTGCCAATGTCCCTACTTGATCCTGTAGATATGAAGACATCCAAAAGCAAAAAGGACACTGTAATGGATTATTCACACATTCAAATATTCTTCTGCAATAGAATTTTATTTATTTATTTTAATAAACAAAATGCTGTTTCGCTGACCTTCCTATGTTGTTCTCTTTCAGAGAATTCCCAGTGGGATTCCCCTTCCACCAGGACTTAAACCACCCACTCGCCCAAAGGCTGGGCCCAGCCCTGCAGCTCCTCCAGGTGGAGACAATTAATCCTCCTTTTCAAAATCACTCCTTCCTCAGGAGTGGAGGACTCCTGCATTCCTTAACTTTGATTTGCGGTAGCTGGTGACAATTTTGCTATTCGCTTATTGCCAAAAGGACACAAGGACAGGTGTTATATGATCTAATCCAGGCAGATTTTAAATGATTCAAATGTTTACTGAGTGCATTCCTACTCCCAAAAGAAATTAATTATTTTGATTTTTTAATAAATCTTTTAAATAAATCTTTTCATAAAAGATCAGATTATCCAGGTAATTAAATCTGACTGATTTGGAAGAGGCAGCACAGCAGCATAATGGTTGGCACTGTTGCCCTACAACAAGAAGGTTGCATGTTCGAGTCCCAAGCCTTGATCTCTCTGTGCCTGCATGGGAGTACTCCGGTTTCCTCCCATCATCCAAAGACATGCATGTTTGGGTTAACTGGTGACTCTAAATTGTCCGTAGGTGTGAGTGTGAGTGGTTGTTTGTCTCTGTCTGTCTCTGCGTGTTGGCCCTGTGATGGACTAGCGACCTGTCCAGGGTGACCCTGCCCTGACCCAGTGTGAGCTGAGGCTGAATGGCTCCAGCACCCCTGTGACCTGGAAATAAACAGTAGAAGATGAATGAATGATTTTGAAGAGGAAATTATATAGAATTATTGTACACAAATGTATGAAAATTTCTTTCATTCCTTTGAGAGTTAATTTAATATAAAGAAAGAACTATTTTTGCAGACTTTAAAAAAACACAAACTATGCATGCCCAACCTTCTATTGTGTGTGCTCAGACTATACCTGAACTGTTTTCCCCTGCAGTCCGTACCAGAGACACTCCACCTTCATCCTACACTAGTGCCACCCACGCACCACTGCCAGCCTCAGAGGCTCCCAAGTACACAGCCAACGCAGCCAGCAACCAGGTAGTGTTCCCTTCCGAAAAGCCGGATTCATTTGTGTGAGCTGTGAGGTGGATTCACATGGTAGTTCTTTTCCTCTCACATCCGCTTATGCAACTCCATGGGGCTTGTCACTAAGAAATCATTTTCACATAACTCAATTGCAACAAATACCAATGCGTTGGAAAATCAAAAGCAATCATATTCACTTTTTTGGAATGAATGGATGACTGAAGCTTTGGTAAAAGTAGTGGAGCCTGTAGGAGAGGAAATCTTGGTGGTCACCCTTAGTCTTTACTGTCAGTCATACATCACTCACTTAAACTCACAGTGTTCAATTTTTAATAGTCAAATTTTACTTTTTTTTTAATGAAAAATTCAGTGTCTTTTCTCAGGTACAGAACGTCAAGCACATTGCACCACAATGACAACAAACAGAACACTATGACATTTAAAGGGCACTTTTATGTTTTATTATGCTGTGTACTTCACTGGCTGCTGTAATACTTTCTGACTGAAAACAACACCTATGATGACACTTCACTCCAAACTGTCTCATACTGAGTTGCTCTGGAGGGCACTGATTTATACTTAACTAACAGCTGTTAGAGAACTTATGTATGGTGAACTTTTTGAGTACTAAAAGCCGGATTAAGGACTTCAAGTCCTATTTCTATACTTTCCCATTTTACTAGAGACAAAAGGGTGTTTTCTGCCAGAATGTATTTCATAATAACTAACAAATATCAGAAATAATTAAACAGGCATTTCATGGAACTTTGGCCATCAGACCTATTTTGCGCCTTTTTTTTTTTTTTTTTTTTACACATTACAAGATTGGAAAAGTGTGCTCATCCTATATTTAAATTCTTTTGATTTTTTGTAAGAATATAGAATATTCATCTAGCTTAATTTTCCTTTACAATATGCTAAACTGGGGATGAATCAAGATGGAAGAGTCTTAGATTTAGGCCTGTAAAATAGCTAAAGGTACAACCAGAACTAAATATCTAAGCTAATGCTACAGCTATAAATAGCAGCCCTAGTGCTATTATGATTATGTAAGAAAAAGAATGAACTCTTTGTGGAACAGAGTTTTAAATAAAATATTAATTATTTACTTTGTATGTACATGATTATTTAAGCGGTGTCATTTCATTGATCCTAGCCTACCAGTTCAGCTCAGGCAGAGGAGGGGGGCTCAGTGGTGGTGAAAGTCCACTATATGTACACTGTGGCTCTGTCTGTCCCTCTGGATACTCCGTACAAAGAAGTGAAGGAACAAATCGCACAGAAATTGGGCCAGCCTGCATCTCAGCTGCGCATCAGGTAAATACAGGCATGCCAACCCACTTCTGGCTACATGAATTTCAACAAGTGATACTTAATTTCTAAATATATGCTTTCCTTGTCCGCTCAACCCCGAGGGTCTAATATCTGCTCGAGCAAAGAAAACTGAGAAAACATGAAATGCAGGGCACTGAGACTGCTGCTCCGGCATGAGAGGAGCCGATCAGAGCAGCAATCAACATCAGTATAGATAAAACATTATGACATCTAAAGATGGTGGAAGCAGTTCATTTATATTAATTTATATCAAAGTAAAAATATTAGCTGATAACAAATAACCTTGCTTTGTATTTATCTGTGCCATATTTGTACTCTTTGCCAACACCTTTTGCCATGATGCCCTCAAATTACCATCCTTTCCAGTGTCATTATTTTATCTCACAATTGTTTCACTCTCATCAGACATAAACAGCATGGCTCCCGGGTGTTGATACCACTGAATGCAGAGGGAGAGCAAGCATGCACCATTCAAGAGGTGGCTGAGGCCGGCAGAGCCACTCTATGGTGCCAGGTGAGCATTTGAACTCACAATTGCACGCATATCAGGCCTTAAAATTGACATCAAGTAACAGGTGCAGAAGTGTGTCAGAAAGTGTGCAGTTTTCCTCAGGCCAGAATGAATCCTCAGTGAATTGGAAGCAAAGACTGTTTCATTCTGTCTAATGACCATCAGGGGGCGATTCCACTGGCTGAGAAATAAGTCAGATTAATGTCTATAGGAAAAATTTGTTTGTGCTCTCAATCACTAGTTTCAAGTCTTTTTTATAAGAATACTTTTTAAATGATGGTCATATTTAGAGAAAAACAGACATAAAGTAGGCTATACGTTAGTGCTAGGCTACTGTGTGATTAACAGACTTTACCAGAAACATCAACCAGCCAGAGAAAGTACAGAGCAGGTCAGATCCAACCTTCACTCCACTTCAGCTCCACCATCTACTCCCAATATGGCTTCTTCTTGTTTCAAAAAACCAAGATGGTGATCCAACTCACAAACTCAAGCTTTCAAAACCGTTTGCAGATGAATGGGTGACGTCACAGTGGGTTGACACCTGTTTGGAAGCAATATACAAGCAGCAAAGCCATAACTAAATCTGTCAGTCACTCACGAACATTCACCATCTTGGTATGACAATAAAAGTACAATACACAGTTCAATGCCATTTTTTCCCCTTCATTATACTTCAGGTGGAAGACCCACTGGCCAACCGTAACATCCTCTATCAAATGGTGGCACTATACGACTACAATGCCCAGGGCCCGGAGGATTTGGAGTTCAGTGAAGGAGACACCATTGACATCCTGGGACAAGGTGAGACCCTGCAGGTCAACCTCATACTGAGTTGTTTGTCAGTAGGCTTTAGTTAGTTTGATCCATAATTTTTTCACACTGCTTCACCCCTCAGATTTTTTTATGTGTGCCTTATTTTGTTTTTCTCTTTTAGTGAATGAGGAATGGCTGGAAGGACACTGTGCTGGAAATATCGGCATATTTCCCAGCTGCTTTGCCTACAGAGAGAGCAACAACATGAGCCAGAGCTGAGTTATAAAAGTTAAGTTACTGTGCACTCACCTCTAATAAACCTTAAAAATGTGCCTCTCCCATTTGAAATGAATTGCGATTGTGGACTGGTGGATCTCTATGGTACTGAAGAGTATGTTCATATTAAACCTGATGAAGTTTCTCTGTCCTATCAAATTAAGGTCAATAATGACACCTGCGACATACTGTGTCAAATAATTTTGTCCAAGTTGTATCAACATTCTGTCCCTACTTTCTCTACATGTCTTTAATGTTCCTGGTTTGGCATGTGTTGCTATGAAATGCCATAGAAGTAGATATTATATTCTGATTGATGGTGTTTTGTCAGTGTCAATGTGTTCTTATCAGTAATAGGTAACTGTGTAGAGGTGTAGAGAATAAAAAATCTGTTACTTACTGGAGTTTGGAGATGACGGAGAAACATTTGCCTGGAAGAATACGTCACACTGCCACCAAACTGAATCTGAGCTTGGACCCTTTTGGGGACACTGTGCTTCTGTGGCGGGTCAAAAAAAATGACCAGGGGTGGTCCAGGCTGGGGCACGAAACAGAGAAGGGGGGTAAATTTAAAAAATACGTTAAAAGTGGAAATTTAAACCCCTACACTACAATGAGTGAGCTATTAGCGGCCATGCAGACTTGCAGCTCCTTGAAGCCTCAATGTGACATGTTTTTATCGGTGATTGTCTCCTCGTAAAAGAATAGTTTGCAATATTAGACACTGTACATACAAGACACTACTTTATTTATCAATGTCTCCTTCTTTCTTGCACTATCAAATTCATCTGAATGATTTATGTTTGAAGCATCTCCCTCCCAGTGGTATCACTTTCTTGACTCTGCGTGTCACTCAGTAATAACAGATAGGTGTGTTCAGGGTGGGACCCTGATTTGGGGCCACTTGGCAAACTGTATGCTCGTGCTATGAGGACTTCCTCACTTATGGCGACTCATCGAAACCGGCGCCACACCACAGCCCTCAATAATAACAGGCAAAAAAGATTTTGATAGTTTTTTATCTTCAGGGTCTTGAGATGATACTCAGTGAATGAGAAGTCAATTAGATTAAAATTGAAAGAGTGAACTGCTGGTTAAGAAGACAGACAGTTGGTTCTGCTTGTTTCAATATAAATTTCAACTTAAGGGATGAAGTTAATGTCATCTGAAGATAAACGTCACTCCCTCTGACTTAAGTCCTTCAACATGGCTCTGTTTGCAAGTGTAAGAGGATCCACTGCCAGTGGCTGGCTTGTTGATAATGATGGACATTTATGACTTGGGGTTATAAAAACATTTAAAGCTGTGGGTGCCCTTTACTGTACATTGTATTTTCTTTAGAAGTGGAAGCAAATGGAAGACCGAAATAGAGCAAAATGTGTATTTCGAAACCTGGATTCTAACAGAGGGATTAAGCTACTGGATACATATATTACTCCCCTGCGTTTTTTTCTGCCTTATTGCATTGCATATAATAAATTGTATTCCATCTATTTAAGATCCAAATGTTAATAAAATTGTTAAAAAAGCATTACCTTTAAAGATTTAAAGAATGACATTTATACTTTGAAAGCTAAATTCCATATACTTTAATGACCTGCTACACATTTTCTGGTGTTGGTTTACAGCTGGAAGATTTTCTGAGGGTGTGCCAAAATTAATGGCACCTGTAGTATCTGACCATCATGCTATATATTAGCCAGGCTTGCGCCATGGAATCTGAATATATAATGGGCCAGAGGAAGCTCGGACCTGCAGCCAAACACTTTGGTTTATGATCGAATAACTCCACATCCGACATTCCCATCAACCTCATTAATAATCCACACATGCTAACATAGCCATGACAGAAAGAGACTTGAAAAACTGATCAAGAAGGCCAGCTCTGTCCTGGGATGCCCTCTTGACTCACTGGTGGTAGAGGGTGAGAGAGGATGAGAGCCAAGCTCTCTTTCATGTCTTTGAATGACTCTCATCCCCTGCCAGGTGCTCTGACAGCACTAGGGGGCTCCTTCAGTGAAAGGCTGCTCCACCCAAAGTGTGTAAAGGAACGCTACCGCAGGTCGTTCATGCCTTCAGTGGTCAGACTTCACAACAAACAATGCACCTAGTAGTCCGCACACCACAAACCCCCTCCACCCATTAAAATATATGCAATTAAGCAGTTGAATTGCCCAGTTAAACTGCCAATTCCTTGTTCATATCTGTTGGCTAAACATTTTTGTTATATATTTATTTGCATATTCTATATTTATATATTATCTGTTTCTTTTCTTTCTACCTCATCTAGCTATCCTAGTTATTCCTGTGTGCTTGTATATGTCCAATATGTTCGTATTTGTCCAATGCTGCTGTAATGTGCAAATTTCCCGGCTGAGGGAATAATAAAGGATCTTAGCTCCAAATTGATGTAGCTTTGCTTGAGCCACTTTTAACTGTTTGATGCCAGGAAATATTCAGTTCACCTTTCTCTCTTTCTTTTTTTTTTAAAGCATCTGAGCATCTGGGTGCTCACATTGCACTGGATGTTGATTGATTGGTTAATGAGAATGCACTGATGCACTCAAAATACTGTAGCAAGTAAGTATTACAGTGTGGGATTGAAAGTCAGCATACATCTTTTATTTTTGTTTTGATTAATACACCCCAGTGAATATTACATATTGTCCATGAGTATTTTGAATTATCTTGTTGTCATCTTTGTCATCGTCATCATTTTAGTTTAAACTGCAGGTCATTTTTTAAATCTGTAGGTCTGTTTGGTCTGATGTGGACAAAGTGTCAACTCATCATGACCACTTTTAATTTGTAATTTGGTTTTTTGAAACCAAAGGACACCCTATTTCTAGGAGAAGGTGCAGCTGAGGAGGACTGAGGGGCGGATCCTACTTTCTCTGTTATCTATCCTGACTGTCAGGTAGGTCACCGTGTGTGGTGCGGTCTGTACAGTCTAAAAAATAACATCATGTTGTATTGAAGAAGACAGAAAACATAAACTCAAGAGGAAATGGTTCACTGAAGGATGACGTTGAGCCATTTTCACATAGAATTTAATACAATCAGACTAATTTTTACAATAAACGGTCATTAAAAAGCAAGTTTAAGGTATTTCAGCATTGCCTTTCCGCCTCATAGTCCAAATCAACTTTTTTACATCAATGACAAAAACATACTGTGTGCGCTTCAATCTACTATTTTTGTTGGATAAATGTATATTATAAAATAACTGATGCTTTTATTGTGTCTGACTCTGCTATTGTTGTGTTGATAACTAGAGTAGTGGGGTGGGTGATATGGCAGAGAGCAATCTTAAAATTCCAAAACCCTCGTTATCATGTACGCAATTCTTATTTACCACCATGAAAACACTTCACAGTGGAAGACAGTAGGTGGCAGTAGGATCACTTCAGAAGGGTCTCAAGGGATTTTGCTGACTTGATGAGAATTTCAGCAGCTTAATTTATATACTTTTTGTACTAAACTGCATTTAGCTGAGATGGGAACCCCAATGCTCCGTCCTGTCAGGAACATGTCTCCTCAGCAGAAACCTGAGGTGACAGGAATATTTCCAGGTGCTCTTATTTCACGAGTAGGCCAAACATAAAGAGCTTGTTACTGTCATGAAGAGGAAGACTCAGGCTTCTATAAATACCCAGGCTGTTTAATAATAGCCTGAAGCCACAATTATGACAAGTAGTCTCAGGAAAGTATTTGCTGTAATGCAGCTTGATCAGCTTAAAGGCTGACAGGCAGACACCTACTGTCATCTGCTGTGGGCGAAGCAACCAAAACATTCAGTGAAGGAAAACAAAGAGAGCATCAGTGTGATGGTCCTAAGCATGAAGTCACCAGAATTGTTTTTACCGAATAAGAGAATTCAGAAATTTCAGCTTTTTGTAGTTAAACTCTTTCCTGCTCCCCTTTTACAGTGCATGACATCAGACAAACGTGCCCATTAGATAAGAGTGAATAGTGTTGAAGGTTTCTAAGCAACACACGCACGTATGTGAGCGCGCGCAGGGACACACACCGACACACACACACACACACACACCTGCGTCATTTCCTATCAGCCGAAGGTCTGGGGGTTTTAATTCACCATCCCAGGCAGTTGCACACATAGAGGACTCGCGCAGAAACTGGACAGAAACTGGAGTTTGTTTTGGACAGAATGAACATAGTTTATTGTTGAAGGCACTGCTGGAAGATTTGTGATTTAAAAAAACGGGGGGAGAGGGGGCTTTAGCGGACTCAGGATCATTAGAGTCCGCTTTTGAACCGGTGAGGTAATCAAAGGCAACCGGACAGAGACGCTTTGGTTCAGGGGAACGGCTTGTTCTCCCCATGCGGCCCGGATCTCCGCTCACCTGTTGAAGTTGCCCGATGCGGTGAGTTCCGTGCCGCTTTGCTCTGAAGTGGGAGGATCTCCCCGAACAGCGCTTCGCCAGCTGCCCCATCCGTCCTGTGCGATGCGCCGTGTCCCCGGTATGTTGTAGGATGAGCGCTGATCTGGAGCGAGTGTCGCTCAACACATCGCTGAACTCGGCGGGCTCCGGCGGCCGTGCGCTCTCGGCAAATGTTCGGAGGCTCCACAACGCTCTCAACCTGCTGCTCAGCGACCTGGAGAGACAGCACTTCATCCATTGCCTCAATGTGTACCACGCCAAGCGCAACGTCTTCGACTTGGTCCAAACTCTCAACGTGATTCTCAACACGGCCGACAAGCGCCAGCTGCTGCCGATGCTGCGCCTGGTCATCCCGCGGTCCGACCAGCTGCTGTTCGACCAGTACACATCCGAGGGACTCTACTTGAAGACCGACCTGCTCCCCAGCAACGGCGGCGCCGAGGACTTTGGAGAAGAAGGTGACTCAGCTCTGCAAAAATATGTGAGCTCCATCCACGAACAGCCCCTCACCACGGGCTGTCCGGACGCTTTCAGTGCCGCGGCGGAGCTGTCGACCCCAGCGGCCCCGCACTTTCTAGCGGGTTGCTTTGGAGAGGTCCGCAAAGTCACCCTGACACGCACCAGGAGCCACGAGGGGCTCGGCTTCAGCATACGTGGCGGGTCGGAGCACGGGGTGGGGATCTATGTGTCCCTGGTGGAGCCGGGATCATCGGCAGAGAGAGAGGGACTCAGGGTCGGGGACCAGATAGTGACCGTCAACGACGTGGTGTTAAACAATGTCACTCACATAGACGCGGTGAAGGTAGGCTATCAGGCATGTGTGCGCATTGGTGAGTTTGAGCTTTCTCAATCAACCTGAGAATGAGAAGAGTCCAGGCAGTGTGTGACAGTGATAGTGTGGACAGAGTGTTCCAGATGATTACACTTTGCTCAGGGCAGAGAACACCACCACAAAAGCTGCACATGATGTAGTTGGATGCAGTGCTGGACCTCCAGGTCCCTTTCTTATTAATTCTGCTACACCACTTGACCAGGTCTTAATGCTCAGTGGCTGCTGAACCAAGATAAACTCAAACGTTCAGCAAAATGTAGTGTCTATGTCTTGCTTTTATAATGTTGATTTATGGCAGTTCATGCCAAGAACCCAAAATGGCATCTTATTTCTTATACTTATTTTTTTCCAAAGTCCGGAGGTATTCACCACATTTAGGTTTGATAAATTGATAAAATGTCAAACGTTTTGCTTCTCTGCTGGAGCCAAATTGAATGAAATCAGTTCAAAATGAAAGATAGTTGTGTTTCTGTCACACATGTTTATTGAAAATTTAAAGACTTCCTAGGGCCTATACAACAGCACATCACAAACCTTATCACTTGATGTAAATGTAACATGATCATTGACATAGATAGGGCTGAATGTGTAGGCTGTTATGATCCAATCAGAGAGCAAACATAGGTGTTTTTATATTCTGATCGAAACAGCACTTTTTTTTAGAGGTACATTTTTCTCAACTGCTGAGCTCCTGTCCTCCTGTGGCCAAGGGGCCCGAAGTATGATACTGGAGCAACAGGTCATGAAGGAATCTGTTAAATTTTCAAATTCTTTTTATTGGAAAATAAAGGTTTAAAATATTCTAAATAAAGCATAGATTTCGACAGATATTGAATTGTTCCGGTGGGCTTATTCTGAAAGTGCCTAAAAAAGGTTTTTCTTGTTGACCCTGTCCACAGCAGCTTGTCACCAAGCTTCTGTACTGGTTAAGGTTACAAACTGACTGTAGATGAGTGCCTCACACAACCTTATGTCCATTAACCCCACCTATCACTTTAACACCGGATATGAGCTCCAAGCAGCTATCATACAAGCACTGCCAGAACTACCACCTGGGCAGTTTAAAACAACATTTCTTGGCTTCTATCTGGTGAACAGACTGTCTGACTGGAGAATTCTTTTGATGACCTTGTGAGATTCACTCACTCACTCACTCTCTACTGCTTCTTTTTCTGGGTCATTGGGGGTGCGGGATTTATCCTGAACAGGTCGCCAATCTATCGCAGGGCCAACACACAGAGACAGACAGAGAAAAGCAACCACTCACACTCACACTCAGACCTACAGACAATTTAGAGTCACCAATCAACCCCTCTGCATGTCTTTGGATGGTGGGAGGACACCAGAGTACCCCAAGTAGTCGGAGAAAACCCATGCAGGAATGGGGAGGGCTCACAGGGATCAACATCACACAGGGTGTGGGAATCAAATTAATGACCTTCTTGCTATGAGGCAACACTGCTAGACCACAATGCCACCGTGCCGCCCCCTTGTAAGCTTTTCTCCCTTCAAAGTCAGTAAGCCTGGACATTTGTGGCATACAGAGGAAGTTCCTAGATTTTGCTTTCTGTTCCACAACAGTCATTAAACATTTTATATATATACTCTAGATTTATGAAATCCACATTTACTGTCAACTAATAATATTGCTGGATTACTAATTAGTTTCCTATGCCCACCACACAACCTGTTACATTGATGCTCTTTTATTCAACACCAAATTTATTTACTGTTGTATCTCACAGTCTTAAGTTATTTATGGACCCAAAATGTAAATACAAGACAGAAGCTGTGAAGTTGCTTTTAAAAAGAACAAACAGGCTTACATGTAGATGAGTGGATGAACAGGCAAATGAGATGAGCAGGCAAATCAGGCCGGCTGACAGGAACAACAGGAGTTTACCAAACCTCTCCAGGCAAAAGGAATAAATCTAACTACAATGGCTGTAATACAAAACAGAAAACCTTCAAAAAAAAGTGTATCTTACAAGAAATTTTAGTTTTGAAAAGTTTTAAAGTTTCCTTTTTCTAAACTTTTCATGTTTCACAACTTTAGTCGCAACTATTTTGGAATAAACAACACTTATTCTTAATAATTTATCAGCTTTAAAACTGATACTGATCTTTCTTTCCCCTTTGATATTGCACTCCCCATTTTCCCTATTTCTCTGATTGCGGTCTCCTCTCTGTACCTAGTATGCACTGGATACCGCTTTTCTGTCACTTTTTAATGTACTTTTTTTTTTTTTTTAAGTGCTGAGGTTCATGGGCAGTGAACAGTTTTCATCTGTTGTGACCAACGTCCTTGGCCAGCGCATGGGGCCAATCACAAACAATATTCAGTGACTTCAAGAAGTCAGATGTCCTTAGAAACACCAAAATCCTTCTCAGCGAAGCGCAGACCATGAAGAAGCTTCTCTGTTGGGTCAGTTTGTAAATTTTCAATTTGAAGGTCCTGGACACGAAGGCAGACAATCACAAAAGCAGATGTACTGGGCAGATAACGGGAAATGTTAATGACAGCACAAGGTAACAAGGTGAAAAAAATCAGCTTAAACCAAATAGAAAGTCTAGAATCACTTGAGGGATAACAGGCAAGAGACCAGGGGAAGACAGCTAAACTCACAGCGAGTGAGTGGAAGATAGAAACTTGAGCACACAAGGGCGACAAGAGTAACAGAGAACACGTGAAATTGTTCAGGATGCATCTCAAAAAGACAGGAACTAAACAATCCAAAAGACAGACAAGGCAAGTAATAGGAATCAAAGAGTAATTTCACCTGCAGATCATGACACTTCATCTGTACATAACATTGATATTGATCTAATTTTCAAGACTTGTGAAAATGTTGAGCCTTTAAGGTTAAGGATAACATTGTTTAGTGCCATATAAGGCAATATAATCACTTTCTTATGTTAAAAAAAATTAAGACAGTAGTGTCAAGTTTCATTCCACCCAATAGAACACGTGTACTGATCATCCATTAATGTAGTTCTCTTGGGGCCACTGTGGTGTTTCATTATTAAACCCCTTAATATTCAAAGGGATGTAAACACAGCTAACATTTCCAGTTCTTATTGAAGGCCAAAGACTCTCCCTTGGTTGTATGTCCACACCCCCACTTTCAGCATGAATTAATTATTCCGTTAGAGCTTTTAATGAAGCTGCTAAGGATTTAAGGCCTCAAGGTTTATTCCCCTGGTCTGATCCATGACATCAAAGCTGTTTATCAGCAGGGTAGTAAAGGGCAGGAAGGGAGCAGGATTCACAGAGGACCTCATTTGTTAATATAACTGTACTTAATATAGATTTACTACATTGTTGTGGTAAAGTAAATTGGAAGTAATGAGTTGATTAACCCCCAACACAATAAGTTGTCTTATAAAAGTTGAAAGAAATTGGAAAGATTGGGAGAGTTTATTGTTTTGGATCCAGACTAATCACAATGATGAGATCTGGGCTTGGTGACATCATAGTCTTGCAACACAGTCCCGTGGTTCACTTGTAAATTTAGAGTCACTGTGTCAATGACAACACAATTTACTATCGCTAGTTTACTCTCCATGTCAGTGATGGCTGAAATTTATGGGAACCAAAGTAGTTGGAGCCATCTGTCATACCACAGGATTAGACAAAACCCCTTTTCTCCGAAACAAAGGTGAAATAAGTAAAACTGATGGCCATACCAGAACCTATTGAGTGCTCCCTCCATCGACAACAAATCCCGAATATTTCAGTTGGCACCAACCATTTCTGAAGCAGATAAATTTGAGATAACAACACTCTTATCTCTAAACTGGTGATACAACTCATAAACTTCACCATTCCAACCATGTGTGACTATTAGCCAGTTAATAAAGTATCTTTTTCTAAAAACCAAAAATGTAGTAATATTAAAATAATGGAAACAGCCTATAAATTCTACAATTAATGTACATATTATATATATACATAAAAAATCATCTCCCCTCATTCCATTTTAGCTGAAAATATAGGCTGGGTTTGCTACTCTGCAGTGAAATATAGTGATTATACTGATGCATTAGAAGCTGCAGTGATTTCAGAAATTAGCAATAACGGAAAGATGAATTAACAAATGCCATGTACAATTTACAATCAACAGTAAACACGTACTTAAAATGTCACGAGTACATATTAAAAAGAGACTGAATCTCCATTACAACATTGTCGTAAGCATAATTTACAGTAAAGATGTTAGACATCATTTGGGCATAAAAATCCAGACACTTGACAAGTAAAGTCAAAAGTCTGATTTTAGGAAAAAAACCTGTATTAGAATGACTCAGATGGATTGGAATGACTTTTTGATCTTTGGTGGACCACAGAATGATGTCTGGGCGAAGAGCTATGTGGATCATCGCTGGGAACTGCAGTTTCCCCCCCACATTGACCCACATTTCCTAAGAGCTGGCAGCTTGTAGCAGGATGGACGTCCCTTTTGTCCTAGTAGGAAAGGGCCTAGCCCCCTGCTTGATGAAGGTGGTGGTCTTCCTCAAACCCGTGTTAGCTGGCCTCTTTTTGCACCTCTCCTGCTATTGTGTGTTGCCAAGAGACCGGAACACCATATCATGGCACCGGTTATGTCGATTGATATTCTGCGCCCTGCCATTATGTGTGCCAGCGTTCCTTTTGTCAACAGAGCTTGCAGTTCAGGTTCTCTCCCAGGCCCCTTGTCTGCAGATGTGCCGGTGAGAGAAGTTGTTGCGGTAAGGCTCCATTCCTCATAGCTCAGCTAATGTGATCTTACACTTGAGCAGTTCCACTGCTCTAGAAAGTTTCTCCTCTTGGCTACATATTTGAGACCGGACCGTGCCTTGCTTGATCCATGCACTTGTGTTCCCCAACTGATGGTAGTGTGCTGATCCCAAGCCTTGCTGTCCAATGCAGGGGTTGCCAACAATATTACACAGTTTAAGTGCATTTTCTTCCTTTTCTTGATGGCTGTGCAGGGTTCCTGTTTAAGGCCAGATCTTGTCGTGACATTATCTTGCTTTGTAATCTATTAGACTCTGCATTTTGCCACTACAAATTCCTCCACAATCAACGACAAAGGAAGCTGCAGTTTTCTGGAATGAAAGTAAAGCCCCACCAAAGAGGTGTTTGTTGGTTTTCCTCTTAATGACTGTGATGCTGTCATGGGATACTCAAAGACTTTTAGGGGCAAAAGCAGCCCAGGCAGAGGGGGATTTTCGTACAGGGTCGAGTTTGTCATAGGCAAAAAAAAAAAAATTCTGAAACTGATGTGTTGGAAGCAGGGAAACTGGTCAAGTGTAAAGATGTGAGTGATTTTGACTAAGACCAACCCATGATGATTGGAAGGCTAAGTCTGCAGTAGTCAGGACCAATCCAAAGTGGCCCTAGGAAGGAAAACCAGCGAACTGGACTTTTTCATGGTGATAGGGACTGAAGCCTGGACCATTGGTCAGATCCAAGAGAAGAGCTGATGTATCTTAAACTGCTGAAAGTTTATGCCGGTTCTTACAGAAGGTGTTAGAACACATGATGCCTGTCCACCACCAAAAGCTCTTACTATATAATGGACATGTGACTCTTGGAACATTGCACTTGGAGCAATGTAAGAAGGTTATGTTTTATGTCATGTTGATGCCTGGATATGTATGCATCTCTTATCTGGGGGAAACATGACCCCAGGATGGGCTATGGCAATGTAATGGTTTTAGGAATGGTCTTCTGAAAAACCTGGGGTCCTGACATTCTTGTGGATGTTACTCTGCGCTTTCCACCTACCTGAAGTCCATTTCTTCATGGAAAAAGTATTCTATAAATGCTCAAACGTTGTGAGGAACACAAAAACCAATGCAAATTTTGACTTGGCCTCCAAATATCCTAGCTCGGTATGAATTACAATGAATTATGGAGGCTTACGTTATCAGCAGTCTGGAGGTGCCAGGTGAAGGTGAGTGAGTATCATGTCCTCAGGTTTCAGATACCTCCACCCTTCACCTCAGCTCATGCACCACTCTCAAAAAATCGTTATTTTTGCCTTCAATAATCCAAAATGGTGAGATGCAAATGCCACACGCAATGCTTGGAAATGGCAATGTCAAATCAATGGGTGAGGTCATGACCAGTTACCAAAGACATTATAACATGCACTTTTGCTCTGAGACATTAGTCATGTTATTTGCTTCATCAGCAGAGGTCATTTTGTGTTCTTAACGGTCATGCAGTTATGTTTGCTATGCCATTAATATTTCTCTCATGTATTTGCTCACATACACACCGAAGTATTTTCCGCTATTCTCCTCCAGCTATTGAGGCTGTGTTAGAATCCCACACAGCAAGCACACATCCAAACACGATGCATTATGTTTATACACCAGCAGGCACGAGGGCAAAGACCTTTATCCAGAGTCTTTGCAAAAAGCCACAGCTAATATAAAGTCCTAAAAAAAAAAAAAAAAAAAAAAAAAAAAAAAAAAAGAAATCTTATATAACAGAGATAATAATAAAATTCTAAACAGTCATAAATTCTCCATTTATGACGCTGTTTGGTCAGATGTCTAAAACAGAACTCAAGTAGATCAACACTTTGACTTGTTTGTATTAATAGCATTGCTTTAATGTTCTCATGGTAGTGAACCATTTCTGTTGTGACTACAGGACTGAACTCACAGACTCAATATTTCCATATGCATATACAAATATGTGGCAACAAGGAAATGACAGCGCTCAAAAAAAGTCAGTATGTCAGTCAGTATAAAGCAAGAGATCTATGTAACATTAACTAATAGTGATCGTCACTATACTCTAAGGTCTAACTAAAATCACTCCCGAAGGAGGAAAAAAAAAAAAATCACCTACAAAAAAACAAAACAAAAGGGTAAACACAAAACGCTCCGTTAGGAGGAAAACCTGACTTTAAAAAACCCCAAAAGACGCAAAAAGGCGGAGGAAATAATCTAAGAAATTACCGAAATCAAAATCGCTCTTATCGAGGAAAAACAAAAGGGCTATGAAAACTAACTTTGATCTAATCTATATACAAAAGTAACAAACCAAAAATCACTCGTAACGAGGAGAAACAAAAGGGCTATCAAAACAAGCTATGATTATCAAAATTACAAACAAAAAAAATCACTCATTCGAGGAACAAGGCTTACAACGTAGTCAATGGCTGTGGGCATGAAGGAGCGCTCTGGTGCAGGACAAGGACGAAGACACACTGGCACAAGACACGGGGAGCACAGACTATTTAAACACATGAAGGGAAATGGGGAACAGGTGGAGACAATCGGTAATCATGGTAGACGCACAGGTGATACATGAGGAAGGGCAAGTGCTCTGAAACGAGAGGAGAGTTAGACTTTCAAAATAAAACAGGAAATGACGGGACAAAAACAAAACCAGGACAAGACAACCTCACCACGGTGTGACAAAGTAAAAGTAGGTAATCAATACCAAACAATGGCTTTGATAAAAGAAATTAAGTTACCTTATAGAGCACTGTATGATTATGAAGTTTATGTGATCTTATGTTTCTTTTTTTTTCTTTTCTTTTTTTCTAAAATGAGCTGACAACACCATGATTGCATATTTCCAATTTGGAACAATAGTGAATCAGCAAAAGTCTCAGAAATGTGTCTAAAAAAGCTCATATGTAGCATACTTCTCTAGCATACTGTCAAATTGTTATAGCAGGGTTCGTCATCTTACATTTCCTTATGATACTGCTTGATGAACTAAATCCTACTAGGTGGTTAAAATTTGACAATACTGACCAGCTGTAATAAGCATTTGGTTGCTTTGAGAGACCACAACATGATTCTAGAATTAAAATGCAAAGGTGTTCCTGTTATTTTGGTTGGATACCTATGGTAGAAGTGGTAAATGTGCTGCCTCTTTTGTGATTTCTCTAAGTGGAGCACTTTTGATAACAAAATCTTCAATCCATTCTGAGGTGAATCATCGTCCCTAAAAACGTCATAACGCTCTCTGCAGTTCACTTACTTCCTCCAGTTGTGAGGGTGCCACTGATATAATGGGAATTCATTCACCTCCCATTACTGAGCTAGGGGGTGATAATTCTGCTATTGTGCTTTATCAGCCACTGCTTGTTAAAAGTTAACAAAGAACATATAGAAATTTAAAAAAAAAAGATGACAAATCATATAGACTCTGGGTCTAAGTAGTAAAGCCAGTGTGGTCAGTAAATTATAGTGCAAAACCTCTCAGGGCTACAGGGGGACTGGCTTCTATCATTAAATACTGAGTCAATTCTTTATTTCAGTTTATTACAGTGTCATTGGCTAAATTCATTCCTCCTGATGAAAGATCTGGTGTGACTGACAAGCTGGCACATGAGGATCAGACAGCGGGCTGCAGTACTTACAGTTATGCTTGCAGTTACGCCCACCAACCCACAGATGAGATGTGACAGATCCATTTTGGCAGTCTGCACAGCTACAACAGCTCACTCTCAGTCTAAACAGGAATGGGTTGTTTCTCGATCAGCATTCTCTGCAACCAACCAAAAGTTTCCTGCAGTAAAGTGTCCATTTAAAAAGTACAATAATATTATATAAAGGATACATATAAATAAATAACACCCAAGACACAAGTAAAAGTTAGTGCAAATTAAAATGGCTTCCATGGGGGTACGCAGGTAGCAGCAAAGATATTTCTCAAAGGGACGTGTGTAGGAGGGTTTATCTGAGTTGTTTTGCAGCATTTAAAAATCTGACAGTTTGCGTAAAAGGTTGTTGTAGAACCTGGTCAAGCTGGTCCTGATACTGCACAGTCTTTTGCCTGATGGCAAAGGGAGAGGCACACTGTGTGAGGGGTGGCAGGGGTCCTGCAGGATGGTGGAAGAGTTAGGACCTTCTTTTATATTATTAATGACAATGTTTTACAGTGAAATCAACATCTACATATTGCAGTTGAATTGTCTGTGGGCACGAAATCCTGTTTTATGACCCCTATTTATTATCCATCTCTAATATATACTATCAACTGTGGCAAAGTATTGTAGGATTTCATTTAAACTGAACTACCTTTTAGAAATTTGGAAAAAATCTAACCCGTATTACACAGATTAGGCAAATATGAATAGAAAAGCAATAAGATATTCCTCAGGAGTTACCTGTACTGAGAGGCTTTTTAAAAATCCAATACTAACTTGTCTTTCCAAAGATTTATGGTCCTCAGAGCATAAGACGCAACGCTAGAATGTATAGTCACAATATGTCCATTTCATATCACACAGAACAGAGGGCATCTGACAAGATTAGTGAGCCATCTTTTGAAAATGAAAGAGGGAGCTGAGAGGAACAAATAAGTTCAAGTATAAGAAAGAAACAACACTTTTTTAGGGCTAAATGTATTTCCTTGTTAGAAACGAACATTTTTTTTTAAAACAAGCAAACTCTACTAAAATAATGCAAATGAAATAAAACTCATTAATAAATGCACGCTAACTAGCATTTAGTCTAAACGTTTCTCTGCTTCCCTGTCGTCTTGAGCTTGAAGAACTAAGCATCTGAACCAAACCTTTAAATAGTGAGTGGGGCAAATCATCAGATTACTATGCCCAACACTCAAGCGCCAAAAGCTCTTGAATCAGTGTGGGGACTCATGTGGACACAGGGAGCGTCATTAACCCTTTATGACCTACCACAGAACAACTTTACATTTTTATATATTCCCAAATTTTAACAACACGTATAGACTTTTGTCCAATAAATTGCTAGAGTGCAATAAAACCATGATTTTTTTTGCACATATTTTTCTAAACACTGAAATTTCATAGCTGTATCCATCAAAATCTTTATCCATAGTTTATGCTCACAATGTGATGACATGTATTCCAACCTTGGGAACCAGGTATGCGCCCAAAGTCTGGATTATGTTTTTGCTTTGTGCTGTTTATAGATTTCTGCAAACACATTTGTGAGAGGAAACAGCACTTTGGAGCACATTGAAGGCCTGTTATGAAAATGTAACTCCTTGGGTTTTATGTGCAAAAATAATTATTGCTTAATCTTATTTGGTTGCAATTCTACTTGCATTGAAGAATAGATATGCAAGTGGGATGGTGGACGCTCCCTTCCCCGGTCAATGGTTTACAACAAACTTCACATGAAATAATTCACAATAAATAATTTTCATTCAACATTTATTGTTATTCTCAACCATTATTTTGAAGCTTCTTGTATTTTTAAAAGGGTGAATTAACTCCCCTAATTTCTAAGTCTGCATCAGCAACATTTAGATGTGGTTCAGGTCCATAAAGTGTTGGCTACAGGTATTTCAAAATGAAACAACTCTGCAAAAACTCCAGGAGGGATGCCAGCTCTAATGCGTAATGGATGTTGAAGCAAAATATAATTAATAGCAGCTTTTATGCTCCTGCAACTTCTCAGGATAAAACGTATACGTATGTTTTTTAATGTTCAAGGTCAGTTAAAAAGCTTTCTGTTAAAACAGAGGTAAGTGAATGTGGAGGTTTAGAGGGGTGATATGTAAGGGCTTTGGAAAAGAAGAGTTTTTGATTTTTGATGCTGGGAACCTGAACTTTAATTTTCCATGTATTTCAGTGTAAGTGACTGATGGGGACAGAAATCATGCAATTTGTCTACTACTGGGTATGAACGATAAACCCGTGACCCACAGAACAGCTGGAGATGAGCCGCTCCCATGTTTTTTCTTAGCGAAAATACAACAGTCTGGTTGCTTTAAAACAGAGTGATATCAAGTTAATTCATGGCTATGGAATGATCGTAATATTGAACAAAAGTCTAGCTCCATAATCTTAATGTTGTCAGACACATAACAATCTGAAAACGCAGAAAAAACTGGCTGCACTGTGTTATGTGTCTTGTACAACTTGGATTTTTCATTTTCTCTTAGCCCATCTTCTTTTCCACTTGTTCATTTCCTCTATGTGTGTTATTAAAATGGTATTTAAACAGTTTTCTTGGGTTTGTATAACACAATTAAGAAATTTCATAATCAAGATCTCTAAATAGTGATTTATTTTCTGACTTGGGCGGTCTCATGAAAACTCAAGATGCTGAGCGCTCCACTGCATGCAGACTACCTCTTAAAGGCAGGACCAGGATCCAGCTGCTGACAGTACATGCTGTCTTGGTAAATCAGGAGTTGAGTAAATATAGATTCCAACTGGGAAAATTACTGAATATTTTTGTAATGCTCACTCACAAGAAATCCGACAATCACATCTATTCCATTCAGTGATTGTAGCTGGAAAACTCAGAAGTGAGTCATGAGAAAGTCAGCAGATTTTTATTGCTCCACTGTTTGTAGCTCTTCACAGCAGGTGTTCTGCCTTTTTAGTAAACATATTTTTTTCCTGCCTTTATTCTAAGATGTAGTGCCTGTAGCTGGAATATACTACTTATACCGCAGCCAGCGTGAAGGCTACATTACCAAACTGTCAGACCTTATGACAGCTACGCTCTATTTCCTTTTGCCTGAGCTGTCACCCTGCTCTAACTTACAACACTTTAGTAAACTCCCAAACTAAGTCCTCATGTGACTCTCAGAGTCTTACTCGTCCTGGCTCTCTCAAATTTCTTCATCTGTCTTAGCTGTATCTCTCCTTCCCTGGTGAGAGTTGTGTATTCAGTTGTACATTCTTTTTAGAGGTTCTGACAAAATATTAAACCCAATCTTCTCCACAGAGGAATGTGTATCAACAAAATCTGCCTCACCACACCAAGCTTAATTTGGGAAGAGATATTTGTGGGGCTTTTCAGTGATGTTTGTTCCACAGAGAGAGCATCGATCTGAGTGTATTTGTGTTTGAATGAAGGATTCTGAGAGTTAGGGCCACTGTGTTAGATGTCTCTGACGCTCAGTAGTGAATAATAAACAAAAGTGAATAGAGAAGTACTGAAAATTGACACGTGGGGAGCCCTTTATCTATTCCAACACCAATATAATTTCAGGGACTATACAGTGTAACTAGCAATAAAAGAGTAAGGATAGTTAATTATGTCACTTTTTAAGAACGTTGAACATATTTTTAATTGGGGTGTATTTTGACCCTTGGTGTTTATATCATCAATCTCATCTTTCCAAAAGGGATCTGAATGAAGATGTTTGTCACTGTTATTGTCCTTTTGTTTAAAGCTTTATAGAAACCACATTTAGAGGAGAAAGTGGAACTATGGAGGTGTGAGGGGTGAAACTGACCTGCCTGTGCTTTGCATCCTGATTGGTACAGTTCCAGTACAATTCCACAGTAGCCACGCCCTCAAGCACACTCTGATTTATGGTCTACTTTCCAAAAAATTAAACTATTATTTAAAAAATTAATATCATGTTGTAGTCAAGAATAGAAACCTGAGACTGAGACCATAAGCTCTCTAGGAAAATCTGATCCTCTAGAGTGCTAGTCTAACGCTCTTCAACATTGGCTTTCCTTTACAGACCCAGAATTTACATTTGCTTTTTTTACACAGTCTATGTTTCTAACCTGAAAGATGATGACATTGATTAATTTGGCACACCACACACATCTCTAGGTGAGCTAGTGTTAGCTCTCTCTAAGATTGTCTCCCACTAAAACAGCAGCTGGTCTTCAGGATGGATGTGTATGATGTGATTCGACACATTTTATTCAGTATTTCAGAAAATTTTGAAAAGCTTAACAGGCAGTATATAAGTGACTTTTAATAATAAGAGTGCAATTGTCCTGTTTCTGAATGGGCATAACAATTAGTACATCTTTTCTCAGCAGCTTCCTTTCTGTGGACTGATCTTCCCGATGCCTTACGTACAGTAAAGGCTTCATGAGGAAATCTATCTTACTCAGTATACCAGTTTCCCACAAAGTTTCTCTCAAAACCAAAAGTGAGCTGTTAGATACACAGAAGTGATAGCTGTCTTTATGACAAATGATGAAGATTAAGTTTTTCTGTGGACAATATTTTGGTTTTGGTGTGCTTCAACATGGCAGACACACCTCTATTGTATTTTGACAAGTCAGGGCTCAGGGCCCCCCACATCCTATGGAGGACATGATCTGTAAAGGTCACACAGGTAGAGCCAAAACAAGATGGTCCGGTCTATTGTGGGTTTTCGGTATCAGATTCAAATCAAATCAAATCAGATTTATTATATAGTGCCAAATCATAACAAAGTTACATCAAGGCACTTTACATATAGAGCAGGTCTAGACCAAACTCTTTATAAAATTATTTAAAGAGACTCAACAGATCCCCCCATGAGCAAGCAAATGGCGACAGTGGCAAGGAAAAACGTCCTTTAAGAGGCAGAAACCTCGGGCAGAACCAGGCTCAGGGGGGGCGGCCATCTGCCTCGACCGGTTGGGTTGAGAGAGGGAGAGAGAG
Organism: Remorina albescens; assembly: GCA_034769265.1. Classification (NCBI taxonomy): domain Eukaryota; kingdom Metazoa; phylum Chordata; class Actinopteri; order Carangiformes; family Echeneidae; genus Remorina; species Remorina albescens. Next base: position 5,243,336 of record CM068485.1, read on the forward strand.
AGGGTGAGAGGGAGGGGGAGAGAGAGAGAGGGAGGCGGGGGGGGGCAAAGTTGGGTAGAGTAGGGAGAGAATGAGAGCACGAGGAGGGGATATTCAACACAGGTGTAGGGAAGAACATGATGCTGCATGAAGTTCATAGAAATGATGCTGTATGGAATTCTTGAAGATGTGGGAGCAGCAGGCATTGCAGGAACATGGGATGGTGCTGATTCATCACCTGCAGGATGAGGAAAGGGAGAGAGAGGAGAGGAGCTGGGAGAGACGGAGACTTCGGGAAAACATGGTTAGTAAATGCAGTACACATGCTTGAAACTGGGAGAAACAGGGATTTCAGAGAAGCATGATTGTTGGTATGTCGGCGCATGCAAGGGGGAGAGAGAGAGAGAGAGACAGGGGGAGAGGGAAAGGGAGATGGGAGAGAGAGAGGGGAGAGAGAGAGGGGAGAGGGAGAGGGAGAGGGAGAGAGACAGAGGTGCTCAGTGCTTCCCCCAGCAGTCTAGGCCTATAGCAGCATAGCTAAAGAGTAGATGAACTTTAACTTTTTAACTATAAGCTCTGTCATACAGAAAAGTTTTAAGCCTGGTCTTGAAAATTGCTAAAGAGTCCGTCCCCCGGACCGATACTGGAAGTTGGTTCCATAGAAGAGGAGCCTGATAACTGAAAGATCTGCCTCACAATTTACTCTTGGAGACTCTAGGAACCACAAGTAAACCTCCATCTAGAGAGCGGAGTGGCCTACTAGGACAGTAAGGAACTATGAGCTCTCTGAGGTATGACGGAGCTTGGCCAGTAAGAGCTTTATATGTTAACAGAAGGATTTTAAATTCTATTCTGAATTTTACCAGCAGCCAATGAAGAGCAGCTAACACAGGATGTGATCCCTTTTTCTAGTTCCTGTTAATATTCGTGCAGCAGCATTCTGAATCAACTGAAGGCCTTTCAGAGATTTGTTTGGACATCCAGATAATAATGAGTTAGAGTAGTCCAGCCAAGAAGTTACGACTGCATGGACTAGTTTTTCTGCATCCTCTTGAGAGAGGATATTTCTGATTTTCCTAATGTTTCTCAGGTGGAAGCAAGCTGCCCTACTGACTTGTTTTGTGTGAGGGACAAAGGACATGTCCTGGTCAAAAGTTACTCCAAGGTTTCTTACAGTGGAGCTGGAAGCCAAAGTAATGCCATCCAGACTGATTAGATGATCAGATAGGGTTTCTCTAAGGTGCGTGATATGTATCCTCGGCTGTAGTGATGTGTCGTTCATGAACAATTCGTTCATTTTGAACTAATCTTTTGTATGACTCGGGAGTAACAAGTCATCTCAGTTCTTTTTTCCCTGGCCCGCGCATGCGCGCCACAGGCTCAGATTTGTTCATGAACAAGTTTTTCTGCTGCATATTCTCTGTGTAGGAATGACTGATTCGTTCACGACTCAAAAGTATGGGTCTTCGGGTTCTGAGTCTCTCGTTCACTTGTCTCATGGCTGCTGCACAGGCTCTGTAGAAATGAGTGATTTGTTCATGACTCATAACTACAAGTCTTCGAGTGTTTCGTTCATTATTCACATGGTTACAGCAGTAACATGACCAATACTGTTATTACTGGTGAGGAGAGCTATCTGACGTTAGAACGAAAGTTAACTTTAGCTATAGCTATGGGATGGATGTTTAATTTGCCTTTCCATTGGAACGAATTCATACACTAAAGGTCTTCAGAATGAGAATTTTTTTAATGATAAGGGAGTGCTCTCTTACCGGCAAATGAAGTAATCAGTCATTTCAACTTCAGTAGGCTTTGGCCCAAAAGGGTGCTCAATAGTTTAACAAAAGCAAACTTGTGTATTATATGCCAAGTGAAGCAAACCATGATGCTCTACAGTGTTTGAAAGCCGTGCTTTTTCAGTCATTACTCAAATGACAGTCATACAGCGCCACACTGGTTCCAATGAACCAAATGAAGGAATGACTTGAAAAAAGATTCATTCATTTTACTGAATGAGATTAAAAGAGATTAAGAGATTAAGTCAGTAAAAAGATCCGAACTTCCCATCACTATACAATACAGAGTCTCTGTGCCATCACAGCTTAAGACATGGGCAGACTTTGAACCCTTGGTCTCCTACCAGCTCAGTGGGTCTGCACTTCTCTGGAAAAGGTGTTCCTCACCTTTCAGTGTGTTGTCTCTGTAGCGCACGAACTTTCTTTCCCTCTCTCGTCTACCTCCTGTTTGTGTGCTCACTGTGCCCTCCCCCTTCCTCTCAGCATGGACAATCACGCGTGACTTTAACAGAAAAAAAGGTGAAAATATCAGTTCCCCACTCTACGATATACATTAAACAAAAACGGGAGAGGGAGTCAGAAACACAAATATCAGAAGAGATCTGGATGGAAATATGTGAGACACAAGCGGCCACTGCAAACTCCAGATGGTTAAGAGAGTTCAGTTGTAAGAATGTAGTGAGTTTTTTCATAACTCCTAAGATAACAGCACTGTGAACAGGCACACAGAGCTGAGCCTTCTGTTGGAGACAAGGTGGAACCTCTATGGCTAACCACTTTCATGTTTTTTGGGACTGTCCGAAAATCCAGCCATTCTGGAGAGAGGTGTCAACCGAGATTAATAAAATAATAGGGGTAGATTTACATTTCTCCCTTGTTAATTCCAGATACAGTCCTACACAAGGACAAATACTTATTGAAAATTCTCCTGGCAAGTTGTAGGAAAGCCATAACCAGAAAGTGGTTGCAACTAGACCCTCCAACATTGGTTCAGTGGCACTAGGATCATTCAAGAAATTTACAGTATGGAGAGACTTACTTTTGTTTCAAGACTTCAGCTGGAAAAATGTACTGAACGCTGGGAAAAATGGATTCTGTATGCATCTTGAATAGAATGACATAATGTATGTGTATATTTATGTGTAAAAGAATATTTAGATTTTAATTGTAACATCCATGATGATCTCATGTTCTTTGTACATGTAAATGATAAATAAAAAGTAAAAAAGAAAAAGAAAAAGAAAATATCGGTTCCCAATGAAGAGCTGGCTCCCATCGTTCACTTCAAAGAGCCAGATTGTTCACTAATGACACATCACTGAAAGCCAGAGAGGAAAGGTGATCCACTGCAGATGGGAACCACAAGTCATGGCTTCAGCAGGCAATGTTTAGGATTAAGTTCAGTTTATGGAGGCTTTGTCACTGAGCCAAGATGTTTATTTAACTTCTTATTCAGTAATTTTCAGTTCTAATCATTTCATTTCATTTCAAATCAATTCATTCACTGCATTATTTTAGAGTCAGATTCTTTGAATGTAGTGACTCATTAGTGTAGCAGTAAGAATACCTGCTTGGTATGCAGGAGACCCGGGTTCAATTCCCTGACGAGGAACCGCAGCCACAAGGCACCCACTAGTGGTACTCTTATACCGGTTCCAACCCCAGATAAATGGGAGGGTTGCATCAGGAAGAGCATCTGACATAAATGTTCAGCCAAATCAATCTTGCAAGTAGCAGGAAGCTGACTTGGTGTGGCGACCCCAAGCAGGGGAAAGCCGAAATCGGGGGGGGGGGTCTTCTAATATACTGCTTCAGGACACATTGCGTTGCCATGTAAAGTACTTTGTATATCTAAGTATTTCCGAAAGCAAGTACTCCTGTACTTTTACTCAAGACATAGTTTAACTTAGCTACTTTCACCTTCATACTACTGAGGGTGTGTACAATGTCCACCACTGCATAGGTGTTGCATTGTTTTCAAGATTTGCCTCCCGTTTCAGGTGCTGATTAACCAACCTAGTTTTGCGGCTTCAGGGATGTCATGTCTTGACCAGTTAGTCCACCATGTAAAAATAGGAGAAAGCCTATCAAAAGCATTCATGGAATAAATCCTAGTCAGACAGGAGCTTTTCTGCGTGGAGTTTACATGTTCTCCCTGTGCCTGCGTTCAGACTGGCAAGCTGTCCGGGCTGTGCCCTTCCCAGGGATCGGCTCAAAAAAGCAAAAATGCTGCTGTAATTTATGCATGTTTTGCTGTCATGGTGTATTTGGCTCTCTTCTTCTTCTCTTCCTTTCTCCTTTTACTATTTTGTCTTTATTCATACAGTGACAAGTGTTACACCTATTTCTAGTCTGTTTTCCTAATGTGTGACTTTAGCTCAGTTTGTGTCCTTGCATCAGCTTATTCCTTATTTCCTTTATTTGTATGCCTATTCCCTAATCCACCAACCTTTTTTGCCTGCTAATGAGACTTTTGAAACCTATTTTTGTGTTCCAGTCATGTACTTGACTCCCTGCCTCGTGGTTATGTCCCATTTATTGTTCTCAAATATGGCTTTTTGAAGTGAGGACAAAAACTACTTTTTGAGCAAGGTATGAAATGATGTAGTTCAGATCGTGTCCGAGTCCTGTCCAATAAGCAGTTTCACAAACTAGATCTTATCTTTCAACTATATTTCATTTAGCCTCACAGTTATTCTGTTACATTTTTTTATTGGGTATTCCAAATTAAAAAGGATTTTAATAAAACAATGACTGTTCTACTTGTGTGTATGGAAATTATGATTACATAATCACATCAATCAGTCACTCATCAGTGTCCTTGAATATAGCTCTCCATTAAAAAAAAAAAAAGTCAGTGTGCGGGAATCAGCTCTTTAATGTGGAGAAGCAATGGTAAATGTGCAAGCTTATTGTAACATGAATGCATACTGCATGTGTTCCTGTGAGAGCAGGAAGAGAAAGAGAGAGAGAAATCTGGTGCAGTAACTGTGATAAATGAACACGACGGAAAGCAGCTGGCTCAGGAGATTTGAGGTGACAGTCAATTTAACTCAATATTCTTCCTCCGCGCACAAACACACACCACACACGCACACACACATACTTGTTTTTCCCAATTGAGGGGTCCACCCTTTCTGTGCTCCTAGGGTTCTGTAAAAAATCAGGGAACCAAAAAAAAAAATCCTATCTACAAATACCACTTTGGTCAGGGGTTAGCACAGTTGCCTCATAACAAGAAGGTCCTGGGTTTGGTTCCTGGGCCTGGAGCCTTTCTGTGTGGAGTTTGCATGTTCTCCCCGTGCCTGCGTGGGTTTCCTCCGGGTACTCCAGTTTCCTCCCACCATCCAAAGACATCATGTTTGGGTTAACTGGTGACTCTAAATTGTCCATAGGTCTGAGTGTGAGTGTGAGTGGTTGTTAGTCTCTGTCTGTCTCTATGTGTTGGCCCTGTGATGGACTGGTGTACCCCGCCCCCGCCCAGTGTGAGCTGGGATTGGCTCCACCACCCCCCGCGAAATGGATGAGCAATAGAATATGAACGAATGAATGAAATACCACTTAGAATCAGTGGATTTCAAACCTTTTCCTTCCATGTAGTTTTTTTTTTTCACTTGTGACGTCCAGTTGTATACACACATGCATTTCTAGTTTTTATATCTTGAAGAGGCACAAAATCAGTAATTGGAGACATTAGTCATTTCCATTGCTTTGTCTTTATTACTAAAGACAGGTCCATATGAACCTTTGCACCAAGCCACCAAGTAACAGTTTTTTTTTAAATATTGTCCTTCATGAGGCTAACTATATTTTTCTTATGGAACAAAATGAAAATCTTAACTCCCTTTCTGATACACAAATGGAGCATATTTTCCATGACATTATGAAACAATGTTTTCTTCCTACTGCCTGTCTTATGGGTGTAGGAGGATGATCATTTCTGTCCAATCATAGCTCAGGAAAACACACAACTACAACCATGCACTACCATTCTTTGGCCTATTGACCAATCCCAGGTTTCTACCTCTTAAAGGACGTTTTTCCCTGCCACTGTCGCCAAGTGCTTGCTCTTGGATGGCTTTGTTGGGTCTCCTTAACAACTTAAAGAGTTTAGTCTAGACCTGCTCTATGCATAAAGTGCCTTGATGTAACTTTGTTATGATTTGGTGCTATATAAAAAATTCTGATTTGATTTGATTTGATTTCTGAAGAGCGACCCGGAAATGGATAAAGTGGCTGAAGATGAATGAATGAATGAATGATTTCTGAAGGAGATGGCCAACTGAGGCTCATGGCTGCTTTTGGTGGACAGTTAAACTCTCTTATTGACTATATGCAGAGAATGCAGAGTCAGCCAGCTTTCCACACTCCAGAGTTGGCTTCCCCTCACCAGCAGCAGGCAATCAGGATGCCTACACCATCAACTCTGGCTCCTGCACCCAAGCCACACCTCTAAAGACTCTGGAGTTTGTTGTGCTTTCTTTACACAGTACAACCTCCATTTCATGCCCCCCCCCCGATGGACAGGGTAGAGACAATGACGACGAAGTGGAGCAAAAAATCCCCCACCTGCAATTCCTTCAAACTGTTTTCCAAGATTTCCACTCAGGTTCTCAAACAAATCTCCCCTGGCAGCTAGAACCCTTATGAGTCTGAGGAGAGAAAAGTAGAGAGCCTCTGACCACCATGACTTCCCCATGTTGGTTGCAAAGAGTGGCTTTGGTTTCATTGTGACCAAGAGTTATTGACCCAGAGAAAGTAAGCTCTCTCTCTCTCTCTCTCTCTAACTGCGAGCATTTTCAGTGTTTCTTTGGTTTTGCTAACTTTTACTGAAAGTGTATCAAGAACTTCAGTTCTGTGACAGCTCCTCCACATTCCACCACCTCTTCCAAGGCCAAGTTTTTGTGGACTCCACAGGTAGAGGAGGCTGTCCAGGGCCTCAAGAACACATCTTCTTCCACACCTGTGTTGACTCTACCTGACCCTCAATGCCAGGTGGTGATGGAGGTGGATGCTTCTGATATGGCGATTGGGGGAAGTGCTCTCCCAGAGATCTCCAGAAGGTCATGACCTGCACCTATGCGCCTTATTCTCTCCCTGGTGGAAAGAAATTATAATGATGGGAACCTGGCCATATGAATTGGCTGTTTGTACCCTCTTTTCTGCGTTCTCAGGCTATCTTCTGAGCCTTTCCTCTTCCTTCTCCTGTCTAACAGGGGAGAAGACAACACTATTTGTGCTCCAACAGTGTTTCTAGTGGCCCTTCACAGAGAGGAAAGTGGCAGCATACATGGCTGCCTGTCCTGTTTGCACCCTGAACATGACTGCAGCTGCTGCCTGTGTCTCACCACCCCTGGTCTGACATTTCCCAGGACTTTGTGACTGGTTTCCCCCCCTCGGAAGGTAACACCAGGTCCTCACAGTTGTGGACAGTTTTGCTGAGATGGTCCACATTGTTCCCCTGCCCAAGCTACCCTTTGCCAAGGAAATGAACAATAGGTTCTGCTGACATGGTAGGCGTGATGTCGGACTGGAGAGCCCAGTTTAGTTTGGAGTTTTGGAAAGCCTGCTTTTTCCTAGGAGCCTCTGTCAGTCTCTCCTCCAGGCACCAGACAACATGTTTGAACCTGTTGCTGCCTCACCTCCCAGGATCCCTCATCCTGGAGTAGATAGCTCATCTGGATTGAGTACGTGCATAACTTCTTGCCATGCTGTGTGTCTGCAGGTACCATCCCCCATTCTTTCTAGCCCTGGGAAGGGAGATTGGGATTCCATCTGCTATGGCCCTTGTTTGTTGCTGTTGGGTTAGGGGTTAGGCCCATGACTTGGGCCCACTATGTCCTGCTTTGAAACCAGGAGCATTACAAGTGGGTGGCAGGAGCCCCACTCCAGAGGATATGATTATTGATCTTGCCCCAGCCATTAAGGGTTGAAGTTTACGTTAAAAGTTAAGTTTTGTGGTCTGTTCCCAGTTTCCAAGGTTTTTCACCCCTGGGCTGTAAGACTAAAGCTTTCAAGGGCCATGAATGTCCGCTCCACCTTCCTTGTGAGCTGAGTGAAACCACTGAAAGACAGTCCACTGGTTTTTGACTGACTGCCTGTGTATGAAGCTCTTGGAGGTGAAGACTTTGAACCAACTGCCTGACTGAGTTTTGCAGAGTTTGAGTCCAGTGTGCCCAGCTACTGTTGTGACAGATGTTACTTTGAGGTTGAGTTAACAATTCAGTCACAATGAAGAAACCTCACAGTGGCCTCTCTAGAACCGGCCAGCTGGCCCTGACGTCTGCATTGGCTTCTTTTCTTGTGCATCACCTCTCCTCCACCATAAAAATAAACCCATCTACAACCTATACCATAGCAACAATTCCCTCGCATCCAATCTTCATCCACCTACCTGTCCTGCTCCATGCAAGACCCTCTGAGAGCTCTTCTTACACCCACTCCATCCTCACTCGAGCACTGTGGGGATTCATATATAGCCCAAATTGTACTTGAGTGTCACTTGTTTCTGCTGGTCACGAGGTGGATCTTTGCCTCACTCTATCTCTGAATGGCTCTGAGCCTGCAGAAATGTGGGCCCAGAATAGAATGCAGCTACATCTGCCTTAACCTCTATTTTACTCTTGTGACACAACGCTGAACAAATTGAATGGACCCGCCTGCAGAGTCCTTCTTTGTCAAGCAGCATTTTGTGTCATTTGTTAGTGAAGCTCTAGTTGCAGAGTACCATCACTCCCTCGAGTTTATCTGGGTCACTCTTTTTTATCAGTCTGAAAAACTTTATCAGGGCTATTATTGGGCAGAGGAGACACTGTAGTGTTTGGTACATCCTTTAATGGCCTTTCTTTTTTTTTTTTTTTACTGTGTTATGTAATGAACGGGAAACTTAATTTAATTGGTCCTGAACTTAAAGAACACATTTAGTGAAGTAAACAATTTGTGCATGGACAGTAATGGGTTATAATAAATATAATGATTGGTAATGGGTCAGCACATAATTAGTGGTGTCATTTGGCAGTGCATTATAAAATCACAGAGGTGTGATAAATTCTCAGGGTCTTCATCTCCTTGACAGGAAATACTGTATACTGTCTTTAAGCAGTAAAGCAATAAATCTGTATGTTATCACTGCTTCTCAGGTACGGGCCAATGTGAAACAGACTAACATACAAATGCTTTCCCAAACCAACAATCCACAGTCCAATAATCACACCCACTTCATTTGTCATTTGCATGTGGGATATGGAGCAGGATTTAAACTTTCTAGGCTAGGACCTCTCTTACTGTATTTTTTGAATGAATGAATCAAGTGCAAAAATTATTACCAGCTGTCACTAGAAAGTGGTTGGGGTAGATGGTGGGTGCAACAAAGTGCATGACTTTTACACAGGAGTGGTTCACATCTTGAGTCCTGTGAGTGGTTCAGTTAAGGCAGTAAAAGCACCGAAATTAAGGTCTGTCTGAAGTCACTGTGGATTTTTTGGCGAGCCCACCTAAATAGCATATAAACAAAAGAAACATCAGAGACGTGAAATGAGACAACAATCTTACTGCAGCAGGGCTTAACTAAACAAGTGGGAGCAACAGCTATTGGTCAACTATTAAACAGAAGAAATCAGAATAAGTCTGTTATCTTATGCAGGTGAATAAAATAAAGGCAAAGTCACTCTTTGGGGACATACAGTCTTTGAAGAGACAGAGGTACATGCACTGTGTGAGAGACAAAATAAGGAAGGCTGTTTCAATATTTATCTCATAGTCATCATTAAATGTTGCCCAAAATACAATAGTTTTTGTATTTAACTTGTCTTTGGTGTTTTTGTTGGACACTGGCAGACATTTAGCTTTTATCAGCAGTGGAAAAGGCTGTTCAGACCAGGATCAAATCACTCTGCAGTAGAGGTGAGGGTTAATCGCCAGCATTTCCAAATGGCAGCACAACACCCAGAAACAACGTCGGCCTTTACAGGAGCACCTTTCATTTTTCTTATATGAAACAATGGAGGCAAGGCAAGGTAACCTTAACCTTATTTATGTTCATACCCAGGGGTAGCTCAATGTGCTTTAAATAAAAACAAACGTTCAACAGTTAGAATTGGAAGAACAATATAAAAGCAAATTACAGAAAAATAGAAAGAGAGGAAGAAAAAAAACTAAAAAAGCTAGACTAAAATAGAGCATAAAATATGAGAGTGAAGCATAAAATAATGATTTGCATCAAAAGCAAAGAAAAAAATGGTATACAGTGCAAATGAAAGATTAAATTTTAAAGTGCATCGCATATAGTGCATACCCACTTTTTGCGCCACTGGTTACAGTAGTCGAGTGTACAGGAGATGAAAGCAAAAATGACCACTCCTGATCTGTTTGGAGATATATCTTTCACAGTGGATAAATCTCTATACTTCTTCTCTTTATCCCCAAGTAGCTCAATTATGTCCTCATTTAATTGAACAAAATTTTGATTCAATTGGGACAGTACAGCTCATATCGATATACATGATTTTCGTTAAAATGACAATAGATGAGCTGCAAGTTTTCCCCTATTTCTCCTCTCCCTACCTTCCTGTGTCCTTGTCTCACAAACACACGACCTCTTTGTTCCACAACCCCTCCCCCTCTGCCTCCACTATCACCTACACTCATCAGTGATCACGCAGTGGCAGCATGGAGATGGAGAGCGCCACCGAAGAAGAGTTGCTCAGTAAGCGAAAGAACAATGGCTCGATAATTTGGAAATGGTTTGGTTTTAAAGTGTCAGATGACAAGCAGCAGAATGTCTTCTGTAAAGAATGTCGAAAACCGATGGCAACTAAAAATTCGAGCACGAAAGATCTCTTCCACCACTTACAACAGCGCCATAAAGTATAATACGAAGCGTGTGTCAAACTACGGAAAGGGATTTGTTTTATTTTATTCAAGGAGCACTTTATTTCATATATACAAACATTTTTTTTGTTCAGTTTGTTTTATACATTTTGATATTGTACAGAGTGTCCTCTGTTAATAAAGGTGCCTGTGCGACATTTTGTACATGGCTTAAACTTATAACTGGCTGTTTTTAAGGGTTTTCTACGGTGGCCAACAAGGGCCAAAGGCACTGCACCGTTCTGTACTTGAAGCTGTTTTCTCTAACTGAGACGCATTCAGCCGTTGCAGTGCGTTTGGCCCTTGTCGGCTACCGTAGTTTGCCTTGAAAAAAAATTTAACTAACAGGGATGGTATGGTATAATGCTTTCGGGAAACCCCAATTACATCTAAAAATATCGAGATATGACTTTTAGTCCATATTGCCCAGCCCTAGGCTACATAGACAACTGGAAAACTTTCAGGAGGAGGCTTGGTCTGATTAGAGGAGATGGCGTCCATCCCACTGTGGAGTCAAAATTACACTATTTGCCTTTCAAATGTAGCGGAGTAAAAATACAAGTTTCCAAAAACACTTAACACTTCTCTGCACCTCATTCAGAGTGGTTGCCTGCCCAGTCTAGAATAGAACCAGTGTCTATAAAAACTGTGTCTGTCCCCTGACCTCCCAAAGTTAGTAGATCTATTGAACCAAAAGTAAACAGAGGAGGAGCTAAAAACAAGAACTTAAGTGAAATGAAAACAACCACCAATTTGGATCTAAATATTACAAAAATTAAATGTGGAGTGTTGAATATTAGATCATTATTTTCCAAATCCCTGTTAGTTAATGATCTGACCACTGATCATATTATGGATTTATTCTGTATCACTTAAAACATGGATTCAGCAGAATGAGTACATCAGTTTAAATGAATCTAAACCACCCACTCACGTTAACGTTCATATTCCTTGTACCATCAGTCGAGGGGGAGGGCTGGCTGCGATATTTCATTCCAGCTTATTCATCAATCCTAGTCCAAAATCTGGTTATAGATCTTTTGAAAGCCTTAACCTCAGTCTCTCCCATTCAAACTGGAAAATGGAAAATCAGTTCTGCTGGTTACAGTATATCGTCCACCTGGTCCTTACTCAGAGTTCCTATTGGAGTTCTCTTCCTATCAGAATTAATACTTAGTGCAGATAAAATCATTATAAAGGGTGATTTCAATATTCATGTAGATTTTGTCATTGACAGCCTTAGTTCTGCATTTAAGTCATTACTGGACTCTAGTGGCTTTTCCCAGTGTGTGAATGAACCTACCTACACACTTCATCTGGTGTTAACATATAGCATTGAAAATTGTCATCATTTGCTGCCATGTCTAAATTGGATAGAAGAGTTCTCCCTTACACAGATTGATGATCTCGTGAATTGCACTACGGCCTCACTGTGTTCAAATTTTGATTCTGTGGCTCCTTTGACAAAGAAAGTAATGAAACAGAGGAGGCCGGCACCTTGGTATAACCCTTAAATTTGTGCCTTAAAGCAAATGCTGATAGAAGAAAATAAGAACAATCCCAGTCTCTCTCTCTCTCCCTCTCTCCCCCATGCATGTACATTACAAACTTACATGTCTCTAACTTTGTTTTTTCCTGTAGTCTGTGTTTTGTCCCTCCTGTCCTCTCTTTTCCTGTCCCCGTCCTACATGTGCTGAATCATCACTGCTCCATGTTCCTGCTCACTACCTACTGCTGCAGGAGTTACCTTTAGTTATCATTACTGAAAATTTCCCATTGTTACTTCTGCTAAAACCATATTTCCCCTACCACTAATATTTACTAGTGCATATTTGGAACTACCAGGTTGCATCAATCACTATATGTTTTGTTTGTATTTTTCATGGCATCTTCTCTCCCCCTGTTTTTGTTCTCTCTCCATCCCTCTCTCGAGCCCCCCCGCCTCTCCTTGATGTTCGCTCGCACTGTGTCTCTCTCACTGCCTCTGTTTCTCTCTCTCACCCCCCTCCATCTCTCCCTTGCTCAACCCAAGCAGTTGAGGCAGATGGCCGCCCTCCCTGAGCCTGGTTCTGCCCAAGGTTTCTGCCTCTTAAAGGAAGTTTTTCTTTGCCACGCTCACCAAGTGCTTGCTCTTGGAGGGATTTGTTGGGTCTCTTTAACAACCCCATAAAGAGTTTGGTCCAGACCTGCTCTATGTGTAAAGTGCCTTGATGTAACTTTGTTACTTTGCTATATAAATAAATTTGATTTTATCTGCATAGTTGCGATAGTGAACATTAGAGTTCTTAAGACAGCATGTTCATGGTGTAAAACTATATCTACATCCTCAATAGTCTTTTGGTCAAGTGTATAACATCCAACATCGGTACCATCAGCACTTCTTCTCCAACATCCGTACCGTACCATCAGCACTGGCGCCCCCCACGGGTCTGCTGTTCTCCCTCTACACTAACAACTGCACCTTGGATGACCTGTTTGTGAAACTTCTAAAGTTTGCAGAAAACACCATGGTCATCGGCCTCATCCAGGATGGTGACGAGTCCGCGTACAGGCATGAGGTGGACCAACTGGTTGTCTGGTGTGGTCAGAACCACCTGCAGCTAAATCCGCTCAAGACTGGATATGACAGTGGATTTCAGGAAGAACCCGCTCCCACCCACCCCCCACAATCCTCAAGAGAACAGTGCTTAGTGTGGACTCATTCAATTTCCTGGGAACCACAACCTCCCAGGACCTGACATAGACCTCCCACATAGACTCAGTCAGGAAGAAGGCCCAGCAGAGGTTATACTTCCTCGTCAGCTGAGCTGCTGGTCATCTTCAACACCGCCATCATCCAGTCTGTTCTCTGCACTTCCATCACTGTCTGGTTTGGATCGGCCACCAAGCAGGACAACTATAAAGTCTGCAGAGAAAATCATTGGGGCCGACCTGCCCTCCATCCAGGACCTTTACAGGTCCAGAGTCGCTGCAGACCCCTCACACGCCAGACACAAGACTGCTTCCCTCTGGTAGGCGCTACAGAGCTCTGTTCGCCAAAACCGCCAGACTTAAAAACAGTTTCTTCCCCCAGGCTGTCTCCCAGATCTCCCCATAAGCCAACTTATGACACATACCTGTCAATAAAACTATGTCAATAAAACTATTTCTGATTCTGATTCTGATTCTAAATTTTTACATTTTCTGTGGAAAGAAGTTCTGTAGCTCTCTGTTTAGAGGGCTTTGTAAGCTTATCAACCATATAAAAAAGAGTGCAAGTGATGTTCCTATTAATAATTTCAGAAAAGTGTCACTGTCCAGCCTTGCTAGTTCTATTTCCAATAGAAAATGGCTCACACACCCGTGATTTCTCTGTGGTTGACTTCCTGCTCTGAGACCATAAAGCCAACTATTTAATTATCCGTAATTACTCCATTTTAAAAAAGAATCACCTGTCACAGTGGGCCTCCTAGATCCATCCTCATACCTCTCCAAACAGAAATAACTGAGCTGTCACACAAAAAAGAGAACTTTTCATGTTCCATCAAAAAACTGTTGTGCCAGTATAATGGTGACATATTTGGGAGAGCTGTAGCATGTGCATCATCAATCACAGATGTAGTCAGGGCAGAAGAGTCAGACCAGACCCAGTTTCCAGCAGAAAAGATGCAAAAATATCCCACTGAACAGCAAACCTGATATCCTGTGTGTGCATGCAGGAAGCTGTTGTTCTCCCTCGATGTTATCAAATAAAAATGTACATATATTTTTTTGACATATTTTCAACATTTCAAAAATGTCATTCTAAAATTGACACCTTTTTTTGGGTATTAAGGATATTGTTATGTCTTTTTGATGCAATGCAGCTTGGGGAAAAGACCCATATACAGAGTACACAATTATTGCATGTTAAAATTAAAGTGTGCTTAGAGGGGAACTGTGGTAATTTAGAGTGGTGACCCTGTTATTTTTGCTTTTGTTTATTATTAGAGATCTAGTAGAGTAGGCCTTCAGGGTTCATTCTGGATCCACAGAACTGTACTGTTTTTGCTTTCATACCTTATGTACTTCAAATTTCCTGAGCTGATACAAGCTTCATTTCACAGTTCATAAACCAACATACACTTTTATATACAGGTTGTGCTCACATGCTATAAATAGTAGCATATTTATTCTAAACCAAAATGCAGAAGCCAGCCAGCTGAGTCTTAAAATTTGTATTAAATTATATGTTAAGTCTTAAGTTAAGAGCTCAAGGTTTAATAGAAATTCCTCCCTTACACTTCTCCCCTTCAAATGACAAGTTCAAGAAGGCTGCAGCTGAGCATCACTGTTGTGTGTCAAGACAGGAAATGTGCTCTTTTTCAGCTGTAATAATGCTAACAATAATGTCATGATGTACTAACATTCTGTAGACTACAGAATGATAGACTCTGTACACAATGTAGACTCTACATGACAACAGTTTCAGGGATAGCTAAATTGTGCTTTGTGAGATCCTGAGTCTACTACATGTGTAACACTTAAGAACCTGTAACCTCACCCTCCTCATGTAGGTGCTGAAGGGATGCAAGAAACTGGCGATGTCAGTATGTTCTATGGGCCGTATCCCTGGAGGCTACATTACGAACCATGTGTACAGTTGGGTGGACCCTCAGGGCCGGAGTGTATCACCCCCACCTGACAACCTGGATGCAAACCAGAGGCAAGGGCCCAACATGGAGGAGAGGACGGTAAGAGCAATGTGTGTGTGTGTGTGTGCCCGTGTCTGTAATGTGGGGGTATAGAAAAAGAAGAGACCAGGTATTAAAAAAAAAACTCAAAATTGTTCCGAAATGATTTATTTAAAATTTTATTAAAAACCAAAGTCTAAACCAGAATGGAACCAAAGTTTTTGTAATTGCTCTTACTCATATCTGACAGCAATGAGTACCAGAGTGGAATGTGGCTCTCTGAAGTCACAGTCATCATAACCACCCAACTCCATCAACCATCATACTGAAGTCTGGGAGTCTGGCTGCCCCTCAACAGAAGATTTACTCAAACGATACCCATTACAATCATTGACCATTACTCACTGCTAACTAAAGATAATCAAGTTTAAAGCACAATGGAAAAGTGAAAGACAAACATTCACTTACATCTGTCCTTTTACCATAAAGGTTTTAAAATAAGTGTATTCATCCAGCTTTCAGTGAAATTTAAGCTGTTCAAGGTCAGTAAAAAAAAACTTTGGCCTGCTTTTAATGTTTGAAATAACCAGATAAAAACTGGGAGCACATGTCCAGTAGGAAGACAGAAGACAGAATTAACAAAGAAAGATAGACTGGTTGGTCAGGGCTTCATCTCACAGCAAGATAATGAACCACATCATTTGAACAAGACCTGTACCCACAAAGGGTAAAAAAAAAGAAAAAAAATCAAGTCTTTTATTATAAATGTAGCAGAATATAAGATAATGAGCTGCTAATGGCAATGAGGGATGAGCAGCAGCGGTCAGGCTGGTGGGAGCTGGGCAGGGATAAAATAAAAGAGTTTCGCCATAATGTTGATACCAGAAGACGCGACAGAACCATGGTGGAGAACAGTGAGCAGGGCTCGTCTTTAGTCTTGCAGCAAGACAAGAAGTTCACTGTTA
Source organism: Remorina albescens (assembly GCA_034769265.1). Classification (NCBI taxonomy): domain Eukaryota; kingdom Metazoa; phylum Chordata; class Actinopteri; order Carangiformes; family Echeneidae; genus Remorina; species Remorina albescens. The sequence continues at coordinate 5,259,596 of CM068485.1, forward strand.
GATGATAACCAGGTGTGGAGAGAACTGGTGGGAACAGGAAGCTGTGTAATACCAGTTTGCTTTGATAAATAGTTCGGATCATGTGATGACAATATTTGGAGCCTGAGGAGACCCTTTTGAAAAATTTCAACTTAGTTTTACACACAAGGTTCAATCCTGTCAACCTCTCAACAAGTTTGTATCAGTCTAACATTTACTTATTTGGACTTGGATTTGTGTTTGGTTTTATTTGGATTTGTAGCCCTACCACAGGTATATTTGAGTAAAACTATCAGGCTATGTTTCAGGAATTTATCTCGATTCACCCTGCAATTTTTGTGATGATTGGCCCACCATTTATTGACTTTGGTCTATTCAGGTGTTTAACCTTGGCCTTTAGAATTTACATGTTAATATCTTGTAAATAAGGTATCTTTTTATACAAGCTTAGGTAGCAATCACAATTGCACTGCAACTGCTAGCTAAGTATGGCCATGTAGCCAGGACTAGTACATATGAATATATACAGATTTGTATATATTGTATATATTGTGTATGAATGTATGTATGTATGTAAATGTTTTGTCTTTTTTAAATAATCCTGGGAGAGCACCTGCAATTTCTTGATATCATCTGCATATAGTGACAATAAAGGCATCTTATATTATCTCTTATCCTATATGAATGGAATCAGACGAAGGATCATTTGAAAGAAAGAAAGGAAGAAGTTTTATTGTCATTGTACACACACTGAGATCAATGCACACACAACAAAATTACATTTAAACTCAGAGAGATATGTATAGGCCCCCAGACAACCACACACACAGGGCCCTATATCATGCAACATGCAAAGAGGTGACCCTGTTTTCAGAGTGAAGGCACTGCTATTGCTCAGCACACCTTGGAGCAACTCAGGGGGGGATGGTGCTTTGCTCAAGGGCACTGCTGAGGTGCCATGGAGCTGGACTGGCACCTCTCCATCCAACAGTCCACATATCACAATTTTTCTTTGTCTGGGCTGGGACGTGAACCAGTGACCCTCCAGTTCTCAACCCAGGTCCCAACCCAGGTCCCAACCCACTGAGCTAATGCCACCCCAGCATCCATGCAAAAGCTGCTCAGCAGGTGATTTATATCTGGTGGAGCAGGCTATTCCTGGAACCTGCTTATATTCAGATGAGCTGAAGTTGAGGGGAAGGGTGGGGTTCTTGGACAGATGTCCGAGAAGCTGTTATTGCTACAAAGGCAAAATGCCTATCTCATATACGTGATTTGGCTCCTTATTTTGAAAAGATATAAATCTTTTCAGTGGAGGTGCCAGATATATTTGTACAATATGCCAACTTTCTTCTCTGAAAGAAGACTTTTTAGGTGAATTTAAAAATTCATAGTTGTTCCATTTTCCATCAGTTTCACTTCAAGACATTAAAGAACCATATAAAAGGAAATCTTCAGGAGAGGCTTTGTTTCATTTAAGCATGAGAAACAAATGACAAAATGGAAATACCAGCTTTTGTTTAAAGCTGCATCGATCAATGTTTTCTCTGTTATCATAGTAATAACAGACAATGTGTAATGTGAGGGGGCAAACCATCACAGAATCCTCAGAGTCTGCAATTCTCCTTAGCTCTGGGTAGGTTTTTAACTCTTCAAGACTTTTTGTTTTGGGTTTATGACCCCATGCAGCTTTCCAGCAGGCACCTGATATACACCATTTATCGCCAGGCATTTATCACCAACCTCTCTCCTCCATGTCTCTGAACTTTTGTTCATTAACACACCAGCCCGCACCCTTAGCTCTTCCTCTTCCATCCACCTCAGTGCTCCACCTGGCCATCTGACTACCATGGGCTCTGCCCCCCACCTTTGGGATTACCTTCCACCAGCCATCTGTAATATCAGATCACTCTCCACTTTCCTTGCCTTGAAAAGCACTAATATGAATAAATATGTATTATTATTATTATTATTATTATACCAACTGCCTATCATCGACCAGACAACTAGCTGGGGAACAAAGAGAGCTTAGACATGTCTCTCGGGAAGCCAAAGTAGAGCTAAGGTACTGTCAATATGGAATATGGATCTCTTTTCTAACTGTAATCTAACAGTAATATCCCAGATGTTGTACTGCAGCGCGGCACAGCAGCATAGTGGTTAGCACTGGTACCCCACAACAAGAAGGTCACAGGTTCCGTTCCCAGCCTGGGACCTTTGTGTGCGGAGTTTGAATGTTGTCCCTGTGTCTGCATAGGTTTCCTCCAGGTACTCTGGTTTCCTCCCATCATCCAAAGAAATCTATGTTTGGGTTAATTGGTGACTCTAAATTGTCCATAAGTGTGAGTGGTTGTTTGTCTTTATGTGATGGACTGGCGACCTGTCCAGGGTGTACCCCCCCGTGACCCGCAAACGGATAAGCAGTAGAAGATGAATGAAAGCTCCAGGATGGTAGAAAATTTATCTGATCCATCTGATAAATGTATAAAATTAAGATATCTGTCTCTGTCCAGTTGATCCCAGGGGGCTTCTATAATATTCAGGACCTGACTCTTAGGAGGCCACTCCATGACTGTCAGCATTTTTATCTCCAAATATGATTTCACTGCATTAGCAGTATGCTTGGGACTAATAATATGCAGAAAAACAAAACCGTTCCCAATCTGGTGCTTTCCAGAGGGAATGGTGTGATGAATTAAAACCTGTCTGTTCTTTTCACCATTTATGATCCCATCAATCCAGACAATATTGCCAACACCACTGACAGAAACGAAGCCCCAAACCATGCTTAAGTTTTAGGCTTTTAATCTCTGCTCCCCTTCCAAAAAAGTACTTTCTTTACTGCTAATCTTCCATACTGACCATTCCTGATAAGCTTCTTGGACTGCAGAGGGGTCTACTTGGCATCCGGATGAGGCTGCCAGATGCTGAGCCAGGTCTTTGCTGGTCTTTTGCTGGTCTCTTAAAGAAGAAACTTGCCTTCCAATCCTTTTTTTTGTCATTGACCTTCCCCATTTATTAATAACATTTTAAATGCCACATCTTGAGTATCCAGGGTTTTTTTTTCCTGCTGATTTTCCTTGCTGATGCAAAATATGAGTTAATTCTGTGATCTTTGGCATTTTAAATTGAATGGTTAGATTTATATGTATTAGAAAACTTCCAATGAGTTAAACTCATTCATCACATGTATGTAGTGGTCAACCATGTAAGATATACTACAGACAGGTCCATAAATATTAGGAATTTTCAGCATTTCGGCTCTGCAAGCCACCACAATGGATTTAAAATAAAACAAGCAAGATGTGCTATAAGCAGTATTTGGTTTCAGCTTTAACTTAATCAGGGTATTTATATCCAAATCAGGTGAACAGTTTTTTTTTGAACAGTCAGTTTTTAAATTTTTTAATTTGAGCTATTTATTTGAGAAAATCAGTAAACATGAGTGAAGCACAAGTTACATTGTAAATGTCGTAAAACTTTCAATGTTTATTAAAATTTATATTTGCCTGTTGCTGTTGCTGCCATTAGTAAACTAATGCATTCGTTGGCTCACCTGTCCAATATCACCACCAAATGATTATTTTGTACACTGACAAGTGTTCAAGTGTGTGTGTGTCTGTGTGTGTGCTGAATTGACTCCCAATGCTTCTGCTTTCCACGCTTTAATCACTCTGCCACAGCTTCATGGCCGCTCTCTGAACGTTTAAAATAACTGTGTCCATAAACACAACCCGAGCTTGAGTCTTTGTTGCAGAAAAAAAAGAAGGCCATTGCATTTGTTGTGCTTTAAGCTGCATCTGGGTCTCACTGCTACCCTTACACAAGGCTGACACCTCTGAATGTCTTTCTTCCTTACAGGTAAACCTGAATATGGAAGATGGTCGCTCTCTTGGCCTGATGATCAGGGGTGGTGCTGAGTACGGGTTGGGGATCTACATCACTGGAGTGGACCCTGGATCTGCTGCAGATGCTGGTGAACTAAAGGTACCCTGGCTCCCGACAGCATGGCTACATTGCACCACAAAACCCTCTCCATTTTCAGCCTAATGAGAATAGAATTCCCCACTCATAGTCGCCAACCAATCTTACCGAGCTTGGCACTCTGTTCATTCAGAAGGGTAGCACTTTTCATCCCCCTAAAAAAAGAAAGAAATTTTAAAATAATTAATCAAATATAATTAAAAATACTACTATCAATTGAATTTCTAAAAGTTTCTAAAAGTTAAAGTAAATGTCTCATCAATGATTTATATTTCCTTTTTTAACATTCTTTTTTGGTTCTCAATCTAATTCACAAATTTTGTAAAATTTCAGTCAACCAGAATGATGGTCTGCTCATTTTGCTGTCTTGTAAGGGAAGAATGACAAAAATTTGCATCACTATGAAATTTGGATAAAAACTATGAAATATAAAAGTAAAAAAAACACTTTCAAAAATCTCCTATGCTGTTAACAACATCATTAATCAGAGTATAAAATATAATTAACTCTAGAATGGACTTTTACATCTTAGTTATGGTTTAAATGAGATGTTGATGTGAATATTTCTGGCCCTGTGTCAGCTGTTAACATCTGCTACAGGATTCTGATGAACCTATTAGTATTCCTGCCACCTGTTCACTATTAGACTGCTAAACCTGTTAGCGTTGTTGGCATCTGCTACCTGCCTTGCAGCTTCAGTCAAGCAGCTGACTTCATTAAAATGTCAGACCTGCAAAAATGCTTCAGTAGCCATGTTAAGTCTGTGCTGTGGGCCTTTGGGTCCACTTTCTGCCTCAACAAGCAGGCCACTCTCATTCTGTGCTATTTTGCAACTTGCCTGAGGTAAGAAGAAGAGGAGCCGCTGTTTCCTACCTGTAAACAATGTGGGTAAAACCTGAATATGGCTTTGACTCATGGTATTACATTGTGCCCTACTTAGGGATAAAAATAAAACGTCAAATATATGGTTTGATTTGAAAAAGCAGAGTTGGAAATGCACGAAATTCAAAATGTCTCTTGAATGATGGTGTGTGACACCTCTCAGTTTACTTGACAGAGAGAGATGAAGACGTGCGCCCCACCCCCCCATGCAGATATAGCTCCTTGTGCTGGAGCTTGTGCGGAGCTTTTGACATGCTGTGGAAGAAAATTTGAAAGTAGGAATAAGGGACACAGTAGAAAGCATAAGACTAGGCAAATGTAGAGTTTTATTTTCACTTCACAGTGCTGCAGCCATTCAGTAGTCAGCTACCTTTCATTGTCTTTGAACGTGACCTGCTGTCCATCCTTAAGTGTGCTGCGGTCTGTGTGAGTGGGTCTTCTATTAGAAAAGGAGCAGGCAGAGAAAGAGACTGTGTGTCCTTCCGTACAAATCCTTACCACCTCCCATGTTTACATCCCTCCCTTACTCCCTTTGTGTCAATGTTGAATAAGATGCATGAGTGGCTAGGTCAGCTGCAGGTCAACATCCCAAACCAAGTGTAAGGAATTATAATCCACATTGGTACTGGATAAAACAAAAAATTTTTTCCATTTGTGTTCTTGCAATTTTGATAAGTGTTGAGTTGATACTGGTACATACTGCCTCCAGGAAATAGCTGTACCCATTTAATTTAAACCTGATGTGCAAAATCTTCTGAGAGGGCTTGATAGGGAAATGTTGGAAAGGGCCTGATTGAAACTGATTTATTTATGCTCATTTAGGTAATAGGACATATAACACGTGACCTTCGATAGTCATTGAGGTGTAATACTGTTTAAGTACTGGAGGGGATCTATGATGTGCGTGCATGCTCACATCAGTTTGATCCTGTTGAGAATATGAAGAAGCCCTAGGCAGTTATGAAAGGGATCATTGACATCAGACAATGTATTAGTTTGGAATCATTCAGTAGCAGGTGAATGAACACGTGGTTTGTGTTCGATTACTTCATTTCGTTACTTATGTTGAGCAGATAAAGGCGCATTGGAAAGGTCTGTTCAGGGGAGAAGTAGCAGGGCAGGCACAATAGAAACTAAGTTAAAAGGCGAGATTAATGGAAAAGTTCATTTATTTCATCTTCAGCTTTGAGAAAGCAACACAAACTGTGCACATGTAACAAGCTTTCGCTGCCATGTTTCAGTGTAAATGCATCACAAAGAAACAGCCAGAAGGGTGAATGATGAATAAAAGGATGTTTTCTGCCTTTACTGATTAACATTTTATTCACTGAGCTTCTCAGACAGTTTTACCCTTTTTTAGTTAGTTAGTTTTTAACTTTTTTTAAGAGAATTTTCTTGTGCTTTCAACTCAAAGCAGAAGTTAAGGTTTGAAATTAGTCTACTTTACATGCCTTATGTAGATATCAGCTCCTCCTTCTGCTTAAGGTTATAAAACCTGACACGCCCAAATGCTGCCTTCATTGAAAATGGGACAAATTGAATGACTTATTCCTTTTTTCCATCATTCACACTGAACTGCACTAGTCACACCAATTAGGAGTACAGATCAGAAACTGACACAGGGTTTAAAGGACTGGCAAGCTCATAAATGCATGAGGAAAAATGTAGATCGGCTCAGGTCCAAAAATGTATGGATCCATTTTGAAGCTGTGGAGATTCAGTCTTGTTTGCATTTATAATGGCAAACTCAGTCCTCTCTCCTCCTCACCAAAGTTTCCTTCTTGACATATAGTCATACTTATCTGAAACAGGGGACCTTTGCCATACTTTACTCGGTTCATTATCAACATAAAGAAATGATTTTGAGATTGATGGTCGTACTGTTGAAGCTGAAAGCAGCAGTATAAACTTGGAGTTAAAATTCGTGAAATCAGCATTGCTGAGAAACTAAATTTATCCATGCAGCTCTCCGTCAATTGCCCTGACTGAAACCATTATATTAATTTACATTTGTGGAGCATAATGACAGTTTGTGTTACCTATTCATTACTTTTAGAGAGTAAACAATTCAGCCATATCCATTAAAAAGTGATATAAATCTGCTCTAAATTCAATGACGGGCTGTGTCCTAACCTTGGAAAGGGTGCTTTGACACCAGATTAGGAAATATAAAGACAAACAAATTTTATTAATCATTTGTAGCATGGAATAATATTCAGCCACTAATATAGGTGATATATTTTCTATATTTATTCCAGTTTTGACTATTATATTTCATCAATGTTTGAATGAACTTTCCATCTCCATGTTCCAACTATTGACATCCCATGAGTGTTTGACAAGAGCTGGTCTCTTTCTTCACAAAAAGGGGTCACAGGATTAATTCAAACTACTGTTTAAACAAATGGGTCTATAGGCCATCTTTTTGGAAGTCAATTATAGTTTATATCTAAATTTCATAAGATTCACTTAAGATGGAAACCATGATGGTTTTTTATATCAATAGTAAAGTCCTCAGGGAAACTGATTATTGAAAGAGGTAAATGGACAAGGATGCCGCTGCTTTTCCTGCCCAGAGGGAATTTTTTAGTTCAAGACATGGTGACCTAATGTTCTTGTGAATGCGATTAAACAGAAACACCTGGGCGGTATTTCTACTTTAATTCTATAATCATGTAACATTACAAAAAAGAAAAGATGGAGAAAGCTAATGTTAACTGAAAAATATGCATCATTGTGCTTCCCACAACCGTAGTTTGTGGAAGGGATTGGCATAGGATTGAATGGAGTGTCAAAGTAAACTGTGAAAAAGTCTGGTGAGTGTGAAATGTTTTTAATCGGAACAAAATGCCAATATCCAACATGAGCCTGCCAGGACACATTTTTCATGAAAGAGTTTTTGTGAGTTTTCAGGCAAAGCAATGTGTTATACAGGCCTTGGCAGAATATAATGACCAGTTTAATCCATTTGCTCTCAATGATGTATTTTCAAAATGGCTTATTCCAGCTCTTTGAAAAAAAAGAAAAAAAGTCACTCCCAGAGTAGAGACGTGTCTACCAAGGTACGTGAGTAGAAAATCTTGCAAAGATTGGATGAGGAGGTGTAAATACTGCAGCTGATGTGGTGAATGAAAGACAGGTGAGTCCGCCGACAAAGCTGCAGCCATGCACCTGTAAAGAATCAAACACACAAAGACACAGGAGACGGCCACTAAGGGAAAATAGAGGGGTTACAGGGGGACAGAACAGAGAGCTTTATGTGGTGCTAAAACTGGTATAGTCACAAGGCTTCCTGTATGGTTCAGCCATGCAGGTAAGTGTCCCGACTAAAGAGGACCAGAGACTGACACTTGAGAAAATATAAGAATTTATTTTACAATAGTGGGGATTAAAAAACAGGATTCCCTCAGACATTTATCAAACGATGGACTTCATACAATATGCTGGGCCTAACTGGTACAATATATAGCAGATATATGAGAGCTCTGTGCAATCACTTGGTATAGTAGCTCAAATATAAAAGAGGAGATGGAGACTCAGTAACGTTTTAACCCCAATAAATATGAAAAAAAGCAACAACAACACACCACTACACTCTTAATATAACCACAGCAGAATGGGGATCTCCACGTTTACGTAAAGCTCTTAGTCCTACTTCAGCAGCTAAAGCTCAGTTGCACAACGCCCGTAATAATATTGCACCAAGCCCAACTAGATATCTATAAACAAAAGAAAATAACTCAAAAAAAAGGAAACCAATTAGAAAAGACAAAACAAAAACAATTTTAAAACAAAGGCCCGTAAGTAATTAATGTTTAATGTGGGGAAAAAAAACTGTGACAGTCACATTTCATTGGTGATGATCCTATAACACAATATACATACATCACTCATTTTGTTAAAGGCTTTTGATAATTTTGCACTGCACTGTAGTTTTTATTCTCGTATTTGGTCTTCTTTTATTATATTTTTATTTTCTATTCTATTGGCTCTTAGCTAACAGTTTTTAATTGTAATCTAACCTTACTTCAATGTCTGATTATACTGTGTTTTGCACGATATTAATGCTCTTTATAATTATGTAAACAGTACGTTTAATTGCCTTGTTTTTGAAATGTGCTATAAAATAAACTATTCTGTTCTGCTGGAATCGCCATTTTTGCCGCAAGCGCAATGCATAATGAGCATCATGGGATATCTTGCTTGGGTTAGTGACGATCGGCTATTCACTACTTTCACAATGCATTGTGGGATACTTTGAGTGCACTACATTTTGTCACAAAACATTCGGACACCACTACAAAACGACAAGCTCACTATATAGTGCACTATATTAGGGGGTGGTTTCAGACACAGCCAGGGAGAACACTTCCCCTTTGTCCCTCCTTTATAGTCTTCCCTTGTTTCCTAATGCCGTCTCTTACATTTATTTTCGTTTTAAAAAGACAAAATCATCAGTTGAAACATCTCAGCTGTGCCCAGAATACCCTGCAATACACACACATTTTTGTGGAAAGGGGGATTTTAAAAAAGTTCAATCTCTGCATCAAACTAACATCAAGCTCTACATGAAGCTGTTCTCCTTTGTCCTCTTATGAAGGGAGGGCAGACCAAACACTAAACTGAGTCACAAGGCTAGCTGGTTACCATTCATTCGTTTATGTGTCGTTGCACAATGTACCCAGCCCACATGATGCCTCCCCTGAAATACAAGTGGTGATCTTCACATGAACATCAGTGTCCTCATCAAAGTCCTCTCTGGGAGATCATGAGATATCCATCTTTCCAATCCCAATTTTTTTCTTGAGGATAGCTCTAGCTAAAGCTGATGAACTGATCAAAAATGAAAAGACTTTATCATCTGCAAAACATGAAAGTGATCAGTGAAGTGTAATGGGAAACATTTAGTTTGATGTAGATGCATTTGTAAAGGAACTGTTACATGGCTACAATACTAAAGAAATTAAAATGGTACCTAAATGGAGCCTCAAAGATCTGAAGGCTTTGTTTTTCATGCCCGCAGATCTTTTCATGTAAATCCAGCCAGAAGTTGACACTAGCAGATCTCTTAGAAAATGATGGTAAAATCTGCTTGCTCTGTACACTGTACGGCTGTTCCTAAGAGCAGCAGCATTGCACAATGTCCAACAATAATACCTAGATTCTGAATAATGAAATGGAAGCAGCACACTGATTATTGAAGCACCATGAGTAATTTTTCTCATTCCAATCTATTACATGAATAATGTTCACATTATTGTCTGTGCCATTAGACTCGAACAGGCCCTCACTTTAACGCTTTAAGAGGAGGATGATTAGCTTTAGTGTGGCATTAGTAGTGTGTGTGTGTGTGTGTGTGTGAGAGAGAGAGAGAGAGAGAGAGAAAGAGTCGCACCCTGCAGACAAGTCAGCTTGTTAGAAAAGTTAGGACGACCTTGGATGTCACTGGGGGCTGTATTGAGTTGCTCGAACCAATAGCCTGCAGGGTTTGTTTGTTTTTTTTTGGGGGGGGGGGTTCATTTGGAGTACAGCCTCATAGAGTTCCATACCCTTTTGTTCAGAACCTACTGCTCTGTTGTTCCGGTTCAAAGACAAAGAAAAAAAAAACTAAACGTTTCAGTGGAACTGTCTGTCATTATGTTATATTCATATATAGAGTGACAACAGAGAATGATACTGGAAAGGCCTGTGTATAAAACCTGAGACAGCTATTGAAGTGAGAAAAATTCCCCACAAGTGATAAACTGCTAAAATTGCTCTGTTAAAAAAGATGAAATCCAAGCATTTGTTTATTTTTCCCCTTGTGATTAAAGGCAAACTGGCTGTACATGACTTTAATGACAATTATGGACTACTTGTGAATTTTGCTCTTAAGCAGGCAAAAATTAGAAAATGCAATGACAACAATTCTCTGCTAAGTGTCACATAAAATTCATTCTGTTCATTCTGTAGGAAGATTGATCTGATTCACAATTAGCCAATATTCTAAAGGACACAGTATGCTACAATTTACCACATAAACACCAAATATTTTATTTATAAGTTCTTAATAAGTTTTTGAAGGGCTGAAGATGTACACAGATGATGTACCAAATTATTCAGGGATTGGTTTAATTAAAGGATGCATTATTTTATGATGCCACATCACAGATGGGCAGAGGTGTAGCTTGTGAACAGGCATTGTAGGCAACTTACTAGGTGCCCCCACCCCACCCCCCGACTATTAGCTGGGACAGACACTGGACATTAGTCTGCTGCATTGCTGCTGCTGCTGCAGCTCGAGTTTACGGAATACCTAAAGATTTCTGCTCAGTTTGAATTTATTAAAACGCATCACCTTTGAAAAATAGGTAGGACTCCACATCTGAATCTGTAGATCACACAATGCAGCAGGAAAGTGTGAAAGTGTCACATCTAACTCATTAACATAAAGATTATTGGTCACTGGAACCTACTGCTGCTCTGTCTCATCCACTTAAAACCATCAGGCCAGTACTTCTTCAATGAGAAGGAGCACATGAGGTCTGTCCAAAAAGTCTGTCCAACAAGTAACCAAAGGATTTTCAAATTCACCAAATTAGGTGACAAAATCATTAAGACGGCACCAGTGTTCAGTCGGAAACCTGCCTGAAAGGGCTTTAAGTTGATTAGCAGTGATCTTATGATGTGAGCTGTTTACAGCGGGACAACAATTTTCATTTATTTTTGTTTTGGACTGCAAAGTGTTCTGTGTTCACCCAGCAATGGAAGTGGTTTATCAGCTCAAATGCAGGCAGTCACCTGTGTTTGCCAGATTGGTCAGTGCATTAGAATAAGACAACAACTAAGACACATGTGGGATTCATTTGTGTAGGATTAACAACAGTAACTGACTCATTAACATCCTGCCAAAGAGTACATGTTTGATCTTCTCCTTCAGCCTCCGACTAATAGGCAGACTGATTGCTGCCTCAGCAGCCGCACAACATGGCCACTTCAAATGTGAACAAATGATCCGGAAATGAGCTAGCACTCATTTGGATGTGAGCCAGTTTTCTGGCAGGAAAGACGCACATGTCATGAGGTTTGTTAGAGCTCCCATAATTTTTCAGCAGGACAGTGTGGCAGGCATTGTGCTGGAGACACCCACTGCAGCAGGTACTACCACACAAGGGATTGTCAGTTCAGTCACGTTCGAATTAAAGGCTCAACAGAATGATGTTGTGGTCCAACTGTTGAGCACTACACACTCACATAATAATGTAGCAGTAACTACAGAGTACAACTGAGTTAATTTGTCAACATTTTGATGGGTGATTCAAAGTCAGTTTTTTTGCTGTTGAAGTTTTGCCCTCCATAAGATGATGTATTTGCGGTTTTGAGTACCCTGTACCCTGTGTACCTCAGTGCAATTGTACATCTCCAGAGGGATATGGGATTATGAGTTGGTCTAATGAGCGTCTCCTCTGGGTGATTACTAACCACACACAGTAACCTATTAGTGTTTATTAATAGTGCTCACCGTTAAATTAAAATGGTGATATGAGCCAAATTCACAGGACTAAAATGCTACTTAAGGATGTCCAATGACATATCGGCTTTCTGACTGTGCTGCATTTCCTCAACTTTTTTCTGTGTTTTTAACTTGTAACTTCAGCTATGGAATGGTTGCTTGGTGTGGTTTTGTTAATACATTAAACAAAAATGAAGCAACAGCTGGAAAAGGGTGAAGGAGTTCGGGGCTTGGCTGAGGGCAGTAACTAAGGAGGCTCAGATTCTTAGACATCTGCAGAAAGATGCTGCAGATGTTTTACCACTTGGTGGGGGCATGTATACTCTTCTGTGCTGCAGTCTGCAGGGGAGGCAGCATCAAACAAAAGGATGCAAGGTGGCTGGACAAATTGATGGAAAGAGCTGGCTCTGTGATTAGAACCACATTCAACTGGGGGCTGTGGTTGAGCAATGCACACAGAGGAAGGCAGAAGCCGTCTTAAAATACTCAGACGATCCCCTTCATAACATCTTAGTGGATCAGAAAAACCACAGCAGTGGACAGTTAATCCATTTAAGATCCAGGAAGGACGATGCAGAAAACCATAAATTCCCAGTGCCATCAGACACTGAAACTCCTCAACATTTAGAAGATAAATACCAAACAGCATCCCCTTCCCTCCAGGGGTTAAATTGAAGATTTCTGATTTCTGACTGCATCGGTGTGACTTCACAAAATTACAGAAGTCCAGGTGTCTCATGTATTTCTCTGTGGACTGTGCATAGCAGTTAGAGCTGCTCTTTAATGAAGAACACATGAGAATCCCATCTTCTACAATATGAGACCTTTAAAATAATCTACAGTGCATTTTCATTTACCATATGATGTAAGCAGAGAAGGATCTAGCTTGTGCCACACCTACGGTAGCACCTAGCTGTGCTTTGCTGCCTACACACATCACTCTAGACTATAAGCAAAGAGCAGCTGCATAATATTTAACATCACCTCTGGTTGTCTTCCAGAATTCTTAGTGACAAGGCTAAATATATATCTGTCACGTCCTCACTGATCTGTCTGTGTGTGTCTACAGTTTGTCTTCATTGATGAAAATTTTTGATTACATCCATAATTGTATACAGGGCTTATATTGATTAAGCCAGTCTGTTGCAGGTGGGTGACCAGATCGTGGAAGTGAACGGTCAGAGCTTTGTCATCATTTGCCACGATGAGGCAGTTCACATCCTCAAAACAGGACACCACCTGCTGATGAAAGTGAGGGATGTCGGTCGTCTTCCTCATGCACGCACAGTGGTGGATGAGACCAAATGGATCTGCAGCCAGGGAATAGCTGAGACCAATGCTACTGCTAACCTGAGCTCTGTCACCAACCCCACTGCCAGTGCCGGTGTCCACTCTAGTGTCAGTGCTGGTATCTGCAGTACAAGGTGAGCACATTACACTGAGGTAGATACTAAAACTGTCAAAAGCAATACAACAGAACTTTTTCTCTGCCTATGAATGATTAACAGACCTTGGCAAAAGACAACATTTTCTTATCATCTGAAGTGCATTTCCATTCATCATCTTCAACCACTTTATCTGTTTCCGGGTCACTGGGGGTGCTGGGGCCAATCCCAGCTCACATTGGGCAAGGGCAGGGTACACCCTGTACAGGTCACCAGTCCATCACAGGGCCAACATACAGAGACAGAGAGAGACCAACAACCACTCACACTCACACTCAGACCTACAGACAATTTAGTCAATAATTAACCCAAACATGCATGTCTTTGGATGGTGGAAGGAAACCAGAGCATCTGGAGGAAACTCACATAAGCACAGGGAGAACATACAAACTCCGCACAGAAAGGCCCCAGGCCCGGAAATCGAACCTGCAACTTTCTTGCTGTTGGGCAACAGCACTAACCCCTGTACCTAAAAACATACTTACTTTTACCTGAGTTGACCAAATCACTCCTCTCTATATGAAAAGTGCCATTTATGAACAGAAGGCTAAGTTATAGTTTTGCTGCTGTAGGCTACACTGCAAGTCCAAAAATGCAACCACACGTCCGGTTTGTTGCAGCTGTAAACATACCATTTGTGGATTGATCTGAGATTTGTCAGCCTGGGCTGCATGTGCTGGCTACTACAAGGTCTCAATGCAACAGGAGGTTATTAAAGTACAGTGACAGCATTAATGTCTCTTTGTAATTGTCATAATTACACATCAGTTGGTTTCTAGTCAGACATGAGATCTAGAAATGACCTAGCCATAACTCTACAGTAGTTTTGGTACTTGCATTTCCATGTTGCTGCTCTTTATCCTCAAGCAGATGAAAGAATGCAAACACAGTTGCTGTGGGGGATATTATTGATATTACATTTGTTTAGTACTGAAATCTGATGCTGAACTATAACGGGAGCATGACAGGATCAAGGAAAGTTGGAAAGTTGTATCGTCAGCCTTTTATCTACAATTGAATGTCTCTTGTCATTAGGGTGTAAAATTCTTAACAGGGTGATGAAGATCATATTTCGGGTGTCCGTCTGTATGGAGGTCTATACATACTTGACCTTAAAAAAAAAACGTGTAACTTTTGACATGTAACATGCCAAAGGATCGTCTGTAGTTTTGCTGCAAATATTCAGCCGGACTCAAGTGTTGAGTATTGTTCACTTTCTGGGATGATTGAATGAATTAAATATTGTCATTCTGTGAACACTCTCTAATCTAGGAGAACCTTCATAACTCAGTTTAAGGGCAAGGAAATCTTTCCTGTATTGGAGGATTGGGTTTGACGTCTCCATTGTGTCTGACAGTAAAGTGGAGACTCATCCATCTGTCCCCAGCCCCTAATGGAGCTGGCCTTGATTGGGAGTTAGGGGAAGTATAAATTTCTCTGCCTGCTGCTGCATAATAAATCATTCAAGTTGGCTCTCAGCTCCACACTTCATTAAATTCATGTAGCCAGGGCTCTGCCGCAGGCTGCGCTCTAATGTTGTGTTTGTAATGTCCTACATGCATAACAAATGGTGAGGTAATGCATTTATGTTGATGCTTTTACTTTTATGTTTTTCTCTCAATAAATGTTTTGTAGGATGATTGCACATTAAGTGGAGATCATTTGTCATTTGTCATGCATTGTTTTCTTCTTTGTTGCAGACCATCCTCAGCCAGAGTCACACGTGCATTAGGAAAGGTAAGAATGGCAGCCATGCATTACTGAGTGGACTCTTACCAGCTCAATATGCTGTATATCCATCCCTCCTTATAAGGAGCAGCCTTTAGCCTACCTACCACTTGAACAATGGTGGGATTAGGGGCAAAGGAATCTACCAACTTCATCTTCAATTTACTTCTAGTGTAAATACACGATTGTCTGTTTTGCTAGGAATGACTGGTGTCCTGCTATACTGTAGACAGATGACTGAAACTAATATTCTTTAACTGAAGCTAAATTTAGCCTCAATCTTTTTCAGGTTACACCTTAGTTTATCACATCATTTAGACACTAAATATCCAAACATTAGGCTTCTTCTTACTGGCACAATCATTAGTTGAAGTAACAACTTAGAAGCCAGTGTCTGTAGTGAGGGTAAGATCAGTTGTGAGGTATAACATTCAATGCTTTTACCATTTATTTAGAATGGACTGTGTGACTTAAATTTAACACGGTCGGAAGAGAGGGTAGTCTTCCTTGGTGAAACTGTGCAAGGACAGACATGATGACAAGTGGATAAATTGCGTATAAGTATTTACAGTAAAACACAACAGACAACTGAGACGGTGGTATAATTACATGACCATTTGAGAAAAGAACCTTCCTCCAGGGATCATGGTCATCCTTAAGCAACATTTCCAGCTCCATCTTTCTCCATTTACTTAAATTGGAATTCATTTCGTTACAAATGTTAGAGTTATTTCTGTCAGAAAATGTCAGCCACTGTCTCCACATGTAGTTGCTAAGATTGTAGGATATCGCTATCACCGTCAGCAAGTCTTTTCTCTGTCTATTTTTGCTGGGAGACATATGGCACCTGTGGAAAAAAAGGTGAGACACCAAATAAATCTCGGGATCATGCAATGAGAGCTGTAAGGCATGACATGTCAAGCAAACAGTTTGTCCACTCTCGTCGAATAATATGGGCACCAAAATGAAAGCCAAGATGTTATCCAGTAATCACACACACACCACTCATGCTGTCAGAATGTAGGGGGGACACTGGATATGTGGTGCGTGCGTAATGGCTGCATTGTATTCACAGCTGCTGAATGTCTGCTATGTCACTACTTGCTCTTTAGATTTTAGAAATTTTAGATTTCTCTCAATTATGAATTCATTTTGGATGACTTACATGACAAACACACTCACACCAAACTAAGTGCCCATGAGCTTATTGGTCATTCCATAATAAGCTGTGCATTTACATACACCTATAATAATGTTTACAGATGTCTAATATTGTGATTTGTGCCATTATTTCCTGATAGAGCAGTGAGTAGCTCAGGCTCTCTCAGCTCCTCCATTGCCCACAAAAAACACAGCTGCTGTTTGTGTGTGTTTTGGAACTGGTCATTTATAATGTGTGATCAGCTGACCGCAATACAATGGAAATCTGTGCGAAACGATGCGCCACTAATAACAACAATCTACTGAAGCTCTGATTGGTTTAGGTGAAAAGTGACATGGAAACACAATAAATGCAGAGTCACCACATGCTTTATACTGTGGGGCTGTTAATATGAAGCCCATTAATGTGGATAAACAACCACATATTTGAAATTTAAATGGCTGGTTTAGAGGAAATATCTAAATCTAATAAAGGGTTTAAAGCTTGCTTTATAATTTTGTATGCTTCTCACCCAAACTGAACCATCAGCCCATTAGCATTTCCAGAAATGGATTCCTGTTTTTAGTTTTCGTTGCATCTAAGTGTGTTTCTCCTAATAGGGTTTGTGTTTTCCCTCTTGTTTTTCCTTAGGGACCACTGCACAGTTTGATGCCAGTTGCTTTGTGTACATTATAGTAGTGCAAAGTGAGTTATTGGTAGTTTGACTGAGAACTTAGAGAATAGACATCACAGAAACTGAAAGTTTTTGGTAAGTGCAAACAATTGATGACGCAAAAATTCCTGTAAATGTAAATTTGTGTAACATTTCACTCGCCAGCTAGCAGAGCTGTTTAAATCAGCACGAAACTTTAATGTTTTTCGTGTTGAGAGCAGGAATGTGAGTAAATCTGTCTGCACTGATTTAGGAATATACTGAGTGGCCCTAACAGTATCTGTGCTCTACATCTCCCTCAACTCTTTTAATCCTTGCAGCCTTTCTGAATGTAACAGACCACCCAAAAAATTGGCCCTGTCTGAAATCGGAGGTCCTGTGTCTGAGTGCAGCAATAACACCTGTCTGCCCATGACTCCACACACATCAGACTGCCACGTTAGGACATAATACAACTGGTTTAATGGGAGATAATAACAGTGTTCAGTCGGTTTACGACCTCGGTCCCCAGCCCATCCAACCTCTTCTGCTGGGGCCTAGAAGACACTGTGCCCATTCCCCCAGAGAGGAGGATCACTGGCACGCATCCTAAGCAGTTGCCCAAGAGCACTGGCGCTATCGCTTGCAACAGGACCAAACGCTGAAGGTCATTGCAGAGGTCGTCACCACAAGGATCTCTTGCAGTAGACAACAACCAGCAAGGCAGACCATCGCCTTTGTCAAGGCTGGGAGGAAGCCATAGCAGCGACTGAATCAACCAGGGGGGCTGCTGGCTTCAGCAGCTGAAGGTCGACCTAGGTAGACAGCTCAAATTCCCAGAGAACATTGCAGTGACCACACTCAGGCCAGAAATCTTCCTTGTGTAGAGAAACCACATGGCAAGTGACAGGGACGTGCACAGACATTTTGGGGGGGAGGGGCTCAAGTGAGAAAAAGGGCACTTCTTGTAATTTCAGAATCAGAGTCAGAACTACTTTATTAATCCCTAGGGGAAATTGCTTAATTTATTCATAAATAAATAACAGGACATCCCTGACTTACCGATTTATTTCAGTACCCTTACACTCACATAATTGTTGAATATAAGAAAACTTCCAAAATATACATATTTAGATGGCATTTGTTTAACTGCCTTGTTTGTATCTGTAGATTTCTCCTTAATTCACTAAACAAACTCCTTGTCCTCTACATACTTAAACATGTCAGGGGGAAGATATTCTCTCTGATAACTGAAAATCTGTGGTGATTTGTTTTCCTTCATTCTTTATCCCTGCAATGCCTTGGCAATTGCAAATATATGCAAATTAGCACACAATTTACATATCAATGCGGTGTTTTAGACATGACATAATGAGATAAACCTAATTGTATTCACCTGTAGTGTCCCAGTACATAGGCCTGTATGCCCATGATGAAGAGCCTTAGCTAAACCAAACACATCAGCTAGTAGCTCATATGTACATGTTAACTATGTTCGGCCTTGTCATTTGTGAACTCGAGAACTTCCTTCATCACCAATCACCTCCAAGAGTAAAAAAAAACTAGAAACAAAAGCAAAACTGTGCTGAGGGCTGGGGTCTGCTGCTGCCTGTCTCTGCCTCTGTGTTGTTCGCAGCCGTGATACGGGAGAGGAGAGAAGGGCGGGGGAACGTCTAACAGAGTGCATTGAGCGTTATCTCCCGAATTGCGATCTAGAGTTCTTTTTTTAATTATTATTTATTTGACAGGGAAGCTATGCCAAAACAGGAATGTATATTTGTATAAGAGAGAGAGAAAATGATTTATTTAAAAAAAAAAAAACGCCCCAGAAAAAAGGGCACTTTTTCTTCAGGAAGAAAAAGGGCAGGTGCTCAAGCCCCCTTTCATGTCTATGTGTGCACATGCCTGGCAAGTGGTCCGGCTGGAGTTGACTGTTCCCTGGGAAGACCGGATGGAGGAGGCCTATGAGAGGAAGAGGGCCAAGTACAAGGAGCTGGCAGGCGAATACCGTAGCAGTGGGTGGAGGACCCCATCGAAATCGGGTGCAGAGGATTTGCTGGCCACTCACTCATCAGGGCACTCAAGATGCTGGGAGTGAAGGGACTGCACATTAGAAAGGCCATCAAGAACATGCTGCCGAAAATGGCTTTGGATCAAGAGGGGTGATCTGTGGACTACACTTGCTACTCAGACACAAGTCAGGGCCTGATCAACCCTGGCTGTGTTGCCTGGGCGAGGGTGTATGATGTTGCAAGACCTGAAACACCTCTTCTCCAACTTCCTCTCATGTTTTCATCCATCCATCTTCTACCGCTTTTCCGTTTCCAGGTCATGGGGGGTGCTGGAGCCAATCCCAGCCAACATTTCAATAAAGACAAACAGAGACCAACAACCACTCATGCTTGCATTCAGACCTACGGACAATTTAGAGTCACCAGTTAGCCTTGAAGCACTTTGGGTTGCATTTTCATATGTATGAAAAGTGCTATATAAATAAATAAAGTTTAAGTTTAAGTTAGCCTAGACATGCATGTCTTTGGATGGTGGGAGGAAACCGGAGTACCTGGAGGAAACCCATGCAGACACGGGCAGAACGTGCAAACTCCGCACAGAAAGGCCCCAGGCCTGGGAACTGAACCCACAACCTTCTTATTGTGGGGAAACAGCACTAACCACTGCGCCGCCGTGCTGCCCTCTCTCATGTTTCGTCAGCACAAATTCACAAAATTTTTATGTGTTCCTCTGACATTAAAGCCCTTATTCATTTCAAATTCTTTAATTTCTTCGTCTTCTGTGCCTATCCCTGTTGATTATTATTGACTGAAAATATAATATAATACATATAACAAGTGCAAAAAAAGTCAATCCACAAACTTTAATCCCAGGATTCTAGTTTTCAGATACGCAATTACTGTAAACATGAGCATGGACAATATCTCTCTCAATAGCCTTCCAACCCTTAACAACCATAAAGTTGTGTGTCTACTCTGTGACACAACCCAACAACCCATGAGACAATTTCACTGACCAGACTACACCATCATTAGTACAATGTACTGTTTGTAGTAATTATTGAAAAACGATGATGGAGGATAATGTTTGATTCTCGGTTTTCCGTATGTGGTGTGGGCAGGCTTCATGGGCAATCTTTCCTTGCATGAAGGAGAATAAAGCGTTGGTTTGGTATTTATGGCTTGCCAGTAGAGATGTGGTTGAGGTGTAGTCCTGCTCCTGACACTTTTTTATGAGCCTCAATTCCAAATTAAGTGCCCTTTATGTTTTTCCACAGAATATTAAAAACTTCTAAAAAACAAAGATTAATGTTTTTATACTTTCAAAATGCTTTGGTAATGGTTTGGAAAATGGTTGCAGATAAAATCAGTATTTAATTGGTTGGATGGCATGTTTCATGAGCGTTCCAATAAAAAGCAGGTTGTTCACCAGGTCATGGTTTTATGACACAATGTCAAACTTTGCTCTCTAACAATATCACCTGACTCCCTTCCTTTAGTCCTGTCATCATTTTGTCAGCACTTAGGACTTGAAACTGCCAGTTGAGAGCTAAAGTGTTTTAGGGGTATTTGCTGGAGTGGGAATGATATTGACTCAACACTATGTTGTTAAACTTAATAATAAAAAGGCAAAGACACACAACACACAGTTCCTGAAAAAAACGCATGGATATATACAAAGAGCCTGCAAATACTGCCAACACAAGTGCACAACACACAAAGGTACTTTAAAACCTTCAGAAAACATTTTCCAGAGGTGTTTCCAAGAGACGCTCAAAAGTGTTGAACCTGTAAGGATGCTTTGTGACTTTTAAAGCTTTGAACATCAAGTGTGTGTTAATTATTATGATTTTACTGTAATTATGATATTATTTTAGAGTTTTACTTTCGGGCTATTTGTTCTGGTAGTGATAGTGAAGCGGAGGCAGAACATAGAGTGAGAGAGGGAGGGTGAAAGCAGCAAAGGTCCACAGGTTGGATTCACACCAAATAGGGTGAGGCCTACTATTTCATGGCGAATTTCAGGGGTACCTCTTTACCTTTTATCTCTTTTTTGAGGTTGTGTGGTGCACACATTCACACAGCGTTCTGTTGTGTGGTTTATTTCTTTGATTTCTCACAGCAGAAAACGTCTTCAGCAGCCTTGTCCTTACTTATGGGCTGTTTGTATTCATTGTATACAAAGTTCTCAGTTGGTGAAAGTCCATAGGAACTTGCTAAAGCCAACTGTGAGGGGAGTGTGTGTTTCCAAGTCGAGCTGCTAATGACGATGAACCACTAATGTCAAATAAGCTGATTGTGTCACCCTGCAGCTTTGAAGTGATGGCTTTTTCCTGTGTGATAATATTAACCATGTTGTTGAGAGGGAGGACTGGAGCCTAGCCAAGCTTACTTTCTTTTCATCATGTTTTCTTTCAATCCGTCCTGACCTGTCATTCTATCTGTCCATTCAGCCTGCCTTGTGCAAAGGTGTGGGTCCACCTGGTCTTCAGCTGTCTCTGGAGCAGCAGGCCTACATGCTGCTGACAGAACCAGAGAGGAAGACCATGGGCTACTACTTACAGGAGTATCAGGATGGACACATTGGAGTGGAGTCACTGGTCATGGCTCTTTTTGAGCTCTTCAACACACATGCAAAGGTAAAACCTGCGACTGAGCTACATCACTCCCACTCTCACTCATTTTCTATTGTTTATCCATTTCCAGATCACAGGAGGGGGTTGGAGCCTATCAAGGACACGTTGCAGGCAAGGGTGGGGTACACTTTGGACAGGTCACAAATCTATCACAGGGCCTGAGCTACATCAGTAGAAATTACTGTACACTTTGTAATAATCTACTTTTCAGTTTTTTCCTCCACCATTTTATCCTACTAAAACCGATAGAATGGTCCTCATATAGGGACATTACATTTTGGATCCTCTTCACCATTATACTTAATGCATACATACCGACCAACATGCATACCGAATAAAAGCTGGGCTCTCAGGAAGCTATAGATGAAATGTAACAAAAGTCCAAAGTATTAATAATATATTTGTGTATATTTGGACACGTATATGGACCCGACACCACACCTATTTAAAATGTATATTTCATGCATCTCCACTGGGCAGCGCAGCAGCATAGTTGTTAGCGCGGTTGCAGGTTCGGTTCCTGGGCCTGGGGCCTTCCTGTGCGGAGTTTGCATGTTCTCCCCATGCCTGCGTGGGTTTCCTCCCACCCTACAGAGACATGCATGTTTGGGTTAATTAGTGACTCTAAATTGTCTGTAGTTCTTAATGTGAGTGGTTGTTTGCCTCCGTCTGTCTCTTTGTGTTGGCCCTGTGATGGAATGGTGACCTGTCCAGGGTGACCCCACCCTCACCCAGAGTGAGCTGGGATAGAAGAAAAAAGTCAAAATAATTTCCTCTCTCAACTACTTATACTTGACAGCAATGGAAAACATCATGGGTTGAAGGAAAGTTGGAAACATTAAATTGCAATATGTGTAATATATATACTTTTAATGTTTTACTAGTATTTTGTGTCTCCTCTTTTGGCTGAGCAAGCACTTGGCGACAGTGGCAAGGAAAAACTTCCTTTAAGAGGCAGAAACCTCGGGCAGAACCAGGCTCAGGGGGGGTGGCCATCAGCCTCGACCTGTTGGGTTGAGAGAGGGAGAGAGAGAGAGAGAGAGAGAGAGGCACGGGGGGAGGGGGGGGCAAAGTTGGGTAGAGTAGGGAGAGAAAGAGAGCAGGAGGAGGGGATATTCAAACAGGTGTAGGCAGGAACATGATGCTGCATGAGGTTCGTAGGAATGATGCTGTATGGAATTCTTGAAGATGTGGGAGCAGCAGGCATTGCAGGAACATGGGATGGTGATGATTCATCACCTGCAGGATGAGGACAGGGAGAGAGAGGAGAGGAACTGGGAGAGAGAGAGGAGAGGAGCTGGGGGAGACAGAGACTTCAGGAAAACATGGTTAGTAAATGCAATGCACATGCTTGGAACTGAGAGAAACTGGGATTTCGGAGAAGCAGGTTATTGGTATGACGGCGCATGCGAGGGGGGAGAGAGAGAGGGAGAGGGAAGAGGGGGAGAGAGAGAGAGGGGAAAGGGAGAGGGAGAGAGAGAGAGAGGTGCTCAGTCCTTCCCCCAGTATCTAGGCCTATAGCAGCATAGCTAAAGAGTAGATGAACTTTAACTTTTTAACTATAAGCTCTGTCATACAGAAAAGTTTTAAGCCTGGTCTTGAAAATTGCTAAAGAGTCTGCCCCCCGGACCGATACTGGAAGTTGGTTCCATAGAAGAGGAGCCTGATAACTGAAAGATCTGCCTCCTGATTTACTCTTGGAGACTCTAGGAACCACAAGTAAACCTCCATCTAGAGAGCAGAGTGGCCTACTAGGACAGTAAGGAACTATAAGCTCTCTGAGGTATGACAAAGCTTGGCCAGTAAGAGCTTTATATGTTAACAGAAGGATTTTAAATTCTATTCTGGATTTTACCGGCAGCCAATGAAGAGCAGCTAACACAGGAGAGATGTGATCCCTTTTTCTAGTTCCTCTTAATGTTCGTGCAGCAGCATTCTGAATCAACTGAAGGCCTTTCAGAGATTTGTTTGGACATCCAGATAATAATGAGTTAGAGTAGTCCAGCCTAGAAGTTACAAATGCGTGGACTAGTTTTTCTGCATCCTCTTGAGACAGGATGTTTCTGATTTTCCTAATGTTTCTCAGGTGGAAGAAAGCTGCCCTACTGACTTGTTTTATGTGAGGGACAAAGGACATGTCCTGGTCAAAGGTTACTCCAAGGTTTTTTACAGTGGAGTTGGAAGCCAAAGTAATGCCATCCAGACTGATTAATTGATTAGATAGGGTTTCTCTAAGGTGCTTAGGGCCGAGTACAATAACTTCAGTTTTGTCAGAATTTAGAAGTAAAAAATTATGGGTCATCCAGACTTTTATGTCTTCAAGACATGTCTGCAGTCTGACTATCTGACTAACTTCATTTGGCTTCATTGATAAATACAGCTGAGTGTCGTCTGCATAACAGTGGAAATTGATGCTGTGTTTCCTGATAATGTTGCCTAAAGGAAGCAGATAAAGAGTGAAGAGGATTGGTCTAAGTACCGAACCCTGTAGGACTCCATAACTGGCTATAGTGCGTGAGGAGGAGCTATTGGTAACATGTACAAACTGATATCTATCCGATAAATAGGATTTGAACCACCTTAGAGCAGTTCCTTTAATGCCAATTTCATGTTCCAGTCTCTGTAATAAAATATTGTGATCAATGGTGTCGAATGCAGCACTGAGATCTAAGAGGAGAAGTATGGAGGCTGATCCATTGTCTGAAGCCATTAGAATATCATTGGAGACTTTAATCAGCGCTGTTTCTGTGCTGTGGTGAGCTCTAAATCCTGACTGAAACTCTTCAAGCAAACCGTTCCTATGCAGATGGTCGTGTAATTGGTTTGCTATTGCTTTCTCAATGATTTTAGAAATTAAGGGAATCTATAATTGGCCAAAACATCTGGATCAAGATTCGGCTTTTTAAGCTGGGGTTTGATGACTGCGGTCTTAAGAGTCTGAGGTACATAACCCAAAGATAAGGTCAAATTAATGAGATCTAGAATGAAGGGCTCAATTAAGTAAAGAATGTCTTTAAAGAGGCTGGTCGGCACTGGGTCTAATAGACAGGTTGATGGTCTAGATGATGAAACTATAGAAGCTAGCTCTGAGACATTCAGAGATGAGAATGATTCCAGATGTAAAATGGGCGTTGCAGTTGATTCAGGAGTTGCTGTATTCAGTAGATTATTGTGTAATGTAGGTAAGAGCTGATGAATTCTTTCTCTGATTGTTATAATTTTATTTGTAAAAAAGCCCATAAAGTCATCACTGCTGAGAGCTAAGGGGATCACTGGTTCTATTGAACTATGCCTCTCTGTCAGCCTGGCTACAGTGCTGAAGAGAAACCTGGGGTTGTTCTTGTTTTTTTCCGTTAGTGCTGAATAATATGATCTTCTAGCACTGCTGAGAGCTTTTTTATACGTTTTTAAGCTTTCTTTCCAGGCTCGGTGAGACTCTTCCGAGTTGCTGGAACGCTAATTTCTTTCTAATTTCCGTGTCATCTGCTTTAAGGCACGAATTTGAGAATTATACCACGGAGCCAGCCTCCTCATTTTATTACTTTCTTTTTGAGAGGGGCAGCATCATCCAGATTTGAACACAGTGTGGCCATAGTGCTAGTCACAAGGTCATCAACCTGTGTATGGGAGAAATCCTCATTTGAATTTAGATATGGCATTGCTGCAAATGATGACTGAAGGTTCTCTTTAAATTTAGCCACAGCATCTTCAGATAAACATCTTCTATAGCCAAATTTATTCCTCGATGCTGTGCAGTCAGTTAAAGTAAACTCAAATGTAATGAGGTAATGGTCGGTCAAAAGACAGTTTTGAGGAAAAATTGTTAACTTGTCAATTTCAATGCCATATGTTAGAACAAGATCAAGGATATGACTGAAGCAGTGAGTTGGTTTATTCACATGCTGGGAAAAGCCAATTGAGTCTAGTAATGAAAGAAACCCAGAACTAAGGCTGTCACTTTCTACATCTACATGAATATTGAAATCTCCCACTATAATGATTTTATCTGTACTAAGTACTAACTCTGATATAAACTCAGAAAACTCTGATAGGAATTCTGAGTACGGACCAGGTGGACGGTATACTGTAACTAGCAGAACTGGTTTTTCAACTTTCCAGTTAGAGTGAGAAAGACTAAGAGTGAGGCTTTCAAAAGACCTACAGCCAGATTTTGATCTAGGGTTGATTAATAAGCTTGACTGAAATATCGCAGCCACTCCCCCTCCTCGACTTGTGAAGAAAAGTGAAGAAAACATCAGATCATGAATGCAACAACTGATGAACAATTCAATAAAATGAAACAGTAGCCTTGTATCAGTTTTTCTTCTACCTCCCTGCAGTTGTCCATGCTGTCAGAGGTGAGGGGTCTGGTGGCTCCTCAGGATGTGGAGTTGTACGACCGGCTGGTGTTGCACCAACAGCGGGAAGTCCACCAGCCCTGGCACAGAGGACTAGGGGTGCAGCACTTTCAGGGCCACTTAAACCTGGCAGCCCCTATGACCCATGATGCAGGACAGAACGTCGCTGCAACGGTAACTCCCCACCACAACTACAGCTGCAATGTAAAAATAAGGCTAAGGCTTAATAGAGCTGATAAACACTCAAAGGGA
This sequence comes from Remorina albescens, assembly GCA_034769265.1. NCBI lineage: Eukaryota > Metazoa > Chordata > Actinopteri > Carangiformes > Echeneidae > Remorina > Remorina albescens. The sequence goes on from CM068485.1 coordinate 5,286,157, forward strand.
AACCCTTGTGCTGGAATTTTTGCACTTCCTAAGGTCACCAATGGTTACACTGATGGCCGCCTTTTTGTTCCCTCTGGTTCCAAGGGTGCATCCCAAATCATCATTGATTTGTTTGTTTAGAATAGTCATCGTAGACTCATGTACCTTGATCTGTATTCTATCTAATGACCATCAAGGGGTGATTCCACTGGGACTAAAAACCTGTTCTTGGATTTACTGAAATCTATGGAAAAATGACCCTATTTCCAAATTGATTTATTATCTCAGTAAAGGTTTCCTAATGAGTTTCAGTCTCAGTCTGTAGTTTCAAGTATTCTTCAATATAATATGATGTTGTTGTTTTTTAAATTGTAATATTTAAGGAAAATAGACAATAAAGCAGGGGATGTATTACTGTACAGTGCGGCTACCATGTGATTGAATGACTTTACAACACAAGGTGACCTGTCTTTATGATCAGGTTAGAGCACAGAGCAGGTCAGAGCTACCTCTCACTCCTCCTCAGCTCCATCAAATATTGTTTCTTTTGGCTTCAAATAAGATGATGGCAGCCAATTTAAAAACTTGAAGTTTTAAAACAGGTTGGCATCAGAGTGAGTTGCCCCTTAGACGCAGCAGCAAATGATTTAGATAATATGAGGTGAATGTGCCCTGGATACTTGCAGTCTGACACAAAGTGCTGCTGATTTATTTCATTAGTAGTTCACTAAACAGATTTTACTAAATGTTTGATTCAGTGAAATTCCCCATAAAGCTCTGGTAATTTAATGATGGTGTACTCCTGTTGTTTCCATCACATGCTGCATTTTCTTTACTGGACATTTATTTTGTAAAAATGCACAGTCTAAACACAGCCTGTGTAGAGAGAGAGCACCTTCACTCCTCCGTCTCTGTAGTCACAGTCACTGTAGCCATGCGAGTAAATGAAAGAAAATAATTCTGAAGCATAAAAACGTGGTGCATGTTGTGGTTTTGTTTATAAAGAATGTAAGTGAAGTGTAGACAGCTGCTAAATTCAGATTATTTCTTCACTACGATGGTTACATTTTTTTTCTCACAGCCTGTGGTTCAGACTGAGCTCCTCCACAGTGCATTTTCAAAGTGATTCAAATGCCATTGTGATGAATGTGTGTGTGCATAGAAACAGGGCTTTTCAAAAAGCATGACGAGAACCAGCCCATTTCCCAGGGAAGCAACCTTAAGTTGATTTCGCTACAAATGATAATTTTGAACTTTTGCACATTATCCTGTACTTGGGATGTTAATTTTGTAATCCTATCATAAAACTGTTTTGGGGGATTTTTTTTTATTTTTTTTTCTGAGTTTCATAAATTCACCGTCTTAAGAGAGACATGGTCCAAATCAAACACAAAACCCACAATGCTTTGCAGTGATGAAAAAGAGCCTCCACCCTATGGCAATTAAAACCGATGCAGTTACCAAAGAGAAGCTTTCTCAAACAAAGTGTTTGAGAAATCAGTATTTAATTGGTTCGATTAAACTTTCTTGGACCCATCACACTCTTCTCTGGGGAAAATCCAATCCATGTAGTATCCTTCATAAGGAGGCTAAAGTTTTTATCACAGAGCTTACCCCGCAGTGCTACAGTGCTTCATACACTTATGGTTTCTTTCAGACGGATATCTCTGTTGGTGACTGGACAGAAAAAGAGCTTGAGGGGAATGCCAAAGGCTTGCAGAACCTCTCTATGGTATGTCTCTTTTCTTTTATCTGCCAAAAAATTCAAGAGGACAGATTGCTTTATTAGAACAAGATTTGTAGATAAAAACGCCCCTTAGGAGTTTCATGGATGCTTCAATGGTTGTTACATCCTCCAGGAAGGAGTAGAGGATTAACACTGCCTGAGGGTGACAGTAAAAAAGCCATACACAGCAAGGTTGTATATCAACCTGGATCCAGAGTTTATTCTCTTGTAAGTGGTACAATTCATGGCACATATGCTGGATCTTTACATCAGTGAATTTTTAATTGATCACATGGTAGGAAATACATAAAAGCATCAGAGTTCATCTGCAACGCAAGACAGAGCTCCGTTCATTTTATATTGCAAACTTCGATGTTGAATGTCAGGGCAGAAATGAGTCCAGCTTCTGGATGAACCAAAGACCAAATGAAACAATTACAACATGATCATCATAGATAGATTTTTCTTTCTTTTTTTTCCTTTTTTTTTTAACATCATTATAGTTTAGAATTTTGCATCTTTATTGTTTTAGCAGCACTGACAAAAAGGACATTGTACTGTTATTACTGGTGAAGTTTACTTTCCCCTCTCAGACTGTATGTTTTCACACAAACAATCAACAGGGACTGATGTATGGATGATATAAAAGAAAAAAGCCAGTTCATGTGGACTCAAGGCACGTGCACATGTAGACATGAAAAGGGGCTTGAGCACCTGCCCTTTTTCTTCCTGAAGAAAAAGTGCCCTTTTTTCTGGGGCGTTTTCTTTTTTAATAAATGATTTTCTCTGTCTCTTATATTAATATGCATTCCTGTTTTGGCATAGCTTCCCTGTCAAATAAATATAAATTAAAAAAAGAACTCCAAATCGCAGGTCGGGAGATAACGCTCAATGCGCTCTGTTAGACGTTCCCCCGCCCCTGCGAATGATACAGAGGCAGAGACAGGCAGCAGCAGACCCCAGCCCTCAGCACAGTTTTGCTTTTGTTTCTATTTTTTTTTTTTTTTACTCTTGGAGGTGAGTGGTGATGAAGGAAGTTCTCAAGTTCACAAATGACAAGGCCAAACATAGTTAACGTGTACATATGAGCTACTAGCTGATGTGTTTGGTTTAGCTAAGGCTCTTCATCATGGGCATACAGGCCTATGTACTGGGACACTACAGGTGAATACAGTTAGGTTTATCTCATTATGTCATGTCTAAAACACCGCATTGATATGTAAATTGTACTCTAATTTGCATATATTTGCAATTGCCAAGGCATTGCAGGGATAAAGAATGAAGGAAAACAAATCACCACAGATTTTCAGTTATCAGAGAGAATATCTTCCCCCTGACATGTTTAAATATGTAGAGGACAAGGAGTTTGTTTAGTGAATTAAGGAGAAATCTACAGATACAAACAAGGCAGTTAAACAAATGCCATCTAAAGATGTATATTTTGGAAGTTTTCTTATATTCAACAATTATGTGAGTGTAAGGGTACTGAAATAAATCGGTAAGTCAGGGATGTCATATTATTTAATTATGAATAAATTAAGCAATTTCCCCTGGGGATTAATAAAGTAGTTCTGACTCTGATTCTGAAATTACAAGAAGTGCCCTTTTTCTCACTTGAGCCCCTGCCCCCCAAAATGTCTGTGCACGTCCCTGGTGGACACTTTTCATTATGCTAAAACAAACATGTTGTGTTTGTATTAAGCAGTAGTACAGTAATATTATTAGTCTCATTTCATACTGTATTCCTGTTTTTGTGGTGATGGATATCAATCTGTGTTGCGTAAAAGCCTGTAGTTACAACTGTATGCAGAGCTCAGCAATTACCAATTAACATCCTTTTTTCATCTGGGTTGTTTTGTCCTGTGCACAGGAAGCACAGGTCTGGGTCAGTAATCATTTTAATGTTTCTGATTGTGGACAGAATAAAAAAACTGTAAATCTTTAGAAGTAGTAAAGTCTTAATGAGCTAAAATGATCACATGTGTGCTGTGATTAAAAAACACAGAGTAACCAAGTCATCCAGTAGCACAATCTAAATCTTTCTTTTATTTTGTTGTGAGCACAGCTCAGAGAGAAGCTGCATTGTTCATGGGGGATTCACTCTTCTCTTCCTGACAGGATGAAATGCAGACCTCAGGGGAATTTCTGTGGAGGAGTGCTCCTCTCCAGGCCCAGAACAGAGTGTCCAGGGAGAAAGAGCTCTGCCGCAAGTCTCCAGCTCGGCAGGTGCAGCCTGGCTCCAGCCTAAATTTTGCTGGCTCCACACCGCTGCTGCAGGATTGTCTCCAAAAGTCACTAAAATCCCTCCCCACCACCCACCAGCCCTCCCAAGCCTCCGCTGATCAGCCCGTCACTGAAGTCAGCCACCACACTTCTCTCAATGCACTCCATTGCACTTTCTACCAGCCTTGCAGTGCTGAACACCTGAACCACCCCCACTTTGCCCATCACTTTCACCACCATCCCGCCTACAACATTAGATCTAGTTCAGGGCACCACACCTGCCCAGGCTTCCTGCACCACCGGGACTCCTCCAGCTCTGCAAAACCACAAGGATCTGTCAAGCTTTCTTCCAGATCCAGCTCCTATGAGAAATCGTTCATCTTATCAAAGTCAGCGTCCTCTTCCAAAGCACCATCTCCCATGTCATCAACTCATCCATCACCCCATCCTTCACCATGTCCATCCCCCTGTCCTTCTCTCATCACACCTGCTGCTCCACCCTGTAGTCCTGACCGCCCCTGCTCACCTGCCCTCACTCAAAGAGTTACCCAAACAGACATGAACTGGCTGTCTGCAGACTCCAGACCACAGCAAAGAGGTACAGTACATGAGGATGTGTCACTATAAGGCTGTGTGTCTGTCTGTCACAAACAATTTACAGTTAATGGGCAATATTGTAAATTGTTAGTATCATGTATTGTGCAAAATTCAACAAAATATACACCATGTTAAAATAAGTGCCACCTCAAAAAATGCAACTTAAATGGCAAATAATAATAGCACCAATTGATAAAAATGTATTTATTTCTATCTACAACATCAAACCACTTACTCTCAATGAGCTGCCTGGAGCAAGATATATAAAATGAATCTTCATATTAAGATATTATTGATCCAAGAAGGCAGTAAAAAGAGGATAAAGGTAGGAAAAGAGAAAAGTGTTATTTAAATGCATTAAAAATTGCAAATATATTTAACATGATAAGATCATTTAAAAAGCTGTATGATTATGGAATGCATTTTCCAAATACCCCACTGAAATCAAGGCAGCAGGTTTGTACTAACAGTAAACATAAAAAACGAAAGCAGATCATGCTAAAATATATTAAAATCTGAATATTATCCCATCTCAGTATAAGCCTGGCTTAAACACATCTTTGCTCAGGACACTGTGTGAGACCAGAAGTGACCCCAGTTTCATTTGTTGTGTACATAGTCCCTGTTTGTACTAACAATAGCATTGTATCCAGGGGCAACACTGTCCCAGTTATCAGACAGTGGCCAGACGCTGAGTGAGGACAGTGGGGTGGATATAGCTGAGGCAGGAGGCCTCAGTAAAGACGGCAGCCCTCGACCCAGCAAGAACCAAAAATGTCGTCTTGAACAGCCAGGGGCCCACGTACATGCTTCAGGACCCACCAGACAGGTGAGGGCCACTTGATCAAGTCATTAGATTTTTCATGTTCTTAACACTTTAACAGCTCTAAGTTGTGGTGACTTGCTCCGGTGAAACTACAAATTGAGGAATTATTGGGTAATAATTGAGTTATTATTTATCAGTTTATATCTAGCTTTATGATTTCCTTAGTGTGTTAATTTATTACTTTGAATTCTTTTGTTTCTCTAGTTTTATGGTAATAAGTTAAAGGTCCCATACAGTCTAATGGTAGTCCTTTGGTCTTTGATTTTGAATCAGGTGTAGATTGATATTAACACTGTGACAGTGCTCAAACCACAGAGAAATGCTCAAAACTGAACTTTAAAATTTGCTGTCAGGACTTCTGAAACTCTGTGATGTCCCAACATATGAGTTACCACCCTCAGCTACTCCAACCAAGCCCTGGCCAACTGGAGTCCCCCTCAAAGCTTGCAGGCTTTGGTTTTTCTGAGTATTTACATGAAATCTGCTATTATATAAAACAGTTAACCTTCAGCTCACTGGCCTGTTAGGCCCGGTTAGAGAGAAGGACAGAGGAGTTTTAAACTATATGGTGGTGGTTTTTGGTTCCTAACACCATAAATATCATCAAATGTGTATCAGCACAAACAAACTGAATACCAATACGTTAATTAAAAATACAAACAAAAAAGTACTCATAACAGTGAGAGGATTGAATATACCCCCGGAGGGCAGTTATTAAACTGTTGAAAGATGGAGTTGTGAGTATGAAGGGCAACAATAATAGCTGCTGTTGATGTGATGATGTGCTTCAAGACATCTTCTATTGGACTCTTTAGCCTGCAATTTGAATTAATGACTATATATTAAAGAAAGTAACATACCCATGTATTTCACTCTAGTGTTCACAGTATTTTAGTAGGTCACCTGATCAATAGTTTTCAAGATAAGTTCCCATTTCCCACACCATAGCAGGGATATAATGTAGTCATTGTAAAACAGAGGTTGCACTGGAATTAAATTAGTGTATGTAAATCCAGGAGGGAGAACTCATGTCTTCCTGTAGCAGCCTGACCATGGCTTAGCAGCAGTGTTCTACAAAAAAAAACTGTCTTCAGTTCATCTGAAAGAGTAAAGCCTCAAACTAGTGTCAGAATCAGGGCTCTGGTAGAAGTGGGTAGCTATCACGGTTTAATATGCCCAATGCTCTGAGTCCATGACTATGTAGACAGCAGTGAAGTGAAGGAGATCACTGTTTTTCAAGGGTAAGTTGTGAGTGGCCCAGAAAGGCTGAGAATCCACAAGCATACAACTTCAATTTAGCATCAGAGTGTCAGCCGGATCATTTGATCAATATTGATTAATATTGTTATCTTTTTGTGTTTGCTGTCTCTATCCGTACACCCTGAACTGTACCAAAAGTGCTGACAGGGCATTATAAGGGTTAAGGATGAAATAATTGGATGGAAAAATAATAAAATAAATGACATTTGCCCCATGTACAGACTCTGATTTCATTAAGCCTACTATTTCACAAAGCTTAAGTTAAACACATGAACAAATTCAATTACTTCACTGTACCATTCTTAAAAAAATTAGGATTTTGGGTCACAGTATCTGATTATTATTATATTAGTGTTTAACCAGCTGATACTAGATCTCTTAAGGTTGGATGGTGGGTCCAGGCAGGCTTGGTTAGACATGGCAAAGAGCAGGGACTGTTTCAGTTTGACATCACAAAGTAACCAGGAATTCTTTTTTAAGGCTGAGCAAATCATAATTTTTGCTGATGTTTGAGCTTGAACTACACCTAGTGCTGTCTTTGACAGTATAAAGTCCAACCAAACTTTCATCACTATGTTTTTTCTCAGCAAGTGAGCTCACCTCTGCCAGAGCCCTCTGCTACACTGGTCCGAGTGGTGAAAAAAGCCAACACCCTTGGCATTGCTATCGAGGGTGGAGCCAATACATGTCAACCCTTGCCACGCATTGTCACCATTCAGGTAAGACAGTATTATGTCAATGTATATTTTACAGATGAATACTTTCATAGAAACTCTTTTGCACAGTTTGCTTTCTTTAAAACAACATGCAAGTCAAAGTCCTCTTGTTGCTGTCCCCTTCACCTTCCAGTACAAAAAAGGAAGATGGTACATTTCCATAATCTTTTGTATCTACTCAGGGTGAAAGATGATAACAGCAATGAAACATTTGCACCTTTGTTCACCTCCACAGGAACCCCCCCCCCCCCCAATGTCTCCTGGTTAGATGAACAGGACATCCTTGACTATGCAGTTATTTCCATAACACTGATCCCTTTCTCCTGTTTCCGTTGAGACATTGAAAGCCAGTCACTGAGCAAATGATCCTCATACTCACAGCAATATACAACATCCCTTACAATCCGTGCGACATTGAACTGAATTACATGGACATTGAACCAATTATATTGTGAGTGGAACCTAATTATTCTCTCTTCTGAATGGCTGCACACACTGTGTGGCTGCACCATTGGTATCAAGACTGAAAAGTTTGTGATTTAATCGAAATTGATCTATATGGGCATTTTGTTTTTTGGGGGCGTTTTTTGGTGAAGGGTTTTTTTTTTATATTAAGGCAGCAGTTGAACAGTTGTTGTAGTTACAGTGACCCTGTGAAGTTTATTGAAGTATCTATACAAAATATTTGGTGTTAAAGGCCAAGTTATTCCTCACAGGATCACTACTCACCCTGGCCAAGTAACCACTAACAGATCAGCCAAATGGAAACATGCAAGTGCTAGTCAATCACAATACAATAGATGTTCAGCCTTGCTGTCTTATTAACCAACAGCAAGCAAGACTAGTTTATTTCTAACCATACCAGTTAAACTCATATACATCAAAAATTTCACAAATATATTTAGGCCCCTGATCAATTAATCAGTTCCAATTAAGTAAAACTTTGACACGCCTGGATTTGACTGGAGACCAATGCAAAGCTCTTAGAATTGGAGAGTTGTGCTCTCCTTTTGGAGTTTTATTCAGAACCACAGCAGAAGAATCTAAATAGTAACAAAGAAAACCAGAGCAGTGGAGGTTAAAGCAGCACTTCTGGTGTATCTTTTTAAAATCTTATAAATTAATAGATTTCCACATAAAGCTACTGTGCACTGTAAGTAACGCCATGAACACTAGTTACTCATCTGCCTGTCTTCCATCCATTTATTTCCCCATTGACAGAAAGGAGGCTCAGCTCATAACAGTGAGCAGCTGAAGGTGGGTCTGGTCATCTTGGAGGTCAATGGCATTTCTCTGAGAGGGCGGGAGCACAAAGATGCTGCCCGGATCATCGCAGAGGCCTTCAAGTCCAAAGAAAAGGACTACATTGACTTTCTGGTGTTTGAGCCTGGACTCTGATATAAAGATTTTGGACTCTCTACAGCTAAGAAGACACTATTTTACTGCTTTGAGGGAACCATGTAAAATCACATGGTCCTGTAATATAATCCTGTAATGTAATGCTCTTGTTTTAATCAAACGTTCCATTCTCTGCACTCGCAGTTTTTAGTCATCCTTCAGTAGATGAATCATGAAATTGTTTCATACAAAATCTGTGGAGGCAGAGTCACTCTGGAGGCAGGAAGAAGGATGATCTATGTTAAATCAAATCATTTCATATCGTGAAAAGTAACGCTGGTCCCCAGTAAAATACGCAGATATGTAAGAGAGAGTGTGCAGACTATGACTTGCCAAATTAACAACATACAACACATCTTCATCATGTTAATAATAAATGTAAATTGGTGACAATTGCATTTTCTACAAAACATATTTGCTGATGGAAACTCATTTAATATAAATATAATTTCTGGTAGACATTTTACATGAGTGACTTCAATATCCTGAAAACTTTAAATGAAAGTTTAAAAAGACTAGAACACAGTAGTCAGAGCAACTGAACCAATTCACAATAAGACCTCTAGTTAAAATGTAAAAATATCAGCTGCCCTGGTGAAAGTGGACTCACTGTATGTTGTTCCTGGTTCAGATGATATATTTTTTTTTAAATCAGTCTATGAAATGGTTCTAGATCATGTGACTAAAAATGTGTAATAAAAGCTTTCATAATGTCAGCTTCCCTCAGATTCAAAGCATCATACTCTGTATGTACATTCTCTATCACCTGACTGATATTTTTGCAGCACTGTAGTGTGTATTTCAGTAGCAATGATACAAGCAATAATAACTCTTCCCAATTTACGAACGAGCTACATTTCAAATGACCATTCATATCCTCAATTGTTTGTAAGTTGTTTGTTCTTAACAGAGCAGGTCTAAGTGCTAATGCAGGGATTGGCAACCTTAAACACCCAAAGAGCCATTTGGGCCCGTTTTCCACAGACAAGAGTTCACTAGGAGCCACAAAACTATTTTGACATCTAAAATGAAGATATCACTGCATATATCGCTTCTTTACCTTTATGCTTTCTTTTTTTGCATTTATGAAATCAAATAAATGCAACAAAGAAAACAAAATTTTATTTTTGCATGCAACAAAAACATTTTGAACTCTGAAAAAAAGACGCTGGGTTGAAGGTTACTTGCTAATAAAATACTCAGTGTCTATTTGAGTCTTGAAATAAAATGAAATGAAATAAATAAATAAATATGAAATAAAAAGCCGAGGTTAAATTATCCACCTGCAGCAAACCAAAACTGCCGTCTGGTTCTCTGAGCCCTCATCTTTTTATAATCATCATCACGTGTACTGGAGCGAGCAGTCAGATGTCAACCTGAATAAAAAAAGGACTATTTCACTGAACAATGTAAAATATATATTTGCAAAATAATGGCCAATTAAAATATTTATTCTACTTGGTGATTTTTGCTCCTGAACCTCAGCGAACAGCATCTGCACCTCAGGGCCGTACGACATCATCATCATCGCAACATTTGACTTTTTGTTTTTTGCCAATTTCTCACCACATATTAAGCATGCTGGTAAACCAAATGAAAGCAAATGAACTTCCCACGTATCATTAAATGTTCTGTTTTCTCCAGAAACTTTTCTTGGATTTATCCATGCTGGTCGCATATCAGCGGTTGTGACGCATATTTTGAGCGACAAAATTAAACACGTTTTATTTTAATAACACAAGATCACCATACTGTTCAAATTTAGAATTACATAAAAAAAAAAAACTAACATACTAAAATAAAATAAATTAAAATTAAATATTAATTATTTATTTTCCAAAGCGACAGGGAGCCGCAGCAGAGGGGTGAAAGATCCACATGTGGCTCCAGAGCCGCAGGTTGCTGATCCCTGCGCTAACACAAGTACAAAAAACTGACGCTGGGTTGGCGTAGGTCACAGTGCTGCGTGGCAAGGGTAGCAGCAAAATTTGTATTAGGCAGAAGAGGATTTGAGCTCACTGTCAGCAAGGGGAGCGTTCTGAACACAATTTCAGAACGCACAACATTCTGAAACTGTCTGTTTGTATCTCTGAATGTTCGTAAGTAGTGACTATACCCAGCAAGCTATTGTATCCCTTAACACTTATTCCACATTCCCATTTCACATCACTCATATTTTACTTTAACTCGTGCCCCAGTGTCTTCACATGAGATTAGAAATTACAGCAAATTCATTTTGTAGAAAATGTTAAAACTACACATTTTCTAACATCATATCGAAGATATGCTGTTAATTTCTTTAGTTGGCAAGTCACAAATACATTGATACCAAACATTTAAGTAAATGGTTGAGCTAGAGTTTAGAATCGAACAGCATATGACAAAGATTAAGGAAAATGACCTTTGTTTGGACTAATATTGAGACAGTTTGCACTCGTTTCACAAACATCACGTAAAATTTAAGAATCTTTCCCCAATCCTAACCAAAGTGCTTGTAATATATATGGGACGATGGACACAAATTCTGTTTTTATACCCTACCATCTCTTAATGGCTCTTAAATGTAGCACTTTGTTCATTTGTCAATTAGAGATAATAACTTCTAAAAGACAGGACTGTCTATATGGATACCACTCAAAACATTCAGCAGGGACGATGGTTGTCCTATATGAGTAAGCATTTCATTATCCTGCTAACGGGGACTGTAATAAATCAGGGAACAGTAAATGCTGTTTAGATTGGTGTAATTGCACTGTGAAGAGGTGGTCAGGGTTAAGGTTATGTATATACATACATAACAATACATACAATGGTTTTGGTAAAAAAACAAACAAAAAAAAAACTCCTAGCTGCACCCGACTGTAATAATCCCACTTTATCAACTACATGTCAAATTGGCCATGAAATAGACAACATAAATAAACTGCTTGCTTTTGGTCAGATAATTATGGGACATTCCTGACAACAGATTAACTCTATTTGAAAATTGGTGAAACAATCTCATCCCAGGGCAGCACGGCGGCATAGTGGTTAGCACTGTTGCCCCACAACAAAAAGGTCCCAGGTTTGGTTCCCAGGCCTTGGGCCTTTCTGTGCAGAGTCTGCATGTTCTCCCTGTGTCTGCGTGGTTTTCCTCCGGGTACTCTGGTTTCCTCCCACCGTCCAAAGACATCATGTTTGGGTTAATTGGTGACTAAATTGCCCATAGGTCTGAGTGTGAGTGGTTGTTTGTCTCTGTCTGTCTCTGTGTGTTGGCCCTGTGATGGACTGGTGACCTGTCCAGGGTGACCCTGCCCTCACTCAGTGTGAGCTGGGATTAGCTCCAGCACCCCCGTGACCCAGAAACAGATAAACCGTTGAAGATGAATTAATTAATCTCGACCTGAAATAGAATAGGACTGATCACAGTGTTGCTTTATTTTAGAGGTTAACCAGTATTTGCACAAACAAATTTGAAAACTGCAACTCAATAATTTTGCAGACATTGCGCTTAATAAGATCTTATCAGTTCTTTAACGTATACTTTAATGGTTCTTCTGAAAGAGTTTTGTAGCCTTTTATACTACAAATTTATGGACACAGAAATGTGAAGAGGTGGCATTTATGAGGCAGAGTAAATATTTGAAAAAAGATTTGTTGGTTAAATCATGGGAGACACTAGAGCTCTGGGGCTTAACCTCCATCTGCTACAATTTCAGTTTGAATCTAGTTGTTTTTAATGTTATTTTATTTGTTTAGTTATTTTATAAGGACAATGCATTTTAATACAGTGCCAGTACAAGGTATGAAACTGTTTATACTACTACTATTACTTTTCAGTTTCTCTTTGCACACTGTAATTAAGTTTTTATTATCAGAAAACAACAACGCATAGCAAATATGAAAATAGAGTAAAGTACTATATTTAAGTGCACCGATGTGATGCATTGTCAGAGCACGGCAACAGTAAAAATAATATGAAACAGATAACACAATCATTCCAATATATACCAATGAACAGTCTAAACAAGAGCTCAACAAGAAGACAAGAACAAGGTATTCGTGACAATAGATGAAATTACCAAGAATGGGTGCAGATTCAGTTGTTTTTGTTTTTTTTTGTTTGTTTTTTTGCAGTATTCAATGCTTATTGTAAAGGAATTTAGTTGATCTAATTTCAGTTCACAGCACTTTATTATGTATCCACCAAACCTATCAAACTGTAACACTTGGCTAAAGTGCCCCTTTAAAAGTATTTCTGTATTAATACTTTGACATGTAGGCAGATTGGTTTTACATGATATGATCTATAGTATGAATTTGTTGGCACTCACTGTGTTAACATGGACTCAGGACAATGAAGAAGCCACTATACTTGATTTAGCCAAAGCAAGCTGTTGCCTACAGCAGTTGTAAAACTCTGCCATAGAAAGAAGCAAAAGCCATGCTGCATGTGTGGCTTGTATTTGGTCTATTTATTTAAAAGCATTTGCTTGTTCTATAAGGCTGACACATATTTTAGTATTTGTTCTTTTCCTAACCATAATGATTACAGCAAACAAGAGAGATATCAGTATATGCTTTTGATTAGGTCAATAGTCATCACCAATTCATCGAGACCGCATGACATCACTGTATTTTTGGGCCGCCATATTTGTGTCCACCCGCAGCAGTTAGGTCACAGGACACAGCGTTGTAATGTTACCGGAACAAGCAGAGTAGTATCTTATTTACAAAGTGACTGCGTTTATGTGTTTATTTATGTAGTTTTTCTTTGAACATTTTGGTGATGAGCCTCTCAGAAACAGGTTCAGAGCTATCTGATTGTTCTAGGTTAGTGACAGCTGGCAGCAAGCTGAAGTGCAAATGTTTGGCAAACAACTCACTAGCTAACATGATCTGAGTTAACCACATGTCCAGTTTACATGAAACGTCGTACATACGCTTCCCCTCATGGATGATAAAGCATGGATCTCAGGTGGCAGCCAGCTAAAGTGGTAATGTGAACAAGGTAGCAAGCTGTTAGCGCCGCAGCTAACAACTCGCTAGCTAACACAATCAGGGTAATGTAAACGGTATCTGCTATCAAAACCACATGTTAAAAAACTGTTGTTGAATAACTAGATGTGCTGTGATTACATATAATTTCTTTGGTTCCTGGTGCCATATCCGTGACTCGTTCACCCATCCAGTGACAGCATACTGGTAAGCATCCGCGCTCTTAAAAGCTTTCAGGCTTTCTCGGCTGTAGGAAGAGGGATTATGAATCAAATAGATATAAATATCCGAGAACGTGAGTTGGGGCAGGCGTTTTGCAGAGGTTAGTGGACAAAATACTGTTGAGGGCGCTAAATATGGGTCGCAACCAATATTGTTAATTTTCGCCAAATATCGTTGTCTCTCCGTCTCGTTTAAGTGTGAGGTGTGTACCGCCATAGCGTAATTGAAGAGCACTGATAAATCAGACACAAAAATGGCGGCGGTCTTGTTGATGTGACGTCAGTGCTACCCATGAATATATTGTTTTTGACCATCTTTCACAGACTACTGTTTCAAAACATTGAACCACAAAGTCAAAAGGCACTTTCTTGTCAATTTATTACCCCTAAAAGGATAAAGCTCTTCTGTAAATCCTCCCTGCATAATGTCCTTCAGTCTGTTTGAGGGTGTTAATTTATCAGCATCCTCCTCAGCGTCAAATGACACATGGTGTAGGATGATGGTTATATTTTTGCAATCCAATGACATAATCCCACTTCAGTGAAATAGTAGCGGCTACTAGAGAAATGTAGGAGTTTAGTGATAAAATGAAACCCATCACTAAATAGTCTGGATCAGAGATTATATGTTGGTGAGAATACTTTGCTGTTTTAATTATGTGTTAATTAGATTATGATTTTTATTTATGTTTTACTTTATTATACTTTTTTTGCATTTTGTGAATGCATCTTGTTGAAGAATAAATTTAGCAACATAGCTTATACAGATAAGGGTGTACTCAAATTAATCAAGCCGTATAGAAAAAGTGGTGAGAGGCTGGAGAATTTTGTTTAACACAGTTATGTAACCTCCTTTGTGGCTTATTTAACTGCTAACGTCTCCTGTGTGTTTCCCTAGCACATCTGTCTCAGCACAAAAATTATCTTCAGAACAAATCACTTATTCTTGTATCAGTTCTTACAGTTTTTCTTTTCTCTCATGCAAATATTCCCTAGACAGACTTCCGGTGGGCGCAATAAAAAGTAGAATAAAACTATTTTGTTCAGCAACATTATTTTGTTCTTTCTTACCTTTCCAGATTAATCTTTTGGTTGTGTATTTCTACTGTAACGGAGGAGCCTGGACACTGGCCCTGGGATACAGAGAGATTGAAATAGAGAACGTGGATTCCTGTAATGCGTGGTACAATCTCTAAAGGGTTCAGTGACTCTCCATCAGCAGTTGAAGGCCGAATGGCTTGATTCTGTAATATACTGCACATTTAAAGTACAAGTATGACGTTCTATCTATCCTCTTGTTTTCTCTCTGACAAAGAAACCCTGCAACATGTAGATACAAAACGAATGTGAATGTATCTGTGTCAAAAGCCTGATGTACATTATTCCTCTGCACCATAGAGGTCTGTGAAAACGCATCAGCCAGCCATTGTGTTCATTCACACCTGTCCTACCTTCCTAAACTCACATCAGTTGGATTCAACCCCACAAACGTTAGCGAAAATAGCTGAAGAAACCAGTCCAACAAATGCACCATTTTGTATAACCTGTGATGAAAACTACAGTGTCTGTCTATAAAACAAGTTATGCTGTTGTGTTATAGTCCAAACTAAATGAATCATTATGAATTATTATATCTAAATGTATTGCTCCGTGATTTATCAGCATGGCTGGCAGAGGTTGCTACATTCAGGTTTTCTGCAGATCCCTGCAGGATAAAGCATCAATCTTCAGTTTGTATTTCAGAAACGAAGAGAGCAACATTAAAGTGCAATTCACTGCAGAACTGTGGAAAATGTCCAAGGCAGGTTAGCAGTGAATTGTGAAGCCCATTACTGCACACATAAAAGAAAAAAAAGCTTTATTTGTTTCTGCAGACCCAGCTTCTATTCCAAGATCATTTTATGATGTGGTCCCAAAAGCCTAAAATATCAGCTTATGGCGATTTAGAAATGGTAACGCAATTTTATCAAAATAGCAATTTTTTGGAGGCAAAATTCGGTAAAAGTAAATGTATGAAATGTGTAAATTACCACATCCTCCTTTTCTGCAGGACTGATCTTTAGACTCCTACCTGCCATCGGTTTATACTGAATGATGATGCAGTGACAGCACCCGCTATGTTCTAACAGTGTTGACCTCCTCTTCACCAAGGTTTCAGTAGCTCCTGCACTCCCATGGTCCCTGACAGTCTGAGGTTTACAGTGTTTCTGGTTTTTCCTAATTTATGTATTTGAAACTTAATATGAAAACAAAGAATAAGATGGTGAGTACTTCAGATGTTTTTGATCTTGAAGTTCCTTCTTTTTGAGGCCTTCCAGCTCCAGCAGGTGGGGATGTTGATACCCAAGGCTGCATTAGTACATGCAAATGTAGAAAAAGATTACTCTGCTCTCTCTCTCTCTCTCTCTCTCTCTCTCTCTCTCTCTCTCTCTCTCTCTCTCTCTCTCTCTCTCTCTCTGTCTGGCTGTTTTGATGTGGCCCTTTCTCCTGCACTTGCCTCTGCTGCCCCTGCTTCTCCTGCTGGTGTATAAGATGAATTGCACACACACGGCAATTGCTATGTGTAAAGCAATTCATTCACTTAAATCTGGCTTGCATTCCATTATTCAGTAGCATGTTGACTACACTATATTTATAACTTCTAACAAAAAGGTGAATTGAAAAAAGTATATTTACAAAATCAAATATATATAATCTGCATTTTCTCACCATGTAACACTATGGTCTCAGTTACAGGTCAGAGGGCCTCCCCCCCTTCTGCTTTTGCAATAGCTTCACTAGCACCATATAATTAAAGATTGCATATTATAAAATATTAAGATTACAAATGCTCAGTACTGCAGAGTGATGGATCCTCTGTGTGGAAATGATATGAAAGGCAAACATGCTAAACTTACACTACATTATATTTCTGGTATGACATAGTATTGTGAATTCCTTCACTTGATAGAAACAGCAACTGAAGGTCATTGGCTGTGTGGGTAGAGGTCTCAAAAGTGCAACTCAAGCATTGTGGAATTCCCTCTAGTTCTACTGTAGAGATGTTTTGGTTATATAACCCGGTTTATATCCACAATGGAATACAATGAATGTTGAATCCACATAGCAGAGGTGGACATGAGTTCACCTGTGTTTATGTTTCCATGGTGTAGAAGTGACTCACAAAATGTTATACTCCTTCATTGCCTGCACACTAAAACAATGCATAAATGCACAAAGATTTTTTTAGCGGAGCTTTATTCTGGAAACAAATGTGAGATCTCTGCTGTTGCTGCTTCAACCACACTCAAACTTCACTGATCAGCTCAGATACAGTGTACTCACTCCTCCCACTTCCCTGGTTTGTTCTCATTTTTGCCTTCACCGGTAAGATACTAAGTTAGATTATGACGGATATGATTCTAAAAATAGTCTTTCCATCACAGCAGAGGCCACATGTGTCAAAGCTCTCAAAATAAAAAAGCCTTGTCGTCCCACGCGTTCGTCAGCAGCTGGAAAAAGCTCCCTCCAGTGACTTCAATAGCAATTACAACTGAATCTGTGCTGTAACTCGGCTACTCACACCAAACATCAAGGCAGGAGAGACTTTTTTATGTTAATATGACTACAGATGCTCAAAACATTACAAGTGACTCCTTGATGAAATTTCAGCTGTGACTGAAGGAATGAAGTGTAAATCAAAGTAGCATTAATGCAGGCTGTGGTGATAAATGTGTGATCATTTCATTTCTACATAATAGAAGCCATATAAACCATATAACCAATTTGTTTGTCTTTTCCTACACTGAGTGGGTGTGTTGCACAAGGGGTGCTGGATTGTTGCCAATCCCAGGCAACATTCTGGGCGAGGGAATGGTACCAATCTATCACAGGCCCAACACATACAGACATACATTTAGACATATAGAGACAAACAACCACTCACAGTCACACTAACATGTTTGGACAATTTAGAGCAACCAATCAACAGACATGCTTTGGACTGCAGGAGGAAACTGGAGTACCTGGAGGAAACCCACCCAGGCACCGGGAGAGCAAGCAAAGTCCATTCAGAAATGCCCCAGACCCTGGAACCCATGACCTTTTTGAGGTGAGGCAACAGCGCTAACCACTTTTCCCCCATGCTTCCCCCTTAAGTTTATCAGGTGTTTTTTGCGTTTGTTTTGTTTGTTCGTTTGTGTTTTTTATTCAAGCCACATTATATAATGTGAATGATAAAGAGCAAATAACGAAACAGTCATCATGACTGTTTTGGGTAAGTCAGCTTTGAAATCAATTGAAATCAAATAATTTTACTAAGTTTTCATTTCACATTCCCTTTCAAGTTACATGCATTTTAATCTCAGTCAGTCTCCACTTTTGTGATCTCGCAATTTAATTTTGGATTCTTTCAATTTTATTTGTGTTTTTTTTTTTTTTTGGTACTTTTTGCATTTAGAAGGAAGCAATCACAGCAAAATGATGATTTTGGGACACAGTTCTTGCACAACTAAAACTTTTAGTCTCTAGGGCTAAAACACTACGAATCAGCTTGTGCAAACCACATTCAGTCGCGGATCATTTCGTAATAAAATGAGTAAAGGATGAAGCGAACAAAATGTGGAACGTTTTCATTGTTATCACATTATGATTTGGTCTAAAAAAATGAATAAATAAACAGTTAAATTCCACGAGAACATTCTACCTGTGGTATTCTATATTACATGGATGAGCTTTCCTTTCAAACTGAAACTAAAGAGGTTTAATGGAAGCTTAACACACATCCAGTAGCAAGTATTCTTCGTGTAGACACAAAAACACAGACTGACAATACTGACCTCTCTCTTCAGACACAGTCAATTAATAGTTACAGAAAAGCACAATACAACAATAATCAATGACAAAATGATGGTCAAACACAGAGAAATAAAAGGAAAGTGAATTTCTACAAGATAAAAACACGCCAGAAACACTGTTGAGTACTGACACAATGCAGAGACTATCCAGCTATACTGTTTATTAATCTTTCAAATGCTTAATTTACGGATAAAATATTATCAGATACATTGGCATTTTCAAGGTCAGACACATGACTGTGAAACTGATTACTCGTCCAGTGTTGCATGGTTGCTACAGTGTTGAAAGTGCTCTAAATACTTGGATGCTTGGATACTTTTATGGGAAGGATCCCAGTAGATGTTAATGTGTCAGATCCATGAGATCCATTCTAACTGTGAAGCAGTGGAATATTGTCAAAAAATAAACTCATCCCTGACCGTCATCCCATCATTTAAATGGATTCACATAAATTACCTTACTAAAGAAATAGTCACCAAATAGTTTACAATGGCTAACATTCAATACAAACTTTAGTCTCCTCCAGTAAACTTGGATCCACATCAACAATCTGAATTTAAACCATAGTCTCAAGGTTACAAGACAATGGGTTGGCATTCCACATCAAGTGTGAACTGTATATTTGACGTTTTGCGCTGTTGGGAGAAGGCAGATGGGGGGTTGTCCTGGTGCTGCAGAGGAAAGAGGAGGGGGCACTACAGGGAACTTCTTAGCTGGTTTGCTCTTCTTTATCTAAATTTCTTAGGACTTTCAGAAGGCGAGATGGGGTGAACATTTCAGTTGATCCTGAAAGACATAAGAGGATGTATGATCCCTTTTCAGTAAAATATTAAAAGTCCATGACAGTATACTATTCACTTGAAGGAAAGCCGTATACATCTTAGAGATGTATACGGCACAAATCAATCAGATTTTAGGTTCATTCCTGTCTGTAGAAACCAGCTGAACTCCAAAGACCATTTCTGGGGGGGTTCCTGTGATTTATATCAGTACAGGAAGCAGTGCGACTCGTACTAGGCCAAAATTAAGAGTGTGGAGGTTTGGCATAGGTGGGGTTTGTGTCCCATCAGAGATTGGCCCCACATATTTAAGGTCCACCATTAACTTGTTTCACTTACTATATGATGTCTGATTTGCCCTCTTGTCGGGGGCATTTGGGGGTGGACATTTACTGTAGTTTTGTCATTTCTGTTGGGGTAATAAAAGTTGTGTGGTTGTCCTTGTTACTGGTCCGGTTTTTTTAACCCATAATTATCAGTAAGGTCTTAGAATAAAAAAATACAGTTAATTTGGATCCCAGCATGTGGTGCTGTGACCTATGTACCAATGTACACATGCCAACATTGACAACTAACATAAGTGCACTACTTGTTATTGTGTAACACCATAATTAGTCCTGGTGGTGAACAAAGAACTATAGAAAAAAAGACACATGGTTGGCTGTTGTTGATTATGTTCACAACAAAACAATGTATTAAATCTTATTTGAGATTGGAAGATAAAAACACATTCACTTCAACAGTTTGTCCTTCGTAAAGAAAAATTAGCAATGAGACATTAATAAAGATGTTCTTGGATTAGCATGCGTCTGTCATTTTCTGCCTGCACAGAGAGTTAAAGTGCCAAAGATGTTTTTGAAGAGAGAACTACGCTACTATTGATACAGGTCTGCCGAAGGGAACAAAAGGTAAGACAGGGTACAGCACAGCACAAAACCACAGGTAACACAGAGAGACACGCAAACACTATTACTATGAAAAGGTTCTTTAGAAACTGAGGCAGCCTGAACTGTAGTTTGAGGAAAAAGTAACTAACCTATTGAGTGGTGGATAAATCTCACACTACTTTTGAACAAAAAAAGCTGCCATTGAAATGGCCACAAAACAAAATATCCTTGTATATTATAAATGCACACAGTGTGTACAATTGTTAATGTTGATGGAGCAGCATCAACATCAACAGTCCATCAGATTATCACCATATTATCATTTTAGATACTTCTGTGCTATCTTATGATTCTAGGGGAGGAATCTGATCAGTGGAATTAAATGTTAATGCTGGGTTTTATGTCGTGATGATTTACTGAATTCCAGTGGCCCAGGGGTCAGAAAGAGGTCAGCAGAGGTAGCTGGCTTGAGCCACATGACCAAGTGTAATCAGAGAAGATGAGATTTGCTACTCTAGCACTGATGAGTTTTTTCTTCAAAAATTCATTTTGTATATGGTGTTTTCTGGTGGGATGCATTGACCTAGCAATCTATTAAATATCAATAAAGTTTGTAAGGTGTGCAGCCTGCAACTAGTTAAACAAAACCTTTGATTTCTGTAGTCTCACCATGGTGGGTTGTGACTCGATACTTGAGACCTCTAGTGGTCAGGATACAAAATGACCTCAAAAAGAAGCAAACTGATTAGAAAAAATATAAGATGTAGAATGACTCGGTGACTTGTTCCTACACAACTGAGTTGAGGACCTTTTACATGTTTTGCCAAGGGGCCTGCTGTTTCATAATCCATGATTTCCTAATTTTGAATTGTTGAAAGATGATTTCATATGTGAAATACTCTGGGCAAAATATGTCATTGTTAACTCATCATGTCAGCTAACTAAGGTCAAAAGTGTTTCTGCAAATTCTGAGTGTCCAAACTGGAAGGCGAGGTGAAAGGCTGTGATGTTCTCACTGCTTCTTCTGGCTGCTCAAGCTGCCTTCTTCATCTTCCTCTTAACTTGCTGTGCAATTACTATGGTTATCTTTTTTGCCAATGCCACGAGTTCAACATAAGCATATAAAACTCGGGGACCACCGCAGTTACCTCACAAACAATACAGCAGTCAAAATCACTGAAAGGAAATGCTACACGGATCAGCAGGTCTCAGGTGGGACACATAGAAAGGGAGGTCAACACAGAGGAACACGAATTCATGAATGACATCAGGATGTGCGTATTTACTTCCAAAAGTCTTTTCATTCTGCAGGTGGCTCCTCTGTGCCCTCTGGTGGGGCACTGGGGTCCAAGAAGTCTGGATGCTGTAGTTCCTTTAGGTACTTAGGGGGCGTGAGAATGTGGGTGGAACCTACAGGGGACAAATCCTGAAAGTTTAGCAAGGATGCAATCCTGGATTAAATATTCTGTCATTGCTTGTTATATAATGTCCACATGAGAATGATGTGGACATAAAATATGAATTTATGGAATGCTGGTTAAAAAAAAAAAAAAGTTTCTCAGGGATCATCATGACAAAAGTCGATAAGAATAATAAAGTATAAATTACCAGCAAATACTTTTGGAGCTTTCACCTCCTTCCCAAACCTGACACAGTATTGAGTTCCTCTAAACCTATTTGCTCTCACAGAGCATGGGATTATAATCATAATAGAGAGATCAGGCCATGCACATGCTTTCACCCAAGTCTGCAAGCAAATGTTTTCATTTTAATTTGTGGGCCAAACACTGTTACCTAATTTCTCAAATAAAAACCTGTGTGTGTGTGTGTGTGTGTGTGTGTATATATATAGGCATGCCACCAGTTTTCTAAGTAAAACTGTGAGAAAAGATTGCTAAATTGAAGTAAGTCATTGAATTGAAGTTTTAGTCTCTACCTCTATCTTGCACCTTCATTGATGGAGCTTAAATGCTGGGTCAATGCACATGTCTGCCAAACTCCATTGCTCTACTTTGGAAGGTACCCTTGGTTTTAAATTTACCAAGTCCACAGTGACTCATTAGGGCCATGAGGGTCATTTCCTCAGACTTAATGGCCAAATGGATATGAATGAGTAAAATGATGTAGAGACAAGGGTAACTTTGAGTTTAACATTGGGGGGGTGGTGGGATTTTTTTTTTCTTTTTTTAGATTTCTCCTACTATCTGATACACACACATACACATTTTGTGCACTAATTTTACTAATTATATATATATATATATTTAAATATTACTGAAGTTGGCTTGTCCTGTCCCAGCTTCTTACAATGTGAATCAAGATAAGGATATCATGTTGATGTTGATTTTTTTTAATTTTTGTATTCCAATTGTGTGCCTTGTCAGAGCATACTATTCTTACATTAGGCTATATAAAGCTTGGGACTAACCAGCGACCCTCCGCTTATTGATTAAATTTTTTTTTTGCGCATGCTTCTCAACCAAAAAACACACAATGCTATGAAGTAAACACAGCGTCGAGGCAGAAGCCTCTAAATTGTCAGGGTGTAGTGTGTAGTGATGTGACAGCATCACCTGTTGCACCTCCAGCACACACACACACACACACACACCGGTAATGTGTGTGTAACCCGACACACGTATGGACTCATTACGTGGGCTGCTGTCATGTCAAGAGTCGATGTCGCCGTTTACTGGATTGTTATTTTTGCTAGACTTTAGTTTATTAGCTCCAGGTGTTTTACAGGTGGAGGTGCCACAGTGTCACCCACAGTGACCGGACTGAATGAGAGATTAATGACGTTACCTATGGCGTCTCTACGCTTTCCTCCCTGCTAATTTGAGAGAATCTACAACATTGTCGTGTTTATAATACTTAACATTCATTATCAATCATTAAGATATGATATTGGGGGGGGGGTTGTTGTGGCTGGTTTGGATTATTGGGTGGGTTGCAACCCACCCACCCCCCATAAATTATGCCTATGTGTAGAGATATCCCGGTCCAGTGAACTCACCAATTAGGGCCTCCCACTTGCCATTGGCCTGGGTGACCTCATACACGCAACGCATCTCGCTGTACGTCATCCCTCCAATAATGAAGATGATGATCCGGGGCCCTGTCTTCATCTCTGTGGGGCCCCTGTTCTTGTGCCAGTTACCATAGCGTGCACTGGATTATGACAGAAATGCAAATAGATGAAACATTTTTCAGGACAGTCCAGACAGTGGCTTCAATAATGGCCCCAATCTACTTCATTTTATTCATTAACTGAAGCACACACCTTGATGGAGCACTGGATTTGGCAGAAACTTGTCGCTGGGAAATATATGGGTACTGCTTGGGGTCAAGTTTGTCCTCAATGGCATCCTATAGGAACAAATGTGTAATGTAATTACATTTTGTCTTTAAAGCCTCATTCAGACAGGATGAACACGTCTAACTCTCCACTGTGCTCCTCCTATGCAATTACACTGGAAATTTTTTATTATTATCAAATTACATTCTTTTAATATAAAGTGAAGCACTATAAGGTCAAAGAAATCGCTGACACATTGCACTGGCTCACTCCGAAGATTCTAACATAAGAAAAAAATCAACACTAGTTATAAGATAAAAATATTATTAAGATGCTTGTAGTTAATGGTACAACAGTAATGTGCAGCCATAGCACATCAGAAGTACCTCAATGAGATCCTTAACAAGAGGAGTCCACCTGGAGAGCTGGTAGGTCTGTTCACTGACTCGTTCTTTACGATCTGGCTTCTTGGTTTTCTTTGTGGTGCCCTGTGAAGAAATGAGACTGATCTATCATGTGCCTTCACCTCTAATACAGAGTGTGGGCTGTTTAGGACCATGTGCCAAATGTCAGTCTTCCCCTATTCAGACACCATAGTGCTACTGCGCTGTGGCGATGCTGTTTATCCCTCAAAGTTTCCCTCATTTGAATATCTGCTTGCATACATACAAACTGAAAGTGGCTGTTTTTGTTTTTTTTTATTTCCAGCTAAAGTCTGGATTATGTCCTACAGATTAGTCCAAACAGACATGCTGGCAGGAGTCTGCTGGGAGTTTATAATGGGAAATAAAAATGGTAATTTCATTTCATTTTAAAATATATAATTTATTGTAACAGTTATTTTGAAAGATATAAATGATAAATTTGGTGATATTTTATGTTTTTTGCTATCAAAAATCCCTTTAAAATATCAGTAAGTTGTTCCCAAAGCTCCACTTTATCCAAAAACTATTAAAAACTCATCAATGAATAACTGTGTTGCTCTGTTTATTACCATGAACATACACTTCTATTTATTCTGAGTCAATCAAGCATTCATTGCCATGCTGCTGGAAATTCTCACTACAACACCCAATGTGAATTGATCTACTGCTAATATAAAAACAAGAAATAATAATGACATAATCATAATGTCCTCTGGGCAGCATGTGTGATAGTGGTTCGCTCTCACAGCAAGAAGGTTATGGGTTTGAATCCTTGAGGCCTTTCTGTGTGGAGTTTCCATGTTGTCGCTGTGCCTGTGTAGCTTTCCTCCAACAGTCCATAGATATGGACATCTAGGTTGACCAGTGGCTCTAAATTGCCCGTAGGCCTGAATGTGAGTGTGAATGCTTATTTGTCTCTGTATATCTCTAGATGTCGGCCCTCTGACAGACTGGCGACTTGTCCAAGCTGGACCCTGCCTTTACCCAAGATACCAGATGGGATTGGCTCCAGCATCCCATGCGACTCTGACAGATGAAAAGTTGACAAAGTAATCAAATTACATGATGCTTGAGTGATGCCTGCTAATGCTACAGTGTGCAGCTGTTTTAGGAATATTGTGCTCATTCTATTTGAAATAGTGACTTCAAGAATGGGGTAGCATGGCTGCATGGTGGTTAGCGCTGTTGCATCACAACAAGAAGGTTGTGGGTTCGGTTCCCGGCCTGGGGCCTTTCTGTGCAGAGTTTTCCTGTTCTCCCTGTGCTTGTGTGGGTTTCCTCCAGGTACTCCGGTTTCCTCCCACCGTCCAAAGACTCTAAATTGTCCATAGGTCTGATTGTGAGTGTGAGTGGTTGTCTGTCTCTGTGTGATGGACTGGCAACCTGTCCAGGGTGTACCCTGCCCTCCCCCAATTTGAGCTGGGATTGGCTCCAGCACCCCCCCGCAACCCAGAAATGGATAAGCGGTAGATGATGAGTGAGTGACTTTAAGAATCAGTTACGCAAAGTAGGAAGCAGGAGGGAAGTTTCATTTAGAAGGACGTGGAGATTAAGGGTTATAGGTTTATAGTGAGACACTGGGGTAGTAGGCCAGGACATCTCACCTCAGAGACAATGGGAACACCCATGTGGGCCATGTTGGAAATGATATCACTGTCCTCTGGTGGAATGTTTGCATGCTGAAGGAGCTTACACAGGTTCTCCTCAGTCACCCCTGGCACACACATTAAACACACAAACGCATGCACCATAGAGTTACGGTCCATACACACAAAACATACATGCATGGGAGCAAACACATGTAATGCATGCTAAAACTGAAAAACTGAGAATGGTTAAGTGCCAGGAAATAGAAGAAGAAAACACTCGTGCATACATGTTAAAAAAATTGAAATATTAAATTTAGGTTTTTTGTTAAGTTTGTTAAGTTTTTTTCATAATTTCTCATCAGAAAAACAACGTGACAGTGGACTGCTCACCATTCTTAAGGAAGATGTAGAGGAGGATGATACGGATCTTGTCAGTGACACTGACGTTGGTGTCCAGTAAAATGGGCACGATGAGCCTCATGGGATCTTTAATCTTCTCTCCCTCTGCATCTGTGCCCATTGCCAGATCCTTCAAAACAATGAGGAAAAGCAGGAGGTCAGAGATCAAGAAAACTTTCATTTTAAATATACACAGACTCAGTAGCTTCTGTCCAAAAGCTACCCAGCCAGCTTGAGCCCGATTTTTTCAGCACATTGTTTATATTTTTTATCAACCTAATGAGCTTGCAAAATAAAAAGCAATTCATCTCTACAATGTATCTGAATGCCCTGCTCCCAGAGGAAGAAGCTATTCACCTGTGTAATGGCCCAAACCAAGCCCTAGTAACTTGACCCACATCTTTTCCTCTGTCCCCCTACTTCACCTCATTCAGTTACATTTGTTACACTGACACTTATTGAACAGACATGATTCTGTTCATCTTAATGAAACAATAAGCACATTCAGTCACACATACATGCTGTCGTTAGTTGCATACACATACCACCATGTTAGGGACACATCTAACAAAATAACAGAGGCATCTCTGGTGTACCTGTTCTACGCGACAAAGTTTGTCCACAGTGCCTTGGTAATGGTTCATACAGTCCTCAGCCAAGTGGAGATGGGTTGAATACTGAGGTAAGAGAGGAGAATGGTGCTTGTGAGTTTCACAAAGAGAAAATAATCATCTGCAAATAATTGGAAAAGAAACATGTTTTAAGGGTTCATGTATCTCTTTAAAATAATCTTTGAAAAAAAAAAAAACTTGTCAGGTTCAATCATGTTATCACCTGTTTGTCATCCTGTCATATACAGCATCATACTCTTTGATGAATGGTTGTTTTAATGTGTCACATGTACACCCAGTTAACAGTTTATTGTGTATACCTATGGAAATACTTAGCTGTGTAATGCAATACAGTACAAAAACCCCTCCAAGACGAAATTTAATATTCTAACTATGAAAGAGGATTGACTGCAGGACCATAAAATTGCGACCTCCTGTGAGAAGGTTACCCAGCAGAACATTGTCCAAAGCATTAAACTGTCTCCACCTGCTTGCCCTCATCCCAAAGCACACCCTGATGCCATTTCTCCCCCCAGTTCTCCCCCCAAGAGACTCACAGGCACATAAAAGAAAACCTGGCAAATCTGACCAGACCATATTCTTCCATTGGCTTAGATCCATTGTAGGATATTTTGTTGGGGGACAGGGGTCAGAGTGGACCCTGTACCTGCAGCTACACAGCTATGTGCACAACTTTCTGGAGTAGATTTTCTCCTCTTTGTATTTGGCTTACTCTTTCAATACAGTCTTTTAATACATTTGTGTAGTGTGCACTATGTTGTGTATTTTAAACAGATATAATTATATATAGTTCAAAAAATGAAACTCATATGTAAAATGATTAATTACACATAGCCTGATATATTTATATCATTTGTTTATTTTAATTTTGATATTTATAACTTACAGCTAACAAAAACCCAAAATTTGAATATTGTTTAAAAGTTCAATATTGTAGACTCATGGAGCACTTCATGCTAATTAACTCATTTTGTTTTTAATGGTCATTGCTGTGAAATGGGCTACAACTGTTGCATTCTTTGGGTCAAGCCACTCTTGAACCACAGCCAGTTTTAAAGGTATTTTACCTGGGCTAAGGATAAAAAGGTGTCAAGAATCCCAACTCTTAGTGTTTTTTCATCTGGTTTTGTTTTCATGTCTCATCACTAACTCTCCTGTCATTTCAGGGCACGCCCCCCTCTCAGGCCATGCAATCTGCTCATTCCCTGCACCTGGTTTTCCCCACCCATCTCCACACCTGTGGCTCATTCGCCCATCAGTCCTGCAGTATATATACCAGTCCATTTTCCACTGCCCTCTGCTATATTGTCACTGCAAAGCTTTCAAGTGTTGAAAGCTGGCTCTCCCATCTCTGCAGTATACATCCAAAGCTCAATGAACTCTGACCAAGGCCTCATTCAGTTTCTGGCTGATTTGAGGAAGAGTTCTGGTTACCTTCTATGATTAACAATTATCGATTGTTCCTGGATTTACTCAATATGCTAGAAATAGCTTTATATACTGGACACAATCCCTCCCTCCATTTATGTCAGAATCTTGGACTTCATGGCTTGTCTTTTATCCTGACATCCAGTCTGATTGTATCACCTTCCATACACAGGTGTGTCTCTTTTTTTTTTAAATATATAGTCAGTTTGGGTTTTTACAGATAGGCTCAAATCAAGTTCAGGAACATTTCAAGAATAATTCAGGATGCACCTGACCGCAGGTTTTACATCAGGCCCCTGGGTGCAGCTCTGCGTCCATTTTATGAGATCCATGACGTCAAGCTATAATGACATTGCAGTGACACCTCAGCTTTTACCTTGCTAAGCTCTTTCTGATACTGAGGCATTTTCTTCAGCATCTGAGACAGCTCCTTCATGGTGGTCTGAAAGACAGATGAGTCATAAATTGAGGGTGGAGGAAAGGAGTTACAGTTATGTTTTCACATAGCAGCTTCTGTGATTTTACTACGATACTACTCTTCCGCTCAGTTATTTTTTGACATAATTTATGTCAACACAATGCTGATTCCTATGGATTTAGAAAGAGTCATTTGTTATATTACAGATTAATGCTTTACTTGTAAACTATATATATCCATGATAATTTAAGAAACTTTTTTCTGGATTGAAGAACCTGACAACATATATAAAGCCGTCGAAAAGCAAGTGGCCAAAACATAGGGAAAATGAGTGATGCTTTCATGATTATAAATATGACACTGTGCATCTTAAAAATCTGCATATGGAACTTTTTCACATTGTAATGTGACTCATTTCACATTTTTAACAATATAAATTATTAGATACTATAATGTGATAAGTTTGTATGTTGTAATGTGAACATGAAGTATAAATAAATTTGAATAAAATACAGGGCCTGACACTTTTGCTTTCCTTTTTCATCTTTGTGACTGTATGGAGGACAGCTGGAGCATAAATACAGTAGCTGAAAGTGACACAACATGCGTTTCCATCAACTTGCTTAATAATAATAATAATAATAATAATAATAATAATAATGATAATAATAACAAACTTATGACCAACTATATGGCTGGCATAGGTAGCTTGGCACAAAAGTTGGCAGTTGGAATCATAACAATTTGAAATGAAACAATTTCTTCTCCTTCAAATAGCACCGTCTGTATCACAGACTGGAAATTCACGACCGTGGATTAGAAAGACATTGTGAGAGGAGAAATGTGTTCTTTACACAACATAACTCAGTGGAAACAGGGACTGCACTAGATTTTTGCCATAGTTTATTAAAAAAAAACTTCTATTTTGTGCAAAGCTGCAATGAAAACCTGGTACAATAGGCCCTTTACCTTTTCTCCAGTGTTCATCTTTTTGCTGGCGGAGAATTCCTTCAGAGAACGAGTCACTGCTCTGTGAGGTTGAAAGGGTGAGAGAATGAGAGACAGGGAGAGAAAAATAAATGTTGGTAGGCTGAGTCCCTGGGGCCGCATTTCACAGAGCTCTAGGTTAATGGTGGAGGAACTTGTTCATGGTTTGTTTATTCCTGCTATTTGAACAGCAAGTCAAAAACACTCACGTAGACACCTCAGCAATATGTTTGTGTCTTAGACTCAGCCACAGGTCATCATCCTCATCCAGCAGTACCTCCTTCATTCTGGTCTCTCCCATCCCACTGGTCTCAAACCTGGCATAGACGGCGAGAGAGATTAGTCATCAAAGTCAAACTGAGACAGTCTTCCACATCTTTTGAAAAAAATCTAAATTATATCAGTAGGAATATATGCTTTCCAAAGCAGATAGAAAGACTTCTATCATCTTTATCTATAAGCATTTCAAGCTTCTTCCTTGGACTAAATGGAGGGACTTTAGCACCTGAGTTCAATACACCTAAAGGCCACATACATACTGAGGGGCACACTGTGAAATTTCCTTCAGTAGCATCTTTACCTGTACACGTCATTCTCGATGCCCAAAAGGTCATAGGCCATAGCCTGCAGCGTAAGCTCATGCAAGAGAGGTGACACTGAATCAAAGCCACGATCCAGAATGAGCAGCTGAGTACGGGACTTGTCTGGACCCTGGAAGCATCAGAAGAGACACAAAAGCCTGTACACACTTAGGAGGTCTAAGTTATCTTAATACAACTCACAATTCCAGATCTGGTAAATTTGATTTGCCAAAACACAGACTTTGGTTACCCACACCTCCCTCAATTCAAATACTATGGTAACTGTTGAAAACGTTGATGCTTTGATTAACTGGCTTTTCTCTTCGTGGATTCTACAGTATATTGAGGTCAGTTCACAACTGTAGTCTGGAAGGTGGCCCAGAAAGCTGAACATACTGCAATTTAAAACATGGAAACAGACAGAACTCAAGGAAATTCCAAAAACATCCCCATCAATCTGAAAACACTTGCTGTAAATACTCCCAACAGTTGTTTCCAACAGGCACAAAATGTATTGATGGGGTCAATTAACCCATCACCCTTTACTGCTTAGCACCCTCCCTCTCTTTCTGACTTACCTGACACTTATTGTTAATATTAAATTCATAAATAAACAAATTCTGCTAATACGTTTCATTAATAGTCATGTTGTTTGTGTTGGGATGGTCAAATTGATAAATTTGATCGCCTTTCATTTATTTGCATATTCATGTACCTGTCAAGCTCTAAAGCACTCTTTCTGGGCCACTGTATGGAAAGTCATGTGCCAAATGTTTGGAGCCACTGTCAGTGTCTCCTCTGGCTTCCACCCATAATGTATCCCCATGGACTGAGTAAACCTTGGATTGCTAGAGGTGAGTCCCTACCTGCATCTTTAAGTAATCAGTTTCCTTGTGTCAGGTTTACCCTTTCAGTCTGTCACAGTCCAGCTCTATGCTCGCTGCCTGTCTTTTCAATCATCACTTCCCCTGTAGTCTAGCTCTGTTACAGTCAGTCATTCAGTCAGTCACTATTCTATCAGTTTTCAGTACATTTATTTATCAAAAGTATTTACAAAGTAATGTGTTATTGTAAAATGCTTCTTCTAGGTTAGATTGTGCCTAGTGATATTGATCAAACCCAACATGTGACGGACCAATATTTCACATGTACTTCATCCAGTAGGCCCAGACATTCTGACTCTGAATGGTACATCTGGTTCTCAGCAGTAGTAATTGATTGATTTTGCTCCACTCTCTTACCTCCCCCATAGTGGGGTCATCTGCTTTGTAACCATCCAGCTTCTCCTGAAGCATCTGAGCCAGAACTGCACAGTCTTTGTACTCCCTGAACCAACACAGACATACAGCATCACACAAAACAACTTTTTTGCTGTTGTACAACAGGAATGATAGGTTGCAGATTGCAACTTAAGCTAAAAATGTATTAAAACCAGCAAAAAGAAAGAAAAACTACTGAAATGGATTGGCTGGTCTCACCCTCTGTATCGGACTCCTGGATACTCTTTGAGTGTGGCGCAGAGGGTGGCTATCTGCTCAGCACAGCGCTCCAGCATGTTGTTCTTCACATCAGCCTTGAAGGGGCTGTAGAAGTCCTGAAAGGCATCGACTTTATCCAGGGAGAAAACCTGGACATGTGGAACATAACAAAGAGACAACCTGAGCTTCAACCTCAATTTCATTTCTGTCTCCAAGTTGTGTTACTGCTATACTGGTCATCAATAAGAAAGACATAATCTCATTGGATTGAAAGCAAGAATGGTGAATGTTTGACACAATCAATGTAAATTGATATACTTAATATATTCAGCTTTGATGAAGAGTTTGACTGTCCTGTGATAACATAAATTGAGTTTTAAAAGTTTTCATCTCTTGGAGAAGGAGAAAGTTATTATCATTTGGGGTTGAAAATACTTCAAGACAAAACAATAAATGAAAATGTGTTTGATACCAGAAGCTTCCGTCTGAAAACCCTGGCACTGGCAGTCTGAAGCTGAAACTAATTAAACAGTTTTCTATACACAGGCACTTACAAACGACAAAGTCCACATGCATCCATCTGTTACTCACAAGATTAGAATCACTGTGCTTTCTCCTGTCACACACATTATCTGTGCTCCCATTGGCTGCAGAGTATGAGCGTTTGAGTCCTCAGCCATTGAGGTAAAGGGCTGAGAAGAAGGGGCTGGCGCATGAGGGCTGCTCTGATTTGTTCCGCCCTCTCAGGATTAAAACCATAGGATAGCAGCAATGGATTGACGACTAAAGCTGATCCAACAGAAAACACTGTCAGTTTCGTCCTCTTAAGCACCTGTGTCACTATCACAGGCTAAGTGGGGGGTAGGGGATTAACATATTTTCATTTTGCTTCAAAACTGTTCTCTGACTTTTCCTGCAGCATAGTCTGGGGAGTTTCTCTCTATCATTAGATTTAACTGATCATATCCTTGCAAAGGTTTGCACTTTGCAAGCAAACCATCTTTACAAATAAAAGTGCTGCTGTTTAAGGAAGAATTCAAATCTTTACCAAAACTAGCACAGATGTACGAGTTCTTAATTCAGATATTTTAGCCAACTCCAACCTCCCCTTCATTTAAAAAAAAAATTCCAAATAATCATTAGCTCTTTTTAACATCATTTTATACTTTCATAAGAAATTTGCATTAGAATTATATGTTCGAAATTTGGGCAGCGTGGCGGCATAGCAGTTAGCGCTTTTGCCTCACTGCAAGAGGGAAGTGGCTTCAATTCCCAAGCCTGGGGCCTTTCTGTATGAAGCTTGCATGAGTGTGAGTGGTTTTTTGTCTCTGTTTCTATGTGTTGACCCTAAGATAGGCTGGCAACCTGTCCAGGGTGTACCCCGCCCTCATCCGGAAAGTTGGATCGGATTGGCTCCAGAACCCCCACACGAGAGAGAATGAGTGAGAATGTTTGATTTTTTTGATATGGATGCTTGAATATGTTTGAAGTTGATTATCGTCCAGAAATAGCTCCGAAAAAACGTTGGCTCACACTGGGACCTAAAATTCTACAGTGTTATACAAACCTTGGGGTCATATTTAACCAGGATATGTAATTCAATTCTGGGACAAGTTTCTTCCCAGACCTGAGAGACATTGTGCCAAAAAAGTAGTGAGTATACTTTTTACATCTAGACTGGACTTCTCTCTCTTACATTAACTTCTCTGCATAGATATCCTGTAAAATCAAGAGAAAGCTGTAAACCCCACATTAATAAAACCCTGGTTTCACTAACCATAGGCTTTTGGTTGTGAGACTTTCTGAGAGACGAAAGGGTGGCAGAGCCTTCAGCTTTCAGGATCCACTGCTGTGGACAAAACCAGACAAACACCTTCTCTGCATTTAAGATTAGATTTAAGATTTTCCTCTTTGTTAAGGCTCATAGTTTGTTCTGGCTGAGGTCATCTTCAAATCATCAGCTGCTGTTGTTGGCACTGATCCCTCTGTTTTCTCTCTCTCACACATCACATGTTGATATGACACTACTGCAGGTCACTGATTCTGTGTCTTCCTATCGTTTGTGCTTCTGTCTGTCTCTCTCTGCCCTCATTCATAAGCTGTGATAGACCCATTGTGCTCTGCACTGGTCAGCAGACAGTCAAAGCTAGAGCCATGCTTGCCAGCACAGAGGAGACTTTAGCAGCTGAAGAGCTGTTTGTCTCTCACAAGTCGGTGGAGACCAAATTGGTGGAGTCCAGAGAAGAGGAAAAAAAGTCCTTTACAAGGTTCAAGCTTCACATTATTATTCCTTTGCAAAATCAACAAAACTCATCCTCACATGCGTTAAGTCATTGCTTGCTTTGACTGTTATATGTATATACTGCAAGTTCCCGGTGTTAAACATAGCATTGCATTATCATTTACAGCCAACTGATTTTGAGTGATGATTCTGCAACATCACTCATATGACTGTGACCTTTGACCTTTGAGCATCAAATTTGTATGAATTCAACTTTGACCCCAAAGTAATGTTGGTAACAAATCTGAAGACATTCATTCAAAGTGTTCCTGAAACATTGTGTTCAAAACAATGAGAAGGACATAGGACCTTACAATGTAATTCCCCCATTCCTGTTCTCTGAGGATGCAAATTGACTAAAACTATGATAGTGTTGAGTTGTTGTTGTTGTTGTGTTGGTTGACATAAACAGCATGAAACAATAGGAGCATCCTATCATATTTTCAGACACCTGCAACAATTGGTTGAATTGAAAGATGGTGTCTGACCTGTGATTCATAGGGCAGAAATGCAATATGGATCTCAGTCAAGGCCTTCATGGCTTTGGAGGCGCGGGATTTGGTCAACAGTCCAAACAAAGAGTCTGGGATAGCTGCAGAGAGACAATGAGAAACATGGTGACTGCCAGAGACAATTAGTAGTTACACTAAAGGATCTCAAAGTCATGTGAACCTCATCAATATTACTGAATAACCCTAACCCTGACCTTAACCCTAAACCATTGGGGGCAACTCGATTAAAAGAAGATTTTATGGGAAGCTAATGAGAAAATGACATCACTTCTTCAATAAATGTTTCCGAAATGAAGTTGTGGTTTCAGCCTCTTGTTTCAAGTCTTCTTAAAATAGACTATAAAGCAAGGGATGCATAACGGGGCGTGGTTACTGCATGACTGACAGACTTTACCACCAAATCAGGATACAGTACAGAGCAGGTCAGATCCAGCTCGCTCCCCCTAAGCTACACCTTCCCTAACAAATGTTGCGACTTCCGATTTCTCAAAAAAACAAGGTGGTTGATGGACAAATTACAAATTCAAAGCTGCCAAACAACAGTTTACTTGTGTTGGAATGTGTTTACTCACTGTCGGTGAAGAAGACGTGAGCACCTCGGTACCGTGGAGCTTGTGGATCTCTGAAGTCATCGATCAGACCCTCCACAGACTTAAACAGCAGAGAACAGAACAAGCATTTAAAAGAACAAGAATACGACACGAGAATGGTCAGATCCCACCCCTACTATACACACTAACTGTAACACCCACTGTAAAGAATCTGATGACTCAAAATAATCATTTCTCAGTTGCTCGATAAAATTTCTAAATAGTACAGGATTCAAAAAGACAAGGTGTGATCAGTATGTTCTTTACCATAGAATTATAAAGAGCCTATATCATTTACCTCATCTGAGGGTGTGATAAGGTAGATGGCCTCCATGCTGGGGAGAGGCTCACGCCGCTTGGTTATGTCTTCTACAACTGAGGGAAACAAGAAAACAATAACAATCAATACTTGAACCAATTTCAATACAGCTTCATTAAACAGCAGCAATGATCTCTGCATTTGCCGTTTGTAGGACCCTTCCTCTGTCAAATGTCACATTTTGAAATATTCCTTTGCTGAGTCCTTTGGCATCAAAACCATTTAATCTACTAACAGTTGTTTTCAGTTATCATTAAATGAGTAATTTGGTTGTTCACTGCTTTCAAAGTGTAGGTATTATGGGGTGTGGAGGTCATTTCAGCTTTTACTTTTGAAGTTGCTTTAGTCTCATAAAGAACATTACAAAATCCAATGTGAGAACATAACACACAGAGAAACAGTTACATTCTCCAAATTCAGAGGGGGTTTATTACTATGGAAGGTTACAGCGCAGAAGATGCAAAGATTAAGTAAAGTCATAACATTCTCAGTTTTTTTATTCATTGTCAGTGGCCATTACCTACATTTAGGCTAATCTGGAACTTCTGCTGAAAACTTTTTTTTTCCCTCACTTTTTGACCACATTCATTCCGTCATTATTGCACTCAACATTTCAGTGTTTTTCAGTCCAAATGATGAAATTGACATATATTTGGTTTTCTTTCGTTCTAAGAGCTATTTGAAGAGTAAAAATTATGCTAACTTAAAACCATGATCACACTATAAAGGAAAAATACAATTTGCTGTTTTAGGGATAGTTATATGTTGGAAATATTTCTTGATCGATATCAGGAGGGTGCAGTCACTATGTGGAGCTCTCTGAAGGTTTGTCACAGTCATTTTAACTGAGAAACAGTCTCCACTCAGGAGTCAAACAGGGTTGATGGTGATTAACAGTTGTGTGTTGATACATATTAAATTTAAAATCAGAAAATCAAATGTTAGCATTTTCCTGCCTTTAGCGCTAGACTCAGGAATTTTTTAAAAGGGACACTTTTATGAATACGTGTGAAAAATATCAGAAACTTTTAATTGAGACAGTATGTTTACTAGATGCAATCCAATTTTTCAGCAAAACGTCTTTTCTCCACAATTATTCCTCTAGGCTTGCAAGAAAATATTGTAGTCATCATTCATCTACATGGCAGTGGGTGTAAGTAATAATAATAATAATACATTTTATTTAAAGGCGCCTTTCTAGACACTCAAGGTCACCGTAGAGCAGAACATGTTAAAAAACATCAGTGCAGATTTAAAAGAGTGCAGATTTAAAAACAGCAAAATAAAATTACAAAAGCAACAGAAAGAGGCAGAGAAATGATATTAAGCACAATGGGCAGTCTTGGACAGATGGGTTTTGAGCTGTGATTTGAATTGTGTGAAAGAGTCACTGTTTCTGAGTTGGGGTGGTAATGAGTTCCAGAGACGGGGAGCAGAGCGGCTGAATGCTCAGCTCCCCATGGTGGTGAGAGGGGACAGACAGTTGATTGGAGGAAGAAGATCTCAGGGTTCGGGAGGGAGTGGGGACATGGAGGAGATCAGACAGGTAAGGGGGGGCGAGGTTGTGGATGGCCTTGAATGTAAACAGGAGGATTTTGAATTGGATGCGGAACTGAACCGGGAGCCAGTGGAGCTGCTGGAGGACAGGAGTGATGTGGTGGATGGAAGGGGGCCGAGTTATGATGCAGGCAGCTGAATTCTGGACCAGTTGAAGCTTATGGAGGGATTTATGAGGGAGGCCGAAGAGGAGGGAGTTGCAATAGTCCAAGCGGGAAGTGACGAGGCTGTGCACAAGGATGGCAGCAGTGTGGGGGGTAAGGGAGGGGCAGAAGCGATTGATGTTTTTTAGATGGAAATAGGAAGACTGGGTGATGTTATTGATGTGGGATTGAAAAGATAGTGTGCTGTCCAGGATGACACCCAGGCTCTTAACTTGGGGGGAGGGTGAAACAGTGGAGTTGTCAATGGTGAGAGAAAAGCTGTCGGTTTTGGATAAGGTGGATTTTGTGCCGATGAGGAGGACCCTCGGTTTTATTTCTGTTTAGCTTAAGGAAGTTTTTGGTGAACCAGGTTTTTATTTCAGAGATGCAGTCAGTGAGGGAAGTGGGTGGGAAAAAGGACGAGGGTGAGGTGGTGAGGTAGAGCTGGGTGTCATCAGCATAGCAGTGGAAGTGAATGTTGAATTTGCGGAAGATATTGCCGAGGTGAAGGAGGTATATGATGAAGAGTAGGGGCCCCAGGACAGAGCCCTGGGGTACGCCAGAAGTAACGGTGGAGGGGATGGATTTCAGGGACTTGATCTGAATGAACTGAGTGCGGCCAGAGAGGTATAAAGTGAACCAAGTAGATTATTATAGCTGAATTGAATCAAATCCTTTAATTTAACTGCACTGCATTTGGTTAAAGTGACTTTAAACTTAAAGCTGAGGTGATCTGAGTGGTTGCACTTACTAGTGATTCCCTCTGACATAATGTCTGTCATCTTACAGCAGGAGGAAATCATCCTCATACTCAACTTGTCCACCACCAGCACCTAGAAGACAGCAGTTATTTATTTTGATATTTTCAGTGATTTGTTAAGTATTCAGTTCCAAGACTGGAGGGAAATGATCATTATAACAGAACTGTTACCTTCCATTTGCCTTTTTCTCGTGCCTTCTTGATCACGTTGTTCATTATCTCTGTAAAGAAAGAATATTTCATTATACATCATTTAGCATATCAGCGTAAAACCTGTAAACCCCACATTCATTCACTCACATTTACTTTTCAAATCTGTTTTTGTGGAATCACAAAATTGGTGACTCTGAAGTTAACTGAACAGCAGCAGCACATTTAAGTACATTTAAACATATTTTGCCAATGACTATCTTTAATAATATATCAATGGTTATCTTTAAATACAGTGTATTACTGCTTTTACAGAATGGGTATGACTGTATATTACTATATTTACTTTAAATACAGTTAATTACTGTTTTACTTAGCAAAAATAATGACAGCTTTTCGCTATATTGGTGCTTTGAGGCAAGAACTGTACTTTATTGTATTTTTTGCTATGTATTTTGGGTAAACAAAGAGTGATCTTTGTTTGTCAGGGCAGTTTGGATTTTTTTGATCCACTATGAATCATCCTGCAAATTAATAAACAAATGTATTTCTGGTTTTGGGTCCTCATGAGGACAATGTACAGCAGCACAACACACAATAATACCATGTGGAATCAATTTGAATATAGGAATAACACAGAGATATGAGTCAGCTCCCCTGGTGTGAATCAAACTGACGTTCAAGGGACAATGTTATGTCACTTGGGTTGATGAACAATGTCCCAATTTCTCCCATAGGGGTTTAAACTCCTGTCCAGTCTGTCAGGCTGAACATGAAGGGCCCATTGCAATCATTGCATCTAATCTGCTCCCAATCCTCTTACCCCATCCTGTTTCTGTGTCAGCGGATGTGACGTGTCACACAAACACACGCACACACACAGACACATGCATACACATCCCCCAAAACAAATCAACGTGTCCTGTTTCCACAGAGGGCCAAGGCGACACTTCACACAAAGATCTGCTCCTGATATCTTATCAGCATTATGATGACATTGAAGCAAGTTGGAAGAAATTGCCCTGTGATTCTCTGACATTTCCAATAGATTTGATTTTTTTTTTAATTATATAATTTATGATAAAAACATTTCCATAAAGGTGAATCAGATATATTCAGCCAGGCTCCAGTTGTTGTTTGAAGTATGAGAAATGATGGAAGCCTAAATGATGTACACATTAGTGAATGGTCCTGTTTATCCAATTAGTCATCAGGATTAGATGAGAGTGTTGTGAAGTAAAGGACACCTGGCAGGCAACTTTCATAAGCAGGATACTTAACAGGCTGCTGGAGATGGATCTATCTGATCCAGGTTTGTATCCTAGTATTTCAGCAACTAACTGTTCCTCTAAACAACAGATTCTCTGCAGTACTGCCTCCTGTAGTTTATATTCAAAATCCACATAACGATGGCCGAGGAGCAAAATCTCCTGTCTGAAAAATACACTTCTTTATAGGCAGATAGACGGAATATGAGTAGCCTTCTTTGTTCTCATCATCCATAGTGAAATCCACCAATCAGAAAATTCTGCAGATACTGTAAGAGGTTTTGCGCTTTACCCATCAATAACACTCTTCGAAGGACACGTCAAACCAACAAACAAGACATCTACATTACTGCTCCTAACTATTAATCAGAAAATGTGAGGCATATTTTTTACTAAAAGACAGCAAAAGTGTATCCGTATTTTCTGTCTCAATTTAAATTGAGATATGATTGCCTCATAACATAACTATTCATGAGTCCCATAAACCAGCTATCCAATTACACCCACTGTTCATTTTGACACTGATTATGACAGTACTGTTTAAACACTGGCCTGTTTGCCTTCTTAGAGGTTGCAAATCAATGCGTTTCATTTATTTATTTCAGCTCTCTGGCAGTGAACCTTTTGCAAACAAACTCCATAAAAATGATTCTTAATTAAGTTGCTGTATAATCTATCATTACATCTTACAAAATGGATACAAATAAGTTGCCTAGGAATAAAGTTTTCACAATACAAGTTGGGCATTTTGACAGAATGGATTATCACCAATACACTGACCAAATTTCTGCAAATCGCCACTCATTTCTGGTCTATCTCGCTTACTTACAAACATGCAATGCAAGTTGCACTTGCAATTGCATGTTAGTGCTTTCTCATAGGCTTTGTGGTTGGGGGGGGGGGGGGGATAAGTTTTGACATGTTGCTACTGATCTACTGATGGATTCAAGTTCATTCATGGAAGACTGATTTATATTGGTCAGCTTTTTGTGTGTGTGTATTGTTAAGTTATTTAGTGTAAACATACTATATGCCAGTTTAAAAAAAGCCCCCCCCCCCTCTTCAGCAGCTGTGTTTTCCTTTTATACTAAATAACACACCTGATTCAGATGATCAGCTCGTCATCCAGCTCTGCTGAGATCTCATAAGGAGTCACTCATTTGAATCAGGTGTGTTGGAGCAGGGAAACACCTAAAACATGCAGGGAAGTAGCTGTTGAGGACCAGAGGTACTGCTGTAGACTGTATCCTCTAACAGTCATCACTGGAGATGGAAACCTTTTACCACTGCGTAGATGATACTGCACAGAAGTGTGTTTTATACCCTTACCGTAAAAGTAATATTACATGGAGACAATTTTAACCCTATTCTGAAATTACAAAGTAAAATATTTATGTTAAATTGTCCAAAAATTGTTTCAAAATCAGCAGATTAATTCTTGAGTTATGGCCAAAAAGGTGTTTTGTGTCAACTGAAATTCCATCTTGGCATTCCTGAGATATCACATTCACAGTGCTGCAGGACCAACATGGATGTACGAGAAACTAAACCGATCACTGATATTAATAGATGTATTATTACCTAATAGAAATAATCATGGTACACATTAGCCAATGGTATATTTCACAACCTAAGCACCAAGAACATGCATATTGATATGAATCAATGAAATATTTGAATTTTGGTGTTATTTAATAATTACTAACTATTAGTAAAGTTTTATAAATCATTAAATCTTCATAAAATACTGCCTTAAAGACTTACCTTGATTTAAATTGGTTTAGTTTTAGGTTTAAATGGTTTATATACATATAGAAATATTATATTATGTATATCATGTATATTTATTTGTTAAGATTAAGAAATTCTCATATTTTACAGCATAATACTGCG
This sequence comes from Remorina albescens, assembly GCA_034769265.1. Taxonomy (NCBI): domain Eukaryota; kingdom Metazoa; phylum Chordata; class Actinopteri; order Carangiformes; family Echeneidae; genus Remorina; species Remorina albescens. The sequence goes on from CM068485.1 coordinate 5,327,290, forward strand.
CTATTGTAAATTCAAGCCATATTTTGGAGTTGCATTCCGTTACATTAATAAAGAATTGGAATTGCTAACAAATACATTATTATGACTTAAACCCAATGATTAATTGTTAAGATATTGTATTACCTCTAAATATCACTTGGGCCACTAAAGAAAAATCTCTAAAGGTAACTTTTTTTTTCTTTCTCTCTCTCTCTCTCTCTACGCATCTTTACTTTTTGGAGGAGACTCACATGTTGAGACACAACATTCATGACATGACCTAAAATATTGTTCAATCAGGTGTGGGTGCAGCTGACAGCAGACACAGTGTCGGATGTTTCCCGGCACCTCTCCTCCTGGGACAGCGATGTCACAGCGCCTAATCCACACGGCCAAAGATTAGAGAAGGATTTACTCAGACCACGACTGCGCTCATGTATGAAACACAAACGGCAATAATGGATCAATGAACGCACAAACGTCCGTTAGAGCCGAACGCACCACCGCAACACAACTTGGTGGCCTCTTTGTGAACTTCATCCGAGAGTAAAATCTGCATGAAGGACTATCTTAGAAGGTATTACGGCGTCTGTGCTTCTTTATCTCATCGAGTTTCAAGGAATAAAACAGAAATAAAGACATTAAAAAAGAGTCTCGTTGAGCCGCATTGTCGGATATTCTTTTCAAACCTGACTCAAGGCACGTTCATCTCTCATCAGGGTTTGGCCGATCCATCAAACCTGTCCAACACTTTATATGTCTGAGGAATAATAACCATCACATCAACCGAGCCTTTGTCGACAGGTACGTCCTACAAAATTAAAAATATAAACAAAGAATTGATTCTTACTCTCTCCAACGATTGCTTTCAGTCCAAGCGGTGCCATGGTGACTCCTCTCCTGCGCGTCCAGCTCTGCTGAGAACTAACCGGAGCGCGTCCGTCAATTGCAGGAGAATGAGATTCCTATTTCCGTTGGCTTTGCATTCAAAATAAAAGCCCTTTGTTATAAAATCACGAGAAAAAAATGTGTTTCCGAATTCTGAGTCCACTTTTTCAGATCTCTTTGCACAGTCGCCAAAAAAGGTCAGAATCTAAGATGTGGATCACTTACTTTATCACTGACTATCACATATTTCAAGAAGAATCAGCTGTTTTCTCTCTTTAAGCAGAATCTAAAACATTCTAAAAACTGCTAAAATTGCAAACAAAAAAAGAAACCCCAAACTAAAAACAAATAATAAAACCAAAATAAGTAAATAAATAGATTGCACCTGTTGCCAACTTTAAACGAGTTTGTTCTCAAGTGATGTTTTCCATTTTAATACCACCTGTCTAGATGGAGAAGGCTTTAGAATTTCTCTGTACACCCAGGCAGACAGAGGAGCATGAATGGGGTCAGTCAAAAATGTTATTAAAACATTTCAATTGAAAACTTTTAGAAAATCTGAGGATTTGAAATGAAGAATGGAGTAGAGACGAGAACATTTTTAAAAAATTATTATTATTACTTTATTCCCTGTTTCTGCTTTTCCATATTTGGAAAGAGCATGATTGACTTGGCTGCACTTATTACACCAGACGCACTTCCTGCCGCAACCCTCCCCATTTATCCAGGCTTATTACCGACACAAGCCAATAAATGGTTTGCCATGTGGCTGGGGTTTGAACCCAGGGCCTCTGCACGCAAAGCATGTGCTCTCCCACTAAACTATGTCCCTAGGCAGAGAGTAGAACAAATGATTAATTAAAATAAAAGCATGTGCTTCAAGCACCTGTGAATGGCTGTTTAATCAAAACATACAGCATATAGAGAGAATACATAATGTGCCCATCCACATAAAAATGTATATGTATGTCATGCAAAGATAATGGTGATAATAGCACGGGCAAGTGTGACTCGCTTTTGAAAGTTCAAAGGTTTTGGGGGGTAGGATGCTGCTTGCAGTTTATTTGGAGCTGATCTGTTTGTTTAAAGATTTTCTCAGATCCAATAGAAGGAAACCAGAGTACTTCTGCTTTGTTTGTTTGTTTGTTTTCTGGGTCGTTTTCTTTTTGTTTGTTTGTTTTGTTTTGTTTTGTTTATAAAATTTCAATTTCAAAATTTTTCAAGCACTTCACTTTTTACATTTGGAATCACATTGAATGGTTTGACTTTGACAATATCCATTTGCCCTTTAAATGTAACCACCAATACAGTCAAGTATAAGACAATCGTTTATTGACTTTTATTTTGAAATGTTAAAAAAAGAAATCCGTTGTCTGCTACTAAGTAATGCCTTACTGTGGCAGAAGGATGTCAAAAATTAATGAATGTGACTAGAGATTCAAATAAAAGCAACTGTATTACGAATGTTACTAACAATCTTGTATCATTTATAAGTAAAATGTATCAGGATTCCAATGTAGAGCTTTTTTTTTTTTTTTTTTTTTACAAGCTGGAACCGCATGCGATACAAGGCAGGACAGTTTCCTGTTATGTAAGAGCCCTCTTTGGACAATTCCAGAAAAAAAAGTGACTAGTGGCCGTTAGAGGGCAGCAAAGGGGAGGTAACTACACCAGAAATTCAGGACTCCATTGGTATTTTCCATCATTATATGAAATACCATGTGTGGTGTGATCATCCAGAAACAACCACTTGATGTTAAAATCCTTTAAAAGACAAGAAGAGGCATTATTTACCAACTTAGAGCAACATTTTGACAACTCTTTCTCAAATTTGGAAAAGAAAATTCCTTTTGAACTGCTGGTGTGTTGCTGCTGCGGATGGATACCATGTGGTATGACCTTAGAACCATCACATACTTATTTCAAAAAGATTTACATGCAATTTGAGTCCTTTTTCAATTACTTAACAATTCACAATCCAGGGTTTAATATTCTTTATGAAAACTGGATTTAAATGGTAAACATTTACTCCTGAGAAAGTGGAATAATTGTTAAATGTATCAAGGAAATAAAATAGTTTTGTGATAAATCATAGTTGTAGCACATTGTACATATTTCTTCTGGTTGAAAATCACTTTTTTGCAATAGCTTATATGTACACAACATTTTGATATTTGAACAACTTAAATGAATATACTTATTTTGTGTATTCCAAAACTGTCATTCTTCAACATCTTTCCATTTTCACACTTAATAAACTGTAAATTAGCTACTTAATGCTAAAGAAATGAGAAGCTACTTGAAAGATTCACTGTTTCTCCACCTGGGCAGGAATCCTGGCAGTTTGGGCAGACCTTGGAAATACCCTTTGGCTGTTTATGAAAAATCCAAATGAATCAAACTTGTGGACATTAAGGAGAACTGAGACATTTCCCTGTGGCCTGACCAATGTCTTTACACAGTGACAATGGTAATCATAATGATCATCCCACATGCAATTCCCCTTCATTTTGTGATTTTTAGTGTAGAGAATTAAACTTGTTAGTCTGTAGCTCACGTATAAAAGTAGTGATGGGAAGTGTGGATCTTTTTACTGACTCAGGTCTTTTAATCTCATTCAGTAAAATGAACAAATCTTTTTTCAAGTCATTCCTTCATTTGGCTCATTGGAACAAGTGTGGCGCTGTAGCTGTCAGTTGAGTAATGACTGAAAAAACACGGCTTTCAAACACTGTAGAGCAACGTGGTTTGCTTCACTTGGCATATAATACACAAGTTTGCTTTTGTTAAACTATTGAGCACCCTTTTGGGCCAAAGCCTACTCAAGTTGAAATTACTGATTACTTCATTTGCCAGTAGGAGAGCGCTCCGCCTATCATTAACAAATTCTCATTCTATGATGGCTATTCACTTTAGCCTACCTGATCACTGAAGACCTGTAGTGTATGAATTCATTCCAACGGAAAGGCAAATTAAACATCCATCCCATAGCTATAGCTAACGTTAACTTTTGTGCTAACGTCAGATAGCTCTCCTCACCAGTAATAACAGCATTGGTCATGTTATTGCTGTAACCATGTGAATAATGAACGAAAGACCCGAAGGCCCAAAGTTATGAGTCATGAACGAATCACTCATTTCTACACTGAGCCTGTTGTTACCTCCACAGTTTTGTAGTATGGAAGAGCTGGTTATAAAGCTAAGTCTCGTTTCACCTTAGCTTGGCTCGTTGACGCTGGTAACTAGCAGTCTGAGCTAATTTCGCATACACAAAAGAGGAGAGGCGGAGTAGTTGAACACATGGACCGGGGCTTTATTCAGCTCTTTTCTTTCTTCCAACATTACAACACAGTACTTTTATGGCTGCAGGGTTGAGTTTCATCACACTGACTATAAAGCTTACAGTGGCTATAGCTTGCGTTACTTCTCACACCATTCAACGATGAGAGGGACATAAGCATACGCACAACACACAACACGGCTACGTGCTGGCTACGTCACACACTACCCACAAGGCCGCCTCCTTAAAGGGGAATGCTCAGGCCGGTAAAACTGCACAGCGGCCATGGGACAAGTGAATGAGAGACTCAGAACCCAAAGACCCGTACTTTTGAGTCGTCAGCGAATCAGTCGTGCCTACATTGAGAATGTGCCGCGGTCATGTGACATGCGAATGAGAGTCAGACCCGAAGACCCTAATTTATGAGTCGTGAATGAATCAGTCATTCCTACACTGAGAATATGTGGCAGAAAGACCCGTTCATAAACGAATTTGAGCCTGTGGCGCGAATGCCGGACCAGGGAAAAAAGGACGAATCACTCACTGAGATGACTCACAAGTCATACAAAAGATTAGTTCAAAATGAACGAATCGTTCATGAATGACACATCACTAGTAGAAAGTTCAATCAGTGGGTGGGCTTTATTGTCAAGTTTAACGTTCCACTAAAATGTAGACATGACTGTGTAGGACTAATATTTTATTGATAGTAGCCTAAGATTAATAACAAATACTGTGTAATGGGCAATTCAGCAATCTATGGTGGCCCTAAATGCACTGCAACTTAGGGGAAGATATGCAAATAAATATGACAAAAGTAAATTCAGTAAACACAAAAAATCCTTTGTTTGTCCCACAGTGAACAAATGCTCATCCAAAATGCACTTCTGTTCATGGCTTTAAATCTCAATCAGTTTGACAATAGATGTGCTGTAAATGTGCTTAATGAGAACACAACCAAATCCACTTCAAAACTGAAAACACAACCAAATCCTCTTCAATATTCATGACAAACCAAATCCATTTCAATATTCACAACAAACCAAATCCACTTCACTATTCACAACAAACCAAATCCACTTCAATATTCCAACAAACCAAATCCACTTCAGTATTCACAACAAACCAAATCCACTTCAATATTCCAACAAACCAAATCCACTTCAATACTGACAATAAACCAAATCCACTTCAATATTCACAACAAACCAAATCCACTTCAGTATTCACAACAAACCAAATCCACTTCAATACTGACAATAAACCAAATCCACTTCAATATTCACAACAAACCAAATCCACTTCAATGTTCACAACAAACCAAATCCACTTCAATATTCACAACAAACAAAATCTACTTCAATATTAACAGCTAACCAAATCCACTTCAATATTCACAACAAACCAAATCCACTTCAAAACTGAACACAACCAAATCCACTTCAATCGACCTGCACAAAATACAACCAGAGAGGTTCCAGTGGACACACTCTTTCACCTTGAAAATCAAAACGCTTTGAGATCTGCAGAGGTGTGTTTTACTATTTTACACTATTAAGGTGTGAAGGGGAGAAACTGAAACTGCCAAAGAAATGTCAGCTTTGTGGCTTAAACCCGTGACCTCATTATTTCCCAAACCCCAGCTACCGCCTGAGGGGCTTTCAATTCTGAAGCTGAGCTGTGCCATTTTCCCCACATACAGTGAACGCACCGCCGCTGGAGGGTGGGAGTTCCTCTCCAATTTTGAAGGAGGGTGTGTCTCTCAGAGACATAGCTGTCCGCCCGAGAGTCTGTAGGCTTTTTACTGTCTCCTCGACCGCAGTGTGCACCACCGCCCGTCTTCCCTCGGACTTCAGTCGGCTCGGGTTCAGCAGAAGAGCAAAGACTGGACTTCAGTCTAAAAGTGAACGGATTTTCCATCTCCTGTCCTTAAAGACTAGTCGACCTGCAGTGGAGTCAGTCTGGGACTTTGAGTTTCATCCACCATGGGGGACGTAATTTCAAGTCACCTGGATGAAGCCAAGCGGGAGATTATCTCAGGTGAGGGGGTCTCCGCTGGTTTGGCGTTTTTGGCACATGTGCGTTTTTACGCAGCGCCGCCGTCTGAAGGAGTCATTTGAAATGGGGGTTAGTTTCACTCCGAAACTTATGCTTGGAGTTTTAGGAGGGGGGTGCTGTAGGCCCATCGGTACTGATCTGTTGCAACAAACGGGAGATACCGGTGTGCGTGTCAGCAGGGCTGTGGACAAGTTTTTAAAACAAAGGCTCCAAAGAAAAGGAACTCGCTTCGACCCCCCCGAAAGAAATTACAATGACACAGCTTTATGGCCAACTCATTTTAGACCAGTTTTACGTCTCATAGTTTCCCTTCCATTCCAATCTGACAGTTTTTCCCCCCAAAGTGGTTTTACATTTCAAAATAATTGTATGATCTTTAATTTATGTTCACTTGGAAATGTTCAAATGTGTTGGCATTAAATGCAAACAAATATTTTATTTGTGTTCAAGTTAGTTTTTTGTTTGTTTTTTGTCTTGTGTCACCTTCGTATCAGTGAAGTATCCAGTAGATGGTAAAACCAGGAAAAGTTAAATATCTGTTATTTCTTCAGAGTCTAAATGGAATTTGTGGAACTTTAGCAGGTTTCTCTTTTTGTGCGGTCATTCTTGTGTTTCTACATATTTTCAGCATAATTCAGCTCATCTTAAAGTATGAATGGTCTATGAGGAAAAGACTGCTGATAGTAGCAAGGTAGTTGGATTTTAATGGAAGTCAAGGTGCCTAACAGTTGTGCAGGTTGCGTTTACTGAGCTGCATTGGCCAGCCCCACCCTGTCTGTTGACTTTATCAGTGTGTTAGCTCAGATTAACTTTCCTGTTGCAGTCATTTGGACTTGAAAGGTCACTTTGAACTGGAGACATTATAATGACTATTACTGACAAGGCCCAGCCCGCATATTGTTTATGTTCAGCTGCTGAAGTGAGACTATTTAATAGCTCAAGTGGAAAATGAATGTGCTTGCATCGCAGCGACAATAACCAGCAGCTTCTAACCATTTTCATTCATCAAACTAGAACGTAACATAAAAAGAGAGGCTGCAATATTATCAGCAGCATTTCGTATATAAAAAAATTCACACCTTGTTCAGTTATACTGGGAGTTTTGTCAAGTGATCAGTGGAGTTGACAGTGGCAGATAAAGTGCAGTACAGCATCTACAGGACAGAGCATGAGATAAAAATGTTCACTTGATATCAAGGATAGCAGTTAAGCATACTTCAGAGCATGTGGATCACTTTGTACTTCTGACTCTTTCATAATGATGATGATGATAATGATAACAGATTTTATTTATAAAGCGCTTTTAACAGTGCTCAAAGACACTTTCCAGGAGGTAGTTAGTAAAATAGTAGAATCATACAGAATAAAAAAAAAACACACAACAATAAGGAAATGAAGAGAAGGATTAAAAAAACAATAGCAAAAATTAAGAAAGGGATAGAAACAATCAAATATAAAAAAATATTAATATTAAGTTGAATGAGTGTGCCCAGTGAGGTGAAAGCTGCCATATATGGATATCACTCTCCCTCAGTTTGATTGTGATCTGATGATAATATTAAGGGAATCCTGGATGTTGAGAATAAATGGTTTGTTCGACTACATTTGTTCATGAACAATCACTTTCACTTGAACTTCAAATGAAATTAAGAAGACCATGCTAAACATTAAAACCCACAATACTAAACATCACCCTGTTAACATAGTCATCATAGGTCTGTTCATTGAGATGGTAGCTCGTCTGCAGTTACATTTTAGACAAACCTCAAATACAATGTTTTTAATATTAAGAAACCACAATTGTATTAATAAATAGTATACAATTTTCCATCTGATTAAGATGGTTAACTTTCTTGTCAAAGCACTCTGAAAACAAAGTTCATCAATATGTAGTTCCTTGGGGAGCATTTTGGTTGATGCCAAAAATGTTTAGTTTTGCTGCCAAGATCACCAACCAAAGAGGCGAATGTCCCGAAACATGTAGGCTCCGTGTTCGCTGCATAATCATTAATTGGTAAGACAAATACCTTATGGGCACATGGGCACAACTGTAAACAAAAACAATACACAGCAAATAAGAAGATCAGGAAGCTCAAAAGCGGCTCAAAGCTGATCAAAGTGACGAATCAGAATGGTCAAGGATCTAATTGGTTAAGTTGTTTGTTGTTGCTGATGCAAGCTGTTCTAAAGTTAACTCCAGTATTGTTTGGTATTCCAGCTGAAGGAATAGGATGGAAAATCCATTGGCAGACTCAGACCAGGAGTCTGCTCTGACCAATTTCAGAGACTAGCTGATGTTTAAGAGTGGTTAGCATCTTTTATCTGTTTTATATCATTAATTACCTTTTTAATGGCAGTGGCTGACAAAGCATGAGTGGTTGTGCTAATGCTAACTTGAGCTCTTTATACTGAAAAGGTTCTAAATATGTCTTTATAAGACTTCTTATCATTATCTTATTATTTTCTTTAACGCATTGAGTGGCCAATTGAGAGTGAGGCACACAGACAGATGTGGAATCTGAGGAATGCATGAAAACTGCGTGTGTGTGTGTGTCACTGTGACTGGAAGGACACCTCCTCCAGGCCTTGAGCTGTAGCGCCACACAGTCTCTGCAGCCATGACAAGCCCAATGCCAGGCCAGCCTCAAGGGAAGTGCCTGGATTTATCATTAAAACTGTACACACACCCACATACACACACGCTCATTGTTGTTACATTTAAAAGGCAGGAGACAACTGTTCCAGAGGTAATATTTACATTCTGTGGAGATGATCTTCTCAGTAGAGTAAGTCACATTCGTAGATGACTCATTGCATCCAGGCAGCAATTTCTGCCCAGATGATGAATAGGCTGCATCTATCTGTTGCCATCTGACAGATAGAGGGTTGACTTGATTGCTGATAAGACTAACAGTGTGAGTTCTTGAACAGAGGTCTAGCGGCTGTTGCACATCCCTCTAAACCTCCAACATTGAACTTACTTGACTTCAGAGGGAGATGTGGGGGTGGGGAACAGGGAAATTACCAACATCACATGGCTAATCTCTCATTTCCTTTTTGGAAACTGGCAAGGGTGCACCTGTGTGTCACAATTCCATAATACCAGTCAATAGCTTTATAATCCCACTTTCCTGTCTTTATTGAAACTGAAGTCCAGTGAATAACGTTGGAGGACATTTTATGCTTTTTCATCTATGTGATGTCATAACACTGGATATTCATATTAAATAAGGCCAATGTTTCAAATAATTAGGACAACAGATGTTAAAGTAATTTCCATCAGACAAAAGCTCAGGCATCAGTCTGCTCTAAACACTCCGTTTCCAAGGTTTCTTTTTTCCATTTTGGTGGCAATCTGATTTCTTTATTCAGCCATCTACTGCAGGAACAGTCATGCTCAAGTGAGGAGTTTATTTTAAATCAAAAGCCTGTCGAACTGTGGTGCACATAAGTAGTATTACAGGCATTTAATGCCCTCCACCTTGCAAATGGCACACAATGCAGGTTTAGAGTACTGTACTGCAGGAAGTAGGACTATAGGCTTGTATTGTATCACAATGGTGAGAAAAAGTTGAGCAATAACAAAAGATAGGTTGGTTTGTTATAAAGCTTTTGTTGTCTGACATTTGGCGAGAGAAGGACATTGCGCACTACTCCCCACTATCAAAAAATAAGCGCCAGTACAATCAGAACCATAACTTTAACAATCAAACTGTGTAGCTGTAACAGATTTTACTCTTAAACTGAGGTTTACAAGAAGAAGAAAAAAGAAAAAAACACAATGCTGCCCCAAAAATCCCACTAACAAATTGCAGTCAGAACTAAATTCAGTCCATGTCCAACACATTATCTGAACCCGTGGTTCCAAAAGAACAGACAGGAAAATAGCATTTCTTAGTTATTTATCTTTCCAAAAAACTTTTGACACTGCAGATTAATCTTGGAATGAGTCTCCGTACCCAAGGGTTGCAAAAGAGTGCAAACAGTAGACCCAGTAAAATTCAGTGTGCTTCTTCCCTGAATTTTTAATTACATAATCATTTGAAATAGAGACAGAGGCAGACGGGGATGATTATCCTTTCTAACAGAGCACATTACACTTTAATAATTTTAAGTACAGTTATCATCAAAAAACTTTCCAGTTATCAGAAAGAGTTGTAAATTACAAGTTATTCCTGCAAAAGGCCAAACAATGCTTCATTGGGTTACCTGCGCTTATTAATTATAATTAAGATTTGATTAATTTTTGATCATATTCACAAACTGGTGGCACGGCGAGAAGATTGTGGGTTCGATTCCTGGGCCCTGGGCCTTTCTTTGTGGGGTTTGCATGTTCTTCCTTTGCCTGTGTGTGTTTCCATCAGAATTGGGATTGGCCAGCAAGAATTGGCCCAAACCCTCCCCACCCTTCCGTTCTCTAATGTAGTCATATATAGAATGTGTGAGCCTTGTCCGTGAGGGGTCAGGAAACAATAAATCCTCTCTTGGAGTGTTTTTCCTTGGCCCCTGTAAAGCGCCAGGCTCTGGAGGGAATGCAGGTTAGCCAGCAGGCTAAGTGTTGGGCACTGTCGCTTTCCAAAGCCACCCCTGTCATCACAAAGAGCGTTTTTTTTTCATGGATTTAGAATGCAGAAATACCTGCTGCCAAGGGGACCAACCAGGACACTCTCACTTCTCTTGGAACCAGAGCAGGTTTCTCGTCAGGGAGAAACTCTACTGGTTGTATTGAAGTGTATTGGAAACTGCCCCTATTTCTCCTTTGATTTATTAGCTTAGTAAACTTTTCCTAATATGTTCAAGCTTTTAGTCTCTAGTTTCAAGCCATCAATACAACAATGCAATTATGTTAATTTAAATGATGGTCCCATTTAGAGAAAAATAGACCAGAAAGCAGGGGATAGAATACAGGACAGGTCACACCCCCCACCCCCTTTCTTCAAGTATTCCTCTGGGTTTAAAAAACTAAGATGTGTCATGGCCAAATTACAAACTAGAGACTTGAAAATGGCAATTCACAAAGCCAATGGGTGATGTCAGTTGCTCATGAGGCAAGAATCCCAGAATGCTTCTAGTCTAGTCGTCTAGTTTACAATATAATACAACAAGGAGAAAAGGGGAGAGCACTTTATGAAACCTAGCTTGATTAAATACATGTCTTTCGTCATCATGCCTCCTTGATCGTTATCTGTTGTACTGTAGAGATTTCATTACTATGAGACAAAGCATGAGTTTTCTTGCACAATGCAAATAGGCCAACATAATTTTTTAGACTGTCTTTGCAATAAGATGGATTTTAAGTGTGGAGTGAATGGTGCAGGGTTTCTCTTGAATAGAGAATGTTGTGGTGGACTCTGAAGGGAAATTGTTGGCTGCCAGGACAAAACTGTTCCACTTTAAAAATGTTCTCAAGAGATATTTGAACTAAAACTCCTGCTCTGCCTCTAATTACCCCAGTATACATGTTTACATGTAGCTGAATTTGCTCTCATCTGGTGCTCTAGATCTCTACTTCAGTGTAGCTACAATTCTTGCCTGAGCTGTGATGGGAAAAGTCTAAATTTATGAGTCAGCGTATGGGTCCATCTCAGTGGAATGTTTTTGTTAAGACACTGTGGAGAAAGGAGGAGGGGGCAGGGACTCTCCTGTGGGTGTATTAAAGCAATTTCTGGTCTTAACTCAGATTTCCATAATGAAGACAGTTTGAAACTGTTGTCTGAACTGATTTCTGATAAAATGAGCTGCCATGTAAACATGAAGCAGTGTTAGTTAGATTAGATTACTAGGGTGATGGGAAACAGCACAGTAGTCAGCACTACAGAGGGACCCTGGACAATTAGTGTGAAAGCCAACTACAGCACAACAAATGAGTCTGCAGTACTCACATTAGCAGCTCATGCAGCTACCTGGCATGTTGTTACAACCTTAAGTCTAAATTGTTTTTACTCAAAATGATAGTTTGGATTATTTGTCATGAGAGTGTATGAGGTTCTGTATATTCAGTCTATTACCTGCAGTGGATCCATATCTCATGTGGAAGTACTATGTTACTGAGAATCATGTTACTGCATAGATCAGCTCTTCCGGTACAGAGCTAAGCATTTGTGAACATCGTACAAATAAATTATCGAAGAAATGTAGTTCTGGAAGAAAAGGGCTGTTTGATGGCAAGGTAAAGTAGTTAACCTGATGTCCTGCCGACTTCAAAATAAACCTAAAGAGTATAGGAAAACCTTACCCATCTAGTATTGGTCCTTAAAATATATTGTACTCATGTAGAAATGAAACTAATTGTGTAAAAAGAGAAAAGTACGAAGTTAGTTAAAATATACTTTGATAATTGTGCATTGTTTTTTGAAAAGAGGTTGGAGGGGCAGAAAATGCATAGTGATAAGGTATATATCAATTTATTTGATAAAAATCCAATAATATATTTAGGCAATCAGGATGTGCAGGTGTATATGCTTTATATTATATTATAAAACAATAAAAATTCTAGTAATATAATATATTGATCATTCATAACAGTGCATTTATAGCAGTATTTCAGTCACAGGGGACAATGTTTTTACTTTGATATTAAGGGTTATGTTGGTCATAACGGTTATGAAGCCTGACTTGAAGCAAGACCACATAAATTGAGCTGAGCAGCAGAAACAGTGGCCTCTGCAGCCACAAGTAATGATTACAGAACAATGATAGGCTCAGTTTTGTTGCATTGACAGACTCAGTTCAAGAACTGGAAATAGCATACTATTAGAAGCTAACAGGGCAACACACAAAATCATCGACTAAGTACAAAGCAACAATCCCACTGTGCACTTGTCAAATCGGCAATGGGCTAATCTGAGTGACTGAACACATCTAATCCCATAGCAGTTGTACTGTATGCTGAAATGTAGAGGAACTAGTCTTCACTCTCATGTCCTACTCAGAAAACTGAACCATATTCTTATAGCTGGGTGGAGACTCATAGTTGAGGGTGTGTGACATAATGTTGCAAAGAAGGAGATGGTTCCTGCTCAGGAGGGTGATAACAAACCTTCTTTTAACTTGATGTAATGCTAATGCTTTTATTACACTTTTAATGATACTGATGCTATTATAATACCAGTTACCACTTTTTCAACCTGTGCAAGAATTTTCTAAATACTTGTAATGAAAAAAAAAAACATAATCACATACAGAAAATCTAATGACACATACCAGTCATTTATATCCAATTTATTTCAATAACAAATCCGATTCCAATTAAATAGACATATTTACTGGTAAAATAAGTGAATGCTTATTGAATATAACTGAATACCACTTTCTCCAAATTCTGTTCTAATTATGCTTTCTGATTGCAAAAAAAATAATAATTGGACACTTTGACAGTTTTTCGAACCTCCAAATAGATTGGACAGATGAGCTTTGTATTTTATCTACTTCGTTTGATTATTTATGAAGACTCTAGTCATCTTTTCATAGGTTGAATACTTTCCTAGTTGCAGTGTTTGGGAAATAACTACATTTTCCTGCACAGTGCATTTATGGTTCAACTTTTGTGTTAGTGTTTGGGAAAAGTACCACCTGATTTCATCTGCCTCAGAAAACATAAGCTCTGTTGGAACAGATGATGCAACAGATCCAAGGTTTTTCTCTCTTTCCACTTTACTGAGCACTAGGAATGCACTCTGACTCATTTTCTTCGTGTTTTTCTTCTTCTTTTTCTTTTATTTTTTTTTTACTGTTTTTGCTTAGTGATTTGCCTGAAAGGCTACATTACATTTTGTGAAACGGTCATAGTGTTTCATTGGATGTTGATGCACTGCACGATTCCTTTCAGTGTTTGCAGCAGATAATCCTTGCAGCACTGACAAAGCTGTTTCAATAGGAGCAGTTGATGCTGTGAAAAATAGCGATGATTGGTCTGTGTGTCACACAGCTTGCATCTCACTAATGAGCTACAATTTAACAGTTACCAGATATCCAGTGCCACAAAAGCATTTCTAAGTCCACTGGCAGAAAGAGTGTATGGTTGGACTCATTATTTTTGAAAGTGCTGCTTGCAGGGTGGTGCAACGGCATCTTCTGCCCTGAAGAGGTGAACAGATTCAAACTGCTTATCGTTTTTATTGTGTATCTCAGAGGAATAAGTTTTAACATCAACTTGCCAATAGCAGCATACCAACAAAAATTTCTGTCAAGGGTTTTGAGTTGGAAGGTTCACTTTTGACTTTGAGAGCTCAAATTGATGATGAAAATGCGTTGGTTTATATAAGCTCTGCCATCCTGTAAAAGTGTTAGTTTGAGTAATTTGGTGTGGGGTTCCTGCAGTAGACTTGTCTCTGAACTAGACTAGTTCAGAGAAGCAGCCAGGATGATCAGCACAAATCATGACCAGTATACTTTTGTGGACAAATTCAGCAGAAAATGTGACACAAACAGCTGATCTGTGGCCTTTGACACACTGCAAACGTGCTTATGTGTGGAAACATAGAAGTTAATGAGTTTAAAAAAAAAAAAAGAAAAAAAAAAGTGCCAAACCTAAGAGGTGTTTGACAGTAAGATGAAATGAAAATATTCACAACAGAGCTCTGCCAGGTATGTTGGTGACCAACAGGTGCATGCTGCGTTAGGCTAAATGCTAAAGTGCTAACAGTGGAGCTTTTAACTGAGACTTCTGCTGTCACTGAGAAGCCATGTACGAGTGAGACAGAGGTATTGTAAGAGCATTTACACGGTGTACCTTTTTAACTAACAATCTTTTTATGTTTTTACACAAATAAGAAGTTTCAATTCTACTTGAGTTTAATGTCTTTTAAGAAGCAATATGTTTTACATAAGGACAGTTTTCCAGTATTCTTTGTTTCTAGCCCTGATCTTGTGGTTTGAGGTGAAATTGGTGGGACAGCGTTAATTATATGGACCATGGCACCCCGCCACCATCTAGGTAATTAATGGGAAACACTGACTCTAAGTGGGATCATTGATCTTGTGGACACTTTGTTGTACAGAGGACAAGATGATGAAACTGACAACATCCGTCTTTAGGTTTGAGAGGTTTTCCCTCCTTGTTTTTTTTCTTGGTCCTTTCTAATTCCACAGAAACAAAATTTGCTTTGTGAATAGAAGTTCTACATCAGCCTAGTTTCCATATGAATGGGGCCTTCAACAAGCATGGCGGGATCATTCCTACTTCTTAACTAACGGTAGATAATGACCCCCAACACTATGGAGAGAATTTCAAATATAAGCATTCACAAACTTGTGTGCCAGGCTTCCTGAAAGGTCCCATGTTCTGTTTTGTTTAGGCAATGAAACGTCCCAAATTCTAGTTTTCTAATTCAGGAAGTCCATAGTCAGTAGAAATAGAGAAAAATTTGCTGACATGTATAAATGCACTCATCAGAGTAAAATAGGGCAGTATTATCTTTAAGCGTATCTCCTGCTGTCTTTTTCTTTTTGAAGTGAATGAGGGCTTTGATTCCTCAGTTCTTTGATGGAGTCTGTCATGTGATTACACTGAGTGACTTCTTCAAACAAGCACGTCAACCATAGAGGAGGCTCTGTGGAGCTGTCAGTCAGCTGGAGTCCCTGTTCTATAAATCATCCTATAATAAATATATTTGGACTAGATCTTCTGTGGAAAGAAGCTTGTAAAAGGTTAAAAGGCACTGCTATAGTAACTATGAAAGTTATTATAGCGGTTACGGGAAGGAAACGGTAAAGGTCAGTGGCCAGCACAGTGCATGAGTAATGGGTCATGCAAGTCAGTGTGTGGAGTTTTCACCCTTTCATGAAAGCTTTTTCATGTGTTGCCATGGTCACAAGCTGCTTTGTGCTGGGTGACTAAGATGAGTGGGGAAACTATGCTGATGATTGAATTGTTGCAGTTTATGATGAATCAGCTGTAACTCCCCCGCCTATGATGAACTCATCCTACATTGCCCCCCCCCCACAACTCAAAAGAAGGAAGCTAATCTGATGTGCACTAATGTTTGAGAGCTACAGTTCTCATTTAGGTCACTAGGATAATTTCCATGGTTGATTAGTCATAGATAGCATTTTCTGGAGTAGTGCTTGGTGTCCTATTGGAATTGGGTATTGGCAATACTGGCCCTGTATTTACTTGGTATTAGATACCAAAATCTCTAGTATTGCCCACTCCTAATTCACAACATCACTGATTTGTGTTAAAGGTCCAAAGTGAGTTAAGAAAACATCCCTCACACTATTACTGCACCATCACCACCAGCCTGGAGTGTTGATATAAGTGATATAAGTCAGGTTGGGTCCAAATATTAGTCTCACCCTGTTATCTGCTGCCTCAACAGAAATCCAAATCCATCAGACCAGACTATGTTTGTAGTCTTAAACTGTCAAGTGTCTTTGAGAGGGTATCCAATGCAGCATTACGTTTTTGTTCTTGGACAACTGGACTGGAACCAGATGTGGTCCTCAGCTTTTTGTTCCTTATCTGCTTTAAAGTTTGAGGTGTGGTTTGTTCGGATTTGTAGAGAGCTATTTGAGTGATCATAGTCTTTCTGTCAGCTCCCACAAGTCCATCCGTTCACTCCTGACCTCTCATCAACAAAACCACTGCACTTGTAGATCAACTGAGTGATATGTGTGAAGATCTTTTCACAATCTGCCTGACACCAACAACCAGGTCAAAGTCGCATTTTTCCCATTCTGAAATTTGATTAAGTGCAGCTCCTGACCTGCATCTACAGGATTTCATGATTGGGATGAGGATTTACTTATTTATTTTTGAATTGTGCCGCCTTGATGGCATTAATAATGCCAAAAAAGTGGTCCTGGAGTTTCCTCTGCCTCTCCTCTCCCCCATTTTTTTTTTCTTAGTCCAGCGTAACATTCCTCTTATGACTTCCTGTCCAAAGGCCAGTCAGCCAGAGAACAAGAGTGAAAATCCCTAGACTCCATGAGCATGGGCCTGTGCTGGAGCTAAAATACAGCAATTATCACACTAACCTCCAGGAAACAGGTTTGCCAGCGTGGCCTGGGAGCCACAGATAAAGATACATAACTCAGGATCTCAAATCTTACGAAAATCAATGCATGGCTTGCCTTTTTTTTTTTTTTTTTTTTTTTTTTGTCAACTCCTGTGTAATAGAAGCAACTCTGTTTCATGAAGTGTGAGGCATTCTTTGTGGGAGAGAGGTGAGAAGGGCAACTGTGGTGACTCATTTTAAGGGAATGTCTAGAATAAAAAGCCCACTCTCTTTGGTCACCAGGATGTTGATTTAAGATAAATTTGTGGAAGGAGGGGCTGATTTTGGAACAACTTGAGATCAGGGAATTAATTAAACAAAACTTTTATGCACTGTGTTACTTAGTCTGCTATGGCCAGTTCTGTAATTTAATTACTCAATCTGTTTTCTATCTTTTTCTAGTAGTATTAGTGTTAGTTAGATCATTTTACTATTTATGATTTGTTATGACAGTAACTGCTATTTTAAAGTTATATTGTCCTTATTTGAACTTTTTTCATTGCACAGTGTGTGTTTGTGAGAAAATTGTACCCAACTGTTCACTCAGTAAATTTGAAACATGTGTAGTCAGCAGCTCTTTTTTTGAGTGGAAATGTTCTCATTTTTGAGCTGCTGGATTTGTTGTTTTCAAAATCATCTTGATAAAAACCTGATTAAAATGAGTGTTTACAACAATCTGCTATATAACCACACTACCACACCCTGAGAATACAATCCTCACAATGCTCAATGGTAATTGTTCGAAACATGATATGAAACACAATGAGCATTAAAGTCACTACACAAATTCAATGTGTAAAATGAAAAATGCCATAATGTAGGACATTTCTTGAACTCACTGCCAAAAAATTCCTGTGTGTCCTGCACGTCTGTGTGTGTGTGTGTGCGTGTGAATGCATTTGTGTGTGTGTGTGTGTGTGTGTGTGTGTGTGTGTGTGTGTGTGTGTGTGTGTGTGTGTTGCAGCTCGGACTGGCCAGGTTATGGGGGAATTTGGGCGTCTCTATGAGCAGCAGTATGCAGTGGCTCTATTCAACAGTATTCGCCTTGACATAGAAGGAGGAGGTGGCCCACAACCCCAACTACTACACCGCAAGGTAAAGCATAGTCATTCTCTACTCTGTAAGACGGGCTAAATTCCATAGTGGTTTCTAAAATATTTACCAGCTGCAACGCAGTATGGCTGGTTTGTCACCTTAACATCACAGCAGTGGAAGATGCTTCACAAATGGTTCCTTGAAATCAAAATGAAAGCCAAGTCTGAAATTGTTTTTGGTCTGATATGAGTTCTGTGTATTTATCTGACATTGTAAACATGTTTATGGGTGTCTTGATTAAGAATCCAACTCAAGGAATTCAAGGATCCATACCCAGTTAACAGTTTCCAAAGGGTTCAGACCATCAGAGTTGTGTGCCCCTAAGCTTTTCACTCCGTTTTTTTCACACTCACTGTCCATGGGCTTTGCAAAAATGATTAAAAGAGCCTCCCTCCCCCTTAAATTTAAGAAGGTGTCAATACTTTGATGAAGCAGTACTGTCCTTCTTAAAAAAAAAAAAAAAAAAAAACTCCATGAGAGTAAATAATGGGAACAGCAATTAGGTAAACTTGTTCTGTCAAAGTTTGATGTCAGCAATGTTACAATCTGTTGCATCAGAGGTTTTCGGTTGAGTTTCTTTTAGTTCACATGGGCTTTAAGCCAATGATGCAATCATTTTTTCTCTTGTCACCGGTAGTTAACAGTCTGATAAGTAGTTAATTTTTTGCCCAAGAGCAGACAAACTGTTCTCCTTACATATTTTACTTTCAAATGTCAGCTGATCATTTTTGACACTTTCACAAACAAACAAACAGCTGGCCAGTCAGGTTGGTGTTATTTTCAGTAAGACTAATACTAACACCACCAACAACAACAACAACAACAACAACAATAATGACAATAACAACAACAATAACCATAATAATAATAATAATTTATTTGTAGTGCACTTTACCCTTAAAGAAGTCTCAAAGTGTTACAGTGTAACAGAAAAAAATCAATAAGGAAAACAATCAAACAGAAAAATAAATAAAATTATTATTAAGAAAGAACATTATTATACTAGTTTCAGGTTTCTGGTACAGTGGAGAAGCTGGAAAACCTGATAGCTTTCCCTTTTTTTTCCAGATCTGTTTTTCAAAGGTTAAAACATTATAGTCTTTATTTTCTTGAATAGATTTGTCTGTCTGTGATAGTGTGACACATAGCAAGCACATAGACACTCACTGAGGTTGGGAATGGAGGCCGATAATGGCCTGGTTTAAGAGTATATTGAGAGCTCTGATGAGATAAATAATACTTAATGGTTGGTGGTTTAATTTGAGGTGTGCTGTGTTTTTATAAAACACACAATAATTTTTTCTGCTTTTCCATAAAAAAAAAACAAACTAACTAAACTAAATCTTAAATCAATAACTGCTCCTGCTCTGTACTGTCATGGTTGTGTCTTTTTGCTTTTGAGGTTTTTACGGGTTGATCTGAAATATATTGTTCCACAGATTCCTCTGGAAAACAAGTCCATCTTCTCTGGCTCACTCTTCCATTACCTGGAGGAGAACAAGAAATGGAGAAACCACTTCCTCTTTGTTCCAGACTCTTATAACATCAACTATTATGAAAGCAAAGTGGTGAGGGGAGAATCAGCCTGTACATTCTGTTCTTTGATGATGGCAGATTGATTTGCTGTCTAACTTGTTCACTCTGCTCCCTGTCTTGACTACCAGTCCCATGACAGACAACTCCATCCCAAAGGAACCATCAACTGTGCTGGCTACAAAGTACTGACATCCATGGAGCAATATCTGGATCTGATTGGCAATAGCCTGCCCAGTAAGGAGGAAGAAGAAGGGAGGGCGGGTGGGGAAGGGGGAACAGAGGCAAAAGCTGTAACTTTTTATACTGATAAATTAAGAGGATGTTTTTGGTACTGCCTGAACCTGCTCGAACAGGACAGGACAGAACCAGAACTTTGAGGGTAAAGCATACCTCAACATATTTTTTCTCTTTGCTCAGCTCAGACTCTGAGTCTGTGATGTATTGAAGAAGTCTTTTAAGGTTATAGAAATCCAGCAATTTATTGACTTCATATTGGCTAAAATGTCAGTCATATTCTCATGTAAAAATATGGTTTATAATGATAGTGTTACATTTACATTCATTATCTCACTAACACAATGTCTTTTTCCTTTGCTCCCCCATATAAGCTGTATTCATATCCATCATTATATACATTGTAACTGCTTTATCTTATTGTTCATATGTTTATCCATTATGTCTCATCATTGTCTATTTTTAAATAATGTAAATGCTGGACCAGCTGAAGGCACACTAAAGATCTTCAAATACATGTGAAGAAACTATCAAAACCCCATAGTGTTTCCTTTTAGGTGTGAAGGCAAAGGTTGGAAGTACACCCTTCTTAAAGTGTGCCAGCCAGTTCCCTCTGATCCTCTGGCACCCCTACGCCCGTCACTACTACTTCTGTGTGACAACAGAGAAAGAGCAAGAGAAGTGGCATGCGGTCCTTCAGGACTGTGTTAGACACACCAATGACGGTGAGTCCTCTCAGCTCCTGATCTACACAAATTCACACATGGTTAGATATGCATTAATGGACAAACTGCAATGATCTGTACAGTTTGAATGACTAGGAGAATTTGATTTTTCAATGAGTAACTATACAAATGATATAAATTTATTGATTTATTGATGTCATGTATAGGTACACAGCACTATATCGTTTACCAAAGGACATGACAAAACAAAGCACCAAGACACATGCATGGTGATAAGGAGTCCCAGTGCTCTGCAGCAGGTTCATGGGATAAGTGTGGACTTTTATTTGGTGGGTGGCCTCAAATAGTTGAGGCACAAACATATTGGATAATTTGCTCTCTGTTCACTGGTATAATGAGACATTTTGTGGAAAAAATTTAACTGTTGAAAACAGAATGCCCTCAGTCCAGATTAGTGCCTGCGTGGCAGAGGAAAATAAAATACTACCTTTCTACACTGTTTGCGAAACCTTTTAAATTTATCTCAAAAGCAGTTCCCTTAAAATCTCACCTTGTCGCACATTTTCTGCCTCAGTAGAATTCCACTTTATATCAGTGCATAATTTCTAAGTACTGTTCTAGTTCCTTTGCACCATTAAGCCATTTATTTTGGAAAATTAACATCCTCAGCCCTCTGCCAGACCCCACAGTCCATAAAGCGTTTTCTGCAGTGAATTGTAACCTTTTTGGAAGATGCCATTTTTCTGAGGAAAAGATATACCTTTATCATATCTGACATAGACTCTAATACACAAAGTGCAAAGATGTGTAGATGACACTTTCAGTTTATGGACTGCGTGCTGGTTTAAACCAACACATCATTAGCTTTAACACCAGTGCAGTTCCTGAAGGAGCAGAAGGCTGAGCTAATATAGCTGGTGGGTAGACCTTAATCATGAATATTATCGTCAAGATTTCCTAAAGGTAAAGTCGTACAATCAGCAACATGCCTGCAGAAATGGTTCTGTTTGCTGGAAAAAAACAAAACATGGACAACTTTATCAGGCAAGTTATTTTCTCACTGGCCAAGTCAGCATGTCTGTGGTCGAAACTCTAAATGTCCAAGGCCCTACATTGACAATAATGCAGCGATCAATTCATATAGTCCAATTTCCAAATGCTTTTGATAAAGGGGCAGCTGTGCCTCAGGGTGCAATTGGTCATCCACTAATATAAAAGGGTCAGGAGTTTGGTTCCCAGCTGTTACCACTAAATTGTTAACACATCTTTGGGAAAGATACCAAACCCCAAATAGCCCTCATTGTAACATCAAGGTTTAGGCATTTTTCTTAGAAAGGAGCAGTATGAGAGTGTTGTTAATGGATCAATATGGCTTCAATGCGGTCAGGGCCAACAGGGCCTTCTCCGCTCGCCTAAACATCAGAATTTATTTATTTTTTATATATATATGTTTTGTTTTTGTTTTTTTCTTCATAAATATGTATTAAATTGTTCCCCATAGCCTATTCTCTTCAATCCATAGCTTTCTTCTTGGTTGCACAGCTTCCAGTTTTATATATTTATGTTAGAGATTTTATCCAATCATATTTCAGCTATCATGTTACGCTAGGTTCCAAGAAATCTGCCCCGAGGCCTTCAGAATCAGCAGTGTGGACACCTGTACACTTTCAGTGAACAGGAACATTCAGTTGCAATAACCAATCAGATTTCGAGATAGCAACACTGGGGTCAGCTAACAGGGATAGACCTGAAAATCACAACCTCATGCCATGATGTGTACCTGGTTGCCATGAATCTGAGCTGGGATCAGCATTGTGCAAGTGTCAGAACGGAGGAGGTACCTGTCACTGACAACAGGCGCTTTGTTCTAACCTTTGATGTTGACTTTAACAAAATGTTCATTAACTGAGAGGTGTTACAGTTTATTCACCAAACCTGCGCATACACCATCAGACACACAGATTTTAGTTATTTTAAGGTGGAAATGATAATGGCCAGATATGTTTTTAGGACAATGAGTGGTAAGCATTAGTTAATTAGTAATTACAGTGGAGAGTTTCAAGTGCAGTTTCACAATATTGCAAGCTAATGGAGCTACTGTTTTGAGATCAAACATTTGGGTGCTTGTACAAAATGTATAACTCTCAATCTATTGCAGATCATCACGCTGATCAATGTCCTGAATATAAATTTCATAGAACCTGGACATTAACCCCACTCTTTTTTTTTTTTTTTTTCTTTTTTTTTTGAAAAGTTGTTATGGGTGTTGAAACAGTGTTGAAAATTAGACCACTGGATTGCAGTCTGAGGTGTGACACCAAAATCTGATATCACATAAAGTCAAAGGTTGTCCATGAATTCTTCCTCTCAAAAGTGAGTTCAGTGCCTCCATTATTTTTACATTTAGGGAAATATCAGTAAGTGATATTTTCAGGATTAGTTGCACAGTAAAAACTCATTATACAAACAGCGCTGGGATAAAATAGAATTTTTGCATGCAGTATTACAATGCTTTTTACCTGCTGCAGTGTTTACAGCTTCTCAATTCACTTTACGGTTTATATATCCCATGAGTCTGCTCAACATAAAAATATTTGCCGTGACTGTTGCTATATAAGCAGGACTGCTACTCCCAAAATGTGTAATACTATTGTATATCGGCCTGGGAGTAATCTTAAAGGTTGAACTACCCTGTTATACCAGTGCTGAGGTCCAAAAAACTTAGATGATGGACTTCTTGTATTTCTTTTACTCCATTTCCCATACTGCAGCAGAAAACTGCTGATTTCATTTCAATAGACTGTCAGTAAGAGTGTATGTTTACTCTGGGTCTGTAAAGGGAAGCTAATGCTGAAGAGCTTTAAACCTGCATTCTATCCAATTATCATTAGGGGAATCCTAAAAGTAAAGATGTATTGAAGTCAGTGTGAAGATGGCCTTACTTTTCACTTGATTTATTTTGTTTATGGTCTCATTTTCTAGTGGCAAGTGTTCTTTTCTGTTATTTTGAGGAAAATAGACCATAAAACTGGGTAAGCATTAGGGCATGGCTACATTTTGATTGACAGACTGTACCACACACTGCATGCTGTCTGACAATCATGATAGAGTCCGGAGGAGGTTAGATCCACTCCTCACTCCTCCCCAGCCCCACCCTTTCCTTCAAATATGGTTTCTACTGGTTTCAAAAAACCATGGTGGTGACGGCTAAATTACAAACTAGAGGCATCGAAGAAACAGTTCAAAAACCAATGGATCATTTCATTCTGGGTTGACACTTGGTTCTCTCAAGGGCCCTTCAGGGGCTTAAAATAAGTAAGAAATAAGGCAGTTAGGGTGGCAAGACATATACATAACAAGCCTCCAGTAGAAAATAGAATAGAAGCTACCCACCTGTCACTCAAACTACCAAAGTCATAAATGTGTACACTACAGAGATCCACTGTTGAACAGTTGTCATGATGTGGGATGTTAGACTTAAAAATGTGTTTCAACCAGCCTTTTTAACATGTTTATTTCTGCTGTAAAGTTGGGCAGTATAACATGGAGACTGGGTCTGAAGTCACCAATAGTTAACATGCCAGAGCTGTGATGTCTGAACGGCCAAATGATTCCATATGTTCCCATTGAAGCACTAAGAGCACTGAAAGCTGCACTGACTCCACAGCACTGTTCAACAAGGTGCAACGGTCTCACCAGGCCGAGAAGTTGTTCCTCTCCACACGAGAGCTGTTGGCCCTGTTTACATGGATTTCTTTTTGAATGAACCGAACTGAGGTTGTGTTCCTGAAATGGACACATGCCACAAAAATGTCATATTTTCACAATTGGAGGTTTCATCTTGCCACACCACTTCATTTGCAATGGCATAATTGCAGACTGGAAAATTTGCAAAAATTAACACATACTGCACACAGAAGAATTTTTTTCTGTCCATTCTTATCTATAGCTTCTATCTTGACTGTTGAAATGGGTTTGTTTTTCTCTGCTGAAAATGAACTATTATTCTATACTATTATTTTCAGGCCAAGTTTGGGCTGTTACCTTTATATATGTCTGAGCTTTTATCCCCCTTTAAGCCAGGATGCAGTCTGAGATCCTCTGGTAGTCCTTTGCCTTGAGGGTTCAGCCTATCAGAAGCGATCAAACTCTTCAAGGAGGTCGATATCGCTTATTTTTCAGACCAATTTTTATATATAAAAAAAAAGGTCAAATTTTGCATTTTAATTTTAATTTCAATTTACATTTCATTTTTGGACATTTATACCTTTGACTTGTTCAAAACACTATGTTGCTTGAAAAGCATTTTACAAAAGCATTATTATTAACTATTCTTCTGTTGTTTTCAATCATCCCAGTAAGACATGACGAGGTGACATGAGCCAGCAGGAAATTGAAGTTGCTACTTAATTCAGCAATCATTAATTTTGTAATAACACCATTTCCCATCAACGCTTGCTATGTAAGCCCAAGCACGTACACGATAGTGCAGTAGACTTTATAGCATACAAGTTCTCAAATGTCCAAACTGACTTAAAGGCTAACAGCTACTGATGTTCTCATCCCAGGTTTGACGGAGGAGGATAAAGTCCAAACGCCGGCCTTCACCGATGCAGTGCGACTTTACCGCCAAGCTCATGGGCAATACGGCAGCTGGGAAATGATGTGCGGTTCACCATCGCAGGTAAGCAACATGTAATAAATGTTATTTCTCATACACATTCAGTATATCCTTCAAGAACTATACCAGAACTGGTGCAGATTTTTTTGTGTCGTGAGTCTAAATCTGACTCCAACATGAGTCACCCTAATCAGGTATATCGGTGCATATAACACATTCTTGCCATTCCTTCCTTAACTTGATTTACCCAACAATCGGATTTGATGTTTGCATGGTAAGGCTAACCTTACTGTTGCTTGTGTTGAAGGGCCTGGCCTTGTCAGTGTTAACTGAGAATCAGTGTGGAATAACAAGGCAGCACCTGTCCAGCCAGTGTGATTTTGAAACCTCATTTCATGAATTTCATTTCTTTTGCTTAATGTGTTTTATTTGATGATTAAATGCGTTGAGTTTGGATTCTGGATGCTGAATAAATTTCAGTCTTTAAAGATGCATCATTTTTGTGAGATTCGAGACTCGAGATTACACTGAAGCCCAGGAATACTGCTCATGCTAATTTGAAATATTTAAAATACGCTAGGGTTAAACCAGTTTGTTGAGTTGAGCATGTTTTGAGTGAGATGATAAATAACTAGGTTACGTGTGCCTTCTCTTTCCTTGAAGATCCTGTCTAACCTGGTGATGGAGGGCCTCCTTCCTGAGCTGAGGGATCTCATTTCACCTCGTCTGAAAGGCAAATTGCATGAGAGGCAGAGAAACTGGATGATGGTGAGAAACTACTTCACACACATTGCACTTAAACAAGGCAGCCTTGTGTGTATATATAATGCATTTCATACCCAGGGGCAACTAGATGTACAAGCATTTAAACATATAGGATTTGGTTAATAAATAAAAAAAATATATACAGAATCTTAACTGAGACACTGCACTGGTGTCTATATTTGATTTTTTTTTTTTTTTATCAAAATGTAATATTTTACCTGTGTTAATTCTGTACACATGGTAGAATACTTATTATGGTTTGATTAGATGTATAATTATACATATCATACAGAAACAGTGTATAGTCATATTGATCAATTAACTTTTTCATCGATTTTCTTGAAGTAGCTGCATCATGATTCATATTAGAGGAAGACATGAGTGATAATGACTGACCCATAATAATATTTCTGCCCCTTCTGATATCTTTGTTTAATTGTTGATGGGAAGGATGGTTGATTTCTTTGTACATGCTTACAGTATATAAAATGAGAGTGAAGTTTCATGAAATTTAACTTACATCAACATTTACAATGTGCAGGAGTTGATTTTTTTTTTTTCTTTGAATGTTATTGTGAAAGCATCAGCCACTGTTAATTTCCAATGTGTGAAACACTCTTTCATTACTCTTTCACACCTTATGTGGCACTGACACAGCCAAGCAGCACCAGTTACTGTAGATATTTAAGAGTGTTTAAGATTGTCACTTTTGTTTTGCAGATGGTCATGTGACTGTATCTTCAAATGTGGTGTTTGCTGTGTGTGTAGATCAGTGATGCAGTTTACAGCCTGGTGGAGGGGCAGTGCCAGTCCCAGTACGAAGCATTGTTTCAGAAGTGTGAGGCGGCTCGTTCCTCTCTAGACGCCTCCATACGAACAGACATGGACCAGATCATCACATCTAAGGAGCACATCACCAATAAGATCAGGGGTTAGTGAGAAATCAGCCATTTTACATAATGAAATATGATGGGGAAACCTTTCCTCAGTTTTGTAAAATGTGTTTCCCGTATTTATTCCTTTCTGGACTATTAAATTTGTCTTGACAGTGGAGTTTAAAAATCGTCATTTTTGTTGACAAATACATTAATGAACTCCAGATAGACTGCTGTTTTCAAATTATTTGGTTTATTTTGATATTAAAATAATCATAATAATAATAACAACAACAATAATGTGCATTAATCAAGTAGCAAATTGTCAATTGTCCATTCAGCTTACTCCTTTTATTTATTTTAACTAAAAATGGAAAAACCTGGAAGCAGACATCTCACATGGCTTATAGTTGGAGCCCAAGTGCTGACCAGTGGAAGAATCTTTTTTTTATTATTATTAAAAAAGGAATTATTTTAGGTTAATGTTATTATGTGTCGCCATTTGTACAGCCATTTAAACGAGCTAACTTTAATTTCTGTAGATTGACTCAGTTTGTTTTTTCAACCCACAATGGCTGAAGGAGCTGTTCTGTCGGGGGTTATTAGAAATGTACCAAGTCACCATGCATTATCTTGCTTAGAACAAGGCTTACGAGTAAATCATTACACAAAGTGACACAAAATAATTATGAAAATATGTTGTATTGATTCAACATATCAACTTGCTCTCGGGAAAAGTCAATGTGCTCTCAATCGGCTCTGCATTCCTGTGCTCTCTCTCCTTTCTGTTTACCAGTTACTTTGTCCTCTCCAAAAATACTGAAAGTTATGTCCGGAAAGTATTGCATGTTGTCACTATCAGCTGGTAACAAAATTTAGCCAGTGAGGACTAATGTTTACTGATCGCTCCTCACTTCGCTGTGGTTGATTTGCCCTAGCTTCTGTAGCAACGGAGCAACAGTGATTATTTTGCAGTGGTCATCTGTTCAGAAATAACCACTGCAGAATTTTGGCGATCA
This sequence comes from Remorina albescens, assembly GCA_034769265.1. NCBI lineage: Eukaryota > Metazoa > Chordata > Actinopteri > Carangiformes > Echeneidae > Remorina > Remorina albescens. The sequence goes on from CM068485.1 coordinate 5,355,323, forward strand.
ACCAATCAGAATGGAATATTTCCAAGTGCCATGTTCTAAATACTCTTAATTGTTAATGCGGGTGTATTGATTTTAAATGCTCTAATGGTGTCTAGAGCCATGGCGTCATAATGATGGTATTAAGAGGTGCATAAATTCAGGTAGGACTGTTTAGGACATCACTGAAGGCCGAAGTGTGAAATGCACGGTCCACCACTGCATTTGTAGTGTTTGTAGAAATTTGGAAAATTTTTAAACTTTTTAAAAGTTTTCTACATCAATAAATTTTGATGTTTTGAAAATGAAAAAGGAAGTTGTTGTAACTCATTAGAGCAACAGCATAAATTTCCCCTTTGTTGCCAGATTTCACATGTTGGATAGAATCCGCAGCCTGAGGTGACTATTCAGTAATAGCCCCTCCTGTATTGGCCACATGTGCATCATATGTGTTCACAAAGTTCTTCATACATTGATGATTCTTCATTCTGAAAATCATGAGTCATGAGTTGTATAAAAGGCAAAGAATGGCATTTCAGTGTTTCACCATGAAACAGCACTTTCTCGTTGGGGTTAAGGATTAGTAACAGACTGACCACGTGATTATCCATGCTACATTGCAACGCTTTTGTTTGTTGAACAGTGTTTTGTTTTTTTTTTGTTTTTTATGGTAAATTTAAATATTTTGCCACGTCCATTTGAACCCAGATTTCATGGTGAATAAGAGTCTGAAGACTTCTACAGGTCAATATTCAATCATAGATATCGCACCTACACCTACTCGCAACAGGAAATGGCGTGTTATATTTCATTGTACTTTTCCTAGTTGTTTGAGCTCATCTATATCAAAGATGGACAGAATATCCTGAGGACTTTGTTTCATGATCAAACATTTAAACGTGCCATGAGCACAAAATTCAGCTTCTCGACAATAAAGCATCAAAGTTGTCAAAAGGAAACATGACAACATCTTTGACAAAGTCTTATGAGTGGATGTGGCAAAATGGCTCCATCATGTCCCTTACAAAATTACCCAGAAGTACAAAATTTTTGTTCAGCAAATGTAAAAAGCCAGCCCCAGCCAGCGCTAATATACCCCCTATAGTGATGATGGAAAATACCCATGTCTTCTAACAAAATGAAATACTTTTTGTTTATTCTTAGTCACCACTGTTATTTCTAGGTCAAAATTAAATGTCACACAGTGGAAGACAGACAGACCAATAACATTCCCCACATTGTTAATGTACAGTGCTGTGTAAAAAAACAAACAAAACAAAACATTTGCCCCCTTATGGATTACCTAAATGATCTGAAACACACTTAAATGATTCAGATCATCAAACACATCATTACTATCAGAAAAGGATAACCCAAGTAAATTAATTATTATCATACATTTTTTAATTATTTCATTTATTAGGGGGGAAAAAGATAACCAAACCAACCTGGTCCTATGAGGGGAAAAAAACTAATGCAGCATTTCATAAAAAGAACATTATACCAACAGTCAAACCATCATACTACCACCATCATTGTTAACTCTAATTGTCTTTTTCTTAAAGTTTCATCGATGATCACAAACATGTAAGTGTGATTTAAAAAAAAAAACAGAAGGAATCTGTAGCATGCAGATACATTTATAAAACACTGTATGTTGGATATCAACTACAGCTATGTTGGAATGAATGTGTGGAAGGAATTCTTAGGATGACTCAACAGTATTTGCTAACCTGAGATGCATCATGTAATAAATGGAAAAACAAAGTAGTAAAAAAGCCAGAGGACAAATAAGCCACCTGATTAAATCGTGTATCATATAATGTACAAAATAAAGCATGGTTCTATTCCAATTGTGTAAAAATCACTGATATAAAATATCTTTTGTATATTATGCTTGATTGCTGCTTAGACTAATGGCAGTGTGTTGTTCAAATACTAAATGTATTTGCTCAAACCGGTCGGCATTCATAGTGCTTTAAACTAAGTGTATGGAAGTGTTTCTGGATGGCAGCTGGTTGTAATTTAAGATCTAAAACATAATGCAGGATACTAAAGTGACTCAACACTGAAGGAAAAGTTTGTTTGAAGCCATTAACGGATATGTAAACCTTCATCTTCCTTCTGGTGTGTGCTTCCCACAGCTGTGGTTCTCCCCAAAGCTGAGAAGCTGTTGAAGGTGAGCATCCAGCCCTACATAAGCTCTATCCTGGATGCCCTGATGGAGCCAACCAGCCGAGGCTTCTCTGAGGTCCGTGAAGTGTTCTCCAGAGAGCTTGTGGACATGAGCAAGAATACCCTGAATGACAGCTCCAAGGAGACCATTGCACAGGTAAGGGACAAGGTGGAGATGGTTCAGGATTAGTTCCTGATGTGGGCTGATAACTTTTGCCCACACACAACAGTTTTGTAGAAATAAACCTCCCTAAACATCCCCCCCACCACCTCCACAGCACATGGAGAAGATCTCCATGCTGGCCTTCCATCCTGTGAAGATGCTCAGCTGCTATGAGAAAGTGGAGCACCTGAGTCTGGAGGGTCTTCAGCAGAGGTTTGATGTTTCCAGCCCCTCAGTGTTTATCCAGCGGGCCCAGATCCTCATGAGAGAGGTGAAACTCAGAAACTGCTTCTACATACAATTGTTTGCATTTGTTTCGGGGTTGGTTTAGTTTACATTAGGGTTACATTAACTGATTATTCTCTTATTTCCATAGATTTGTTCATTATTTGTGTCTTAGTAGCAATCCCGGAGACTAACTAAATGATGATAGGGGTAATTAGAGCATTTGACAGATCACTTGTGTTCCTACCCTTACATGCAAAGTCCAAAGTTTTAATACACAAAGAAAGCACTCAATAAGCACGTTTACATGCACAGTTAAATCGAGCTATGGTTATAGCTCGGTAAAGCCGTCTCATTGGACTTCTGTCCTTGTCCCAGTATACATGCACGGGAGTGAAATCGATTTATTTGTTGAAATCATGTCGCCTCGGCTACGATAGATGGCAATATGCACTCTTTCGACTTGTGGGTAATGGGCCACTACCGATGGACCTATAACGTCACAGACCACAACAGAGGTGGAAAGAAACAAAGACTGGTGAGCTAGCAAGTTAGCGACTCAGAGGTAAACTGGCACGATGATGGACAAGTTGGCTCTCTGCCATTGTGTTGTTTTTTTACAACCGGAACAAGCTATATTTGTCGGAAAATGTGGAGCTGAAGAGGAGTGAGGGATGAATCTGACATGTTCTGATTTTTTTTTTTTTTTAATAGCCTGTCAATCACATAGTAACCACCCCCTCAAGCATAGTCTGCTCTATGATTTCTTCTCCTATAAAACATTTAGAAAATGGACATCATGTTGTATTGAAAACACTAGCAGCGGAGACATTAAAGTCATTAGGAGATTGTTTACCAAGCTGTTGAATCAAGTGAGAAGTAGGGCTATTTTCACATAGATTTCAATGCAATCTGAGTTGGGTTTTTTTTTTTTTTTTTTTACAGTGACTGGAATTGCCTCTTGATTGCCCTTAGATAGGCTGCAGGTTTATTACCTGCAAGCACTGGGTTCACTTATCAGACCCAGCAGCTTGTAGATGATCTGTGTCACAACATCTAGTGAAGGTCACACATAAGCAGAAAAACACTTTTGATTCAATAGCTCCAAGTCTATCATCAGAGCCAGTTGTGTGGAGCCCATGTATAGTTAACTAAATTACCCAAACTTGGGTAAATGGTTAAATGTAAGCATTAGCCAGCTCAATGTTCATGGTGTTTTCTTCAATTCAATTTCAAGTGGACAGAGGACTATCATTCGGAGATTCAGTTTTAGTTTCAGTCAAAATCTTAGCAGTTCCCTTCTCCCAGTGCACGTGGTTGACTTTACCTGAAATGACTTTGCTCAACTCATCAGTTCATCCTTGTCCTGAAATAAGTGTAAAAATCATTATTAGAAATAATTAGAAAATAAAACATGAGACAGAATCATCTATAAACATTGACATGATATGTTCTTATAATAATTGTTAAAAATCTGTATAGTTACATCGATCAGGAGACAGATGCTGTGGCTCCATCTGTTGTTCATTCCCTTCTTTATTGAGGGGCCTTTTAGCAGGGATTTTGCCCTAACTATAGCAGACTGCCCAGAAGCCACCTGCATTGTCTCATGTGACTGTGTGAATGTGGTGCTGAATTTCTGTGTATTATCAGGGGATAATAATAGGGAGGTTCAAAGTCTGGCAAACAGTCTGAACAGGTATTGAGTTAGATTTTGCAACAATGTGAAAAGAAAAGTTTGAAAAGTGAAAGAATTGATATCAATAGCAGAAGCTGCCCCCCAGGCCAAAGTCGAGCTGTGTCTCCACTGCTTGACTGTAATTTTGGTGAACCAACCCTGCTTTGAATAACTACCCTGAGGCAGGCACACAGTATTTAAGCATTGTTTCCTTTTGTTTAGTTAAGATTTAAGTAAAAATAAACTGTAAAATGATCTTGTGATAACATAAAATTTTTGCATGTCTAAGAAACCAAGACAAATGTCTTCCCCTCATCCATGTGTCCAGGCATGTGCATGTGAATTTCAGTCCCAGGATGGAAATCCAAGAGGCAAGCACTTTGGCATTTAGCTCTCCTGTGGACAAATAATTTATCCTGATCTCCTCAGGAGTGCCTGGGGCTGCGGAGGAGGGGGAGGGGATGGACAGACACTTTATGTCAAGGTTGTTCAGAGTTCAAGCTCAGAGACTTATTTGGAAGCTTCATTCTCTCAAGTCCAGTCAAATGAGAGGTTGTTCAGGAGGGAGAGTGGCATTGGTTGTCACATTCATCAAGGCGACTACTGTAAATTTTTGGTACAGACATATTCACATTTGGGGTCAATAGTCACACGTGCATTTCTATGAATTTAAATAATTTGAATTTAAATAATCTCCGTTAAAATAACCAAAGGACAACTCACAGCATAGCATGTGACTACCCGTCGCACGAGACATTATTGCAAGTGCACATAATGTATTTGACAGTCCTCATCTTTTGACCAGAATAAGCTTCAGGAGAGTGAGAATGCTCCATTTCTACACTTGATGCTTACCTTGTTCTCCCTGACATGTTCAGGATTCAGGAAGCTTTTTCGGGCAGCAGCAGCAGCAAATTACTGCAGGTTGATCAGTGGATCAAATTCAAGAGATAATAATGAGCTCAATATTTCATTTTTATTGCCTGGGATTCTTTTGTTTTCATTGAATTTCCAAACCCTTGGTGATGCTTCAAACACATTTCCCTGTTTGAACTCGGTACACATTTCACCTTATGATCTGATGCTTGTGTAGCTGTGGTCATAGTGTATTATCATGATGTATGAGTCAAATTAAGTCACTGCAGGTTTTCAGAAACCATTTGTGTGAAACTAATGTGTTTCACCATAGCTGAATGTGGTTTGAAGAACAGAGGAGGAGTTCTGTATGGTTCTCTGTGTATTTCCTGCTCCCTTCACTGAGCTACAGCTGCCTTTAACTTAGGGTTGTGAGGGATTGGACATGATCCACCTGGTGCTACAGACAGGGTAAGGCTCTAGAAAGGTAAACGCCCTCTACTGGTAATTCAGTGACTCAGAGGAAAGAACAGGAGGGGGCCCGCATTGTCATATTAGTGTACATATGGGGCAAAGACAGCAAGACTGAGTGCTTTTGTGTAATTATATCATAAACTTCAGCTCATAAACTTTGAGGTAAATGCCAAAGACACGTCATAAGAATGCTCTGTGGGAAATGTAATATATTTCCCTCTCTTTTCTTGTTTGTGACCACAGCAAATGGACGATGCAGTGTACACGTTTGAGCAGATTCTTCACCACAGTCTGGAGTCCCAGGGCACAGAGGAGCTCTGCAAGACCATCCAGCGCTGCCAGGACAGAGTCATCAAGGTAAAACGAAACACAGCCTTTCAAAGGAAGATCATTTCAATCTTAAACTAAGAAACTAAACCAATGGATGGAACTGACTAAAGCTCATTTACTTGTCATATTGTGTTGAATCTTGTGTTACGAACAAAACACCAACACCTTGTAACTGAGCTCAATGGAATGAAGTCATTGTTCATTTTAATATGTACATTGATGTTTACATTTGATAAAGTTTTCCATGAAAATGATCCGTGTTCTATAAACCAGGTTGTCTGAAATCACTCTTGATTAGCTACAGATTGCTCTTCTTTGATTTATTGTATCAATTAGTTCTCTAGAATAATTGCCTCGAAAGTAAAAGTGGAACAAAGTAAATGGTGTCAATGGTGTGTGTCTCGTTACACTTTTTTACAATTACAGTGCTACTCAGATCCTTTCTTTAAGCAAAAGTACCAAGTCCACAGTGTAAAGCTTTAAAATTACCATCACAGGTCAAGTCCTAAATTCAGAATCCTAATGCTGCAAGCATACACAATTAATCAACTCCACAAATGTACTGCAAGTATACATAGTGGAGGCCTTTCCAGGGGACATAAAAAGTTAGGCTGGGCTGGGACGCACTTGCTCTTCAAGGCTTTGTGACTTTTGAAGTGTGCATTTCTGTATGAGTCTACATTTATTATATTACATTATGTTCAGTTTGTTGAACTTTCAGGGCTATTATAACTCAGGCCTGTCTACGGGTTCACAAAATAGATTTAAGGGATTGTGAGATAATCAATGCTGTAGGAAAGAAAAATCAATGTTCTTGTTTTCATATTTCAAGCAAACAAAGCTCTGTCTTAAGTATATACCACATTTCCTCTAATAGTCACCTCCATTCCAATAGACATCGGGTCTCCATTGATAGCCAGGTGCATCTGCGATTTGAACAAATAAAAGCCTCCCTCTAATAAACACCTCCTTTTTTCCCCTGGAAACAACAGTTGGTGCCAGTGTGTGGCTGCAGCTACTGTACCTTTACCATGATATCTGATACCACCATGTATCTGAGCAAGTCTCACTTCTCCAACACACACAGCATGCAGACATGGCACTGGTTGGAGGGTGCAAGTTTTCTGTGGATTTCAATGATAAATTGCTTCATTAAATACAGGCCTCCTCTAATAACATAAGCCTTCCTTCTAATAAAGGCCGGTTACCCTCTGCTGTTAAATAAAAGAAAGCCCCCGGCCACTATTGGAGGAAACGCAGTATGTTGTATTAATATGAACTAAAATAAATAAATCTGTGGTTGAAAAAATATAAATGATAAGAGTATTTGTGCTAATTTGCTCCGCTGATGATGCATCTTTCTCTTGTGTCATCAATCAGTTTTTAAGAAGAAATGTGCCATTTTAACTTAGTTTTGGAAAGAGCAATCTCAAGCTTCCTCCCACAGTCCCAAGTCATGCCCTTTTAGGTTGATGTGTGACTTTAAATTAAACTTGTTTCTGTTTCTCTTCTTTAATTTTGGTTCAGAAATTTGACTATGACAGCAGCACAGTGAGGAAGCGCTTCTTCCGTGAGGCCCTTCTGCAGATCTTCATCCCCTACATGCTGAAGCAGCTCAGCCCTTCCTGTGCCTCAGTGAGTTCCAAATGGCTTTGCCATCAAAGCCTTGGTTCAATATATATTGAAAATATATTTATTGATATTTGATCACAATCCCTTACTTTTACTTCATGAGGGCAGCACGTGTTGTTTATTTCAAGTGCTGTTCTGTTTGTCTCCAATTCAAGTTCTAACCAGTTTTTTTTCAAATGTGATACGGACATTCATCAAAAGGATTTGTGTAACTTTTGAATGTGCTGACCACAGTGTGACATGTTAACAGCTTATCATGTGTGATCCATCTGTAGCATCCATTTGATGAGCCATCAAGCATAATTCAATTACTTTCCAAAGGGAAAAATTAGTCTGCTCAGTCAGTGTTACTTCGAATTATTAAAAATGCCTTTCAGAGACATGTGTTGTGTTTTTGTAAACCTAATAATGACTTGTGGAGAGACTATTATGTGTGTATGGTAACTCTAACCTTCTGAAGATGACAATGTGAAATATGTCCGACTTTCTCTATGTGACACTTTTAGATGTTTCCAAAAACTGTCACTGAAATTGACTGACTTGCTGTTGTTGTTGTTGTTGTGAACTCCAGGAGCTGCCGCGCTTCCAGGAGCTAATCTTTGAGGATTTTTCCCGTTTCATCCTGGTGGAGAACATCTTTGAAGAGGTGGTGCTACACTCAGCCATGAAGGACATCATGATGGGTCTGTGCTCTGCATTCAAATTCATCCTGATTGTTTCATGTTCACTCATATATCCGTGTGTGTGTGTGTGTGTTTTTATATAAATGTGTGTATGTGTAGTCCACTAATTAGAAGTGAGTGTCTTAGAGGCACTATATGAGTAATTATAAGAAAAACTCTATGAATGCGTTTATGAATGGGTAAATGTGGCATCCATTTTAAACTGCTTTGAACGCTCAATGAAAGAGTGTAATAATACTAAGTAGTAAGGATGACTAAGTAAGGCCAATCCATTACTATCGAAATACAACAATATATACCAATAATAATACCAAGGTGCTTATACAGTAGCTCACTAAAGTGAGTACATCTGTCACATTTCAGCAACCATTTCATGATATCTTCCCAAGGGACAATATTATATAAATGAAACTTAAATATAACTTAGAGTGGCCATCTGTGCCTTTCATCATGTTCATTTTTTTTCCCTGCTTACCTGGACAATACAAATTTGTGTCATCATTGATTAGAGCTGTTAAATTTGGTGCTTTGGGTAAAATACTCTCATACTGACGACTGGATGTTTAACATGGCACCTTATGGCAAAGAACTGTCTGAGGATGTGAGAAATAGAATTGTTGCTTTCCACAAAGATGGCCTAGGCCAAGAGAAGATTGATGGGTCCCTGTTAGGACAGGCCTCTCCAGGGTCAACCAAAGAAGTCCTCTGGCTGTGGGTCATATCCATAAGATGGCCGTATAAAACAGATGCATGAGTGTTGCCAGCTGCCAGTCGCATCAAGTAGGTCTATATGGTCGTCGTCCCAGAAGGAAGCCTCTTCTGAAGCTGGCTCAAAAGAAAGCAAAAACAGTTGGCTCAAGACATACTGTCCAAGAGCATGAATAACTGGAACTATGTCCTGACATCTGACAAGACTAAAATATTCTTGTTTGGCTCGCATGATGTCCAGCATGTGTGGCGGCGCCCTGGTGAGGAGTCACTCCCTACCACACAAAGGTTATTTCACTCAAGAAAGATCAACAAACCAGCTTCCTGGGAGGGCTGGTGATGGCCACACACAAATGCACTGAAATAATACGATATTTAGCTACAAGACTAACTTGTGTCAATCTCATAAAAAGTTGACACACCTTGTGCTGTTAAACTATGATGACAAATGCAGACCAAAAAAAAAAAAAAAAAGAGGAGTGCCAAGATAATTGTATCTTGCCTACAGTCAAGCATGGCGGTGGTAGAGTCAAGGTCTGCGATTTTACTAAGGGGAAACATGAGTTCCAACATGTACTGTGGCATTCTGAAGCATAGCACGATCACCTCCCTTCGTAAACTGGTCACATGGCAGTTTTCCAACATGACAATGACCCCAAACACACGTCCAAGATGAAACTGACTTGCTGAGGAAGTTAAAGTTGAAGGTGTTGGAATGGCTGAGTATTTATCAAGAACTAAACCCAATTGAACATTTGTGGGGCAACCTCAAGTGGAAAGTGGAAGAAGCTGTAAGGTGTCTAACATCCCCCAGCTCTGTGATGTCATCATTGGAGTGGAAGAGGATTCCAGTTACAACCTGTACAACTCTGGTGAATTCCATGCCCAAGAGGAGTGGTAGATAACAATGGTACTCACAAAATATTGACACTTTGGGCACAGTTTGGACAAGTTCACTGTGAAGTGTTCTCACTTATGTTGCCAGCTATTTGGACAATTATGGCTGTATGTTGAGTAATTTTCAGAATAGTCAGTATACAACTTGTTCAGCGTTATGAATTTACTTTTCACTAAGTTATGTCCATGTTTCATTTGTACAGCATTGTTCCTTGAGAAGATACAATAAAATGTTTGCTGAAATGTGAGGGGTGTACTCACTTTAGTGAGCTACTGTATGACTGAGAATTAGAATATTTTAAATTGTGGGAATATTTGAAATATAATCTGTAATGCGATTTCTCAGTGTGATTGTATGTTTGGGGTAATTTGTCAGAGGACATAAAAACAGAAAAGATATTCAACAGAAAAACAATCCTAGGATTAGATAATTAAACTTAATTTGGAGTCCACCTTTACCTTTAGGGTTACCAACCTAACCCTAACCCTCTTAATTAAACACAATCACAAAGTTTTCCACAATTTTTATTTCAGGATATTTAAAACTCATCATGTTCATGTTCACATTTTCACCTCTTCTGTCTGCCTGTAGCTGTGAAGGAGGCAGCAGTCCAGAGAAGACACAACCTCTACAGGGACAGCATTGTTCTGAGCAACAGCGACCCCAATCTGCACCTACTGGGAGAAAACCCCTCCATAGACTGGGCAAAGGAGCACGGAGGAGTCAAGGAAGAGGTGGACGGAGCAGGGGAGGACATTGAGGGTGACCCTGAAAGTGAAAGTGGAGAGACCCAGAAGAAAAGAAGGACGAAGCAGGTTGTGTCCATGATCCAGGAGGAAGACTCCCAAGTCATGTCCATGGAGTCATGCATGGCAGTGCCCAACAATGACGACATCCCAGAGAAAGATGAGGAAGCAGCAGAGAAGGATGAGGATGAGGATGGGGCTGGGGAGGAGAGCTCAGATGGTAAAGTTTCTGCTGAACTGAGTGAATCTACAAGTCCCACAACATCAGAGAACCCAGCCTTAATGAATGGCTCTGTCACAAATGAGGATGAGGCCAAACCGGAGGAGCAGGAGAAAGAAATCCCACTGACAGTTGAAACTGCTACAGAAATTGATTCGGCTATAGAGGAGAAAGATAAGAAAAAAGACAGGCAGCTGGTGTTGGAAGATCAACGGCTCACAAACCAGGTGGTGCAAGAGGAGGTGTCACTTACAGGAAGTCCTCCCAAAGAAATGTCAAGCGGAACCACAGACACAGCTCCAGAGAACCCTGCCTCTGTGAAAGCTGACTCCCCCACACCTCCACATGATGACAGCGGGTTCCAGTCTCCCACTAGTGGAGGAGCGCAGGCAGAAGAGAAAGGGGGGGTAGCCCCTTGCACAGTGGCCTCACTGGCAGCAGAGGCACATCTTGTGGTCAAGGAGACAAGTACTACCATGGCACCAGAAGATAACGCCCAAACCATTGACTCTGAGACCAGGGACCAGTGATGAAATGAATTTTCTTTGTTTTACCTAAAGTGAATCTTGCCCTGTTTTTTTTTTTTGTTTTGTTTTGTTTTGTTTGTTTGCTTGTTTGTTTTTTGACAAATATGAAAAAAAAACACAACACACATCTGCTGTTGAACCACGTCAGTTTTCCATGTAATCACATAGCAAATTTCAGCGAGCAGGGCTCAGGTACTGTCATTCCTTTTTTATGATTAATGTTGGGGGGGTTTTTTGTATGTAATTTTCACAATTTTGGATCTGACAGAAAATCCTCAGAAGGGACACGTCAATCCTCAAAAGTTTTCTTCACTTGGTAGAAATGTGAGCACAGTCGAAGACTTCAAGTCCCTAATGGTTCTAAACATGAGGAGTTGGAAGCACAGCCTTATTAAGGTGCATTTAAGTGAAAGAAGTGATTGGTAAGTTCAACCTGAGGAAGAAGATGAGGTATACATCTCTCTTTACATGCATGTGCAATTCAACACTATGTGATGCAGGAAGTTTAAAGTTAATAACTTTTGTGGTATTTCTGTTTAAGCTAATTGAAAATTGCAAGTGATGGTGTAAGTAGTGTTATATGGGGAACTCACTGGGTGATGAGCATCTGGAACCAAGTGTTATTTTAAAAATACTTATCAGTAATTATTAGACCAAATCAAACTGCTTTCCAGAATGTGGAAATCTCACCAATGGGGATTGATTGATTTCTTTCTTTCTTTCTTTCTTTCTTCCCCTCTTCAGAATTAAATCAACCTCTTACCTGTCTTGATGTACACACTGACATTTCAAGACTTGAATATTTTTTTTGCAGAGTTACATTATTTTATGAGTTAATCCCTTATCAAAGATATTTTATGTATATAAATGTCTATGGACCAGTGGACCAGAACCAAACTGTCATTTTACTAAATTTTATATAATTTTATCAGTGCCTTTACTGATCCCTTCAGCCCCTATTTTATTTATTACTTTGCACCCCTCCCTCCCAATTTACTGATATATTTTAATCTTGTTTACAATTGACTGTCATTCAAATAAATCATTATTGATTAAATATAATCATTTGTATATATGGTTTCTATTGTTAGTAGTTGAAGGATAGTACATGTACCACTGTTGCCTTGCCTCTAAACCCTCATTATTTAAATAGAGATTGTTCTGGACAGTCCTGTATAAAGTACCCAACAGCCATACTTGAGTAGAAGTACATTACCTTATGTTACCTATTGGAATACTACTTGAGTGACAGCCTTAAAGCACTGTTATTTACTGGGGTTGAGTATCAAAAGTAATTTGATATTACATGTACATGTACTAAAAGTACTGAAAGTAAAAGTATTTTTAACAAGTAAATACTGTCAGTAAGGCACATTTTCAACAATTTTTTATAAACAATCAGCATATCTTCAAACAAACAACGAATGCAGGATGGCCCAGTTCCAGCTGAAAAACACAAGGCCACACCTTGTTAAGAGTTGGGTGCCTGCAGGACTGAGGCGGGGGGGATTGTGAACTTGGCCCCCCACAATGCTCGTCTTGAGAAGACAACCACAAACTGTAAGCCAAGCTGCTATTGGTCACTGTATGGCATGTGACCCAGGTCTACAAAAATCTGTTTGTTCCTCCTCTACCTCTCTTCTCTCACTTCCTTAATACCCTGTGGGCTCCTCTCTATTGGTTCCTGGATCCTCTGAGGCCTGCGTTAGACTAGCGCTCCTCACTCGGAGGTTGGCTCTGACCTCCTTTGCAACTCTTCAATTTTCATGGCAGCAATGTGAGGTCCTACCTAAGATGTATAAGAGTGGACAAGCTGAACACCAGAAGACTTGATGCGACATCACCCTGCTGCTTCATCACACACACGCACACTCACACAAATAAAAAACGTACACATACATGTATATAGCCCCATAATAGGAAAATACGTGTGTTTATTTGTTACTTTATAATAAATATTATTTAACACAACCTGCTGGTATCTTTGATGCTGCACAAGAAGGTATATTGCAAACTTCTCTGCAAAACTCTGAAACCTTCTACATTAGTATGGTAATTTGGCTGTAGTTGTTAATTGTAGTCAGAGATCCAGACTTGTAGTATTTTATGAGACTGAATTAGTGATACCCCGCCCTCACCCAATGTGAGCTGGGATTGGCTCCAGCACGCCCTGCAACCTGGAAATGGATAAGCGGTAGAAGATGAATGAATTATTGATTTGGCTATTGTTTCCCTTTTAAGGGTGGTACCTTTAGGATAACTCTGATATCAATTAAAGTTATCATTTAACATTAATATTTTTAATATTAATAGTGTAGTCAGTTTTTGAAAGCCAATCACCAATGAACTACGAGGCCCCAACAAAATGTTGCCCCGTCTAAGTTGTATCACAACCTCAGCAACACATCTTTAACTTACCAAAGATTGTAGTTTGCAATTAAATTCTGTAGAACATATCCAACAACAGAACTCAGATAAATAGGAAGGAACAAAGCTCAAAAAAACTAAGCTGAACCAAAGTAAGGTTTTTTTAAACTATATCTTAGGTAACAGCAAGTACCTACACACAAGAACAACTTGCTGTATAACATAAATAACGATGACTACTGACAGGTTACGTGAATAACACTGATTAGCTCTTCATCATGGGAACTGTTAGTAGGTCGAATATTTCAGGCAGCAAGTGGCCATTTTGTCCTTAAAGTTGATTTGTAGGAAGCAGGAAAAATGGGCAAACATAAGGCTTTTGAGTGAGTTAGACAAGGGCCAAATTGTGATGGTTAAATGTCTGGATCAGAGCATCTCCAAAACTGCCACTCTCGTAGGGTGTTCCTGGTCTCCAGAGGCCAGTATATATCAAAAGTGGTTCAAGGAAGGAACAGTGATGAACCGGTGACAGGCTCATGGGCAGCCTATGCTCATTGATGCATGTGGGAACGAATACTGGCCCGTGTGGTCTTATCCAACAGATGAGCTACTGTTAATCAAATTGATGAAGAAATTAAAGCTAGTTATGATAGAAAGGTGTCAGGGTACACAATGCAACAGAGTTTGTTGAGTTTGGGGATGCATAGCCGCAGACCAGTCAGGATGCCTGTGTTGACCCCTGTGCTCCGCTGAAAGCCCCAATAATGGGCATGGGGGCGTCAGAAGTGGACCATGGAGCAATGGAGGAAGGTGGCCTAGTCTAATGAATCAGGGTTTTTTCTTTTTTTTGTTGTTGTTATTGTTGTTGGTGTTGATTTTACAGCACAAGGCTGGCCAGGTGCGTGTGTGTTGCCTACCTGGGAAACACATGGCACCCGGATGCACTATGGAAGGAGGTAAGCCTGCAGAGGCAGTGTGATGGTTTGAGCAATGTTCTGCTGGGAAACATTGGGTCCTGCCAACTATGTGGATCTTACCCTGAGATGTGCCACCTACCTCAACTTTCTCACTTTCCCATCATCATCCATCTACGAAGCCACATGACACAAGTTCACAGACAAAACACACCTGCATGGACACACACGTGCACACCATTTGAGATTATGCTACTGACTGATCTCAATAAAGAAAAAAACTGTCTTGTGAATGGGCCTGCTCACCCATCTACAACAAATCTCAAGGTAAAACAATTTCTAGTTAAATATATATGTTGAAAGCATTGTTTTCTAATGGGGATTACAGTCAGAGGCTAAAAGATGCTGCATATGATGCTACCCCCAGTTCTCTCTCTCTGCCGAAGCCATAAGCCAAGTTTATTCTTACCTATTGCTATTAGTTATGCACCTTGGGGTAGGGAGCAATGGTCCCAAAAATGTGAGAAGACTATTGATTGACTTTTGAAGTTCAAGACTATTATTGTTTACTTTCAATAAAATGCATTCAAAACAATTTTCTGCACACAGGCACTACTTTCTTGGGTTACATAAGTACTATCTCTTGCTTAAAATATCTCTACTTTAGTTAATATAATAGGCATGACGTACAAATACGAGTGGTGTCTGCTAATTAAATGCAGTTATTCTACACTGTTGAAAAGGGAAGTGTGTGGAGAATGACAGGTGATTCCTTCACATTGGTGCCCACAGTTCTTCTATCCTCATGTTAAGTCGATCTTATTGTCAGGTCAGTCATATTCATGACTGAATATTTAGTCTACAGTAAATACAGCTGGTGTACAAAATACACAGGTGATCATTTTGCAGTCTAAAGTAAAATAATTTGGAAGAATTAGCAGAATTTAGGGAAAAGAATTACAGGAGAGGAAGGGGGCTTCTTATCTCAGTTTACCCCAGAAGCTTAAAATTCTAGAAATGTATGATACTACCTCTTGACTGAGTTTGGAGCCAGTTTCACATCCAATATAAACCTGGTCCAAATGATCACAAAAGAATCTTCATCTGGTTTGGAGCTGATCGAGACTAACCCTAACCAGACTAATCCTAATCTTAACCACCAGTTGACAGGACTGTTTTGTCAAAATGAATGGGGATCTGGTGCAAATCTGAGCCATGATAAGGATGTTAAGTAATAGAAACAGAAAATCCTCCACAAGTATTAAGGCACCGTGGTATCACTAAAGATGGGCTTGGTTTTCAAAAGGTTAAGAAAGACTTTCACAAAGAAATAAAAGGATAAGGAGACTCAGAGGACTCAGAGGGATGATGTACTCCATGTTGTTTTTTCTTGCAGACGGACGCTCAGGAGATCCTGGTCGTGTTGTACACGACAGGCGGCAGCAGCACGCACTTTAGGCCGGTACCGTGATCTGACAGAGACACGGAAGGGGCACGCAACGTGCTGACGTCAGAAAGTGACTTCCCTCCGCTCAGCAGGAGGGAGCTGGCTCAGTCAGGAAAGGGGGACATCCGCGCAGCAGGCTGCTAAGGACCGAGACGGACAGGGACGGCCGGGTGATCCCCGCTTCTGCGCTTCATCATCTCCTAAACCCTCCGGACTCTCGCTCGCTCCTCTGAGTCTTCTCCTGTCCGAGCTGCAGGGAATGGGGGGGGTGAGGGAATGATCAGCATCCTCCTCCTCCTATCACTTATCATCCTTGACGATCGTCGGCGCTGTGTCCAGGATGCTGGCCCCGCTGCCCCGCCAGGCTGCGGTGTTTGCTGGCCTGTTGGTGCTGAGCGTGTGTCTGTCAGGTAAGAGCTGCTACCTGCTGTCTCTTCTCTCTTATTGGAATTCATGGATTCCTTTTGTTTTGAATTTTGTTTAGGTTGATACATTTTTGAACGATTGCTCCAACAGTCTGAACAAAATGTGTCTTGGTTTTAGACTGTTGAACGTGTCAATTTAGAGACGTCATGCTGGTCTTCAAGGACAGTATAAAAATGACGGATAAAAAAAGTTATTGCTAAAATAGATGATATATTAATCAACAATAAAAAAGTAGTCTCAGGAGTTGGACAAAATTTTAAATAAAAGTCAGTATCAACAATGTCAACATTTATCTATGTAATGTATATTTACTGTGAAGATTGGGTGAATTGCCTTTTGCCTCTTTTCCCTTCACTTTTAAAATCAGATTTCTGTGGTCCGGTCTTAATATTCATGCTTAAAATTATCAACGAGTAATGGATTATATGCCAATAGAGAAAAAAAAAGACATTTCTCATTGATTATTATTCATTATTATTCCTTTTTCGATTCGTTGTCTGATTTTAGCCTCTCAAATATTTACAACACTGTAAAATGGTTGTCTTTGGGTGTTGGGGAAATATGAAACACTAGACATTTGAAGACAGTGTGCTTGAGGAAATCTTATACATTTTTTTTATATTATGACCTGTTACAGTTTTTAATTTTTAATCAGAAGAAAATTCTAACCTACAAACAAGATGAGAACCTAGCTCTTTCTTTATGTCTTCATATTTGCCTCTGATCCTTTGGTTTAGTGCGTTTTTTTGTTTGTTTGTTTGTTTGTTGTTTTTTTTTTTTTGGATAACAATGAGTGGATTGTACTTTTTTAATGGCTCTCTATGCAAAAGGAGCTAAATATGATGGAATATGATGAATCACTGAAGGCAGACCTGACTCTGTTTGGCCAATAGGGTTTATTGCTATAAATGCATGTATGTTCTGCCGTCATGGTCAATATCCCACTTTTTCTGCTAAGTTACCAAAATGTGAGTTAATTGTAGGGTAATCGTTATTAACAAAGGACAGGAGTCATGCTGCAATGATAATTAGTCTGGTCCTGTATTTATATCACTGTTGGACTCATAGGAACGTTTAATATACAATAATTTTTAGTATCAAAAGATTGAAATATTTAAACAAGGCTGTTATGGCCAGTTTAACTTTAATCCTAAATACATCTAATAACAGACTGGTGATTTACTAATGCTTTTAGTGCTGAACATTAACGTCAAAGGGTGGAAGTGCTCATATTTCAGTACTGTTTGACCAGTCATATGCACAGATCAAGGCCACAGTGATTCTGGGTTTTTCTAACCAATTAATTTTGTGTCTGGCTGTAAGGCGGTACAATAGAAATCACATTAGACAGTGAAGGAGATGGATGATTCAGAGCCAGAGAAATGGATAGAACAGAATTTTTCAGGGTGTTTGAGAGGGATCGTGGTAATGTAGCCTCACTTATCATAGTAGAGCTGGTGGCTGTGGCCTGGTTGTCCTCAGGAACACATTCCTGTTGTCAGTGCTCAAGAGCTCTCTGTCACTGGCTTTAGGAGATGACCATTTAACTTCCCACAATATGACATGATATCACATCGTGAACAGCATTTAGAAAATGTGTCACCGCTGTGCGACCCTCCATGACAATAAGTTAAGTCACATTGTTCACTGCAGGGTGACACATCCTGATAGAATGGTCTGTCCCATGTGAATTTGTACACTCACGTAAACAAAGCTAAGCCTGAAAAAAACATTTTTTAGAAATGAAAAACACAGGCCAAAATTATTTCTTAGAATTAACGTATTTCTCAAAACACGACGCACTGTCTCCTGGCTAAGTGCAGTGCTGTTGTTTTCATGATGCATCACATTTACCTTGATCAAGTCTCCTCATCTGGTTGGCTGACAAGATTCTGCAATTTCACCATATGGTACACCTGTATGGAAGCATATTCAAAGAAGTATGTAATTCCACAACAGTTTCATAATTTTTGTAATAATTTACATACAGCAGTTTTCAAAAGTCTTAGGCCCCCATTAGGTTTGTTGTTTTAGCATTACTATAATGATCATATATAATTATTTCTCTGCCACTTAATACAATACCTCTGGAAAATACTGAAAATGTGTGTGTAGTAATAAACCAAAAAATAAATATGGATGGTCATTAAAACTTGACCATATCAACAAAGCTAGTGGTGGGCTAAGACGTTTGCACAGGACTGTGTTTATGTGTTATTTGAGTAAAAATGAGAATGCCATGATTTGAATTGTCAATTTCACATATATATGTTAAAATTAAAACGGAAATTATTTGAGTTGTCATTTTCACTATGATTTCACTATGATACGTAGCTGCACACCAGAATATATTGAAATGTTATGTATAATTTCCCATATGTGCAAGTAATATTCAAGTTCAGACAAGATTGGTAGAATACATCATCAGTGATGTAACCTGGGTTCGTCGGGTGTTTCGGGTCTTTCAACATCATGCATGGTTGATCAGACCCGGTTTGTGTTCAGGTGGCAAACACAAGCCAGGTCTGATCAACCATGGCTGGGTCACCTCCTGGTCACATGTCTTTCACTATGATATCCGCTGATGACCAATAACAGTAAATGTGTTGTACTTTAGAAAATCTAGATTACATTTCAATGAAGACAGAATTGACCTGTTTGGAACAGTAAATGCACTTTGCCACGACTTCTGCTGTTTTCTCCCAATTGAAAGTGAAGCTTGTTTACAGAAAGCTTTTTCTCAGAGCACACAGGCATGCTGTATTTCGTTATAAGAAGGCCTAGTGCTCACAGATGCAGAACCATCAAGACTCTGGGAACTGGCAGGTGCTGCCAGGAATGACAAAGGCTCTGCCTTACTCCTAAGCATGCTAAACCTAATCAACTACCAAGCCAATTCACCATTTAGAGGTGGCGCAGCCGGAGTATTGTCAAACTTATGTTAGGATTAACAAATTTGCTGCCTCCTGTGGTAGCATCAATAGCTACTGTAACGTCCTAATGGCGCAAAAACATTGTAGATTTTTGGTGATAAACCACCAGCCAAAAGGAGCACAACTTGAGTCCAGCCTGCCCCAGAGAGCAGTCAAATCAGCTTTCTGTCAAATGTACACTGTAAAAAAACGGTAAAAGCACTGGCAGCAAAGTTTCCAAACGGATACCGTAAAATTACAGTAAATAACTATCACAGAACGACATACAATAACCGTAAAAATACAGAGCAACTTTTTACAGTCAAAATCAATTAAAATATATATAATATTAATATATACATTTATAGTAGATACATTCTCATTATACTGTAAAATAACATACATTTTATGTCAAAAAACATTAAATCAGATACCTTTCAGATTAATCTCTGTAATTTCACGGTAGACATTATTTATTTTAGGAAAGAGCCAAGTCTATCTACAGTAATTTCATGTTAAAATACAATTTTTCCCATGTACAATAACGTTATAATGTATAAAAACAAACTAGGTTCATAAAATTAAAGATAAATGTCTGCAAATGTACAGTATTTATCTGTCATTTTAGAGAATTAGTAGATTAAAAAGCAACCATTGGACAGTGGAAAAACAAGCTAAATACATTACAAATACATCAAAAATAGCTACATTTAAGGACAATCCCTGTTAATTAAGAGTATTTAGTAGTCATTTCTTGTCCATCTACACTGATTTGCTGCATAATTGTGGTTTCCCCAAGTAAGAAAAACAATGACAATGTATAAACAAAATATGTCCCTTTAATCAAATAGGAATTTCTGCACATTTACAGTATTACAGTAGTTATTTTAGAGAATTGGACAATGGGAAATTAAACACTGTACATCAAAATACATTAATAGGTATATTTAAAGATGCTATCTGTAAATTTAGGGTATTTAACAATCATTTTAGTAAACTGAACAAATATTCACTGGGAGTCATCCTCTATCATATATCAAATATATGTAACCCGTCTCCACTTTATGTCTCTGTTGTTTCCCGAGTTGGAAAGGAGACGCAGGAGTCAGGACTGGATCTCTGGATCTTTACTTGGCAACTGTGGCGACAGACAGAAACACACAGAAATTGTGAACTGTGTGTGAGCTAGAAAAGGCTTTTTAACATATTAAATGTTACAATAACGTAATCAATTTTTCACAGTAAAGCTAAATTACAAAAAATAACACAAATTGGTCCTTTAAACAGGTTAGTCTCTGCAGGAAGGAAACCCAAAAATAAATGACATCAGTAATTCTAAACTTAAACTTAATATGGTAACCAGAAAACGCATTTCACTACCTCAGTTTAACATTTAAATCCAAATGGACTAATATCACATTCAGCAGCCATCTGTATCATTTAGCAGCAACAACATGTACAGAGCAAATAGACCCAGAGATTAACACTCAAAACATTTAAACACAAACGAACAAACATCTCCACACTTGTGGAGATAGACAGAAATACACTCTCCTGATGGAAAAAAGGAGCAGACTAGCGAGGGAAGACGGTGTGTCAACCGATTTGGTTCCCCCCAAGTTCCTGTTCCCCTTTACGCTGATTTACTGCTGAGTCGTGCGTAGTTGCTATGTTACCGTACGTACTTAAAGAAGAAACACAAATAGAATGCTTATTGATGGGCACTGCTCCGCTTTATGCTGAATGTGAAATCACCTCAACAAAGCAGAGACATGAGAACAATGATATTCAGTTTGCCTGAAGTTTTACAACACGACAGGTTTGGGATTAGGCATTTTCATGCTGTTTAATTTAATAATAGGGAGAGCTTTGTACGAATGAGTCATTAAAATTCACTTCATCGTAGCTAACCACTGACACCCAGCAGCCCGTGATTTAAAAAGATGAATAGTGAGTCCACTGTAGTGCTCATTGATCAGTGTAATCTGCAGCGTGACTAAGATTTCTATTCCTGCATCTGAATTTGCTTGAAGCTGTCTATTTTAAGACTACTTCCTGTGAACCTCAATTTGAGGCTGGAGAAAGCCAGTAAATTCCACAAAATGTGAATAAGCAATAGAAGGCAGTGCTAATTGAATTTCTTCTAAAATACTTGTGTCTCTCTGTGACTTCAGCAGGGTGCAACTGGACTGGTTGTAAAAATTAGCCCTCGAAAATAGCCCTAGTTCTCAGTAAATGTTTTCCATATGAGTTTATCTCTAGTTTCAAATCTTCAGTACAACATGATGTTCATTTTTTAAAATGGTGGTCCCATTTGGAGGAAAACGAGACCAGATTTGGTTCCAAAAACCAAGATGACAATGTCCAAATTACAAAATGGAGGATTCAGAGTGACTAATTCACAAATCAGTTGTCGATGTTGCAGTAGGTTGCCACTTGGTTTAAGTTGGATTACCAAGCAGCATGGATGGTCCTACCTAGGTTCTAAGTTCTATGGGAAAAAAACTGAAATCTTCAATGTCCAGAAGAACTTTGCACAGCATAAGATTCTCCAGTCAGTCGCGGTGTGTCTTAACAAAAGGAAACTACCAACTCAAAACTTGTTGCCTAAAGAAGCTGATACCCTAAATATGTCCGAACCAGTTTTGTCCCCTTTATAAAAATGGGACATATGCACAATATCTGTAGTATTATAATGGTGTAATTTTTTTAAACATGAAGACAATTGATTTCCAGGGTTGACTTTTAATCAAGACAACTCAGGGCCCGTAAGGGAGAAGAAAACAAACTAGAAACTCACCATTTATAATGCAAAGTCAGATTATAATTTACTTCATTTCAGGTGGTACCTTTTATGTTATATTGTACATTTGACCCACAGTTAGAACAGAAATATCGGCCAATGGAGCTGTAGATAGAGGAGAAAACATTTAACTTATAAGTGTCACAGGAAGCTGTGTTTAAATCTGATGTATCATTCCAACATTCTACTTTAACGTGATACAGAATGTAAAAAGCCACCCAGGTCTAGTATGAGTTGGGACATGAGCGACAGTACTAATGATATAAAGTCTGCACCTGCAAAACCCTATGTGCAGCCTTGAAGGACAGGTGGTATAAATCTTGTGTGTCACCTGATATGAAGTCAAAGAGAGAAGGAATGAATATGCTTCATTTTGTTTGACCTAACACTATACAAGAGTTTGCTAGGAAAAAGACTTTAGAAGAAAGTGTGTTTGACCCTTATTATGGGATCTCAGTGTGGCTGAACATCTGTGCCACTGGCTGAAGTACAAAATGCCTAATAATGTAATCTATAGCCTGCTTCAAAGTAGCCTAGATAAAGCTTCTCTGCAGTTGGTTTTATTTGAATGTGGAGGTATTCAAAGCAGCACAGCTAAAAGACTTTTTCTATTCATGACAACACAGTTATACCATGCAGGGTTTTCTATAATGCAGATTATATATGCACCATAAAGCAATACAGATTTTCATAAGATCTGATTATTCTTTGTTTTTGTTGCTTTTTCAATATGTCTAATTTTGATGTTTGATGGAGGGTGAGATTTCATTTTGCTGCCAGTTCAGCTGAAGGAGATCGTAGATCTTGTGCTCTAAGCATTTTTTTTTTTACAGTTTTGTTCATTTGTTAGTAAAGTAATCTAGATGTCTTGACATGTGTAGGATTGTTTGGCTTTGGCAGAGTCATGTATTTTTATTGAATCACATTAGTATCAACATATCTTTTTTTAACAGATACTTGCAAATGCAACTCGCATTTCCCTGTGTTGAGTGTTGAGTTTAGGTTGGTGTTTACACACCAACAGTTTTCTTACATTCAGTTGTTTCACATCAGTTCCACAGCTTTGAGAGCTGAGAGACACAGGTAGCATATTGCATCGGTGCACTTGTAAAGCTTTGCATAGATTAAACGCTGCTTTTGTAATCTCCATGGTATGAGTTGTACAGTTTGATAGCTGTTTCAGCCGTGGAAATAATTATAGTCCAGACAGGACCATTACATACACATGTGATGTGTATTTGTACTGCAAGGTACAAGCCATAGAAAGTTTTAGATTATAAAAAATCTAATTAAATCAAATTTATTTATATAGCACCAAATCAAAACAGAGTTCCATCAAGGCACTTTTTATATATAAAGCAGGTCTGGACCAAACTCTTTATTAAGAGACACAGCAAATCCATCCAAGAGAAAGCACTTGGCGACAGAGGAAAGGAAAAACTTCCTTTAAGAGGCAGCAACCTTGAGCAGAACCAGGATCAGATCAGATCAGGGAGGGCAGAGCCATCTGCCTCGACCAGCTGGGTTGACAGAGAGGGAGAGAAAGATCAAATCAAATCAGGTTTATTTGTATAGCGCCAAATCATAACAAAGTTACATCAAGGCACTTTATTATATATAAAGCAGGTCTAGACCAAACTCTTTATAAAATTATTTAAAGAGACCCAACAGATCCCCCAATGAGCAAGCACTTGGCGACAGTAGCAAGGAAAAACTTCCTTTAAGAGGCAGAAACTTCGAGCACAACCAGGCTCAGGGGGGGCGGCCATCTGCCTCGACCGATTGGGTTGAGAGAGAGAGAGATAGAGAGAGAGGGTGAGAGGGAGGGGGAGGGGGAGAGAGAGACAGAGAGAGAGAGAGGGTGAGAGGGAGGGGGAGGGGGAGAGAGAGAGAGGGAGGCATGGGGGGCAAAGTTGGGTAGAGTAGGGAGAGAATAAGAGCAGGAGGAGGGGATATTCCAAACAGGTGTAGGCAGGAACATGATGCTGCATGAAGTTCATAGAAATGATGCTGTATAGAATTCATGAAGATGTGGGAGCAGCAGGCATTGCAGGAACATGGGATGGTGATGATTCATCACCTGCAGGATGAGGACAGAGAGAGAGAGGAGAGGAACTGGGAGAGACAGAGACTTCGGGAAAACATGGTTAGTAAATGCAGTGCACATGCTTGAAACTGGGAGAAACAGGGATTTCAGAGAAGCATGATTGTTGGTATGTCGGCGCATGCAAGGGGGGGGGAGAGAGAGAGAGAGACACGGGGAGAGGGAAAGGGAGATGGGAGAGAGAGGGGAGAGGGAGAGGGATAGAGAGATAGAGAGGGGAGAGGGAGAGGAAGAGAGAGACAGAGGTGCTCAGTGCTTCCCCCAGCAGTCTAGGCCTATAGCAGCAAAGCTAAAGAGTAGATGAACTTTAACTTTTTAACTATTAGCTCTGTCATACAGAAAAGATTTAAGCCTGGTCTTGAAGATTACTAAAGAGTCCACCCCCCGGACCGATACTGGAAGTTGGTTCCATAGAAGAGGAGCCTGATAACTGAAAGATCTGCCTCACAATTTACTCTTGGAGACTCTAGGAACCACAAGTAAACCTCCATCTAGAGAGCGGAGTGGCCTACTAGGACAGTAAGGAACTATAAGCTCTCTGAGATATGATGGAGCTTGGCCATTAAGAGCTTTATATGTTAGGAGAAGGATTTAAAATTCTATTCTGAATTTTACCAGCAGCCAATGAAGAGAACCTAACACAGGAGAGATGTGATCCCTTTTTGTAGTTCCTGTTAATATTTGTGCAGCAGCATTCTGAATCAACTGAAGGCCTCTCAGAGATTTGTTTGGACATCCAGATGATAATGAGTGACAGAAGTCCAGCCTAGAAGTTATGAATGCATGGACTAGTTTTTCTGCATCCTCTTGAGACAGGATGTTTCTGATTTTCCTAATGTTTCTCAGGTGGAAGAAAGCTGCCCTACTGACTTGCTTTATGTGAGGGACAAAGGACATGTCCTGGTCAAAGGTTACTCCAAGATTTCTTACAGTAGAGTTGGAAGCCAAAGTAATGCCATCCAGACTGATTAAATGATTAGATGGGGTTTCTCTAAGGTGCTTAGGACCGAGTACAATAACTTCAGTTTTGTCAGAATTTAGAAGTAAAAAATTATGGGTCATCCAGACTTTTATGTCTTCAAGACATGTCTGCAGTCTGACTATCTGACTAACTTAATTTGGCTTCATTGATAAATACAGCTGAGTGTCGTCTGCATAACAGTGGAAATTGATGCTGTGTTTCCTGATAATGTTGCCTAAAGGAAGCCGATAAA
Source organism: Remorina albescens (assembly GCA_034769265.1). Taxonomy (NCBI): domain Eukaryota; kingdom Metazoa; phylum Chordata; class Actinopteri; order Carangiformes; family Echeneidae; genus Remorina; species Remorina albescens. The sequence goes on from CM068485.1 coordinate 5,380,800, forward strand.
GAGTGAAGAGGATTGGTCCAAGTACCGAACCCTGTGGGACTCCATAATTGGCTATAGTGGGTGGGGAGGAGCTATTGTTAACATGAACAAACTGATATCTATCTGATAAATAGGATTTGAACCACCTTAGTGCAGTTCCTTTAATGCCAATTTCATGTTCCAGTCTCTGTAAAAAAATATTATGGTCAATGGTGTCGAATGCAGCACTGAGATCTAAGAGGAGAAGTATGGAGGGTGATCCATTGTCTGAAGCCATTAGAATAACCAGTGCTGTTTCTGTGCTGTGGTGAGCTCTAAATCCTGACTGAAATTCTTCAAGCAAACCGTTCCTATGCAGATGGTCGTGTAATTGGTTTGCTACTGCTTTTTCAATGATTTTAGAAATGAATGGAAGGTTCACTATGGGTCTATAATTGGCCAAAACATCTGGATCAAGATTCGGCTTTTTAAGTTGTGGCTTGATAACTGCAGTCTTAAGAGTCTGAGGTACATAACCCAAACATAAAGTCAAATTAATCAGATCTAAAATGAACGGCTCAATTAAATAGAAAATCTCTTTTAAGAGGCTAGTTGGTACTGGGTCTAATAATCAAGTTGATGGTTTAGATGATGAGACTATAGAAGCAAGCTCTGAGAGATTCAGACATGAGAATGATTCCAGATGTAAAAGAGAAAGGGACAGAAGCAGAGAGACAAGCAGAGGCAGTGAGAGAGAGCATGAAGGAGAGGAAGGGGGTTGGGGGGGATAAGAGGGATGGCGAGAAAGGAAGAGAGAAGATGCCATAAAAAATGCAAGCAAACCATACAGATGTAAATAGTGATTGAAGCCTGGCACCACTAAATGTGTACTAGTGAATATTAGTGGTATGAGAAATATGGTTTTTAGCAGAAGTAACAATGGGAAATTATCAGTAATGTGTAATGATAACTAATGGTAGCTATTGCAGCAGCAGGTAGTGAGCAGGAACATCGAGCAGCGATGATTCAGCACCTGTAGGACGGGACAGGAAGAGAGAGGACAGGAGGAGGACAAAACACAGACTAGTGTTACTAGTAGTACCAGTATTCCAGTCTAGAGGTAACAAATGCATGCACTAGTTTTTCTGCATCCTCTTGAGACAGGATGTTTCTGATCTTTGAAATATTGCTTAGGTGAAAGAAGGCTGTCCAAGAGACTTGTTTTATATGAGGGACAAAGGACATGTCCTGATCAAAAATGACTCCAAGATTCGTAACAGTGGAACTGGAGGCCAAACTAACGCAATCCAGAGTGGTTACATGATCCGATAATACTTATTTAAGCTGCTTAGGGCCAGGTACAATGACTTTTGTCGTTTTGTCTGAGTTCAGCAGTAAAAAGTTGCAGGTCATCCAGGTCTTTATGTCTGTAAGACATGCCTGAAGACTGATTAGCTGATTACCTTCATTTGGCTTCATTGAGTATAACTGAGTATCATCTGCATAACAGTGAAAACTGATGCTGTGCTTCTGCATAATATTGCCTAAAGGAAACATACATAGGGGGAAAAGGATTGGTCCAAGGACAGAACCCTGTGGAACTCCATGATTACCTAAAGTGTGTGAGGAAGAGCCATTGTTAACATGAACAAAGTGATATCTGTCTGATAAGTATGAATTGTCGAATTTGCGACTCGGACTCGAGTCGCACTTAAGTTGCACACTTCAGAGACTTTAGACTTGACTTGGACTCGTGAACAAGCATTATGTTTTCTTTCTCTGGGGTATTAACATTGAGGAAACTTTGAAACGTCCAACGAGCTTAATGTCACTACATCCTTTTTGTCAAGGTAATAACCATATTAGGCATCGAGTGCACACCTCACGCACTAGTACCTCAGATGACGGTAACTATGGCGACCGGCACACCTGCATCTGCTTCTGTAACGTTACCCTTTGTAATTACGTTTGGTTATAAAAACGTCAAAAAAGATGGCCTCAACAAAACAAGCGCAGACTGCAAAGTCTGTGGCACCAAAATTAAGGCCGCTGGATCAACTACTTCAAATTTTATCAGGCACCTGAAAACTCACCCGGATCGGTAACCTACGTTAAATCACATTAGCGCATATAGGCGGTTAGCAAACATGTTTAGCTTAGCATCAGCTATGTAACGTTAACTTAGTTTGCTACTAGCTTAGTAAGTGAATATTAGAAAAGATGAGTGATTGTTAATTTGCTTGTCAGACTTGTTTGCGTTGAGTGGCGTTGACGTGACGTAAAAAAATGGACGGGTAACGTTGCATTCGGCTGCCACCATTTACTGGGTAACGTTAAACAGAGAAAAATACATAGTTATACTGTTGACTTACAGGCAGGTTACAGGTTTATTGTTGACGACGTAACGTTAATGTTACAGGTTTATCAGGTTACCATTACACTGAATGATAGATGATAGAACGCTCATTACAACCAGAAGAGACATGAGACTTTTATTTTTTAGAGACTTGATACTTAAATTGAACTTGCAAAAAAAAAACAAACTTGTGAACATCTCTGATATATATATAGGAATCAGTAAGGAATCAGAAACGTTAAAATCCTAACGAGTCCCAACCCTACCCCCGTGCAGCTCTTGGACTCTCCGATCACTGTTTACTTCATGTCATGACTACCTATATACAGAAATCAAAAATTTCTAAGCCTATGGTAAAGACTGAAGAAGCGGACCGAGGAGTTGAAGGAAGAGTTACAGGCGTGCTTTGACTGCATTGATTGGAGTGTTTTTAAAGCTTCAACCACCGACCTAAACGAACGCACTGACACTGTGAGTACATCAGTATTTGTGAGGACAGAAGCGTGCAAACCAACACATTTCGCACATACAACAACAGACCATGGTCCACTCCAAAAGCTGACAAAGGAAATCAGGGTAGCTAAGAGGAGCTACAGTGAGAGGTTAAAAAAAAGAAGCCTCTCTACAACCCTGTATCAGTTCGGAGAGGCCTTCTGCAAATCACCAACGCTTGCATTCTGAGAGCAAAGTGAACCAGAGTCTAATTCCTTGTTTGTGTGCACATACTTTAAAAGATGATTCTGATTCTGATTCTATAACGTTGTCATCCTGGCTACAGTACTGAAGAGAATCCAGGGATTGTTATTGTTTTTTCAATCAAGACTGAATAGTAGGAGATTTTGGCATTGCAAAGAGCTTTTTTATGTTTTTAAGCTCTCTTTCCAGGCTAAGTAGAATTTATCTACATTACTGGAGCGCCACTTCCTTTCCAATTTCCATGATGTCTGCTTTACCACAAATTTGAGGGCTATGCCAAGATGCCAGCCTCCTCTGTTTCATTAGTTTCTTTGTCAGGGCAGCCACAGAATCAGGATTTGAACACAGCAAGGCCATAGTGCTATTCACAAGGTCATCAATCTGTGTAAGGGAGAAGTCTTCTGTCCAATTTAGACATGGCAATAAAACAGAATAAATACCTAGAGAAGCATTTAAAGTTCAAAATTCTGTAAAAGTTTAAACTTCACCAACTATCAGTTTTTTAAAAAGGAGGAAAGTATTCATAATTGGATAATAATTTTCCCCAACATTTCTCCTACCTTCCTTTCTTTTCTCACTACACCAGCCAGAGAAAAACCAACTATCCTTGACTTGTGCATTTGTGCAGTGACTCACCCTTTGATGATGTCATACCTCCTCAGTTGCCATGGAAGTTGTCATGGCAACTAGTGTCTAGGTTCCAGCAGCAGAGACAGGAGTGACTCTGGCAAAGGAGCTGAAGAGGTTAATATTGATAGTTGGTCCTAATTATTTTTGTGGGAGCTCTTTCAAAGGCCCTGCAGGATGAAGAGTCTAGATTTATTCTGTTCCGTTGCTGTGTTCAGATCATTTCTGTGAACCATGAGCCTGAGACATAAATGGATGTAGAATCATCTGTGTGAAGGCATTTGCACGAAGCTCTGACTTCTAGTCAGAGTATTATGCAGAAGCAATGGACGATAAATCCTGTTTTTAACCACCTCACCCTTTAAAACTGATTTCCTCTCACTTTTGTGCTTTAATTGACTTTATCGATGTCCATCCAAAAATTAATGTGATGTTTAAGCATTTCAGAAACTGATGATCTCCTGGCAATGTCACACATTCTTTGGAGTTCCATCAGATGGTAATGGTATAAATAGGAAAAAAAAAAAACTTTGTTTGCTGTATTTGCTAACCAGTGTCCATCAGAGTTGTTTGCCATTCATGTTAACCAAGGCTAACCACCCCATGACCCATGGGGCTAAATAAAACTCTGTGGATTCTTAAAAGTATGTGAGCACAAATGTTCTTTTTATCAGAGTACACATTGAAAAATTTGGGACATGCAAAACCCTAATTTCAACTCCCATAATTATGAAGACAATATATTCATGCAGAATTTCTATTTCTATAAAATTACTGTTAAATTACAAATGATCAACACATTATCTAATCAACCTTGCCTGACGTGATCCAAACATTTTTGATTGAGTTCAAGTTAACCCTAACCCTAACCCCATTACATTCTTCAATCTTTAAAATTCCATAATAATGTGAAAAAAGTTAAAGTACTCACTTAGAAGGTGCTAAACCATATACTTTTTTCATATGCTCTTAACTTGAGCCTTGTTTTACACTTTTTCCTTCAAACAGGTGTTTTCCTCTAGCTTGCTGAAAAAGTTCTCTATTACCTTGTAATATGATACCCCTGCAAATATCCCCCACTGTTAACAAGTTTTCTAAATTAAATACCAACAATATCGAAATTGAAATAAAGTTTTTGGGGCTTTCTGTACTGCAAATAAACTTTTCTAAATGTTGTGTAAAATTATTTATTTCCACAGAATCTCATTTATGCCCCCGGAGTTTGGACTGTGCCCGGGCAAGACGACACTTCTGCCAGCCGGGCAGCTCACACTGCGGGCCCTGTCTGCACCCTTTTATAGAGAACTCCCGTGGCCGGTGTGTGATCAAGAGGAGACATACTCCTCATTCTACTCAGTTCATCGAAGGTAGGTGGTCTTGTGCTCCCAGTGACTAGATATGAAGTACAACTCTCTTTCTATACGAAAAACTAAATTTTGCTAAAATAAAATGACCCAATTCAGAGAATGTCATGGTAAATCTGCCAGGTAAACACACCACAAGCTGGTTTATCACACAGGCTTTACCTCCAAAGCCCAGGTTGAATGAATCCTGAACATCATCAGGGGTCTTTTCTGGTAACGTTAAAGGTCCCACACTGTCTAACCTTCTGAATGGCATTGTAGCTTTTTAGCTTTTTGACAGCTCTTTGCAAGTAAAAAGCACAGTTTGATGCCAAGCTTGCAACTTTTGAAATACCCTCAAAATACCCCTTATTCACTAAAATAAGCTGGTAAAATAAAATCATATAAAAGCAGATTTTCTAATGCAAGTCAAGTTTGCTTCGACTGAGGACACACATGCAGTTACTGACGCACACAGACACAGTGGAGAGTTTAAGCCCATCCCAGAACTCAGCAAAGCTGTGGTCCCCTGGTTTAACTCCACTGTGCTGGATAGATGGCACCTCTGTGTTTGTGCTCTGAGAGACACTGCAACAGGGGGTGAGAGTTAATGGGTTCACCTGAGTTTCGTGACAATGCTGATTGCACCTGGAGTCAAATTTTACCTGTTCCTGTTAGGCTACTGTCCAGCTTCTTACAATACAAAATTAGCCTGAAGTTATTAGTTAGTAACTTTAGGATTTTTTGTCACTGATTACTGTACATTGAAATAGTAACACTCAGATAATATAGTGGCTTCAGTACCTTATCATCTTCTTTGCCCTCTGTGTTGCTGCAGTGACGCTTTTCATTTATCATTCTGAGGAAGGCCCTCACCACCACCCACACACACACACACCAGATATCTCCTGAAGGTCTTTCCTACCAAACCCACACTTTGAGCCGCTGGGTGTGACATTGTAGCGCTGAGCCATCCACCCCGCACACAGTTACACAATGTGCACCCACTGGGTGGGTTTGCTCACTCATTTACACCCCCATCCAGCCTCTATTCACACACTTGCTCTTCCCTCAACATCAAAGACTCTATGAGGATTTGTAATGCAGCACAGAAAAGGAAGTGACTGGGCATTTCTTTTTGTTTTTTGCCCGATGAGGTAGGTGTTAGATTTTTCTTTTTAATACACTGATACCCTTAATAATATTCCCCAGTGGCTGGAATAAGTGACCCTCAGCAGTAGCCCTGCGGGTTTAATTTGGTTACATTTAATGTAGCAGTGCAACCTTTCCATTTTTTTCTTTATTTTTCTTTTATTTTTGTGAACCTTTAAGGTGATGGAGAAGGATGACACTTATGCAACTCCACCCACAAATAATCCCAAATATTCTCTTGCTACATCGGCCCAGATTGACCCAGTGTGGCTCAGTGAGGTGGTGATGTGTTCTGGTTTTCTGTTCCTCCAGGTAAGATGAACACTTATCCTGAGCTGGACGAGGAAATCGACTTCCTATCTGCCATCATCAGTGAGCAGAGGACTGAGTCCAGACTGCCAGGTACTGGATATACTACTGCTTTACCCATGCATGTATTTTCTGCTTCATCTATGCTGATGCACTGACTTGAAGTTGTTCCCCCTCTTCCTTTCAGTTCCACCTGCCCAAGATGCCCCTAAACCTATATCCAAACAGCTCAGTGAGTCTGGTCACACCCACAGAGCATCTACTACAGAGCAGCCTACGAGCAACAGTGTCCCATTCAACAGTGTGGCTCCACCCACCAGCACCACAAACCACACTCCCACTTTGTTCAGTGAACTTATCATCCTCCCCTACCCTACCAATGACCACGTTTTGCTTAGTAAGTCAACCTAATGTCAGTCTGGAGGTGTGCTTGTTGAGCTTAAAGATGAGCTGTAACTGTGACTCTGACACCACTGTGGTGAGGGAGATCTCCCCCAATCTATATGGAGTACCATTTGCTGAGAGCTTATATTGAACCCACCCAGATCCATTCACAGATCCACTATTTTCATCGTATGGTTTACAATCAGTGGTCCTCATTTATCAAACAGGCATATGCCAGAAAAGTGGTGTATTCTACCAACTTCGTGGAGTGTGGACACATTGCAGTGCAGTGTAGGAAAATGTGTGATAATTACATAATATAATATAGCTCAGATTTACAGATTCAAAGACAGTATCATTATGATTATTATCATTATTATAAGTAAATATTATTGTCATTTAATAATAAATATGATTTATTATTTTTTATGATTAGTTTGGCTTCATTTTGAGATAGCCAGGCTACCTACAGGTAACACAACTACAAACAACTTTATTAAATTCAAAGAAATTGGTAGTCTATGATTAATAAGTTCCGCAACACACTTTTTAGTGTCTTCACCAAAATGTAAAGAATTGCAATGTAATCTTTAGGCCCTATAGCCTTTGTTGTTGTTGTTGTTGTTTTTAACATATTTGTAATCAACATGGTAACATTTGTTAATGGATGAAATATTCAGAATTCAGCTGGAGCTCATCTGTCCACACCAAAACTGTTGATCTCCGCAGTGAATCCTGCTGCCTTCAGGCAGCTTTTGATACCTCTTTTCATGCTGCCAAATGAAACCACCTTGTTTCATCAACCTCCAAAGAGGATCCAGATTTGATGTTACCAGTTTAGCTCACTAGAGATTTAGTAAATGAAAAGAGTGTTCACTTCTTCCTGTTTCATACATTTAGATTTGTACACAAATGAATTAGTGAGATGGTCAGGACAGATTAGATTATGAACAATACATTAGATAATGTAAATATTTCCACTTATTCTTGTGTTACAGTCTTGTGCTAAAATTTTTAATAATTTTTTTTCCCTTACTTCACTACATTCTACATCCCATAATGACAAGATGTAAACTGAATTTTAGATTTAAATTTTAAAGGTATAAAAATTACACATTGATGTTTAAAAGCATTTAGACCCCTTGTTTTGACATGTGGAATTTAGCTCAGATTTCTTTGAGACTAATCCATCTACCGACTGGTTGCAGTCCACCTGTGGTAAATTCAATTGATTGAACATGAATTTGAAAGACAGATGGCTGTTGATACAAGATGTCTCAGCTGACAGCTTAGTGAGAAGCCATGAGGAGGCAGGAGGAGAGCAAGGATCATATCCGGGGGGGCAGAGAGAAAAATGTTCTTCTTCTTCTCCTTTCGGCTTTTCCCTTCAGGGGTCGCCACAGCGAATCAGTTGCCTCCATCTAAGCCTGTCTTCTGCATCCTCTTCTCTCACACCAACCACCTTCATGTGCTCTTTCACTACATCTATAAACCTCCTCTTAGGTCTTCCTCTAGGCCTCTAGGCAGTTCAAAACTCAGCATCTTTCTACCAATATATTCACTATCTCTCCTCTGGACATGTCCGAACCATCTCAGTCTGGCCTCTCTGACTTTATCTCCAAAACCCCTAACATGTGCTGTCCCTCTGATGTACTCATTCCTGACCCTATCCAACCTGGTCACTCCCAAAGAGAACCTCAGCATCTTCATCTCTGCTACCTCCAGCTCTGCCTCCTGTCTTTTCCTCAGTGACACTGTCTCTAGACCAAACAACATCGCTGGTCTCACCACAGTTTTGTACACCTTTCCTTTCATCTTAGCTGAAACTCTTCTATCACACATCACACCTGACACTTTTCTCCACCCGTTCCAGCCTGCCTGCACATGCTTCTTCACCTCTTTTCCACACTCTCCATTGCTCTGGACTGTTGACCCTAAGTACTTAAAATCCTCCACCTTCTTTATCTCTTCTCCCTGTAACCTCACTCTTCCACTTGGGTCCCTCTCATTCACACACATATACTCCGTCTTGCTGCGGCTAACCTTCATTCCTCTCCTTTCCAGGGCAAACCTCCACCACTCTAGCTTCTCCTCCACCTGTTCCCTGCTCTCACTACAGATCACAATGTCATCTGCAAACATCATAGTCCATGGAGATTCCTGTCTAACCTCGTCTGTCAGCCTGTCCATCATCATAGCGAACAAGAAGGGGCTCAGAGCTGATCCCTGATGCAGTCCCACCTCCACCTTGAACTCCTCTGTCACACCTACAGCACACCTCACCACTGTCTTACAGTCCTCATACATGTCCTGCACCGCTCTAACATACTTCTCTGCCACTCCAGACTTCCTCATACAATACCACTGACCTTCTCTGTACTTCTCTATCAACATCCTCAAAGCAAATACTGCATCTGTAGTACTCTTTTTTTTTGGCATGAAACCATACTGCTGCTCACAAATGCTCACTTCTGCCCTTAGTCTAGCTTCAACTACTCTTTCCCATAACTTCATTGTATGGCTCATCAGCTTTATTCCTCTGTAGTTGCTACAACTCTGTACATCTCCCTTGTTCTTAAAAATGGGCACCAGCACACTTCTCCTCCATTCCTCAGGCATCTTCTCACTATCTAAGATCCTGTTGAACAACCCAGTCAGAAACTCTACTGCTACCTCTCCTAGACACTTCCAGACCTCCACAGGTATATCATCAGGACGGAGTGCTTTTCCACTCTTCATCCTCTTCAATGCCCTCCTCACTTCATCCTTACTAATCTTTGCTACTTCCTGGTCCACAACAGTCACCTCTTCTACTCTTCGTTCTTTCTCATTTTCCTCATTCATCAACTCTTCGAAGTACTCTTTCCATCTTCCCATCATACTACTGGCATCTGTCATACACTTTCATCTCTATCCTTAATCACCCTAACCACCTGCACGTCCTCCCCATCTCTGTCTCTCTGCCTTGCCAACCTGTATAGATCAGTCTCTCCCTCCTTGCTGTCCAACCTAGCATACAAGTCATCGTAAGCCCTTTGTTTGGCCTTTGCCACCTCTACTTTCACCTTACGCTGCATCTCCCTGTACTCCTGTCTACTCTCTTCAGTCCTCTCAGTGTCCCATTTCTTCTTAGCTAACCTCTTTCTCTGTATACACTCCTGCACCTCCTCATTCCACAACCAAGTCTCCTTATCCACTTTCCTTCCAGATGACACACCAAATACTCTCCTACCTGTCTCCCTGATCACATTAGCTGTAGTTGTCCAGTCAACTGGAAGCACCTCCTGGCCATCCAGAGCCTGTCTCAACTCCTTCCTAAAAATCATACAACACTCTTCCTTTTTCAGCTTCCACCATTTAGTCCTCTGCTCTGTCTTTGCCCTCTTCATCTTACTCACCAACAGAGTCATCCTACACACCACCATCCTATGCTGTCTGGCTACACTCTCACCTACCACTACTTTGCAGTCACTGATCTCCTTCAGATTACACCGTCTACACAAGATGTAGTCTACCTGTGTACTCCTACCTCCACTCTTATAAGTCACCCTATGTTCCTGCCTCTTCTGGAAGAAAGTATTCACTACAGCCATTTCCATCCTTTTTGCAAAGTCAACCACCATCTGTCCTTCTGCGTTCCTCTCCTGGATACCAAACCTGCCCATCACCTCCTCATCATCTCTGTTTCCTGCACCAACGTGTCCATTGAAGTCTGCACCAATGACAACTCTCTCACTTCTAGGGATGCTCTGCATCACTTCAATCAAGGTCCAACCAGAATTTCTCCTTCTCCTCCAGCTCACATCCTACCTGTGGAGCATACCCACTAACGACATTGAACATCACACCTTCGATTTCTAGCTTCAGACTCATTACTCTATCTGATACTCTTTTAACCTCCAGAACATTCCTAACAAACTCCTCCTTCAAGATAACTCCTACTCCATTTCTCTTCCTATCTACACCATTATAGAACAACTTGAACCCTGCTCCTAGACTTCTAGCCTTGCTACCTTTCCACCTGGTCTCCTGGACACACAGTATGTCTACCTTCCTCCTCTGCATCATGTCAACCAACTCTCTACCTTTCCCTGTCATAGTTCCAACATTCAAAGTCCCTACTCTCAGTCCTAGACTCTTGGCGTTCCTTTTCTCTCTCTTCCTACGAACACACCTTCCTCCTCTCCTTCTTCGACGAACAGTTGTCCAATTTCCACCGGCACCCTGTACGTGAACAGCACCGATGGCGGTCGTTGTTAACCCGGGCCTCAACCGATCCGGTATGGAAGTCATAGATTCGATTCGCACGTTTGATTTGGCAAAAGTTTTACGTCGGATGCCTTTCCTGACACAACCCTCTGTATTTATCCGGGCTTGGGACCGGCACAATAAGGCACTGGCTTGTACCCCCTTGCGGCTACATTAGACAGAAAAATGTTTGATCCACTGAAATTTTCTAGCACAGAGGAACAAAAGTTTTTCCTTTTTTAATAAAATGGCAGATAACTCTTTTTTCTTTTTCAATATGCTGTATTGAGTGTAGGTTGAGGAGCAAAATTTTTCCAAATGCACTATAGATCATTGTATCCCACATTGCATTCGTGGTGGTAGCTAAAATGATGATGAACCACTTAGCTCAGTCCCAGCAACCAGCACACAGCACATAGAGAGGATTGCTTCAGAGACTGACAGAGATCCTAAAAGAGCCGACCAATGTGGCAGGCTCTCTCCCAGCACTCCATACAGGATGGTCAGAGGGGCCTCTTTTCTACATGTGGGCTACAAAAGGAAACATTGTTTTTAAAAGATTTAAGATTTAATATTGGTGTCTTATTTCTTGAGTTTCAATGAAGGTCTCAGTGTCAATATCTCTTCACTGGGACAAAAACACATTTACTAAAACAATAGCCTTCAGTTTTTATGACTTCACAGCGACCTCTTTTTTTGGTCATCCCAGTGATGTATCCGTTTCTTTTCCAACAATTCCTGATATAAATGTAGTTTTCATTACTGCATCTTCAGGGAGGGAAGAACAATGAGAACTATTCAGGGTCGGTTCTGTTTTTCTGCATGTCCTCCAACTTATTTCCATTTAGTTACATCACCACAAAATAGCATTTGAAGGTCTAACTTTAGCATTTAGTTTTTGCATCAATTCACAAAATCAGTATAAAACCACACAGATTTGCGCATACAATTAAGCACACACTACCAGGAAATACAATGGTCTTACTTCCTGGTAGTCAACCAGGTGCAGGATGGAGGAATGAACTTAATGTAAGGAAATAACCATCTTTAGTTGAACTTCAGTCTCCATAGTGATCAGTAAAAGACCTCCTTTGTCAGACCAAATGTTAGTGATCCACAGTGTGAAATCTCAGGACTAGTCTCAAATTTACTAGAACAGACTTGTATGTATTTATCGTTTAGTTCTGCCACACTTCATTATTTTCATCAATACTGTTTTCACTGGTGATACTGCATTATGGGATTACCAAGGCACTCAGTGCACACTCACTTTCATCAGGTCCTGACTCATCTCCAGAGCAGTCAGGAATCATGTCTTCCTCTAAGACCTACAGATCTTCAGAACATTCTCTGCCCCTGACTCTCTGTATGTATTTCTTCTCAGCCATGAGTACCATCTTCATCACGGCAGGTTCGTTGGCTTTGATAATGGCCGGGGCCTGTTGGGTCAGGTAAGATAGCTATTTCTCTCTCTGCTCTGTTGTCTTTGACTTCAAATGTCATCTCTTTCCCATCAGTATTTGACAGTGTAACTTGCAAATAAATATTTTTTTTAACCTTAATTTAGCGCTGCAAATGAAATTATTGATTCATGTTGACATTATTTTTGTCAGTTGATTTGTTGACGAATATGTCTGTTAAATGCCACAAAAATGACTGTTTGACCAGTGCTCTAAAACCAAAGTTGTCTATCATAAACAAATGATTATTCAAGTTTAAAACATGTGAAGCAAGCAATTCTATCAGTTTTGCTTAAACCAAGAAATACTATTATTTAACATGTGGGTCCTGCCTTAAAGGGTTCTTCTAATGATTTACCTCCAGGTACTCCGGTTTCCTCCGTTCAAAGACATCGTGTTTGGGTTAACTGGTGACTCTAAATTGTCTGTAGGTCTGAATGCAAGTGTGAGTGGTTGATTGTCTCTGTTTGTCTTTGTGTGTTGGCCCTGTGATGGACTGGTGACCTGTCCAGGGATTACCCCGCCCCTCTCCTGGAACATTGAGTGGGATTGGCTCCAACACCCCCCGCAACCCAGAAACATAAAAGCGGTAGAAGATTGATGGATGTATTTAAATTAAATATAGTACTCAAATAAAGTGATAGTCCAGTTGGCTAATTTTGGCAATATTGTGTGTGTGTATTGAGCATGTTTGTGGTGAGGGGGTAGGGATGAGTGTGTATTGCACATATCCGTGGTGAGGGGGCAGGGGTGTGTGTGTGTGTGTGTGTGTTTAAAATGGACCAGCGGAGTTCAGCAGCCTAACAGCTTGTGGATTGAAGCTGTTGTTGAGTCTGGTGGTTCTGCTCCTGATGCTCCTCCACGTCCGGCCTGAGGGGAGGGGGAGTGAACAGTGAGTGTGCGGGGTGGGTGAGGTCGTTCATGATGTTGGAGGCCCTTTTCCTGCATCTGGCTGTGTAGATGACTGTGGTGGTGGGTAGGCTGCCACCCACAATCCTTTGTGTGGCTTTCACCACCCTGTGCAGGTGTTGTGGATCTTAACAGATTGTGGTCTGTTAGAAAGTCCGGGACCCAGTTGCAGATGAAGGAGCTCAGTCCAAGTTTGTTTAGTTTTGTCACCAGAGTCTGCGGTATTATTGTGTTAAATGCCGATGTGAAGTCCACGAAGAGCACTCGGACATACGAGTCCTTACTCTCCAAGTGGGTGAGGACAGTGTGCACCACAGACGAAATGGCATCGTCAGTGGATCTGTTTCTCCGGTAGGCGTACTGGTGCAGGTCCACAGTGACGTAGACACAGTTTTTTATTATCTTTTTCAAGACTGATACAATTGATATATCAATTGATATGATTGATATAATTTAGCATCTTTCTGAGCCATCTACTGACTGAGCTGGGAAGAACATGCTTCCACTCAAACACCATATGTAGAGTTGTAAGGGCCTAAACACAGCACTTTATGAATAACAGGTACACTATTGATAGGTGGTGGGACTTCATATAGTCACGCAAACAATGATGCTGGCTGGAATAGATCCAGGAAATAGTCCCACAGGTTGTCAGGTGTTGGAACACCATTTCCCTATTTTCGAATCTGCCCAAGTGGGGTATTGACTCACGTGAATCATAGATTGTGGAGGTTGATCATCTCTAGGAATTATCTTAAACAAAAGAAGTGGGATTTGGGCCGATTCAGTTTAGTTTAGAGCTCTTTCATAACAATGAAGATTTTTCTTCATAGGAATATTTGATATTAACTAGGCCATGGGCAGCGTGGCGGCATAGTGGTTAGCGCTGTTGCCCCACAGCAAGAAGGTTGTGGGTTTGGTTCCCGGACCTGGGATCTTTCTGTGCGGAGTTTAAATGTTCTCCTCCTGCCTGCATGGGTTTCCTCCCACCGTCCAAAGACATCATGTTTGGGTTAATTGGCAACTCTAAATTGTCCGTAGGTCTGAGTGTGAGTGGTTGTTGGTCTCTGTCTGTCTCTTTGTGTTTGCCCTGTGATGGAATGGTGACCTGTCCAGGGTGACCCTGCCCTCACCCAGTGTGAGCTGGGATTGGCTCCAGCACCCCCCACGACACAGAAGCAGCGCTATATTCAAATCTATACTGCAGTGATAATTACTGGGTTTTTTGGAAATATTGTGGCTTCTAAGGAGGTGTTGAGCGTCAATTAAAATACCATATTCAAAAGACATATCAACATTGTTCCCAGAAATAAATTTAAATTGTTTTTGGAGGAAATTTTACTCTCCAGAGGTTTAAAATGTCCACTAGTGACAGCCACACAAAGTAACAACAATTAATGCCAGTCAGTTCCAAATGTATTAAAAAATAGTGGAATCAAATATATATAATTTTATTTTTTCTTACAGATTGCAGAGAGGTGTGCGTCTAACTCGGAAAGTGGACTTTGCTGCATATGGACTTATAAGAGACCAAACCCTTGAAAATTTTGTGAGCAAAAAAGTCTTATATTTTTCCCAAATGTAATAAAAGTCACAATTAATATCATCACATCACTTTTGTAATATGTTTAAAATGTATGTTGTTTTGTGAAATGTGATGTGACATTTTCCTTAAGGCAAGGAATTTGATATACTTAGGGTGACCACAGTAGTAACATTACTCAGTAATACAACATTACCCAGAACAAGTCCTGTTATCCTGTAGCATCAATCTGTTATTCATTAGCTGCTAAGTTATGCGATCATACCTCTATTTCATGCTTCTTCTTTTTTTTAAATAACTATTGATATTTTCTCCTGGGTTGCATAGCCATAGACAATTAGCTAGTTCCAACTTTCTGTTGCCCCAAAAGGACCTGTCCTTTCAGCTATTTCAGAACTCAAACATGTGCAGCACAGACACATGCTACTAAGTGAATATAAGCTAAACGGTTTGACTGCA
Organism: Remorina albescens; assembly: GCA_034769265.1. NCBI lineage: Eukaryota > Metazoa > Chordata > Actinopteri > Carangiformes > Echeneidae > Remorina > Remorina albescens. Next base: position 5,396,244 of record CM068485.1, read on the forward strand.
TGTGGATGAACACCACTGACTTTCTGATGTACTCTCTACCATTCGGTGCATTCTAGCCCGGGGACAAGAAGCTGGCCCACAGTGCCCAGATGTACCACTACCAACACCAGAAGCAGCAGATGCTTTCCCTGGAGAAGTGAGTGATCCTTCAGATGCACCCCTCCCTTCTTGGCATTTGTGTCTGTCTCCTGTCATCCTTCCTCAGCCTCTCCATTTTGTCAAATCTGTGGCTGTCCTCTGAATACATTTGTGCCTCTGTATACTTTATGAATGTGGTGCCTATCATACTTGTCCAACAGCTCTGTGGGACTTCATTTAAATAATGATCGTTGTACAAAAATAGTAAAGTAAGGAACCCATTCTCTGTGTGCGTGTGATTGTGCATATATGGATGTGTATGTGTGTTTGCGCACGTGTGTGTATGTGTGCATGTGTCATGCAGGCACAGGGATGAGCTCAAAGTTCCTGACTCAGGTGCATCAACAGATGAGGAGAATGATGATGGAGATTTCACAGTGTACGAGTGTCCTGGGTTGGCCCCTGTGAGTAAATTTTGCATTAGTTGTACTGTGTATGTCATCAGGTAAGTACAATTATGCAATGCTGGGTCAGTCATTTGGTACAAAATCGTGATAAATAAAGGAACAGAAATATTTTTTGTCACAACATGAAATTTAAAGCAGGAAAAATGATTTTTATGACAAATGGCTAAAATGGTTGTGAAGGGATAGGAGGATAACAGAAGATCATTTGCAACCATGGCCAAAAAATATCAGCACCCTTTAACTTCTGTCCCATAATGTACCACTTCTCCCAGAAAATTGTTGCAGTTACAAATTCTTTGGTAATCAAGTCTTTTTTTCTTTTGTGTGCATTTAAGTAGCAAAAAAGGCAAAGAAAGAAACTCACTGTAAGCACTGTCAACAGAGAGCAAAATGAGGCCTTCAATGAAAACAAATGGTTCCTACAGTTACACATGGATGTTCTGGGGTTTCTTTGTTGCTCTGGCACTGGAGGCACTGACTGTGTGAATTGCATCATGAATCATCATCTGATGACTATGAAAGAATTTTGGGGTGCAATGTAGGACCCGGTTCCAAAAAGCTGTCTCCATCTGAGGTCAGCAGGACATTGACCCAAAGCATACTTCATAAAGCACTCAGAAATAGTTAACCACAAAGTGCTGGAGAGTCAGAGAGTCCAGATCTGAATCTCATAGAACACCCATAGAGAGATCTCAAAACAGCTGTTGGAAGAAGGCACCCTTCAAATCGGAAAGACCCTTATCAGTTTGCAAAAGAGATGGCCCAAATTTTCAGTTTTGGAACTTTGAAAAAATAAAAAATAAAATAATAATAATAATAATGTTTTTTGTGTTACTTCAGTGCAAAAAAAAAAAAATTGTAATTCCAATGATATTCTGTGAGAAGTGGTGGATTATCTAAAAGAAATGTGAAGCCGTGGTCATGATGCCATGATGATTATAGAAGGAGGAGTTGAGTTGATGTTTATCATCAACTCAAATGTGAAATGTGCTGGGCAAAGAGAGGCCCCCCCCGCAAACTAGGACTGATTGGGCTGGAGCAGAGCTGGCTGCATTAAGTCAATAATTAAATCAACATATGACAAACTAAATTAATTAGATAAATATGTAAAGCTTTTATTTTTTAAATGCAATTTTTTTTGTTTCAGGCTACTTTTACTTTTCTTTTTATTCAACTTGTACAGGTTGTGTGGTTATGCCAATTTTCATTGTTAAATAATAAATGTAATGAATAAATAATAAATGTAGAAATATGCGCATACATGTAAATATAAATATATCTCTGAGTCAGTAAATAAATAACTTTAGGGAAAAATACATGAATACATCTTTTAAAGATTAGAACCTAATTATTTTCTGGAGACTCACTACCTGCTGATCTGCCAGGATAGTGCAGAGCTATGTGTTTGTAGGTGTCTTCACTACAACAGTTTCCACTGAGACAAAAACACAGACACACTATACTGTACTACCTGTCCAGCAATTTATTTAAGTAGGTATTGTGTCAGTGCCTTCATTCTGATATTCTAACTGCAGCAGAAAAATTACATTTCTGAAAATGAGCTACCAGCCACAATCCTGTCATTCTGTCTTTCTTTCAATCTGTAGACAGGGGAAATGGAAGTGAAGAACCCGCTGTTCGATGACTCCACCCTCTACCTTCAGAAGTTCCAAAAGTAAACCTGGACATTCATGTTTGCCGCACTTGTGTGTACAAATAGCTTAATTTACACACATCCTCAGTCCTCAGTCCGGTCATTTTAAAGGAGGGGATGTGTGGTATATTGAGGGAGAGGAGGCGGAAGAGGAGGAGGAGGAAGAGGAAGAGGAGTGCAGCATCTGTGGACATTTAATGGACATCCCAGGGCTGGTTTCTTGTTTGAAGCAGGACTGAATCTAGGACCCCTGTCTCCCATTCTACAGGCACATTCATCACCCTTTTCTTTGTTTACATCACAATTAGTCAACATCTAGTACTCAAAGTGACCTCTCTCACGTAGCACACACACATATTGAACATAATATCCTTTTTAGTAGGGCAGAGTGTTGTGCACAGACATTCTGTCAGTGAAGCCCTACATCTCCATATCTATCAAAACCTAAATACTCCATTTATTAAGTTCTTATTGGGCTTTTGCTTTCTTTAAGTATTTTTTTAAATGTGATTTTAATATTTTATGACCACTCTTTCATGCAGCACCCTGATCTCACTGTTATGTAGCCATTCAGTCTAGTTGCTCTATGCATGAATTGATGATGCTGTCTATGAAACATGAAAGCCAATATGCATTTACACTTCTTACAAGTTTCTTGTAAACTTGAATGATTTCACAGGAATTCTCAACCTCTGAAACCAAGCGAAGCCATGCTGTGGTATCTGCCTAATGTGGCTGGTCCCCATGGTTTTGTGATATGTACTTTGCTGCTAATGTGTACAGGATAGACATATCTTACCTCTCACTCTGTGTTCATAGACGTTCCCCTCGATGCTGGATTGCTGTGTCAAATATTGAGATGTATGTTTTCTTATCATTGATTTTGTTTGCAGGGTTCCTTCACCTGTGGAATAGACAGTCTCAGAAAAGAAGTGATGGTCAAGTTCAACATTATATCCACTCTATTTGTTGTGCATATTAGTTATTCAGTAAAATGGCATTTTTTTGTAGCTTAAAGGTGCTATATGTAAGTTTTTGACATGGCTACTTAACTTGTTAGCATTAACAAATTTTTATTAGCCAGTCTAGTATCACATTTCAGTTCTTTACCTTGCAAGGGTTGTCTCCATTTGGGGAAAGCAAAATAATTTGTAACCCTTGTTTTCCTTAGATCTGTATGCCTTCTTTTCTTCTACGTCAGCTAACCTTGGCCCATCTCTCCTTATACTAATTGATGATATTTTAGCATCCTGTCTGCACTCACAGGATGAAAGGACAAAGAGATAGTGCTACTCAGAGGGCATATTCAAAATTCTTGGTTTATAAACAAGTTAACACCACCAACACTGCCTCACGTGGTAAGAAACCGTGTTTAGTGGCAGACAAAACTTTCGTAAGCACTTCTAAGGGGAAAGCAGAGAGCATCCAAACATCTTAACATAGCTCCTAAACTTTATCCTTGAGAATAATCCTAAAGGTTTTGCAGCCTCATACCATGAAATGATGAAGTACAATTTATTGCTTGGACATTGATGGAAAGGACGACTGCTCCCACAGTCGATTGTAGTATATTAACAAAATTGATTTATTCCTTAAGCACACGGAAGGGTGTCTACTTCCCCAAAAATAAGGCAAAAAGTTCAAATTCAGGGAGTTCTTGGCTCCCTATCATAAGGAAGGAGAAATCCATTGGCAATATATAGGCCATCTTGCCCCTAACAGCTTCCTGGATACATTAAGAAGAACAATAACAATAATTATGTTAGAGTAATAGAATAATGTTTACAAGAAAGAGCACTCTGATCCATCAATGAACTAACACTAAGTTGTTGGTGGCATGGCTTTTTGTGGACAATTTGGTCTCTTGTCCATTCAGCAGCCAGCACCCATGATTCTGTATTAAAGAAAAGTAAATAGCACCACCCTCAGACAGGGGGAAGAACAGCATTAACAGAAATCTAATTAGTGACTCAGGATCAGGGGGAGCTGTTACTTTTGTGAATTTTTAAATTTGTCCCACTAGAAAAATAACTACAATTTCATTTAATAATTTCTTCTCAGTAATAATTCGGTTTGCAGAGGGAAAAATTGCACCGGTCCAACTTTTTCTTCCCCTGATACCAATTTGGGCCAGTGTTGTGACTGAACGAGCAAAACTGACAGTAGTTAGACTGAATTTATGTCATTTTGTCAATATTGTTGATATTGTTACTGGTGCACCCTTTTTGGATATTCTCTGCTTTTTCTTGTCTAAGGTAGCTTAGATACTGCATAGGACTGGACATGCACAATGACATTTTTGTATTTTGCATAGATCATACATTTTAGAACACACCCAGGATGACTCCTCAGCCCTGGTGACAGAAGTTTGGCAGAGACCAAGGCTGTAACTGTGGCCTCTCACTTGTTTCTCAGGAAAGCCGTTCTCTGTGGCACCTCTCCTCACCTGCTCCCACTTTTCCAGCCTCTCAGCTCTCCAACACTGGATGAGCAGTTTAAACTGTACTTGACTTGTACATATAGACGAGTGTCAGTATGACTAATGCAGCAGATACCGTGAGTATTAAGACTGGAAGGGTTTAACTGTATTGTAGAAGATGATTTATTCAAACCTACTGAGCTTGTAGAACAACATGAAGGACAACATGTGATTTGGATGTATAAGAAATTTCCAGAGAAGATCAAAAATTCTCATGTTGTTTGCCTCTTTTTTTTTTCTTTTTTTTTTTTAACGGTACCTGGCTTTGCTTTCCCTTCACTTGTGCTGAGAGCTGAACAAGCACCAAGCTGTTCATCGTGTTTTGGTGGATTTCTGTCTGATGACTTGGATTCTTAATGGAACTGTAGAACAAATAAGGTTAGCTGTCTTTGATAAAGACTGTTTTCAGAGTACATATAAAAAGTTCTAGAACTTCTTTCCCACTACGTTTAGCATGCATGTGGAATATACTGAATCTGAAATGACAGAAATAAATATTTATACAATCTGAAGGGAAAAAAATCTGCTGTTTTTCTTGGCTGGCGCCAATCCCAGGTCACATTGGGGGGGGGGGGGCACCCTGACAGTTTGCTAGTCCATAACGGGAAGTTCTGATCTTTTTTAATGACTCAGGTCTTTTAATCTCATTCAGAAAAATGAACAAATCTTTTTTCAAGTCATTTGGTTCATTGGAACCAGTGTGGCGCTGTAGCTGTCATTTGAGTAATGACTGAAAAAGCACAGCTTTCAAACACTGAAGAGCATCATGGCTTGCTTCACTTGGCATATAATACACAAGTTTGCTTTTGTTAAACTATTGAGCACCCTTTTGGGCCAAAGCCTACTGAAGTTGAAATTACTGATTACTTCATTTACTGGTAGGAGAGCACTCCACCTATCATTAAAAAATTCTCATTCTGAAGACCTGTAGTGTATTAATTCGCTCCAACGGAAAAGCAAATGAAACATCCATTCCATAGCTATAGCTAAAGTTAACTTTCGTGCAAACGTCAGATAGCTCTCCTCACCAGTAATAACAGCATTGGTCATGTTACTGCTGTAACCATGTAAATAATGAACGAAAGACCCGAAGACCTGTAGTTATGAGTCATGAACGAATCACTCATTCCTACACAGAGAATATGTGGCATAAAAACCCGTTCATGAACGAATCTGAGCCTGTGGAGCGCATGCGCGGACCAGGTAAAAAAGAACGAATCACTCACTGAGATGACTTGTTACTCCAGAGTCATACAAAAGATTAGTTCAAAATGAACGACACGTCAGTACAGTCCATCGCAGGGCCAACATACCAGTGGTGGACAGTAACAAAGTAAATTTACTTTAGTGCTGTAATGAAGTACAGCCTTTGAGGATCAGTATGTCACTTGAATGATTTTTTTGACTTCACTACATTTCTATGACATACTTGTCACATTTGCGTTAGAGAATTCCATAAACTCAGTTCATGCGCATCTCTTGTGTTCAAGTGGTGTTGCCGTAGCTGTCCTTTGCGCATGCGCCACTCTGTTTTGGCGGTGATCTCGCAGGTATTTATAGTGATGGGAATTAAGGCCCTTTTGGCTTAGCTCATTGAAAAGCATGGACACACAGACACCAACACACATTATGACCAATCACGTGTGACTTTAAAAGAAAAAAAGAGGTGAAAATAACAAATCAGTTCCCAATGAAGAACTGGCTCCCATCGTTCACTTCAAAGAGCCGAATCGTTCACTAACAACACATCACTGAGAGCCGGCGAGGAAAGGTGATCCACTGCAGCTGGGCACCACAAGTCATGGCTTCAGCAGGCAATGGAGACTGCGCTGCTCCTGCTCTCCCTGATCATCTGTGTATATACCTCAACTCCATGTTTGAACTCACAGAGCTAAAGAATGATCATTATCGATTTACATTTGTTATTTGTTAAATTTGGATTTGACATGTTGGCTTCCTTCTCAGCTGTGTCGAACCTGTATCTGAAGCTAAACACAGCCCTGCCTGCCTCTGCTGCCTGTGAAAGACTTTTTAATGCAGCTGTGTGCAGCTCACTCGTAACCAAACGTAACAAGAGCTTCTTCCAGTCTGAGCAGTAGACTAGAAGGAAGAGAGGAGACCAAGGATTGGAGGAGAGGAGAAAGAAGAGGGATGAGTGGAGGGAAGGAGTGGGGCAGAGTGTGGGGGAGAATGAGGAGAGAAATGCAACCAGAAAACGGCAGTTTTTCCACTGCAAATTCAATGCAGTGGCTGGCTGCAAGTTCAGTTTACAGAGGTTTTGTCACTGAGCTAAGAAGTTTACTCTAACTTATTTTATTTTGCATTTTGACTTTGAACAGCAGTAGTTTTCTTTTAATAACAAGAAAAAGAAAATTACAGTGTGGGTCCTTTTGTCAGTTAAAGTTTGCTTCTATAGGACTTCTTATTGAATAATTCAATTCAGTTCAAATAATTTCATTCACTGCATTATTTTAGAGTCAGATTCTTCGAATTTACTGTTTCAGGACACATTGGGTTGTGATGAAAAGTACTTTGAATACTCAAGTATTTTTAAAAGCAAGTACTCCTGTACTTTTACTCAAGTCATCATTTAACTTAGCTACTTTCACTTTTATTCGAGTACCAATTGACCAGGAGGATCTGTACTTTAACTCTGTACTTTGTACTTGAGCTGTGTACTTTGTCCACCACTGCAAACAACAAGAAACAACAACAAGAAATCTACAAACTGGAATTATATTAACATGACAATAATCAAAAAGTAATTGAGCTTCTTGTTTCCAAGGAAAATGAAAATTACCAAAGTTATACCACGGTAAAAAAAAGAGGGAACCAACATCATTTTACAGTTTACAGGCTGGTTTCATTCATTCATCTTCTACAGCTTATCCATTTCCACGTCGTGGGTGGTGCTGGAGCCAATCCCAGCGAGGGCGGGGTACACCCTGGACAGGTCGAGAGATCCATTGCAGGGCCAACACACAGAGACAAACAGAGACCAACAACCACTCACACTCAGACCTACGGACAGCTTAGAGTCACCAATTAACCCAAACATGATGTCTTTGGACGGTGGAAGGAAACCCATGCAGGCAGGGGGAGAACATGTAAACTCCGCACAGAAAGATCCCAGGTCCAGGAACTGAACCCATTACCCATTTGTTGTGGGGGTAACAGCAACCACTATGCGGCTGTTCTGCCAAAACTATGAATTCAGGGTAAACACAAATTTGTGCTACAAAAAGGACCAGACTCGGTGACTAACTCCCTATTGAATATATTTATTCATTTCTCTTTTTGTCATTTTTAAAAAATTATCAAAAATATTTCAGACTGCAAAAATTGCCTGAAATTAACTTTAAACAATCAAATTATAAAGTTAGGGAACTTTCATAATTTTACAAATGAAAACAAATACAACATAAAACATTCAACACTGAAAAAACTCTATCAGAAAACCTCAGTTTACCGGCTTTAACTGAAAAAATCATGTGGAATCAAAAGAAGTGCATTTGGCAGGAAACTGTGAAGTTCACTCTGGGTCTTCAAACACCCTGTTGAAACTTTTGGTCATGGGACATCAGTCATGGAACTAGATGTGCTGACTGGCGGGTATTGGTAAGACAGGAAAAGGCTGAAGAGCATAAAGAGAAGTGTGGGTTGGTCATGCTGGGGGTCAAGCTGGATATCTGCTATTTGCTGGCTCACAGCAGCTGCTAAAGGCATTCGAAGGGACAGCAGATTGAGGTAAGAGAATGGTGCAGTCTGTCAGAAGGCTTCCATTTCTCACAGCATATCTCAGCCCCCACTTCAGGGCCTGAATCATATCACCTAAATACTGTGCTGAATACTGTGTAGGAATATTCATACAAAAGTGTAACAGCACATAGAAGGGGGCAAAACAATTAGTTGAAACAGCTATGATGTGGGTGGTACCTACAGGAGCTGTGTAATTTTATGCCCTTTCCCTCTGTGTGAGAACAGGAAGAGGAAGGCCAGCTTGTGGTTTTTACAAATCTAAAGCATCAGTGCTGAGTTCTATGCCACTTTCTGTTGATTGAGCTAGTTCTGCAAACAGCAGATGCATGAGCAGTTTAACAGGAAGATGCATGTGTGTAAGGTGGCACAGTGGGAGATGTCTGTGGTGAAAACTAAACCTTCCTAAGAATGTAAACAAATCCAATCCAATATTCTCTCTAGGGGGATGAAGAGCTGTTATCATGGTCATGGTCATAGTCAGGTCATTTTTATTAAAATCATACCAAAAAGGTTCAATTTCTTGTATATGAAATTAGTTCATTTGAGATGAAAGTATGCCAAATGACTGGTTTTCTTCTCTGTTTCTGTCAAGCGACTGCCTGCCAACAGAGTTTGTCAATCAGCTTGAGAGTCACACCCTCCTGGCAACAAGCTGGGTGGGTATGTGTGCAACTGTCAAGGAACAAATGAGTCAAACTTTTGTAAGGTGGTAAATTTCCTTTATATTTTACCATGAACAAAGCGAGACATGGCTCTATGGACAGCAGCCTGATGCCTTGTCACCCAGGTAAGTGCTTCAAACCTTATTTTAATTTAATTTGAATCCACCTGCAAAGCTGGTCTGAAAGTTCTTTTTACAACAGTTTCACAGTGTAAAGAAATCCACAAAATGCAATTTCAGTGAGGGTTAGGGTTAATAGTTGTGCAAAAGTCTGATCCAACATATTTTGTTTAAAAGTATTCCTCTTATAATGCATAAGTTATTGGCATTTTGGTGAACCTCCTCGGAAGGCTGTTTTTTTTCTTCTTCTACTTTCATTAAACAAGATTCCTCATCATCATTCCCCTCAAGAGTTTTTTAAAATATGAAAAAAACTAACTTATTTTACATACAGATTTAAATAATATCACTTGTTTTAATTATTTGATAGATATTTATTTATGGCAGCATTATTTGATGCTATCTATGTTCTTCTTAACCCTTTGAAGCAAAACTGAATGCGCAATACTGATGATGAAATTCTTACACACAAAGAGCAAGACACATGTCAAATTCTCTGCTAATGTAGTGATTTTTGTTATTTGCAAAATACTGATGACCGTTTGTGAAAGATTTTCCAAGAAAGACAATGTTGGGGAAAAAAATCCAAAATTATTTACTTGTATTTTATTTGTGTATTCTACATTTCGGGAGGGAGGTTACTTTCAACTGTGACTAGTTAGTTGATAAACTGGTTTGAGAACAAAAACTAATGTTGGAAATTAAAACAAAAAAAGAGAGAGAAATATTTCCTGTAGTAAGGGATGTTTTTGTCTTTACATCTTGCTGTGTAGAGGGACAATGTAAGAGTCTGCTCTGCCCTTCCTTCCTCTGTAGGAGTTCCATATCAGTGATCTGCAGCTGGCAGCCATGACACCATCTAAATCCCGAGCTTTCATCTTCCTCCTTCTCCTCTTCACCCTCCTCAGCTTCTTCTCATTCGTGTTTCATTTCAGCTTGTCGAACCAGAAGCTCTATCTGCAGAAATGTCATCCAAATCTTTCTCAAAGAAACATTAGCATCCTGCTGTGGCACTGGCCATTCGGTCGCTCCTACAGCCTTGATGGGGACAAATGCCTCCAGATGTACAACATCAGCCACTGTTTGCTCTCTGACAACACCAGTGCCTTCTCAAGTGCAGATGTGGTTGTCTTCCACCACTGGGAGCTTGGCAAGGGTCTGTCAACACTGCCCTTGCACCTGACCCGTCCACGCTCCCAGCACTGGGTGTGGATGTCCATGGAGCCTCCTGTCAACAATGCAAACCTTGCAAAGCTCAATGGCCTCTTCAACTGGACTATGAGCTACAGACATGATGCAGATATATCCATCCCTTATGGACAGACTGTTATAGGGAGTGATGAGTCTGTCTTCCAAGCTCCTGCAAATCGCTGCCTTGTCAGCTGGGTTGTCAGCAATTATGAGCCACACCAGGCTCGGTTCAAAGTTTACCAAAGTCTAAGAAAGTACATCCCCATAGAGGTGTATGGCAGGTGGAGAAACAAATCCCTGTCAGCCAGGAAGCTTTTGCCAACTATTGCAAAGTGTCTATTTTACCTGTCATTTGAGAATTCCAAAGCAAAGGATTACATCAGTGAGAAGCTCTGGAGAAATGCTTTCCAAGCAGGAGCCATTCCAGTGGTTCTAGGTCCCAGCAGGAGCACCTATGAGGCCCTTGCTCCCACAGATTCCTTTATTCATGTGGATGATTTCAGGAGCACAGCACATTTGGCAGCTTATCTGAAGCATGTGGCCAGAGACAGACAGACCTATGAGAAGTACTTTCTGTGGCACCGCACTCACAAAATAAAAACCTACACTGACTGGAGAAAAAGGCTCTGTCAGATCTGCGTCAAGTATCCGGCTTTACCCCCCAACAGAGTCTACCAGGACCTGGAAGGCTGGGTTAATAGCTAACAGTTTATCTCCTTGTGATTTTTTCAGGTTCCTGAAAGAATCACATGCAAATGTGAAATACCATATACAATGCAGGCTTACTATTAGTCAACCATGCAATTTTCATACACACTGAAAAACTGCACATACCACTGCACACAAAAACCAAGTTGGGTTGGCTGTTCAGTGTATGAAAAAGCAGAAGCTGGAACTTGTGTGTAACCATAAATAAGTTTGTGAAATTGTTTCAACCACAGAGGAAAGCCTTGCCAGATTTCTTGAACTGAAAACCAAATAGATTTTAGATTCATTTTCTAGCCTGCACAGCATTGTGAGACATCGTTATTAACTTTAGTAACATATTGATATTAATAACTTTATTTGTGTAATTTTCTGATCTGATCTAACGAAGTACAGAACAAACATGAGGCACATTTTGAAATGTATTGTGGTAGCAGTAGAAACTGAAGGATCGCAGAGTGAAATTGGAGTAGTATGGTTCTTCTCTCTCCTTAAAATGCCTAAAACTAAATGTTGATCAGTTTATATCAAAGAGTCTCATTCCAGTGTTGCATCTGATCTTTCTTTTTTTTTTTTTTTTATCAAGTAAATGCTGACACTTCTTAAAACTAACATCTAATGTGGAAGTATGGAAGACAACATAGTTTGAACAGTGTTGAATGTTGTTCTCTGTCCCTCCTGTGTCATATTTTGTGTGTACAGTACAACACTATGAATGCTCCCTAGGACCCTTGTGTGATTCATCAGTGTCACAGAGTGAGTGCGTGTGTGTGTATGCGTGTGTTTGCTTTGTGGGTCTGCTCCTCCCCCTCCCTCCTGTGGTTGGAGTGCACCTCTTGATTGCCTTGATTGGCGCTGGTGAGGGCGGGACTTTGTCTCGTTTTTAATGACAAAGGTCAGTGGGGATCGGAGTGAAATGGACGGGAGAATCAGGACACGGAGCCGGGAGGAAGAGTCCGCAGGTGCGACGGAGCTGGACGGCGGCTGTACGAGAACACGGTGGCGACGCACTGCAGGCAGAGACACCAGCACGTGACCGCAGAGAAAGAGAGACGCTCAGCTAAGTTACCTCTCCTGATCTTCATGCCGCCAGAAGTGAGCTAACTTCCACAATATCAGAGAGATATCTACAGTAGTGTTTACCCCGAGTAGAGTCCATTTAGTTGCTTTCCTTTTATTCGTTTGATTTGTTGTGGACGCTGTTTAAGAGTGTTTCCTTTTGTTTGTGAATTTATAATTTGACTCTCTCTCTGGGGGAGAGACGCTTAAGACTGCACCTTTGCATTGTTTATTTGATACACAATTAGGAGCCATTCACAAGTGATTACATCTGTCAGGCTCTGAAGTGACTTGGCCTTTTTTTTTTTCTTTTTTACATGTAGGCTCTTTGCTGTCCCGTCTGGAGCAGTCGGGCCCAGCGGATTCCACAAGAAGAGGCTCTTTCCTGGACCCAGAACTTTCTGCGCTGGTGACCTGTGCCGTTTAAGAGACTTTAGTCCTGGACTATTTTAGTAAATCTGTATTTGTTTTCAAATAAACCTTTTGTAAAAGCTTTATTCTGATTGTGTTGATTGACAGACTCCTCCCCAGTGGGACTAAACAAAACGAAATTAGGGATTCCACCCCCGTGACGTCAGCACGCTGACCACACAGACAAGCATAAGATTTGGGGAGAGACTGGGAAAGCATGGTGACTTGGCTGTAGGAGGTGAGTAGGTGATGGAAGTGCTTATGTCGACTTTCAAACCTCCTGTTTCTTTCCTCAAAGAGGAAAAAAGAACAAACAGAAATCTAAAAGTCTAAATTGGTTACTGGAATCTATTTGACTTTTTTTTTTTTAACCAATATTTTATTGATTATTAAAGCAAACAGAACAGGGAACATACATGAAAGCAGTAATAAGTAAGAATATGTCACAAAAATTGAATAACATACATGGAAAAAAATGAAAAAAATAAAATACATAACAAGCAAACACAAGCTAATAATACTATAATGGACCTTACATTAATAATTGTAAGAGAAAAAAAATTACAGTTTAGACATTATACATGGAACTAGGACTGTGCAGCCAGATCGATGAAACCCAATCGACATCAGAGAAAAAGTACTTAGCATTAAGTAGATACAGAAGTGCAAGGGGGGCGCCAATCCACATTGCAGCAACCTCTGCGTACTAAATCTGCTATATCACCCGGTAGGCGGTTCAAGAAGGGAGCCCACAACTTGTCAGAATAGTTCTCGTTCCCCTTTAAAACTGAGCTCAGGTGTTCCATTGGCAGAACTTTAAATATCTCTCCATACCACTGGTTGAGAGTTTGAGGTCTGGGCTTAATCCACTGAAATAGAATGCATCTCCTGGCTGACAAAAGTAACTTGTGCAGAAGTTTTTGCTGCAGGCTTGACAAAGAAAGTCCCTCTTCAGAAAGAATTTAGTAGAAATAAAACAGGATCTATTTGTATGTTCTTAGCGAGAATTAAGTTAATTTCCTGTGAGATTTTTTTCCCAAAATTTGAATATCAAAGGGCAGCACCAGATACAATGTATGTAAGACCCAACCTCCTGCTTGCATTTACCACACAGAGGAGAGATATCAGGATAGAAAGTATTCAGAGACTGGGGCGTGATTTGTAATCTATGAAGGATCCTATACTGGCTCTCAGTCTATTACTTAAAAAGATCCTGCCTATTGATGCAATAACATCTGACCATGCTTCCTCTCCATACTCAGTTGCCAAGTCCCTGCGCGCCATAGACCTTTAATTGTGTCAATGTTACATACAGTGAGGGACTGTAGTTTCCTATAAAAATGCAATATAATTTTCTTGTTATGTTGACATTGTAACAAAAATGAGTCAATAGGTGAGGTAATTGGTTGGGCTTCAGAGTGACCTAGGCTATTAATAAAATGTCTGACCTGGAGGTAGCTGTAAAAATGTTGGGATGGTACACCAAATTTGGCCCTTATTTGTTCGAAAGACAACAGTTTGTCCCCCTCAAAGAAATCTCTAACAATTTTAATACCATGATCATACCAGCATTGGAATATATTTGTATCAAATCCTGGGGGAAAGGCCTTGTTCTTGATGATAGGGCGGAGGGCTGATGTGGGACCTTTACTTTGAGTGGGCTTAACAATCCTCTCCCATGTTCTGATTGTGTTCATCATAATGGGGCTGTTTTTGACCTTAAGTGGAAGCAAAGACTTCTCATTAACAGCAAGACTGAGTAGAGACAATAAGGGGCAGTGCCAAGCATCGATTTGGGTTTCCTGTGTAGGATCCATGAAATGTGTCAGCCACCCAAACACTATACGCATATGACATGTCCAATTATAAAGTTTAAAGTCAGGCAATGAGAGACCACTGCTCTCCCTAGGTAGCTGCAGTTTTTTTCAAGCTGAGACGTGGTTTCTTTCCATGCCAAATAAACTTTGAAATAGCTTTATCAATATCAGAAAAAAATATTATTTATCCTCAGAGGGAGCATCTCATTTTGATTAAACTCACTCTACCCATCCAGGAGAGGGGTGGGTCAAACCACCTGAGTAAATCGCTTTTAATGGAAGACAAAATGGGGGAAAAATTAAGTGAAACCCGAATCAGACCATTTAAAGGGGAAATTGGGCATTGCACCGTTATCCCCAAAATCACCCAACGGCAGTGCTTCAGATTTGTCAAAATTAATTTTGTAACCTGAGAACTTCCCAAATAACTGTATAGTTGGAGATGGGAGCAGGAACAGAGGATTCGGGCTGAGTTAGAAATAGAAAAACATCATCTGCGTAAAGTGCCAGTTTATGAACAGTTCCGCAGAGACTGACACCAAAAATGTTATCTGCACATCTTATTGCCTCAGTGAATGGCAGAGGGGACAGGGGCCAGCCCTGCCTCGTGGCTCGACCAAGATGAAAGGCCTCAGAAGCAGTACCATTAACCAGCACTCTTGCCATGGGGGCACTATAAAGCAGCCTAACCCACTTAATAAAATCAGGCCCAAGTCCAAACCTCTGAAGAACCTCAAACGGATGTTCAAATTCCACTCTATCAAATGCTTTAGCTGCATCTAAAGCAGAGGTGACAAGTAACAAAGTACAAATACTTTGTTACTGTACTTAAGTAGATTTTTCAGGTATCTGTACTTTACTTGAGTATTTATTTTTCTGACGACCTTTTACTTTTACTCCCTACATTTATACACAAAAATATGTACTTTCTACTCCATACATTGTAAAAGCAGGCTTGTTAATTTTTTTATTTTTTTTTTCAACCTCCAAAAATGACGACATGACGTAAAAGCATACGTAAAAGACGTGACGAACTAGAGCGGGAAAGAGGGAGAAGGGGGGGGGGGGGGCAGGTAACCGCAGGAAGAAGTCGAGTGAGTGAGGGGACGGTAAAGAGAGAACCGAGAACTTGTACTGTAGCAGCGACATTGAGGCAAGGAATATTGCTTGCATGGAGGAATGAAGCGAACCGGAGAGTTTTGCCGACGGCGACGCTTCAGAATGCATGCTCATGCAGTACCTCTGGTCAGTTCAATCTTGATTATTCTGTCTGAACTTTTTTCATTTAACAAAATTATCAAAGGATGTATTGTGTTTCATTAACGGCAAAAATTCATTTTTACTTTTTACTTTTACTTTGAAAGTACATTTCAGAGCCTTTACTTTCTTACTTTTACTTGAGTAAAGGAGTTGAATCAGTACTTCTACTTTTACCAGAGTATTTTTTTACACATGTATCTGTACTTCTACTTAAGTACAGAATATGAGTACTTTTGCCACCTTTGATCCTGTTCCTGATAAAACCTGTCTGATCAGGCTTAATAAGGGCAGGAAGAAGAACCTCCAGTCTCCTGGCAAGAAGTTTAGATTGCAATTTACAGTCAACACCAATCAGGCTTATTGGCCTATATGATGAGCAGCATTCTGAGGGTTTGCCTTTCTTTAAAATAAGTGATATATTGGCCAAACTGAGTGTTGGCGGTAATGTGCCACGTTCAAAGGACTCTGTATACATTCTGGTGAGTGGCTCCACCACCAATCTGGCCATTTTCTTATAAAATTCAGGGCAAAACCCATCAGGGCCTGGAGCTTTCCTACCTGGTAAAGATTTAATTGTTTCAAAAACCTCCTCTTTAGTAACCGGACAGCAAAGACGGTCCCTGCTCTCAGCCGACAGTGTTGGAAGATCTATACGGTCTAGGATTCTGGCCTGGTCCCCAGTGTCATTCAGACTCTCTGAAGAGTACAAATTTTGAAGAAACATTTCATGATATTAACCAGATGTATATTTTCAAAAATTTTAACCACCTTGTCGTCTTTCAGCGATGCGATCACATTAGACTCAACCCTGCCCCTTGCCAGATGAGCCAGGAGTCTCCCTGGTTTATTAGCAGACTCATATAATCGATGCTTAGCATAGAAAATTGCAGTTTCTTCTTTTTGTGTAAGAAGGTTATCAAGGGCAGAACGGGCTGCATCCAACTTCAACCGTGACGATTTAGAAAGGGAGTGTTTAAACTCCCATTCTAGAACAGAGACTTGGCATTCGAGCTCTATTTGTTGTCTTAGTGTTTCTTTCCTTTTAGCTGAGGTGTAAGATATAATAACTCCCCTTATATAGGCTTTTGCTGTCTCCCATAATATTGATGCTGAGACCTCAGATGTGTCATTAGTAGAAAAAAAAAGTTGTTGCCAGTTGTTCTTCTAACATGGATACAAAGGTGGGATTACTAAGCAAAGAAGGGTTTAGCCGCGAGTGACGTGTGGCAGGGTTATGATAAGGAGGTGTAAGTTCTAGACCAACAACAGAATGATCTGAGAGTGCCATGGCTTTTATACTACATGCTCTAACTCACCTTGAGGTAAAAAAATAATAAATCCTTGAAAATGAGTTATGTGGGCGGGAGAAAAAGTATAGTCCTTCGTTTTCGGGTTCAATATTCTTGTGGACATGTGGATTTCACAGGACGCTGGTCTGGTTCCGCCTCCAGAAAGGCATTCATGTCCCCGCCCAGAACTACAAGAGGAGATGTATTGGTGGACAAATCAGCCAGCAAATTGGAATGAAAAGAGGCCTCAAATGAATTGGGGGAATATATGCAGACATATCCCAGAATGAGCCTTTCCCCATGCAAGAAACCTGAAATTATTGCATATCTTCCTTCGTGATTCCAAGTGAAAAAGGAAGCCTTTTATGTAGTAAAATCGCCACACCCCTACTTTTGGAATAAAAAGAAGAATAGAAAACTTGACCCACCCAGTCTCAGTTTCAAATGTTCAAGGTCACTTAAGTGGGTCTCTTGTATTAAAGCTATGTGGGCCCCTTCCTTTTTGAGGGATGAGAGAATTTTACGTCTCTTAACTACATTATTAATTCCCTTCACATTCCATGTAATCAATTTAGTGATACTCATCTAAACTGTGTATTTCCCATGTACCTAAACATTGGTGTCCACAAATACCTGGTTTTCTTAAACATTGAAATGAACCAAAACAAAATAACGCTGTCAAAACAAGAAAACAAACTTAAATGTGACCAGTAGTTCTCAAAAACCCATGGGGTCTTAAAAGGGGACGTGATGCTGAAGGGTGGCATCATAATAGAGAGGGCACAGGAGAAAAAAAAACACAAAATCCCCCAAAAAAGAGCCCCGCCCCCGTCCCAGATAGACAAAAAAGTAATTAGATAGCACCTGGACAAATAAACCTTGTAAATTATAAACAAGTACACATTTTTCTAGATCAAGGCAAAAATTCAGTTGTATCAACACCTCTGTCGAACACAGGGCCATGTGCATAAAATTATATTAACTCTTCTATTCGGTGTATGATAAAGTAAACACCAAAGGTGTAAACAGGAAAACAGCGAAGCGCAAAGATCAAATAATTAATAGTAATAAAGTTTTAACAAATTTTGCTCAGTATTAGATAGCCATCATTATAACAAAGGAGCTCTAGAGCTTTTGGGCTAAACTGAATTATGCTTGATCTGAATGTAGCCCTGGCAGAAGATTACCATATAATGGAAAATCTACAGAAAGCCTATAGATGTGGGCTAAGTATAGAGCTGGCAGGTCCATTTCTTATGGCGTATTTATATCCGTACCTTACCGACAGCATAGTCAGTCGAGTGTGGCCAGGAAACGCCGAGCCTCCTCTGCGTCGTTGAAACTGCGCTCTGTCCCGTTATTCTGTATCACAAGCCTGGCTGGGAACCGCATCATGAATCTAATGTCCTTGTCTATAAACTTTCGAACAATATCATTATATGAGCAATGCTTCAGCCGAACCGTGCTGGACAGGTCCTGATGGATGAAGATGCACTATCCCCCATGCTCCAGATTTCTCGCCTTCCTTGCGGCTGCCAGGATCTGCAGCTTGTCCCGGGAGTTGTGGAGTTTGATGATCACTGGTCTGTCTATTTGACTTTTATTTACTTTGTGAGGGGGAATGTGCAATCTCAAATATATATGTAGGCAGTTATCTTAAAAATAATTTACAGTTGCAACCATCAATCAGTGAATGATGATGACGACATTATATTTTTGGGATTTTGAAAATGTGGGGAAATAGTTGCAACCTTGGGATTTATTAAACAATAACTCATGACAGGCTGTGGTATACGCTTGTATCACAAATAAGTTGTTCAGCCCATCATAGTTACAGATTTATGTTTTTTTTTTTTTTTGCATTTTATGAAAATGGTTTTTACTGTTTGTACTTTGAAAGACTGAAAGTAAAATCACACGATCATACATTTTTTCTAACTAACTGTTTTCAAATTTATGGAAATATTCTCTCTTATAGTTCAAGCTTTAATGCAATTCCCCCTGGATATAGTATTATAGTATTACCAGTATAACTATGGAAATTTATTCTACACCATCACATCTCAGATTTCCAATGCAATATGGAGAATTGGGAGAAATAAAAAGTTAGAGTACTAAAAGGCTTTACTTAAAAGGTCACTGGTTTTATTCAGGTAAATATTGAGGTAATCTATTAAAAGATGAGCAACAAAAGCTTGAATAAATCCCTATAATACATTGTATTTTTGAATGTGTGATCTAATATACTGTATATGGGAAACCTTTAGCAGTCCACGTTTCTACCTTTCCAAGTTTTACATTGAAGATAGAAGCAATCCATGAGTGAATAGAGTGACCAAAATAACTATTCTTTCTTCCACATGTTAACAATATTGTTTTGCTTAGGTGTTTTTCATATGACTGGTTTTTCATGAACCATTGAAATCCTCTCCACAAATTTGGACAACCTCTTTGGCTACTGTGTTGAATATTTTTTACATAAAGATTTTTCCCTGTTGGTCTGTCTTTCTGACATAAAATTTGTTTGGAGAGCTGCAAATCCATATTTGTAATTAAACCAATCCCCTTCCTTACATAACCCTAAGTACAAGTGAAATCTGTTCAGAAATGCATTTGATTTGATTTTCCATCATGTCATTAACATATTTTGAGATCATCCATCCTATCCATCCAAGTTGCATTTAATAATATATATAATTAGATACATTATATATATTGTTTATTATATATTATAAATTTGAATTATTCTGTACTAACACTGTTACATTTATCTTTGTCCTGTCTTCAACGCAAACCCAAGGTGACTGTATTAACACTGTCCTGCACAGCAGCACAGCAAGAAGGTTGTAGGCTCGATTGTCCAAGGCTGAGGACTCTGTATGTGGAGTTTGCATGTTCTCCCCGTGCCTGTGTGGGTTTCCTCCGGGTACTCCGGTTTCCTTCCACTGTTTGAAGACCTGCATGTTTGGGTTAACTGGTGAGTCTAAATTGTCTGAAGGTCTGAGTGTGAGTGTGAGTGGTTGTTGGTCTCTGTCTGTCTCTGTGTGTTGGCCCTGTGATGGACTGGTGACATGTCCAGGGTGTACGCAGCCCTCGCCCAGTGTGAGCTGGGATTGGGAGAAACCATTCACACATATTCAAACCTGCAGACAGTTTAGAGTCTCCAGTTAAAAACTGCCCATCTTTGGACTATGGGACGTAGCGGGAACTCACAGGGAGAACATGCGCCACACACTCCACAGAGAAAGGCCCCAGGCTTGGGGTTTGAACCCAGAATCATTTTGTGTGAGGCGATGGGGCTTTAAATGGCACCACATTTTTCCAGCTCAACTGATTTTCTCCCAAATTCTTTGGTGGTGCAGGTTGCAGTTCTTTGAGATTTTACTAACTGTGGCATGACTGTTTTACATTCAGATTTCCCATCCAGTCGTCTTCACCCCCTAGAAATTCCTGAGCCTGGGTCTTATGAAGACTAAGGGTTAACCACATGTGTCTCCACTACCCATCTTGGCATGGACTGCTTTTTTTATTGATCAGTCTAACACTAATAGCGGGGCCAGGCAAGTCCAAGATCCAAAATTTCTCAATGAGGAAGCAATCCGATTTTCCTATTTTTTCTTTTTATGTGGGAAAACCAAGTTAAAGAAAAATATTTAACAATAATGCATTGTATTTGGAGAGGAATGGATGTTATTTCATTGGGGATGAACTCATACTTGATTCAATATATTAGTTCTTTTTTTCTCTCCACAACTTTTGGATCTCGTGCAATCTGATCCGATTCCTAGTTAATGTCTAATTGGAATTTTACCACTCCATTCCCAATATCTCTGAAACAGATATCCTGAGGGTGTTGCACTGATTTCAGTGATGCTAGCCTTCAGGCTATGTTTTCACCATGTTCTTCCAAAACATCATTATCATATCTTTTTATTTCAGTTGTCTGATTTTGACTTGTGTTTGGAGTGGTGTGGTTCCTTTTGTAGCTTTTCATCCTCTATCTCTGTCTATTATTTCAGAATGTGTATACCTGACGGAAATGGAGGGATATAACAGGCAATCTTGGCACCACACCAGACTCTGTAGCCTTGGCTGAACACAAATCTAAATTCCAAAGTTCATCAGGGGAAGATTTCTTTGTGGCCAGAAGGGATGATAGGAGCAATTACGGTAAACAAATACCTCCTTCTATGCACATGTTATTTGAAGAAAGACTGGAGAAATTGTTTATCTATCCTTAACAGCGAGATTTGAAGTATAAACATAAAAACAAAGAGGAGGAAGAACCTGCCAGCAGATAAAGATAAAAACTGCTTTTTTAGTCTCTAAACTGAACACAGGAAATCTTTCTGCAGTGAAACTGAAAAGAAAATTAATAAAATAAACATTGGAATGGATGGCCAATGTAACTTTTTCATGGACGAATACATGGGGCTCAATGCTGGACTGAAATCAGTCCAAACATGAGTCTGATGATGCTTTATGGCCCCAAAAATGATAGATTTTGATCTGATGTTGTTACAAGCTTCAAACGCTATACTGTAGATGACATTGTGATTTTGTCATAGGTGGGATCTCCTGTTCCTTCAGCATGTTACTTGTGTGTTGGTTGTCATCCTGCTGGGATTTAACCTGAGAATTCTTTTTTTTCTGGACTGCATGTCATAACAGAACCCATGTTAATATTTCAGCAACCAACCTCCTTCCAACTTTACATTCTCAGAGAACAAAGAGAAGTTAGTTTTTCCTGTTTAATTATAATGCCTCCAATTCTGAAAAAAACATCAGTGCCTTAATAATCATTCAAATAAGACTGCAAGTAGCTTTGATACAATAAGTGAAAGTATTACTGTATTGACAGGACAGGTTAGAACTCAAAGTATCACAAAACTTATGAGAGAGACCAGTCAAAACCACATGCAAACATAAAGTCATTTGTGTATTTAAATGTGGATATCTTGAACATTGTGAGTAAAAAAAAAAAAAAAAAAAAGATTGTCTGCAAATCATGAAACATCTCCTGTGGCTGAGTTAAAACAACAGATATTCTGATCTGAGAGTTCTCTTTAGTATCACAGTGATGGTGTTACAGTCGTTGTCAGGGAACAGTGAGCCAAGTCCACTTTAGTTTCAGACTGTTAGAATGCTGATTACCGTCAATGGAGATGTAGTTACGATTATTATACAGTGTCTATAAGGATCTTCTTGGCTGAGTCCACCACAAAATGATACGTTAAAAGCACAAAAGAGAGACTTCAGTCAAAACAGGCCAATTAGTACACAGTCAAAACAAGCTGTTACAAGGGATGAACCATCCAGATCATAACCACATATGTTCCCTCTGTGTCTCTGACAAGTGCAAAGGAGAGGTCAGCTACTCACACACATGTCCATGCCTGTCACTTCTAAAAGTGCTTTTCACTAAATCTTCTGTTATTGCAAAATAAATTACAGGCATCAGTCTGTAGCTGCTTCAATATCCAAAATAAATCATTCTTCTTGCCACAGAAAAATAGACTGTATTACATTTCCACTGGGAATCTGTTTCATCACAGTATGCTCTCAAGCTGGTCTAGTTTGGTCTATCAACTGTAAATGAGTGAATACAATCAACTCAAGGGAGCTGTGGCGTCAGACACTTGGCTTTTAACATATCACCAACTATATGTTCAGTGGCCAGCTAAGAAAGCTAACCTACTGGATCCGTCAGCCATCTGGTGAAATACATTCTCTAAAAAATTAACATAGAAACATTCCAAGATAAAGTTTCAATCCAAATGCAAGTATTGCTGCTGCCATGTCTCTGCAGGCCATTTGATCTGACCAAAACCACCTCATTCCTCCTGGGATAAAGAGTTTGAGGCTGAAAAACTGAACTACTGGTCCCGTGTCCCATGGTGCAAAGAGTCTTGGTCTTCCTTAATCAGCAGCTATTTTCTCCTTCCAGACCACAGAGCTGTGACAGGTGGGTTCGGATTTTCCCTCACTGTGCTCCTCCCCTCTCTGCTCAGTAAGTGACCCATTTCAGCAGACAGTGTCTGTGTTGAAGGAGAGCTGCACCTGCCAAACACACACAGACACACACAAAGACACAATTTCTACATAAAAATATGTACATAATTCACATGTTTGGTCAACTGATTTAATAGGTTTGCAGCAGAAAATGGTCCAATGGGAGGATGTGAGCCACTTTGAAAAAAGACCACACTGTGATGTATGGACAACTGAGTCAGAGCATCTCCAACCCTGCAGCTCTGTGGGATGACTGCAGTGCTCAGGACCTGGGGAGTGTTAGGTAGGAGGTTTCTCCAATAATAAGTTTAAGCTGTTGTCTTCTCTGCTCCCATTTAACTTCATTCAGCAATCGTCCAAATTCCTGAATATTTAAACTGCAAAAATTTGGAACAAGGTGGTAAATTTTCTTTTTAATTTATGTATACTTTTATTTTTTCTATCAAGAGTAATGTCATTAGTGTCAGAGCAACTGATAGTGTCCAGTGCTCTTTTTGAAATAATTCTTCCCTGTGTCAATACCATTTTCAAATAGACTGCTACACTCAAATCCCTGTGGAAATGTATCTGTGCACTTCTCTCTGAAATGTATTAATAAATAAAAACCTAACAAAAAAAGTGCGCCCAACTCACCCTTTCCTCTTCAAAGCTGATCAGTCCTTCGTCATCGTCACTCTCCAGCTCCTCTGGGGCCTCTGGCGCTTCACTGATCAGAGCATTGAGCTCTGTGTTGGTTGGCCGAGACTTCAGCAGGTTGAGGATGTGTTGTAGGGGGGACTGTGCTCCACCTGGGGGCAACACCTCCTGCTGCTCTAAGTTGTCGCTCTGCTTCTTCGCAAAATTGACAAACACCTAAGCAGAAAAAGAAGGTCATGGATTTTGCTCTTTCCATTGACCTGTGTTTAAGGTCTTCATGTCGCATTGACTCACATTGTCCAGAGTGGTCTGACTGACAGAGTAGTCCTCAATGCCCAACACCTCCACCACCTGCTCCATCTTACTGAAGACTTGAGCCAAAGAGATCCACGCAGACTTCAGCTGATACTGGACCTTGGTGTGGTGACGCTCCTGAAAATATGACATCAGGTGGATTCATGCTTGTGCTGTGGTGGATTTGTGCTCAGAAATATGAAATTAAAACCTTATCAAAAAAGCACCAACAAAAAGCTCTTGCTAAACAGGTTTTGAATCTGGGTGTTAGGATTTAAACACTTGATGGTGAGATTGCAGGTTGGTGGTTTAAGATATTTTGTAAGGATGATTTTTAAACATGGTAAGAATAATGGATCAAAACATGAATAACTCCCCCGATAAAACAAATTGGAAGCTGTTACAACAATATCCCTAAATGTGTATTTTGTTCTTTAATTACAGTGATCTACCTTCAGCACAGCCTCAGGGAAGTTTCTGTTGAAAAATCGAACCACCTCTTTCACATTGGAGCTAGTTTTGGTCCTAACTGTGATCATATAACCATCTCCAAACCTGGAACATAATATAAAAAACATGATATATTTCTGTAATACAGCCTTCTGTCTGGTTATTGTTAGTCTAAATTTTTGTTCTTACCCTTTAGATATGGCAACAACACACAGCAAAAACAGAGTAGGACAATATAATATCAGATGAAACAAGTGCTTGTCATGGTGTCCTCAGAAAGACAACAACTAATGCAGAAGCACATTGTTGACATATAGTTGTAGACTTAAACAGGTAACCAAGGTTTGTGTTAGACCACAATGACATCAGAGCAATCTTTTTTGACAGCAATGGACATTGAAAATCACAGTGACTAGATTCAACACAAAAAATATTATTCAATGTCAGTGACTGTGTAAAACATATTCATTGTTGCACATTGCTGTACTGAATCAGAAAATCTCTTTGATACCAATACTACCAGGCCAAAAGCAAAAAAAACAACACAAAGTCAGACGTGGGTAAGAACAGGTTGTTTAAAAAGTGGACATTGGTTCAGAGGTTGTAAAGTGAAACCAATGCTGAAGAGCTGTGAACCTAAATCATGTGTATCAGAAGGAACTCTTGGCTGCAGCTCCGTAATTGTTTTCCTAATGAGCTTAAGGTCTCAGTCTGTAGTTTTAAGTCTTCTTCAATTCAACATGATGTCCATTTTTTAAACAGGTTTGCATTAGCACATGGCTGACCTGTGGTTGACAGACAGTACGAGAAACAACAACCTGACAATCAGGATAGCGTACAGAGGAATGATCAATCCCCGGAGCAAAATGTCTTAAAGATTAAAATCCATAAATACACTTAAGTTACTTTTAGTATATTTGTTTTTTTCAAATTATTTATTTTTTCAGAAAAGCACATTTACCAGAAGATTGTTTTTAGCTGCTCATAGCAAAAATCTATTAGAAGGTATGCCGATGAGATAATTCTAAAGGGCAAAGGGAGGCAGATTTTTGTCTTCCTGACCTGTTCTTGAGGTGTTGGATGCTGCCCAGGCATTTAAACCTGCCATTCACCATGATGCCCAGTCTAGTGCACAAAGCCTCACACTCCTCCATACTGCAGAGGACAGAGCGAAATCACATATAAGTATCATTAAGTAAAAATGTTCTTAAAAATTCTGATGACACCCACCTGTGTGATGTCAGCACTACTGAGCGTCCAGTTTTGATTACGTCAAGGATTAAATTCCAGAGGAATCTGCGGGCTTTTGGGTCCATTCCTGTAGTTGGCTCATCCTGAAAAAACAAAACAAAACAAAAAACATCCAGAAAATACAGTTTAGAAACACAAATTTTCTACCATTCTCCGTAAAGCTCATGAGACAATGTAGAAACGACCACGTACAAATGAAAATGTAGATTAAATGCTAGTTTGTGACAATTTGCATTTTCTTTGCACATCATTTCAATAAGTTATTCAATATTTACTCACCAAAACGACAGCTGAGATCTGAGGGGACAACTACATTACTAAAGCTAAATATGGAGATCAGACTAAATTTGGGCACACCTACTATGCTGGTAACAATCCATCACTGCACCAGAAAACTGTTGGCATATCAACTTCTATGGATGTTTTGAACCAATAATTTGGGTAATATTTACTTTATTTTGCCTTCATTTCCTTTTTTTGAATACATTTTGTCATTCTGAGGCAGTGCTAAAGCTCCTGTAATCCTGAGGACAATGAAAATAGATCTGGAGACTGTGTGAATCAATTTTGATATCAATTAGGGGTGAGAGTCAAAAGAAACTGAATGCCAATGACAAGATGATCTGTCCTGTAGTGGAGGGAAAATTTTAACAGATTCTGCCAACTCACACCCACCACAACCAGTGTTAATACATTCACAGTCAGCTAACCAGTTCCTTTAAATTAGACATGCCTGCTATCTCTTAGAAAATATGAGGTATATTATATTAAAACAAATCACAAAAGCAAATCGTGGTGTGTGTGATGCAGTGACAATGGCAGTTCCCACAGATTCTCTCAGTCAGCTCAGTTTCTCTCTCTGTGTTAGGCAAGGGTGTCAACTGTCACACCTACGCTCAATTTTTCACACCTCATTTCTTTTTATCACAATGTGTGGCTCCAGTATTATGAGTGAGAGTAAAAGGATTTTAGTATTCACATTAAAAATCATGACTGTACTGTAGCTGCATGCTAAGCTGAATTGCAGTCAATAATTGTAATTTGTGTTATACAGAATGTGTTTATACATTCTCATTCAGCATAAACAAATGTTTCTCTGTGTCATTTGTGTGAAAAGGTATAAATGTATCTTTGTTTTCTCTGACAGATTTAACTGACCTAGTAGTTCTATACCTCAGCTAAATCAAATCAGATTTATTTGTATAGCGCAAAATCATAACAGCGTTACATCAAGACACTTTACATATAGAGCAGGTCTAGACCAAACTCTTTATAAGATGATTTAAAGAGACCCAACAGATCCCCCAATTAGGAAGCACTTGGCGACAGTGGCAAGGAAAAACTTCCTTTAAGAGGCAGAAACCTCGGGCAGAACCAGGCTCAGGGGGGGCGGCAATCTGCCTCGACTGGTTGGGTTAAGAGAGGGAGAGAGAGAGGGTGAGATGGAGAGAGAGAGAGAGAGAGAGGGAGAGAGAGAGACACACACGGGGGGGGCAAAGTTGGCTAGAGTAGGGAGTAACTGTAGGGTTAACAGTTCACTTGCCCAACTGAGGCCCATGTCAAGCCCTGCTGCCCCTTTCTGAGTTGCCTTGACACAATTAAACATTAAGGTCCCAACTCCTGGCTATCCTCACTATTCTGCAATGGATGCATTTAACATGGTCTGCTCAGACTCTATATCCCCCCCCTTCAGTGGGATGAATAGGCCCCATAGTAATGGGCCCTCACCAGATATTCCCATTTCAGCCTCATTACACTTTTGGGTACACATTTGTCCAGCAGCACTTGCCATCAATTGTTTAACAGCTCTGCCTCTCTGTTTCTTGAGGCTTGCCTTGCCACCATGCTCACTGTAAGCTCTCCTTCCAGCTGTGGCTCAAGGTGGGGGCCCTCACTTCCTTTAAGAGGGTGAAGTGCCGCAGTTCTTACAGGGCCTCTTCATTAGGGATTTTGTGAATTTTTAAGTCTAACCTCATTGGACCAATTTACCTTCAGAGACCCTATCGCGGGCTACAGTACTGCACTAACAACACAGCTGCCAGGATCACTGGAACACACAAACCTCCACCAAGTTAAGGAGGTGATTCTCTGAGAAGAGAGTGGAGTTTGTACTTGTGGTGCATATGAAACGCCAAACTTCTTACCAGGAAGATGAGTGAGGGGTATCCAATTAGAGCAATGGCAGTGGAGAGCTTGCGTTTGTTTCCCCCACTGTAAGTGCCGGCCGGCTTGTCTGCATACTTGGACAACTCCAACTTTTCTAATGCCCACTGAACCACCTAGAGGAGAGTGAAAGATAATGTCAGGGTGATGTGGAGATTCATCTGTTCATCTGTTCATTTGTCATCTGAAAATTTCTGCATGGGCAGCAAGAAATGGAACCAACTTTTGCCAGAGTTAAAACCCTTTTTGTTCTGACTGGCATGTAATGCTTTGCAGCCTGTATAGTCAAAGTTGGCAGCCTTCATATGAGGAGGTTGAGGAATCCTGCTTCAACACCAGCACACCTGCTTTCTCTGCAGTGAGCTTTTACCCATCTTGGTCGAACACTGTTGCATCACCTAACTAAATACAAATTCCACTTCAGTCCCAACTGGTCCTGGGCATACCACTTTACCTGCTCTGCATGCAGCCCTCAGAGCTGAAATCATATTGGGTATGACTCAAGGTCAATTCTCACAGGGATGAGGAAGTATTAAATGGAAATGTGCTTTCCTTCATTTCGGACCCTCTAAATTTCATGGGATTAAGGGATGGCTGAACATACAGAACAATGACATTCCAATAACAATGCAAAGTTCTTCCTGTATCAGTAATTTGAACCTTTCCTGGCTTGAGGACAAAGCCTGCACATACATTGCATAGCTACATTCACAGCTATAATGTAAATTTATAACTATCTGCTCCAGGCGTTGCCCTCGACTCCCTCTATGGCACCCACTTTATGCACAAATACATACAGACCTATTCTTGGAAGGGACTGTGCTACATGTGTAACAATATTCAGTTTCACACTTGTAAAGCTTACCAAAGATCATGTGCACAGATTATATATTACAGTGTAATATGCTTGTTTGCTTTCTGTTTCTTAAGAAGTAATTTTGATGTACAGCTGTTGCAAAAAGTTGGTGTACCATCTTTTGCTTCACTTGCCCTGGCCCTTGTGAACAGGACACATCTCGTAGACATGAATATGTAAGTGAGACCTACCCTCTCCTGGTCTTTCCAGGGAATGCCACGAAGGCGAGTGTAAAGCTCCAGATGTTCCCTGGCTGTCAGGTCATCAAACAAAGCGTCAAACTGTGGACAGTAGCCAATACTCTGCTGCACATGTAACAGATCCTTCAGGATACTGCATACATGCATGGATACACATTGTGCGCCCAAGCACACACATACACACACACACACACACACACACACACACAGATGCAGAAACACATACAAGGGTGAGTTAACTTAAAAGAATTTTAGATGGTTGGTTTATTATTTTTAATACCAGTAGTCAGTAACAGACTTTTCAGGCATGAGTTTTATCCTGTGACACTGATTGTATTATTAGAAGTTATAAATGAATTTGTTTGTTATATGTCAAAGAGGTCCAGTCTTCTGCTCATCCTTTAATGTTTGAAGCAGTTAAGAGCTACGTGTGTTTTTGTGACTAACTATGTTGTGTTCTTAGAGATATATGTAGGTAGTCAATATGTACGTCTTGTATGGATATGATATGCATCTCTGCAGATCAGAGCCACTGAGCAAGGCCGACTTTCTAAGCTATTCAAACACTATATCCGTGAAATTGGACAGTGGTGATTTTCTGAAACGTTGCAGGTTAAAAATCTTTTTGTTTGCTCTTAACATAAGTACAACACTCTCACAGGGCAGAGCTAACATGATTGATTTGATTACCTTAGATAGCTAGCCCAGATTTATTCATTGATAAATTAAAGTCAAACATTGGGCTTAAAGTTGCAGTTAAAAAGGTCTAAAAGGGGTCAAAAAATGGGTCTCAAAGCTAGACTAAGTAAATTTATTACTGCCTTCTACCTGCCCAGGGAAAAACCTGTAAAGATAACTGCTATAGATAATGGTGGGGAGGGTGATTCTTGCCTTTTCTGGTTGACAACTCTCACTACTCCCTCAAGTCATTCCACCTGAGCCTATTAAAGATAAAGAACACATGGGCACAGGCACTGACCTGTTTCCATTAATGAAGGCCTCTCCTCCAGTGGTGCACTCATCTCCTGTCAGCATTTTGAAGGTTGTGGTCTTTCCTGCTCCATTCACTCCTAGTAGTCCAAAACATTCTCCTGGACGGACACCCAGGCACAGCCGGTCCACTGCCAGGATACGACCCATCTTCCTAGATTTGTACACCTGATGGAGTGATATGGTCTTAGCTCCTTAAGTATGAATACTTAACTGTATATTTCATGTCTTTAATTTGTATAAATTAATTTTCTGTACTGGCATAATGTAAGCTTTGACGCCTGAAAAAATACAATTGTTTACAAATTGCTTTTGCTGTAATTTTCAAAGGTAATTCCTCTGTGATATCAAAACTGTAACCTCGAAGGAATAAATTGATGTTAACTTATGGCAGTTAAGGTTGTTTAAACCTTTGTCAGATTCTCAATCTTCAACATATCATTATCGGCATCCCCTCTCAGCACTCTTCGTCTCTCACAGGCCACGTCTACATCATCATCATCTATAGGCTGGCAGCTGACTGGCACCCTCCTAAACACAAACACAGACACACAAAAACATATTTCAATGTTGATTTTTATTCTTTTTTACACCCAGAATGTACACTGAATCTCTAGTGCTTTCAGTGATTTTATGCATTTCCTTAAATGTCTTTAAACAAATACCAAAGAATAGTTCCCTCCCTATCTGCCCCTGCCTTCTTTCCCTTGTTCTGTTATGACTGAGAGTTAGCATTTTCAAAAGATGTATTTAACAATCATCTGAGAAACCAGTGACTTCCAGGAAAGGCTGGACAGCAAACAAGGAAGATCAATGACACTGGAAAAACAGGTGACCTCCAGGAAAGACTGCTGTGGGTGGCTGAGGCTAGGAACCTCAACCACAGCATTCGCAAGAGGCCACCAAGGCTAAGGTAGGAGTTCAGAAGAGTACTGCTGAGAAGAAGATAGGCATCAAATATCTGATTCTAGATACACTTCCAAAGATCAGCAGAACTGAACCTGCTGGGGCAGATCTCAGCAGCACAAAAGCCAGCACAGAGTGGGCGTTATCAGTCCATTTCCATATCTCGCTTGAGCATTGCAGGCAAGTTTTTCTTCTCTGTCCTGGTCAAAAGGATGAAAGTACACAAGGTCAGAAATAAATAAATCAACTCGGCAGTCCAGAAATGTGACATTCCAGACACACTTGGATGTCCTGAAGCCAAGGAGGACAGAGGCAACCCAACAATTGTTTGAAACAATTGGAATGAATCTGCTCATAATGACATGAACATAAAAAGACTATAAAAAGCAAGATGGGCTCTAAAGGCACTTGATGATATTGCAACATTGGCAAAAATGAAATTCAAGCCCAGGAAGTCAAGAACTCTGGTCATCAGCAATGGCAAGGTGACCAGCAGGTTTGAGCTCCAAGTTCGGAGGGAGGGTGTACCCTCCAGTTAAGTGCCTCAGAAAGTGGTAAGATGCCTTGCTTGTGACAGAGGCTTCATATCCCTGATGGAGAATGAGTGGGTGAGTGGCTAAGGAGGATCAAGCGATCTGGTCTACCAGAGTTCAAGGTCTGGCTTTCCGGCGTGGTTTGCTACCAAGACTTACATGGCTACTGAGAATTTATGAGGCTGATGATGTTCTGTGACTCGAGCAACACAAAGGTCTGGGGTGCAGAAGTCACACCTTGATAGGGATGCACGTGGGCAGCTGACACCTCAGTGGCACAAGCAGGAAGCATGCTCAAGTTGAGCAAGCAACAGGGCAGATCTGAGGTAAGGAAATGGTCCAAGCAGAGGTCCATCTTAGAGCAGGAAAGACAGAAAACACATCCACCCATAGGCAGTTCCAACCATCCAGTTCTTCAGGGAGGGAGAAAAAGCCCAATCATGGGAGGTGAAGGGGGATTCATGTGGTCCGAGGTGGGAAAGGAGATCATTATGAACTAACTGTCCTGTGGGAAAACAGGTGCAACAGGGCCCAGGACAAGAAAACCATCATGTACCATGACTTGGCGCAACAGTAGAGAGATAAAAAGGTGGCAGGCCTGATTTTTCCCATCTCCCATTGAAGTTGGCTACAGAGGTTTCCCAGCAGTGTGTGCAGAAAACACATACAGCAGTAGTTTTATCCAGGAGGAAGAGGAAGTTAGCCATTTGCAGGTTAAGGAAAACAGCAAAAAGTGCCTTGTGTGGGAGGAGCTAAACTGGAAGGCTAGAGAGGATGGCAAATGACTGGCATGGGCGACCCAACTGGACGATGCGATTAAGGATCAAAACATCCAGCGAAGGTTAGACACCACCTGACAACATCGTCTCCTGGCTGAAGGCTGCAGTCATGTACAACAAAGAGTTGGCATCTTTAAGAGGTGTAACTCTCAGTCAACAGACAGCACTGATTGGCTGGCGCACTAGTTTATGACTCATTAACAAAGTCAGGGTTGTGTCCATTTTGTTTTGGCATCCACACAGAACAGACAGCTAGCTAACAACACTTAATGAAAGTGTCTAAACTGTGTCAAATTAAAAGCTGAGCAACTGTTGTAATCAGTAACCAGTGAAATCAAATGAGACCATATTGAATTATTTTCTGTCCATACAAAGGGAGAAAGTCTGAAAAGCTGCCTTGGCCAACCTGCATGTTTTTTAGAATGACTCTAATTTCACCTCGTCGGTTTCTTGCCTACTGTTTAGTCTGGCAAGAAAGTAGCATTGCACCAGATCCAGTGATGAAAGAGAAAAGTCTTGCTAAATCTTGCTGAAATTGTGCACTGGGAAAAAAAAAAAGGAGTCTACAGCTGATGAATATGAGCCAAAATCATGACCTATAATGTGACAAGATGCTTTTTGCTGACACTAATTCATTTATGCAAAAGCATGTAAAACAATCAACACCTTGTTCACACACTGATGGAGTCAGTCACAACACAACATTGCTTTAAGATTTAATATCATAAGATCTAATATCAAATGCTACAATACAAAAACATAAGTGTACTATGTTGTAGTTTTTATTTTAAACTTTGACAGAGTGAAAAGTATGTATCAAATATATCAAAAAGCGCAGGCCACATGTTTTCAGAGAAACAGGAAGTGGCTACTGATAACATTACTTTACTTATGTCTATGGTGTTATCTGTGGTTACATTGATATTTAGAGGGACGCTTTAAATTTTGAGGGGGTGATAGTGAAACCCATCCAGAAACACACACTCACATTGGTTTCCTTAGGAAGTTGTACTGGCATAGGATGGTGATGAGGAAACCAACAAAGCCTTCGACTGTCATGGCAACAAGTCCTCGTGTCACAATGTCCCACTCAAATGGTGACTTCAGCTTGTCGAACTGGCCTGAAAATGCACATTCCCAGCAATTTATATCATCATGTTGTATTTAAGAAGACTTGGACCATAAACTGATTAGGAAAATGTTTACTGAACTAATAAATGAAGCGATAAGCAGGGAAATCTTCCTATAGACTTCAATACAATCTGACTTCTTTTTAAATCAAATCAAAATACCATTGGTGTTGCCCATTATCATTAAATAGAAAAAGGCTTAAAATATTTCAGTAATGGCCTCATTGTACAGACTTCGAACATTTGTCCACTTTTAAATTAAGGCTTTGAATGAATCTGGCTATTAGGTATAAGGAGATGTCAAAACTATTACTTCTTAACATACTGTGGATTATTTACTGTCAAAAATATTGTGAAAAGACCCAAACAAAATTAATGACAAGTTCTGTGTGCATCAAAGCCTGATGCATCTCATTCCTCTGCACCACTGAGTTTAAAAACTATTAAAGACAGATCAGTGAGACACATCATTATAGTGGATGATATTTTCCTTCATTAGCATTAAAATACACTGTATTTGCTTTAGGTGTAGAACAATAGTAGCAATGAGCAGCAGTGAACACAAATACTATAGTGAAATTGTAATATTCTGTCCACTTGGTCATCATGCAGGACTGCATCTCTGAGAATTGTATGTGAGGCTATTTGGCGATTACCGTACCTATTTTAGCGTAATATTCATTGATGTACTCATTGTAGGCCATTTCCATCAGGCCGTGACCAAGGTTATAGTTGGGGAAGATGAGAAAACAGGACTTCAGGTAGCTGTTTACTGTTTTCAGGTCCTGGATAAGATAAAAGTGAAGTTATAAATACAGATACATCCAAAGGTCACATGTGATACTGCTGCAACACAGAGAGCGACAGGTCTTTTGCATACACTGTTGAAAATGTGAGAGCCAATGTAATTTCTCGAGACCTATCTTACACCAAGTTTGAAGAGGTGTAACACAAGTATCTTTGCTTGTTTGTTTGTGAGTCTTATAATGGGGTGTGGTCAAACAGCTGCAGCTGCTCTGTGTGTGTGTGGGGGGGGGGGGTTGTTGATCACAAATCATGATAACCTAGTCACAATATGTGATCCACTCACCACAAACAGACTCTGAGAAACACTCCAACTCTGCATTAGTAATACACAAAGATAGCAGTCTGCTTGACTTTTAAAGGGAGAGTGTACACTGATTGGTTTATTGCATGTTGAACCATAACACTCCAAACCATGAATAATTAAGAGATTCAGTACAATCCATCTGCTGCACCTGACACATTTTTTTTTTTTCACTGTCTGACATGTCAATTATAACCATATTAGAGAAAGTGATATGGCCATAAATGCACATGAAATAAAGCAAATAATTTCAAAAGTTTACATGAGTAGTTAAAAACTCAGAATATGTTTAACAAGTACTGTATGTAAGGATACAATACCAATAGTCAGACTGACCTTGTCATGTTCAAAGAGCTGGAGGAGGAAGGTGGCAACGGTTGCAGTTATGCCAATGAAGAGGTTGATGACTATGAGGAACACATAGGCTGTACTCGGAACCTCAAACCAGAAGGATGCTGGGTACATGATGGGAGTGATGGACCACCTGGAAGGATAAAAATCATTAAGGATGTTAGGAGCTTCAGGACATGAGGAAGAACAAAGCTGTTGAACATGTAAGGGTTAATCCACGATTAGGTGTGTTTCAAACAGTTTTAATGCACGACGTGGAGGCGAAGAACTACCTGACGCACAGCGGAGGGTAGTTTGCTTCCGTGAAGTGCATTAAAACTGTTTGAAGCACACCTACTCGTGGATTATCCTGCTTATACCATGGTCATTTTCCCTGAATATAGGAATAAAAGGACTCGCCAACTTTTGGTGAAAGTTTTGCACTCAAAATTGAAAGTTTTTGAAGCAAGGGCTTACCATTGTCATGAGAAGGAATAAACTAGTCCCTTTTACAACCACACCAATTACAGTAGTCACAGTACGACGGGATGAGCACTTTGCCTCAATCGCTTTAACAAAGCCAAAAGTAGGCTATTAAAAGTTAAAATTAAGCTTGATTTAGGTCAAAATTATACCACAGTGTGGTTATTGTTTATAAAATGATATATATAAAATAAAAATAAAACTGGGCTCGGTTTTAACGTACACCTGCCAACCAATCAGAAAAGAGTTTTCACACTGACCATGGTATAATTGGTGTTGTTTCCAGGCCACATTAAAGACATGAAGCTAAATGCCTTGGTTGCATTCTAAATAATCAGTTTTGAATTTCTCAGTAGTGGTTATGACTGTATACAGACCCACAGTGCTTCTACTTTTCTGGGTCACATTGGCATGGAATTTAATATACATTCAACATGAGACCAAACGGAAAGTATTGAGGAGTGTGGTTTACAGTTCAAATTCTTTCTTTTTCTCTCTCTTGCTTTCACATTTTTAATGAAAAGGTAAATTTTCCAACATTTTGAAATAGAAAATTCTTTGGAAACAGTGCAAGGAAGGCTATACTGTGAATATTTCACATAACCATTAGGCAAGACAACATATTTTGCTGACTTTTGAAGTGAATGGAAGTTAAAAAAAACTACCCCTGTACCAAAAATAAATCATCAGGAAAATTAGATATGAGATTAGTAACATTTCAGCTACTTCAACTTCATGAATTCTTCCGGATAAACTAACTTGTTACTCAGCTTAAAATTTCCTCAGGAGGCAGGTAAGGGGAACTGTGGAAGTCAAGACAAGATGTGGAAAACCAAGAAAACTATCATATAAAATTATACCTTTGCTGTTTGGGCAAATAGGTAAAGCAACACCTCTTATGCAGATATGCCATCATCCTTTAAAGTTGTAGTTGACACACACATTTAACTAATTCATACACGATATCCTAAACATTTTCTTATGCTATCTTCTCACTTTCAATGCCAAATGGGTCACTTTGTTTTTGGGCAGGAGCTGTGCTGCTCCTGCAGTTTTGCATGTTCTCCCCGTGCTTGTGTGGGTTTCCCCCAGGTACTTTGATTTTCTCCCACCATCCAAAGACATTATGTTTAGGTTAATTGTTGATTCTAAATTGTCCATAGGTCAGAGTGTGAGTGTGAGTGGTTGTTTGTCTCTGTCTGTCTCTATGTGTTGGCCCTGTGATAGACTGGCGACCTGTCCAGGGTGACCCCACCGTCACCCAGTGTGAGCTGGGATTGGCTCCAGCATCCCCTACGACCCGGAAATGGATAAGGGGTAAAAGATAAATTAATGTTTCGGGGCAAGCTTTACATTCAGTCTTTCACTCTGATGTTTTTAAGAACATTACTAATACAATTAAAGACACATTTTATTAGGGACAAAAAGGACAAACAGTGTGAAAGAAAATTAGACTTGAAAAAGAGTCAGTAATTTACTTCCATTACAGTTAGTATGAACACTGAACTATAAATCTTTATAGTCATTGACCATGATATACATAAAAGTGATATCTGTGTAGTCAGATGGCTCACCCATACAGAAGAAAAAGGGAGAGGACAGCAGGGAAGTTGGTGGGGGAGGTGTAGGCCGGGAGGTCGAACACAAACAGAATAATGACGCAGCATGTGGCGGGAACCAGATAATTGAGCTGAGAAAGAAGGGAAAAAAGAAGATGGTCAATCCTAAGGAGACCATAAAAAGTACACTATGTATGAAAGAGCTTGAGACGGTCAACTTCATATTCATAGTCTTCTATCAATCAGCATCAGTCACACATACATACACACATATCCCCCTTACCATGTCCCAAATGTAGTTAGCCAGCCAGTAGATGACTGGGTCACAGCCACTGACAAACTGCAGATGTTTGGCCTTTGTGGATTTCTCTGCAACCAGGAAAACCACAAAGCTGGCTGGCACGAAGGACATAGCCACAATAATAAAGATCGCAATCACCACATCTGTGCCCTGAAGCCTGGAGATGGAGCGCAAAAAGAAAAGGGAGGAGGAGATGGAAGAGGAGATGGGAGCAAATAACAGGAAGGGTAACCAGGGATTGAGAAATAGAACAGAAAATAGTGATAGAAGGAGATATCACATAAAATTTACACTGCATGATTGGGATGTTAACAATCCAATAATAAACATATATGATAACCAGTGGCGGCTGGTCAGTGGAGGGCACTAGGGCGCCGCCCCCATCAACTCAAGAGATGAAAATCAAAACAAAAAACAAACATGCTGTAAGATGCAAATAATTATTAAAAGATGGTGTTATTTCAGTCTGTGCGTGACTGTCAATAGCAATTAAATGTTGTTTAAATATTTATTTGGTTCTAAAATGGTTTTTATTTTATTTTATTCACTTCCTGAAGTGAAGGACGCCGGTAAAACAGAATCCAGTGTAAGGCCTCGAACATTTGATAAGCATGTGACCTGAGGCTCTCTTTTAATTGGTTTGAATTACATTCTTCACGGGATGCAGCTGTGTGCGTCCCGTATGCGTCCAAGAAACATCAACAACGAATCAGCAATCAGTATCGATATGTGTTGACACTGAACCCAAACCAGGAAGAAAAAAACATTACAAAAGAACAGTGGTCTTGTTAAAATGTTACACCCCTACTTTATGTTTTCTTTTTTCACTGCAGCATAACTGAACTGCTTCACTAAAAGTTATGACCAAGGAACCATTGTTGGATGCTCACATTTTTCAAAATAAAAGGACCAAAATATTATTTTCTACCTTCTTTTTTTCCCCATTGTACCAAGCCTGTACTGAACCATGACTTCTGTGTACCGTTACACCCTAAGTATGCCAAGGTAAATTGCGCCCCCCCAGAAATTTTTAGAACCAGCCGCCACTGATGATAACCCATTCATAATTATGTCAAATTGAATTTAGAATCCTGAATTCAAACAGACAAAACTGATCAAGTTACCTTCTAAAACGTCACTACTGCTGGACTATTATGAATAATAACTGTTCATCCAGCCTGCAAACTTTCCCAGATCCCAGTAAATGACTAAAACACAACACTACATTAACTATAGCAGTCTCAACCACAAAAGTAAGAAAAAGTTATAGTTAAATTTTTGATATTATATATTATTTCTAAGGCACTAAGAGTAAATAGTGCTGATGAGCAACTTACAAATAGTCCAAGGAGAGGCTGGCGCTGGTTCGATTCATTGGGTGGTTTGTCAGTGTTATACCTGGAAAGAAACATAAACACAAAACAAAATGTAACACAAATTAAGTAGATTATAATAACAATATGACTCACCCTCTAATGCCACTGCCAATCATGTTAGTGGTATGTAATTACCATAGGCTGCAGGATTGCCCTTAGATGCAGGTAGGTTGGCACGCAAGATGGCGTTGTTGAGGACATTCAGATATGTTGGCATACTGTGGTAACCTTTGTTGTTGTACAGAACCTGAGCACGAAAGGTTTTTTGTCAGTCATTATATATACTGTGTAACTCTGACCCTGACTTCCTAAAGCCATCTCACCTGAGCTGATCTGCGAACTGCTATTTTTCGGACCATTGGAGGTATATTTCTCCCAAAGGATGCTGGGATTGATTTCTGGATGTTCCCTACTGTCAATCCACCGTATCTATTGAGAACCAAGTCAATGAACAAAATAGAACAGTAATAAGTCATCTCAGTCTGATTGTACTGAGTACTATAGTTTTTCACATCAGTTTTAACTGGGACATACTGTGAAGTTCAATGAAATGAGAATGAGAGTTGAAGGGATTGTGTAATATTTTGGGAAACATATTTATGCAGAATCCTTTACACTGCCATTATGTATGATTGTCCCTGTAAATAGTGTACACACTCTTCTTTGTGCACCACACATGTAAATGTGTAACTTCAATGTGTTAATACTTAAGTGTTACGAAGCATTCATCTGAGATGACTCCCATCAACTCAGCATACTTAAGGAAATATTTTTACCAGTAACAATCAGAAGTTTGGACACACTTTCCTATTCACTGAAGTATCATGTATCCACACATTAACTGCTCAACAAATGAAATGGGCCAACATTTCTAAGAGGGCAGATGTATGCAACAGTGAAATCTTTCTGCATATGAATGATGTGAATGTCAAATTATAAATTTTAACAATATCAAACACTGTAAAAAAACAAACGTGAAGATGACTATATTTTAGGGGAAATATTAGTAAACTTAAGTCAAGTAAAATTATTAAGTAAAAGCTTAATAATAAAATCATGACTCTGTATTGAATTTTGATTTAAGAATGATTTTCTTTTTTCCCCATTTGGATTCATTATATAGAATACTTTTCTTACACTAAATAGAAAAATAAAAAAAAAGTTCCTATTAAATTGAACAAAAACTACTGTACTTTGAAAGATTATTGCCAGGCCATTCAGGTTGTCATTTTACTATTTCATTTCATACACTTCTCACTTTAGAAATTGTTCCAACATTAACTCCTACAGTACCTGTGCAGGCGCAGTCTGTCAGATGTGAAGAGCAGATACTCTGAGACATTGCGGCCAGTAATGTCCACCAGGATGTCACCTGTTACCACCTTCATGAGGGGTGGGCGTCCTCCCACACCACTAGGGCAGGAGAAGCCTGTCCCCTGCATGGAACAGATACAACGGACTGGCTCATGGATAGACAGAGGGAGGGTGGGGGGAGACGTCACAGGCTCTGAGGAAACATAAGAGGCTTTAACTTAGTACAGCTAATGCATAACTTAAAATAAGGTGAAACACAGGTTGAATTAGTAGTAGTATGAATGATGGCTCCTCTTCAATAAGTGAGCAAGTTATATTTAATGAGTTACAACTTCAA
Organism: Remorina albescens; assembly: GCA_034769265.1. Taxonomy (NCBI): domain Eukaryota; kingdom Metazoa; phylum Chordata; class Actinopteri; order Carangiformes; family Echeneidae; genus Remorina; species Remorina albescens. Next base: position 5,436,202 of record CM068485.1, read on the forward strand.
ATAGACTAACAGTCGAAAGCTTGGAAACATTTTCCTATTCATTTGAATGGGAAAGCGTGCCCAAACTTTTCACTAGTACTGTGTATTCAGCTGCAAATTCATGTCCACATCCCTGGACAGATAATCTGTGGTGTTCAGGTCATGAATAATTGAAAATATTCTTCACACCATTACGTCAACACCACTAATTTTTACTTCTGACACAGGACAGGGTCTATGAATATATGCTGTTGATGCTAAATTTTACATTAATAACGTCTAGACCTGCTCTGATGAGATCACATTGAACTTTATTTTTCTATAAACTCACTGACCTGGTATTAACTACCTGTTAATGGCTTAACTTGAAAGTGAGGGCTTGGTCCTGGTTTATTGTTTGTAGTAGTATGTACTATAAAATCAATATCACATATTGGGACATTTCACCATGAATTGTGGTTGGAGGAGCAACTGTGAAGTTCCACAGGCCATCCTCAAAGCGGGGGTCTGGGTCATCTGAAGGTGCTGGTGAAGGTGGTGGGGGCACAAAGTTGGAAAGTGGGACGCCCTGTGTGAAGGAATCGAGGCACATGGAGTCAAAGTATCGGGCAGCCAGAGTTTTGGAGTTGTTGGCACTTGGGTTGAGGGTCTGGGCCAACTGGTCCAGGGTGCTGTTAAAGGGGGTTTTGAGGATGCAGGTAGCACCCACTCCCGAGGGTAGACGCAGGGTGTTGATGATCTTCTGTGGACTGGCGTTTGGCAACAGCTTACTCCTTACAGGGGAGGAAAAAGATGCTACTTTCAGACTGTGGTTAAAATAAAGGGACATTTCAGTATCTAAAGTCCAAGGCAACCTCATAAGCTAAGAGGCTATTGGGGCTACTCAGACCTTAACTTCCTCTCTTTTCACACCATAATTGGTAAAAAAAAACTACTAAAGGTGTCAGGGAGACAAGAACTGTGACACAAATGCGCTTGTAAAAGTCACTGCAACATTTCTCTGTACAACACTGGCCCTGTTCAAATCTGGTATTAACATCTGTCTCGGGTGCTCCAATCACAAGGGGACAGTGCCTACTTTATGTGGTAATGCATCCAAGTCACATTACATTTGGAGGATGTCTGGGCCGCATACTTTTAGCAGGGCAAAAGGATCTGTGTCATGGTACACTCAAGGGCCACTTCTGCTGCCACCGTCGAATTAGAACTATTTCAAATGGATGAAAGCTGATTTCACTGTCACTTGGAGCAGCACATTGATCCACTCAGTGCCTCTTTGTCCCGTTCTTTCTCTGTCTCAAAGAAACATGTTGGTGGTGACCCTATCTGTAGAACTGGCTAAACAGAAACACATTATTTTTATTTGCGTAGCCTTTGAATGGGGAAATGAGTTCCAAACACAAGTGGTTGCCTGAGACGCATGCAGACATGACCTTTCATTATTTAACCAGAGTGTGAATTGTTGAACACCCAACTCTGGAATCAGACTATTTGCGATGCCTATGAATATAAAGTGTCATAACAGCATTTTGTTCTTTAAAATGTGTATGAAAAAAATTGATAACGGAAGTATCATATTTGGCGGTAAGATTTACTTTTATTATAATTCTTATTATTTAAGACAAATCAAGCTTTTATCCTGCAGCTCCTCTCTTCTCTTCTTTCTTGCAAATTTGGGACTAAAAAGACAGGACTCACTTTTGTACAATCATTCCTACTTTATCAGGATCAACAGTGTTGCATTAAATATTAACAAATCAGATTTAAATAGTGCTAAATGTAACAGTAAAACAAATGTCCTATTACCTGTACTGAGGTCTGTCTTCATTAGCGTAGGGAATGAAGTTGCCTCTAGGTTGTGTATAGTTGTGATACTGAGATGGGGACAAGATCAGTGGGGGCAAGTCTCCTGGAAAACAAGTAATGGGATATTCATCCAGTTAGCTTTTTGAAAGTGAAAGTTGTTCAGTCATATTATTACTTAAAAATATTCAAAAGCATATTTCTTTAATGGCTACACATTGCTGTACAGTTTTTATAGTGTATTCACCAAACCCAACCTCTAAAGTGAAAAGCCAGTAAAATATGATGTAGAGATGACAGATATGGCCATAAAACCAAGAGAGAAAACCTGGGTAAAGTCATCTGACAAGTTACTGGTTATTTTGTGCTCCAATTTCATGGATTGTGGAACCTGCAGGCAGGCCCACACACATTATGTTGTCCGTGAGTTTTTTGATCAGTTTGCAAAATATGATGCATTGTTCAGCACTTGAAAAAGGTGACATTAAAACCCTAAAAGTGTGTTTACAGAGATGTAGAAGAGGTCAGTGATTCTGCTGACTTGATTTCCTCAGGCAGCCCATTTCATAGGGCTCTTATTGCGAAAGCTCTGTCACATAGAATTTTTAGCTTTGCTTGAGGATCTCAGGTTACTCTAAAGCTCCTCACTGCCTCTCTTCAAACTATATTTCAGATCCTTTGACAGCATAGAGGTGAAAAATAGGATCTTAAAATCACTTGTAAAGTGCAATTGGGGCCAGTGCAAGGAGGCTAAACTGGTATAATGTGGTCAGTTCTATTGGATCCTATTAAAAGGCTGAAAGCTAAATTCTGTGCAGAATAGATTTTTTGCTAGAGCAGGTGAAGAGGCTGTTGCAATAATCAAGGAAATAAGAGAATGCACCTCTTACATAGCGTTTAATGGTTGGATTATTACTGGAAAAGTAAGAAGGAGTAAGAATAATGCATTCAGAGCTGAACAAATAACCAGCTCAACAGAGAATTGTCATCATCTGTATAACCATTCATTCATTCATCTTCTACCGCTTATCTGTTTCTGGGTCACATTGGGCGAGGGCGGGGTACAACCTGGACAGGTCACCAATCCATCGCAGGGCCAACATACAGAGATAGACAGAGACGAACAACCACTCACACTCACACTCACACTCAGACCTACTGACAATTTAGAGTCACCAATTAACCCAAACATCGATGTCTTTGGACGGTGGCAGGAAACCGACACAGGCAGGGGGAGAACATGCAAACTACAAGGACCCAGGCCCTGGAATCAAACCCACAAGCTTCTTGCTGTGAGGCACCAGTACACACCACTATGACGCCGTGCTGCCCCTCTCTGTAACCAACAGCACAAAATAACAACATTGTGCCTAAACCTCACCGATTTCTGGCACAGATAAGGCCACAGTCATGGCCACACAGACGAAGAAAGCAGGTAGGAGAATCTGAGAGAAGAGGCCCTTGGTGTTCCTCTTGGCACAGTGGAACCTCTTGACAATGAGGCCATGAAACTGACTTAGCTTCAGCCACCAACCCTCCAATTTGAAGCTGCCCTGCCCCTCCTGGACCTCGGGCTCTGGGGACAATGGATTCTCTCTGTCTTCTGGAGATGTAGGAAACATCACATGAAGAAAAAAATGGCAAAATATCAAAATATCTATAAGTTGCAATGAACATCTTTCCATCTGGATACTAAAACACTGTGAAACTCAATGTACAGTTAAAAAAGGATCATTAAACACTGTCTGTTATTATTATTTAAAAACTAGTTGTATTACCTTTTTTATTGTAATTTTCTTCCTTGTCAAAACTAATCAGTACATTAACCACAATAATAGCTGATCGCTACTAATGAGGACTCCAGCCACAAGACTTACACAGAAATGAAGCTCAAACTACTAGCTGTAATGTTTGCTTCCTTGTATCCCCAACAACCAGGACTTGCTGTGGTCATAAAGTCTCTAATCTTAGGAAGGTTCTTTACTAAAGTATAAGCCAGAGTTCCTCTCTTAAATCTAGCTAAAATTTACAAGAGTTTGAAAAAAAAAAAAAACATATTGAAATAATTATCAATATTCTTTATCAAACAAAATTAAATGTCAATTCATTCATAAGATACATTTCTTAACTTTTTTTTAAATGTAGTGCATAGTGCCAGGAAACTGTACTTTTGTCTGTATATATTTTGATCTCCTCTAAATTTGGCTCAGATTTCTCTGCCTGTATGTTTATACTCCATCCATGGTATATCCGCTCAGCATTTCAGTGCTTTGTTTTTAAGTGTACTGGTTTTGTTTCATTGTAGTTGATGGTTAAATGTTGCCTGCACACAGACTGAAATAATACCTTTCTTTGGATGAGAAACCTCACTTGAATCGGAGACCTAAATTATTCAGTTTGTCTTTGTAGCTGTCTGTCAAGAGTTATAAATAAAGTTGGTTTAAAAAAACTAAATCCTGCTGTAAGTGCAGATTCTCTCAACACCACTGTTGTCTCTTCCTAAGTCTTTGACATATTGAAGTCACAACATGTTACATTGTGTGGAGGCAAAATTTCTGAGCGACTGACTCAAGTGGCATCACTTGGGGACATTTATGAGATTACTCATGGCTCCCTGCAGAGTCACTAAAAAAGATTTTGGACAAGTTTTTTAACATTCACAGCAGCACTCTACAAGACCTATGAGTATGTATATTAATATGCACAGTAGCTTTAGGTCTGTTTTGAGAGATTTATAAAAAGACTGAACAACAGCACAACTCTCTCAGCCCTGTGTTGTCACAATCTATTACAACACAACTGAGGGAATACCAAAAAGAAAAATTGATTAAGTAAAAATAACTTTTAACTTTTTAAACATGTATTTATTCATTTAATATTAATGTAATATTTATTGGAGTTCTGTGACATATTTAAATATCCAGTTCATGCACATTGTGTGACCACTGGGTGGAGATTTCAGATGAAAATTTACCAAACAATGAATCACACATATGGATAGCTTAAAATTAGTTTTAATTAATGAGAAAATTCTGAATATGAGAAAGCTATTAATTGTGACAGCTGTCTGACTAATGCCTATATTTCCCTTTAGAGTGTTTTTTTGAGTGAGGTTAATTGTAGAAGTATCAGTTAAGTGTCAATCATTTGTGTTTTCGTGAGGTTCAATGGCTGGAATGATGTTCTGTGTCTGACAAAATTCAGCTGCCATCTTGCTGTCTTACCCCTCAGGCTGGCGGAGTCAGACTCTTGGCCATTGTCAAAGAGGGGACAGTAATCTCCATAGAAGTCTGCATAGAGACCCCCCTCTTCCCCTCTTGTTGAGCCAATGGACGAGGAGGACTTGAGGGAGGACTGGCTATGGCTCAGCTTTGAACATGTAACTAAATTACTTAGCTCCACCTCCAGCTTCTCACTCTCCACTGAAGGTGCACTCTCACCCTGGGGCCCCCATAGGTCCCCTGAACCCACCGAAGATTTCCCCACTGAGCTGCTCCCTGGGGAACTCTTCGTATCTGCCCATGACAGAGAGAAAGGGGGGGGGGTTATCACCTGGGGCCAAAGAATGAATTCTGAAAATGTCTAAACCTGGAAGTTAAACTCAGACAGTGCACAACGTGCAGATATATATTGTGTGAAAAAATCATGACTCATTCATGAGAACTAAAAAAGTGTTGAAAAACCTGGAGGCACAGGAGAGGTCTCGCCAGCGTCACTGTTCTCCAGAGACTGGTCTTCATCAGACACTTTTAGAAAGACCTCTTCCAGGGTGGTGTCCATCACCCCAAAACTGGTCAAGGCCAGGCTGTCCAAGCTCTGCTCCAAAGCCTGGAAGCACATACAGCAGAAAAGTATCACTAATTTAAGTTTGTCTCTCTCTTTTTGTCTAATTGTGTCTGTCTCTCTGTGGGTTAACAAAGTATAGGACAAATGAATAATGCTTTATAGAAATGAAGAATTCCACTCATGACATTCTTTCTAAAATGTTCATTATCAAACACTGTTAAGAAGGTTCCCATAATTGTCAGAGCTGCTGGTCTTCATTGGGGTCCTATTCCTCTAATGAACTGACACTGTTCTGGCTGTAGGATGTAGTTCTGAACAAAATTACAAAAAAAATTTGAGCATAAAAATTGTGCTCATAAATTTGCTCTGTTGACAACCAATGTGTACTGTTACATAGTTCTCTTCACCTCCTTCATTACAGGGAATTATTATTGGACGAGCAGTATTTATCTTCCAGCAGAGAGTCCAGGCAGTTTGAAAATTAATGCCCAACACACTGCATTGACAGTAGTATAAAAAACCTTCTGCTGTTGTATAAATTGTATATCTATGTATATATCTATACGTACAGTGCCAGCTTTCAATGTTTGTCCAGTAATAGAAGACCATAAACCAGACAAGAGGATTCGGGGTGTTTGTACCTGGAACAGCCTCTCGAAGCAGCCCTTTTTCACAGCCTCAGAGGGCAGCACGTAGGACAGCTCAGTGTTGGAGTCAGACACTAGCAGGCAGGATGCCACAAAATGGCGGATAAACTGAGTGACTCGAGCCTCTGAGCAAGGCGACAGAGAGGAGGATGGAGACAGAGATGAGGGCGGTTGCAGCTGGCTTCCTTGGCCTGAGAGTTAAAAAGAACACATGGATGGGTGGATAGAGCAAAGGAGGACAGGATGATTAAAGTAAAATGGCAAAGAGTGAGACAGAGAGGGAAGAGAAAGAAAACAGTGTCATCGTAGAACCACAAGCAGCAGGTGAGATGAAGAGATTGGGCCAGTTTAACAAGTTAAGGAGAGGTGAAGTCAACACTGGTGGTAACAAGTTGAAAAACTTATTTTATACCAACACACATTTAGTTGTTATGTAGCGCTTAATTAAAAAAACATATGCAGCCCAACCTTCATCACAACAGACAAATATGTGTTCATTTATGTATTTCAAGTGTTAATGTGTAATTTTGTCAAATAAGGATGCACAGATGACTGGCATTGTTGTTGGTACAGACTGGAGGAAACATTAGCTCTGACGTCCACTGAAGATCAAAATCTATTTAAAAAAAACAACACAAACCTTATAACCAAGACCTTGTTTCTTAACTATCTAATGTAGATTTTTTTGTCTTCCGTTTTTTTCTTTTTTTTCTCCTTCATTCAGGTGATTTTTTTTATGTTCATACATGGTAGTCCACACCTTATTGACTGAATCCGTGAAAACATTCTATTCAATGTGTCACACCGTGGTGAGGTTATGTTTGGGGTTTTTTCTTGTCTCAATGTTGTCTTGTCAGTTCCTGTTTTATTTTGAAAATTAACTGTCCTCTCGTTTCAGGTCACTTGCCCTTCCTCATGTGTCCCAGTCTGATTGTCCTAAGTGTTTTCACCTGTTCCCCTTACCCGATGTATATATTGTCTGCGTCTCCCTTTGTCTCGTGCCAGTGTGTCATGTTCGTCATGTTCATGGATCTTGCCAAACTTAGTTCACAGATCAGTTCGCGGTGTTTTTTTCTCTCCATGTGGAGTAGCTTTCTGTTTGTTTTGTATCTTTAGTTCAAGCAGTTTTTTCCTCCCTTTTGGAGTGATTTTTATTTTTTGTATTAAAGAAAGATTGAAACTCTGCATCTGCGTCCTGCCATCATTGCCGGTCCCTGACAGTACACACTGGCCAGTATGGACGCAGCGGAGTCGGAACAGCTATCCTCAGCCCTTCGTGCTCAGGGAAAACGCCTCACGCATCATGAGGAACAGATGGCCATGCTAAGCCAGGGCGTTCATGGCCTTGCCCACAGCCAGGAGGATTTTAAGACAGCAGTGACTACTCAGGTGTCTCAGCTCACTGAACAGGTGCAGCAGCTTCTGGGTCACCTGCGGAAGCCAGACACTGCACCCACTGCCCCCCAGCCTCAGCCTACCCCAACAGTTCCGGTTCCCCCCATTTCCTACGCCGGAGCCCGGCTGGCTCCTCCTGACTATTTCTCAGGGGACCCAGGACAATGTAAGTTTTTTATCATAGACTGTGAAATGCATTTTGAAATGTCACCCCATGCATTTCCCACAGACCGAGCCAAGGTGTGTTTCATGATGTCCTACCTGAAGGAAAGGGCAAGAGCATGGGCCAGGGCTGAATGGGCGAGGGATTCTCCCATCTGCAGCTCCCTTAAGGACTTCACTGAGGCCCTCCGTAAGACCTTCGACCCGGTCTCCTCGGAACGGGAAAAGGCAAGGGAACTGAGTGGGCTGAGGCAAGGTGGAGAATCGGTCTCGGACTATGCCATACGCTTCCGGACCTTGGCGGCAGAGAGTGGTTGGAATGAAATGGCACTCTATGATGTCTTCCTGAAGGGTTTGGCAGGCCATGTTCAGGAACGACTGTTGCCCCTAGACCTACCCTTGGACCTAGACTCCCTCATCGCCCTCGCTATCCGGACGGATAACCGACTTCGGGAATTCCAGGTATCCAGGGGAAGTCAACAGCAGAGGTCGGATCACCTGCAGCAGTCCCCAGCCTCCTCCGGATTTGCTTCCTGCCTATCACCATCAGCGCAGCCTCACCCTCCTCTTCCTGCGCGGAGTGAGGAACCCATGCAGCTGGGCAGGGCCCAGCTGACGCAGGCTGAACGTCAGCGACGCTTCAGGGAAGGACGGTGCTTCTACTGTGGAGAATCCGGACACCTAGTGGCCGCCTGCCCTATCAAGACAGATCGGGTGGTGAGCCAGTCCTCAACCTCAGGTTCTACTGCACGCAGGTTGACCTCCATCAAGGTAACACACGACTCCACAGTTACTGAACTGAAGGTTTTAATTGACTCAGGAGCGGATGAGAGCTTAATGGATTGGGGTTTAGCCAAAAGGTTGAGGGTGAAAACGAAAGTAATCTCTCATCCCATCGGAGCCAGAGCACTTAATGGTAACCTGCTGTTCACGATCACCCATATCACAGAACCTATTGCTCTTACCATAGACAATCACAATGAACTAATGAACTTTTACCTGTTTCACTCACCTGCACACACCCTGATACTGGGACATCCCTGGCTCACCCGCCACAACCCCCACATAGACTGGCCGACAGGCAGGATTCTGGGGTGGGGGGAGGACTGTGGCAGAGAGTGTCTCCAGTCTAGGACCCAGGGGATGACTACCACTGTTAGAAATTCTGTTTCTGCTCACCTTGCCACAGAATCTCAGTACCCGGATTTGACCTCTGTTACCACCATCTCAAGGAGGTCTTTAATAAAGTCAAGGCGACATCACTTCCACCGCACCGACCATATGATTGTGCCATCAATCTCATTCCCGGATCCACCATTCCCAAGGGGCGGTTGTATTCGGTGTCAGGGCCCGAACGACAAGCCATGAAAGACTACATTGAGTCATCACTGAAGGCGGGGCTCATTCGCCCGTCTTCATCGCCTGCTGGAGCAGGATTCTTTTTTGTGAGTAAAAAGGACGGATCCCTGAGACCGTGTATTGACTACAGCCCCCTCAATGACATTACAATAAAGAATCGCTATCCACTCCCCTTGATGTCGTCTGTGTTTGATCAGCTCCAGCAGGCCAAAATTTTCACAAAATTAGATTTGAGAAATGCTTATCATCTCATTCGGATCAGGGAGGGGGATGAGTGGAAAACCGGGTTTAATACCCCCAGTGGTCACTATGAGTACCTAGTCATGCCTTTCGGTCTCACAAATGCTCCTGCTGTCTTTCAGGCCATGATCAATGACGTACTCAGGGACTTTCTTGACCAATTTGTCTATGTTTATTTAGATGACATACTGATCTACTCACCAAACCTGGACATGCACGAGTACCATGTTAGCCAGGTCCTTCAGCGGCTCATAGACAACCACTTATTTGTAAAAGCAGAAAAGAGTGAATTTCATGCCGACACCGTCTCCTTCCTGGGCTTCATTGTGGCTCCTGGAAGAGTACAGATGGACCCGACTAAAGTGAGCGCGGTGGCAGAGTGGCCAACGCCTGATAACCGTAAGAAGGTCCAGCAGTTTCTAGGATTTGCTAATTTTTACAGACGATTTATCAGAGGGTTCAGCGCGATAGCTGCTCCCCTCCATGCTCTGACCTCTCCCCAGGTTCGCTTCAACTGGTCTTCGGCGGCAGAGGAGGCGTTCCAGGCCCTCAAGCACCGCTTCACGTCTGCACCCATCCTCACTCTACCAGACCCACAGCGCCAATTTGTGGTGGAGGTGGATGCATCGAACGAAGGAATCGGGGCAATCCTGTCTCAGCGATCCGAAGAGGATGGGAAGATGCACCCCTGCGCCTTTCTCTCCCGCCGCCTGAGCTCTGCGGAAAGGAATTATGACGTGGGCAACCGGGAGCTGCTGGCTGTTAAGGTCGCGTTGGAGGAATGGAGACACTGGCTGGAGGGGGCACAGCATCCGTTCATTGTTTGGACTGACCATAAGAATCTTGAGTACATCAGACAAGCCAAGAGACTCAATTCACGCCAGGCCAGGTGGGCTCTGTTCTTTAACCGTTTTTGTTTCACTTTGTCTTACAGGCCGGGGTCCCGCAACATCAAACCAGACGCCTTGTCACGGATCTACGACCCTGAGCCTGGTGCCAAGATACCAGAACCCATCCTCCCACTGAACCGTGTGGTTGGAGCGGTCTCTTGGCAGATAGAACAAGAGGTGGAGCAAGCGAATGGTGAGACGCCCCCACCTAGTGGGTGCCCAGATAACCGTCTGTTTGTTCCTGTTAGTCTGCGCCCACAGGTGATACATTGGGCCCACACCTCGCTGCTCACCTGCCACCCGGGAGTCCGGAGAACTATGTTTGCCATATCTCAACGGTTCTGGTGGCCTTCCATGGAGGTGGAGGTCCGAGAATACATCGGTGCATGTCCGGTCTGTGCTCGCAACAAGACTTCCTCCAGGTCACGTATGGGACTCCTGCAGCCACTGCCGATTCCCTCCAGGCCGTGGTCGGACATATCCATGGACTTTGTCACGGGGCTCCCGCTCTCAAGAGGTAACACCACAGTTCTGACTGTGGTGGACCGTTTCTCTAAGATGGCACATTTCATTGCTTTGCCCAAGCTGCCCTCAGCCAAAGAAACTGCCAAAATCATGATGCAGAATATTTTCAGAATCCATGGATTTCCTAAGGACATTGTTTCAGACCGGGGGCCCCAGTTCATCTCTCGGTTCTGGAAGGAGTTCTGTCGGCTCATTGGGGCCACTGCCAGTCTGACTTCGGGATATCATCCAGAGGCCAATGGCCAGACTGAGCGCCTCAACCAACAGCTGGAGACCGGCCTCAGGTGTTTGGTGTCCCAGAACCCAACGTCATGGAGCACTCACCTGGTCTGGGTAGAATATGCCCACAATTCTCTGCCCACCTCCGCCACAGGATTCTCCCCCTTCAAGTGTGTCTATGGCTACCAACCTCCAGTGTTTGCTGACTCTGAGATGGAGGTGTCTGTTCCCTCTGCCCATGCCCTGGTTCGTCGCTGCCGCCGCATCTGAACCGCGGCCCGTCAAGTGCTCATCCGGCAGGGGGACAGGGTCAAAAGGGTGGCCGATCGTAAACGCTGTCCTGCACCTGAGTATCGGCCTGGGCAGAGAGTGTGGCTCTCAGCTAAAGATCTTCGTCTCAAGGTCCCCTCCAAGAAGTTGGCACCACGGTTCGTTGGTCCCTTTCCCATCACCAAGGTCATCGGTCCAGCAGCTGTTCGTCTGCGCCTGCCCAGGTCCCTGCGCGTTCACCCCACGTTCCATGTCAGTCAGATCAAGCCTGCAATGGATAGTTCCATGGTTCCGGCCACCAAACCTCCGCCGCCACTGGAGGCGGCCGATGGAGGCCTCCTCTATAGGGTTAAGAAATTGTTGGCTGTACGCAACAGAGGCCGGGGAAAGCAGTTTTTGGTGGACTGGGAGGGATATGGGCCAGAAGAGAGACAGTGGATTCCTCAGAAACACATAGATGACCCATCCCTGATCCAGGACTTCTATAGGGACCATCCTGAGGGCCCTGGGCCGTCAGGAGTCGGCCCTAGAAGGGGGGGTTCTGTCACACCGTGGTGAGGTTATGTTTGGGGTTTTTTCTTGTCTCAATGTTGTCTTGTCAGTTCCTGTTTTATTTTGAAAATTAACTGTCCTCTCGTTTCAGGTCACTTGCCCTTCCTCATGTGTCCCAGTCTGATTGTCCTAAGTGTTTTCACCTGTTCCCCTTACCCGATGTATATATTGTCTGCGTCTCCCTTTGTCTCGTGCCAGTGTGTCATGTTCGTCATGTTCGTCATGTTCATGGATCTTGCCAAACTTAGTTCACAGATCAGTTCGCGGTGTTTTTTTCTCTCCATGTGGAGTAGCTTTCTGTTTGTTTTGTATCTTTAGTTCAAGCAGTTTTTTCCTCCCTTTTGGAGTGATTTTTATTTTTTGTATTAAAGAAAGATTGAAACTCTGCATCTGTGTCCTGCCATCATTGCCGGTCCCTGACACAATGTTTACACCATCCATTGCACAATGGGAACTCTGAAGAAGACAAAGCACTTTCATCCCAAAACCAAAAAAAATCGATGAAAATTTCTATTTGTTTTATACTACGCTCTCTATACATCTTTAACCCCAACTGTAAATGAGAAAGTCCCATAACATAGTTCTTATGTCTCTATAACAATGATACATTCCTTAGATATAGATAAAAACAAAACTACAATATCAAACCCCAACATGTAAAATAGATACTTACAGAAGCCTGAGCTAAAATTGTGTGAGCTTTACCGCCCAGTGAGAGCTCAATGCACTGCAATTTAATCTGTGAACATATGCACAACACATAAAGTAAATGCAATGCAAATAGTTTGCAGCACAATGGAATTTTTTCTGCGGACACTTAAGAGTGATGCACAGGAGGCACAGTTATACATATATATACACTACTATATCACCATTTCATTCACAAATCTAAGAACAGTGGTGTCCTTAGATACATACACATATCCCCTATGTAATAACTTTTTTCATTGTGGTGCCCAACTTTGCTGCTTTTTTTCCAGGACTTGATGTTCAATTTTTATGAAATTTCCTGTGACTTTGCTGTACACACCTTCCTCAAATATCCACACATTTACAATTCAACATTCCAACGTTCACTTCCAGAGTTCACTCAAATCACTGATTGTGCCCCATTACATACTGATAGCAGTAGAAGGTTACATAGAGACACATGCAGACCATTCTCAAGATTCATCCACAGAGTGATTGAATGCTCTCTCTCTTTCCATGTCTTACTAAACTATAGTATCCTGGAATGTGCATGGCATTCGCTCATGGGCAAAAAAATAAATAAAAATTATGGACTACATCACAAATTTAAAAGCAGGTATCTTCCTCATTCAAGAAACCCACTTACGAGATTCAGAAGAAAAATCTCATTTCAAATTTTAACCAAATCTTTTCCTCCTGTTACAAAAGTAGACAAAGAGGAGACTCCATTTTGGTCCATAGGACATTACAATACTTTAAACAGTATGGTAAATGACCCAGAAGGCAAATACATCATTATTCAGGCATCAATCGTTAATAAATTTTACACAGTTGTGAATATCTCTGCTCCTAATAACGATGATCCGGCTTTCTTACACAAAGTTTTTTTGCAATTATTCGACATATCAGTCACCCCAACTACGATCATTGGAGGTGACTTTAAAATAGTCCTGAATCATTCTATGGATTGTTCTCATAAGTCAGAACACACAAAGAAATTGCAATCAGCCAAAGTCCTAAAGGAATTATGGATGACTTTGGACTTGGCAATGGCTAGAGACTCAGAAATCATACAAAGAGGGAATACACCTTCTTCTCCCCTGTGTATCATTCTTTTTCAAGAATTGACTTTTTCCTTTCAAACAACTCTATTGCACAAAAAATCAACACCAGCATACACCCAATTATAATCAGTGATCATGCACCGGTGTCCCTCCACCCTGAAACCGTCCCCCACTTGTGGCTTTAACACCTCACTACTAAGGGATCCAGAATTTGACTTGTAACAAGGAAGGGATGGAAACAAATGACTCTCCAAATGTATATCCTCTCTGATTTGGGAAGCTGGGAAGGCTGTGATCAAAGGCAAAATTATATCTTATTCCTCTTACGAGAAAAAATAGGAACAACGGGCTGACAAAAACAGCCCCTAACCCCCCCACAATTCTGGGTGGGGTTTGGGGTGTGAGATGTCGGTGATGGGTGTGGATGGCTGGGTGGTAGTGCTTTTCTTGCATTCCATCACTATGTACCCTATCTTTGACTTGGCTCCTCTTTTGGGACACCTTCACCTACCTGGACTCCCATCTCTCCAGAGATCTACACAGAAACCTTCTGGACTCTCACAATCTTGAGTGAGAAGGCAGGAAAAGCACAGCATTGTTCACTCCACTAGTTCCTACCAGCACCACCTGCTTCCCTTCCCTGTCTTCATCTTCATCTTTATCTGTCCTTTGTTCCCCCCTATATTCACCGAGGTGTAGCACTGCCCTCCCTGCCACACAAAGGTCATTTCACTCAATAAAGATCATGAACTAGCTTCCAGGGAGGGCTGGTGATGGTCACACACATGCAATGAAATAATAAAATATTTAGCTGCAAAACTATTCATTCAAAGTAAACACAAGAAACTTGTGCTACAAAAAATGGACCAGACTCAGTGACTAACTCCCTAAACTTAACAACAACCTTGCGACCTGCCCTGCGTGCCCTAAAGATAACTATATCTAGCTAGCCCAGTGAGCAGTGATAACTAACATGTTGCAGTACCTGAACATAACGAACATAGCGGGTCTCCATTTACCCAGAGTTTTAGGTTTTGGGAGTTGGCAATACATCATATGTTGCCCCTATCAAAAATCTAATACTACTTTCCTCCATACTCCACAGCTCTTTCCAACTAAGCTTTTTCTTCTCTACACCTTCCCAGTTCAACCACTGTCCCTGCTTAGCCTGAGCCACTGCCTTTGCACCCCTTAATATTTCCTCCTGTCTACGAACCTGCTCCACAACTAGCTTTTTCTTCTCTTTGGGACCTGCTCTACTCCACACCGGTTTGCCTGGGCCAAGCTCCAAGCCTCCCCGGCCTGTTTGCACATTAGCCACGATCTCTGTATGCCTAAGAGTTGCTTTCGCTTCCTGCACTACCATTCTTGGATTCCATTTTCTCCCCTTGGTTGGGTTTGGAACCACCTTACTAACAACCACATCTTTACTCCTAGATAGCAGGAGCCCTGTCCTAACCTTAGTACATTTAAACTCCTCCACTAGACTAGATACTGGGAGCTGAAGTATGCCCTTCCCATACAGTGTCACAGTACTTAAACATCTAGGAACACCTAGCCACTTCCTAATGTAAAAGCTAACTAATCTTTTTCTCTGCAGCAGATAATGGAATCTCATATACAGACAGTGGCCACATCAACCTGGGAAATAATTCAAACTGCAAACACCACAGCTTCAACTTTCCTGGAAGCTCTGATTTATCTATTCTATCCAGTCCCTCAGCAACATCCTTCCAAAACTGCACTACCTGTTCTCCATCATGCAAGTCTGCCTTGTACCACCTACCTGGACTCTTTACTGATTTTTCCCTAATTATTGGAATTTCCTCTTCATCTATTACAAACTTTCGATCACTTAATCTCCCTCTACTTATTGAGATACTTCTAGACTTACTACGCTTGATTTTCATACTAGCCCACTTTAAGTTTTTATTAATTCTCTCAAGTACTCTTTTCATACATGGTACCGTTGTAGTCACCGTCATATCATCCATGTATGCCCTAATTGGTGTAAGGCGCATCCCATCCTGCCGCCTCTCTGCACCTACAACCCACTTAGAAGCTCTTATAATTACCTCCATCGCCATTGTGAATGCTAATGGAGAAATCGTACACCCTGCCATAATGCCTATTTTTAGCCTCTGCCAACCTGTTGTAAAGCCTGCTGTACTTAAGCATAGTCTAATATCCTGGAAATATGCTCTTACCAAATTAACAACTACTCCGGGCACTCTAAAATAATCAAACGCCTCCCAAATAAGGCTATGTGGCACTGAACCAAATGCATTTGCTAAATCCAAAAATATTACGTGCAAGTCTCTTTTCTCAATCTTGGCTGCCTGAATCTGATGCCAAATCATGCTACTGTGCTCTAAACACCCTGCAAAACCTGGTATTCCTGCCTTCTGTACTGCAGTATCTATTAAGATATTCCTTTCTAAATAACTAGCTAATCTCCGTGCGACTACACTAAAGAAAATCTTCCCCTCTACGTTTAGGAGAGAGATCATCCGGAGCTGACTCAGGTCTGAGGACTCCTTCTCCTTTGGAATAAAAACACCTCCTGCCCTACGCCATGCTCTGGGAATAAACTGTTTCTCCCAAAATATCCTTAATTGCCTCCACAAAAACCTTAGGATATCAGGTGCGCTTTTATAAACCCGGTAGGGGACTCCATTTGGCCCTGGGGCCAAAGAAGCCTTTGCACGCCTGACTACCTCCTCAACCTCCTTCCACCTAGGTGGACTAACATCCATCTCAAGATCTATCTATAATGGTGGCATGTCAGGTGGAAGGCCTACTACTCTATTCTGCTCAAAATCTGAATATGTATTTCTTAGATACTTTTCTACCTCTAACTTTGTTGCTTTAAGCTGCCCTCCCTTTTCCTGGTTAAACAACCCTTTAACAAACTTAAATGGTTCCCTGTAAAATGCTGTCCTTACATATTCTTTCTTCTTTCTCTTTTTCCTAAGATATTCAGCCCTTCTGAGCACTTCTAGCCTGCTTCTCAAATCCTCTTGCAAAACATTAATTCCCCCCCCTCTTCCTCTATAGCTCTTTTCCACTGTTTTCTTAGTTATCTTCTTTCCTTAACTAATTTCTCCATTTCTCTTTGCCGTCTAGACCTAACTTCCTGTACTCTTTCAATCCTCTTTCTGTCTTGCACCCCAAATCTTTTCTACACCATAGGAGTAAATTATATCTCCCATCTTCTCTTACCTGTCACTTGCGTTTCCTCCTAGTCTGCTTAAAATTACAAATCCCTGTTGACTGTCTCCCATTCTTTGCTGCTATTTGCCCTAGGCCATTTAACTCTAGCTTTCTGCTCCATATTTCTCTCTTTGACTGGCCTGTTCACCTCAGTATCAGCTGCATCCCTTCTTATAACCTCCTCCTCCACCTCTGTAGCTGTGTTATTGATATCCTTCGAACTGTGGTTTTCTACCTGTCGCTGGATTTCATCCGACTTACTCAACTGACTTCTTAGTCAGTAGAAGTACCGCTCAATGCGGCCACACTGCCTTTCCTTTCCCACACATCTCTTTCTTCCCTGATGCACTCTAAGGCCTCTAACTGACGTTACTTTCTGCCAGCCACTAGGACAAACCTAAAGCTTGTTTCCCTCTAACCTACCATTTTTATTCTCTCCAGCCACGCTCACTTTGCCCTGAGAACTATTCTGCCCAGTTCTAGTCCTAGAGAATAGGTCCGTGCCCCTATCCTTCACTGAGTCACATCTTCCACCCCTGCTCTCGCTGACCCTTGGGGTATCTTCCTTATCTAACTTGTAGCTTATGCTGGTTGTAACAAAGCTGCTAGGCCTTGCCACTGCTACCATGGATTGGTAGCCCATGGCAGCACCTTTGGGGTCTTTGCCTCCTGTCAGCTGTCTGTCCAAGCTGTCACATGGTCTTTCCCTTGTTGTCAGCTGCCTTATTCACAGCAGTCACTAGCTATGCTAGTTTTGAATTCAGAGTAAACACAAGAAACTTGTGTTACAAAAAATGGACCAGAGTCAGTGACTAACTCCCTAACATTAACAACAACTTTGACTAGAAGTGCATCAATCTCTTAAAAAGTTGACACACTCTATGGTGTTAAACTATGGGGACAAATGCCTACTGAAAATAAGTGCCATTCAGGACTCTAACAGAAAAACTGCACATTTACATGTTGAAACACACCTCGGCCTTCGCTCTGCTTTTTGACCAGCGTCAGTTTATATCCGTCTCCGTAGGTGCTCTTCAGGAACAGCGGTGAGCCGCAGCACTTGAGTTTCCCATGTGAGATGATGGCGATGCGATCCCCCAAAAGGTCAGCTTCATCCATGTGGTGAGTGGACAGCAGAATTGTGCGACCTAAAGTACAACACACAGTTACACACATGTACAGCAGCTGATTTGCACTGGAATGATCAGGGGGGTGTAGATGGCTGATATAAGATCTGTGGTTTACAAAACTCAAAGACATTTTCACACCCTGGTCGTGATTTCTTTAAGCTTTCATACATTCATTCATTCATGAATCTTCAAACGCTTATCCGTTTCTGGGTTGCGGGGGTGCTGGAGCCAATCCCAGCTCACACTTGGTGAGGGTGGGGTACACCCGGACAGGTCGCCAGTCCATCACAGGGCCAACACACACAGACAGACAGAGACAAACAACCACTCACACTCACACTCAGACCTGCATACAATTTAGAGTCACCAAATTTCTTTAAACTTTAGTTTTAAAAATGCCAAGACATTAAACAAGCTGAATATGCTAAAAGGCTTTTGTTGAAAAGAGCCCAATGAACAAAATAACAACTTGAAACATCAGTAGTGGTGTCATGTGACTGAGGAATATTTGGTTTATAGCTTTACATTAGCATTTTATTTCTGCTGATTTTATTTAGGCTTCAAACATCAAAAAGGTTAGTGGCGATTGTCCTGCAGAACAAAATGTGTGAGGATCATTAATCTTTGCTCATCAGAGTTGAATTTTTTACTTTGCAATAATTATGAATAATCATGAGGCCACTGAAAATGCCCCATTGGCTATTTCTACGGGGAGTGCCTTAATCTTCTGGTTCAGTCTAAAAAAAATGTCATCCTCCATAATTAAAACAATATCTGGGTCACTGGCAATCTTAAGGGGGAATTGTTGGCTCAGGTGGCCTCATTGTTGGAGGAACAACACTGCCAAAATGTAAAATAAATAAATAAATAGGCAATGACAAGGTAATAAATAAATTAAATAAATAAGACAAATAATAAATTGATGCCATTGAATTGCACTCAAAAAATACTCCCTCACACGTTATTTGTATATTACATTCCTTCATACCATTTACACTTTTACATTCCTTCATATATTTACAGTTCTTCCTGCCAGTCCCCACTGATTTTATACTGTTAAAACCACAGATTTGAAACGGGAAAGTTATCAACTTCAAGGACATTTTTATTCAGCATACTAATACTCTGCGAGACAATAATAATGTCCTGTTTTAATCTGTGTGAGTGGATGAGTATGTGCATGCATGTGTGTGCATGCGTGTGAGTGTGGATTGGGATGTGGCATGGGTGGGGGATACTGTCTTATTTATTTTTATTTTTTAATGTTAAAGCACTTTGTAAAACATTGTTCTTTGTTTGAAGAGGGCTGTATAAATGAAATTTGATTGTATGATTGATTGGCTGATATAGTGAATGATTTCCCTCTGCCAGAGTTCTACCAGAGCAGTGCAGCAAACTTTAAACTCAGGTAGGGGCTCTTCCACTGCTGAGTATGTGAATGTGCTACTGCTGAACTGGGAGTGAGAGACACAGGACTCGTGAGTTTGACTCTGAATGGGTCACTGCAAGAGGTGTAAGGATTCATGCGGTCGAGAGGACAAGAGGAGTCAGGATTTATAGGCTTTGAATCTGAACAGGGTACCATGAGAGGAGTCTACACTATGTACTGTGTGTGGGACTGGGCTTCCATGAGCAGGTGAGTGACTGCTTATAGTAGGGAGGGAAAGGGAGTGAAACAACAAACTAGAGCTGCTGTTTTTCCCACAGTGCTAATACAATAATCAAATTCAGTCCCTGCAGTCACAGTTGCACAATAGTGACGCGTTGTCTGGTCTCTTCTTTGCAGTTAGCTTACAGTAGCAGGGATGAGTCAGTGAACGAGTGAACAGAGATGAGTAATCACGATTCATGACTCAGTAAAATGACTTTCATGTTTGAATGAATCATTCAGGAATCGCATATCATGACTTTCCACCTCCTCCAAATGAGGTGTATGAATGTGTATGACACTACCTGAGACAACATAATAGTCAGTGTTTACACACAAAAAAGTTAAAATGAGTGAGGTTCCTCAGCTCTCTAGCAATCTCCTGACTGAAGCTGATGTTGGTTACCTCTGCTGCCATGTCTGAAAACAAAGGGCCTTTCTCAATACTAAGTGCACCAAGTTTGGACTTGAGTACTTCGGGAGTTTGGACTCAATTTCAAATTCAAATTCAAACTCCTGGGGACGGGAGGATCCAGTAGGTCATTCTGTTATTGGAACAGCGGTGTACTTTATGATGTCCCCTTCTCATCTCCTTAACTCATCTGTCACTGAAATATTACTGAAAGTGTTAATGCACTATAATAGCCAGTATAACAAACTGTATTAAAATATAAAATTGTGAACGGCAACGTAACCTTGCCCTCAGTTAAAAAAAAATTATTTGTAAACTAATAATAGATACATATTATCCAAGATTAGCAAGATAGAAACTATCCAAAACGGCCCTGCGATGGACTGGTGACCTGTCCAGGATGTGCCCCGCCCTCACCCAATGTGAGCTGGGACTGGGACGGATAAGTGTTAGATGATGAATGATTGAATGAACAACCCAAAACTAATTATATCTCACGTTTAACTACTATAGAGTCATCAGAGCCAGTGGCAGATTTTAAAGTAACCTGCTGCGATAAGGCTGTTCTTAATAGGGTACGATGACCGCCCAGTCACCTTGATAGCTGGCGGACATATTAGCTGTCCTGCTATCAGAAATTTTTGATTAGGCTGTATCTTAATAAATTGACCACAGTTTCTAAATTTAAAGAACTTGCCTTGCCTAAAAAAAACAACAACTTAAAAATACATTCCATGACAGAACAATAGCAGTATTTTGAAAATTTTCTGTTCTCTAGAACAATTCTCTACACTGGCTCTGCGGAACAAGGCATATATCCATGCACCCTGGTGTCAATCAACCAAAGGGCAAAAAGTGTGGGGGAATTAAATGTAAAAGGAACTGAGATATTTTATCATTTTATTAATTCCAGCATTTATTTATTTATTTTTTTTTTATTCCTTTTTAGCTAATACTGCCGTGGATAGAATCACAACCTTTGGAATTTGTTGCGGATTACAGTATAGCAAGCATGGGGTCTACCAGAGAGCCTCAACTCACCCTGTTTGTACTTGAGGATGAGGTCCCAGATGGCTCTGCGGGC
Source organism: Remorina albescens (assembly GCA_034769265.1). NCBI lineage: Eukaryota > Metazoa > Chordata > Actinopteri > Carangiformes > Echeneidae > Remorina > Remorina albescens. The sequence goes on from CM068485.1 coordinate 5,457,270, forward strand.
GTAGGGGTCTACCCCTGCTGTGGGTTCATCCAAAATGACAGCCCTGGAGCCACCAACGAAGGCAATGGCCACAGACAACTTCCTCTTCATCCCACCAGACAAAGTCTGCACCAAACTGTGCCGCTTGTTCGATAACTCCAGGTCAATGATCATCCTGGAGACCAGCACAGAGACAGAGACACATGTCTGTAGAACTGAGTTAACTATCCATCTATTACAACAATACACAGTAGCTATAGCACCTACTTTATGACAAGTTAACTAGTTATCTACACTATGTCCGCCAATGCAGTAAATCCTGTATACAGTAATTAACATTTTTACTGAACTATCTCAATCACTACCACAGTCATATCATACTCATTTATATTTAACAGAAATGTTTTCAATTTGATTCATTTTGCTGATTGGCAATAAGAGTCTCAGGGAATAAGAGAAAAGAGAAGAATTGTTACAATTTTTATAATTAGGAGTTTAGCTTATAGATGACTTTCATTTGGTCTGTGCAGAAATCGTTAAAGTTAATTGTCACTTTCTTAAATGTACATTATTTGTGTATTGAGCAATTAATAAAGGAATATAAATAAAATGTTTGCAACAAATAGAGGCTCTAGCCACTGTTTGAGAGTTTAAATACCTATAAATATATATAAATAGCACTTCATTTGAAACTTATAGTAGTCGAACACAAGTGTAAATAACAAAGCAAATAAGCAAACAAGTGTTGGGGCTTGGGATAACAGGAAGCAAAATGTGGAGAGCAAAAATGAAATGCTTGTGAAAGAAGTGATTTTATAAGCCAAAAAAAAATCTGAATAAAAAAGTAAATTCTAAAATGAAGGAGCAGTATGAACAGGAACTTCCGTAGAAAACAATAGGAGAGTATGATATGGGAACACAGGAGCCAAGACATAAGACAAGGACTAAATCAACATAAGCAAAAAAAAAAAAAATGTAACAATCTTTTTTTTTTTTGGGTGGGGTAGACAATCAAACTGGAAGGAAACAGCACAAAGACAGGAAATAAAAAAAATGAAACACACAAGAAAAGCTACTTCAAAATAAAGCAATCAAAGACTGAAAATCCAAAATAATAATAACAGTGTTATTGATCTACGATTCACAAGTGATACAAAAATTGCAAGCATGCTACCTGTTACCCTGAGATACCTTAAGTCTTTCACATGTGTTCCCCCCAGGAGGAATTAAATTTTATTATGGTCGTTATCATTGTCGACTTGTCTATTTGTTTGTGTGACCAATGAAGTGAACTAACTTCAAAAGAGTTAATTTGTACTGACTTGTCCATCTCCTTGCGTATGTCTTCCTCATCCATTCCTTTGAGTCTGGAGTAGAACCATAGATGCTCTTCCACGCTCAGCTTGTCAAACAGGACGTTGTGCTGTGGACACATGCCCAGGTTCTGACGAATACGCTCCATCTCTGTGCGGATATCGTGACCATATATGGTGGCAGAGCCAGAAGTCGGCGGGAACAAGCCCGTCAGGATAGACCTACAGCAATTTCATGTTGCCGTCAGTTCATACAAGTTTTATAAGTTGTATATCTTAGAGTACTTGCTCTTGTGCACCTTATTCGTCTAGATTCGTCCCATAATAATGTGGGACATACTTTCAATTGCTTCAGAGTTGTTATGGAATTTCACTCCAATCAGGTGTTTGACAATCAGAGCTCACCACAATCTCAACCAATCGCATTCTCTTCTCCTTCACACCATCCACCTCCAATCGCTATATCCAGTCTGGACTCATGATCTTTCCTCTTAACATCCAGATCTCCCTCTTTCTTTTCCCATCAACAGAACAACCACTAGGGTTTAGATCCCGGGAAGATTTCCTATGCTTCTCACAGACTCTCCTCCTCCTTTTCTCATTCGACAGCATCATGATGGGGCTTCATCCCTATGGACCCTTCCATCTCTCACTTTTCCTCTCTTGATTTGCACATTGCAATGAAACTTTATTCATTAACACATATTAAATCTCTCCATATTGGAATAATACTCTACACTTTGGCAGATTTTCTTCAGTGCTAAACAGATATTTGTGTTTTGTTGCAAGCGTAAATTTCAACAGGATTTCAACTTAATCAGTGGAATAAATAAAATTCATCATCATCAATAAAAACATCACAAGAGATCAAGTCAACACTGAACATGGTTCTCAAGTAACTGTGGTACTGCTGGTTGGATGACATCTCTTAGGAAAGAAGGGGAGAAGGAAAGCTCTGGCTGGTCACATCAGTCATGTTGATTGCATTAACATGCAACAGTATTTCAGTTGAACACTAATGTTCAGTGCTGACTTTATTACACTCAATAAATCCACTCACATGGTTGTGGTCTTGCCAGCGCCATTGTGTCCCAGGAAGGAAACCACCTGGTTTTCATGGAGGTTGAGGCTCAGTTTGTTGAGGGCCAGTTTGCTGCCAGTCTTGTACACCTTTGTCAGTTTGTCAATACACACAACCAACGGCAAGTGGCTCGGTTCCTCCTCAATGCCTCGCATCTCTTCTGGAGTTACGAAGAAAAAGACAGAAACAAGTGCTATACATTAAATATTACTTCAAAAAAATACAAAACTTCTGCCTCTCCTTGTGTTTAGTTCTACCAATTACCTCATCATTTTGTAGTCACACTGGATTTTTTTTTGTGGAAATGTAACTGCTGAAGAAGGTGTAGAATATTAGATCCTGTACAGTCACATTTTAAGTCTTTTATAAATGGAATTGTGGTCTATGTAGTTTTTCGACAAGAATTAAAATAAAAAAAGTTGTCAAGTTCAGAAGAGAATTTCACAAAATAATGCATAAATTTTTACCCCCTTTAAAGTAGCTGAAGTAATTCAACAGAGGTCTCAGAGTTACTGATATGGAGATCACCTGAGTGCAGTGAATGTGTGTCAAGTGACTGAAGCATAAAGACGTGTGTCTGGAAGGTTTAGTTTGTGGCTAGTGTTCCTGGCTACAATTACACCACGAAAACAAAAGAACACTCCAAAATTCACCCATCACCATCGTCATTAAAGAGTTACATGTAACTTTACAAACTAAATCTTATTGACTTTTGGTCTTCTGTCTTCCAACTTTGTGTTTAAAATAAGAGTTGATGTTTGAAACATGACAATCTGGTTCATAAACCTCTTCAGCTCAACATAATAATTAGTCTGTACCACATCTCCGCTGGTCCATTGCACAAGCCTGATCCTCCTCCATCACACTGAGCCTGGCAGCACCACCTCCACACCATGGCCAATCCCAGGTCTCAACACGCCCACTGCCTGACCAATAGGACCTCTGCAAGGGGAAGTACCATGGCCGAGGCAGCCCATACATTCCTGTAAAAGAGGGAGATGTTTATCTAATTCTATCCAGCAAAAGTGTTAAGAATTGAGAACAGGATGGCGGGAAGTCCAAAGGTTGATGATTTCATACCTGGATGGACAGCCTCTATGTACCAGGTGAGGACTCCATATACACTGGCATCAATGATGAGCATCATCATGGACAGACCCAGGTTAAAGTCATCCCCTTCTACTGGTGACTGGCTGATGGTCCGCCATTGGATGCCAACACCTGCTACCTCATACAGTGCAAAGTACTTGGAGCCAAGGCCAAAAGCTGTGGTGGACATCAGAGACTGGAAGACACGTGTGAAGCAACAATTTATTCACATCATCTGGACTACTGGAATAGTAATACTCAATGAGAACAAATGGGAGGCTGTAAAAAATATAGAAAAGGTCTTACAGCGATGCACTTCTCAAAGGCAGTGATCTTATCATGAGCCACTTCCTCCCTGATGGCCACGTACATGTAGGGCACGTAGCTCAGGAAATAGATTATTCCGCCACAGGCTGAAGCCAACTTGGCCTTAGAGTAGATTACTGACACCAAAAAACTGCAAGATTAAAAATTTCTTCATTATTAATAATTTCATATATTCTGAGTCACACTAAAGACAAATCTGAAGATGGTTCTTCAAAACACACAAAAGATCTATGTCAATGATATTTCCTTATTTTATACTTCTTTATCATCCTTGCGGAAACAGATACAATTATACTGTTATCAACTGACACAGGCCACATTCATGTTTAAGAAAAGTGTCTGTTGTGTCCTGAATAGTACCACAAAGCAGATGAGCTACACAATCAACCCTTATGTATATGCAATTAGAGGACTGCTGTTGCTTAGTTAAAGTGATTGTTCAGGTAATCTTCACCCTATGTATTCCCTGCATTGGATTCAGATCAGCTCCCAGTTTAGATAGGCACCAGGTAGGATCTGCTGCTGTGACCAGGGACATTTGCAACTAGCTACTTGAAAAATATCCACAGATAAGAGCTAATATCAGTCTGAGTGTACACATACATACTACATCACACTCTATCTCACACTTGCAGATCATACATATTGCATCTCTAAACTGGAGTGCACTCATCTGAATTTACTGCCAGTAAAACACAGACAATAGATGAGTACTTAAACTAACCACACATCAAATAACTTGAACTATCACTTTATGTCTTTCAGTAGATGGGCTATGATGACAGTGTACAGATATACGCAGCACGTGGACCAGACAAAGTAAAGTTGGAAGATCTGACCTGTTTTTATCTGCTGTACTGGAGCAGTATGGACTTGTGGGAAATAAAACAGCTACTGTGTACAAGCAGCATGCAATGACTTTGGCTTATGCTAGTGGCAATAGTCCCAGTATGATGAATCATTTAAGAAGACATCACGCCAGTGAGTCTGTTGACAGCTCAAGGAAGGGGGGTGTAGAAAAGAGCTGCTCCCTCTCCCTGCAGCATTTAAACAGCCAATCCATGCAGATTTTCACAGACCAAAATTCATAACTAAAGTTTTCAGGATGTTTATAGCAAAAGGACTGCAGCTCTACGTGCTATACTATCAGATGATGGCTTCAGTTTATACAGTAATGTACCCACTTTTAGACAAAAATAACCAAGCTTAATATAGTATTTTTCACCAAAATTTAATATTTTCATTAGTACATGTTAAAATGGGTAATAACCCTAAAGGTACTGAACTGAAAACTGTGTAACAGGGCATGAATGCAGTCTTTCCTCATACCTCAGCAGTTGGATAATTGATGCATTTTGAGAACTATGGGACTCATGGCAAGTTGTCAACTGGACTTCTTTTTAATTAAATTTAAATCTTTTTAAACTATTTGAAATATCTTTTACCTGAAAATCCCAAAGACCTCTTCAATTCTAGAAGCCGATGGGGAGTCCCAGGTATTTAACTCTGGAGAGGTTAACTTTGAGGTGGTCCTAAGTGTCGTTGACCCACGTTGCCATTATGTGAGTCATTAGGGGCACATGACGAGGTGTGAATCAGAGTTAAATCGCCTAGGAAGGGTTCTCAAGAATGCATTGCAGATGGCAGATAGTTATGTCGGAGGCCAACAACCTCTGAGGACAACAACATCTTCAGCAATGCCAACAACATCTTCGAGGATGTTGTTTTCCAGTTGGACGTTATGGCGCCCTTTACTCCTCCCTCAAACCATCTGTCTTCTCTGTCCAAAATGTAAGCATTCGTATCCTGAAAAGACTGTCCCTCACTCCTCACTGCTGTAGACGGGCTGTGACTCTGACCACCTCCAAGGTGATGACTAAAGATTAAACACTTGGGATTCTCCATCAGCTTTTAGAACCGGAGAAGCTTTTTGGATGAGTGGTGAAACATCTTCTAGAACCTAAAAAGAAACCTAGTTTCCTTCAACTCAAACACTGAAGACTATCCTGATCTGGATAACTGAGCACCTTCACAGACATCATGGTAAGTGAGTTTAGTGGAATGAGGAGATCTCACCAGAACATGATGGTTGCCACAGCATAAATGGTGAGAAAGAGCCAGATGATGAAGGGGTTGCTGTGGAGCAGCACTCGTCCATACTTCAAGATTGCTGTCAGAGCAGTGACTGAGATGGACAGCTGAACAAAGCCAGTGATGAACCAGGCCACCCAATGGACTGCATTGTTCAGACCCATCATCTTCATCACCTGAGAAAGGGGTATTAAGGTTTTATGTTAAATTAATTGTATCCTTGAAATTGTTTTGTTTTGATGAGTTCCATGTCCTATCAAGTTACTTTTACTTGAGTTGCAGTTTCATTGCTGCTTGCTCTGGTTCCAATGACAATAAAGTCTCTAATATGAACCGTTGGTTCAATATTTTGAGTCACCAAAGTAACTTTTTTCTTATAGTTGAAACTGCAAAAACATTAAAAGCATTATGACATAGTTTGAGCCATAACAACTGCATTATCAATTTTGTTAATAGGTACTATAATGTATACTGCAACTATTACTAAATATAAGATGGAGAGACTTCATGTAAGTCCACATTTGTCTTATTTTCAGCAAAAATACCAAATCCAACAATGCCTGAGACCTTGTGACTCGGTATATCTGGACATTGTAACTATTGCTAAACAGGTAAAAATTGTGCTTTTGCCAGGGACTATCTTCAAAAGCACATTAAGACTCAGTGAGTAGATTATCTGAGGTAGCAGGAGGTGTATACTGTGTGTAATGATGGAACATTCCACCCAGTGCACCTGTGTGACCTGGACCACAGATACATTATTGATAGTTTTGGAAACAATGGAGCTCTGTGGCACAGAGATTAATCAGGCAACACTTCTTAGTGGGACAGATTCACTGTTGCTTTGGGTTTGCATTTGGGATTTGCAGGCAAACATAAAAATAGACAATATTGACTTATACTAAAATAGCACTAGTAATAACACACAAGCTGTGCGCAGGGGCAGCATACCAGATTACAGCCTGGTGTGTTAGACAGTCAATTCAAGGGTGACCCTCCACATTGAGGACATACATGGAGTCACTCAGTCTAACCTCTTTGAGTCGGTGCTCCTTCTCAGCCACAATATGCTGAATCATCATAGCCACAGAGTAAACCCAGGAGATCACCATGCACAGAGGCATCATGTGCTCAATCACAAACAGGAAACTGAAAAAAGAAACACAGAGCAAGCTTTAGACAACAGTTAAATACTGAGAATAAACATATTTCAAAATACACATCTTTTCAAACTCTATAAAATTATTCCTTTGGACAAACACTCAACACACGTGATTTGTAAATACAAAGGCCATTTCTTACTCGTCTCTGGTGTAACACGGGTAAGGGAACATTTGAACGTAGTTACCAGGCTCTACTACATCATGGCCCACAAATGTGTTGATGATGGCTCTTTCTATCATATCTGGAGGAGAATGAGGGAGAGCGAGAGGGAGAAAGAAAGAGAGATAAGAAGACCAGGATTCAAAAATATTGGACTCAATAATGTGTAAAACTGTTTAAAATCAACTGTTTGCATTGTGATATCAGTGTTGACTCCAGGCCTAGTCTGAAAATTACCACTGCTCAATCAGGGGGCTGCAAGTCCACCAGGAGCGTGGGAAAAAATATTGTGGTAAGGCCTGTAATACTTCAGTGCAAAATTTATCTGACTTACATTTCTATATTTAGATAAAATGTCCAAATATAAAAATTTACTGCAACCTGACAAATTTTTTATTCATTTGAATGAATGATTGACAGCTACAACAGTCATCCATTAGTTAGAAGGCATAACTTTATTCAGTGTTTCCAGCTAAAACAGATCTCCAACATTTGTGGCAGCAACTTACCCACAGAATAACTTCCTTTCCTTAGCGATTCTACCTACAACATAAAAGCTCAAGAAAGTTTGAAACTTTCTTTTTTTGAGATAATGTGCTGTATGTAAATATTTTACTTCAAAAGCTCACTCACTGCTACTGAGCCCATTGTCTAAAACCCTAGCATCACCTTCCAGTGGCGAGGACAACCTGGGGCGGTACAGGTTGGGAATAGCCAATCAACAGAGGATGTACTTTCAATGAAAACACTTCCTAGCAGCAAATAACATACATAAATATATAAAAATGACAGTGCTGTCCAAACAAACGGTCGTTACGAACTAAAGACATAGTTGGATTATGATGGATTTTGACACTATTTGCCAGGAGATGACAGTAAAAAAAAAGCAGAGGAAAGATACCAATCATAACTTACAGTCAAGATTTTAACTATGAAACCTGAGCCAGAAACAGAATCCACAACTAAGACTGAACTGTGATTCTAACCAAAAGGATCACTGATTCTTTTGTCACACCACCCACCCCATATTGGTCCACGGTGCCACAAATGATAACAGTAACAAAGTAAATTCAGTTCACCTTCATTGATCAATTTCTTAAATACGCCTGATTATTCTTGTCCGTCATTTGATGGCTTAGAAAAATATTGACCCCTGGCTTTTATCACAAATCTATACTTAGCACCAACATTTATGAGCACCAGATTTCAGTCACTGACCTTGGATCCAAACGAAACCATAAAGGAAGTAGAATTTTCCCCCAGTGTTGGGCCCTGGACGCCAGTAGGCCCGTCTAATTTCATTTGTCTTCTCTGTGAAGCTGGAATTTTGTCTAATTTTGTACATAACATGGGGTGGCAGGGACCCATCTTTATTAGTCTGGAAGATCACACCTGAAGAAAAGAGAATAAATTAAGTCAGGCTTTTCCTGGTGAGTCAAGCAGTCAAGGTTCAAGGCCAGATTATGCATGTTGGAATGGGCAATAAATGAGCCCAAAAAAGAAGCAGTGCCAAGAGTAGTAAAGTGAAATCAATGGCTGCTCTCAGTCACTCCCTTCCCTTTCCTTTTTTTCTTTTACCTGGACCATCAGAATTTTTTCTTAGGTCCGAGGTTTTTCCCACCTTGGCCTCTATCATGATTTTAGCTGTCTGTTTATATTATATACCGTGTTATCCACTATTTTCTATATGTACAAGGCAGAGATAGAAAACAGCATCACAGTAAAACATGTTGAAGGTTCCTGCCTACAAATTTATTTAGGGACCTTCACGATGTGCTGTGTTGTAATGGAGACACATAGTAAACTACAGCTGTCTGTGTTTAATTTATAATGCTCATGTAGACAACAGGGCACCTCCTCAGCTGTGGTAAACTCGCTGTTTCACATTAAACAGATCTTGTTTTTTCCTTCTTATTGTGTGTTTGGGGTTTTTCTTTTGCTAGTATATTTAAATTTTCTTTAAAAGTGTGACATGCCTAACTCAGCACAGACTTATATGTTTGCATAAGAACATATATGCTTTCTCTACTATTAATTCTATTCCTTAGTTTATTGTGTATTAAGGAGATTGTCTTCTCACAAACAAAACTTATTCAAAGGTCATTTCAGCTTGTTACATGTCGTTACATTTTCATTTTTAAGCAACCTCTACTGGTCATCAGTGAATAAATGCCAAAACTAAATCTCTAGTTTTATCAAACTGGCAAAAATGGTGCACCCTTTAGTGACTGTAGTAAAGTTGACAGGAATGGAGGAGGTGGTCAGATGACATTGTTATAGAGGAAAACAGATTATGAGGTAGGAGTGGAAACAACAAAACGTCGGACATAGAGATGTTTGTTTCTGGTTTCAAACAAACACTGTTTGTTTGTATAACCATAACCATGAAAGCCCATTTATTACAGTAACAAAATAATGATGACGAAAGTTTTCTAACCTTAAATATGACTACTACCCTAAACAATAACCTAAACCTTGCCTAAACCTACCTAAGATAGCGTGAAGAAATGGTACACGAGGCACCGTTGCCAACTGCATTTAACAGGCTAGCTGTACCATAAGTAGATCATACACCAAAGTATGAATATTGATGACATAAGTTTGTCACATTGCCCACCCTTAAACTGAGGTGTGATGATCACAACCTCACACATACTGATAACTCACTGGCAAACACAGACACATTGTCCTGGTAGGCCTGATTCAGAGTGTAGTTGACAATGCTGTCCTCATCAGGGAAGCCCTTGAAGACATCCACACTGACCTAAAAGCACAAAGCAAATAGTGTCCCACAGCAGAAATTATGTCATGTGAAAAACTACTGAAGCTCAGCAGAAAGATTAAACCATCGTACCGGGTTACTGCAACACTGGCATGTTTTAAAGTGGAATCAATAAGAGTGGTCATCTGATACTGATGGACAGTAACAATTGGAAGCAACAGCATTCTATAGTACCGGGCGTTTCCCCTTAGATTTATAGCAAGACTCTTAAAAACTGGAGACTAACTAAACAATGAAATGTGAAACACAGGGATTTGGGAATGTCAGCTTAACTCACTGACTCCCTGAAGATTTGTCATCATCCTGATTTGCATAGATCTCAACTGGCTGCTGTTTGCTTAAAAAAACGTTGAGTTCTTCTTCTCAGTTTGTTTAATGATAGACTAATTGAAATAAAAATTAATATGTTATGTAAGCTCTCTTACATGACATGTAAGAGATTGGAAATAAAATTATATTTCCATTATTTTGGCAGACACTGTGTTTGTGAATCGATTTATACCCTCTTCAATTTTATTTTTACTGTGAAAAAAACTATGAAGATAGAAAAGAGCATTTTTCCCAAGAAGGCATCCCTGTAGCATCCCCCCTGTTCATCAAAAAGTAGCTGCTCCTGCTATTTGGATATGGCCATATTTCCATTATAATTAATAATATATCACCCAATAAGGATAGGAAAACAGAGAGAAGAGGAATACGAAAAAAATTACTGATCCATTCCTTTGTTTGCTTGCCCCTAATCTAAACTCTTACTTGTCAGTTTGGTGTTACTGAGGTGAAAAAGATAGACGAGAAATAAACCATCACAGGTTGCTAGAATCTGGACTTCCTATTGGCAGTCATCTAAGGCCTCAGCAGGATAGCAGGATGTCTTTTTGCAGATTTCATACTGACAATCCTGTATATGTGGCATGTATCATATCAACAAAAAAACATTAAAATAAAACAAACATTGAATCATATCCATCCTAGAATTTGCTATTAAGTCTTTATTTAAAAAGGGACCAGAACCTGATGGTTCAACAACTGCAACATTAGTTTGAGCTCTTTTGATTTCCCTGCTCTCTTGCTTCCTGACTAGTGTTCATGACCTCCCAGTAGCAGAGGGTGATTAGGTGTTCTATCTCATTTATGTCATGGGCAGTTACCCTGCTGTAGCTGGTGTTTTGTACTGGTTTTTATGTCATCAAATTTTATAAAGATCAGCCTATATACCCTACTGACCTTAGACATAAAGTGCGTCCAGCCGCAGGCAGCATTGTCGATGGTGTCCAGTTGCTCCAGCAGGGTGGAAGTGTTAGTAAGACTGTAGTTTCCTTCCATCAGACCCTGCATCAACTCGCTGTCTGTGTCATTTAACATCTTTGGGTGCTGCTGGAGCTCTGAGGACAGCTTGAAAGAGAAGACACAGAAAGTGAATGAAGCTTAAAATAATCACTGTCACTTGTTTCTCCACAAAAGCCAACAAACTGCAAGGAGTTTAACACAATGTGAAATAAACATAAAAGTAAATATACAGAAATATAAGGTTGACTTTCTGACTGTGATAGTATATAGTAATGTTAAAATTATTTATATTGAAGTGTACCTGCTGGAGCCACATCAGGTGGCTGTGTAGCCGTCCCTCTTCCAGAAAAGTCCTGAGCTGGGCAGAGATGTTCAGCCAGACTCGGGTGTAGTGTGTCACGTTACCGACAAAAGCAAATGTCTCATTTGCCTAAGTGAAAAAAAAATTGTTAATTTTTGCATCAGTTTGGAAACTTTCTACTCCTTTCTTTCATCCATCTCTCATTCTCCTACATTCACTGATTTCATCTTTAGCCCACTAATAGTTTTATATAGCTAATGACATAGTACCTAATAACTAACACATAATCTGCAGCATAATTGGCAGCATTCTCAACTTGCGGCCAACTTCCCACAGCCAGAGAGTCAGATGGCTCTTTGAGAATATAACAAGTTGGACAGTACATGACTAAACAGGCTAAACAGAGAAGGGCTGCTCACAGAACCTCTTATGGCCCTTTCAGTTTTCTTTGTGCAGTGGTGTTTACTACACCTTTCCATTCTGTTTTCAGAATTGTAAATAAAATCAGTAGACAGTTATCATATTGGCCAAGGGTCAGCTAGCAAGCACTTGAGCTTTGTTTTTACTGGGACTATGTGTTATACAGATTAATGCATGTAGAGGCCCGGGTTCAAACCCCATCCACAAGCCAAACCAGCGGTAAGCTTGTGCCAGTCCCAAGCCCAGACAAATGAGGAGGTTTGCGGGAGGAAGGAAATCCAGCATAAAAAAACTATACCCAAATCAATCATGCAAGCCAAAGAGCTGACTTGCTGTGGTGACCCCAAATGGGAAAACCCGAAAAAGAAAAAAAAAAAAAATATATATATATATATATATATAATTTGAATAAGTGTAAACTATGTGCAGAGGAATGTATACACCAACACTGCACAGTTAAGTGTTCAGTTAGTTAATACACTATTTTCCTTCATTTTGAACATCCAATTTCTTTATTCTATCAATGATCAGCATTGTCAAGACAGGTTGCAATTATTTCACAGCACAGATATGTGGGTGAAAGTTTACACTTGAAAAATGTGCTGGGTTTACTTTTGCATCATTAGTGAATCCGCTAATTACAGTTAGATTAGTTACAAAAATGAAAATTTTCTGTTTTAATGCCCTTCTTGACCAAGTATGTATTCTTTCAAGCTGCATTAATCAGCTCATACTTGACTTGACTGATGTGCATCATATGAAAGCATTTGCACAATTACAAAGAAGCTGCAATTTCCTGTAGCTCTACAAAGCTGAGCATGATTTATCTTATTGTTTGGGCTTTTACAACTCTAATAAACTCACTGCAGATTACATCAAGCACCATAAGGCAGACACACTAAATTAACCATAGTGAGTTTTGTCAATTAAAATAATGTGCTCATAGAGTGTGTGTACTTACCTTCTGAATCACTTTATCCACTTGAGAGCCAATGGGGGAGTAGAGTATCTTGGGATTTGTAGTCATCAAGTGAACCAGTAAGCCTAGATTCCTTTGTTCTTTGTTGGTGAATCCCAAAGAACTCATATTCCCCTGCTTCAAAGCCTCTGGCTCAATAGTCCTGCAGCAAGAAACAAAGGTTACAGTTTGCTACACACTCACAGTCCTTGGGATTTATATTTGCAGTGTATGTTATCTGACACAGGTAATTCATTTATTTATTTATCTATTTTTAAGCATTGCCAAAACAGTATAATCCAACAAGAAGCGTCAGATAGGAGTGTCTATACATTGTTAAAATGTTGGAACATTTTCTACAAAGAGTTTGTTGAAATGAGAAACACTAAACCATACAATTCCCTAAAAAAATCTGGTGTGATCGCTGTCATCTGTGATGGGAAAATTGTTTGTTGGTGTAACTATGCTGAGTGGGAAAATACTGTGACATTTGTAACTGCTTCAAGCATAACAGAAGCCTCTTGGTTTTGTTGCGAAAAACATGCGCTGTGGTTATTTCGAACATGTAGAAACGAGGTGGACTCAAATATAGCAGACAATCAGCAGGTCAGTTCAGAGGTTTATTCGGCAACAACCTGATGTAGTTGCAGGTGCTGGAAACAAGTAAAATAAAACTTTTGTCTTACTCACCTGTTGTTCCCACACAGAATTGGCTGCAGTCCAGCCCACAGTTGTACAAAAGCTGAAAACTGAGAATGAGGATTCTCTGCTTGCTCCTTTCCTTTCTCTCCTCTTGGCCTTCCCCCTCCCTCTGATCCTTTTTCCCCCTCCTCTCTAGGGATGTCAGTTGTGTTGGGGCTCCAGGTGGTGGAGTTAAGGGGCCCGGTCATGTTTGTCGAGGATGCTGGAGATCGACCAGTGCAGGCTCCTTTGGGTAGCAGGCGGGCCAGACCAGAGAGCAGATCCACATCCCTAAGAAGCCGCTCTATATCAGCCAGGTCCTTCAATAAACCACTGAGATGGGACTGAGAGGGAGGAGCCCAAGAATTGGGTTTCTCCAGATGAAGCTGATGTGATGAGGATTGAGGAGGAGAGGAAGAGATGGAGGAGAAGGTTAGCTAGTGGGCAAATACAGTTAGCTCAGAATGTACAGTAGACAGAGCAGATGTTTTGATCCCCAGATCTTCCTGTACTTGGGCACAACATTAAACCTCAAACCGCTTATAATGGCTATTCATGGTATTTTGCTGCTAGTCTTTTGTGACTATGTGGATGGGTGGGTAAGGCAAATTGTGACTCCCTTTGAAAGAGAAACAAAGAACCATCAACTTTTAATTTATGTAATCGTTCAATGAAAAACTAATCGGTAAGTGGTGGTACGTGAGGTTTAAGAACTCCTTTGTGTCTGTACGAATTCAGGAGGCTAAAAACTAAGTTGCTGTACAGAAACATTGATGCCTTCAGGTGAGTGTTTTTCTGTTTGTACCTATGTATAAGTTAAAGTCAAAATAATGTGTCTGTCTACCTGTCTGCTTGTACCAGCCTGAAGAATACTGACAGCATAGTCAATTGTTAATAAAATAAACCAGAATTAAAGGTAAACTGGCTTTAGTTGCAGTTGGTTCCTAAACTTACTTAAAAGTAATTGATTGTATCACTAGTTAATGGACAGGGTTTATAATTACCTCACATTTATGACTTGGAGTAGAGTTTTGTTGTATATTGTACATAATGGAGTCAATGGGTCTATGATTTATACTCCTTATACTTTTTAAATATATTTTTAATGATTATCAGCCAACACTAATAGAGGCCCAACTCATACATTTGTGAAGGTGTTAGCCGTACTCAATAACACACATACACAAGTAATATATGACATGATGACTTATTAAAAGTTTTAGTTGTGTTCAAATGAGTCTGGCTATTGATTGAATGCCTGCAAAACAAGCAGTTACTTTATTATTATTATATTTCATTGGAATAGTAGCCAAAAGACAATCTGCAGTCTGGAGCTTTGGAGGATCTGACAGAAAGGAAACTTGTAGAGAATTGAGAAGATGCAAAGCTGTAATCGCTGTCAGAGGCCATGAATACTTGCAAAGGAACAAAAAAAAAAATTTCAATTTTAAATTCTACAATATAATGAAATTTACAGGGGGAAAATGGAATGAGCCTGGATTATCTTTACATACAAGATATGTACATCTTTCAACATCTCAAATGATGAAAAAAAATCTGATTTCTGGACTTTTGAGCTTCGCGTACACAATGTGTCATATGAAGCAAAGAATTCATGAGTACTGCATAATTATTTGTTTAGTTCTCTTTTAGCAGATTTATCTGTAGCTGTACCTTCTCAGTTACACTCTGTGTGTTGATCTGCTCTCTCAACTCGAGGCTCATCTGCCTGAAGCGCTCTGACCTTTGACCCTCCCCTCCACTGCACAATGCATTGCGATAGGCCTGCAACAACGGCTGCTGCTTCTCAGGCACAAGAAGGATATTACTGAGCTCAGTAGCCCCCTCCCCACCACAGGTGAGGGTCTCCAGCATAGCCCCAGTTAAGAGGATCTCCTGTGGAAGACAGAACCAGGTTGAACAGCCTGCTGCCATAGACAAAGGGGAGTCATGAGCAACCACACATATGAATAAATATGAGAATAACAGAAGGTATTTTCAGACAATCTCTATTTGAAAGCATTCATACAGTTGGACTCTCACGGGACAATGTACAATAATAAATTAAGGTGAGTTTTCTCCCGCTGTCCACTCTCTGAGAACTTGGTATCTAATGAATGCTAGACTGACTTTCCCTTGATGAGGGACAATGGAAGTTCTCTTACGAACTTGCTACTTACAAACCCAAATTTGAATAGAATATAGAATAATTTTTTATTAGGCTAATCCAAACGCTAACCCTTTACTTGCAACATTATATGTTAGCTAACTTTATTGTCACATCCCTGCTTTAGTCTGACTATGTAAGCAAAATAATACATTTTGAGAATTTCTGGAGAGAAAGCATGAGGAGCATCAAAGCACATGCTGGCATAAATCCACATTAATTAGCTGAAGATATCCTGTAAACAAGAGCTCCCCAGATACAGAAGCTTTAGTGTCAGCTTTTGGAAAAATGTATGCAGCAATAAAAGATTTAGAAACTCTCAATCATAGCCTCTTTCAAAGTAAAAGTAAAGCAGCCTTCACTATGTTCCCCAAGCAGGTGGCTCCCTGTGGTCTGGACCTCGGCACAATGATTAGTAATTGCCATGAACGCTGCTTGTTCATCACAGCTGTCAGTTCATGCTTCATTGAAGAGCTATAGCAAATGTTCAAATCATACCTGAGACCCCATCCTACCTTCAAATTTCAGCTTAACCAGTTTGAAGAATAGTCTTTGAACAATCACTAGCCATGAAGACAAACACTGCTCAATGTCTGTTACAGTGCCTTGGAGTCTCACAAAAGCAGCTCTGTCTGACTGGAAGGGAGATTATCATATAGGCAGCTCACAGCTTAAATATTGCCACATAACGGTGACAAAGAGCAGAGAGAAGCAGCATGTCTGTAGCCACTGTTGGTGTAACAGGGCTATAGTGGGTCGAGGAGGCCACAGGTATGACAGAGGTAAATGTATCTCCTTCATTCTTCTTTGTTCACATTTATTAATGGAGACCACAGTAATTAGTGTAAAGATAAGATCTTCTACCACTTATCTGGGACCAGGTCGCGAGGGCAGTAGTCTAAGCAGAGAAGCCCAGAATTCCCTTTCCCTGGAAACCTCCTCCAGCTCTTCCGGGAGAATCTGCAGGCATTCCCAGGCCAGCCAAGAGACATAGTCCCTCCACCGTGTCCTGGGTCTTCCATGGGGCCTCATCCTGGAGGGACATGCCTAGAATACCTCACCAGGGAGGCGCCCAGGAGGCATCTGATACAGATGCCCAAGCCACATCAGCGGGCTCCTTTCGATGTGGAGGAGCAACAGCTCTCCAAGTTCCTCCCAGGGACAGAGTTCCTCTCCCTATTTCTAAGGGAGCGCCACGCCATACTGCGAAGGAAACTCATTTCAGTCGCTTGTATACAGGATCTAATCCTTTCAATCATGACCCAAAGTTCATGACTATAGGTGTGAGTAAGAACATAGATTGACTGGTAAATCGAGAGCTTCGCCTTTCGGTTCGGCTCCTTTTTCACCACGACAGACCGCATCACTGCTGCCGCTGCAATGATTGGTCGGTCGTTTTCGTGCTCAATTCATCCATCACTCCTTATCAACACCCCAGGATACTTAAACTCATCTACTTGAGGCAAGGACTGTCCTCCAACCAGGAGAGGGCAAAACACCCTGTTCCGGTCGAGAACCATGGCCGCGGACTTGGAGTCACTTCACACTCAGCTTCAAACTGAGGTCCTGGCTCGAAGGAGCCAACAGGACAACATCATCTGCAAAAAGCAGAGATGTAATCCTGTGATCCACAAACCAGACACCCCACAACTCTTGACTACACCTAGAAATCCTTTCCATAAAATAATGAAGAGGACCGGTGACACAGGGCAGCCCTGTCGGAGTCCAACATGCACTTGAAACAGGTCTGACTTACTGCCAGCAAAGTGAACCAAACTTACCAACTATCATCCAAATCTTCTCTCCAGTACTCTGGAATAGACTTTCCCAGGGAGGCTGAGGAGTGTCATCCCTCTATAGTTGGAGCACAGCTCGGGTCTCCCTTCTTAAAAAGAGGGACCACCACCCCAGTTGTCCAGTTCAGAGCCACTGTCCCTGACTGCAACGCAATGCTGGAGAGGTGTGTCAGCCAAGACAGCCCTACAGCATCTAGAGACTTAAAGTGCACAGCGCTGAATACATCCACCCTCAGTGCCTTGACACAAGGGAACTTCCAAGCTGCTTTGTTGACTTCAGCTGAATGATAATCGTCCTCCATGGCCTCCCCAAACTTCTCCCACACCCGGGTTTCTGGTTCAGGGACCTCAGGCTGCAGCACACTTGGCCTGTCGGTACATTGATGGACACCCTTATGCTTGAACATAGTGTTTGTTATGGATAAAATTTGTCTAGCAAAGAAGTCCAATATCTAAACGCCACTTAGGTTCAAATTAGGGAGGCTGTTCCTCCCAATCACACCCCCTAGATCACTTCCCATGGTGGCATTGAAGTCCCCCAGTAGAACTATGGAGTTCCCAGTCAGAGCACTTTCCAGCACCCCTCTCAGGACCTCCAAGAAGGCCTCTAAGCCAAAACAAGTGATGGATCCATCCCCAACCCTAAGGTGCAGGGAAGCAACCCCGTCATTCACCAGGGAGAACCCTGACCCGGACAACATGGCTCCAAGGATCATTCAGGTGCCCAAACCTTTCCACCACAGTAAAGTAGTGGTTCAGTGACGGGTGGACCTTGGTGGTGGGTGGACCAAACTGGACCTTGGTTTTCTGACATGTGTGTGGGTCTAGAAATACGAACTTACCTCTAGATGAAGAATTCTATCCTCAGGTTTTTGTCTGGCGTCTTCTGCTCCCTGATTCCAACTTTGCATCCTTCCTACATGTCTGAGAGATGTATCAAAGATGAGACTGTTCACCTAAAAACACACAAAAAAAAAAAAACATAAAACATGTAAACGTTTAAAAAGGGAAAGCATTCTAATCCAATGACAGATGGAACACTGTAACAATGATGTTTCCAGATGTTCTAACAAAAAAAAATTTAAGGCACATGAGCAAGATTTTTCCCCTTCAATGATATGGATGTTTTGGAGCCCTACAACATCTGGAATCTCTTTCACTTAATATATAATTGGGACTGAGGGTTAAGCCACCATAACGTCTCTCATTTGTCCATGAACTGCCACTTTCAAGCCTCCAGTTTGTAATTTGTCCATCTGCCATCTTGGTTTTTTAACACCAGTAAAAACCATATTTGGAGGAGAGGGGGGAGCTGAGGAGGATCTTAAAGTCTAATATTCACAAGGTAGCCATGCATGCTCCGCTTTGAGGTCTATTTTGTTTGGGTAACCGATGACCTTGTTGTCTTTGTAGCAGCTCCTGTTCAGCCAAATTCTGCAGGTTAATGGAACAACTGTCTTGTTCCTCATTTGTGATGTTTTCTGCAACCAATCAGGTGAGTTCAAGGGAGAGTAGACAAATTGCTTCTGGTTTACACTAACTCGTGCAGGCCCAGTGAACATGGCTTTGTGTTTTAAGAATGTTAATGTGGATACAGGTTGTTTTTGAGCTAATACAGTCACCTGGACAAACATATTTAGTTAATTTAATATCTTTGAGGGAGTTTTCTTTTGTCCAACTGATGAGTAACTTCATTAGAGGGGTCACAGGTCAGAGGTCATTGTGAGGCCTTGGTCCTGAGTTAAATCTTACAGGCCCTGACACACTCAGGTGGCTCCTCCAGATATAGCTATGGGTATCGGCTGATTCTACTGGTGCCAGCGCCAAAAAAAGCAGATCCTGGACTGTCAGTAAGTAAGTAAGTATCTGTGTTCTCAGAATCAGCACATGGGCAGATAAAATCATGTTTGCTTATTTATAGTCACCAATAGTGTAGTTACACACCCATCTCTAACACTTTCTCTCTCTTCTTGGGGCATTTGACTAATTATGGAGTTTTAGTTCTATAGAGTTATCTCTCGAGAGTATATAAAACTCTCCACAGACATGCTCAAGCACTGAAGTGACGACTCCTACTTTCTCTCTGATTAACCAATCTTAAATAAACATCCTCAGCATTAGACATCCTTGACTACAACACTCTTAAGACTTTCCCTAAAATTATCCTAAACAGGGGGCAGCTTGTTTTCTGTTTTCATTTTAAAAATTTAACAAATAAACTGAATGTAAAGACAATTTGGCTACTGGATTTGTGGGTGTACATTTTATTATGTAAACAAATGGTTGGTTGATGAGCAAGTGGTGAAATGAAAGCAAAAACATTCATCTGAAATCAAAAAAGATCAAATATTATGCACATTAGTCTGGAGTGATGAGAATGTAAGTGAGCAGAACAGACACTAAAGTAAGTTTAAGTGTTTTTAAAAGCCACCTCTTTGACGCTGATGGGGATGTTAAGCAGGAAGTTGGTTGTGGCATCGGACAGAGAGAGGTTCTTGACCAGGAACTGATGGAAAGCTGACTGGCTTTTCAGCACACTGCCAAGTGTCAAACCTGTTTTTAAAGAAGAAGGCACAGCATAACACACACACACACACACACACAGACAAACGTACACAAGCACACACGCACACAGGCATGCACACACTCAATTACATATAATCGTATTCAAAATGCATCTTTCGGTTAATGGGTGGATACTTTATTCACAAAAATATTAATTTCAATCAGCTTCCAATAAGAATGACATCTGCACAACAAATGAGTGTAGTTTAAAGTTATGTGTAAGGCAGATTATTACATTGTTAACTAATTAGTTCTACCGTTCAGTCTGGAGTAGTGTGTGTGTTTGCATAATTTTATGATCCACATCATATTAAAAAGGCTCATTTTGAGTCTATTTGAAACATCGTCTATACAGCCAGGGATTCCAGGTCAGTTTTTTAATCTATGATTGCAATGATTTTATCTGATCTTATCTTAAAAATAACAGCAATAAAAGAATAGTAATCATTGTTTTTTCCTTACTGGCCATGAATCATCATGTATAACATGTTAGTTACCTACATATATTTTCTTTTTCACAATACTTTTGGCCTTTTGCATTGCAGATATGGAATAACAAAATGCACTCTTTTTTCCCACTCAAACCATTTCAAGTTCTAAATAAAATTGTCTACTTTTGCTTGCAATGTGAAAATCATGACAAACATATAATAAGTAATTCTTAAGTTCTCATATTATGGCTATGTTTAAATCTTTCAGCATCCAGTCACTTCATTCATGCCATCTCTCCTGTCTTCGCAAAGCTTTTCGTGTTTATTTTCATTGTAACATAATTTTACCTTGACTCTGATCGCTGTTACTCGCAGTTGAAAGCCAAACTAAGAATTTACTGAATTTACCCTTAACTGTGATTAAAATAAATTTAGATACATCAGAAGCTGTGGGATTTTTCTTTCCAGTGGTAATTTTTTTCTTTAATATGCCCCCATAACATATACCAGTTCTCCACAATCTCTCATCTGCATGGTTAATTGCATCACTTAAAATTGCAGTGTGAATCAATGCCATCTCAGCATACTCTGAATTTGCAGGGCATAGAACAGACTGAATGAATTCACTGAAAACACCAACATCATAGTCAGTTTGTGTTGGTACATTTTTGATATTCATCCAACCAAGTGAAGACATTATGGTAATAGTTAATGGTTTAAAATCATAAACTACGTGACCTACGGCTACGTGTCTATTTCCTGTACTGTGCCCACGTTCACAGCACTGATTACTGTTTGACAGCTGAAAACCTTCACATCAGCAGGAGGAAAAGAAGACAAAAACTGTTACATCCTGAAGTAACAGAAACCTAATAGCCAAAGTCATCACTTAAACAATTCAGCTTAAGAATGGGCATGTGTCAGACCTTGGCTGTTGCTGAAGTTGTAGTCTGGTGGTAAAGAGGTAGAGCTGAGACTCTCTATGTGCTGCTGCAATGTCTCCAGCTCTTGGCCCAAACCGGGTCGGTCAGACGTGAAGAGTCGATTTTGTTCAACCACTTCACTGATTCGTTCCAATAACTGGGTCACACTGACAGATGGAGAGTCAGACATCTGATGTTAATCTTATGTCCATATCAAAAGAATCTTGAGTTCACATAATAAAAATAAACTCAGGCATATAAGGGTAGGGGGAAAAAGTAGAAAAAGACTGAGGAAGTAGGTGAAGTGGGTAAAAGGAAGAAGAGAAAGAATGGGAAGAAACAGGGGAAGAAATGAGGACAGCATTCTTTAAGAACCTCAGTATTTCCCTGGGAACCATGCTGAAAGTTAAACAAGAACTAAACCAGTCACACAGAGGGACAGCTCATCTGACTCTGTGTGAAGGAAACAAGATCCATCAAAAGAGTTCACTCACATATTATTTCTCAAATGCGCTGTTATATTTTTTTTTCTCCAGTTTTTAGTCTCTGTGTTTAGCTCACCACCACCACTCACACTCAGACCTATGGACAAATTAGAGTCACCAGTTAACCTAAACATGCATGTCTTTGCATGGTGGGAGGAAACCCACATGCAAACTCCACACAGAAAGGCCCCAGGCCCAGGAACTGAACCTGCAACCTTCTTCTTGTGGGGCAACAGCGCTAACCACTATGTCATCGTGCTGCCCCTCAACTAAGCATATTTACCAAAATATCTGTTACATTTAACAAGAGTATATATAAATATATAAAATTATTCTATTAATCCAAATAACCCCTGTTTTTTTCTCAATCTGTCTGTGGTACATTTTAGGTTATGGATTATTATAGATTTATTATTATGGATTATATTACAAATATCTTATAAATTTCAGTAAACTGTGTGAAGTTACCCTAGTTTGCACTGTCTTCTTCTCCTTTATCAGGGGACATAGTTTGTTTGCAATGGAACTAAACAAAAATATGCAGGACTAGTTCAAAAAACTGTTCTAAAAGACAAGTTATGAGATAAATAACAAAACCTACGCACGTGGAGTTCTTGTACTGCAGGAAACCAAATTCATCCCTTTGTCCATCTGGGCACAGCGACTGCATGATAGGAATGATGCCAGCTGACGTGAGTGGGGCTGCACTGTAAAAGGCTGGACATGAGGGAGAAAACGGGATGGGGGGGGGCAAAAAAAGATAAGACAAAACGATAGACAAAGGAAGAGGATTGGGCAGAGATTGGAAGAAAGATGACAAGTGAATACAGAAGATAAAGAAGAAAAAAAAAAGGAGGATCAACAGGCAGGGGGATTATCATGGACAGAAAATCAGGGGACCAAACAGGACAATGAGAAATCAAGAGCAGAGACAAATTCAGTGTTAGAGTTAGAAAGGAGGAAAGCGTTCAGCCTAGCCACCTGAAAGCCAGCACAGCAGTGGCCAGAGACGCATGTCACAGACCTTTTATCACAAAAATGGCCTTCAATGTTTTGTCAAATCCATCAATGAATGTTGACAGGAAAAAAATAAACTTCAGCTCTTGTTAGTAGCTTAACGTTTCCATGGTAACTGTGCTGCTGAGGCTTGTCTCTGAGTGTGGGTCCTGTACATCCACCCACCAAAACACTTCTATTGTCTTCCAGCTCACTTTCTTCCTCTCATATTATCCATATTCTCCACCTATCCCTATCTGAGGAATAAAAGAAAGTTTTGGAGTCCTTTCTGGTGTATATTCACCGCTGTATATGCAATAATAATATTAATTAACAGTGTAGTGATATCTAAAATATTTATGTATATATTTCACATGGTTAAAGCTAATGTTTATTATGAATAGAATCGAATGTTGTGCACTCGGAGTAAGTTTGCTTATTAGCTGATCATTAAAAGTATTCACGAAACATTATTCATTATTCATTCAACCATAGATGCAGTTTCACTTTGAAGTTATTAACACCAAACCCTTCAGGAATGCTTGGGAGCCATAATCATGAATTTTCATGGTTTGTTGGAGACTGACAAGGAAGCTTTGTCATTAGAGCTGCATGTTGCTGTTGAATCATCTTTCTTCTTCGCATATTGTTGTACAGTTGAGAAATTGGAATGGCCTTCACCATAATGGCTCAGAAACTGGTTCATGGAATTTTTCCTTAATCCTGAGTCTATGACATCCATCTGCACAAGATCTTGTCTCAGATTTGACTTCAACATAGAACAAATCCCTGTCTATTTGGAGCTGATGACACACGGTTTGATCAGTTCAGTGCATACGGACCCACCCTGGCAGCTGATCTGACCATGTCACATAATCAAAGTGTAGGCAGCTCCACAACCCTCCCCTCAGAGCACTGCGGCCTCTCTACTTCTTAGCGAGACAAAGACCTATTCAGTGCAAGCAGGCACCACTTTTACCCCGAGCTGTCATCATCTGCAGATGTATTATTTAAAGAATCTTGTGACACAGGTGCCCTCCACTGCTCACTAACATCTCTCACAATGGCAGAAGAGTCAACTTGGACTACATTCATGTATTGACTGTGCAACACTTGCCCTGGGCAGAAAGACCAAACAAGCAGAAAGAAGCTCCTAGCAGCATCCAAATCACAAGCCCTCATGAGTGCTTGCCAACATATGCAACTACTGCTTCGCCCCGAAAAGGCCAACATCAGCTGTGTCTTTGCCTACTTGTCTGGAGACAAAGTAGTGTTCTGTACAGTAATCTATGTCTGAAACGGTTTTATCAATTTTACATTACTCTATCTGCTGTTGCCAGTGCATTCCAATAAAGAGATATTTAATGTCCGTGAGTCTCTCTCTTGATTAAATACATTTATGCATAACACTGATCTGAACCTCACAAGGGAGATAAATTTCTTTTTTAACTACATTAACTTACTACGACACAAAACTATCTCCAGGTACAACAAAGGGCCCTATTACTAGTAAGTAGTAGGTAATTGTAAGTAATTGTGCACTTTAAATCACTCTAAAAGAAAACAACAAAACAATTGCCCTGCACGTAATTTAAATTGCATATGTGTACTACTGTGTATCCCTTAACAAACTTTGCTAGCTTGTTGTTAAATCTGCACCACATTTATTAGGTATACATCTTCTCTTTTTAAACATATTGAAGTGATTGAAGTGATTGAGTACAGTAGGCTCATAAATTTAAACCCAGAGGAGAAACTAAACCTGAACTGACAGCATTTACAATCGTAGTGTAAATCCACAGAATGACTGAAGATACTATGAAATCAGAAATCCCACTGTCATTAGCCAAATCCAAATCCAGATTTGTCTTATCTTGTTTTAGAACTTATAACCATCACCTTGATGAATACAAATTTTATGGACAAATTATTGAGTTATAATTCAGTGATGTACAATGTTACAGTGAGTTTGATCAATAGAAGTGGGTTGTGAGGTACAGAGAATAAGGTCCATTTAATCAGTTCATTGACATATGTCCTCTCTAACCAGCAAGCTGAGAAGAAAGGTTATCAAATCAAGATGTTAAACACAGGTCAGAATCCATTGTTACGTTCAAAACGAGCAGTAGAGAGAAAGCTTAATGTGCACAACCTGCTGAATGGAACAAGAATTACATGGAATAAGCAGCCATTCATTAAATCAAGCCAGTTGTTTTGACACTCAATAAAAGAACAATGTGTCACAGACAGTGTGCCTAATAACAATACACACACATACAAAAAAAGCATGCACCAAGACACACATAGGGAGACACTGCACATCTGAATTCACAAGACATAGAAATATCCTATGAATTTACTCAATTTTAGGTCACTGAAGATAAACACAATGTAGTGATGGCCTGTTAGTCTTTTGTAAACCGCTAAATAAAAATGAAATGAAAAGCCTTTTGCTTTCTGTGTAGCCCAATTTCTGGAAAATATTATGTATACAGTAGCAGTCAAAATTATGGACACAGCTTCCCATCCAAATGAATAGGAAAGTGTATCCAAACTTTTGACTGCTACTGCATATATATGTTCATACACAGATACATCGATCAACGATAACATTAAGACCTCTGACAAGTGAAGTGGTATATTATGGGATATTAGGAAGGCAGTCATAATGTTGGATCAATGCATATTCTGTATTCATACAGAACATGTGTGTTGTTGTCTGTCAAACCAGAAGGTATTTTTGGACAGCAGTGTTACTATGGGCTAAATAAAGCTCTTCCACATCAAAGTGAGATAGAACACTTAGCTATTACAGTTGTGATAATGACAGACACAACAATTGAAAACCAAACACTTCATTCCTTCTGTGGTTGATCAAAGTTAGTGATTTATGAAAACATCACCTCTTTCATGGCTGAGTTTTCTGAAGAAGTAAACTTCAATACACCCTGACTTCTTTTTACAAACAGTAAAAAAGAGTCACTGCCTGATTGCCAATTGATAGAATGTAGGTTTAAGACTCTTCAGCACTGGTTTTACTTTACAGACCTGAAAGTAATGTCCACATTTACAGTCTACGAATTGGACCAACTATTTTTTTTAGATTTTTCCAATTTTGGACTGTTACCGTCCAAATACAAACAACAACATTATAATTATTTAATTTTAATAAAATTATTATTAATTGAGGAGTCACAATAACAGATGGACACATATATCATTTATGTCAATTCAGCTGTATGAAGAATCCAGTTTCTTAATACATCTGTGACTTTATTATTCTCAAGGATGGTACCTTGAGAATAATTTAGTTTTTTGTTATTTCACAGTAATGGTTGTTATTACTTGATAATGGTACTACATATTCATAAAACTTAAAAGAAAATAACTGTGCAGGCAACTGAAATGTGCATGCTTTCATATATGGTCTTCATGAGATGTAGTAGATCAGGGTTAGATGATCATGTAAAGCAAAGACAACCCCAGAACAGAGTGAACACATTCTGGTTAAGTTCAGTTCACATCCATAAAATACTGTGATGGTGATGATGACACTTACAGACTGGTCCATCCAACATGTTGAGAACATGCATCATGCACAGGAAAGAAAGAAAAACAGCCAGAAAGACAGAAACAAAGACAGAGGTGACATAAATAACAAAGATGAAAAATATCAAAATACAGTGGGTGCTAGAGGCAACCGTAGTTTACTGACAGCCAACTAAAATATGCAAAAATTAACAAAGGACAGTGCAACACAGCTAAAGATTAAAGAAAAAAATCATAATAGTGGGAAACAAAACACACATCCATAACAGGGGCAAAGACAATCATCTTTTTCCTTAAAATACATGCCAGTAATACACATAACTATGTAAAGTGTCTATGCACTCCAAAGAAGTTCAGGCAGAATTGAGTCAGCAGTGTTTATCTATATTTAAAATAACTCCTAATGCAAGTGAATGTGGAGAAAATGTAGTAGGCCAGTGCAGTCCTCCACCATCCCTCCCCTAAACTCACGCTTGCCTCAGTTGCTCAGTGTTACCTTTGTGCAACATGGATTTATTCTTTTCCTCATGACTATCTTGCAGCCATCACTGTTGATGAAACCAAGTAATTAGGTACCAACCTTCCCCCAGGCTGGTGCGTACCCGAATCTAAAAAAATCATCCCTCAGTTTGGTGTTTCCCCAACCTTGAAATGTTTTTGTCCTCAAAGTGCAAAAGTGTGAGCAGAGGAAGAAAGAGATGGAGGTTGATTCAAATGATGCAGCACAAAATGGCATTGGTATTTTGATGGATTGCATCTATTTCTAATGGAATATCATTTGGAAAATTAAAAGTTGCAACAAATACGCAGCAGAATAGGGCTTAAAATGTACATAATTAATTTTGACATATTTCATGCGAAGATGAAATTAATAATTAAGCTGCCACAATAAGGAGAATGGATGGAAGTAAAACAATTGTTTGCATCCTAAATAGAAAAGAACTCTAACCTCTTTCTGGGTTTCACAGTCCACACACTTAAAGCCACTTCTTGCAACCCACTGTTAGATCTCTTGCTCACAGGTCTTTTGTCTAACGAGGAGTTCATTACACAAATTGTTTTTGCCTTTGGTTATATCTGAAAATATAATTGCAGTTTGATTTTTTAAATTTAAAAAATTTTAAAGTGTATCAAAGTTATCATGAAGCTCTAAAATAGTAATGAAAAACACCTCTGAAAACTTCAAATCAAATCAAATGAAGTTTATTTATAGAGCGCCAAATCATAACAAATTTCAATCAAGGCACTTTACACATAGAGCAGGCCTAGACCAAACTCTTTGTTAAAGTTGTTAAAGTTGTTGTTAAAGATACCCATCTTATCCCTATACTTCAGATATAAGCTCACACTCAATCACACTGAACCATTAAAAGACATGCAAAAAATAAAAAATAAAAAATAGACATAGAAATTAAAATAGTGTTGTGTTTTGTTTATTTTATGGGCATCTATTTTTTATCTTTTTTAATAGTAGGACACATTTGTTGGAGGTTTAGCTCTGCATATTTGGTAAACATTAGAGAAAAATACAGAATATCACTCTCACACTCACACTGCAGGTATTTACTTTAACTGCTATATTTAAATACAATAATCCACCATTGGGTCAAAACTGTAATGGACCCAGTCCTTTCAGTTTTTAAAAGGTAATGATAGCACCATTATCAGTCTAAATAGTATACTTACTGCAAAAGAAAGGAAATCTTTGGATGGATGTTAATGGATAGGACCAAACCAGAATGATCCTTTAGACCACAGAAAACCCTAGTCCCCTCTGCTGTTTTTGTCCATGTCTTAGAGTGTCTGCCTACCTTCCTTGACAGGAATCGCTGGTTTCTTCTGCCTCAGACCCAGGAGGATGAAGAACAGGACCAGCGGGATGAAGATTTCAAAGGCCAGCACCCACTGCATGGAAAAAGGACAGAAAACTTAATTGTGTTGCATTTTCATTAAAACTTCACCAAGTAAATCCAGTTTCAGCTCAGCTATCCTGCTCCAAGGTAACTTTTTTAAAGGTTCTCTGCCATGAAACTCAGCGTGCCAGTTCCCATCTCCCTGCTTGTGGATTAGGGCAGAGGTTGTGTATTGTTGCATTACATCATTTCATCAGAGAGGAATGAAGGTGTGTGGAGTGTGAAGGATGTGCAGTCTGCTGAACATGCAATATCCTTACTGCCACTCCCAAAACTTTTCCATCATGGCAGACATTTTAAAACAGGATGTGTAGTGTATCCTTTACAAATAAAAGCCCACTCGGCCCTTTAAATGGACAGTGACACATCTGCAAATGCTATTGTGTCAGTCTATTTAAGCCAACTTATTAAATTAAAGACTAATTGTCTTTTGCCTGTCTATTGCCATAAAGACAGTTAGATTAATCCCACATCTAAGCAGTGTTCCTTTTCTTGCTTTCTGTATTTCGTGTCATATACTGTCTACACCTAATATTTTAATTAGCCAGCCACTCAACTGCACACAGCCAGCAGACTGCCTGAACAAGTTGTTCATAAATCACATTTAGGCTCTCCTGGAGGGGAGAGGAGAGGAGAGAAGAGGACACAGGATAGGACAGGACAGGACAAGACGGGAGAGGGTAGGAAATAGCAGAGGAGAGGAGAGAAGCTATTATTTTCATATTTAATTATCAAGTCTTTTTGTGTTTTAAATGATGCACAAAAATCTACATGCCATATACTAATAATGCAGCCTCAGCCACATTATTCGGTTAAGATGACAGAAGCCTGAGATGTTCATGAATCATTTCAGCTGTGGTCAATATTCTGTGATAAATTAACCAAAACATGAAAAAAAAGTCATTACATTTTGTATACATGACATCACAATCTACATTCAACCAAATTTCAATGTCTAACAAGAGTTGCTGCTGCACGTCTACAAGGTTCATATATCCAACTAAGTCATTGTGTTTAAATGTGCTGTTCACATCAGATGATCAGTGATCCAGTCTATCCAACTGTCACAAATATTTATCAGGTAATTTGAAGTCAATGGCTCAGACTAAATCTATCTAAATCTAATCTATCTGACTCTATCTGCTTTAGTCTTAAAGCCTATAAATATTAATCCGTCCACCTCAACATTATACCACTTTGAATCCTTAATCCTGAACGGTTTACACATCTGGTTTAACTTTTGACATCATAATAGTACTTATAATTGGTCAGTTCTGATACAGGTACATGTTTAATTCATGCATCAGTATTATATTAATTCCACATAAAATAGAAACAGTGAGGCTTGGCTAATGGCTCAGAGTTGTCTGGCTCCATCACTCAAACTGATTTCAAATTACATTCACGTTTATCCACTCATATAAAAGATTACAACTGTCTTTTATGGTATTAATAATCATTGAATTGGTCTAATAAGTTCTGGTCAAGTGGACTCAAAGATCAATGCCTTCCCTGAAGAAATTCCCTCAAGGTGTTATCACATTCACAAGGTCACCATGATTGTGACCGTTGACTAACGAAGTTTGAGCTGTTCATCTTTCAGGGAATGGTTGTGCCAAATTTGAAGAGTTCTGTTACTCAACATCTCCATAAGGCTACTGGGACATGTCCACATGTCCACAGTGAACATCTTCACTTTTAAAAGTCATTGTTTGATAAAAGAAACTTTGTACACATCTACATGTCAATAAACACAATGACTCATAACCAAACAAAGACTGTATTATCTGTCAACAATCACATATTCACTATTCTAACATGTAAACATGGCACACTGTGGCACCACACGCTCATTCACTATTATTCATCATTTGGAGATTGGCATCTCAATATTACAATGGACCCAATGTTTGAGACTTACAGAGTCACAGTGTGTAGGAGGGTGGACAAACTCCAACCAGACACACACATAAAAAGGTCAAACTCTACGTTTTGATTAGTAAAAATTACATCAAGGGTTATTTTCTAGAAAGTTTGCCCTCGTGCAGATGTTGGTTCCTTGACCTCTCGAGATGTCTGCATGTTCTTCTGTTCAATAGAAAAAAGAGAAGCATTCAAATCATAATTCTATAATGTCTTCAGTCTGTCTTGCACTTGCTCTGTGTTCTTGCGCTCTCGTTTATGTCTATTGCTTTGAGTAACAGAAATCTATTTTCAAGGGTCATTTTAAATTGCCCCCTGAACACAAATAAAGTTTCTTGAATTGAATTGAATTTGGTTTGAAGGATTAATAGGACCTTTTTCACCTGGGAACACAGCCTAAACTAAACCACCAGCTCCTGACCAATGTTTACTTTGTATCATTTGGCCCAGGATGTCCCCAGGCTAACAAATCTGCTGACTTACCTAGAGCTTTCTGTATAAGGACCTGCGTGTTAATCATAATGAAACATGTCAAATACACAAAGATGCAAAGCTGCCTCCCACCAAGAAATTCAGGTGTATGAAACCGTGTGCAAAGCAGATTCCATACACATTTTCTGTGCTCATGCACAGTGCATATATGCATGAACACCACACTCCACCCTCTGTCCTAAATTTAATAGGCTACTGAGTCCTAGATCGACTCTCTGTTCAGAAACATTATAAAGAGTCAAGAAAAATTTTAAAATCAATTGGTAAATCAGCCAAATAAAAAAGTTGGAGGAAGAAGGTGATGCTCTCAGAGGTGGGGTCCAAGAAAAAAATGAATTCAGGAGGTATGTCTGATATCAATAATAACAAAATGAATTGAGGGGATAAGTGTGGTGTGCTGGGTTTGTGGATTAGTTGTTTCGCATGTGGTCCAACAGACTAACAAACCACTTCCTAATGTCAGTTTTTTCATTACATCATCTCTAGTCACCAACTCACTGAAACCAGTACACCACACGGAAGTTGACACTTAATACATTGAGCATGAAAGATGGCATAGATAACATTTTTGTCTCTCTCTGACTTCACTTTCTCTCTCATGTCAGTATAATATGGACAAAAATGCTAATCTGAGTAGCTCAGGCGTGAGCTCACTGCCCACTCTAAAATAAATTGGCGACATAGAGCTGTACTTGGATTGTGCAGATGATCGCTCATCATGGCTTATGTGTTTGCCAATATTTGTCCTGTTTTCCCATTAGTGTGGGAATTTGTCATTATTTGTAGTTTTAAATTAATATTATATTTAATTTGCCCAACCACAGTTTTACATACATCACACCAGCATTTTAAACACAGATGTTCACATCCACTCAATTTTGTTTGCTATGTAGGTGCTTCATGGTCATTAAACAAAGTGGAGGAAATGGATAGACAGAACATGTCACACCAGGCCACTACCCCCATGATCCTACCCCTAGCCCCCCTCAAACATATTGGCAACTGGTATGTTGACATGGTGATGATAAAAGCTGACTATAGATAAGTTCATGTACACAAACAAGATAACATGAGTATATAATGTTAATAATATATTTTTTAAGATTACTTGAAAAAGTAACTAATATGATTCAACACTTAAAACTGATTGGTTGTAAAAGAGAACAACGCCAAAAATAATAGGACCAGATATAAACTAAAGTTAGGTCAGGTTTTCGGTTTAGAGCCTAAATGAGCTTTAATTAGTTGCACGAACTCAAACAAATACGACTCAATCATTCACTCAACATTCAGCTACTTGTACAGGACAAAGGATCTGCAGCTACTGCTGATTTATTTATTCAAGTAGGGGGGCAACAGGTGTTGTTATGAAAAAGGTAGGAAGGTCCTTTATTAGACTGGTATTGCTGAGATGAAAAACTCCCTCACATACTAGTAATTTGTGGGGACTCCTGTGCCCCTTACCCTAAAACTAAACCTAAAATAAAGCACTGCCCCTCTCCGGGTCTAAGTTTGTTGGATTTGGAAATCACTTACTTTGTGAGAATCTTCAACAATTACTGACTTCTTCTGATCACTACAATATGACTTAACCAACTTTGATAATCTAGTATTATCTGACATCTGACCTCACTAATGCTCCTGTGCCTGGTGAAAGCTCTGGCAGGTCATAACTTCTCAAAAACAGTCCTGACCGTAGGTACTTCTAGTTCTTTTTGCTGTGTTTCAGCAGATTCAATTTGAAACAAAATGAAGAAACTATCCGACACTGCCAAGTCTCAGCTCCAGTTTTAGAGGGTGTACTTCATTTTATCATGAGAAGATATGACCATTTATACGTATGAAACATGGAGAGTTAGAAATAAGAGCTTGTCTCTAATATGAGTTGGCCTCCAATTGATTCCTGTGACCTGCACATTCAGTAAAAGGAATAAAGCAAATGAAAACTATTGTGGATTTGCAGTGAATGCCACTGAGGATCAAATACAAATTGTTGGCATCGAATCGTTTTATAGTTTGACAGGTGGTCTCATGCTTACCCTGCTTTAGTGGGCTTACCTTTGATTGTGAACTTATAAATTGTTTTATATTACATTGTTCATCTTGGTTTGTGTGTATTGGCGTGCATTCTCTTATACATTTTGGTCATTTACACTGTTCAACTGACCTCCTGTGATATTTGATGGTGCAAATAGTTTGAAAGTCCTTAAGTACAAGACCCATATTAAAGGATGTTTTTCCAACAGAACCAAAAAAAACCTATAAGTTCCTTTTATTAACTGCTCTTGACTTTTGTTTATTTATTAAGTAAAAAGGTTAAATGCAGATCAGAGCATGTGCTTTTGGGGGGGTTAAATACCAGTAAATGGTCAGTTCTTCAATGCTTCATGCATTTGTGTTAATGCTTAAATAAATGAAAATAGTGCAAGATTATCCCTTTTTTTCTTTTTCCTAATTTCGATTCAAAATCAGTGTTGAAGTCTAATTAAATAAAAAAAATTCTAATGAACCCCAAGATTTAAGTCATCACACAACATCACCATCAGTCTGATGTAACCCATGCTGCAGTACAGCCTGAACCCAGACTAAAAGCCTTTCACACCTCCCCTTCCGCTCCCGTTAATGGGAGGAAAACTCTTCTTCTAAATGGATTTGTCATCTTCAGTCTGGCTGCTCTGCGCTACAGCCTCTTCCACAAATTACGTATATATTCTAAAGGGAAACTTCACCTAAAATTAGGGATCATTTAATGGGAATGCACTAAGTATAACAACTTATCCACAGTTGAGCATTGAACTGACATTCATGAACTAAATGATACTAAGTCTGTTGGATGTGTTGAAAAAGCCCAATAGAAGCAGTAATAAATACAGGACGGACACAATATCAATAAAGGAATATATTCTATAACTTCCTCTTGTAGTATGTTGTTGATGCACAGTTGCAAATTTAATCACAATGGCTAATTCGACCAGAGTTACTACTTTATGGTGCTTCTAGGTCAACTGTCCACCTCGACGCAAAACACTGTGTAAACACACACACACACATATAGACACAAGCACACCTGCATACTACAGCTGCACAATTAAGGGAAATATAACTGAAACCACGATATGTGCAGGTGCAACATCCAAACCACAAAAGATGAACTTTTCTTCACTGGAACTTCCAAGTCTTAACTAGAAGGGAAGCTGTGTCACAGCATTGTTGTTTGCCTTGTTAGCACCATTAGTATTGTGATGCTATAGAAATACTCCAGTCTAGAAATGTCTTAACATTACATATGGTTACTGAAATGATAATGGGTTGACTCCAGTTTCTACCATTGTGCTTCTTGGGTTTTACCTTCCCTTGTGTCCTCTGTCTCTTCCAGTCCGTTTCTCTCATAATAGATGTGTGTCTGTGCCTGCCACCCATTAGTTCATTAGCTCAGCAATATTTAAACCCCATCCACTCTTTGCCAGATTGTTGCATTAGCCTGTTTGGTATGAGGCACTCTTGGCTGCTTAGAAATGTAAATCTCTTGTGGTTTCTCAGTACTAGTCTTTGTTTCCTTGTACCTCAGGATCATTCCCTGTCTCCCTGCTCAACTCTCTACCCGCCTCCAGTTTTCCCACTGTAGGGCACACTCTCAAACTAGCTCACCCTCCCAAACCCTGTTTGCCTCCAGCCCCCTGCCTCCATTCCCTGCAATGCTCAGCTCTTCTATCCACCATTTTACTTCACTCAATTCCTCGCCACTTCCTCATTTAAATCACGGACTTAGCTTAAGTCAGGGTCAATTAAATGAATAAAATTAAATGAAAACCAACGGAACACATAGAGTATAACTAGAAAAGTGCAATGACTCGAATGCTTCAATAGTTAGCATTACCATTGAGGCTGAGGACTACGATTTGCCATCAAGAGGCATTTCGAAGTTGAGAAACTACATAAATTCAGGTTTTTCTGGCCTGTGAAGGAGTAGGATTGCACACTGCGTTGTGTTTGTTTTGATACCAAGCCCAACAGTTGCATGGAGACTGACAAATTTACTGTCTTAAATGTGACAAAATTAAAAAACACATGACGAAAGAGGCTTCACTGTTTTCTGCACCAGGGAAAAATGCGAAGGTTCCAGAGGCAATTTTCTCAATTCAACTGGCCAAGAGCACTTTGGGTCTGTGAAAACACTTAATGTAACAAAACAAAAAGGAAGACATCGCTTTTTAAAGCA
Organism: Remorina albescens; assembly: GCA_034769265.1. Taxonomy (NCBI): domain Eukaryota; kingdom Metazoa; phylum Chordata; class Actinopteri; order Carangiformes; family Echeneidae; genus Remorina; species Remorina albescens. The sequence continues at coordinate 5,492,361 of CM068485.1, forward strand.
CTGGAAGAGGAACCAGGAAGCTCAAAACCTCTTTTGCAGACTGAAGTTTCCTGGCTGTTGCGTTTCATCTATCAATTTGAAGTGTGTGATGAGGGGAGGTCCATCCTGTATTGCAGCCTTATGACAGTATTTTTTAATATCTACCAAAAGTAGTACACTACACTAATGTTTTCGGCCCTCTCTGTGCTGCAGTGCCTAAACTGCAACAGGAAGCCATGGAATGCCATGAAATTGATAATATCATTACATCCTTATTTCTTCCCTACCCCAGCTAAGCTCGCAAGAAACCTAGGTGTCATTATTAATTCCCAGTTAGCCTTCTCTAACCATGTTTCTAGCTTTCAGTCATGATGCTTTGCTCCATAAAGATCTGAAGAATCAGGCCTTTTGTGACTAAAGTCCTCGACCCAGCTCTTGGTCAGGGCCTTGGTTAGATCTAGTGTGGACTGCTGCTGCTCTGAGGGGCTCTTCTTTGTGCACAGTGAAACCCCCACAGATGGTCCACAATGTGCCGTTCAGCCTAAAAGGGCACTTGTCACTCCACTGCCTCTGACCTGCACTGGCTACCCATGGCTGCCAAAATCAAAATCAAGTGACTAATGCTTGTCTTCACAGTAAATCCTGTGCCTATACCACCTAGTGTAACTCAATCAAACATCCATATTCTCCATCATAGCCATTTCATTCTTCCAAGGACTCTCATCTGGTGTTGTTAATCGAGCAAGCAAAGCAATCGCAGTCCAGACGGTTCTCATCTGTGGTGCTCCCTGATGGTGGAACGAAATACCTATTTCTATCAGAGAAGGGACGTCCCTCTCTATGTTCAAGAATCAAATTAAAGCATTTCTCTCTCAAACACCTAATATGTCTAACAAGCACTTCCTTATATATCTTGTCCTTGTAGGTATTTAAAAGATGTTGTCCTTAACACCCTACTGGACCAAGGCTTATGAAGGTCTGGGGCTGGGCAATAAATACATTTTAAACGATTAATTTGAATTTTGGCGGCACAGTGGCATAGTGGTTAGCGCTGTTGTCCCACAACAAGAAGTTCGCGGGTTCGGTGCCCAGGCCTGGGGCCTTTTTGTGCGGAGTGTGGATGTTCTCCCTGTGCTTGCCTGGGTTTCCTCTGGGTATTCCGGTTTCCACCCACCGTCCAAAGACATGCACGTTTGGGTTAATTGGTGACTCTAAATTGTCCGTAGGTCTGTGTGTGTGTGTTTGTGTGAGTGGTTGTTTGTCTCTGTCTGTCTCTGTGTGTTGGCCCTTCAATGAACTGGCAACCTGTCCAGGGTGTACCCTGCCCTCGCCCAATGTCTGCTGGGATTGGTTCCAGAACCCCCCACAACCCAGAAACAGATAAGCAGTAGTTGATGAATCAATGAACGAATAACTTGAATTTGTTTTCTTTTGAATTTCTGCCACCAATTATCCCCTACGATCCTGTACTTTGCTTTTCATTACACAACCTTTTTCTTCAAGTCCCAGAGGGGAAAATCAAAAACAAAATAAAAGAAAACTTGTGTTGACTAATTTCTTTATCATTTTAGTTTGTTTTTAAGAATGAAAAAAAAAAGTTGAAATGATAAATCAAATTTGGTGTGAAAAAATTTTTGATTTTATTTTTAAGCTATATTGCCCAGCCCTTGGCATTGCTGTACTTTTACCCTAACCCCTTGGATAAAAGTGACTTACAAGTGAGATGCAGGCATGGAATGGATCAGAAATTCCTTCAGAGTCAAAACAATTATTGGACAAGTAAATGGTAAGTTGACTGCAATTACAAAGAGCTCTCCTGGTTTTATCAAGTTCTCAAAGCACTTCTGAACATAACACATTTACCACACACGCACACTCCTCCTTCCTGATGAAACAGCCATCAGAGGTTATTTCAGCTTCATTATCTTGCCCGAAGACACGTCAACATGGTCCACACGGGAGGAGACAGGAATCGAACCACCAACCTCCTAATGGGACAATGAGTCCCATATTTCATATTTTATTTAGGCTGTAATTTGTAATGTGACGTAGGAAACCAAGGAGGCAGTCACTCTGATTGGACAGCTCTGTGCTGTCTAGTGGACGGTAAAGTGTTTTTTACCAGTAATGTCAACACTGAGCCTTGGGGAAGTAACATCACCGGTGTAACATGTGAGGGACAGTAGTTATTTATAAAGGAAAATGTAACATTTCATGCTGTATTGAAGAAGTTTGATTTTGTGAATGTTTGGGGATTCGTTTTGAATAAGTTATTGGTCTTTCATCTGAAGAAGTCTGACAAACCTACGTATAAATATATATATATATATATATATATTTCCTGGTCTCAAATCATTTAAACAAAGTTATGTATACATCCAGTAGGGCTGGGGGATATGGTTTCAAAATGAAAACTCTGATCTTTTCACATCAAAGTCGATTTACAATTTTCCTTCTTAAAAACAAACTAAAATCACAAAGAAATAATTCAAAACAAGTGCTCTTACTTTGTTTTGATTTTCCCTTCTTGGATTTGAACCAAATTTCCCCTTTGAGTCAAAGTGGCAAATTGTAAAAAGTTTTGATTTCCCATTTTCTCCCAAATCACAGTTGATTCTGTCACCATTATTGTCCAGGTGGAGTTGCTGTATGTAGCTGTTCATGATGGTGAACCTGAAAGCGCATCGCTGCAAAGAGTTCTTTGTGACTGCGCTTGTGCGAATCACATCAGCTAACGATAAGCTCAGCCCATTCTGAAGTAGGGGAGTGAAAGAAGATCGTTTGGTGGCAGAAGTTAATAAGAAAACCTATTTTCATTCAGAATAAATCATCCTTAACAACAAATTCAATTTATCCAATTAAATTTATTTATCGCCCAGCCCTAACAAGTTGTGTTTGCTAAAATGTTCAAAGTCAGATTCTTGACAAACCTTTCAAATACTTAAATACTTAACTCATTTCAACCCTTTTTTCAAGTTTTTCATTTACTTGTAGTTTTTGAATTTCTTTTGCACAAAAATTGCAAAAAGAATTAAACCATGGCTAGATCTTAAATTTTTTTAAATGAACTATTATTTTTTTCTCAGATAATTTTTTTACAGTACAATTTGATAGAAATTGATATTGTATGGCACTCATGTTTTTGTTGATATCTTACCAAAGGTTCAAATGCCATCCATCAATTCCAACAAAACAGTTACATCACATCTTTACCAGCTTGGTAGTAATGAAGTGCATTTTTTTATATAATGGTAATAGACCAGTAAACATTCAGATCAGTGTCGGGTATCAGAACATCTAAAATCATTGTGTATTACATTTGCTGTACATTTCCATTCTTACAATTCAGTCTAGAGATTGTGATTTTTTTCAATGCAGCTTGCTACTCATGAATCTTAATAAGAAAGGAGTATATTTGATATAAAATGTTAAATCTGTTCTTAATTAGTTTTTTCCTGTTAGAAAATAACAAGCATTATTGGTAAAAGCACTATTTTTGTTAAAATTTTACAATACCCATCCCTAGGTATTCTTATGTATTAGCTTGTCTGTTTGATTGTGAAAGTGCTATCTAGATCATTCTGCTCTGAGCATGTGACCATCAGCTCTATGGACAGCTGCAGTGAGACTAAACCAGGGCAGCATGATTATAAGTCCATAGGCAGGACTGATGCAGCTGATGATTCTGATTACAGAAGCTCTCAAAGTCTTTCGAGTGCCTCTGGAGGTAGAAGGGCCAAAAATATCTGCCCCCATCCCTCAACCAACACACATGAACACAAAAACTACCATCTAGCTGAATACCAGTAATGGAATCAGGTGCTCATGAAAATCTTGCAGACTAAGGTCAGATCCAAATACTACAGTAGCACCATGTCTACACAGTGGGCATAGCATGTAAGTCACGTTAGCAGAGGAGTAGCAGCACCTTCACTCATCCATCTGTTTCTACACATGATGTGTTCAGGCACAGCAAGTGCAGGTCAGATCCCTTTTCCTTGTGGCCAACTTCTACTAGAATGTAGCTCATGTCATAATGCAGACATGCAGAGAACAGGACTGAATAAATCAGACCCTGTGAGATGTACTACTTATGAGCATGTGACTTAGTAAGTTAACTATGACATTTGTTTTGTACTCCAAATCTGGAGTACAAGTGGCTTGTGAAAAATACGGTTTGCCAAGTCTAGAGACACAGCAGTTTTCTATTTCACTGCCCAACAATGCTGCAATGTTCCTGTTAGTTTGTTTGTCATATTGCCAAAATTAAACTTGTCAAGATTATGTGCTTGTTGATGGATTAGTTTTGTCTTTATCTGCTGATGCCAATTTTAGGATTGACATTCTCCTGCCTAAATGTTTTTCTTAAATCTTGTTAATCCTTTAAGTTGATCAATGTCATTGTTTTAAAGCAAATCATTCAGTGACTTAAAAAAAATCAGGTGCCATGTCTAGTAGCCTTCAGCTGTTTTAATTTCAATGTGCGTAGTCTATCTGTAAATTTAATAATTGAATGCAATAATTATTCATTCACCTGGGGGTTGTTGGAGCCAATCGGGCGGGGTACACTCTGGACAGGTCACCAGTCCATCACAGGGCCAACACACAGAGACAGACAGAGACCAACAACCACTCACACTATGGACAATTTAGAGTCAACAAGTAACCCAAACTTGCATGTCTTTGGACGATTGGAGGAAACCCATGCAGGCACGGGAGAATGCGTATGCCTCCATGCTGTCCACAAAAACAACAGCAACTGAAAATTAGACTATAAGCTTCTGCAGCACAGGAAAAAATAAATAAATTTTAAAAAGTCATGTTAAAAATAAGGTTTATGGCCACTGACTTTTATTTTAAAACAGTCACAGGAAATGTTGATTTTGTATTAAGTCAAAATGGAGTAACTTTTAAAAAATTCAAATAAAAATATCAATATCATAAAAATGGTATTTATATCTAATAAAAATTATATTGTCTCTCTCAGTGCCATTGCCTTACAGCAAGTGGGTTCTCGGTTTGATTCCTTGGGGCCTTTATGTCTGGAGCTTGCATGTTCTCCCCGTGCTTGTGTGGGTTTCCTCCCACCGTCCAAAGACATGCACGTCTAGGTTGATTGGTGACTCTAAATTGTCCGTAGGTCTGAGTGTGAGTGGTTGTTCGTCTCTGTGTTAGCCCAGTGATAGACTGGCAACCTGTCCAGGGTTAACGCCCACCCTCCCTGAACGTTAGCTGGGATTGGCTACAGCACCCCCGCGACCTTGACAGATAATCCATTGAAAATGAATGAATGTCTCTGATGGATCATTTAATATGTGAATAAAGCCGAACTCACAGCTCAAGTCTTTGTCTTCAACTTGTGGGTTACCTAAAATGTCAGACGATGTCGTCATTATAAAGTCAGGATTTGAGCATTCATAATTTGACTTTTTGTCTTTTTAAGGTTAATGGAGGGTTAATAAGATAGGCTGATTTAATAGTAAAAAAGCAGTGACAAACGCCGACACTCAGGAGTCTTCACTTGACAAATGCAATAATTCAAATATAACATTAGAAAAAAAAATTAAGAAAGAAAATGTCTTCCTCATCTAGTCAGCAGCCAAAATGGCAGCACCAGCTGAAGTCTATATGTGCACGCCTGTGGTCGCCTATGCTGAGGACTGAAATCCATTACTCATAAGAAACAATTCATCTCCTCTGCTATTTTTACTGCTAGAGCTGATCTTTTTAATAACCTCATGAATTTATCAAGTAGACCTTGTCATGTGGTCCTATTGAGCAGGATACCTGTTCTTCTGCAACATTAAAGTTGGACCATAGCCATGTGTGCTGAGAGGGGCCAAACTTCCCTTTTTACCCCTATGTACTGGTACTTCCAGTGGGTTAGAGAAATTCATTGTGTCTTCATTTCAAATGTAATGGTGTTAAGAATTTCAGTTAATGAGCGTCAGCTGTCGGTCGGAACATTTCGAGTGAACATCCCGAGTGTGCAGTAAAATAAATCATTATTCAGTCTGTTGTGAGTCATACTGGAAACAGTCATTGGATGGATGTTGCTGTACAATGAGATTTACTGTCAGTGTCACGACCTAATCTTTGATAATTGCTGTATTGAGCTGCATACACACAGATTTACACATTATGAACAATGTGGATCCAGAATTAACCCAGCAATGATCAGACTGATGATAGAAAGTTGAAAATCTAGTTATTTGAAAAATAAGCACATTGAATGTGATGCCAATATTACAGTAAGTGAGGTCTGACATTGCCTTATTTCCTGTTCTCTTCTGGTTTGTCCGTGTGTGCAGTCTTGGTCTGAAAGCTTTGCGAGGTACCTAGATTTCTTTCAAGATAGAAACGATGACAGGAGCTATGGAGAGGCCTCTGTTTTTGTTTTTACTGCTGCGATGTTCCTGAAGTAGACAAAGAGGATTCTGGAGCTATGTCATACCTGCAAGATGAGGAAGTTATGTGGGCAAGCAAACGTGCTTAGTCAGACTTGCTATGATTATGGAGATCTACCAAAATCTTCATCTGCCAGGTGAAAAGACACCAGGCAGTCACAAGACTACAGACCGCACTGGAGCAAATCACACAAGGGAATCTATCCTTTTGTGTACAAAGTGGAAAAAAGATATCTCTGACCTCAGATCATCTTTTCTGACATTTATCACTGTCTGAACTTTGGAAGTCCCATGTCCAGCAGCAAACAATTGCACCTTTAAGTCATTTTGTACAGCAAAGACAACATGTTTAATTTTAGCCAATTTGTTTAATTGCAATACATTTACTTTAAAATTTAATTTCCTAATTGCTGCTTAAGAGCTACTTAACTCTTGCGTTGCTGCATTATTCAGGTTGTTGTGTTAGACACCATTGGAGAGTTGGTGTCTTTGACGATCCCATTTCACAGCAATAAAAATGAAATGAGTAGATAAAAGAATTGATAACAAAGTGTTCCTTCTGGGAGATATTTGCTATTAATATAATGAAATGAATCTTATTGCAACGCCTTTATAATTACAACAATATAGTGAGTGATCTACGTATAATGGTTGTGTCATATTGTGGGGCCTCATGTTGACCCCCCCTCCAAAATAAACAGATTTAATTTGATGCAGTAAAACAACAATGTTAACTGAGATAGCATTATGCAACAATTCATCCAAAACACCTTATATTTTTATAATGGAGGTAATTATGTCACAGCTAAGGGGGCATTAACAAACATCTGTATAATATTCCTTATGCAGTCTCTCTCACTAAGACTTCATCAGGTGGGGCCTGAATTCTGCCACACAATGTTTCATACGTTTTACACATTAGTATGAATCATTTCTGAAGACTCTAGTTTTCTGCTCAGGACACAAAACACCTGAATTATTTGCAGCATGTGAATGAAATCAAATAAAAACTTGACCTGAGTTGATTCGGACACATCCTGGTCTTATATAAACTGCATAGGCCTTTTTTTCTGAATTCTGCCCTCCTAAGATAGAAAACCGAGGACGGAATCAAAGTGTTGTATGAGGAAAGACAACAACCTGTTTGACACACAAAGAGATGAGCTTCATCACAGCAGTGCACATGCTGATCACTGCAGTGTTGTGATGTCCGCTGGAGACATGCACACACTCCTCACACTGACAGGTGCTGCCGCTCTCAGCCCAGATATCTGCCGGGGACGATGCAGCAGGCTGAACCGCCGCCCGCCGCCCAAACACGGACACCCAAACACCACTCGTCCGGCCTCTTTTCCAGCCATTCTAACGGCTGTCACATGAATAAAGGTGCTGTCTTACCGGCCCCCGCCTCTTCAGAGAGATGTTCTTCCACAGCAGGAGGTGGAGCTGGTGCAGGAATCCCATTTTGCCTCCCACTTCAGCTCCGATGTGTCCTAAATGTCTCACGTTCGCATCCCGGTGTGACCAGACGTAAATGCCCGGAGACCCCCTACCCCATCCCCGGGAGCACACGTGCCCGCTCCGGCCTTCGGTTGATAATAATGATAAATAATATCAGGCTTGTTTACACAGTTTGTAGGAGAGGGGGCAGCTTATTTTCAGAGTCAGGTGTCGGTAGAATGAGGCCAAACGGCAGAAAAGGAGCACACCGAGGCGCGTTCTGTGTGTCATCCCCCGTTTGCCGCCTGAGCTCCGGGCAGCCGGTCCCCAGGTGTCCGTGTCTGGTCAGGAATGTCCGGAGTTAGAGCACCGAGCGAACAGTCTGACGTAAACAAAGCCACAGTCAGCACGACCGCCACTTCCGGGCAGCGCCTTCAAAGCAAAAGCCCTCCAACTTGACATTAGATTTATTTTCACTTTATCATCCAAAAGGTCTGTTTGTTTATGCTTTGTTACTTTGATCAATACAATATTGTGATACAATATTTGGTGTAGATTATATTTCCTTTTGAAGACTGCCTCCTCCACAGCGGCAGAAGCAAACATTTGGACAAATGCTAAACCTTTTATTTATTTACTGGGCTGAAAGTACTCACATCCTGACTCTTTTTTTTTTTCGACCACAAATTTTTTTTTGGTTATAATAGGTTAATAATACAGTAATCCCTTTTCTTACCCTTTTTGGAACTTTGGTCTCTCCATGAATACATCAGACAACCAGCCCTGAGCTGAGTTTTCTGTGAAGTCCCATAACTCATGAATAGTGAGTTAAAGTCATTATAATAAGCTCATAGGATTCACCCATTGCATTGAGTAACGGTGTGATAAGTAGCACTGTTGTCTCATAGCTAGAAGGATCTGGGTTCAAACCCTGGGCCTTTCTGTGTGGCGTTTATATGTGTATATTTGACATTATGGATTTATCTGGGGAGCACACAGATGAATCATCAAAATTAATCATATCAAGTCTCAACATTGTGGGTCAGTAATCCAGCATTCATATGGCAGCTGTTTTGCTGTTCATCGTATATTATGTCACATCTCCAGGTAGGTCTAGGAGAACAGGGGAGTAACACAGTGCCTGATGAGGAATTTAAGGAGACAAAGGATTACCTGTTCTTCTTTCTTTTTTTCTTTTTTTTGCCAGATTCTGAAGCATTACAGCATCGGGGGGGAAACTACCCCTATCTGGAAAAGAAAAGCTGCTCATGATCTAATAAAAAGAAAAGGTTTACAAAACTAAGCCTCCTACCCTTCACAATAACAGGAGACAGGTGGAAACAAAATGGCAGCTCCCCCTCCCTGGCTTCCTGACTAGAGCAAATCTTACACACAAACGTCATACAAAATGAAGCAACAGGGTTCAGCAGATGGCAGAGAGAGAATGGGTTGCAGCTCCTTAGCTTTTATACTCCAGCGGTAGGTGATCAGGTGAGTACCGTGCCCTGATTGGCCGGAGATGCGCTGGCAACAGCCACTGCCCAGGGAGGAGGGGGAGAGAGTCCAGGCCTGAGGCCTAAAGCAGCAGCAGCACACAAAAAATGACTAAACATTCACATCTGGAATGTAACGATACTTTGAATGTGTAACTCAACAGTTGCTATGATTGAAGCATTCAAGGCATTTTCCAGTGCTGGATATGTGATTAGCACAGACTGTCTTTCGATTGCCAGTTGGTTAGGACTACATGACAGACCACAACATCCTGGAACACAAGGACCACTGGATCATATGGATGGATAAACATAAATATAATAAAACAAAATATTTCATCATCACGCTTTGTGGTGTATAGTCGTCTTGCAAATAAAAATGATGCTTTATCAAGTAACTTGGCTACAGGAGAGAGAAAGGAGAGATGAGACAGAGAGAACAGAAAGGACGGATTTGAACCACAGACCTGACCTGTAGCCAAGCAGCCAATGTGTGCCAACTAAATATTATACACCATAAGACCATCACAACCAGCCAGACTGCTGATACAAGGCAGGTTGGGTCCAGGGATTCATGGAGCTGATGCCAAAATTACCCTACCATCTGTATGAAAATCCCAGGACGTCAGCATTTTCAGAAAAAGTCAGAGTAGCCAGTCTGGCACCAACATCACACCATCAAAGTCACAGACATCTTTTTCTCTGCATTCTGATGTCTGATGGAAAGATGAACTGAAGCTCCTAAACAGGATTGATTGTATGCAATGCGCTGCTGCCACATCAACTATAGCCCAAGCCTCTACAATCTTGTCATGTCTGTTGACAGGAGCTATGGAGCTCATGGATTCTTCTTGTTAATACTCATAACCCTATTACAATATTGTTGGTTAACAATTTTCTCTATACTGAGTTCATTCTTCAGAATTGAATTTATTTAGTATGGAGCACTACAGTTAATATATTTATTTTTAAATACTATAAAATATTTACTTTTAGTCCTAATTTAGTCATCTATACTATTTTAGTTGTAGTCTACTTTTTGTCAACTAAATATTATTACAATTTAGTTGACTACAATAGATTTAGTCTTCTAAATTTTTATGTATTGATATAACGGGTATGAGAGGTCATAATTTTGACTTAGATTAAATGGAACTTCTATTGAAGTGTTATAGAATGGCATTAAGGTTTGAATGTGCAATACAAACAGATTTCGCTGTTGTTCTTTCAAACACCAATGTATCTTTATTTGCGACAGGTTTCATCAAAGAGAATCTCCATTACAAAAAAAATAAATAAATAAAAATGGCAGCACAGCAGCATGGTGGTTAGTGCTGTTGCCCCGCAACAAGAAAGTGGTGGATTTGGTTCCTAGGCCTGGGGCCTTTCTGTGTGGAGTTTGCATGTTCTCCCCGTGCTTGCATGGGTTTCCTCCGGGTACTCCGGTTTCGTCCCACTATCCAAAAACCTCATGTTTGGGTTATTTGGTGACTTTGAATTGTCCGTAGGTCTGAGTGTGAGTGTGAGTGGTTGTTTTTCTCTGTCTGTTTCTGTGTGTTGGCCCTGTGATGGACTGGTGACCTGTCCTGGGTGACCCTGCCCTCACCCAGTGTGAAATGGAATTTGCTCCAGCATCCCCCGCCAGCCAGAAACAGATAAGGGTTAGAAGATGAATGCATGAATGAATGAAATATGTCAACAAAATTAACACTGCTGGCATGGATAGAGTCCCGAGTTCAACCCTATTCCTCATCTTCTGGACGAATGCTCGCTGAAAGCCAGGCCTCACAGTGTCAGTGTGTGACCTCACTACCCAGACATCCCATTGATTAATGGTCCTTTTAGTGTGGATAGGACGAGTTTTTCTGTCCAGATGTTTTGCTTATTTGGACAGATTTCAAAGCTAAAGTGCAAAATTGAAAAGCTTCTAAAATGGGATTATCTCCATAATGCTGAAAATGAACGCAGAGGACTGTGAAGACGTCAGGGTCAGACACAGGTGGATTACAAAAACAGTCAGCATGTCGTTTGTTAGAGACCCATTTGTCTGTGAGTCAAAATCTATCTTGTCAAACAGTGTAAACTTATTTTTGATTTTGCTGAATTGTTGTTTAATTGATATGAAGAATTTTGAATATTGCATCACATATTTACAAAATATAAAGGTGGAAATAAGTGTGGGCTACAGTACTAAGAGCCAGCTAAATTCAGGGAACACGTGCATGTTGTATTTTTGAGTGTGGGCATTGTGGACATCAGTTTTACTTTGATTACATAGCCTCTTTTGTACCATGCTATGGCTCCCCTGATAATTTTACTTAAATTACACAACACAAACTGTATCACCACTTATCATAAAGCCATAAGCAGGTTGAGTTAGGTAACAAGGCAGTTTCAAATAATTGTTGAAATATGCACTTGCATTAACTGTTCCCCTGCCCAATAATCCCAACATTACAAAAATAACTAAGAAGATATTTCCTGCTTGGACTGTGTAGGGGTGACCATGTTGTACTGTAAAAACTTGTAGTATTACCTCAGTCTTATATGTGGTGCTAGAGAGCAAACATTCACTCATTATGTTCCTGTATCTCTGACCAGGCAGGATGTTTAAAGCTGTGAGGTGACAGTGTTGAACACAGCACCACCAACTAATATCTGGAGATTGGCCCTCTAGAAAAACAAAATATCTGATTTAACTATTGGTTCTGTAAACGATCAAGAATAACTTGATACTGGTCTTACACATGGCAATTTATTCTTTATTTCATTTCCAGATTAAATTCAACTAAATATCATTCTACTAGAGAATAAAGCACTCACCACCTTGAGACATATTAAAATACCATAAAAAAAAAAAAAAAAAATCATTGTTCAAGTTCATTGACACTAAAGGTAGTCAAGTACCTGTGATTTAAAAATATTCATCAACTTCAAACTCTTGTGTTAATGGACTGAAAGGACATTCCTTGGTAGTTGTACAGCAGCAATGAAATAACATGGTTGTGACATCTAAAGAATCAGTCTTCCTCTGGGTCTTCAAAGGCCACACCAGTTGCACTCAGCTTTCTGCAAAAAAAAAAAAAAAAAGAAAAGACAAATAGTTGTGGCTCATGTGGATACTGTTACAGGTTTATGAGAAATACTCTTTACTTTTTAGTTCCTGGGTTGATGAGCGAAGTCCCTGGAGGTCGTCTCTTCACAGTCGCTGATGGAGGACTGTTCTGCTGCTGCCGGGGCTCATATTCTGAAGCACAAAAAGCTGGTGAACTAAGTTATAAACAATTCACACATTTACAGTAGGACACTATTCTCCAAATCCCTGGATGGCCATTCTTGTGAGGGATAATCCCTCATTTCCTGTTTTATCTAATAGTTCAGTCCAAAATCTCTTATTGATATTTAACTGGGTTGAAATCTGGTGCATGCAGGGGCATCATAGGGCCTGCAGGAAATGGTTTTTGGACCAGTCTAAGGTTGCTTAAAAAAACAAAACAAATCAAGTAATCACACAAAAACTCATTTACTAACATGGTTGGTTGATTTAGTATATTTGCATTTATTTATCAAATACAAAATGTGAATGTGTTAGTTGTAACAAATTATTCTTTGCCCTCCACAAACTGAATATTTTGAAAGGTTTAGCATACATTTTTTAGGAATAAGCTGTATATACTAATGTTGCACAATTAATCAAAATCTAATGAAAATCGCTCTATGGTCAAGGGCAATGTCCAAATTGCAGGAGCTGCTATTCTTCAATAACAGTAAAAAGTGTCACAAAATTGTGAGCACCATAATTGTTGTGGGGCTACAAAGATGGCCTGGCTTAGAGAATATATTTTCCACATGACTGTATGGTACAAGGATCAATAAAATCAACATTACCATTTTTATTTATTCTTTACAGTGAAAATGAAATAGAAAAAATATCATCCCCATAGAAATTGCATCATGTTTTCTTTGCATATTGTGCAGCTCTAGTACATATAAGATTAATCAAGAAATAAATGGAAACATACTTGTTGAATGGGTGTGGGGATTTTTCACTGGACTGACTGGCAGAGGTGCATCTGGAGGGAAGAAAAACAGGGAGAGTTGATTTTAAAGTGAGGTAACAATGGGGTAACATTGAACACAACTTGAACACAAGTTCATGAGATTCTCTCAGCTTTAACTCCATATTCAATGTGACACAGCATGTTAGAAGTTACAAGAACAAAGTACATTTACTGTCAAGTTGAGTGAGGCTGTCAGCCATCCTGAACAACAGCTCCCTCAGCTCTTCTGTGGCCTGTGGGCATTTCAGCCTGGACAGGGTAACACTTGGGTCACCAGGACCGTCACCCACCTGGAGCTCTGCCCTGGAGTCATGAAGCTCAACAGACACGTCCCCTCTACCACAGGCCGACCTGAGGAAAGGACAGGAATATTCCATCTCAGTGGTGGTGCCATGATCACATCTGTATAATCTAATTGATGTGTCTTTAAAGAAAAGCAGGATATAGTCTTACCTCAGTTTTAGAAGATAATCATCTGTAGATTTCAAGGCAAACCTCTGTTTCTACACAAACACAATATTACGACCAACATTACAGCAGGGGTGTTGTGTGAAAATAATGGAGGGGGCTCCAGACTAAACAACAAACTTACAAACTGAATCAATGTGGCTTCATTATACTCCACGCTCCAAACATCAGCAACATCTGTCAAACTGCAGCAGATGAACAAAAACATTTAAATGAAATTACACTTGGTCATATGTCCAGTGTCATGGTGATGCAGTGGTTAGCACTGTAGTTTCACAGGAAGAAGGTTTCAGATTAAAGCTTTCGTGTGGGGAATGGGCATGTTCTCCCTGTGCCTGTGTGGGTTCCCTGCAGTTTCTCCAGCTTCTTCTCACAGTCCAGGGACATGACTTTAAATTTCCTGTAGGTGCGAATGTGAACCTGAATGGCTGTTTGCAAATCAGCGCTATGAAAGACCGGCAACCTGCCAAGGGTGTACCACCCTCTCAATATCAGCTGTGTTTGGCTCCAACCCTGCACGAATAAGCAGTATGGAGGATGGATGGATGGATGTCACATGGCGGACCGCTGATATCAAAAATATCATCATCACATCTACAAACATGGTCTCTAAAATAATATATTTACAAGAGGCTATTTTGGGATCAATCCCCTTTAAGTTAAACAGAAGAAAGCGTCAAGCTGCCACAAGAAGCCAAGCAGAGACAAAGTGGAGGAGGTGGCACATTTTCATTTGTCGCTGTGGGGCACTGAGTGTTACTGATGAGCGGTTAAAAGTCCATAAAGAGGACACTGGCACCAGGGCTGAAAAAAGTGACGTCAACGCTGAAGAGCCCTAAACCATCATTCGGTCTAATAACCATCAGGGGTCGACTCTACTGGTTATAAAAAGGAGTCATATTATATTGAAGTCTATGGAAAATCTTCCTCCTTGTCCCTCCTAATGAGTTGATCGGCTCGGCCTCCAGTTTCAATACTTCAATATAACATGATGTTCATTTTTTAAATGATATAGACCAGAAAGCTGGGGAAGATTAGGGGCCGTGGTTACTGTGTGATAGACAGACTGTACCTTCCTTCTTCTGGTTAAAAAAAAAAAAAAAAAAAAGGGTTACTGACTCATTCACTAACCAACCAATGAGTGACATCCGAGAGGGATGACTCAGAGGGAGTGCAACAAATGTGATGAGATTAAGGGAGACACTTTCTGGATGCACTGATGAACTGTGGAGTAACAAAAAATAAACAGACGCAAAAGCAAAGCGTGCAGCAAACTGAGAGAAACAACTTATCGAAAGGTCGAAGGTCAACAATATGACTTCATCATCTATTGAAGGGACATCAATGTGCGTCAGAGTCAGTTTATGTGTTCATGTTATTGTGTCCACCTCTGTTCTTACTGCCGTCTGTCATCCAACCTGCAGGTTCTTTTACAGACCAACTATACTGATTTCATCTCTTTCCAGAGGATCACTTTTCTGTCCACCTTACACCAAATTTATCTGGAGTCATTTCATTCAAAGAGGTCAATCTGAAGGACGAAAACCGACTGTGGACTTCTATATTATGGTAAATTTTATGTCGCCGTTTTATTCTGACGCGAAGAGAAATCTGTTTAGACTCTGTCTTTTTTTCAATTCTGCCAAAGCAGACATGTTTACGTAAAGTTAATAATAAAATGTCTGAATTTTCAACATTGATTGGTTTAGCTTTCCCTCCGATCGGCAGTGAACACAACTTTAACCTTCCCTGCATACTTTAACACACATTTAGACTCACCAAATAGAAAACAACCCGTTCTTCCTGTGAGCGTAACAAAGAAATTTCGCCTGGCTCTTTTTATCTACCACAGTACAGACAGAGAGCCGGTTCACATCCATACCGTCCAGCCTTCACTTCGAATTGCCGACAAATCCAGGAAGCACAACAAAGAACGGCCTTCTTCTTCGTGGGTGTCAATTGGCGTATGGTGAAGCAGCTTCTGGTCGCATTACCGCCGCCGCTGGGACCGGATCGATTGTTGGTCAAAACAAAATAAAACAGACGGCCTAAACCAGTTTTATTTATGAATTGAGAACTGTCATCATGTATCTTTCTTGCAGAATTCTCTGAATGCCTGTGTTTAGACGGGGGTTCACCCATTTGGGGTCATGATGTGCCCATTTCCCACCTGGGTACCTTAAAATAAGAGTGAAACCTTTCTGACCTGTTCTTAGATGAGTGAGGATATTTTTTTTCCTACTTTTCCTGCACACCATCTTCACTGCAACAGCATGTCTCTGTTGCTGCTGTATAAATGATTTCAGTCAGATCAGTGTACTGATTAATTGCTTTATTTATGGACGTCTACTTGTTTCATTCTTGTTTTTGTTTCAGTTGTTTCAGTTTACTGAGCCAGAATTTGCTCTGTTTTCCTCCCCAGCATTAGCCAAATTGTGTATATAGCTTTAATTTCCTTTCTGTACAAAATAAAAAATGCTTTATTAGTGATATCTCTTCCGAGTATCTATATTTCTTTAACTTCTTGTCCACTATCCAGTACAGGGCCAGTGAGATTGCCACTAGCTCTGATGAATAACACAAAGCACAACCTCTTCTTAATTGTGCCATTATTTTGATACTGGTCTGTTAAGACAACACACTTTGCAGGAGCTCCATTCCACAAAGGTATATATATATGTGTGTGTGTATGTATGTATATATAAAGATATTCAAACATGGACTCAGGGTGAAAGAGAAGAGGGGCCTTTCTGAAAAAGGAAACTTGAGTGAATATTTACTGGGTTTATTAAATGAAGCATGTTAGCTCATTCTGTTATATCTGAATATGGTTTAACAGCTCAAATATCTGAATGATTCAGGACTAACACACTCGACTCTTGAAACCACACAAGAAGTTGGAGTCAGGCTGTGATAAATGTAGGCTACATGTTTCATACAAGCCTATTGACCATTTCCACTCAGGGTGTAGGTGAAATGGAGGTTGCCACCTTCCTCCAGGATGCAGTCGTGTTGATGGGTTCCGAACTTGATCTGTGTCTTGCAGACTCCCAGCAGGTCATCAAAGACGAGATCCCTGTCATGAACTTCAAGTGTCAGTGTTTCGTTCTCCTGGGCCACAGAGTGGGTGAAGACCTCATCCCACCAGGGGTTGGCGTCGTTGTTACGGACAGTTGTCATCCCCAGACTGGCTGAGCTGCAGAAGACCTTGACGTAGCCATCTGTGATTCCCAGGATGTCAGAAGGAAGATTACTGGCCCGCAGGTCAAACACCTTCAGCTGAGCTTCAATGCCGGTCAGACAGCACAGGACCAACAGGAGGAAGGGAAGACCAGATGCCATGGCTTCACACGCTTTGTAGGAGTAACATGGATACATTCATTTGTGAGGGTCTCACCTCTCACTGCTTTTGACTGCACTGCATCATGTGTGTTCTTGAATCAGCGGCTGATAACATTCAGATTAACTTTGAAAAGTTATTATCACTCGTGATTTTTGCTTCCTTTTAGTCAAGTCACTGGGAACCATTTCTTTGACTGTTGTGTTGATCACATTGCATGGTTTTGCCGTCTATGACCAAAAAATAATTGTGATTTGAAGATATTTTGAATTAAAGCAACCATTACTGCCAGATAAAAAAGAAACTTGATGCAGGACAAATCTAAAAAATCCTAGAAAATATATAATCAAAATTGGTCTGTCAAGTGAACTCTCAGAAATGAGCAAGAAGTTAATCATTTGCAGAAGGAAGTCAATGTGAAAATTCCATCATCTCACAGCTGGCTTTATTTCGACTGTTATTCCAGTCACCCTGCTGTTATCTCTAGTTATACCAGGACACATATTAGCAGTCTGGACTTTTTTCTTTTTTTCAGATTCACTGTCTTCTGGTTATGTTATTGAGCAGTGTCTGTTATGAGGCAGTAAATCTTACGTGTTAATCGTAGGGTCAGAGAAACAAACAAGGATGAAATGCTTAAAAATTCACTTGCATTCACATTGATAATTACTAATTATGGATATAGTGTTTCATTTCATTGAGTACAGTAAGCCCGATCAAAGAGCTGAAAGAGGCAATTTGATATTATTCAAAATATATGATATGAAGAATTTGAAAGCAAGAAAATGTCCCAAAAATTATAAAAGCGACATAGGGAAGACAGATAAACATAAAATAATTATATCAATATATTGCAATATATAGCAAATTTAATAAGTGGAGATGTCTTGAAAAATCCTTTGAACAAAGTTATAGAATAATCAGAGGCAGATAATATAAAGAACGAAGCATCTTAATAAATAGGCAGAGCAGAAATGGACTGTGAGCAGTGATTAGTTTAATTAAATTAAAAGGGAAAACACAAACAGTAGTAAAATGGCCATCATGTGTGAAATCTTACCTGTCTCAATGACTTGTCTCTTACCACACAGTCTGCTGTTCCGTATGTTTTTAAAGGCCAGCAGGATTCATATCAGCTACATCACATCCTCCCATAGCACAATCTGTTCCTCTCTCAGCCTTACATAATACGACAGGACAAGAGTTTTTAGTTTTGGGGGGGTTGTTTGGCCTATAGGTCACCACTCAGTTTATGATGAGAAGACCTCAGCACCAGAACCATCTGGTGATTATGTTCTTTTTTTTTTTTTTTTACTTTTTCAGTTTTTTGGTTGTTGGTGTTTTTTTGCTTTTACCCTGTCAGACCATTTTGTACATCATAGCTATCAATGGACACTGGAACTTTCATTTGACTTAATTCTTATCTAATGTTCTCCTTACAACTTAATGGTTTTATAAACTGGCATACTGGGCTCCATAAAATCCTGAAAAAGCTTTTGTTTCTTTTTAGACATTCGTCAGTAGACATATAGACTGTTCCCTCAATATCTAACGGTACTAACAGTAGCTACATTTTATTTAACCGTATAACCACCAGGGCAGGATTATTAGGTAACCTAAATTGCATGGAGCTGTCGTTGTTTTCACTTGTTGGGAAGGTCTGTGTCCTCTTCTATTTACTTATTGGTCCTATGTTGATATTTTGAGCTGTTTTTACTGTGTGAGTGAGTGGAAAGCACACATGTACCTATTACTTACAGTTACACCCATCAACAGCTGGCTGTAACTTGCAAGATTGCAAGCTAGTTCATATGGATAAAAAGAAAAAAACTTCACAAATAAGTTCAGAAATCAACTCTCCAAAATGTCAGATCATGTTATGGCTCTTTGTTACATTATATTGTGCATATAATGTCTTAAAACAACCAAAACAAATGGTAACAGATATGTTTAACCAATCCTGCCACCAGGAAAGAAGAATAATTTTTGGATGATTGAGTCCTGGATGCATTCAAGGCCAATGTTTTTAAACCTGAATTATGTCCATTTGGCTAATGCCAAAAAAGAAAAGTTTATTTTGGATGTCTCCTGCAGTTCCTGTGCGGATGTTTACCATTTCAACCTGAACAAACATTTGTTATTTTCTATACAGACACTGATTCCTGCTGTGAACATGTTTTGAAAGGATAGCAGGCTGTTTTTTTTACCATTTGAAGTGTTTCCTCTGCCTTCTGGACTGACTTGGGCTAAAAACAAAAGAGGTTTGACAGTGGGATGTGAACAAATGAACAGTCTCAAAGGCAAAAAAAAAAAGCTTTAACTTACTCTCTGATTTCTGTGTGTGTCTTAGAGGACGACAGCAGATAACAATTCTTTCCCCTCAATAGTATGTTAAATGTATATTTTAAATGTATTGTTTGGTTGTTGCAGCACATTTAACGTTTCATAGTTAACTTTGAAAAGGGGAAAAATAGCCAATGACAAAGTGTTGCAGAGGAACAATAACAATCTTTATTGAAAGTGAAAGTGAGTGTTAGTGAGTATTTTGCTGGTCTAAAACTGATTGATGAATATGGAAGGGAGGGCCTAAACCACAGAGATCATCTTTTAGAAATTAACCATGGAGATAAACACATTCCTCTGAGCCAGTCTGAGGGATGCAGGCTACATGTAAAGAGTAAGGACAATTACATCTATACACATCTAATGTCTCAGCCAAGGGTGTAGGCATAATGGAGAGTGCCACCTTTTTTCAGGTAGCAGTCATGCTCATGGGTTCCCTTTTTGACTTGACGCTGGCAGACACCCAGCTGGTCATCAAAGAGGAAATCACTGTCATACACTTCAAGCCTCAATACATCGTTCTCCTGGGCCTTGAAGTAGGTGAACTCTTCTTCCCACCAGGGGTTGGCATTGTCTTCACGGATGGATGTTGTACCCAAAAAGGCTGAGCCACAGAACACCTTAAGGTAGCCATCTGTGATTCCCAGGATGTCAGAGGGAAGATTACTGGCCTGCAGATTAAACAATCTCAGCTGGCACTGAACCACACTCAGACTACACAAGACCAGCAGGAGGAGAGGGTAACTGGAGGCCATGACGTTACAGGACACTGTGGAGGTGGAACAAAAAATCCCTTGTTGTGTTTCAGACAATAGTTAGCACTCAGTTATCAGACCTATCCCAGTAAAATCGAGACTTATGAGTCCCCTCTTCCTGCTCTTCCATCAGTCATACCAGCTCAGTACCTCCTCAGTGTCTCACCAGAGAAACTGATGAAGCCACCTGACACTTGTATTTAGGGTCACACTTTTTACTTCCTTCCAGTGGTGACTATGTGGAACTGAGGTATAATTAAATGTGTTTTAACACAGTGCTGATATCAGTATATTAAAGAATGAGGCTGGTGGTGTTTTGTTTTCTTTACAGTCTGCAAATCCCATTAAAATACCTAAACCAAAAATACAAATATATTTCTCAAGCGACAGGCTTGAGACAATTTGTCTAGTTTTAATTTCATTAAAAAGGGCATTATAATTTCCTAAAGCAGCAGCTTACTAATGTTTTTATGTTATTCAACTGGTATCTCTTAATGTCAGCTATAGATTAATGCACCTGATGGTCTGTATTTTAAGCAGCTGGATAATTTATATAGAGATATATAGAGAATTTAAGTTAATCCACCACAATGGAGTGCAGAGTCCTGAAGGTAAGTGATGTCATCGGGTCTTCCCAGGAAACACAAACTTAAAGCCTGTATTGTTTGAAAGACATGGTCATCGAGTTACCTTTGGGATCACTTTGGGTGAAATGTATTTAATTGTGTTTAAAGGCCATTAGTGTAATGGCCATTGTTGGAAATAGCTAATAGTGACTAAAGATGTGTTGAACAGAGCTGATGAGTGCACTGATGCTGAAATCATGTTTAGACTGGAAAAGAAAATATTTATAGACACTGCAAATAGGCCATGTAGCAATTACTGACTTTATCTAATAACAGCTCCGTCCATGAAGATAATAAAGGCCTGCGCAGTTATCATCTTTCCACAACTGGTTGAGTTAAACATTTACAAGATATGGGATCATCCTCTTTGAAGGCCAGTGTGAAACTTTTGCCCCATAACAGCTGAATTATTTTTTTCTGCTGATCCCTCATTCACATTATTTTGTAGAAATGTGAAACACTTAATCTTTCTATAATAATAACATTAGCATTGGTGTTTTAATGGAAATGGCAAATTAATAAATGAGTTTTTCAGCATGTGACTGGAGGTAGACATGTAATCACCTACAGAAACTAAACAGTGAGACTTGAATAGTATTTTTAGGTACATTTATGAAATGGATAGTATTTATGTTTTTTATAGTAGGCCTATTCAGTTTTTGGAAGATAACAAATATCATGTGACTGTGTTTTTTGAGCCTGCTTGTTACTTAATCAAAAGGCCCATTAAGGCTTTATTTATTTAAACCTTTTAAAATAAATCTTTGGTCTCAGTTGCAGCAGAAATAAGTTGTTTGCAGCAGTTTTGTTGCTACGTTATAATTATAATGTAGATTTGTGGACAATTAGGATGCTACTTGCTCCATCATGTTCATTAGCTGCTTGGTAACTTAATAAATCATTGGAGTTTTGGGGTTTTTTTGCATCAAAGAACTGTGGCAGAAACGAAAAAACCATGAGCTGTAACTCTCTTGGAGCACGAAAAAGATGAAGGGGAAGACCAAAAAGGATGTTAAATCTATGAGGGTTCATCACTTTGAGCATTCCCTTTATGAATGTCTCATTGTTTTCACATTTCATTGGATTTGGGTATTTTAGAAAAATATATTATGGATGCTTTAAAGCTAGAAAAGCAGGAAAAATATTAATGTATTACAAAGCATTCCAACTCACAGTAGATGAATACTTGATTAAATAAGAGACTGTCAGGATTTACAAATAAGATCAGCTTGAAGAAATAGGAGTAAATGAAAAAACCCTCATAAAACTACTCATATGGGAGTTCATGTGTCTTACCTGTAGTCTTGATGCCTTGCTTCTCATCTCTGAATCCACAGGTCCATGTTTTAAAGACCAGCAGAAGTGACATCAGGTTGAAAAAAACCCTCCCATCAAACCTGCTACACTCTCACCATTACACAACATGACAGACCCAGCTTCAGTTAGTCACCAGCAAAAGAAGAGTCATACCTCATCGTTTGGATAGAGTCTCTGAGACTGAGACTGGGGAACTTGTTCCAAGTGCAGGACCTGAAGCTGGTAAATCAAAGAACAAGCCTGAAGTCTTAGACATAAGGATGGGTTTGGATTCATATGTCTAGATCATTCTGATGTCAACAGCAGGGCTGTTCCAGCAATTCGAGCAATGATTTTCTTCTCTGTGGTTCATGCAGTGTCACTAATACACAGTGACTGTCGTCTGAATTACCAGAGAACAAACACTTCAAAAGCACTTTTATGGTTTTCAGTGCATAAATAGTAAATTTTGTAAATAATGTTCTTTTACAAGGACTGCCACTGTTCCTTCTGTTATTAGAGGAAGAACACAGGACGGACTGCTGAGAAAGATGAACCATCCTAACATCTGCTTTAAAGCTGCTGTCTCTATGCAAAATAACACCTCAGAACACACAAAAAAGTGATGGTCACAGAGAAAGACACTGAACTCGATGAGGTGGTCCCAAGATCTAGGACCGTCCTGTGGGGGGAGCCAAAGCTCAGGATGGACAGGAGACCATGTGAAGATGCCAAAGGCGGAAGTACTTAAAACACAGACCAACATGACATGTACCAAGAAATCTGGAGGTCTAACAGGCAGCCAGGGCTGAAAAACCCCCATATAGATTAGATTTGTAATGGACAGCGCAGCAGTTAGTGTGGACACACATGCAGAGACTGTGGGTTTACCATCAGTCTATTGGGTGGTTTTACATTTTACTTTATCTCTGTTCTGTTTTGAACTTTTTTTCAGTAAAAACAACATAATGTTATGAATGTATTTTTTCCTATCATTAAGAAATGGACATGTAATTAATATTAGCGTGACATAAACATGAATTTGACTAATCACTGAGTTTAACATCACTGGTTCTTTTATTTCGAAGTTTCATAAACCGGAACCATTCCTCTTCCTGTTAGCTTGGCTTGTGTGAGCCAATGTCCGGAGGCTGAAGCGGACTTTTCTTCACCTGCCGATTTGATGAGATGAGATGTCTAACAGTTTGGGCTGTTCGGACCCTGAAGGGGAAAATGCACGAAATATAACTGAAGTGTGTGGACTATTAACTTTAGCCCCGTGTTGCTCAGTGAGTTAGCTGTCCGGTTAGCCCGTTTAACTCCGACCATGTCCGACCAGACTCTGGACTATTTCCTGTCTCTGATGCGGATCAGCCGGAGAAACGCTGCCGAGGTCACGTGGGCTCACGCGGTGAACAGCAGGAAGAAGCTGGAGGACGCTCTGACAGGTAAAGACTCACACCCCTGTCCCTATCCCTGGGACAAAGACTCAGACCGCTGTCCCTGTCCCTTGGACAAAAACTCACACCGCTGTCCCTGGGACAAAGACTCACACCGCTGTCCCAGTCCCTGGGACAAAGACTCACACCGCTGTCCCAGTCCCTTGGACAAAGACTCACACCGCTGTCCCTGTCCCTGAGACAAAAACTCACACCGCTGTCCCAGTCCCTGGGACAAAGACTTGGCCGCTGTCCTTGTCAGTGAGAGAAAGACTCAGACCGCTGTCCCTGTCCCTTGGACAAAGACTCAGACCACTGTCCCTGTCCCTGAGACAAAGGCTCAGACCACTGTCCCTGTCCCTGAGAAAAAGACCCTGACCGCTGTCCCTGTCCCTGAGACAAAGACTCACACCGCTGTCCCTGGGACCAAGACTCAGACCCCTGTCCCTGTCCCTGAGACAAAGACCCAGACCACTGTCCCTGTCCCTGAGACAAAGACTCACACTGCTGTCCCTGTCCCTAGGACAAAGACTCACACTGCTGTCCCTGTCCCTGAGACAAAGCACAGACACATATTCAGCATGTTGGTTTTTTTTTTTCAGACTTCCCCAGGCCAATTTTACATAAATCCTTTCCTTCCCTTTTCCTTCTTGCTCCACTGCCATTTAAATTGCTTATTCTGTTGCCAGTATTTCATAAGCTCTTCATTGTCGTATCGGTGGTGATCTTCACTGACCATACTTACTAACAAAGTTGACCCTTAGGGCCTACACACATGATGGAGGCGGACATTATCATGAGAGGTCGTGACCCCAAAGAGCCAATTATGGCACATCCCCCTGACACGGACAGTGACATCACACTGAAGGAGTGGCTGGAGGAAGTGAAGGCTCATGACAAGGGAATAAAGCTGGACTTTAAGAGGTGAGAGCTGTGCTGCTGAGTGATGTTGCTGCTGAGTGATGACGGCAGTGTCCTTTACTGGTTTCCTCCCTGTGCAGCCTGGAGGCAGTGTCTCCATCTCTGGCTTTGCTGGAGGACGTGCTGACCGACCTGAGTCGTCCTGTGTGGATCAATGCAGACATTTTGTCTGGTCCTGGTGGACAGGCCAGACCTCTGGAGCTTCAGGCGTTTCTCTCTGCAATGACGACTCTCCCACCTCGCACTGTGCTCTCGCTTGGCTGGACCACAGGATGGACTGCTGGGGCAGATAACCCAGGTGAAGAACAGATCTTCTAGAAATATATCTTATAGTAACTAACTGAAGAAGGCAGTTTAGTCCACCTAAGTTGCTTTCTATTCATGTTTGAAGGACTGTCAGAGCACTGTGTCATCTTTCGTAGTGATGTGTTTTCACAGTTTTGAACAACAATAAAACTTTATGGAACAAAGGAGCAAGTTCATGGTTAGGTCTGGCTTCTGGGATTTCTTGGCAGTAGTGAATAGAAAATAAGAAGTTACAACCGCCTACGTCCTTTAAACCAGCTCCTGACAGAAACCTGGAATAGATGAGAACTGCACGTTGATATATTTTGATCTGAATCTTTCCAGGTTACGACTGGGAGATGGTCCATGGGATGGAGGAGATATGTAGAACCCTAAAAAATCCTGTCACTTTCCCGGTTCGTGCTGCTCTTGTGGCTCAGTCGTTCCCCCAGCTCAGATGGCTGCTGCAGCAGTCAGACAGGTAATAATCAGCACACTTCATCCCCATGTAGTTCCACTGTTGGACTACTGCACACAGCTCCTGTCATAACAGCGGACTGAAGCAAAACTTTGGTTTCTTACAGCTTGATGTATTTTTTTTATAAATCTGGTTGTTGTGTGCTAGTAGAAGCTTGGTTGGTGGAGGTGGAGGAGTATAACAGATGAAGAAGTTCTTTTTCTTTCTTTCTTTCTTTTTTTTTACTGGCTGACTACTTGTGCACAGTCACAGTGGTTTCATATGATAGGTAGTCTTCTGGAAATATATGAGGATCGGGAATCCTCATATATTTCATCAGATAACTTTATTTAAGTGTAGATTTTGTCATCAAAACGTGAAAGTGTTTTACAAGAAGAGAGGCATTTTCATCTAAAATAGGGAATGCATCAAAGGAAAGCTGAATACTTGTGCTGAGTACAAGTTTGATGAGGGGCAGACCCCTTGTGTCTCAGCCATCCTGTATGCTGCCATTTGTAATGGTGCACTTCTGGACTGCTGGGAAGTCTGACTGTAGCCATAGGCAAGAAATATAGAGTGAAGAAACACATTAGCTGGAAGTGATGGTCTTTAATGCCCTCTTGATGGAAAAATTATTTCTTGCACCAATACTTGTTTGTATGTCTGAGCGGTTGATCTTATTTATTCCTTCCCATGTTGCTCGCAGGTACACTCTAACTGTATGGACCGGCCAGAACGACAGTTACACTCTGCAGGACTTTCTGCCCTACAAAAAAGAAATCGACAGCAGTAAGATCTACTATGATCTGCCTGACTGTTAAAAGACAGAGCTCAGTATGATGCTGAGCAAACACACACTCAGAAGTTGTCTCTTCAGTTACTCTGATAGGACACTGATGCCGACTGGTGAAGAAAGGAGAGGAGATGCTTTGTAAAATAAAGTATATTGCTATACAAATTTTACAGCACAGGTTGGAGTTTAGAAATGTTCTCCTCTGGGGCAGTAGCTCACCTGGTAGAGTGTGCACCATGAAGCCTCAGTCCAGACTGGAACGTATTGGGTTTGAGTGCAGCCCACGACCCACTCTTCAGAAATGTTTTTAAACATTGTGATGGCGGAAAGAACAACTTCACCAAACCAACAGAAATACAGACCAGAAATTAATAAAGTGAGTCTTCCAAATAATCATTTCTGATTGATTCTGAACTTCTTTTTTCATTCAGTCCTGCTAAATGAAACATCACATCAGCTTCATTATGATTATTTGTCTGTTTTACAAATTTAGAGTTACTCAGATAAGCCACTTAATAAAGTGAAACACAATAAGGTGAGATACTGAGATGTGTCCTCTTTGAATCCAATGTTGATATGGGTTTGTCTTCATATTTTTTTGTCACTGAGCTATATGATCTTGCTATATATTGCAATTATATTATTATGGGAAATATATATCACTTAGATATATGAAGAGGTGTGAAGCCTTTAGTTTAAAATGTATTTTTAATTTATATTAATATAATAATTTATTATATATTTATATATGTATACCTCTGATATGTTTTAAAGCAGATGTATTTAACTTGGGTATAAATACATATACATTGTCTATATAACAATAAATGATTTAAATAGGTTCATATATGATTTTTATGTATATTCTTTCCTGTAAATGTACATGGCTCCAGGGACGTAGTTTAGTGGTAGAGCACATGCTTTGCATGCAGAGGCCCCAGGTGCAAACCTCACCCACAAGGCAAACCAGCAGTAGGCTTGTGCCGGTCCCAAGCCCAGATAGATGGGGAGGGCTGTGACAGGAAGGGCATCTGGTGTAGAAACCTGGCCAAATCAATCATGCAAGTCACAGAGCTGACTTGCTGTGGTGACCCCCCAAATAGGAAAAGCCGAAATAGGGAAAAACAACAACTGTATATGTACATATATGTTGTATAGAAATTCAGTATGTGTATAATTGTGACTTTTGTATCTGGGTGGAAAGGAGAACTTGAATCTAACTGAGGTGCTGAGGTGTAGCTGAGATGTCTCGGACAGACACATTACTGCTGCCTTCTTATGCACCATCCCCTGTCCCAGTGCTGTACTGTTGACCACATTCCCATGCTGTTCTCTGAAGATAAACTGCTGGAGTACAAAAACAAACTTGTTTTCACCACTTCCAACTCTAACTTATACAATCTTCATGCAAAGCCACTCATTTACAAAGTTTATCAAAAGTAGAACGATAAACATATTAATGGTGCACTGCTGACCGGCAGCTATATGCATAGAGTTTCTGGGAAGGTTTTACATTTTCAAGGATGCAGTTTTCTAACTGGAAGTTTACATAAAAGCTGAGAAAAGATAAGAGGGTTGAGCTCTAGCAACCTGTTCAGGGTGTGCCATGCTTCTTCTTGTGTGCATGCTGGGATAATCTGATTAGTCAAATCCTAAAGATAGATCTGCGGATTAGGTAAAATTGTGTGTTTTATATGATCAGGGGAAACTGTGTTCTAGTCTAAATGTGTGTTTGGATTCAAAGACTTTTTTTTTTCTTTAATGAAATAAGCAGGACTGTATTTAACAAGCACCTTAGTGTACACCCAGCACTGTCCAAAGATTCAGATTAAGCAGGTCATACGGGAGAAGATACCATGGAAAATATAAACAAAACATACAGTGATTGCAACCTGGTAGTTCCAAATGTGCACTAGTAAATATTAGCAGCAGGGGAGAAGAACAGGTTACAATGGGAAATTATCAGTAATGTGTAATGATAACTAAAGGTAACTCTTGCAGCAGCAGGTACTGAGCAGGAACATAGAGTAGAGATGATTCAGCACCTGTAGGACGGGACAAGAGAGAGGACAGAAGGGACAAAACACAGACTACAGAAAGTTGACTGATGGTACAAGGAATATGAATGTTAGTATGAGTGGGGGGTGTAGATTCATTTATACTGATGTACTCATTCTGCTGAAGACAGGTTTCAGTGATACAGAATAAATCCATAATATGATCAGTGATTAGATCATTAACAGGGATTTGGAAAATAGTGATCTAATATTCAACACTCCACATTTAATTTTTGTTATATTTAGATAACTATTTTACCTAGTACCTCGTATCCAGCCTGGTGGAGTCACATACTGGCAGACAGAGCCTCACACTCCAAGCCTCAAAACGGCTTCCCAAAAATGTATGGACAATTTTACAAAGCAATGATCATTTTTAAGAGCTGTCTATGCTCTTCCCCCTGACCTGTTTGTTCAGTGGTCCTCTCAACAAAAACTCCAAGTCCAAAAGAGCAGTAAAGTGTATTCTTAAAAATGGGGATCTTTCTACCTGCCTTTCAAATAAGTCCATAGCATTAAACTGTAAAATCTGTGTTTATTTCCATTTAGTATGAACATCCCAAACTGCACAAATAACTTTTCAAAAATAACTAAAAATCCTGCCGTACAATGTTAGGCATACAGTTTGGTTTTTTTTTTTGCTCTCTTTTTATCATCTTCACTGCTCTATGCTCTCATAGACTTCAAATCTGTACTGGATGCCATTTTCCTCTTGTAGTTCTTTTGACACACCTGGAAACCTGTGGAAGAATAAACCGTTACTGAACATTTCATCTGGTACACACAGTGCTGTTTTTTCTTTTAATTTCTTTAAATGTGCACATTTCATATGAGGGTATGTAATTCAAATTCAAGAGAGGCTCTTCTAAATGTGTTTGCTTTTGTAAAGCTTCTGAGAAAATGTCTTGACTAAAAACCATCTTTAAAGGTCAATTCAAGTTATTACGACTTGGGTCTCCCTTTAAATTGTTTCTTTCAAACCTGTCAACTAGTCTGACTGCTTGAGTTTACAGATACAACTGTGTATTAAGATCTCAGCATACCCAAAAAATATTACAGCCAAAACCACAACTACAAATTAAACAAGTTGTAATGAAATAAATGATCCAGTATGACATGATGAACATATACGCTGATCTTACTCTGGCAATTTCTGAAATTTGTTGAGGCTGATTTCAGGGAGGAACGTGTCACACTCAAACTGCTTCAGGATTTGTGTAACAAACAGTCTCCTCTTGGTCCCTGGGCTCTCCAACATCTCCTGTTGGCGCAAAGCAATCCAAAAAAATAATAGCGCCAAATCATAACAAAGTTAGAACAATGTACTTTACACATAGAACAGGCCTAGACCAAACTCTTTATGGAGTTGTTAAAGAGATCCCAACACAGCATAATGTGTACGTTGTACCTTGTAGAGGGAGCTGCCTCCTATGATCCACACCTGGTCAACCTGGTCTGCCAGCTCTGTGTTGACAAGCCTCAGAGCTGAGCTGAAGTCTTCAGCCAAATAGTGTGCTCCTGGTGGGGCTGTTCTGCAGGAATATTGGCCATCATTAGGTGATTTGAAATAAAATTTCACTGTAGCCCCTGTTGACCTTAGATTAAAATATCTTTAAAGTATAATCCCTTGTTAAGTGATCATTATGTTCCCATGGAAGAAAGAGTAATTTGGTCAAGATTCAAACCACGGTCAGCTGGTCATGAGGCTTGTGCCCCAACTATTCAGCTGTTGGGAGAACAGACACAAATTTGATCATTTTAAAAATACCTTTGACTGTCATTTTTTAAGGATACGCAGATGTAATGAGCAAGGTGAACTAGATGGCACTACATGTATGATGTGGTGTATTCATAGTTTAGTGCAACATTTCATTTGTACACTGTCGACATGAAGAGTGTGCCACGTACTTGCAAGTTCTGCTGAGGACGATGTTGATCCTGTTACCCAAAGGTCTGTTCTTTTCTGGGATTGAAAACCATGTCTTCCTGCCCATGATGACCACATTCTGCTTTCCTACAGAACAGCAGGATTAAGATTCTAGCCTTCATATGCAGGAACTACTTCAATACTTAGAACTACAATTTAAAAAATTCTTATAGCATCCATTGTGCCTGAATCACCTTTCTGACACAATACACAGACAGAAGGATGGGACAGACATATACATTTTAAGGGAATTTGGTGAAGGTAACACTGTGGTAACTTTATTTTTATACAACTAGATTTCCCTTCCTAAAGGAGCAACTGCACCATAACATAATTCCTACCTAGGAATCATTACTGTCATCATAAAATTTAAAGGGCTACCCCAGAATACCTGAGTATGTAGCTCAGTGTTAGAACACATGCTTTCCATGCAGAGGCCCCAGGTTCAAACTCCAGCCCCAACGCAAACCAGTGATAGGCTTCTGCCAGTGTAAAGCCCGGATAAATGGGGAAGGTTGCAACAGGAAAAGCATCCGGTGCTACATCAATCACGCAAGTCACAGAGGTGACTAGTTGTGGTGACCCCAAATAATGAAAAGGTTGGAAGAAAGAGGAAAAAATAATTCTCTACTACAGACCATTATACAAGAGCTTTGTGTGGGTTACATGTAATTTGGCAGTTGCCATCATGGATTTTTTTACAAAACAGAAACCATATTTTTTTAAGAGGAGGGCGGCCTGAGGGGGGAGTGAGAGGTGGAGCTGAACTGCTCTGTACTCTATCCTGATTAGGTGGTACAGGCTGTAGATCACACAATAGCCACGTCCCCCACATTCCCTGTTTTATGGTCTATTTCCCCTTCAATGGAACCATCATTAAAAAAAAAGATGTTTGAAGACTCAGATAAAAACTCATTAGGAAAACATTTACTGAGCTAGTAAATCAAGGGAGAAGTAGAGAGGTTTTCCCATAGACTTCAGCACAATCCGGCTTCTTTATAAGCCGTTGAGTCATCCAAAAAGTAACTGGAGCGTTTCTATAAAGTTTCACAGTAAACCTTTCATCGTCATCATGTTTGGACCGACTGAACCTCCTTCCCTCAGTCTCATATGTTTTCAGAGGCTGTAAACTGTCGATGTTTGACTGTTACAGATCAAACTTTGACCTAGGAGCCGCCCGGAGACATGACTGACACTTCATAACTCATATTTTCCCCAAAACAACCTGTATTTTATTACCTGGTACAGATGAGGTCGCGGTCATTTTTCGGAAATGTTTGAATTCATTGCTGTAACAGAAGAAATGCGTCTTTCAGTCTGTGCCTCCGGAAAAATGAGTGAAAATAAAGAAGCTTTTATTGTGCCCATATGAACAAACCGATAAGACTTACTGGAGTCGAACCGGGTGCCAGGGCAGGTTTCCATTGTTTCCGATACCAAGGTCAGGACATACTGCCACTATTGCGTTAAGGACACGGGACATTGTAATGAGGACTGAGCTGGACCGGACTATGCTCTGTCGTTTCAAACTGATTCCCGCCAACAGAAGCTCTAAAAACATCGCCAATCGTTTAGGTTTTCGTCCTGTCTCCACCTACTTCCGGCTTTACGGCAGCCGACACGGCCAGCAGCGTTGAGGGGTGTGCTTGTTAGAAGCGAATTCGGGCTTGTTGTTCTGTAAAGTCGCTTGCAAATATCGCCAGTCGCGGGGTTTTTGGGCTTTTCTTCTAAAGTGTAGCTGTTTATTTGGGCTTGCTTTGCTCCCTGTACGAATCCTTCCTGATTCTGTCCCAGCTCTCCACAATAAAGCAAAACGCGGTAGTTTGTCCTTTTCCGGGAACGATCTGTCCACAATTGGGATGCAACGATTATATATTTTGATTGTACGATTATAGTCTGAAGAATAATCACGGTTTCACGATTATGCATTTATTAATTTCAAGTTTGATTTGTTTGAATCACTAGCCGCAACTTTTTTTCGGCAGGTTTTGCAGACGGGTGATCCGTTGTCTTGAATGACTCCCTGGTCATTCTTGCTGTATCCGAAATACTCCCACATGGCTGACTTCACTTTTTTCTTAGGTGGAAACAAAGCTTCGCTGATTGGTCCTTCTGCCGTTGTTTAACTAATGTAGCGTAGCCTCCATGCCCCTTGGTACTCACGGCACTATAAGCAGCTGCACCTCTGGTGTGAGTTTGTTTTCGTTCCGTGCAGGTTGTGCCGAAAATATTGTACCAGCATAGTGTCCGTTTTTTGGGAGTGAGAACAGAAAAACTCGGTGTAGCGGAGCCTTTGGGATTAAATTAACCGTAACATTTTAAAGCGCGGTTAATAGTAGAATTGGTTAATCGCTGCATCCCTAGTCCACAACACCGCTTAATTGGTTGCCGAGCACAGGCAAAAAAACAAAAAGTCCCCAACTTCCTCATCAGTGAGGCTTACAGACATCGCTTTCACCGTTTTGAAACAAAACGAGTCAAGGCAAACAAGGGAGCTGACGATAGCCCCTTACACAGCCTGTCACACATCAACAGGTGCTGTGGATCATTGGGTGAATGAATTGGATCTACCCCGACTGAAAAAGAGGTCAAAATGCCAAAACCAGTAACCAAGGGAATCATGCAATTGCCCCACGTCTGTTCAAAGACCTCATGAGGGATATGGAGGTGCCCAGTATTCCCTAGTAATAGATGAAAGATGTGTTTACTGTTGGGCTTGTATCCATAGAGCTGGTTGCTTGCTGGGTGCTTGAGATCTGGCAACACTGCCATCTTTGGGAGCCGGATGGTTAAATCAACCCACAATCGATCTGCAACTGCTGTCCACAGCCAGTCCCGATTAAAAGCATGCTGAGGTCTAGGTTCAGGTGTGTCGATGAATCTGTTTTATAATTCATTCATTCAGACTTACCACGATTTCTTTCGCAAACAATGTTAACATCGATGCATTTTCCCCTTACATTTAACATCTGAATGCGATTTAAAAGCCTCCCTCACATTAGTAGGCGTGATAATCTAGTTGGGCAGTGGTGAATCTTATTTGGTCTAATAATATCCTGTGTGAATTTATCTAAGTTAAATTCCCAGACAGCCCTCAAAGGTAGTGAATGAGCTAAAAGCCTAAATTTAGCAGAGCACATGAAAAAGTTGAGATGTAAATGGGGATGTCTGATTGTATAAAGGCATGTTTTGAAAGCTTAAAGTACAAAAAACATTTTTTTTATTGTAACTAACCTGTTAGAATCAGTACAGTAGTACAAAAATATAAACAATGCACAAAAACATTTCTGACACATGAAGTGTGAAGTTTCAGGGTAGACAGGAGCTTTTGGCCCCATTTAGTATCATCTGGTTGGATTTGTGGCAATCTTTGGCATCTTTGAAATACAACTGCTGTGTGACACTTTCAAAAATCTCCCATAGGTGTTCCATTAGGTCCTTGTCATCTTCTTTCTGATCTTCTTTATCGTTTGTTTCAGTCTTTTTCCAATAGTTAGTATATTTCAGTCTCTGTCTGACGATTGGTCTCCCTCTGAGCTTCAGGGACCAATCTGATTGTGAATACAGCAGGGGCAGCAGTGCAGCGAATCATGAATGAAGAGATCACACTCCACACAGAACACACTCTGACAAGATGTACAGGTGAATATCTAGAAATACAGACAAAGAGAATAAATGGATGGCAATAAACAGTTTTTACACCTCATATTTCTTCTCAGTGTGTTTATATAATTGTGACAATTTATTTGAGAACTATCAGAGCTTCCTGGTAATGAAGGACT
The DNA here is from genome assembly GCA_034769265.1 of Remorina albescens. Taxonomy (NCBI): domain Eukaryota; kingdom Metazoa; phylum Chordata; class Actinopteri; order Carangiformes; family Echeneidae; genus Remorina; species Remorina albescens. The sequence goes on from CM068485.1 coordinate 5,526,230, forward strand.
AAGGCATAAACAATGAACTACAGTCTTAATGGTTCCCCTCACCAAAGGGAACTGCTATCATTTGTAAACTGTAGGCGTATCTGGTGTTACCTCAGAGTTTGCACCTGACCCGCCCAACATCTTGGTTGTTGGCATTGCTAATGCTAACTCTGGTTCTCTGTACTGACAAAGTTTTGGGGCCCAGTTAAAGAGTAGGTGTATCAAGATGTTTTTTTGTTAGAGGAAACATCTCAGAGACTCAGCCCAATGTTTAAGCTTCAGTCAGCCCAAGACTTAGATGTTGAGACTGTTGTGCGCAGATTTAAGGGCTAGCAATTAGGTCAGATTAGCACAACAGAAATATCAGAACAATTAGCATAGTTTGCATCTTTTTATGTTGTTTGTTGCCCCCTATCCCAGGAAAAAGGGAATCCTGGCAGACTGAGTCTGTTTTTTTTGAGACTGTCATTGGTTTACTGCTATTCAAAGTGCGCAGTCACTTTGCTAACTGATTATTTCTCTCATTATTTAAAAAAACATGATATGGACTGGACAGTTTTTATTGGAGGGGTCTTTAACTGAGCTTATGTAAAATATGTGGAATCCCCCTTCAAAGGAAATAACATTTCACATCTGAAGAGCTCCTACAGTATACACTCTACTTCCGTACTTACAGTTTTATCCTTGAGTTCCCCTTGACAAGCCTGGCAGAACCTGAAAAAAAAAAATCACAGCAGGCTTAGATACACAGCAGCGCAGTATGCTCATGAGTGTGTGGGTGTATCATAGCCACCTGTCTCCTTGGTGCTCCTCCACTGAGCTCTCTGTGAAGGCTTGGAGGGGGAAGAGGTGGTGGAAGGATCTGGCCAGATGGGGTGCCGACACCAAAGTCAAACCTTGGGAACCACAGGGGATAATTCAAGTTTGATTTAATCACACACAGACACAACATGCATATGCATACAAACACACACACACATTTGCACACGCAAAAGCACACACATTCACACAGACTGGATCCTCCCATCAGACATACCACAAACTTTACACTCCACAGGAAGCTCTGTGTACTTAGCGTGGCACTGCGGACAGAAGTATCCTCCCAGAGACAGACCTGGACCACTGCTGCTGTCTAGATGGCTATGAGACACACCAGGAAGCAGCAACACATTACAAAGATAATTCCTGCTATCATAGGTGACAATTTATGTTTCTGTGGGTGGGTGCTCTAGATTGAATGTCAAATGCCCAATACAAACTTCCTGAAAAAAACAGTCCAAAAGACTCTGATTTTTGGAAATGCATAGCAACAACTGATACATGTTTAGCAAAAGACAACATAAAAAGCCAAGGATGCCATATCAATCAGAGGGGTGCTCTGTGATTGGTGGTTACAGTTGGGTGTATGGCCTAAACCACCCAGCAGCTTCGTCTCTACAGCTGTTCCAATCTAGCGCTAATCTGAAGTTTGTTTGTTGGAGCACCCACAATTATGCTTTGCACTCTAGTTTCACTTGGCTGCTCTTAGTCCTGGCCACAGGTTTTATTCAAGCCATTTTTATTTTACTTACGACATGCTGAATGAAGGCTTGGCGTCTTGGTCAGTCGGAGCAGCAACAGTGTGTTGAGGAAAACCTGCGCAAACACAGGATTAAAGTTAAGTGGCTCTGACACGAATATTCAGGAGATGCTTTTAAATAATATACATTTTTTAATAAAGAATAATAATGGCAATAAATAATGTATTTTAAAGGACCTGTTTCCTTCTTGATCTATTTTCACACATTTTGAGTGGCAGTGGGAGCAAGATGAGGAAGAACTGTTTCAAATTATCAAAGTGCTTTGCGTTCCTTGAAATCCTTAGAAATCTGAGTTTCCAGGAAAAGGGTGGTGGATGGTGTCTCCAGATCAAACCAAACTGAGTGCTATTTTGTCTCACAACTACCCTATCTGGGGACAACACCATCCTTCATTAAAAGAGGCTCAGTTATTTTAAACAGCTAGGCTCTGCAGTTTTCAACAAACACGACTCAAATAAGAGGAAACTCAATTTGTCAGAGACTATTTTCACAGTGCTTTGATGCATATTTGGAAGCTGTAATGAGAATTTGCAGAAAAAGGACAGTGGATGTGCTGTTATATATAGTGTCTTGAAGTTCTCATGCGCTTTATGATTCTAGGTTAAAAACAGAATAAGAGACTGTTACTTTCCATTTGTATACTGACCCAAGGTAGCACAGCAGCATATTGGTTAGCGCTGTTGCCTCACAGCAAAAAGGGCTCAATTCCCTGGGGCCTTTCTGTGGGGAGTTTGCATGTTCTCCCCTGCTTGCGTGGGTTTCCTCTGGGTACTCCGGTTTTCCTCCCACCATCCAAAGACATGCATGTCTAGATCTTCTGGTGACTCTAAATTGCTCGTAGGCGTGAGTGTGAATGTTTGTTTGCCTCTATGTGTTGGCTCTGCAATAATCTGGCAACCTGCCCAGGGTGTACCCGGCCCAAGCCCAGGAATTGGCTGGAATGGGCTCCAGCAAACCCGTGGCCCGGAAACGGATACGCAGAAGAAAATGAGTGAGTGATACTAACCCATGCGTATTAGAGAGCATTCAGATGAAGAGCTGGCAGGAGGAGGTTTGACGTGCATCATCAGGAGCTCTTTGAAGTGACTCTCATCCAGAATAACATGATACAAGCCACCAGTCTCCCTGGTCAGTACTGTACACACTCGGACCTCTGCAGACAGGCCAATGACTGACACCCTCACCTTCAAAGACTTCAGTGTCTGACAGGGAAGGAAGATGGTTACTTTTGACACTGATAATATATATATATATAATACTGAACTTATTACATTCCACATGTGCAATGAACCTATCATCTGAACTGCTTATCAGCTAGTGAGTGGACCCTGATGACTGTGGGCCTCTGGGAAAAAGTGTGTGAATTCACCTTGATTAGCTCATAGATGTTGGCTGGGTCACATGTAGTGAGGCTGCTGAGGATTATCAGGATTTCCCGGCTCGTATGTCCAGGCATATGCCTTGATGTAAATACAAGCACAAGCACAAAAGGGTGAGTGACATTCAATCAAACTAGAACCACCAATGTACAACCAAAAAACTGCAGAACCTACTTGAGAGATTGTATGGCCAAGTTGAGAGAGTTGTACAGGGATGGCTCTCCTGCACACACACTGTCAACTGCTTTCTTCAGAGCATCAGTGTGTTTCTTTGGATTTCCTGCGGTCGAACAAGACAACACTGAATCTGTACTGGGTTTATCTATGTCCTCATTAGTATTAATGTGACACTTTACTCTGACTGCAAAAAACACAGTTTTAAATGAGAAACCAAAACATTGCTGTCATAACATGTCCTGGTCATCAAAACTAGAAAGTAAAAACGTTTTATCAGTCTGTAAAGCATGCTCAGGAAGCAAAAAAAAAGATGGTGCAGTTGAAATACTAAGTGCCCCTTTAAAAATTATACTTAGACAGGGGACTCAAACATTAGTAGTTTATGTGGCCCTCACCTGACAGGTCAGTCAGCTTCTCAGCCCTTTTATTCTTCGTAGTGATAATGCCCACCTAAAAACACACAGTGACAACACATGTTGTTAGGCCACATAACAGTGTGTGAAAATAGGAACAGTAATGGTCAGTCATTTTCTCTTTGAACAATTTGTCACACAAAAGTGTGATTTTGTAGTCAGCTGACATCACGTCTTTCAAAAAAAGAGTATAACCAGCTAATCTCTGCATTGGTCTAAATGTTAGTTTGACTTTCTTGTTACGTCCATATTATATAACCTTCCCAGTCACTAAATGTCACAACAGGCCAATAGCACCTCCGCACAAACCTATACCAAAGACGGACTTGCATGCTAAAACATGCTACAAATAACATGCATACACAACCTAAATACATGGAGATTACGACACGCACAGTTTTATGACTCTGCTCAAGGCCCCAATGAACTACCAGATCTTAACTCAGAAAATAGTTAATGCTGTTTCCTTATTGTTTACAAAACCCTTCAAATACAGCTAAATCCCACCTGACTTGGGTTATCAGAATACCCAATTACACACTATTTCTTTATATCATGGACCACAGCATAGACCTCATAGTTAGAGTCTCTGAAAAATATATCAATATTGAGATGTAAAAAAACCAAACAAAAAAACTAAAAAACCAAGAACAGATCCTGCATCACTGTAGGAAAAGTAAGTGCATTACTGTGCTGTAAAAGCATACCTGACTAATTGGGTTTTGGTCGAAATACTCATCGACAAAGGCTTCCAAGAGCTGTAAAGATGTAAGAAGAAGGAAACAATGCTTTACGAATCATCAGAGTTTATGTCTGTTCATGTACAAAGTCATAAGTATGCTGGGGAATTTACCTTTAGCGATGAGGTCAGGCGGTTTGGTTTCAAGTCCTGGTCCTCCATACTTCTTGAACAGTCAATCACCACATAGAGGTGACGCATCTACAGCAAAGGAAAACATTCAAGGATTCAAAGAAGTTTTATTGTCATACCAACAACATATGCATGCACATGTGGGGGTACGAAATTAAGACCTGAGGCCTGGTCAAGCCAAAAACAAAAAAACAAACAAACATATAAATATAAATATATAAAAAATATATAAATATATAAAAATGTGTCTTTGCATGTTCTCCCCCTGCTTGCATGGGTTTCCTCCGGGTACTCTGGTTTCCTCCCACAGTCCAAAGACATGCATGTCTAGGTCGTTTGGTGACTCTAAATCCACCGTAGGCGTGATTGTGAATGGTTTTCTGCCTCTACGTGTTGTGTTAATATCTTCAAGATTTCAGTTAGTAATTTATCTTCCTAGTTACAAAGTATACATATACAGGGAAAGTTAGCGAAAGGTAATCCTGGGCACATTCTCAAAAACTGTCTTTACAACTAACTAATTGTTGTACGTATATTAGATTTTAAAACAAGAGATAAAAATGAGGTCAATGCTTTCTATTTTTGTTGATGATGAATGATTATGATAGTCGCGATGATGATATTAATCTTTTATCCATAAGGCAACTTTCATGTACACAACATTTACCAAGGTGTGACCTTTTGGACATTATAAATATGTAATAGTAATACTGTGTTGCCATTGCCACCATGTTGTACTAACAGCCCTAGGAGCAAAGAACCATGTATGGTGAGTAAAGTTTAAGGTTATGTAAGAAAAACACAGAAACTACTCACCATCCCAAGCCTCACTTGTTCATGGCTCTCTATCACCCTGTGAGATAAACAAAGCAGCCCTTTAGTTTTTAGAAACAAGAACATTTTGGAAAATTAAATGTTTTCATAAAAGTTTTAATCAAACAATAAATATAACCAATATAGAACAAAATACATTACTCTTGTGCACAAGAAGAAAACTTATTATGGATTATGTTGTACTGCTTGTTATAAGTGCATTAAGAATTGATTTTCATTCAGCCAGTCTCATGTGTCCAAATATGTGTCGTGACAATCAAAATAAACACATGGACACACACACACCTCTTCCTCTTGGACTGGAACAGGATCTCTTCCACTGTGGCTCTGAGTGAGCCTGATTCATCCTCCTTCAGCACCTCCCTGTGGAACAATACATATAGGGTCACTGAGCAGTTTATACAAGTCAGGAGCTTCATTTAATGCCTAACCCTAAACCTTCCTTGAACATCTTAAAACCCGACGGGCTGGTGATCTCCTGAATGTACATGCAAGGGCCTCTAGATATAACTCACAATGAGGCAAAAAAACCACAAACATCCAATGTGCAGCAGCTCTGTGGACAGTAACTTGTGTGAGGAATTATTTCAATATAATACTTGTACACCTTCATGTCTGGTTAAAGGTGGTTCTGAACTACAATTATAGGGGATTGTTACCAAATAACACGCGAGTCCAAATCCCTCTCTCTTAGTGTAACAGTCTTACCATGTCCTCTCATAGCCACCTTCCCAGCGCTTGGCTCTCTCGGGTTCTTCATCCATGATGTCAGGAGCTGTGAAACAAGAGCCTCACATTAATATGCCTGCTGATAAAGGTGTTAAACCCTATTCACAACCCTTTTAATTATACACTGTATTTAAAACTAGTTCTTATACCATCATTCATTGTATCCGAAGACACAATAGTCCCTTAAACACAACGCATTCAGTTGCCCTTTCATTGAAATACATTCGGTATAAAATGTTTGCAATTGAATAACACCGATTGTCTAATGTGTCTTATATTATTTGCTGGACTTTGTGATATCAAATATTCTGTGCTTCACGTCTATTAAACCAAACCTGTCACATAAATAAAGAATGTTTTTGGCCACAAGTGACAACTGGAAGCCATCATATTACAACAGTTAGCTAGCGAGCATAGAAATGTCCGTAACTAACGGACCTTCTTTGTGGTTGTGAAAGTAATTCAAGCTACTAACATCAGCAATACTAACATGTGTATCATCTATATATTTAATATCTAGTCACAATGTGTGAAAAGACCAACTATTTAACTGCACTAAACGAAGACAATTGTACCTTCAACACTGATGGTGCAACCGGCTTTTCGTCCGGAAGGAAACGAGCTGTTTTTAGGGGCGGATTTTTGGTCGGTGCACAATTTTTGGCTGCATCCGGTTGTTTCTTCTTCTTTGCGGATTAAAGGCAGTCATCATTCACAGTGTCACATTACACATTACACCCTCAGTCTTTATTCTCCCCCAATATCAAGTCGTCGTTGTAGTTTGGTCGTTAGTTAAAAAACAATTATTTCCGCCCTCTTCATATGGGAATTTAATTTTTTATTATTATAGCCATCGGCACAGCGCCAGAGTCGATAGCTGGGTGAGCTAGATTGAATTCGAAAAGGAGAGAGAGGGCCACTCTCATAACATTGAGTCACAACATTTCAGACTACTTTAGTTTTAATAGAAAATCAGCAGTTATGGAAGAGGATCCTGACGGCCTGAGGTCTGAACCACTCAAACACGCTTTCAACATACACAGTACACATTGACGCGTCACCAAAGCAGCAATCAACTTGACTAACCAATCACAGAAAGGCAGACATTGATTCATTACAAGCTTCAACAGAGTTACAAAATAATCCAACCAATCACAAGGCAAGAGACATCCATCCAGTTCTCTTTCCAGCTTCCAAACACAACGACAACAAGAAAGTCTGAGAGGAACTACGGAGGGAAAACCTATTTTATTTGGAAGTAATGTTAAATTTTACCCAGAGAACAAATCAACTAATACTTCATGTAAAGTGATGCAAGTTAACCAAAACCAAAAAATTAGCAAATAATCGATTAATCCATCAATTTTATTCCTTCAAGAAAACAACACGTGCAAAAATCCGTTCCGTACTCAGCAGGAGTATTTTCAGGGATCTTTAAGAGAATAAATTTTTAATGTCGTGTTTTAATCAGTCAGGTAATAAAATAACTTGTTGGAATGCAACTGTTGCCCTGATGCAACAACATACCCCAGTATGTCTGTGAAGGTTCTCAGTCATCCAGGTCATCTTAGTCTTGGAATGTTTAGTGGGAAGCAACTGGACTTCTTACCTTGTTTGAAGACGTTTCGCCTCACATCCAAAAGGCTTCTTCAGTTCTGAGGGTCAGTACGGGAAACCCAGGTATTTAACCCAGAGTCTACAACAAGAAAGCTCTCTACACACCAGAACTAACCTCAACCCTGACCAAATCTGCACCCTTCTGCACCTTTGCCTTTCCACGACATACTTCAAATACAATGAAGTTTTTTACAGACAGAAACACGGCTGTGCCATGGGTTCTCCAGTGTCTCCTATTGTGGCCCATCTCTACATAGAGGAGGTGGACGACTCTCATGACGCCTAGGTGGGTGTCTTCAATCATGTCCTCATTTTTGGTGATTGCCTCCACCAACTCTGGGTTAATACCTGGGTTTCCCGCACTGAGCCTCAGAACTGAAGACGCCTTTTGGATGAGAGGTGAAACGTCTTCAAACAAGATAAGAAGTCCAGTTCCTTCTCAATAAACACTCCAAGAATGTACTCCAGTGGACCATTATGGAATTACAGCAGCATGAAATTCTGGTGTGTTTAGCTATATGTAATATAGCTATATGTAATATAGCTAAATCTCAGAGAGAGATTACCCTGCTGCTACCACAAGAGGGCAGTAAACTCCACGATGAATGCAAACAGGTGAACTAATCCCTTATCGGACAGAATGCAGCTCTGAGGTCAGAACTGTAGTGACCTCCTCACCTCCAGATCTGTAGCAATTCATGTTCATTTTTAGCTTTAACTCGGAGTCACAAATTCTAAGCAGAAATACTTTTTTAAATTCGACTAGCATGTTTTTCATAACAGATCATTTATATTTGTAAATTGGCCGATATATTATAAATTTGATAACCTATGAGTGCAGTTGTTGTGTGTGTGTAAAGTCAGGCTGATACATTTCTGGAGAATAGTACATGCTACATACATGTGCAGATTTATATTGGAAATTGGAAATGTTAATTAGAAGTGCCATAACTTTGATTTATGTAAAAGTAAGGTTAAATATCAATATTAAAGGCAGCAGGACTGAGTTTTATTATATTTCAGCATGAAGCTAGTTTATTCTAAATTATTAGTTATCATGGAAGCATGGAAGGTTTTGGTCTGTTGTGATTAAATACTTAGCTTTTAGAACTAGATTTTTGGATAAGCTTTTTAATCTGAATAGGAACTAGCAATGGATCTTTTATAAATGTTGTGGAGTTAAGCTTACAAGTACCTACACTGAAATCCTACATATCCACCATAATCCTATCAACATGTCATGCAATTTAACAGTAGCCTACACATCGCAATAATCATATATTCTCTTATTGAGACAACTGTGGGCATTGACAATCCAGAGCACATCTGGATAGCATGTTTATATTTACAGTCCTGGTAGTTGTAGTGGTCATTGGTTAAATCAGGTCAATTTTTTCAGTTCCAGTATATTTTCATGTTAAGTTATTCCTTATCTATACGGGAGAGACAGGTCTAACAGTTGACGTCACTGATGTGTCAAACTCTGTCCTGTTTGATTTCCTGTTAAGTGTCCTCTCCTTCCTCCTTCTCCCAATGTTGGCAAGATCAGAGTCACAGCAAAACTCGTCTTCTAACATCACTTCATGCTGTATATGTTGATTGATGATTCCAGTTAACCCTATAAAGCTTGACCAGAGAAGTAATGGACAGAAAATTTAATTTTTTTTCAATCTGACGTCTTTATTTGGCCCTTTAACAAAATGTAAAAAAAAAAAAAAAAGCATATTTGCTTTTTTGTTTATATCATATTTGTTACATTGGGCATTACACCCAATTCAGGCAATAACAAAAACTTTTCTCCTTGGTCATCTATAACATCTATATCTTTATATCTGCATCTTTATTTTTTCCAAACAGTTGCCTTTTTCAATCTCTTTTTCTTTTATTTTGCCAAGGGGATGGTCTCATAAATGCATGTATCAAATATGATACACACGGCGTTAGAGGGTTAATCAATGATTTGGTTGCATTATTTTTACTTTGGGCGTTGAGATTACCACCTATCTCGGGGCCGCACACATTCTTTTAGTGAACACAGCACTACAGCATGCAAATAATAGTTTATAACAAAAATGCCCTGTTTCTAAAAAATAAACTGCAATTTTTACCGACCAGTTCAGAGAAACAGGTCAACACACATGATTTCTGTGAATAGACAATCAGCAAAAGGAAATTTAACATAGTAAAAGGGATTCCTCAGAGGTTACAACAGTTTATTGGTTATTGCATAAGATGGAAATGAGAAATACATTCTTTACAACAAAGCAAATGTCAATGGCAACCATCATTAGTCAAATAATTGCCATGAAAAACGTCTATAATAACAGTTTACAATTTCAAATTTCATTCACAGCATAAAAAAGTATGGAAAAGCTTATTACAGGACAACATAAGTTGTCTCTACAAACTAAAATTGACATTATTTACAAGAGATGGTCATTTATTTCATCATACCAAATAAATTCATGTGTTATTTTAGCTGTCTGTACATGAAAGCATTAAACATCATAGGAAAAGCTATAAAAGAAGCATAATAAGAGCTTCACCAGTAATAAGACAACAAACATCTCATATCACATTTTGGTTTTTCTAACTCTAACTCTACCTAATATTTTAAACACCTTAAATTGTACTTCAAAATAGTCTCAGATTCACACAGGTTGGAGATTTGATCAAAACAAATTTCTATCATCTGTTTGTTTTGTGGAAAACATCTCCATTTAAAGCGAAGTCATATAGAGACAGACATGTCAGTCTCTCAGTATGAAGGGGGTCAGAGCTGAGGTTTCAAGGTCGCCGGTCATATTCGCTGATCATCTTCTTGATGTGGGACAGTTTGGATCTGAGATATTTACACCTCTTCTTCTTAATTTGGTAGTCTGGGGACTACAGAGGACAAAAATGATCCAATTATTTTAGTCTTAATCACATTTAAAAAATAATTTTCACAGGACTGTATTTTACTGAAAAACTATCTATAGCTTACCCTCTTGAGATTCTTTAGTGTGGTGTATTCATTCATGGCATCCTGAGATTGGAAGAATAGGGGTTAATGACTTTGACCAGTCAGAAGTAACCACTATCTCAGAATTACACACCATTTGTTTTATGATAATCCAAAATTTCCTGGCCTTGTCCCATTTTTCATTTGGCAATTATAAACTAATAACTTTTAACTAAAGGTAAACAAGTCCACTGAAGGACGGTGGATTGACCATCATCACTTCAAACAGACAACCAGCCACACTCACCAGGAACTGTGGACTGCCCGCAGGGTGTTGGGCTAGTTCCCTGTTCAGGTCTGCCAGGTCTTGGTTTATACTGTCCAGCTCAGTCTGCAAACTTTTGTACTCCTGGTGCTCCCGGTCATACTCCCGTTTGTAGTTCAGACGTTCTTGCTCATCCAGAATGGAAGGAAAGAAACTGCAGACACACTATCGTTAATATCCCTATGAGAATCATCACTGCCACTAGTTTCCAGATTCCTTCACACTTACACACTGAAGTCTTCCTCCTCCAGATCATCTCCAGACTCATAGTCGTTCAGCCTGGGCTTCAGACCTCCGATTGTGCTGCTGATTTCTGAGTCTCTGTGAACAGAATCAAACGTGTTTTTATAGCATCTCGCTAAACCACACATTGATGTTGACTACTGGTTAAGTTGTGAAGTTGTTAATTGTGAATTGTTCACATAATCACTATATTATACTGGAGGGGACACTGGAGCATTTGAATGGTGTGAACAAACAACAACACAGTGTGAGACAAGGTTATGATGTATCATGTTTGGTAAAGTCAAGTAGTTGCTACACCCTAATCCTAATCCATTAAATTCTGTTAAACAATATTTGATGCGCGCAAATTGCTGCTTTTCTGACCTTGTTCTCAATAAAACTTCAGTGTAGTGTAGATACATTATTTAAACTTGGGGGGGTACTGTTGGATGACAGCAGGATGCATAGCTTACCCTGGCAGGTAAAGAGGCTTGCTGTGGTCCATTCGGTCCATATCGGTTCTGAACCCCCCAGCCTTGTCATTATAGTCATTCAGCAGTACTTCTGGGTCACTAGACACTTTGCTTACCTAAGAAGCAGACAAAATCGGAAAGTTTCAGCAGAGTTATAGCTACTGTAGAGTAAAGTATGCATCTATTTATCAACTTTCATCGTTCTCTCAAGACATCCAAATCTGCCTGGAGTTTCTCCATATAGCAAACAAGTCCCCATCTTGAAGTGAATGGCCGGTCTAATTGTATGTAAACGCTGAAAATCTGAAAACACTTCATGACAGATATATGTACACAGGTCTTTTTTAAAAATGGTGTGTTCATGTGTCACTCAGTAAAAGGTCAGCCAATCAGATTTCACAGAAATGTGAGACATTTTCATTATGAATATATTTTCTAAAGGACAGCCACACCTCAACGCAGGAAAAGTGGAAAATATGGAACTTTGATGAAATTGCATCACTAAATCTCTTCTAAGTCTTTGAGGTCAACAACTTCAGCTTCTTTAATTCTTTTTAAAAGCAGTGAGACCAGTAACAACTGAGGTTCAGGAGGGATCACAGATTATGTCTAGTGGCTCCACTCAGGCTTGGTCAATGGCACCTTGACTTGTTAAATGTATGATAATCCAGGGCCACCAAATAAGAAGACAATTGGACAAACAGTTTGACAGGCATGCCCTGTCATGTCTCACAGTAATTTGAAATGAAAACAATAACAATGTGACTAAACCCACAAAATCAACAGGGCTCTGTCTCTTCAGATCTTTAAGGCTAAAAAAAAAAATCTCCATTACACTTTACTGCATAATGAACATCAGTCAACGCAACAATCCCCAGATACATTTTTCTACTCTTGACTGATGTTTGGGTCAGGTTTTCCTGGAGCTTCTCCCATGTTTGCCCATGTTTAGGCTACAACCTAGTCATACGATAAATACTGGTAGTGCAAACTGTTTACATGGACAAACCAGTTCCTCTACTTGTCACAGCGTTGCTAAATACCATCGATATCATCATTACCATCAACAAGAAGCCTGAAAACAATGTCTCTCAACCAGTACAACAGCAGGAATGTCAGGTCTGACTGCTGGGAAAGACTGAATGAGAAGTGTGAAAGTCATCAAGTTAACACTTAAAGTCCTCAGTGCACAAATTAAGATGATGTCATCACTGGAAATGTAAGAATTCACTGATATTCTTTTCTGCATCCAAGTGTTGTTTTTACAAATTGTACATTATAATAGCTGTTTGATATGTTGTTTGGTTTTTTTTTTAACTCATCACAACAGATCAGGCAACAACAATGAATGTGATTTTCTAAACCACACCCAGAAACTGGGAACGAAACCATCCTTCCCCACCCCACATCACACCTAACACTTTTTCTGTCACTCTCTGACACACGCACACACACACACACACGCGCGCACACACACACGCGCGCACACACACACACACACACACACACACACACACACTCAATTCAACTGCAATTCAACACAGCAGGTTAGACTCATATGTAGATGAAACTATAGTCATAGGTAGTTAAATCGTTGCCTTAGGATATCCCCAACTGTATTTTAAAGCTCTATAGTATATTTCAGGATTTTACAATAACCTTTTCTGAGATTTACACACAGACTCACCCATTCCCCAACACTGTGGTGTGGACCATCGCTGATAACCTTCACTTCCTCCCAGAGGACGCGGTCACGGCCCCATCTCCTGATCTTTGATCGAGTCTTGACGGCGAACACCAGGAGGATGATGAGGGCAACAAACACCAGGAAGCCCAGGACAATAGCTATGGCCTGAAAGGACCAACAAAACTAAATGTCAGTGGGCTGAAATGACTTTCACAGATGAAAACCACAGATGTGGACATCCACCGTTTCCAATCTCTGAATAGTTAGTCGCCCCAACCCTACTGTGGAAATATGCCCAATTCTGTTCCAACATGGCATTAAGACGCATCTACAGTGATCAAACATAAGTGGTCAGTTTTAACTAAGCCAACTTTCACATTACTTTAAAGTATTTTCAAGACATTCAATTTAAAAAACTTAATAAGAATCCAAACATAGCCCCATTGTTCCAAAAAGAACCAAAACAAGCATTTCTCACCTCTTGGGGCTCCACCACACAATAATGGTAAAGGTACTGGTTGAGGAAGATGCCTTGAGCCTGGGTCTGAGTCTGGTACTGGGCACAAAGCTGGCGGATCTGGTTATAGTAGATAGACCCTGTGGACTGAGCTGTTGGGTTGACTGCCACCAGGTACACAATAGTAGCAATGATCATCAGAAATGCTAGGATGGCACAGATGATTATGGTTGCCAAGTAGAACTTTGGTGAGCGGGCGGCATTCTGCTTTGAAACGACTAATACGAATATGATGAGCACAGCTATGAATGTGATGGCTGAAATTGCGATGATGAAGCCTTTGCCTGCTTTTGGGTCCATCTGCATTTGTCCATATCCATAGGATCCACCGCCACTAATGCCACCTCCATATCCACTGCCAAAACCGCCACTGTAACTGCCGCCAAATGAGCCACCAACACCTGGCACCAAGCCAGTTCCGCCTCCCAGACCCAAAAGGTTCATATCATAGTCCCAGGCCAGCGTGGAGGCCACACAAGCAAACACAGCCACACACATGATGATGATGATGATGCACAATATCTTCATCACACCTGGTGGTGAAGTCCAGCGGTAGAAGTGAAGCATCTTCTCTCCTGGGTAGTAAGGATAGGCTGGGTTGGACATGATTTCACTGTGCCGATGTCTGCTGCTTTGGCTGTAACATCAGAGGACAGAAGAGCTGTGGTCAGTGTGTTCTGTACCATGACATAGTGACACTGCATTGCACATAAGGAAATGGACATACTTTTCGAACACCGAGTGATGTAAGAAGAAACCAGCTAGTGACATTGGAGAAAAACTGACATGCGATGGAGACTAGTTACGTACAGTGCACATTTTACTGAAAATGTTTGACTTGGAGTAACTTACATTTGATCAACAGTTAGTCTGAACAGTTTACAACTTGCTGTTTGCAAGATAGTTTGGGTCATGTGGGGTCTATCTATATTCAGTGCATTTACCTGCAGTAGGCTTGACCCAATTATCCCAGTTTTAAAAAGCAGCTAGAATGATCTGCTGCAGTATATTGAACCAGCAAAATACTTTTAGCCATGCCGCATGAAATGCTATCAGTGTACTGAAATATATAAATAGTATAAATAGTATAAATAGTATTGAAATATTTTAATTGCTTTATCACGCTTTTCTTTTCACAGTACTTTCTTTTATGAAAATCTTGCTACGCAGAAGCATACAGACACTGCCTGACTAAAGCAGCCCGTCTGTGGAGTAATGCAGTGCTTTGTAAAATGGTAGTTCAACAGTTCACTAACTACCAAGCCAGGAGAATATCTAAAGTAGTGCACAGCGATTACTGATATTAGTAATCTTTCAGCTTCTGTGTCAGTGCTACTTGCTGCTTCGCTAAACTAGCAGCGCCTTCATCTGGACAGGGTTGCTGGGGTACACCCTGGACAGATCGACATATGGAGGCACACCTTAACACCTACAGCCAATTTAGAGACACCAATGAATCTACTGCTCATACCTATGGACTGTGGGAAGTTGGAGTAACTGGAGTAACCCCCTTTAGGGGAAAAAATGCTAATTCCACACAGAAAGGGGTTTGCTGTGAGTCAAATAAACCAAACTGTGATTTTAAGCACCATTTTAAGGACTAACCATTTCACCTGTATTGTACTGAATTATTCCTGCCAACATCTTTTGTCTGGAACAACATCTTTTTACAACAGCACATTTGATGTGCATCTTCCCCATGGATTAATTTTTTCATTGTTTTGAATTTCAAATAGGTGTGTGTTGGAAATTTTGCACATGAAATTAACAGCAGCACTTACATCATCACACCAAAGTCATATTTTAACTAAAATAACATAGGACAAGCAAAAAAAAAAAAAAATCATTTGTGGAGAAAAATGAGGTCATGTTGTCTCTCATGTCTGTTTGCTTGTCAACAGAACTATCACCAGTGAGACATGGACCAGGGAGGAAACCCATCAGATGGTGAGGATCCTGTTAAGAGAGCAGATCAGGATCACCTTCCTTACTGTTGTAAAATGGCATGTTTTTTCCACATGTCAAATCTTATGTATTTCCAGTGTTGAAATCTACGAGTCTGTACAGTTGGGTGTAGATCCACATAATAATCTGAGCCTGACAGACAGATTAGTGTTTTGCCGTGGCAGATGTGCTCTCTGGCATTCTATTGGAAGCTGTAATAGATTGTTGATTGGAATGGTAATTGTAATAGTTTATATTAGAAAAGATTGTAATAGTTCATGATGATCTGGTCAGGGGTGTGGTGCTTTTTGTTAAAATACAGGAACCTAACCTTAATCACCTAACCCTCATCACATGATTTGAAGGTCATGCAATGGTGACACACAAGTATAATAAATGTACTATGTCCTGATCCTGTGCATGAATGAATCAAATGAAATTAATTCATTATTATATCTTGCAATCTTGAGATTGCAATAATTAACACAAATACAGGCAAACTAACTCAATAATTGGTGCATCTTGCAATTTCTCAAAATTCCCATGATTTTTCCACAAAAAGTTGTAATGCATTGTGGGATCAAAAAGAGAGGAAGTGATGGGAAGTAAGACCCATCGTCTTGTGCACTCAGACGAAAACATGAAGATGAAGAAAGCTAAGCCTTAGTAAAATATTTCAATAAAAGTTTTGTGTTTGGTGAATGATTTTTTAAGAAGAACTTGAACAAGTTATTTTCACAGAAAATGCAGCTGATGTGTTATTCTGTGTTACAGTCACAGACAGGGCTGTGGTTAATGCAAAGATCTGTATTGTTTCCCTAAACTACATTGTACACTATATCACAGAAAAAAGCTTTCTAGCTATTTCTGTGATGTGTAGTATGCTTATTATCATTGGAAGTGTTTAGATTTGACTCTCTCCTCATTAGCTGGTAGCTAGAGTAAAGGTGCAGATAACAAGGAAGCAATTTTACTGCAAAAATAGTCCCATGTAACTCTGAGAAATTACACCACAATGTTTGAGGGAAAATACACCCTGCAATCAAACATTTTGGAGAATCACAAAAAAATGCAAATCTCAAACACTTATAAATGCAGAAGGTTGAATATAACATGGGTATGATCAAGCTGGTTCTGTCCTTAAATCTGAAATGATGGGAAAGACTGATTTCTTTTTTCCTGCGTTTTCCATTGTTCTCACAAAGGAAGATTATCTTGTCAGAAACCGACATGTACAATGGACTAAAGGACTGACAAGCTAAATTCTAAAATTTAAATTATCTAATGTGGACCATTTTTTTGTATATCTCTTGAGTTTTGCTGAAACATCATTCCCCACAAAGGAAACGTGAACCAGATCAGTAAGGTATATTTCTCAAAAGCCAAACTAAATTAAATAATTATTTAAATAATTATGGTACTTTAATTGAACCCCTCCGCTGTTAATGACATTCCTGCACTGAAAAGTAAAAGCAAATAAAATGACTTCCACTAAATTCATCATTACTCAAGCAAAGTATAGCCTCACTTCTGAAAACGTATTTATGTGTTAGGTGATAGAGATGAAGGTCAACTCACTGTTTGCTACCACTTGGCTGGTGCGAGGAGGTTTTGGGTTTTTTTCCCGGCATACTGAAATCCACTTGGCACTGTCCCTGCTGGGGAAAAAATTGAATTGATTGATTTTGCATCAACATCTAACTGTCAGAAAACTTTACTAAACAATAAGCAAACAATACTCCTAATCTGACCAGATCCTCAGTGTTGGATTTCAGATTTCAATTTTGTTTTCCATTTTCACTTTCCCATCAATGGGAAAACATGGCAGCTCCATAGTAGGGCTGCATAATATGCCAAAGAAATCTTATTGCAATTATTGTTGCAGATACTGCAGTATGCATCGTGATCGTTTTTTGCATTTCCATTTGAATGTAAAAATTATGAAACAATTTATGTAGTACCTTGTACAAAACAAAACAAAAAAAAAGCACTCTCCTATATGTCTGGAGAACATGATAAACCGTGAAAAAGCATTTTGGCTATAGAACCTCGCCACATGTGATTTTAATGATATAAATCAGATAATTAAATAACTGCAGCTCTAATTGTGAACCTGCAGCTGCCTGAGGCCAAAGGAAACCTTAAATATATCAACCATTCATCAGGTACTTCAGGTGTATTTTGTTATTTAATTCAGCGTTATATTTGTGTGGCAAGTGAGGCAGTGAGGTATCACATGCACATTTCATATAGACTTCACTCAAAATAAACCTCTTCTGCCAGAAGAAGGCACAGACCTACAGCTGAGTTCATTTCAAGAGCTGTTTGTCGTGAAACAACGCAGCAGTTAGTGGGTGGAGTCACCGACACAACCTGTGACTCCACTTTACCGGTTTATATAGTTTCCACTTATATACCTAACCATTTGTGTTACACATCGGGAAATAGACGAATGACAGGAAAACATCAAAAGCTGGCTTCAGGATTAATAAGACATATAAAATGGAAATATCACTTCAGTGTGGCATTGGAGAAAGTAAACAAGCTAAAAACAGAACTCTTACGATGACATGAAGCTCAGCAGAGAACAAACATGACGTCATGAAACTTGTGATATTGTTACGGCAACATTAAAAAAAACCCATTGTTTCACCCAGTTTAAAAGACTCAGAGTGTAAATTCGCTCCACACATCCAGTGCGCCTACTATCCTACTATCAAATTTGGCTTGTTTCTTGAGCTGACCTACCTGCTGTAGTGATCCGTCTGACACCGACGCTTCCAGCAGCGACACTGATGCTGCTCATCCCGACACACAAACACACACACGCGCACACACACACACACACACACACATGCTGAGCGCGGAGGGAAACACGCCTACAGGTGTGCGCCCGTCACATGGCCCCTCCCCTGGCCCCACAGGACCGACCTGTCCGTCAAACAGCTTCCATTACGCTCACCAGTGGGTTTGTTTACAGACATTACTGAAGTGAATTATAAATTCAGAGCCAGACTACAAAACACAAAGCTGATCGAAATATTTGGCTGAATTACTACTGTTTAAATCATGTTTTCAGTGTTTTCAGTCCAAAACAATTAAATTCAACAGGTTATAGGAGATCATGATTATTCATTAAAATTAAAAGTCAAAATGAAAAAAAAAAAAAAAAGCTTAACTCAAATATTTAAAGTTTTGCAAATTCTCAGAAAGACAAACCCAATTCAAGAGGTTTTGTATAAAACAGAATTACAATATGAGTATATTTTTTATGACTTGCAGCCAGAAATGGAGCTTCAAAAGGTGGAGAACACACTTGTTAACAGATCTGATTGTGTTTACATTCAGTTACATCTGAATTTCTCACAGGACTTACCACTCACCAAAGAGTGGAACTACACCTTTCTCAGTAGTGGGAAAGCCACTGGACGGTATTGTAGGCAAACACAACACGCTTAAGACAATATCACACAAAACAACTCTAATCTTTATTTTTGAAAAAACCCATTAAACAGTAAGGCCTCTTCCCATCTGTAAATAGTTTTGAACTCTGAGCTGCTGCAGAATCTGCCACTGATTTTATGCCTCTTTGGCACTTTCAGGAAAGGAGGTCAACATAGTTCAAAATTATGTATCCATTTGGTGAAATGTAATTCTCTATTTGTACATAGACCTTTCAACTGTTTGCACAGTTACACAGTGTCGTTCTTTTAGTTACTGTATTAAACTACTGTAAAAGTTTTTCCTGACTGTGTAAAGCGCTTCAAGAAAGAATTCTTCCTTGTTATCTGCAGTTTTGCCACAGCTGGATAACAAAGAAGCTTCTGTCATGCTATATTCCATAGACTGTTGAGCTGGTCAGTAGGGGCCAGGTCTGCCTTCATTTGATCATCAACCATTTTTGAAAGATCGTTTGGAAATTTGGGCTCAACCAAGTCCAGATGCGACCCATGGTCCATGCGATTCCATGAGGGTTATGTATCACCTCCAGGCCACCATAAGAATTTGAAACAAACTGCATGACATGGCAACTTACACCAGTTGAACCACTCCCTCTCCATCTGTCATGAAAGATACAAATTTCTCAATCTAATTAAAACACAGAATCTGACGTTGTGAGATATGAATGTGTAGTAATAGTAGCAGTAAGAGTAGTTAGAGACAGGAAAACCAGGACAAAGAGTGGAGGTTTGACATGCAATGAATGGTACTGCTAGTCTGGAGTCAAGCTGGGGAGCTCCTGCTCAGGGCTGAGTATGCCCATATGGTATGTGCTGAAAGCACTTGTTGTTTGGGTGTGAGATCTGTGCCTTCAGGAATGTTCTATTCCTGAAGGCACAGATCCACTCTTGAGTATGCAATTAAGGTAACTCATTAAATAATTACTATATTCAAGATGTTGTACAACTGATGATCAGTCTTCTGAAACATGGTGCGCCACTGTGGATGATTCATGTGAACAGCAATCTATAGTCAATCTACAGTTAAGGGAACTGTAACCAACACGTCCAATCTAATTTCACAGATTGAAATCGAGTTTTCCTGCTCATGTCATTAGGTAGGGAGTTCACATATTCTTCCAGCTTCAACTATTAATGTCTGATTTATTCAACCTAAAGAAAAAAAAAGTTCAAACTGATTGTTTGCTAAAATAACTGAAGACCAACTGACAACCAATTTTTACATAAATAAAATAATTGCAAATGGTTTTTGTGCCATTTCTTCCTAAAATGACTGAAGACTTACTGTAGAAAATGTCCCCCTTCTCTGGCAGGATAAGCAAGGCTAAATGAACAAGAAATAAATACAATAAATTTGTTTTGTTTTTCAGTTTTTATAATAACTTTAACTACAATTTCAAGCCTCATTTATCGTCACTCTCCCCGACTATTTGAGCTTGGTTATTGGACTGAAACAGTGGAAGTTATATGCGACGAAAGTAAAACAAACAAAAACAAAAAACAAACAAACAAACCAAAAAATAAGAAACTAAAAATACAGTTCATTAGCTTGTTGTAAAAAAAAAACATGATTATATACAAAGGACTTATATCATTCTACAAAGGAAAATGTACAAATGGATTGACTGATTAAAAAACATCTGTCATATTCATTGAGTTCATACTGTGTTCTTCTGTAGCTTTTAGTAAATATTCATCTTATAGCTTTCAACAGATTCAAATCAATCTAAAATTTTAACAGCAGTTTGACATATAGCAGCATGGCATGAAACTACTGTACAATAGATAAAAGCATATAGTTTCTGAAAAAAAAAAAAAATCCTCTTAAAACCTACAACAATCTTCTTTTGATGCGTGTCTGCTACTGAAATTTTATCAAAAGCAACAGCCTTCGTTTACAATAAAGGAGCACATGTTTCAGTTTATGAGGCTCAGTTTGATAATTAGATCTGATTTATTTCATACGGCAAAACGGTATCTACAGAACTGTCCATAGTAACATCTCCATAGGGAATTTGGCATGTTTCGATGCAGTTGGTCAGGTAATTTCCATCTGCCACCAATTTTGGTTGATAAGGTGAGCTACATACTGCAGATTCAAACCGATACTTATCAGGAGAGTCACACCTTTTCCTGGAAGTGACATACTTTCACAGTGAAGTCTCCCTGCTCTGTTGTCTGTGTCGGGGAACTGTTTTCTTATACAGTTGTTGCTCTATAGTTGCACATGAATTCCAGATGTTCTTGTAGCCATGTCTAACTCAAATGTTTAGTTGCTATTACTCTGTTCCATGTTGTACTCCTGGATCTTCTGTTTGATATGAGAGAGCTTGTTCTTCAGGTACTCACACCTCTCCCTTTTCTCCAGATATGTTGGGTCCTGACAAGAAGAAGAGATAATAATTGAATAAACTTAATGATGTTCATGAAAGGACAGTCTTCGTGATAGTTAGAGGATATCAACTGGTTAGTGCATTGAGAATAAGGTAACAGAAAGTACAGTCTCTGCTTTCTCGAGCCCTCCTGTAGCTGCTGCTGCCGATTTATGGTCTATTTTACTCTAAAAGTAAAAATTCACATCAAGTTGTATTGACTTGAAGATGTTCAGATATGATGCAAGTTTAACACTCTTAGGTGTTGGTATCACTTTTTGGACCAAATATCTGCCTGCATTCGGATAAACAGTCCATGTTGGGGACTGGACTCACTGTTTAACCACAACATGTAAACATTCATTAGAGATGTGATCAGAACACCATTCAATGGCTAAGTGTCTTATTAAGTGTCAAGTACGGAGGTGTTTCATTTTTGTTTTTACCACCCATAAATAAATTATAAAACCATAGATTTTATGTTCATTCTACTTTCTCTTCTCTTAAAGCACAAGAGGAATAAACAACAAAGTCTCCTAACAGTTTCTTAAGGCTGGAGAGTGAGTAAGGCTAGTGAGTGTGACTCACTAGCTGTGATAACAACATGGATTCCTGTCTAAACTCAACACTCAGGTCCTGTGACCTGGTTTTGGTTGATGCAGTATAATTACCTGATGGACCTCTTTTACTAACACAGTGGCTACTGCACGTATTGAAAAAGATAAGGGCAAAACTTCTCATAATTATTGTTGCTTGTCCACTAACTTTATACTAGCGTAAATTGTTTTCAACTGTAACCTACACTCCTCATCACTTCACACACTCCCATCAAACCCAAAAGCTAAAAAAAAGTAAAAAATAAAACAAAGCCTAGATAGGACAGATGAGACAGAAAGCTTCCGATATTAATAAGTGATTTGATCATATTGCTGTTTAATAGAGAGACCTTGAATGCAGAGGGAGCAAAGGGAAAACTAAGTTTGTTTGGGACATCTTTTTATTGCGCTGGGACATGGACTGTTTAGATGAACATTTTCTCCCCTGGACCTTTCAACAATAATAGTTTTTTTAAGTTTGTCTTTGCATTCTGTGTTTCTTTTTTTTTTAACCTGAGGCTAATTCTCCAACAAAAAACAAAACAAAACAAAAAACAATCAGTTTTTCATTCATTCATCTTCTGCTGCTAGGTCGCAGGGGTTGCTGGAGCAAATCCCAGCTCACATTGGGTCAGGGCGGGGTACACCATGGAGAGGTCACCAGTCCATCACAGGGCCAACATACACACATAGACAAAGACAAACAACCACTCACACCTACGGACAATTTAGAGTCACCAGTTAACCCAAACATGATGTCTTTGGATGGTGGGAGGAAATTGGAGCACCCGGAGGAAACCCACACAGGCACGGGATGCAAACTCTGCACAGAAAGGCCCCTGGCTGGGAACCTAACCCGTGACCTTCTTGCTGTGGGGCAACAGCGCTAACCACTACGCCGCTGTGCTGCCCTCAGTCAGTTTTGGGAAGATGAAATAAAAACGAGAGTAAGGATTGCAAATGATTTCACCAACCTCTGTTCTCAAATCCCTCACAGGCATTCATGGGCTCAATTCTCTAAGTTTTGACTAAAGATGCGCCCCAAAGTTCTCCTTTGCAGTTGGTGGGGGAGAGATCACAAGAACACAATTTCTTCTTATTCTTGAAGTCAGTTGTCTTTTGTTGCATTTTTTTCAAGAGTAGATAACTAAAGGGAAATCTTTTCTTATGTTAGTTGGATTATTATTAATTTTTTTTTCCAATTAGAAGATCAAACTGAACAAATCTCTTAACAAACTACTCAAAACTATTTGAATATGAAGGAACTACATGGTTCCTGATGATTTTCTGCTGGGATTTGCTTATTTCACTTCTTCTCATCAGGAAAAACAGGCTCAATTCAGTGTTTTGAGTGCGTTTTTGACACTTCACATTGAAATGCAATCAAACTGCACAAATCTCTTCAAAAGCTACCCAGACTATGAATATTTGAATATGAAGGAACTACATGGTTCCTGTTGATTTTCTGCTGGGATTTTCATATTTAAGCATAATGTCCATTTTATGGTGCTACTTGGTGAGCATAACTAGGAGTTTAGGATTCCAGAGGATGTGAAAAGCAACTATATCCTGTTTTGTTTGAGTCCTTGTGGAGAAGGTAATTAGCCCCACTAGGCATATTTATAAGAAATGTGATAAGTTGAAATAAAGCAGATCATCAGATTTAGTCTGAGCATGAACAGAAATGGTGGATACATGATAAATACTTACAGCTTTCTTCCTCTGATATTCCATTAAAATGCTGCTGATCCGCTTCTTCTCCTGAGAAAATCAATGAGCATGTTACTGGAAATAGTTAGGCAGACCACAGTCAAGTGTATTTTTGTCTGCTTGTAGTCAGGTGAAAGTTGTACCATTTGGCTTGAAGGCTGGGAGGGAAGGTTCTGTATCATCTGGTCCATCTCTTCAAACCTTTTGGCCATGACCTCAACCTCAGAGTGCAGCTCCTTGTACTCAGCGTACTGGTCATTGAACACAGCTTTGTACTGGTCTCTCTCCTCATCTGAGTGGATGCTGGGATACTTCCTGTGGAAATAGGAAAAGAGATGATACAGTTTCCTGACCTGCTAGTGTCTCAAACATGGCAATAACAATCTGTCTACTATCACAATAGCTCCTGATTAACACGGTATGTCCAGTTAGCCAGGGGGCTGTTCAGGGTGGGTGAGCAGACATGGACATGCTCCCCTTGATAGCTAGCTGCCTTCCCAGGCTCTGGTGTCAGCTGAGGAGGTTGTGTTTCTGTCTCATCATCCACAAATGAAATACTACAAGATCAAATTAACCTGTGAAACATCTGAGTGTAATCAACCAATAAACCAATAAGAGAACAGGATTTGATCTGAGACTGTCCCTGGAACAAGATATAACAAGAGAGCTTAACTATTTGCTGTCATGCTCATTGTTCAATTTACATGGGAAATGGCAAAGGACAAATTCAAAGAATAACATACAAAGATTCATTTAAAGTTAAACCTACAACACAAAAAGAAGCCTTCACGTGTTAATATGTGAGATAGCTCTAAAATGAGGTGAATTAAATTCCTCAAGTCGCATAAAGGTAAACACACACACACACACACAAAAAATCAACATATTACAACCAGAAACAACATGGGCATACATCCTCCATCTACACAGCTGACATTTTTTTCTCATTATAACTTTATTAAAAATAAATCATTAATATCACACTGGGCAGCACGGCAGCATAATATTTAACGCTGTTGCCCCATAATAAGAAGGTCGCAGGTTCGGTTCCCGGCCTTTCTGTACGAAGTTTGCATGTTCTGCCCGTGCCTGCGTGGGTTTCCTCCAGGTACTCCGGTTTCCTCCAGCAACCCCCGTGACCCGGAAATTGTATAAGCGGTAGATGATGAATGAATGAATATCACACTGGCCTTTCCAGTTGGTGTTTTTATGGTGTGGTTTAGTTTTGTAGATGAGGGTCACATATTAATTTCTGATGGTGTCACTATTTTCTTTGCTCTGAGCAGATCCTCTATTTGAATCCCATTTTCTGTCTCTCTACAATGTCCTATCAAAGAAAATATTGGCATAAAATTGCCATGAAATATTACTCACCAAATCTTACTTTTGAAGTAAGCATGAAAGCCTACATCAGCCTAGAAATCATCATACTTCATAGCAGAATGTGTTGACTTTTTAAGTGGAGGAACATGACGGAGAGTTACATCAAGATCAGGAACTCTGATCTGTCTTTTATCAGGAATGTTTTTTCCATACCTCAAATCCAGAATTGATATCAATGTCTGACAAGTACATGTCAGATATATATTCAAGACATATTTTTGGAAATGTGACCAAGAAGGTAAAACTTACGCTACATAGTCGGCTATAACAACAGGCTTCGGGATGTGTCCAGCTGGGATGTAACCTTGGCGGATCTCTGGCTCCACCCTAATCAGAGGCTCAGCTGCAGAGTTGCTGTGGCTATCCATGAGGTCTGTATGGAGGGTGGGCAGAGGAGTCTGCTCTGAGGCCCTGGAGGCTGAACCCAGCTACAGAAGATCAACAGTCATGTGATCACTTTTCATCTACACTATGTGTGCTATTTAGTGTCTACAACAAAATAAAATCACACAAATCATGATACTTACTACAGACAGAGGGACCGATGATGCAATAGTTTTCATCTTGAGAGGGGAAGAAGAGGCGAACACTGTGTCAGTTTCTACTGTCTGCTATTCATTTTCCATACACAAGTGCAATTAAAACTGTTGTTTTGGCCAAAGACGTGACAAAATAACATGAAATAAATTATTCAACACTCTTACTGAGAGAAATGATATAATACATGCTGCTTTCACACTTCCTTTAGTTTAGTTAAATATATTTTAATTAAATGTCCCTGGTACTGTTGTGTCTAGTAGCGGAACAGCAGTGACATTGCCCTCCCAGACACAAACAGCTCACTCCATGCAGAGACAGTCTGCTGTCTAAACTGGGACATGTTGTTGTGATTATGTTGAAAAACTTAATGTTTCTGTCTTCAAGTTGCATTAATAAATGCTACATGCTACATGCTACAGCTACACTATTTTTCCAACATTATTTGAGATATTTTTAATTGGTTTACAGTGCAAAATGTGTCTCACTGGAGTTGGTCAAGCTTATATACTTTTGTGTACCCGATCAAAAAGACGGAGGGATGAGAGAAGCAGAGTAGTTTGTGTTTGAGTGTCATGCTGGCAATTGTGCCCTTTCCAGGAGTTGCCTATTGTTGCTTTAAAAGTAAAGTAAAAATTATTATTTCCCTGTTTCCACTTTTCTTTTGTAGCAGGTTTGAGATCACGGATTTAAAACATGCAGAGTCAGGCAGTGGGCTGTAATACTGAAATCACAAGAATTAAGAATGTTTGAATTTCCCTCCGAGAATAAATAAATTAACTCTGATTCGGAATCTACTACTTCCTAAGGCTGCCCCAGCAGTGACTGGCAAAGGGTATGAGAATACTGGTGTGTGTGTGCGTGCCTGTGTGTCTTTATTTTTGTGTCTAACCTCTTGTTGCAGCCCCTCCTTCCTCATCCTGGCCGCTTCATGCCTCCACAGCTTCAGACACACTCCTGCACTGATGAAGTAGAGCACCATGTTGATGAAGAGGAAGACAATGGCTGCTGTCTGTCCAGCCTCTGTGCGACAGAACGCTCCATTTAATCCATTATTGAAGACTGGCATATTGCATAGCCCCCCTCGAGTGGTATCCCTGACGTATACTACCCCTGCTGCGATATACAGCACGGCCAGGACCAGATTGATTGAACACTCTGTGAGTGGCCACCAAGAAGAGTCTAGAAGGATGGCTCTGTAGTATAGGGTCATCCCGAGAACAACCAGTATAACGGTCACTATCCAAGCAAGACCAGCCACCACCAGAACAAAGGGGGTCTTGGGACCTGTGTAGGAACCGCTACTATATCCATATGCACTTGCACCTCCACCAAGACCCCCAAACAATTGTGGTTGGGAATATCCATACATATTGAACCACTCATTGTCCTTATGAACATAAGCACAGACGCAAGCAAACACAGCTGCTCCAAGCAAGAGCTGCACACAGCCCAGGATCCGTAGCAGACCAGCCCAGGACTTCATGTAGGCATAGCGCATGTGATACTCCTCCACCCGCTCCTGATAGGTCTGGGTAGAGAGATTGGTTGGCACTGCAGATGCAGAGGTGAGGGCTTCGGCCCCCAGAAGCAGCCCATCGTGGTCCTTCTGAGCAGAATAGGGACCCAAATAGGAGCTTTGAAGAGATGGAGATGGAGGGGCAGAGTGGGGGGGTGAGCAGGGGACCCCTACTGTGCTGTTACAGTTGGCACTCTTCCAGGATGAAGGGGCTGGTGAGTGAGAGACAGGTGGGATGGACCAACCCTTGCTGCCACGGTTACCACTATTTCCACGGAAGAAGTTCTTGACAGAGTCTGGGATGAAGCGGCGGACCGGCTTAAGGTCCTGGATGTCGATTTTGTCCTCCTCATCACTGGCGGGGTAGTCAATGTCCAGCCCAACAGGTGGCTGTTCAGGCAGAGGGGGAGGGGGCAGGGGGTCTAAGCTGCCAGCCTGGTTTATTCCTTGCATAGGTGCAGGTGGTGGGGGGAGATCCTGTTCCCACCATGAAGAACCATCAGCGACTTTGTCATAGTGTGGGATCTGCCGCACCCGGTCGATCCTGGTGACAGAACCAGCTCCTTTTGAAGACATCAAGACCTCT
Source organism: Remorina albescens (assembly GCA_034769265.1). Classification (NCBI taxonomy): domain Eukaryota; kingdom Metazoa; phylum Chordata; class Actinopteri; order Carangiformes; family Echeneidae; genus Remorina; species Remorina albescens. The sequence continues at coordinate 5,554,088 of CM068485.1, forward strand.
GAGTCTGCTGAAAAGGGAAGCACAGGATTTAAACAGCCTTCTGTAAACATGTGTGTCTGTGGGAGGGCTGGCTGAGGGGGACCACATTCTGAGAAGACTAGCTTTTATTATGAGTGATTTGTTAAAATAGATAATGTAGTGAGAGAAGCTCTGACAGTAAAAATCTAGAAATAAATGTGGTAAATGAGCTTCACTTATTTTTCTGAGCAGTGGAAATGTTGAAGATCTGCTGTTTAGTAAATAAAAACAAAACAAAACAAAACAATTTCCGTAACATATTGCCCCAAAACCTGAGCCGTCATTTTCTCACCGGTGTGTCTTTATTGGCCTAATGTTAAATCATTTCTCCAAACTTTTTCTGAAAGTTTGTAAACCGCCTGATGAGATGATATACAATTAGTAACTTAACTGTAAACAACAGGCACATCTACATGTGACACTAAACCTGTAGAAACCGGATAATTTATTCGATTAATTGTTGAGAAACATTAGTTAGTCGCGAACTTCATTTTTCATCATTTAAAGGAAAAATGACGCAGTAACAGGACCTGTGGACGCTAACTTACCTGTCAGTGAGTCTCTGGCTGTCGGTCTCAGTGCAGCAGGTAGAACAGACAGTCAGTCTCCTGTTCTACATGAGATCCAGCCGCCCTCAAACTCACCAAGCCAGTCTGACCGGCCGGACGGTGCGTTCACGACCTGCGCTCACGTCCGACTTCACTCTCTTCAATTTCCCCCCCACCTCTTTTTTTGGCTGCAGTCCTCTTCTCACACGAACCACACAGTCAGAGACGTGACAGACCAGTCAGGGTCAAGTGCCAACCCGCTGTGACGTCACCCGTTGGTTTTTGGTTTTTGAGCTGCCGTATTTGGAGGAGAAGGTGGAGCTGAGGAGTGAGGTGAATCTGACCTGTTCTGTACTCTATCCTCGTCCTCATCCTCATCCCCCTGCTTTCTGGTCTATTTTCCTCTAAATGAGACCATCATTGAAAAAATTTAAATCATGTTGTCTTGAAGACTTGAAAGTAGAGGTTTAGAACATAAAATCATTGGAAAATATTTTCTGGTCAAATTAATAATTGAGAAGTGGGGCCCCTTTCACATAGACTTCAACACAATCTGACTTCTTCTGCTTCTCCCACTGGCTTCTACAGCCAGCGGAGTTGTAATCATCAGATTATATCAGGTTTAAGGCAAAAAGGATACTAAACTACATAAAACTTCATTAAGTCACGTTTACACTGAAATGTTTCTTTTTTCACCCAGTCCACTGAAAATTGGAACAGGTTGCAATTTGCTCCCTGACAGTGCCATCTAGTGGCTATTTACACAAAAATTGGCTTTAATCAAATGTAGAAAGTATTGTATGCAAGTTACAGAACCTTTACTAGCCTATAAAACATACAGTTATGTTTCTAAAGGAACAGTATCATACGTTTTTTGAAAGGGGAGCCCACCGATATCATAGGGATTTATTATGGTGCACCTTTTTCTACACATAATGAGTCTGTTTTTCTGTCAAAGAGCATTTTTTAAAAATGAAAAATGCAGCATATGTGAGATGGATTGGTTTAAGCAACCATCAATTAAGCTTTCGTTTGCTTTATCAATAATCAAACTTATTATTTTTTCATTATTCCCAAATAAGTATCCTTTTCTTTCACAAAAGCCCTGCTATAGTGTTAAATAGAATGAACTGAATGAAAAAAGAATTAAATGAACATTTTCAAACACTTGTCTTAATATTACGGGTTGCTTGACTTCACTATCCTTCACACATAAACAAATTCGGTTTTTTTTATGTGCTGTGTTCAATATGATGTGCAAACAAGGAATAAAAAATCATTTTATTTTTTTATGGAGTGAAAGAAAAAGCATTTTTTCTCACAGACCTGACTGAATGTGTTTCATAATAATTGAGGCAGTTATTTTTTCTGTACAATTTGATGAAGAAAAAAGGCACCAACTATCAACAAAGACATATAAAGATTCTTTTGGAGTATTAGTTTGGTGTCTGGTAATATTTTTTGAGAAACTCAAGTTAATCTTGAAAGTCAATAAATTGACCATGATAATATTCTATAGGGAAGCTAGCAACACCAGGTTTATTAGCTGCGAGATGTTGCATAGAGGACTTGATAGATGATAGATGACTTCACCTTTACATCACAAAGCTTATTGTTCTTTTGAGTAATCTGGGCGATATTGTGAAACGAATCTGGATGTGCAGTTGTTGATTGCTGTTAATGCTTTGAGTTTTAGACATTACGATGGAAAATAAAGCAAATGGAGATATTTCACCTCACCATTTGTATTGATGATGCACTAGCCCTATTAAATCCAAATTAAGGCATGTCAGTTTTTAATTTAAAAAAAATGTAAAAAGATTTCACAACAAGCAGGATTAGGATGAACACAATCGGCCGTCCATCCGTCCGGCCGGCAGCTCATATATCGTCACTATTCTCACCAGGAACTAACGTCTACTTCGACCAATCACACGCCGACATTTACTTCCTCCTGTTGGGACTTGTCACGCTGTGATTGGCTGAGAGCAGCAGTATCGTTTGAAAGTGACTGTACTTGGCGTCGGCGATGAGGACAGTGGCATCAAAATGGAGATAATAGTGTCGGTCCGCGTCTTCGTCCGGTCTCTGCTGATCGTGCTGCTGTGGTCCGGCGCTGAGGGCCGAGAGTCGGAGCTGAACTACGTGACCTGCGGCTCGCTGGTCAAGCTGCTCAACACCAGGCACAACGTCCGGCTCCATTCACATGATGTCAAGTACGGCTCAGGTACATCATCAGTCCGGGGCCGCTGACGGCCGACACATCCAGCCCATTTCCACTCAGGGAACCATCTGTTCGATTCCTATTTTAACATCACACGTTTCAAATGAGCTTCGTCTGCAGACGTCCGTAAACCGGATAAATACATTTAGATCGTCAGAGTCCTACGTATATATGTATGACAGTGTTAAATTAAGCTTTAACCATGACTTCTTCATTGCTGTACAATATTTGAGTCTATGAAGGCGATCCCACGCGGTCAGAGGCAGGTGAACAGGTGAGCTTAGCTAATAATAATAATAATAATAATAATAACAATGACAACAACAGGCTGATTTTATTTAATCGAAATAAATCTTTTTTTTTAAATTGTTTTTATATTTGCCTCGAATCCAAAAATAAATAAATAAATAAAATCTCTTTTCTAACTAGATTGGTTTTAGGTTTTTCTGATGAGTAGCAGCAGCAGCAGCAAGGAGGATGTCAACCAGAAACCATTCAAATCTGACTCCAGTCTGTCAACTGTATGTCTAATATGCAGCCTACCTTACCAGATTCAACCCTTGGACATGATTTGAAATGTTGGGTTTTGCTTTATCAAATTATTAAAAGTAAAAGCTGTTTTAAAGTTAATCCTGCAACTGTTGACAGACCAGCTGCTGATTTGATTTAATTCATCCAAAAATTTACCTTGGTAGTTTTTTGTTTTTTGGGGTTGTTTTTTTTTTTTTTTTTTACAGATGTTAACTAACAGTGAGGAGAATTCGCCTAAATCACCAAGAATAACAATAGCAATAAATGAATAGTAAATATGAAGATATGTATGAAGAATATGTAGAATCATAATGTGGACAAAAGTGCAAAACTTAACAGTAATTACCCAGTAAATTAGCTGTAATGTGCAAAGATAAGCTGCCAACAAATTGAATTTAACTTTAAAGTCAACATTAAATGAACTGCAGTTTAACAGCAGTATATTGATGGAGCTGTGCAGAAATGATGTAAATGTCAGATGGCAGTATATTGCAGATGTTGGTTTAGAAGCCAGTAGAGAAGACTCTGTTTCACACACATGATTCAGTTTCATGCGACCACCTGCCAAGGCTGGTGATAATGGAAGTGCACATTGTTTCAGATGAAGAACCTGAAAGTGATATAGGAATATTCTGTATTCAAATCAGTCTCTGGGGCCTCCGAGCCACACAGGAAGAGGTAATGTGTCGCCTGTGAAAACAGGCTGAATGGTAGCAGTGTTCAGGCAATACAACTGCACATGTATTCGTAATCATGGTGTCACATGTGATGAATAAATCAGAGAATAACCACTGACGATGACTCACTTTCAATTAATTGTATATTTTTTGTGAAAGCTGGACGTTGCTGCAACAAAACTGACTATATGGCCCAACTCTAACTTTCACTTCATATCTGTGCACATGTTGAATCACACATTACAGGTTAGTTATTTAACCATTTAAATTCTCACATAGGCAGATCCTTAAATTAGAAAAAGAGGTTTAAAACAGCCAGTGATGGAACAGAGATTATTTGTTTCTTTTTCTTTTTTATCCAGCACTCTGTCTATGTGGGCAGCATGGTGGCATAGTGGTTAGCGCTGTTCCCTCACATAAAGAAGGTTGTGCTTTCAATTCCTGGGGCCTTTCTGTGCATGTTCTCCTCATGTCTGCGTGGGTTTCCTCCGGGTACTCTGGTACTGGTTTCCTCCCACCGTCCAAAGACATGCATGTTTGGGTTAAATGGTGACTCTAAATTGTCCGTAGGTCTGAGTGTGAGTGGTTGTTTGTCTGTCTCTGTGTGTTGGCCCTGTGATGGACTGGCGACCTGTCCAGGGTGACCCCGACCTCACCCAGTGAGAGCTGGGATTGGCTCCAGCAACCCCTGCGACCCGGAAACGGATAAGCGGTAGAAGATGAATGAATAATGCGTCTATGTGACAACCCATTAATAGTAACGGAGGATAGTAATTATCAACCTTCTCAGATAAATTATTTTTTTTGGCATTTGTAAGTTTTTTTAGTAATTTAAATGACCGTGGGGAGAGACAGGAAGTGAGACAGAGTACAGAATGACAAGCAACAAAGAATTTGGCCAGCTGACATTTGAACAAGGGACTTGCCTGCTTGGGGCCTTTGCACCCACTGGTATGGTCCCTGATCATCCAGAATTCAGGTTTACCACCCATATTAAAATTCTAAAGATAAGTGTGAGATAAAAGTAATGTACTTCACTTTTACTCTTTGTAACTGACTAAACTTCCATAATCCTGGAGGACTCTCAGTGGAGAACTCCTATTGCCTTTTTGCTGTAGAAACCACAGATGCTAACCTGATACTATCTTTGTCCTACATCATCAAAATACATCATCAATGCATCTCTTTATATTATGAATTCCAAGAAAGCTTGATTACTGCACAGGCCCCAGATCAACAGGGCCCCCCAAAGTCACTTGCCACTGCCTGGCACCGTAACCAAGCAGGTTTCAGTAGAAATACTGCAGAGAAAGCCCCACTCACTAATTCACCATCATTGTTTTGTCCGTTATTAAATACACAAGGAATTAGTTTTGGTGCAAAAAAAAGGAAAAAAAAATCTCTGCAGACAGTTACCCAGCAGTCTGAGTCGGTGTCACCAAGGTGGAATCTGCACCGTTTTGAGTCACCAGAGAAAACCTTGTCCATAAATACAAACCAGAAGAACACACATCAGACTCTCTATAGATTGCTACAACATCTGCAGCCACTTACTTTGTATAACAGCAGCCATTTAAGACGTGAACTGCAGGCGCCTTGCATCCAGGTATAACCTTGAAATGACACTCAGCACAGTGTGCTTCTGTCTAAACTAAAACTTCTGTCTGCTGTTGAATAGAGCTCAGTGGAGTCTGTTACCCATAACTTTGGTGCTGTCTGTGTGTGTGTGTGTGTGTGTGTGTGTGTGTGTGTGTGTGTAGGCAGTGGACAGCAGTCCGTAACTGGGGTGGAAAACGCAGATGATGCCAACAGTTATTGGCAGATTCGTGGGAAGCCCAACCGTCCATGTCAGCGCGGGGTAGCCATCAAGTGTGGCCAGGCCATCCGCATTACACACATGAAGACTGGCCGAAACCTCCACACACATCACTTCAGCTCACCACTGTCCAATAACCAGGTCTGACTGCAGCACACACTCACACTCATCATTGTACTTGTGTAGCTTTTGGAGAAGCTATTACACGAAGGAAGAGAAAAGAATCTGTTCAGTGGTCAAACTCATCTGCTACCATAATTTTTCCTTCTGTGTGCGTCACCTGCAGGAAGTTAGCGCCTTTGGGGAGAATGGCGAGGGTGATGACCTGGATGTGTGGACTGTGCAGTGTGATGGAACCTACTGGGAGCGTGACGAAACTGTACGCTTCAAACACGTGGGCACAGATGTCTTCCTGAGCGTGACGGGCGAGCAGTACGGCCACCCCATCCGTGGCCAACGTGAGGTGCACGGCATGAGCTCTTCCAACCAGCACAATTGGTGGCGTACTATGGAGGGCGTCTTCATACAGCCCAGCCAGGAGCTGGTGCGCCACGATGAGCTCTGACATCATCACCGGTGCAGTATGGACACGTGCACTGATGTGTGTGCTGGGGTGGTTGTGTGTCTCATCTGGACCAAATTGTGTTACGGGGAAATTATATTGGACTGATGTGAGTGGGGCACGGGATTGTGGGGTTCTTTCTCCAGTTGAAGATGGTCAGGGACTTTGTATGTTGCTTATCCTCATGAGCTTTACTTTTCTTTAGTTTCCACTGTAGGATCATCAGGGAGAAAGTCCAGGTTGCTTAGACAACTGGGTTTAGTTGAAATGTTGAGTTTGGTGTCAAATAGAACCAATGTGTACAGTGTGTGCACACATGTGGGTGTGTGGGCACATACTTGTATGTCACATAATGAGGACAAGTGTGAGTTTTAGACCTTTGCAGAGAGGAAATTTTGGTGGTTTGGTGTATTTTCTGATATCTCTGCAAGAATGGAGTTTAGGATTCAGGTTAGAAGAATATTTACAGAGCATCGAAAGTTTTCACGTCACCTCACCTCACTTTTTTCCAATGTTATATTTTCCCTCATAACTCTACACTCAACATCTCATGATGACAAAGTGACAGAATTTTTCCAAATCTATTCAAAAAAGGTCACATTGATGTTTTCAGAGCTTTTTTCCAGCTTCAAGTTTTTTTGTGTGCGACACCACAAGCTTTGCCTCTTCTCTGCAGACACTCTCAGTCTGTCAGGTCAGTGGAGACCCGAGTATGTCCAGAGATGCTCAATTGGGGGTCAACTCAGGACTCTGATGGGGCCACATTCACAGAAGAGTCCCAGAGCCTTGCATTGTCTTGGTTGTGTGTTATTTTCACTGTCCTGTTGGAAGGTGAAGCTTTGGCCCAGTCTATGCTCTGGACCAGGTTTTCATGAAAAGTTTCTGTAGTTGTTGCATTCGGCTTTCCTTAACCCTGACAGTCCCCCTGTTCCTGCTGTTAAACCTGATGGACCCACCATTCCTTAAAATCAACAGTGTGAACATGCTCGCCATTCCCCTTTCAAATAATCTTACACATTCAGCAGATTCAAACCTAAAAGAGACACTTGTGGTAAAAGATTTGGGAGCCAATGGGGAAAAAAATCAATAAATTCAGGCTGCATTCAAGATGTATAATGTAATTTCTATAATACAGGGAAATTTTGTATTGAATGTTAAATTTGCAAAGGAAAATAAAATATTTACAACCCAGCAGATGTGCCTTGTAAAAGTGTTCCCAGTGAAATGGTGAAGGTGGGTTTGACTTCCATCCAAAGGTCATCGGGGGTCACTGATGGTCTCCATCTCCTCAACCATCATCATCATCACATCACATGAGGAAACGTCTTCAGGAACAATGTGTTTATGGAGCAGAGAAGCTGCTTTACACATGGAGGAACACGCTATGGTAGTTTTCTCTTTTACTTGTCACCTGTATGTCAGCAGGTTTTTTATTATTTATTTATCAGTTATTTTTTAGTATTGTAAATCACATGATTTGTTTACACATGAATGATTATTAATAATATAATATTTCTATAGTGTTAAGCAGTCAGTGCTTTATTTAATAAAAATAACTTTATATAGATTATAGAAAGTGACTTCTGGCATTTATTTATTCATTCAACAGCAGCTATGACGGGAAGCACACACGGTTGTGTATGAACACATCTGGAATATATGGCTCATCCATCTGATTTAATGTTTCATATTTTTAATTTGTTTTGGTCTTTTTTTTTTATATTTCCACCTCACGCCTCAGGCATAGAACAAAAGAAAGAAGAATGCTGTGACATGATTGATTGATGTTGATGTTAGGTTTTATTTTCCCAAAACAAAATTTTGCAGCATTACAATTATAACAGGAGACATTCAGAAACAAAAAGGGTTTACTGTGTTTTTAATTTTTAATCTGGTTCAACCAATGCTCCATGGGAACAGACTCTGCAGAAGAGCAGTATCCTGTTTTTTGACAGGAAAGTGGGCAGGTGGTTGACACCCTGGGCCATGGGGGCAGCAACCAGCTGCTGGGGCCGCATTGCCAGCGGCTGGCCTGAGGGTGGAGCTCCGCCGCAGGCCAGTCCTTCCTCTTCTCCTCTTCCTGGCCCATCATTCTGCCAGGATGGTGACACCGAAGAGCCAGGCCAGGCCGGGGGCTACACATGGGGCACCTACACCATGAGCCCCCACATCACCATGCCTCTTCACCCTCTTGTCCCACTGCAGTCGGTTGGTGTTGGTTTTACATCGCAGGGCGGTCTGCTGCCATAGCTGAGGTCAGAATGTACCAAGGAATGACGTTTTATCTGCAAACTGCACTGATCCCCCTTTCCCCCAGACTGTGCTGGGTGACCACCTGTGTCCTATCTGCCCAACTGCACAGCAGCAAACACAACCAGTCCAGCAGGTATTTGGTCTGGCATCAAGAAGTTCACGGTGAGGACATACAGAGTTAATTAGGGCCATTATGGTTTTCATCAGGTGACAGAGACTTACACCTCCAGACCATGGGTCAAATCTCCAGAGGAACAATGAATAGACACCAGGAAAGACTGGAGGAAGCAACTGAAAACTGTTTTGATTGTTGGTAAGAAACACTGAAATGACTGTGATTAGCATTAACACTGTCGGCATCCTCCATAGCAGTGAAAAGACTTTCACAGTTTCTTTATTATTAATATTATAATGAAAAAACTTTTGTGTAGCCCACATCTCTTTATATTAACTTTGGTAAACATTGATTATACCCTTTGACCTGTATTATGATTACTTAAAGGTTAAAGTGACAGAAGTGACCACACATACAACAGGTAACTAATGACTAAATGACTGAATATCTTCCAGCATGGCCCTTTTATTGGTCATGTGTTATGCATGTATAAACCTATAAACCTCTTTTTTTTAAATTCACTTTTCTTGCTTTCAGTTTGGAAACAAAAAACAAACAAACAAATTGTTAGAAAAAAAAAAACAGTTGGACCATGTCAATTACTTTTCCCGTTTTTTTCCCTGAAATAAAAAATTGAATACAATTCTGAATTACATTTTTGTCTTGAACCTAAATCATAATTGAGAGAGTATTTTGCTTGTTTTTTTTTTTTTGTTTTTCTATTCAAACCTTCTGCTGCCGCTATCTTCCAGCAGGGGGCGGCAGATGGCCGTCAGCGGCTTCGGCTGGAGCAGCTGGGAGGATTTCTCCTGCCTTCATCTTCATCATCCCAGTGATCCTCAGCAGCATCATCTTCGTCAGACTCCCGCATCTTCTGCATCAGCTGCTGCCCAAAGCTCAGTGTGTTAGCTGAGAGAGTCTGTTCTGGATCTTAACGTGGTCCGTGTTCGCAGGAACACTGTTCGATTCCTCAGTGGCTCTGATGTGTCGCTGCCTCCTGTTTCAGCTCAGACTGTGGGACAGAAATCCGGCTCAGTATCAGATGGCTTCATCCTTCAATAGCAGAGTCCGGTGCTGATGGGCTTCTTCTGAACGACCAGAAGGAGAATAAGAAAAATGATTCCGTGTGATTTAGAATAAGTTAGGATGTTTTCTTTATTTTGTTTTGTTTTTTTAAATATGTGAATATAAAAAAAGAAAATAAAATCTATCTCGTTCAAGCTCAAAGATCTTATTTATTCCAGGACTTTGAAAAACAGGAATCAGGAGGAATCTGCTCTGTCCCATTGATCACCATTTACTTTTATTTAACGCATTCATTTGAAAGTTTTCAACACTGAAATGTCCCGACAATGAATTAGACACGACGGGTTGAAATAATCGAGTTTAAATCCTTCAATGCTGATGATGATCTTCAGTCTGCCTTTAAATGCACCATTTAAGATTGAGAGGTAAATACATATTTGGTCCAGTTCTCTGAGCTCATGCAAGACGATTACTAGTTTATATCATGAGATGAACAATAATTTAATTATTTATAGGATATTTGTCATATAAAAACCTAAAATAAGATCATTTAATTCTTTTTTTGCAGCGTACTAATATTTTAGCTCTTGTAACTTTGTGCTTTGGTCACCAGCTCTCTGTGCATTCTGCTGACGTTTCAGATGAGGCAACAAAAGACATATCATGGACTAGTGTGGCAGAGGAAACACGGTGTGTTTAGAAACAGGACCAACTGTGTGTCCATGATGTGCTTTTGAATGATTTATTCAGAAGCAGTGTGGGGGGGGGGGGGGGGGGGGCTGCAGGGGGAGGTTCCCAGGCTCCTCCACTCCCAGCAGGCAGAGCAGAGGAAATGTAAATGTGACCACCCACCTCAGATGAGGAAGTGCAGTGTTGTTCTATTATCTGGCCTGTGATTGTAATGTTCCTGAAGCCCAGCCTCTATTTTGATCCAATATCACTGTTTCTCTACAGACTGAGAGCAACACATGATTGACATACTGTCAGTCTGCATTCTGTGTATCTTTATTTACCATTTCACAGCCAGCAGGGCACAGGGGAAAATAGAACAGTTGAAACTGAAAACCATGACTAGAAACTAAACGAAATGTAGTTTAATCCATGCCAACTTTAGGCTTCTTTGATTTAGTTGTTTCAATGATACAAGTAAAACATTTGGAATGTATTACCATTGTTTTAGCTGGTTTTGTCCTCTAATCAATGGTGTTCTCCAACTTATTTTAAATCATGTTTACATCAGACAGATATGAAAATAGAGTTCCATCCAAAGGTGATCAAAACCACCTTGGTACAGTTTGGTGCTTCTTCAAATAAAGGATTTTTTTTTAATGTCCTTTATTAAACTTTTTTTTTTACACAAATAAATGCATATTTTTCTACAAATCAATTGTTTTCAATTATAAAAAGAAGAAAAAGCTTTCTAAGATTAAATGTCGGAACAAAAACTGTAAAGTTAAAATAAGTGAGACGTGGATACAATTGAGGAAGATTAACATCTTACACCTTGCCATATATTTTACTTTAAATTTCTTCTTGGTATAAAAAATGACTGAGTTACAATAACCAGCCCTACTTGGGACACGTTTTAATAATTCCAGTGTTCATAAACGCAGAGATTGTATTTGTAGCTGTGTGTATGTGTGGTGTCTCACACACACGTGAGACACCACACCTTCAATATCACATCATTTTCACGGAATTATTTTTGTAGTAAATTTTCGCCCTCCTGTACTGCAACATTTCTCTCTATTGTGTGTATTAGTCAAAATACATATTTACAGGATTTTTTGTATTGAATGTACATCTGTTTGATGGAATAAAAGAAAAACCAGGTCTTTTTACATTTTATGCTTAAATATTACAACTTGACCTTTTGTACACTGAAATTTTGGAACCATTTTCCTTTCCTTTCAAAATAAAACCAATGCAAATTTCTGAAATATTTTTTACCAAATTTTTAAATTGCAAATGTTATGCAGGCCTTTCTCTTCTTTCCTTCACCCACATCGCAAAATCAATATTTTCCTCCTTTAGTTGGTGCTAATTTGTATTAGTCCAGCTTTGATATGTGTCTGAGACCTCTGCTTCTAATTCAATATGATTTATATGCATATAAAAAATATGAGAAAATGAAAATTTTTAGAAATCAACAATTGTAAATAATGATGCAAGATGAGCTGATTAACCTGGGTTGTGTTTTATATGGCTAAATATCTTTGAACAGGGAGAAAGTGACAGTGTAATTTGGGCGAATTATACTTTAAATATAATTTGCTCATCTTGCTGTGATTTCTTTCCATCAATGTTTCCATGTGTCCCGTTGACTCTTTTGCTTTCCACTTTGTTTTGTCTTGTTTTACTCATCATTTTAGCATTGCGTCCTTTGCAGGTATCAAAGGGGAATTGACTTTATCCCACATTGTGAGAAACCCGAGGCATCTATGGTGTTCATGTTTTCACCAGCATATAGTGTTACCCCCCAGCATCCCATCATCATCACAACAAAGTTCAGAAAAAGCACAAACGCCACCACTTCATTCAGCGCTGCCTTTATTGAAGTAGTCATCCTCACAAGATGAAGGTGGGCAGAGACAGTGGGCGATGGGAGTTACCGGGTTGGGACAGGTTGGAGGGTGCAGAGGAGGACCCACCCAACTGACTGATGCCCTTTCATTATTGCACTGCTTTTTGCAGCTCCCACAGTAGTGCAACAGGGAAAGAGTGTCAGGCAGAGAGCGTCCCATAGATGGTGACAAAGGAGGAGCAGGACATCGTCTTCAACTTGACTTTGAGCCCTCAGTCCCCTTTTACATCCAAGATTGGATCAACAGACTTCTGTTCAATTTAATGTCGGTGAGTCTGAAAAAAACTTCATTTTAGGCTTTTAAGGATAAAGAAATATTACATTTGAAAAAACACAGTGTGCAATTTAAACATTTAGTTTTCAGGTCTGAGCAGAGTAATGACTGAGCTGAACTGTACATCACAAATAGCTGGATGATGACAACCATCAGAGGGAAACAGCTTTTAGATGGCAGCGAAGGCCGAAAAGCCTCATAATTGAATAATTGCTTAATAGTGTAATGATGAATGCCACTGCCTCCAAAACTGGTTTCTAGCTTTAATAATGGCTTCATAAAGGCCTCATGTTGGTGCCATCACTGATGGAGAAAAAAATCCTAAGCAGCAACTATTTGTTGTAGGTGGCCTCAAATCTGAAATAAGCATCCTCAGGCTTGCACAGACATGCACAGATTCATCATTCTATTTTTAGGCAGTAAGGTAAAAGCATTTTAAATCTCATTTGAATAAAGCTACAGCAGAATATTTAATCCATGATGTAGAATTTAAAAATTCAATCAATGCAAAAAAAAACCAAACAAACAACAACAACTGCTGTCTGTTTTCGAAATTAATGTTTCTGCCTCATACAAACTCGTGACAGGTAGCATGAATTTCACAACATGCAATATTTCTGTCCAGAAACAGTTTTCCTGTCACTCTGAATATTGATCATTTATCATTAGAGTGACTTTTTACAAACCCAATAGTCTTGATGAAAATGGCTTCCTGTGGACAGTGTTTTTAAAGAGATATGTTGCTGTTCAAAAGCCTTTTCAACATCTCTAAGACTGGACTAACAGACAGAGACCTCTTTAAGTAATAATATATATGGGAATAGGTTGGGTGCACCAACCATTTAAGTATTTAATTGTATTTAAGGGAATCAGCCACCAGACTATTACCTTAATTATAAATGTGTAAGTACAAATTCACTGGGGCATAACATACATTGAGGAACCATTAACCTGCCAAAGATGTGTTAACAAAACAATCAAAACTGTGACACATTTCCTAACGTAGTCAGACACAAACTTTGTTAACATTACTGTGTTTGTGTTTACAGTGATAAACTCCTGTGTTGACTTCAAGAAGATCAAATTAAAGCTGCAGGATTATGGATGTGAATGATGCATTTTAAAAGGGTATCAGGTTAAAGAAGTAGTTATTTCAGCCAAAAGCTCTTACGGTGAAGAGGGTTCAAATGACCTCATTAGCAATAACATTTATTGAGTGAGACAAAGCTTCTCACTCAGCAAAGCTACAGCGTTGTGTCACTCAGAACCTGAATGTGATCTAATGACATGAGCAGGAGCAACCTGACTGTGACCTCATCTGCGCAACTGACAAGAGGAGGTAGATAATCCCTCAGAGTCAAGACCCTATAAGCAATATTGCACTACTCTGTTAACTCCAATGAAAGCAGAGGCAATATTGATAGGGTCTCGTCTGCAAGGCGACATAGACACCACACGACTCACTTCTTCTCAGAGAGGGAGCCACGAGTGACCAGAGGAGACAGAAGGGAGGAGTTAAACAACAAACCCACAAACACCAGGAGAGGACTCAGTAAGTCAAGTTCCCAGCATGCTTTGCAGCGGGAATTACGTTTTGGCTGCTTAACAACAGACAACACCAACAAAACTCATGTCACATCACATCAACATTAATGTTGGTTCTTCTGAAACAGCAGCAGCAGCTTTCCCACCGATCAAAGACAGGGAAACAATCACCTTTTTGAGTTTTGCACATGAGAATCACACTCAGAATAACTTTCTTTAAAACTTTTGTTAGAATTTACTAAAAAGAAAACGATTACAGCAGGCTGCACTCTGCCAGGGCGTGGACCTAACAGAGGTTTAGTAGCCACATCACACCTGTGTAAACAGAGTATTCAATAAAATAATTAAAAAAAAAATCATTAGAAGCCTCTAACTGATTTTCATGAAGCTTATTCCAGTTTTTCTTTTTTGTATTTCATCTATTATATGCAATGTACAAGGTATGTTAGATATTTATTATTGCCACATATACTTTTTTTGTTGGGGATATTAAAGATTTCATACAAATTTCATGAAGTTGATTTAAAATGTAATGTTTTTGTATAATAATGTCTTTGAAACAGTTTCTTTTTACAATCATCAGGGTGAAGACTAAATGTCATGTCCTCCTTGGTTCTATTCCTGTGAATAATTAGCTGAGCAGGAGTATTTTGTCAAATGTAACTAATATATTAACAATGACTTTACATTTCCATCTCATCAGAAACTCTCCCGCACCTGATTGTTTCAATCAGTTGGGTAAATAATTAACGGTTTCTTTCAATATTATAAAATAATCTGTAGGTTCTTGTATTTATACTGGATACATAAAGGGTCTGAATTTAATTTCCTGTGAGATGTTTTGGGGATTTTGAAAATTGTGATGGTTCAGGTCCAGTTCAGATCCAGCTCCTTCAGTTTACCGGTGTGTAGGGAAACAGCACAAACTCAGCTTCATATGTGTGTTGCAGTGGGCAAAGGTCATATCTGTAGTTAACGTGTTATATGAATGTAAAATATTCAACTGTACTTTGAGAACACATTCAAATGCACTTCCTGTCTGTCTGTCCTTCAGTCTCTCACGTGCACACGTTCAATTCAACTCAAGTCACCACCGCCTTTCCATTTATTAGGGATGAGGAAAAAGCTGGATCAAGTTCAACAGAAGGTTTTTTTGAGGAGTTTGTACTATTTTCAATAATGGCAACACTGACTCTCATTAAACCCAAATATTTTGGAGACAACAAACATGATAAAGTCGCCCCTCCTTTTTTTGCTCTGTTACAAATGGTCCGGCCCTCTGCTCATCTACGATCTGCTCTTCAGGAGTGAAACATTATTATTTGAATGAAGCTTGTGCTGTAAGTGAGATTCACAAAACATAAAAACAAAATCTATTTCTTCAACACAGTTTAGTTTTCATTCAGTCATCATTGTTGTGACACATTAAAAACACACAGGTCCTGTCATTAAATAACGCCTATCAACTTGCAATTCTCACACTCAAGTCGTGAAAAAAGCCTTGTTCCTTACCATCTTATGATGACTGACTGCAATCTTTCAAAGCTCACAATCAAGCGCAACATAATAACAGCTATTTTGAAATTTAGTTCAGTCATAACCTGCAATACTCCCACCTCAACAGGACTGTGACTTTACAATATTTACAGCTACAGTTACAGATACTCGCTAATATTGGCCTCAGAATGATGCACAGTGAATGCTTCACCCTGATTACACTTATATCCAAAAGTTGAACTATACATTAATCCTTTGGTAAGCACAATCTTCGATAATTCTGCAGAATCGCAGATAACTAAGCAAAATCTCAAATAGCTGCACGAAATGTCCATCACAGATGCCACAGTCCACAGTGATGTCTTCAAATGTCTCATTATGTCTGATTCAAAGAACACAGACTGTTTCATGGTCAAACCAGAAAATATTCTCACTTGAAAAAACAAGGACCTATCATTGTTTTCGTCATTTTGCTTAAATGAATGAATTCATTTACTTATTGAATTGGTTACTAAATTATTAATTTAGTACAGATCATTTATAACCACACGTACATCCTGAATTCTTCAACAGTAACATAAACTAAATTACCCCTTTTCTCTGAAAATTCATGCTGGCCCAAAGAAACTCTTTCAACATGGTAATTGCTTAGTTAGTCGTAATATCTATTTGTGCACGAGTTTGTACATACATATACACACACACCCAAACATATATTTATTTATTTATTATTCATTCAGCCAATCGAACTGTAGGACGATGAGCAACATAGGATGTTCGTTGTTGTGGACATCATAAATTAATAATAATAATAATAATAATACATTTTATTTGCTAGGGCACCTTTCAAGGCACTCAAGGTCGCCTTACACCAAGAATTGATTCGCCACACAACTTGTTTAGTTCCAGCAATATGATCAGTGTTTGAATGTTGGTCAGATATGTTTACACCTGAATCCACATGCTGCTGAGCCTGATGGGGCTGCTGTGGCCAACCGTGCAGGAGACATGCAGCACTTGTCCATTCACCATTTACCATCACTACTGGCTACAATTTATATAGATCCTGTCTGCTCTGGTATTTGCCTGCCAGCACAATGGAAAAAGGCAAGCTTCTGCATGCTGATGCTCCTCTATTCACTTCTGACTGCGGCAATTTTTAGTCTTTCACGTTTGGTAGCATGCCCCATTCACCTGATGGAAGTTTTGAGTGCTTACATGGAATTAACAGGACCTGCTATTCCAAATCCCACAGATTGTGGATGAACAAATGCAAATATTATGTTCCATAAGGTGGAAAGCTAAACTAAATCAGCATGTATGAACTATGACCTTCTCTGCATGAGAAATATTGGCCTCAAAAAAGCTTTAGGTCTTGTGTTGCCTAGACTTAACTTTCTTCATGTAGAAATTTCAGTTTAATTTTGGCTAACAAGCAAAATTCATTAAATAAAAAAAGGTTAACATTCACCATGTTAGTCATGAAACAATTAAAACTAAATTAATTTAAAACATTTTAAGACACAAGCTTCATGTTTTTAAATCCCAAAAGGCTTCATTAAATGTTTGTGAGCCTAAAAAAAGCAGCTTTACATACTACTGAAAAAAAGAAGAGGTTATCTCACTATAGCACTAAAGAGACACAACAAACAGCAAATTCCAAAGTTTCTTGCAAAACAGTGGCTAAATATGACGCTACAGGCTCCAGTACTCTAAGGCGTGCACACACACACACAAAGTGGCCCTGCCCTCCACATTCCTCACAAGGAGCCCCATCCCCCCTACGACCTGCCCCAAATAGGAAACTTACCCCATTTTTCCCACCCACACCGTGACTTCTTCAAGCCTGCACACTCAAATTATGCTTTCAAAAGCAGACAGAGAGAGAGGCGGAAAAAGGTCTGTGCTTCACACAAACATGCAGGCACGTCACAGATATCATTCTTTTCAGCCTAGAAAAAACCCCAACATGCTCTTAAATAAAATATTTCTATGCCATATATATAGAGAGAATATATATAAACTAAGAGTTTTAAACGCCTCCCTTTTTCCAGTCTTTAATTGAATTTCAGCAGATCACATCTATGGAATAACTTTATATGGTGCAAAGGTCAAAGGCAAAAATAATAATAATAATAATAATAATGCAATCTCAATATGAAAAAATCCTGTACATTTACTATGAAACAGGGATTAAGAAAATTGTTCACTTCCTGTTTTCCTGCAGCAGTGAGAGTACATGAAGCCTTGAAAGTTGATGCCAATAGTTTCTATAGGTTGATGTTTCTCTGTCTGTATAAAGGCAACATTGGAACTGTGTTACTACACCCTCTGATACATTATTAGGACAGTACTGTGCAGGAAGCAGGACTCTATGTTACTATCAAAAGGAACAAAGGAAGACAGACTGGATGTCCAGGGCTTCATCCTATAGCAAGATAATAAGCCAGAACATTAGAGGAACAGTTTTCAGGCTCAAATCTGATGGAGCTGGATTGAAATAAACTGGACTGAGGGTGAAAGTAAAAAAGCCAACAGTGCTGGGACAAACTTTCCACACTGCACACATTGCGGAAAGAAGGTGAAGATGAGTCAAACATTTAAATTAAATTTAGGATGAGAGCTATGGTTAGCTTTTTTAAAGTCTCATTTATTTGTTCTATTTTTTTTTTTTTTAAACACAGACATTTATACTGTGAGAGGTTCAGTAACAACAGAAACAATAGAGACTTTTTTAAAACTGGAAAAAAATCTGAATTCGAAAGTATATTTTTAATGGATTTTTTTTTTCCATTTTCACACACAAACAGATAAAACCCTGATTTTTTTCAGGTTTCTTTACAGTATATATTTTTAAAGGCCTGCATGTTCTGAAATATATTTAGTAATAACAAAACTGTAAATGAAAGCAAGCTGAATATCATTGCATTCAGTTAAGATAAAAATCACACTACAAATTATTAAATAATACATTTTACAGAACTGTCCTTTATACACTTCCTGTTTCTAAAAAAAATTACAGTGTGTCATTAAGATTAATGTCCATTAAAAATAAGTCACTTATAAATATTATGGATATAGATATTAGGTTGAGTTCATTTCTGATGTGGGTGAAATATTTAAGTGAATCTTAATCTTGGTAAAGTCAGAGGGCAGAAAACATCTTGAGGTAAATTTGATCCCGTATTTGCTATATATGATTTCACACTGTGGGGCAGGACATAGCAACACATTACACTGCCTCACAGAATGTGTGAAAAGTTGGGAAATTGACCTCAAAGCATGTTACTTAATCTGACACGTGGTCTACAATGCAAACCAAGGCAGCCTCTGAAGTTCTGTGAACAAAATGTTCTTTTTTTTTCTTTTTCAGAAGGAGTGGTCCAGAAACCTTATATCTCCCAGGGTAAAATACAGCCTAATAATGCAGCATGGTTGAATAGTAAAGCTACAGACTCTTCCTGTCAAGGACATCTGGGTCTAGCCACCGGTTCCCAAACTGTGGACTAGGGGACATTCAACAGTTCAATTATTGATTATACAGACTTAATAAAATAACTAGCTGTTGTGTCAACAGTTACTGCACTCATAAGAAATTCCTTCTATTCACACACATAACACAGGTTTTGATGTTAACTGACTATTGGAACTGGATTAAGGGTTTCTCCAATGTATTACTGTGACCTTACACTTGGCCAGTGAGACCAGCTGTGGTAAAAATGTCTCCATGCTTCTCTTAATGTATGTCATATGATTGTTACTGGAAATGTGTGTGTGTGTGTGTGTTTGTGCATGTGTGTGAATCTGGGGGAAGGGGTAGAGAGGGCTCCATTAAGACCGTACAGAGGCTCCTCAAAGGTTCCTATACTCTTGTCTGTTTTTATCCACTGAGCAGCATCTGTCCTCTCACTGTGCTGCTGCTGCTGCTGTAGTGAAGGGCGAAGGCCGAATGCTATGACAATACTATTGCACTGCTTTAGCGGATGGTACAGTAGTGCAACATCGTCAAAGCAGCTGACCTCTGCACACTGGGATACAAACACATATTGTCTGTTTGGAAGCTACACCTCACACACACCACACTGAAGATATGGGCTACCACAGGACAAACTGACATGTCCAAATAAATTAAAGCTATGAGTAAGTCTTAGCTCTAGACACTAGTAAAAGACAACTCTGTATTTTCTTGTAAGTAAGATTTGAGAGAAGAGGAAGTGGGAAACGGAGGGTGGGGGTAAGTGTGTGTGTGTAGAGAGGTGGGGGTAGGGGAGGAAAGGGAGGGAAAGGGGGGTGGTTGTCAGCCAATGCCCTTTTAATATTGCACTGCTCATCTGATTTCACAGTAGTACAACAGAAAAAGGGCCTTGGACAACACGGCTGCTCCTCAAATCTGCACAATTTTTATTCAAAAAGCCAGCATGCAAGCCATCATCTCCGACATTACTAAAGTAGGTGGACAGTATGGGGCTACATATGAGTGCCTACCACCAAACAGCTATTAACATGGAAGCAAAGCAGCAGCCGTGAAACAACTGAATAGGCTTATTAGGTTTAGATAACAATGCAGCCTATATGGTGTAAAAGGCATAAAATGGGAAAGCCTGTTTGGAAACGTTAAGCTATGCAACACTTTTTACTTAACACTTCGAAATAAAAATATCAGCTAATCTTTGCTGATAAGGGGACACTTGGGCTGTAGCCTTTCATATGATTTGTTCTGGTCAGCATTAGGCTAGAAATCCGTCCTGGAAAGCTAGGGGGGGGGTCATATTTAGTCAAAATTCAAATCAAAGCTATAGCTATGGGTTGTGGCCTGACTGAAGACAGGCAGCGTTCAGGACTTCGCCTGGAGGAAACGAGGGTGGAGAAAACATATATAGGGCAAAGAGCACATTGAGCGATACAATACCAGAAACCTTCATTTAATACTTGCTATTCCTGTCCCTTTAGTCAAAGTGGCAATCTGAAACCCCGCTCCTTTAGGAAACCGAGGCGTCAGGCCTGAGAGGGCTTTTATTATTTCCAGTCTACAGAGAAGTTTACAATCACACACATCGTGCTTATTTTCCCTCTCAAAACACACATGCAAAAAAAAAAAAAAAGTAAACCACCGACAGACCACCACCATTTAGGACAACTTTCCTGGTTCCTACCGCTCGTTCCAGCCTCCATAATCCCCGAGAAATACCTCTAAGTGACAGACTTCGCTCTTTCCTGCCCAAATAACGAGATTACGGTTATTTGGGCTCTAAAGTTGTTTCCTCCAGTGTGTTGCTGTTAAATGACAACACAGCATTAGCTCCGTTTGAACACACTGCAGCAGATACACACACATGCCTCTGGTGAGGAGCAGCTACGACTCTTACAAATATAGGGGCGAGGGTTTGTGGGGAAAATGTCACAGCCTCAATCTGTCCCATTCTTCGTGAAGCCGGGAAAATAGTGCATTTTTAAGGGGAAGCTTTGCCCGGTGAAAGGCACATGTTTGTCTGACTGCAGGCCACAGAGCCATACTGAGGAGCCACGCTCATTTAAGCAGCCTATTTATTGTAAAATAAAAACACTGATGAGGGCCTTTGGACGGGGTTTTTCTTCACTGTAAAATGGTCGTCCGTATTTGAGGGTTCCTGAATATCAACCTATTAAAAGGAGACACTTGAAGCTGTGGAGCTTAAATATTGACTTAATATTTGAATAACTGTATTAATAAAGGTTGTGTAATGCATGAGTCGCTGCTCGGTCCACTCTCAGCCTTGGTGGACTCCCGGCAGGACAGGAGCTTTAGCTCCTATTCACAGAAATCGACTGAGTTTGGATATCTCAGTTTGGAGCCAGGAATAATCACTGGCACCCACCTGTCAATCATACCCTTTATCGCGCACATATACGCGCGCTCTCTCTACCCCCCACTTCTGTCTGTCTCTCTCTCTCTCCACACACACACACATACATACACACACACACACACACACACACACACACACACACACGCACGCACGCACGCATATACACACACACACACACACACACAATAGCTGCTATACAGTTTTAAGCTATGAAGACTCGCGGAGCCTCTCCGCGGCCAATCAGACCCACCGACAACCACGCCTGTCCGCGAGCTTCACACCATCTCCGCCCCGTGGCAGCAGCGCTCTCCTCGCGCGTGCAGCGGCTCCGCTGAACGGTACCTGGCGGATGGAGGCCAGTCCGTACAGTTCAACACACTGAGGAAACACAACGGAGCCAAGTTTCCACTTTACCGAGGAAAACGTCCTGTCCGTTACCGTCCATCTACCCCACACACTTCCGTTTCAACCAAAGTGACGCTTCACGAGGCGTGATGGCTCCTTGGTTAGAAAAACGGTATTTCGTCCATTGGCAACCTCACGGCCTCCCAGCTCCGGACTCCATCTTTGACTAGTTGACATTCAGCTCTTGCAGAGACACATTCCTTATTTGCATGCCAGTCAGCCATTGGTCCGTTTCAGCAATTGTCTCTGTCCCCATTGGTGGAAAATTTATCTCATCACCTTCGGGATTGGTCACATACCAAGGGGACGACATTGTATAGTTTAATTTTAACAATGAACACAAATTCCTTCTTCCATTCACAAATTTCTCATTACCCGCTTAAGAGGTGCTGCATGATGTTGATGTCCTTCAATTGAACGAAAAAAAAATCAGCAGTCAGCAACTTTAGCAGCTGCAGAACTCCCTTCCCTTAAGAAAGAAATGGTCATTGATGGTGGACTGTCCCGTCCTGTCCACACAAAGACCATCCTGACTTTCAACAATACACGTGGACACAGCCCAGACTCCTGCTGCTGTTTCTGCGTGAATGAGGGCTAACCCCGGTCCCAGCACACATTTGGTCGTTTACACTTCGGCCACTTCATGGACTTCAGTTATTTCCAAAATGCAGGAAATAAAGTAACTTTCCTGGAGAAGGACATGGAGGCGAGGCGCCCCCCACCTCTCTCTCCCGCTTTCTCTCTGAACTTTTGGTGCAATTGGATGTTGAAGCAGCATCAGAGGTCCAGCGTAGGGAGGACGGGGTCCACTCGGCCAGAGCCGTGTCGGTGTGTGACGCGGCGCGGGCAGGGGACGGCCAGGGTGGGAAAAGGTTAAAGGCGACGGGGCTAACTGGAGGTGCAGCGGTGGACGCTTGGAGGAGGGCAGCGGCCTGTGAAATCTGGCATTCCTGGCCAATGGAGCTGAAATAATTGCATTGTCCGGCGGGAAAGACTCGCCTCCACAGCAGCAGCTTCTCCTCTCTTCCCCTGCCCTCCGTTTGGGGACCGACGGCTGGGTGTGTTTGGTGTTTGACGTGTTCAAAGATGATCCATCCTGCCAGAAGACCAGATAAATCATAAAAGGCCGTTTTTAGTTCGAATCATTTGGTTTCCAGGACTCTAGCCTGTAGCATGTGGCTTATTTCTCCTTTCCCTGGAGCTCAGTGAGATGCATATGAAACAGTGCGTTTCCCTCATTCATCTCAACAAAACCTGCTTGATGTGAGTTGAGCAAAGAAAGGCCTCCACTCCACTTCTGCTCCCCCCCCAGCTCCATATTTTATTGTCACGTAGCCTACATGTAACTCACATGGGCTGCAAGGAGCAAGAAGAAGCCCCTCTTTAAATATCACTGACGTGTAATGGAAATGTCCAGGATTTGGACTGCAGCGCCAGGAGCACTCACACTGGCTGCTTTAGCCCTGTTAGCTCCTTTACTTTCTTTACTTTGCCACCGAGTTTTGAGAAGAAACCTGTCCGCCATGACGTACTTTAGATGCTATGTAAGGAATGCGCGTTCACGTTCGCCTCTGCTTGTGCTTGTGGTGTTGGCGCACGCGCGGGTTTGTGCATAAAGTTGAGGTGCCGGGCGAAGTCTGTGGGGCCGCAGGAAGCTCCATGCCCATATTTAGGCAAGACGGCTGAATGATCTAGTTGACACGCTGCCCACACCAGATCTAAGCCCCGCAGCCCCGCATCCCTCCAACCCCGCAAACCCGTGCACGGATTTGTTGTCTTTGAGGCGAACAGTCTGTAGTATAATGTACATTTTGAACATTTAAAATCCAGAGGAATCGGAAAACTAGGAGGAAAAGTATCTGACACAATATTTTTATTTACTGCACAAGATTTACAGTTGAGTTGAGTTGAGTTTTTTCAGATGAGCTGTAAAGTTTCTAATTACACTTTCATATTTTTCTCTGGAGCAAAATATGGTACCCAATTTTGAAAAATTTTAATAATTCCCTCAGTTTTTATCAGGTCAAATCTGAAGTGTGTTTGCATTTTTATAAAGACCCCTAGTGGACCAGAGATGCACTTAAGCAACTTTATCCATATGGATATACTTATGAAACACATTGATGGAAATATTTTTGATTTATGTTTCATTTGTTATGTTGTAAAATGGTTGTCAAACATTGTAACTGTAACTGTTATTATTTATTACTGAACAGGCTATATTACATCTCCATATATGTAAAATTACTTGTTTGCTGAGAATCCTCTTGAAACATCAGCATGTAATAAGGCCAGGCAGTTTTCACAGTCACAAGAGTTTCAGTTTCTTATACAGTTCCCAGAGCTATCAAAAATAAAAAGATTCAATTAGTTTTAGAGGAATATGAGACTAAATATAAAAAAGTAAGACGGATTCACAGGATTACTATTATGTAGGTTTGAATATGTCACTTGATCTAAGTGCAGTTGTTGTGGCAGAAGATACTGACCACACATTATTATACATAGCACAAATGTTTTACACTACAATAATGTAAAAAGTCAAGTTTAAAGAGAACCTCAAATATTCCTGAATACAGACAAAATGTTGGTTCATATAGTGTGTGAAGAAAAGAAAAAATTAAAAATAAAACATGGTCTAGTTACAATCTATCAAAAAATGATAGATTTACGTATGCAGATGAAAATAGCTTAAATTTTACATGTTTTTTACGTGTTCAAACATCAATCGAGACTATTAATACTGCCATTAATGCAATGACCTCATAAATTAATGGACAAAAAAATATTACAAGGGCATTTTTGCAAGCTTTAATTGTTTTTGTGCTTTTTTCATGCAAAGAATTTTACACTCAGACGTAAACTCATTGCTGTGACCGCAAGCTGTGTCAAGCATGGCCAGGGTCCAAACTTGTTTGTCAGTGCAAGTTAAGGCAGTTGGTTAATTTTTACTAAAGGTTGTGCAATAGATTGCACAGAGCAGAATCAACACACTGGTACCAGCATTGTAACCGTTCACTTTTTACTTATGTACATAGCTGCACAATGTGGCTTTACCCAGAGTTTGTTGAATTTTTTAACATTTCACAGATATGTTGGTCATGCAGAATAATCAGCACGTTACATTGTAAAATGTAAAAGAAAACAAACAAAAAACAATCAAACAATCAACCAAACAAAAATAAAACTTTTACTGAAGCAAATTAGTGGAGAGTTTGCGCTCACACACAGCATGGTGGAAGGTTTTTGCTTCGCCTCAGCAGTGACCCTTCCTCAGATGATCAAACAGGCCTCTGCAAGTCGAGCTGTTGAGATAAGGTCACATGTTTTAAATAACCGCGGTTGTGAGGGAAGCTTGTGGTTGTTACTGCAGGAGGCCAACAAATATTTTACCAAAACCATTAGCTAGTCACAAAAACATGTCAGCTTTGTCCATTGAGTTATCCAACATTTTTCAGTGAGAGTTAGGTCATTGTACTCAAATACAGATCAATCCATTAAGCCAGAAAAAAAGTCTGCACATGTTTGTCTCATGGAAACAAAGACATCTGGTGACAACTGACAACTAAAGGAAAAGCCATCGTAGCTCATTTTGTACTTTACTAACAATAATGTGTGAGATGAGTCAACCACAGTAACACCTTATATCAGTCTGATCTAACTGAAAATGAAAGCTGTTGACTCCAGAGGATTAGATTTTATCACATGACATTTATTCATGATCTAATGTAAAGTCTGACAAAAAATTTATTCCAAAGTTAGTGGCAGAATCTCCCATTTTTATGTTGTCCCCCCCCCCCGCCCCAAAGTCCAAAAGCATAGTTTCACCTTACTTTTTGGAAGTGTTGTAATTTATCTTAAGACTTTAACCTAATTTAGCTTCAAACTGATTTAACAGTTCAGGAAATAACAAAAACAAAGCAGAAAAAATGTTTTTGCTGCATTTGAATTGGAAAACCAATTATGATCAACCCACAAAAATGATTGGTCAATGATTGCAAAAGAATGTTGAAAATCATAGGATTTTTCTTCTGAAATATATGTAGAATTAGTTTAGACTTGTCTAATTAGTGGTCCTGATGAACTTCTATCTAAAAAAGAAAACAGATACTAGTAGTATTTTTATAATCTCACCATTTCTCTGTTTTGCCCTTTGTTCGTTTGTGCTACATTTTCTAAAAAGCTGTCTCTCTTAGACTTGTCTGTGCAACTTTAATGGTATTTTGTTATTTCCCCTACGCTCAAAGCACATTGACTGTTTTGCAGAATTAAAAGAAGATGTAAAAAAAAACTCAAGCAGGTTTGACAATCAGGCACCAATTCATCACATTGTTACTCTGAGCCAGTCACAATTGAAAGAATTCAGACAGGGCTTCTATTTCCCTGGCCACGCCCCTGCTGCAGGTCATGTGACCATGCAGCCCCGCAGCAGGACACACCTCTTGCTGGCTCTCAGGAAAACAACCTGGCTGTCCCTGAAAATGAGGAAGGAGCCTCTGCTGCTGAGATCCAGTCCCATACCCATAAATTAAAGTTTTTAAAGACTGTATGACTCTGACTAAAAGTTTTGTTTGACGCATGCATTTGACTAAGAGAGAAGGTCAGATGAAAATACATTTTAAAGCTATTGTTAGGATTCCTCAGGGTATATTATGGTACTTAAATATAAGTAATAGTTAAAATATTGAGTTTGTTAGTAGATTGGTGTAGACTTTAATATTGATGTTAAATATGTGGACATGTGTCTCACTGAAGATGGTTTCCTACCATGTGAGGCAAGGTTGAACAGTATCCAGTGTCTATTATGCGAAATATTGTCTGTGCCTTCAATTAAAATCAATTTAAAAAATTGGATTTTTGGCTAGACAAAAGAGCAAGTTTTATGTTTTCAAAATACTGAATTTTTTCTCCAGTCATTTAAATATTTCGCTTCTATTTGCTACACCCATTCCTTTTTTATTTTACACCATTTAGGGAGAAAAATACAATAGTGGAGTAATGTTCAGGACCTGTACATTAAATACCATCATGTTTTCCCATCCGTAGTTCACATTTCTACTTGAGAAAAAATACAAAAATATTTAAATGAAATAGTATAAAACAAAAACAAAAACAAAACAGTCATGGAGAAAATGGTTCATTTAAGTGACATAATATTACCAGATGCATTTAGGAGGATCCATCGTAGTGGTGTCACTCAGTGGTCCCCTCCTATTTAGAAGCCTCCAATTATGTAATCTGTCTGTCAGCCGTCTTGTTTTTTTTTAAACCAGGGGAAAACCATATTTTGAGAAGAAAGTGGATCAGAGGAGGAGTGAAGGGTGATCTGACCTGCTCTGTTCTCCATCCTGATTATGTAGTACAGTCTGTTAATCACACAGTATCCATGCCTCACAATCCACCTCCTGCTGCCTGACCTATTTTCCTCCAAATGGGAGCATCATTTAAAAAATTAACATGTTGTATTGAAGACTTAAAACTAGAGATAAATGAATTTATCCTGCTGGTCTCTCTCAAGGAAGCAGTTGTAAAACTCTTTCCTGTCGTTTGCAAACAACCAGCAGAAATATAACTAAAAGCTTTCCAACATTTGATAGCATTAAAAAAAAAAAATACTTGACTATGATGTGTATGTTATCAGGCGATAAAAAGTTGGTGACTGACGGGTTTAGTTTTCACTCTGTCCCTTTGATGTGTGCGCTCCCTGCCGAGACCCTTCAGTTTTACAAACCTGAATACTTGATTCAACCAAACTTCTGCTGATATGAAATTTTGCACCCTTGACATTTTCATTTTATACCAAACTATATCCGATAAGTGGAGAAAGACTATTTGGGGCTCCAGAGCTCCCTAGAAGGTTTCTCTGGGTCTGGATTACCAGTTCCATTTCTGGCCAGTAGCTTTGTAGGATAATTTCTGTTTTGCATGCCATGGTCTTGCTCCTTGCAGCATCATGATACATGAGCAGACACTGTTGGCAACCGCTGTGTCAGGTTGTGGGACTTACAGGTAGTTTCTGCACGTCACAGTCCATGTAGATGTTGGTGCTTACCAGTACGTTAATCTGCTGTGAACATGCATGATGAAGTATTTCTAGCACATCAGTCTCACCCTGAGAAAAGGTCAGTGGTCAGTTGCCTCGTAGAAATGTTTTTCAGGGCCCAGAAAATCCAGGAGCCATTCTTAGACCCAGGGTCTCCTCCTCCTCCTTCCACTGTTACACACCGTCTGGTGAGGGACACCTACCAAGCCATGCCATGATGCATCAGATGACTCTGTGATATCTCTCTTTGGGTCATATATAAAAGCTGCCAAAGAAGAGAAATATTTAAAATACCATCATCCTGTCCATATCTCACACCAGACCATTTCTCTTCAAGAGAATGTAACAGAAGAGCTTGTCTTCCACTGCCCATGGAACGAACTGTCCCTGATCACACCAAAAACCATTTCTATCATTTGTCTATTAAACCGTCTCCATGATCCTCTACTCTCTCGGGGGAGGGTGGGTGGCTGTTGACTTTCAAGATGGTGCCTGCTTGAACCATATGTTGGTATCTAATTTGTTTAATACCCAAGGCAGAATGTACTTTTGATGCTGCATTTATTCATTGAAGCCTACCATGTCATGCACCTCTTTTTACTAGGTGCTACTATGATTTTCTCTGTGCTGGAAGTCTTCTTCTTCTTCTTTGACATTCCTCCACAAAGTTTAAAGTATAATCCTTTTGGAGAGTTTCAGGAAAATGACAGTGTGTCTGCTTTAAGCCTGATGGTGTATGTTTGTTGCACCCAAAGATGGGCAGCTTGTCTTGAGGGTCAATGCTGTTGACAGATTAATAAACTTGCTTTGCAGAGGCACCCTTCAGCTTTTGATCGCATAGACCTTCTCCACAATCTGCTTTGCTACTTTCCTCAGCCACAAACCAGCCTGGAGTTTAAAAGTGATGATTTTGTCCTTTATGTCTATTTCCCCTGTCCATGGATAGAGAACTGAGAGGAGCTTCCCTCTATTTCCTGAGAATCGTAATCCTGGAGGGCAGGTCATTTACCAAAGAAGGCTGAAGAAACCAGGGGACATAATTCTGTCTGATGATAGATTGAATGCTTATTTATTTTATTTTACTGTTGCAGACATGGGAGACTCAATTTCTGCAGTCTTGTTAAGTTGCACATACCTTTAAGTGAAATGAATACATTTATTTTCTCCCTCTTATATTTAGTTTCTGCTACTGTGTCATGACACATCACACAGAAGCTAATGGAGTTTTGTCTATTTACACAAATATGTACACACCTAGTATTAGGAGCCTGTAAGCAAAGTCAAATTTAATATGTTACGTATTTAATTTATTCATAATGGCAATAATTTTACTTTCTTTGGCACAAATATTATTTTATTTGAAAAATTTCAAAGGTAAAGGGAACATAACACACTTAAAAGTAGTAGCTTTAGCAGTGATGACCAGGAACTATTTTATTAACATTATGTAACCCTTCCAAACTTCTTCAGTCATTTTCTATAAATGGAACATTTTATAATATAAATATATTTATCATTAACAGTATCATCTTTTCCTAATGAATTTCAGCACCTAAGGTATCTTCCTACTGTTGTTGCCCTCTACCTCCTTTAAGAAGCGTCTCACTGGCAGCGAAAAGGAAAATGCCAGCAATGAATCCCCCTCTACCCCCGTCCCTCCCACACCATCTGACCTATGACCTCTAGGGGTCGGTAGTCATAGAGAAGCCAGATGTCAGGATGGGGGAATGGGCACTTGGTGTTTAGGGGAGCTATCCAAGGCAGAAAGGAAAAGAGAGGGACATGGAGAGAACACTGTGGAAGAATGTATTCCTAGCATCCAGCCCCCTTTGTATTCCTCTACCAGGACCCCAGAAAATCTAGTACACTATCTCTTCAGCAACAGGATTCCAAGAGTTTAAAAAAAGACTTTAAAGTCGAAAGTATCATTAAAGTGATATGTATGTGTGTAGATATATATATATAAATGAATGCAGAAGATTTCTGGGACCCTATTCTGTCCTCAAAAGCATTCAACAATTTTAAGATATTCTGGGAGTGTCTGTCAGCTTCTTCTTGTCAACCAATCACCTGAATAAATGGAATATCAGAAATAACTGTTACTTCACAATGTTTTTTTTATCATTTAAACACACTTTTAATTTGTCCACATTGCGATGAAAAGAAATCTGAGGTATTTTTCTGCAGTACACTCAGTTTTTCCATACTAATGAAGAGCCAAGAAAATTCCATTAAAACGTATGGTTGTACAATTTTTTTAATAACTAAATTACCTGTATATTATAGTGAAATTGACTCCTTTTCCCTGCCAAAAAATTCCACAACCATTTATATACATAGAACCAAATTTTGCAAGTCACTTTCAGTCCAACTGGGTAAGCAGATCCAGGATGTGTAAAGTTTTCCTATTTTTCACAGCTTTCTTTATCACTCAGATGACCAAACTATATCATGTGCCTTCCTGCAGTAATTTCATCACTTCCTTTCCCAGCCCACTCTGCAGTAGCTGTCTGAGTCTTCTCCCCTGTTTCTCTTCAGGTCCTTGCGTGAGCAATATGAGTCTATATTGTCCACATTAGAAGAATTTCTTGGCAGTAATACACACTTACATTTATGCAAAACTAACACACAACACAGCATCAAAGCAAAAGCTGTCATTAAGAAAAAAATTGCCTGAATGGGCACAAGATAAATCTGAGCGTTAATGAGATTTCTAATGGAAGAAAAAAGAAGAAAATAGAAAGGTAATATTACCAAAGTTTGAATTGTTTCATTTTTTCCACTACACTGAGTTCTATTACATACACAAAGCATTAGAATCAATCAGATTTTAATTTGAAATCTCAACCAGTTCAATTAAAAGTACTGTAAATTGTAGTAAAACCTACTTTCTTACACTAAAAACCAGTTGTGTTGAACAGAGGGTTTGAAGTTGTGATCAAACCTTGGACATGTTTGACAAGTTTGACAAGTTGACAGGACATTCTGTCAACTTGTCAAATTCTTGACTTCTGTCAGGAAACGTTTTTTTTTTTTTTTTTTTTTTTTACAAAACAAGATGGCGTATGGACCATCTTAATTTGGAAATTCAAAATTCTAATTGACTATTTAACTGATTGTGAGTTCTTGTGCTTTGCCTGTGATTTGTCTATTTTATTATTGACATAAAATTATGATACTGAAAACTTTGATTGGGTAAAACAATTTTAAAAGATCATTCATTTATGGGGGGGGAGTTTAAATATTTCAAAAAGATTTGGTTGGTCACCTAATGATCACGCACTGCTGGCTTTAATTCACTGACATTTTCTTTACCTCTAAATTTGTGTAGAATAATACATGGAGTTGTACATCTCAGATGTGTGAGTGTGTGGTCGCGACTGGCCGTGCTGCAGGTTTCCGCCTATCACTGTTTTGAATGGCGTTCCTGCAGGGGGGCGGGGCTCATCCGTCTGGCATTCCAGAGGGAGGGGCCTAATATTGAATCTCCATGCGGCTTTCATGTGACAGAGAAAAAATAGGAAATCCAGCAGAGGAAAAACAAATGCTCACAACTCCGTGTCCAACAACAGTGGATTTGCTCCTGGTAGATTTCTGTGGCTTTAACAGCTTGGAGGAAAGAATAGTGTATCTATGATGATAAACAAAACAGGTCAACCACTAGAAAATGATGTTCTTCCGAGCTGTATTCCAATCATTTTGTGATACATTTCAATCCAGTTCAGAGAAATAGTTTAGACAATTATATGTCAGTTTTTTTTTAAAAACAAATACTAAAAAATTTGGTTTTATGATAGATTTCCAAACCAGGAGGGACTCAGCTATTAATTTAAGATCGCCTTGATAGTTCACGCTTTACGCTGTAGCCCGTTATCTAGAGACTCAATTTTCCCTCTGAATTCACACGAAATTCACAGTAAATTTCTCATGTTGCAAAAAACAAAACAGTCCCCCCCCCCCCCCCAAAAAAACCCCCAAAAACCAAAAAGACAACACAGATACAAAGATCCACACACACACACACACAAATTAATCAAAGAAATCCACAGTCCTTAATTGACATTGCTAGGTGTCCGAGGATTGATTGTGTGTTACCTGAATGCAACATTAACCTGTGAGCCCCCAGCCATAGAAACAGAGAGGCCTGTATACATATGGTTCAGGAGCTCGTTACCATAGCAACGTGCTAAAGTCTCTACACCAACTCTGGACTCCTGGCTGTAGTCTGTGGGCTCTGGGCTCAGGACTCAGGGCTCAGGGATCAAGACTGTGAACTCTGGGCTCAGGACTCAGGACTCTGGGCTCAGGAAACTGGACTCAGGACTCAGGACTCAGGACTCTGGGCTCAGGACACTGGACTCTGGACATAGCAGTTCTGCCGAGGTGTGTGTGTGTGTGTGGGTGACATAAATCGCAGCATCGCTCCGGAGCCGCTGGCAGTGACAGGGTTAACCCGGCAGTGAGAGGGTTAACCCGGCAGCTCCTGGACCACACATGTCGGAGGAGCTGGACTCTGACCAAACCAGTTTACATCAACCACAGCCTCATTTATCCCGGGACAGGCCAAACTAATGGACCTGACAGGATTAACGCCGACAATAAAAGTATGAAAGATCAAAAATCATTTCTCCACAGATTCCACGGCGGGAGATTTCAGCGTCAATATGTCGGATTTAATTAGTTTGAACGAATTTCACAACGCAAGACTCTTGCTTCAAACCATTTAGATCATTTAGTCATGTTAGGCCTCCACTTATTAACCTCTGTGACTCAATAAACGAAGAACAGGACTGTTTTTTCTATTCTCTTATCACAGCTATATTTATACTATAATCTAGTAGAAATTCTTCACACTGTGTAGTAAAGATGTTTTGTTACATTTTTGTTTGCTTATATTGGTTTGAAACTGTATTTAATTATTCAGGTCACAAGAAACAAAAATAAATAAATACATATTTGATTTTTTTTTTTTTCTTCAGAGATGGGGAAAGTTAAATTCTTTTATTAAATTGTGCCAGACACAATTTATAAAAAACTTATAACATTCAAATTACCTTAATAAAAGAAATTGTACTCATACTTTTTGTATTTTTACAAATGAGAACATTCTCCAAATGTACACGAGGCAAAAAAAGTACAATCAAACAAATGAATAAAAAAGTTGAACCATTTTATAATTTCCTTGTGTTCATTTTACAGAAGAACAAAGAGAGAATGTGGGAAACTGTGATAGCTGCATTATAGTGTTTAAACAGTCATACAGCTGTCACAGTAACTTCTCCATGCCATTAAAACTGAAGACTTTTAAAAACATTTATCCAAATCTAAAACCAATACGCAAAAGTTTGCTGTTATGTTTTAGCTTACTAACATATTTCTGACCTTTCTACAAATATCATGATATCCAAAAGTATACTGTTTTAGTGTGTGGGCAAAAAAGAGCCTGGTTGTTTCTTTTACTAAGAAGATTCTAATTAATTATACACAACATCCAAATGAAATATGAATTATAGGATGTTTGTCAGTCTCAGACACTGAATGAATTCTTGAGAGAAGTCTTTTTAACCAATAATAATAATAATAATAATAATAATAATAATAATAAAACTAAACAGATTAAATGTTTATTTTACCTTTAATCCAAGTTTCAGTGGGTAGCAGTAAAAGGTAAAAAGTGTTCCCCCTAACCCTAACCCTTCCAGGTAGAGCTGAATCTGCATTAAATTAAGGGAAAGATGTAATGGTTTAAGATACTTTTTGCTTTTACTTTCCACATCTGTATCTTAACATGGTGCCAGGGTGGGAGATGCTGACGTGCTCAGATCCTCAATTTAAGAGGACCAAAGACTCATTTTAAAAATGTTTTTAAAAAAATGTAAATATATAAATAAAAGACCTCATCTCAAAATTGTTATTCAGTCATCTAAAAAAAATTATCGATTCTACTACTGAATGTTTGTATCTTTGTTTGTATAGTTTCTAAATTAAATATTGATATAAATTAGCAATTCAATAAATAATAAAATATCTAAAATATTCCTTTGAAATGGTAAGCAGACGTAAAAAGTAACAATATTTGTGCTGAATTTAAATATCAAACCCAAAATAGCTCTTGAACAGCGGATTAAATGTCTTTATTGCAAAGAGCAGCAGAGCTTCATAATGACACTGAAACTATATATTGTCCAACATAAGGTTTACAATCATACAGGTATAACATGTGGAGATGCACAATAGTCACATTACAAGATGTACAATAAGGCAGTAAGGCAAATGAAATGTCATTTTGCTTCTTGATACAAAAGGAAAACTAACATTTCAAACAATTCAAATTCAACAAGGGTTAGGGGTTAGGGTTAGTCTGAAACAATGTGATCTGCTTTGATTTAAGGGTTCTTGAATACTCAGTCCGTTGTTTGTGATTGACCTGCAGAATCTGCTTGCACAGCAGCAAATCATTCTTAACCAGTTTGATGGATCACAACATGAGAATAAAGCTCTCTTTATTCAGGAATACAGGAAGATTTAGTTAGAAAAATAACAGCATAAAAGTGATTTGGTGAAAATTTCTGTATTATTTCATGCAGCTCTGTAAGGTTTGTAATGTCTGTCCTTCCAAGTTTGTGGTTTTTGTGTGTTTTCATAGGTTTAAAGCAGTTTAAAGTTTGGTTTCCTAACAGAGAAGAATCTCAGACAGGTAGGGAGTCCCAGTGTTCAGCCACCATGAACATACTTCCCTCAGCCTGGGTCAGAAGGTCGGAGATCAACTGTCGCAATAGAGGGAGAATTTTGTTCAAACAATCCTGGAATCCCAGGTTGGCAAGAGACAGAAGAGAAGGAACAGAGCTGTACTGGGAGGTAAGCTGAAAGGGTTGATGGGTGATAAAGCAGATAACCTCACCTGCTAACCCAAACATGAACTTTTTCCCAGATATTGTCAGGGTCTTTATTCTGATTGCTGTCCCTGAATGCACTCCATGTCAGGCAGACACACACACACATTCTCATCCTGAGTGAAAGCTGCTCTCTGTTGTCTCACGTATGAAATCATATCTCACTGCTCCCAATGATCCAAATATGTCTCTAATGAGACAGTTTATATTCGTCAGGTTTGAAATGAAAAAGTCCAGTTTTCTTTAAGGGTTGGTGGCTGACAGGTGAAAACAATCCCGAATCTTTAAAAAGAGAGCCTAAAGACACACAATACAGAAATAAAGGGTATCAAAACGACCATATAAGAGCATAAAAGCTCTAACATACATGACAACTCCAGCCAGACAAGAGTGCTGAAACTCCCCATCGCTCTTTCCTCCTGCTATTTTGTGTTTGCACTAATAAAAAAAGCCAATCACTGTGAAAAAAGAATGTAACAAAATACACAATATAAAAGAAAACAGCTAAAAAATCAAATAATTAAATACTCAACATACATTAACCGAAAACAAGGAGCAGACAAATGTTACAGATCAGACACAGCAAGACGGTTGCCAATTGAAAAAAAAGAACAACAACTTTGAAAATATATGATGACAACTTAATAAAAAGATGCAAGGTACACACATCACAACAGCAACACACACAAATTCCCTTTCATTTACAATTCTGATATCATCGTTGTTGACAAGTGTTATTTTTTTGCCTGTGTTTGCTGAGATACAAGGTCCTTGGTACTTTTTTTCATCTCTTTTTTTTACCATTATTAATGTAAGATAATCAGCGTTCCCTGAAGTGAAGTTAATTTTATATTCTTTTTTTTTTTTTACTATAACAGTTACTATCTTAAAACACTACTATTGGTGAAGTTAACTTCACCAATAATAAAGAGAATCCAATGCTGAAAATCCTTAAACCTGCATTCTGTCCAGTGACCACTAAAATTTCCCTCCTTCTCACCTGATTTATTATCTCAGTAAACATTTTCCTAATGAGTTTCTGGTCTCATTCTGTAGTTTCAATTCTTCAATACAACATGATGTCCACTTTTTAAATGATGGTCCCATTTAGAGGAAAGTAGACCAGAAAGCAGGGGATGGATTAGGGGGCAGGGCTACTGTGTGATTGACAAACTGTTACAACAAATCAGGATGGAGCACGGAGCAGGTCAGCCCCACATTCTCCTCCAAATATGGTTTCTACTGGTTTCGGAAAAAATCAAGATGGCTGACGGACTAATTTCAAACTGGAGGTTTCAACGGCTGCACCCACTCTGACAGGTGATGTCACGGACAGTTTGACAGTTTGACACTGCTTCATTTGAGGAATGATATTCATGAACAAGGCAAAACTTTTGTGCACATCTATACTGTACACATTTTGCTTTTTCTATATTTGTTCTACAATGTGGTTCATCTGTTGGAAATATTTATTTTATTGTTTAATTTTTCCATTTATATTTGAGGTATACCTTAAGTACTTTAATATCTTGTTACTGTGTTCACTGTTTTCTGTTTTTATCCCCAAAACAAAATCAAATTCTGACTGTGTAAATGCGCATCTGATTTTTCAGGTGTGCCTTGAATTTCAAGCTGGAAGTTGGACTCATCCATTTCCAATTTCAGCTCTGTATATCCCACATTGTGAGAGTACCAAAAAATACTTTTAATTACAACATACAGTTTCTATTCACAGACAATATCAACCCTTAGTTTGCAAAAGTTTTTTTGTGTCAACTCTGATTTTTTTTTTTTTCTCTTTTTGTGTGTGTGTGTTTTTTTTTTACTACATTTCAACAGATGTCTCTCACCCTAATTCCTGTTTATATCAGGTGAAACTAAAGCCATCATCATTAACTGCAGTTGGACGCACACTCAACAAATCACCAAGCTGATTAGACTACACACACGTCAGCATACAGACATACAGATAAACAGATGTAGTATTTTTAGAGACACACACAAAGGCGCATTTATTCAAAGGCATACAAACATCCTGGTACTGTCATAATAACTCAGGGCATTAATCATCCAAGTTCATCTGCCAATGAGGCAACTGGAAGGTTTTTTCCACCTTAACTTAAGTCACACAAAATCAATTCATAAACATCAATATTCAAACAGAAATCAGGGTCTTTCAAACGATATTCTATAATTTCAGGTCAATCCATGTGGTTTGGGCTGTAAATGTGACAGTGCAGTTCCTTTTATCTCTTTTTATTTCAGCTCACAAACAGTAAACTGTTTGCATGCTTCAAGTCTTTTTCAAAGAACCAGCAGGTAGTAAAGTAGCCTAATTCCATCAGATATCTCACTGCAATTGTCCATCAATATAATTTTCTATTTGTGTGTTATTTATCAGCTTGTTGGCTCATAACAGGCAGTGGCTGACATAGTGTCAGTGGTTGTGCTATTCAAACTCTCTCTAATGGCAACTTCTGCATTAGAAGTTTCAGTTTTCTTTTCCCACCCAGCAAGTGGGCTTAAGTATGTCACATATAAAATCCAGGCAGTCTGAATTTGACTGTCGTTGAAACACATGTGTTCCAATGTGGAATGCTCGGTTGTGTTGTTCTCGACTGTTCTCAGTTGTGAACTCTCTTCACAACAACACACATGAGGCTTAGGTCTTTATTACTTTGAAGCATCTTGTTTCTCTGATCTTCCCAAACCTTCATTATTACCTCAATGACACTGTGAGAACTACGTTTGTGTTTGAACATTACAGACACAGCGACATATTATAATTTGCCTATCTTGTCAACACAAGCGATACTTGGTGCTGCCATGAAGAAAAAAGGTGTTTTAACAAGTGAAGTGAAATACCTCCTCAGGAAACAAGTTTCATTAGTCCTATAATGTTTTTATAAAAGCGCTGTTGCCTGTGTACTTCCGACTCCAATATTTCACGCTTAAATGCAAACAGCAGCACAGTGGCATAGTGGTTAGCACTGTTGCCTCACAGCAAAAATTGTGGGTTTGATTCCCAGGCCATTCTGTGCGGCTTTTGCATGTTCTCCCAGTGCTTGTGTGGGCTTCCTCCGGGTTTCTCTGGTTTCCTCCCACCATCCAAAGACATCATGTTTGGGTTAATTGGTGACTCTAAATTGTCTGTAGGTCTGATTGTGAGTGTGAGTGGTTGTTTGTCTCTGTCTGTCTCTGTGTGTTGGCCTTGGTGACTTGTTCAGGGTGTACCACATGTATCACATTTGACACAAATACACAAATGTGTATCACATTTCAACTGTAAAATATGGATTTATTACACATCAAGTCAACTTATGTTTAAGTTTTTACTGTACAGGAAATACTGTGAAAGCAGGGTCCTAAAAATTTATTTGGCTTCCATCTTCTGCCATCAATGATAACAGAAAACAAAGCGTGAGTGTGACAGAGCCTGTTCATGGAGTTCCACACATACTTTACACCAGAATGGCATATTTGAACTTAATTTTTGACACTTGAAGTTTGTAGTTTGGACGTCAGACATTTTGTTGTTGTTTTTTTGAATCATATTTGGGGGAAAAGGTAGAGCTGAGGGGACATGAGATCTGGACTATCCTGTCCATCACGTAGGTCATCATGTGTAGTGAGATCTGTCAATCATCGACTGAAGCACCTTGTTCTGAAGCATGAAAGGAGTCAATGGCCTTTTTAGACAAGTTTCCCTGAATTAAAAAAACTCTCTGTTATCGGCATAAGTTTGGTGTAAAAGGATGAGAAAAAGAGAACTTTCTCTCTGTTTTGACTAACCAACTAACTAACTAACCCACTTGCATCGCATGTATCTAGGAATCTTGCTTCTTGTTGCTGTAAAACCACCTAAAGTGAAATTAACCACAGTAATTAAAAGCAATAATTGATCGCCTTCACAGTAATAATTTATTAATTTAATACTTAGCATTTACATTCTAAGCATTCATTTCTACTGTGATTTTGTTGCAAAATTGTTCATCCCCACTTTGCATTCTTATTGATGGAGACAGCTGAAATGAAACAACGAGCCAGACAAACGGTCCAAATATTTTATTCCTCTACACATGAGTTTATTATTTCTCTGAAAGCCGTGGTTCTCTATTTTTATGATTATTTTGTTTTAACTTATTTTCGGGGCTTTTGGCCTTTATTACAATGAGAGTATGAGAGGGACACAAAATTATGGTTTAACTTTAACAGGTGAGTCACTGGGGCTCATCTGATTCTCTAGTTTAACAGGAATAAAAAGCATTTCTCTTAACACATAGTAATGCTTGTGGGTATATGTATGGCCATGTGCGTTGGAGGAGTTGAATTACAGTTATTTAACTTATTAATCAATAACGTATCCAAGCTTGGAGGCAGGCCATGACCTATGCTGTTTCTTAGGATAAAGAAATTGTGGTTTGATCCAGCTAATTTTCCCACAAAATTGGTCAGTCACATCTGTGTATTACATATTTGCACACTGATGCGATGACAATGTTTACAATTAACAGACAACTTCATCCTCTAATGTCAGCTTTGTAGTAGAGCATGAGTGCAGTCGGTCTCTGAATACATTGGGGAAACTGGCTCATGCTGCAAATTCACAGACTGTGCAGTAACATCAGCCTTGTTATCATATTTCTTTAATTCTGCTATCCTGTAACAAGGCCAAAGTTGCCCTTTTTGCAACATTTATTCACAAGCTTTTTTGTCCTCTCACCTCCTTTGCAGTGTTATTGTTGCTATCAGTTTAAGAAATAATTGTTCTGCTGTGTGGTCTGACAGACTTTGCAGTGGCCTCTTTTCTGGAGATGTATTTGTTCAACATAGAAAGTAAGTTAAGTTTCATTTGTGCCAGTCTGGATCATAGAACAAGCTGAAAACACAACTCTATAGCTCAGAAAACAACCTAATGCTGACAAATTCACTGTAGCAACTTGTGATATGTTTATGCCAAACAATTACACATTTACACATCAAAACATGTTGCATACCAAAATTGAATTGGGATCTAAAGAAAGATATTTCCAGATCCAAACTATTAACTAGGATGTTTTTTATTACTGAATGGAATGGCCTCCAAAATTAATAGAATAGAATAGATCATCATGGAAAATGTCTGTAACTTCCCAATAGTTCAAATCTCTGTCTTCTACACATTCATGTTTGCTTGATTTCTCTTATTTGTTTTGCTGTACATGCTGCTGTTTGGTCTTATGTGTGTGATCTTGTGTGTATGTGCATGTTGCCTAAAAATCAATGCTTTCCTGCCTGTACTGCACTACCGCTGAAAACCTTCCCACCTCTGCATGGAATCCATACCATAATACTCTCCATTCTCCTGCAGTTCATAATCTGAGCTTGCAGTCAGAGCTCCATTCTGAACGTATCTGGCTTCATGGAGGAAAATTGGAGCGTGTTTCCATAGTAACGCTGCCTGTGTCAGCCGCTTGCATGGTATAGGAAGAGAGGAGTGGTGCAGACTAATATACATTCAGCTTCCAAGGTTCAGTCACTCTGAGCAGCTAAGACTCAGCTCACACTCAAAGGTTATTTAGTATCAACTGCCTGAATAACATAAAAGCTCCAACAGAGAGACAGTGAGACGTAATAAGACTGTCATGTTCCATAGCATAAATGATCATTTAACTGAATCAGAAGGATTTGTTAGTGCTAATGACTGATTGTCTGCTTGACCAGGTGGTGATGTTTCTGAGCTGTTGGTGTAGGGACATATAAGTTACTACTGTTATTACTGTATAGCAAGCACATGCAGGTCAAAGGTGGCTTATTGATTTTTAAGATTATTATTACCTTATAGATACACAGGAAAAAACATTCTGGGCTTTATGCCGAACAAGAGAAGCAGATCTTGACTGTGAACAATCATCAGACTCGAATTCTGTTGCAGCTGAGAATTTACCAGTTCATCAGAGACTCCTCATTTTACTGTTGAATTGAATGCAGCAGAGCAAAGTGACTTTAAAATATGACAGAGAAACATAATTCACTGGATAAAATCTCTTATCGAAAAATTGTATTACTCAGAATCAGAATCAGAAACACCTTTTTAATCCTTGTTGAAAATTAAAAAAAAAAAAAAGCACCTCACAAGCAGAGGCAAAATATTTTAAAATGAGTAATTTAAGCTTAAAACAGTTCCTAGGTGTACAAAATTGTCCTAAAATGTCAGGGACATTTCAAAACATGGGACCTGGGACCAGACCTGGGACTCCACCTGCAGTTCCACCTGCTGGTCACTGATTGGTCCTTTGGTCTCCTGTTCCTCACTGAGGATTGGCTGTTCCATCAATACTAGTCCTTAGACTACTCCAATCGGCAGAAAACAAAACTACAAAACGCAACTAATAGCAATGACAACAACAGGCAAACAAGTAAAGCTGCTTTAAAATAAAATGGGACATAAACCAGAAGTCCAAATCAAGACTCCAACAATCAAAAACAAAGTTTTGTTTATTCAGAAGAATAATCCTAAATCTCCAAGGCAGCAAGGAGAAACCTGAAGAAGTCCAGTCTGAGAGCAGAAAGATATAGGAGATAGACTTTCAGTGCAGGGAACATCAATGAACATGCATACTGTATATCAGTCATATATTTGCACCCATATTGTATACCCTCCCATGCTATTACTTATTCACCCACATCTATCTAAGTGAAGACCCTGCTAAGACAAGAGCAGATGTACAGCACAGGAAATCTCCATCTAGGATGAACAGATCAATAAACCCAGTCCTCCTTTTAAAATTGCAAAGCACCACCCCAGTCTGCCAATCCACAGGCACTGTCCTCGACCTCTGCAACAAAAGAGAACAAGAACAAGAAATATTCTGTTTGAGGACAAATAAATCTAAGTTGCATGTGAATATACCATAATGAAGAAAGAACCTTACAAGAACCTGAATTAACATTCCCCTTGCACCATGAGGTGGTAATGCAGCTAGAGGGTGTTCCAACTGCCAAAAACGATCAGATAAAACTGTGCATTATAGCTGCACCTAAGCATTTACAGCACCTGACGTGTGGCTGTGGCATCTAGACTCGTTTTTTAATCCACATAAAATGCAGACAGGCAGTCCAGTCCAGTAATCAACCAGCAAACTCCTGCTCACGGCTCAGTATGCCCTCATGGTATGAACTCAACCACCCAGCTACCAAGGCTGAATCTGGTCATTAGCATGATCCTTTTTCTGTTGCCTTGTTAC
The DNA here is from genome assembly GCA_034769265.1 of Remorina albescens. Lineage (NCBI taxonomy): Eukaryota > Metazoa > Chordata > Actinopteri > Carangiformes > Echeneidae > Remorina > Remorina albescens. The sequence goes on from CM068485.1 coordinate 5,596,171, forward strand.
CTATATATTAGTTATACCACAATATGGACAAATATAGTCTACGATAAAATTCATTAAACAATGGTTTGCTCTTTAGCTGTAGTGATGTGGGCAGCTGCTGCCTCAGTTCAGATATCCCTCAATGGGTCACTGACAGAGCTGGATTTGACAACAGGGACAGAGCTGAGTCACTGATACTATATCTCCCATTCAGTCCCCTATCTTCAAAGCCATTTATTTTATTCTGTTAGCCACAGTGAGAGAAAGACAGAAAAGTGCAGCAAATGGCCACGGGATGAAATCATGCCTCTGCTTTTTTGCATTTCTAAGTAGTTATATGGAAATTCTGGAGCTTTCTTCAAGTGTATTCAGTGTAAAGCTGTGCATCACATAGATTACACCAACGTACATAGTAATTAATTTACTTTGTGGTGTGGCTGTAGTGGTGACAGGTGGCTGGAGATGGATGAAAAAGCACAACTCAGAGAAATGCATTTTTTTTTTAAGTTTAAAAAATTAACTATATATGGGCTAATTCAACCTGTGAAAACTGAACTTGCGAAGTGTGACCTTGTATATCAAAAAAGTGTAAATGTGACCTTTGTGCTATCTAAGAAACATTTTCTATGCTTTGTATTCTAACAGAAAGCTGACCTTTTGTGTGAGGAGTGTAGCTTTAGTTTATGTCTTTAGCAATTAAGTGTATCGTAAAGCCGTCTTCTCATTTTAAAAGTTCTCTGAGCTGATGCTGTAGAGCTGCTGAAACCTCTGTCCTGTAGCCCTCTAAAATTATGATATCAATACAAATTTGTGCCACATCATTGTTAACAGTTTGTGCTGCAGTGGACGGTGGAGCAACAACATCTTAACTTATGATTAGTTCAGTGCCATGAGCCCCCTGTTCCTCCTCCTCCAGTTCAGGATCTGCTGACTCGATGGATGGCATGGAGAGGAAGGAAGGGGGGATGGTGGTGGTTAGGATGCATTTAATTGATTACCCGCTTCGTAGTGTGGAGGAGGGGATAGATGAAATCGCATGCACACACAGTCACGCACACAGCGCTCTCTCCTCCAACCATCTGCCTGGGTCCACATCCCAATACTGCCCTCAAAGACTTGGTAAAGACAAGCCTCCCACCCCCTCAGGCTAAAACAGACCCTGTGCATGTTTTCCAGCTCTCACCCTCTTGCCCTGTGACCCAGCCCAGACCCAGAGAGCAGTGAGGAGGAGGAGGAGATGGACTGATGGATGAATGGATGTGCCCCCAGCTCTAATTTCAGTTAGTCTAAGTGGAGAATAACAGAGCATCAGTGTTCACAGGCCATACAAGCAGTGTATTGACGCTTACATAGAAAAATATATCTATAGCACCCCTAACACGTTTATAATAAAGGCCCAGCTTTAAAATCCAAACCTGGTGTTCACCAATATCTTCCCCTTACAATGGAAGAGTGAAATAGCTGTTTCCCAATTTTTTCATGTTGTCTATCGCCATCTAGTGGGAGAAACTGGAAACAGTCTCTAGGTGCCAGCTTGGTCTCATTGCTTCTGCCGTGATTGTGTCAGATGGGCTTGTGTCTGTGACACTGTTCAACTCGCACATTCATCATGGGTGATTGATCCCATCATACAAACCAAAGGTGCTAAAGCTCAGAGAGCATAGCCTGTCTTACTCCAGGCAAGCTAAAAATCGAGATACACATCTTAATCGATGCTCATCTCGGGCTTGTTTCCACATCAGGTTTTATAATCTAAAAATACTTCTGACATAAAACCATCTCTCTCTGAGAAGCTGATGTATGATTTTATATCCGGCAGACTTGACTCCTGTAATGCTTCTCAACCCCAAAGTATTAAAAACCATCTTAAACTCTGAATTCAGAGTTTAAAGTCCCTATGTTGGATACTTGTTAGGTATTGCATTGAGTTTGCCATCCTTCTCTTCTTAATCATACTTTATTCTATTCTATTTCTTCTTGTATATCAAATTTCTTATCTTTGTGCAAATGTTAATCTATCCTAATGAATGTATTTTTTATCTTCATACATTTTATCCTTTTTTTTTAGCTAATCAGTTGTCTGTGAGTCTGGTTGAACTGCACTAACCTTTAGGAAAAGTGCTGTAATCATATTTGATTAATTTAATTGTTTGATGTGAGTTAACATGTGGCATAAGACTTTGGCTCCCACTTCCTTTTATATTATAGGTGTATTTTAAAATATGCCTATGTGGACCTACTTCACTTCTTTTTTCAAAGATGAATATGTTGTTTTGTGACAGAGTAGAGACAGGAACAAATCAATGTCCTGTTCACAGCTGTTTTATTAAAAGAATAAAAAGTCAGTGAGGTGTTCATATTGTGGCAAACCAACACAAATAAATGTTTGGGAAATGCTGTGGCAAGTGTAAATGTAGGAAAACACTTAATTATGGACAGAATTTCAAACATATTCAGAATAAGATTCTGTGAGTATATACAGCATGTTTATATTTCTGGTTGCGTTTTGAATATTTGCAGCACATACTTTATCAAATTGATGGGGTTGTTTTTGTTTTGTTTATTTCTTTGTGTTTTATTATGTTCAGATGGCAGCTCTGAGCTCTCAGGGCCATCGTAACTCCTGATCTATGGGTAAAAATAAAAATACATTGAAAGACAATATTTATTTTTGCAAAGATGCCAACTTAATGTGTAGCCAAGATACAGTATATGTCACTGTTTCTGTGATGCATGCAGCCTCCTTTATATCTAAATATCAGATTATTTTAAAGATAATCCACCTTTTGTTATGGAGATGCGTCTGTAACTGACAAATCCACATGTTGTCCTTTGTTTTGGGTTAAACCCTGATAAGAGACAAAAGTCGGGTTGCATTGGGGATTTTTGGGAACAATCTTTACCTGGTCACTTTCTCCTATAGATTGAGATGGATGCTCTATAATCAAACAGTAAAAGGACATAGAGCAGCCTTTATGCATGCCTCTGTCCTGAAATGTCAAAGGGAAAAGGCCAATGCTAAAGGCCACAGGATAGTTAGAGAGCTGTTGTCAAGTAATTAAATGGTATAAGAGTATTCTGGTGTTAGCTCTAATTATATGAGCCAATCATTTCAGATTTCTTTATTTCCCTGTTAGTGTCATGCAGAGGATAACTTGCCACACTACTGGCTCCGTACAGTAGGTGGCGGGATGCGCCTTTTAAGCAAATTTAGTAACCCGCTATTAATCAAAAGAAGAAGAAGAAAGCGGAAACGACCGTCATGGCGGCTTGTGTGCTTCAAAACACAATCTCTTAGCAAGCAGGTGTTTATTGTTGACAGTGCAAGTTATCGGCAGCAGGTCAGACACAGCAGATAAAGCTTCACCGACACACTTTGACAATGAAAACCGTGTTGATGGTCGCAGAGAAGCCGTCCCTGGCTCAGTCCATCGCCAAGATCCTGTCTAAAGGTGAGTCCTGCTGGGTGCTGTGTGGCGGAATGGGACGGACACGTTCATTTCACACACACAGACAACCACAGCTGACAACTACAGGCTGGAATAACCCCTTAACCCTTACCCCAACCCTAACCCTAACCCAATCCTAAACCTGATCACTGTTCAAAGTTCAGAGGTATCATTACTGGGGATAATCGCATCGCTGCCTTTTGCGAATCTCCGTCCAATTACGGTAAAATATCATCGGTTTCTAATTATCTATCTGTTTCTATACACTTAACATACACTCTAAATTTTACTACAGTTCTTCTTTAAAATGTTACAGACATGTACTGTGTTTTTATTAGAAGCATTTCACATTTATCTGTTGTCAGGATAGTTTATGGAAATTCATTTACTCTATATTGACACAATGTTATTGTAAAATATCTTAAATTTCATGTTCCATGTATTAAATGTTTGGAGCTTTGCTGTCCACTGAGAAGATTTCAGTTAGATAAATGGCTTAATTCTCAGAAACTGCACTTCATGCTTTGCCCTAACTAACAAGTCATAATGCTGGTTGAAATCCCAAAGTTGACCTTAGAGCAGTTGGTCCAATCAGCTGTGCCTGGAGATGGCACATATACAAGCTATGGTGATGAGTTCAAACTCCAGAGAATAGGTGGATGTGGGGAAGCATCTGGGGTTTTTCTTGAGGAACGGCATCCTCAGAGACACAGGGATGGTCTCTAGACCAAAAGTGCTGTCCAATCCCCTGCAGGAGTGGCTGGTGTGGCAGCTGGCCTCTTGGATGACCTGGGGGATTCGGTTTAGGTCCACGTTCTCCCTGATTAGAGATGGCACAGGAAACATGAGAAGCTTGCCTTCAGTGTGCATTTCAAAGGCATTTTTATTCTGTAATAACAGAATAGCCTATACAACCTGTTGGTTGTGCCCCTAGCATAACAATAGATTTGCAGTTTACGGCTATATTAAAAACAAAATTTGTAAAGTTCTCTGTGGTTGATGAACTAGAAGGTGGTGATTGTGTTTAAGCACAATGCATCACATGTCACTGCTCTCTGGCTCTGGGCTGGGTCACAGGGTAGACATTGCTTCATGCATCACAAGCACACCTGTACCTTTTGCCAGCAAAAAAATAAATTAAAATGATTTGGTTTATTAAGGGGGCATCACGGCGGTATGGTGGTTAGCACAACAAGAGGGTCGTGGGTTCAGTTCTCGGGCCTGGGACCTTTCTGTGTGGAGTTTGCATGTTCTCTCCGTGCTTGCGTGGGTTTCCTCCAGCCGTCCAAAGACATCATGTTTAGGTTAACTGGTGACTAAATTGTCCGTAGGTCTGTGTGAGTGTGAGTGGTTGTTTGTCTCTGTCTGTCTCTGTGTGTTGGCCCTGTGATGGACTGGTGACCTGTCCAGGGTGTACCCTGCCCTCACCCAGTGTGAGCTGGGATTGGCTCCAGCACCCCCCGCCACCCGGAAACAGATAAGCAGTAGAAGATCAATAAATGAATGGCTTATTAGGCCATTTAACAACATTTAGCCACTTTCTACTTTTTTCTACTTTATTTCATGATCGGTCTCTTTGGCTGAGGGTAAACTCCGCTGTGATACTCACACATATGTCCAAGTTGCAATGCTGCGCTCGTTGATGCGGCTGGGCAGGTTGACCAACTGGCCGTAGTAGTCCTGCAGGCTGTACGGACAAAAGGAATCATCGACGCACTGGCTACCCAGTGGGATGGCCGAATATTGTTGGAGGGCCAGCAGGTACAGCAGAAAGACACGCAGAAGCTGAATACAATATAGATACAATTAATGTGGATTGAAGTGACTTCTTACAGAGCAAGTTTAAGCCTGTTAAAAGAGTTCATTTTTACCCTTTGAGTTAAATGAATACTGCTGCACTGTATTCATGTCTGACAAAACAAGTCCAAATGTCAGCCACATCATTAGAAAAAAAACCCTACACATCAAGATGAAGCAAGCAAGCAGTCAGCATCATTGTAAAGATATGTCTTACCTGGAGCTGTTCCATGCTTGAAGTTTGCAAGGGTGGTGGAGCTTTGGCTTTCTGTCTTGAGGATCTGGACGTATTGCTGTGGTTTTTTTTAAATTGTCTTTTTGTTTCGTGTGTCCTTTAGTTTGCAGTTGATCCCCCTTTACTGGATCTGCCTCTGTTTATATAGCCTGTATGAAATGTGCACATGTTTCTGGATTGGTGGAGGTATTGATGATTAGGTTGTCCACGTCAAAGAAGTTGAAAAGTGTGTGCGCGTTTCTGGGTGGGTGGTGTTGAGGGGGCCACTCAGGTTCCAGTAGTCTCTGTCTATGTTCCTTTCATTAGCATTCAGCCTTGAGAAAGCCATTTTATTCAGAGAGGACGTTAGTTCACAACAATGACTCAGTCAAATCATGGGAGGCTCCTGACTTCCCAGAAAGGGGAGGTCTGGTGTCACCACTCTGACCTCTTTTCAAGTTCCACGTCTAATTCATTGCCATATTATATGAATTTTTGAGTGTATTCAACAAAGTTCAACAACCACTTACCACTTGTCCTCACTCTGGGCACACAAAAGTCTGTACTTTAATTGTGCAAATAGAAGATTTAAGTACAAAGCCGTCGGCCCTCTCTAAGTCCTGGAGGTAAATATAGGTTGTACCTGGTGGTGTCTGTCTGTTACCCACTCAGCTTGTCATCATGTCTTTCTGTGAAACTAGACAGCAAGAAGGAGACATGGGACAGAAGAATAAATGGTCCAAGCATGGCTTTATTTCAACAAAAAAGGTGACAACACTGATATTTGTAATGTTTTAAAAAAATGTAAGCGCTTGTGGAAACACCAACAACACACTGACGCATCTTTCAGTACAATATGGTTTTATATTCCAGGAATGCCATGTGTTTGAGTGCCGTATATCATAAACTGTAATAACATTAGTGTCAGGCAGGAAGACTAGACAACCTAGATCATCATTTTCCATTCATAGGCTAAACTGTGTCTCACTTGGACGGCTCTTTTCATTCTTTTCAAACTTACTCATTTTGGCCACAGACTGAGTTGCTTGAGCTGAAATAACTGAGCAAGGACAAGAGGCCATCTGCTAATTATTTACAGGCACATCTCAATGGGGACATCCTAATTACTGTTGTCCAGGAGATGTTCATGGATACCCTCTACATGGAGGGTAGGCCACTGAACATTGTGGCTGAAAGGTCTGGCACTTTGCAGAGAGATGTATTTTTAGCATGTTCATGGAAAGTTGACTGGAAGGGATAAGCGTAGTTGGAAAAATGCGACAACGGGTACCTGCAGCATAGACGAGGAGTGGACTGAAGCTGTGGCCAGAGCATCAAGAGCCACCACACACAGACATCTTCAGGAAATGGACAACAACTGTCATAATGCTGGTACCGAGTCACTGCTGAACCAGAGTCATTGAAAAAGAGTCCGCCCTGCTCCAAGAAGAAAAAGACCTGGGCTGTTGCTCGGTGGTCCAAAGTCTGCTTTCAGATGAAAGGACATTTTGCATTTGCCTGAAGGAAGAGGAAGAGGCTCAGAATCCAAGCAGCTTGATGTCCAGAGAGACGTTTCCTCAGTGCGTGATGATTTGGGGTCATAAGATCTGCTGGTGTTGAGTCACTGAATTTGATCAAATTCAAAGCTGACACAGCATCTACAGTTAAGGAGATTTTAGAGACTTCAGGATTCAGCTGCCGACCAGCTTCATGGAGATTCTAATTTCCTGTTCCAGCAGGAACGTACACAGAGCTAAACTATTACTAACTGGTTTGACCATGATGTAACTGGTCTCAACTGAGCAACAGGTCTGACCTGGACCTCATAGAGGATCTTTGACCGCAGCCATTAACAAATGTACTTTTTCAGAGCGTGAACATGTCTGTATACTAAATGCTTTTTTGATTGATCTTAATATAGATAGTGGAGATGCTGGATTTGTTTTGGAGAGCTATAATCATCATGATTAAAATAAAAATATTTGAAGTGTGTGTGTGTTTATGTGTATGTATGTACAGTATGTATATTTTTTCTAAGTCTCAGTAATTTCATGAAAGAATACATTAGCTCTTTTCATGAGATTTTTGGCTAAATAAAATGTCTCTATTGGTCTTTTATATTCAAGCCAATGTGTTTTATTTAAGCTTGTTATTAACGCACATAAGCTTCATCATCTGTTATCTTTACCCTTAGGAAGTTGCACAAGCCGTAAGGGGCTTAATGGAGCATGCTCAGTGCACGAGTACACTGGCAGTTTCCAGGGCCAAACTGTACGCTTTAAGATGACTTCTGTTTGTGGACACGTGATGAGTCTGGATTTCATTGGTGAGTATCATCCACAAAAAAATCCTATTTACCTAAAGTTGTTTCACATTTTTGTCCACTTTATTTTCATTTACGGTAGCAGAAAAAAAATGATTCCCATTGTAATGTTAAGCAAGTCAATAAAATAACACTTCAACCTACAGACAATGTGTTTGAAAAAATGATGTTTGTTGTTTTTGTAGAGAAGTGTTGATTAAATCCACTCTTTGATAGGAACCAATTAAAGTCTAATGATTAATTTGGTTGGTTTAGGAAGTATCATTTTATTGGACCTTTTCTTTCCCCAAGGGAAGTACAACAATTGGGACAAGGTGGACCCTGCAGAACTCTTTAGCAAAGCTCCCACAGAAAAGAAGGAGGCAAACCCTAAACTCAACATGGTCAAGTTCCTCCAGGTAGGTTGTTGAGATTGACCTGGTAGTTCACGTTGGCATTCTGTATAGCCATCTTAGGTCAGTGTATATGTCTGTGTTCCTACTGCTCATCCCAAGTTTTCTGTTTCATGTCAGGTTGAAGGACGCGGCTGTGATTATGTGGTTTTATGGTTGGACTGTGATAAAGAAGGCGAGAACATCTGTTTTGAGGTAATTTAGGCCCCATCAACATCTTGCATGTGTGCTACAGCTTGATATTCATTCATTCATTCATTCATTCATTCATCCATTCATTCATTCATTCATTCATCTACTGTTTATTGGTTTCTGGGTCCTGGGGGGTGCTAGAGCCAATCCCAGCTCATATTGGGCAAGGGCAGGGTACACCCTGGACGGGTCGCCTGTCCATAGCAGGGCCAACATACAGAGACACACAGAGACAAACAATCACTCACACACATACCTTCAGACAATTTAGAGTCACAAAGTAACCTAAACATGCATGTCTTTGGATGGTGGGAGGAAACTGGAGTACCTGGAGGAAACCCATGCAACCACAGAGGGAACATGCAAACTCCGCACAGTTGTGTTGTGTATGCATTTTCACACACACATTAATATGTGTGATTCTTCTTAATCAGGTAACATATGCAGGCACAAATTGTATTTTTAATGCAAGATGTAAGTGGGGTACCACATTTGTTTTGAAACCTGCTGTTGAGATTTGCTTTTTTTATACTTGGGCTTTGCCTTTGCTTTCTTTAATATTAAATGGCTCAGCTGGCAATAGGTAATTTCAAATTGTTTTGGTTGCATTTATATTAACCAAGAAAATGGTTGGAAAGTAAAATTGATATTATAATTTAGTCCTTTAGTCATAAATAAATTTATGTTTTTAGAAAATCTGGGTTACTCTGACCGTCTGTAGGTGTCATAGTAATGGGGAAAACAGAAGAGGTGGAATGGAGAAAAATGTATTTTAATATGACAAAGTTTTTATATTGCAAAAAATCTGAAACGCAGGTGAACAGGAGCAGCAAACAGGATAGAACTGAGGAACAGAGGAAATGACAGAGAGAACAGAGAAGACAGAGACTTAAATACACAAGGAGTCAAAGAAGGGCAGCGTCACAAAAGAGGGAAACGACAGCAATTAAAAAGAAAAACAATGGACACAAAAAAAAAATAAACCATGAAATCAACAAACAAATATCAAAAGTTCAAATTAAAAAGTGGTCAATTCTTAAACGACACCATTAACTGCATCCATTATCACTCTACATCACAGATGGACGTCACAGGCATGATATGATTAGGCAGAGATTATCATTCCTTCCGAACCACAGAGGCCAGTTTTCTCTCTTTCCAGATTTAAATCTGTTGTTACTCTTTCAGATGACTAAGCTGTTATCATATGGATCATATGACATATGTCTTTATTTATAGAGCACTGCTCAATCTCTCTGTTACAAATTCCTCAACAGAAAATAACAAAAAATGGTAAAAGATTGAAAACAGCATTTTCATTGAAATGAGACACTTCAAGGGAAGGTGAAGCCAGGAAAAGCTTGATGCTAAAGGTGTGTGGGGTTTTTTTTTTTTTTTTTGAAGGGATGGGAGACCTTTGCCCAAGGGTCTCAAGGTACTGCGGAGTTGGGAACTAGGAGGCCAAAAATATAATTTAGACCCATAACCTTGGATATCTTTAAAAGCAAACAATAAAATCTAAAAATCTATTCTCAACTAAACTGGGAGCCAAGGCAACAAGGCTGAAGCATAAGTAGTCCAGTTCTGATTACAAGCCTGTGGTTCTATACAATCTGGAAGCCATAAATAGAATTTTAAAATTCTCCCTTTTATAAAAGTGAAAGAGGCTGTACTTCCGAAGTGTTTTTAAGATGATTAAAAACACAATTATAGAAGTTTTGTGATTTCCCACGCTTCCCAGGTATTGGATGCCATCCAGCCAGTGATGAACAAGGGCAGTGTCAGGGAGCGGAGTGTTTACCGTGCCAAATTCAGCTCCATCACTGACACTGACATCTGGAATGCCATGAACAGCCTGGGAGAGCCCAACCGCAATGAAGCACTGTCGGTGGATGCAAGACAGGAGCTGGATCTGCGTATTGGTTGTGCTTTCACTCGGTACGCTGCTTTCTGCAGCCACACACTGGTTTGCACACAAGTAGAAATATGACAAAGAAAATTAGCTTCAAGGACATGACAGATGACAGCAATGGTTAGGTCTCAGGGTCAGTATCATCATGGTACATCCAGTTTAGCACTACTTAGTTCTCCATACATTTAAAGTGTAGAACTGTAGTAATTGAAATCAGATGATGTGTTAAATTAGTACAGGCATTGTGGTAATAATATCATCAAATTCTGTATAAATTAATGGTTTGTTAGATAGAACCCATTCTTTAAAGCTGCGAGTTTGTGCAATAAGAAGTAATTGTTAAATAGAAATAATAATCTCTGGGGTTACATAGGGTTTATTTCCTGTTCAGTGACTTTGATTAGAAATGCTATAAGATAATTGTGTATATAAAAATAAAAGCCTGACATTAGTGGACCAAACGTTTTTCAGCTTCCAGACCAAGTATTTTCAGGGAAAATATGGAAATCTAGACTCCTCCTTAATCTCATTTGGACCATGCCAGACCCCCACACTAGGCTTCTGTGTGGAACGCCATGACAAGATCCAGTCCTTCAAACCAGAGACTTACTGGATCCTCCTGGCAAAGGTAGATTTCCAGCTCTGCTTTGTCTGAACATCATATGAACCATCCTTCCCTTCCATGCTGTTAACAGATATTTTGTTCTTTGTCAGGTGTTCAAAGGGAAGGACAGCCCATTGACACTGGATTGGAACAGGGTGAGGGTCTTTGATAGAGAGGTCGGTCAGATGTTTGTCAACCTGGCCAAGACTTCAAGGGAGGCCAAGGTAAGATTTAAATGTACATATGGCGATAGAACTCAGCATTCAATTATTTTGAAGTTTTTTTTTCAGTTTAATTTAGAAAATGAACACAATGAAGAAGACTTTAGAGATCCAGACCGAAAAGTTATTAGGAAAACATTTACTGAGCTAATAAGTCAAGGGAGAAGAAGGGTCATTTTTACATACACTTTAATACAACTTCTAACTTCCTTTTTACAACCAGTGGAGTTTTCATTTGGAGTGTCATTGGACAGAATGCAGGTTTAGGGCTTCAATTTACAGACGTGGGGTCTGTAAAGGATTTTTCCCAGGTGGACTGGGCCTAAACTAGTACAGGGTAGCTTAGTACTACTCTTCCGTCTCTTCTAAAATTCCATCTGATTTATTTATTAATTAAATTCATAGCCAAAACCATTTAAATTACAGATCAGTCTTTATTTTTAATTTATGTGTTTGATAATTTTGTCAGATGGTATCATGGTTATAAAAATAGGATTTGACCATAGGTTGTCCAGACATATACCAGGTTTTTGCCTTGTCTTGTTTCATTGTACCTGTGTTTGACTCCTGTATATAACATCACCACAGATTAAGTAAACAAAAGTACATGAGTGCTGCATATTTCATTTTCCACCACCTTGTGGACTCATCCAAGTCACAAACAAACAGAGTTGGAGATGACCTCAAGTAACCTCTTCCATAAACTGTATAATACCTTCCTTGATATAGGTGGAGTCGGTGAGTAAGAAGGAGAAGACCAAGCAGAGACCCCAGGCCTTGAACACAGTGGAGATGTTGAGAGTGGCCAGTTCTGCTTTAGGTAAATTTATACCAACAAGCAGCATTTCATCAGTTGTCATTTGGGAATATTTGGTTATTTAAAAAAAATATTTAATTGCATGTAATAATATGTTAATATGTTGTAAAGGTAATCTGATGCTTTTCTTCATTAATCAGTTCATTTTTTGGTCGATGGAAATCTGAAAGAAGATGAAAGTTTTTCAGGCCAGTGGCATCAAATGCCTTATTTTGCCCAATCAGCAGTTCATAATCTTAAAAATATTCAGTTTATATCATTAATAATCAGTTTTAAAATTATTTATGGCTGTTTTTAGTGTCAGGTTGTAGAGGTTTGAGTAAGGGTTAATCCACGAGTAGGTGTGCTTCAAACGGTTTGCATTAACCCGCTTATACCATGGTCATTTTCCCAGACTATAGGAATAAAAGGACTCGCCAACTTTCGGTGAAAGTTTTGCACTCAAAATCGAAAGGTTTTGAAGCAAGAGCTTACCATTGTCATGAGAAGGAATAAACTAGTCCCTTTTACAACCACGCCAGTTACAGTAGTCACAGTAGGGCGGGATGAGCACTTTGGCCCAATCGCTTTAACAAAGCCAAAAGTAGGCTATTAAAAGTTAGATGTGCAGCTCCTAGGTTTGCATGGATAAAAAAAGTCAGATATATTTTTGTGTTTTAGGCATGGGTCCCCAGCACACCATGCAGATTGCAGAGCGCCTGTATACACAGGGCTACATCAGCTACCCACGTACTGAGACAACCCACTACCCAGAGAACTTTGATCTGAAGGGAACACTGAAGCAGCAGACCAACAACATAATATGGGCAGAGGAGGTGAGGGTCACGGAGGACCAAGGATACATAAAAGGATTCATGCCCTGATACATTCAAGGCCAGTTTGATACGGACACAGGAAAAGACTCATTGTGTTTATGCTAATAGACAATCACTTAGTATTTAATGCTTGAATGTGGATACTCAGCAAAGTATGTTTCTAAAAAGAAGTTTCACCCTCAGGTGAAGGCTCTGCTTTCAACGGGATTAAACCGTCCCAGGAAAGGAGCTGATGCTGGAGACCACCCCCCCATCACTCCCATGCGCGCTGCTACAGAAGGAGAACTGGGTGGGTTATAGAAATCCCTGATAATTAGTAAACAATATCACCCTTGAGAACAAAAACTATTTGTTTTATTTATGGATATGTATCAGTGTGGATGCTTTTAAGTTTTATCTGGCCAGGTTTTGCGATTTCGGCTGATACACTAATGTCATTGAGATAACCGGAATTTATTTTGTTGTATCTATCTCTCTATCTCTCTATCTATCTATCTATCTATCTATCTATCTATCTATCTGTCTGTCTATCCTTACAGATGGACCTTTTCATGTTAAACCTCTAACCTATCTTCTACGTCTTCTGCTCTTCCACAGGCAGTGATGGCTGGCGGTTATATGAATACATCACACGACATTTCATTGCCACTGTCAGTCAGGACTGCAAGTACCTGCAGACCACCATAGAGTTCAGCATTGGTACAGAGGCCTTCTCTTGTAGTGGCAAAACCTTGATATCACCAGGTACAGTCCATTGCTCCCACATTGAGCACCAAATTGCCAAGTTGGCACTTGTTTTCAAACAGCTTGATCTTCAGTCCCACTATAGGTTACTTTGCATTAGATAAAACTATTTTTAACCTACTCTGCCCATATTAAGAGACATGAAGAAGGTTGGTGACAGTTTTTTTTTTTTTTTTTTAAAGAGAAAATAAATGATTAATAAATCCAGCTCCTTGCTATAGTAAGTGTCTGTTCTATTCCCAGGCTACACAGCGGTGATGCCTTGGCAGGGTATCCCTCTGGAGGAGGCCATGCCAGATTGTGAGCGTGGAGACACATTCACAGTAGATGAAATCAAGCTAGTGGAAAAGCAGACCAGCCCTCCAGACTACCTTACCGAGGCTGAACTCATCACCCTCATGGAGAAACATGGCATTGGTATGCCTCAGTACTGCTTGTTTGACATGATTCCTTCCGATATGTTTTAATTGAAAACATGAAAACTTTGTAGAGTTTGCCCTGAGGTGTCAAAGTTTCCTTATAGTTTGAATCTGAACTAAACACAAAGTCACCAGGGGCCTCATTTATAAACGTGGCGTACGTCACTTTCCATGCAAAGGTTGTGATCTATAAAAAACAGACTTGACAGGAGGATGTGCGCACCCCTAAGCAACCTGACGAGCACAATGATCCAAAATATAAATCCAAAGCAACCAAAGAAGCTTCACAGGTAGAAAAGTCAGAATGACTACATAAATTCATCATGACTCTGACCCAATGGCTTTTGGGCGTACATACACTTTTAGTAACGATCCTACCCACAGTTTTATAAATGAGGCCCTAGATCTAACATTGGGAGGGTAAACAGCGTCATTATATGAGAAACACAGACACTAGAGATGGATTTTAAAATTAAAACAGCATAAAATGACTCATCTTTATTGGCTTAAAAGGAGGTTCTATCCTCATTCCGGACCAGAGTGAGGAAAAAAAAACATTTACATTATACATTATATACACAATTACATTATTAAACCACAACTGTTCAGAACCTTGCAGCAAAATCCCCAACAGTGTTTTATTACTTAGAGTCATCAAAATGTCCCAATGTGTTCTTTTTGGGTTCAAATTTAACAAAAAATTGAAGCCAGTCACTTTTTTTTCACTTTTTCTCCTTTGTGTATTTAAATAGTAAAAAGTCATAGCTCACCATATTTTAAAGAGGGCATGCAGTCTCACAGTTGTTCACCCCTACCAGGTACTGATGCCAGCATCCCTGTCCACATCAATAACATCTGTCAGAGGAACTACGTCACCATAGAGAATGGACGCAGGTTGAAGCCAACAAACCTGGGCATCGTCCTGGTCCATGGCTACTACAAGATAGGTCATTTACCTTGTATCTTTATAGGTTCTCTTACACAATGTGACCCACATTATTAGCTATCTTATATGATTGTCTTTCTAATTTGTGTGTGGCTTTTCCAGCATGGCTTAAAAATTTGGCTGTTATCTTTTGCAGATGCAGAACTGGTTCTGCCCACGATACGCAGTGCTGTAGAGAAGCAGCTGAACCTTATTGCACTGGGTAAAGCCAACTACCAGCAGGTCCTGCAGCACGCACTGGACATCTTCAAGAGGAAGTTTCATTACTTTGTGGATTCCATCACCGGTGAGTTCACTGCAGCTAAAAGGAGATAGGGGTACGTGGATGTGGATCAGTGTGACTGTGTGTGGGACTGTGTGTTAAGGGGCTCCCTGTGATGGCAACATGTATGAGGTCACACTGAAGGCTCTAACCTACCTTATGTGAGCCTCTTCAAAAATTAAATACAATATTAGCTCCGGGGTACAGTTCACCTGTGGAGATGATAAGAGTTGGCTGCTTCTTTATTAATGCTTCTGAAGCTTGGGAAATTTCTGGTAACTCCAGACAACAACATGTACATGAATTATTCTGTATAAATGAATTAACATGAAAACAGCAGTGGCACAGCCAAATTTCCTATTTTGTAATGAGACTATGAAAATTTTTGCAGATGTTACTCCATTTTACCCAGTTTGTGTTGAGTATAAATTCAACTTAAACTTTATGGTTGTACCAGCTTTTAACACACTATGGCATAACTTCACTGACTTGTGACTGTTCCTGAACAAGAAAAGGAGGCAGACCCTGGGGAACCTGACTAACTCTCTTTCACTTGCACATTTAAGATATGCAATAAAACATGAATAACAAGGATGCATGACAGTGCAACTGGAGAGTCTGAAAAGAGGAAGGAAATACCAAAGGAAAAACACGAAACGGTTAAATGAAAGTAAAGGACATATGTTATTGCTTGGCAACTCCTGACTACAGTCTCAATCTGTTTTGTTTTTGTCTTTTTTTTTTTTTTTTTTTTTAGGCATGGATGAGTTGATGGAGGTCTCCTTTTCTCCCATTGCTGCCACTGGAAAGCCCCTGTCCCGCTGTGGCAAGTGCCACCGCTTCATGAAGTACATACAGGTCAGCAGAATGGTCAAGACTGCCCTTATAATTTGGCATTTTGAAAGTAGCAATGTCAAAAAATTTTATATGTGGGATCCTACCTTGTGTTGATTTCAAATCAGGAAATATTTAATGGCCCTGACAGTTTATCTCTAGTCACCAATACAAGATGAGACAGCAGAGTATCACAACCAGTCTAAATCATCCAGAACCGTGCCTGGGAATATATCTCAATTACTTGCATTGCCAATTTTAACAACAGGACACATGCCCCTTTTTGAGTCACTGAATGCTTACATGGACATGACAATCCTGGCGACGAGGCTTAGTATATTTCTGGTATGATGTTTAAATGGAGCACACACCTTTGTTCATTGGCCTTCACTCCAGCCTAAGTTGCTGATTTTATTTTGATTTTACTTGACAGTCATTTTGATCGTTTTAATTTTTTTTTTTTTTTTGTCTTTTACTTTTATTTCACTATCTTGTTTCTTTTAAATTATTCTTAGCACTTTGATCACCAACTGCTGCTTTTCAAGTGCTCTATAGATAAAGTTCATGATGTTCTTGAATGGAGTGTAAGATAGCAAGAAGAAAAGAGGGGTTGGAAGAGTTAAATGGTTTGCTTTCAAGTCTCATGCTAGCATTAGATTGATTTCCAATATTTGAATATCCTAGCTTTAAGGTTTTGCTTTTAAATCAAGGCACCATTTAGGTTTCATTCTGAACCACGTGATGTCTGACTCATGAGCTCTGGCCTTCAAAGTCCAGTTGATAATGCCTTATTACCATTTCCACCAGAACAAGAAAGACACTTTCCAATTCATGAATGAATAATTAGGTTGCAGATGATGTCACTGGCAATAAATCTAAGTGTGTGTGTGTGTGTGTGTGTGTGTGTATGTGTGAGACAGAGAGACTTCTAAGTAGAGTGTTCTGGTAGAAATCACAAGGTAACCCTTGACGTTTCTATAACTTTGTCAGTAAGAGTCATGACAAGATAAATCTTTATGGTTTTGGAAAGTTTGGGAATGAAGAGATTTTTTATATTTTTGCTGTAATTTAAATATAGCCACTAGGGTTATCATGTCTTTGTTTTTATAGGCTTTATACAACTTTTAAAACACAGGAATCATTGTATCTGAGCAGAGTAGAACAAGCAGTGGAATGAAATAGGAAGACGCACACACCAAGGGTCTCAAACATCGACTGTAGAAAAAAAGTGGACGGAGACTCTGGGTCTGTAAAGTGAGGCAAAAGCTAAAAAGACTTAAACCTGCATTCTATGTAATAACCACTGGTGGGAAAAGGTAGTCAGATTGTAATGAAATCTATGGGAATTTCCCATCCTTTTCCCTTGATTTATTAATCCAGTAAATGTTTTTGTAATGAATTTATGGTCTCAGTCTCTAGTTTCAAATCTTCAATATAATATGATGTTTGTTTTTTAAATTATGGTCCCATTTAGAGGAAAATAGACCAGAAGGCAGGGTATGGATTGGGGGCGGGGCTACTGTGTGATGGAAATTCTGTACTACATGCAGAAAAATATTCAGATGTACAGCGGAGACCAGATCCTGATCTAAGTTTGAGCACACATTTTGGAAGCAATGTCAGGTCCAGATTACACAATATTTTTTAGTTGATAAGATTAGTTTCAGTGACTACATTATTAAACCAAAAATGACTAATAGATGATTTAAAAGCTTTTGATAGACCAGATGCATTTGTAAATAATTTGTGAATAATTCTTACATCAGGTCTAATGTATTTGCAGGCCAAGCCCAGCAGGCTCCACTGCTCCCACTGTGATGAGACCTACAGTCTGCCACAGAATGGAGCCATCAAGCTGTACAAAGAGTTGCGCTGTCCACTGGATGACTTTGAGCTTGTGCTGTGGACGTCTGGGGCTCGGGGCAAGAGCTATCCCCTGTGCCCTTATTGCTTCAGCAATCCACCTTTCAGGGACATGAAAAAAGGTAGGATCTAAACGTTTACCCAGTAATATTGGATAGAGGCTATTTGATAGAGCCTGGTAGTCCTGCCAGCATTCATTCATTCATTCGTTTTCTACTACTTATCCGTTCTCGAGTCATGAGGGGGTACTGGGGCCAATCCCAGTTTATATTGGGCAAGGGTGGGGTACACCCTGGAGAACATAAAGAACCTCAACATCATCTGTATTTTAGGGAAACAGTAGATTTGACTGTTTTTTTTAATCTGTTTTTATGAGGATGTATTTACCACAAATGCACAGCCAGTATAATGCAGTAGTCTGTGCACTGTATGTAATGTCTTCAATGTCTGGGAGCGTTACAAAATGACTATATGTAAATAAAAAAATTTAAAAAAAGACACAAACAAAAGGATAACCTAATATTTCTAACTTCATCTGTAGTTTGACAGAAACAGAAAAACCTGACAACAACGAGAAAGGTTTTATTGAACAGATACTGTAGCGCAGAGAGAAAGAACAAAGAGCTGAAACCAGCTAACATGAAATACAAACACAACACAGTCATCTCACTTGTCTTCATTTTCATGCATTATTAACATTCAGACCAAATCTGAACATTATCTGAGGTTTACAAAGTTTGATTTCAGGAGATACTAGTCAGCATGACACATCCATAATGATAATCATAATTACAATGTGATAATTGAATTTTGGCTTTTTATTCCAGAAAATTGTTTCTTTGACATTGCTCTAAGATCTTTTTTTTTTTTTTTTTTAATTTTGAAATATTTTCCTATCTTTAACTTCATCAATGTGAATGAATGCCATCTTGGCTAAAACACAAATATTCCGGAAATATGAAACAGGAGCGTGACCTGCAGTCAGCATGAAGCATATTTGACTTTACTAACAATAAAAAGCGTCACAGAATCAGTCTTGAAATCTTTTGTTAGTGAATATAGCGTATACCAAATGTCACAACTTGAATCTCAGGTTCAGTCTGAGTAAACTTCTTTATGAACTACAGCTGGATCAGCAGATCAAGTGCTAATTGCACAAAGTAAATTGCTTCCATAAACTAAATAAAAAGTGCAATTAACATTTAAATTTATTTGTGTATTTGTTTTCATCTTTTACTGCCCTCTGAGCTTCTTTTTATGTCTGTTTTTCCAGGTATGGGATGCAATGAATGCACCCATCCCTCCTGTCAGCACTCTCTCAACTCCCTGGGAATTGGACAGTGTGTAGAATGTGATAGTGGTGTTTTAGTGCTGGATCCCACCTCTGGACCAAAATGGAAGATGGCCTGTAATAAATGCAACGTGGTAGTGCACTTCTTTGAACATGCACACAGAGTGCAGGTAAGAACATGGTCCTTCATCTTTTCAAGATAGTTACATCTATAGGGCATACTGTCACAATGTCAAACAGGTCTAGAAAAATCAAACATACAAGTCTGCAAGAGTGTACTATTCTTATCCATCAATACCAATAAAAAACCTGAATTAATAAAGTGACCATCTCTTAATAATAAAGGCTCCATGCGGCTGTAATCCCTGGGTGCATTGGTTTCTACTAAAGATGTGCATCTTTAAATTGCTTCCCTCATTTTCTAAAACAGAAAGACATAGTTTTTAATCAGATGTTTGGTGCATATTTGGGACAGCAGGATGCTGAATGTGAGACAGTTTTATTTTTGTTGAACCCCACTGGAACAAATAATAAGCATGTAAACAGCAACAATTCACTGTTGTGTCCCACATAGTGGCATACTTTGATTAAGCAGTAACTATATCTAATTATGGAGGTTGAGATGCTTTTGAAGTTCTAGTCTTTATTGCTTACTAGGGTACTCATGTCTTGTTCTCCACAGTTTGCACATGTTATTTCTAAGGTTCCTCTCTCCTCATTTAGGTTGCTCAGGAGACCTGTGATGCCTGTGATGCCTCTTTGGTTGCAGTTGACTTCAACAAAACACGCACCCCTCTTCCTGCCGGTGAGACTCAACACACTGGCTGTGTTTTCTGTGATCCGGTTTTCCAGGATCTTGTGGAGCTTAAACATGCCACCATGAAACACTTCATGCACCGGGGTGGTGGTGCGAGACGAGGTGGACGGGGACGAGGGAGGGGACGCCGAGGCAATCCCAAAAAACCGAAAGACAAAATGGCTGCCCTGGCAGCTTACTTCGTATAGCCTGTGTGTACAGTTCCTCCTGTTACTTGCTTCAAGATATTTTTACATTGAAGTAAAACATGTACTTGAAAATGTCTTATGGAAGCCTATTTATTAACAAACAGGTTCTAATGTATTCTAAATACGGGGAAAATATGCTAAAATCATGTTTGTAATGCCATAATTGTGATTTCAGGCTTATGAGCGTCAAGCCCAAATTTTACTGTTATTGTTCTGTGTACTGATTTTAAATGAACAAAGACAATCACCTTAGCCACACATACCAAAAACAGTTCTAGACCCTCCAATATTCTCACCTGCTTGTCCACAATCCCATGCTATCACAGTGTCATCTTGTATCATTTGGCCAGACAGTTCATATACAAAGGTTTTCGTACAAATTAAAGTCCACATTAAGAACAGAGAAAATAAGTCAAAACTAATCTTCATTTGATCAGACAGAACAAGGATAAACAAGATTAGATATGAGCAACATGCCAACACTTCATAATGCACACTGTGTCAGGTCAAATTTGTCAAAATGTGTCAGTTTCAGATTTGAGATAAAGGTTTCTAACCCAGTAAGAAATTATGAGGTGTGTATGTGTGCCAAGAGAGCAATAAAAGCAATGATCAAATTACTTCCATCAGGAAGTTGTACACTTGCTGGAACATTCCCAAAACTGGACACTGTCTGACATTGTTTATGGGTGATAACCACAGCATCAAAAATTGTTATGGAGAATTCTTTAATATAATTTTTCTTGCTGGTCCATGAACATTCTGCAATGAAATAATTTTACATTTTGTCTGCACTTCTGCAATGGGTTTATTAAGTTCTATTTGTTTTGCTCCCAATCTTGCCATCAGAAATAATGGTGCCTTCCAGTGGTGTTGGCCAGGCAGTAGAAGAAAAACATTTACAGCAGTTCTACTATCTAGAGAGGTTTGTTCAAAACTTATAACAAAAAAAGTTTCATATAGAGTCAAAATGCCAGTTAATCCAGAATTGGGTAAATTCAGATCTAAAAATAATGGCATGCTCAGCTGTGTTAAGGTGAACTTGCATCACAGTATGGTGGAAAAATTCCATTTATTTCCACATAAATTAATCACCAGATGATAGTGTATAAATCATTTTGAGAATTCCCGTGGGTCAATGCTTCAAATGTTTAAATAGCAGGACTTCATCTGATATTTAGTCTATTTGGACTAGTCTGAAGTGCAGTAGACCAGGCTTCAATACATAATCTGGCTCTGTGGATATTAATAATGGTTAATTCACTCACTTTCTTGATATTACCAAGAAAAATAGTTGAACCAGCAGATAAAGCCTCAGTTGAAATTTAAAAAATTACAATGCTTTCATCAAAGTAATTTTCTGTTATGCTGTCACTTCATAATTCTTTCTCTTGAAACGTTTCTGAATGATTGTTTTTTTTTTGGTTGGTTTCTTATGTGTGACATCTTTTCACATGAGGCGTGACTTGGCCTTTTAAATCTTCAGTGGCAGTAAGACGGAAGTAAAATGACGTACAAGAAAGCTGTCCAATAGGGGGCCGTGCTGAGTGCAGCTCTGTGAACATTATTGGTGAGTCCATGGAGGCTTTGTCGCAGTCAGCCGTTTTACTATCAGGTTTGTGTTAGTTAATCAGCGTTTCTCTTTGTCTAGTTGTGTATCTCACGTCTGTCTGTCCGGAGTTAACGTAAATACATCAAGCCAACGGACTGTCCAAACCGAGCCGCCCTCAGGTAAGACGGAGAAACGGACAGTTATATTTGAAATACACCCAAAGAGCAACTACTCCAATCTAACACTGTTTGTGTGTCTGTGAGCATGATGTTAGTGTGTTCACATTTGCACCTTCAGCCGTTGCTGTGTAAACTACGGAAGCCTGGGCGTGCTCGTCACGAGCCCTAACGGAGCTGTCAGTAATGTGTGAATTTCCCGAATATGTTTGGAAAAGAGAATACAAAACACGGCAACTCTGAAAATATAAGTAGTTTAGAGAGCTGGGCGCATTAATTAGCATCATAAAAATAAAATAAATAAAAGCGCATGGCAACATTTAGGCTTCGAATTAACAAGCGAAGTTCAGTTTCTGTGAACCGTTAGCCCAGTTTGCCAAACCTTATCCTTTTCTCCTGTTAGTGTTTCGCTCGTTAAGTTTCATTTGAGGATAACATTTTTATTTTATTGTTATTTTTTGAAAACGTGCTGTCCAACAAACAGACGTGAACGCGGTATGTTTTTCTGAAGAAGACGAGCCAACTCCCAGTTGGCGACATCCGGCCGGATGCAGATTGCTGTGCTGCCGGTGAAGCGGCCTCCTCCCCGAGGCCTGGCCGTCTGAGCCCGGCTGGAGCTCATGAACATGGACATACTAGAAAATGTAACAAACCTCAAAAGGAGGAAATAGAAAGAAAATCAATACTTTGTAATAATCTAGTCTTTAAAACGGTTTTCGTGAACTGTCAAAAACCTAAATTAGTTGTCTTCTGTTATCATAAACAATGCAGCAAAGTAACAATCTTTAATCCGCAGCTACACTCCCAGATTGTGCTCCACATTAGAGACACTGTAAAAGAAGCAACTTCACTGTTACCTCACATGTAATATATTAAAATAATCATGCACTCTAGCTGATAATTAAACTACTCAATCAAGTGTGATGATAATTAAAGTGAAATAAAATGCCTTAGTAAACAATATGAAATCATCTTAATTTGCATGTTTAAACTGTTAAACATGAGTGTAAGTTGGAAATGTGAGATACACATCAGACTTTTCACATTTCCTGTCAAAATGATGAGCTCTCAAAAAATTTCATTTAGATGCACTCATGACTTGGTCATTCGAATATTTGACTTTGAAATAAAATTTGACATAGTAAGTCAAAGTCACTTCACCATGCTGGAGCCTTTCAGTTGTTTTTATAGTGTTATGGCACATTTTAACAATATAATTATGATGATGTAATAATGTAACAAAAAACAAGCAACAGCCAAAAAATTTTATTCACAGACAATGATATGGTCAGGAAAAAAAGAGTAATCAAGTTTCCAGTCTGGTCACAGACTAAAAGCCAACATAAGAAAAGGTTTAAGGTTCAGAACATGTTAAAAAATGAGGAATGAAATTTGTTATCCAGGTCCAGCAGCATACAGAATAAAACACATAATAAATTATGATAAATAAATTAAACACAGTGTTAAGTTGAGAGAATAGTGCATTAATATCTAAATGCATTCACAGCAATAAAAAGTGCAAAGGACAGACTTTAGTCAGAGAGAATTGTTCTGGTTTTGGGGCTACAACTTCTTTTGCCTGGGCGGCTGGGCTCCTCCATGATGCATGATGCTCTGCTTCTGCACCTGCTGACATAAATTTCATGTAAGGAAGGGAGGCTGCTGTTGTTTTTTTTTTTGTTTGTTTGTTGGTTTGGTTGGTTTTTTTTCTTTGTCAAAGTGTATTTAAATAGGTGTCACCAGCTAGGAATGTCTGTCTGTATCAATTTTTGCATCACATACTGTCTGAGTGAGAGTTGGAACCTTTTTTTCCTCTTTTAGTCTCCAGTCGTGATCTTTGAGCCTTGACCTGGTTTACGTGAGAGCTCACATCAACCACAGCCAGCAGGATGGAGGAGGAGGCCAGGGGTTTCCTCAGGAGATTTCTGGAGGAGTTCCCAGTTCCTCTAGACGAAGGCAGCCCGTTGCCTGTCAGCCCCTTGAGCCGCAAAGTCTCCCTAGAGGAGCTGCATGGGGAGAGCTTGGAGCTGGGCCTGAGGCTGCTAGCTGCCAGGTATGACTGGGAGGGAGAGGTACACAAAATATATTCCTCATATTTAATAGAACTACATCAGCTTTTAATACACACACAACACAAGCAAATGCCCCTCATAGCAAATGCTCTTGGTCCATTTTGGGCTGCATGATATGCAAAACAGATCAGATTGTGATTATGTTGGCTGCTGCTGGATGTGTTATGATTTCAACTGAGAAGGTCAGTTTTGCCTTTCTCACTAGACAAAAATATTAAAATTATTTAAATATGCCATATTGCTATATTGCATATTCCAATATATTTGATTAATTGTGCAATTCTAGTTACACCTAGTAAAAACATCTCTGCAGTGAAGAAGAGCTTATGGCTTTTTTACATTGTTGAGGGGATCAGCCTATAAGAATAAAGAGGTCAAGACATAAAGCAGAGGAAAAAAATTTTGAAAAAATGAACTAGGCAGCGGATTTCTTTCTTTGGAAAGGAGTTGGAAATAACTTGTTTCTGAGGGACAACGGGGCTTCCCTTTAACAGGCAAAACAATCAAATTTGCCTTTTTCAGTTTCACAGACTTACATTGCTAAATGGCTGCACAGCTTGTTAGATTTAACATCATAATACATTAGTTTTATTATATGACACACAAAGCTGCAAAGTCATTGGCGCTGTTTGCATTCTCTACCCATCTTGTTTTTGTGTGTGCTTGTGGCTATGTGGCTACATTCCATGCATTTTTTTTTGGGGGTCTACATTTGTCCTCATAGTTTAACACCACAGGGTGTCAACATTGTATGAGACTGATACAGTTATAGTCTTGCAGCTAAATATTTTATTATTTCAGTGCATCTGTGACCATCACCAGCCCTCCCTGGAAGCTAGTTTGTGACCTTTATTGAGGAGGGAGTCAGTGCTACACCTCGGTGAATATAGGAGGGAACAAAGGACAGATAAAGATGAAGATGAAGACAGGGAAGGGAAGCAGGTGGTGCTGGTAGGAACTAGTGGAGTGAACAATGCTGTGCTTTTCCTGTTATCTCACACGGGATTAAGAGAGTCCAGAGGGTTTATGTGGAGACGTGGGGAGATGGGAGTCCAGGTAGATGAAGGTGTCACAAAAGAGGAGCCGAGTCAAAGATAAAGTACATAGTGATGGAATGAAAGAACAGCTCAGCCCATTTTAGGCAGGATTCATCAATTCTTCATGATGTGACCCGCCCCGAGCTGGCAAGTGACACCACACATGCATGTGGGCATTCCCTAAATATGAGTGAGACAATCACCAGGGCCCAGAGTCGGGTCAGAGTTCCGTCTCCCCATGGCCACCACCCTAATGCAGGAGTGTGTGAGGTACCAAGCTCAGCGAGCTACTGCAGCCACGTGGCGCGCTGCAGTCACCAGTGTTCTAGGTGGGCGATGGCGAGTACCCCTGGACCGCCCAAGCAAGGGCACGCTGGAGCGGGGCAGGAGGACCCCCCGGCCCCCCCAGCACCACCCCAGCACCCCCCCACCGCCTGCATCTGCCACCTACCTCACACACCTCAGACCCCACCCCCCATCCCCCAAACGAGCCAGAGGTACCCCACCGACTGAAGAGACCCATCCGGGAGCCCCTGCGGTGCCCTGGCAGGCAGACCTAGGCGAAGTGCCCGAAGGGGGAAGGACTGCAGGGCCGGAGGGCCATGGTGCCGGACCCGCGCCCCCGACGCACACAGGCCAAGGAGACCGCAGGAGGAGGAAACCCCGCAGTCCCTGGGAGGAGCCCCCGACCCCCCCAACAAGGGAGAGAAAAAGGGGCGAGCCACCACCGACCTGCCAGCACCGGACCAAAAAGGGCCACCAAGGAGCTGCCCCGGACCCAGCACCACACAGCACCAGGAGGCAGAGCCCAGCAAGGAGGATGCGAAGAGCCTCGGGCACCCAACCAAGCCGGGCCGCTGTAGGGTCCCCAGGCCACCGAGCACAAGCGCCACCTCACCACTGGGGCCCGGGCCCCCCGAGCCATGCCATGAATAGTGAAAATGTCCCTTTTACTGTGCTTCTTCAATCCCTGTTGAAGAAGCATTACCCTGCAGTGTGATCTTGTGACCCTGAAAATGGTGTGGTACATTAAGATTGGAGGAAAGGAGAGGAGGGTGAGGGAAGTCTTGAGGAGGGTGTATGTGGTGCACCTATCTGTGGTTGTGAACAGTAATGTAAGTGTGGATTAGGAGTTAGGCAAGTGAGGGCTTGGTCCCCAGCTGGAGGGCCGCAGGCGCAGGGCCATTCCGTGCATTCCTGACAGCTCTGCTCTTGCCCTCTTCATTCAGTATGCATGGTTGTCAGGGTGGGCAGGCTAACAACTGCCGCCATACTGTGTTACACTGGAACCAAAGAATACCAAAGAGGAGCACTGAAGGAGACCTGAGCTCTAACAACAGTACTCAAATCCTCTTTTAATAGCATTTCATCCTCTGTCATCATCCTCCTTTTTATAGATGATGATTAGTCTAAACACAGGAAATGTAATATTAAATCTCAGTTTCAGTTGCCTAACGTTATCCAGAGTGGGTTACCAAACATCTGAATTAGTTATATAGAAGTGAGGCATTTGAGTGAAACACTTCAGAAGAATGAAATTGTGTTACACACCTATGCTGTTAATAGTTCTTGCTGCCACACCCTGGTTGTTTGGAGGTAAGCCCGCTGCTGTTTGGCATGGTGGTGGATGCTAGGGTGGAGGTTGGGCTTCTGAAACATCATACATTAGAAACAGTAACACAGTGATCCGGCAGCGGGCATGGGAGTGACAGAGTGATCAGAGTGCTGGTGTGCGCAGGTCTAAGGATGAAAGATTGTTTTAGGAGGGTCAGTTCAGGAAAATGCATTTGCAAATAAATTGCAACCACTATATTTTTATTTAATTGATGACCAGCTGAACCATTTACAATACATACATTTTCTGGTGATTTGTTCTCAAAGGAAACTTCTAAACAAACTGACATAGACTGTGGTAGACAGCAGCTGGGTATTCTGTTAAACATCTGTTTAATCAAGAAAGGGTCGCACCCCATTAGATGTAGTCTTTTCCTATAGGGTGAAATTACAGGCACACACTCTTTTTGTTTCTGTGTCTACATGTCACTGTAACATCATCATTTTCTGCACAAACACACTGTACTGTGAAGCTGTGCCCAGAGATCCCATATATTTTCCTGCAATATGTTGCAGGATTTTTTGTGGGGTTTTTTTTTTCTATTGGTTTCAAAAACGTTCAGGATTTTTTCTATTTTATGTGTTTGTGTGTTTAATTTGCAATGAAGACTCTCCATTAATATTAATTTTTAAGCTAAACTGGAGTAGCCACATTTAAAATTTAAAAATGTGCTTGGCTTCAGTGTCAGATTCTTTAGCTTGTGTCCTCTCAGGAGAGTCTTCATCCACTCTGTAGAATGCCACTTTTCCTTTTTCCGAAAGCTACATTTTCTTCATAGTCATTTCATGAAGGACATTAAAGAGCTGGTCTCATACATCTTGTCCATTTGTTTTTATATTGTCTTCTTATATCTTGTTGTGGGTCTGCAGCCATATGTCACTCAGATTAGAAGTCTGGTGACAATAATGAATTGTGTTAAGATCATGACGAAGTACAGCACATTAAATTTTGCTGGTGTTTGTTGGTCCAGGGGCGCTCCTGCAGTCCTCAGTGCCGTCCTGTGCCAGGCAGCCTTGTCCCAGCTGCTGCAGGATGACCTTTCCCCTTTCCACTGCCCACAGGAGGCTGAGGCCAACCGGGAAGAAGAACCAGAAGTTGTCTGTAAGTATTTTTCTCTAAACTCATTTAAATGAGGTATGGATTGTTCTAAATTATACTGTTTCACTGATGGTTGCCTCCAAAACTGGGGGTGGGCTCAGTTGTGCTTGCCCACGTCACCAAACATGTGCTTGTCATTGTAACTGGGGTTGTGTTTTATCATCTGAAAATGGTCCCACACAGTGGAATTCTCTCCCAACAGACAGGTATGTAATTACTGTGCCAAAGTGTTTACAGGTTGTTTGGATGTTTGAAGTAGTTTGTCCTTGAACAGCTGCTGTAGGGCGGGGGTGCTGTTGGTGTCCAGCTTCTCACACTTTTGCTTGTGAAAATTAGTTGCTCTTTACTTTGCTGCTTTTCTTTAATTTTGTATTGATAAATACTCATAATTGATGAACCAAAGACAATACACACCAGACTGGCAGTGTAAAGTGTATACAGTTTCTCAGGAGTTCTTTGTTTTTCCTGCAACCAACTAAGAATTGGTCACCTAAGACTCTTGTCATTAACTGGTATTTGGTCTACTATTAGGGGGCAACTGTACTATTCCCTATCCATATATTGTGCTGAATTTAAGTATTAAGGATGAAAAGGCTTTGATTTGATGTCTTTCTTGTTTATTTCTGTTTTATCCCACCATCAGTGCTTCAGTCAGAGGCAGTCCAGCGTCTCTTCCTCAATAAGCTGATAAATGTAGCGCTGGCATGGCATCAAAACTTCCCCAAACCTCCCTCCCCCCCTTCCCGGCTTGGCCACTGCTTTGTCCATGCAATCAAAAACACAAGGAGAAAGATGGAGGACAAACATGTGGCCCTAGCTGAGTTCAACCAGCTCTTTGGGATCCAGGTACAGGAGTTTCACTATCACACCAGATATCGTTCTTTTCGACCTATTGGTTTCAAAAATGTTCAGAAAATAAGAAATCAACAGACCAGTATGACTAATAATATATTCACACATATTTGAATATTTCTCCTTGTCTACAATGGTCCAGGATGGAGTGGAGCGGGCCTATTATGCTGTGTTTGATGGACATGGAGGGGTGGATGCTGCCACCTATGCTGCCACGCACCTCCATGTTGTGCTAAGTAAACAGAAAACACTGCAGGGAGATGCAGCCACAGCCTTTAAAGCTGCCTTTAAGTGCACAGATGACATGTTAAGAGGCAAAGCCAAGAGAGAGGTACTGAGACTGCGCTACAGCCAATACATGTGATCTCTTCCATTTTTAGTATCCTGCTTCAACGTTAATTTTTCTCTCCATGTTGTCTTTGATAGAAACAAAACTCTTAATTTGAAGACACATAAGCAGTCTGTATGTGTTTATGGCTGATAAATAACGTGTTTGTGTGTGTGTTTTGTCGTCATCAGCGTCTTCGGAGTGGCTCAACAGGTGTGGTGGTTCTCATCCAGGGTCAAGAGTTGACTGTGGCCTGGCTAGGGGACTCTCAGGCCATGTTGGTTAGAAAGGGACAGGCTGTAACTCTCATGGACCCCCACAAACCAGAGAGAGAGGTAAGGATATGACACACACACACACACCGACACACCCAAGGGCAGTTGACTTCAATCTAAAAATCTGCAGTTACATCTAAACTTCTGAATGTTTGCATGTGAGGGTGGATTTATAATGAATCAAATGATCCATAATGAAAAGAGTTGTTAGTTGCAGTCTCATGCCTCATCTTCAGATATAAAATATTTTGCTGAAACAGTGATTCAGAGGTAAATTCTGTCTCTTTTGCCCACTGTCCAGGATGAGAAAGAAAGAATTGAGACTCTTGGTGGCTGCATCACCTTCATGGGTTGCTGGCGTGTTAATGGCACCTATGCTGTATCCAGAGCTATAGGTAAGTCAGACACTATAACATAACCTGGGAATTATTTTTCAATTCTGGACTGAATTCAGGACTTTGTAAAGGCCATTTCACGTCCTAGACTTTGTCCTTCCTAGCTGCGTCATGGTGCTTCCTCATGACGCTATCTATTTTCCTGTTAAGTGCACCAGCTGCTCCCGTGCTTCATGGTTGAATTGTTAATTTTTTTTCCATCCGAGCACAGTAAATTTCTTCAGACAGGTCTTTGTCTCTGTGTGTAAGGAAGGAGGTTGAAATCCAAGGTGGACTGTCGTCATGACCACTGGGTCATGGGAATGTAGAATGAAACATGTAGGGGTTAAAGTTTAACTCAGATAGTGAAACCAGTTATATGCCCTTAAGAAGTAAGGATAATGTTCTCAGAATGACATTGACCTAATTTAACTAAAGAAAACATCGACTTCTTGTGTGTCAGGTGACCAGGTGAACTTGATCAGGTAAAGTGGGACTGGTAATGGAAAATACAAAAGCCAATCAATGTTGAGGATGGGAAGGGAGGTATACAAATAAAGGAAGAGTAAATGAGACAGAGGTAGAACTTAAATTCACCATTTTCAGTTCGAAATCAGTCTTTTTTTTCTGGGCTGCAGCAACGGGCCTTGCCCTGACTGAATCTCTATGCAATAATATAATCACATGTTATTTCCCATAATGTTACAATCTAGACAATCATTTTTCAGTGTTTACGTAATTATCATGGTGAACATTTAACCCGCCAACTCAGCCGTGGGTCTGAGGTTTGATATGCAGCAGCTAACCACACCCTCATGCTGCTCCTCCAGGTGACTTTGACCAGAAGCCCTACGTGTCTGGAGATGCTGACTGCTCAACCATCCAGCTGCAGGGAGACGAGGACTACGTTTTGCTGGCATGTGACGGCTTCTTTGATGCAGTAAAACCTTCAGTGGTCCCACAGCTGGTCTTGGATGGACTCAGGCAGATTGGTGGGCCTGAAGGAGGACAAGACACAGCCAAACACTCTGAGGACAAAATTGGTGTGAGAGTGGCTCAGCACTTGGTAAGTCATGCTAAGGAAGCTGGTTCAAGTGATAACATAACAGTGATGCTGGTGTTCCTGCGTCCGGCGGAGCAGCTGCTATCTAAAGATGCCACAACTGGAACTGTACAAGCTACTCAGGACTCCACTCTCCACGGTGCTCCACAGCAGTGAAGGAAGGAAGTCTGCTGACTGGTCACCAGTTTGCCAAGCTACTGCCTGACTCACTGTGCTTCAATCTAGCCTTTATTGTCCCCGGGTGCTCCTGCCAGTGAAATCCTGTTTGGACCGGCTCACTGAAAAGGTTTAATAGATGATGCAGGGCCCTGTTAACCATTGAGCTCCTATTTGCATGGTGGCTGCCCCCACAGTCTCCAGCCCTTTTCTCCAACCCACAAAACATCAAGTCTACAGTGGAACAGTATTAATGTACCAGCCCCCGCTTTGTTGTGTCAGTTTGATTGTTTGATTTAACTCAGATTTTGTGTGTGTGTGTGTGTGTGTGTGTGTCTCTCTCTCTCTCTCTCTCTGTTGGCCCTGGCTCTAAATCACTATTGATTTTCTTTTATGCGGTATTGACTGTAAACAGAGCACTGTGCCTTTGCAGGAGGTTTGCTCTCTGTGCAAATTAGTATCCATTCATATTTGTCTTAATGTTATTAACAATAGCATCTGAAACATTTTAGCTTTGTTTATTATATTTCCATTTCTGTATTACTGCATTTGACTCAGATGTAAAAACACAGCTTCACTGGAACGGGACAGTGAGGACAACAGGAAAACCAGAGTGTTTTTAGCAAAGAGAAGTCATATGATTTGAATTTTGCAAAGAACTTGAAGCCAAATTGTGAATATGATCACTATTTAAGATTTGATCAAAATAGCTGACATGAACATTGAAATGTTAATATATTTAATATTTTACTCCATCTGGTTTAATTCGGCTCTCAATACAACTTGAGTCATGTTTATGAATGTAACTTGACTTGTAATTTCATGCTGTTTTATTACAGTGAAGAGTAATTAAACCTAAAAAGATGGGGCAGACATTAAGAAGTGACTGATTTCAGCTAACCTGCTTGGTTAAAGTTTGGATAGATAGTTTTCAGTAGTGATTCCACAAATGTCTTGATTTTCTTGTAAGTTTTAAATCATTAGATCTTTTCTTTGCATCAGTTTTCTCTGTGCCAGAGAATCTTCCTCTTTAACTTCAAGTCTGTTACCTTTTTACACTCTATACGTACTAAGCTCTCAACCACAGGTTCTCTCCGCATGACAGTATTAAATGCATAGTATGAGCCAATCATACTCTGTGTCTTGCAAGTCACACAAAGAATGCAAAAAAAATAATACCTGAAGTTCTGAAATTTAATTGACGTTACAGTGACATCACCACAGGTTGATTTATTCTGTGTGGTGCTGCAGTATATAGTTTAATCTCTATTGCCAAGCAGTATAACAGTCCTTCAGTATTCTACACCTCAAAGTAAACAAGTCAGTAAATTCTACAAATCCTGACAAGACAGACAGTCAAACAGACTGTAATGGAAATATCTTTTATGAGCTGTTCTGAATAATCTAGTTGAGCTGCATAAACATGGGGAGCAAAAAGAACTGTCAGTGAAATCAGGGTGTTTGTCTTTAAGAAGTAGGAGGATGTTCATGAATTTATAAGCTTTCCAAGCTCAGGTAGAGGAGCTTTCATGGGGAACATGTTGCCTGATTTACTGAATGACAAACTGACAGTATTTCTTATATTTTAAAAGTGTTTTATACTGTGGTTTTTAATGGTGTCCTACTGAGAACATAAATAATGAATAACAGCTGTAATGGTTTTCTACTGATGTATTCATAAAGATTCTGTTTTGCTGATAAAATGGTTTGCTCTTTTGAGTGATGCTTGTTCTTCACAGCTGAATAAAAAGCACCATGGATTAAAAAAAAAACCACTGAGGCGATGTGATACATATCTAAAACAACATGAACACATGTAAAAGGTGAAATTATGTGTTTGCACATGTAAAGGTTATTGATCAACTTAGATGATGACAAAATGTATTTTTAAGATTTTAATAAGGAAAGGTGCAGTTTGATTCTGAGCTCCAAACTTTTCTTAAATCTCCTTTTCCAAAAATATCAATAGGAATAAATTGGCTAATAAAAGATGACTGACTCCTTCCCACTGACAGCCCAGTTTGCTTGTAGCTGCAAATGTTAGCCGCTGTGCTAACTGATATAACAGATAGGTGGTGTCTTATCCCCAGGTTGTTGCTCCTGCATGAGAGTAGGATCCTTAATGTGAGACAATCAGACAGGGAAAAGTGCAGAGGTGAAATGCTGCCACCTATGGATGTAGTCAATCAAATCTTCATTTACTCCATTATGATTGCAAGTTGGTCTTTAAAAATTATATTGTGGTATAAAATTGAACTTCCTAAATTTTCTGCGCATTGTCCTTAATTTGGACCAAAAGAATTATTGATTAATCCAAACCAGAGACCTTAGCCCTGTTGATGCTTCAACAAATGATGCCAGAGGAACAGTAGTGTCTCTTTTGTGTTACTTTAGGCTGGTTGTGTTTGATAGGGCCAAAAGACTTAGTCAGCATATACTTGGGTCAGTAAATATGTATACAAGTTTTGTTTGACATTGAGGCTGATAAAAACATCTGCCATTTTCTTCTTTGCAGAGTCATGAACAACCTGCTGCTGTTTTACCGATTAACTGAGCTCACTCAAACTGTGGGAATCAGGCCGTGCTCTTTCAGCAGCAGTGTACATTTTCATTATCCATTCCAGTCAAGTGAAGGATGACACCCCCACCAGTTGGTATGTTCTATAATGTATTCCCTCTGCTATCAGAACAGAGACAGAAATCTGACATGATGAAGAAGCTTAATAGTAACAGCTGAGCCATACACTAATGGTGAACAACCATTTTTAATGAGGAATTACAAACTCAAAATTGATAGTATATACTGTCTTTTCTTTTTTGTTGTTTTACACTTCTGGTGTTTCCTGTCAAGCTTGTTGGTATTTGACCACAGCTGCCCTAAGGCACAGGTAAAATGATGTCACTTCATCATTCAAAAATGTCTCTTTCATTAACGAGGACAATCAAAAGATTTGGTCTCAACCTGGAGAACCATAACTGTAATCTGATACATTATGAAGGGAAGTGGAAAAACGGTGAGTGTGAATGTGGAAGTTAAAGTGCAGATTTTCAGTCACTGTGTTTGTCGGATTTTTTCACTTTCATCTTATTTTCTCATGAAGTCAGTGACAGATGTATTCAAAAGTGAATTTGTTGAGTTTAAGTATCCCTAATGTTTGGATTTCCTCTCCTCAGGGCTTTCCTCCACAGTGCAGAAATTCCTGCCGCACACCTTCCGTTTAGCACACCCTGCTGATCTTGCCTAACCTGTTGGGAATGCGGTAGTTTGAATGGGAGAGAACGTTACACACGAAGACAAGACATTTAAGGCGAGGACACCTTTTAGGAAGACAAGTTGTATGAAATATTTGCTGAGTTTCCTGGTTTAGTTGATGCGAGACGGTCCAGGTAAGAGTTTCCTGTGTGATTCAGCTTTTTAGGTCATCTTAAAAGAACGGCAATCTAACTTTTGAGCTTTTACTCATGATGTATTTCAATGTATGTGAAATGTGTTTGCGTATTTTGTGTAACTGAATTAAGCTACACAGATTCTTCAGAATTAGAATCAGTGTTATTGGCCCAGTATGTGTATACATACAAGAAATTTGACTCCAGTTAGATATGAAACAAGTGTCATGAAAACATTTGGTTAAAAAGGAGTGCTGAAAATGTACAGAAACAGAAATGAAATAACATATAAACAAGAATGGTAAGTTGGAGTATACATCATGATCTCTCCTGCTCTCTATCTTTTTACTGTACAAATAGTCCAAATAAATAGATAATTTCTGATCTATATCTATACTGGATAGTCTTTACAGAGAAAGCTGGTGCCATCTTTTATTTGAGCTGTTTTATATTCAAATTATAATTGTCCCCTTGTGTCCATACATTATGAAATTCATGAGAAACGTCCAACGCATACTGTGGTTGAAGACAGAAGTATGTTTTTTTGGCTGGATGTGGAACAGATGGCCCAGAGAAGACCTGCAGGTGCCTCCACAACTGCCAGGCGGAGATACTGGTGGCAACTGAGACGCCGATGGAGGATGCTGGGGGTGTTTGAGATCAATCCTGATCATGAGTTCTTCCATCTGACATCTGTGATGAAAGAGGGAATGCAGGCTTTAATTCAGGCCACTCTGGACACACCAGAGCAGGTGAACTATTATTTAAGGCTGCAGTGTAAATATGATACATTGCAGATATAATTTTATTCCTATACATCTGACCTTTTTCACAGGACCTGCTAACAGCTGAACATTTCAAAGCAGAGGAAACTCACACCCATGAGGCAAGCAGTCATTTTCACATTTTCAAAACTTTAAATTGAGACAGTTGGATAATGCTCTCATGTATGATCATCTCTTGGTCATTGAATCTGTTTCATCCTCAACCTCCAGGGGTATCAGATGCAGACGTTTGCCAATTTAATTTGTCAATTAACAAATACTAACATTTTATATTATTAAAATATTATTAAAAACTAATATTTTGCTTATGGACTAATTAATGTATTTCACTCATCTGTGGGGTTTATATAATTTAGAATATTTTTTATATGGTTTGAAAAAGTGCATCTAGTGCTACTGGAGCAGCTTTGGCTCCAGCTGTTTGCACATCTGACACTCTGGACACAGATATTTTCCAAGCAACTTCACCATAGTTTACATGGCTTCCTCTAACAAATTTTGCGGCTTTGAAAAAGACCAAGATTTATGTTCTTGTCAGGTGACAAGTTTGTGCTTGGTTTCAGGAATGACAAGAGGTTCTTTTTGAAGACCCAGAGCAGACGTGAGGTCAGGTTTCTCCTGTCCAATCTCCAGGCATATATGGAGCACTTGGAAAAATTTCCCCATTCGTTGATGGTGAGATTTCTAGGTAAGAGTGATTATATTACTATTAGACCGCCCCACCATAGTAAAAGGACATTGCCATGGTCAAAAAAGTGCTTGGCTAATCAACATGAACTGTATTATATCCTAGATCTGTCTTTCCCAAAATATTATGTTTTTATGTAACCAACCACCTCCCAAAATACATCTACATGAACACTAAAACACATCCAAACATGTTTGCTGTGGTTTAACATAGAAAAATTAAATTAAAGATAAAAAAATATATAGTTTGATATAAATTATAGTATTCAAAGTATTCAAGGTCTCTCCAGACATGTTTTGAGGCCTGAAACTACTTTTCTATGAGAAATACTTTTTTTTAACATGATTTTCCCACAAAAAAGAATGAAAAAAAGATCATGATGTCATCATCAACAACATCAGCCAAACAAAAAACTGGACCAGGTTTTATAACCCACCCACCACCAGGTTGCCAGGACAAACAGGAATTAGGAACCTCAACCACATGTTTGAACATTCAGGAACAGACTCAGACCAGTAGTCTGAGACCAGAATCCAAGACTAGCTGACGTTTCAGAACGGTTAAAGTAGTCAGCATCTTTAATTTCTTTGTGCAGTTTGATAACTTGGAACTGGCAGTGGCTGACACAGTATCTGTGTCCCAGTTGAGGGTTACATCCTTCAGAGGAAATGGCCTGCTAAGGTGTTGTCATTTATGGCCTTTGTAGGCTGCCAAATTAAAATGAGATGGTCTGGTCTCCACAGCATTTTTCATCTGTGTCAAAAGCAACATGTTGCTTTTACTTAAAAAATAAATGAAGACAAAATACTTTGTTAATTATTGTCCTTGTTTCTTTGAAATTGTCCCCCTAGAATAACAGTTTTTACATTCCAGGCTTGACACAGTAGAGGAGCTTTATGTAAAATGAAGACCTGATGTCAAAGGAAACTAGTCAATTTTTTAAGTAGAGATAAATTAAAGGTTCAATCAGTGATACATAATCATATTCTAATATGTGAAGAAGTAATACCACTGTGTGAGAAACATCTAAAAGTTATTCTCTCTTTAAAATAATTCACTTTTGTTACGTCACTAATAGCTGATTGATAATTAATTGCATGATTGAATAACATGCATCCTTCTCTACTTTCCAGGCGTCCACAGGATTGTTATTCCAAATCAGATAAAGGTATTTTATCTGTTTAATAATGAGGTCATTATATCCAGTATGCAAATTACTATACAAATGTTGTTTGTGATCTTTCCAGAAGTACTTCGTTGTGATGCAGAGTGTGTTTTACCCTGATGAGAGGATCAACATTAGGTGCAGTATATACGTTGTCAGAATGTTTTGTCTTGTGGATTTTTTCATATATTTTATGGTTGTTTGAAGCTGCAATTTTGTTGTATAGATACGATATTAAAGGAGCTGAAGTGGGCAGGTGGTCCAACCCTGACATAGGGGGAAACCAAATAAAAGTGCTGAAGGACAATAACTTCAAAGGATCCATTGCATTAGGTAAGTGTCCTCACCCCTACACTGACTACTCTATTTATTTCTGTAGACACACAGAAAATGAAGTTTCTGTTTCACCTTATTCACAAATTGAGACACACTCAATGGAAACGTTACTGTGGTTATTAATTTTGTTGCTGCAGGTCCAGAGAAATCCTGGTTCACCAGTCAAGTGAAAGCGGATGCTGCCTTTCTTAAGGAGCTCAATGTGCTGGACTACAGTCTCCTGCTGGCCCAACAACCTTTGCATCGGGATGAGCTGGAAGGAAAACACTCCTTGGCAAATGTTGTTATTCGTACCACAATGTAGGTTTTGACAAAGCTGTTTACATCGAAGTCAAGGACACATTACACTGGGGTACAACATTAACACTGACAGAGTAGGTGATTCAGGGAGTTCAGACCTTAGGCTGTATAAGACACAGTTTCTTAGTAAGTCAGTGCAATACCTTCAGTATAAGAGTCTTCATCAAATCAGCCTCCATCTCTTTTTCTGTGGATATTTTAAAAAGTGGTTAAAACGCATTTGTCCACAGCAGCACATTATTCGTATCGATACTCTCACAACACCACAACACGGAAACTGAATGATCTCTTTAAGACTCCTGTGTTGTCCTTGAGTCAGTGTATGTTCAGTGTGTTTAAGCTGTGAGAGCTTGGACAACAACCAAACAAAAGAGAGAGACGAAGTCAAACGAAATACTACATACTAAAACTACCATGCAGATTCTTAATGGATGTAAACTTTAGTAGTAGCCTACTTTACTCAGCTTTAGGCTTAAGAGACAGAAATGTACTACTTATAGATACTGAAGTGTATATTCTACACACAAGTAAGAGGTACTTAGTTTATTAATATAAAATAAAAGTAAACTCAGCTAAAAGAGAAATTTTCTTCAAATTGGGTTACATCCTGAATTAACTGCCTCTAAAGGTCTAGTCTTATTCATTACAGTGATTTTGTACATGTGCTGCTCAGTCACTGTTAACATTAAGTTTTGTCTTCAGGCTTCTATTTATGTGATCACTGTGATGTGTTTTAAATTCAGAGTTGGTCTGGGCTTATTAGATTTATGAAAACGATTAATCTTGGTTCAGTTTGTTGGACTCATTTAAGACAAAACCTGTGAGTGACTCCTGTCTGTTCTGTAGGTCTGTGGACTTGGATGTCAGTCCCACAGATTCAGACCCTTCTACTGTTCCACTCCTGGAGCCTGTGGCTGAGGTGGCAGCAGATACTACAGACTGTGGGTCGACCCAAACTCAGGCAGCCGCTGAGGGTACAAGCGAAGTGATCCCCCTCCAGGAGATAACCAGCCCCACACAAGAAGCTACGACTGACTCCATACTGCAGGAATTTCATGAGCATCATCACAGACTACTGCCCAACTGCAAAAATGCCATTCATGTGATTGACGGGCCAGAGCAACGCTACTTTGTGGGCATTATAGACATTTTTACTGTGTACAACTTGAAAAAAAGAATGGAGAACCTATGGAAAAGCCTTCGCTACCCAGGCAGGGCTTTTTCCACAGTTAGACCTACCAAGTACTCAGGTAGGTTCAGCCAGTGGATACAAGACCGCACTCAGTGACTTAGAAGGCCATCAGCGATAAACATGAGGTACACTTTGTGGTACAGCACTGTTTTTAATAGTTCTGTGTGAAAAATACACATTATAATTCTAAAAATTTTAAAGCTTAAGTGATTCTTGCGAGTGATGTAATTCACAAGTTGGTTTTTTTTAGTATATAGTCATTTCTATTAGTCAGATATGCTCTCTATGAGTGAGTAGAATCAGTTATCTCTATTGTAATCACATGATGTCAGATAAAAATAATGCTCCATATGCTCACCTGTTTATACTTTTCCAATTAAAATGAACTTTTTGACAAAATGCAGTAAATTTGCAGTTTAATCCGCCCAGCCTTACTCAAATTTCAACTCTCTGTGAGGCCACTTGTTGCTTTGTGAGCTGGCGTCTGTTGGTCACCTTCTTTTTTGAAACCAGAAGAAAGAGGTAGGGACATCTTCCCATAGATTTCAGCACAATCTGACTTGTATTTATAACCAGGCGATTGGCCCCCTGATGCAGATTAAACTGAATGAAAGTTTAAAGCTCTTTAGCTTTGACTTCACTTTTCAGACCAACAGTCAATATCCACTTTTATACAGTGGATTAAAGAGTTAGTATATATTCCAGTGTATCCTCAGTGCCAAATCCTCACAAAGTTACATCAAGGGATGTTAGCATTACAGTTAGTAAAAAATGTCTTCGGGGATAATTGTGAAGATGCTCCATTTCAATCTGACACTTGAGACTACTACTGCAGATTGAAAGGGAATTGGTGAAGAGACAGTTTTTGTGCAATTTCAGATGTAAAATACCACCATCCCCGTTCTCCCCTACATCTGCTTGCACTGCCACGTAAATGTCACACACTCTCAAAAATCAGGTTTATGTAAGAAACACATACATGAAACATGTTTGTTGTGTGAAAAGTTTAGTCACATCAGTCACATCTACAGCATCCTTTCATCATCCTCATGAAGGTAACACTACTTGAAAACAGAAAAAAACATGTACTGCTTTAACTTATATGTAAACATTGTGAAGTGCAGTGTAGAGTTTTATGAATCTGAGCTTATAATGGAAAGAAGCAGCTTTGCAGAAAGTGGCACAGCATAAAATGAAATATGCTGACAGACTGAAGTGCATTTGTGCATGACCTGGTTGTCTAACATTAAATGTGAGGCTACATTACAATTTATAAATTGTTGTTCGAAACAAGCTAAAAATAGTATCTCACAGTTTTCCAATAAGTAAGCAAACTACTGTTTCTCTACTGTCCCAGATTTCTCCCAAAGAGGTGATGGGCTCTGATTTTCCTTCTTTAAAAACCCAGATCTCCCAGAGGACTTCCATGATGAATGAAGACTTGGTTCTCCTGTTTAAATCATTGAAACTAAAAAAAAACATCCAGGCTCCGAATCCAATTGATACTTTTTACCTTGCAGTTCTGTGTCCTTGTGCAGGTCCCTGATCATGCTACCTGGCGGCTACCTGATATCACTATAACTGGCAGTGACATGTCTGTAATGCAAACTCAGTGCGTTCCTTGAATATCATGTTGTGCATCGAGGCCAGGAGCCTGACAGGTCGTCGGAGCTTTGATGGAAGTCATGAAGAGTTCTTTAGCTGGAATCAATCTCGGATTTGTATATCTTCATCCTGTGCAAAAGAGAAAAGTTTATTATCACTTCTATTATTTCTTATTCATAATAATAAGAATAATAAGAATAAGACAGTTACTTTTACACCATCTTTGTTTCTTCCTTTTGTTAACATCAAATGCAATTGCAGGGATATAGTATAGTGTTCATACGTACTGTTTCAGCAGTGTCTGCTGTCTCCTCTTCCTCTGTTTGTTCACTGCCTGGGGTGAACGCCTCAAAGTCAGAAACTGCACTTTCCACCTCGTCATAGTCTGTCTGGTATTCATCAGACAGCTCCTCTGAAAGCACAAAGCAGGAGATGGTGTTACCATCCACTGCACTTCAGGATGGTCACATGGTTCGAAGTACTACTACAGTACTGCTTAGTACTACTAAGTATTACAGTTTTTAATGTTTTACAGATGTTCCTGTGATTAAAATTCAAGAATGATCTCTGCTTTGAACATCAAAAGCATACTTGTTTTTTGAGATTTAATATATTTTTCTACATATATGTAAAGGAAGACAGAGAGACAGACATTTATAAATCTGTGACATCTTGGTAACTAACCGTCGATTAAGGCATTCTTGATAGGTTCTATTCTTGACACAATCTCTGCCAGGTCAGTGAAGGAGGCATTTGGACAGGTGACCACCTGAAAGACATACATCCTCATCCCATTCATTTTTGATTAAATAACTGGAAGGACATCCATAAAACAGCGCCAACATTTAAAAAAATTAATGTCCCTATATCTGCGTGCTACTAACTTAATCCACTAATCTTTGTGTGGACACACTTCACTGAAGAGTTACACTTCTAAATCCAAGTGTTGTTCGCTACACTGTAGAAAACTGTTCTGAGAAACAACACTTTTTCCACTGTTCACCTTCCAATCACACCTGGACCCCTTTAATCTAGTCCAAACTGCACCAGTGAAGGCACCATAACATCTTCACTCTTTACTCATCCCTGCACTGCCACAAAAGAGCTAATATTAACTGACTTCAGCTCAGCCTGCAACGCAATATTCCTAAAACACTTAACTAAAGATTAGGTAGCTAGTCCTCTGCAACTGAATCCTGGACTTCTATAGTCAGTCCAGGTCATCAGCTACGCCTTCAACACAAGAATAACACTTCATGAGGCGAAGGAGACCAGCGTGGTGGAAGACTAACAGCCTTTCCCTAAATCTTTGTAATCAGCATGCTGTGGAGGAGGTCTGACACTCGAGTGAAGGCGACCAGCTCTAGGAATTACTCGGAGTGCAAATCACATTTTTAAGACATTTCCTGGACCTCACTCTCTAAGAAAGTAAAAGTCTCTCTTCTAATGAAGCTGAGCTACCTTCTGCTTGTCCTCACCACATTTTGACAAAGCCATCCTGACCAGCTGCAGACTTTAGACTTCACCATTTCATCTCTAATCATCTTTGTGTTTTCTAAAAAGAGATTATACGGAAATTAAAATGATCATTTCTAATTTTTTGTTCACTTTGTGCTATTCTCACTCTCAACTACTGCTGTAAATTGATGTAGCTGTTATTTAAATGACCAGTTCAGTGGTGTATGGAGATTGCACTGACATGGCCAGCTTTGGTTTTGTGGAACTCCTCCTGATGTCTGTCTTTCAGCATGTTGTCCACCACTTTGCTGCGCTGCCACACATCAAACAGTGTCTTCCCGTGGTGGTATCCAACCTCCTGCAGCAACAGTGAAGGAGGCGTCAGGGTGAGAGTCAGGCCAGAGGATGATAAGGCATGACATCGAAGAGGAGAAATTGAACTCACAGCGATCTCGTCGAACTTTCCAAACTCGAGTGTGCCGTAGTGGTCGATGGGAGGTCGGATGTACTCACAGTATTCACTGTCTTTGACCTCTTCCAGCTGCCGCACACAGCACACGTAAGCCAGCCTTGTTTGAATCTCTGCCATGTTCAAGACCTGGAAGCAAGATGAATAGAGTTCAGCAATGCTGTAATGTTCAGTGCTTAGTGTGGATAAGCTCCACACAGATTTCATTAGCTAAGTGGAAAAAGCAGACAAAGGTCACAGTAAGTGTGTACCTTGACTCTCTCGGCCAGCGGGTTAAATCGTTTCCACAGCAGCCACCAGCCGTTCAGGGAGTCACCATAATTGGTCAGGTTTCTTTCATCACGGCTCCCAACATCAATTGCAACAACAACCTTGGCCCCCATGGAGCGAGCCACGTCAGCTAGATACCACAATGGGACTGATGCATTAAAAGTTTTTTCCGCAGAGCAAATACCAAAGACTGACATGTGTGTGTATATATATAATTTATATGCATTTGCAGTAAAAATACTCACTTTTAATGACTTTTTTTAATTCTATCTGCAATAAAATTGGCACATAAATTCCCATGGGTCATGGTGTCTGGGCATTTCTATTATTTTGTCAACATAATCACATAAAAATATATTAGCAAAGAAAGGTGTAACGGAACATAAAAGAAACACCTCACTGTATAATGTATAATATAATACAGCTTCACAGCTCCACACACCACATGCTCCAAAATAATCACAGTATAAAATTAACACTTTTCTACGATAATTATTGTAAACCTTTTTACAGTAATTAAAATCTAAATTTGAAACTAATGTATTTTATCAAATATATAAAAAAATGTGACAATCAGAAAACACTGATTATTGGGAACAATAATTGGCCTGACTGAAAAGGTTTAGTTTTATCTACTGTGATAATTTAGGTTATGTTGTCTGTTATTCCAGCTAAGTGCTGTAACATAATCCAGTATCGGTCCATTTAAACAGAGGTATGAATGCCACAGCAGAAATACTGGTTCTACACATCAGGCTGCAGGAAACAAAGCAACATTAAAATGATGCACTTTCAAATCAAGTTAGGATCCATCTTGAAGAGGAAGCACATTATCCCGGTCATTATCAGGAAAGAGTAATAAATTCATGAATATATTTCCAAATCCTAGCCCACTCCTCACCAGGCAGGTTGTTGATGTATCCTCCATCCATTAGTAAATGCCCATCTTTAGGATCACAGAGGGGTGGCAGGTAACCAGACAGGGACATGCTGGCCCTGACATAACGCCACAACGACCCTGAGGAGGAGAGAGGAAGCGAAGTGTTAACAGAGTGACAGATGTCTGAGTTTAGAAGATATTAAATAAATTCACTTCATGTCTATTTACAATCTTCAGCCAAGGCGTCAGTGTTCATTCCAAACATCAAAGATTCATGTTAAATTTATTGAACTGTATCCAATCACCATTTCATTTTTGGACTGGCAACTGCCCAGTCTACCTAGATTCATTAAGGATCACAAGGAAGTTGTCATTTCATGTTTTTTAAAATGAAACTGACCGTCAGTGTGAACTCTCATGGAGGAAGCTGTGATGTCTGTTGTGATGTTGAAATATGGCAGCCACAGGTCCTAGCAGAGGAGAGCCAGAGAAAGTCAGACAAAAGTAACATCAGTGATCATGTGATTATGATTTGTAATCCTCAGAAAAAACATGAATGAATCAATCACTTTTGGTGCGTTTGTTAAGTTTATTGGAACGAAACTAGATGTTATTTTTTTTCTTTTGTGTGACATTTTAGTTATATGAATCAAATTGAATAGCATACAATAAAGGCTTGGTAAAAAATACTTTGCTTTAATGAAAGCATTCATTTTACCTCTATCTGTTTGTCCTTGAAGACAGAACTGATGCTGGAATTGAAGGAAGCTCCGGAGAACATGGAAGTAACTGGGTATGTCAAATCCAGTATCTTCTTAAAGTATGAGGTCATGTCCTAGGAAGGATATTAATGATGGATGTAAACAAATGTGTAAGTTATTCTTAGTAAAAAAAAATTGATTTACAACCATAATATTGGCAATGAAGATTCAACCTAAGGTTTCAAAAGTTTAATAGGATGTCAAATCACCATGGCCCATTCACGAGCACGGACCCTTGACCGACTGTAACTCTTCTCTTCAGCATATAGCGCCCCCATAAAGGAGCCAATGGAGGTGCCTCCCACGATGTCGATAGGGATCCCCGCTTCCTTCAGCGCCCGCAGGATGCCGACCTGAGAGCAACCCCTGAGATGATATCCAGCAAATGACAT
This sequence comes from Remorina albescens, assembly GCA_034769265.1. NCBI lineage: Eukaryota > Metazoa > Chordata > Actinopteri > Carangiformes > Echeneidae > Remorina > Remorina albescens. The sequence continues at coordinate 5,640,536 of CM068485.1, forward strand.
TATGACTTCTGATGCACATTTTCTTCAAATATTATCAGAATTTTGCCAAGTTCATTGGCGGTGTTACTTTATTATGTTAGAGATATTTCTGTGATTATGTGAAGAAATGTTGCCTCAAATCATTCCAATAAGAATATGTCAATTGAAGAAGTTTCGGCTGAATCACTTGTTAAAATGAGTCAAAGTAGTTGACTAGAGAGACACAGGAGCACAAATAAAGGGCACTGTCCACAAAAACCCATTAAATGAATGGATGCTAGGACCAAAGGAATAGTCTAAATATATGTTCTATCCTTCATTCAAACGGTCATATGTAAAAGCATCCTCTGTGTAACTAGTATCTAATGTACTCAAGTGACCACCAGTAGTCTCGGATCACAGCGGAGAGGAGTACAGTCCCTACCTTGTCAGAGCTCCAGGACAAGCCAGAGCAGTGAGAAAAAGAAACACATTAATCATAATAATAACAATGAGAACCCACCTGCTCATTGAAAGGTACAAGTAACCCACAACATGCTCACCATGTATGTGCCAAATCATTTTCTCTTGTTTTCTGTTTGTATTGTTGCAAGCACAGGGTTAATAAAATGTTAATATTGTACTGACAAACTAACACAGGTTCTCAAAACTGAATAATACCAAGAAATATAACAAAATATATGACAAAATTCAATGATAACTACATATGTATGTTTTTCAAAATCTAAAAATCTAAAAAATGTGGTATTACCATAGACAGTGAATGAAAATAGACCAGAATGCAGCAGAGGTATTGGGGGGGACGGGCTACTGTGTGACTGAGAGGATTGATCATATCAAATCCAGCCCTCATGCCTCCCCAGCTCCAAAAACCAAAATGGTGACATTTCAATTAAAAACTGGAGGCTTCAAAACAGAAGTTAACAAAGCAGTGAGTGGCATCACTTTGGGCTAACTTGGATAATAATACCAGCCAATGCGACAGTTTTTCCTAGACGTCACTAAGACAGAGTCAGACATTCACTACAGTGTGAAATAGATTTTGTCCAAAGAGTTTCCAAATGAAAAAAATCTTCAGAAAGGTACAAACAATCTGCAGCAACACAAACATTTGCACTCCATCTCTTGATATCATCCTCTATAAAGTATCACAAACCAGCCTGACTGGTAAACCAAAACTGTCATGGTGTCATTTATGCATCAAGGATACAACATCGTTGTTTAACTCAACCAATGGATCCTAAATGATATCCCCCTCCTTTTTACTCACATTTAAAATCTTTACCCATCCTACGCACGACACAAACCTGGCAGACCAGTGGACTTGATTCAGACTGTGATTTTTCCTTTGGACTTTTGGATTGTGAAACCTTTGGATTTCACAATGCTACTGTGTTAAATGTGTTACCGTATAGATCTACCTGGCACCTCCTCCACCAAGAACAAGGGCGATGCTGTTTCCTGTCAGGATCCTGGCCAGGCGCGAGAAATCAGAGTGACGATCTGGAGATTTTTCAAACACTCGCTGGTACAGCTCTCTCTGAAAATCACACACACAGAAATAAAGAAAGAGAGAGAGAAATTAAGTACATTAAGTATTTGCAAACTGGACTGGAATTGTTCACTGAGTGAGTTGGAGGTTATTACCAGCTTAGGTAAACTCCTCCTGGAGAATACCCTGCGGGGGCAGGACAGGTGGTGGTGTCTGGAGATCCAGCTCCGCATGTTCAGCCACTCAGCTGTCCCTTTGGGTGATGGACCGTCCTCCCTGTGCAGTAACACCAGCTGCTTCTGAGCCCGAACTGAGCTGCCCTCCAACATTCGCTCCAACTGTAGGTGGAGGAGAGGAAAAAGAAGCAAACAGATTCCACTGAGCTCATCAGTGGGATCCACTGGAGAACGGCTGCTGAGCCACTCATGAAACAGTCATGTCAGTAGTAGTGAATGTCAGAATCACTTCGCTAAAGCACAAGAACTTAACTTTGCGTTCCTTTAGATTCCAGCAACAGAGCACAATTTTTGGGCACAATCCAAATTCATTCTATAGCTAGACAAAGAAATCCAATATGTTTTGTCTGAAAAAATATCCCTTGCAAAATAGAAAGACAATCATTCATTGACAAAAAGGTCTTGCTAGATAAAAGTGTGACTGTATTTCTTGTGCAATAGTGGCCCAGATGGCTGAAGTGCAAATTCCAAGTCAATGCTTGCTTACATATAATTTAGCAGGAGACACACAAGGATGAAAGCTGGAACTTTAATGTGTATATATATCACCCTAACCCTGATCAATCACGCTGTATTCACAGCGGCTAATGCCACTCAAATCACTCAAAAAAAGAATAATGTATTGATGACAAATGTTTACTGAGCTATTAGATCAAGAGAGAAGTAGGGACATTTTCACATAAACTTTGATATTACCAGTGTAGTCGCACCCTGATGGTCATTAGATAGAAAGCAAGTTTACGGATCTTCAGCATTGACTTCGCTTTTCAGACCCAGAATCTGTGTCCACCATTTTACTTAGTCCATAACATTACCAAGACACAACACTAACCTCCCCCAAAGTTGGCTCCTGCTCACCCAGGCCCACGATGATGATGCAGTCAGCTTGGCGGATACAGCGTTGGGTCCAAGGCGTGAGACCAGAGTCCGACTGGTAGAGGACAATGCGATGGATGTCCTCCTGCTGCCCGAGCCAACTGGACAGACGATACTCATGGACACTTGAGAGGAGAAGTACAAATCTTACTGTTTGTAGATGAATTAAACTAAAACAACAACAGTTTGTCAATAATTATTTCATTATTAGAATGTAGTAAATTACTACAAATCATATCGATCTCAATTATCTCCTTTGTTTTCCGGAAGAACGACCAGAGTTCCTCATGGAACCTCAACAAAATCGGAACTTAGTCTCATTTGCTAGAACTGCTCAATTACAGTTTAATCAAATGTTTACCTGTCTAGGGCAGCAGAGCCTAGTCGCTGTTTGATGATATCACTTGTCAGGAGTTGAGTGGGACCTTCAGAAAACAGAGATAGATCAAGTACTTTCAATGAAATGCTTTAAAATCTAAGTAAATCAAAGTGAAGATTTACAGATCAAAGTGGAGAACCCATTTAAACCGGCATGGATCTGGTTAAAGGGACAAGTCCAGGAACTTGTTTTATCATCAGAATGGCGGTAAAAGTTTATGTCAAGATGACCTAAACATAAAACATTTGCAAGATAATGGATTTTAGTTGCTTAGCAAGATAACTCAAACTAACAAAATATCAACAACAGCCGTCATCAGCGTTCTATGCAGCTGGTATTAACATGGGTTTTACATAATGCCTTGATATTGAATCATGTCAATAGATGGCTTCCTTTCTGTCAATATCAAACCAAATATGATTATATATTGCCAGGTGGGTGTGTTCCGGCCAAAGCTCAACACAATCTATGAAAGAAGTGGTTTCTGCATGACTTTTCAGGCAGCCGGTAAAGGTAAACTAAACTCTGGGTGTGCGTGTGTGTGTGTGTGTGTGTACCAATGCCACCGAGAGCATGCTGCAGCTCCAGAGTGAAGGATGTGAGGGGGACCTCCTCAGACACAGGCAGGATAGCAACCGTGGACAGGTTGGAGGCTGGATTCCCAGTATCCCATTTACTAGTGGGGGTGGTGAGAGCCAGACTCCGAGCTGCAGAGTACAGGAGCTTTTTCTCATTGGATATTTGAGACAGTAAACATAAAAGCAATATAATGTTCCATATACTACTAATTGTCTTTTAAATCGAAGCTCCTGTTGATCTATCTGAACTTGATTTGGAACTTACCAACCTTTTTTTTTTTTTTTTACCATATTGGCTGGTGGATCCTTTTCATGTTTCTAAAGCGAAGTGGTCTTGACGTGGTACCTATTGATGTAGTGAGTGTGAGTGAGTGTGTGAGTACCAGCCAGAGGTCCGTTGATCTGCTGCATGTTGCCCAGTATCTTCTGTCCCAGCAGATGAATCAGCCTGGTAACAACCTGAGGATACCTCCTCTTGATGGAGTTCAGTGCTCCTTCTGGCAGCTTGGCCAGCTCAGAATCCCTGACAGCGTGGACCGTGGTGGCTCGGTTCATGTGCGTGACGGCTTCAACCTGATCGTGCCACACAAAAGGAGCACTGTAATATGTATTTTCTAAAATATTTCCACTAGAAGTGTGACCTATATTTGTTTTTTCATTCAAAATAAATTGTTTTCTTCCATTTGTTATCCTTTCGTTTAAATTTTAACATTAAAAAAATCATGTCCCCACTCACCACACCAATCAGGTCTCCACGACCATACTCTCCAGCCAGCTCCTTCTTCCCATCATCCTTAGCAATGACAGATCTCAGTCGTCCACTCAGGACGATGAAGGTGCTGTCTGACTTGTCTCCTTGTCTAAACACAAATAACGTTATCGAGAGATATCCATCAGAAAGACACCTTGGATAGGACACACATTCACTTCTACAGGCAATTTTGAATTGTCAGTTAGCTTAATGTGCACGTTTATAGTCAGTGGGAGGAAGCCAGAGTTCGCAGAGGGAACCCATGTAGGCAGAGGGAGAACATGGAAGCTCCCCACAAAAATGATAGTACCTTCTTAATGTAAGACATAATCAAGAAAGAGCAAAATCAAATACAACTTCACACAGATAATGTCATGATTTTAATAATTCAGTATATTCAGATTAGATTAATTATCAGCAGTAATTAAGCAAACCAGTTTCCATGAAATAATTCCTTTTTTTTTTATTTTATTTTATTAAATTTAATCACTGTTTGCATTAGTAACATATAGAATTGTTTTGGGTCCATAGAGGAGATACCTGTAGACTGCACGGCCGGCCTCCACAGCCATCCAGTCCAGGGCAAAGTCAATCTGTCTGACAAATGGTGACACCCTCTTCACCACAGTGTGAGCCACATTCAGCACCACCCGTGGCTCCTCACGCATTATCCTGCAATGTTGAAGACATGGGTGTGTTTTCATGTGTGTACAACCCAAACAAACAACTGTGTGTTGTGTGGGAGTTTTGATCATACTCATAGAAGTGAGCCTTGGAAATGGAGAGGAAGGTGCAATCTCTGTGAGCTCGGACGGTGTAGATGAGGGGCTCCCCTGTGAGCACGGCCAAGTGACCCACCATCTCCCCTGGGTGTGTGACGAACAGAAGGGTCTCTTCTTCACGATCGATCATACGCTGGTAAACGTGGAGCAAACCGGAGATGATAAACGCCACACTCACATCCTGTATGTGATGTGGAGAGGAAAATATAAGAAGGTGGAGGAAGAAAATGTCTGGCTGGAGATCACAAATCTCGAAAGTAATATATAGAGTTCAATATATTGTGTATATAAAGATTTCACCTTAACAGATAAATTAAAGGTTTCTATGTGTGTGAATATTCAGTCACTAACCTGGTCTCCTTGATGGGCCACAACAGAGCCTGCTTTGACCTGGCGAAGAATCACCCTCCCTTCCAGCAGACTGTGGTCCTGGTGAAGTTTAACATAACAATCAGAATTATAAGACAAATACATTCTATATAACATAATAGTATGTACCTACTTAACTGTAATATTTCACTGTTTTTAAACTACACTTCACCAGAGCTCTGACACTCTAACCTTAACCTCTGTGGGATCGGTACCTGTGTGATGAAGTGCAGTATAGAGTTGGTGTTCTAAGCTACCTGGATTTGGATGACCTGCAGCAGATCCTTTTTGGCAGCTTGGAAAATGGCATTGACTTTATTATGGTGGGCACTTCCTTCATCACTATATTGGTAAACAGCAGATGGAGTTTGCTGCATTGTCACACTCTTCTTCAGGATAGACTGAGGAAACAAATAGACGGAAAACATAATGAGAAAAACAAAAACACAAACTGGATGCTCAATTTCTAACCATACTATATTCCTGCATATGCAGTACACTAAGATAAGCCACTAAATCTAAATGTGCTAAATGCAACTTTATTCTGTAAGTTACCGAACATATCAACTAAGGCTTCAGAAGAGTGTTTCTTTTTCTATGAGACTGGGCTCTGGTTGAAACGGCAGCATAGTTTGCTCTTAATCAGTGCTGATAGGAAAATTGACGTTTTCTATCTATAATAAAGCCAACCTCTCTGGATTCTACCCAGAAAACCTCTGATGGTATGTGAAAGACATGTCTTGTCCAGAGACCTTCACAGGGCTCTGAAGCACCGTCTCTTCTCTGGCTATTCCAGCCCGTTCATACACTCTGTTGAGGTCTGCTGACATTTCACCTGCATGACACAAAGTTATCAGATATTATATTAATCATTCAAGTCTGGTAACAATGCTCATTGACGCTCATCTGAATGGACACGCTGATGTGTGTAAAGGATGCAATATTTGCTAAATGTTAGAAACCTGCTGATTTTACTGTTGGAGCAACATTCTACATTTTAAGTCATCTTGTGCAAACCTTTGCCTCAAAGCTTGATTCCAAGTGTGCTGATTAAGTATTAATTGAATGACTTTGAGCATAAAGCTTCGAAAGTGAGCCCTTGTATTAAAAAAGTATGACTCTCTACAGTGCAGATGCATAATGACTAACCCTAACCCAAAACAGACTGCAAAACCCAAGTCAGTCACCTGATCTGAATACTATAGACTGAGAGGCTTCACGTAAATCATATCTTCAAAGCAATTGTGGTGGGCTGAAGAGACAAAATTAAAAAAAATAAAGGTGTTACTTAGAGAGAGAGAACAGAGCACACAGTTCTACAGTAATATCAGGTTTTATCTAAATAGTGAAATGTAGATTGCGCCCCCCCCCGCAATCTGCTGTTGCCTGCAAGGACACTCAGATTCCACACATACACAGAGAAAGACTGATACCAACCACCTGCACACATGAAACGCACGCAAATCTGAGTGATCAGATTTCAATGTGTTAACACCTGGACTGATGTTAATACCTGGTCTGAACCAGCCACAGAGGTGGACAGAGGTTTATATTAGTTTTTATTAATGACCTACGGAAGACGCAACATGAAACTGATACAAATTTGGATTTCACTTTTTTGACATTAACCTCAGCTAATATGAATGAAAATTTTTAAATGTTTCTTCAGTTGTCATACTGTGTAATCAACTTCCAAAGGTTAATAGCATACAGACTTATTGCAAATGACCGACAGGTGCTGAAAATAAAACATAAAAATATGTTCATGCACAGAGAGCTACTGTGTATACCTGTAACAGCCTGTGGGGTTGACAGGGGATGATATTTCTTGTATTTTGATGAGGATGTGTCAGAGGAGCTGGACTTTTCTGTTACTGCGTGTATGAAAAAAAAAAAACAAAAACAGATAAGTTAGATAACACACACACACACACACTTACACACATATACATACATTACAGTGGTGACAGTGTAAATGCTGCAAGGAGCCTGTTGATTCTGACCTGCCTCAATTTTTTCAGAGCCCTGCTCCTCAGAGTGGGAAGGCTGCCTGCGGACACCTCTGTATGAATGAGTCTCACCCAGAACATGGGCCACTGACACCAAGGAAATGGCTTGGCTCTCCTGAAACAGACACTTCATATCAATATATAAAATAGCCCAAAGACCTAAATGAAAAATAAAATAAAAATGATAACGTCTGTGGTGGAGATGAAAAATAATAATATTTTGATATATATTCCAAGACTGCTAAATCTTACAAATGTTCAGATGTTTATTCTTGAAGCATATAAATATTGAATTATATGTCTCCTCCTTTCTACTACGAACGTGAGCAGATATTAAACATTACTCCTGTTCTCACTTTGAGGTAGTGCTGTTTATGACTGAACACAATGTGGCAAAACTGCATGGAAATATGACTGAATAAGTGTGAGGTGGATCTTACCAGTAACATACAAGATAATCATGATCTATCTATGCCAGAGCACACAGTCTGGAACAAGTACAGTACCGGGTTGAATAGCTCAGTGGTCAAGCCAAGGTAGTTGTGTAATGCAAGGAAGGTGACCCTCTGAAGACGCACCATTATTATCTGTAGAGGACAGAAAGAGAACAGGACAACATTGACAGTGTACAGACTGGACAGAAAGATAGACGAACAACCACTCACACTCACACCTATGGACAATTTAGAGACTAATGTCTTTGGATGGTGGGAGGAAACCAGAGTACCTGGAGGAAACCCACACAGACACGGGTTGCAACATGCAAACTGCACAGAAAGGCCCCAGGCCAGGACCCAAACCTGCAACCTTCTTATTGTGGGGCAACAGCGCTAACCACTATGCTGGCGTGCTGCCCACAAAGACTGGAGAGTCAATGTAAAAATAAAAAGATAAAAGGAAAACAGTAGTTAAGAGAAAATCATTTGAAAACATCTTTTGCGGAGATGAATTTACCTGAATGACTCGAACCAGTGTTTCTGGATATTTCTCAAACACTGACTGGAAAGCTGCAGCTGGAAGACGCAAGACAGTGGAAGGAACTGCAGCCCTTGCTGACACCGTCTTGTAAGGTGCTGGATAGCCCTGAAATGTAGCAGTGAAAACTTCTCCTAAATAGATCATTGAAGAAAAATGTGATCACGATAAAATACTGAAATTTAAGAATAAAGCTGTGGTTCCTCGAGCCAACTGATGGGCTGCTATGGTATTCTAAATGGGATGAAAAGTCCTTTGCAAAAAAGTTCATTACCAAAAGGATAAATTAATTATAAATTAGAAACAAAACTAGAAACAAAAATTACAAACAAAGAGAAGAGATAGATGAGATGATCTTTTCCCTGACTCAGAGATGTGTTTCTCACATCTTCCATTAAATCCTGAATGTTCAGTCAGTTTCCTGAGTACTGTTGAAATAAGTATGTATTAATTGGCCTTGATGTTGTTGCACGGTCTGGTGTGGGAACATTTTTGAGATTTTCAAAAGGACCATGAGTCGGAAAAACTGGACCTAACCTCTGATCTAAAGTTTCAAACTGAGAGCAAGGAGGATACTGAAAACCAAAATGACCAAAATCAAAGCTGGTCTGCATGTTTTGAACAATTAGACCACTTTTTTCTCAGATCAAAAAACTACTAGATCTGCCTACATGAAAATACTGTAACAAACAGGAGAAAAAAGGGGGATGACGGACACATACAGTAATGATATCCAGAATACTGAGCAGACTGTGGACGCTGTCTCCTGGTAAAACTTCTTTCACCACCGGATCAGTACCATCCTGTAGGAAGAAAAACCATGCGGATGTAGAGCACCAATCAGCACTGATAACGTTTCCTGCATGTTTGATGGTTTTCCAAACTGATCAACTGAATGAGTGCCGATCCTCTACTTAATGTCAAACGCCTTCTTGACCCTACTCTTACACTCTCGTGGATGCAGAGCTCCAGGCGGCCATCTTGAACCACATAAATACTGTCGTCTGTGTCACCTGGTCGGAAGAGTCCCTCTCCCTGGTGAAGCTGAATCAGCACCATGTGACGACACAGCTCCAGGAAGAGAGGCTTCTCAAAGTGGCCGAGCACCCTGGTGACAACACGTGAATGAACACTGTGGTTATATCAGTAAGAAATGATTTTCACCAAATTTAACACTGCCAGCAGTCCAGGTTACAGTATTTCTAAACTTAACATGTCTATGGTTGAATACATCCAGTTCTGACACCACAATTAGTGAGCTGAAGAAAAACATACAAAAATGCATCTGTTCTAATGTAGAAGACTAAAGACTAATGAAACTAACACAGTAATCCCAGACTAGGTGGGTTATGTGGACCCTCCAGTAGGTTCTGGGTCTACCCTGAGGCCTCCAGTCCAACTGTTCTGACAGGCATCCAGGAGGGATCCTTATCTTTATTCTGTCATTCATTCATCTTCTACTGCTTATCCATTTCCACGTTGTGGGTGGTGCTGGAGCCAATCCCAGCTCACATTGGGAGACAGTACATCCTGGACAGGTCACCAGTCCATCACACAGAGACAGACAGAGACAACCAACCACTGAATCTCACACTCAGACCTACGGACAAGTCGAGTCACCAACTGACCTATTAGCTTTGGATGATAGAAGGAGTACCCCAAGGAAAACCACCCAAGCTCAGGGAGAAGATGCAAACTCTGCACAGAAAGGCCCCAGGCCGGGAACCGAACCCACGAACTCTTGTTGTGGGGCAACAGCGCTAACCACTACGCTTATCATTATCCTTATCCTTAGCCCAAAATTTCATCAAGGATTATTCCATATCATATCGTCAATATTTAGCCTGATGAAGATTTTCTATTCTAGTTCTAATAAATTAAGTTGAGAGTAAAGCAAAACTTAATATTTTTACTTATTGTATTAGAGTTTTCTCACGAGCTCATTTATAACTAGACCAACAATGAATGAATCTGTGTTTGTTTTTTACATTTACATTCATTCATGTGCCAGATTCTTTTATCCAAAACAAGCTGTGAATGGGGACATCAGTAAAGCTTCAGTGCAGTAGAAGGTCTTGGTGTACATACTGATGCATTACTTCAGTATGCAAGAACAGATAAGAAACTGCAACAAAAGTGCTTGTAGTCATGTTAACAGTCTGGACTGACGTTGGCTTGATGGTAGGGATGGTGATGCCAAACCACATTTCTTGGAGGAAGGCAGCAGCTGAGAAGGAACATAAAGATGAATGGGTCCATTCAAGTTGATGGTGCAGACCCAGAGGTCCCTCTGAAGGCAAACATGCATATTGCATTTTGAAATACCTGTAAATGTTTCACTGAGCACTGCAGTATTGCACTACTGATTTTCGGTTATTGCACAGGTTTCTTGTTGTCTGATAATTTATGGCTATGAAAACTGATTAAGGGAGTGTCTTCATACATATATGACTCAAACTGATTATGGGGTTGGAAACCAATAAAACAAAGTCACGTGTACACAGCATTTTATAATTCTCACCAATAGAATGCGTGTGTAGGTTTCTGGTTTTGAGCTTTAACTTATTTTTAGGCATGAATTGACAGAGTTTAAAGTTTCCGGCCCCTGGTCTAGGAAATATTGGAAAACAGCTCATTACAGTTTGACTGTGGGACTGCACAGAAGCATTGTTCCTGTTCATCAGGAAGTTTGACTTACCTGACATTTTTCAACATGTAGAGCACCTCAGAGGGAAGATGGGAGTTCTGGACATCAAACTCAGTCAGATCAGCCTCCAGCAGGCAGGGAGGGGGCTCCTTGGGCTGAAGGGTGGGGGGCTCCCTCCGAATACGCAGGATTCTGTCACAATACACACTTGTTCTCTGAACTTCTCAAAACAATATCACTATTTAGGTGCCAAATAAAAAGCAGTTCACCTTTATACCACTAGTTATATTATAGACATACATATATTAGATTATATCATTACACTATGTGACTCTCCAAAAAAAGCATATTATTTTTCATTCATCATTTAGATACAACATTTAACAGTGGCTGCTTTGGTAATATACCAGTTCATCCGCTTTGGTAAATTATCTGACAGCTGCTGTTTAAAGGTTGAAACAACAAACAACATGTGGGAAAAGGACTCACTTTCGAGCTATAGACAGGACTTTTGTCCTTTTCCTCAGTCTCTGCCGAGACGCAGGGTTTGAGTTTGTGGGGGGAGGTAAGGACAATGTTTGAACCTGCAACAGCAAGAAAATGAAATATTTGACTTTTTGACATCTTTGTGCTTAGGTGATGCTATACATACCTACATAATAATGGTTCATATTATTTATGAGAATACCTCCATGGTGCAGCAGCAGGGAGCTGATATGATATTGTGCAGTGTGTCTATAGCAGTGTGTACTGACCTTTCTCATGATCTTTCGTCCATAGAACATCACTTTGTCTCTCTTCCTGAAGCGATAATGAGGAACACCAGCCTCTTCCTCTGAAACACACCGAACCTGCTCTGTCAGTTCATCTGTGATCTACAGTATGAATCAGACTGTGCCTCTCGAAATCTGGGTTGCTTTGAATATATCAACATTTTGTTTCAGGGGCTCTTAATCCCTGAGAAGAACTGAAATCATTCCCTTGATCCTAGATTTATTTTCCTGTTTAAACATATGTGCAATTACCTGTGGTATAACTGTGAAATTAGTGGTACTGGATACATTTCCAAAACCAATTACTGGTTTACCCATAACTCATATGTACAGTATATATGTACTAATGTGTGAAGTGTGAAACTGTTCATGCATTTTTTTGGAAACAGATGAATGATAAAAACATCGGAGTATTGTCATCAACAATATTGTAACATTACTGAGCCAGTATATAAAACAATCTTTTGGGTGTGTTTTACATGACTTGTATGGAACTTTTCGGATACAAATACACTGAAACAGAAGTGAGTTCAGAGTGTGAAAGACTGACTTGAAAGCTTATATCTTCTGTAGAGCAGAAAAACAACAACTCCAACCAATGAAGTCACTGCCACGGCTCCAATCAACACAGCCGTCCACTGAAATTGCAAAACAGTTATTTAATGTAATGATATCAGATACCTTTTGTGTACTCTGTCCAATTCTTTACACTGTTCTCTGTTACTGTTGCTTCAAACACTATATTGCAAGTTTTTGGAAAATGAAAAAAATGTGAATATTAATTACAACATTTACAACACTTTTTTAATTACATTTGAATATCTACACAAGCACTGTTCATTCTGTTGATTAGATGTAGAGTCAGAGATCAGTTGTCATGTTACCATATTGATTTCTGTCCTTTCTTCTACAAACTGCTGCATCCTGGCCTTAATCTCACTGCTGCGTGAAACCAAGATCTGAAAGATATATCAAAGGAACAGCTGACACAAGCGGCTCTGCCAAAGATCATGACAGCAGCAGTCAGAGCGGATCAACCAACTGTTTTTCTTTTTCCACTGTGTCTTCAGTATTTCAAAGATGAAAAAAATATTCAGTGTTTACAGAAGCTTTACAGAATATGTGCAATGCATTTGTCCTGTATTTACTGAGAATTATACATTCAAGTTATGAGAACTGATGTGTTGTCATGAACTTGTACATAAATGCGCTGCTAAGCACAAGGATGAGAACATTTATTTTTAGACAACAAGTGCCATGAATGGTGTTGAGGAAGACATACTGGGTGGATACTGCAGCTCTCCTCTTCATTGTTGTCCTGCATGCTACAGGTTTGTGTGAAAAGAAAGAGAACACACCAAAAAATTTATACAAATGAAATAGGAAATGAAACTGTTGGCCAAGCAATAGTTACTGTATTTTTAAGTGACATTTCATAGGGAAGGTTTTATTTAAAAGCCATTAAAATCATGGGGAAATATGTGATGTGTTTTGATAAAGTGTCTGTGGTCAAATACTCACAACAACAACAACAACATTATTATTATTATTGTTGTTGTTGTTGTTGTTTCCTTTATATTAATAATCATAATAATAAGTCTTAAGGAACAGGTCACACAGCAAAAGACTTTGGTCCACAAACGTCAGTCAAGAGAAAGAGGTCACAAGCTCAGTGTTTGTAACGTGACACTCCCTCCTGCACTTTAACACAGCTCTGCTCCCAAACAGCCACCAGTCAGCAGGCTCTGACTGAGGTGCCATAGGACACCATGACCAGATTTAACTGGTAGAAACAGATTTGTAAAGGCTTTACTGACACCAGGGAGGATGGTGGAGGTGTGTAATGATAGGAGTGAAATGCTGTGTGTTGCAGATGAAGCCAAATAACTCTCTGCTATAGTTTTATATTTCCATGTAGACAACACTTAAAGAGTAAAAGCTAAAACTGAATTACTGAACTAAAAGTGAATGAATATGAGCTTTTCACTTTGTTTCAGCTGCCTGCAGACCCCGCTGCTGGGGTCGCAGTCCTCTACACAACAAAAGGACAAATCAGTGCATGCTGAAAAGTCTGCAGGGCCAAAAACAAACTAACTAACCTTTGACATATCATTTTCAAATCAGTGTCAGCTTGGCACGTACCTTTCTCTTTGTGTTTGCTTGACTATAACAGAGTAAAGACCACAAGGTGAGGACAATCTGAATGTCCCGTCAAAGTAAAGCCCTCATCGGAGGACATGCACGCTGAGCCGGCTGTGATGAAGGCAGGATGTAGGAGGAGAACCGACGGCTGCATCTCGACTATGTCAGCACCCTGAACATTGATACGGAGCTTGGAGGGCTTTCTGATTTACACACGATGCGTTCTGGTCATTTACTTTGAAGGATCATTCTCCTGTTGTTGTTCTCTCTGCCGTCCCGACCTCATTGGCCAATCATTGACAGATGAGCACAAGTATCTGGGATTGTAATTGGTGGATCCTAGTCCTGTCGGCCAATCACTGAACATTTCATTCGGTAGTCGGAGACATTGCTGTCATCGGACTGACGGTGTGCTCAAGGTGAGAGGAGCTGTACTTTTTTTCTTACAAGTTATAAAGGTATGTTTAATGTAAAATGCTAACATTTAAACGGTGTCCAACGTTGCTGGGGAAATGTCTACTTATCTTAGCAGCAGAAACGAACAACGCTAACGATAGCTAGCTAGTCAAAGACGGTTAGCATCACAGCATCTTCTTTACTTATTCACTCCTCACTAGCGCGGAGGTTCTCGGTAAACCTGATTCTACATGACCTATTACACCCACTGTGTTCAGTAAATAAGGCTGAAAATCACCATGATGCATTGTGAGACACTGAGTCCAGTAAAACCTCTCACTATACCTTCGGAGCAAACAAATATGGGGCATCTCTTAACCGCCACAATGTTAACAGTGTCATGACACGTTTTAGCAAAAATAGCAGCTCCTGTGATTTAGATATAAATAGATGTTCGATTCCTTTTCTATTATTTGTGCAGCCGTAATTTTTAATTTTCAGTTCGTCTAGTGGTTACAAGCAGGCAGATTTTCAGTGTGTCTAGAAGTGATGTTTGTGATCGTTTATTAGGATCCCTTTAATCCCCTCGTCACACTTATTTTATGGTCTTGTAGAAATGACCGATACTTTACATTGTCTCAATTTTTTTCTCTCCTCCACATGTTGTCTCTGCCCTAGGGAAAAAACGCCGCTTCACCATGGGTGTGTTATCGACTCTGATGAGGGGCCTGGTGAGAGGAGCAGACAGAATGGCTGAATTCACCAGCAAGCGTGGATCGAGGAGTCATAACAAAGGCAGGGGCTCAAGGCCCACAGGACTGAAGCTCTCCAGCAGAAAGTTTATGTCCATAAGGGCCATGATTCCTGAATTCGTGGTGCCCAACTTGGAAGGATTCAAACTCAGACCCTATGTCTCATACCGTTGTCCTAAAGGAACAGAACCTCCACTGACAGAACAAACTCTGTTTGCTGAAGTGGTGGCACCGCAGATCCAGAAAGACTTTGAAGAGGGCACCTTCAACAAAGAGCAGCTGGAGAAATATGGGTTTGAGCCCACACAGGAAGGGAAGCTCTTCAAGCTGTATCCCAAGAATTATGTGCGTTAAAGATGACCCTTTACTGAGGGACAGACTGCTGATGGACTGGAGAATGATGCCTGCAGACCAACTAACATGAACATTTCAGGGAAAATCAGATTGCTTCAAGCTGTTGACTTCTGTTATCTAGTGACCAGACAGAATAATCCTGAAGGAGACACAACCCTTGTGCAGAATTGTTTAGTCATCATTGTAAACATCAATTACATCACATCATTTACATGTCAAAGCTTAATAAAACAAGGGTTTTCCATTTTTCTCACGGGAGCACTCAGTAAATGAAACTACAGACAGATTCTTTTATTTGCCCCTAACACTGCCACTGTCTCCAAGCCAAGAAATGCAGTCGGACCAGAATTTGTCAATGTAACTTTATTGATCAGAAAGTGTAAAAAAGGAAGCCAGCAATAAAAGTGGCCCATCGCATTTTTATGTAGTACTGTAAAGAAGTTCCCAAAGTCAACATCTGTTGATCAAAACTTCAGTTTTCCAGCGCCAGAGTCTGACTAAACTGTTAAAGGAGTTCTCTACAGAGGAACTTGGAATACCAGCCTTAACTCAGCTGGTCTGAGCAAAAATGTCATTAACACTTGACTAAATCCACAAACTGCCAAGAAGGGCAGAAATTAACGTGAAAATAGACTTTCACTTTGAGGCTCAGTAAAGTCATCAGAAATTATCACACCTCAAGGGTCTCCAGTTCATGTCTTCATGTCTGGTGGTGGCTTTGAAATAAGACATTATGTGAAAAGCTTTTGTTACTGAAATCACAAAATACTTTGAAAAGCTATAATGTGACTGGTTGTATCCATATACAGCATAACTATGTTTAAATATATGTTTATAAAAATCTGTAGTTTTAAAATATAGGGATTTGTTTATTGTGGTAGGATATTCCAAAGTGAAAGTGAGAAACACAGTATGGTGTGTCAGTCACATAACATTGTTTGGCTGTATATTCTGCTTTGGTTGGATTCATGATTGGATAGAAGATGCCTTTTAGATACTTATGTGACCCAGCGTGGTCATCATTGCTGTGAGCCTTGCTGAACCTCATCTGGAGTCCAGTCCCAGCGCCAAACATGGAGCATATGGTCATAGAAAGAGCAGCTTGCAAGGAGACAGGTCAATGAGGAGGCATCGTGATCAGGGTTGATGGCAGGGCCTGCAGCAGGGCTGCTAGAGTGAGCTGAAATGCTCTCTGGGATGTATTGTCCAGCATCATCCTCCAAGGAAGTATCAAAGCTGGCAGTGGGAGATTCATACTGAATCCTCAAGTGTCCTCTGCTTTCAGTGAGGCTTTCCTTTGGTTCTGTAGCATTAGGGGAGCAGGGAGCTGACTTGTCCAGGGACAGCCGGGACCAGTCTGCTCCATAAGCCAGTGAGTTGTGGAGGATGTAGGAGGCGACGACAGGACAAGCTCCTTCACTGCCCTCTGGACAAAATCAGGACAATGACAACAACATGGTTAGAGACACTCAACCATGACTGATAAAGCAGAAACATACAGTCAGCACCACAGGCTCTGTGTAACACCACCTTCAATTATCAATTACTACATTGAATGCCTTAGCTTTTAATTTGAGTATATTTATATTTGTAATAGTCAAAAAAGATTAGTGTTTTAAAATCTGCCTGAAACAACATAAAAAAAACCCAAAACAAGTCTGACTAATTTTTGATTTTTTGAGGCACACTATCTTTCATGTTCATTGCTTTATTCCTCATAGGACAGACAGCTGCTCAACTCTTAGTCTCTTTTAGCCAGATGCGAAAAATAGACTGCATAAAAAATGGATGTGGGATGTTTCTTTACGATAGAGTACTCAACCCAGATAACCACCAAGTTAAATGTAATCACAGATTCGATGTTCATGAAATAAGCTGTCAGGGCCGGATAAAACTGAAACTACTGTCGGTCTGTCTGAGAGTGAAGAGTGAATAGAAAATTATTGGTTAACAGATTTGTCAGTGTTGGAACTGAGTGAAACCCAGCCTGAAAGTCACACCAAGGGATCACAACATATATCCTTTCCCCACCAAAATTAACAAGTGTGTGCATGTTTTTTAAATGTGTATTAACCTTAGAATAAAAGCTGATTGACCTCTTGTGTTTGTGCTGTGAGAGACAGCAGGAGAAGAAAAATAAAATCTGTTCACCTGGGTGGTGGTGTTGCATCAATGCCCTTAAAAGCCAGAGCTGATAAACACCCGTATATATTGCAGATTCATTTCACCCAGGTTTGATAAAAACCTGGTGTTAGCAGAACCTATCAGGCTTTTTGAATGGATAAGAAGCAGTTATTAAATAAAACTTATGGAGTTCAGTCTTTAAGGAATACTGTTTAACATTAGCAGGATAACATGGACATAATACAATATCAAATTGCCCGAAAAGTTCAGCTTGAAACATCTAAAGTGTTTCAAAAGGACTAATGGATACAGTTTGAATAGGCCAACATTTTTTCCAACAGTAAAAGACAAAGGTCCCCATGCTTTCACTTCAACTTTAAAAGTTCACATTTAGACTCCAAAGAAAGTGTTTCTTCGTCCATGTTTCATACTGACCCAAAGCTTGCTGGCAGTGAAGGATATGGAAGTCATTGTGCATGCAGGCTGCAAGTAGCAGGTGCTGTTGGGTTGGATGCCATTTTAGCCTCCATACTCCACCACCCATGGCACTTTCACTGAGAGGCTGCCGCATGTTCCTGCCATCCCACAGTAAGACCTGCTCATCATAGCTACAGGAAAAGAAAAAAGACATTCAGAATGTCTTTGATATAAACTGTAATGATTGCAGAGTCTTTTCTTGTCTCAAACAGGCCTCTGTATAAGACCAATAGTTAATAGCCAAACCAGGCTGGAATGAATATGATGAAGAGCTTAATGCTGTGGGTAGAAGGGCTTTCAAAGCTTGGGCTGAGTCATGTAGACATAAACATGGTCCCTTATTATTTATTTCATTAAGAAGAATTAAAATACAATGAGATCTGACTCATTTGTGAGGAAACTGTAAAACAATAGCCCTAATTTCTGGAGAGAAATCAAAAGCATTAATAATTGTAAAACATCTTTGCAAGGGAATACTGATGGTCTAAGTGGTTGAGAGGAAATAACCCAGCTGTGGCAGAAAGATTACTATGAGCTGTTAAATTGTGTAAAAAGTGACTCCTTTGTAGTGTGCAAAATAGATAACAATGAAGATATGACTGGTTTGCCACAAGAAGTCTATGATGTAGTTACGCTACGAGATAACAAGGAATGTGGTATGGATAAAGTATCTGTTGAGCAGATAGCGCTGTCCTCTGCTTGCCATTTGTCTCTTTTTTATCTGTTATGTAAATGCCATGATCAAATAAACAGCAGGGATAATTGCTAGCCTACTGCTTCGGCCAGCATTTAAATAAAGTCTTGGAGAGAACTACACTGAACAAGATGGAACAGTTTGCCCTGACCTCTGATAACAGTGATGATTCTGATTCATCAGTTAAAAGTTCAAAAGCACATTGTCCAGCGTAGTGGACATGTCACCGACTCCTTGAAAAATGTGTGTGTAAAAAAAAATGAAGTTGAATGTTTTTTGTGTTTTTTTATTTTTTCATGCTCAGAGTAATAAAAACACTTGGGAAGAAATTCAGCAATTTTTATGTTTTATCAATTCCTTTAAAGCCTTTGATCATATAAATCATGAACAATTATTTTGCAAGTTACACAACAGAGGGCTTCTGAAATATCTAGTGACAATTCTGACTTTTTTGTATACTTATCAGTTAATGTATATAAAACGTCTGTCTAACTCCATGCAGTGGAATTAGACAGGGAAGCATTTTGTGTTCCTATTCTCTTCAAAGTGATATTGATAATTTATCAAAGCTGTTAAACGGCTGTATGACAGGTTGTATGGTTGCTAACACATACATAAACCACTTGATGTATGCAGACGAACTATTGAATTTTTGCCCATATAGTGCTGGCTGGACTGCAACTACACTACACTTGTTAGAGCATATTGTACTGCTATGTATACTGCCCATTTGTTGCAACACTGCACACAGAGCAGTATGCAGAAACTTAATGTAGCACATAATAATGGTATGAGGCTGCTGCTTAAGTTGCCAAGATGGAGCAATGCATGGCCAAATGCTGGATAGTGTTGGGATGCCCACAAGCTCTGCTTAGTTGTGCCATTTCATTTGCAGATGTGTGTGAAGGTTATCATGATTCTGCAAACAGCATGATTTCAACACTGACAAATCCTGCACCAAGTTCAGTCAGGTTCTTATCCAGTATGTTGAACTGTTGCCGTTCTAACCTACACGTAAATATACGATATTTTGGATTTTGTCTTTTGGATCAGACAAGACTGGAGGCAAAAGTTCTCACACAGTGTAAAGTTGCAGTTCATTGGGGAATTTACCTGCCAGTAGCCAAGATATGTTCCCGGTGAGGGCTGCTTTGAATACTACACACGCCCATGGAGTGCCTTCAAAAGGACAGAACACAAATGGTCAACATTTTTTCCTAGTCAAACAGTCCCAATGAATGAATCAGTACTCACCTTTTACTGGTGAAAGTGGGGCAGGAAGTCCCTGCTCTGAGGTCCCAGCCTTTAAGTTTGCAGTCATCACCACCTGGTGAAGAGAGATGGACAGAGTTAATATAACTGCAATTATGAAAGGCAAACTTAAGCACACAAACTAGTCACGAAAGATGAAGAACCTGGTGTTTTTTTATTGCAAGCAAGAAGATTTGATTATATAGAATACAGTGTTTGGGGATAAATCAAAATAAAGTATGAAATTATGCTCTATGATGATGAGTTGATGGCGATTATAGGGATGGGCAAGAAATGATATTGTCCACATCAAAGGCACATGATCACATTTAGGTTTTAGATTTATGTGGTAAAAGAAATCATAAAAGCATTTTTGAGGTGCTTGTAAAATAATCATTTGTGATTATAATTAACCCTCTTAAAAAAAGTGAGTGAGTGAGAAACTGCTGTTGAAACTGTACTGCTGGATCACATATATTTTACAGATATTTGGGGGTTTGCCCCTTAGTGCTAAGGCACAAGCAATAATAAGATAATGTTGAAAATAATAAGAATAACCCTTGAAAAGGAATATTTTCTTCAAACCTGAATGTAATCTGGTGATCCCTGACCTGATATCTTTACCCAAACCACCAAAAGTTTCTTTTGGTTGATCACATGCTGAGGTGACAGACCATAATATTAATGGGGTGTTACCAGAGTATATGAGCTGTGTGTCCCAGTATGAGAAGGCTGAGATCCAGGCCTCAAAGTCATGGGCCTTCCACTGTGACAGAGTTGTCAGAGTTCCTTCAGCCACAGAGAGCACACTGACACAGCCAGCAGAGTCACTGCACACCACACGCACATCACTGCTGCTGACACAGACGGAGCAAACGTGACACGATCTCAGCAATACTTTTCCATTCAGAGTTTCATATGGTTATATTCCTAACTGCTGCTTCGGAAAAAAAAACAGCAGCAGTTAGAAATGGAACAATGCACAGTTTCTTTGCATATTGTGAAACCATAGACCTATGGTTAAAAAAAAAAAAAGAACATGTTGAATTCTTATTATCATGATAATGATTAATCCTCACATGAAAAACATGGAAGTACTGTCTAGTTCACCAACCATTCTATCAGCCTGTACTGTTAAACATCCAAAAGTTCAGTTTGACTCTTTGCCACAAGACTAGCTGGACTTAAATTTTGTTAAGAGATACAGGGAAAAAAGTTTTTTTCCAAGAAAAACTTGAGGTAAAAGTACCTTGTTTAAAATGAATTTATTGTATTCCACAACTAAGTACATGCATTAAAAAAAATTCAGTCATTTCATTCATTTTACAGGTTTAGGGCAAATTTTTATGCCATCCCATGACTACTGATAGTTTTGTTGGCTCTGGCTAATGCAGAATGTCTCACCTGTCCATTCTTCCAGTAGACCAGTCTAAGGACAAAGCCAGCCGCTCTGCTCCCACCTGCACACTATTCAGAGTCTGCAGGCTGCAGCTGCCTTCCTACTGGATACACACATTCATGAGTGCAGAACTCCAAGACAGTCAAAGTGAGCCTGATTAACAGACTCACCCTCCAATTTAAGATCAACAGCTAAACCTCACAGTCTAACCATTTATTTAACATTTATAATATATTGTACATTTTAAAGACAATGACAGTTCAGTGAATGTTACAAGTTCAAGTTCAAAGTTCAATAACAAAACAAGTAAGACAGGATTTAAAAACCAATTTCTACAATGACATTTGATTGTTCAATATTTTTACATTGAACCTCAACAGTCTCACATTAAGGGCAGTTTAACCAGGTTAAGTTCAAATTACGGCACATTTGGACTTGGTGGAATGAAACGTTGCTTTCAACCAAAATATGTGAGGATGTATTAAACTACCAGGTGTCCATTCAGAAACTTTACATGCTGCCTCTGTACAACAAACATAACCAAAATACCACTAAGTATGTGATTCTTGTAATGTCACATTTCTCACCTGACTGTCTGACAGTGAGTAAAGCTGCAGCTCCCCTGTGGCAGCTGCTATTCCCAGCAGTGCCTTCCCTGATAGTGGAACGTGGCACCTGAGAATGTGTAAAAGATTTTATGTGAAGGAAGCAAACAGAGACAACAAATGGCAAACTTGGTGTCTTACCATTTCAAATCTAAAATGGCTGCAGTATCAAGGCACTGCAGCTCAGTGAGAGGAGGACACAAAGATCCCTCTTGACGAAATTCAAAGAGATACAAACGACCAGTTCGGCTCGGGGTGACATCTTCAGCTCCTGCCTGCAGGAAAAATGTAAGAGACCAGTAGGATAATGAATGACTGTAACCGTATTTTACTTTATTAACTTATTGCTGTATAAAGTAAAGTCAAAAACCTGAGGTACATAATTAAAAACATGATGTAACCTCTGGTTTGGAATGAACAAACAAGATTCCTTACAATTTAAATAATAAGCAATATTCGAATATTCATCAGACAGTCGTCCATTGAACTTGCCAAATAGGCTTAAAAAAGCAATATAATCCAACTTGATGCTGCCGGAGGAGTAATTTGGTGTGCACTTACATATATTTTGACCGTGAGTTGGCTTCATGGCTCATGCAATAAGAACGAATACAAGGCTATTTATTATTTATAAGATATTTTGACATGGTGTGCAGGTAAGGTCCTTATTAAATCCAATGACATGGTGCTTTAATGGTGAACTATCACTGTAGGGAGTGAGGTCCAATGAAAGAAAAAAGCTGCTGAATTGAAACAGATTGCTGGATAGGTTTAGTCTCTGGCTGAATGTTTGCAGTACACGGGGTTAAGAGTTACAAATGCAGTGTAGCTGATGCTTTCAGGCCTCTTTGGCAGTTGTCCTCAAATAATCTAGCATCTAATCCTTGATCCTAAAATTAAAGTGAGCGCTTTAGCGTCATTGATGACCGTGAAGAAGCCTGAGGCCATATAATAGTGAGTCCTGATAACAAAGGCACGAAACATTCATTTAAAATGCCACTATAAAACCCGTGGCAGTGTTCTTGTATGTGGATCTGTCGACACGGCAGGTGACAGCTGTAACAGAGCAGTTGGGGCCTATGAAATGACTCTCACCCCTTTCTGGAGCTGATATGTCCCGCAGACCAGGACGTTGTGGTGCGGTGACACAGGACACCACTCCACCGTGTCAGCGCTCTGCTCCGTGTCAAACACCTGTAAACTGCGCGTCCTCGACTTCCAAGGCATGACCGGTTCATATGCATAACATTACTGTGGCAAAAAAAAAAACAACAAAAAAACAAAATGAACGTGAACTTAAGGTAATCTCAGTTAAGTCATATGAGTAGCACGTTCACCCCTAAGCGTTACTGACTAGCTAACTTTCTTTAAGCTAACTAGAGCTGTTTCTTGGCTAGCTTACGAGCTATACTTAACCCGCTGCAGCCTAGCGCAGGTCATTGCAGGCAGCTACTAAAATTCAACGGCTGAGTGAAACTAACGCTAGTTTAATAGTGAAAAAACACTCAACTAATCCTTATCCACTAAACTCACATGTATGTCAACCCGCTTGGGTCCCTACGGTTTGGGACTGGTGACGTCAGGTCACATGACCAACGCGAGTCGTGCTCGTCCCCGTCAGAGACGTGTGTATGTCTGTGTCCTCAAGCGTAAGCGCCTTCAGGTCAGCCCTTTATGGAGTGATGGCAAAGCCAGGCTTGATGGAGCTCTGGAGCCTTTTGTTTTTCTACACCAGATAGTTTCTTTGGTATTGTGCTTTTATTGTGTTTTTATTCAGGAGTCATAATTGTTTCTACAGTAGAACATCTGAAATGGTTTCTATTTTTATAGACAACCTTCTCAGCCTCTGAGAAGACCTTTTCCCAAAGAACAGAAGGAGCTGCTGTCAGCAGGAACTGTGTGGCCAATTGCTTCAAGTTGGGATACACAGTTTTGTGCATTCCTCAGCACCTAAGGTAAACTGACTTTCATTTTAAATGAACTACATTTGGAATGTCCTTAGCTGACAGAGAAATGATACAAAGCAGCAGATTTGTGATACCAATTTCTAGAAATATGAATGGTGAGATGAAGCATGGTTTTCACATAGCCCTTAACACTGGCAATACATAAAAACAAATTGAAAGACACAGCATTTAATTCAACCACAAATTAGACACTGTAAAGCATTAAATCAAATACCAAATTTAATTATTACTCTTTCAAAAAAGTCAATAACAAAAACTAGTGCTGATTATGAATTCCTGATTAAAATTTCCTAAAGGGGGAGCCACTGCACAATATTTAAGTCCAATCAACAAGGCATATCTGATGCTGATGGTAAACTGTGATATTCCTCTAACTGTTGATGAGGTATTTTAGTCTATAGATTATTTGAGAACAACAAACCCCCAGGGACAGACAAACCGACTGGGAAATAGTATGATGTTTTCAGTTTCCACAAAGCACTTTAATTCAGAATTTTCACTGAGAAAGAATTAGGACTCTGTAAAAACAAAATATGTAACTTCATATAATATAAACCTTATCATTTGGGAGCCAGAACATTGCGTGCTGTCCATAACCCTTCAGTGGGCATGATGTTTTAGGGTGTGCCCGCCCTCCTCTGTTTTGGCAGCTTGTTTTCTGTTATTGATGTTTTTACAGTTATTATTGTTTGTTTGTTAATAAATTGATAATTTTATGTTTCTAGCCAGTTCCCTTTGTTTATTTTATTTTGTTCACCTTGTGTTACTCCCCACTTCCCCTAGATACTTTGTGCGGGACATAACAGTTGGTTGATCTTCCTGGATCAACTGTTACCAACTGAAATGAATGTTTGAATGAATGAATGTTCTTTGTTGTGAATATTGCTGTGAAAAAACCAAGCAAAGCAAGGCAAGGCAAAATTTTTTGTATAACAAAATTCATACACCAGGCAATTCAAAGTGCTTTACAGAAGCATAAGGTTACATTAAAATCATAAATAGAAAATACATTTCAAAGAAATATAAAGAAAGAAAAAAGAAATTACAATAAAATACACTATGAATTGGAATGATTAAAATAATTACTATGGACAGGAAAATACATTTAAAAGCAAGTGTAAACAGATGCCAGTAAAAGACAATAATAACAATTAGAATGATTAAAATCATTAAAGTGATATATTGAATCTAAGTAAAGGCTGCAGCGAATAATAACATTTTCAAGCCTGATTTAAATGAATTAACAGTTGGTGCAGACCTCAGGTGTACAACAACCTCATAGCTTTTCAACCTCACAGCCTTTGACCAACTTTTGTCTAATTTTTTATCTCTGCATGTATTTCCTACTATAAATAGCCTATCACAGACATGTCTCAGTCTCTGTTGCATTTATTTTCGTTTGTTCCACACTGCATTTTTTCTGTGTTGCTCATATTAAAAGCGGAATTGAAAGGAGCTGCTGAAAGCCCCACAAAGAGTTGCACAGCCCAGACCACGGTGAGAAGGGGAACTGTGACAAGCAGCAAAGTTTAGAAACGACACGTTTGAAACAAGTTGTTCTCCGAAGCAGGTAAGACTTAAATTCTATTTATGGGCCTTTATCTATCTCTTCTTGAATTTTAAATGAGAACTTCTTGAATGTAGATCACATTTTATCTCTTTTTAACTGTATATAAATATGATTTACATGTTTTAGTTTTCCTTGCATTCTATACATATATATAGTAGTTCTCTTAATATATTTTCGGGAAGTTACAGTATTTGAACAGAGGCCCAAACCTCTGTGACATCATCCAGAAAGTCAGAACTGTACTTTTTTTATGTTATGTTTAATAAATGTGTCAGGCCCTGTTGAGTTATTGGCTGTTTCATTCTGTTTTGTTTAGTTATCCGTGCACCCCCCTTTTTCTTTTTGCCAGTCTGTCTTCGTTATTCCCCACTTCCTGTCAAGTTTCCCTCCGTTGTGATTACCCTCATGTGTTTCACCTGTGTCTTGTTGTTTCCCTGCCCCTTCGTGTATGTAAGTTGTGCCATCTCTCCCTTCTGTTTTCAGTGAGCCATCCAGCATTCTTTTCTGTGAGTTTCCCTCATGGTCTGACCCTTTGCTGTGTTTTTTGGATTCCCTGAGCAAGTCTAGCGATTCTGTACTTCTGCCTGTGTTTTGAAGATTTGTGGTTTTTACCGTGGACTGTATTAAAAAGGTTTGCCCTTAACTCCAGCCTGTCTCTGACTCTGCACTTTAAGTCCTCTGTTTCCTAGAAAAGCTTGTACAAAATGGTGTTTGAAACGCTGCCCATAAAAACTGAGAGGAAAGACAGGAAGTTAGATGTGTCAGTAACACCCTGTGGTGTCACCATGACATAATGTCAACTTTATCTTTCTCTCACACACACACAAAGATGAACAAATTTAACTTGGCTTCTTCTGTCTATATGAAATATGGTAATATAATTGTTTGTTGCAGGTCTGATCAGAGGTGTGACACGATGGCTCAAACCTGCCTCAAGTGTTTAAAGTACACCATGTGTTTGGCCAACTTCCTTTGCTTTGTACGTATGTTTCATCGTCAGTCATCATGAGTGTTGTTTCAATTTGAATCACCCAGTGTTTGTCTTGTAAATTGTGAGGGAGTATGTAGAGAGATTGTGACACAAGCCGGTCATAACCAAAATTATGATACATGAAAACCTATTCACACTGAGTGTGTGAAAACTACAGAAGTGTCAGTCTCATAATGATTTTCTCCATGATGCATTGTGTAAGAGGTGTTTCATGGTGTACTAAGCATCTATATTGCCCAGTGCTGCTGCTCAGTGAGGAACCTGTTGAATGACCTTCAGATGATGATGTGTGCAGCTGACAGTGGCATTTGTTTCCTCCTGTCAGATCTGTGGTGTGACAGTGCTGGGCCTTGGTGTGTACCTAACTGTGTATTTGAAGATGACCCCCACTAATTTGGGCAGCTTAAACGTGGCCAGTATTCTCCTGGTCTGCGGTATTGTCATCACCTGCGTGGCCTTCCTGGGATTCCTGGGCGCTCTAAAAGAGAACCGCTGTCTTCTGCTGACGGTACGACACATAGCACCCAGGGGTGTTCCAACTAGGGGCTGAGACCATAAACTCATTAGGAAAACATTTACTGAGCTAATAATCAAGCCAGAATGAGGAGGATTTTCCCATAGACTCCAATATGAATGAAGCATCCTGATGGTCAGATAGAAAACCTTGTTAAGGCTCTTCAGCACTGGCTTTTCTTAACAGTTTTGTAGCATATGATTTTATCTCACTAATGAAATGCGATGAAGTCATTGGAGGATCATATATCTGGATTAAAATTTTGCTCTTATTTACATATTTTCTGACCGTTAGGGTATCATTGCTTACTGGGAGACAGGTCATGTACAGCAGAGTCCAGCAGGAAAGCAGGAACAGAAACTGTGAGATGATCACACATTTTTCAGACCAGTAGGCAGTTTAGTCAGAGGATCTTTTTCTTCAAGTGAACACCCAAACATCGCCTACATTTTGCTTTGTGATGAACACAAACTTTTGTCCAGATATTTTTAGTTCCCAGATGATGATCCTGACTTATTGGCCTTTTTTTCACCACATACCACTTGTTTGCTGCTGTCACAATGAGCTCTGTGAGCTCATTGTGACAGCAACATGATCATGCGGTTGAAGTCAGATCTCAGTTCACTTAATGAACACTGTTCCAAGAAACCTGAATTTTCCTTCAGTTTCTGTAAATATGTAACTGTCTTGGTTCTAATGCAACTGAGAGAATAAAAATGTACGGTGTCCTGCTGACAGTTTTTCCTGTTGCTGTTCTCACTGATGTTGGTGGAGCTGACGGCAGCATGCTTGCTGCTTGTATATGAGGACAAGGTACGGTTACACCCACCAGTTCTCACACTCTATGTTGTTCGAATGTCAGACACATATACACTGTATATAATCCACAAATGTCACCTTGCTTTTCAGATTACTGGCAAGCTGAAAAGGGATCTCAGTGACAGTTTGGCAAAAGCTAAAGGAAGCATAACAAATACCACCTCTGATATGAGTGAATGGGATCTGGTTCAGAAGACTGTGAGTGTGTTTATTACTGGGAGCTCTGTGGTCTCTGTTCGTCGGTTTAAGATATTCATTTGTTTCTTTGCATGATTTGTTTCAGTTTAACTGCTGTGGAGTCCATAATGCCACGGACTGGGGACAGAATGTGTCTCTATCTTGCTGCAAGGTCGAATGTGTACATGGATACTGGGAAGAGGTAGACCCGATTTCAACACACCTGAGAGGACTCATATTACTTGACTCTTGGTTTCTTCATCTCAAACTTGTGCTTTCTGTTTCCAGGGTTGTTTGGAAAAATTGAATAAGTTTTTCGAGGACAATTTCCTGATGACTGGAATCACTGTCATCATCATCTGCATTGTTGAGGTAAACTGATGGTGGTTTTAAAATCTGTATTAAATGCAACTGCAGAGTAGCAGGAAGAGCAGTTTACTGCCTTCGCAGTCAACCTGCAGTGCTGTCAGTGCTAGATTCACTGGCATTTGTTACCACATAGAGGCTGCATATGCTATGAAATTTTTTGCTTGCATCTTTTTCTTTCTGAGTCTTCAAATTACAAAGGAATTCCAATTTTTGGCAAAATTCAGTCTTTTTCTTTAATTTATGTGTTCAGTGATTTGAACTCTGAAAAAAGTTAAACATTTTTTTAATAAAAGTATTTTATGATCTGGAATTGCCCTCGAACAGTTAACCACTCATACCTGAACTTTAATTTTGTGATTTTATTCATTGTTTAACAAATCTTTCGAAATGAAGCACCATTTTGATATTTGTAAATATGGTGAATCAGTTATGTACCTCAGCAACAAGTTCATTTATAATGAATGGATGAAAGAATGGATTTTTCTCTTCTTTGTGACAGGTTTTGGGAATGTGTTTCGCCATGACGCTCTTTTGCCACATCAGTAGATCTGGACTTGGCTACAAGTTATAGACAGAGGTACTGGTGGACTGACGTCACAGTATATACAGCGGCAAATCAATTGTCTGTGGGGCAAGAGGTCTCCATCTTACATGTCTGTGTGATGGCAAGTTTAATGTAATAATGATGTAAATAACAGTGTGGTGATTCAAATGAGGGAAGGTCCCAGCCTGGGGCCTTTCTGTGCAGGGTTTGCATGTTCTCCCCGTGCCTGCATGGGTTTCCTCCCACCGTCCAAAGACATCATGTTTAGGTTAACTGGTGACTCTAAATTGTCCGTAGGTCTGAGTGTGAGTGTGAGTGGTTCTTTCTCTCTGTCTGTCTCTGTGTGTTGGCCCTGTCCAGGGTGTACCCCGCCCTTTCCTATGTGAGCTGGGATTGGCTCCAGCACCCCCTGCGCCCCAGAAATGGATAAGTGGTAGAAGATGGATGGATGAATGAATGAATGAATGAATGAAATAAACAATAAAAAAATTGTTTTATCAAAAATGAATTGTAACGGTGGCTCCCTGATGTCCCAAAAATATCATGGGTGGATAAAGCATCAACTGCATTTTAAGTGTCATAGTGCAACCATTGATGAGGGTGGAGTCCATGCTTTTGGACATGCATGAGAGAACATGCAAACTGACAGAAAGGCCCCTGGACTGGGGTTCATTGTGCTTCATTGGGCATTGAACATTGCGCTTCAATAAAAAAAAAAAAAAAACTGATACGAGTTGAAAATCATACTCCATAACTGTACAGACAGGGAAAAAGGTAAAGGAAAAACCACAGCGACTGGTGGAGAAAGATCATGTGTTGATGCTTCCACACAGGGCTCATTGAAAGGTCTCATAATGCCATACATTTGCTGTAACCTTTGTAGTCTCCAAATGTCAATCCAGTTCTTTTGGGATTAAGGATCAATATGCTGACAGAATTTTCCATCATCACCATCATCCTCAAAACACCAAATGAGAGTTGTTGGGTTGAACTGTTCCAAGAGACTTCATGTCAGGTTCTTCCTTTGTCACTCATTTTCACGTCTGCTCTTTCATGAATAAAATGGTCAAAATACTGGCCCGCATTAAACTCAACTGACACCCCCTTTATAGACCATATTCACCCTGAAATAATCTACCTTTTATATTTGTATCTTAGTCTATGATTGTGAAGTTCCAGCCCCTGAAAAACTTTGATCAGGAAGTTATTCTGTAAATGCAACATTTGACAGCTGCATTGTGTTTTTGTTTTTACAAGCTAAACAAATGAAATATTGTTAAAATAAAATGGCAAGTGCAGTGTGATCAAGCTTTGTCATACATTAGTTGAAAGCTGTTTTTTTTTAGAACTTGCTTGTTGCCTGTATATTTTTAGATGAGTATGAAAGGCCACGGTTTTGTGTGAAAACATTATAAATCACAGTAATGTTCTTCCATAAACTTTTAAAAAGCAACTGTTATAAATCCTGTTATATCTCAATAATGCTCTGTTGACTATCATGTTGTCAGATGATCATTTCCTGTCTTTAACTTGCTGTGTTACCACTTCCTCTTTTGGTACCGCTCAACCATCAGTTCCTCTAAACACTCTGATGAGGTTTCTCTACATTTTTAGTCAGTGAAAATGTTTTAATTTATTCTTTGGTGTGCACGTTTAGGACTTTAATAGAAGAAATCAACTTGTCTCAGCAGAAATCGACTTCATGAGACAAACAGAAAAAGTTGAACAAGCGTGTAACAGAAGAATTTATTTATTTAAAGAATAAATCCTGCATCAATATTTTAAGACAAAAAAAACTAAAAAAATACTAAGATTTCCTTTACACTTTAAAATAATTTTGTTCTTTTTGAAACCAACACACAAAAATACAATTTTTGTAATTAAAAAAATTTAACTATACACAGCAGAATATAGCATTTATTGCAAACTGAACAACCCTGACACCTTATAAACTATAAACACAAGTACTGTAATTCACCAACAAAAACAAACAAACAAAAAAAAACAACAATAAAACAAAAACGCCAAATACTCCGATACAGCTCTCTCACCCACTTCTGTTCTGAGACACAGAACAGCTGTAGCTGAATTAAGACTGGTTTTCCCCTGTGCTGCCTGTCCTCGTGTGGCTGGAGGCAGGACAGCATCTTGTATGTGTCATGAGCCATTCAGGTCTATTATGTCAGGGACTGCCAGTAACTGTGGTGCTTGTTCTGCCTTCGAGACATGAGATGAACAATAATCCTCATGTACAACCTTTCACAGTCCAACCAAGAGGAAACTGAGCCAAAATTATTAACTTTGAACAGGCAAATACAGTCGACGATTACAGCAAGTTCCTCTTATGTCATTCACACAAAAACCTGATCTGCTATTATTGTGAAGCATTCCTGTCCTTGCTATTTCTCAAAGGTTTTATAAAACAGCTTGTTTTCAGATGGATTTGTTCCATTCAGCAGCCCTCAGCTAGTCAGATATGGCAACTCTTAAATATGACAGGACAAGCTCAAGTTTACCACTCACCAAAACAGCAAGGTAGGTTTACAGTATTTTGAAGTGTTGCAATTGATAAACTCTTTCGTAGTGAAACCCTATGAACAACTAGTTTGTAATCAAGGAGTTTAGAAGGTGCTATATGTTTGTTTTCTTTGCCACCAAACGTGGTGTGTGGCCAAGGTGTGTGTTGCAGCCCTTAGCTTCAGTTGTTGCTCCGTGGTCAGATTAGGCCACCTGGGCAGCGCTACTTCTTTCCAAAGATGGGCCAAACTGGGGCTAGTTGGAGAGCATGCTAACTTCAGTAGAGTTAAAGAAGTGACAGAAATAGAAATGGAAAAGTTTACGTGTATGTTACTTCCCACCCGTGAAGTCAACTCTTGATGAGTAAAGTGTGATGCTGAACTTTTAGCATGGTAAGTCCACAGCCGTTGATGCTAACCACTGGCTATGTAGCAGTAACAAACACTTACATATAGCACCTTGAAAGAATATCCATTAGAAATACCCCTGCAGTGAATGGTATCAGAATTCAAAGGTACATTGTAGACAGTACCGTGTCTTAAAGAACATTCTTGTTGGAGAGTCCATGGGGACAACATGAATGACCAAGAGTAACCTCTCTCTGAACATTTGATCTACCCCGAAGATCTTGACTTGTCTGTAGAGACTTCATTACATAAGAGACAGACAGAGGCAAAGTCTTTCCCAACCCTGGTTCAGTAATGCCCACCCAACCCCTGCTGAAAAAAAAAAAACCCCCACCAACAACAAAGAAACAAAACAAAACACAAAAACAGTCCCCTTAAACACAATCCACCAACGTAACTGGAATGAGGAAGAACATTTAGGGTTCCCAGCCCCTAGTTTGACATCATTACATTTCAAGGTTTAATGACACACATAAAAATCCGTTCCACTTCCTGCTAAGCCATGTCACATCTATTCATCACAGAACAGACGGGTCTAGAATATCTTAAAAAAACAAAAAAAAAACCAGTGACCTCAATGGTTCCTTTTAAAGCCATGAAAAAGGTCACACACACACACACACACACGAGAGAGAATTAGAACAAATGTGTTCTCTGCTTGAAAATTCTGAGTTGAGGCAACCTGAAAGAAGAAATTGCTATTTCTTCTCTCAGTATTTATTTCCAGCCAACAATCAAGCCAAAACTGGCACTGTTAGCTGTGCAACCGCCTTCAATAACATGAATAAATGTAATTATTGACCTTTCACCACCTTACCAAAAGCTGAGATTCATTACAGTCCAAACTTGACAAACAATGTCCAACTACTGTTATGAACAAAACAACCTCTGGTCCTCTTAGTTGCTGCTCTGGAGCTTTTGGTCAGACCACACACTCCTCTGCTGGAGGGACTGTGAGCTTCCACCTTTAGGTCAACATGAATTAGTAAAGTGCTGAGAAAAAACAGAATGTGTAAAATTCGATCCTGCTCACCAGCACAGGAGTGTGACTGTACTGACTGCATCAGGACTGCATCTATTGACTGAACCTTCCCTCAGAGCACCATTCTGCTAATGCTACCTATAGCATGACTAAACAAGCATGGCTTACATTTGTTTGTAACAATCTTGACGACGTCAGGCATGCCGGTCTCTACTAAGAGCAGATTTGAAGAGACAAAGCAGATGATATTCTGGTGAAGCTTTCAGCTTCAGTCTTTCCCACTAGTGTCACAGATTAGTGAAGCTGAGTCCACAAAGTCCTGTGTCCATGTGCTCCTTTGATGGTTCCTTGCAGGATTATGGTGTTTTTTGCAAGGGATTATTTATTTTTTTAATCATCCATTAGCCTGTTAATTATTCCTTGTGATACATTTAGTCCAATGATGTATTGCGCTCTTGATGGGAGCCCTCATCAAGGTCCTGGTTGAAGCCTTCTCATGGTCAACCTATGCTCATACTGCAGCAGACACTGACCAACAACCATACAAAAAGGTGTAGGCCCCCCCATCATTACAGAGGAAAACTTTCATTCAGCCGTAGCATTTATTTTGACCCCGATATGGTTTCGTAAGGCAGCTTGTTCAATCATTTTAAACTATTATATGTATTGAAAAGTTATTGCATCATGAAACAGTAAATGCCTGAGCATTATCCAAAGCGTCAAATTTAAACCAGTACCAAAGAAAGCTCAGGAAATAAATGGAACTGAGTCTATTAACCACACAGGGCATGGATGGACAAACTCAGCTATGAAACAGGACAGGGAAACGCTGTGTGTAACCAAAGTGACACAGAAATATTTGATGCCAGTCACTAAAGTTTCTTCAATCTGTTGTTTGGAATATGGTGATGTACATAAAAAAACAAAAACCACAGCCCCTAAATGCTCAATTCCCCAAGTAATATGTGAACCTGAACAGGAGGACCATCAGCAAATCCAAATCCATAGTTTGTTTATTCAGGCAAAGTGCCCAATTTTTTTATGTACTGAAAACTTCATTCCCAGCTCCGGAATTGGTTATTACTGGGTCATAAAATCCTGAAACCATGATGAATATCACACTTTCTTTGTGATTGTCTAGGTGAAAACATGATTTGAGGCCCTGATTTAACATGCACGGTCTGCGGGGACAATATTAGTATTCTGTATCATATCTGCTATTTTAAGATTAAGAACAGCAGTCGCTGCTTCAGGCACACAGTTCAAAATGGTTGTACCAAGTAATCATGATACATCTTGGGAGTGTTCTGGGTACAACATGCTATATCACTGACCTTTCCCCTTGTAAGGTGTGATGCACCTTGGGAGCCAAGGCCTGACACCCAAACACAATAAATGCCGTGCACAGTTGAGCAGAAAGTATGCATGTTGTGTGTCTGCCTATGTAGGAGCATATTACTAATGTCCTCTTCAATGAACACTGCACTACTGACGACCAGCTTTTGGTTGGTCAGTTGCCCAGTCGCTTTCATGAAAGCAACGCACAAACAATGCCCCTGACCACACTTCATCATAAGATCCACAGACTCGTGGGCAATCAGATGATGGTGATTGTTTTTGTTATATAACATAGGTGACAAGATGATGACAACCATGTCAGTCTGAAAGTAGCAAAGACAACTGGATTGTGCTTTGCTCCAAGTGTGCGGTAGAGCCGTTTGTGTTAACAATGAAGAGAGACATAAGGTTCACCATTTCCCTGATATGTACAACGTCTGGAGAGGAGAGGCAGTGGGTAGTTGGGAGGTGGGATGAGGAAATTTTTCACTCTGTGGTCATTTGAGACTTAGTGTCTACAAATCATTATTTACACATCTCACAATGCATCCAGACCAAAGCAAACTGTTAACAGGTTAGTCAGTGTTAATGCACTTCTTAAATGTAAGTGTGCAGAAATGGATGGATGAAGTATAGTAGTTAATCCA
Organism: Remorina albescens; assembly: GCA_034769265.1. Lineage (NCBI taxonomy): Eukaryota > Metazoa > Chordata > Actinopteri > Carangiformes > Echeneidae > Remorina > Remorina albescens. The sequence continues at coordinate 5,675,418 of CM068485.1, forward strand.
CAATGCAAGAGTTGAGAGAATGAAGAACAAATTTTAAAACCGGATTACAAAGACTAGACAAAGACTGTGCCATGGCAACAGAGTCTAGTCCAAGTGCGTTTCCAAGTGTAGAAGAAAATGTACTTAAACTTGAAATGAAGCAGCATTACAACAAACCATTTACATAGAGACTACTCTTGGTCAATTCCTCATGTGGTTGTTTAGGAAACAACCAATGTAAAAATCAATTAATCTCCATTCTGAAATCTTGACTGACAACATTCTGACTTCAAACTAGTGATGAAAATGAATCTTTCGAAAACTCCCTTCACTGTTCTCTCACAAGACCTATAATGTTTGTGCCTCGTAATTTAATTTATTTGCCACTGTGTTTGAACAGATTTTACACAAGATCATAGATCAACCTGTCGGAGTCTGAAAGGTTGGAATTTAAGTAGTTTTAAATCTCCCGAGGGTCCTTATTATGAACATTCTTGATGACATTGAGTCCTGCAATGTCTTAACTGATGATTTAAGTTTTTCCTGAACTGACAAAATAAAATCTCTGGAAACACAAACAAAACATATGGTGTAAGGTACATTGCAGGACAGCTTAGCTTTTCTATTGATAGCATATTGAGATAAAGGATTGTTCTATTTTTTTCGTTTGTTCAACTGCTTCTGGTATTCTTCCCCACTCAATTAGGTTTTAAGACTAAACAGAGGATAAATGGCTTCTCTCCTACTGCGGTAAAAGACAAATGTGGTGATTTAGATGGATAGGCTATTTTACTACATCCTGCTCCTACATGTCAAATGATCTTTTGATAGTTGATATTTTTATTTCTAAGTCCACTGCAATGTTGATAGAACTTCTGGTTTGTGATGTAAAAGAGTGGCGCGTCTGGTTGATGACATCTGTTCATGTAACACATTATTCTTCCATGTTGGAAGACAAGGTCTATTTGATTTACAGAGACCAGAGATTTCTGTTTTCAAGCTTTCACTTGTTTGTTCATGCTTCAAGGTAAGAAGTTCCTTCTCCTCATGCTGGTTTGTTGGTGTGGTTAGATATATTATTTCTCATTCACCATTGTACTTTAACAATAAAATATTTTCAAATACAGTAAATACTGGAGTTTCCCAATGAGACTGCAGCAAAATGTCCTGTCTTTTACAAAGACTGTTTAACAGACACACAGTGCCATGCACTTCCATGACATCTGAAAGAGGCACATGACAACTGAGCAATTGAAATATGTCAGCTAGTCAGGTGACCTGAGCCTCAGCCCAAGCATCCTTGTTGGGCTAAACTCATTAAAATCTTCACACTGCTCTTTAAAAAAGTTCAGTTAAAAATATTTTACTACTGGAAATGGGTCGTTTTCAGATTGATATATTATTTTTCTATTTTTGTACAAATAACTAAACTTTTTCCCCTCGGGTGAGAGTTACCTGATGTAAATCAACTTCTTTCATAAATTAGCTCGGTCGGACTGATAAGAGACATTTGAACACACCTTTGAATACAGTACATGAGGTGACAAGCAGATCATTGCATAATGGTAAAGAATGGCGTGACAGAAACTGACCAGAAAAGAAGACTCTCAGAAGTTCCTGGGGTCTTGTGCTGCGGTGGACACAGGTTACTTCTTGTAAAATTTAGACAATGACAGCATGTCCTGGAGTTAATGATGTCCCTCACTTGTAAAGCACTTTGGATTAAAGTATCTGACAAATGAGTAAATATTGGTTATTTCAGCAGTTTGTTGATGAGTTTTGTGCTTGCTGGTGCAGCTCCAGGCCTCTGCAGGGGCAGACAGTGAGTTGGGTTGTGGTCCGTGGCCTCTCTGAGGAACAGGAATGCTGTGGAAAAGCTTACAGCTTCTCTGCCTGGTGCGTCAGGCAGCTTAGAGGGGCATCAACCTGGTGGTGTGGAACAAGAGGGGGTTCAGGTCCTCAGCGTGAACGGCCCGATGGAGCGACGGCTCTGAACGACTTCGCTCAATTTTTGGCAGCAGGTCTTGCACCTGCTCAATGGCCACCAGGATCTGAAGAATAAAAAAATTCAAATCTGGGCATGAAAATACACTCTCATATTATAACTGATTTCTTTTTTACTCCTTATAAACAAAAAATTATATCATGATATATTTATTAATTTGGATACAATATAATTCTTATAAAACTATATAATGTTTAAGATAAAATAAAAATAAATAAATAAATAAATGGTGCAAGTAAATCTGCACCATTTATTTAGTAAATCTATTCAGCCTTCATACACGTACAAATGTGAGGAAAAAAAACAAAAACAAAAAACCTCAGCTTTGTCAATATTAATATATTTGAACTAACTTTAAATTTCAAAATAGGCTGGTTACATTATTATTTTGTAAATAGATTATAATAGAAGTGCTTCAGCCAGTTGCAACGGTATAGAGAAAAAAAGTTAGCAACAAAATCAGGCAAAACAATCAGTCAGGTGTTTTTTTTAGGAGCTGACTGGCTGAAACTGCTGAAACCAATTAACCTACACTTGCATGTTTTTGGTTGATCGGATGAAACCCACGCAAGCGCAGGGAGAAGATGCAAACTCCACACAGAAAGGCCCCAGGCCTGGGAACCAAACCCACAACCGTCTTGCTCTGAGGCAACAGCGCTAACCACTAGGCTACCATGATGCCAAGAGTGCCCCCCACCAAAACAGAAACATAAAAAGCTTGGCTTTTATTTTCTCTTTTGGGACTAGAACTAAATTTCCACTTGGGGTTACGCTTTTGAAAGTATTTATTTTGCGACCTAATAGGGTGCCGTTTTTGGCCAAGGGGAGTTGCTGTATGCAGCTGTCCAAGATTGTGGGCACGACTGTTGGTAAAATCAATTTATTGCCAAGCCCCACTTTCAAGTCTGGATCTTCTGGCTAATGATGATCTGTAAAATGGCTATTTATAATAATGACTAATATATTGAAATTTAAAGCATGAAGTTGTTGAAAGCACTGAAATAAGATGGCACCTTTAAGATGCACATTTGTATGTAATGAATCATCAATTAACGCCCCCCCCCCCCCCCCCAAAGTAGCAGTGGAGACATTATTATAGACCAATAAGAAAAACAACAACAGTAGCACAAGAGTTACCAAAACATAACTCACCTGTGGAAACAGGGGCCTCTCGTCACGTTTGAATTTCAGACAGTCAATGATGAGCCTTTTCATTGACTTGGGTGAGGTACTATACAGCTTACTGAGGTCTGGAGACAAGTACCCACGTCCAACCATAAAGATTATCTGACCAAAAAAAAAAAAAAAAAGATTTGTCAGTGCAGCTCATGTAGTGGAAGAAAGTCAGTGTCACTAACCTAAGCACAGAAGAGATGTTTGTTTTATATGATAAGGCTGAACATTGTAAGACAAACACCTTGTATTGTGATCAGTGTCCTTTCATCATTTGTTCAGTGAAACACTTAAGTCAAGAATAAACTGTTTCAACACAAATGTAAGTATCTTTTCGTTTCCACATGATGAATCAGAATGATTTTGATGCTGCCTTGACTTACTACTGGGTCAAACCCAGACCACTCCTGTAAACTGTCTGAATAAAATCCAGTAGGCAGGTTGGCACCTACCTACCGTCTAAAGCCTGGTCACACTACAGGATTTTAAAAATCTTATAAGATTCTGAAATCGGGTTGTATCACACACATAAGGAGAATCTTGTAAGATTATCTTCTCTTAAATCTTAAACACGCACACACTACAAGATTTGAAAATAATGACCAGCACACATTACAGGGTTTCATCATGATTATCGGACCAGAGAGCGACGCGCCATGTGATCCTACGTGATCTCACAAGGAAGTGAATGTAAACAAAAGCACAAAAAATGGAGCCTAGTGAGGTGCTACTGGCTGTAGCCATTATTTGCAGTGAAAAAAGGAAAAAGGCTAAAAGAATCTGGATGAAAAAGTGGTTGGGGAGACACGGACAACATGGGTTGTCCACTCTACTTCCGATGATCATTTCCAGTCCTTCGTAAAGGGCTCTCTCTGATTGGCTATAGTCATCGTCAGCGAAAATGAGTGGCGTAATCACCCCGATAAAATTCAAACATGTTTGAAAATTATTGGGGCACCTCTGATTGTCAGGAGGGCCGAAAGTGGGGCTTAAGATTGATCCGTCACCTGCTCACACTAGAAGATAATCTGGCCCGACAATTGGGGTAAAATCGGCCCGAGAATCCTGTAGTGTGAGCCAGGCCTAAGAGATAACACATAATCACCCTGGAGAATCAGATGTCCTCACAGCACCTACACCTGGAGCCTTGCAGTGTTTGTTCCTATATCAGCTGTGCACTGAGGTTTGTGCTGAACGATGATCTCAGTATCTCATTAATTTTCCATAAATACATATTTAATACAGCAGCATGTTATCATTCTTTGTAGTATTACATTGATGAGAGAGTGTGACAAAGGATGCGTAAACAAATAGGAGTTGCTCATTCTTAGGTCTCAACTCTTCACCTCACTCATAGGTTTGTTTGATATATTCATTGGATTAATCAAATATTCTGCTTTAGACTGAAAATGGAGTGTGATCTAACCTGGTCTCGGTTGTTGATATTGGAGTAAGGCAAGGTCCCTGACATCAGCTCAAACAGCACCACTCCATAGCCATATACATCAGACTGGAATGTATATGGGTTGCTGTCTTGCATTCGGATTACCTCAGGAGCCTTTAAAAACAACCCCACCCCCGAAGAAGAAGAAGAAGAAGAAAAAACAACACATTAAACATTACTGGTTACACCAAGCAGTGGTATGAGCAACCAAGTTTAAAACCAGTTAGAGCTGAAATAAAAAGAATGATTCAGGGTGGTGACTAGTGAGCTACAGATGGGAGGAGCATGAATGGTTTTTTGTAGAGACGTCCAGGCTTACAAACTGGAGAGCTTGTTGAGGTCATTTGAACTGAAAAAGTATAGCTTTGTTCCATCCACATAACAAATATAAAAATTTGTACAATTATAAAAAATATACTTCAATTGTTCAATCAAAGGACTGAGGGGCAGAAAAGAATACGACCAGAAACTGAATTTTGGAGTACACCACACGTCAGCCAATCTGATGAGGAAAGGAAGATTATTGTCTGACAAATATAAGTCACAACAATCAGTCAGGCGGTTTCTTGTATTGAAAGCTGCACTGCATAAATTATTTGAAGCCCTATGGAGAACAGTGTTTTAGTTATATTTGAAAAATACTCTCACTTTTTTAGAGTTATGAAAGTTCTTTCATGTAAATAAAATCTAATGTGTTTAATCTACGTTATGAATAGTTTTTCTTGTTAAGTAAAGCAATAAAATCAGGGTTTGACAAACAGATGTTATTTAATTGTGGTGAAAAAATAACAGAGGTGTGTGTGTGGAAACAAGGTCATCATACATACACTAAACAAGATTCTTACCATCCACAGAATAGATCCACTGGGCTGCTCCACCTGCTGAGAACCACTCCACCGAGACTTCACTGTCGCCAAGCCGAAATCACCTATCTTCACAGTCCAGCCCTCATGGAGAAAAATATCTAGCAGCAGGGCTCAGGAAACATTACAGATGGTCTATACATTCATGGTGCTAGCCATGAAATGGGAAATTATGAAACGAGACAGCTGTAGAAAGGCAATTACTAACCCAAATTTTTAACAAAAAAGAAATTTTGATTTAATTGCCTTAAAATTGCATGATTGAACACATTAAAAACTTTAAGTCAGCAATTAAAAATTAACATCTAACTGTCGTAATACTTTTACTGTTCCATATTTTTCTGCCTATTTAAATGCTAAATATAATTCAGTGCTTTAATTTCTAACATTTACAGCAGTTAACGCTCACAGATCCATCCCTTACACAACAACTTAAAAGCTTATACTGGGACATAAAAGGATACTGTTCGATTTCAGATCTCTGTGGATTATGTTCTTTGCATGAAGATAACTGAAAGAGAAAACATACAAACCATTGAATTTTAGCAATGCATTAAAAACACCCAGCTCCTCTTATTGCATCCTCACCAATGTTAAAAACTTAGCGCTACGTCATGAGCTCCCTCACAGGCTCCCAAACAGTATTAACAATTTTTTGTTTCAGTCTGCCTCCTGCTCCCCAGCTGACACTCAAATCCAAAACTTTTCTTTCGTGGGACTTTAGCACATATTATATTTGGAAAGTTTAGAATTGATGAACATTCTCAAAATTATTGGACTCTCTAAACTCACAACTTGTATTACACTGTCTTTGTGTGTGCGCACGCATATCCCCACACTGGGAACACCTGATGTGTCAACTGCTTCAAATAGGGTATTAATGGTGACTATGTAGTGGTGTAATGGAATAGATCAACAGGTCTTACTCCATTCCCTGTGCTGTCTGTCTGGCCACATCAATGCGCCGCATAGTGTCAAACTTGGTCTCTGTAACGTGTAGGTGGCGATACAGGCTGCTGCCTTCACACCACTGTGTGATGATGGCAAAGTTCGGTTTTGTCATGTAGCCCATGAACAATAGGATGTTGACATGACGGGTCTTCCTGCGGTGAGCAGAAACAGTAATAGTTGGTTAAACCAAGGTGTACCTTAACTAGTAACAAAAAGAAATGGACAAAGAGGATGAAGACTTATAAGAAGAAAGACCTTAATAAAAACCACAATTACTGACCTTAAGACCTGCATTTCATTTTTGAAGGCCTGTAACTGCTCAGGTGTTGGCTCTGTAACTTTAAGTATCTTTATGGCCACGTCTCCATGCCACTTTCCCTTAAACACTGTTCCAAAGGAGCCAGCACCTATTCTCTTTTGAATGGTGACTTCTCGAGAGTGGACCTCCCAGTAGTAACTTGAGTCTCTGTACCCCCCTCGGTGCTGATAAAATATTCACATACACTGAATGTTATATGTTTTCTGGACATTATCAAATGTTTTCACAACTGAAGAAAATCAGCTGTTTGTAAAGAAGGTTACCTACCACTTTCTTTTTGTCATCAGATGAGGAGGGCTTGCGCTCCTTGTGCTCTGAAGGGGACTTTGGTGGTTTCCTACCTGGAGAGCCAAGAGAAGATGGTGGGCTGGTGGATAGCTTTGATGATGGCTCAGGACCTTCAGAATTGATACAGCAGCAAAACATTTAATGAAACAAAATGTGTGAATTCCAACGTAATGACAATTGCTGACATTGCAAAAGTGAAAGAGTAATTAAAATCGCACCTATTGTGTGGAACTTTAGTGCTTCCTAAAAGGAGGGGAAACAGAGAAACATGATCATTAGATTAAAAAACTTAATAAAGAGATGATGTTGTTTAGAATTGATCTGATTTCAATAGAAGAACAGAAAAATGCTTCTGTTGGTGCCGAAAATGTGGGGTTGGGTATTGGACAGAACAAAAGTCCATGCAGTGATCCAATACCATCTGTGCCGCACTAAAACTGTAACCAGCAGATCAAGCTATGCTGTGCAGCCCCAGCAACTGTTTTTTAATAGAAGAGAAGAAGAACTGTCCTCTGTTGAAGTACAATAAGACAACACATCAATTTTCTCTGCCCTAATGCCTTTGGATAATCTTACACAGAATGCCACACTTTAGGATTTGACTTTTCGCTGTAAACTGCAGAACAACAGCAATATATGCAGTATTTCAACCTATAATCTTTCCAGCAGTTAAGTTGAATCAAGTACTTTTGGTCGATTTGAGGAGCTGATATATGAAAGTATTTCAAGTACAAGAAATGTAGTTTTTCATTGTGCTGTGTCCACGTCTGGTTTCTGTTTTCTATAATGGGCAAACTAATTGGAAGTTAGCCTTAAAGGTGAGAAAACGTCCTGGTAGGTTAGCTTGTCAGCTAAGAAAAAGCACAACAATGACTTAGTGTGGTGGGTTTTTACTTCCCATCATTCCCATTCATAACCACTGATTACCTACAACAGATATACTTAGGTCTTCTTATAAAAGTGCAATAAAATCAAACATGCGTGACCACTGACCTCTATAATGCCTGCACCCAAAGGGCCCACGGTGCTGACCATATGTACATTGGGAGTGGAGGTGGAGCGGTGCCTTTGTAGAGACTGGCCATCTCCACTAGGCATGGGGAAGTGAAAGGCTGAGGTTGGGGACAAGAGGTCCAGCCTGTGTGATAAATTTAAATGGTCAACGATTAGCATTTGAATATCAGTTTCAGTATCGCAGACTAAGACAGTATGGTCGTTTTTAATTGGATTCAATTTGTTTAGTGTTGTAGCTTACCCAGCAGGCTCTGGGGTTAAGACAAGGTTGCTCTGGGATGGGGAGTTCTCTGGCAATAGTATCTGTGGGTAATCGTCTGTACAAGGATTAGAATCACACCTGTGTAAAACAAAAGGCAAAAGTGATGGGATGAGACATAATAAACCAGGAGGGCAGACGAAAGAATTCATGTTGGTGAGGCACTGGTTAAGAGAAATTCATGCTTTTCCCAGATCTGACAAGCACAGTAAGTGAACAATTCTGTGGCTGGTGTTATTCTCATTAAAACTAAGATTTTTTTTTCTGATGACCAAGACGATTTCACAATGAGAAAAAATTAACATCTGCCAACAGAGAATTTTATTTACTCAATCCATTAATATCGTAGATGAAAAATTGACAGAACATTTATATCTAATATAAAAAAATGCATATTTCAAAAAATTATCATATGTCAACATATAAGACACATTTTCAGACAATCATGGTCATCTGTGGATCCCTGTTACAGGATCAGGGCTGAAGTTTTCTCCTGATTTCTAAACGCTCTTAACTGTACTACCTAAGCAAATGTTTTTGCTCTGTGTGGACATTATATCTCTGTTTTTGGACTGTAAACTGTAAACTTTGGACTGTGCTTGTAGGCGTTTGACTTCATTGAAACTGCAGTACAGTAACATAAATTCTACACAACAGTGAAAATTCTTGTTTTGGAATTCCATCTTCTATAGCCGGAGCAGTATTGTTTTATTTTGATCAAATATATTTAAGCAAAATTCAGGAGATATCTTTACCCTTTTATCCAACCTATTTCAGATGTGGGAGAACGGCTACAGAGACATTGGCAAGTTGTAAAATCACTTAAGACATTTTGTGCCCTTATACAAGTACATCCACTCACAAACTCAGCAGATCACTTAATGATATCAAATACTTCACCAACTCACCGTTTGCTCACTGTATCCATGTCCACGCACACCGTAGGGACCTTGCTACTACAATGCTGGTGAAATTTGTAGCCACATGTCTGACATCTGAAGCCATTAAAAAGAAACTTGTGGCAAAAATCACAGTAAGCTAGCTTGAAGAAAGTTTTCCGTACCTGTGGAGACAAAGAGTATTCATTTCGACTGCAGCAATGTTTAACATGTTGGGAAAAAAACAATTTAGCCACTAAAATTATGTAAACATTTTTTTGTGTTTATTACATGTATTCTCTCTGTTATTATAGAACAATTCAGCAAGCCATAAAAATAAAAGTGTGTATGTTTTGCAGCTACTTACAAAGTTGTGCATTGTAAGGGGAATATCATCCAGGACTTCGACTAAAAGCTCTTCTCCAACCAAAGGAGTGATGTCTGTGTCCCAGTCTGTCAGTCTCTTACGACTGGAGAGATAAAATGACAAACAGGAAAAAGAAATTTGAACGTACTGGCCATTTTTTAAAAACCTTAAATTTCTAGAGTGTTTTTTTTAATGATTTTTTTTCCCCTCCAGTAAGAGAGGCAAAAATAGACAGGAGCAAAGGGGGGTGGGGAAGCAAGAGTGTAGAGTGCCACCTCAGTATTTTATTGATTAAATATGAAGCTTGTTTCTTCAACCAAGCATGTTCAGCTCATATATGAAATAATTTCTCTGCCCTCATTTGACGGGGGGGAGTAAAATAAAAATTGCTTTGTGTGATGTTATTGCAGCAGAAGAGCAGTGGGCCAGATTCATGTGAATACATCCCCTCAGTAGGTGTTTGTTAAATGTTGACAAAAATATTCTGTAACATGTCATTTGGTTTTTTTGGTCAAACATTTTTTTGCAAACAGGTAATGCCACCCTTTTTTACTGGCTACCACTATATTTTAGATTTGTGGTCTCTGTCTGGTCTCCCTTTGTATATCTCACACGAACGCACGCACACTGTGGATGAACCCTTGCTTTATATTACTTGCCTTTTTCTCATAACAATGTAAAGTACTATTTCCTGTATTGCAGTCTTGTTCCTGGTGTATCAGAGTGTAGGAAAACAGTTTGTTTTAAAACTACCATTGTACAGACAGAGGGTTTGTAAGTAATCAACAGCTGGGGCTTGTAGGAATTGTCTGAACCAAATTTTAAGGCTTCATTTACCTCAGGAAATGTGTTCAACCCTCAAAGCTTTCTCTGAGAGCCAAGTCACTCTGCTGCCATACTACAAATAAAAACTGGAAATGAAATTAAGGTAAAAAAAAACAAACAAACAAACAAAAAAAACTTAAGTCCCTAGAATTACAAAGAACCAAACCCCAATCTCCAGACTGAAAGAAAGAGTGACCCATTCATTAACCACAATAAACTGCTTTGATGTGGACTTTGTCTTTTGGCACATACTGACAGACAGCTTCTCTAGCAGGAGTTACTATAGTCAAAATATTTAAAGCAAACTTCTAATATGCACCAGGAAACCCCTTAGATAACCAACTATGAAATTTAAACTATTTTTCAGTTTTTGTTGAACAGTTTATTCCCATTGAGCACTTTTCCACTTACCCTTATACCATCTATGTAAAAGCCTTGGACATGAACTGTTTAAAGTTAAACAAAAACTGGGATTACAGTTTTTTTCTGCAATTTTTGACCCATAGTGTGCACACACTACAGGCTGCCAGATGTTTAACGTAGGTGATAAGAAATGTAATCTCTTTACAGTGTGAATGGAAATCCACCAGACAAAAGGACAATCTTACCCTTCTAGAAGGCGAAATACAGCACAGCAGTCTTGGCTTAGGCCTCTCACTTTTAGGGCTTTGTCTAGGCTTTCGTGCACTGTTTGTCCTTGACGAACATTCACCTAGGAACAGGAAACCATATTTGAACAAGTGTGACATTCATATGATATTCACACAGATAATATGAAATAAAGTACTAATAAGCAATCACAGCCATGTGAAGTTCATTTTGACACAACATCTTACATTATATGCAATGAGACAACGCACAAAGCAGAAATTTAAATGTTCTATTAAAATGTATCTATCATCATTTGTCGAACTGTATGTATATGCTGCCCTTTCAGTGTAATATGTCATGTCCCTACTGTCAAGCTTTATATCTCTTTTGTAATGAATATATTGCATGCCACTATATCATTAACAAACAGAAGTGTAAAGCCAATTAGCTCACCACTGTCCTCTGTTTGTTGGGGAGGTAGACTCGAATGGTACCCCCACCTCGGGGTACATCCTCCGGACTAGTCTCCCCCGAGGAGGAATAGGAGGAAGAGGTGGAGGACATGATGAGAGGCAAGATGAGCTGGAGGATGTAGCACTTGCACTGCAACACTGCAGCCTCACCACAGCTTCATGCACAGAGTGGGGTCCAGAAGAGTTAGCTCTTTACTTGGAAACTGTAAAAACATTGATGTATTTTAGTTTGAACAAAATATACCTTGTGCAAATATCATGGAACTGATATTGATAATGATATTGACAAAAAGAACACAAAACAATTACAAAAGTCCCATGTTAATGTCCTTTTTTCACATTTAGTGTTATAGTCATAGTATAGACTAGCTGCACACTTCCTTTGTGTATTTGTTATTGCTTTTCAGTTCCTGCAATTTCTGTTGATATTATCATGCTTAACAGCCACATCATAGAACCTGCAATTGTGCATGTGGATAAGATATAGGATACGACCTGAACAACATAAGGATACAGACATACACATCTATCAATGTCAGAATAGGACATTTCAAGTGTTGTTGTCTTTAGCCTGAACAATGTACAACATTTAAATAATATACAAATGCTACATAAAGTACAGAAAAATTGTTATAATTAAAACAAAACAATAAAGATTAGAGGGGGCTCTTTATTGTAAGGATTATTTGACCAAAGCTATTGAATTAGAAAGGGAAAAAAAAATTCAAAAAATTTTGAATGGAATAAAAGGGCAATGCATCTTCACCCATCTCTGCCCTCAATTTTAGGAAGAGTAAAAAAAACAAAACATCAACAAGAATGACTCGTCTGGTGGCGATCAGACACGATGATCGCGTTTAAAATCTTGGCTTCATAGCATTATTGAAGTTACTTCGGTTTCTTGGTGGACACAATATCCACCACAAAACAGATAAAGTCGTGGGGGGTTTTCAGCGATTCTCTCATAGCTAATAACCTTGATCCCCGAAGAGGAAGCCATTCAACGCCTTTTTACGCGTTTTAAATGTTTGTCCATACACCAGAGAATGACACGTAACGTTACCGAGTATTAACGTTACATGTGTATAATTTAGCCGCGTTACTTACAGCGCAGACACCTCAGACAACAAACATCACCTTCCCTAGTCTTACCTACCAATCCAGGGGCCAAGAGTTGAACTGATGTTAAATGAAGAAGTGACAGTAAAAGCCGCAAAGCAGCAAACTTGCTAACTACTCGCGTGATGCTAATGCTAGCAGATGTTAGCCAGTTAGCTTAAGACAGGATTTGCCTGCTAAACATTATGACATTTGGAGTTTGGAGAGGCCACGTTTCTCTTGGGGCGCCACTTTAATAACTTTCGCCGACTCAACTCAAATCAACTGCTTTCAAAGGTGGTAACTATGTAAGAAGCGGTATAATGGCGTTGTAATTCTAGCGATGCAAAGTTAACAAAGCTTTTGCAAACTAGTATGAGCTCGGTCTGACGCTAGCTAGCGAGCCAGCCAGCTAGATAAATGCTGACGGGTGCGTGAGAAGAGATTATCCGGCTAACTCAGTCGCTAGCTTCCTTTAACACTTACTGTGCACCGCTTTGGTGCTAACGTTACTCCTAGCCAGCTAACGTTAGCTCCAGTGGGGAGGGGAGGGGGGTGCCGCAGCGTCAGTTTACTGACTACTTTCAGCGTGTTCCCGAGATACACAACCATGAGTTTCTTACCCGACACGTGTTAAAAAGTACTACACGATTGACGCTGTACATGCCATAAAAAACAAAACCTCTTCCCACCAGTGTTTTAATGCAGTTTGGACACAAGATACACTCATACCTGTGGCAGCCATCTTGAATTCTCTCAATCTGAAGTGGGATCTGTCAAGAAGTTCGGGGAAAACGGAAAACCTCCGAAGCGCTCCGTGTTCATTGGTTCTCTCCTGCAGCTACTCTCTCATTTGACAGCCGCTCTGCGCTGTACCGGGGAATTCTGAGCTCAGCGCGACGACAGACGGATGACTCTGCCTCTAGGACTGAAAACCTACCGATAACTTTAGCTAAATACATTGGAAGCATATTAACATGCTATTTGTGCACTCGACAATCCATTTGTCATATTTTGTGTTATTCACGCATGGACAAAGATCCGAGTTCCTTTCTCCAATGCGAACAATTAAAGATAGGCAATAACGGAAACCACTTTTATTAGAAAACAGTTAACAGTTACAATAAGATCAGTATAACATGTTTAAAACCTTTGTTTGACAAGTTTACAAAGTTTTATTTTAAAAAAATATGGTCAATAACGATGGATTTTAACATTGGTTTATTAGTGATATTGATATTAAACAACCAACAGGAACTTGTATTAATATTTGTTAACTTATTCTAACCAAGCTTCACTTTTGAATGAATAAACTCAGCATTTCAGGGCTGTCATCTGTCAGATAAAACTTGGTTCTGCTTTGGCCCTATTGCACACTGAGAAACCTCCTCTTCTTGGCTGTGTGTGTATAAGCATGGTGACGCCACTCCACAACCGCGGTGCTCTCATTCTCCAGGGTGCCCAGTTTGATCATGTACACTAAACAAAAAAGACACATGTTAACAGTCTACACAGAGGAAATGCCCTAAAATAACAATTTCCAGAATTCCTCATCGCACACTGACTCTGTTTTATTAAGTGGAGGGGTTGTTCAGAAACAGCATGTTTTTACACAGTCGAAGTAGCATGACATCTCATTCCAGAGACTCAACCAATACAATGCTATTTTGATGTATCCATTGTAGTGTTACACATGATCTTAGACCTGACTTTAAGTATTCCATGGTTTGTCTTTCTTTTCTTTTTTTTTTAAATAAACAATACACACAAAAAAGGGGGGAAAAAAGAAAGCAAAAGACCATGGTACTGCTTGTATAAGGAGGTTTTACAATAATATATTTAAAAAAAAAAAAGGTTTGGGATTCTATGCATTTCAAACACTGCTTCAGACATATTTGCACTTAAATTTCTTGTTTTTTTTATTAGACTGGTATATACACCAATACTGATATATTTGTACTAAGGTTATATGTGCCGATAACACACCCCTACACCTTGAATATGCGATGCAATGTCCTATCATCCAGCAATGCACTGAACAGGACAATCAAATATGTGCAAAGCACACTGCGCAATAATGAATTACTTTTTAATGAGATTCCCATGATTTTTGTTGGAGTGAAAAAGGTCGAGATTTTTGATGACATTCTTTAAGATGCAACATCCTTCCTCAGGCTCATTAACTGTTGAGAAGTTTCTAAGGTTCTAATTAGCCCTAAAACATATAGATCTTTTACATAATTTGCCCTTCCAGACAATGCTCTGTGGTTATACTAGTACCCGGAGTGACACACGGAGCAGTTTTTACTGTCTAAGTGGAAATTAAGTGAGGACACAGGAAAATTGAAAAGACTCTTCATTCACCCTAAGTTGCAAGTTGTGCAGCAAATTGGTAACAACTACATTCAAGAGCCAGCTTACTTTTGTTAATGAGTTCAAGTTCCAACACAGGTTCTCCCTGGTTTTATTACTCAACTGGATGGCTCTAGAAGGTGAAAACTCTCCATTTAACCCTACTTACGTTTCATTTCAAACCTGGGTCCTACTTCTGTAAGCTCAATGTTCTTGTGGTCGGTTTTCTTGTAGGTGTGATGTCTGTAATAAAACAAGATTATTACTGTTCAAGTCATATGAGATATGTAGGGCATTAACATTAAGGGATTATTCTCACCGACCTGAAAGAGATGAAGTCCTCTTGGTTGGCAAATGTGATTACACGTCTACTGTCCTCCTTTGGCACTGGAAAGAGATACTTGAGGATATTCGATACCTGCACAACCAGAATTAATTAGCTGTATGCACGAACAAGTGGTGAAAGGAAATATTGGCAGCATGTATCCAGTGCATGGTCGAGCACTTACCCTTTTGCCAAGTTGTGAGGTGAAGTTGTGAAAAATTAGGTGGGGGTATGCCTCAGACATGGTGCCTATGTCTGGAACATCGTGCCTCATTACCACATTGTAAAGTGTGAAATAAGCAGTGGGTCCAAATGGCAAGTGGCACACCACCAGGCCATCTGTTTATTTGCAGGAAAAAGCAGATAATTAATCTATATAGACTTGTTGTTCACTTTCACATATATACTCTTAATATTACAAAATAAACAGGTTTCAAAAACAGGGACAACAAATCAATACAGGGGAAACAGAGATAGTGTCTTGTATTCTTCTTCCTTGTGACAAGCAAACATCTACACTACCCCAAAATGCAACCTCATTGCTAACACTTTGGTCAGAAGTTCAGATGAGTTGTGCTTGTAGTGGCTAAACTGATCATGCCCTCTGTCTATGTTGTGTTTAAATGTAGAAAAAGAAAGGACACACATACCCGGCTGCCCTCTTGTTTCATGCACAATGACGAGGTCTGTAACGTTGTTGGCTTTGCAGGCTCGAACTAGTGCAGCAATCTCATGGTTTCCTCTGTTCATGCGCTGAGCTCCAGGGAACATCAGCTTTACCTCCTGTAACAAAGTCAATTCTGTACATTAATGCCACCTGTTACTCTTCATTGATTGGTAAAGAAGTGAAGCCCTGCAGTTTTCCCTGATATGTAGCTCAGGTGAATTAATCTTAGGACTCAGGAGGAAAAGAAATGTTTTTTTTTTGTTTTTTTTAATAAATCAAGATTAACTGTTGGTGGCTCACAAAAATTAAAAAGTTGAGCCATCAACTAGCCCCTGGTGTGTATGTAGGACTTAATCCATGATGTGATGTTTTAGGAATGTTAGAAATTCTACTCTCTATGTGTGTATTATTGCTTGCTCCAGACTAGTTTTACATTCTTTCATATGAATAAATTTTGTTTTTATGAAACGTCTAACATCATTTTTACCATCCAATGCTGTACATTTCCAACCATGAGGCATTGTCGTCATGGGGATCTGAAAGGAGAGCTGTCTACAGCTTGAGTTTCATTGCCCCACCCAGAGACACTTCTAAATTACTGCAAGTACATTATTTTGTCTGGTCCATAGTCCATGTGCACATTAATCACCTTTTCAAAACCAATTTGCTGTTATTGGCCACCCTTAAACCTCTCTTTCAGTCTGCTTTCCGTACTGACCAACTGACCACAGAGAAGGTGGCTGTACCTTGGCAAACATTTTGAGTCTGGAACTTGGGTCTCTGGATGTAGTGACCATGACTTTAGGATCTTCAACTCCAGCCCATTTATACTCATCATCCATGTGAGAGCTGACACCTACATTTACAAAACAATTCATGGTGATTGAAAATCAGGGATGAAAACTGATAAATTGGGGAAATCAAACTGATTTCTGTTGATAACAGCAAGAAATAATAACACCAGCCTTCTGCCCCTTCATCGTCATATTCCACAAGTTTCTGTAGCTTCAGAGCTTCTCTGCGTATCTCAGTTGGAATTAGGCAATTTTCTGCAGAGAGAAAAAAAGTTTGTTAAGTAAGGATTTGTGGAGGATAATTCAGACTGTGGATGATGTTTCATGCTGATACCCTACCATCAAGTGCTCCTTTCAGCTTCTGTTTTTTCTCCTCTATTGTTCGGAGCCTGTCCTCTTGTGCCTTCCTGTACAGGTACTCCCTCCTCAGTCTCACCTCTCGTCGAAGCTGCAAGTCACATCCAGACCATTAAACCAAAGTATCTCAGCTGCAAGTCACATCCAGACCATTAGACCAAAGTGTCTCACCTGCAGATTCATAATACTGTTGTGCATTTTTTGCAGGAAAATGTGACTTTGGGTGAGAAGCATGCTGGGAACACTGAAAACTGTATTATATTGACAACTTTGTTTGATTCAACATCTCGGTGGTACCACACTGAAGTTCTTAGATCATCCAGTCTTTGAGGGGTGAGCAGGAGAGGAAGATCAGAGTGGTACAAAACCTTTACATGGTGCCAGTCAAGTAAACTGCAGCTGAATGAATCCAACACAATTGTTGGTGGACTATCTAAAGTCTGGGCCACTTGCGCAACCAAGGCAGAGATGTTGAGGTCACCATGAACAGTCCCTTCCACTTCAGTTTCTTGAACAACTACACTATCCAGAGAGCATGGGGTGTACTTTGCAAGATTGGGCAGACTTGGGTTTTATTCTTAAGGAGGCTGGGGAAGCTGGCTTTGTGGTTGTGTGGTGTGGACCCAGACCCTGGGGAAGACGGCAGCGCAAAGGACCCTCTGCATACTGATGTGTATCACCAACAATAACAGCCATCCACTGTACACCAGTGCCATGATGCAGGTGTCTGCTCCAGAGACGGATGAGATTCACTAAGATATACAGATCCAGAATGTTCTTCCAAGCGTCCTCAGAGGGGGCACAGCTGAGGTCCCACAAGGACTGGGACCTGATTCTGCCTTTTTTTCCCCTCTATGTCACTGGTACATTAGCCCCTGAGGTCAGTCCAACTGTTGTTTAGTATGTTTCATTAAGTTCTTTAGGTTTTTATGTTTCACTGTGTGTTGTATTGAACTACCAGATGCCTTTGTTCCCGCGGCATGTATTTCCCTGTTTCTTAACATTCCAAGACTTGACATTCAATCTGAAACCAGGTTCAGGTTAGGTTAAGAGTCATTAACAACTTGGAAAGTTGTCCACAGGACACAAATCTCATGAACAACATTAACAACACTAACAGAACGAACAATATGAACACGATGAACTAGACACCATTAACACAATGAGCAACATTAACATGAACACCTTTATGAAATAGAACATTAACAGAGTCCGATATGAAGCCGTGTTCTTGGCACAAAACAGGCACAGCACGTTCCACACAAATACACAAAAAACACCCAACGACAGCTCGAGTTCCGTCATTTAAAATCAATGTTAAACTCACCATGTTTTTCTGTTCAGCATACAGCTCACAGGCGAGGATCACTCACATGGGCCGACCACATACCAACAACAGCTCCTCTGATTCGCTGACAGGGGAACAAATCAGAGCGCTCCTTACCGCCTGCTTCTTCTTCTCCTCTCGCGTTGCTGATGCTGCCATGGCTGCGGCTACGTCTTCGTCGTCTTATTCTTCTTCTGCTATTTAACGCCGTTTGGAAAACAGCCTTTCAGCGCATTACCGCCCCCTTCAGAGCTACGCGCAAATGACTACCAGAATATGCCTGGTTTATGGTCCTCTTACATAAATGCCTTTTATCTTTACCTTGTCAGCTTCTTTAATGCCCCGCGTTTAGTATTTTTCCTCATGGTGTAGTTGATTTAATGCAAAGGCTCAAACTACATGTTACTCATGTTTCTGAGTTCATTAGGAATTTACTAAATCAACACATGTCAATCATTGATAATCATCTGTCAGTGTCCTTTGCTATCTGAAATTCATAAAGATCAAAACTGATCATTTTGGCCCTTCACTGATGTGACTGGTTTCCTCTGCATAAGTCAGACATCTGCAGATGAATAAACATAGATCTTTAAAGTATGAATGCAAATATGTAAGATAAATATGATTTTCCAACTAAAGACATCTTTTTTTTTAACAGCAGCAATACACTTGTAAATCAGTGCAATAGTACAAAAGAATGGATTTTTAAGATTTTAAAGCAGAATTCATACAGATAAATGAAGAGGAGACAGCAGAGGACCTATATAATGAAAATTGATCCTCAGTATGAGGATAAAGCATTTTTTGAACTAGAGCAGAGGGAAATAGTATATCATGTTATTTCATTTTATTCTGGCTTCAGGAAATACCATCAGACTTACCTCACTGTTGGTTTGCAGGCTTGTTGCAATGACATGGTGTGCAAATGTTTCTCAAAAGTACATTTGGGTGTGAAATTCTTTCCAAAAAGTAAAACATGAAATGTCCTTTATGAAGAAATAAGTTTGCATTTATTGGACAAACCAAACATAGGCAAACTCACACCAAGTGTAAAGATGGAATGTGTCGTGGGGTGAAAAATAGATGAAGAGTTTTATGCCAACACGTCATACATCCATAGGAACCAAATATCTGAAATACACCATCTATGACAACTCTCAGTTGACAGGTCATTAGGAACACTAGGCTGAAACTAAAACAGTCTGATATAAATTTCCCTTTCATGAAAGTTATGTTGTTTGCCCATTCTTAAAACTTTGTTGAATTGGTCAACTGTATGTTCATTGTGCAGGATATAGATTATCGTGGTTGAACAGAGGTGTTTCAAGAGAAGACAGGAGAAAAAACCAAACCTGCTTACATATACAGACACAAGTCAGTATTACTTTAAACTGCATCCTCCAAAATCATCACCAGTTTCAACAAAAACAGATTCTACTCTTCATGAAGGAGGACTTACTGCAAAAATGTTGCATTAGGCTTCATTAGTTTTAGTGAGGGGCACAAGTGCTAATAAGACAGCATGCTTTTGTTTTAATTATTTCCTTACTGGAGCTTTGTTGTCAAATTAACTTTATAGGTTTTTACGTACAATGTTTCCAAAGGATGTATCTGTCATCTTGGAATAGAGCTCTTCATTATATATATATTTCTTTATATACTTTGTACATTCTCTTTTATCTGTACATTTAAGGTTTAGGTCTCATGCTTTGCTTGAAACTGCTTTCAGCATTTAACCTCAATCAGATGACAAAAGGGAAAACAAAAACAAAACAGTATTCAGGATGAATGTTAGTTTCAACTTTGGAATATCAAACATAACTTCTTTGTAAACTAACAGTGTATGGGAGATGGAAAAGGTATGAAAACACTTGTCAAAACATGTTTAAAAATACACATGCATCTTCGATGCAAAAATGCTTCAGTTTTCCTAAACATTTTGGTGATATAATTCATGGAAGATACTGTATGTCATTAAGTCATTTCAGTTTCATGAGCAGGACATTTGAGGCATTGGACACAGGAAAAAGGGTTAAATTGTAGTATGTACTTATCAACCTTGGACACCATGTACATTTCTCTAACAGTGGTGGAAAGAAAACACTGAAGAAGATATTACAGGAGAGGGTGAAACACAAGATGTCATAAAAAGCTGCATAATGATTGACGGATTGAAGGACAGTTTCAGCACAAATCACAGACACTTTGAACAAAACAAAACAAGAGCAATAAATAACAAAAATAAAACAACCAGATATTTTTGGAAATCTTGGACTTTGAAGACAATTCCATCATGTTCTTTTATCATAGGGAAACAAATGGACCGACTTTAAGGACAGATTCTGTTTGACCAATAAAAGGCCAAGAAAACGTTCTTAACCCAAGTGACCTACTGAAGTGTTAACATTAAGAACACTTAATTTAGCTCATGGGTAAAGCAGCACATTATTCCCTTGTAGTAACCTCCATTAAGGCAACTGCAGAAAACATGAAGAGAATTTGTGAGAAGAGAAAGGAAGGCCGGGATAATGTTCAACTAATGTGGCGGGAAGTAATCAGTACATGGATGAAATTCTAAAATCAAAAGTGAAGATGAGTTAATTAAGGGGTGACTTAAGCTTACAACTGTGATTTTAGCACAAGGACTACCTCCACTATAAGGCAGCTCATTGTGAAATGCAGTGAAAACAACATGCACCCACATCAGCTCTCCATCCACACTGATACACCAAGAGACGGCCACGTTGGACCACACGCTGGATGTTTTTTTGACTTTCAGCTCTTCCTGTGACTTGACCAAGGGACGTAGCAGAGTACAACACAGCATTATCGTATATCAGTAAGGTGTCACAGGCTGACTCCACAGCTGCACCTGACAGCAGCTCCAGCCAATGGTAATGTAAACACAGTGCTAGGATCCAAAATCAACCTGGGACAATATGTAGCAAGGCCAGGTTGTGTTTTCCCTCCTAATCCTTACAAACAAAGCAAGTGAGTGTGCACGATTCATATGATCTCAACTGAAATAAAAAGAAGGATCATTCAGGGTCACCTCCCCTTTTGGCAGGATATTTTCTAACACAAAGCTGCTGAGTCAGATGGGGTTCATCCCTCGACTAACCAGCTCCTCGTTGTGGAAGTCTCCTTTAAGTGTATGGTGTAATTAGAGGACAATGATTTACTCTCGACTGTGAAGCCAACATCCAGTCTCTTCTACAGCAACAGGTACACTAGCCTGACTATAAAAACACAAATAGTGCAGAAAGACATGATGCTTAACTATAATACAATATCAAAGGTTGTACTTCATTTTCTGGTTTACTGCTGTAAAAGGGACTTGGGGACAATGTACTTAAAGCCTATGTGAAAAAATACAAGACAAAGTGATAGTTTTTTCCCCTTAAACAGGTCACAAATCAAAGTCAGAGAGAGATTAAAGATTCTTATATATTATCAGATTTGTGTATCTTTTATTAAATTTATTGCTGACATGGTTTTGGATTTTTTGTTGCCTCACTGGTTGTTAGTGACTTTGCTAATGTGTCCCCTCCTTTGTTCAGGTTCAGTGAGACTAGGAGTCCTACATGGTGGAGGACACGGGGGTGACCAGTATAAGGATTTGATAGCTTCCCAAATAAAAGCATTTATTGTGAATAATTTCATACACTTGTTTCAGTCTGGCCCAAAGTGAATAAGGGACGCTGAGGTTTACTTGGAGGCTGACCTGATCATTACGCATATTCATCTGCAAACACCAGTGTGGGTGAAGCTGACTTTGTACCATCTTCCAGGAAAACAGAAAAGAGTAAATGCTGTGGTGAGGACAAAACATTACACTGCAGTACTGTCTGTATTTATCAGGGTAAACAGATGTAAACGTAAGTCAAACATTCAGGACCATGCAGGACCATGAAGATTCCAGCAGTGTTACTAGAAAGACTGCTTTTCAACATCATTTCATTCCTAGGAATGACAGAAAATGAAGCTTAACTGGTTGAATGATCAGCTCAGTAAAATGCTATATGAGGAGTCACAACCACAATAGGTGGATGTGCCTCTCTGCCAGGTTTCTGAAGATTGTTTTGAAGCTCAGAGTGAGCTGCTCTACTGTCACCATCTTGTAGGATGTTTGTGCTGTTTATTTCAATATATGTCCTTTTACCCAAATAGTTGAAATAAAGTGGATATTTTTAATTCCATCTCTCAGCTTCAATGTTTAACACCGTTAAAACCACAAACACCACTCACATGTGTGCCAAACATAGTACAAGCCTGTCACAAACAAAACACATACTGTAAGCTGCTGTTGACAAACGGGCTGCGTCCAGGTCAAATGGAGGAGAGCTATAGAGAGATGGAAGACTTGTTAGCTCCTGCTACGATCTACAGCTCTAGCCAAGATTGTTTCAGTGAGTAGGAAGAGACAGTGGACAATTTTTTGTTGGAGGAAACAGAAATCTGTCTTGTGACCTTTTCTGCCACACAGCCATCTAAAAGAATGGTTTTCCAAAAGCTTGGATGTTTTATGATTTCCAAAGACTTTTGGATAAAAAGTGCAGACGAAAGAGAAAAGGAAAGGAAAAGATGCACTTTAAAAATAAGCTTAGTAGATCTTAGTATGGATACAGTAAGTGTGAGAAAAAAGTTAAGGTAAACCATTTCCTTTGTTGCTGAATGACAAAATTATTAAATCAATAACAAGGATCAGTGTGAATCCATTTCAGATGACAGAAGGGAAAAGATAAAACGAAACACTGCAGAATTTTCAAAGAGTCAGATGTCACTTTGAGCATGCTCTCCATTATTAAACAAACTACACAAACATTCAGACAAAATAATAACCCTATTTACAGGAACTGATCTGGAGTGGATCACTTACAGACTGTCAAATCAAAGAAAATATCAAACCAATGTATCTCATCAAAGTATAAAGAGCCAATCTGTGGCTACACCAATCATCACACTCTATGTCATAGCTCACTACAGAAGATGTAGATGTCCCTGCCTTTTCTTACTGTTGGGAGAAGATGTGACAGCAGTGGTGCAAATGGGGAAATCAATCAGAAGGAATGAGCAGGAACCAGAGTTCTTGGTTATTTTACCTGGGTGTTGTCAGTAGCCTTGTGTATTGCCTATGGCTTGGAGATGCTGCTTTATGCACATACAAGTTAAGGAACCAGGAGTTTTTCAACGCCCATCTGCCTCTTTGTTGTTCATTGGCTCCATCTCCTAATAAAACAGGAGCTTTTATAGTTCTTCATAATCACCATCATCTCTTTTGATCAATCCTGCTCCTCCGCCCAGAAAGTCTTCCAGTTCATCCACATCCGTTTTCTTGGTCCGGGATTTCTTTTTCTTTTTCTCTTTGTCATCTCCTGCACCAGTCTCATCTTTTTCCTTTTTCTTGTGTTTGTGTTTCTTCTTGCTTTTATCGCTCTCCTGAAATCAGGACAAAAGTTATTGTGTTGACATTACTAAACTTTAAACACATCAGTGATTATAGTATGATATCTCATCATCAACAACTATTTTAAATACTACCTCTTTGCTTTTCTTCTTCTTTTTCTTCTTTTCTTTAGAGGAGTGTTTGCTTTCCTTCTCTGAAAGAAGATCAGACAAACAGTATCCCTCAATGTTGATTATTAATTATCACCTAGCAGCTGTTGAACTATCTTAGTGAACTATCTGATTGGAGTCGAAAATACGAGGAGTATGAGGAGTTAGGGTTAGGGTTAGAACTCGTGTAAACTATAAAAGTCCTTTTGTTCGAAACCACGCTGAAACAACAGGAAGTTTCCAGAAACAAACTTTGTCTGTCAGAGATTATTTAATCCATTTCTATTTATGTTAACCTACAGTGAATATGAATACATGACTGTATTTGACCTGACATAGTAAGGCTAATTGTTTCAATCTAGAACTGAAATTAGGCACAAGTTTGAATCCTGTGTTTAATGATGTTTTCTGTGACAGGATAAACAGAATCCAAATCAAGATTAATTTCACCTTGGGTGGCTTAATAATATAAGAAGTAGGGTTGAGCTGGATACTCGGCTGAAACGAGTATCCAGTACAGATATAGCAATTTTGACGAGTACGAGTACCATATGAGTAATACGAGTTAATATCCTGCTCGGGCTGAAGGAAAATCCTTGTCAGGGTGTCCTGTGATAGAGACAGAGCGCAACGCGTCATACTCCGAAAGCAAAGGATGGGAAAACAATCAGCGGCAAAATTTAAAAAACAC
Organism: Remorina albescens; assembly: GCA_034769265.1. NCBI lineage: Eukaryota > Metazoa > Chordata > Actinopteri > Carangiformes > Echeneidae > Remorina > Remorina albescens. Next base: position 5,700,014 of record CM068485.1, read on the forward strand.
TGTCCAGTACTTAGCTTAAAACATTATTTCAACATGTCAGATGATTATTTTGACACACTAGCTGAGAAAAAAATGGTACAATGAAAAACTCACATATGTGGGTGTCTCTCATTGTCCCTTCTGTTTGCCTTCATTTTCATGGAGAAATGATCCCACTGAATGGCCAGAGGTGACATACATTGATATATACAACTACCGGAGGGAGTCCCCCAGTAAGATTATCATTTAACGCAATAGTGATAAAAAGTTGGCTACATCCGCATTACTACATCATTAGTAGTGTGGATGTCAAATCTGCCCCACTTTATGGGGTTATGGGGTAAAAACTTGATTCGTAACAGAAGCGTGCTTGTGTGACGAGACAGCCCGCGTTGCGTTTGTCATTCTCGCTGTTATTTCAGCGGGTCAGGTTTTTTTTTACGGTCGGCTCGCTCTTCTTACCTTGGTATAATACAAATTAAGCTGTAAATAAAAATATATTGAAACTTACAATAAACATAGCAACTTCTGACCAACCCATATCAATTTCAGGCTTAAAAATACAACTTTCGTATAAACCATGCCCACTTCTGGTTTAAGCCCCAAACCTTCGGAGTACAAATACAGATACAGATAATGTCAATGGTTGAACAGATATGGATACAGATACGGATAGTGGTGTACTCGCTCATCCATAATAAGAAGTCTAAGGCATCTTTTCCTTCTCATATTTTTTTTTCTTTTGTTGTTTTTCTTGTTGTATAAATGGCAATGTGTAGACTTGGTAAACTTCCCCTATGCAGTAAATGGTTAAACAGCTTTTAAAACCATGGACACATCAGCTAGAAGCTCTATGGTCTAGTTGTATTAGAGCAGTGGTTCTCAAACTTTTTCTGTCAGACCCATCTTTGGAGGAGGAAAAATGATGGGTCAAATGGGTCAAGTGTAATGTTACTTGAAAGAGACAACAATATTATAAAACTTCCCTTTGGTTTTCTTTGAATAATTTTTTTGTGCAAATTAAAAACAACTTCAATTTATGCTTGAACAAAACAAATAAATAAGAATGCTCGCTTAATAGTTTTCCAAATAAAAATATAAAATGTGCAATTATCTGGTTATAACTATGACAATAAAGTTACTTTTTTTAGAACAAGATTTTTGGTAACAAATATGAGTATTTTACAGTATTAGTGGCTGCAGTGAGCCCATTTTACACTGCACATATTCTTAAAACAAAGTGCAAACTGCACAAACTATGCAAAAACAAGTACATGTATTCAAAAATCCATGTATATGCCAGTTGTGCTTTGTTGTTTATGCCTATTGTTTTTTTAAAGCAAGTTTCCTCCATATGGTATTCATCAAGTTTCTTGGGAAAAACTCAAGTGGCTTATAGGTGTGCCTGGGGCGTATGGTCTCTAACAAACGTGTTTTGCTTTTGTTTAAGATTAATACAATACATGAAAACCCTAAACCAACTGCTATAACGAAGTCATTTTTATACAGTTAATAATGTTAATAGAGTTAATAGTGATTTGATAATGGTGCAGTTAAATGTAAAATCTGCCTTAGCCAAAATCTCAGAGGCTGAGATGTCCCTCATTTTATGAATATCTGTAAAATTTAAGGAGGTAAATAAGAAAAAGGATTTAAAAAGTACAAACTAATAAACATTAATAATATACAAACACAAGAATAGGAAAATGTACAAATGATAGTTGCAGTCACAGTATGGGCAAGTACAAAAATGGAAAGGTGCAAAGTAATTTAAGAATAAATTTAATTTGAAGGTAAGCTGAATGAAAAGTGTTTTGTAAACAGTACTTGAGAGCAACATACTAATGGAAATTGTATGAAGTGGAGCAACTACTCAGCACTGAGTACAGGGTCTCTCTGCATCTAGTACCTAAAGTCTGAGGTATCCAGAGTAAAATTCCAGTACTCCTCCATGCTGCATCTGACAAATACTTCTAAATTCTCACATGTTGAGGGTCTCATAGAGTAGTGGATAATTCAGGACACCAGAGACAGGGATATAGCAGCGTTTGTGATTTGACTATCGCACATAATCATGTTGAATTTTCATTGTATTTTGATGAATTGCACGACCCTATTTTTTAATTACAAAAAATTTAACTGCCTATTTTGACAGTACTTTGTACACCATCACCTGGAAACCAACATAGAGAATTAGCCAGCTGATGCTTCTCTAGTGGTGACGCTTAGGAGACTGTAATTACCATACACTTCAATTGGTTCTAAGTCAGAAGAAGGACGATAAAAATGTACAAATTGACTTATTTAAATAAAATGCTTGTTTCTTCTGAGTGTTTTTAAATGATTCCCATCCATACATATCATTTGCATTAGTGATAACATTTAGAAAGACGCATTAACATATTTTGTAACTTGCCTTCTTGCTCTTCACTACTATCTTTTGTGGCCGGAACCTCCTCTTGGATGCCGAGTCCAAACAGGTCTGTATCATTGTTTTGCTTGAAGGAAATCACAGTGGGCTTCAAAGGTTCTGGCACTTTGGCTAACGGCATGTCATCGTCAGAGAGATCAGACAGAAGTTCTTCCCTAACAGGAAATGTATCCTGAGAAGGGGCAGCAGAAAATCAATTAATTGAGAGAAAAAACCAAAGATAAAGGAAAATAAAGGCTTCTTAGCTGGCAGTGTGATAGAAGTTTAAAAAGTAAAATCTTTACTAGTAGCTGTTATTTCAGTCTTGTGTCTGACTTGTGTCATGACGAACAGCAAAGACTTTCAGCTGTGAAAAACATTGTGAAATGAATGAATTTAGGAGTAAATCTGCTGTCATGGTGCATTGGTTCTAAGTTACCTTTGTTATTTTTGGTGAGTCTGATGCTTCAGACTCAAAATCTGGGTCATCCATGACAAAAGAAAGCATCTGCTGGGCAACAGGGGCCTCGGGGTCGGTGTCAGAGTCCTCAGGTTTGGGGATGTTTCGCCTCTTTCCTTGGTGACGGGCTGGTTGCTCTGCTGGAGTTAAAGTGAGGGAGATGGGCTCTATGGTATGGCCTGTGGGCTCAGGAGCTTTCGATGCCACCTTTGGTTTTGTGATAGGAATCACAGGCCTAAAATAGAGTGATAATGACCATAAATATCTTAGTAGTTATTGACATATATATTTTTTCCATTAACATTCCTCCCTTGTGAATTTTTGTTCCACATTTTCTATTCTTGTCTCTTTTGGATTTTTTTAAACTCAAGTTTCTAAAAATAACAGGAACCAGGGAAGTCGGCAGCTGTCTTGGTTACCTTTAGCGCATTGAGACATTAGTGGGCTAGGAAATTCATAATTTTAGGGCAGGGTCATTTGGCTTTCAGTGTAGTATTAACCCATAAATCATGCTTTTTTGTCATAAAAGAAGAACATGTTCCAAACATATTTTAAAAGACTGAAAATTTGATGCAAAGTCTTTAGTAATGGCTCAAACCAAAGCTCTGTCAAGACAATATTGAAATATCACATCCACAAAACCACCAAAATCTGATCAGCTTGTCATTGACTTTGGACAATCTGAAAACATTATGGTAGCTCTGACTGTTGCTGTTGCAGAGGCATGAAAAATTAAATGTCTTATATTTCTTATCAGAAATTACAATTAAAGCTATTTTCAAATTGTTATTTGAGTCTAATTGGATACTAAAAGAAAGATTCTATGACTTCATATTTCAGTTATTTTTGATACAGGGTACAGAAGTAGCAATGACAAAACATCTATAACAGTATCAGATTAAAGGGGTGAAACCTTGTCATGGGTGAAAAGGTGACAACCAACCAACCAACCAACACAGCTTGCTGGGGTCCACGTAGACCCTATATAGATCTCAACTTCTTCTCTCCGACACATTCACACGACTGAACACCACCTTTAATGAAGATGAACAATCAGTCTCTTCATCATGATATCACCATCAAAATCACCTCTTCATCTCTTGTTTGAAAGGCAGCTACCCTTTTCTGACCATGTTGCACCTGTATCAGGGCCATACTGCTTTGCATAATACAACATAACCAGTCCTTAACTGACCCAGTACACCAAGTATCCCTTGGTCAGCAGCATTGACCAAGCCTCCTTTCAACCACAACGAAACTTTTAGATGAACTAAACGCAGCAGATAAGGGGTGTCCCTGTCCCTGTCATCCCTGACCTCCTCTACTCACACCATAACATGCTGCTTCACTAGTACACTTCTTTACCTGACCTTTCACGTTTCTGAGAAATGTAGCCTGGCTCTTTGCAGCATGTGCATGCAATCAGTAATCAAAAATATCAGCAGAGTTGGAAATTTATTTAGACATCTGGCTAAAACGTAAACACCGGAGACACGCTGGACGCACGGCACACGTGTTTGGTGCTGCAGCAGCTTGAATGTTGGATTTTTCTTTTATGTCTGAATTATATCTGAAAGAACATGTCTATAGAACACCATTGTCCTTATAAGATTTAACACGTAACACTGACATATCAGGGCCAAATATTCACCTTTGTTGATTATTGATATGACTTACGATTTTAGCTCAGATTCGCTTTCCAAGTCCTGGTCCTGTGTGATGGTGTGAGATGGTGTGACACTCTCCTCTTCATCACTGGTTAGAGTGATATCTTTACTGGGGGGCAAGGTCTTGGGCTGGGCATGGTTAGGCTCAGTGTCATCTGGATCAAGCTCATCCTGGAAGCCAGATACCATGGGGTTTCCGCTGTTTTCACCATCGCTGAAACATAAAGAGGAGGAAAACAGCCTTTTTACCTTTCCTCATTGACAGAAGGTCTTCACTGCAGACTAACTACTGTGAAAAATAAGCATTACATCCGATGAGAAAATGCATCTTTCAAAATGCTCACAACTGTGATAGATGTAGCCCATATATCATGACAGACAAGTTTCGAAAATATGTGTAACAGACAATCTCAAAGATTTTCAGATCCATCTCACCTGTCACTCTCCACAGCTGGAGGTGGTGCTGGGCGAATTGCCTTGGTCTTGGTTGGGAGGTTGTCCTCCAGGAAACTCTTGTCTAGTCTCTCATCTGGTACAAAATCATCCACACTCTGAACCTTTGCAGGACACACTGGTGCAGCAGGTTCCTCTGAGGAGAACAATGAGCCAGATGAATTTGAATAATAATCAAAAAGCTCAAATTAATTCAAATGTATGCGTTAACTTCAAAAAGACCCCCATCACAGTACCCTGTATTTTTCCCATAACTTTAACATTTAACAAACAAAAGTGTGTAACGAAACTTGAAATCTTGGATGAGGTCCAGAAACAGTCAGTGGATATGAGCCTGTAGGAGCTGAAGTTAGACTGTAGATGAGGACATTGACAGATTCAACCAGATGAAGTGTTTCTCCAAAAGATGTAGCCTTACACTGATTCACGCCCAAACATATTTTTTTTTTTATGGCTCCTGCGCCTTTGATGCAATATAGTCTGCCCTGCTTGGTAACTAAGACAGCCATACAGATTCTCTGGTGTCCTGAATCATCCACTACTCTATGAGACTCTCAACATGTGAGAATTTAGAAGTATTTGTCAGATGCAGCACGGAGGAGTACTGGAATTTTACTCTGGATACCTCAGACTTTAGGTACTAGATGCAGAGAGATCCTGTACTCAGTGCTGATTAGTAGCTCCACTTCATACAATCCCTGCTCTTTCTTCACATTTCCATGTATGTTGCTAGTATGTTGCTCTCAAGTACTGTTTACAAAACACTTTTCATTCAGCTTACCTTCAAATTAAATTTATTCTTAAATTACTTTGCACCTTTCCATTTTTGTACTTGCCCATACTGTGACTGCAACTATCATTTGTACATTTTCCTATTCTTGTGTTTATATATTATTAATGTTTATTAGTTTGTACTTTTTAATTAGTACAGTATTAAGTAGTATTAACATTATTAACTGTATAAAAATTACTTCGTTATAGCAGTTGGTTTAGGGTTTTCATGTATTGTATTCATCTTAAACAAAAGCAAAACACGTTTTTTTTTTAACAGAAACAGAAGTCTTCTCAGCCCTGATGCGGGGAAGTATCGAACAAACTCATTCTTTATGTGTGTTATTAACAATGTGGAGGGCTCTCTATATATTTGTGTAGGTTTGCTTTCTTCCTATAAAACCTGTTCAATTGCGAGGCTGCAAGAAGTCCTTAAGATCTTAAACAATTGGCCATAAGGCAGCCATTTTAGGAGCAGCAGTTTTTCCCATTAGGGAACAGTTAGTTCATATGTTTTAGCACTAATCCCTTTCAATCTCAAATCATGTTCAGGGAACAACAGAAGATGACATCATACTACAGTCTGATGACACTACAGAGGGAATAATAATTATTCAATTGTCAATGATTGTAATACCAAAAGAAGTTTCCTTTACTGGTTTGATTTGTTCAACAGATTGATGACTCAGTGCTATGAAGCGACTAACCTGGTACAGAAACTGGAGCATCAGCAGCAGGTGAACCAAACCAGCGAGAGATAAAGCTGCGTTTCTGAGGGGCCAGTGCTCCAGAAGCAGCAGAGGACTGCTGGTGTTCGGGAGACTGGGCTGGTTGCTTTGGCTCACTAGTAGGTGAAGTTGTCCCGCTAGCTGCTGCTATTGGAGGTGGGTTAGGGGATGTAGACACAGATGGCGACTGCGGTAGAAGCTGGGGGGGGATGGGAGGCTGAGGGGTGCCAGGGCTGGAGCTGCCTGTGGACGCCCCACTGGGTGGGACGATGGGGGACTGGGAGCCTGAGGAGGAACCGTTAGCTGGACCAGGAGAGCCGTAGCTCTTATTGCGAGACTCCAAGTTCTCAAGGAAACTGCAGAAATCAAAACAGGGCTGGTTAATAAAGAAAATAAAAATCCACTGAGGCTAGTGTACCACAGTGCATTACTTGAGATGGATGTTGGCTAAATTATTTTGCAGGCTCTCCATCGACCACCCTTACAATTGATGTTGTTTTCCCACTGCTGGTGAGCTGAATACCAAAACATGGAGTTTCGCCCTTTTGATTTAACCCCAACGCTTTCTGGTGGGGGAGCATTTAAATGTTGGAGGTTTTACTCCATTTTGCTTGGTGTAGACTTTTTAAAAGTAGACAGGGTGGAAGTTCGTGTGTGGCTGGATTTTGTATGGTTGTGGATTTTGGGTTCCACCTATTGTTACGTGCAGTTACTCTGGTATCCCAGATGCTCAGAAGATTCAGGGAAGCCAGTGGTTCCTTTAGTTCACTGAGCCTTGTTGGCATTAGAGCAAATAAACTACTTTCATGAATCATTATTACTAAAGGAAGATAATGACATGTAAGACATTGATGAAAACTGTTGTGGATCCTACATGGAACTGTGGACTGTGTGAAAGGCAGGATAAGAAAGGCATTTTGTCACTTCTGAGCAATATTTTCATCATTCATTTTATGTGTGGCCCAGCTATACAATGTTTGTAGTGTAAAATTCTGACACAGTAAGTCGAGCTGTATGAAATGTGTCTTCTTACAACTTCAAGCCAAAATTTGCTGAAAGTCAAGAACAAAAATACTTTTTAATCACAATAATTATAAAAATGTATCTGAACCTGAGTTTGTTAAAAACAGAATGGATCCCCTGAGTAGACATGCAGCATGTAAAGGGGTTCACCGGAAAGTAAAAGATGAACATAATTTACTTTCTGGTGTGGAATGGAAATTTGTGGTACATAAAGCTTATCTCGGGCAGCACGGTGGCATAGTTGTTAGCGCTGTTGCCCCACAATAAGAAGGTCGCGGGTTCGGTTCCCAAGCCTGGGGCCTTTCTGTGCATAGTTTGCATGTTCTCCCCGTGCCTGCGTGGGTTTCCTCCAGGTACCCCGGTTTCCTCCCAACGTCCAAAGACATGCATGTTTGGGTTAATTGGTGACTTTAAATCAGAGGTCTCCAACTCCGGTCCTGGAGAGCTATTGTCCAGCATGTTTTAGATGCTTCCAAATAGAGGATGGATGCTCCGACACACCTGATTCAAATGATCAGCTCGTCATCAAGCTCTCCTGAGGTCTGATAAGGAGCCACTTATTTGAATCAGGTGTGTTGGAGCAGGAAACGTCTAAAACATGTAGGACAATAGCTCTCCAGGACTGGTGTTGGAGACATCTGCTCTAAATTGCCTGTGAGTGTGAGTGGTTGTTTGTCTCTGTGTGTTGGCCCTGTGATGAACTGGTGACCTGTCCAGAGTCACCAGTTCACCAATCCCAGCTACCCCTTGACCCAGAAACAGATAAGCGGTTGAAGATGAATGAATGAATGAATGAATAAAGCTTATCTCAAGTCATTATAAGGGATCTGTGCATGCAGTAAAAGAATTTTAAAAGATAGTACATGTCATAGTTTTGATCTTCAGTCTCCTGCTGGACAGAGAGCTCCTCAAGGGTGGCGTCCATGTCCAGCTGGTTTGTCTCCAGCTGCCTCAGGAGAGTCTCTCTCTGCACACACAATTAAAGACACATTAGAAACTGAGCATGAGGCTGATTTGAAACCTCCAAATTTACAAAGTATGTCAAAACAATATAACCACCCCACTATCATCCATTTACACAACTGTGTCCAGAAGTCCAGAAGATTATCAATTATTCACAGAAACCAACACAGCCTATAAAAATTTATGAAACATGTAAATGTGAAACAGATAAAATAACAGAAAAATAACAGAGGAGTAAAAATAATAAAAATGGTAACCTGTAGCTGCAAGAAGGGGATGTTGAAGAATCTGTGCAGATATTTCAAGCCAAACCCATTCTTCATTGATGACTCAGCATAATGGATGTAAGAAGCTCCCATTGGTCTGTAAAAAACATGAAACTTGAGTTAAAGATAGACCACAGCTGAAACATCATAGTGCAACTTCAAAGTTGAACTGGTTAAAGCTGCTTTAATTAACCTTTTGGCCACTTGGGGGCAGAAAATCATGCTTTGAAAAACCACATCTGACACATTATCACCCTAAATTCATCTGACATGTAATCATCTTAAAATCATCTGATATATTATCACCTTAAATTCATCTGACATTTTATCACCTTAAATCGGTGTTTCCGCCACATTCTGAGTGAATCATCAAGTTTTTCAGCTGTTTGTGTCCCACTATGTTCATCAACTAATAATTACATTAGTCAACTGTCTGGTGCTGTAAATGTTGTCTTGCTGATGTAATTTCTGAAGACAAAAGAAATTACGTTTGCATGTCACAGAAAGATGCACACCCAGACCATGGATCAGATCCTCAGATGGAGAGAGGAGGGACAAAAGCCTGAATGTGGGTCAACAACCAATATCTGTCTTTCAGCTTAGCTTCTTTTATTTGTTCATGTGGGAGCAGCTGACAGTGTTTGTGGTTGTGCTAATTCTAACTCTGTCTCTCTGTAAGGACCATAGACTGTATATTTTAATAGACATAGATATTGGGTCTGAAAAGAAAAACCAATGCTGAAATGCCTCCACTGGTTGTAAAGTTTGATTTAATGGAAGTCTATGGGAAAATGTCCATACTTCTCATTGGATTTATTAGTTAATGAAACGTTTTCTAAACAGATTAATGGTCTCGGTCCTACTTTCAAGTCTTCAATGCAACATTCATTCATTCATCTTGTCATGCTTATCCATTTCCAGGTCATGGGAGGTGCTGGAGCCAATCCCGGCTCACACTGGGCAAGGGCAGGGTACACCCTGGACAGGTCGGCAGTCCATCGCAGGGCCAACATACACACACAGACAAAGATGAACAACCGCTCACACTCAGACCTACAGGCAATTCAGAGTCACCAATTAACCCAAACATGCATGTCTTTGGATGGCGGGAGGAAACCCATGCAAGCACGGGGAGAACATAAATAAGGCCAGAGAATTGAACCAGAATTGGACCTTCTTGCTGTGAGGCAACAGTGCTAACCACTATGCCGCCATGCTGCTCCTCAATACAACATGATGTTAATTTTTTAAATGATGGGTCCATGCAGAGGAAAATAGAAGATGGATTAGGAAGCATAGGAAGCATGGCTGCTGTGTTATTGATAGACTATCAAAATGTAGGGGCATTTTCCAGGCATATTGGCCACAGTTCACAGGATGATTCCTTAGGTTTATTTTAATGAGATTGTCATTGGTTTATTGTCGCTCCAACGGCTCCACAGAAAAAAAGCATTTCCACTTTTTTCATGCCAAAAAGATGTCTCTAAATATAATTTTTTTTCCTTTCTGTTGTTCTTTTTTCTTAAATAACATTACTCTCACTCGCCCTGTCTTTTCTTTTGCTTATAGGGATACCAGCTTTTAAAAAGGTAACCACACGCACCTTTAATAATTGCTCTACATGAGCAAAGGAGGCAGCATGTCTGAGAAATGGCCTCCTCGGTTTTTGTTTCCATCTATAACATCTGACCAGTAAGTTGAGTACTTATCTCCACCTGTTTAGTCCAGCAATCAGGTCCCTTATATCGTCCGGCAGGATGACACGATGCTCGCCCATGTCCCTGTGGTTTCCCAACACACACACCGGCACATGGGTGGGTACTTTAGGCAGTTCCCTCAGGATGTAGTTAAATGTCCTGCAATGGACAAAATCCACAAAGTAAATTCTACTCTGCCACCCACAACTTTTAATAAATAAATATTTTGTGATTCAGTTGATATTCCCTCCTCATTGCACCTTTTCCATTAAAGTCACAGATACAAACATACAACAGATTTTCATCCAAAATGCAGCTACAGGGAGCAATGAACAGGTTACCTCAGCTCTGTGTTCTTTCAAAAAACAAAACAACTTCTAGATTATATTTTGGAAGTCACAAATTTTGTTGCAAATTTTAGTAGGTAAAATTTTAAGTACATTTTTTTCTTTTTTTTGTTGCTATATCTCTTTTCCTTGTCACAGTCACTGTTTCAAAATAACTTTGTAGTTTTTTTTTAGTCAAGTCAAAATCTAACAGCAAAGACGCAGTTTACAATAAAGCACACAAATCATATGCATTGAAACATAAGGCAGATTTCAAAATTTAGCAATGATGTTTAACTTTATACAAAGAACACATTCTGACTGCATCAAAGAGTTGCTTTTAATTGAGAGACAGATATCCACTCAGAAAAATTATACATCAATAAATCATCAAAAAAGATAGAGAACAAATATGATGGATAACAGTGTTAGGGCTGAGGGATATTGGGAAAATATCTAATTGAAATTTTACTGACAGATAATAGTGATGAAACAGTAACCTGATATTCTGTAATCTGTTGTTTAGAAATTAAGATAAATAAATACCAAAATAGCCAAATAAACCACTGGAGGCAGACAGATGCACAGTTGCACGCAGACTGGCTGAAATCTAATCTGTCCATGCATATTGTAGTACAGGCACTCACTGATGAAACAGTGCTTGGACAGCAGTTTAGACAGCGCACTCTTACCACTGCTTGGTAATGTCAAACATCATGATTACTCCATTGCAGTTCTTGTAAACATCCAGGAACTCCGCATCCAGAGCCACCTCGTCGGACTGCAAACATGTATATTCTAATTTAACAAGTGAATTAACCACAACACATATATATACGCACACAAACACATTCATTCACTCATATATATATATAAATAAGAGAAAAATCACCCTTTTACTAAGACATTACCACAACTTATATATTTTTGATTATTATTTACACCCTATAAGACCTCTGTGGTTAATTCCATCACTGGCCCACATACTCAAGTGAGCATTTTATTGTTTTGTCTTTTTTTCCCTTAACACATGACAGTCATGTGATAGTCACCTCTTGGGGCTCATTCTCCAGTTTCAAACTGTCACCACGTCTTTTGCCTTTGCCTGAAAGAGCAAGAAATCACAAGTGTTTAGTCTAGATGAGCTGGTAAGATTAAAACCCTTACATTATACAGCTTCATTTATTGTTTTAGGTTATTTAATGAATGAAATAAGCAGAGCAGCACCTGCCCCCCCCCAATATATTCTTTTCAAAAAGGTAAGCACAATGCAGTTTACATTTGATGCACTTTAAGTCATAGCTCACAATGTGCACACACTCAGGCTCTATATATAGCGCAAAAAAGGTTAAAAACAGTCACAAACTGTGATATGTAGCCAAACAGCAAACCTGGGAATAGCCAAACCTTGAGAATATTGACATTCAGATAGGGGTGGAACAAGGCAAGGCAAACCCACAGCAAACAACCCAGTTTAATTTCTACACTATAATAGTGCTCACCTACACCTTCAGGAAGAGGATATTTTTGGCCTGAGATAAGTGCAAGAGAGGTGCATAAAAGACAACATTAACATTGAGGGCAGGAAACAAACAAGCAATCACGCATCTCTTGATGTCATGAAATACTGCAGAAGAAAAACTGCCACTGACGTGACATGTGTGATTGGCATGCGTCTCACTCACCTTTATCTACCACGTCCCAAACCTCTACTTTGACCACATCATCAGTAGCTGAGAGAAACAGAACAAGCATTTTCATTATTGATGTTTTCGGCCACAGAGTAAAATGATTGAAATCCAGAGGCTGTTAAGGGGACCTAATATGGACCAAGTAACTAAAAACACTAGAGCATGTAGTAGTGGATGTATGAACACAAATACAGGACCCCTACTCTAAAAATCTGTTAGAAAAAGCTAAATCTAAACAGAGACTTTTTTTACCTTGATATGGAGCCACTGAAATAAATCACCAAGGCACGAACAGCAAAAGTCAAATACAAGCCAGAATGAAAAAACATAATTGAAGCAGTGGTGACAAGATAATATGACACCATTGTTCAATGTGTTATATCTTACTTTTGTAATTCCAATGGATACTCGTGGCCTGGATCTCCTGAGTGGGTATGTACTCCTCAACAAACTTCTTGCCCTGCAGGCGATGCCATAAAGTACTCTTTCCAGTGTTTCTATCTCCCCGGATTACTATTTTCACTTGAGTGGGGAAAGAGATTGTTCATTAAATTCCATCATGAAATGGTTCAACAAGTTCACTAAAAGGCAACATTTGATAGTTACAGAGGGGCCAGATGTATTTGATGCCTGAAGCCAGATCATCCGAGCAGCTGGATTACTTACTATTATATTGAACGCCTTTGGCGAAACGTCTCTGCAAACTTTGGTTCATCGACTGCATGCCAGCTGGAATATTCTTCTCCCTGAGCTGCCCTGGCTCAGATCCCACCAGCTTCTTCAATGCTGAAAACATCTTGACGGGGCTTCACAAGCTTGCTCAGAAACAACTGGTTGCACAGTGGAACTCCCCTGACAATTTGTCCAAAACTTGAAGAGTAACAGTCTATCCTGGTGCTTTGAGAGTCTAAGGGCCCATGCTTAGGTGCAAAAATTATGCTAAATAATAAATACTGATTAGATACTGAAATGAGCGGCTGTTCTCTCAAAACTGACAGAATGGTGTTGCTCACCAGTCAGTGGTGAAGGTGACTGTTTTGACCATCATCTATGAAAAAAACACAAAGAGAGGAATGAATAAAATATGGTTGGTAATTAACAGCCATTCGTTTAACGATAGAGATATCAGGTTTGTCAAACACATAAGCCTATACACCCATTCATAAAATATTCTGGTTATTTTAGTCAATAAGTTCAAGAAACATAGATGGTTTTCAGAAAAAAATTGTCATGACTTGCGTTACAGAGCTAAGCTCCAATAGTTATATAAATAATCAGCGAGTAATCACGGAATATCCCAGACAGTTGTTTCTAACTCTGAAATAGTAGTGAAAATTAATATTAATGAAATAACTTTACATTATACAGATTGCAATTAAAGTATGTTATACTAATATATGTTTATGGTGAGGGGTATAAAAAACAAGCCATGGTATTTTCATAAAAAATTGTTTACACTGAGCAGCTGTCAGAACATGAACTCTTCCATGTCATTAGATGAGATTTTGAGGCCTGGGGTATCAGAAATGCTATTTGATGTTTACGCTTTTGAATGGGCAGATTCAGATTCTACTGTGAAACAAACTTTATGGAAATTTATAGGAGACACAGAGTGAGGCAACATTTGATGGTGTTGACAGGTGACAGTGTTGCAGTAGATCCATCAACAACGGAACAGGTTCACATATTTAGAGTGAAACGTTAATGATACATGAAGGAAGGTCTTACAGTCTCCGTGTCCACGCACAAAGCCTAATGGGGCTGTCAATGTCCCAGGAGGTGTTGCATTATTCAATAAGTATTGGTCTCCCTAGTTATCAGAATAGTGTGTGTCTCTGTAGAGCTGGAGAAGAAACCAGCTTAAATGCAACGCAGATGTGCGTAACACTGAAATAATACACTGCATTTATGAATGCATTTATCCTTTAACATTGCACAACTAGCATTAGCTGCACGGGCTATTAGGGCATTTATATTAGTGCTTTGTTTCATTTAAGAAGCCACAACGTATTCAAATATGATAAAGTCAAAACATCTAAATGGCAAGTGAAGGTCAACACAGTCTCCAAACAGTGATGGGGTTTGTTTCTTACCCGGTTTAAGAGGTAACGTTATCCTTTGGCTCTGTCCTAGCTAGCTATCCAGCAGATTTTAGCTTTGCCTCTTCCCCTCTGTGCTAAATGACAATAAACGTGACTGGATGTCTTCTTCCGGGTGTCATCAGCTACATTACTCGCGGTTATTGAATGAGATGACAAACTCTACTCCCAGGATCATTTTTCCCCTCAAAATATGTGTCAGACCTCCATCCCAAAAGATAAAGCAGTGACATTCCTTTGGAAAAAAAGAGAAGCCACCGACCCAGCGTCACGGATAACGTTTAACTTCCGGTGAAAGTTTCAAAATAAAGCCTACGTTGAAATTATGTTTTACCTACATATACCCGTGCCGCCTTTTCCCCTTCTTTCTCTCTCTCTCAGTCAGTGGGTAGCACCAAGAATTTTGGACTTGTATAAAAATAAAAAATATTAAAAGAATCGAAATATATGTAATACTCTTTTAAATCTATTTTAAAAATACAGTGATAATCGTGTTGATGCTGTGCGCGTATATTAACATTAAACGCACAGAACTGTACCGACTACTAGGCATGTGCACAAGAAATTATTATAAGAGTATTTAAATCAGTGTTAATCAATTATTAACACTAAAAGTTGCCTCACATCTAGGGGCAGAAACAAAATCAGATGGTCGTCTTCGGGCTTGCGGCCCCTGGTGGTAGACGTGGTAACCTACAACCGAGAATGGCATCCCCAGCAGTCACTTTTATCACATCACATGCAAACGTCTGCTGATCCGTGGATGCATATTAACATCAAACATCGTCATGAGTTCTTGACATCAGCAGGACTATTCTATTGAGCCGAGCGATGAAAAGAGCCATGAGTCGTTGCTTAAAGCCACATTCAGCAGTGGTTGCTGTCCTGAACACACCCCACTGAGTACCCCGATATTGTTCAGGGGGAATAATGGCTGCACTGGAACCGTCTCCTCCGTCTTCCCTGGAAGGCAACAAACCGGGTTTCCCAAAGAAAATTCTGGCCAACAACCACGAAGACAAGCATCTGTGCAATTCATGTCAGAAAATCCTGAGAAGGCCCTTGCAGGCCCAGTGTGGTCACCGCTTTTGTTCGTTCTGTTTCAACAAAATTGTGAGGTGAGTAATGTCATGGTTGCTAGCCAGCTAGCTAGGTGTGTAGTACACAGGAGCAATCAGTGCTAGTCATCAACCTTCCCTCACAAACCGCCCAGGGTACTTCTACCCTGCTTATCGTCACAGCTAACCAAATATATGACATTAAACCACAAGTCCACATACATTTATGCAATTGTATATATATGGCCAACATCTGTTGCAAAATCGGCTTACAAGTAATTGATCGAGCAGCCCTTTATCTGCATCGCATCTCGACCTGTATGAAGGTTTAGTCTTCTGGTTGGAGACAACTTCCCAAATCCCTGGTGTAACTGACCGGATACATTTCCACAAGTTAACCAGGACACCGTGTTGTGTTTAAGTTTAAAAAGAAGAAGAAATAAATCATATGTTCATTCAACTGGAGAGCCCGGCAGCTGTCAGTCTGTACAACATATCACACTTCAAAGTTTCAGACTCAGTCAATAAGTAAACCAATATTAGATATAAGATTGTTTTGATACAAGACGAAGGCGAATCTTACATCCACATGTTAATCGATGAACAGATTTATTGCTTTTTCTCCAAACTGTGAGAAGATAGTGAAAAATTCCTAGAGCCTAAATGATGACTGGTTTATTCACAAACCGTCCGAAGTCAAGAGATAGTCAGGCAAATATTACATATCAAAGAAGTCAAAAGTGAAACAGTAAATTTACTACATTTCAGAAGCTGGAACATTTTGCTTGAAAGATAGATAGATTTAGATTTATTTGTCATTCTTATGCATCACATAAAAATACACACATCCACTGTTTGGATTTCAGTGGAATGAAAACAATAAATGAGCAGATAAAAGCTCAGTAAATGAAAACAAGTGAAAACAAGAGTTAAAATAATTGCTATAGAAAATTGTGTAAATAAATGTATAGAAAAACTGTGTTGAAGTCTATGTGAATATGTAGTTAATTCTCACTTTAATTATTAGCTCAGTAAACCTTTTTGCTCATGGGTTTTTAATCTCTGTCTCTAGCTCAATTCTTCAATACAACATAATGTTAATTTTTATAAATGATGGTGTCATTTTGAGGAAATTAGAACACAAAGCAGGGAATGGATTATGGGGCGTGGCTACTGTGTGATGAACAGACTGTGTCACCCAATCAGTTGTCAAAAGTATTGATGCTCAAATAAGTATCAATACTAAAACTCTGTATCCAGATCTGATACTCATTCACAAAAGTATCAATACTAAAATATAATGAAATAATAAAAAAAAAAATTATTCTGGTTTCAAAAACCGCAGTGAACTGGATGATAATGACTGTTACAATACAAATATTACATGATTTGTATTTTAAAATGGGATTAACAGTAGGAATTCTATTGTGATATCAATATTTGTTTTTCCTCCTTTCAAGTTCTGGACCACAGAAATGCAGTGCATGCATAAAAGAAGACTTATTTGAGGAACCCACATCTATTCTCAAGCAAGGTGGTGTAAGTATACTTTCTCCCTTATTACATGCTTTTCAAAGATTCTCACCCTTATATTAAATGGAACCTCGGCACACAAAGAAGTGCCTTTATTTGGTAACTTGGTGAAAAGATGAGATGCGGGTGATGAGAGCCAAGGTTTTTGTGGATATAAATAATCTAAAAAAATAATCCTCAGAGTCAGCATTGTTACGTCATAGTTATTTCAGATCCAAAGAGTTGAAGTGTGTAGTTGATTCTTGGCAGCACAGACAGAAGGTGTTGGAAGTACAGCCCTTGTGTCCTTAGAAAGACCATATGTGCTGGAGAAACTAGAGCCAGGACAGAAAAGTGAGCCCCAGGTAGTTTGACCCTCAGGAAACTGATGCAGAGTGTTTGCAACAATACCTCTCAGACTGTAACTCAAGATGCTGACCAGACACTTAAATTATCCTCTCTTTTTCCATACAGGCTTTCCCAGACAATGCAGCTCGGAGAGAAGTTGAGGCATTGGCAGCTGTCTGTCCCAATGAGGGATGTACATGGACAGGAACAATCAAAGAATTTGAGGTGCATACTAATGGAAAGAATTCTGACCAACCCCTCCCATCATGAATCATGTCCGTCCCACTGACTGGGGAGGAAAGTATCTCACTACTTGAGTTCCACTTTTGAAATATTACAAAGTGAATAGATCTGTGTTACATTAAAGATATTACAGGTGATATCGACCAGCAATGTTCCTAGTATTACAATAATCTTTAGCCCCTTAAATGCCAAAGTTACAGATCTTCACTGGGATTAGTACTGTAAAATACTTTAATGTGAAATTTGTTAATATCTAAAACTGCATGTTATTAAATTAGGATTTCTTTTGGATTGTCAAGAAAATGATTTACAAACAAATCAAAAATCCCTTGTCATATAATGCCTTTTCATTGACTTTTTGAACACACACACACACATATATATGTAAATATATATATATATACACACACATATATACATATGGCATTTAGCCAAGCTAACTTGGATCATCAACCAAATTTCTAACCCTAAGTGACTCAAGCATACATCCAAGGTCATCAACCAATAACTGAATGTGATGGGGTTTTTATTGTTGGTCATCTGCAGGCAAACCACGAAGGCAACTGTGACTTCATGATCATCCTGTGTCCTTCCTGTAAAGAGCTGATGAGAGCCAATGAACAGGAACGGCACAACGAGAGAGAATGTCCAGAAAGGACGCTCAATTGCAAATACTGCAAAGAACCCTTCTTACTGAAAAACATCAAGGTCAGATTTCTCTTTATGACTCTGATCAAACACTGTCTCTGTGCAGGCTCTGGTTAGTGCTACCTCCTTTGACATAAAGAAGAAATGATTGTGAACAAATCCAAATTAAAACATTACACTTCCTTTTTACATTTCAAAAATCTCACCAAATTATGGGAACTGCTGTACAGTATGGACTGGATGCAACTGCTGGTACCTTTAACACGGTAAAAAAATTAGTTTGAACAGTAATTTTAAAGTTTCCATTTATGTAATTTATTTTTGTTAACTGCGTTTTTATATATATTTATTAAAATAAAGCATTTTCTCTTTATTTGTGGTTTAAAACAACATCTTTATGCAAAAAAAATCTTATGAGAGGAAATATTGCTGCACAAACAAAAGCAGGGTATAGGGAGTGTGTAAAACTGCTTCTGTTGTTTTTCTAACAGTAATAAGACCTGCAACTTCTTCATTTAACGGCCATCTGATTTGAAATGTGATGGTTGAAAATTAGGATAAGATATGTGTTTCATTATAATAAGATGCCGCCTCTCAGTGTCTAAGAGTTTGATACAAACTTCCAGTATTGTATCATAGGTGGAAGTTCGACATGTGTTTACATTGCATTGTCTATAATTTTACTGACATGAGTCTGAGCTGCTCAGTAGATCCTTTGGTCACTCCACCATCAGACAGTTTAACACCTCAGACAAATGCAGTTTAGGTTTTAATTCAGGTCATGAGCCCCTGTCAGAAGTATATATCTATGCATATCTGTATTTACCATTTAGTATGAGAATACTTTGAATTTGAAAAACCCATTGGCTGCCCTCTACTGACAGGTCATAGTGTTGGCTAACAGATAAACAAATCAATGTAAGACATGTGTTCTATAGCAGCTGTATGTAGTCATATTGTCTATATGGTGAAAATGATTGGACTGCAGTTTATGTCCTCACCAGTTGAGCTATGGCAGGTTGACCACTGTTGTTACCATTCTGCCAAACTTGGAGTCACAGCGCACTGTAGTGGACAAGCTGTGGGACTTTCACAAGAATTATACAATCTGAACAAAACATGAAGCTTTTCATTGTTACACTTTCAATATGTTTTTCATATTTCTAAGTCACCTGAAACACTGATATTCTCTTGTAACTACTGTTTCCATTTGTATAAAAAGTGTACAGGTGGTGGGGGACAATTTGACACCTTAACATATATTTGGTAACATTACTCTCATAAAAAGGCACTATCTGCCCAGACGTGAAGAAGCTGAAAAATAACACTGCACTGTGATATGATATTGAGTTCTTATGAACCAACTTGACCCACTGTTTTAATTTTAGGCTCACGATGAAATCTGCCCAAAGTACCCAATGATTTGTGAAGGTTGTGCAAAGAAAAAGATCCCCAGAGAAAAGGTATCTCCAGTATTCATTTCAAGTTGATTTTCATAATTCTGTCAGATTGATCTCATTAACCATTTAGCTAGGGAGTTTCCTCTAGATCATTAGCTGCTTTCTTTTTTGTTTTGCAGTATGTGGACCATATTAAGTTCTGCAGTAAATTTAAAGCACCATGCAGATTTCATGTTGTTGGCTGCGATACGTCTGTAAGTAGATATTTTTGTCATAATCTGCTATACATGTGACACTGGTTATTATTAAAAACCACAGGACCAAAATCCTGATTTTTTTTTTCTGATATATTATTAACCAAAATCCATTATTAATAAACCAAGAAGCCTTTACTGCTTTGAACAATGTTAGAGGAACAATGTGTTTGACATAATTGAACAGTTAATTCAGAGCTAGTTGATCAATGTCTGTAAATTGACCTTGTGTTATTGAATATGAAGCCTATGTGAGTTCATATGTACAGTGTCTGAAAACACCTGAAATGACTGTGGTTCAGCTTTTTTGATGCTGATGAACAGAAACAATTTTGATCAGTTTGTGGAAGCTTTAGTATAAATATGAAATGTAAATGTGACATTTGCAACCTCACCCCAATATTTAGTAGAAGCATATTTAGTAGTAACAGTTAATATTGGCCTTATTTGAAGACTCTCCATGGATGGTTTTAAGAAAAGGATCAAAGTGACACAAAACAGAACCAGAGATATATATATTTTTTTTATTGTTTGTCCAAATTTGTTGGCAGCCTTACCCACAGTGCAACTCAACAGCTGGTAGGTTTGCTTAAGTAGTCTTGCCCGTCCTGCCTGCAGCAAAGATAGGCAGCAGGCTATAGAGGCCTGGTCTCTGTTTATACTTCATAATCCTCAGACCCATCTGACACTGACTCCCCTGACAACACTTGAGGCAGTTTTTGAGACATTGCACAGCTTTATTTTAACAGACTTGTGGGATGACGAAAATGTGTCTGTATTAACCTCAAACAACTACAGCGCTTATGTTTAAATACTATTACCGAAGTGTGAAGAAGAATGAACCGAATGGTTTGTTTGTAGTCAACTGTGGGTATATATTTGAAAATAGCTATTCAGTCTCGATTTTCGAATTAGATCTGGATTCAGATCCTCCAGGACATTATCTCATGTCCTCTGTGTGTTTGGAATTGGTGTTATGCTGAAACTTAAATTGTGTCTTAAGGGGCAATTCTTGTGCAGGATGTTGTTCGTTAGGATCATGTGACCTCTCGTAATTAAGGCTCTGCTCTCACAATCTAAGTGCACAGTCTAAATAATTGCTTATTTCACTGCTGTATTTATTTATTTATTTACCTAAAATGGCATTCCATAAATAGCTGAGTAACATGGACACCATGACAGCTGTAGCCTCAAAGCACAAAACATTTATGATGGCAGAGGGTGATGAAAATATATCATGACTAAAATTTATTTTGAACTTTTAAAACTTGAATATGTAAAAATTCTTTGCTGCGAAGAATAATGATTTGATCATACCTGGCGTTCTGCATGAGTAATTTAATCTTCATCTAAGTATACAGAAAGACAATATGATGAAGCAACAACTATTTTTTGTGTTGTTTGAGTTTTCACTGAACTCATTCAATGCTCTACACACACAGCACACAAAATAATTCCCAGCGAATCTTGTGGTGTTCTCTGCTAAACTTCAACCACACAGTGATGTGGTTTTTGTGGGAAGCAGTGCTGTTAATCATCCCCAGTAAATCATTCAACTCTTTAGTTGTCATTTATAATTTACACATAAATGCATGTTAGTCTAAAGGGTTCACTGTTTATTCTTATTGTCACCTTGACCAGAAGGTCTCTGGAAGACTAAAACAAACACTCCCATGATGTCATTTGAGATTGTGTTATTTTATTCAAACAGAATTTTTGGGTAGACCTCAATTAGCAAGAACTAACTCACTGTTTTGTGGCAGACCTTACTGTCGTCAGATGAGTATGCAGTGCCTTCTTGTCCTATTCTGCATTAATTTGTAGTCTGGTTTGGTCATCCTGAAATTTTTTACCCGGAAAAATTAGCTAGTAGCTAGTACCCACTCAACAGAAAGAACAAAAAGAGATGCATTGTGCTCGTGGTTGTGTCAATGTCATCTACAGGTGAATGTGAAGGGCTCCTGAAGTGGAAATGGTAAAATAATAAGCATCAGGAAGCAACAGGGCTTCGGGTTTACCCAGGTACTCAGGGCCAAGGATATAATTAAAATAAGAAACAAAAGTAGTCAGAGTTATTTCTCTCTACAATCATAAGACACTCTTATGGTTCAAACAGCTTTGCTCTCTCACAATTTGGGAATTTTTGTTACATATTTTAACCTCATGTGCTCAAACACAATAAAGCCATTTAATCCCATCCTTGGCTCTGTATCAGTGTGCCTGAGATGCCCAATGCCAGTTTATATTTGCACATAATTTGTGAGTTTTCACTTTGACATGAAATCTTTTTTCTGTTAGTCAGTGTCATTGCCATTCTACAATATAAAAATAGTACGGATAAATACTTTATTTTTATTATTTCCTTTTCCTTTTTATTGTACTGTAGTTCAATTCCACAAACACCTGTACACACACATGTAATACATAAGTCCGTTCTCTCTGTGTTCTTATAGTATTTCTACTTTTATCTTTCTTTGACTCAAAGGTGGAGAAAGAGAAAATTCATGACCATGAGCGCCAATGTTCCTATGAACACCTCAACCTGCTTCTGCATTTCATCATGGGCATCAAGGTGAGCCTGGAGAGCCTGCAGCCTGAAAGCCTGGAGGTCGCCAGCCACAAGCTGCAGGAGCTCCACCAGTCCCTCAGGGACCTGGAGCAAAGGATGACCCAGCTGGGTGGGGGGGTTGCATCCCCTGTGCAGGGTGCATGTGCCCCGACCCTGGCCACGTCATTCACCCCTCTGCCCAGTGCTGTGGGTGCTGCTCTGGAGTTGCAGCTCCAGAGTGAAAAGACCAAGGTGGCAGAGCTGAGCCGGCACTGTCAAGAGCTGGAGCTCAAAGTGAGTACGTTTGAGAATATTGTCTGCGTCCTCAACCGAGAGATGGAGCGTTCCTGCGCCACCATGGAGGCCTACAATCGACAACACCGATTGGACCAGGACAAAATCGAGATCCTCAACAACAAGGTGACAAGTGACACATGCAAACTCCTTATCTGATGAAATCAAATCAAACATGGAACTTTTACAAAACACACTTTTGAGTTATATTCTTTAGTATTCACAAAACACAGTTGCAAAGTTCATTTACTCACATTTATTTTAATAGAAACACTGCTACAAGCCTCATGAAATGTTAATCCCATTTATCCATCACATTGCAATGCAGCGCTAAAGACTTGTTCTGGGAACGTCAGTCTGGTTCAAACTGAAGGCTCAGTGAATTGTGTGTCAAGCGAACTGAACTGCCGTATTGGTGTGCTGCAGGTTCGCCAGCTGGAGAGGACTGTGAGTCTCAAAGACCTGTCCATTGTCGAGATGGAGGGGAAAATGAGGGAGATGTCTGCTGCCACGTATGACGGCATCTTTGTCTGGAAGATCTCCGATTTCACCAAGAAGAGGCAGGATGCCGTGGCCGGCCGTGCCCCTGCCATGTTCTCTCCTGGTAACACGTTCATATGATGGCTAAAATCTGGACTCATAAACCAGACAGTGATGAAGTATCTGTCCGATTGGCAGTGAATAACAGACATGATTACACTTAATTGGTGTTTTCCAGCCTTTTATACCAGTAAATACGGCTACAAGATGTGCCTGCGGATCTACCTGAACGGTGACGGGACAGGACGTGGCACCCACCTGTCTCTGTTCTTTGTGGTGATGAGAGGACACAGCGACGCACTCCTCAAATGGCCTTTTAATCAGAAGGTAATATTCAACAGAGTCAGAAAAATAACCTTACTGTATGATCTATTGTTCTGAAATGAAAACATTCAGAAACACTAAAATTTATTATTCAGAATAGGTCAAATTCACTGTGCATGTAACTAAAAATGTTGAGACTCCCTCCAGATATTTCTTAAAAGCCCTGCAAGCTCAAAGAAAAATAGAAAAACACATTTCAATGTTTCCTGCCAAACAGTTTTTGAAAGTATATTTGAGATTATTTCTCCAGTGGATTGAAAAGTTGGAAAATATCATGTATTTCATCTGGAACACAGGATTTAGACTTTGGGGTTTTCTGCTCATGTTGGCAGATCACTCTTAAACACCCTCAATCTGAAGCAAATTAGATGAATGTGACTGTTAAGATCTGAATAAGTTATAAGCAATTGTGGAGGTTTTTTTTTTTTTTTTTTTTTTTTAAACAAACCTCAATTTAAGCTGCACAGCTAGTTTCTTATCATAAAAATTTGTTATTAATGTGATTTAATTTAATTTGTTGTTAATTAAAAATCGGTGGCGTTTTTCCATATGAACAAAATAGTCTCCCAAAATCTTCACACAGTACAGGGTGTGTAAACTTTTGATGCCTGCACTATTCTACTACATAGTACAGGCATCAAAATAGTAATATAGAATAGTACAGTAGTGTACTATTCTATACTACATTTCTACTATTTTAATTCATAAAACACAATCATACTATTTTCAACAACTTGTTGATACCGATGTAGAGTATTTGATTTATTTATTCAGATCCACTTTGCTTTGTCATCCTTTAAGCCCATCTGGCGTATGGATGTGCACATGGCATACCTGCAAATGTTTCATTATAAAAGCCCTGTTAGGAAATAAAGGTTTCTGTCAACTGAAACCATTCAGGGCTTTTAATCTGAAATGGAAAAAAAGCTTCCTACTGAAACCATTAATATTCAAGTAGCAGCAAATAAATGATAATAAGATCAAGCAAAACTTTTTGAGGAAATAAATTTTTGTCCTTAAAACAATGTTGGCTTGTTTTATGTTTTGTATATACAGATTTAAGTTTGTGTGGGAAGTTTTTTTTATCAATTTAATCACCCTTTCTATAATCCATAATTCACATTGTTAATCATATTATAACTAACTCTTTGAGTGTCACTGGGTCAGCTGCAGTTTTCCTGTCAGAGCAGATATAAGTCGAGTCACATGTTTACTCAGGTCACCCTAATGCTGCTTGACCAGAACAACAGGGAGCATATAATCGATGCCTTTCGGCCCGACATCTCTTCCTCGTCCTTCCAGAGGCCTGTCAGTGATATGAACATCGCCAGTGGCTGTCCACTCTTCTGCTCTCTCTCCAAGCTGGACTCTAAAAACTCCTACATACGAGATGACACCATCTTCATCAAGGCCATCGTAGATCTCACAGGACTCTAAGGAAATAATAAGAGTATAAATCTAACCTTGCCTTTTGTTGCTACTAACCTGTTAAAATCGAAAGACTTCTGTACCGCTGGTACCTGGCATTTCTCTTTGGGGTCTGTCTAGTTGTTGGGGATTGATGGCTGCATTATGTGAGAAATGGGATCACTGGTCATCATGGCTGTTGGTTTTCAAAACCTCCTCAACCGTTGTCACTGGTTGATCAAGTTTTTTTTTCTTCAAAAAAACATTGAAGTGACTGGAGTCGTCACTACAGTTCAATACATACAACCTTATGCTAGTATGTGGTTGGCAACAGGTTTCAGTTTCCCACGTGAACTGAAGCATTCCGAGACCTTGGTAGAATAGTTAAATAACTAGGGAACTATGACATTGTGTCTAATTGCTTGTGATCATCCTATGGCTTCTTGTACCATAGATTGGGCTCACCATGTTCAGTTTACGATAAGAAAAGGCCACATTTTTTATGGTTCAAACACTGAGGTTTAAGCCGACCAAAAGAATTTGATGTTCATTCTCATTCTAATGTTGTTTCTTGCTGCAAGGAAAGTCAGTCCTCCTATGACAAGTCATTGTATTACTGCTAGTTGTTTGCCTAAAGTCACTGGGCTTTAATTAGTAACTAGCAGAACTAATATATCTTCAGTGGTACAGAATACTCAAAGCTACATGAATATTTGGCCATAGCTAAAGTTTTTACATTTGACAACTACAGTATCCCTGAATACTTATTTACTTCTCCAGACAGAACAGTGTGAGCATTCCATAGGAGTTGCATCTCTGGAAACCAGAAATTTATAGATAAATATATGTCCAATATCAAATTCAAATCTAAAGTTAGATCTGTGTTGGTCTCCTCCAATTGAGACAAATATGTGTGACTGGTTGTGGAGTGTACAGTGGGTTTATCAGAGTTTGTTCACTGAAGACTGCTACCTGCTGTTTAATGCTGGTCTAATGTGGATGTACCAGCAGAAACTGAGCCAAAACAATTAAATTGGGGGTTGTATAATTAAAGTGGCCAAAAGTTGATTGAAGATACAAGCAGACTTGAATTATAACTCTTTATTTTTAATACATACCTTAGAAATTGGTTATTACCTCTGTTTAGTTATTTCGCCTATTTCTTATTTGAGAATGTGAGTGGTGCAGCTTTTTAAGAACATCTGACAAACTAGAAATTGTATGTGATGCAGGTTGCATATCGGTTCTCTAGGGTTTTTTAATTTTATTTTTGTATTTTTAAAGGTTGACATTTCAAACACTTATAGGTTTCTAATTAAAAACTGAAAATACTGAGCCATTAAAAATACTAGCTTTGTAGATTTAATAGCTTCTGAGCACAGTGAGTTGAGGTGGTTGTGCTCATTGTTGGCAGGTACTGCCTGACATTTGATTGACTGAGTTCCGGTGTGACGCCCATGTAGCCTTCAGAGTATCATCCAGCTTTGCACACAGTTTGTAGTGCAGTTTGAATTTTGTTTTAACTGTTTGTTGATGGTTTCTTGACATCTATGCCTCCAAATCTCAAGTCCTTTATCCTCAGTATCATTTGTGGTGGTGGCCATTGTTTGAATTCCATGAATTCTGAGTACAGTATTTCAACTGTCAGTGTTGGTGCGTGTGCGTGTGTGTGTGCATGTGCGTTGCGTGGGTGTGTATGTGAGTGTGTGCGTGTGCGTGTGTGTACATTTCTTTGCTGTGATTTTGCAGTTTTAGTGTCATGTTGCATCTGTGAAAGATACACTGTATCTTACAGCAGTTTCTGGATTGTTTGTCCAAGAAACCCTTAACAGTGATGGTGGTTTGCCCTAATGGAAATATGACATATTTTATTACAAATAAAACATGTATTTGCATACAAGTTCAAATAATTTCAATAAATATCTTTTTATATGAAACTTATGAAAATGTGTCAACAAGGAAGGGCAAAGAAAGGCATCTGCTAGTAGTGCACTTAGATCCTTGTTTTTCTTTATAGAATAGGAAATCAAAAAAATATTCTGATGGATTTTAAGTCACTCAAGGAGTAGGAGCAAAAGCATTTCATGAATTTTCTTAACCTCAAAAATATCTATCTCAGCTAATAAGAATAACTGTGCACTAAAAGGATAGTTGTAGCAAAAAGCTTGCCTCCATGGAGAATTACCAAGATTGCCCATTTATATAGATTTTTCTTTCATCATGAAAATTCCTAAGTCAAAGTCTAGAGAGTCTTAACATCTGAGCTTATTATTCTGTTTCCTGCTTTCTCATTGAGAATACTAAAAGAATCATCCACATACAAAAAAGGTGTAGATCTCATCCTTGTCTGAGGACTAACATCAGTTTGGAATCATGGCTATGACTCTAAGTCCTTGTGATGTCAGTCCTGTCAACACTCAAAGCACCACTCCCATGAACTAATGTCTTCAACACACATCTTGTAAAGATCTCCATGTCCCACCGACAGACTTCCTCCTGTGTTTGTGATTGAAGCTCAGACAGTAAATCACTTACTGTCTGATCTTCAATCATTCTGTGACAGTGAGCATGAATGGAAATTACATCCACAGATAGATAGATAGATACTTTATTAATCCCCGAAGGGAAATTCAAAAGCAGTAAAATATTGAATGGTGGTACATCTTTGGATGATGCTCCTCTCTGCAGTTAGAATAAAAGTAATTCACTTCTTCTTATCCTTTCGGCTTTTCCCTTCAGGGGTCGCCACAGCGAATCAGTTGCCTCCATCTAAGCCTGTCTTCTGCATCCTCTTCTCTCACACCAACCACCTTCATGTGCTCTTTCACTACATCTATAAACCTCCTCTTAGGTCTTCCTCTAGGCCTCTAGGCAGTTCAAAACTCAGCATCTTTCTACCAATATATTCACTATCTCTCCTCTGGACATGTCCGAACCATCTCAGTCTGGCCTCTCTGACTTTATCTCCAAAACCTCTAACATGTGCTGTCCCTCTGATGTACTCATTCCTGACCCTATCCAACCTGGTCACTCCCAAAGAGAACCTCAGCATCTTCATCTCTGCTACCTCCAGCTCTGCCTCCTGTCTTTTCCTCAGTGACACTGTCTCTAGACCAAACAACATCGCTGGTCTCACCACAGTTTTGTACACCTTTCCTTTCATCTTAGCTGAAACTCTCCTATCACACATAACACCTGACACTTTTCTCCACCCGTTCCAGCCTGCCTGCACACGCTTCTTCACCTCTTTTCCACACTCTCCATTGCTCTGGACCGTTGACCCTAAGTACTTAAAATCTTGCACCTTCTTTATCTCTTCTCCCTGTAACCTCACTCTTCCACTTGGGTCCCTCTCATTCACACACATATACTCCGTCTTGCTGCGGCTAACCTTCATTCCTCTCCTTTCCAGGGCAAACCTCCACCACTCTAGCTTCTCCTCCACCTGTTCCCTGCTCTCACTACAGATCACAATGTCATCTGCAAACATCATAGTCCATGGAGATTCCTGTCTAACCTCGTCTGTCAGCCTGTCCATCACCATAGCAAACAAGAAGGGGCTCAGAGCTGATCCCTGATGCAGTCCCACCTCCACCTTGAACTCCTCTGTCACACCTACAGCACACCTCACCACTGTCTTACAGTCCTCATACATGTCCTGCACCGCTCTAACATACTTCTCTGCCACTCCAGACTTCCTCATACAATACCACAGTTCCTCTCTGGGCACCCTGTCATAAGCTTTCTCCAGATCTACAAAGACACAATGCAACTCCCTCTGACCTTCTCTGTACTTCTCTATCAACATCCTCAAAGCAAATACTGCATCTGTAGTACTCTTTTTTGGCATGAAACCATACTGCTGCTCACAAATGCTCACTTCTGCCCTTAGTCTAGCTTCAACTACTCTTTCCCATAACTTCATTGTATGGCTCATCAGCTTTATTCCTCTGTAGTTGCTACAACTCTGTACATCTCCCTTGTTCTTAAAAATGGGCACCAGCACACTTCTCCTCCATTCCTCAGGCATCTTCTCACTATCTAAGATCCTGTTGAACAACCCAGTCAGAAACTCTACTGCTACCTCTCCTAGACACTTCCAGACCTCCACAGGTATATCATCAGGACCGAGTGCTTTTCCACTCTTCATCCTCTTCAGTGCCCTCCTCACTTCATCCTTACTAATCTTTGCTACTTCCTGGTCCACAACAGTCACCTCTTCTACTCTTCGTTCTCTCTCATTTTCCTCATTCATTAGTTCTTCAAAGTACTCTTTCCATCTTCCCATCACACTACTGGCATCTGTCAA
Source organism: Remorina albescens (assembly GCA_034769265.1). Classification (NCBI taxonomy): domain Eukaryota; kingdom Metazoa; phylum Chordata; class Actinopteri; order Carangiformes; family Echeneidae; genus Remorina; species Remorina albescens. Next base: position 5,729,432 of record CM068485.1, read on the forward strand.
TACACTTTCATCTCTATCCTTAATCACCCTAACCGCCTGCACGTCCTTCCCATCTCTGTCTCTCTGCCTTGCCAACCTGTATAGATCAGTCTCTCCCTCCTTACTGTCCAACCTAGCATACAAGTCATCGTAAGCCCTTTGTTTGGCCTTTGCCACCTCTACTTTCACCTTACGTTGCATCTCCCTGTATTCCTGTCTACTCTCTTCAGTCCTCTCAGTGTCCCACTTCTTCTTAGCTAACCTCTTTCTCTGTATACACTCCTGCACCTCCTCATTCCACCACCAAGTCTCCTTATCCACTTTCCTTCCAGATGACACACCAAATACTCTCCTACCTGTCTCCCTGATCACATTAGCTGTAGTTGTCCAGTCAACTGGAAGCACCTCCTGGCCATCCAGAGCCTGTCTCAACTCCTTCCTAAAAATCATACAACACTCTTCCTTTTTCAGCTTCCACCATTTAGTCCTCTGCTCTGTCTTTGCCCTCTTCATCTTCCTCACCACCAGAGTCATCCTACACACCACCATCCTATGCTGTCTGGCTACACTCTCACCTACCACTACTTTGCAGTCACTGATCTCCTTCAGATTACACCGTCTACACAAGATGTAGTCTACCTGTGTACTCCTACCTCCACTCTTATAAGTCACCCTATGTTCCTGCCTCTTCTGGAAGAAAGTATTCACTACAGCCATTTCCATCCTTTTTGCAAAGTCAACCACCATCTGTCCTTCTGTGTTCCTCTCCTGGATACCAAACCTGCCCATCACCTCCTCATCATCTCTGTTTCCTGCACCAACGTGTCCATTGAAGTCTGCACCAATGACAACTCTCTCACTTCTAGGGATGCTCTGCATCACTTCATCAAGGTCCAACCAGAATTTCTCCTTCTCCTCCAGCTCACATCCTACCTGTGGAGCATACCCACTAACAACATTGAACATTACACCTTCGATTTCTAGCTTCAGACTCATTACTCTATCTGATACTCTTTTAACCTCCAGAACATTCCTAACAAACTCCTCCTTCAAGATAACTCCTACTCCATTTCTCTTCCTATCTACACCATGATAGAACAACTTGAACCCTGCTCCTAAACTTCTAGCCTTGCTACCTTTCCACCTGGTCTCCTGGACACACAGTATGTCTACCTTCCTCCTCTGCATCATGTCAACCAACTCTCTACCTTTCCCTGTCATAGTTCCAACATTCAAAGTCCCTACTCTCAGTCCTAAACTCTTGCCGTTCCTTTTCTCTCTCTTCCTACGAAAACACCTTCCTCCTCTCTTTCTTCGACTTCTTCGACGAACAGTAGTCCAATTTCCACCGGTACCCTGTACGTGAACAGCACCGATGGCGGTCGTTGTTAACCCGGGCCTCGACCGATCCGGTATGGAAGTCATTGATTCGATTCGCATGTTTGATTTGGCAAAAGTTTTACGTCGGATGCCCTTCCTGACACAACCCTCTGTATTTATCCGGGCTTGGGACCGGCACAATAAGGCACTGGCTTGTACCCCCTTGCGGCTACATTAATAAAAGTAATTCACTGTTGCTGTTAAATCAAAGGCACAGAGCTTAATTTTGACTATTTAAAAAATAAGCGTCATGGCCCTGGTCATGTTCCTCTCATTCCGGTTCAGAAACATACCTTAGTTTACTCACAAAGATAACCTTTTTGGGCTTTTAGTAATTTTGGATGATTTGTTGAATCCACAGCTTCAAAGACACATCATCTGAAGACATCAGCACTGTTGGACTCCAGGAAATAACCAATGCCATAGTCAGTTCGTCTTCGGGATGAAAGAAAGATGACCTGCTGCTTCTAGGAAAAAGGCCATGGTTGTTCATACAAATGTATTCTCCAGTTCTTCAATTATCCAGTTTACTATGATGCCTGAAACAATACAAACTGGAATGAGATTTGAGACTTTTCTTGGTTGCGGACACTTATTAAAAGAGCAAAGTTTCTTGCTGAAATGTAGATTCTGTGTAGGTCCTGAAAATAGAGTCCACACCATAATTATATGGACAGTTTAATATTGTCTTCCTTCCCCCAGACTATATGCTTCAGCACATTTAATTTGAAAAAGATACTATGTGACAGTGCCAAGTTTCAGAACTTTAGGTCAATATTGTGTGGGAGTGAGACTGTGTATCATTTAGTTCTAACTAGCTCCAAATAAACTTGAGTCCTCCTTTTGTCATGGCATGACCAAAACATGGTCATTTTCTGCCAAGTCTGCGATGGCTCTAACCATATCCTGTTGTTTTTTGAGCAATGGCAATCAACTATTGAATTGGACATACAAAACCACGTAATTACCCCAGTAGACTGTCACCACCCCATTTCACACCCACAACTGCATGTTTGGCATTGTCCCCGTGTTACCAAGCAATCTGTGTTGTTTTTTTTGTTTTTTTTGGAGGACTTGTTGGCAACAATACAAATGATATATTTTTCCTTTCTGAGATTTTTTTATAAGCTTTTTATTCGCCTCATCATATTACATTATGTGACATCATATTTATGGCTTTGTTGATAGATGATGCACATCAGAAATAAGATGAGGGAAAAGGCTGCAACCTGCACATCCAGGTTTATCCGAACTTGTCTTGGCTTCTAAAATTAGACTGTACTGCTTACATCCATTACCAGTACACCAAAAAAAAAAAATTGATTTTGTTTAGTTGTGATCTGGCAGCATAGACACATAGTGGTTAGCACTGTTGCTCCACAATAAGAAGGTCGTGGGTTCAGTTCCCGGCCTGGGGCCTTTCTGTATAGAGTTTGCATGTTCTCCCTGCGTCTGTGTGGGTTTCCTCCCACTGTCCAAAGACGACATGATTGGGTTAATTGGTGACTCTAAATTGTCCATAGGTCTGAGTGTGAGTGCTGTTGGTCTCTGTCTGTCTCTGTGTGTTGGCCCTGTGATGGACTGGTGACCTGTCCAGGGTGAAAATGAAAGAAAATGAAAGAATGAATGAATAGTTGTGCTCTGTTTATTATGTTCATGTTTTAAATTAGATATTAAAGGGGACAGCACAGCGGTGTAGTGGTTAGTGCTGTCGCCCCACAATAACAAGGTCATGGGTTCAGTTCCCAGGCCTGGGGCCTTTCTGTGTGGAGTTTGCATGTTCTCCCCATGCCTGCATGGGTTTCCTCCAGGTACTCTGGTTTCCTCCCACCATCCAAAGACATGAATGTTTGGGTTACTTGGTGTCGGTCTGAGTGTGAGTGGTTGTTGGTCTCTGTCTGTCTGTGTTTTGGCCCTGTGATGGACTGGCAACCTGTCCAGGGTGTACCCCGCCCTTACCCAGAACATTGGCTGGGATTGGCTCCAGCACCCCCTGCGACCCGGAAATGGAAAAGTGGTAGAAGATGGATGGATGGATGGATGGCTATTAAAGGTTAAGGCATATCTGTGGCTCACTGGTCAGTAGAGGGCAGGCTTGCCCTAATTTTCACTGAAGCACTAACAAATATAAGCGATTTAATATAGTTTGGTCTCATGGTTGTTTTTTTTTTTATCTCATTCTCAAACATGAGCCTGCCTCTAGTATGATAATGCTATGTTCTTCTAATGTGTTAATGTTGGGACAAATGAAGAAAATGATGGATGTCATCTGACACATATTAAATGGTAAATGGGTGGGTGGCCTGAGAAGTCTCCCTGCTGAGCTCATTTATTCTGCAGCACAGGACGTTGACTTCCCTCTTCACAGGGGGAGAAACTCAGCCACTTATTCCCACAAGACTCCTGTCATTGTGGAGTTTCCAAATGAATGTTGCTTTTACTTAACTACTGAATGAAGTATTTACTGCATTTAGTATTTCACCATTAACAGTATAAGAGTATATGTTTTGAACCGTTTGCTATGATTTTGCATTTAAATCAAAACTTCATGTCAGAGAAATCTTTTAGATGCTGAAATGTAAATGTGATAATACACAGTGGACAATTCAGTTATAGAAAATGTCCTTTGTTCTGCAAGCCATTCATTTTGTTGGCAGCAAAATAAAAATTTGTGTAAGTAATAAAAAATGCATATTTTCCCAATAATGATTTATTTGATGGTGTTACCTGAACCGGTTGAATGCTATAAAAATGCTATAAAAAACAACAACAGCAAAAACAACAGCAACAACAATATCAACAGAAACAATGGGAGTATTGGTCGTAGGATTTCCAGTGCAAATTTACCGTTTTGTTTAATATAATTTAAAATGAATGTATGAGTGTGTGATTACGTATCAGTTGTGCACGTTGTGCATGTATGTGAGTGAATGTGTGTGTATGTGTATGCTATGGTTTGTCATTGGATGCAGTGGGTAGCTGACTCTAGCTGACGTGGGGGGCCAGAACAACACGCCCCCGGCCCAGGATAGCAGGCAGGTCAGGACCAAGCCACCAGGGCACCCAGCAACCCCCAGAGCACAGGGAGCATAAGCACAGGGAGAGCTACAAATTTTTTTTATGATTTTAAATCCAATTTCAACCACACGTTGAAATAAACATAAGCAGAAAGCCTGAATGATTCCTCCCTACATGTGTTTAAAAAATTTTGATCAAACTTTAAGGACCTGTGGCTGGTGTTGCTGTTGAATTGCATTGTGTGATACTAAGGAGTTATTAATATTCTGTCCACACAATTGAAGGTTGTTCAAATATGACATTTTCTGCAGGAGCAGCAACATGTCGGACATTAACACATAGAAAGAGCACGAAATGATCAATAAATATAGATAGTTATCTAAAGCTTTATACAACTTTAGAAGGTGTGTAAAACCATATGCACTTCAAAGGTGAGCTGTATGAAATTTGATGAATTCCCTACAGCCAGTCTTTGACGGCTGCAAGTTTGAAAATGAAAAAAGGAAGAAAGAAGGTATGAACTTACATGACCTCACCTGTTTGTCTTATCCCAATCCCTGGATGGATAACAACACACCTGCTCTTGACAAGGAATAAACAAAGAGACATACTGCTATGGGGAGCCAGGTAAAATTGGCAGTGCATTTTTTTTTAAGCGTGATACTTTGCGAACTGGGTCCATTGATTGTCTTCATGTGAAGGTAGATTAAAGGAATTTCAGGAGAGAGTATCAAAGAGAAAGCACAGTGGCATTTTTATTAGAAAGCAACTATCCTGGAACCAACAATAAAGACTGCGAGACCTACCATAAAATACATAACTATAAATTTTATCTGCAGTGAGAGTTTTCCTACCACCTCTGAAAAGTTTTATCACAAAGTTTTTTGGCTTAGAATTCCTTGGTTTTGAGGCTATATATATTGTTTTACTATCTAATTCCACCTGGTATCTGTCTTGGTAGAGATATATTGAACTATACTCAGTCCCTATGCTTGTCTTAAAAACTGCATCAACAACTTATTGTTGTTGCTTTTATGGGCCCTTGAGAAGAAACACCACACAGTGTGTTTGCTTTGCTGAGTAGAAATCTGCTGGGCTCTCAAAGCTTGTAGCCGGTATGTTTTTCATCATTATGAAGAAAGAAGAGTCACCTAATGAGAGACAGGAGCGGGAAGGTGGTCTCCAGATTCTCTGTTTATTTAGGTTTTCCTCATGTTTCCATGACATCTGTCCCCCCAGGCCCAGGCTCAGTGTGGTACGACATCAGTCTACCTCTGCAGAGTTTCCGGTTTGGGCCACCCTGATGAAAGTGTCTGTGATGCATGCAGAGACAGAAAGTGATCACTTCAAGATGGAGATGGGGGTCGAACATATGGTTTGGGGTTAGGTCGTGGTCCTGTTAAAGTTCAACTTCTGTCTGTATGTCTAACTGTCTGCTGGGGCTTAGTGACTCCCAAGGGAACACAGCCATCACCTGGCACCTTAGGCCAATTTACTGCACTAATGTGAAAGTTATGTGTTTTTCCACGAGTCATTTTTTTTCTGTTCCTGCTCGCACTGGGCAGTGCAATGGGGTAAAGATGAGTCACAGAGATGGAGGTTGGTGTGAGATGAATATAAGCATCCCATCTTTTGGGACCTGGGATGATGAAGCTGCTGTCTGAAGGAGCTTATTGGAAGCAATTTTTCATTTATAACAAGGAACACTGAGTCAGTGAAAACAGCATGAAACTATACTGTATGAATTTTGGCAATTTGGATTTAAGGCAATTTAGGTTTAAGTCATCAACAATTTTCTTTTCCCATTAGGAAATTTAAACTTTCTGATTAAAAGAAGTTCTTAGAGCTTGTCAAAATTGGAATTGGTGTGTGAAAAAGAAAACAAATGTTTATTACTCAAATATAACTGTAAAGGCCCCTTTTCCACTGGTCCAAAAACCCAGTAATACCAAAGAGTGTCTATAAAAGTATGCATAATTACCAGGTTTCTAAAGTGAAGCCATTGCTGAGAGGCCTTAAAACTTCATTCTATCTAATGACCATCAGAGTCATTAGATTTCATTTTGTGTTTCTGTTCAGATGAATACATACGCCTGCACTGGGTGGTGTCATTGTATGAAGATGCAGAGACAGCACAATGAAAGTCACTTATTAGTTGACATGCAAACTGATAAAACATCCCTGATGTTATTTATTCATGTGTCATGTGAGACACTTTGATTGGTGAGTGGGTGTTTTTAAAACTCCATGGCAATGGAACGATAGTTGAACACAGCTATACATGCGATGAAGTATGGTGGAGGAAGCTTTATGATTTACCTGATAAAGTCATTGTATGTTCAGTTGCTGATGGAAGGCTAAGTCCTGCTTGGCCTATTTGAACAAAGAACAATTTTAGAGAGGTATATTCAGCCTCTCATAACTGAAGCTGGATCATGAGCTACTGATTTCACTCACGTCACATCTGTGCTGAATACCCACAAGGTGGCAGATTTGGCCAGAAAATTTATTTTGATGCACATATCAATTTGCAAAAAGTGCAATTTTTAAAAAAGTGCAGCAAAAAGAATTCTCGTGACACATATGAGGCGATTTTTTTATTTTGAGCAGTTTGCGTTTGTTTGTCAAATAATTCCTCCAAAACTTGCTAAAATGTTATGTTATAAGGTTTTGATGTAAATATATCTCATGGCAGAACCAGAACTAAATTTGTACATGTACAAATTTCTAACAAGTCAACCACCTAATCTGCATTAATGCAGACTCACCACCCACATGAACACAAACTGGTTGGTTTGAGGCCAGGAAATTACAGGCACAGACTAAAGGTTTCATAAAAGCTGCTTTCACTCGTGAAACAGAAACTGCAGTACTACATATATGTTTTAAAATCTATAGTGTACATTATCTGTGTGTAGTTGCTGAGTTGGCAATTGATGCCCCTACAAAGACTCTATTCTGTGGATGTTTTTATAATATTAAACCCTTTCAGATCCTCTTGCAGTTGGCTTTTTAGAGACTGGGCCTGTCTGTCTCTAGCTGGTCTGGACTTACTGGAAGAGATATCCTCAGTGGCACTAGGGCCTCTCACTGGGCTTGTTTTCTTCTTGTCAGTGGCTACAACTGCTTTCGAATTAGTGGTAGAGTTTCCCTCTGGCATTTATGCAACAAAACAAAAAATCCCCCATAAATCTCATCTCACACCTTCTGTAACAGAACCTTCAGTTTACCGGCCTACTGATGTTTTTGTTTGGTGAAATAAGGGCAGTTTTTATTTTAATGTAGAGGGATGTGAATAATATTCAGTGGCATATGCCAAACCATTGGTCTTCTAACTGTTCCTCAGTAGAGTGAGGCGGAGCTGATCTGCTCTGTACGCTACCCTGATTGGGTTATATAGTCTGTCAGTCAAACAGGAGCCATAACCGTAATGCATTCCCTGCATTATGGTCAATTTTCCTTTCCTTTCCTCTCCACCATTTAAAAAAATTTACATGATGTATTGAAGGCTTGAAATGATTAACTAGAAGTGATCAGACTTGAAGATTGACAAATGAACTCATAAATGTATTTAAGCGCCTTTGTACCTTCACATCCCGGTTTATTCGATAATTAAAGAAGAAGAAGAGATTAAAGAAGGTGCCTGCTGTGCATAAAATCACGTGCTGGAGACGGAACAGTTCCTGCTGCTCATGGGCAGGGCTATTTGACCTGAATTAAATGATAATGGTAAATGGCCACATTAATCATTCACCCATTCACACCCAGAGGTGTAATTGTCACATGAGATTGGAAGGGGCACGTACAAGCTCTCCTAATATTCAGCTTCTACAGTCCACAGTTACACTAACTAACGGGTGGCACTCGTTAGGCTGTTAGAGTGTTCAAGTGTTTGGAGAAGAGTTGATCTGTCTGGACTGTAGTTGCCTTATGCGCAGGGATGATAATGTGCCATTTTTAAACTCTATTCTCTGGAAAAGACTGAAGAGTCGAACACTAGTCAAAGCACCAACCTGTAACTAGTGGATGACCCCTCCTTTGTAACTGAAGGCACAGTTGCTCCAAAAGAATTTTTGTCCCAAAAAAAAAAGGTTTGCTGGCAGAGTATGAATCTGACTGTACTCAACACAACACATTTGTTGTAGTTCAGTAACGTAGGGGGGCTGTGATACATTCAGACATGTTTTTTTTTTTAAAAAAGAAAAAACACATTTTAACGAATTCATTCATTCATTTGTTACAATGTGGGGAGTGAGTGGCCTGTGGAAAAAATGAAAGGTGCCTGACAGGTCTGGAAAAGGAGACCATTGAACTTTATGTCAGGATTTTTGACTTAAGTGGGTTTGCCTGACAAAAGCTTGTAGACAGGTAGCATGCTGGGATACGCACTGGAGGGGAGGTGAATGACAGAGTTAAAAGCTATAAATTTGACAAGGCTGCTTCACTTTCAGGATGCTGCCTCTAAATCACTATCCTGAAACTAACAGCCTCTCTAAAGATGCCTGGATGAGCTGCAGCATTTTAGTTTGCTTTAAGTAGCCACTCATTAGGCATGCTACCACTCCTTGGCTAATTTTTACTTCTCAGTGTCACAGATACTGTTTTTAACAATGCAGAGGACCAAATGTTCTGTCTTTTCTGGTGTTACTTAGGATATTAAAGACAGTGTTTGTCCTTTTCCAGGCCTCCATACTGGCTTTGATCATATACGTTCAAAGGCTGGTGCACTGCAAGCACCTGGCTCTTCTTCATGGCTTATAAGGTGCAACTGTGTGGCAGAAATGATAATAACAGTTATTATTTCCATTTACTGCTGTTTGAAAGGTGGGTGTCATTGTGGAATCTGGTGCATTTTGCATTTTAGGTATCAAAGCAATTTCAGCACAACGCTGGGCTGCTGATGTTACTATTATTACGTATATGTGTGACCTTCTGGTGACAGGTAAAACTCTGCTACCTTTAAGCCTACTGTTATTTACCCAAACTGTGTGAGTGCTTTCATTTTTCATTTATGCCTAAAACCTGTCATAAAATTTATTCTGGAGCCAAGTCGCTGAAACAAACTGCTGGCACCTCATTCAGTGAAAGCATCAGCAGCACTCTCTAAGCTCTGTCTTTTCAATGGTGAAACATACAAATGGCTGATCACAAACTCAGGGAGTTGACAGAGCTAAAATCTTACCTATGATGATAAGTTCTTTCCTTCCGTTTCTCCACATGACTGAGAGGCAGTTTCCTAAGTGAGGCCCATCTGGATTCTCTTTATTGCTCCTGTAAAGTGGTTGCAGCTTTGACTAATGGCATTTCACTCGCAAAACCAGTACTGAGCAACATGTTTAAATCAGGGAAGACAGCATTTCAGTAATTAAAACATATTTGTGCCTGCTCCATCAGCTAAATCAATTTATAGGTGTGAAAGTGTATGAGAAGAGAAACAACATACACTGCAGCTACAGTACAGCTGAGATGTATAACAGCAAGACTGCTTTTGCAAAACCAAGGCCCTTCAGACCACCAGCTTCAAGGCACTTGAAGAAATTAGACATTGTTAATATGTTTTTATTGTTAACTGATTGACTGATGAGACGCTGAGGTGAACAGTTAGGAGTGAGAAAATTAAAACAAAACAAACAAAAACAAAAAACCAAAAAAAACCCCCAAAACCAAGGAAACACTAGCTGAGGTTACCTGCCCAGGTGTGTACTCTGTGGGGTCAGCTGCCGGTAAACAAGCTGTTAAATTTTTCTAACTTTGATTTCACAAGCTGTGGCTCAATGCTCATCTGGATCTGGATCAACCACCCAATGTTTTTTTCTTTTTTGAAGTGATCATTTCTTCGCTAAACCACCAGATTCGAGACAGATGTATGCTGAGGAAGCTATATAATTACATGTGACATAGCTTTACTTATTCTGAACTACCGAAGCATTTTAGTTCAAATTTTACCTTCTCTGTTTAGCTCATTTCAGTTTAACATTTACATTATTGGTTAAGTTCATTTAAAAAAATTCTAAATGCTGTTTATAGCAGTTTTAATCACAGCTGTCTGAATACACACAAAACTACAAATTAACTCGTGTTAATGCACTCTGCCCACAACCGACACAGATGAATAAAAAGGAATGTTCTTTTGAACTACAGACTGAAAATGTGTGATATTTACAGGGTCGGTCCAATAGTGCTGCTATCAGGGTTGTGGTACACAAAAAATCCTCTGAGAAGAGAGACGTATCTGTAGATAAATGATTTACAGTTAGGTGGAGCTCAGAAGCAGTGATATGGCATATTATTTTCCATAATCATGCAGTGAGTGGTTGTGGGGGTGGACTCACCTCATGTGGAAGCTACATGATTTCCTCCATTTCTGTGGCTCACCACAGAATCAACAGTTCAGCAGTGCGGCTTGAGCACAAAGACTCTCTGTTCGGTGAGATATTCCGTCCTGTGAAGCAGGAATGATCTCTATATGGGCCCAGGCTGCTCTGGGATCCGCTTTTTTTCAGCTCTGCTTGGGGCCTCTTTATTTTGTACTTGCACTGAAATAGTATTCGAGACTTCACCTTTGGTCATTGAAGGTTTAAACGACATAACACTGAGCAACCTCCCCTTTGAGACACATCACCTCCCTGACAGAATAGCCCTTTTGAGATCTAGAGGGCAAAACCCAATGCTGACTGCTACAAATAAAGTGTGGGAGGTAGTCACAATAATAAAATGTCCAAGGAGAGGCATGTAGAGAGACTAACATTTTCTCTCTCCTCGACAACTTGAGTTGCCTGCGTAACTTGACCCTAATGTGGTCTGGGGGAGCTGCTCTTTGGTCAATTAGAAGCCTGGTGGAAGTGGAAAGTTGCATTGTGTTTTTAGATGTGAAGCATAAAATCTCCCAAATCCTTAATAGCCTTACTGAAATATTGTTGAACTTGGAAACATTTTAGCAGCAGGTTGCATATTAGAGTTAAAAACCAAGTCGGTTCTCATGACATCATTTTCTTTGGTTCTTTGTTTTTCCCCCTGACGTAGTTTTCCTGTGGCTGGTCAACCAGTGTTTTCCTCATACTCATTATTCACATCCCCACAGAGTGGAAACCAAAAACAAAATATGTATGTGTGTTACAACCACGTGTCAACCCGCAGTAAAGTTAAACATCAGTTTGTGAGCTGCTGCTTTGAATCTTCCAGTCTGTATTTTGTCTGTTGATGGTATCGAATTTTGAAAAAAAAAACACATTTGGATTAGAAGATGGAGCTGAGGAGGAGTGAGGGATGCGTTTGACCTGATCTGGTGGCGCAATCTGTCAATCACATCATAGCCACCCCCCCATAATCCATCCCTTGCCTTATGGTCTAATTTCTTCTAAATGGGACCATCATTTAAAAAATGAACGTCATGTTGTATTGAAGACTTGGAACTAGAAACAAAGACCATAAACTCATTAGGAAAAAATTTACTGGATGAATAAATCAGGGGAGAAGGAGGGAGAGTTGGTGGAGTTCTGCATTTATGGTCATGAAATAAAATTAATTTCCGGGTTGGCTTCACTTTTCAGAGCCAGCGTCTACATCCACATCTACAGTCCATGGTGTTAGCTACATCGTTCAATCATCCAATTGATCAGCTTGGGTACTGCAAGTAAAAAAATCCTTGGTGGACCAAAAACTCCAATGATTGATATACCACAATTATAAAGAGACATTTGAAAAATGATTTGCTGTGTATCTTTTACTTAAATAAAAGCTCAGCTCTTGGTATTTGTGTTGTGACTATTTTAGCCACGAAAATCTGCTGAAAAAAACATTTCCAAAGCCTAGAAAAGCTATTTTCAAATACATAATGCCAAAGTAAAGTCTACTGGCTTAAGGCAAGGGAAAGATGCAAACAGGTGGTGGGTGCACAACCTCTGTTGGAATTGAATGGGTTCCACTTTGGAGGTGGGCATCCACTTATTTTACATCTGAAAGCCATGAGACTTTTCCTCTTTGGATGGATTTTGCGAGAGACATATATTTTTTACTTCGTTTCCCTGCTTCAGTCTCCATCATGCCCGGAAATACTAAATGTTAAAACTTGAAACATTAATTGGGTATTTACATGTTTAACCAACAATTTTTAAGCTTACTTTCTTGTTTCAGAAATCATAGGATATTGTTCCTGAGACAGAACTCCTATTGTTTACAAAGCTCAGGCAGGACATGTACAACGACTACAGGGTCATATAATGATTGCCAATGATTGCTGTCAAAGGGAATAGCAATGTGTTTTGCTACATGACATCATTAAATCAGTCTGTCCTGTGGAGATAACGTTATAGCAGTGCGTCTTTCATGTACACAGACAGCTTCTCTCTCCCCTCTGTCAGAGACACAAAGGCATGTTGTGCCCTCACTGTTGCTGCCTTTCTCTTCAACCATCCATCTTATCACTCATTCCTGTGACGTCTCCACAGCTCTCTGTTTTCAGGTTTCAGTAGTTCTACTTCCTCCTTTCCGGAGCAGAATGACAGGCAATAAAATGTGTATATCCAATTATTAAAAGGCAATCAACAGTGGTCAGCCTGGAATTCAGCCAGGAGAGAAAAAAAATAAAGGGATCTACATGTGGATTATTTTTATTTGTCTGTACCTTTTCTTTGTTTCAATTGCAGTATGATAGGATGCATCAAGTGGAAGTAAGAAGAGAAATTATGGAGATATTCATTCATTCATTCAGGTTCTACCACTTATCCGTTTGCTGGAGTTTTTCATAATCTGTTTTTCCTGATGTTTGTTTTTATATAGATCAAAAAGCAGTATGCAATGCACCAACACTGGAGGGGAATATATTGACATCTGCTACCCCACTGTCACTATCTGGATCTGATAAGCTATCCAGTTTCTAGTTGCCCTGGTATTTTCTTGCAGCTGCAGACAACAACCTCTGGATCCTCAGGTCAATCACTTTCCATACTCACAACCTCTAGGGAGAGGGAAAGGTCCTCTGGGATCCCTGGATCCACAGAGCAGATGTCCAGACTAAGAGTGGAACAATGTACACCAAAGAAGGAGACCACATCATTCCTTCTTCAGGAGCCTATTCCCAAACACAGGGCTCAGATGATGGACTTCTCTTTGCCCTTAGCCTGGTGCTGGTGCTTGGAGACACCAGCACCAGGTGGTGGAAACCAGCTAACATAAGCATTTGAAACACTGACAATATAAAAGAGAAAAAGGCACAGGCTCGCAAAATCAGAATACTTTCCAGTTCACCCCCACAGTATACAGTTTTATATACAGCAACCATATTTAGCCTTTACCACACACTCAGGAGTTCAGTCACACCTCCAGGCCAGTTAGTTTTGAACAAATTTCATCTCTGCACGTACATGAAGACCAACAAAGCCATAGATTCAAGCTATGACTTTTCTCTGATCTTTCTGTTTTAAATCTCTTTGGACTCTGTATTCGCCTGCTCTCAACCATGCTTCTGCAACTCTCAGGGTTGAAATTCCGAGGTTGTGTCATAGTCTGGTCAAGCAAAAACCGAAACCTCAAGAAATGGCAACGCAATCAACCCTGATTTCTCCCTGTGTGGGTCTTATCAGCTTCAACAACCAGTGGGTGAAAGCAACGTGAATAAAATTACAGGTGACACTGACCTTGTTGACTGTGAAGCAGCTGTTGTTTCACTAGAAACAGCCGCATTCTATTCCCGCTTCAAAAAGCACGGCTTACTTTGATTGAATAGCACATGGATATAAATAGCTGGATTAAAAGTAAACGTAGTGTCTAAATCTGCCACAAACAACAACAACACTCAGAATTTGAGCTAATGTTAAATCTGCGATCCTCCGAACCATTCTATTGGACTACACAGATGCCTTTTACTTGCAACAGAAAAGAACCGTTTTGTGAAGGAAGCTCATTCACTTACGCAAAGGATCCGCAAATGAACATAATCTCAATTCTACAATATATTTTAGGATTATGTTACTTGCATTATAATTTTTGAAACAGTTGTAGTAACTACTGCATGATTTTTAAGTAGTGACTGTGTCTCACAAGAATGCCAATTCAACAAAATAAACTTTAAAGCAGATTAGTACTCTATTTCAGTAGTCTGGCTCCTCTCAACATCACTGCTGAACTGTGCTGGTGACTCCGACGAGGTGTTTCTGGGAGACTAATTTGGTTGGAGCTAAGGTTACGTGATGCATCATGCTTCCTGTGAGGTCATTCGGTGACCTGTGGCTGGTTCAGAGTCTATGAGGAGGAAATCACATACAGACACTAAAAACCACAAACACAGATTTCTAACTGCGACGCATCCCTCTTAACACTGGATTTTTTTCCATTTCATCAGGAGCTCCTGAGGGGGGGTTAATCCTCTCTGAAAATTGATAGCAGTCTGGTTTCCTCTGCTCCTTCTGCTTTTCAGTTCAAACAGAGTCAGAGTTTTTACTGTAGACATTCAGTTTAACACTTTCCCCATAATCACTTTTATTGTCAGCTATTAAACAAATGGATTTCTCCTCATCAGCCTCGATTAGGTCAACACTTGGCATTTTTTACCAATTAGTAGCTCCCCCTGGAAAGGTTAATTGGTTGGTATGATGGAATTCTACTTTGCTGTCATTTATTCTATCTAATTAGAGATTTCAGAGAAAGGGACCAGTATCTGCTTTTCCCTCTACTCTCCTAACTAAAATGCTGATTTATTCATTAGGGGCCAGTTTTTCAAATCTAATTAATTGCCACAAATCAAAATATAACCTCCCCAGCTGGTGAGAGTATTTTTTCAGCTCTTGGTAAGATAGTGATGCAGTACAAGATGACGTGTACAGCTAGTTGTCTGACAGTTTGTTTTTTTTTTTTTACTTTTATACCTGGTGAAGTACTTATTTTAGAAAATGCCAATGAATCAGATTCCGACTCAACATTCCCCAAAAAATCTGTTGGGATTGTGATCATTTATAAAAAGTAAGGCGTAAACATCTTTCAAACGTTTTGATATATAATAGTCCAAAAATCTTGTCATATGCAAATCCACCATCTGTTAACCTGACGATGACACCTAAACCATACAATGTGAACTAACTGATGTTGCTAATTTACGAGAACCTACTTTTTATTTCCATCTATAGAACAGGATCAGTGACATGTACATGTAAAAATAGCTGTTCAGCAACATCTTTGACGGAAGTACTGAGTCCTCTGAGTCCTTTATTTGTACGAAACCAGTGACATAGTCCAAGATGAGATCTGTACGTGTGTATATGTGTAGGTGTGTGTGTATGTGTGTGTGTGTGTGTGTGTGTGTGTGTGTCAGTGTAGGTGGGTGTGGCCTCCTGAAATTCCTGTTCCCACAAGTTCTCCTCCGCATTTGTTGATCATCTGGCCATCAGCTTCCCCCTTTGCTGCAGGACTAAAGACTTTTCCTACTCCCTGTTCTTCATTCATATCGGCACATTGCTGTGTTAACTGACTACACACTGATACGAACAATCAAAATAACTTTTGTGTTTGTTGTATGACTTTTATGTGTGACCAGAATGGAAGCCACATAACTGGAACCTTTGGGATCAATAAACTGGTTTTTGATGAGGACTGTTGATGAAAGCTGACATTGTCTCAGACGATCACCTACCTGTGTGGGTTTGGTCATGACAACCTCATGCTCAGCAGATGGTTGATGACGTGGTCATCTGAAAGCGGCCCCTTTTTTGTCCTTGTCGTCCTCTCCAGCTATCACCTGCTATTGATCTCTCTCTCAGCTTCACTTGACTCTGTCTTCCCACTGCTGCTTCAATTGTTCTGTAGAGCTTATATCCTGATTAATGAGTCGTTGTTGCTTGGTTGGATACTTGCCCACTGGTCAAAATCACAAACAAGATGCCATGCTGAATTGCAATTGGGGACAAAAGTGAAAATGTGTTTAGAGTATGGAGACGTGAGCTGAAGTCTTTCTCTGTGACTCAATAGTCCTGTACAATGTCTCATTGTAGTGATGGCACAAGAGAGCAACTTTAAAATGTAATGCACTCATTTCAGGTTATTACGTTATAAGGCTGTATATAAATAAAAGCAAACCATTGTGGTTCCCAGACAGACTGTCAGGTATGGTGAGATAGATCCAAAGAGAGCCATCAGTCACAGGTTGGAGGACTGTAGCCCATTTCTGTGTGTCATACCCTCCATCAGTCACCCAACTTTCTGGTCCATCTCACACATTATGACTGTAATAATGGGAAAATCCTAAAAAAATAAAAATAAATAATAAAAAAAATAAGAATTTCCCTGGGGTCAAGCAAATCTATCTGTCTGTCTGTCTAAATTCATCCGATATCACAGCACAGTCTTTTTTTTTTTTTTTTTTTTCATTTATGTGTTTGGTGATTATGTTTGGTCTAAACTCCTGGATACCACCACAATAAGTCTTGGGGTGGAACAGTCACAG
This sequence comes from Remorina albescens, assembly GCA_034769265.1. Taxonomy (NCBI): domain Eukaryota; kingdom Metazoa; phylum Chordata; class Actinopteri; order Carangiformes; family Echeneidae; genus Remorina; species Remorina albescens. The sequence continues at coordinate 5,746,242 of CM068485.1, forward strand.
AGGCTGTGCTGAAAGATATCATATTTAAGCACAATCATTGCGAATGTGTTTTTTGATTCATAATTATTCTTTGTGCTGATGTCGCTTACACATCAACATTTAAATGGAGGGCACTTGAGTCAAACAGTCAAATGTGAGCATCAGGTTTCATTACATGCATCTGTAGGGCTCAATGGGATATCATATCTGTCAATATAAAATGGATGTGGTTGACTACTGACTGAGAAAGAATGAAGGTGGTGGAACTCCCAAGATAGATCATTAGAGTACCCACTCATTGTGTGTTGGCAACTGCTCCCAGTATTGAGGAAGTAGGATATAAGATTTATTGATTAGACCTCTGCTCACCTTTCTTTGGTGAAGTAATTTAAAATGAGCAGGACTGCTCATCAACCAGCCTAGGACTTAATCCTCTCCCGATGTATTTAGGAGAGAAATGAACATGTCCAGGGGCAACCTTTTTATAAGCACTCAAATCTGGAACACACGCAACCCTGCAGCTGGCTTAGTTTATTTTATGTCATCTCACCCCAAAACCCCTGAGTATATCCTTGTGAAATTGTGCCATCCAGCCTCAATCAGAATGTCTGAAAATGCTCTGTGAAACGTTTTGGCTTTTTCCAGAGGGCAGAGGCAGAGGCAGTCTGCAAATGTAGAGACAGACATCCTGGTTTATGTGGAATGATTGAAAACACAGACGTTTGGATTGGAACTCTTTCACCTGACTGACTTATAACAGGAAACAATTAATGATACTCTGAAATACTCAACACTGCAGTAAAAATGATTTCCAACCAACATGTTTAAGCAATGTTCCTCTTTACAGAATACAGTGTGTTCTGTTCTCCTGGACAGGGTGATGAGACAGGTTCATTTGGCTCTTTCACCAAATGATTTCAGTCCTATTGACTCTACGTTTGGGGCTTGAAAAAGTAAAAAACAAAACTAAAAAAACAAAGATTGTTCTATTTGGGAACAAAGTACGCTGAAACTTTATTCCTATTTGGAATCAAAATGATGTTAAAAGTTTTGATGTAATCATGGATGTAGCTCTTAGTGTCAGAGACGTCTTTCTAACCAAGACTTAGAGAAACTTATTCAAGCTTTCTTATCCTCCGAAATACATTATTGTGCTGCTCTCCTCAATTGCTGACCAAATAAAACCATTAAACAGCTACAACTAACTGAAATGCAAACACTTTGGTATTAAACAGTATTAATGTTGAACATAATTACCTTTAACAATGAAGCACACTAAAATTGGGCAATTTGTGTTAAAAACAAAGAAGCTGAGTCCCATTTGAATGCAATGTCTTTACAGTTTTTTGTCATGAAGCATCAGTAATATTGAACAAATAAAAAGATGAAATTATATTGAGAACTTTATTAATATAGTGCCTTTAAAAACAATGTGAAATAAAACTATAAAGAAAACGAAATAGGAATCAGAGCTGGATGTCAGCAAACAATGAACGAATTTGATTTAGTGCTATTCTATCAAGATGTTGAGATATTTCACTGGTTACACAAAAACTTGTGGCGTGAAGGAAAGGTAAGTGGGATGCATCCACCGTGCACCATGACGCCGGTCACATTTCATGTCAAAAACAGGTTCCAATGTTGTGTTCTGAATTTCATTGGATATACATTATGTCCTAAGAGTTTTTCTGTCTTCCTGTTAGATTTTTGAAACGTTCACTGCACGTCACACCCGACTCCTGGGCTATGTAAACTGGATTTGGCTTCAACCATCCGGCCCTGCTTGATGCATATTACAGAAACAAAAACATAAGATGGAAAACACAGCACTTCTCTGTGAGTTAAGTACAAAGACAGTCTTTGGACTTGAATGCTGTCTCTCTACAAGCTGCATATGTTTTCATATTGACAGCAAAGATTTTTGGTGAGTAAATTTTAATCCTTTTCAATGGTTTGCAATCTAGCATTTCAACTGAAAGTTGGGCACAAATAACTGAGACAGTTGACTCACAGGGCTCATTCATGGATTATAAATAGAAGGCATCCTTTTTTTGCAGGACTCTTTGTGTTTCCTATCAGCTGGGCGGTGATGTCAGAAGGTTTGGGGAAGCCCCGGGTCTGCCATGGTCTAAGCTAGTGGAACAAAGCCATATTGGTGGGGGCTGGCGGGAAGGCGATGGGGGTGGAAACCCAGCTGTCTCTCTCACAGTGCCACTATTGTCTCTTTGCCACTGTACCCAGACGACTCTCAACTCCCCACAGCAAGCAAGAAGAAGCTGTCTGACTCAGTCCAAGGTTATTATAGTTAACGAAGACGAACGAAATAACGAAAACTAAAATTGAAAAAACATTTTCGTTAACTGAAATAAAAATAAAAACAAGAGTTTACAAAAAAACAATAACTAACTGAAACTGCATTGTATGTTTACAAAACTAACTTAAACGAACTAAAATTATAGCAAAAACGTCCTTCGTCTTCGTCTTTGTAAATTAATTTCATACATAAGTTTTTTGGGTTGATATGAAATCTATTTACTTCGCTCTGCCTGTTTTACGCCAGGTGTCTGCACCATACGGCACCTCTTGGTCCGTGACGTCACGTGTTGGCAATCTGCCTGGGCCGCCTAGCGCAATAGCTACGGCGAAAGTTGGGAGAAAGCGGCAGGGTCCTATTTGGGATTTCTTTGAATATGACCGTGTCAAAGGTAAAAGTAAGTGCCTTGTAGTAGAAGCAGGTGATAAAATATGTGGAATACTTCTCAAGGGGAAAAACCCCACGAATCTGAAAGTCCATTTGAAAAGCTCACACAAGAAGGCTATCCAAAGAGTATCTGGACAAGGTAGCCTCTCTGCTCCCCCTCCCCCGAAAGAGAAGCTACAGCAAGGCAGCAAGGGAAGGAACGTGACTCCTGGCTGCCAAGCAATGTGACTTGTCTCATGAATGGGTTCATGTTGTTATGTTCATGTGTGTCTTTAGTCTGCTGGCTGTTGATTATTACCCAGCATGCTACGTGCATCTAACCTCAGAAGCAGCGTTGCACACATTTTGTACTTAAGGCTGCTCTCTTGTGGGCTGTTGTATTTTATTTGTGGATGGCTGTTCATCTGTCCTCTGAATACATTTTTTTTAAATTGTATGTTTTGTTGAGTTTTTATACCATACATATTCTGGTGGTTTTGAATTTTGCACCTGACAAATACCCTAAACTAAAACTAATAAAAACTAAACTAAAAGTAAGCATTGAAAAAAAAACCAAAAAAAAACTAGCAAATCTGCTCTAAAAACTAATTAAAACTAACTGAATTTGAAAACAAAAAGTTAAAATGAAATAAAAACTAAAACTAATGAAAAATCCAAAACTATTATAACCTTGTCTCAGGCTTTGGTCTTTCTTTTTCCATTCACTGCGTTTTGACTCTCCTTCTAAAATGACTGTGGCAATAATGCTGACTCACTCCTCGGGTGTAGATATCTCAATGCTTCTTAAAGTCAGTCTTTAAGAGTATCATTGTACATTGCACAATTATTTGCCCAAAAGCACAAATGTTTGAGATGAAACAGGTGATGATTTTGATTAAAATCAGAGAAAACCCCAATATCCTCATACTTTCCCCACACACATTTTGAATGTGTCATTTTGTGAATTAATTATATATTTACCTAACAATGCCTGGGGATGGAGCTCAGTGGTAAAGCGCAGTCAAACCAGTGGTAGGCTTGTGCCGGTCCCAGGCCTGGAGAAATGGGGAGGGCTGCAGCGGGGAGGCCATCCGGTGTAAAAACTGTAGCCAAATCAACAACTCAAGTCTCAGAGATGACTTACTGTGGCGACCCCAAATAGGGGGAAAAAAAACAACCCAACTTAATTAACTAAATATGAAAGTCAAAGATGTGGCAGTTGAAGAGGGGAGGTGAGGAGACCCCTGTAATCCAACCATTCAAACACACACATCCCTGCCTCCAACAGCAGCTAAAGGAAGACTTAGTTTAATCAAATTACCACAAAGCTCTTTGGGTTAGGCCAACCTCGTAGTATTCTGTCCTTGGCTGAAGGAACCAGTGAGGTGCTCTGTGTGTACAGGATCTGACAGGCTATGGAGGTTGACTGGGGATATACACACACACACACACACACACATTTGCACACTCTCTCTCTGAAGAACTAAGGTATGAAACTGATACATTTCAGAGTTTATAGCTTTTGCTATTAAGTTGGTCCTAGTTGGACTTTTGCACATATGAGCTGACACTTTATCACTGGAAACCATACCTGTATGTATACCTATGCACATTGATATCCAGCCCTCTGGCTTTGGTCCTGGTTGAGTGGGATGTTGGCTTTTGTCCTGCCAGAGGTCTGGTCCATTTATTATCCATAAAAAACAGAGTGCTGTAAATAATTTCCCCTTCCCCACCTCCAGAGGCCAGCTCCTCCCACCAAACCTACAGTCCTCCATGTCTGTACTGCTGAAGAGGCAAAAATCAGGACAGGAATCAGGGTGTCGGCACTAAGAGCTTTTCTGCATGTACTGAATGTATAAGAATGGCCCAACCACATAGAATGGATATATATGTTATCTGCAGATATAAATCTGGCTGTAGTATTGGAGTGGAAATGTCCAAAAATGTTCTGATAGAAGAGTTTCTACCTGGCTGTGATATTTAGTTTTCTGAATTTTATCTAAAGCAAAAATAGAGTGCATCACTGTACAGTATTGTGTAAGTTCAGACTTTTCACCCATGTTAAAATAAATTACATCAGTCATAGTTCACGGTATGAATGATGTCTTTAATGAGCTGCTTTGAACTGTTGTCTTTAACCTCATCGTAGCAGCCCCCGATCTCTGTCACTTTCCAACAACTATAATATAATATAAAATCACAGGCAGCTTTATTTCAAAAAACAAAACAAAACAGTTGAGTTCTGTTTTCGTAAGCAGTTGCAGACACTAGGTTTGTAAACCTGCATGCATGCTATTTAATGACCATCAGGAGGCAACTCCCCTTGTTGTAAAAAGTCAGATTATATTGACGTCTATGGGAGAATGCCACTCCTTCTCCCCCAAATTATTATCTTAGTAAAAACATTTTCCTAATGAGTTTATGGTCTCAGTCTCTAGTTTCAAGTCTTCTATACATGATGTTCAAAATAGACCAGAAAATGGAAAACTGTTATTGGAACTTTTGGACCAAGCCACCCTTCACCTCTTCTGCTCCTGATGTTCCTGTTATCATATATGAACAATAGGTGATGCTGAATGTTTGGCTCTGTCATGCAGCCCTGACATATGACAGAGCGGTGAGTTCCTTCTAAAATGCCATGCATCCAGCATGGTAGTGGCCTCACATTATGGTGCTGCTGCCATAAAACAAACCCACGTACAACCACATTATCCTTTACGACAAGGATAATGTGAATGTAACATGGCAGTTTTATTGTTGTTCTTTATACACTCCCTGTCAATTGGGTAAAGAATAAGCCACCAAAGTGATAATAAGTAGGTGCCAAAAACAAGCTAAACCTGCAGTTGACTCTGGATTGCTTTGTTTATACTAAATAGAAATGAGTTTTTCAAGGACAGATTTAATGAGGAAGTCTTCTGAACAGTGGTGCTGTCATGCATGACGGAGGTGTCCTATTTCTAACGTCAGTTGTTGGACCTTTCATCAACCAGCTGTGTCTCTGTCCTTGTCGATACATAACAAAGACCGATGGTTATCACATGCTTGCTGGCTCTTCTCCCTCACATCACTGATGGATCTAAATGAAGGCTATTATAATCTTGTGCAGGTAGTGCAGCAGAGGGCAGCAATATCTGCAGGAGTGTGCTTTCAGCAGTTTATGATGCAGCGTTGCAGCATCATATTGTAATTCCCAGACCCAAACTAATGGGACTCCAGCTATAGGATTATTTTCATGATCTACTTACAGTACCTTTATATGAAAGCACTGTCATTTTATATATGTTCTTTATCAATTTGACACACGCTTTGTCAGCAGCAGTTGACAATGTGCTTCCCTAACCCCCCCCCCAAAAAAAATATTTACGCTGGGCTACTGTATGAGGAACTGAATATGATTAATGGTGAAAAAAGTAAGGGGATTTGAGATGTCAGAGTTTTTCTTCTCTTTGAAGATAGTCTCATCACTGAGAATATTGCTTTGTTGAATGCTTCAGAGGATTGCCGTCCGTTCCATTTTCCCCACCATGACAGGGGATTAGTCCAAATGACAGTCAAGGGGACGGGCAGGGGGACGGGCAGGGGGACGGGCAGGGGGACAGGCGGGGGGTCGCTTGCACATTGGACAGTTATTTTTGATTAGCTCTCTGGTTTTCAGTGGAAGAATAACAGGACACTTCATCATGAACATTGCAGAATGACTGAGGAATAATGACGCTTTCAAACAGAGAAAGAAGCTCATACGCCTCAAATGTATGAAGTCTTTTTCTTTAGTAAATCACTTTTTACATTACAGTTTCTGACAAACAAGGGTTACAATGACAATGTGTGGGTGTGTGTTGACTTCCTCGTAGAGATAAGACCTTCTCAATCACAGTGTCCTCTAACTTACGGTTGATGAAGGTCGTTGGAACTGGTCCTCACGGTGAACCTCTGCATCTGGTCAGACCTCTGACAGTGAAGCCAGGCATGACACACTGAACTGACCCCTCTCTCACGTACCATTATCTAGCTGATGCTTCCTCCATCTTTTGGAAGTCAGTGAATGCAGCGATGAGTGAAGGGAAGCAGGCGGCAGTGGATACATACAGAGGCACTGTGGCACACTGGGAAGCTCAATGAGAATTAGGTCATTACCCCGGGCAAGTTCAATAGATGATTGCAAGAAAATGCCAAAAACTGGGCCGGCCCCCTATTTTATTGATGCCACTGCTGCAAACCCACACAAGACATGTCTCTTGAAATTCTCACGAGGGTCCCTCGTCTGAGAGCATCAGAGACAATTTAATGCTGTGCTTCATTTTATTCAGCACGTTCAACTGTCCATCAGTTCAGAGCCCAGAAGGAAATAAAAATTATTTTGTCTTGAATTTAATCCAATTATACTTTATTTATTTCACTACTTTAGCTCCTTCTGGACACCAACATTGCCATGGCAACAGTCTCTTTCTTTCAGTCATTCCAGGAAGTTGACTGTGTTGGCTTCATAAACTGTCTGAGAAGGAAGAGAGAATAAAACATTGTCTTTTTGCCATGAAAAACGCTGCTGTGTAATAAATAATGAGCAGTTTATTTAAGTACCTTCTTGATAAGTGAGCCTCCATTTACTTATTTTGTCAATTTAGACATTCCAATCAATTCTTCATCGGATTATATCCCTCCCAACTTGTGTAATGTGTTTTTCTTGACTGCAGGTTTGAGCGAGCCAGCAGATATCAGTAGCAAACAAAAGACCTCTTCTTTTGCTTCTTCCTGACCTGCTGACCTTGTGCGATAATAGCTTTTTCATAGAAACCTTTTGGCATGGGGACCAACTGCACGCAAAAGCTTTCATGTTAACCTCTGAAATTCTGTTCATTTTAATGTGACTTTACTGTTTTCATCATAGTTTCGTGATTTGATGATTGTCGCTGCGGTTTGGTTTTCACATCAGACATTTTCACTTGTCAGAGCAGGAAAAATACTAACAGTCTTACAGTAGGGGTTTCAATCCCTCAGCATCCTACATACTAATGAAGAACAGAGACAGACACACTCTTAAAAATTAAACACAGACTTCCCTCAGCAACTTCCAGTCGCATAGAGGCAGCTGTCTTAAATGAAACTCTCAATGCAGGGGAAGTCAGCCGGGGGCTATGGGTATCCTAACCCCTGCTCAGAACCTGCTGCAGGACCTGAAGCCCTTCTACGGTAGATTCAGTTCTGGGCAGTAAACCCATAAAGTACAGGCAGCTGATACTCTTCTAGTTTTGGCTCCTTCCCTAGCATGGAGGTCACGATCCTCGTAAATATAGTAGATGATGTCTGGGACAGAGCCAGACCTTTGACCTGGCCTGCCATAATGGCTGTGGGTGATAGGCCCACAGGGAGGCAACAGGGACTTTTTATAGTGCCAAAATATTCTCATTAAATTCTTGGTAAGAAAGTAAATATTCATGGCTTACTTATCTTAGTGAAACTTTTCACTGTCAGCTGTCATGCCCTGAAACTCAGTGTTGTCTTGTCATTTCCCCATTTTATTTTGAAATTCCTACTCTCCTTGTGTTTCAGTTTGCATGCCCATCCTCTTGTGCCAGTCTGATTGGGTTTCCCCGCCCTGATAGTGTTCACCTGTTCCCCATTACCTTGTGTATATATAGTTTGCATCTCCCTTTGTCCTGGGCCAGTTCGTCATGTCTTGTGCCATAAAACTAAGCTGTCTCACAGTTTAGTCCACGTCCTTTGCCTCGTCTAGTTTCCTGAGTTATGTTGGTACTTTGAGGTTTTGTGTCATGCTTGGCCTTGTGATTTATGTTGATGCCTTGTCCAGTTTTCTCCAAGCATTGTCTTGCGCTTTTTTCTTTCTAATTCTATAGTATTTTCCAAGCATTAGCTTGTGTCTTTTGTTGCTACTTTTGCTATTCATTTGGTACCACTTTGCTTCCTCGAAGAGTGATTTTGAGTTGAACTTTGTAAATAAACATTCATTAATTTGCCACCTTGTCTTGCAAGTCGTGCATTTGGGTTCAGATTCGTACCGCTCTGTCTGTCAACATCACGGAGAAAAGCCATTGTCTGACCTCAATGCAAACAGGAACCTTTTCATATGATTGTTAGCCAACTGAGAGTCAAATCACCCATCTTAATAGAAATTTGCTTTTTTAACGTTTGTCCATTTTATACTTTTTTTTTTTTTTTTCCCCACATTAAGTGAGTTTCTGACACACTGTAGATGAGTGGATTCCGTACTGACAAGCACACAATATCACTAATGCTGCACACTCCTGATTAGCTCTACAAGTCAATCTAGTCGGGAGCAGAATGTGTCGTTCTGCAGGTCGTTAAACAGAGACTGAGGGTTTACACCAAAGAAGAACATTTGTTTTCTTAGTTCGTGGACATATTTGACTAAAGTAACACCTGTTTCTCTATTGCTGAAGTTTTGCCGTCATCTGTCAAAGAGTCAGTTGTAACTTAAAGGGCTATTTTTAGACTGTGATTGTCATTTAGTTTATTTTAGTAAAATCATAATACATATTGTGAGCTGTAACCTTTGCTTATGTGTAAGAAAAAGCATTAAAAGTGAGAGGATTGTGTTGGATTCAGGGTGTACATGATTTTTCTTTGACTAATCTGTAATAAGGTGATGGTAATCCATCCCTTCACCAATGTATCAGAATACTAAATGAAAGCTTAGTTGAATGATGGAGCTTTGAAATTCACAAGTCCGAAGGATTAGGTGACTTTCACGAATCAGACATTTTGGGTACAATGACACAGTATCTGCAACGGCGGTGATATCATCTTAACTTCTGAAAGCTTACTATACTATACAAAACACAGACACCAAGGATGCATGGGTGGAAAATCCAAATGGGGAGTAAACACTGACTTTATTGTTAGATAGACGAGCAGTGACTTTCTGCATGGCAATGACTAGCAGCCCTATCAGATTCTGTGAAATACTGTTTAAGGCAAAATGACACATTTCCATTGAAGTTTGCAAGAGAACAGGAATGGGATATGTTTTCCAAAGGGACAACATGTGCCCAAATGTGCCTATAATGTATCTCTGCAGAATGGGCCATCTTTCAGAGATAGAGTTTGATTAGGTGATATGATTATAGGCTATTCCTGAAGGAAAAATAGTGCACAATGACATTCAATGTTTGTTTAATATGTATAATTCAACCATCTGACACTGTTTCACTTTCAAACTATTCCATAATATACAGGATGAACCCGTACCAGTGTTCTGCCTGTTGTGTGTGTTATTTTAGAAACAGATGTTTTAGGTTTCATAGAAACTACTATTTTACTATGATATGGCTTTTCTGGATTTCGTACTTAATCTACGTATTCCAGATGTGTCAAACATGTATGTCCTTTTTAAATCATAGAAGTAGAAGTTTTACATAGTTCTGACTCATCAGTCATAATGGTTTTTGAGTTTTTCTCTTTAGAAGCCCTTGCTTCTGTTTTGGTACTTAATGGAGACAGGCTGTAGATGACATAACCTTATGTAAAGGCTGCTGAGTTTACTAACAGTTGGTTTTCTAGGCAAATACTTTCCTGTGCTTCTGGAGTTGAATGGGTGTATGAAATAAATGTTTATTACAGTAATGTGGACTTAAAAAAATGTAGACATTTAAAACACTATAAAATAGTCCTCACTATAAAATATCAATTTAGGACCCTAAAATTTTTAGGATTGTGGCAGATTGTCACATTCAGATTGGGTCCTAAAGCATGTCAGGGAATTATGTTAGTGGCAGAGTTGGCCAGGGGGTGAAGTGATGATCCAAAGAGAGACCAGAGGACAATGTAACCGAGAGACTAGAAGCTGGACTTGTCAGAACCTGTGGCAGAGCTGGAGAACAGGGAAATTCAAGATTTGAAACATGGAGTAAGAGGCACAGTTGGATGAATAGGATCTGACCTAGACTGGAAGAATAAGACGTACTTCAAATGCTGCAGGATTTGAGTTGATAAGAAGTGGCTGTGCAGTGCCATGCGGCAGATGAGGCAGGAGACAACCAGTTCTGCACAAATAGACACAAATACTGGGAAAAATCCAAACAGAAGACAAATACACAGAGGGGAGGGGAAAAACACACATGGAATAAGTGAGACAGAACCACCTATAACATGAATGCAGGTTCATGTTTCAGATTTAAAACTGACTGAGGATAGAGCTTTTATTAAATATTTGCACTCTGATAATATTTGCAATGCAGAATAGGATGAGAACATTTTTTGACATAAAATCCCTACACATTATGTGGATTACAGTCTATTAATCTATGAGTGTGATAAAATGAGATGCATTTTTATTGATCCCTCTAATTTAAATTCTGACACAGCAGCACAAGGAGGAGGTGTAATAAGATATAACAGAATCGGAGCAGACTAATGGGGGAATATTATATGTGAATGTTCTTGACATGAACTAAAACTGAATGTTATAAATTATGGGCTCTTTGACACAAGATATAAAGCTTAGTTTCAGGAAAAAGGTTCTGTTTTGTCTGTTCTCTATAATTTTTTATTTCACTACCTTTTAATCACTCAGCATTGTTTGGAGCGTGTGTCCTTCACATATTCACCCACCCCCATGACCAAGCCTGCCCTCACAACCGTGTCAGATATTTGTCTTCATGTCTGCCTCCCTGTCTTCACAGGACATGTCTCAACAGGATTTTTCAGCCGTTGCTTTCCTACATTTGCTGTCGGACACCAATGTCTTTTGCTCAGGTGTAACCGCAAACCAAATAAGGCAGAAGTGCTGTTGTAATGAACATAGAAGACAACCTTTGTGTAAAGTGATGTGACAATCACATGAACATTACAGAGAAACTGATTTAGTGCAAATTTTCCTAAAATGTCAAAGTATTACTTTAAATGCCTTTCAAAAGTATTCTTCCATTTGCATTTCAAGCACAAAGGTTTTGAATGTCACTTTAGTGAGATTTTCTGTGAAGCCAGGATCTAACGGCCATGAAAAGGACTGGACCTTGATTCCCTTCCATATTCAGCTCTTGAGGTTGTGACTTGTGTTCTAAAACATATGGAGACCTACAAGAAGTGTAGTACACAGTTCAACCACAAAGATACTACATAAAGACTGAGGAGAAAACACAACATATTTAATCAGATTCAACAGTCAGGCAAGAAGAAATTCATATTAATCTACTCATTTTATTTTATATGTATAAAGTCATACTTTTACTCCACATGTAACTGTAAGTGCAAAAATATATTTAATAGCAGTCCTGTCACCTTACTGTGCTTTTCTCTGACTGGAAACTTACCTACCACTGTCTGAGCTGAAGTAAAGCTCAACCATCTGGCAGAGAAGGCAGATTAAAACATGATGATCTGCAGCTACTATTTGACCCAGTTCCTCCAGGTCTCCCCCAGTTCCTTGTCCTCCTGCCAGATGTTAAACACACCTTCTGTCATTTATCACACAACGGTGAAAATCTTTCTTTCTCTAAAGGTACACGTACCCCCTCTACAAGCTCTCTCAATTTGGAGTGGCTGAAGTCACAAATCACTTAAAGTCACGAATGGATGATTAAATGAATAATGAGCTGAGAAGCAAGTCGTAAAATGTCTGGTCGCCCAGGTCAAAGATTACAGACTTAGAATGGAAAACCATTATATTATGACCCGACATCCTGCAGAAAAACATGAAGTCATCTCCTCAAAGGGAGAGAGAAAAAAACTGCCAGACTTTATCAGGTAGTCTGGCAGCTTTGTTATGTTCAAGGAGCCATCATAATGGAGCATTAGCCAGAAATAATCCTGGTTTCTCTCAGTGAGTCAGTGGGGAAGTTTGTATTTTTAACGTAAAACAGTCTCTGTAACATACAATAACTACAGCTACTATTTTGGCTAAATGTCAATGAACATGTGACACACGTAACAGTGGCCTTTTTTCAGTGTTAAGATAAACAAAATAATAATCTTGGCTATGGCAAATGGCTAAATATAAATGTAAATTGAGGTTGAATAAGGCTGTAGTGACTACAAATATGATGTGTGTGATGTGGTGGGATTTTCCTGTTAATATCACAGTCATTGGACTGTCATCAAAATAAAGGTATTTTTTACTTTTATATATTCAACTAACTCTTTATTAGATTTACAATTTTACATTTTTACATAAGAAATATATACTTCTCTGATATTGAACTGTGAATTGCGGATTGCTATTCAGTGAGGTGATAAGGATTTACTGTTACTTTTTACTGCACTAGCGCTGGTACTTATATTGTGATTCTCCAATCCAATACATACCCACACTCATGGAAGTCATCTATTATCCATACTGAGTGTATACCAGTTCACAGCAGGTGAGACAGTGTGTGTGTGTGTGTGTGTGTGGGCGGGGGGGCTTAACTGATACAAACTGATAAAATATATATGGGTGATGTTCAGTCTCCCTTCAGCTGGTTTTGATTAAATTAAATCATTGGACTCACTAGCTTCTAACAATTTCTGATTCTAACATTCACCATCTTATTTTTAAGTTTCCCTTGTTTGGATACTGGCTAGGTAGTGTGCCACTGCACTGTCTTTTTCACTGTGGAAACTAACCTAAAGCTTGTAGTTTAACATACAGCTCACATACATACATGCAAGAACTGTCTTGGGTCTACTCGTGTCTGCTTATCTATTTTTAGGCTTTACTTGCAAGTGCCTCCTCATTGATTCAAATCAATGTCATAGTATCTTTAGATGCTATTTTCCTACCAAACAGTCGATAAAAGCGATAACATTTGATTGACCAATCAGCTTTTTAATGGATTTTTAATAGTGTATATCTTCTTGCCTAAGGCTTGGTTGCCATATCAATGATGCATATCCAAACTGACGGTTTAGATAATACAGTTAAACACATGGCAGAGTTTAAAACCAAAATGTTCCAGATCAAAGTTACGTTTATAGGAAGCTCTAGGTTATAGGTCATTAAGCTCCCATTATGGAAAACCACAGTGAACCAAAACAGCTTCCTCTGCTTCTGACTTCAATCAGCGTCTGTGTCCAAACTGAGAGTTATGTTCTGTCTGGTAATCTGAGGATGATGGATTCCCTGGGGTCTCAGCAGCCCGCTCCTTTCTTGGGCTTTCCGCTTTGCGTTGATGGGTGAAGTCTTCTCTTTACACTCTCTGGAAGGAGAAAACCATCTGGCACAGAGACAGACGTTAGGTGGACAGGAAAACACTGACACAAGGCTGAAACTCCGAAAAAAAACTGTGATTATTATCCCATGACGAATTAAACAGTAAGTGTGACTCATTTTTATGAATGCCTAGTGTTGAGGGGATGACTGCCAGAAATAATATGACTAAACCAGATGGTATACATGCTTCAACCTACTTAATAGGTTAACTTGAAGAGGTCTCACAAGCCCTCAACATTAAAATGAGTGAACATGATGTTTTCATAACAAACAGGTTGTCAGGTTTCATTTTTCTCAGGATGATCTGTGATTGTGATGATTTCACTTTTTAGATCAAACTTTAACCCCTTAACGCCTATATATAGTATACAGTACAGCAGTATAGCATATAGTAAGTATATTTAAAAAATTATTATTTGTGTTTATGCTTTCAAGGAGCTGCTAAATTTGGAGATTGCTAATTTGACTATAGCACATAAAATAGACACAAAACAGGCCATAATGGCCAATAGTAATGAAAAAGTAATAAAACATAATTTCCCATCTCAGGAGATGGAGATAGTTTTATCAATGCCACAAAATAATTTTCAGTGTCCTGAGTATAAAACCATCCAACTATCTTCTACCACTTTTTCCGTTTCCGGGTCACGGGGGGTGCTGGAGCCAATCCCAGCTCACACTGGGCAAGAGCGGGGTACACCCTGGACAGGTCAGCAGTCCATCACAGGGCCAACATACAGAGATAGACAGAGACCAACAACCACTCACACCTATTGACAATTTAGAGTCACCATTTAACCCAAACATGATGTCTTTGGACGGTGGGAGGAAACCGGGAGAACATACAAACTCGACACAGAAAGGCCGGGAACCAAACCCGCGACCTTCTTATTGTGGGGCGACAGTGCTAACCACTACCAGTAAGTATCGAATATACACAAACCGCCATTGGAGGAATACACACGCTGTCACACACACTGTTTCTGTAATGGAAATGGTTTGTCGCAAATTTACGACAGTCGGCGTTAACCCTATGGTCACACGGGTGACAAAAACACAGAGGTGTGGTGATGAGCAACAAGTGCAACCGACTAGGCTACACATTGGCCAGTGGTCAGGGAGAAAAATAGAAACCCTTTCTATTTTATGCAAATTTTGGGCGACAAAACCAGGCAATTTTTTAGAATAGCCAATCCGAATGACGAAGGCGTGGCGATCGCAGAGGTTCAGAAAATAATTCAACATGGCGGACAGGATTTATGGATATATCTAACGAGTTTGGCTTTTCCCTGATATTTCCTTCAAAATCTAGCGAGAAGTAAATATGTCTAAACCAGAAAACCTCATCGTTATGACTGGATGTTTTTTGTAACGAGTTAACACTGTGGGCTAACACAGGTTTGTATGAGCGTCACCGTGCAACACGTTCACCGAAAACAAATCAGTCCATACTTTTGTTTCACTTTTTTAATAGCGAATAGGATTAATGAATGTCAAAAATGAACGAGGGTTCTTTTCAAATCCCCAATAGACCACGGAGAGGAATAACAATGATACTCTTTATTACAAAAGTTTATAAAAATACAATAAAATTCTCAGGGCTCACTAATTACACTAGGTTCTCAGAAGACAACAACGACTGAATGAAAGAGGAGGAGCGGCAGGGTAATACCAATTAGATTTGCCAGAGATAGGCCCCAACCTGAGTAATATGCCGCAGCAACAAACAATAAGAATATGAATCAATTTTACTAATGCACACACATAGATAAGGGTCACTGCGAATTAACCCACTAAGCACTCATAATGTTTAGACAAAACTCACTACAAACAGGCATGCAAAACACATGCACACAAAAAAAAAAAAATGAATGATGTATGTTGTTTCTTTAAAACTACAGGACATGTCCATAACAAATTTCCTATGGCCACATTAGAGTTAATCTTATCATATCTTATCATATCGTTGTTGCTCTGAACAAGAGGTTTGGATCTGCTAAAATGTAATTGTATTGGGAGCTGTTCACTTATAGTATCAGCATCACAAACAAAAATCTAAACCATTAACATATCTTTTGAAATCTCCATGACTAATCCATACAATACAGTTTATCATCCATATTTTCTTTGAATTATAATTTCTGCTTGCTATAGCTAGCTTGAAAAAAAAAAAAAGGCAAAACCCAAGTCTGTGCTTAAGAAAACTGTGCTTATTTCTCTAAAGATCCAACTGGCAGTGCTTTGATGTTGAGAATACAAACCCTAAGGGACTAGAATTAAAGACAAGACCGTTTCCTGTGTCCCAGTAACCTAATTTTGAAAAAAAAAAAAAAAAAATCTATTTCACTATATTTAGACAAAATTCACTTTCATTTGCAATTGGCACTGATAATGAACAGATCTACTTCCTACATGTCAGCCATTGTTTTCAGGTCTCGTTTTCTTTGTTTAATACTATATACCAGGTTGATATAGTTACATTTACTATGTGGTTTCTAAAAATGAAATTGGTAGGATTTCATAAACACATTCCGAGTGAACGCAATCATCTAGAGGTGGTCTAATTATAATAATTACCATACCATTACCACCAATTTATCTTTCATTCAGGGTTACTTGAAATTTGTCATTTTCTGAAGTGTTTGAGAGCAGCTATGTATTTTATTAGTTCTTGAAACTTTGTGCTAGACCTTGACAGGTATGAAAAAAGGCAATAAATAATTATAGATAGATAGATAAATACTTTATTAATTCTGAAGGAAATTTAAATTCTTCTTTCCTCCCATGCTCTTGGAGTCCTGAGAAACAGAGCCATTCCTCTAAATCCATGGAGGGATTACTGAATGGGTCTTGTGGACCTGAGGTGTCGTGGAGCTCCTGGACCTGAGAAATAAACCGTTGAGAGATGTAGAACAAGTACAAAAAAGCACAAAAAGAGACACATATTTGTGATTACAATGAACAAAATGGAAACAAAGACATACATAAAAAAAGTGAGATGCCAAATGACCAGAGAGACATAAAATGGCTGAACAGACAAAACAAATCCAAATTGTGCTGTAGTTTGTGGGTCTTGCTCCTCAGTGGAGGGGGTGGTAGGGCTTTTACGTGTCCCATTGTCTCATTATCTGTCCTTGTCTAAATCATTGTCTTCCAGGCACCATGATGAATTTCTATTTTTCATTTCAAGAATGAGCAACAAAGAAAGCAATAACAATGAATGAGAACGAAATTTCTGTTGTCAGCAAAGCCAGCAGTGAGGCGGCAGAGACACAAAATGCCAATAATCTTCATGTGAACCTCCAATTCCCTGAGCATGTTCGATTTGAAATTCCAGATAAACACATTGAACTCAATCTATTGTCCTTCATTCATTTTAATGAGTTTGTGAAGGGATGTTCCTCTGTGAGCATCTGTCACCTCTCATTTATCCTTTCTACACAGCCATCTTGTGGGGCAATGAACAGCAAATAGCTATGTTTTCTTTTTAATTTCATCTCATCTGTATATAGAGAAGTAAGAAAAAAAAAACCAACAAAAAAACAACCAACGCATTTAGTTCATTTGGGATTTGTTCTGCAATATTTCTTTTAACAGGTCTAATAGCTCCATTACACGGTTGTGCTTTATTGTCATTTGCACACATCTGACATCCATAAAGGGAAATGAAATGTGATTCCCCAATGCAACATAAAACGGACACAAAAATACCTCACAGTCTTAAGAGTAAGGATGATCATTTTACTGCAGCAGCAATATAACAACAATATGTTGCTATATAATATATAACAATTATAACAACATAATTTTGCACGCCACAACCTTTAAGTTGTAGATATTTTAATTGTTAGTCTAAACTAAAAGACAATTTAAAGTGAGTGAGTGAGTGAGTGGAGTGAAAGTTGGACAGATCAAATGTTGTGATGTTTTGTAATGAGAGTACACTGACTTGGTTCATATATATATATACTGCCTATACTGCCTATGCACATTATGTGCTGTCTATGTGTAGGCAGCTTCATCTTCTCAGGCAACTCCAGAGACCAAATTTGACCAAACACAAATTGAAAAGTGCTTTTAATTTCTTGACGTTATATTGGATGTTTCTGTTTTGGTGAAACCCATTGCCTTTTTTTTTTTTTTTTTTTTTGTGTGTTAATTAAACATCCTTCACATTATACCTACCCATCTTCTATAGTGTAATAGACAGAAACTTGAGAAAACACAAGTTTTCATTGATAATCAAATTAGCACAAGTGCAATTTCTATTTAAACAATTTGCACTGGATGGGAAATGAAAACTATCTTGGTAGAGACACTTGAGCTGTGCTCAGTCCTGCTTTGTAGCTCCCTGAAGGGCATTACAGTCACTGAGGTGACAGAAAGAGTTTGGTGATGTACTGAGTCAGGTGGAGTAAGGCCTAAGTATAAATAAAAGAAGTGCAGGTTCCAATCACCAAACCAAATACCACAGCAATGTTGATAAAACAAGAATAAGGCAGCAATCCAGTTTGAAGTGCAAAATACCCATCATTCAAAGCAGTGAAGGCCAGAGAGCTTCAGGGGAACTATAATGTAAGCGGAAAATTGATTTATGTTAAAAAAAAGGAAACACCTTGTACCAAAGGTGAGGAGAGCCAAGTCAAGTTGAGTCTGTGTCAAATGACATGTTTGTCCTTTTTGTACAGTTCTACACTCTGCACAGCAGCAGTCAATATTAGGCAACAAATCTGAAAATAAAACATTATTGGAAATTGTATTCAAAGTGAGCAAACCCTTAATGTTTGTAGCATTTCTTCAAGAGCTCTCAGTTATTACTGTAATGGAAAATGCCTGTAACAACCAAATACCTGAACTAAGACTGAAACTGAGATGAAACTGTAATAAACTGTTGTTTTCCACGAAGGGAAGCAGAATACTGGTCTAGCTCAAAAATGACAGGTTGTCAGCACTTTAGATCCAGATGTACTGGTGTCAGTCTTCAAAGTCCTTTATAACCTGACCCATACTGTGTGTTAAAGGCCTTTATGGTTGCTTTGTGCAGATTCTTTGCATTTTTGTATTTATGATACAACACATGGAATGCATACACTGTGGCTTGGTTCCCCCTTTGGCACCTGTGTGTGTATTGGGCATATACAAATATGAAGGCACTCGTTAGACAAGCTGAGGCCCCATCTTGATCCAGTTACAACTCTTTGTCACAGATATGTATATTAATGTCATGAAAATGCATCTTTGTCACCATTAAAGGACCAAGTTCTAATTGAATGCAACATGACCAACCTCCCACAGACAAACACATATCGATAATTTGTGTATGTCCAATAAGTAGGACATGTTCAAAAAGTTTGTTACCAACTCAAGCCAAACCATAGTCCTTGTTTCAGCACAGTGGTGTATTATTTCTGTTTAGCAGTGACTGTTCTGTGTTTCCAGCAGTCAGTAGTGAGAGAATGCAGTGGATGTGATGTGTAGCCTTTTGGCGGGGTACACCAGTCCATCACAGGCCCAACACACAGAGACAGACAGAGACCAACAACCACTCACACAGACCTACAGAAAATTTAGAGTCACCAATTAACCCAAACATTGATGTCTTTGGACAGTGCGAGGAAACCGGAGTACTCAGAGAAAACCCACACAGCGAGAGCATGCACACTACGCACAGAAAGGCCCCAGTCTGGGAACCAAACCCACGACCTTCTTGTTGTGGGGTAACAGTGCTAACCACTATGCCGCCGTGCTGCCCTGAATGAATGAATGAATGTTCTGTTTAAATTCTTTCCAGTACTTTAACTCTGCTTTGTGTTGCATGTTGTAATGTCTGTTGGACTGTTCCGCTGTTCCCTTAAGCCCTCGCCTTTAGTCAATTTTTGCTTCTCAGGTCATATTTTTTTGCTCTTCATCCATTCACCAGATATTCTCAGTCTTTTCTTGCAGTTTCTATTCATCTCCTGCCCATCGGCCCACCTTTTCAAGAGCTGCTGCAGTCAAGGCATATGTTCTTTTGCTGTTTTCTTATGTCACATTCATTGATCACAAGCCACCTGTTTTAATATTAAAATATTAAAAGTCTTTAATTCACAGCTTGTCATAATTTTGCGCTGCCTGTTTTTCATATACTATGAGTCTGTCTGCCATCTTCCTCTTCTCTATCAAGAACATGTCAGATTTGTTAATTTCTGTAAAAGTTATCCAGATCATCCCCAATCAAACCATCTGATCAGAAGTTTCTCTCTCATGGAGATGTTTACATCCTCAGGCTTCAGACTTCATCACCAGAGTCCAGTAAACTCTGATGGAAGTTTACTCTAATTTGAAGGAACTAACAACCTATGAATCACTCCCCTGGATATTAACTTTGTTCCATGGTCTACACCAAGCGCAGTCCTTTGATTCTCAATTACATTCACTCTTACTTCAAATTTTCAAACACTCTCGTTCCTGTGCTAGTCTCTCCTGATTAAAATGTAATAATCAGAATAAGCGCTGTTACAAGTAAATTTTTATGTCAAGAGTCAAACTGTATATGAGGCTTCTGACTAGGTTTATTAGTTAACCTTAATAGTGTGGTCTGTTTTAACATCATCAACTCTCCTAGCTACTCTTTCTCTTATTAGCTATCTGGAACAGAACTGTGTTTCAGAGGGGAAAGAGAAGATGTATCACATATAAAAGTAATTTTCCGCATGTCTAGCAAGTTGATTTATTACCAAAATAAAAAAATTCTATACGTATCTGATCACACCATTGTGGAAATACATGCCCTGTTATCTCTGTCATCTGCATTATTATGGGATTATGTTCTTAGCTTCTGTTAAGAATTATTTTTATTCTGGGCCCCAGACAAAGCCTAAAATGAACCAGAGGTGCAGATCTAGATTGTAGCTCAGCATTAAATCTAGGACTACAGGCTGATAAATTTTATATAAAATATCAGTATCGGAGCTAATGTGACAGTTCAATCAACATGATAAATCCAAGCACAAATTAATGGATTCTAAGGCTTGTTACAAACATATTTGAAGCATTTGGCTCCTGTAAACTTATTGTATGTTACTCAATTTCAGTCAAAAGCGCAGAGAAAGACACAGTATGTGATTACTTAGTGTATTGCCATTGACGTTCAGTGCAGATAGAAATGGGAGGAATATATTTTCCGTAGGTGTTGCAGCCATGGCATTAGCCACGACTGATCAAGTCATATCTTCCATCAAAAGTATAGACCATGTGATCTGACTACTTCCCAGAGGTAACAGTTATGTGGCAGGTGCTGATCTGCAATGAAAAAGTGTGTCGACACCTTCAAAAATCATAGTGCCACTCAATTTGGCTGCAGAGCAATGACACATTAATGGATCAGATCAACCAGAAAAACACCCAGAGGCCAGAGGCACAGCCAGTGAGACGGGCTGTCTGGGAAGGCATATTCACCCGACAGAATGCGGCTGCTGTCACCATTGTCCTGCATGTGGATGCTATATGGATCATTTACATTATATTGAACCAGAACCACATGTGTATGCAGCATATTGTAAATTCAGCGGTGAATGTTGAATGGTTTTATCTGAACATTTGTGTTAAAGTCAGACTCACAGTCTAAAGGGGTTTGTCTGAAATCACTAAAATCCATCACTGCACTTTCCTTTGCAGTTCAGAAGTCTAACCTGTGCTAAACTCACCATTGCAACCTAACAACGACAACAACAGCAACAACAACAACAACAATAATAATAATAATAATAATAATAATAATAATAATAAAATAATAGCAACAACAATAATAATATTCATAATAATACAACTAAAGGGTTATATCATTTTTACCACCACTGTAAAGATCCTAGAAACCTTTATTGTCAGTATCTTTCAGTATTGCAGCTGAAGTCTGTGGACTTCTTATTTCATAACTATCAGGGTGTGACTCCACTGTTTTACATTTTTTTTGTAACAGTCAGATTGTATTGAAATCTGTGAAGTCTCCTTTGATTTATTAGCTCAGGTAACATTTTGCTAATGAGTTTATTGTCTCAGTCTGTCCGACAGTCTGAAAATCAGGATAGAGTCCAGAGCAGGTCAGATTAAGCCCTCACTCCCTCTCATCTCCATCTTCTCCTCTAAATGTGGTTTCAACGGCTTTCAAAAAACCAGATGGCTAATGGACAAATGTCAGATGACACTGAATAACAGCAGAGAGCAACTGAGGACACAACACTGATTAATTACCTTTAAATTTTAATGGCGTTAACTCTTTTTAATCCTGTTAATTAATGTAAAAATCTAAATGTTAGTAGATAATGCGTTTGTGGCTGTAATTATGCGTGTGTGTTAGAGTGAAATCTGACCTTGAAGATAGATAATAGCACGGCTGCACAGCACTACACATGTGATCCCCTTCCTGTTATGCCCACAGATTAGGTAACTCCTTTTAAGAGATCTGTGTTGTAATAATTGTGGAGTTGAATGAACAAGTTTATGTTATCAAATCAAAGGTGCTAGAAGGTCAAGATGTTGTATTGGGTTGGATGAGTTCACATTATTTTCATTCTGTTAGTATCTCTTTTGTTGTTTGTTTTCTCCAATTATCTCCACTCACATATTCTACTCACACTGTTCTTGTTGTTTTTCTCTTTCTGTTGTGAAGACAGGTATGAAATATTTCACAGAGACACGACAGCTCTAACAGATTAACCACATCATTATTCTCCGTAACCATGACAACACTGATCGTCTAAGGTTGCGGAAGTAGTTATTTTAACACTTTCTGAATGCTCCATCAGGATCGTAAGGACTCTGCAGCAACAGAAGCCACACATCTGGACAAACCTACAAACTCAATGAACTTTACTAAAAAATGCAACAAAAATGTCTCTGTCTTCTAATTGACTGAGTAACCTAAGATGGCACTAACCTGGCATCATTTCTTACAGCAATGCTAAGGGGTGGTAAATCTTTGTCATCATGCAGTCACACTATAACGTTGATGTTTGCGTGTTTTCCCATTAGTATATTTTGAATGATTTATGACTGAGACTCAATTTGTGATTTATAGATATGAATTTTTTGTTGATTTTTCGCCCTGTCTGATCACCTTTGAGTTAAGTAACGATCACTGGCATCTGTTGATTCTTGCTCAGTCTTTGTTACTTTCTCAACTCTACTGTGAGCTCTCTGTGTGTAAATGCTTTTGTTAGATGTAGTCCTGCTAGCTGTAGGGGTGGGTCACCTTTTGTTTTTCATTTCAGTTTCATTTTCATCTTTTTTTCTTTGTAGGCAGGTACGAATCCTGAAATCCTGTTGTTTTTTTTTTTTTTTTTAGTTTTTCTTTCAGATAAGCAAGGTTGTTTTTGCAGTGCTCCCACAGACACACATGCCACCATTTGGTTTTGCCCCTGGACATTTCTGGGAATGAGTAAAGAGGAAAGACCTTTTTATGTTGGCTCAGTTTATATGATGCATATCACTAACTTCAGCTTTAACTTTGTAACTTTATCCTACATGAATCAGCCTTAAACAAAGAAAGGGCATCCATCCATACCCACCCCCTCAGCACCATTAATGCCATTTCCACTGAACTCCACTGAAGTGTTGTGATTTTGTAAAATGATCATTCACAGAGAAAGTTAGAAGCTCATTTAGATCAGCCAGTGAGTAATCTCCAATACTTATCAACTTAGCCAGTTGACCAGTAGTGCAAATTATCCCTCTGTTATCTGGGGTTTGGATGACATGTTGATATAGTCATGACTACAGTGTTGCAGCCCAGACAAAAACAGAACTGTGTGGTTTATTATGTTGCTCTTGTCACAGAATCTCAACCAGATTCTGGTTGTTGAATCCGAAAAGGTGATGTTTGTAGGAATAACAGGACACCACTTGGGTGAATATGGCTTCCAATTCGAGAAGGTACCCAGTGGTCCCAGGAGGCAGTTGCTTTTCAGAAAGAAAGTCCTCCAAAGGACTTTGGTGTCACAGCATAGACATTCAGGAGGTGTAGTCACTTTAACAGGACAAATGATCAAGACCAGGCAGACAGGTTGGCAGACCTTGGGCGGCAGGCAACAGCTAACTACATACAGATGGAGGCAAGGTGATTTGAATGACAGTCTAGAGGCTGACCATCTCAAAGACAAACATGTGGAGACATGGCTCAGTGACCTGGTAACTGGGAGCACCGTTGCTCTAAATACAGGGAAGAAAATGACAGAAATTAGGAGCAGGTGTGAAGGTGGGTGGTGAAATTCCAGTGAATGGGGAAGAGAAACAGCTGAGTAGGTGAATGGGGCCACAGAAGGAGGCTGGGCAGGTGTTAATTAGTCAGCATACGTGAAGATGCATAATTAAAATATTTGTCTTGTTTCCAGACCAGAATTCACCTCTATAGTCTGTGGCTTAGTGACAAAGTTACTGTGGACCGCAGCCCTAAAATAGATAGATAGATAGATAGATAGGGGATAAATTAAGCTTACTGAATTGAGATAGAGATATAGCTCTGTTAGAGCAGCACAGCGGCATAGTGCTGTTGCCTCACAACAAGAACTTTGCATATTCGGTTCCTGGCCTGGGGCCTTTCTGTGTGGAGTTTGCATGTTCTCCCCGTGCTTGCATGGGTTTCCTTGGGGTACTCCGGTTTCCTCCCACCGTCCAAAGCCATCATGTTTGGGTTAATTGGTGACTCTAAATTGTCCGTAGGTCTGAGTATGAGTGTGAGTGGTTGTTTGTCTCTGTTTGTCTCTGTGTGTTGGCCCTGCGATGGACTGGTGACCTGTCCTGGGTGTACCCCACCCTCGCCCAGAGTGAGCTGGGATTTGCTCCAGCAGCCCCTCTGACCTGGAAAAGAATAAGCAGTAGAAGATGGATGAATGAATATAGCTCTGTTATCTTGTAATAATTCCAAAAATCTCCAGTGTACATTAGAGATTGGACATTTTGGTAGAAAACTAATACCCTATGTGACACTGTATTTATTTAAATTAAACATATCTTTATTATGTTAATAGAAAACATAATCCAACAAAAATTCTAATTATATTTGCTAATTAGTTGTCCATGAATGTGAATCCTAGAAGGCAGGGTTGGAACAATCACACAGGACACATTTCCTGACGGTTTAAATTTAGCTGCTGTAGAAGCTGGAAATGCCGGAGCTGTTTTGTGTGCAGCAGTAATCACTAAAGAATAAGCACATACTACCACTCTGCTGCAAAGATACAAGGGACATCTGTCATTCAGATGAAGATAAATGTGGGTCAGTGCTCCTTGTGTCTTTGCTGGGCAAAGCCTGATTAAAGCAGCACCCTATGGGCTAAGATCACTGCCTGGCTATCACAACCAAGTTACACAACGTTTTACTATTTTTGCTGCTGTGAAGGCTGCGTGATTCAGTATCCTTTGTCACCAAGAATCCTTGTCCCCTGCATCTCTGACTCCTGTTTAGGGCAGCAGGGATTGGATTACCCAGCTGTCAATCAATCACACAGGCAATGCAAGCCTTCCATGGAACACTCCAAACAGATGGCCAGCCACCACCACATGCATGCACCCCCACCCAACCCTTACCCGGACATAGTCTCTTGGTAAGAGAGTATAAGCTCCTTAAATTTTTTTTTTACATGCTTATCTCTAATTTAGGTCTTCTCATCAAACCAATCGTAGTCATATTTTTGCAAGAATAATGATACACACGACACTCGCACGCTCATAATTTATCAGCTACCATTCCATTAATACGCAGCATTTATTGGTCACACAACGGATGACAAATATGCTCAAATGTCTTAATGAGTTCACGAATCTGTGGCTGTGCTTAAGATAATAGCATGCCAGGGGGCTGAGCATTGGTTGTATTTTGGGGCAGGGCGGTGACCCCTGACATCTGGGCTGGCAGGCATCGGAGGAGGAGGCTGAGCCAGAGCAGGTGTTTCAGCTGACATCTGCTTCAGTTCACTGGGGAAACACAAGCACCCTGCAGCTACAGCACTGACAATGCCTGAAGTGCCGCCGCTCCGTATAAACAAGGTAGACTTTTTCCGCTTCTTCTTGAGAGTCTGGATTTATAAGGTTGAGGGTGCAGACTAATTTCTTCAGTGGGATTTTTTTAAGAGCTGCACCTTATGGTATATTATTCCTTTAAGTAAATTTTTTTACGTCTTCTGTATAAAATGTCTGATTCCTATGACAAATATAACAGAATATATAACATGGTGTTTTGCCCTGGTGAACTGCAATTTCAGATGTGGTTAACTTTGCTCTATTTGATTCCTTTTTCTCACTTTGACATGTTTTATGTCCCATGTTCATGTGTCAGCTTAATCCAGAAAAATAAAACCAAACAAAAACACCCCCAAATCAACGTTTTCATGTTGAACGCATTAAGAGGATTCGACCTAGATCTCTTACAAACATTAAAGAAAGAAAAAATCTTTGAATGTTCAGTCTCATGCAATATTGATGCCGTCATGTTTACTCAATCAACCCACTTTCTTCCTGATTCTAATCAAACTCACAAGACAAACCCACAAGGCTGTTGATTCAGACGTGCCTTTGGTCCAAGTTTGTGTTCCATTTACCCAAGTGTATTTTTAAAGACTTTGTAGTGTAATCAAAGCCTCTGTGAACCCCCCCCCTTCCTGACCTGTGCTCAGCAGATACATCAGATATAGCTTATATGGCTTTTCTCTGCAGCTTGACTGGAGCTGTGAACGATTTTCACACACCTCACATAGTCTGTTTGCCATAATCAGACATTGATCCTACTGTGTGCTCTTCAAACAATGGATTCTAATAGCACAATGATATGATGGCAAGTGTGGAGGCAGTGGTTGGAGGATGATGCGTTGAGACAGATTTATATTGACCTGAGGACGCAGGAGGTGGGGGCTGTCTCACAGGAGTGTCTGATAGAAATTCTGAGCATGTACTGGGGTGGTGTGAATCCCAGTCCATATGTGTCCTATAAATGAATCTTGTCTTGTCTTATCTGTCTAAGTGGACTTGTATCATAATTTTTTCACTTTGAATTGATATATAGTTATAATTTTTTAAGAATACCATTCATACATTCATGCCTGTGATTTGTTAAGTCCTTGAAGGGACAGAAAATGTCTTCTTACCTGAAGAAGATAGTTGTGCAAAATGTCTCCAGTGTTGGAATATGAGCAAGAAACATTTGAATATTAGTGAAACTCATTGACCTTTAATATTTTCAGTTTTAAATTCTGTTTGGCCTTTGACTGAGAAGGCTGCTGTTAAAATGTTTTGATGCTTTCCACTCTCAGGATACATTTGAGTGTTATAAAGAATAACACCTTATTTTTTTGTATAAATAAATCTATAATAAGCTAAGGCCACCCATTCATTTATTTAAAAATGATTGCAGTCGCATAACTTGATTGGAAAGTTTAGTAAAGTAAAACAAGTGTTTTCCTGAACTGTGTAAATTCATACAATTCATGGCAGAATGAAAAACAGGCTTATGTAATATGACTGAAATTAATTAAAGGATATAGATTATGATTTTCTATATTTCTATTATTGTGAGCAAATCCCTTTAAAAAACTGAAACCGATAATCAATGCATCCACTGACAAGCATATTGTGCATGTGTTGAAAACCTGCCTCTGTTCCATGGAGCTCTATGGTTGTTGTCCAGTTGTTGTTGCAATGGGTGACACATACCTTCTTTAAAGAATGGGCTTCATAGTTTGTTTTGAAATTGTTCTACAGACAAATATTGGCCATCACTTTCTTTGAGGAGGCAGAGGCCACAGCACAGGCTGAGGAAGATAGTTCACTGTCTCACTGCCTTTTTCTGCTGCATTTCACAATTCCTTTCTTTTGACTTGAGCTCTATGAGAAATTTATGACGTTTTGTACATGTATGAGTTCAAGTACTTAGAGTACGAATACCCCAGAGACAGCTTGAGAGGGAGAGACAGAGGGTCATAGCCGACATTAATATTATTTGTTGACTGATAGTGATGCTAGTAGTGCGGCTGCAGCTGAGACAAAATGCAGATGCTGTAGTGTGTAAGATACGAGAGACCAGGACCGGTGTCAGACAGCTGAGAGTGAGACTTCCCTCAGGGTGGCTAAAATAAATGGACCTGACACATGATCAAAAAGGGGATAATTGTATAGTCTTGCATTCTCACGACTCAGACTCAGTGCAGAACATGTTTTGAATGACAAATTTAAAATGACAGTTGTGTGCTTCTTGAGCAATGTTCCTGAGATTGTGCTGCTGCTTCTGCCTCATACCAGAGACATACTGGACGCAGATGGAAAACAAACATGTACATATGCTTCTTTTATTTTTCCAACAGAAAATCAGAAAATGTCCAAAAATGGAACTGTCTCCAAGAGTATATATTTATATTTTGTCATGTCGATGTGAAATTCTACATAGACACAGAGACTATAGTGGAGGGTTAACCTTATGATGATGAAACCAAAGGGACTTTTCTTTGTTTGGTTTTTCTAGAAAATTATAAATTATAAAGTACTTTATTATTTTAACTGTAAGTTCCTGTAGAAGATATATATTATATATCTGTATCTATGTATCTATCTATCTATCTATCTATAAAGTATTTGATTGGGATTTAAAAAGTAGCTGATTTTCACAGCTATTCCTATTTTACATATCCTCAAAAAATAAACTGTTCTATATAAACTA
The DNA here is from genome assembly GCA_034769265.1 of Remorina albescens. Taxonomy (NCBI): domain Eukaryota; kingdom Metazoa; phylum Chordata; class Actinopteri; order Carangiformes; family Echeneidae; genus Remorina; species Remorina albescens. Next base: position 5,774,751 of record CM068485.1, read on the forward strand.
TAATGTTACTAATAGTTACGCTGTGAAATTGTTTGCATTCAGAGAGAGGTTTTTGTGATTTGATGCTACACAGGTGGAGAAGAGTAGTGTAGTTTGGCAGTCTTATCCCTGACAAATAAAGGTTGCAGTAGTAATTTATTATGGAGGCCGATCTTCAGGCCAGTAGCTTATTTGTTGAGTTTGGGTCCCCCCAGCCTGAAGTCACTGCTGATCTGGCATCAGCCTGTCTGGGGACAGGATTAGGATGTGAGTGTAGAGGTGACAACTTGCAGATAGATCAACGGCCACTGACTGAGCCTGACATGCAAACAAGAACATTTCCAATGGGACTAATTAACCTAAAGTAGCTGAGCCCATGTCCACTGTAGATTGATCTGGAGATTAACCCCCTGAACACAGAGCCCAGAATATGATGTGATTACTGCAGGCACGTGTAATGTGTGAGCTATCGGGAAAACACACAAGTCATGTGGGACAATAGATAACCTTCTCTCTGGAAATTGTATTGTGTTCTAATCTCCTTGATCTCTTTAACCAGATTTGGCTGATACCACATACAATACACTGAACTTCTTTTCTGTTTTACACAATTGATTTAGTTCATTTAATGTGTTATTATTGTTCAGACTTTCTTGTTACTGGACTTCAGTGTCCCGTGTCATTGTCATTGCTGATGACATAACAAGAGAATAATTTCATGAGACATTCAAATAAAACAGCTAGGTTTCACTGTAATTAAAAGTGACATGGGGTATGTTTAAAACTTCCTCTTTAAGGCTGGATTTGTCTATCTTTGTTAACTGATTAACATGCTGCTTGGTAACCAGTTGACAGTGATAATGAAATGGATTGTTGTCTGGAGTTCTTTGTGCAAATAAATATCTGAAATAATATGCACCCTCTGATTAGATTTTGATGACAAAGTTCAGACACTTAAAAATGCATTTTGGCACAATTTATATTGACAGACAATGTAATCAGTAAATAGTTTTAAATTCAAATTCGACTTGTAGCTCTGATGCTGCTCTACCACGTGTGTGATGGAGTGTGACTTCAGATCTTTCTGCAGCTTTAAGACTGCACTGCTCCCAATATAGCCAGCACTGTTTCCAGTACAGCCAGTATGGCACCAATGGGAGCTTTGCTGCTTTACTTTTGTGTGTTTATCCGTTGAGTCTCATCATCCATCTTTGATAGCGGCGTATAGAGTCACATCTCCACATCGGATGCTCCTATTGGCTCCAGTGGGACGATGTCACAGCCCATCAGAATGTGTCCTTCAATAGTTTAGCTGTCTGCTGCTTGTATAGCCAAAGTCTCTGGGATCAATCCTGTATTTTTCTGATCTCGAAATTTGGAGAATTTGGTCTGAATTTATTGTGTCGACAGAATAACATGGGCAATAAGATATTTAGAGAATTTGAGGCTTTGGAGCTGATTTTTCATCATTACTGCTAAACAACGTCAACACAACTGTAGAACAATCCGAACACGTGTGGAACTTTATGTGTTCTACTTTTCTTTGGTATTCTGTTTCCAAAAAATAAGGATAAATTCAATAGGTGTTTTTTTTGTTGTTTTTTTGTTTGTTCTTGTTTTCTGTGCTACTGTCTCTTACTACAGTGAACAGAGTCTTTACTGAGTCACAGATAGAATCTTAATATGTGGAGACTTGGTGACATTTAAAAAAAAATGAACAGCTTTTTTAAGGGATAACAGAAAGGGATAAAAAGCAGGGTGTTACAGTAGTTCATTGGTTAGCAGCATGTTGATAGAGCAATAGGTTCAAACCCCAGGCCTGAGGCCTTTCCATGTCCAAAATAGTTTATCTAGCATTTTATTGATTTGTTTATTTTTCGCCTGTGAATGGGAGTGGTGTCAGACTGACGCATAACAGAAAAACTGTTGGCTGTGAAAAACAAAAGAATGATGCTCAAATGCTTCATAAAAACGGAGGAAGTGCAGAGGTGGGTGATGATCTCATTTGGCATGGCCCTTTTACTTTCGATTTAGTCTTTTGATCCATTGTGAATATATAAAATGTAATTACAGCTTTAATGAAATTCTGTTCAAATATCATAAACTGAAAATGACTTTCATATAATTTACACCAACATATTTCTTTCTCTGAGGAGGCAGAGGCCACAGCACAGGCTATGGAGTAAAATCAGTTCATATGTGATGTTGATTGACATGTAACTCCAAAGTGTGACTTTTATCCTGGTATGATTAGGTATGTCATTCTCTGATCTTTTCATGATAAGATAATGAATGTCTCTTGAGACACAGTTAGAGCGTTGAGCCTGTGTATTAAACACATACTATAACTCTATCGGATGTTTGTCAGTAGCTATTCTGTTTAAGCACAAGAATCCACAAAGTTTTGAGTCAAACTATTTTCAACTCTCGTTAGATGTGAGTAAGCGCAAGGATAACGGAAGTTTAAATATGGAGTGAAAAATACCAGCAGCGAAGCCAGTGTTAGGATGAAGGAGGAGCATACACACACGAAGACACACATGCACGCGCACACACACATACATGTAACTGCAAACACACATGCACTGGCCCCTACAGCAAGCAGATATGCAGCAGATTTAGTTTCCTTTGAATATGTAATGAGTTTAACATGCATGATGAGCTGGTGGTTGATTCTGGTGAAGCAGCTGTGATCCAGGCAGCACATTCAGGATAATCTGCTGGCAAAGATAACGTACAGAACAAAGCTGGGGAAAGCGCTGCAGGCGGAGGAAGCCCTCATCGTTCACCAGCATTAGCCCCTCACAGCTATTTGATTGGAGAATTCCCCCTAAATAACCTTTACATTGCTCCAGGCACTGAACTCCACGTTTGGGGGTTGGCGGCCTCAGGCATAACAATGTTGGCTTGGGAGGCATCAAAGACTGTGTTTAGAAAGAGTCAGTAGAGTACAGGACATAACTTCTACAAGTTTTGCTTCCTATCCCCTCAGCTTTGGTCACAATCAGGCATCTGATGAATTAAAGATAAATAATGATAGGTGATGTGTAGCAGATCTGGTTTATTTCATATGTAATTGATATCACACAGTGAGTAATACTGAATAAAAGAAGTACTCTGTCAGCTTAGTATTGTACTTTTCTTAAACATGGTTGACTAAGAGACTGAATAAGTAACTGAGAAATGTTTTATTTTTGTCCCTCTGATAGGTCAACCAAAAAAATCATGACATCATCAGGTGTCATTTTCAGAATTATCTATATTTAAGACTTTTAGTTCTTAAAATGATTGATTTTCAAGATGGGACTCTTGAAAATGTTCCAGGTGAGGGTGGGGTACACCCTGGACAGGTTGCCAGTCCATCGCTGGGCCAACACACAGAGACAGACAGAAACCAACAACCACTCATACTCACACGCACACTCAGACACACTCTCGCCTTGCTTGCATGGGTTTCCTCTGGCTACTCTGGATTTCTCCTAACCCTTCCTTAAGGTTTCTGTCATCATGGTTGCAATAATAAACATGCTGTGACGGTTGTGGAATGGTCACACTTAAGAAACACAAATCAGTCCAGATTCAGAAGACTTCCACACCAAAATAAATAACAAACAACCACATTCTGCTGTGCAGCCATGTAAATGCTCATTTTCTTGATTTAATTTCTGTGTCAAGTTAGGAAAATATTTCACCCTATTGAGGGCAATATATGGTTTGTTTCAGGGAAAAAGTGAATGGAAGAGTCATTCCATAAGGTCTATAGCAAAGTTACTAATATCCTTTCACTACATTGCCTTGTACTTCTTATGAAAACCATTTTGGAAGCTTAATGGCTCTGCAGGTGTTCCCATTTTCAGTTGCTGCCTCTCATGTTAACTTCAAGCCATTGCGATGTAAGATGATCTCTGCAGACGTTGCCTAAAGTCCCGTCATTTAACTTGAGAGGGAGCTTATTACAGGCAATTCACGGATCTTTTCACTGTGACCAGCACTTCAAATGACAGCCACTGATAGAGGTTTTCCAGAGTTGAGTTGGATTTTGAAGAGGTGTATTTTTCTATCATGAATATTTCAAATGGAAAAAAAAAAGACGGGTTGACTTTTTGACTGCTATGTCACTGACAGCTTCGACTAATAATTTAATTTCTGGCAGTGGCAGGGGCCAGATACATTTCTGTAAAATGATCCACAGCCTGATACCTGAGAGGTGAACAGAACTCCCCATGCACAGCCAATAATACTAATCCGGAGCTGGTTGGTCACAGGAACTTCTTACTTGGAAATCACAGGGCACTGTAACGGCTTCACTGTGACTTTTTAACAGGGAACAACATATTTCCCAAAAGTAACCCAAAAGTGGTAGCAGCATAGTGGTTAGCGCTGTTGCCCCACAATAAGAAGGTTGCGTGTTCGGTTCCCAGCCTGGGGCCTTCCTGTGCAGAGTTTGCATGTTCTCCCCGTGCCTGTGTGGGTTTCATTCAGGTACTCAGGTTTCCTCCCACCATCCAAAGACATCATGTTTGGGTTAATTGGTGATTCTAAATTGCCTGTAGGTCTAAGTGTGAGTGGTTGTTGGTCTCTGCCTGTCTTTCTCTCTGTGTTGGCCCTGTGATGGACTGGTGACCTGTCCAGGGTGTACCCTGCCCTCACCCAATGTGAGCTGGGATTGACTCCAGCACCCCCCACAACCTGGAAACAGATAAGCGGTTGAAGATAGATGAATGAATGTTAGTCACTTCAATCAATTGGCTTTCTCAACAAGTATATCACCATTACAAATGGTGAAAATGTGTAGGCCTCTTTAGATACATTTAATAAAACAACATTTTAATAAAATGTCAAACTTAAAGCAGTTGAGCTGAAGGCTACCCTTAGAAATTAAATATAAATACAGATACAGATCTAACAAATGTCTAAACAGCCTGAATGATATCTTGATATTATAGGATTTATACTGTATAACGGTGGAGCTGACAGTTGCCATTGTTCTTACCTCCCATACTGGGCCCAGTACAATAAAAGAGCCGATGGATATACAGATGTCATGTAAAAGCAGAATGGGCTAAATCAGGCAGGGTTTCTTGTGTGCTTCACTTGTTTGTTGTAGATATGTAATTATGGCTGATCCGATTTCGCCTCCATACTTTTCTGTGGCATTTTTTAACAAGATCCCCAGCGGTGGGTGATGGGGAGTTTAAACAGAGCATTCTCTTGTATCCAGTCTCCTGCTGGACTTGAATAACACAGTGACCTAGTTAGCAGCAAACTGATGGTCTCCCCCACCTTGACAGCAGTGGCCTGAGACTAAAGGATGAAATAATTTACTCCTTTGCACGTTGCTCTACACAGAGCTTTCCTCCAGGCATAGTGGTCCCAGGCTTAGCCCAGACTTGTGTGAACTATAGCAGCTATCTAATCACACCAAATGCAAACAGTCCGGCTCTCCGACGTCTTGGCACTGGAACCTGGCAAATACCCCTCTGCTCATCTGGCCTCAGCTTTCTCTGGACCGAGATTAAGACCTGCCAAGAAGGAGGCTTCAACTCGCTACAGTCAAGTGCTGTTGGCAACCAATTAATGGTAGGAAAAGGTGAAAAGAAGGGTAGGGAAAAGCACCTTGCACAGCGCTTTTCTCAGGCTCCTGTTTCCATGGGCACAAGCTCTGCAGGGGGGCTGATGTGAGATTGTAACAGGTACCTACACTATGACTCCACCTTCTCTGAGTTCAGTTACATGGCTTGTATGTTGTTTGTTTGTTTTTCTGTTCTTGTCACAAAACCTTTATGATGGCTCCAGGAATGTGTGATTCCTCTTTTCCCTCTCTGGTCTTGTCTAGTGCAGGTTATGAGAAGGGTGGATTTGGTTTGACATCTCTGCCCCCCTCCTAGCAGAGGGTGGTACACTGCCATTGGATCATCTGCCAGCAGAGTTGCCCAGTGCCAACTCCTTTTCATTCAAACAGAACAAACGTTGCATTATTGCAGCTGCCATCTCTCTAGAATGCTTCAGCGATCACCCTGCCAGGCCGCTGGGCCAACACACTTACGAACAGATATGTTTACTGTTTGCATTAGAAGATTTATCTTCATTTCATGGGCAAATCTAAAGGCATGTGCCAGAGACAATGCTGGAGGATCACTCCCGGTGCTCACACCCCAGTAGCATTGGACGTTTTTTGTTCATTTATTAGATAGTAACAAGCCTCAGTGATGCTGTGAAGTGTTTTCACTTTACCAATAAACTGTCACGGAGGTAGATTTAAGTCCACAGTCAACACATCCTGGGGTAAATGTGTTTACATGGCAAGCACGGCTCCACAGAGCACTCTCACTAAGTGGCTGTTAAAACATTGCCCCTCTCCCCTTCACCTGGTTAATGGCCAAGTGATGATGTGCAGAAGGTCAAACAGTGGACAGCCATGATAGTGGCACGGCATGCTGGTGTGACCTGCTGCCTTCCTGCTGTGTCATGTCAAGGGGGACGTGCTGCACTCCAAGATGTGATCAGTGTCTGATCCTCTTAAATGGCCAAATAGAATGTTTCCTTTGGTCAGCTGGAGCAACAAAGTAGTTGTGAATGTGGTAAACTGCACCGATGAGTTCATCAAACTCCTGAGCCACTTTTAATTAGGTCAAGAGACAGGCTACCAGTTACTGAATTTAGACATGGTTTCATTGTCTGTGAATCCAAACCCTCTGAAAACTATATTAACCAAACTTGGTGAGTGAGGTCAAACCTGGCTATGATAATGACAGTGTGGTCCCAGCAGACCACATGCAGATGTTCTGCAGATGTACTGAGTCCAAATCTAGATCTGCCATTAAATCCTCTGATGTCATCCCTTGGGCTGACTTTGACATTTGGAGAGATGTTTCCCTCCTCAGCAGAAATCTGGCACATATTTATATCCTTGTGGTCATATAGTGTGATAAATCCTCATTTCAGGAGGCAGGAAATGATCCCTGTGTCTCCCTGTACCTGAAATGTAACATCAGGTCTAGGTTGTAATTGTGATTTACAGCACATCCAAACCAATCTCCTCATCGTTCCACACAGATCTGGAAGCTGTGGAAGACACAACATCCCTGATTGTTCAGCATTCAGTTCTATCTATCTGGGATTTTTAAAGCGAAAGTGAAGTCCCTACATCAGGAAATTAAAGATTAAAATTAGACGTTCCATGCCTTCTTTTGAGTTATAAGTTATGTAGCTTTTCCACATTAAAATATTTAAAAATGACTATATATATTTTGATGAATTAATTAATATATTTCTTACGTTTCCCTCAATTTTCAAACCATGATCACCTGATTTGATGTCCTACGGCCTACACATGGGCTTTGATTGTCCGATGTTTAAAGTAAGAATTTTAAAATGCACTTCCTGTTTTTTCACACCTTGATAATTTTCCTTGTATTTTATTAAGATGGAGGTTTTTAGTCTTCAAAAATCTGGATCAAAAGTTATGTGTAAATGTTAGACAGCTCAGCTCTCAGCCCCTCCCTGATGAAACAGCATCATTATTTTCTTAAGCGAACCTGATTTATTCAGCATTCTAGTGGTTTAAATCCTCGGGTCTATTCATAATGGACTAGAGGACATCTTTGTGGACAATTCAGCAGGTGATAAAAACCTCTAAAGTTTGGGCCCTTGTTCAGCCCTTTTATATGTAAAATATTCTGACTTCAGTTCATTTTCTATGACTTTGAAAGCAGGTCAAAAGGCATAACAGCTCCCCATATGAGATGCAGGCTTTGCAGGTCCTGATGACACCAAAGTTGTGGTGCTTCACTGTCCACTAGACAGCCGTGACTCAGAAACAGGGTTCTCGCAAGGCATAATGCTTGGAATTATTATAGCACATACTGTACATAACATGAAACATGTACTGTAAAAATCTAAAGCGTCAGCACTGAGCCCAATAGCTTTTTGTCTCTAATGCTACAAATGCCGGCAAACCATCTATAAGAGCCACATGTCAGTCTGGGACTTTTTCTGGCATAAATGAGTCTGAGAGTCAGGAGAGAGGTGTGAGGATGTGCTTCATCACTTCTTTTCTGCTAAATATAATGAAAGAAAAGATGAACAGGCATGTGAAAAGAGAGGAAACACAAATCATAGCAAAATAGTTCAATTGTAAATGTTTTCACAATGATGGGAGGCTTGAGATCGGTTTGATATTGGGGCTGAGAATAGATGATCCAGTCTTATTGTTATTTGACACAGGACATTGAGGAGACATTGGATGATCCATCCTGGCTCAGGATGACATGTCATCATGGAGGATCGATCCCAGGAGAAAGTTGTTCGCTCAGTGGGTGAAGAGCCCCTCAATCAGGCTACGGCTCAGTGCTCACAACACCACAACTCGGGGCTTGCTTAAGTCAGAGAGTGTTTAGATTCCCTTGTTCTTCTTTGATATGAATGTAGCAGAAGGATTCAAATATTTAAAAGTGCACATGATATTTTTAATAATAAGTTTATTTATAATTAGTTTATTTAATATAGCACCTTTCACAGAAATTGAATTCACAAAGTGCTTCACAGGAAGTAAATACGACCATAAAAACATACATAGTGTAAGAACGTTTGCTAAAAGTTAGAAATAAAAATAACAATAAAAATAAAAATTTAAAATAAAATAAAATAAAATAAAATAAAATACAAACAAACAAACAACTCAAGAAGACATAAAGGCCAATTTAAAAAGATGTGTCTTCAATAGTTTTTTAAAAGCTTCTACAGAGACTGCTGCTTCTACAGGGAGGGCGTTCTATAGGGTTGGAGCCACAAAAGCAAAGGAACGATCACCTTTGGTTTTACAGCATATAAACAATGGATCTGTGAACCTGTGTGTAATGTGACAGAGTGGTGACTGTGCACTTCCCCTTAGCGCTACAGAGCTTTGGAGTCTGTCTTAGCTCACAGTTTTAAACATGCAAATTCACCCGTCAACAAACTTGTTTCGGGAAGCCAACTGCTCAAATGAAAAAATAACCCCACTGTCTACCTGTCTACTCCACCAGCTCAGCACCAAATGGAAGACACAGACACAGAAGTTGGTGGAGACCAAAATAGAATTAAAAGGAGCATGGATTTAGTTTAAAAATATATGATTAGGAGGGTAACTGAGTTCCATGTGTGCTTGATCTACAGTATAAAGAGGAAGTATACATTCTGGTCCAATGGCCAAAAACTGGCCTTTATATAAAAACCAGACGCTACTTCCACATCTTGACCATTCTGGTGCAGAATATCACCCAGTTGTGCAGAATACCTGGTGTCAGATGTCAGCAAACAGTTTTGATTCTGATTTGTGTTTCTGGCCACCAGATTATTGTCCAGTTTTCACCCTCCTCCAACTTCTGTCATAATGTCATGATAAATAGTCCATCCATCCATGCATCCATCCATCCTTACAACTTATCAGAGCTGGTGTCAATCCCAGCTGACATTGGGAGAGGGTGGGATCCAGCCTGGACAGGTTGCCAGCCTATCACTGACGTATGGGGACATACCCAGACAAAAAACCAATCAAACCCCCCTACGGGAAATCTTAACAGAGTGTGCATGTCTTTGGACTGTGGGAGGAAGTCGGAGTAGCTAGAAAGAAACCACACAGAGACTAGGAGAGCAGAAAAAAGGTTCTCAGCGGTTCTTGCTGTGAAGGAACTCAGCATTTTAATATAAAGATATTAATTATAACAGGATGAATTCATGGTTAAGGTATCTGAAAGTAATGAGAAATAGTCAACTGTTACTGTCCTTTAAAAATGTTAAACTTTGCACACAGTAATATCCAAATTTCAGCAGGTCTTTGATCTCATCTCCATTCCTGCAGAGACCAGAACATTTATTTTGGTTTCACAGTCTCTTGCTGTCACAGATTTAGAATTAGTTTGTTTTAGGCTGATTAAGCATTTTTTTCCCAGAGATTTGCAGCTTGCACGAGGTCAGAATTTTAGAAGTTATGTAATCCCCAAATGCAACTGATCATCAAGTGTGTGTCCCCTAATTCCAACAACCTTGAAATCCAACAGCGTAATGTGACAAAAATCTTCAAATCTCCCAACAAAGCCCAGAGCTGAGTGTATTGTAGAGTGTTAAGTCTTTTCACCATCTGTTCAGTCATGTTTAGAGTGTCTGTGTTTGGGTTTGACACTGACTACTGTTCTCCACCTAGACATTCAAACACTGAGCTCTTTGTATCACTCCCCATCAGCAACTAGCACAGTTGTATAGCATAGAAGGGGAAATTGCAGTGAGGAAACCACTGGTCTCCATCCATTCATTCCCCGGACTCTCCTAGCATATCAATGTAAAGGCCTTATTCTGTTTGACTGCACAGATCGTGCCAGTCAGCCATGCAATGAGATTACACAGGCAGCGGGGCTCGTCAATCACACAACTTGAATTGCAATGATATATGCTACTCTCTTGGGCTGTCAATGATAAAAAAATAAAAGAGCTTTCTTCACATTTAAATGAAATATGCATACTTGTTGAAACGAATATGGAATACATGCATGCACCAAAAAGGAGTAATGTTTAAGAATAAATTGAGCACAAGCTTGGTCATTTTAGGGCAGTGGTTTGCAGCAGTGCCTCATCTTTAATTTAGTGATATGGGGTGAAAGATTATATCTTGCCTTTGCAGAGTTTTGCCAGAGTTTGCTCAAGTTTATGCTTTCAGCTGTTGCTATGGCCCTGGGGGATGAGCAAAGCTGAAAAGCTCATTGCAAACTCAGATTACCAAATTAAATTTGAAAATATTTGGATTCAACAAATCTCTGATGGCTTCACGCTCTACTGAGCTCTGCAGTGTTTTGGGTTTCAAGCTGGGTCTGCAGCTTCAGTGCCCGTAGTGGTTGCAGTGATTGGCAGATTGATACACAGCTTTTCCAAAGAGGCAAACCAGGTCAAACCCAATTTATTCAGAATGTATTTATTTAAATTTTCATACCAAAGTGCTTCACAGAGGTCATGGATGCTATATGAGTGTGTATGGGCTCAGGCTGTCCTCCTGAATAGAGTAACTGATCAGGTAGGACTATATGGATATAAAGAGCAGAAAAGCTGAAAGCTGAGACAACCCTCAGGCTGCATTCTGTGGTTAACATTCACATCACTGTCACTCATAAATCCCTCCAAATCGACCTCTTTGACCCCCACAAGACTTTAGTGGTGTTTTATTTCAGTGTTCTCACTGTCTTTCTGGGGTAGGGTAATAGCAATACTTTATTTCCATGCAGACTGAGGATCCTGATGTTTGTGAAATGGTCCAGGGTCAGAGGTCACTGACTGTTTTTTTTTTTTTTTTAAGCACACAGTTTAAAGACTTCTGCTTGTAATTCAAAGACAGTGGAGCAAGCGGTGTATTCGTACATACGAGCACCCAAAAGGAGTTACTTCAACTAAAAGTGTGCACATGTATATGTTTGTGTATGTGTATGTGTTTTCAAAGGAACAAGCCAAAAAGAAGAACTTCACCCTGCAATCAAACAGTTGGTTGTTTTAATAGATTTGCAGTTCAATGATGAAGTAATCCCAGTTTTTATATTTGGAACATAATACCAGTGGTTTTGTTGCTTCTATTTCTTTATTATCCTCTGATGTCTGCTCTGGGAGCTAGTCACTGATTGGCTTTTAACCAGCCACATAACTGGTGCAGGTTGTGTTTGATTGCCGGCTCTTCTCACTTCTGAGAAAGTAAATCTGACATTAGAAACTTGAAATTTGACTCCTTTCAAAATGAATGTGTTTTGGTCACACCTGTCTGAGCCGCTGTGCTGCACTGACTAAGCAGGAACTACAGGTGAGAAAGCATCTACTGGAAGTCTGCATATGGGACATTTAGGAATTTACAGTAGTTACAGAAAATAACTTCTCTCTGCATGTATGTTGGTCACATGTAATAGGACCCACAACCAAAAGTAAATTCTCAACTAAAAAAAAAAAAAACAAAACAGGATGGTATAGGAGTCATCCTTTCAGGATCTGGATGGGACAGGAGTTTGTTTGAGTGGGATGGGACAGTATTGAAAATCCACTCTTGTGTTGCCGTCTACTCTGGTGGAATTATTCATTGGACAAGCAGCCACCACAATCATTTTGTATGTGGTTGCAAGCTTAAAATGTTGGGTTTGATCTTGATCTTCTTCATTGCCTGTCAAGGTTTTGTTATACACTTTTAGAAAAGTAGAGAAGCATTAGGTATCATAAAATAGAAATACTAAAGTAAATTATGTCAATACCTAAAGTGAAAGTAGAGTTACTTTCCACAGCTGGAAACGATCAAATTAAGTTTTATAAGAGAATCCCCATAAGAGCATCATGGAAATTGTACAATGCAAGTTTTTCAATTAATTCCAAGCAGAAAATAAGATTTGCAAAAATATAAAAATGTGATATGATAGGTGTTGGAAAGAATGAAGAATAGTCTGAAGTCAAGTGTATTCAGTCACCAATACATATTATAGAGAAGACCTGTAGGTATAAGAGGAGGAAGAACTAACCCGACCTATTCCAGTGTGATGCTCTTCATCAGCTGAAGAGATGTCTTCTCCCTTCACAGAAAAGGCCAGGACTCTGTTCTGACAGCCACAGTGAGCCGGTGGAGCTGGGTCTAGATTGAAGGAAACAGTGTTATGGTCTGGGTAGAATGTAGACCTTAAATTAGCAGAAGACTGAGACAGGGCACACAGTGTAAGGGGTTAATTGACACCAAAGTCCAAAAAAACACACCCAGAGGACAAAAACACAGAGGGAGGTTGCAGTGGTCGAGGCTGGCTGGTTGTAGCAGGCAGAGTGACTCTGGAGACAAACCGAGGCGGTGAGACTCACTGGAGTGGAGGCGCAGGCAAAAACAGGGGTTAGATTTAGAACAGGAGCAACACTGGAGACACAACAAAAATCAGTCAGCTGACTAGGCAACGTTGACAGGGATCGCAGAAGATAACCATGACACGAGACGGAATTACCTGGCAGAGGAGTGGCGTTTTACCTGGTCTTTTATGGAGAGCTTGATGAAGGTGAATAGACAACAGGTGTGTCTCAGCTTTAGCCTGGGAAATTTAGATCAGCCACGCTTCCTGCCACACACACACTGCAGAGCACAACAGAAGGAGGGGGAAAGGGGAGAACAGGAAACCAAAAATCCCAGACCATAACAGTAACCCCCCTACCAAGCTTGTTAGGAAAACAAGCATAAAAATCAGACAATAATCGGGGGTCCAATATGAGAGCTCTGGACACCCACAAGCGCTCCTCGGGGGCCATATCCCTCCCAGTTGACCAGGTATTGAAACCCGCTGCCCCAACTGCGGACATCAAGCACACAGCGGACCGTGAGGGGAGGGTGATCATCAGTGATCTGATGACGGGGCGGAGGGGGGTTGGCCAGAGGGTTAAGGAGAGAGAGTGGAATGTGAGGTGTACCTTGAGTGCTGCGGGTAGCTTCAGCTGGACGACACTGGGGTTGATGATGTGGTCGATGCTGTATGGGCCAACGTATTTGGTGCCAGCTTGCATGACTCCATCAGGAGGGGCAGATATTTGGAGGAGAGCCAGACTTGTTGGCCCACCTTATATTAAGGGGCTGGAGTCCGGTGTCAATCTGCCAGGCACCGGTTATGGGCAGTCCTCCTCTCTAGGACTGCCCTGGCCTCCTGCCTGATGCGGCAGACGCGGCAGGGGTGGGCCTGAACCAAGGGAACTGTGACTTTGGGATGTTGGCTGGGGAACAAGGGAGGCTGGAAGCCACTGACCACCATGAAGGGTGATATACCTGTGGCGGAGCTGACCCAGGAGTTGTGGGCACATAGGGAGACAGGAAGCCACACACTGCGGGGAGGATTCCTGGTCTTGACTGACACTTCTGGCCATTAGTCTGGGGGTGATAACCGGAGGAGAGAGTGACCGAGGCTCCTAGGGTCTGACAGAACACTTTCCTCACCTGTGAGATGAACTGGGGGCCCCGGTCTGACACAATGTCCTGTGGAATACCATGGGGGCAAAAAACATGAAGAACCAGAAGATTGGCAGTCTCTAGAATGGAGTTTGGACAGAGGAACAAAAGGGACTACTTTGCTGAATCTGTTGACGGTATTAAGAATGGTGGTGTTACCTTCAGATGGGGTAAGTCCAGTAGCGAAGTCCATAGCAATGTACGACCAGGTGCGGTGGGGAATGGGCAACGGACGTAGAAGGCAAGTTGGACCACGATGGGATGACTTGCCGCGGGCACAGATGGAGCACACAGCGACAAATTCTCTAGTGTCCGCCGCCATTGAAGGGCACCAGAACCGTTGCTGCAGCAGGTCGAAGGTCCTGTGAAAACCTAGGTGACAGGCCACTTTAGAGGAGTGCCCCCATTGGAGGATGGCAAACCTTGCTTCAGGTGGAACGAATAACTGGTTTTGAGGGCATTCACTGGGGGTCGGGTGATTTTGAAGGCATCCCTCACCTCCTGCTCTATCCTCCGCCGAGCTGCTCCCACCACACAGGCAGGTGGGAGGATGGTCTCCTCAGCCAAATCCTCCACAGCCAGGGAAAAGTGTTGGGAGAGGGTATCGAGCTACCCATTCTGGGATCCAGGGCGGTAGGTTAGGGTGCGTTGAAACGGAGCAGAGCCCACCAAGCCTGCCGAGAATTAAGCCTGCGGACAGAGCGGAGATATGAAATGTTTTTATTATCAGTCCAGACAATGAATAGGTGAATCGCACCTTCTAACCGAGAAGAAGGCACAGGGGTGGAGGTTCTGGTCTATGGGTGAGCGCTGGGAAAGGACGGCCCCTCTCCACCTCCACTACAAACTGTAGTTCTGGGTCTGGATGAAGGAGCACAGGAGCACTGGAAAATAAACCTTTTAGATGATCAAAAGCGGTCTGAGCTGCAGGTGACCACACAAACTTTGCTTGATAGAGGCGAGTTTAGTTAATACAAAAGCTATTCTGCTATAGTTTTTTATAAAACGTCTTTAGAAGTTAGCGAAACCAAGAAAATGTTGCAATAGTTTCCGAGAGGTGGGCACAGGGCACTCCAACAACCAACCCGGATGTTCTCCGGGTCGGGTCTGGGCTGTCCCCACTTGAGTTGAGACATGAAACACAAATTTCTCAGCTTTGACAAATTGTTTGTTTTCTATTAATCTCTGCAGCACTTGATGGACATGTGTCACATGTACCATGACTTCGTGAAAAAATCTGAATAGCATCGAGATACACAAACACAAACCTATTGAGCATGTCCCTATTGAGCACATCATTCACTAATGCCTAGAATACAGTTGGGAGCATTAGTTAAACCAAAAGGCATGAGCAAATACTCAAAGTCGTCCACTCTTCTCCCTCACGGATACGCACCAAGTGGTAGGCGTTCCTTAAATCCAGTTTAGAGAAAATAACAGCGTCATGCGGAGGGCCAAAAGCAGAGTGTATGAGGGGTAGCATGTATTTGTTCTTAACCGTGATGTCATTAAGCAGTGGCAATAAATACTCCAGTTCACAATGGAAGCTGTGGATCAGTCAATGTGGGGGTTATGTTGCTTTAACCAAGGAAGTCCTGGAACAACTGGAGACAGAGGTGAGGAGATAACGAACAACTGAATGGTCTTGTAGTGATTGCCAGAGAGAGTGAGTGTAACGGGGGGGGGGGTTCTGTTACTCTGAGCAGCAGGTTTCCATCAATGGCTAACACCTCCTTGGG
This sequence comes from Remorina albescens, assembly GCA_034769265.1. NCBI lineage: Eukaryota > Metazoa > Chordata > Actinopteri > Carangiformes > Echeneidae > Remorina > Remorina albescens. The sequence goes on from CM068485.1 coordinate 5,790,435, forward strand.
CTCAGCCAAATAGTGTGTGGGGATGTTAGCCTGAGCCACCAGATTACCGTCAATGAAGTTGTCATCTGCGCTTGAATCCACTAACACGTGGACAGGTAAAGTGTTTTGTGCCCAGTGTAACCCAATGTACTTGACTTAAATAAATTGTCAGCTGCAGCCCTGTGCTAGCGTCGAGGATCCTGTTTGGTCTCAGATTTTACTACCATGCCAAGCCACAGGTGTGTGTGTGTCTGTCTGTGAGTGTGTTTATTGCCTTTTGCTGTAATTAAATGTCCAGCATACTTAGAAGTGGCTGCACCAGATGGAGGAGGTGGACTGATTTGTGTTGCTCGGTCAGCACGTCACTTACACGAATGGAAGTCTAACTACTTAAAAAATCGACTTTTTCCAAGTTGTTTTTCCAGTCATATCCTCTAAATGAGTTTTCTTTGGTTGGCCCTGATTGACATTTTATGTTTGCACTTTTAGACTCTTTCAATCCGTGTTTTGGATTGTGTTCATTTCATTCATCGATTCATCTTCCTTTGTGTTTCGTGGTTATGTTTCCTGCTTTTCTGCTTTCCTGCCACACCGTAATGTGTTAAACCTGTGAACTCTCACCTCATGTATTTAAGTCTTGTTGTCTGTTAAGATTTCAGTAGTTCCCTGTTTGTTGTGCGGAAGAGTTTTTTAGATTTCCTGTTTTTTGGCTCCTGTTTGATTTTTATATATATATTTTTTTATATTTGCCTAAATTTTTTCAGATTTGGACTTCTCCCCAGTGTGACTGTGGGTTATCTGCACCTTCATTATAACAGTTTGCCATCTGTTGGGATTTTGGTATAGATATATACAGTGAGTACTGGATACCAAGGTAACACAAAATCCATAAAAATTTTTATTTTCATTAGTACTATGGAAGGAATGAAGAAATAAAAGTTCGGGGCAGACAGTCTGCAGAGTCAATGTACCAGATTTGATGGTGGCTGTTGGACTCTTTTTCCAACACAAGCTGGAGAACATTTAAATATATTTTGATGGTCCAAAGTGACATGATGGGTAATCACATAGGAAGTGCCTCCAGCTAAAATGTTTGAAATGTTTGTATCACACACTTGTATAACCAAATTCCTGGAGAATTAGTGAAACCGAGTGTTAACCAAATAAAAATGGTTACCAACCCAGCTCCTTTGAATCTATATCCACCTCTTGCTGCTCAATATTGTAATGACAATTCAGTCTTTTATACAATCCACATCTACTACTATTCAGAATCTATAAAAGTGACCCTTTCAGGCTTTTTTCACACTTAAATACAATAATCAAGGCTGCTGGCTTGCGAGTTTTCCTGTGGCTCTGTTCAATTTCAAGAATGGTTCGAGTCCATTTGAATGAGTGAAGGACGTAAAGGAGCCATACTTCCTCTGCTCTTAGTACCAATTACCCAGCAGGCTCTATGCTCTCACATTGAAGATACCTCTGTAATTATAGGCTGCTGGTAATGAGGCTGTGGCTGAATCTTTCAGCAGAACAGACTTGCGTAAGCAACATGGACATGAACACACTGCGTCCATGCACGTATGCACACACACACATAGAGTAAACGCACGCACAGAGCTGTGGAATTTCAGGAAATCTATGCACATCATCCATTCTTACACAACTCTAGGCACACAATAAGCAATGTGAATTTGCTGCTAGTGTGGACATTAAAGAGAAGAAAATGTGTCTGAGACAGGTTCCTCAGTGAGTTCAGACAGCAGCAACCGCTGAGGCCATTACACTCCCCTGTTACTGTTCCAAAGAGTGCATCACAGTGGTGTATGATTATTACCCTGAACGTGTAGCACAGAAACCTTCAGCTATTCTCTCTGTTCCTTCCAGGCTGTGTTTCAGGTTGGCAGTGTGGATGGCATACAGATGTGCAGTATGGCTGCTAAGATTTTGTTCTGACAATGGTGAGCTGTGAATAGAATGGAGTAACATAACGCCTAAAACCATCCGGTTACATCAAACTGAGGGCAGGAGTTTTAACTCAAGAAGTGAGTGATTTCAGTGTGATTTCATCCATACTGGAAGTGACTTTGCTGGTAGTATCATCATGAGATGTATATAAACTGAAAATAGCGAGGTTGTTTTCCATATGGATAAAATTTTCTGGACTCCAAAGACCTGAATATTCAAGTGTATATTGCTGGACTGCATCCTACTTATCATGAACAAAGAAAACACGAACCAATTCAAAGTCTAACAAATTTCCTGAATGCACTTCGGTCCTCAAGCTGGATATTTATAAAGTCAAAGAAAATGTTGTAATTGGTAATCTCCATATTGCCCTATTTGTGAGTTTAGACTTCACTTCAACTACTTTGCTGGAGTATTATTTTTTTCATGCGTTGCTACTACTGATCAAGCTATCCATCAATGTATTGCCATGACACCAGTGACACCAGTGATTGTCCTCACAATCATTTCTATATATGCATATAATTCCACATGTGCAGCTATGAAACAAACTCCAAAAAACTATTATAGTGTTCAGAACAATTCATTGCACATTGCATATTCAAGTATGTCTTAAAACAACATTGTTGTGCCAAAAGGGTTAGGGAGAGAATAGGTCTCTGTTGCTGCAAATCTGGACTCAGATAGTATCCATAGTGATTGTTACAGTAACTCAACTCATTGTTTTGCTTTTATGATTCACATCTTTAGCTTCTTAGGTTCATTCCCGCTGTTCTAAAACAAACCACGGTTATTTGTCCTGAAAAAGTTGTCTTAATCCCATTACAAGCTGCCGACACGTGCTGTGTGCTTAACAGCCGCAGAGTGTCTTGATTTGATTTCAGCTCCTGTGTTAACAGAGTAGAGCAGACACTGTCATGGCTGCAGTCTAGAGATTTGGCCTCTCAGCTATTTTTTTTGTTTGTTTGTTTGTTTGTTTGTTTGTTTTTTACACATGACATTCGTCTAGCAACAAAGATGTATGACAGTTACTTCAGCAGCACACCAGCAATATACCATAAAGCTGAGATGTTCCATAGTTTTCCAATACAGCCTCTGTGCCCATGAAGGGTCAATGTGATAGGTGAAAATAATTAAGCCATTTAGGCAACTGCATGGTGAGACGGGAACATTTCAGGGATGTTTACAGTTCAAAAAACCAATTTGAAATTAATTTAAAATTACGATAATTTGAACACTCACTCTGTGTATACAGAGCTAACAGCAGCCACCGCCTCCCCACGCTGCCTGTATATTAAATCTTTGGAACTAGAAGGTCAAGAAATGACAGACTAGTATCCACACTAATCTGGACCGAGGTGAGAGTTGCTGCTTCTGCAGAATTTCTGTCAGATCCATTCATTCACTTATTCATCTTCTACCACTTATCTGTTTCCGGGTCTCGGGGGGTTGGAGCCAATCCCAGCTCACATTGGGCGAGGGTGCCCACCCTGGACTGGTCACCAGTCCATCACAGGGCCAAAATAACCTAAACATGCATGTCTTTGGATGGTGGGAGGAAAGAGGAGTACCCGGAGGAAACCCACGCAGGCACGAGGAGAACATGCAAACTCTGCACAGAAAGGCCCCAGACCAGGAACTGAACCCACAACCTTTTTGTTGTCGGATCCAATGAGACCTAAATAAAGATGAAATAATAAATGGATACGACATGAACAAAAGTATGTTGACACGTCCAGATTCTGTTATCAACTTTTGGTCAGGGGCTTATTTTCATGGTTTAGACTAATCCAAGACTGATTTCTGTGTGAAATATACTCACACAGAAGAACAAGTGGTTTTGGACTGAAGTTGTTGGCGTGATTAATATTCTGCTAAATCTCAGTGAGTTTTCTGACACTCCACCAGGGAAGCTGCCACAAAAGTCAAGTGAGCACTATAACTAAAAGTTTATGCTCATCATGTTCTTGTTCTTCCACTTCTTTTCCAAATTTGGATTTGTTGTATGTTTGAGACATTTCCTCCTTAAGTGAGCACAGCGGGGCTCCAGATATATTTTGTATTTTCAATTTTTTTTTTTAATGGCTGACAGGTTGTGAGAATAAAAGAAGCAGGTTTTACAACTCAGGGGATCACTGAGCCCCCTGGAGTCTCTGTAGCTAGTTTATCATTAATCAACTCTTAGAAGTCCTCCACCCTTCCCTCTCTTCTTCTCTTCTTTCATTGCTCCATTTCTGTACAGGAGAATATGAGTCATTAACACAGTTTTCAGATCAACAAGCTGACAGAGACGGAGACGCTTTTATATTGTAAGAGGAAATTTCCTCAGTAAACTGAGCAAAAGCTTCATATCTTAATAAGTTATTCAGACAATATATTTGAAGCGCTACTTACATTAAAGTTTTAGAAACAAATAATATTTTTAAAAGGTACTTCAAAAATCATTTCCATGTTTTTGCTATTCTTCGTGAAATCATTCTGAACCAGTGGAAGTTGCCTGAGAGAGAGAGAGAGAAAATATGGGCTTCTTTAAACCACCATCATTTTGTAACCATCACCTCCTGGTTATTATAAGTTTATTCTGGAGGACTTTTTCCAACAATCTGGTGAATGCAGTGGAGTAGTTGACAGCTAATGACCTAGTTATTTCCTCTGGGAGTTGGTGGAGACCAAAACAGAGTGCTTATTGAATTTAGACTCATGAGGTGGAAACAAGCAAGACTCATAATGAACAATTCTCCCTGTCAGCTGGATCTGTTCAAGGCCATCTAGTTGCTAGCACCCTCATGAACTTAAATTCATGTCTCAGGTCAAAGGTTTAAAGTTGAAATGTCAATCCATACATCTGGGTGTCGGTTTGTGAAGACACAGTCAAAATAATGTGCCCTCAACCCCAAACAGCCAAAAACAGCAGAAAATTTCAAGGAAAAGAAGTTGAAATTTAAAAAGTACTACTATATTTCACCATTTATCTAAATTTAAAAAATAAATAAAAATTAAACCTTTGAGCAGAGCAGAAACAAAACAATTGTGCTCAGGAACATATTGTTTGACAGATTGCACCATTGTGTCTGCAGCCACTCTGCTGCTACATATGTCACAACATTTGCATGGAAATATTGCAACCAAGCATTGAAGAAGCTTCTGGTCGGGTGGAAAAAAGATGTGCCTATTAAAACCAATATCCTGAATTCACTCTGTAAAAAAATGGACCTGAATCAGAGTGGCTGATCTCTCTTGCTGATTTTCTGCAAGGTGTAGCAGCCAAAGGTTAACTGAATGCCTTTTTTACCTCCACAAATGGAACTATTATTGATGAGGGGGAAAAATTATGACACTAATATTACTCTTTTTAAATTACTCTGTTTTTTATTTTGCCCTGTAAGCTGACATTGAGAGCCTCGAAAGACACCTATAAATAAAATGTATTATTATTAGTAGTAGTAATGATTTTCATTTGGCGCCTTTTGGTGAATGGAAGTTTTATTTTTACATGACTGCACTTCTGGAAGTTGGCGTCCAAGCTGTAGAGGGATCTTTCTGAATTTGTACTCTGGCTGTAGAGAGTTTTGATAAAGGACACTTACAATCCACTGTCCCATCTTCACCCCTCAGATCTTGGCAGTCTTGAAGATGATGGTGTATGAGGTTGGATTTCCTAGTCGGACATGACAGGGTCCATTGGTTACAAAAGTATTTGCTTGGTGTGTGGAGGTGGGGGGACAGCACTCATCCTCCATGATCACCACTGTAAAAGCAACAGACGCGTTGTAATGATGGTGCCAGTTTTCAGGCTGTTGCACCTGTGTCCCCAGTAAGATGTGGACTTATAGAACTGTCCTAGGCTGATCGGTGCTTGGCCTGAAACCTGCTCAGACCCATATTATTCCACCTTTCTTTAGTTACTTGAGTAACTCATGATTTTTTGTTTTGGCTCATTCCTGTTGGGAGGTGTCATGGAGCTGTGAGCTCTTTTCACTCTTCTGGAGACCTACCCGCCTCCTGATTTAGGAGCAGCATCCTGCGCAGCACACATACACTGTTAAACCAGTGTTTCTGATTACGGACACCTTGATTGGATTTTTTGTAGCGACATTATCAGTGCAGGAGTTGAAGTATGATAACAGAATGGAGGTGTATTGTGCAATGTTTATGGCTGAAGTGCTTCGAAAACGGTCTTGTTGTGTTGATGTGGCAGAAAAAGTGAGATTTTGTCAGACTAGCCAAGATGAGGGGATTGATAAATTTTAGGCCCTAGGTATGTGGGGTACACCTGGTTCAAGGTCTTACCCTTCCTTCTTTTGATGTCCCTAATTTGACGGTTGTACAGTCGGCTTGATAGATGGAGTGGCCTGATCGCTCCATGGCTTCATCCAAGATGTTTTCATATAGCCAGCCTTCTGTTATCAGCATAACACAGCTGTTCAGGTAATCTGGTAGGCAGTTTCAAAACATCCAGTGACAAGAGTTTGCATTGGTCAAAAAAGGTGCAGGTATAGCAGGTTGAACCAGCTTAACTCTTGGCTCATTTCTCTCTGCTGCCAACTTCTCCATCCTGATGGCCTCTGTCACCCTGCAGTGCGAATAATTTCCACCAGGAAAGAGCCAAGTTCCCTGGGGATAAATCCGCTACAATAGGTACAATTGAATGTGTGCAGCATGCTTAAGTGTAAGTCCTCCCAGGCGCAAACTGCTCATTTGGGCAGAGCGTTAGGCAGCTATGTGCACATTTTTTTCACAACCGTGTTAATTCAGCTTTTGAAGAGTCAATAAATAATTAGTATGATTGCAATATTGAGTTAGGATCCACATGAGGGTGGCATTAAACGAAGCAAAAACAACCAAATAAAAACATTTATCACAGAGAACAAGTCCCAGAATCACGTAAAACAAATGTGCAATACATTTTTCTAATAAATAGCAATTACAAACATGCACATTTTGCCCCCTCCTGAATTCAAATAAAGGAGGGTGAGAAAAGATAATTACCAGCATATGTAAAGAATGGTCCCCTGTCAATGAAGGGCTAACCATCTTACATTAAGCAGCAGTTTGGTGCTTTACATGGGGAGCACAGTGGTGACAAACAGAAGAGCATCTTAATGGCTCATCCTTGAAGCTGACTGAGAAACCATTAAGGATGAAGAGCAGAACAGCGCTCACGCCTCTCCACAGCTGCCTAATGTGATTTGTGCCACATTTCTCTCATTGGCCATGGCGTTGTGTGCTGACCTGTCTGCCCTCACCTCTCACCTCTATACATCACAGCAGCTGCACTGTTATGATGGACGGCTGTTTTCTCCAGAGGCAAAGCCTCCTTTCTATGGCGGGTGATTTATCGCAGACAGATAGTGGCAAGTAACACGGTGCTTTGAAATCCTATAGTCTGGCTCGTGCTGGGTTTTTGCCTGGCTTGACAAAAGCAAGGGGAGTAAAAAATGGGTAAAGGCTTGTTATAAGACACGGATGTCATTTTTTTGTTTTTTGTTTTTTAATCAAGAAAAGATGGAAGAAAGAGAAGGAATACATATGAAAGGAGAAACCTTCCCCACACTGTGCGTGCCTACAGCTCTGCTGGGTAATATAAACAGTGGAGATAAGCTGTAAAAGTTAACATCCCCGTGCCTCAGTTTCTATTAGAAACACCTCTTTCATTGTATTTCTAAGAGAATGAGCCTCATTAAAATTCATTGCACCACAGTTTCTCTCACAGATATCCTCACAGAGCTGAGACAGATTTGCAAAACAAGGTGTTTTTAATGGCTTTAACATGATGGCCAATGCAGATATTCTGGACGACAGTGGCATTCTGACATGACTGAAACAAAAACCACATTTCATTCACATTCAAGGACCACCAACAGCCAATCAGAGCCCCGTCCCGAGGCGGGCATCAATCATGAGAGCCCAGGCTGTGCTTGCCTTGTGTGCCGGCTCCTCTAAAGCTAAAGAAAGGCTTTGACAAGGGCCCATTATTCAGCAGCTCATCTCCTGTTGCTTTACACATCACCTGTCAGCTCGTCAGCCGACCTCGTCCCAAGAGGTTGCTGCTGGTCATCCGTCACATCACCAACATCACATCATTTCATTTAAGGAGGTGCTATTAGTCATGCAGGAGTGTAGGGCAGCACCAGTCTTAATTAACAACACACAAAAAACTCTTTCACATATTTTCTTTAATAAACGTATGAACTTCAGTGAACATATTTTTTTGAGATTTGACTCACCCTGTGATTAATGCAGCCCCCCAGCCCACCCACTGAATTTGTAAATAAAAAAGACATAAACAAGTTTTTTACTTTTAGATCATAAAATGGATATTTTCAACTACTGCAAGAACACATTTTAAAAATGTTTCCACTTCTCAGGTTTAGGTCAAAATTTACAACTGAAACAATTTTAGAAAGACTTTATTCATGAAAGTCATGTGGTGCAAACACAGCTTTTTAGTATCTTATCTCTAAATTAGCTCTCTGAAGAGCCCACCAGAGTCATCTCATCTTGGTATTGAAGCCACTGTTGTATACAATATGACTGACATGAAGTTTCAAAGAAATTGCCAGTGTCTGTTCTTGAGGCTGGCTTGTAATGAAAGTAACTCAAAGGTTAGATTAGAGGAAATGTAGGAGCCATTTTTTTCAGAGCTTGACCCATACTGTTGAATAAAAGTGAGAAAATAAAGCAGTTCTATGGTTTGTTAAAAGTTCGTCAAAAACTTATTTTTGACAGGATAGGAAGGATGATGGTTATAGTTACTAAAATCAAACCATTACTGTTTGTTTTAGGTGGAATGAAAAACACAACCGTCCATTCAACCTCCTTCTAACATCATGTCTACACAGTTTTATTAGCAGAGCATCATCACTTCAGTGTTTCGTCTGTACCTACACCGTAGACTGCCTCAAACCTGCATTCTATCAAATGACCATCACGGGGCAATTGGTCATAAAAAGAACTCAGACTCTATTGAAATCTATGTGAAAAGAACCCTATTCTCACTTGATTTATTAGCTCAGTAAATGTTTATGGTCTCATTCTTCTTCAATACAACATAAGGTTTTTAAATGATGGTCCCATTTAGTGGAAAAAGGCTATAAAGGCAATGGATTTAGGCGTGGCTACTGTGTCACTGACAGACTGTACCACCCAATCAGGAGTAGTGTACAGAGCAGGTCAGTTCCCCCTCAGTCCTGTTCAGCTGCACTTTATCCTCCACTACATTACAAACTGGAAGCTTCAAAACGGCAGCTTGCAAACCATCAGTGCGTCGACTCTTTGGTCTTTGAAGGATGTGTCGAGGGACAGATTTTAGGTCTACATAGATAGAAACCTAAAAATTATTTCCTGTTTCACATGTACAGAGCAACTGAAAGAAGTCTGGATGGAAAAAAGAAATTAATTTATATTCCCATGCAGCCAAATTAAGTGAAATTATTTGTTTGAAGAGAAATATACGTACAGGAAGAAAATTTATGTTAAATGGAACAGACCAGATTTGTTGTCAGTCTAGTTTAAACAACCTTTGATAGCTTTATTAATACCAATGTCATGTTGTTTCATTGATGCAGTCATCACTTTTAGTGCCAATAAGTATTTGTTTCAACAAAATAAACCAGTAATATACAGTCGAAAAAACAAGCAAAAAATATGCAAAGCAATTTTACACTTCATATTTTTTGCATAAGGCACATCAAGACTCTCTCGACCTTAATATAAAAATTCAAGAGATCTAAGTGCTCCAGCCCGTCATGCCCATTATGAAACTACTGTATGTGTCAAAACAAACATTGTGTGTTGCAAGATATACTTAATTTGGTCACCTGGGAAATGTTGGTGATGGAGAACCTTAAGGATGCCACCTCAAGAAAAACTTGGAGTGTTCATGCAGGCCATTAATTCTGCAACCTAGCAAGTAATGACTCCCTCCTGACTGGTGTATAGCTCTTTTGTCATGTTTTGGTGAATTTGATTCATTTTGAGACCACAAACATGCAATGTTTTAAAATACATCAGTTCTTCTATGTTTATGCCTGAAATCTTATAGTTTGCAAACACTTTTGTGCCAGAATCTGCAGAATGCATCATATATTTTAATATGTTTTTCCAACTGCCCTGGTTAATGCTTACAAAGTACCAGTAAAATATAGAATAAGTATAAAAAAATCTAAAAAGGAAATCATGACAACCATCAATGACCGTACAGAGATTGGTATGATGAATGTCACATACTATGTACAGTGACAAATTAATAAATTCACTTCTGCAAAAATAAAGTTTGTCTTTTGTAGTTTTTTGCTGTCAGCGCTGCTGTCTGCAGGATTAGTGACACACGAGAAAGGGTTATAAGCAAGCGGCAGCAAACTCAAACTACAAGGGAATTTGTGGCCCGAGGGGGGCATGGGGATGGAGGGTATGTGTGTGTATGAGCGAGTAAAGGTGTGCGATATGACAAAAAAATGAAAGAATGAAGTTGCAAAGGTTGGTGGAAGGGCAGAATTGAAATGGCATTTGTGATAAGGTGACATTTGGAGAAATCGGACTTCCATCTCCTTTGAACGAAAAGGTTTTATCTTGATTTCTGAAAAAAATGACCACTCTGCTGCTCACAAATTGTAACAGCAAAAGAATACATACCACAGTATAGGAGTCATTTTTAGAATTGGAGCATCAAATTTGCAAAAGTAACATTTTTAGATTCAGATTATACATGTTGAAAAAGAATTTCACTGATTTAGCAAATGGATGTGATGTAAACTCTTAGTATCCATAATCAACATTGAGTTAGAAATAATGGTATAGTTTATAAAAAAGTGGTATGCTCATTGTTCACCCTTTCTTTTTATCAGGACTACGGTACTGATCATAGCAAACAGTTGCCATGGAGAAACATGCAATCAGCTTGAGTGTTTCTTTCCTTGTCACCACCGTACCCTCCCTTCATTCCCATCCTCTGCCTGTAGACAGTGCAGACCCTGTTGTTGTCAGATAGTGATGGAGCACGAGTAGTGTGGGAAGGAAGATCTCAGCTGTTCCTACTGGAAAACTCATCTCCCCTCCTGTTCCGGCCCTAGGTGAGCTTCAATACTTCTCCAGACCTCCTTTTCCTTTTGGCTGCCATTACCCAAACTAAGCTCATTTGTCCCCCCTAAGAGAACCATGATCTGCCTTTTGTTCAGGCCCCAACCTCCCATTCATGTTCCCCAGGAGAGTAGACAAAAGAGGAAGAGACACAGGCCTGAACCCTTTGCCCAGACAGACTGTGTAAAGCAACCATAAAGAGATGCTGGGCTTGAATGGAGCTGTGCTGTGACGGGGAGCCCTTTAGATTCAACTACATCGCCTCGGTCTCTGAGGGCGTCCGCATTATTGTTTGCATCTTTACATTTCTTTGACACAACATCAACTGTGGTAACTCTGAGCACTCAATTCACTGAAATGTTGAAAAAAAAAAACAAGTGCAAATGCACAAAATACGAACGACACAATTAAATATAGAAATGTTTTAATAAAAAAATGCAAATCAATGACGATATGGCCAAGATCTCCTTTTCTACAAGTAAAATAACCCATTCATTTTCTACTTTCCCAGCTCTGACACACATCTGTGACCTCTTCATCATGTTGTAAACCAGAAACAGCACAGCTATACCTAAAACACAACCACAGATGGGATACTTTTACACTTCACTCCAGAGGTGAGCCATAATAGATCTGATTTTATTAGTTTGCATTGCAGTGGGCAGCTCACTCCCTCCTCTGCAAAGTGAGAGTGGAAATGGGGCCAGTCGGCTTTTATGAAAAGCTTTGCAGATGTTTTGGTGGGGAAAGGTTGTAACTTATGTAGAACTGAGGGCAGACGAGACTGGTGTCACAAAGCGAATAGGGACATGACAAGATGGGGTTAGCTGGCCAGCATGCCTATTCAGTACACAACTGGTGGAGGTCATCATCACTATAGCTCTGTCACACACTATTAATTAAGTTAGATATTTTTTTCAGCATTTAAAATTGAATTAGTGGGATGTGGCTTCTGTGTGATTGACAGACAATCAGTGGGTGATGTCAATGTAAATATCTATGTTAGGAAATCAGAGGATCAAAACTGAAAAGCGTTTTCCGTCCTTTTTCAGAAGAATTCAACCTCAGCTCATTTCTTTGCATAATTATGTTTCTATATTTGCTGCAGTTGTTTGTTTGTTGCAGCACATTTCTTTTCGCGGCTGCTGTCAAATGTCAAATTCAATGCACTTCTGAACCTTCCTGTTTTACTTTTTCTAAATTCTCCATTGTCAAGTCAGTGGCTCTTTTCTTCATCTATGAATCTATGTTGTCTATTTCCATGTGTATTAGGTTCTCAGGTTCACCACCAAAACCCGTAATCAGTGTGCAAGCTCTCTATTAGTATGCTGAGGAAGCAAGATACAGGAATTTAAATTCTTTTTGCAATGGTGCAACTTCCTCTTGATAGTTAAATATCAACTCTGGATCCTTGTTGTCAGGTTGAATCCTGTGGCTTATGCTTCTGTCATGGTTATACGGTACAAATCACATCATGTTTAAACCATAAGCTATATTTCTGTAGGTTTTATAGGCTTGCAGGAATATTCTGAACTTCCCGACACATTAATCCACAAAGCAATAAAGTCTGACATACAGTAGCTGTTTATCTGTCTCCACCTGTTTGATGTTGAGCTTGGGTTCAGCTTGGAGGCAACGGGTGGGATCCACCATACTATTCTATAGGGGCTCTTTTGCAAAGCTTAAAATAGCAGAGATAAGGACCAAGTGTCTGCATGCATCCAGGCTGTTACATATTATAAAAAAACTGCTGCGGGCTGAGTGCAGAATCTTCAGCTGAAAACATCATCTCCCTAAGACAAAGCCTGCTGATACAAAATGATGTTTGCATCAAAGTAAACAGAAACAAAAAGAAATAAATAACATCATGGTGTTGCCTTTTCATTATACACAATGCCCGGTTTTCTATTAAAGCAATGTGAGAGGAGACTCACAATTTGCAGTGTGTGATTTTAATTCCCAGTGTAGTCAAGCATGACAACTGGCTGAATTGTGCCCACAGGAAATTACAAACTCGTGAAATAATGAGTTGCAAAAAGAAATTCTCTTTTCACACCGGACATGGTTCATCCTGCACATAATCACGATTGCTTGAATTTAATAATAAAACTGGATTAGTTGCCTTTTGTAATTGGTTGCAGCGGTGGATCCCTCCTGGAGCTGACACTCAACAATGAAATAAGGACACCAAATTTACCAAAATTACTTTATCAAACAAACTGGAGTTTCTTATGGACCTCACTTCATAACAAATATATTTTCATATGCATATCTACATGGAAGATAAAACAGTGGAAAAGTTATGGACCTTTACAAGCATTTGGCTTTATTGGCAAAATAAAAATTGGCAAAATTGGATTTATTATATTTTCATGATCCTAGTTTCGCCATCTGACACAAATGCTTAACTTACGTAAATTGTGAGTGTAAGTTGTTTTAGCTTATTGTTCTAGTTCCCTTTCTGAAAATATGTTTGATGGATTGAGTGTTTGGCTTTTTAAAACTCTTTTCATCGCATACAGTAATTCTTTAATATTCTTTCAAACAGCCGCTGGTTGTTGTCCTGATATCTCCACCAGCAAAGCAGTTGCATCACATTAAAAAAAAAAACAAAACAGACAATAATATTCAATTCAAACAATATCATTCTCTGTTGGATAAGAATTTATTGGTTTCTCTGGTGTTTATTTTAGAGTACTCTTGGTCCTGTGTAACCCTGCAGCGGGACAGAGGCGCTGAAAGCTGATAGTCATGTAACTTGGCCTCCCAGCACGTCTCAGTGTGTTTGTGTGGCATTGCTTTCTCCCTGTTGCTCCTCTGTGAGGTCACATCTCAAGGGGTTATTTCACTCAGTAGGTCCCACACCTTTTACTACACACATTCCACTGTGCTTTCTGAATGCAAGACATGCTATTTTCACTTAGTTTCACTACCTGTCATTTGTCATGCCCAAACCTCAGTTATTTGCTGCCATTCATTTCTCTTCCAATCCAATTACTTGGAGTGGTTTGGAATAATATTTGAACTTATATTTTATTGAAAGCCCTAGCAAACTTAGATAGGCCCCTGGTAATAATACTATTCAGTCTACACATAGAGTCCTTTGTCTCCAGCCAGTCAAGACAAAATGGTTTTCTTGTTTGACATGTTCTGTTGGAGCGCAGTTTATTTATAGAAGCATAGTAGTGTGGTGGATAGTAGTAAAAATGGGCTCTTTCTCATAAAAAGAAAAATATGCCAGTGTGGAATAATTGAGGGGTTGGTGTTGCACAACATATGGCCTGAAAAGCAGTCTCTGCTGAGAAATTATACCTTATGTTCTGTATGGTCTTGCATGTAACATCTTCTGTATGACACAGAACCAAAGAGTAGGGATGTTGTATATGCACTCAGCTTGGGTGACTGAAGCAGCTGTCAAATGTAGGTGGCAGTCAGAGGAAACAGGGTGCCAACTGTAGCAACAAAAAAGGTTGGTGGAGAATGGTTATAGGGTCAGAGGTCAGAGACCACAGAGCAGATACAAGCTCCTGACACTTTGTGAGGACATTTACAGGCCATTTATACACACGGGGGCAGCAGTTGCGACTGTGTGTGGTCTGCAACGGCAGCAAGTGTGAATAAAGCTTCTCATGCACACAATTTGTGCGTGCTATTCTGTCGTTAAACTTAAAGGCATAGCTAAAACAGTTGGAAATGCAAATTTCTTCCTGAGAACATCAACCTTCTGTGGGCCTGTGGGTCATTTACAAAAATGCTGTCATTGTTAGCTTAGCTTGAACGGGAAAGAGGGGTAAAATAAAATATTTAACTGCTCTAAAGCCTTTGTTTTCATCTTTGAACTGAAAGACCTTGTGACTCCAGCCCTGTGCTTGATTTAAAGCTCCAATATTTAAGATTTTGACCAGTTGAGAACAAGATAGCAACTATTTAGCAGATGATCACCTCATTTACACATCCAGCACAGACACTCTAACACTCAGTCCTGTTTTTGGCCATGTGAGCAATTGTAGTCTGTTACTGGACCTCCTTTCAACTCTCCCAAACTCCCGAAGGAAATACAGTACCTGTTAGTAGCTACCAGATGCACCATTGTGTCCTCCAACTATATATGTATTTGCTACTTTGGCCTGTTGTATGATGCATGGCAGCTATTGTTCACCATATTCATCAGACCAGTTTCTCTTACCTCTGAACTACAGTCCCTCACATAATAGATAATTTCTTTTACAAATATGACAATAGCAAAATAGCTGCAGAGAAATGAGAAAGAAACCCTTGGCTTCAAGAGAGCCATCTCGGGGCCCATCTATTCCCCAAATTATGAATTATGAATCACAACTAATACGCTGTCTCTCTGTTGTTTAACTTATTTCAGTCATAGGGTTTTTGCTGCTGGTCTCTTCTACCTCAGCCGAAGAGACCAACTCCCTACCTCAGTACTCAACAACAGTATTATTCTTCCCATCACCGTGTTATTTGCTCATTATTGCATTATTGCGACAGGAGCTTCAATAGCTTGAGGAAGAGCTAGACTGGGTCTCTGTTAAAGTGACCCTCCCTGAGGATTTAACCCACACTGTTCCACCTTGCTGCTGCATAATGGATGAAGGACAGACATTGGGAGGGAGGGGATGAATGGGAGCGGGGGCCCTTATTACCTTGTGATTCATTTTTAATGAAGTAAACAGGTCTTTTCAGGTCACCTGCAAACTCACACACACCCATAGTGGGTGGCTTGTCTTCCCCATTGGCCACCTTATTGCTGCCCTCTTTGACATGCTCCATGGCTGCAGGGAATCCTTAGTATAATTAGGTCTCACTGTCATTGACGGAGCGAGTCTCACTTCCCACAGAGCCCTCTCTCTTACCTTCAGGTTAGGTATGATCAATTATACAGAGGCAAGAAGACCTTACTGTGAGCTCCAAGCAACATCTCCCTCACTTTTCTACACCTCTGAATAAAGTTTCCAAACAGTGGGTTACACACTCTGATTATCATTAACCCAATTAAATTACTGCCTATTGTTTCATAGCTGGTTTAATTGCACATTACAGTTCAAAAAGTAGTTTTTGTTTCGAAAATAGCATATCCTTTTTCCGTCCCCAAGTTTTTCAACCTTTTTCAACATAATTCAGTGCAGGCATTTGTTCTCTTCTCTCCTGCATGTTATTTTAGTATTTTCCTGTCTTTGTATATGTTAAATGACAGCTGATAAAAGTGAACATTGTTGTGCTCTAATGGAAATAATAATAAAAAAAAACTCCCTCAAGCAGATGTCTGGTTCCAGAGAGGCAGAAATTGGATGACAGGCGAGGATTCACATACGGAGTGTCATCTGGGAAATCAAACCTGCTCAACTCACTTGCTCTGAAAGTCACTGAACAGGTACACCTTCACATACAAGAAGGTGGAGAACTCCCACAGCAATTCTCTGCAAAGCCTGGCAAGGCTGTGAAGGAAGGAGAGAGGGAGAGAGAGAGAGAGAGAGAGAGAGATAACATGTGTGACAGGAAGGTGAGAAAAGGAACAGATGGAGAGATGCAGGAAATCTACATTTGCAGTCATTTAAAACAGGTGCTATACATAGCCAAGCTTTCAACCCATCATCTCATCTAAATGATATCATTACATCCAGAAGTCATTAAAAAAAGATATTTTTTTTCTTGTACTCTATAGATTTCCTCCCTCTCCCTGGGGAGCAGAATGAAAATGAATTTAAGGCCCCTCGAGTCATTGAATTTGCTTTTTATCGCCCGATAGCCGTGTTACATATGAGCCTTTGTGCTGCATATAGGATTAGAGAGGATCTTTTCTGCCTGGCTGGCTACCGGCTCTCAGCAACAAGATGAGGATCATTTCCCCTGCTGAGAAAAGCTCTACTCAGCCTAGACGAAACACTCAGTACACATACTCCTCTGGTGTTCAGTATGGATCACACATACCACCAATCTTTAGCAACATGTAGATTTGACATTGGGCAAAGTGGCTGTTTCATACGAGCGACAAAAGTATGTATTCAGGTAGCTTTAAATTACTTGTTTGCATCACCATCGCCTTTTAAAGTACACTCAACAATTCCCGTTTTTACTGAGATGCTTTTTTTTATGATATATCAAACAAAGAAGCTATCGGACACTTCGAGAATATTCTTTATTGTTGCCCAGCATCATTCACACCAGCAAAAAGGGGTTATATTCTGAATTAATAAGTGTCCCATCATCCGCCATGCTGGCTGTCATGGTGGGGCTTCTGATGTACATTTCTCTGCCCTTTAAAGTCCACATTTTTGCCTCAGAATGAGGGTTGAATGGAGTCAGTGTGGTGCAGGATCCTCCTGAGCTATTTTCCCTGCGTTTATTTGAGGAAGTTCTGTTCTGCCTGTTTACATCAAATTCTTGAGCGCAGAACGGATAGTAATTGCAACCAGTATACATTTTAGTACCCCGAGCAAATTCTAATCAAGAGATTGTTACTGACAACTGCTTGGTCCAGTACACCAGGAAAGAAACCGAGACCTGCAATGAGCTGCTAACCTCAGCAATGTAGTCATCATCTCAATCATTGTGTGAATGTTGAGTAGGGCCCGTGAATGAAACGGGTAGAATCTTTCCGCCATATACAACCCACTTTATACTGGAGGTATATACTTCCCCATTAACAGCAACTGGAAGCGATTTGTGGCTGAAATAGCCCCAAAGTCCCTTTTCTTTGCAATTCATCCCCATGGAATTCTAATCTTCTTTCTTTGTTCTGGGCAATTTTGAGATATTTATCTTCAATGTTCCCAAGAGCAAAACTGAGGTCTGAAAACAATGCAACAACCTCCCTTACTGTTGATTTGTGGTCACGGAATTACAATATGTGAATAATTCAATTTTGACCAAAATATCAGATAGAACCTTGAAATTGCAAGAGGATGAATTACCTTCCCTGTTTTCCCCCAGATTAGTAGAGACAATGTTGACATGTTTGGGATATTATGCTTCCAAAGCAGGCCAAGGATGCAAAAATATTCATCATCAACTCAAACTTAAGTGAATAATAATTCCCAAATTCAGTCTTTTAATTGATCAGTCAATCTATCCATCTATCTATCTATCTATCTATCTATCTTCTAATCTCTGGCTTTGCATTGGCTTGGCTACTGCAATTTGCAGCTAATGGTCCAACCCCAACCCCCCACCCCAAGTCTTTCTCTCAGTCAGTCACTCTCTCTCTCTCTCTCTCTCATTTCAGCCTTGAGGCATCCTGTTTCAGCTCCTTCGCTTTCAGTCACAATGCTGTGGAGAGGGTGAATGGGTGGGGGGCATTTAAGAGAGCAGTAAGCGGGAGTGGAGTCTGACCGCAGAGGGTCTACTGTTTAAGAGAAAGGGAACTCTCCCCTTCATTCACTTGCTTCCTCTCTCTCTCTCCCTGCCGCTCTCTGTCTCTCTGTCTTCCTCTCTCACCATCACCCTCTTTCTTTCTCCTCACTGGCTGCACATCAGCCGGCTCTCTAGGTAGATTCGAGTAAACACTCTAAGAGAAGAGAGAGGAGAGGGAAGATGACAGAGCTGTCAGCACTCTGAGAGATACAGACTGGTGAGAACATTCACGGGGGCTGGCTGATCAAGCTTCCTGCAACACTGCTTCTGCTTACATTTCCCAATCAGTGGAGGCTCTGTGAGCATTGAGTGTGAGGTAAGTCACCTTTTTTACCTGTGTGGAAGGGAAGTGATTGAATGGGAGCACAATGAATTGGCTGGTTCAATAAATTCATGAACTTCAACCACACTCTCTCAGCTTTTCTGACTTTTATTTAAGTTGATGTTAAAACTTTCTGGGGGAATAATTTACTGTTCTGCTGTCATTTTATTTTTATTTTTTTAATGAAATGTGCTGCGAGGCTGCAACTAATGATTATTCCCATTTGCAGTATTTATGTTGCTTATTATTTGCTTAGTCTACAAAGTGTTTTAAAAATATTAATTATAGAAAATAGCCATCTTGTAATAATTTTTTATACATAACAATGTCAACTGCCAATTTGTAAGAATAAAAAAAATAATAATATTTTTTCACTGATAAATCACACAAATTACAATTGGTGTCTATTAATTGACTTTTAATGGTGAGTGTGCCTGACGTGACCATGCTGAATGTCTTTTCTCACTTCAGTGATGAGTAGAGCTGCCATTGTCAGTAAAAGTGCCTCATGTTTCACAAGAGGGGACTTCAGAGACTAGCTTAATTTTGCTCTTTAATGCATGCACCTGGGTGCCAATTATGTTTTACTGGGAAAGTTTTTCCTCCTGCTGGATATTTTCCATTTATTAGAGCAGTTAAAAATGAATAATGTCTCCAGAGAGAGAAGACTGTGATGATCTGCTGAATTATTCTGCTTGCATTAGGGTTGATGCTGAGTTGTGGTCTGATGGGCGAGCGCAGAGATGGGTAGGGATCGTGTGTGTGTGTGTGTGTGTGTGTGTGAGTGAGTGCTACTGCCTGCCGGACCTTTCCAGCTGTACACTTTATGGTTGCCAGCAGACGGTAGGCTTGTGTAACACAGGAGACAGACAGCTGCTCTGCATTACATGCTGCTGGTTGGTTCCTCTCCCAGATCACACTTTAAGACTGTAAACTGACAGCTTCACTGACACACATTGTGCAGACACACACACACACACACACACAAACACAGACATACACAAAGTCTCTGACTATTCATCCCAATGTGCTTCCCAGACTCCTGGTCAGCTTCACTGGATTATGTCCCATTGGGAGGCTGCACAAACAAACAGGCAGGAGATGTTTGATGGACCTGGTTCTCGCTGATGTGGGGCTTTGACAGTTGACACATTACTTCTGGCTTTCTGCCAATTGCTGACATTTTTAAAGTCAGTCTGTTTAGTTGAGCTGAGCTTTTAATAATTCTAGATAAATAGCAGTCATTGTGATCACAAGTATCATTTACAAGAGAAGTGTAAAATATAGTGTAACAGTAGTACAGGTGGCAGTGAGTCATTACTGACTTTACTGAGGCAGCGACGCACTCCTTCCCTCAGGTGGCCAGGGCTATCAGTTACCCAGCGATGTTTATCTAAAGTTTGCAAGCATTAGTGAACATTAGCCACATTGAGCTAGTGCAGCACTACCTCTGGTGCACTGTCTATATGATCACCTTTCATTGGTGAGAGAATAAATGCAACAATTCAAACTTTTCAGCCTCCTACACTTGAACAAACAAATTCAGATTTACACTGTACTACCCCGTGCTACTGAAACTGTCCAAGGAAACTTATATGATGATGGCAGCTCTGGGTTCATCTCAGAGAGAGCTTCAGAAGAAATTTGAGAGGAAAATGGGTGAGTCACTAAGGCAGGAGAGAAGTGGGTGTGTTTGGAGACATGAGGTGGGCTTGGATAGAGGTGACCAACAGGATACCAAGGAACCATCTGCTGGATGGTATTTGTGCATAAGGAGGAGAGACAGACACAATGAGGCAGCTTGGCTGTCTTTCAGCAGATGTAACTTCAGATTCACTGCAGGCTTGTCAGTCCATATGGACTATCTCTGGGAAGGAGATTTAGGTTTATTCAGATTTCTATTAAGTGTTCACAGATATGCCAAGCATGGGTTTCTGCTCATATGACTACCTCTGTATAATGGGCATGCTATCCGATCATAGGTGGCAGTGCAAGCTTGGTGCATTAAGATTTAATAGTGCTTTGGCTGTGGATATGAGTAGCCCCTGGTAGTGACACTCAGCATAACGATGAGTGGGAAACAGGCCTTTGTTTGGACAGCTGTTAGCTCCCAACGCTCTGTGCCCTACAAAGCTCACTGAGAGGGTGACTGTCTTTAACCCCACTTAGCTCCTTCACTGGTGATTGAATGCAAACAATAATTGTGGGTATTCATGATGACCCACACTGGGCAAGACTCAGGGGAGATGCAGAGATGTTTTGGTTGGACTAAATGAATGTCATCTTCAATTTAGTCTGATCCAAACTCCCATCACCGACTCTTCTCATGGACTTCCTTTTGTGTCAGTCACAGGTTTTCTTGTAAACTGTCTTCCTCACAGTAGACACTGTGGTGTTCTCTGAGACTGAACTGGACTGAACATGGCCACCTGTGGTCCAGATTGTCTGTTGAAAGAGAACAGTGTGGCAGCTGTAATTTTAGAGAAATCACATTGTCTAAAGATATTCATATATTTTTCATATGGATAATAATGTTAGATGGTGGATTTTATTTTCCTTGAGGATCCTCTGACTTTTTTTTTTTTTTTATCTCCACCATCGCCATCAGGTCAAAGTGTAATTTGAGGTTGTCCAGTCATTCCCGTCTACCTCAGGGGTCATTCACACTAATTTGCAGATGTTGACATAGTACAGTAACATGCTAAACTAAGAGGGTAAATATTAAACCCACTTAACACCAATACGTAAGCATAGCCCTCATGAACACATCAGAATGCTGAAGTTTGTATTAGGATCCAAACACAGAAACACTGATGAATTGAGAAAAAATGACAGCCACATAGAACTGCACAGACAACTGTAACTGTCTCTTGAAGACATTTAGAGGTCACTTTAATGTACACTTAGATTTTAAGTTCATCTTTTTCAAATAACAAATCCTGTTTTCTCATATTTAAATACGATTGACTGAATTTGCAAGATTACAACACACATAATTGCTTTTTTTTTTTTATATACTACTTTTGTGTTAAAATACATGTTTGTCTGTTTACTCAGACTTTGACCAGTGAGAGTACAAAGCAGTAGCACAGTCTTGTCCCCTTTCCCAGTCCACCCCGGTCAGATTAGTCATCGCCACAGAACAGATACCCCCCTCAAAGAAATCCAGTCTTTTAAGCATCCCAGATGGTTTTTAATGCTCCTCCGATGCTAATGTGTAGCAGGAAAGAAGTGGAAGTCTTAGAGTTGTGAGATCCAGAATGCCTTTGTATTGTTTTGCCCTCTGCTGTGGCAGCCAATAGATGAGCACATGTGGTAGACGCTTCATTTTAACACCACCACAAGTGACTTTGCACATTGGAATGCATGAGCTACAATGTTCTTGGAACATGATGGGGGCCCTTTTGGGCAGGGTAGACAATTTAAATTGGGAAAATGGTAAAAAAAAAAAAAAAAAGGGAAGCCAATGAAGAGCCGACCCTGGGGATTCGGGTCATTAGGCTCATACAAGTGTCTCAATGGAAGGCACTCCCAATTTGGACAGGGAACACGCTTCAGACTTTCATCACAGGCGAGGACAAACAGATGTCTGGGTATCACAGCCAACATGCATGCTTCCATTTGTAGTGGAGTGAAAAAAATCTTTTCCACTCTGTTTGAATAGGAGCAACCCATGGACCTTCGGATAAAAGTGCTGAAATGTGCAGTTTTTGAAAGGCCTTGAAAACTCCTCTTCTAGCTTTCACTCTGAACCACAATCCTCTATGTCAAGTCTGCTGTTGGTGAATTCACTGGTAGTGATTGCATGCTGAAAAGCTCAAACAAAGAGACAATCGTGCAAAATAAACCAGCCAATTCTCTTTTGAAATTCTGAGGAGATGGTGTTCTCACCTTGCAGCTTATTACCTGAGATGGAAGGTATAAGTTACATAGTAATTTTAGACAATTCCGAGAAGTTAACATCTCTACTGCTGTGCAATGTTACAACACAGACAGCAGCCACATACAAGTCAGATTTTTATAGTGATTGCAGTGTTAATGCATAGGAGAGGAAGGAGGCAGAACAGAGGCCTACATATTTACAAGTGCCTGGAGAAAACAGCAGGTGGATGTTCTATAAAAGCTGCCAAGTCTCCACACCACACAGGGGTTAGGCTAATAAACACTAGGCCACCAGTACCCAGCATGTTAAAAGCCTCATGAACAATGACTAGAATCTAACCTCTCCATCTGGACCCAGAGAGAACAGCAGCGCAAGAGGGAGGCCCTGCAGGGGAAGAGCCATAAACAATATTAATGGGTCTCACGGAAAACTAAATTGAGATTGGAATGTCTGTACAACAGATCCAGTGAACACTGTTGTTCGCTCAACATTCGTTTTCACCATATCTTTGTGTCAAAGTAGGAAATTGGTTTTGTTTGAGAAGCAGACTTTTTTTGGTGCAGTATCAGTCAGACGTGTCAACTCTAGCTCCTAATCACTCTGGCGCTTCTGTGAATGTGATAGGCCTCAGTCTTGGCAGAGCACTCTCTCTGAGTATCCAGATAAGTGTTTCTGCCAGTATCTCAGATCCAGCCTCCCCATCCGCCTTATCAGCCGTGAACACACTCACCCCCACCACTACCCCGCTATCTGTGTCATCAGATCCAATGGGGTCACAGTGGAGAGCCGATAAGCATAGCTTTGGTTTGATGAAACCCGTCTTTTTTATTTATTTTTTTCATCAAAAACAGTGTATTCCCATTCCTGTTTTCCATATGGGAAATAATGATAACTGAGAGAACTGCAATGAAAATACTGATATGTTTTATTGACTTCGTGTCACTGCCCTCGGTCAGATTAGTTTGGTGTTGATTACCAATGAAAGTATTTATTGTTGTCAAAGTTTGAATAGAATAAGCTATGTACTTATATCTAACTCTATGTCGCCTCTTAATTTACACTCAATACAACCACATTGGCCTGGCTGCAAGTGCTTACATCGTATGCAAAATGTGTCGCTTAAAAAAACAAACAAACAAACAAACAAACAAAAAAAAAAGAATAATTTTCTTGTAATAATTAAAAAAAAAGGCCAAAATATTGAAATTCAAAATTAAATTGAAATTTTTCTCAGTCCTTTTAAGAAAATAAAACGTTTGGCCACTTGGGGGCAGCAGAACAGTCTGTTAACACACTGATCTACTGTCATCTCATGAATTGGTTGTGTGCAATGACATGTTAAGGGCTACAATAAATTATTGTTTTCACTATGTGATTATTTACCAAAAGATATTTATTTGATTAAAGATTCAGGAAATAAGGGGAAGATGATCAGATAGTCATAATAGTTTCACTATATTCATTTTGTGCTCCTGGAAATGATAGGATCCTTGAGATTTTTGACAAAGAAAATCTCTTGATTTTCTCAATGTATACTTTAAATCACACTAATAAATGAATTAGTGAAATTGGTTGGAATACCATGGACTTTGAGCTCAGCCATTGGTTTCAGTGCCGCACTGACCTCCTGAACCTGCTTTTGAAATCTGCATCTGTCTGGGAAAGACTTTCGAGGGGAGCAGAATGAGAGGAGGCTCGTCTGCTAATTAGCTGTGTCCTAATGTTATGGCCTGACCACTTCAGTGCCAAAATGTTTCATTTCACGCTATTGTAACCTAATCTTGCACTTAGCCATAACATTACCTGCACATTGCTCCCACAATGAAATGAATTGAAAATGAAGATTATCCTGCCTTGTGTTCTCTTGCACAAGCCTTTGTGAACAGTTTACTTTTTTATTATGCTGTCTGGGTTTTGTGAAGCACAGCAATGGCCACATTGGTCATAAAAGCAGACAGAGAAAAATGTTGTGCGCTTTCCAGTGCATGAAGTGATAAAATTTGAAAAGCTTTTTCTGAGAAGCATCTACAACTCTACCATCGATCACGCATCGAGCAATCAAATCCAGCCATGCTTCTTCCTGGAAATTCGTTTCTGTGTTTGATGATTATAACTCAAAGGCATCATGCTGTCCTCAGCAACTCTCTATCTGCGTCTGACCTTGGTAGAGATACAGTATCCAAATCAATATTCACCTACTCGAGCTCAAGACATATGAGGGAGACTTCTTTCACCTTGTAGACAACTTGATGATGATGAATATCTTTATAAACACAGTCGGGTTCTACTGGATTTGTGGCTCTCTGTGAGATGAGGTCGCTCTTCAAGGTGCAACTAGGAAAATATGTTTATTTCATGGTTCTTTAGATCGGACTGTCTGTCACTGAGACCGTTTCCCTGGTCATTTTCCATGTTATAGTGTTACAGTATCTCAAGGTGAAAAGAACCCCACACAATAACCCTTCATTCAGCGACCCAGATTTGGATTCTGTACCAAAGAAGGCAAGCTGAGTTTTTGTCATGGGTGACCTACAAAACTAAACAAGCTTGATAAATTCTTCAGAAATGAAAAGAAAGCGTGCATCTTATCAAACCTGTTTAACATACCGTCCTGGGACTTGAGTTGTAGTTGTGGTCATTGAATATTTACAGCTTTTACACACCAAGTGGGGCACACTGCTTCATTATTCAGTTTGTTTGTTGATGAGTTTACAAGTGAATGCTATGGCATCTGTTCACACTGCTGCCATTATCTACCGACTGTTGACAAATTTCTCTTTTCATTTCATCAAAAGCCCTGACTGCATTTCCATGTTGATCTCCTTTTAAATAACTTACTCACTTTGCTGTTGAGATTTGATAACATTTCCTCATCAAAACAGCTGAATTTTGACCAATGTGTTTTCTGTCCTCGGACCTACCATATGGTAGAAGCTCAGCTGA
Source organism: Remorina albescens (assembly GCA_034769265.1). Taxonomy (NCBI): domain Eukaryota; kingdom Metazoa; phylum Chordata; class Actinopteri; order Carangiformes; family Echeneidae; genus Remorina; species Remorina albescens. The sequence goes on from CM068485.1 coordinate 5,815,970, forward strand.
GGTGAACTACTGCGATTAAATTTGTCAGCCTGTGGCCTGATATTGAATTTTAAAGAAATCCCGACTTTTGCATGAGATGTCTGCAATCTTCCCCGGACAAAAAGCCTCATAAATCTCTCAGTTAACTGTAAAAGTAAAACTTGTGCATAAAGGCAACAGTCAAGATAGGGAGACAGCCAGAGGAAAAAAATAACACTGGAAAAGTAATGATACTTCCAAGATTTATTTATTTCAAATGAAACAGGATTGTTCAAATGGAAACAAGATCAATGCTGAGTGATAGAATCCAGTAATGAGACGGATCGTTGCATGCCATGTTGGACTGGGGGTATCCAGTAGCTTATGGGGATTTGTGCTGACTGGTCTGTCCTGGTTTTGCTCTTATCTTGATCCTCTTGGTCCTCCTTTGTGTGAAATAAAGACATTCTCTTGATTTACTGAAGGATTATTGTTTTAGACTTACACAACATGGCAGGGGAAAAGGAAAAAAACCTAGGGACAGGCTGGGAAACACATCAAGTTCCTGCTGCTTGAAGGTGGTAGAGGTGCGATGGTTTTTACATTACACTAAAGCCAGGGATGTTTGAGAGGCAAGACTTATGTAAGACATCTCTGTGGACAGTAAATATTACACTCTTTGGATGTGACTGTTTGTTTTGGGCTGCGCTCATGGAGGAGGATCAACTTTTGTTCAGGAAGGTTTGTGCAACCACTTGCATGAATTTTAAGCGTCATGGCACACACACAATGTCCTGTCATCTTTAACCAAGGTTAAGAAGCCTCAACTGAAAGAAACTTGAAGCTTAGATGCAGGACTTTTTAACCATTTCAACAGTGATGGAATTTCTGTAGGAAAGCTAACAGAACGCACTCATGAGTCAACTTTGATGTTAAATGTGTGACTTTTTGGTTTTGAAGAGCAATCTGTTAAGTTGGGAGTATGAAGTCTAAGGTTTGGTGGCGTTAATTTCGGGGTCAAACATTGGCTTTTTGATTGACACACTGAAGCATAAATGAATTTAACATTTCTGACAGTGAGGAGCCTAATCACTTTTGAAATGGACCTCCAACTGAGCTTTAAAGTATTTCCAGCTCTCACTATGAGATGTATAAAACTGTTTTCCAAGCGCAATGTATGTGTGCCAGTAGGTTTCCTTCGAAAAAAATTCTCCTCACATTTGACCACAAGGCGGGCAACAAGCTTTGTTACTGTTTGAGAAGCTAACTATAGAGCAGAACCAAGCGAAAGAATTACAAAGCAGCAGCAGCAGTCAGATTGTATCAAGTCCATGTCTGCTGTGCCAGCAACCAGCTGCATTAGCATAATGCCAGGGCCACAGGGTGCCCATGAAGGAAGTTCAAACAGAGGAATCAGCTCAGTTTCTCAGGGTCACACTCAGATTCTCTTATTGTAATTCTTGTGCTTCACATGAAAGATTAGCAGATGGCAGCTAAGGGGAGAAAAGGTCAAATCAAATAATTTCTCAGACTCTTTGGAAGTTATTTCTCTTAATCTATTTCTGAATGAAGCTGAGTTTTGCCAGAGCCACAGAGTCTCAGACAAAGCCTGCTTTGGTCTTTCAGGGTTGCCTTGCCCAGAGGTCGATGTGGAGAGCAGCCACCCTTTAAAGTGGGAAAACCAACCATTGGGCCAAAACTAAAACCTTAACAGCAAATCAAAGCAATTTTCTGCCTATTTTGTGATTTAATCCCTGGTTAGTGATGCTTGGGTACATTGGTGTGTGTGTGTGTGTGTGTGCGTGCGTGTGTGACATAGCATGTAAGTGAGTGAGGGGGAGGTTGTTTTGTATCCCTGAGGTCCTCGATCCTCAGTGCACCCATCAGCAAGCCACATTAGCACTTTCACAGTCTACCCATCATTGAAGTGCTCATCCCTTCCTGTCTGATTGGGGGCGCAGGGGGGCTCGGGATTGTGGGGGGCTAAAGCCGTGGGATCCCTCCAAGCTGAACTCATCTGTCTGCTTTCCTAATCACATGTCAAGCTGAGATGAGGAGACCAAGAATCTCATCCTGGAATATTACCTGCTGACAGTCAGCCTCCTCCTTCCTGCACACGTGGAAATGCCCAGCAAAGACGCCCCATGTTTTCACTCATCAGAGTGACTTCAGCAGTATCCGCAGAGAAAATGAAACCGTTGCATACATATTCCAGCGCAGGGTCGGAATATCTGATGTGTGCTTGCAATCGTGCATTTTCATATCTGCTTATCCAGACATTTTCAAATTGGCTGCAAACAGCTGCTCTTAACCTTTACAAATGCCAAGGCACACACTGGTTTTATTAGAGGCAGGAAATGATCATTGTCAGCATCTCTGACAAGTTGGGTTAAAAGGTGCAGTTATATAAGCTCAGTTTGAGACAGAAGCTTTAAAGATAAGGCGGACTTTGGCTGTGCTTGGAATCTATATTCATAATTTAGCTATCCCCGTTGGTTCCAGTAAAACCCAAGAGAATTACTTTACGGGTTCAATCAGCCTCCTACACATAAATGGATATCTGATAATTAAGGAAACAAAATTCTTAATGAATCACTCTCTCTTGTACACTGTCCAAAGATGTGAGGGACTCAGGCTTAGATGCATAGAGCGCATGCCTTCAACCAAGCTGTATATTTGATTTAACGCTGAGATTAAACAGCAAGAAAAAAACATTTGGTTTAAATCAGTTTCTGTGCCACTACCTCAGCACATTTTCCAGCAGACCTTTTAAAAGAATCATGCCTCAGAAGGTGGAAGCAATAAGAATCATGTTACAATACTAAAAGAAACCCAGTGGCTGTTAGGAGAGCAGTTGGGGAATGCTGACCTGCCCATTTGCAGGTAACACAGAAATACAGATGGTAAAGTATATACTGGTATTAATCTGTCAGCCTGGGTTGTCGACTGGACTGTGGAGTAAAGAGAAGGCTGCCTACTATACAGGTGTTGTTTGTGGCAACCTGTCTCAACATGATGAGGAAAAGAAAGGTTGAAATCTCCAAGGTCACATGCCATTGCTGCAGTAATTGCTGGTCTTGGCACTTGAATTGTGAAAAGAATGCCTCAGTGTCAGTCCTTAAGTGTGCATCTCCTCCACTGGGAGCAGAGAGGCTAAAATGGGTCAGCAGCAGCAACAGGACTGGAGCTGGTCTTTTGTTTGGGGCAACAGGAGAAGATTAGTTGCTGTTTGGTGGGATATTGTAATATTTCAGTCCAGCTGATTTTTGTGTGTGCATGTGAGGAAAATATGTTCCATTGATCCCAAAGGTCAAGGGCGAAACAGGAAAGTGAATGTTCATCAGGAGTCTGTGTGAGCTCCTCCTCATATTCTGCGGTTATTCTCTCCATCTAAATGACTATGTGACAATCAAATATGCCCATGAAATTCGAAAAGCAAAAGAAATTAATCTTCCTCATTCTAGGACTCCAGACAAGAACGCCAGTTTGACACCTGAAAAGACCTCTGGACTCAGCTGCTACTTCATTGGAAGCTGCAGAACCAAGCTGTCACCATGAAAGGCTTCCTTTTAGGCTGCCTGACTGTGGCCCTGCTCCTTCAGTTCTCCATGGCCGGCTTGGTGAAAGTCATCCGCCATCGCAGAGAAGCCCTGACGCACAAAAAAACACAGGAAAACATGACTCTGCCTCATCCTGACCAGCCAGTGGTCTTCAACCATGTCTACAACATCAACGTCCCTACCACGTCCCTCTGTTCTGTGGACCTCGAATCACCGGGGGGTACAGAGCCAAAACACAAGAGTCCCCCACTGGACATGCAGAACAGCGAGCACATGGAGCACACAGTGGACGGTGAAAATCAAATCGTTTTCACTCACCGCATCAACATCCCCAAGCAGGCCTGTGGGTGTGACAAGCAGTTTCCGGACATCAAAGATATCCTGAACCGGCTGGAAATGCTGGAGTCGGAGCTGTCTACTCTGAGGGAGCAGTGCAGCAGTGGGACAGGCTGCTGTGGTGCTCCAGTTGCAGGTATGAGCTCCGTTGTGCTGTAACTGACGTACTCATATGTCAGTTAGTTTGTTGTTTACTATGTATGTAGGCAATTCGAGTGACAGCTCTTTCTGCTTCTAGGCAAAAAAATCATGAGTGTAAGTGCTCCATAACTTGAAAAGCTGCCAGACACAATATTTTCATGAGACCACCATGAATGGCTTTGCATTTTTTTTGTCCCTAAACCCCAAATTGGCTGTATTTTACATCACTGCCATCCCTTTCTCTTTTACAAAGCATGCATAGGTTTAAAATCGTCACCAGACTTCAGCCAACATATATATAGTATATTATAGGTGTCGTGGGACCAACTAGACGAAACACCGGTGAAAGGAGGTTCCCACCTGATGACCCCAAAGACATGTTAATTATCACTGCTCACTGGGCTAGTTAGATATAGTTATCTTTAGGGCACGTAGGGCAGGTCGCAAGGTTGTTGTTAAGGCTAGGGAGTTAGTCACCGAGTCTGGTCCTTTTTGTAGCACAAATTTGTGTTTACTCTGAATAGTATATTATTATTATTATTATTATTGTTGTTGTCTATTCTCATTTGATTATCATATTATCTGACATGTAGTTAAAACTCTAGCTGTGAAACATTTAATTCGCAATATATATTCTCCCTTTGGAAGTGCATTTTCATAGTTGTGACTGAACCCATTTTATTCAAAAACTTATTTCATACTTTGGCAGGAAATCAGTTTAATTTAACTGGTTAAAACAGTTAACTGATCTATAATTAAATTGTATGAGTGGAAACTACACTGAACAGTCCCTGATCTCCACTGAATTGTATGGATTCCCCCAACATGAAGTGTTTCTCTCATCCAAAACCTTTGACTGGAGACACTGTTTGGGTGCTCCATGATGTTGCTCCTTGCAGCTCTCACATGTAAGTGTGAATTAAAATCACACTGGAATCATTTTGGAATGTTTTCTTTCCTTCGTTGCCGTCCTCAAGGCGAAGTGTCCATAAAGCCCTACTGTAATGGCCGTGGAAACTGGAGTGCTGACACCTGCAGCTGCTCATGTGAGCCCGGATGGAAGGGCACAAACTGCACCGAACTGGAGTGCCCCAGCGACTGCCAGGACCAGGGCCGCTGTGTGGATGGTAAATGTGAATGCTTCGAGGGCTTTGGAGGGGATGACTGTGGCATTGAGCTGTGCCTGCTTGACTGTGGTGACTACGGCCACTGCGTCGAAGGGTCCTGTCTCTGTGAGGATGGCTTCATTGGTGAGGACTGCTCCCAGACCAACTGCCTGAACAACTGCCTGGGCCGCGGACATTGCGTGGAGGATGAGTGTGTTTGTGATGAGCCGTGGACAGGCTTTGACTGCTCTGAGCTCATCTGCCCGAATGACTGCTACGACCGTGGACGTTGTATCAACGGCACCTGCTACTGTGATGAGGGCTTTGCTGGGGAAGACTGCGGCGAAATTACTTGTCCTGGCAACTGTAACAACCGTGGCTCGTGTGTGAATGGCCAGTGCATCTGCCAGATCGGCTACAGTGGAGACGACTGCTCAAAGCTCACCTGTCCCAAAAACTGTAATGATAGAGGCCATTGCTTTAATGGGAAGTGCATCTGTGATCCTGGATTTGAGGGTGAAGATTGCTCCGTCCTTTCATGTCCTGACAACTGCAGCAACAGAGGCCAGTGTGTAAACGGAGAATGTGTATGTGACGAAGGATACCAAGGCGAAGACTGCAGCGAGCTGTCATGCCCCAACAACTGCCATGACAGGGGTCGCTGCGTTAATGGACAGTGTGTGTGTGACAAAGCCTACACCGGTGAGGACTGCAGCATCAAGACCTGTCCAAAAGATTGCATGGGACGTGGAGAGTGCGTGGATGGAGAGTGTCAGTGCTTTGCTGGCTTCACGGGTAAGGACTGTGGTGAGCTGACTTGCCCCAATGACTGTCTGGACCGGGGCCAGTGCGTGAACGGACAATGCATTTGTCACAAGGGTTTCACAGGCGAGGATTGCAGTGAGAAGACATGTCCCAAAAACTGTCTAGACAGAGGTTACTGTGTCGATGGTAACTGTGTGTGTTATGAGGGTTTCACTGGACCAGACTGCTCCATACTGACCTGCCCAGGAGACTGTCAGAACCAGGGACGATGTGAGAACGGAGTCTGTGTCTGTGATGAAGGCTTCATCGGAGAGGACTGCTCAGAGGGTAAGACCATATTAGATACATCCTTTATCATCTTTGAACACAAGAACTGGGTGATTTACTCAGGTCATTACAGTGGAACCTAAATTCAATATTCACTTTACTTTTAGCTCAGTTTTTTTTCTCCACCATCTCTTGAGGAAGCCCTTAGCTGCCACGTGTTGCGCCCAGCCGCTGTATATAAAAGTAAACATAGTCAATAGCAGTGAAGGCAATCCTGAAGAACCTTAATCCAGCATTCTATCTAATGACCACTGGTTGTAAAAAAAAGAAGTAAAATTGTATTGAAGTCTATTGGAAGATGTTCCTCCTTCTCCCTTGATTTATTAGCTCAGAAAATGTTTTCCAATGAGGTCACTGTCTCAGTCTCTAGTTTCAAGTTTTCAATGCAACATGATTAATTCACATCAATTTTTAAATTATGAAAATGGACCACAGAGTGTGCTACTTGGACATTAACAGTCTGTGCCATGCATGGCAACCTACCTGACAATCAGTCCAGAGCAGGTCAGCTCCACCTCGGTCCTCCTTTGCCCCATCTTGTTCTTTGAAGAAACTAAGATGGCAGAGAGACAAATTACAAACCAGTGGCCTCAGAAATGTGAATAACCAATTGGTGACATCACAGTTGGTTGACAATGGGCTGTTCCATGTTGCAGCATGTTCACTAACTATTAAGCAGCACGGTTTATAAAAACAGCTGAAATTGCAGCATTGCCGAAGCTTAAAAATGAATAGGGACAGCCAATTCTAAATGAAGTTAAATTTTAAACAGATAAAAATTGCAATATCTGGCAAACAGACTGTAATATTATATAATCTTTAGCTGCTTTGATCTGTCTTCATGCTTACAGACAGGGAGTGGGTTTATCAGAGCTTTAAAATCACTGACATGCTGTTGCTGACACAGAAACAAACAGCCATTGACCATCGAACAAATCAACAGACTAAATGATGCTAAAATACTGTAGAGTTGGAACAAAAAATAAAATCAAATGACTGTGTTCATGTAAAATTACTCATTGATCTTTAACTAAAACTAGATAACCACAGATAAACTCCAGACTGCTTGACTTAAGGAACACACAAACAGAACATATCCACCCGGGATGTGAAGCAGCACATTAGCAGAGCAGCAGCAGCTTCACTTTCGATGGCCAAATTAAATTAAAGCTAATATTGTCAGTGATGTTCCACTGTCATCATATTCTGCCTGTGAGGTTTCAGGACTGTAAGGGATAAAGTGCACCATGTGATGGCACTTATAGACCTCATCTGTTTACATGAACATGATCAGAAATGGCCTTCTTGATCATTCAGTGTTTTTCTTAATGTATACTGAATGGCTACACTGAATGAACTCAGGTTATTTATATGAACAACTGCTGTGTGATATGTGGCAGTCTGTAAGAGAACATTGTAGCCATCGAAGATATGGTAAGAAGGCTCAAGGACAGTTCAATTCACATGTGCTGCCAAAATTTGTATTATTTAATATTTAAACTTCAACTGAGGAACCTTACAACACACACAAATCAAACCCAATACCAAAACCAATATTACGAATCTAAATTATTCATCCAGTTCATATCCTGTCTGTGAAGTATGAAGCCTTACAGCATCAATAAAGATACCACAAAACTGAAAAAAGCAGATGCCTTCAAACCAAAGACCAAATATGGTAGCCTACATATTCACTTGCTCATTTTTGGGATTGGCCCAGTGAAATTAGGTTTCTGCCTGTCTGTGTCCACACTGGATACATGTAGACCCAGTGCTGAGTGTAGGTTGCTTAAATATTTTTACTTAACAAATCACATGGAGAAGATAGAAAAAGTGCTTGAAATCATTCCTGTGTCAAATATGCGAATCAGCTATAGTATTTTGTTCAGACTGCTGTGAGTAATTTTTTTCTTGTATATTTAGACATGACACATGCATTCAGTTAGATTTACATCACTGGCACTCAAAGCTGGACAACATATGGCATGTAATGTTTCTGTGGCAATCAGAATCTGACAGTGAGTACTAGGATGTCTTCTTGTCCCATTGGTAGCTGAAAAGACTTTGTGATGCTTTATCTTTCGATTGGGCATACAAATGTTTTATAAATGGAATGATGGCTCACAGAGTGTCTGTTTTTCCATGTACGGATAGAAAATGTTTCTGTTTAATGCAACCATGAAATGGTAACAGATGAGTTTTGATTTTCTGTGAAGTCACTTGGAGAGAAGAGAAAATGTGCTGTTGATAACTTCTGTTTTGAAAGTTGCCCTTGATGAGGTGCTAGGTGTAAATCTACACCTCTTCCTGTACCGCAGCTCAGATTACACATCGCATCAAAATGTTAATGAAACACTCTTTCACATGGTAGTGTATTTAATGTATGATGTTATGTATATTTTTTTCAGTGAAAAGGGTTTAGGGTTTAAATTAATTCAAGAATCAGTTAAAATCCTGAATGCCCTGATGACATAAAAATTGCAGCTTTCAACAAAGTGCACTGCGAAAATGTCCAAATCCTTGATGCGTAGATTTGATGTCACCTTATCTCTTCATCTTGTATGGGAACAGTTCTGAATAATAGCACAAAAAATCTGTTATATTCTTAACATTTCAAAATCTGATAATACAGCCAGATGACTTTCAGTGTGTCTCCACAGTATCACCACCCAAGGACCTAACAGTGGTGGAGGTCAGCCCAGAGACAGTGGACCTGTCCTGGAAGAATGAGATGCATGTTGCGGAGTACCTGATCACCTACGTGCCCACAGCAGCAGGAGGTCTAGAGCTTGACATGAAGGTGCCTGGGGACCAGAAGATGGCCACCATTCAGGAGCTTGAACCTGGAGTTGAATATCTGATCAGCGTCTATGCTGTTCTCAGCAACAAGAGGAGTATTCCTGTCAGTGCTCGGGTTGCAACACGTATGTAATTCCTCTCTGTGGAAATATACAAACTGCAGTTTGTAAATACAGATTATGTGTATTTAGAGTTTTACATTTCTCCCAGATCTGCCTGAGCCTGAAGGACTCAAGTTCAAGTCAGTGCGAGAGACATCCGTTGAGGTACAGTGGGACCCCCTGGACATTCCCTTTGATGGATGGAACCTCATCTTCAGAAATACAGTGAGTCCTGTTTCCCATTCCATTAATGGAACTTCTGTATCCCAGGAGGTGGTCGAACTCTAGAGCCAACCACATCATTATCTGTATTTTCCTTTGGCAGAAACCATATATTAACCACTGCAGACTGCCTTCCTCAAGTTCAATAATTCCCAAATGTGCGTACATAGGGTCAGAGTACATACCAGTGGAAAATGGTTTAGCTGAACCAGACAGCGTGGCCCGACAGCTCTAGTGCCCCGATATAGTGCAAAGCAAAGGTTACTTTGTTTACTGCCTTGAGTGTTCATAGAAACCTTTCCAAACAGTACCACTGGGATCTACTCAAAGCCGCACTATTAAACTGAGTACCCTGTCAACTCTTAAGTCCAAACGCCACCCAGAGTGCCATTATGCATGATGCCAGGACTAGTGTTTGAAGTGGTTGATGACTGCTGTGTTTTGGTGCTGGCAGAAAGAGGAGGATGGTGAGATTACGAACTCCCTTGGCCGTCCAGAGACCACCTTTGAGCAGTCAGGCCTGGGGCCTGGCCAGGAGTACGAGGTCAAGCTGGAGGTGGTGAAGAACAACAAGCGTGGACCGCCTGCTTCCAAGAGTGTCATCACAAGTAAGTATATACATTAGCATTGCTAACTGGCTCATAAATCGTTTGTTTCAGATTTATTGGAGTAATTTTATTCCAAATGGTGAGCATGCATCCGTTTGCAATGGTCCTCTGGGTTAGCCCTTTGCTGCGTCATCATTTTTTTTACCTATTCTTGTGAACCCATGATTAGTTGTTGTCCTGAAAAACTTGCTGCTTCAACTCAAGGCTCAAATCCAACACTCAACTCACTTCTCTTTCCACACTGATTTTACTCAGATAATCCTGACTGCAATTTTTTTTGTTTCTCTTTCGGCTTTTTCCCTATTTGGGGTCGCCACAGCAAGTCACCTCTGTGACTTGCATGATTGATTTGGCCACAGTTTTAATGCCAGATGCACTTCCTGCCGTATCTTCCCCATTTATCTGGGCTTTGGATAGGCACAAGGTTTGTGTTGTGGCTGGGGTTTGAAAAAATCCTCATTGGATATAGTAATTCATATATTTCCACCACTTTGACACTTCTTGTTGTTATTGCTGCTTCTGTCTTACAACCAGTTATACTTGGTTCTTACAAAGTGGTTTTTTGAACCTGCTTTTATTCATCTATGAAGTGTTATATATAACTGTTTTAATGTGAAAGCTCACTTATTGCCCCAGCGCCTCTTACTTCCTGTTCCTTCATGTTTACCGGTTTTTTATCTGGTCTGGTCTCAAAGTGAACCATTTCACTGTCTAATGAAATAGTTTGGAGTGAATGGTTGATAAGTCAGATGGAGAAGAGGTGAGCAATGAACAGAAAGATGTGATTATACAGTGAACAAATATTATATCCTCGAGTGCTGGTCAGCCTCACATATATCAGCCATAACTTATGAACCTTAAAAACCCTTGACCTTCAGACACCTATTCTGAGAATGGATGGATAAGTCTTTAACTGTTTGAGTTTAAAAAAGTTTAATTCAAAATTAAAGTTGGGCTCTATATCAGAGAAATGTAGTCTTGACCTCTTGGTATTCATCCCAGCAATTGTATTAAAAAAGGCATTTGCCAGAGAAATAGCCCGAACACTCTTTTCACTGTTCTGGTCCTGTGCAGCAGAAATAGAGGTTATCATGGAATAAAGTGTCACTTCAACCTCCCAAAGTGAAGTGGAAAAACAGGTTGTCACCTTCATACCTTGCATAGGTTCATTGAATTCAATGTCTGGCTTATCCATCTTGCATCTCCCAGCAGCTCATTCTAAACAGCTTGACATGTCAAACCTGAATGATGAGCTCATTAGATTTCATTGTATTGTTGTGATTTAGTGGGAGTAGTAAAAAGAGATATGGATTTCCAGCCCTAATTTCAAGTTATGAGATATCTCCATAGCTCCATCAGGCCATAAAGCCCAATGGCTTGTAACACTCCTAAGACTGGGGGTTAGGAATCAATATCAAGAGAGAAAACAGGGTTGAATGCGTGATTTCATGTGCCAGATCAACCACCAATCACCAAAATACTTCTAGGTGACTTCACTTGGGGCTAGGTTAATACACTGCTCATAATGCTGCAGAAGTAGTTAAATGTGTGTTTTCTTTAAAAGGGGGCTGTGTGACAGCCTGAAACCTAAACCTTTACTCAAACTGTGCTAACTGTTCCCCTTGGGAGACTTCTGTTTCAAGAAAGCATGGAAATACCATTAGAGGTCTGTCATTACCTTTTCTTTTAAACCCAGCAGCTGGTTTGATAAATAACAGTGATAATTAACTTCTTTTCCTTTCTTCAGTGACTAAGAAGTGCGAAGAAAGTGAAATGTTAATGTCTATTCTGTAGTTTTTCTTTCGTTTTCTTTTTCTTTTTTTGTTGTTGTTGGTTCGTTTGAATTATAAATAGCAAATACCGTTCTGGAGTGCAAGTAAAATGCACCCACACTCTAAATCCATATTATATTAATTATATAAATATATGTGAGAGAAGTAAAAAAAAAAAAAAAATTAATAAATAAATGATTTGACGTGTTAATAAATAGAAATGCTGGTAGGATTACTTTTGTAACTTAAGACTTACTTAAGACTGTCTTCAGGTCCAGCTCCAGTTTTTCTGATATAAACTAACAGCAGTGATAGTTGTATTTGTCACACTCAGACCTACGGACAATTTAGAGTCACCATTTAACCCAAACATGATGTCTTTGGACGGTGGGAGGAAACCAGAGTACCTGGAGGAAACCTACACAGACACGGGGAGAACATGCAAACTCCACACAGAAAGGTCCCAGGCCTGGGAACGGAAACCGTGACCTTCTTTCTGTGAGGAAACAGCGCTAAACACTATGCCACCATGGTGCCCTGAATTGATTATTTTTCTTTTTCATGAAACAGTAAACAGGGACATCAGAATGTAAAATGTTTTTAAGCCTTCTTTATATTACCTGAACAAAAATGTTTTAAAAGATGAGACAACATTTTCACATAATTTAATGAAAAAAATATAATTTTATTGTGGTAATCGAAACACCAAGCTGTGATTCCATTGGCTGTTTGGAACATTAGCAGTAAATAGAATAAATATGTTTGGCTCTTCTTTGGCTTAAACCTTGTGAGACAAGAAAAAATGGATGAATATTCTAACAGGCATGGCTGATGCATGAATGAATGAATTAGAACACTGAAATACCTACACTCATATGTATTATGAGATTCAGAGTTGTGTTATTCTCAGTGACACTTTCTTGATGTCTCCCAATACGGCACTCTACCGAGCGTTCTGTGGGATTTGCATCCTGAAAGGCTAATTGTGTGAAGTGGCCCTCCCCTCCCTCTCAACCCAATCCACAATGTGTGGGAGGCACCAGCCAGTCAAGCAACCAGGCTCAGAGGGTCACCGGCCTCTCAGGAGAATGGCATTGTGACATCTAAACGTCACACTCAAAGTCTTCTCATATGACAAATCTGTGTTAATCTCAAACACAGATTCTTCATTTTATCAGCCCTGCACAGACGGTTGACTTTCCTGAAGTTACTTGTGTGTGACAAATCAATTTCAGCACCGATGAAGAGGCGCCCGTCATGGGCACTGGGATTTGATCTATAAATAGAATGAATAACCTCATAAATGCAAGAGGATTGTCACATTTGTCAGCACCTATACAGCTGAAATTCATGCATATAACACCGTGGCTGACTCAACCTGTGCTATCTATTGTCATGGTGTCTGGTCAGGGCCAAGATTTGTCTCCACCGAGGTGCAGAGCTAGACAAAGCAAGGTGATATAACCTTCATGAAAAGCTGGAACATAAACATCTTTGCTGCATCTTATGGCAAGTAACAAAAAGGATTTTACTGTGGAAAAAGCCAGGGACATGAACATATAGCAAAAACTGAAAAACAACTAGACCCCCAAATGCCAGGACACATTGTGGAACTATTACTATTATTAGATGTTCATTATCCAAGCGTTTCACCTTTCAGCTTTAATATCAGCAAATACAAAATGCACTGTGAATTTTCACCTGCACATTTGTCTAATTGACTGTTTGATCCAAAAGCACCACTGAGGACTTGGATGGTGTCCAGAACCCCCAATGTGGAAACAGCTGAGACATTAATTCCAGTCTTGTCCTCTTGTCCTACAGAAGATCTTGGTTACAATGACCAACAATTATTATTTTAATATTCCTTTGAAAAAAAAACATTCAAGCCATTCTCTGCACTAACACAACACAAGACATAAATACTCAGAGATTTGCTGATTAGAAGCAGAACTTCCACAATTTTACTACCAAAATTTAAGGTATATCCAAACATTTTATGGACTGCAACCCCTGACTTGGGTTGTGAACTCTGTCAATGTGACCAGATCAGGTAGTCCTAGACCGAACTGTCAGTAAATTAAAGAAAGGTTGTGTGACTCCTGTACATCATGCTGTGCACTGTGTAGTGGCCCGGGAACTTGACAGAGTCAGATACACGCAGCTGCAGCTGTCTTTCCTTTTTCTCAATCAAATGAAAATGCTTACAATTGAATGGTTGAATTTTTGTTATTCAGTCATATAAATGAATTTAGAATGTTCACTGACAACTTGGCTGCAGAGCTGGGCAGCTTGAGTGACTGATGGCCCTGGGACTCATGTTTCCTTCGAGGGGGCTCCGGCCCCCAAAATATCTGATGGAAATTGCCGGATGAGTCACAAAGAAAGTTGACTGGTCAAGGTCTTTTGGGTCAAGATTAGACATGTCAGTCAGTTTATAAACAGAAGCAAACAGTGGACTAGCTAACTCATGAAGGCAGGAAGGCTGATGTGCACGCTGGTTGTCAGGATGCTGTGTGGAGGCCTGCTGACTGACTGAGAGATTGGAGGCTGTCTGACGGGGATACAGACTGGAGAGCAGCAAGACATAGACTAACCAACTCGCATGCTCGATGGGTGTTGGCAGGCGGAAGCTTAGCCAGCTGGAATGCAGACTGAAAATTGGCTGTCTCTGATGCTGAATGGGCTCTAGCTGACTTGGAGGCTGGCTGGAGGGCCAGCAGGGAAACAGGTTGAGGACTAATGGGCCTGAGGCTAGCCAGCTGGAAAAGTGGCTGATAGTTAGCAAGCTGGGAGACTGGCTGGGATGGCTTTGAGGATATCTCCGTGCGTGCAAGTTTCAAAGCTATCTCTCCCAACAACACACGAGGGAATATGGTTCATCCTCTATTTAAACATATCTCAGACCATTATTTGGTCAGGTCATTCTGTCTCTACACAGGCAGGTAGAACCCATATTTAGGCATTTTATCAAGCTCACACAGAGAAGCTCCTTCAGTGATGACAACAGACAGCTTCACAGGCAGATGGTGAACTGGTAGGTCATAGAAAGGCATAGTCAGGAACAAACAACGGGATGCTGATGATAAAGAACATGTACATAACCATGAACAAAAGTAGATAGTAACAAAGAACACAAGCATTATTTCAGGACCAAAAAAACAAGGAAAGTAAAAGCATAATTGGGAACAAGTGAAAATATTTTGGACAGGGCAGGCAATCAAACACAGACTGACAGAAAGTAAAACCACCATGAACACAAAATTTGAATCATGCTTAAAATAGCGAGTGATTACACAGAGTCTGGGTGGGAAGTTACAATGGGGGGCAGAACATAGCAAGTCAATAAAGTTACAGTTATTCAAATTGTGCTTCATCAACAAAATTCATGCAAATAATGGGTAACCATTTTTACCCTAGCTGCCTCAATTTTCAGAGAGTAGCTATAACTATAGAAAGGAAGTTCTGCATAGAATACTGTCAAAAACAATAATTTTATTTACAATATAATAAAAACAATCAGGAACAGAGGCAGAATGATACTGATGTCATTATATTTACTGTAAAATGTTTTAATAACTTCCATTTTTTGAATGGCACTACCTCTAAAAGTTCTTCGCTTCACATGATGCTGATTGAAGGGAGCTTTATGAGCTAAAATCAGCAGATTAAAATCATGCATTGTCATTTTCACAGCAAAAGTTGTGTCCATTTGGAATTTTTGCTCACACAAAAAGTGTCCTGGTCTTATGGGGCTTTAACAGCAGCTTCTCCTCATACCTCCTGAGTCTAAACTTTTTAGGTCAAATGCTGCAAAACAAGCAACACTTAAAAATAACTGAAATATTTTTCATGAAGTGAGAGTATCCTTTAACAGCCTGCACTATGTTACCCCCTCCCCCTGTAGTGATTGATGCCCCCAGCCAGGTAGATGTGCGTGACGTGACTGACACCACTGCCCTGGTGACCTGGTTTCAGCCTGTGGCTTCGGTTGATGGCATAAGTGTCTCCTATGGGCCCAGCTCAAACCCTGCTGACCGCATCATAGTGGAGCTGTCCTCCACTGACACCCAGTACCACCTGGGAGGCCTCACCCCCGACACTCAGTATGAGGTCAGCCTGACAGCTCAAACAGGAGAGAGGACCAGCATTCCTGTTTATGAGTTCTTCCTCACAGGTAAGACAATGAAATATTTCCCATGCTGTGTTTTCAGGACATGAAATGTATCTACTGTGATATAACTGTATGTGCATATGTTTCATTTTTATCATAGCCTTGTGACTTGCTGTGCCCTGGATGTCAGGTCCACACATGGTTTACTGTCACTGTGTTGATAAAGGATTGTATGCTGTTGTCTGTGTGTAGGTTCCACAGGGAATCAATGTCCTCTCATGCAGTTATCTCAATATTTGAGATGTACATATTTATTCTATAAGTCCCATCTAATGGCAGGTTTCTGGCAGGTATGCATGCGACAGTAAAACATAAATGAAAGAATTAAAAATTTGATTGATGCCTATCTCTCCAATGTGTTTAAAATGACTTGGTTTGTTCAATGGTGGTCTAAAACATCCTGTGTGTTAGACCTGGATGCACCCAGAGACCTGCAGACGGTGGAATTGACAGATGAAAGCATCACCCTTGAGTGGAGGAACAGCCAAGCTCAGGTTGACAACTATCGCATCAAGTATGGACCACTGTCTGGGGGAGAGCATGGAGAACTGCTCTTCTCCCCAGGACCCAAGGACACCACGCAGGCTAAGATCACAGGTAAAAGCTAAACACACAGAAAACCACCCACGCTGACATCACCACTATTACACCTACAGGTTATAAAGTTTACATTAAAAAATCGGCAGTACAGAATATTGTGAGAACATCAGACAGTTCCGCTAAAATACACAATTTAACTGCAGTTGCTAGCAAAGATAGCTGTATCAATTAATATTATAGAGTAACTCTGCATTCAGTTTTTCATGACATAATAACTGAGGTTGATGAAAACCAATCAGGATTTTAAAATACAGCAAAGTACAATGTATATCCAGAGCGACTAAGCCCTTGAAGAAAACAAACTGAGATGTGGTTCACACATCCTTTGGTCTCAGCATCTGCAAGTACAATCACAATATGATTTGTTTTTTTGTTGTTCTTGTTGTTTTGTTTGTTTGTTTTTTTAACATATCATCTGAGACTCTGGAAATTTGGAACTAAAAAAGTGGAAGGCAGATGTAAATGTAGCAAAGGACACATTTTAAAATAAAATACAAAAGTAATAATAAAGCTTAAGGATCCGTGTCTCTGCTGAGAGTGAAGATAACAGTGTTATGCAGGAGTACCAATTACCACTGATTAAGAACAAAGGGCTACCAAAATACCATATCTGACTATCTAAGACATTAGAAGAGCAAACTTTATGATAAATGGGATTTGTGTTGTGTTTCCATGTTAAATTGGGGATTTTTCAGTAACTCAGAATTAAATGAGTTTACACCCTTGCACCCGCTCACCAGTCTCACAATGTTATAAGACCAAAACCAGTATTGATTGCCACTATAGTATAAAATTATATTTAAAAAAAAAACCCGGAATGAATGGGCTGTTTCACTGTTAACTGTATAAACCCTCCATGTTTTATTTTTCCGTCTGCTCTAAGTTCAAAATTTGTGCATTACCTCTTAGCAGCCAAATATCACAGCTGAAAAGAACCATACAGTTTATCCATATATAGTAATAATTTATAGTGTTTATCCATCTAGTTGTTTGTGGTGTTCTGTGTTTAATGGTCACTCTTAAATTCATTTTGCTCATTTTCAAAATGGGCTGCCTGTTGTTTCATAGAGAAATGTTTTCCAATCAGCAAAACAGGCTTAAATAAAATACCACCCTGGGGGTGTTGGCATTCAGACTTTGGATGGAATAACACTGTGGATAGTTTCACTGTGAGCTCTTGCTCAAACAAGAAAAGTGGACACTTTTTCATCTTTCTGCACCACTGACATTATAAAGGCGTGCTGTAAGGCGGATGTGTTTTTTTCTGTTTGTGTCCACACTTTGTGCTGCTGCATGGTGGGATTAGACACATGAGAATCAACAACAAAAAAGCTTCTAAAAACGGGTTAACGGTGTCTCTGTCTGCTCCAATTCTTTGTCCTTGGGAGGCCCATCCCATGGAAATAAAGCACTGTGTCCATTCAGCCGATGCCCCCTTCTGCTCCACACACCTCAGCACTTCTTTCACGCAGTTTTTGTCTGTAATTGCCTTCACGCTCGTGATTTTATTGATAATGAGTTTCCTGGGCATTAGGTGTAATTTCATGCTGCAAGACTCTGCGTGTGATGACCTCT
Source organism: Remorina albescens (assembly GCA_034769265.1). NCBI lineage: Eukaryota > Metazoa > Chordata > Actinopteri > Carangiformes > Echeneidae > Remorina > Remorina albescens. Next base: position 5,834,014 of record CM068485.1, read on the forward strand.
GTGGGAGTTAATAAAGGAATTAGAAGCGATCAGCCTGAGAGAGGGCTTAATTGTGGAGACCAAAGGGCCACCAGAGTCTGGTGTATCATAGTAAGTAGTGTTTCTGCCCTGCGTCAAGGGCCCTATAGATCCATCAATGCAAATACAACACTGATGTTCCACGGTAAGCGCAGACTTAGCGTGAAATGCAATTAGGGTACAATCTATTATGCAATCAAGCCACATGAGAGCGTTTTTGTGCCTGCCACAGGCACTGGAACCATTAGCTCAAACAGCTGGCCACTTGACTACGGAGCCTCCCCATTATTCATTTAGTGACACCTGAGTGGATTTGTACAAACAAAACATGATTCGGGATCACAGTGTTTTTATTTTGTGCTGTTACGTAGGCCTGAGACCTAGCACTGAGTACGGGATGGGTGTCACAGCGGTGAAAGATGAGAGGGAGAGTCTGCCAACAACCACCAATGCAGTGACCGGTAGGATGCTTTTTACGTACTCAGTGTTCGTATACAAATATGGATGCACTGACCCACATACATAAAGTGGTTACACCTTAAATAGTTAGAAGTTTATATGTATGAAAAAAGTCTTACGTGTAATTAGGGCAGCACGGCATAACCACATAGTAGTTAGTGCTGTTGCCCCACAACAGGAAGGTCGCAGGTTCGGTTCCCAGCCTGGGGCCTTTCTGTGCGGAGTTTACATGTTCTCCCCGTGCCTGCGTGGGTTTCTTCCGGGTACTCCAGTTTCCTCCCACTGTCCAAAGACATCATGTTTGGGTTAGTTAGTGACTTTAAATTGTCCGTAGGTCTGAGTGTGAGTGTGAGTGGTTGTTGGTCTCTGTCTGTCTCTGTGTGTTGGCCCTGTGATGGACTGGTGACCTGTCCAGGGTGTACCCCGCCCTCGCCCAATGTGAGCTGGGATTGGCTCCAGCACCCCCCGACCTGGAAACGGATAAGTGGTAGAAGATGTATGAATGAATGAATGCATGTAATTATGTAGTGTAGTGTATTTTCATATGAGCCTGTACATCTGTGGAATTTATCAATAAATTTAGCCTATAAATGAATGTCTTACACACAAATCTTTAGACGTATAATGTGTGTGTTCAATGTGTGTTCAATCAAAGCAGCATATTTACCATCTTTCACATTTAGCAGACTGCAACCAACTTCTTCTGCATTATGGTGGTTTGTCAGTGTGACGTCATAGCAAGTCACTTTATTTTTGGCTGCTAATAAGTCAGGCTTCAGCTCAAGCTAACTGACCCTTTGTTTTGCTCTTTATTCAAATAACATATGACTATAATAATTTCATAACATGGCTATTGATTGAATTAACATTGTGTTAATATTAAATCATTCACAACCTCTCCTCCACCCCTTTGAATAGCTCTGGATGCTCCCAAAGACCTGACTGTTACAGGTGTGACAGAGACCACCATGATGCTAGAGTGGAAGCGGCCCCTGGCCAAACTGGACTCCTACCGGCTGGTTTACGTTTCGGCAGACGGCTCCAGGGCTGAGGAAGTAGTTCCAGGCAGCTCAGAGTCTCACACCCTGAGGAGCCTGACGCCCGCCATGGTGTACACCATCAGCATCACCGCTGAGAGGGGCCGCAGGACGAGTGCACCAGCAACCATCTCAGCACCCACAGGTGAGTACTTCCAGAAATACAACTTTCGTTTTCAGATATTATGTTTCTGATCAAGCGATGGTCTTATGTTTGATAATGAAAGTGTGTTTTGTGGATTTACCAGAGCAACAAGAGCCTGTTACAGAAGTACAAGCTGCAATTTCATCTAATTTTTTATAAATGCTGCATTGGTCAGATTGCGACACATAGCCAGAGTAGATTTTTGCCTCTGAATGTTTTAGTAGCCAGGCTGAGACTTGGCAGAGGCTCCTCTAGATGTAACTCTCTATTTCCATGAACTTTCTAGTTGGTGGTGTGGGGGTGCAATACAAGTTCTCTTTTTCATTAACCATGGTTTCATTTTTTTGTCCTTTATGGCCTCAGCCAATCTGAAGCAATGAATTGAACTCATTGTTAGTTTTTCAGTCCAAGACACTCTGTCTCTACCTCCCCTCTGTCAAGGTTCATTTATGGTATGTTGGATTATTTTTCTTTTTTCTGTTTTTTTTAACCAAAACAAGAAAAGACAAACGAGGTGACTGTGGTTTATTTTTCCTGCTGTGGTCACAGTGTCTCCAAGACAAAATTTCACAAGTAAATCTTACAGTTATGCAACGAGTGCCTATTAAGTGCATGGCTATAAATCGATAAATCGATATGGCATGAAGCAAAAGTCAGTGAGTTTCAAAAGAACTGTCTTTTGCTACATTTTTGTGGATTGCACACTGCCTTCTGTGTGTTTGTGTGTGTTTGTGTGTGTGTGTGTGTCTGTGTGTGGCAGGGGTCGAGTATGCACATGCATGTGTCTACTCTTTATGCCTACATGTCTGTACGCTCATGTGTGTCACGTAGCACATATGATGGAGAGACTGACTGAGTGAAGCTTTGGCAGCTTGTGTGTGTGTGTGTGGGAGACTGGGAGTTTGTAGGGACATGTGTGCACCCTGCAAAATGTTCATTCATGTGATAATTGTTTTCGTAAGCTCTGCTCCCCTCTGGTTTTGTGCGATTTGACCACGATGAACTGTGGGTCTGTCAGATAAAAGACCACATGCTGGGAGTCCTGTTAAAACGTTGTCGCAGAAAATCAGCAGCCCTCTAATCCACAGCCAGGCCGATCTGCAGCCTTTATCATTTCCAGACATGTAGCACAAACACAGATCACACTCTCCTACAGAATGGTTTGTAGGACAGAGGAAGGGTGGACGAGGTGAGACGAGGTTTGGTGTTAGAGACTCTACATGTCCCTGAAAATCATTGAAACAATTCCAAGAATTAGATTCAGTGACCTGCTGAATCAATACTCAAGCCAAACTCAAAATACTTTGAGGACCTAAATGAAAGATGTTGGGACAAAAATACATAATTAAATTAGGTAAATCTCTAAACAAAAGACAGGATTATCATAATTTAAAGTAATCAGTTGGATGGCAATCACAGACAGAATTAGATTGATGGATGGAACAATGGCAACAAATATAGAAATCACAATGCCTCCGGCAGTAACGCCACATTAAATACTTGTATTTGTACAAATGAAAAAAAAAAACACCTTGACACCCATTACATCACTTTTTAAACTTATATTGGTTGTTCAGATGGTCAAATGATGCATGTCGCCACAAGACACCGTTGGTGTCCTTAGTTTGGCATGTTTTACTTCTCCTGATGACTTGCATGAGTAGCTGAATATCAGCAGAGAAAATCAGAAAGCATGAATGAGGCAAGATCAATTTCCTGCATGCATTGACAGGATCTGTCCTGCAGCCTGAACCAGAGGCTTAAGTCTCATTCTGAGGCTCGATGGTGTTGTAATATATGAATGAGTGTGTATCATGTGGAAGACATCAATACGACAGCCGGATAATACTGTGCAAGTTGTTTTTGTAAATAAATACATTTTGTAAGTTGTAAATAACTATGAGTAATAACTGTCATCTCCTGTGAAAAACATATTTTATATTTTTGCAACTGCATTGTCATTCATTATCGTCATGTTTTATCCACCAGCCTCGTCTTTTTTGTGTCCAGAGGAGGAATTGTAGTTGTTAAAAAATGCCTTAATTAATGACAGTCAAAAAATACTGCTCATTGTCTAACCAACAAAATACATTTCAGTCCTAGATCTTCATGTAGTCCTATACTCTCATCAAGTATGAAGGTGTAGCACAGTCAATCAAAAAATCCCACACACTATTTAACTTGCAACAATTCACTTTAAAAATTTCATATATAATATTTTCATTTCATATTTATTAGGAACTAGACCTTACAACTATTTCGTGGCATTTCCCTACAAGACCTGAACACTAATGAGGATCCAAAGTGATGATCAAATGAAAAAGTCCCACAGTTTCAACTTGCAAAAAAAAAAAAAAAAAAGTGATTTGTGACTTCTTGCTATTAGACCCTCACCTTTCACAAATAATTGTTTTGCAAGTTAGACAGCACTCTGGATTTTTTGATTCAAACTTCTCTTCCACGCCACTCTCAACAGATAGAGCTTCCCTTTTTTTGAAGCACATACCTTAATAAAAATGTCAACATTCAACATTACATGCATCATCATTTGTTTTGTTAAATATTTATTAACTGCTGAAGCGAATTGGTTTAAAAAAAAAGTAATCTTGGCATTTTTATCACAGCCTCAGGCCACATGCATCAGACATATCATACAGTGAGTCAATTTTCCTCGTCCATGTACACACACACACACACACACACACACACATACCCACATTCCTATTGTCTTCTTCCATTTGCTCTCCACTGTTGCAAACAGTGAAAAGAGGATAATGGGAGCCTTGATGTTTACCTGGGCTATAAATCTCTGTGTCTTTTTCTAATTGACTCTCTGAATGCTTGCACACACAATGAACTCCAATTATAGGCAGCTGCATGTGGCTCTGCACGGCTTCCTCATGGGTTTGAAGTGGACGGTGTACTTTTGCCATACTGGCCAGGCTACACTGCACCTTCAAATGTTAATGGCTCATTCAAAGCCATTAATGTGCACAAGCCGCATCAGCATGCCTGCCTGCCGCTTTCTACCTTTAAGTCTTTCCACCTATATGGTAATTTAGAGGAGATGACTATAGGCTCGAATTGATGGTGATGTTTTTGTTCCCTTTGACCCTTTGTTGAGTAAAAAGGGAATATTTGTTTCAGACAAAGTAAAAGCCTTTATTCTTTTTCCCATCCTGACAGGAACATTAAATGATCATCAATGTTGACCTGTTTTTTGCAGCTGATGTTGTCAAGGAGGACTCATCCACTGTTAAGGAGAAGCTCCGTCATGTTTGTGTATATATTTCACAGTTTGTATTGTTGCCAACAAGCAAGAACTAAATGCACTACAAGAATCTCTACAGTCTGCTGCATGTCGGTATGCAATAATGTTAAAACTATGTGCAGAACCAATTTTGGATTATTTTAAAATTTTACAATCCACATTCAACTGCAAATTCGTCTAGTGCTGGTCCAGCTTTGAGCCCCATTTTTGTCTAATGTTTTTGTCCATCCTGTATGTCCTGCTCCTGTAACTACATGTTGATGTGTTTGTCATCACCCAGAGGAGGAGAAGCCTGTGGTGACAAATGTCACAATCAGCGACGTGTCATGGGACAGCTTCCTCCTGTCCTGGTCAGCTGAGGACAGAGCGTTTGAGGCCTTTCTGGTCGAGGTTACTGATGCAGAAACGGGCGCTGAGTGGCAGAACCACACAGTGCTTGCTGATGCTCGCAGCCTGACCATCTCTGGCCTCTCCCCAACCACCTGGTACAGGGCCAATCTGTATGGGGTGTACAGGGGGGTCCTCTTAGATCCGGTCTATGCAGACACCATCACAGGTATCAACGCCGTCAATGCTAGGACCTCACTCTATCCTTGGCTTCCTTTCCCCTATATTCATGCAGTAAATTACGTTTTTTTTCTGTGGACTTTCAAATGACACTTACTTGAAGTTGTCAAATAGCGTGTGTCTACACATGAAGCTCTGTTGAGGCTGTTCCTTCCCGTCTGTGTTAATCTGACTCTGACTGGTGTTACAGAGACACTGTCAGACATAGATAGGTGCTGTTAGTGCCCAGAAATTGTTTGGAAAAAACCTTGACTTGAAAAAGTGATCCAGGAAGAGTGGAACAGAAATGATTGGACTTGACTTCTTAAAATGAGTGTTGGATTTGTTGAATCGAATCAGAAAGACCATAATATGGTAAATCTTTGTGAATTGACTCTTTCCACTGCTGGTTCTGTGGAGATTGAAGCTTGTTTTGTTTATCTTCATAGACATATTATAACACAGCAATTCACACACAGCTGCGATTTTCTGAAACCTGATTAGGGACACACTACCTACCAGCCACTGTGGTTGAAGTTATTCTTAACAGGATAAACAAAATCTCCTTGCCATTCAAATCGTGTGCAGGATCCAAATCCCCAAACAAAACCCTCTCATCAGCCATCCATCATGCATGTATCCCTTTGTTAAACAGGCTAACACTCTGAAGCAGCACGCACACAAAACCCTTTCAGTCTATATTAGCCCAGGCACAGATCTGCGTTTGATCCAGCTGTCGTTCTGCCTGTTGGTGTGAGTCCAGCCTGAAACTGCACCTGGTGTGTTATGTGAACAGGCAAAAAGACAGTAATTACAATATGTGCCTAATTACAAGGCTGCAAACAGCAAAATCAAAATATTTTAATGATGCCTCGTGCTGGCCTCTGAGCACCTTTACAAACAAATACAACCACGGCGAAAAAAACAACAACAACAACAACAACAACAACAACAACAACAACAGAAAAAACCAACACTTTACCCAACCTAAAAGAAGAAAAAAAAGAAGAAGAAAATACCCAGTTTTTTATCTCAGCATCTATGCAGACATTATCATGCAGTGATGAGGATCAGTCAAGTGGAAGAAAGATGGAAGGACTGACAGAGGAAAAAAACCCTTAGGCGCCTTTGTCGCTTTGTGTGAGGGCTCTCTTCTGTATGCATTCCCAGTTCCCCCAAGCCTGGACAGCTCTTCATTCTCATGCTGCCATTGCCCCCGGGCTCTAGTGCTGGAGTGCCAGGGGCACGCAGAATATGGCATCCACTCAGCATGGCCCATTGTCTGCATGCTAATCGCTGGTGACGCAGCTTAACATTTTTCTTTGCATCACTTAATCCATAAAATATTTCAACTTGTGAATACAAGTGTTGCCTAATTTGATTATGTTATGCACGGTGGTCATCGTCAGTCTGCAGGAGAACCACGGTGCAGGGAAAAGGGCTGCAAACAGGCTTTCTTTTGAGAGCAGAGATTGTGCAGAGGGACAACGGATAGAAGGATAGTGGTGGTGGAGGTGGGAGGGTGAAATCAGAAGTAAACCAGCACATGTTAGCTGATGGATGTGGCCCTCCTTCTCTTCCACTGACCAGCTAAAGCTGCCCCAATGGCTAATGAAGAGTGACAGCTCCCTGGGAATTGACTGCTCTGCTTCGCATTTCCACTGCTTCTTCGCACATCAAATGCCTCATGCATTTCCCCTCACAATGAAAAAAGGGGGTTTCAGGCTAGTTCAAGCACCCCTGAGACCCTCACGTTTGGTGTAGCGTTTTAATGAGCTGTAGCAATGGGCTTTATTGAGGTTTTCCTTCGGCCCCTTATATCTACTTCTATCCAGCCTGCTTAAAAAGCTCTGTTCAGTCTGTGTATCACTCTGTACTGTTACCGGAAGTTTTCTACAACTAATTATCTGCTACAGACTCATCCTCTGGAGTAACAGCTTTTTCTCCAGCTGCTGCTCATGTTGACTCTGACTCTCTTCCTAGCACTGCCATTATTAGCTGCTTATGACTGCTTAATGCCACTTTTTACAGCATCACATGCACACACTCCTGTTTGTACGTACAGTTCGATGCCTGGACTGAGCTTCATTGTGAAAGAAGCCTATATTTGACAAGGCATCTCTTATTTTGAAATTCCTAGGACTTACACAGGGATGGGATAAAACAGGAAAATATGTTAACATTTTATATGATAAATGTCTAATTTGAATGCGTTTAAAGTTTCAGCTCATGACTGGCCGTAGCCCCTGTACTAAAATTTATTGTAGAAGCCCAGTGGGGGGGGGGGTTACTTTGGATTGTTGTTTTGTCTGAGCTAAGCAAACATGCATGATAACTTAGCAAGTTTTTTAATTTAGCAGAGTCATTAGTTCAGAGAGCTATAATTCCTGTTCTGAATAAGTGAGTGAGAGTGCGAACACAGAGAAAATAGGAAAATACTGAGACCAGTTGTGACAGACTTGTGCGAACCGCGTTTGTGGTTCGTCTTACTGTTCTTCACTGTTGAACATCAGTTGATACATTTGTTTGTGGTGCCACCACTAACTTACTTGACTGGTGAGCTAATGCTCCATTCTTTCCATTTTGCATCATTAAAGAAACAGTAACCAAGCATACCTCAGTAAGATGGATATTGAAACTCTCCTTGTTAGACCACAAGTAGTTTTTTGTTTTTTTTTTTGAGTTTTTATTTAAGAATTGCATTTTGCCATACCATCATCAGTAGATTATATTTCAAAGAAGTGGCAGCTGTAAAAAATCTGGGACAATCCGTCTAAGATTTCCTGAAAATGAATTCCAGTCACACTCACAGTCTCAACTAATTAAATTTCCTGTCTTACTAACCTGAGACTTAGGACGATAGGTCAGTTTACCAAGGCTGAAATAAAAGCAGCTGGAGGCTTTTGTTTGGCTCAAAACACCCCGTCGCTTCGAGTTATTTTTCTGTTTGTCTTTTTAGCCAGCTCACACCTCTTCTCTTTCTAATCGCCAAGCTTTGTTTGTTGACAAATTCAAAGCTCCCACAAAACTAATGTGGCTTTTGCCCGTAGATTATACACTCTTTCACATCCACGTTCCTTAAATGTCAAAGCACTCTTAAGTCCCACAGAGGAGGAAAACTGACTTTCCCTTGTCACTCAGAGGCTGAACCGGAGGTGCAGGCTCTTCTAGTCTCCGATGTCACCCCTGAGAGCTTTAGATTGGCCTGGACGGCTGAAGAGGACGCCTTCGATACCTTTGTCATAATGATCAGCCAGACTGAGGGCTCAGGCCAACCAAAAGAGCTGGTGCTGGGTGGCGAAGAGCGAAGTGCAGGAGTGACAGAACTCACTGAGGACACGGAGTACAAAATCGAAATCTTTGGGCTCGTTCTGGGAAAACGGTCCAAGTCCGTAATCGAGAGGGTGAGAACAGGTACACAGTTAAAAAATGGAGACAAGAAATCAAAGCTGTGAACTGAAGCTGACTGGTCTTTTCACCATAGTCCATGTTGTCATGCTCTAACAAATCCCTGTGCTCTAACACTTGTCTTTTGTATCAAATATGTTTTTTCCATTGAGCTTGTAACAAGGTGTCATGGTTTTCATTCAAGGCAAATGTTTGACAAAATGAGTTTTTTTCCAACCTGACTGTGTATTTCATCTTGGGAAGCACCCTCTGCCACGACCAACCACAGTAGGTCCATTACAACCACATCTCTCACCATGTCATCTGAGAGACATGATCCAGCCTGCTCCACTCCATAAACACAAACTGCTAAATCACATCCTCACTCTCTGTGAAAAGAGAGTGAGGTGACTTGAGCTGCTCAGCTGTCCTGGCTCTGGATTTCCACTCAAATGTTCACTGACTAGCTATGCTCTTAGGGCCAAAAGCAACAGGGGCTAAAATTGTTTGCTATTGCCACAACCACCGCAACTGAAGAGCTGTGGTTAGGAGAAACAGAAGCTCAGCCGTCACTTCTGAGAAGTTTCGGCTCTGAGCCTCTTTGGGACTCATCAACATTTCCCTCTCTCTCTCGAATAGAAGAGAAGGAAAAGAGCAGCCATTTCCCAAACATCGCTACGCAATGGCCCACCATGTTTGTCCTCTTCACAGGTGTCAACAGGCATACGTTGAATCCAAATTCATTTAACCCCCTCCACACCCTGTGCGGCCACTTTGTAGGCAAGAGGGGCTCTTGAATTTTTCTCATTGAAGGAGACACTGTCACAGTGAGGTTTAAAGCCGAGAGTGCAGTGTGGAATTCAAAAAAGGACAAGCCAGATGAGTGCGATCACCTCAAGAGGGTGCAGGTGCTCTAAGTCCGTGCCCGTTGTCAAACTGTAAAGGTGACATGGATGGACATTTCATCAATTTGCAAGGTGTTGTGTGTAATGACACTGTCTGATTGGCTCTGGCCTCTTTGAGTCACAAAATTGTGTGGAGAAATTCACTAGAGAGCCGGTTTGTGCCTGACAGAGTTGATTATGCCCAGCAGACTGGCAGTCTTAGTGGACTCCCTCACAGCCAGCACTGGCCGCTGCTGTTGCACAGGGACTTCATTTCACAGGCACCGAATTTTCATCCCTACCCAGAGTTCCTTGCTCTCTGGTCCTGGCAAGTGGGAGGTTGAATTTCACTAAGTTGGATCTGCCTCTGAGTCTGATTGAGACTATTCAGAGCACTGTGGTGCCAACCACGTGCTTATTGTATGACTATAAGTAGTGTGTTGCTTGGATGGGGTGAAGATAGGATTTCTTTTCAGTTTTATGTTCAGGGCGTGTTACACTTCCTGCAGGAATTTTTCGATAATGATAGGAGTTGGGGTTTTTGTTGTTTTTTTTCTTTTTTTTGCATTATTAATGCCTATTTGGCTACTATTTCAGTCTGTCATGAGGAGTTTAGCCTTATGCCAAATTTTTTGTATCCCTTGATAAGGAGATTTATGCAGACGCCTGCTGGCTGTACCTTGTATAGTTACTTGTGTGTGGTTTGCCCACTGTGTCAGAAACACACTTTCTTGTACTCTCACACTGCTTTTGTGCAAAAATTATTGACGTGACTTCCAGGTGCCCTGCATTGTTTTTCACCACTTGCCTCTTATCCAAGAGAGTGATGGATCTTTCGCATCTATTTGGACAGTACTGGGGGATTCAGGAGTTACCAGCTCTTTGTATCATGGAACCCTAATCAGAGGAGGAAAACAGCCACATCATTGGCTCCCATTAGGGATATCTGGGTTAAAGATGCCAGTGTGGTGGTTAGCTCTGCATCTCCACATGGTGCTTTGTCAGCTGGGAGTGGCTCCCACCACCCTGTATGGATAAACAGTTTAGGTGATGGATGGACGGTTGGACTGGTGAGGCTTTTTGCCTCTGATCTTCATGTCAATGCAGGGCTCGTGGTGTCAGCCTGCCAAGAACCTTTTCTAAACATGTAGTCGAGGAGAAATATATCATAGCAGCCCCAAGCTTTCATGTGTTTTGTTCATGTAAGAAACACATATGAGAAAGTCATGACATTTATAAATGGAGCGGGATGGATCATACAGCTCAGATGACTGCTCTGTCCCATGACAGAGCCCCCTTGTTGGGACACTTCCCATCATGAAATAATTCACTCAGATTTCAGAGGACCCATGTTGCTGTGGTAACTTCATGTTTTCTGTCAATTTTAACATATTTCTATTCATAATGTTTAGAGGTAGTGGCATTTTGTGTGTTTTTTCACCTATCTGTCAGTGCTCCTGAGTGGTTTCAAAAGATAATGGTGGCTCATAGCCAGCTGCTGGATTAAACTTATGTATGGGTTTCCTGATGCTGGATAATAAAGTTATTTGGTTTTATGGCAAAATGTAGAGCTCCATAATGATCTAAATGTTTTGGTCATGGAAAAATTCTGAAGTAAAAAAGCTCAATGACAAACATGCTGAATATTGAACTGAATTTGTATATTTACATACCAGCTTCAAAACTGCCCTAAAAATCCTTTAAACACTGCTTGACCCCCACTCAGGACCTTTAGTCAGCGCTTTACTCCTGTCGTTGTGGCGTCTTCGTTCAGTCCTCAGTCTCTAACTGCCTGGCCCCATGTGTCAGTGTCTGTCTTTGTAAAGGAGGTGGAGGGGCAGTTGTTTAAGTCACACAGAACGGGTGTCTATGGCTGTGTCCCCTGTCCTCCCCGGGGGTAAGGCTTTACTCTTGGGTTGCACAGCGCATGTTTCACTTTTGTGTTACCATGAAATGGGGGCAAGTTAATCTCCTCAGGTCTGTCACGCAAGATACTGTGGTTTGCTGTTAGCTGGAAAGGGTTTCTCCGTGAGACCAGGCCTCCCCAGGCCTCCTTTGTCTGTGTGCCTCACTCTCTTTTAGACATACTCTCTTTCGCTCTGTTCTAAAACAAATGTCTTTCAGTGGTGGATCTGCCCTGGCTACCAAAACTGAACATGTGTGTCTTTTCTTGTTTGCTTCTTCATTCCAAAGCAGAAGTTGCTCACTGTAATATGTCTTAACAGTGCATTCATTTATTTATTGACAATTATACTCTATGTTGTGTTTTCCGCTCCTCACCGTGCTAAGAGGGTTTACACATATTGACTAAACCATCTGTTTTCTGTCTGTTTTTGCCCCGACCTGCTGTTTCTGTCTTGCCTGTGCCAGACCTGGGCTCACCCAAGGGCATCCGCTTTTCTGATGTCACCGACACATCTGCCACTGTGCACTGGGTGGTTCCAAGAGCTCGAGTGGACAGCTACAGGGTTACTTATGTGCCTGCTCATGGAGGTCAGTGTCCCCATATTTGGATGAATCACTCCCAAAGGAAATATACAAGATCTGGCTGCAGGTTAGAGCTGTGTCTCTTGATTTAAGAAATCCTCCCAAAGGTGAATTATGATGTAAAACACATTCCAACAAATCTAAAGCTCCAAAAGTTTTGGCATACATCAAGAAAATTTGATTTTAAGATTGAATCTTTGGCTGTTTTAAATTTTACAATGTGTGTATTTTTAAAATCAGTCTTTATTTAAACTCCAGATTTTGAATGACAAAGCTCCAGCACTACTGTTACATCACTCGGTTAAATCCTCCATCAGCTGCATGGCAACACTTTGCTCCAATGATAGACTGATTCTGCCCCCTAGTGACTAGATCTATACATTTCTATTGAGATGAGCCTCAAGGAGCAAACGATGGTCTTTTTTTGTAAGTTACTGAAAGTGATTCCAATTATTATGCGATTGCACCATGCATGTTATTTCGTCCCTTCAGGTCCAGTATTACTTGCTGTCTTGGAAGTATACTAATTCATTGAATGGCAAAAGGTGACAACAAAATCAGTGATGCTATAAAATAGACACAAACATTTAGACATCTGTGTTGTTTTGACCCCCAGGCAATGCTAAGACACTGATGGTGGATGGCTCTGAGTCTCATACTGTTCTGCCCAACCTGACACCCGGGGTCACCTATGAGGTCACCATTATCGCTGTCAAGGGTCAAAGAGAGAGTGACCCTGCATCAGACAGTGTCTCCACAGGTAGAATGAGGCTCATGGAAAACCATTACCATTACACATGCAAACACACACACACAAAATTGGACATTTTGACTTGGATGTTTTAGTTATGTGATTCAACCACAATTTGGTTGCATCTGGTGTGTGTGTGTGTGTGGCACAGCTCTAGATAAACCTCGTGGTTTGACAGCAGTCAACATCACAGACGCTGAAGCTCTACTCCTCTGGCAGCCTGCCATTGCCACCGTGGATGGTTATGTCATCACCTACAGTGCAGACTCAGGTATGTAGCATCAAATAGTGCAGATCTATGAGCAAACGCAGATACTGTTCATCAGAAAAGGAGGAGGAAGTGCCTCCTGCAGGAAAACCATTTTATTGAAAACAACTATTTACAATATTTGCTTCCTGTTTTGATTTTATACACTCATTAAATGATCCACCAGAGACCCAGATACTAAAAAACAAGATGCAGATGATTATTACTACCTTTAAATGAAGAGCTCATATAGGTTTCTTTTTACAGCAAGCCTTGCAAAATAAATCACTTTCCAGGATCTTCATTAAAAGAGGATTCCCTGAGTGACAAAACAAGACCAATTACATCTGCGTGACACATTTCAAAGCAGATTTGCCTCTTCTTCCCCCTTTTAACATGCCTGTCTATGTCACTCAGTGGCTCCAGTGATGGAGCGCGTGTCCGGAAATGTGGTGGAGTTTGAGATGAGTTCTTTGACACCGGCAACTCACTACACTGTGAAGGTGTATGCTGTCAGGGACTTGGCCAAGAGCGCAGCCACCACAACTGAGTTTACCACCGGTGAGCTGCCCTATCTTTGAGTGGATCTGTTTCTGTTCTATTCTGTTGTATTCTATTCTTGCCTTCAGATTCCAACTAAAGTAAAGTTAAGCAGCACTTTAGTAGGCGGATGGACAAGGGTTTTGTCCACACAACCAAATATTTGTGTTAGTTCAATGTTAGTGTTGTTAATGTTGTGTTAGTTCTTTTTCTCTGTTTTGACTCCAGAGTTGTGTTAAGTCTAGAATGACAGTTGATCCGGTCTTACCACCCTCGACTTCAAGTGGTAAGACAACATGGAGAGAACTGTTATTACTTTAACTGCCCTTAAGGTGCCTTGTTTTTCTGCTTCTAATCAGATGATTGCCATTAAGAATAGACCATCTACTTCCTGTTCACACCAGCATATGCCCAGTGTGCATAAATGATCATGTATGTGTGTGTTTTCAGGTGGGTAAGTGTGGATGCAGATTGTTTTGTGATACAGAGCTGAAACAGACGAAATGAGAACACGCAAACTCCAGACAGGCTAGGTCAGAACTGTCCTACAGCGAGGTCACAGTGACAGACACAAAATAACTGCATTAAATGAATGTGTTTAGATGTGGACGCCCCTCAGGATCTGGCTGCAACCAACATCCAGACAGAAAACAGCATGCTGACCTGGAAGGCGCCTCGCGCTGACATCACAGGATACATTCTCAGCTACAAGTCTGTGGACGGTGTAGTTCGGGTGAGTGGATACCAACAATCCACTGACATTGTTTTAAATTCAATGTGTGAGCATATTTCTTCCATCAGGAGGTCGTTCTTAGTCCCACTGCTGTATCATACAACATGGCTCAGCTCACTGCCTCCACTGAGTATTCAGTCAAGCTGCAGGCCATAGCTGGTCCCAAGAGAAGCCGAGTCATCACAACTGTCTTCACTACCAGTGAGTGGATTCATATACAGGTTTCACAGCTGGTCTGTCATTTCAAACTACCTAACATATCATCAGTAGGTGTATTTTTATAATATCAGTGATGCAGCATAAAGACATAAAGCACTTTCCTTTTTATAAATCCTAAATTATGTAAGAATCCACAGGAAAAAGGATTAGCAGACTCTTTAGTAAGTGTAAACAACATTGCCTGTTCGACTTTTTTTTACTTACACTGTTCACGGTCTCTTTTTACATCATTGTCCACTTTATCATTATTTCTGTATGTGTTTTCGTGTAGCTGGTGTGCTGTACAAATACCCCAGAGATTGTTCTCAGGCCCTTCTGAATGGTGACACCTCATCTGGCCTCTACACCGTCTATCTGGGTGGAGATGAGAGCCAGCCGCTCCAGGTCTACTGCGACATGAGCACCGATGGAGGCGGATGGATTGTAAGAATAGACTGTCTATGAAAGTGGATGTAGACTGTGTGTTTGCAAAATGAGGTCTTTCCCCAGGAGCCTTAACACTGCATTCTATTTAATGACCAATCAGGGGGCGACTCCACTGGGGGCATATTTATACAATTCTACTATTCTAAAAGACATAGCACTTAATACTTACATCAAGACTTTCTACTGCCCTGAAGCTTTACTGATGTCCTGTTTTGTAAGACTGGTACATATGAACAAATTTGATATGTGATATGATCAATTAGTGTCCATCAAAGCTGCAGTCCTCCTCAGCTTTTTGGAACATTTCACCCTTTTTCAGCTCATTCCATGCCAAAATAATGCAGATGCTCTGAAAAATTGTCAAATTTATTTAAATTATTTTATCTTCAAATCCTATGTATAAAGTTTGTGCTAGTAAAGATGTTTCACAAGCAGCTAATTTAGCAGAATAAATTAGAATGATTTATTTTTTGTCATTTGTTTCTTCACAGGTCTTCCTCAGACGTCAGAGCGGTCGACTGGAGTTTTTCCGCAACTGGAAGAATTACACGGCCGGCTTTGGTGACATGAATGATGAATTCTGGCTTGGTAATTTCCACCAAATGTCACAAATGTAACACATAAGAATATGCAAATAGAACAATATATTGAGCAAGTAATTGCACTATTGAAAACAATGTTTTTTGTTTCATCTATTGCTGTATTTTGTTTCATCATTCATTGCAAAATGTACAGATTTACTTTAATGAGACAGCACAAAAATTCCACAATGACTGTAATATTTATAATCAGTGTATGACCTTTTTATTTCATTGGATAGTCTTCATTTTTCTTCAGATGAAAAAACGTATTAAAAACTTAGTTAGTATTATTAACGATATATATTTCATTACTTAAAGGCAATTGATTATCACTGATATTTGTCTCTCACTCAGGTCTGTCCAACTTACATAAGATCACAGCTGGAGGTCAGTACGAGCTGCGAGTGGACCTGAGAGACAAAGGAGAAACAGCCCATGCTCAGTATGACAAGTTCTCTGTCTCTGAACCTCGAACCCGCTACAAGGTCCACGTAGGAGGATACAGCGGAACAGCAGGTAGAGCTGATTTTTGTGGCCCACAGCTAAACACAAACACAACGCCTTAGTTCATCTCTCTGTGCTTTGACCCCAAGCCAATTGGGTCCCGCTGCAGACATGCTTTAGACTTGCTCTCAAATATGTTTCTTTTCAAAGCCTCTGATTTTCTTAAACAGGAGGCAGTTCAAACAACAGCACAAACAATACTTCATCATCAGTGAAAACAAACTTGTAGTGACATTAAATCTCAACCTAATACAATACGATGTGCACTTTTGGTGCTGCTTTCATGATATTAGTTCGCTGTATTTTTATATATTAACTTGGTAAAGGCATGAGCATTGTTAATTTCTATCTTCATTAAATTTATTTTTGAATTTCTTATTGTGGGGGAGGGGGGTCAGCTGGCATTGACTTCAGCCCTTCTGCGACCCCACACTGACAAGCTGTTTAAAAAACTTGATGGATGGATTTCTTATTGTTTAGATTTTAGTCGAAGCTGCATCACAGGCCATTGAGTCGACTCTCTCATTGCTGTGTATGTTGTAGGTGACTCTATGACCTACCACCACGGTCGTCCATTCTCCACTTATGACCACGACAACGACATTGCTGTGACCAACTGTGCCCTGTCCTACAAGGGAGCCTTCTGGTACAAAAACTGTCACCGCGTCAACCTCATGGGACGATATGGAGATAACAGTCACAGCAAGGTACGGTATTTGTACATAGACCAGAACTTGCTATGCAGGTGGATTTTTCTAAAACAGAGGGTGACTCTCAATTCACAGTCCTTGAGAAGCCAATGTGTGAAATTAACGGCCTTTGAAGGCCCATTAAGACTAAGATAGGACTTTATTTATCCCACGTATAGGAAATTTGGTCGTTACAGCAGCAACCACAGGTATAGAAATACAACAATAGAACGAGGAATAGAAGTACAAGAATTATAAAGTGGCAGTGGTAATAATAAAGTGATGTAACGTAATAAAGTGACATAAAATATAAAAAAAATACAAAAGAGGTTCAAACTATGAGGTTCAGAACAGTGCTGTACAGTACAATACAGTGTGTGTGGATGAGGTAGTGATAAGTGTAAGATAACGCATAAAGCCCTTCAGTAGTGCAAAAACACGTAACAGTCCAGAATGCAGATTTTATTGCTGCAACAGAGTGGTGTTGTACAGTCTAATAGCTGCTGGAATGAATGACCTAGTCTGATTAGTCTAAGAGACGAGGACATTGGAGGATTGCTGAAGAGGTTTCCAAGGATTCTCATTGGTTTTTTGTCAGTCTTTTATGAAAGAAATAATTAGCGTACTTTTTGAATTTTCTCTGCTCTGAATGCAAGAATCACCTCTTTTAAAAAGGCTGTCTGTCCAATATCCTTTCAGAAACTGTGTGCCACTTATGTAGTGAATAGTGTGGAGGACAAGGTCTCCAACAGATTTTTATTGTCCAACTAACAAATCAAAATAAAAGTGTGATTCTAACAGACTTCTTGGAAAACCAACCTGTGATATGAACTTACTGCAGTGACAAACGAATACAATAAAACCCATTAATAGTTCATGCTGGACCAGCAACAGCATCCAATGACCACAAAATATTAACTTTACCCAAAATTGAAAGATTTACACAGTTTACAATTTCACTTGTGTTACACTTAGATTCCCTATTTTGTCAGATACATTTTTTAAATCCATAATTCCTTCCTGAGTCTAAGCTGTATCTACTCCAAAAAGTAGCATGGGAAAATTCTTAGCCACACTTGCAAAGTTTAACTTGAATGAGTTTTAACCAAATGATGAGAAAATCAAGGCGATGTGCCGCAACATGTCACATTCACACTTTTCTCAACTTTTTGGAAAAAAGAAAAGGAAGGGCTTAACTCTGTTAGCCCAAGCACACCAGCCATCCCTGTGTGATACATCTATACCTGTGGTGGTGTGAAGCAGGTGCTGAACTAGAAATCATGAACATGGTGAGGGTGCCATTTAGTTCTGTTAAAAATATTAGAACAGCTTGTTAATATCTCAAATATTTTTTATTTGGCAAAACCATGACAGTTCCCTTAAATTTAACCATCCTATAGTTTTTCTGCACAGATTGGTTAAAGCAAAGGTTTTAAAACAGAACACAGTAAACCTGTAGCAATGTTTTTGTCAGGCAGGATAGTTGCTTTTGCCATGTCACATTGCATGTCTTTTTCTGCAGGGTGTAAACTGGTTCCACTGGAAAGGCCACGAGCACTCAATTGAGTTTGCTGAGATGAAGATCAGGCCTTCCAACTTCAGAAACCTGGAGGGAAGGAGGAAACGATCATAAATGATCCACAAAGCTCCACTACCACTAACAACAACACTGCTACTACTCTGTCTGGACTCCCCATAAACCACCTTGACTCCCACACCCACCCACCCAGCACCTACCAAAGCCACTGCCAAGAGCCCTGCTGCCTCCACACAAAACCTTCTTCTTTCCCACTTTCTCAGAAATCAGCCTTGACTCAGTAACCCCCCCCCTCCCCCTCCGTGAAACAGTTGTGGAAATACTGCCTGTGCTGAAATCAGTGTGCATGTTACAAGCTGGAATTCCAATCAAGCCCACGCAGATTCTACTCATGGACCAAAGAGAGCACAAACAAATCCATCTCACCTGTTTCTGATCCCTTCTCTCGTGTTGCAGCATTTGTGGGGAGGCGTGAGTGCAGCTTGGGCATTATGTTTTGTACAGTCATTAATACAGTTCACCATTTCACATCCTAGCCACAATTGGGGTATTACAGAGAGGAGAGGCTGTTTATAGCACAATGTGGTTGTTTAGGTTCAGGGTCTCTTTGCTAAAACTGATAAAACAATGATAAATCAGATGGATTATCATTCTATTCCTTGTACAGTAGTGTACATGCATCTGACATAACATTTTAAAAGGGATATTGCTCAGGTGGCAGTACTGAGATATTGATATATCTCCATTTGACCTGCCATTTGTTTGTCTTTGTGCAACTTCACTTGTGTCAGTGTCACCCTGTCTTCCCCCAGGGTCCCTCATCTCCCTCAGCAGATGCCATCATCTGAAGTGATAGAGATGGAAATGTAAAGAAAAAAAAACCTATGAAAAAGTATTTCCCATATACAACTGGATGGCAATGTTTCCATTATTATGTGAGCACCTGAAGCCATCATGTTCCAACCACATATTGTAATTTAAAACCTAAAGAACAGAAAAAAGAAAAGCTGGCGTGTTTTGATTTGTTTTGTTTCTCTCATGAACCCAAGGCAGGACCTATTATTCAGTATATTATGACATTTGGTGATTTCATAATTTTTTTCTCTCTTTGCAAAATGTGAATACAGTAACATGCTGTATATGTTGAACAAGGGAATGTTACGTGTTGTTGACATAAAATGTTGATACTCAAAACATAAAAAAAGGCCAATTCCAATTGAATTTCAGTTGACATAGTAAGGACTTGAATCTTATGTTGATGAATATAGTGTTTGAACAGGCCAAAACTAGAGAACTAGTTACTGTTTCTACCCCCCCTAAAAGCCCCTACCCCCACACCCAGTCCCCTGCCATGGCAGGATACTAAACCACTGACCTTCTTAAGAATGCCTGTGTAAATTAAGTTTGTTTTGTTTTGTTTGTTTATAACTGGGTGAACAACAGGTGTTTCTCTGTAAACTGTATTACAATAAACAGTTTGTTTAAAACGAAGATGTTCCCTCTTTGTCTGTGATGAAAAGAAACTGACGCATGGTGTTTGTCAGTACACATACCTTGTTTTGTTGTCATGGTGATTCCTCAAATTAATCAATGATTTATATACAGTACATATGTGTACTGTACTGAATTCCTTATATTGTGTTGAAGATTCGAAATGCTCTTTTTGGGAACGACCAGAAAGCAGGACATAAAAGCATGCATTAAAATCAAGCTTAGAGTCAAAAATGATGCCCATGCAGATTCTCTACAAATTGTGCTGGTTTAAAATCATGTAGTTTTGGAAAAAGTTTCTCTCTCTTGGCTTCAGGACCAATAATTAAAAATTCTGTTTTGCCCTGGTTCAGCTGCAGGAAATACTCTGCCATGCATGATTTAATATCTAAAATGTAGTTAGGAAGAATATCAATTGGCTTTGTGCCCTCAGGAGCAGGGGCGGCTGGTGATTAAATTTGTTGAGGGGGCACAGTTGCAAGTGACAGGTCAAACAGCACCTCACCATCAGAACACAAGACACAAAATCTAAAAACCAGTTAAACTAGACCATTGTCAAAGTATCAATACAACTAGAGAGAGAACTTGGATATTTTTGATCTAAAATGAAGAGTTTGGGGGCAGAATAGATTCAAAAAGTAGGCTACTTAAATGAAAATAGACCACATGTTACACCATAACACCAGTTAAACAAAATCATTGTTAAACTATCAATACAATTAGAGAGAGACATTGGATATTGTTGAACTATTAATACAATTAAGAGAGAGACCAGACAGTAGTGTCCACTACTTGTAAAGAAATGTAGCCCTCCTGTCTTTTAGGCTTGCAAATTTGTTAATAACTTTCTGATTAAAGTCTGTCATCTCAGTCACAAGCTTTTTCTCCATGGATAGGATGGCTAAGGCATTCAACCTGTCCTGAGTCATGGTGTTCCTGAGGAAGGTTTTCACCCTCTTCAGTTCCTCTTCTCTACTAGTAGCCGCCTTTCTTCTCTGTAACTAGTTACAGTTATGGCACGAATGCCAGCTGATGGACGTATTTGATTCAATGAATTGTCCAATCATGTTAAGATTGAAAATATGGAAAACAATGCCATTGGTCTGGGCGCACAGAGGTGTGAACTAGAATCGAATTTTCATGCGCCAATGAAAAGCTGCCTCTGCTTGTAAGAGAGTAAAAAGTTTGCTAGCTCTCATAGACTCCAGTGTTTCTGGTGCCCTTGAACTGGAGGAGGGCTTTATATCGAATGACAAATAGCAAGCCTAGTCTAAAATTCGGACGCAAAATGGTTGCTGGCAGTTGCAGGTATGGTCTATCACACAGTCACACGAGGAAAAACGCAATGTATTTGTATTGATTTATTTCGTATTTGTTATGGTTGATTGATTCATGGTTTAACACATATATAAGAGTGAATATTTTACGGATGGGCAGCGCCACAGCGCCCTCTATTGACCCACCACCGCTGCTCAGGAGACACAGCAATGTAGAGCTGTGTATCATCAGCATAGTTCTGAAAACTGATGCTGTGCCTCCTGATAGTGTCCCCAAGCGGAAGCATGTGTAGATTAAAAAGAATTGGACCTAAAATTGAGGCTTAGGACGTGTCTGAGTCTATTTAACAAAATGTGGTGATCTACTGTATCAAAGGCAGTGCTTACACTTAATGTCATTGACAATCTTAACCAGGGCAGTCTCAGTACTCTGGTTTGTCCTAGAGCCAGACTGATATTTCTCCAAAATATTGTAAAAGTTTTTTATAATTAGAATTTGTTAAGTGGAATACAAACCGGCTTTTCTAAAATTTTACCATAAAATGGTGAGTTGTATACGGGTCGGTAGTTATTAAGGACGGTAGGATCTAAATGACTACTTCAGAACGGGCTTCACCACTGCCATTTTGGAGGCAGCGGGGAAGACACCTGTCTGGAGAGAGTGATTTATGATATTTAAAAATTGATCCTTAAAGAATCCATAAAATGATTTGAAAAGTGGTGTAGGAATTGGATCTAAAAGGCAAGTTGTTGGGGTTAGTTGGGAGAAAGGCCGACCAAGCATATTCGCATCAACCAGGACAAAACTCTCCAGTGTTTCCTCAGATAGAATCACGGGAACAGATGTGCTACTCGCTATGTTTTGTTGTTGTAAAAGACTGGACCTAATATTATCAATTTTGCTCCTGAAGAGGTCTGCAAAGTCCTCACAGAGGGAAACAGTTGGCACTCTGGAGGACTTATTGAAATTAGGGTTAATTAAAAGATCAACAGTGGTTTGTGATGAGTTTTGAGAAATGGGGAATTCTTGCCTGTTCGACTGTGTTATTATTAATCTTGAATGGTTCACGAAGTATTTCAGAATAAACTGTTAGCTTGGAGTTCCTCCATTTCCACTCTGCATGCCTGCAATTTCTCTTTAAGTCTTTCTCCAAGGTGGTAAAGGTTTAGTTTTCAATGTTTTAGTTAAAAAAGGAGCCACTGAGTCCAGGCTTGACTTCAGTTTATTGTTAAAATTATTGACAATAGAATCACAACATTCAGGTGAAATTCAGCAGGAGAGTTCTGAGGGAAGCTCAATGCAGCCACCTCAAAAGTAAGGTAACGTTTCCTCACCGTTCTCACTGGGGCCTCCCGACGGCTAAAACCGGTGAAAAAGACACAGTAATGGTCAGACACAGCCAGGTCAACAACACAGGACACATGAGGGGACAGGCCATGGGTTATGACCAGGTCCAAGGTGTGACGACCGTTGTGAGTGGGCTGTGTAATGTATTGTTTAAAATTCAAGCAGTTTAAAAGGTTTAAGTATCCATTAGAGATGAGATCAGATTTGTTATCCAAGTGCAGATTAAAATCACTTTTTATGGGTCTGTTATATGCAGTGCAGGATTGATATTAAGTCTGAAAATTCACTGATATAAGAGGTAGAATGCTTGGGTGGTCTTTAAACTGTAATGCATAAAATTGGAGGGGTACTAAAAACAAAGGCATGCTACTCAAAGGTACAGTAATTCTGAAATAAAATTTCCTTAGCAGTTAAGGAATCAAAAACAATTGTGGCAATACCGCCACCCTTTTTTCCCCTTCATAATGGAAAATAAAAAATTTAAATTAGGTGGGGAAGCCTCAGTGAGAACAACAGGTGCATCGGTGCCCAGCCAAATTTCTGTTAAAATGAAACAGTCGATCTAAAATCTGGTCATGAATAATAAATGTTGTTTTATGGAAAGAACATACATTCAGAAGTGCCATATTAATACTTTGAAGTGAATTTGGGTCATTTGTGGCTGATGGGATGATTGACCATGGGGTCTGTAAGTGGAGATGGTATTTTGCATTGAGCTGTTACTGATCCTGACAGGGATGGTAGGAAATAGGGGTGCTAATGTCTAATGCAAAAGAGTGATGCGGAAAAGAGGTGAACAGCCAAGAGAAAGAGGCATCATGGCTACCAAGCACGAAGAGCAGAGCTGTAGCTAATATTTTTATCTGTTAATCTATTGATTAAAGAATTACTTGAATAGGCGAGAAAAACAGTAAAAATTGTATATATATATAATATGTATTAAAAAAAAAAAGTATAAAAGTAGAGGGATTTATAAAAAATATCTACATAGAAATAACAGCAACAATAACAACAATATAAAATTATATGCAGTATAAGAAAAAAAAATATATATATATATATATATATAGGAGTAATGCAGACCGGTAAATTTGCATTTGCATTTGCCCTTCGCTGCAAATGCTACATCACTGAAGTCTTGTTCTTGTGATAACGAGCTCCGCACCACGGTGGATGCATTGAGCTGTATTTATTCTTTATTTTTCCATTTTAAAGTGCTCCCGCACTTTAGATATTGTCTGCCTTTTCGCCCACGTCTCTTTTGAGGTTCGCTACATATTGCTTGTGGCGATCCTGGTGTCATGTGCGTCACAATAAGCGTCCGTTTGAAACACAACAGCGGAACTAATAGTTGGCAGCAGTGAAATTTAGGAAACGAAATTTGATTCAGGAAAATTGTAATCAAATAATGTTTTTTTTTAATCTATCCGAGACGGTTAATCGATGGATCGTTTCAGCTCTAATGGAGCGTATGAGACGTTCGTCTCAGACACATCTCTGGCTCCCTGTCACCGCTGTCTTCTGTATCCGGTTCCTGTTTCCCGGTGGGCGTGGCCGTCTGTGGGCATGACAGCCGCCCCTCCCAGGGTTATTTTGTTACTTCCGTGTTTCGCCTCGGACTTGGAAATGAGGCTGCAGGCTCGACAGACGCTGGAGAAATAAATAAATTTTAAAAAAAGGTGTTTCTAAGGGGCAATGAGGACATTTTACTCCTGGAGGATTATCAAGTTACTTTCAGTTTCAGCCGTGCTCGTCCTGTCTGCTCAGCTCTTAGTGAGTATTCCGGGTAAACCCCTTCCAAAGCTGAGCCCCCTCCCTGAGGAGGAAAACAGGGTCTTAGTCCCTGAGTCATACCACTACATTATCAACCAGCCTGATGTGTGCAGGGACAGAATCCCCTTCCTGGTCTTCATGGTCCCAGTTTCCCCCCAGGAGACCAGTGCAAGAGAGACCATCAGGAGAACATGGGGTGCACCAAATCAGGACACCCTTACTGTGTTTTACATGGGGCTTTCAATGGGGGGGCACTTGCCAAGCATCCAGGACCAACTGGAGGATGAAAATAAAAAGCATGGAGATATTATCCAGATGAACTTCCAGGACAGTTACCAGAATTTGACAATCAAGACGTTGATGATGATGAACTGGCTGGCAACCTACTGCCCAAATGCCGTCTATGCCATGAAGGTAGATGCGGACATCTTTGTGAATGTGTTCTACCTCATCAAGTGGCTGAAGGGCTCCCCACGGCAGAGCTTCATCACAGGATCAGTCATCAACGATGGCAGGCCAAGGAGGGATAGTAACAGCAAGTGGTACGTGTCAGAGGAACAGTATCCAGAAGACACATTCCCTCCATACGTGTCCGGAGCTGGGTATGTATTCTCTGCAGACCTGGCTGGTAGGATCTCCTGGGCATCCCGGTTTGTCCGAATAATCTCTCTGGAGGATGTGTATGTGGGACTATGTCTGCGTGTGTTGGGTGTCCAGCCAGTGTATTGCATCAGCCTGCCCACTCTCAGGAATCTGTTTGAAATCAGGAACCTGGAGTACAACAGGTGCACCTTTGCCAAACTTATAATTGTAAATGGGTTCAAGCCATATAAGCTGCAGCATGTTTGGCAGGATTTCTCCAAAGGCCACACCAGCTGCTGACAGTCACCATTACCAAACGCTTCACAGTTAAGAAAACTGTAATGAAATAAGTAGCCTGATGCGATGGAGCACCATTGAATGACTGATGATTGGATAGCAGGTATACAATGCCTATTAAAAGTATGCTCCCTCCTTGGATGTTTTCCCCTTTTGTTGTTTTTATAAATGAAATCATCAACATAATTTGGCTTTTTTGACAAGAATTTGCAAAAATGCTTATTTCATGTCAAAGTGAAAAAGTTTCAGCCATGCTCATCCTTTTTGTAGTTTACAAACTACTGTCAGTTGATTAAAAATATATAGTGTAAAGTAAGTGTTAGCATAAATATTCATTTCCTTTAAAGTGACTGACCTAATTCAGCAGAGGTCCAGCTAGCTGATACCAGCACAATTAGTGAAATGGAGATGACCTGATGCAATAGATGCATGTCAAGTGATTTGTATTATAAAAACACCTGAGTCTGGGAGGTCCAGTCTCTGGTTCATCACTATTCCTGCTACAATTGCAACATGAAAACAAAGGAACACTCCAAGCAACTCAGAGAAAAGATCATTGAAAAGTATAAGACAGGAGATGGCTACAAGAAGATTTCCAATTTACTGGGCATCTCACAGAGTTCAGTTAAATCCGTCATCAAGAAATGGAAGAATTATAGCACTTGTCCAAATTTTCCTAGTGCTGGCCATTCTCACAGACAGAGTGATCAGGCAAGAAGAAGACTGGTAATGGAGGCCGCTAAGACATCTGCAACCTCTCTGAAAGAGTTAAGAGCTTCAGTGGCCCAGATGGGACAGACTGTACATGCAACAACTGTTGCCCAGGTTCTTCACCAGTTGAAGCTGTATGGGAGAGTGGCAAAGAGAAAGCCATTGTTGGAAAAAAGCTCAAATGAAGTCTCACCTGGAATTTGCTCATTGGGCATGTGGGAGACACCAAGGTCAATTGGAAGAAGGTTCTTTGGTCTGATGAGACAAAAATTGAGCTTTTTGCCCATCAGACTAGACGCTATGTTTGGTGAACACCAAAGACTGCACTTCACCACAAACACACAATCTCCACCGTGAAGCTTGGTGGTGGCAACGTCACGCTCTGGGGATGCTTCTCAGCAGCAGGCCCTGGAAGGCTTGTAAAGGTAGAGGGGGACATGAATGCAGAAAAATATCGTCAGATCTTGGTGGATAATCTGATTCAATCTGTAAGAGAACTACTACTTGGGAGAAAATTTATTTTCCAGCAAGACAGCGACCCCAAGCATACAGCAAAAGCTACACAGAAAGGGTTCAAAGAAAACAAGGCAAATGTTCGGGAGTGGCCAAGTCAAAACCCAGATTTCAATCCAATTGAGAATTTGTTGCTTTACTATACACACCCGATCCCTGAGCGTCCTGACAGAGCTTGAGCTGTTTTGCAAAGAAGAATGGAGAAAAATTGCAGTGTCCAGATGTGCCAGTCTGATTGAGATATATTCACACAGACTTGGTGCTGTGGTGCATCCACTAAATACTGACGTGAAGGGGCTGAATACTTATGCAATCATTTACTTTACTTTTATATAACACAATTAATTGACATTTTGACAGTTTTCTTTTTGATATTAAAGAGAAGGGGGGGGGGTTGCCAATTCTTCTCAAAAAAGCCAAATTATATTGACCATGATTTAATTCAAAGGTATTCTCCAAGGGGGGAGAATACTTTTTCTAGGCATTCTACTTGTATTGGGAAATATTCAAATGAAACTGTAGAGTCAGCTGTGTCTTTACAGGTCACAGGCCAAAGAGGATGGGATCACATTTCAGTCAATCCTCAAAGTAAAAGTACAGAAGGAGTGCTCCTCCAATTCATTGATTCAGTCGCTGCCTTTCTATAATATTGAAATGTTTAATTTGGACTGATAACATGAAACAATAATTTGAAACCTGCTTTACCATTACTAGTATTTTACAAACTGAACATTCATTCATTCATTCATCTTCTAGCTTCTTATCCGTTTCCGGGTCGCGGGCTACTGGAGCCAATACCAGCTCACACTGGGTGAGGACAGGTCGCTAGTCCAGAAACTGAACAAATCATTGAAAAAGATAGTGACAACCAATAATTTCCATTAGTTCGAGTGGATTAATTTCAGAAAAAATGCCCTAAAAGGCTCAAAGTCATACCTTTAAATCTTGTTTAATCATGTTTGTCTGGCCAACTGTCCAAAACCTTAAAACACTATCTCCTAAAACAAAATCATCATTGTAGAGAAATTTATCTGAGATTAAAAAGTTATAATTATAAAATGGTTGCAGATGCATTTTCTGCATCACCTATTAGTAATTGAATATGAAGGAATAAAGGAATGAAGAATGATGAAGGAAGGAAATAATAAATGAGTCTAATAAATAATAAATTAATAATACATGTATTTATTAAAAATAAAAAGATGGATGCAGCATGTATGATATCAGTCAGAGGTGTGAAGTTCAGATTGAGCTCTTTGGCATCTCCATTTCGCTATTGCTGGCCTTCCATACTTCTCTCTACTCCGAAAGATGTGAGGTGATCTGACACTTGGTGCCTTTAGGTTTGTGACAAGCATTATCTCACCAACCTGTCACTGTAAGTGATTTGCCTTCAATTATGCATAAATAAAAGCCTTAATTAAGTGTAAATATCAAGTTTTGTCAAAGTTTGCAGTTGTCTTAAAGGAAATTGCCATAGAGACCAAAACAGTTTTTTGTTCCACGCTGTAAACTTGTTTATTTCTGCTGTAAAGTTTAATATTTTGACGTTGGAGTCTATGTGGACTGAGTATTAGTCTGAAGAAACCATTAAGGGAAATGCAACTTTGGAGTTTGCTGCTAGACAGAGATGTGAATGAATGTACTAAAATCATCAAAACATTTGAGTGTGGAGGAAAAATATATTTACAAATTTTATAATTGATAAGTTTGTGCTTTGTATAAACTCACTACATGATATTTAATAGGCCAAATTTCTTGAAAAAAAAAGTAAAAAATTGATCAAAAATGCAAATAATTTTTTGAATGAGTGAATTTTTTCATTGCATCTTAAATAAGAGAGAATCTTGAATCATTAGTAAAACTAATGAAATAAATTGAAATCCTTCATAAAATTCAGAAACACCAAAGAACAGAAAGTCTTTATATTTCTGTAGCTGGATACTTACAAATGAATGCTGCCTTCAAGTCCCATTATAGTCAATGGGATTATATATTTTGTGCACGTCAAACACCCTTGTAGTTCTGGGTTTGGAGACTAGACTGTAGCCAACTAAAATAATCAACGTAGTTGTATGTCTAATTTCTAAAGAAAAATAACTGCTGACATGAATGAAATGTATTTGATCTGACTGCAGGAAAGGTCACACTGCTTTTGCCATTATTACTGCAGCCAGTCAATGTGCTTTAACTTGTTTATGCAAAATGCTGAAAAACTCAAGAAGTCTGTTCAGTAGTGCTGTTTTAATGAAGATGAAGAGATGATGTGATGTATCCTCAGATACTGTAACTTCCACCAATGACTATTTAAAAGATTTTACTGTATTCAGTCTTCAGTCTGTACCCGATGGTGGGGATCCATTACTCTCCAAAATATTGAGTTAAAAATGCCAAAAAAAAAAAGAAAAAGAAAGATCTTCACTCTATTGCACTGCTCAGAGCTTGACCTTAATCTAAACATATAAAATAAATCTGTATTCTATCTGTTAGCTTACTGTGCCTCTTTGTTTACTGTGTATCCTTTAGGGTGTGTGTCTATGAACTGGGTTTATTGTAATTATATGTAAGAACCAGCTGGTGGCAGCATGTGTCAGCAGCTAAAGTTATACTTCCCTTTTCAGGAATAAGCAGGTTAACAAGTAAAAAATATTTTTAATCTTTATTTATTTATTTATTTTTTCTCAGACAAGTATGATGTTTATTCTTTTGGTTCAGCCTTAAAACGGAAAAGAGATTGTAACTTTAATACTGTGCACCAAAATGCCTCATAGATGTATAACTCATCTCTGGATATTGGAGCTTTATATTTTTTTGTAAACATAAACATAATATCTATAGGCTTATGGGTGTTCTGTACATGTTGTGTATAGTAAAATAAAGAGAATGTGTACTGCTGCAGTAAACAGCTTTTTTACATTGAGATAAAGTGGAGTAATAGTGTCCTGAGTGTAGTACAGCGTCTGTGCGTTGCACAGAAAGGTTCCTCTGTTTTTGGTTTTGCGAACTGTGCCAAGAAGGTAGAGTGTTCATGAGTTTGAGTCCTGTCTGTTACATTGTTGGTCCTCATCTGTAAATACATTGGCACCACTCACACATGAACTGACACAGTGCTGAAAGCAGCGTTCGGTTGCCATTGAATTCTGTCGTTGGACTCTCAAAACATCAGGAAAATGAGAGTTAGTTATTACAAGCTGCAAAGGGCACCAGTTATGGTTTTGTTTTCCTTCATGTGAGTAACTTGATGCTACACAGTGGTACAAGTCTGTTCTCAGTAGCAACAGCTACAGTAGCATGATAATGTTAGCTCATTTATTGGTATCAATATAATAATCAGTCGTGCAAATATAGCTAACTTGAGCTAGTTAACTATAAGCATTGCTACTGTGTCACACCGATGCTAGAATCGGCTCATAGCAGGGAGGAGGGAGGGAGCATTGGCAGGCATGATTGGGTGAAGTCAAGCCTTTTTTGGGGGGGGTGACATATTGTGGCAGTGATGATCCCTTACAGACCATAAAAGATCTTGGGAAGAACAGTGGATAAGCATTTAGAAAAAAAATAATATGACAATAATATATTTTTCATCAGGAAAAATATATTTTATACTTACTTCCAAATGACTGTCACATACCTTGTAAGATGACTTACTGAGCACAATATTTATTTAGTATTTGTTTGTCAAAGACACATCACACAGGCTCATGGGCGTTCCCCCAGAAGTGGAGGCATAAAGCAGACTAACTAGTGATGGCTCAGGGCTCACCTTATGATTAGTTTAAATGAATTGTTAAATTGTTAATACTAATGTTGGTCATGTAGCACTAGCAACACTTTTTAAAAAAAAGTTTGTTGCACAATACAACAACAGACTGCATGAAGGTAACCCAGTGAGAGCAGAAGGTAAGAGCATTAGTGCTGCATATCGACTGGCCTGCTGGCAGATGACTGCCCTGGAGCTGAGAGCCAATGAGTGGGCTCAAAACTAGAAGCTTCATGATTCACCAGTGAGTGTCAGCATTGGCAGCTGCTGATGATACTTCATGTGGTGCCAGTGTGGGCCCTTTATCAGAAAAAATCTGATCAAATCCTTGAAAGAAAACGCAGTGGTAACAATGCTATTCTTCATCCTTCGATCAACGAGTGCTTTAACAGTTTCTAATGTAATGTGACTATGTCTTAAAATGTCTTTTAAGTGTCTGTTGTTTTTTCACTAAAGTCATGAAATATCCAAACGTGAAAAAAAAAATTATTTAAATTAATCTGACATGTTACAGCAGTTGTGGCACATATGTTACCAATCAGTTGCCTATCCAGCAGTCAAAGAGCAATATCAGTCATTGTCATGAAGTCATGTCCCTTTCCATGTTCCTGTCCCTGCCCATGTCCAGTCTTGAGGGTCTGTGCTTTCAGAAAGGTGCTGGAGTCATTGCTGTAGCTTCTTTTAAGCAATCAATCAGATGGGGCAAGACTTGTTGTCCTGAGAGAAAATACAAGAAGCTTGTTCTGGCCATGTCTGTCAGACACAACAAAGGGAAAGCAGATCAACCAGGCAATGAATGTTGATGATGAGCTCTTATCACTGCACACATTGTAAGCTTGATGGTAGCTGTGCTGAACACAACATAAAAAGGGGTGTTGCGCAGCTGTCAAACAGTAGCAAGCTATTGACAAGACGTTGTCAAAGGAAAAAAACCCACAGTGATTTTTAACGAAGTGAAGTAATTGTCAGCCATATGATGGTAAGGTAAAGAGGTAGGTTGCTGTGAGGTAACCCATTGTAATTTCGCTTTTGCTACCTTTTTTTTTTTTTGTAACTAGATCTGACTTGCTCTGTGCTCTATCCTGATTGGGTGGTCCATCCCCTGCTTTATGGTCTATTTTCCTCTAAATGGGACCATCATTTAAAAAATGATCATGTTTTAATTGAACACATGACACCATAAACTAATCAGGAAAATGTTTATTGAGCGAATAAATCATGTGCAATATAAATGAAGGCCATTTTTCTCATAGACTTTAATAAAATCTGACCTCTTTTTATTGGCCCCTGATGGTAATTACATAGAGTGCCAGTCTATGCTTGTAAACTATTTAGACTGTACACAACCCTTGGCCAATATGAGACAGAAGTGGCTCCCTGTGATTCTGTAAGGTTAAGGGTATGAATGATGAATGGATGGATGCACTGTATGTTTCTGACAGTAAATATAATTCTTTGGTTGACCTGCTCAACCATAAAACACTATAACTTGTAATGTTGGGTCAGAAGTAAATATCATTTAAAGATAACAAAGACATGCCTTAAACATTATTAAACACATATACTTATGCACTATTGTTCTGCAATAAACAAAATCTCCATCATGCTCAGTAGTCTCTTTGAGTTCTCCTTCATTTTGTTATTGACTGTTCATATTAAAGTAATATAAACCTTCAGCTCAACTGCAATTAGCCAGTTTTGTTGTGTTCCTTTCCCCATTGCACAATGTAAACATCTCCTCCATTCTCCATAGGGTATCCATTTGTCTGTTATTTGTGTGCCTTCTGTTTGAGTCTATTCATTTCCCACACTGACTGAGTGGGAGTTTAAGCTCTGGCCCAGAGTTCTACATTGTTCAAAACACTCCCACCTCTGTGCCGAGCTGCATCGAGATACATCTGATCAGCACAAATAGCTTTCAGAGGAGCCTGGCTTCATTTAAAAAAAGCTCATTATGTGGCATTATGCACCAATGTCTGGACTTTAATAAAGAAGAGGACATGCTGTCATTTTGAGCATATTCCTTGAGGGAGTCTGAAGGGCTCCTAACAGGATTCAAAAGCTTTCACAAGTAACTATATCCATTAGCAATTTCATAAATGATCACGTTCAATTAAGCCGTTTCAACACTTTTAAATACATTTTTGAATGTCATTATTCATGAACTCATTAACATATTTGGAAATTCTGTACTTACTGATATATAATACAATATCACATTTGCAAATGATCCTTATAATCTTCACTTTTTTTTTTAATCTTATACATCATAATGCTACTGTATTCTTTTTGTATAAGCGCAATCGACGTATTTATTTGTAGACAGATGTGAACTTGTGATCCTCCATACAGAGAAGGACATGAGGTGATGAGGCCCGCCCCTTTCCCCGGGGCGGGTGGGGGGCTCATTGCATTAGCGGGTTCCTCAGACAACACAGAAAACATCCACTTGCATTTGCGGCGCTTGTTTTAGCAGCAGATCCGCAGTGAGGTGAGCTGCGGCGGAAGCGTCAGACTGTTAACGAGCGGGGTTTTCCTGCACAAACAGCAAACTGGAGCGGATACATGATGCCTCACAGCTGAGCCGCTCAAACACAGCGACGCCGGGACTCTATCTGTGTGAGTACACCACTGTGTCTTCGTTATGTTCTGCTTAGAAAGTTTCCAACTGTCAGCTACAAAACTAAAGAGCAAGAAAAAGTGTCCAAGAGAATATTATAGACAGATATCGTGTGCAACTGAGCTCAACAGCTCAAGTCTGCTTAGAGACATGAATCCACCGAAGGTAAAAGCTAAATGGGTTAACAACTGTGCTAAATTTACCAGCCTGTTGCTTAGTTAGTTCACGAAGCAGATAAAACCCCAAAACAGAAATATTCACAGCCCAGATACAAACACTTTAGTGGAGGATTGTCTTTACAGGACAAGATACCCTGTAGAGGTGACCAACCTCAGGATGGGGGTCCCTGAAATGTGATAGCTGGTAAAATACCCAAAGTTTGTTACTCTACAGCCCCTGCATCCCTTTTTGAAGTCTTCATTCACATTATCTGTTAGGTTTTTCAGACTCTGCTGTCTCTCTCATCAAAAAGAAAAAAACAAACAAAAAACAAACAAACAAATAAACAAAACAACAACTGACATTTATAAAAGCATGCAACAAAAGCAACAGTGTTGTGTACTACAAAAATGGTAGACCGGACTAAAGTTCCAATCAATTTTTTGTGGATTTTATATATTGATATGTAACTGAGAAGGAGGAGTGAACTGCCTCAGCATAGTGTTACTGTTACGTAGCAGTGCAACAAGGATTTTACCTTCAGATAAGCCAAAGTACACAAAATAAGTCCTCAGGATTTGGTTGATAGATACACACCCAATGATAATAAGCCCTGACCGCAGAGAACAACAAACCCACTAAAGAAAAGCATTAGTCAGGATCAGTGTCCAAGAGCAGTTGCACAACATGTGGTAATGGATCCACACACTCCTTCTGTAAGGCTTAGCAATCTTGTTTTCATATTGCTTAGGTTAAGTCTGGGCAGTTTTCACAAAGGTCAGGTTTGAATTTACTCTTTATAATCATATCAACTGTGGCCCAGCACTTGTCAACAGTAACAGACTCGTGTTCAGTGGCAGTCTGCCTCAAACAGGTAGGATGACAGAGTGATGGAGAGAGAGTGAGTGAGTGAAGAGTTATACCAAGACAACAATGGGAACATAATAGTAAAACAAATAAAAAAAGACAACTACACTCCTAAATTTTTCTTATATCAAATTTAATAAGCAGATTTATAACTGTTTTCAAATATAAATACTAGTAATAAACATTTTGTTTGTGGTAATGTGATTAATTATGAATTTAAAAGGGGGCCTCTGTAGTGTGGCACAGGAGGTCCTGTTTTGTACAGGACACTTATCAAAATCTAGCTTTATGACCTTCAGTATTAAATAACAAGATGCTTTGGTGTAGAAATAATTTGTAACACACACTCGGACCAGCTGAAATGTAATTCGCAGCCTGGAGCTCCCTTGCTTTAATTATTCTTTGATTGAACTCTTAATAAACCTGTCATGAAGATTTCAAGTTGGGAACCACTTGCATTCAGGACTAAAAAGGCTGTCCCTTTAGGGTTGGTCGATGGTGACAGATTACATGTATCCTACACCTACTATATATATATATATAGTCAGGAGAGGCTTAGTTTGTTTATATTTTGTAACTGAATTTTCAGAAATCTAATACAGTCCAATGTCTTTTCTAAAGCATTAACACTGGCACCAGGAAATAAGTGCACATGTGACGTATTGGAAAGTTGTAATTGTCTCACATCTGTTAGTCTTCATGTTGCTTGCTTGACAGTTGATATGTGTTGTCTCTTGCTTTTGCTTATTTGTTGTTGCCTGTATGTGGTTCCTCCTCAGTTTCTGCACAGAGACATCTTTGGTTTGTTCCACCATCCACAGGATGCATATGAATAGCTTATTAAATCAATGGAGTAAGTACTGTGCCAACTTAAATACTCTTCTTCATATGGTTTACATTGCACCTCTAATAGTTAATGCATGAATTTCATGGATCATGCATTAAAAAAAGGATTTTAATGATGTTTATCTTTAATTTATATGAAGACTCACTCAAAAGTGATCTGATACTCAATTTAAAAACCTCAGCTTTGTCAGTTGACTTGATGTACGTGTGCAGTGCTGCATTGTTTCATGTCAGTGTTTCACATCTATTACAGCAGTTATGTTCTACTTTAGTTGCTCAGAGAATCTATTTTAGAGCTCAACTGGTGTTTTCCAGGATTTTCAAAGTAGTATAAAAAGGAGTGTTTCACAGTTCATTGAGATATGGCAACGTACAACTTCCAAATTGCAGTAGCTGCAGTTTTTTTGATAAAGGTTGTTGAGGTGTTGAGGTGCTAGGGTCCAGGCCTATAAACCCAGACATAAAGGATTATGCCTCTTTGCCTCAAGACCTACCAAAAATCACACCATTTTTTTTTTAAATGATGTAATATATACCAACATAATTGCAATATATATTTTTTGAATATCATGTGCCCTTAATGAAAATGAATAGAATCCAACAGTGTTCAATTCATTAATAAAAGAGACATTAAGAAATATACACAGTGAGCTTAGTTATTGTTACGATCGCTTTGAGGAGTCCAGGTTTCTGGTTTTGTGCGTCTGTTGAGGAGAGCAACAACAGGGGAAAACTGTTTGTCTTTTTCCTTTACCAGCTGTTAGACACCATCAACACTCTCTTCCTTTCTCTGTGACTGTCTCTTTAATGCTGATTAATAAACCATGCTCAGTGTGCAGCCATTACTGACCAAGTAGATAAAAAGTAATAGAAATGTAGGCATTGGGGGCATTTTTGCTGTTTTTCAGCCAGTCAGTGCACAGAGCAGCAGGAAGTGCAGGGAGATAGAGAGGAGGACGACATGAATCACAGGTCCTCTGTTTGAGATTAGAGCCATGATTGTTACATTCACTTCAACCCTTTGCCCTCCAGATCAACTACTACCTACTGCCTGAAGCTGGCAGCTACAGTAGAGAGGTCCTTTTGTCAATTATGTGCATATGAAACAAAAACAGAGGTGTAACTGGACATTCACATTTCAATTAACTGTGACTGAAAGGTTGTTAATAGAAATTAACTAATTACATGCCATACAAACATAATGACACCATTGTTGAAAAAAACTGATGAATGTTATAATATATATAGTATAATGTTCAATACTGAGTTAAGTATTTTATAATTTATGAGCAATTTATAGTTTAATTACTGATTTATTTGTACTTTGGGTTCTACATGTACAGTAAATAGGCGTAGATCGAATGCCGGTTGTACTGCGATGTAGAGATTTTTGCCTTTTGCTTTCAGTTTCCATTTAAAATCTAGAACACATTTAATTGGAACATTGTTTCCAGTAACCTTGTGTGCCATATTAAGTACATTCAAACTACATCGATGCTGTATAATAGTAAGTACTACCATTTGAATGTAAATTACATGAGGATAAGGAAGAACAGTTTACCTGAAAATACATATTTACTCTCTTGGTGGCTGTTTGGATTGCTTAGTACTGACTCAAAGTTCAATTTAATAACATTTATTTACCCTCACACTGCCACCTTCCACACCACATGCTGAGGAAGCGTCGTTACTTAGCTATGTGGTGTGTAGGCTGCACCAGACCTTTCAAAACACTTTTGAGCAAGACATCTGTGTCACTTTTCTCCATCTCTCACTGATTTATCATTGTAAAAGCTGTGCTTTCAAACACTTTTGTATCTTAAATGTAAATTTTCTAAATGTATATATTTAGGCAACAAAAAGTGTCTGAAGGTTTGTACCTTCATCTTTAAGCTCGTACACACCCATGCAAACATGTACATTGGTGTGTATGTGTGTGTTCACAGGTTTTTGAGAAGATTTACACCCAGAGCTTTGTAAAAGAAACACTGTCTGTAAGAAGGGCAAGGTGGAACTTTAAAATGTCTTCAGTGTCTTAAAGTCTTAAAGTTCCTGTCCAGACATGTTCACTGTTAATATACTCTGCTATGATAAATACTTTGTATAAAATGGTTTTCCCTTTCAAAAAGTAAAAAAATAAATAAATAAATGAAAAAACGGGGTTGAAAGCACACCTACACCTTGTATCTCACTTGCAGTGGCTGACACAGTGTTACTAAGCGTGCCAACACTAACTTTGACACTCACATAGCAGATTATTAGACAAATCAGAACAGTTACTATAGATAGCATTTTGATTTGTTTATTTTGTTTGCTGGTGGGCAGTACAGTGGCATAGTACTTGTAATGCATCATAACACCTACCACCATTTTCTGGTGTATTCTATGACCCGCCAGATACACAGTACAAGCTCCCCTTCTCTCCCTGCTGTCACTGAGGCCTTCACTACAAAGCAAGGATGACATACCCAGGATGTCTTTTCCTTGTCTGGGTTCAAAACATCCAGATATAACTTACTACTATGAAGCTTGAACAGAATATATATATAAAAATAAATAAATAAAAAAAACTAGCAAGAATAATTTTCAAATCATTAAAGTCGGGCTAAGGAATTAACTGACTTTCTTACAGAGTCAGTATTTTTGCTCCTTTTTTTGAGGGTGAACACACTATTTCCAAAATGGAAGGCAGAAAACAAAAGTCAAAAATGATGTCAGACTGTATCTGCTGCAAAAACAGAGAGCAGAGAACACTCACTACTGAAAGGTAGAAAATAGTGGTTCTTAGCTATGGTTGCTACTGTACTGCAGAGTGTTGACTTTCCCATGCTTCATTAAGTTTATCTGTGGCTAAACAAATTTTTCCTGCATAGACTCAACTTGACAAACATTGAGCGATGGCTCGAACACTGAATGAGTTCAGTTGGGGTGGTGCTGGTGGGAGGCAGTAGACAGAATCCTACTTGTAGAGATGTATCGGAGATACATTCTGCTGCTTCCACATTTTGTTTTCCCACTCGGCCCTCCCTACAAGCAGCATGTTGTTTTCAGAGAGAATTTCTCTTTGCAGGAAAAAAAAATAGGGTCAATTCTCTGTCAGTGTCTCCACAAACAGCCAGGGTGACATTCTGTTGTGGGATCAAGTTTGCTCTGTTTGTTTGGATGTAATGCATGAAATCTATGGACTTGATTCCCAGGTGGCCTGCAGACCTTTGGGGAAAAAGAGCAATGATTTAAGATGCTTGTTGTGACTTTTTCTGAATGGGCAGAATTTTGAAAAGGCCCACGGCTGCTGATTGGCTTAAGACCTCTGCCTTCATTACCATTTTATGATTTTACTTCAGTCCCTTATCACAGCATATATAAGAGATCACCCATGCAACTTTTTTCTTGAATATAGTTGCAGGGACTGGCACAGTAACCACTGTACCACTTCCCCCTGGTTTTCGGCAGTGTACCACAGGGTGGAGCACATTATAGTCATGACTATAATAACAGATCTCTGCTGTACGTGACTGTGTTTCCAGTTTTTGCAATGCAATCAGCAATTAAGCTTGTCAACAGCATTCACTACCTGTTCTTCAAATGATTCGGTATGGGTTGAGACTTGGATGTAGAGTATGAGCTGCAGTGCAGAGACAAAATAAAACAACAGTGTGAAATCGCTAATATCGCTTGTGAGTTGACCACACGAATCCTTTCCAGGTAAGAAAGTGAGTGTACATATGTAATCTGATTTTAAGGAAGGTGAATGACGACAGTGGGTGAGATCAGAGGAACATTAAGGAATTAAAGAAGAAATGTATTATCTGCCATTTCCTGAGTGACAAGTAATTGTTCCCAGAACAGACATCCATGCAAGAAAACCCCTTCACTTCATCACGGTTGTGAACATCAGTGACATTCTATAACATTTATGCGAAAGATTCATAAACTGTCATCAAGGTTAATCAAATTTCAAGGATGTTTACAACTTTTCAAAAACCATTTCAAGAAAATGGTTTTCACCCTAGATCTTTTTTTTTTTCCAGGCCAAATGTTGCTTTAAAATAATAAATCTGTGTAAATTTCTACATGATTCTGCAGATGGTTCTGGTTTTGAAGCTTTTTCAAGCCTTAGCACAAACTTCATGTTAACAGACTCAAGAAATTGTCTTTTGGCCTGACAACTCAAACTATGTCATCATGTCTGTATGATGAATATGAATTTATTGTGAGGAGCTAGTTAAATTAAAAAACAAGCAGATCTGAATTTATGTTAGCTGCCATCAACACAGATATCAAAGCACAATGTATCAAGTCTTTATGCTAATCTGCTTCAACATGCTAACAGTTTTAATTCCTTCTAACAAGTCCTGAATTGAATTAAAGGCCATTAAACCGACTGGAGTTCTGAGAAGGTAGAGGAAAAGTGCAGATATTTATTTTTGTTTGTGCACACCATTACCATTCGTCATTACCACTCACTGCATTCTGCTTCCAACATCAACACCAATATTGCATTAGTTGGAAATGGATCCAGTGATTGATTTGCAGTAGTACTTCCGACAGACAACACCATATACTGCAGGGTGTTGCCTCAGGCTCACAGCGCACTGCATGAGGATTGCTATTTTTAAAGCTGTCTCCCAAATTAGTAATGTAGTACGATCTCAGCATGAAGGTCTCGTATGCCAAATGGCTTGACCTGTTTTACGTTGTGTGTCATTGATATATAGCCTTTTGAAGCTGTTGCATAAGTTCCAAGCTTGTGTCAACGCATTTTAGAAAGACACAATATGTTGTGCACATGTGGGAAAAAAACAAAAAAGAAAAGGCTTCATAGAAAACTCTCAGTAGTTATTCAATTTTGCAGAGGCTTTATGGTTAAATAGTCCAATCTAAATAATGACAGCCATTTTCTGAGCTCAGTTACCATAGGTTAGACTATTGAGTCCTCAAATGTCCCAAGCAAACAAACGAACACAATTCTAATTCTAGTGCTTAGTTACTAAGTGAACAGATTGTACAGAATGGGTGTTTATGACTTAATTTGAAGTTCATATCACCAGCACCTGTCACCCACAGCTCTGGTGAAACATAATAGACGGGGCCATTAGGATAGAACTGCTCACTGTTGGTTTGGGTATTTACAGAAAAACCACCTGTTGAATTATGTAGCTTTATCAGGACCACAGACTGTATATTGAATATGGACATAGACTATCAGGCGGTGAAGTAAAGAGCTCCTGAAGCATCTTAAACCTGCATTCTCTCTGTTGACCATCTGGGGGATGATCCACAGCAGTTTATGTGCCCAATCAGTAAGCTGCTGTCCCTGGGATACTGGGTCCTGGCCTCAAGTCTGTGTGTTTGTGGGTTTGTAGGTATGATGCAAAGCGCTGTGTCTTTAAATTGTTTGGTTTCGGCTCAAACAATATTATTATAGCCAATCTGCATCAGGTGTTGTTTATGCTTATGGGGAAGACTAGAGAAGATATGTGGAGCTCGAGCAAGGGAAGTCGCGAGAGCGACAGATTGGCAAATGTGGCACTTGGAATTGGGCAGTGCTGAATAAACAGAGGAAAGAAAGGGGGCAGTCTTCTCCTTAATCCCTCCCAGCACTTTTTAAGCTTTAGTGGGATCCAGCAGTGAGGTTTCACATCCCCTTTGCAAGCACATAGGAGATCCTGTGGTGGCACTCAGGTAAAGAGAAAAAGCAGTGTTGGGCTTCTCCATTCTGGGTTAGTGTAGGAACATGGTGGTGCACAGCATGAGATGATTCTTAATTTACGGTCATACCTTTACACCAATGAAAATGGAAATATTAACATATATTCCAGTTCAGCCAATAGATGCACCTAAATCCTACACACTGGTCCTTTAATCCATGTTTTCATCCCAGAATCATCACTTTCTTTATCTTTCTCTTGATTGTTAAGCGATATGAGTAAATTATATTTGTAAAAAAGCAGTGTAGTTTTCGTCCTCAAAAGTTTATAGTAATATACGATCTGCAACAGTGACATAACTCCTCATTGTAATATCCGCCACCAACTCTGTGAGCTACAGTTATATGCAATTCAGCTCAGGTCGATTCTGACTGAGGCACATCAAAACTAACAGGGACAAAGAGGTGGTGTCTCCTGTTGAACTGCCAAACTATAGTCTTTTTAAAATCTTGATGTCCACGCCAGTGTTTTTTTTTTTTTTTAAACGGTTGATGACATTGGCAGGGGCAATTTTCTATTTATAAGCAGATGATATAATTTTACACATTTCAACAACCTCAATCCCTCAATCCAGTCAGCCATTAATAATCTGACATACTTACTATGACCTAAACTTTGAATTTTATAGTTTGTTCTAAAGTAGATAAAATGTCCATTTTTCTCATGAGGTAATCAAACAGATGTTAAAATCACCACTCAAGGTGATTCAGGAAGTTCATAATTATGAATGTCAAACTACTGGATTGAGGGTAGATTTACTTTTAAACCTTCCCTTTCCTCTGGCCTAGGTGTCACTCTGCACCCTGACTCACAAATTAAGGCTGCAATTTAGACTCCTATTTCCTCTGTAAAGGATTCACTTGTAAATGAGATTTTGATCTCATTTACAAATGAGATTTTGATTTACAATATGACTTCCTGATTAAATCAAGTAGAAATAAGATTTATCAGACATCAACATGAAATCCCCGCCTGCCCTTCTCTGTCTTAAACTGTTCCTCTGAGCATCACTTAGTTTAGCAAAATCCATAAAGCAATTAACACTGTGGCTCAGCACAGGCCAGATTTAGGGCTCAGCCTGAATGCAGGTGGCAGCTACAGCCAAAATTGTTCTGACTGGAGGGCTATGTAGAGATTTATGCTCTGCTGTGAAGCAATCTCCTGCATTGTCTACATATTTAATGCCAGATATCGATATCTGCAGTTTAGAGAATACAGTCACTCACCTAATAAATACATTTAGCTTAAATTTGCTTTCAGGATTGTTATGGAGTGCAAATGATAGAAATAATCTATATTTTTCTGTCCATCTCTCAAAGTGTGTGTGTGGGTGTTTGGATATTAAGTGGTTTGAGGCACTTACGACTGTGTGGAAGTGTAAACTCGAGTGAGTCATTGCCTTGACATCACCTGAAGGTAACAGGGTCCTTCATGACAGCTCAGAAGTCTTTAGTTTTATGTGCATAAACTCACAAACCTAAAATGCCTGCCTGTTTTTAAAATCCCCTAGAAAGAATCCTTGTGTTGAGAAATGAAGCTCTCTGGAAAACTCTCTCTTTGGTGTGAACTGTTTTTGTCTGTCAAACATTCGTGAGCAGCATTCCTTATCAGCTCAGCGGACGTCAGTGTGTCAATGGTCAGCCTTGATATTCCTGTTAACGCCGTGGTTGGTCAGACTTAGGTCAAACTCACAGCAGGCTGTGATAAGTGCTCAGCCATACACCACTTCCTGTATGTCACTTGTAAAACTTTCGAATCCCCTGTGTGAAAACACACACAGATTATTACCACGCTGGTAAAAAAAATCATGTCTCAGAAGAACTGGCAACACAAGAGCCACGAAAAGCAGACGAAGTGGGAAACAGAGTGTGAAAGACAGTGAGACACAAACTGCAGAGTGTCTATATTCAGCAGCAACAGTTGAAACAAAAAAGAGGTGAAAAATTGTCTGTCAACGCAGTTGCAATATTCCATTTTTTATGAGATCTGAGCTATAGTTAGGAAGAAAATATGCCGCTCCTGATTGTAGATTAGTTCATTTGTTTTAAAGAGTAAAACTAGGATAATATATCCAAATATGGATGAGATATTTAAATTTACATTCAATTGAAGGGAAAAGGGGGTTTTACTAGTAATAAAAACCTATAGAGGTAAATTTTTCCCGATATTATTTGTGTGATCAGATTTATGCTTTATGCTATTTCCTTATTTGGAGTCGCCACAGCAAGTCAGCATTGTGACTTGCAATGTTGATTTAGCTCAATTTTTTACGCCGGATTCCCTTCCTCTCGCAGCCCTTCCCATATATCCAGGCTTGGCAACGGCAGAAGCGTACCACTAGTTTGCCTTGTGGCTGGGGTTTGAACCTGGGACCCGGCACAATACCACTGAGCTACGTCCCCCAGCATTTATATATTTATATATACAATTTAAACAATAAATATATGTATATATTTATATAAATGGATGTAGGTTCTGAAAAGTAAAGTCAATGTCCGGGAAAATGTCCCTCCTTCTCCCTTGATTTATTTTCAAGTCTTCAATACAACAGGATCACTTTTTAAATGATCCCATTTAGAGGAAAATAGACCAGAAAGCGGGGGATGAGCTAGGGGGTGTGGCTACTGTGATTGACAGTGACACATTGAACTGCATGAGAATCAGAAAGTATCCAGAGCAGGTCAGATC
The DNA here is from genome assembly GCA_034769265.1 of Remorina albescens. Taxonomy (NCBI): domain Eukaryota; kingdom Metazoa; phylum Chordata; class Actinopteri; order Carangiformes; family Echeneidae; genus Remorina; species Remorina albescens. The sequence continues at coordinate 5,877,118 of CM068485.1, forward strand.
TTCCCATCCTCCTCAGCTCCACCTTATCCAAATATGGTTGCTACTGGTTGACACTTGAAATACAATTAACTATTTATCAAATTAATGAAGAGCCTTACAGAATAACTTCTGTGCAGTCTCCTATTAGCAGAATTTTTAGCTATTTTAAGTTTTTTCAGCCTTTAGTTTGGGTGCTACATCTATTTTCTGCAGTGCAGGGAGAAGGGATGGAGCCGTGAAGGGTTCAGACGGCCAAAAGTAGACAGCAAGCACACAGAGCGAGTGACAGCTAGATGATAGAGCTGCACTGTAAGCGTTTCTCTCTGAGTGTTGGAGCTGAAAGTGCAGCAATTGTTTAGTCCTGAGTCGAATGAACAAAAGCAGCCTGAAAAGCAGGGCTTGGTCGCCCCAGTTTGATTGACGAAACCCTACCAATTGTGTTTGCGTGTCAGTGTGTGCTTTCCACCAGCGTCATTGTTAAGGCGAGCAAGTCTGTTGTCATGGGAAAAACAAACTCTGACCTTCAGTGTTGTTACACCGCTCCTCTGTGGCTGAAATTAGGTCAGGACTGCCCCCCCCCCCATCTGAGCTACAGAGGGCAGGCTTCTTTGTGGTTTCTCAAGTTTTGTGGACACTGATCATTTAGAGCAGCTGCCAAAAAAATGTAATAATGAACATCATCTTCTTCTCTTGATCTCTTGATCGTCTTTTTGCCTGTTTACATTGTTGATTTTCATTTTGTGTTTCATTCGTCCAGTGCTAACATCTCTTAGTTACTGAATAAATATAATAGAGAGTCTCTTAGGGGATTAGCTTTGGTCTTTGAGTTTTTGGAGATTCTTAATCATTTGTTGCTCAGTTTTTATTATTGATTATAAGGGTTAGGGTTAGGGCTTTACTCTTCTGCTGCATGCATTAGGTGTTTTTACTTTTTATTTTTTTACATCGGAAGTTAAAAGGCTTTGTTCAGCATTCTTGGGAATTATCTGTACTTAATTTCTTCTTCAGTTTGATGAAACGAACTTTCACATCTATGCATTGAATATGGAGCTAAACCACCAATGGAGAGTTTAGGAACTTCTGGTCTGGTCTGGTCTGGTGAATAAATAGTTTCGCACATAAGTTCTGGTGAACCACGAATATTTATTTTTAAATTTTGGTTTAATATTAATTAAACATTAGGTGAAATCAGTTAGCAATCATGCACAGTATCTATGCCTGGGAGATAATATACAAGACAAAGATGTGGTGGAAAGGCTGAATGGATTGAAACAGAGCGAGGAATGGGAGGAACAGAGGTTTAAACCAGCTTTAGAATATTCCAGCTTTAAAGAACAAGCTTTCTTTTGAATATATTCTGGTCATGACAGATTGCAACCTTCATCGGGAAACAAGGATTTCTGTGCTTGGGCTGAACTGCATAATGGAAGACTCAGCCGACTCTGAACAAAACTTTGTCTACTGTTGACAATTAAATTCAGATTTCTCAATAAAATTACAGTAAATACAAGACTTTGGAAACACATTCATGCTGCCCATGGTCTGTAGACCCACATCTAAAAGGTGGTCTACAGGATTCTGGTCTGGTGACTGAGGAGGTCACTGAAGTTCACTGTTGTGTCGGTGAACCCAGTTTGAAATAACTTTAGCTATGTGACCTAATGCATTGTTATGTTGGAAGAAGCCATTACAAGATTGTAAGGACGCTAACATAGTTGGCAACAATAGTCAGATGGATTGTGGTAGTTAAACAACGATTGACTGCTATTAAAGGACATAAAGTGATAAAAGAAAATATAATACACCGTTACAACCCCACCAGCCTGATGATGCAAATTACTGACTCAATTACCATCTGCTGCCTCAGCGGAAAGCCAGGCTTAGTTTTTCCAGTTTTCATCTGTCCAGTTTTAGTGAGGTAGTTTTCTGTTCTGAACCGCAGGCTTCTGGACAGTGAGTAGCTTTAAAAACATGAAGCAATCCTCCCGTTGCCATAAACAAGTCTACCTTCATTGCACATTTCGAATCAGTCTCATTCATTGGTGTAGGTTTGCAAATGGACAAAAGTGACATATTCCTACTAAGTGTCAACCCACCATGACATCACCCAATTAGGGGATGTCAATATTCGTCTGTCATTCACACAGTAGCTATGCCCCCAATGCATATCCTACATTATGTTATATTTTCCTCTAAATGGGACTATGATTTATAATAATAATAATAATAATGGTAACATCATGTTGTTTTGAAGACTTGAAACTAGAGACTGAGACCATAAACTCATTAGGAACTTCAGTGCAATTGACTTCTATTTGCAATGAATGGACTTGCCATGTGATGGTCATTAGATATAAAGCAGGTTTAAGGCTCTTCAGCATTGACTTCACTGACCCAGGTCCTTCATGTACAGTCTATGCTTCCTACCAATATTTTAGGAAGACAGAATTATCCTTAACCAATATTTGAACTTACTTTTTGGGAGAAAGTCATATATGTGCCCTTTTGAGTCTATGTCTCAAATAAGCATAATGGCTTTTGATTGGATGGAATGGTAGGGACTATTTGGGGCTCAAGTCATGTACAAACATATCGCACTTATTGCCAGAACTGATCAAATTTAAATTCTTAAAGCTGTCAGTCCAGACCACTCACTCACTGACTCACTAAGGCCTGGGAATTGAACCTGTGTTTGAATCTGTGTGGCAACATGGCTAACTACTATGCTGCCCCACTGCCCCAGTCCAGACCATGTGGGGGAAAATTTAATATTTCAGGTGAAACCCCCAATTTTCTGCTTTAACTGCACAGAACAGATCAATGTTTCAATGTAGGTAATTTAAAAAAGAATTTGACTCAAGTTGACTTTCTTCAGTTTTTGATCTGTTACAGTGTAAAACTTCCATTTGAATGTGAATGCAGCTCTTTCATATTGAGAATTCATCTTTACTTGAACACAGCAGGACTGTGGTGTCCCCACCAATGTTGAGACCAAACCTGAGCCCTCGGTCTCATTCATGTCACAGTGGGTTCTGTGTTTGGCATTGTAAGAAATGAGATTACACCTACATTATGCCTGTTGAGGACAAACAGCTCACTTGACTACTCTGAACATTGTCAGTGTGTGTGTGTGTGTGTGTATGTGTGAGTGTGTGTGTTCAGTGACCAGCTTTGTTATCTGTCGGTCCTGTCTCTATTTTCAGCCTCACATTATTCACTGTCTTTGTTTCACTCTGTAAAGTGGAGACACTTTCCCTGATCTGTGCAGCTAATAAGAGAGAGCGTGAAATTAAATCTTTTGTGAGCATGTCTTTCATCCAGGGGTACTTTATACTGTTGCTGCATAATTGCCCTTTTGGTTGTTGTGGCCTTTTGTTTTGGTCACTTTAAGAGCAGTACACATAATTTTTTTTTAATAGTTGTATGGCAGATGCTGCATGTACCTACTTATAGATACGCATGAATGTAGATATAGAATATGAATGTAGTGTGTTGCAAGTCGCTGGTGGCCAGCGTAAGATGATGAGCTGCAAGAGTTCAAACACTGAGTGAATGAGAGTCAATCATATTAATACATCATGTTCTGATCCAGTTATTCCTTCATCATATTAAATCTGTTATATTTTTTACTCAGTGTGTAAACTCATTAATTTAAAAGATCAGTCAACAAAGATGCAGAAAAAAGAAGGTGCTGATATAAAATGTTATCCAACACATTGAAAATCAAATCAAGCTTCAATACTTTCTCACAGGTTTATAAAGTAACATTCACTTTATGTACACCACACTATATATTTACATAGTGTAAGCTGTTAGTGTGCATTGTGTTTAGGTGAGGCCAGATGAGCATCTTATTGGGAGACACTAACAATAACAATATCTTCTGGTCAAATGTGACATATCATCTTAGCCCTGCACAGATGACAAGAAACAACATGTTACTGTTTTTACTTTCATCTGAACCCATGAACATAAACAGACAGGCTAACACATGGAAATATTACTGTTCATGTTATATCTGCTCACCAAAACAGGGGTGAGGTAAAGGCAAGAGAGCCACCTTATAGCATGTATCTCATTGAAGTGCACATAGAGATAAACAAACTTACTAACCAACAGTCTACATATTGACAGTGGAGGACTAACATATCTGTCAACAACTATATACACAGATTTGGGAAAGTCTAACTATGACATATTACTGTTGATTTGGTTGTAGTGTGCCATCCAAATAGTTTATTATGTCACTATGTGTCCCTATTTCCCCAGTGGACATCTCCAGGATGTGTGACGTAGACGTGTCCTCAGAGCCCACCAGCCCCACCCTATACGGTGAGTCTTCAGACAAGTACTACCATGTGGACCGCTGGCAGAAGCTACGCACCGCTGTCCGCAAACTGGAGTTCTGGGAAAACTTTACGGCTGAACTAATTGGAAGCGGCTTTTTCTCCAAAGTCTATAAGGTATTCCTTTTGTCCTGTCCCTTCAGCCTTGTCGAAAGGCTACGTGTGACTGCCATGAAAGCTTGCTTTGTTCTAGCCACTAATTGAGACATTCTTGCCATTCTGTGATTGGCCCACCAGCTTTGGAAATCATGGGGGCACAATACTCATCCCTAGCTGAGACCTTACATAACTCCTGATGTAAAATCAGCAGTGCTGCAGGAGCTGAATTTCATCCATTTAGGCTTTGTCCATGATGAAATGAGCTAGAAAGAGGCCAAAGGAGGGATTGAGGAAGTGAGAGCTAGACCCTCAAACACTCTGTAGCTTCACAAGCGTCTCAGTGAGCAATACTGCAAATTGAACTGCTGCTCCTTTTTCTTCCACTGTCTCTGTAACTAATCTAGACCACTGTCCTTCAGGTGTTGCACACCACAAATCGAAAGGTGATGGTGGTCAAGATTTACAAAAATGATGTGGACCAAGACAGCATTGTACGAGAGATCAGCCTGTTGCAGAAACTGTCCCACCCCAACATCGTCAGGTTAGTTCGTCCCGCACAGCGAAGGAAACCGCTTTAGGATGTCCCTCTCTCTACGCCTTCATTGTTTCCCCTCTGTCCCCACAGACTCAATGCTTTAACACACACCACACTTTCCCTGTCAGTTCTCATCTCAATTTCCCAATCTGTAGTGTGGTAGCAGTGTTTATGGCTACCATAGTAACAGAAGGAAATACATGTTCAACGTTTTAGCACAATTCAAACTTGTACCAGATGGAAATGAATAGAAACATATGCTGTCTGTAATAGTAATTAAATATATATTTTAAAGTATTTAGTGATTCAGAAAAATATGTTTGAAATGTTTGACCAGACAAGGCAGTGTAACGACACAACAGTCTAATTGTCTTAAATAAAGTTGATCTAGCAAACAAGCAGCAATGAGCAAGCAATTGCTAATTTACACAAGCCAGAGTATCATTATCATTGGAGTTGGTCTTTGGCTATTATTCACTCTTTTTTATATGTTTCATTCAACATTTTCTCATAGACTTCAATATGCTCTGACCTCTGTTTACAATCAGTGGAGTCGCCCCCTGATGGTCATTAAATATATTGAAGGTTCAAGAGTCTAGAGTCCACATTAACTTTATACACAGTCGATGGTTCATTTTTAACTGTCTTAAATTCAGAATTGAAACTGGTTTAAAAAACTCAAATAGCTTGTAAGTTTGTGATCATCTTAGTTTGACCTCACTGAAGCAAAACCTGTCTGCAGCTGTTGTCAGCACAAATGAAACAAAACCAGACTGTATCGTCTACAGCAGTTACATAAGGTGAGCAGCCCTGCAGATATAATGTTGGTCTCAGCAATCTGTCCTTTGCTATATCACAAGGTCATGGCAGGAAGTTTATCACGATGAAGCCTTTTATATCTGCTGAGGTCATACTGTCACCGGTACACACCAAACAAAACCACTCTGAAGTGTCAGACTTGAAAATATATTAAATTATCATTGGGAAACCGATAACTGTTGTAGTTGTTTATCTCACTGAATATTCAAGCATGTTGCTGTTTGCCTTTTGTTTTTCTTAAAACTTCATTCATACATTCATTCATCTTCAACCGCTTATCCGTTTTCGGGTCGCAGGGCTTAAAAGTTCAATAACTCCCAAATTGCTGGTTAGCAGGCATGACAGCTGGACGGATATTGATTCAGGTTGTAGGTATCATCAGAGTAAATTGATCCTTACCCCCTCTAGCAGGAGCGACTGCAGATATGGTTCAGGTACTTGAAAAGGTGCTTTTATGTCTCTGGACAGACTTTTGCAGCAAAATCACATCTAGCCAAGACACAGAGATGAAACTTTGCAGGTGTATAGCTGAGATCAAAATGAAGGCCAAGTTTGAAGATGTTACATTTTCATATTGTCATCAAAGCCCATAACAAGACCAAACCAACAGTGAAGCCGGCATTGTGCTTGTATTCATAGTCTGATATTTTGTATTCCTCTGTGCCACAGAGCTCCATTGTTAAAGCAGTGAGCCGCACTGTTGCACTGGATGTTCTTTCATTACCATCAACACTCACTCCGTAGTTTATTTTGACTCAATCCCATACAAGCCATCCTGCTGCCAGAAAGTCTCTCATGAGCATCAAATGTGGATTAATTTGCCACCGAAAAATAGTCCCCAACAAATGCTGTTTGTCTGTTTCCTCTTGTTTGAGTGATGTTTGATTTTTTCAAAAAAAGAAAAAAGAAAAATCCTATAGTGACTATATTGAGCCATTTTAGTAGGAACCAATACCCACACACTGGAAATTAAAGCAGAGACCATCACATTTTTTTGCTTTTTGACAAGAAAAATAAGCAATATCAGTTAGTTTATTCTTTAATTAAAGGCTTTTTGATGCCTTTACTTCAGACAATAAGTGGCAGAGAGGCTGATAGGAAACAGGGAGCGTGAGGGGAATAACCTGTAGCAAAGATCCGGGGCTGGAATCGAACCCGGGACTCTATGATAACATGTCGTGTGCAAACCACTCAACCACCTGTACTTGACTTAATTGACAGACCTCTCATTTGATTTCTGTCATGATTAACATCACTGATAAATAAATAAAAATATACATTAAATTGACATTTTCTGAGAAATATCTACTTTAATCATGAATTTGATGCCAAAGTGATAACATGTGTTGCTTTCTTTTCTAGATATCTGGGAATCTGTGTGAAAGAAGACAAGCTGTATCCGATTTTGGAAGTGAGTTCTCGCCTTTTTTTTTTTTTTTTCTTTTGCTTGAGTCGTTTGTTCCCAGGCTGGCTTTGTTCTGAGTGGGAACAACACTACAGATTGCTCTGACGTGAGCTGATAATGACAATGAAATGTTGAGTGAGTTGAGTAAGTTGTTAATATGTAACCAGAGCTGGGCCCAGCAGTATTTGCAGTGATCTTAAATCTCAGATCTTATCGTAAAGGGTCGTCATCATTTAACGAGAGTAATGAGGCTGTAACTGAGAAGAAACCAAACATCACGTTGTGTTTGTCCATGGTCCAGCTGCTGAAAGTGAATGTTAATATCAAAAACTCAGGTTTATTAAACACTTTTTTTTTTTTTACTTTCACTGTGTGTGTAAAGTGTAATTTGCTGTCTGTTTCAGTATGTAAATGGTGGCTGTCTGGAGGAGCTTCTGGCCAGGAAAGATGTTCCTCTGTGCTGGAGAGAGAAGGTGGACCTGGCCTGTGACATAAGCAGAGGAATGATCTACCTGCACTACAAGAACATTTACCACAGAGACCTCAACTCCAAAGTAAGACCCTCAGCCTCTGTCATAAAACCATAGTGTCCAGGGCTCATTAACTTCACAGGGGATGCACTGTAGTTGATACTGTCCCACAATGACCAATTTAGAACTTAAACCCTTTCTGGTACAGGCCCTTAAAGGAGACCAGGGGCCGGTATCATGAAGCTGGATTAACATGGCTGGGATCTCTTTACGTTAAATGACTTCACTTACCCAGACATCCGCAATCCGCAGTCCTGATAAGTGGTCTCACAAAGCCGTTTATCATCTCGCTAAACTCACGTTTCTAGTGCATACATCAGTCAAGTCGTCTAGGAACGTGCAGGCCATTTTCCAAGAGAATTGATTGGTCAGGAGGGGGTCTTATACACCGGTTGCACTCATATTCCTGAATTTAACCTATTAAGGGCCAGGTTAGGTGTTCCGTAAAGTTACCGTGGCAATGTACCCCAATAGAAAGTAGACCACCTTCATAAACCCGGGTTTAACTCCAAAGTTTTCTCTCTAAGGTGAAATTCATCTTCATGATACCGACCTCTGGTCTCTGGAATTAGCTCCACCAGATACATATTTTCCCCACAATTGTAATCTATGGTTTGTTTTTCTTTATAAATCAAATTCTTTAAAGTTGTCCTGTTGGAAAGTCAGTGTTGTGCCAGGGTGAACATCAGCACAGTAAATAAGGAATAGGCAAAGGGTTATGGTTTGCAGAATATAGTTTCTTATGACATTAAATCATTTTATACAACTGGTTTTGTTCATGTTGGAATGAAACAGAAATGAGTGTGTCTAAGTTCAGTTTAATAAGTTGCTAAACAGCTCTAGGAGTACGTGTGAAGTTCTAGGCTACTGTCGCATTCAGACATGATGTCATGACTTGATTACTTTGAGGAAATGGCCACATTAATGGTAAGATGATAAACCCACAAATTAAAACACAAAAAACTTCACATATTTTCTCAGAGCAGGAAATATGTGTTTGTGGCTCATTGTATGGATTTCCAGTAGTACTAATCCAAATCCCATTCCAAAAGGTTGCACCTTAACTTTGCCGAAAGAGTTAATGAGATTAAGAGGGCACTGTGTCCTTTGGGTTGACTTGTAAAACTTCTGACGTCAGTGTTTTGGGACATCCAAAAGGCGAATGACATTCCAGAGCCCCCCCGAGCTGATGGAGTCATTGTGAGTGTGCCTCAGTGATGGATCAGCTTGAATTGAAGCTATGGAAAATTGAGGCCCCTTTTAATTAGTGGTTACAAGCTGCACTTTTACTCTTTCTGCCTACAAGAACTTTCCATTTTTGTTCCCCAAACTGTTACTTTCATTGGCAGAGAGGTGAGGGGGCCGGGGCTAAATTTAGGGCTGAAGTCTGGGACTGAGGTTTTTCCCAGGAAAGCCTCGTAATCACAGGCTACCGAATGGAAAAGACTTCTGGTGCGATGGGAGCCAGATCCTAAGAGACCTAACTTCCACACATGAATGCAGTTAGATGCACACCGCACGCACACGCACACAGACACACACAGAGCCTTACAAACAGAATCCCACAGGATTTATAGACATGTAAAACACAAAAATTTATCCTTGCATCAATATCACACACACACCCACACACACACACACACACACACACACACACACATTACACACAGGTTGTTCACACTCTCTTCAGGCCGCTGTTTTTACACAGCTGCTAGTCTGCTACTGTCTGCTTCTCAACATGCCTCTACCTGTGCTCTAAATAAAGTGAATCATGATTTCTCCTTTTTCATGCTAACCTTTAACTAAATTAGAGAACAGCCTAGCAATCGTTGCCAAAGGGCCACCCATATCAAACAAACAGCTAAACTTTCTTTGCTCTGCACGGACTCTCTCCACATGTGGTATGGGTGAATTATTTAGTGTGTTGGAAAGGGGCTGACAGCAGATCCTATTGAGCCTATTGATAGGTGGAGAGAATGAAGAGTGCTCTGTTTGTCTGCTTACTGGATGTTCAGTTTGATCCAGGGAGCACAGACTATTTTCATGGAAGTGTGGTCAAAGATCAGACTTTTTTTTTTTTTTAATCATTATTATTCAAATGAAACTACACAAAAGGGACTGTTGTCAACTGATGGTAGCATAAATTCAACCTAGTGCTGCCATCTGCTGGCACAATGTGACATTGCAATTTCATGAACCTGTGCTACATTAAGGCCTGTTCTTATAACTCCGGTTTTGTTTCCTCAGAACTGCCTGATCCGGGTGACATCTCGGGGACGGGAGGCCCTGGTGACAGACTTTGGCCTGGCCAGGGAGGTCGTAGAGCTTCCAGTTAAAGACCCCGGAAGGAAGCTCTCACTTGTGGGCTCAGCCTTCTGGATGGCTCCAGAGATGCTCCGAGGGGAGCCATACGACCGCAAGGTAGTGGCGAACTTCCCTTGTTTGGTTTGCACACTCAGGTTTTAGCTTGGTACAGATTTACTGTACTGTTTGTTCACAAGTTTATTACAAATGTCCGACTTTTACTACCATTTCATCTAACATGCTTTTACTGCATGATATATGGGGTTGTCATGTAAGTTATTCTCACTGTATGTATTATTTTCAAAGTTCTTGTGTTAAATGTATGGGCATAAAACTGAAAAATGCCAGGTATAGTTTCCTAAAGTTCTTCGAAGGTGATGTCTCAAAGCAGACATCTTCCAGTCAGGGTGATGGGGACTCCATATACCACGCACCCGGCCAAACTTATCATTTGCTGTGCACTGAATCTCCTCATGTGGTGTGGATGAATTATTTATTGTGTTAGAAAAGTGTTGATGACAGGTACCATAGAGCCTGTTGGACAGAGGAAAGAGGGACTTTTTGGCAGCTGGATCTCTAGTTTGTTCCAGGGAACATAGTCACATCTTTCATCACACAGCTTGGTTTTTTCAAATGATTCATCTAAGACTCTGAAAAATGACCAATTTACTGTCATATTCGAAGAATAGCTGCAAATTATTGCAGGCAATAGGCTGGACCAATTTAATATTTTTCAAAATCAAAGCCAAACCAATGCGTCAGTCAGCCTAAATGAATGCATCCCATCCCTTGTGTTCCAGGTGGATGTTTTCTCCTTTGGCATTGTCCTCTGTGAAATCCTGGCCAGGATTCCTGCTGACCCAGAGATACTTCCCAGAACACAGGTAGAGCTTCTTATCAGGTTTATTCTAAAGTGACAGTCTGTCATATCAGTGGTTGGCAATAGCTTTTACCTGATATTAACCCTATCCATGAACTGTATGATAAAAAGCAGGTATGAAATATTAGAAAACTGTTAGAAAAAGCAAAAACCACAATAAGACTTTCTCAGTTTTATGGATATCATGCTTTATACAATGTTTTCTCCCCCCTCAGTACAAATTTTAGTATTTGTGAAACTGATAGCGACCATTTGCTTTGCCTTCTGCTGATTTGTTATGGCCTAGTAGGTTACCAGGTTTGCAGGCATCACATTGGAAGTCTCTCAATCATGTTTATCCGCCTGAGACCTGAGCTTTCAGTTGGTATGCATGTTGGTGGGACTCGATGGCCATTTTGATTGTACACTGATGATTATAATGTGTGAAGGAAAATTAAGTGTGATGGAGAAAATGTAATGTCCTCATATGAGGATCTTTGAAGGTAACGCAAGACTGTTTTATGTCCACGTCATTGTTCCAGTTACATGCAGTGTGTACACTGTAACACACTGCTGCTGTACATGTATTTCAGGACTATGGGCTGGATGTGAAAACATTCAGGGAGTTGGTGACTGACTGTCCTCAGCGTCTACTGGAGTTAGCAGCCAACTGCTGTATGGTAGGTCACATAAGACTGACATGACATGTAACTGTGCTGTGTCAGCTGATATTATTTTTTACGAGATAATAGTTCATTTTATATTCTCACAAAGTATTTTCAGTATAATGTCGTTTAAATCAAATGAACAATTTGATCTTCATTAAAATGACTTGTTGTTGATAAGGTGAAACTAATTAACTGGCCACTTTTAGTTTTATCATTATGTCAATAGTTTGGATACTCAATTTGACAGATTGGCACAAGCCAAACTGAAGTGTAGTACAACAGATAGGCATTTGTTTTGTCTATTCTTTCTTCATGTGGTGAAGTATGGGGTCCTAGTGAGGGTGTGTCTTAGGGCGTCGCACTTATGATCTGAATGTTTGTTACTGCACTGAATAAACTCCCAGAGTAAGATATGTCATGATGGAGCCACTGCTGTTCTCCAATCCAAGGTGGAGTCCTTCAGACGGCCAGCGTTCACAGAGTTACTGGATGAGTTGGGAGAAGTCGCTGAAACGCTAGAGTTACCGCCAAAATCTGATCTGACCACGAGCTGAGCGCTTCATCTGGATGCTCCATCAATTCAGCAGCAGGACCGGACAATCGGGGATACCCGTCGTTGTCTCAACAGAAAACTGGACTGAATATAAGCAAAAAAAAACAAAACAAAACAAAAAACCATCTGATCAGGCGTCCAGCCTTCTCTGTCATCATTCTCCTCCACTGTACAACACATGACCATGGTGGAACCTAGATGTGTTTTCAATGAGCAGTGGAAACTGGCTTCTCGTGGACATTATATTTTGACACATTTGTCCAAACATAAATAATATTTGGACTTCTGTTTTTTTTGTCTTACTTGACTAAAATGTACCCTGTCTTCCCTCTGCTCTCCCTCCTTTTCTTCGTAAGTGGTTTGTTTTGTAACCAACGAGACAGATGATCAAGTCTGTTGATGTGTTTTCTGCCTCTGTCTGCTTTCCCAGCCCTTTTCCATTCTGCTGGCCTGGACACGGCTCCCATGTTTTGTTTTGGGGTTTTTTTTCAGCAGGAAATTGCCGTTATTGACTGAGTGAAAATCCACTGCTCTGTACCAGGACTTTAACAAAGACGTCACTAGGCATTTCACTTTGTACTAGATGGACAAAAACTGTTTCTGAAAGAAGAGAAGCCACAGACTCACAACAAATACAGTTCTGATGGAACAAGAATTGAGGAGATAAGAGCTTGTTTTGTATTTTATGAACAGTTAAATATGAGACAGAAAGTCTTAAATACGACAAACTCAATCATAATCATGTCATGTTTAATGTTGGTAAAACATTTAGCATATTAGTACTGAAAGCCTCCAACACATCAGCTTTCAAAAAAATCTCCTTAGGAAAAAACGCTGATGACGATTTGATCTTTTGAACATGAGGCTATTTTTAATTTCACCAGGTGAAACATTTCTGTGTGTGAGTCATCATGGCAAAATACGCTTTGATGTGAGGGAACTACAACAGGGTTGTGTGCCACCTTGGTAGTGTCACATTTGTGTAGCGATGGAAGCGTTCAAGTGTGTATCTGATATCAAAATGGCAAATTCCATGATGGATGTTGGGAGAACTTACAACCAAAAATTTCTCAACAACAAAAGCGACAGTTATTAGTAACCATATGCACAATTTTGTGTAATTGTCTCTTCTCTTTTTTACATAGTTTGTTGTTCTTTCTTTGAGTTTAACTGAGTTTCTGTTACTTGGAGTTCGATGTGTGTGTTTAAATAATGAAACTATTTTGCTTTATTCTTCTTTGTTTAATTCTGCAAACTTTTGGGATTGAAGGTGCCCAGGTTCTTTTAAGTTTTATTAGTTCTGACTACTTTTTGGTTTGTCTTGTTAATGGTTTTCCAGGCAGCTACAATACAACATGAACTCCACTTTTTTTTCTGCCATATTAACTTTCCTGTTTTTTTAAATGGAAACATGTCAGCCCTCAGAGATTAGTTCCCCGAAATACACAGAAATAATAAAACAATGCAAAGAATATAAAAGAAAAATAAAATCCTGGTGAAAGACTTTTTGGACAACAGAAGAATACAATTGTCTGAGAAGGAGAAAAAACATTAAAACTTACAGTTTTCTCCATTCTTCAGATTTCATGGAAAACTAATGTAACATTTTCATTTATTCTACTGAAATAAAAATTGGAAAAAAAGATTAACACCTTTTGTGTATGTTACTTATTTAGAGTCAACATTTACTTACACCTATAATAAAAATGTAGACATTCTCATTAAATGCTCGCTCTCTCTGTGTGTGTGTGAGTAGATGGGAGAAACTACAGGCAGGAGATGAAGCTGAGTTATAGTGATGATTATTGTCAGTGCTGATTGTTGCTCTACAGCTTTGAATCCAACTATATAACACTAGAAGTATGTTTCAGATCAGTCTGTGAGACAGTCAATTACAGCAAATAACCAACTACCATCTTAACTTTGTTTTTTTCCTATTTTTTTATTTCGAATGTAACAATCACCCATTCAGCTGTGAGCAAAACTGCATTAATGTTTGCTCACTCTAGCATTCAGTTCTTCCTAAGGAGCTACTGACCATGTTAATTTTGTCTTTGAAGCAAAGCTTTTAAGCATAATGTGTATGGGACTTAGGGGATATCTTTTAGTAATGGACCAAAGCAAGACTCTCCTTTGAGTCATATGAAACACCAACATTTTCAAGTCTTCTCTTGCTTTTTCTGTAACCCAGACAGACATGCACACACACACAAAGCCTGTCTTACATAAAAGCTTCACACAAATCCTTGAAAAGATCATGAAAGATTCAGTTGCTCTTTCAGGGCCCTCATGTTCTCCCACAACAGCAGAACTGAAAGAATAGACCTAATGAGGGTAAATTATGTAGATACTGATCTGTGGGTGATTCTGGTCAGATGAGAATGGTTATGATGATGAGAGTCTGCACAGTCAAGCCGTTGAAACGTGTATTGCTCTTTTGATGCACGTGATCATGCACTTTGTGACACAACATCAGTACTTGGGAATATTTTTCCTCAAAAAAATAATATCCTGAAAGCTCTGGTTCTGCTGAACAAGATGTGAGGATGGGTATAAAACTGTTCTTTGCTGCTTTTAAGCAGTGACCTGTGAAGGAACGGTGAAGGGCTGACATTGTTTTCCAGACTGTTGAGCTGGGAAATAATGTTGTGAGCACATTGATGTAAAGAAATGTGTACTGTCTGAAACCTCCCTGGAAAAAATGTTGCGAAATGAGAAAAACATCAAATCAAATACATTTATATATCGCCCAATCATAACAGAAGCACACGAAGGCACTCAACATATAGAGCAGGTCTAGATCAAACTCTTCATGGAGTTGTTAACCCTCTAAAGCCTGACCAGAGAAATAATGGACAGAAAATTCAATTTTTTTTCAATCTGACAGCTTTATTTGGCCCTTTAACAAAATGTAAAAAAAAAACCAACATATTTGCCTTTTTGTTTATATCATATTTGTTAAATCGGGCATTACACCCAATTCAGGCAATAACAAAAACTTTTTCTCCTTGGTCATCTATAACATCTATATCTTTATATCTGCATCTTTATTTTTTCCAAACAGCTGCCTTTTTCAATCTCTTTTTCTTTTATTTTGCCAAGGGGATGGTCTCATAAATGTATGTATCAAATATGATAGGCACGACGTTAGAGGGTTAAAGAGATCCAACATTTCCCTCCAAGAGCAAGCACTTGGTGACAGTGGCGAGGAAAAACTCGCTTTAAGAGGCAGAAACCTCGGGCAGAACTGGGCTCAGGGGGGGCGGCCATCTGCCTCGACTGGTTGGGTTGAGACAGACAGAGAGAGAGAGAGGGAGAGAGGTAGAAGGGCAGAGAGAGAAGCAGAGGCTTTAGGAAGGTGGGGATGTTGGAGCAGAACAAGAGCAGGAGGACAGATACCATAAAAAATAAAAACAAAGCACACAGATGTAAATAGTGATTGAAGCCTGGTACCACTAAATGTGCACTAATAAATGTTAGCAGTAGGGGAAATATGGTTTTTAGCAGAAGTAACAATGGGAAATGAGCGTAGTGTGTAATAATGACTAGTGGTAGCTATTGCAACAGCAGGTACTGAGAATGAATACCTGCTGCTGGAGCAGAGATGATTCAGCTTCTGTAAGAAGGTAAGAGGAAGAGAGAGGAGGGACAAATACAGACGACGGGAAGAAACAAAAAGTTAGTGACATGTAAAGTTGTGATTATACATGCATGGGGGAAAGAGAGAGAGAGGGACATGGGGACAGAGGCAGAGAGAGACAGAGACAGAGACAGAGGGAAGGAGGGAGAGAGGTGCTCGGTCCATCCCCAGCAGCCTACAGTATGCCTATAGCAGCTTACCTCGAAAAAAATAATTAAGCCTTAAATTAGGGCAATGAGATGATTTCATAAACTATCTTCTAAAGGGGAAAAATTGCTAAAACATTTGTCAGTTGGTTGAAAATTGCAGCTCTGAGGCAAGAACAACTCAAACATGCTTCATTTGGTGTGCTGGTGACAGACATTTCTCCAACTGTCCACAGAGTGGAGGTATTTGTTCAGCAAACACTCTGCCACTCACTTCACTGTTTGATTGGCTCTGGATAGAAAATGCTGCGACAGAGAAGTCCCCATTTTTATTCTGAAACCAGAGACTGTAAAAGGTTGAGATGACAGCAGTTGTTGTATGAAGGACCCAAACCGGCAACAGGAGTAACAGAGATACTTTGTCACTCGGTACTAACTGATGTATATCTTAAACTGAGCAGGCACTGCTACACAAAGCTGACTGACCCAGAGTCCTCGTTCAGCCGGTGAGGATCAAGCTGTTCTGTGCCAAACCACGAAAACCTTGTATGTGATTAACTGCACTTTAAAATTGCCTCTCAAGGAGACTGATATGAAACCTGATTGGTGTGATGTGTTCTGGTTATTACTTTTGGAAATATTCCTTAGATACAAACATACTAAATGAGATGATATTTAATCTTCTGAGAAGTTCCATACTCTGAGTTTCAGAGCTGCTCTTCAGACTAAAAGTGACGTGATAAAGACACAGCCAAATCAAGGAGCCCCTGAAACATTAGAGCCCTTTTTGGAAACACAGTCCTCAGTTTGATGCGCGAAGACTTCCAGAAATCATTTCAGATAATAGCCGTCTAGGATTTCAGTGGGCATGAAGCTTTTTGTGTTGTGCTACATGAAGTGTTTTGTCTCATTTCCAGTTGCTGATGTATCTCTTGCTTGATCGGCAGTTTCTTTTGATAAGCTTTGGCTAAGCTAAAGAAACTAGCAGCTATGAGTTACTGCAAGGAACTGAGCTGCAGCTCTTCTTAGCAGTTGCTGATGCCTGCCACTCTCCTGCTCTCGCTTGCTGCAAATGTCTTACCTTCAGTTCATTTGGCTGACTCCCTCAGTGATAAGGGTACATTTCATGAACTGACTTTATTTACTGTAATGACTCCACTTCTATGAACATTCATGTAATACTATTAGAAACAGTTTACCATTTTAATAGCAATCCACCAAGGTCTTTGGTTTTCAAATGGAAATGAGATATGGCTCTCTGACTAGTTTATTACAAGTTATGTCCAAAACACTCCGCTGATTAATTAAGCCCTTTAAAAACAACCCTTTAAAAAACATGTTTGGGGCAGAGAACCCTTTATTTCGCTGTTAAATCAACAATGTTGCAATCTAAAATCCAGGTAGTAGCTGTTGCTGTTTTACTAAGATTTTACGTCCAGATAGATAGATAGAAACATATTTAAGGGAAAAAAGCAGTTTGTTCACTTAATAACAATTAATATTTGCATTTGAGTGTGTCTCATGTGTTTAGATTCAGCCCACATGACAACTGTCCTCCTATGACCAAGCAGAAGGTCTAATCTCAGTCTCTGTTGACTTGTACAGTTTAAAAGCAAGTATCTTTAAGAGTATGTGTGTGTGTATGCGTATGTAAGGATGGACACAGAGTGCCTCCTAGACATTGATTTAAATATGATGAGCACACACCTGGAGAGATAATGAGTTTCTGGACTTGCGGCTGAGACTATAAAGATTAATTTCACTCCAATCTCAATGAGCTCATAAAAAAAGCTACAAAAACTGAGTTATTCAACAGCGGGAACACAAAATTTTTGGGGCTCTATTCAAGTGGGTGAGGATGTGTGTACATTTATGTAACGTCCTATGCATTTTATGTCCACCATAGGCCCCAACGAGTGTATTAAAACAGGATTTGTATGTTTGGGTGTTTATGTGTGCGTTTGGAATTGAAGTAAGGTATATAAAAAAAAAAAAAACACACTGTTAAAGGTTTTTATGAGTTTTGTGAAATTTGAATCTTTTTGGGGTAAATCATTTGCGTGCATGTGGAAACCTGAATATCCTCCAGTTGAATGCTTTCTCTAAAATGATGGTGAACACAGGAGCCCCCAATATCTCCCCTGGCGGGGGACCTTAACTTATGGCTCAAAAACATTCTAACCAGTGTGTGTGTTCCAGAGTCAGGTCAAGACCGGACTTTATTATTGAGAGATGTTAGGTAGCGGTATAGTTTGGACCCCAAAGCAGAGACCGACAGTGTAAAAGTGTAAAGGAAGTTAAATATTCACAAGGAAGGAGTGGGAACACAAAACCAAAGAAAACCACTGACAGAATCACAAGAGAAACCCCACGGGGATCAGCACTTGGCTGCAGCAGGCTTCGAACAGCTCGGCTCAGAGGAGGAGCTGAACTGGGACTTGGAGAAGCCATATAGAGTTTGATTGCTATAATAATAGTGATAGGATGGGATGTAACAGTGGTTAGTACTGTTACAGAAGAAAGTTCTGGACTGATTCCTGAGCCTGGGGCCTTTCTGTGTGGAGCTTGCACATTTGCTTTTTCAGTACTTTGGATATTAGTTTGTGATTTTCAAATTACTCATGAATTTTCCTGTGAGCATCATTGGATGGTTTCATCTGCCTGGCCCCGCCTGGACAGGGAGGGGCCATGCCCTCACCCAGAGTCAGCTGGGATTGGCTCCAGCAATCCTGATAGATAAACGGTATAGATCATTGATGGATAGATGACAGTAAATCCCATAGGAAATGACCATCAATATTTTCTGATATCTTAGAAGTGTTAAATGGATTTTTGGTGCTGCTTCGGAGCAGTGCAAAAGGTTATGACCTCAACACGACACTGACATTTTCATTTTCTCTCCAAATTCACCTCATCTTTGTTCTGTTTTGATCTCTTCCAGCTCCCGGGGGAAGTATCTGGCTCTTAAGCTGCTGAATGCTTCACTGTTCACCCAACAGGCACTAAATTTGTCGGCACATTGGGTTTATGTTTTCTCTTTTTTCTTTCCAACTGCAGACACTGACACTGGGTGTAAATGGAATAAAAGAAAACAAGAAATACACACAGTTGCCATTTCTAAATGGGTGCAGTTCGTTTAGCTTTTTCTAATCAAGCTATATAATTCATAAATGTAGTATATACTTTAAGTCAATCAATTAATAAATCCATAAAACTGTGCATATACAGAAATAACTGTAATTCATTAAGAAAATATAAAGTAAATCTGTCCACTGTAGTTGATATGTATATGATGTGCATGAAAGATGCACACTAATGGACGTTTTGCCAGAATTTGTACTTAATTACAAGGTTATTTCCATGATATTGTTAATAAACTTCCTTCGTACTTTGTCAGTTTTAATGACTATGGAAACACTTGAAAGGACCTTTAATGAAAAACACTTCAAATGTCCTGTGAAATAATGCTTTTGTTAATTAAAAGCATATTCTGTGTGTTTGAGTTTGGTGAAACAGCAGTCTCTGTAGTTAGTGCCGTGCTAACAGAAGGTCCTCAGTAGATACACCAGTGTAACAGCATCATAACAGGATCATTTCAGAATAACATGTGGGAAAGAATTTCTGCTTTTGGTTTTCTACGTTCTTTAGGGAGGGGCTGCAGTGACTCTCCTTTGAAATTAGGGAATTTTATTCTCATTTTAACTGTTGTGTCGGTCACCACTTTGACAATTGTTTATGTGATTAATATTCCATTCAACTGGAAGATTAAACACTTAGTAGGTAAATGCAACAACCTTTGAATTAGTTTAAGGTCCACAAAAGAATCTGTATTTTTGATATATCTCCCATTTGCTCATTTAGCCTCCTCTTTTCTTTCCGACTTCCATCCTGCATGAGATGTAATATGAGGAGGAAGTGAAGCAATGTCAGGAGCAAAGCGACTCAGACTATATATCTCATTCTTATTTAAAAGCCTCTCTTCATTTTTATTAATTTAATTACAAATCATAATGACACTAAAACTTTGTTGATACTAAATCCAAAAGGGTGACTGATGATTTTATCAAATATTGCTATCCACACATTCAGATAAATTATAACTAAACTACAATAATTATAAGAGCAGGCAAATAAAAAATGAACTGTGTAATTAGTGTATATAAAAACGGCTCTATCTACCATCTTGGCTATGAAGAACTGATCCTCGTATTCCATATTGCTTAAGTTCTTTATTACCTGTTTGAAAATGTTTGAATAGAAATGTGTTTAGTGTTGTGCCCACAGACTCTATTCCAGAATTATGTGTTTGCACAACAAGGCTCCTCGTGTGCACTTGTTTCATTTTGTAAACGTACCAGATTTAGTTCTACAGGAAAAAATTACGAACTGATGAACCATAAAAAACATTTAAAATCATACTCACAGACAAGTCTTTATATTATTTTTTCCAATATCTTTCTGTCAATGCTGCTTGTAAACTGAGAATCTGTTCAGAAAAGGCTTAAAACGATTGCTTTATGTCCTTACCCAGCCAGCATTATATAACATCCACCTACAGAGCTATATGAAGAATGATTTGGCAGGAAAAACACCATGAGTGAGCCAGACTCACATACAACTTCTTTCACCTGTTTACTTACAGCAAATATTTGGAATTGAACTGAATTATGTTCACAGGTAATGTTAGAAGGTTGACATTAAAGTTCTACAACAGCAAAAGGCAACATTTATCTGAACTATCATAATATCCTAGTGGACAGTTTTAGTGACACATACTCTCATTTTGTCCAAGTGGTGAACAGTCAACAGTAAATAAATATCTAAAGCTGATGTCTTTCCAGCTGAGCTACCGCACAACCAGTATATAAAGAGAATTCTTCCTCTGTACATTGTGACCTCTGAAAGGGTGAAATGAATGACATAGATTATATGCTTACCGTGGTACCTGCCAATGGGACATAGGAGGCAGAAAGTTTACATTCAGTCATAAAGTTCAAAGCATGAAAAATGTTCATGTGTATGAATGTGAGTGACGTGAATGAAACAGTGATGTGTATACCACTGCCCCCAACCGAAGGCACCTTCAGAGGACATGTTAGCATCAGAAATGGATCCTGGAGCAACAGAAGAAGGTGGTCTGGTCTGATGGATCAGGTTTATCTTTAAATCTTGTTGATAGCTGGGTGTGTGTGCGCGCCTCTTACCTGGGGAAGACAAGGCACCAGGATGCTTTATGGGAAAAATGCAGATGGTGGACACAGTGTGATACTCTGGACAATGTCCTGCTGTGAAACCTTGGGTCCTTCATTCATGTGGATGTTACTTTGACCTAAACCTGGTCCAGACCAAATCCAGGTCTTCATGGAAAGGGTATTCTCTAATGTCAGTGTCCTCTTTAAGCAGGGTAATGCTCTCTGCCTCATTGCAACAACAGTTCAGAAGGTTTGAGGAACATCAGCCAGTTTAAGGTGTGGACTTGGCTCCAAATTCCCAGAAATCAATCCAGTCCAATGCCTGTGGAGACATCTAGAGGGATCCAGGCCTCCAAGATCAGGGCTGTTTTGATTGAAGAAGGGACTTACTCAGTAATAGGCAGGTGGTCATAATGTTATGGCTCATTAGTGTACATTTAAGTACCAATAAGAAGCAGAAGTTTTATTCGCATCAAATTTTTGAAAAGAGTTTATAGTTAATACAATTTGAAGATTTTGTTATTGAATTCCTCCACTTACATATTTCAGGTAGCCCCATCCATCTGTGCCTTCTAACACATCAGCCAACACACAGAGCCTTTGATCGATGAACAGCCTGGAAATGTCAGAACCCAGGCATGAAATAAAAACCAAGCCAGAAGAAAACTATGTGATTTGTCATGACATTAAATCAGTTCCTTGAAGATTCAGAATGTATGGCCTGAATAGTTCAGACAGATGGGGTAACTCTGAAATAGTGCATGAAGGTGTGTTGAGGGAGATGGCTTTTAAGCTCAATATTTGAAGATAAAAAAGCGGGTTAAATAAGTGATTGAGGGAAGCATATCCAGTGAGATCCTGGCTAATTATACTGTCATGCTGTGCAGCACAGTGGCATAGTGGTTAACACTGTTGCCTCACAGCAAGAAGGTTCAGAGGGTCATGGGTTTGATTTCTGTGGGGAGTTTGTCTGTTCTGCTCGTGTCTGCGTGGGTTTCCTCCCACCATCCAAACACATCATGTTTGGGTTAATTGATGACTCTGAATTGTCCGTAGGTCTGAGTGTGAGTGTGAGTGGTTGTTGGTTTCTGTCTGTCTCTGTGTGTTGGCCCTGCAATTGGCTTGAGACCTGCCCAGGGTGTACCCCGCCCTCGCCCAGTGTGAGCTGGGATTGGCTCACATTGAATGGGTGAGTGTGTGTGTGTGTGTGTGTGTGTGTGTGTGTGTGCGTGCGTGTGTGTTTATATATGGAGAACAGCAACATGTTTTCACAAACAATTTTGTGTTGAATTCCCTGACTTTTAGTCCAGATAGCAGTTTCTTTGTAACAGGTCAAAGTCAAGCTTCACAAATCCCTATTTGTGTGTGCGTGCATGCAGGTGTGTGTGCGTGTGTGTGTGTGTGTGTGTCTTTGTGACTAAATTAGCCCAGGAGGACGTTCTTGTCCGCAAGGCAGACATTGCAGAAATGAACTAATATCTAAGAATGACGCACAAATTCATTTTGGAGAGCAGATTATTTAAGTGGTATTGGGACCAGCAACCAGTCTGCCACAGGGTGCAACTCCCTGCCCATCTTCACTGGCAGCTGCAGCGCACAGATTCCTTCAGTTTCTTTCCCAGAATGATGTGAAATCGCTTTCCAAACTACTGAGGTTTCATTTCCAAGAAAAATACTCATCTCATTATCTGCACCTCTTATCCACCAGGGTCACCCTGGAGAGGTTGCCAGTCTATCACAGCCCAAAAAAAACTACCACAGGTAAAGCTCTTTTCATTTCATGTAGATTTAATAACCTTTTTGCATGGGAAGGCAAATTGAGTTTATTTGTATACTCCATTATCACACACAGAGGTCATTTAATGTGTTTAACAGAATTTCAGCTCAGTGGGTGAAAGACATTTCACCCTGTTTGGATTTAACTCTAGATTTCACAAACAGATCTTAGAGCCCTAACAGGCTCATATACTTGAAACATCTCACAAATATATTTAAAGTTCTGAATAAGTAGTAAGAATAAATAAATAAGTTCCTCCAAAGCTTGGTTAAATACACATCCCTGACACTCGCTGTGTGTGACGCGACTTTGTTCCCAAAAAAAACATCCTCAGCAAGTTAATTTTCTTTCCAACTTCACTGTGATTTGTGATGAAATAAAAATAATTAATTGCTAATTCTGAAACTTGCTCATATACTCTGAGAAGTCTAAACACACCTTCAGGCCAATGATCCTTCCTGTATGCACCAATGCTGCTAATGGTGATCCAAGCAGATTAGAAATCAATCAAAAAAAGATAACATCCCCAAATCTACTGCTAACACTTTGACTTTTTATCTGTGAAAGACCACTTTTGCTGAAATGTGTTGCAGTAATCACTCTTCTTATGCCATCTTTTCCATGTGCTGTCCTTTTTTACCCTAAGACATTTTAATCAGGAGAGAGCTGACCTTCCCTGATTTTCTGAGTGGAAATTTTTGCATCTATAAGGAAAGTAACAAAGTTTTTTGCAACTACCTAATGGTACAGAGAGTCGCTCTAGGTATATGCTTTATTTACATCCAAATGTAGGACAAATCTTAAAAATGTAAAGTTTATTCACTGCTGTTATGATGCAAATTTTAACTTTTGATGTGTGTGTGTGTGTGTGTGTGTGAACTTTTGTTGCAATAGACCGTAGGCGATGCATTACAATAAAACCTAATTGACCTCCCAGATATTCTTCTACTGGGGAAAAAACACCTGAAAAGGCTCCAACAAGCAGAGATGAGACCAGAGAATGGGCCAACTGATGATGGAGAGTACGAACTCTAATCCTTTTCAGTTGATTGACTCAAAATTGTTTACATTTTTGCCAGTTCCATCTGTGTCTTTACCTGCAAAGTCAATGTCATTTATGCAACCAAGGATAAATCCAAGGCTGAATCTTTTTAACGGTCTGACCAGGAACCAGTACTAGTCTGGATCTTGTTCTCAGCATGAACATGATTACAGATCAGCAGCTGTCAGCTCTCAGAGTCTATGAACAGGAGGATCTCTTGTGCAGGGCAGATTAAAATCAAAAATTTAAAGGTACTATGATAGTGAACGTCTCTGTATGAAGACAGCCGGGTTAAGGACAGCTGGAAGGAGACATCTCTAGAGCGTATAACAACATAAGAAAGGAAGGGGAAGCAATGACGGAGTCCGGCTCAGATCAGACGATACCCCCCCAACCCCCCCGCCATGTTTCCAGTCGATCAGATCAGCTGTTTTTAAGAGAACTCAAGGACATATATAGAGAAAGAACAAGATTTCTCCATTTATTGGTCAGATTGGAGTGCACCCGTTGACAGAGCATTTACTGTTTTGCCAATAGTGGATGACTGTGGATATATCAGGCTGCCAGAGGAGCAGTGGACTGGATTGTGGTGACAGAGTCATTTGTTATCCACTGACCACTGGCCAAAGCTGCCCCAATGCCATTATGAGGAACGCAGCAAGGAGAATGAGCACAGAATGATCAAGAACAGCACAGTAGGATTTTACTTACAGGGACGGTGCTGATGGGAGGGATTTTAACAGGATGTGGGGGCATTAGGTTAGGGTGGGTTGGTCTATCCTGGACAGGTATCAGTCCATCAAAGGGGCTGACGTCTAGAGACAGCCAACCATTCATTCCCACAGTAACCTGAAAGGTAATTTGAGTGTCACCAATGAACCTATCCTGCATGTCTTTGGCCTGTGTGTTGAAGCTGGAGAACCTAGCTGGAACCAACACAGGAACAGCAGAACATGGAAACAAAGGAAAAGCCTTGTTGCTGTGAGTTGACAGTGCTAACCACCATTTCGCTGTGCCACCGCATTAATTCAGAATAATGACAAAAATTGTTTCAAGCATTATAGCCAAACCTCAGTTGTATTGCGGCTAGTATGGAATTGTTTTTAAATGTTTGCCCACCTCTTCGTTGACCAAAGAAGCTGCAGCTTTCGCTCCAACAATGTCCCCCAATGCCCTCTTTCTTGTTTGTTAAGCTAATCTTAGCATTAGCAGTGGGAAGAAAGGAAATGGGATGAATTAGTACTACTGCTTTGAGAGAATGTGCCAGGATGCGTCAAAGGCCTGTCGGAGAGAAGAAAATCAGTCCCTTGGGACTATTTAACACACACAGGACCACACCCAAAGTCGTGCAGAGAATCCATAGTCACAGGCACAAAAGCCTTCTTACAGAAATATTTGCACAGATACCCAGGGAATTTAAAAAGAAATGGCAATAGTCATCCATGGATTCATGTTTGTATTGGCTATGTTCATTATTTTTACATCAATGTGATGGGAAGACCGTGGACTTTGTTAAAAAGAAGCATTAAGAGTGATGCAAACATTTTCCAAAATCACACACAAACTGACCCAAACTTGACAGTTTCAGCAGTTGATTTTATGATCAGTTGTTGTGCCTAACTTGTATACAGCTGCTTCTTTTTCCGTCCAGTTATGAAGCAACATTGGCAATTATTAAACGAGAAGTCATGTTTCTGGCAACCTGACACATCCAATAATCACATTCCTTCCTGCCCTGTTTTTGTCCTCAATAAGTCCTAAGGGAAATATCCGTCTCTTCAGCTGCGAAATGTTTCATCAGTCCATCATGAACTATGTCTGTCTGGAGGTTTTCTCAGTCAAAACAGAGTCTTTGAGGTTTGTCACTACTTAGTATATGTTATGTGTGGACCTGGAAATAGATACACATGTAATGCACCGTATTTGTGTGGTAGTGACAAAACTTCTCAGTTGTCTCACATATGTGTCACATGATCAAGAGATTTGTTATCTTGCCTAATATTTCATTTTCATTTCATTAATCGTGTCCATCTAGCAGCAAAAAAGAGAGAAAAGCTAATTTTGACAGCATATCAGCGATATTTCACAAACTAATGATTTCCACCATAATTTCTTTATAGTTTGAGTCAAGGCTGCATCTAATAAAAACATATTTTAACCATTTCAGCAGCTGCATGTGGAGACATTAACATAAAACAAAAAAACGGTCAAAAATAAATCCTTAATAAATTTAAAATGAAGAGAAACTGAGCATTCAAGTATCATGCAAACTCTATGAAAACAGCTGGAAGTAGCAGCTGCTAGTTTCTAGCTGAACAGACATGCATGCTTTTCTGCTTCAGATCAGCAATGAAAGCCGTGACACACATCCAGTGTGTCTCCTGTGTCAAAGTAGACATGCCAAAATATGCAGTTCCTCTTCAGACCACTAGACTCAGTCCCCACAGACTCCCGTGTTAAAAATGTTCAACTTCACAGCATAAATGATGAATGCTTCTGGGCACGTTTCTGTCCTGGTAAAAGAGCCTCCATTCATTATTTACAGTCTAATGTCAATTTCAGTGACGCCTCTCACTTTGAGCCTTTGGCTTTATAACAATATACATATAGCTTGAACATGAAGTCCTGTGAGTATCAAAAATTTGATATCACTCAGAAGGTGTTACTTTTTCATAAAAATTTCTAATACATGCTAATTTAAATTTATGCTCAGCAAAAGTTTATATGGAACCTTTTTATGGGAGGGTTATTTTGAGGATTGTGATTTTTACATAAAAAATTAAGTTATTAATCATGCTGTTTTGAGTCCAATGTAGAGTCAATTTGCCTTTTTCTTTCAGCTGTTAAACACATTTTCACATTTGTTGTGTTTTCCTTTGAGGGTAAAAAACCAGAAGCCAATGGAGAAAAAGTTATAATTTCATGAAGGTGTGCCCACAGAATGTCCTCTATGGACATAGACAGAGATCTTACTTTAAAGTGGTCAGTCAGACGAGGCAGTCTGCAAGACCTTCCTTTCCCTGCTCCTCAGCTGGTCCTCACATTCATCAGGGGAAAGTGATAATGTCAGCTTTTTGTCTGCTTAGTGGTTATTTTTCAGTCCATTCAAGATGGTGGAGAAATGTTCTTTTGTTCTAATGACAAGAGGAGGCCATGGAAATTCCATTCCCCATGCTCCTCACTGCAGACTGCTCCTCTTCGTCAGCTGCTAAAGTTTAGTCAAGAGTGAACAAGTTTTACTTTAGCGCCTGTGGCTATGACAACAAAGTTTGTGAGATATATATATATATATATATATATATATATGCTGAGCTGAGGCATAATACATTTCATAAAATATCAAATAAACCTGCAAATGAAACTTTCAGCTAGTGTCAGGTCTGGTTGTGTGTTGTTACCCAAGTAACAGGTCAGGATAAACTGTGGGTCCGCCATGTTTCACTTCACTACGACAGCAAAAGCACTTGAACACAATGCACTCGTAATTTCCACTTCACATATGGAAAGGATCATCTTTCCTATACCACGTGAAGGCAGCATAAGTAAGACTTTATTAGCCTACAAAATTAAAATGTGATTCAATTAGTAACTTCATGCAATTGAATTTGACCGTGCAGGCTTCCATTTTAACTCAGCGTGTAATGTAGACATGTCTGTGTTGCCAACAGGAACGAAGCGGACAAAGTGAGATCAAAGAGAAAGCTGCAAAACTAGCATTTTGGCAAGAACAATGTTTCTTTATTTGTGTGAGTGACTGTATTTCACATTATTTTAATTCTCTCAGTCGTGTTTTATACGGAATATACAGGATGTGGGACTAAGACTGCACCGTTTTTGCAAAGGTTAGCTAGCGAAAAACTGGTTAAGCTAAGCTAACGCTAGCTGCTTGCATTAGCCCCGTAGAGTTGTTCCGAATCCGACATCAGTATCGGAAATATGCCGCAGATATTTCCCACATTGCCGGCATCGGAATCGGCGAGTACCGGGCAGTGAGCGCTACTGCAGAGAGCACAGTGATCATCACCACACGTCTGTGAAAACGATTTTCAGGTAAACATTTTTCAGTTACATTTAGATTGCTGACCATGTTATCCTTTTCTGTGAGGTTTTAAAATTTGACATAGTTGAGATTCAGCACAGCTTCTGTGCTAATTTAGTAGTTCAGTTTGCTTTTCTTGCTGTACTAAGTGGATGGTGAAATACTAGTCTTTACATTATGACACCAATGATGGCACAGCCAAATGTGGTTACTTAAAGCTGCTGCTTATTGTATTTGTGTTGTTGTTTTTGGACATACTTTTTTGTGTTCTCTTTTTTTGTTCTTCCTAGCCCAGAGAAGTACCAGTGCAAACAGTGTGCCCATGAGATTACACTATGATCACACTATGGCAAGATTTACTTACCACAGCATACGAAACTTCACAGTAATGCCCCAAACTGCCCTTTTACCTGTGGTGTCCCTGAATGTTCTCGTTCATTCAGAAAACTTGCAGCCTTCAAGTCTCATATATACAGGGATCACAAGGGATTTAAGTCTCACAGGAGTGAAGAAATTGACACAACACAATTTGAATTTGGTCAGGCTACATTTATAATTCTGAAGGATTTCCTTAAACATTTAAAAACCCATATACAAGAGGGCAGGAAAACAACGTCCTTTTTGGGGTTGTGACAAAACATTTGGTGTATGTTTATTTATGTTTAGCTGATGTTCTGTAGGAAATTAATTGGATATTGAGCATTAAGGGCCAAGTGGTTGTGGGTCCACACCAGAACATTGTGGCTGGAATGGCAGCGTTTTTCTCATGCTACTATGTCTTAAATCTGGTGTACCAAGAAGAGGCATCAAGCACACTGGAATTCATTCAAAGGTATGTGCTTGAAGGGGTTGCAAGTGGATTGGTATTTTGTTATATTTTCCATTATGAATAACGTTAATGATGTTATTTTTATTCAACTCCCTGCATGTACATTGTATTGCATTGCAAAGCCACTTTCTGCTTCAACTTGCAAGGGGGCACATCTGCAATGAAAGCAAATTTTTGTTTTGCATATTTGGAAAACTGATAAGCTTGGCCACACAAATTGATGGGTTCTGCTGTCTCTTGTAAACAATGCATTTCATTAAGTGTCTTTTTCTCTGATTTTCTGACTTCAGATGCTTCATTGGGATCAATCCAACCTCTGGCACAAAGACGACCAAGTGGATCAGTCCAAGAAGTGGGAAGGTGCATGAGAAGATGAACAACAGTGTAAACTTTCAGTCTCTGCACTTCTCAGAATATTAATGGACTTCGAATGGCTTTGAGCCTGTCACAAAAGAAAGGACAATGGCACACTGTATTTCATTAAAACAGAAATAAGTGATATATTTTTGTTAATCTAAGTGTTAAATATTTGTTTATTTATAAATGTTTTCTTTTGTTGCAGCACTGACTCTTGTTTTATTAATCAGCTGGAGATAATCTAATGTAGTGTTGATACATTTTGCATTATCAGTATCGCAGTGTGCTTAATTTGCTAAATGTGACAAACAAACAAGGATTAACTGTAAAAACATTCTACAATAACATTGAATTATGAATAAGTTACAGCTATTTACTGGCAACATTAGTTGCCAGGTAACTCGTGCAATTTGAATGGAATACAAGATGATAATGTAAACTGAAATACAATTAATGGTTGTTTCTAATATAAAACAACAATACATTGCTTTAATTAACAACACTTTTACAGCACTTTAGGGGCAACTTTTTTGCCTGGTATTTACTGTAAAATCTACAGTAAATGCCATTCATTACAGTGTACCACTCAGCCACAGGGCAGGCTGGCTAATGGGGCAGCAAAAACAGACTCTTGAAAGAGATGGCAGGCAATTCCTTCCAGGAGAGGTGGAGCGACCAGAACTATGAAGAACTCACAGTCAGGGGCAGAAAGCAGGTCAGGTTACCAGGTCAGAGACAAGGAGATGTGGTCAGAGACAGGCAGAGTCAATACCAGGAGATCTGTCCGGAAAAGAGAGCTGGGGAGTATTGCAACAACAATCTGGCAGTGTGTGAGGATCTGGGCTGTTAAAATACTGGCTGGTTGACGAGTTGGGAGAGGGGCTTCCAGTGTGACAATCAGTCTTTATCAGTATTTCAAAGGTCACCAGACCAATAGTATTAAAAAATATTGAAGCGAAAAAAAAAATTATTGAAGGTGATGAAGAAAACAAGATGAAATCAAATAAAACAGTTTACAGCTTTCAGGTCATAGCTCAGAGAATCTGAACCCTGCAAGTCTGGATGGAAGAAGGTGATGACTGTTAGTATTTAGAGTTAGCATTAATTCTTGGGAAGGTCATGGGAACAAAGACTAAATCAGTACACTGATACTGATACACTAAATCAGTATTCGTCAGTTTCTTAACGCAGTATATTAGGCTTGAATTGGCGATGAGTAGTACCAGGAAAAGTCCCAGATGGGACATAGATGTCCCTGGGATGCCTGCAGTCACAACCTACTGGCCCAGTGAAGCCTGGGTACGTTACATTTTGCAGCATCAACTTGCCCAATGGGACACTTTATTCAGTGGTACTTACTGGAGGATATACTGAAGTAAACTACAAAATGGATACTACAGAGCATAGGGTGCATTAAAAATGTGAAATTCTTTTTTTTTTTTTAAAGGAAAGCTCTACAAATCGAGGCAGCTAAAAGGGCTAATGTGACCAAGTTTTGAAATTAAAACTAATTATGTCGACCTGCTCTCGATGAAAAATGCCCTGAGATAATTGATGATGCTACATGACTCAGCACTACATTCACGAAACTGACTTAACTCGATCAGAAAACTTTACCAGATTGCGGGAACAAGCAAGCATGATTAGTTATCATTAGTTCCAATATAAGCACTTTATTGGCCAAATGTTACTCCTGACGCATTATGCTTTTTAACAATAAATGTAAGATATTAAATATCTAAGCCTGTAATGACCACCCTGCAACCCCCACAGTGAGTACTCCCCATACAACACTGCCTGCAGTCCACACCCTTTTGACCCAAGGTCATAATGCACACACATCAGTTTACAGATAAAACTAATGACTGATGGTTTCATTTCATACATCATATTCACAGTTTTATAGGTATACTGCATTGTTTCTAGCCTGTAGCGTGCACATTCTAGTTACTTTGTCAGGATAAGTGTCTGTTCTGTTTATTTACTCTCTTCTCTTTATGTTACCTTTAGTTTGGGGTGTGGCTTAGCCAATAGAGGAGCCGGTTGGTCTCTATTTGATTTATTTACTGATAAATATATTGTTTTTTATATTTTGCACTGTTATATAGATTATATTTTCAATTCCTATTTTTCTCAAACCTAGCCCTGTTTTATGTGCTGTTTAGTGTTTGTTCCTGTCTACCAACTACCCATGAAACCTCTGTCTTGTAGTTGGGCCAGTTTCTGTTCAGTTTTGTTTGGGTTATGTTGGGATTTGTCTTAGTACAAATCTGTTTAGTTGACCTCTTTTAAGGGCCCGGAACAGTTTTTATTTTTTTCATCTATTTTTGATTAATGTCATGCCTTTCTTCATTTTGGGAAGAAATGCATGTCTGCCTGTCTGCCTGGTCCTTCACAAAGCCCACCAGAGAAAGGATGATATTTGAAATGATAATATTTTAGAAAAATACACTGAATGTCATGGCTTGGAGTCGGCTATTGCAGACATACTAAGGTTGTAATCATATTATTTTAATATCATGAACTAAAGTGGGACGGTCTGAGGCATGAAACTCCAGGGATGAAAATGAGTCCCACTCCAGCCCTGCAGTATATTAAGAACTGACAGATTTTGGGGCTGTATACACAACAACACTTTCCTGGTTGTTACTTTCCTCTCTCAGTGTGTGCACACTGGTCCTCCTGACCCGCCACTTCCTCAAACATAGATGGCCCCTCACTCACCTCTCAGTCTGTATTATCTCCCAACTCTCTTAGTTCTTATTCTGGTGTGGTCTGATTCACTCCAGCCTCTCTTCAGTTATTCACCACATGCTGGTTCCTGTTAGGCTGCTGACATCTGAGGGCTACAGTTTCTCTACGTCTCTGCAAATGTGTTAGCCTGGATGCTGAATTCAATCAGCTTCTTCGTCTTGTCCTATTGTTTGGTCTGTACCTTAAAAGATAGAACCCAGTTGGTCACACAGCTGGTCAGGAGTTACAACATGACTCTTAATTAATCTTAAATTTCCCTCATTGGAGCTAACAATGCTCATCTGGAATCTCTGCACATATGTTAGCTCCATCTGTTAGGTTAATAGAAACATTTGTTAATCACTGGGGAGCCACAATTCAGGACACGTTTATATAATGTTCTGCAAAAATTATCTCTAATAACATTTGTTAATATCAAGTGTTTTGAACACACCTCTACACGCATTCTGCTTCTCATGGCTCACAAATGCTGTTTCAGATGTATTTCATGGTTAGGGGCACATTGTGTGGAATGGGGTCAAGGCAGAAGGAGGGAAACTTTTCTGTGTTCATTGAGTGAAACAAATTGCTAAGTGGACTGGTCATAGTTGGTTTGGTGTGTGTCACCCTAATTTGTGGTTACTTTTAAGGTGGTATTTTTCAGGCTTTTGATTCACGGAAAAGCCTTACCTATGTTTTACCAAGTCTGGCATTCATTTAGTGTTGAAGTATGAGGTGGCCTTGGAAGGTATGGCTCTGAATGCAGTATTGTCAGTGTGTCAATCCAGCACTTTGGTGACAACAGTTGCTTTATTTCTGTGTGGAGTCTGCATGTTCTCCCTTGTGCCTGTGTGCGTTCCTCCTTGGTACTGTAGCTTCATCCTAAAGTCCAAGGACATGCACGTTAGGTTAATTAGTGATTCTAAACTGGCCTGTAGGTGTTAATGTGGGCTTCACTGTGTGTAATTCTCTTTACATCTCTATATGTTGGCCCTGGGATAAGCCAATCCCAGCTGTTCCCCTTGGAATTATGCCCAGATAAGAAGACAGGCAATGGATGGATGGATCTTGACAACTGTCTGATGGATTATCATAAAGCGTTTTGAGCAAATTTCCATGGTGACATGGCAGTTCAGTGGCTATGATTGACACAAGGCTTTTGAGTGTAAAGGGCCGTCCACACCAAGAACTATAACGATAAAATGCCAGCATCCACACCAATGAACGATATTGTTGTGTTGCTAGGTTACACCAAGCACACTGAGTGCTCGGTGCAACGGTCAGCAGTGGAGCAGAGATTTATTTATTCCAAGGGTGTGCCTGATTCCGTCCCTCTTCTTGGTGGCATCTTTATACAGTCTGTCATTCTAGTCATACAGAGCTGGATTTTTTTGTACCTCAATGATAAGCCTCTCTCCTACGTCATCCGCCATGTTGAATGAGTGTGTGAGTGACGTAGTGACGTGAAGAACGTCTCGACTTGTCATTCCTGATGGATTTTGATTGGCTGTGAGTGTTTTTATCATTCATCAAATCACTCTGAAAGTGATCTGAATGATATCGTCCACCACTATCGTTGTCGTTATAGTTGTAATGTGGACGCTGCCATCCACTTGAGTTAAGAACGATTTTTAGAACTATATATTTATAGTTATAGTTCTTGGTGTGGACGGCCCTTAACAGTAACATTTGATGGATGGATTACCATGAAATTTATTACATCTATTTAAGTCCCCCTCAAGTGAAATGCTTGTAATGTTAGAGAACATTTCATCTCATCATCAACATGCTGAATACCTGCAGATATTCTAATCAGCCTCAGTTGTACCTATGTTTAGAGCTAATTAGCACTTCTTTAACCTGCAAATACACTAAACTACATGATGAACATGACAAACATTCTATGTGGAAAATGTCACCAGGTTGTATGATCATGTGCTGCACTGTCAGACGTGTGAGCATTACTGCAGGTTTATTCCTTCATGCTGGTGGCAGTCATGGCCAGAGGCAATATGTTTTCAGGCTATCTGCTACATTAGGACATGACTCTTTCTACTCTACTTTCTATTAACAAAATTACTTGTCTTGTCAATGACAAGACAATGACAACCAGCAGTGTGTTACTAAGGTTTAATGGAAAAAAATGCTTTAAAAACATTTAATTTTCTAACAGGTACCAACATTGTGCAATGCAATCACATTTCTTTGTCAGTAGTTTGGACACAATAAATTGTCACATTTGAGTCAAGTTTCATCTATAATGTCTATTCTAAGGAGGAGCCCAAAAGCTCATCAAAGCTAGCGAGATATATTCATAAGGTTTACTAGTATCAAAATCACCATATACAGGTTACAGTCACATTACTTGCTATTAAAATTTTCATAATAAATCAAAACAATAAATCAAAACACATGGATGACAAACCTGTTCGATTTTAAACCTTAGTGTAAGCTGTATTACTCCTGCAGTCCTTAGTAATAAAAAAAAATTATGCTCAGAGTTAGAAGTTAATGCAAACTGAAACAGACATCACATGAACATATTATTTTCCACTCTCCTGAAAATACAATCACTGCCTGACAGTCGGTGTCAGAGTAATGAAAGCAGCATCTATCCATCATCCTAATCAAACTCAGCCACACTCCCAACTGAGCCCTGGCAATCTTCACAGAAACTGGAAAGCGCTCAGGGGTGGGGGTGGGGGGGTCCACCTCTCAACAGTGACACACAGTTTCATTTGGAAAATAGCAGGAGAGGGGATGTTTTCAAAGACCAATTAGTTGGGTTTTTTTTAATTACTATATGTCCTCATGAAATGGGAGCAAACACAACAAATTCAACTGTGTGTCACTTGCTTTGTTCAACTGTATAAGGCCGAGTTTGGCTCTTGTGTCAGTTGTTAACACAAAGTTGCCAGCACCCACAAAAGATTGCCAAGGCCTTGTACAACTCACTGCTTGATTTTTCAGTGTTAGGAAAAAAACAAAATGTGAAGTTTGCCGTGAAGTTTCCAGTGCCCCTGCAGACCTAATTCAAATCTTAAAGCAGCATTCGCAGTATTCCATGTTAACAATTGATTGGATGACTATCTGCTGTGTGAAGTCCATCCAGCTCTGTGGTAGCTCTCAGCTTATATTGGAAGTTTGTTTGATTGCTAGTTTTGATTTTCAAGATGACAAAGAAGCAACAAATAAATCTAATTTCAAGCTGCAGCAAACAGCTACATCCACCAAATAAACTGGATGCTACCTGCTCTGCAACTTATGGTAGACAGACTATGCTATGTGGAGCTGAACGCCAAAAGTACTATTTCGATTATTATAATTATATTTTTGGCTAAAGATCAGCCATAATTTATTAAAGTTATAGGTGTGTCCTCAACTTGTCCTCTAAAGCCCTACTGTTCAACTAGAGTTTGCAAAGCAGCACATTAAGAATGAAGGAAAGAATTCCATGAATAGTGTGTTTACATCAGTGTCATATCAAAACAGCAGAAATCATGTGTGGATATTAGATGAACAGCAGGTTCATCTAATGGCTTTTTAAAAACGATTTCATGAATAGAGATGATGCCTCTGGAGAGGGTTAGATGCATCCAACCTTAAATCTACAATCCCAACTCCATTAACAACTTGGTCAATGTTCTGAATGTTCCGTTGTCATTTTTGAGTCTATTGGGATAACCCTGAGACTTTCCCCTATGAGTCCATTCATCAACCAGATTCATATTGGGAGCGCCCAAGGTGTTTCCACAACTGTCTATCTCAGAAGATCTCCACACAGTACAGGGACACTAACAGCCTTCCAACAAGCCAAACCTACAAAGTGAAAGAATTGGCAGTCTCTCCATCTACCCCAAGGCACTGTACCAATCAGCTGCTTCTGGTGGACATTTCTAACAGCTCAATAGGGACATGCCAGGGCCAACCTGTTTCCCAACCTTCACAGTCATCGCTTTCTCCAAAAAGCAAGGATTGCATGACTTCATGAAAGACAAGACATCTTTAGCAATGGAACTACCTCAACACCATAACTGACTCCCTCCTGGATCCCCTACAGATTGCGTAGACATCCAAAAGATCTGTGGATGATGCTGCCAGCATGGCTCCACACAGAAATGGCATTCTCTGGCACTTGGTCTCCTCAGGAACCCATGGCAGGATCCTGTGGCTTCAGCTCTACCTTACATTCCACTATCTTGAATCTTTGGCAGGGTGGTTATTGCTCCTTCCTGTCAGCCAGGAGACAGCATATGAAACACAGGAAACATATGTCTGACTCTGAGACCATCAGGACTGGATGCTCCCAAGGCCATGTGCTGACTCCTCCTTTCTTCTCACCTTACACCAACAGATAACGTGCAGTCATCCGCTCCTCATTCCAGGTAGGAGACAGATCATTTGTTGTCCTGGGGCAAGCAGAGCAACTTCGAGCTCCAAAAGTGTTGAAGATGATCTTGGGCTTCAGGGAGCCCAAAAGTGAGAGATGAACATCAGACCCCTCTCTAGTTAAGCCTAGTAAAGGACGTACTTTTGGCAGTTGTTGAAAAAGTTCAGTCTGCCAAACTGCCACACCTCCGTCATTGAGTTCATCCTCATCCCTTCCATCACCATCAGGCACTGCTGCCACTGCTCAGGATAAATATAGACTGCCGTGTCATTCACTCAAATGGTGTCTGTCTGCCTGACTCCCCTGCAACGTTATTACCTTTTTGTTTCATTAACACCACTTCGGACTTTCTTCTGGCCTCTGTGTCTGCTGTTGGCTTCAGTAAGAGAAACCTTAACACACAACCGTACCACTTCAAAAGCAAACAGACTCACTGCTATCTAATGCTTATGAGCTTCTATCAAACAGTTTGAGGTCTTCCTTAATGTTACTACTGCTGCTTTGTGTCATCTGATCACAACCTCAGGGAGACGCTCTTGAGCTTGATGACAGACAATGGATCCCATTTCTTTATGATCTTGTCAATTTTGCAAATCTCGTTTAGTGTTAAACGAGACCCCAGGAGCCAAGCAGTGAGCTGACTATGTTTTTTGTGTTTTTGTGTCTTCTACATATTTATTAGTACTGTGAATCATTATTATTCAAAGTATTAAACTAATACAAAACCTTGAACAGTGTTCTCTACCCTTTAAAGAAATGTAAATTACCATAGAGAAATGCACATTTATACAGTATATTGCTGCAGAGGTTTGGAGAACAAGTATTTTTTTAACCAGATATTTTCACACAAAGAAAAATCATAATTGTACAATAACTCGAAAGTTCAGATCCTACTTGAGCAAAGAGATAACCGAGCACATAAGACAAAAACAAAGTCTGCGGAGTTCAGCAATCAGGATATAATGTTTAAGGAACCTTAAAGTGTTCTATGTGTTTCACATGAAATTAGAGGTCGGTATAAAGACTGAGGATGTGCCAGACCAGTACCAAGAATAGCACTGCTAACTGACTGTCAGAAATCTCACAACATGAAAAGAAAGTTTATAGGGAAATATCTGATAACTTCGATGTGCACTGCCAGTGCTAATTCCATCAGCATAAAAACATTCCTGCACAGTTTGTGAAATATTTGTATAAGAAAAGCTGAACAATAAATCAAAAAAAGAGCAAAATTTGAAGCTGAAATCATGAGTACTGTATGACGTGACTCAGTACTTGCACTGAAGGAACCAATGCTGTGAAAATGTGTAGTATGTTGTATTCATCAAGACAGCAGATTAAAATGAGGAAGCATTTCTCAAAGCAAGGACAGTTTCTTTCTGAAACATGATAAACAACACTCATGAGGCAGAGGAAATTCCAAACAAAGCCCTGTTCCCAATGAAAGTCTGCAACAAATAAAATGCTTCTCTGCACATTAGTTAATTAGGGGATGCAACAACTGTGTGAGAATTAACAGTTTGTTGGATGGATTAATGGCACAAAGCTTCTTTTCAATAAAACTGCCCATTCCCTTGGGTGTTGTTAACATTATTACCCATGTTTCCAGCAGAAAACTGCTGTCGACATAACCAACAGCTATGGTCTTAACTTTTTATATTAATTTAGACAAATTATCGCAATTCATTAGAAAGTGATCAAGTGATACTTACTACATTGTCATGCACCAGTGAGTTGACAGCAGTATGTAAATTATGAGTAACGTCTGGGACATGCTGCCTTGCACGTGTGCGGCTCCTTCCTTCAACTGCATCATGGCTGCAGCCCCACACCTGTCAGACATCTCCTTTCACACTTTTACACGAGTCTGCCTTTAAATGTTAATTGTATAATGAAAACGTATTTCATTATACAATTAACAATTAATGCGTTTTGGTGTAACTTACACCAAAAACGCAGTGTCCATCATCTTTTAACTATTGTTATAATGTAAAGAACGGCCTTTATTAGGTATGGGCTTAAGTATTAGTCTACTTAGGTTTCTGCCAGGACTATTGTTCAACTATTGTTCACTGTGGTGAAGGGAACAATTTTATGCTCTTGGTTTGATGTCAGATAAGTGACATCAAACTATTCTTGTATTTTTTCTATACCTGTTGTTGCTGCTGTAACGACGAATTTCCCATACGTGGGATAAATAAAGTACTCTTAATCTTAATCTTAATCAATAGATCCTTTTATTGTTTACTTCTGATGGGAGCTGCATGTATCATGAGTGAAAAATAAGGTGACATGGGTGCCAAAATAAAACCCAAGATGTGGAGCCAAGAAGCTTTGCACATTCAATGCAGGCAGAGTGTCCCAGGCGTAAACCTTTTTTTATGTGACACTAGCACAGACATTAACTAGAAGGGCACTCAGACAGAGCGGATGGCAAACAATTTAAATAAAACCTTAGATATTATAAATAAAAAAATTTTAAAAGTTGGATTTCACAGGAAATTATCAGAATATACACCAAAATTTCCATGAACCCTGCCCCAACACCCCCCCCCCCAAAAGGGTTCTGTGCAAATCATTTCAGTCCTCTCCTTGCATAATCCTACTGACAATTAAACAGACACAGGCGAGGTAATTATCATTTACAGTGACACATGAATACTTTAAGATCAGAAAAACTATCAGCCCACTTTCATAACAGGAATCAGAAAATGAAAAGGGCAGAGTTGAGCAAAGTCAAGAATAGCATGTTTCATTACCTTCCTCCACTAAGAAGGCTCTTACACAGCTAATATACTTCTAACTACACGAATATTTATATTATGGTTTACATCCTTGCTGGCGATAAGGCTGTATTTCAAGTGCCTCAATGTCCTCTTCTTGTTGGAAGATCTCCTTATAGAGCCCATTAAGAGTTAGTGAAAACATTGCAATGCAATGGACATTTCTCCCAGCTTAAATGATTTCCATGGACCAGGAAGCAACCGTAGCTTCATGAATGTCCAAACACACATTCACACAGGTCACAACGCACACTTTCATACAAAGCTGGGAAACATATTTGGATAAACGACACAGGATTTTACTGTAGTAAAAGTGCATCCACACTTCAAACTAAATCCATATTGTAATATTTATGATTCCTGTCTCTGTGAGAACACAATGGGTCTGCAGAGGGAAGTTCACGAACACACACCGACAGCAAGTTTTTTTTGAAATAATGAACCTTAGTTTGACAGGGAAAATAAAACAGAGGACATGACCACCTCAGCGCAAGCTTCAGATGGAGCAATGTACATGCCTCTCATCCTGACACAAGAAGTACACAGTACCAATGCCAATAGTTAAACTGTTCCAAAAAATGTTATAACAACCCCACAAAAACTGTTATCCGCAGTTTACTATTTATTATTAGTGAGTAGCTATACAGTGCAATAGGGTAAGCCCTTGCTACAACCAGACACTAGCTTTCCAGAGAACTGGAAAATGGATGTTAGTGTCAGAAATTATTATATGTATTGAGACACAGAGAGTCATATCGTGATATTCTCTAAAATATACTAGAGCACTGTTGAACACGAAAACAACAATTTGGATGGAAGGTGGAAGAGAAATAATGTAGTATACTATCACTTTTGCCACGCCAATTCTACTCAAAGGATTAAAGCTAAGCTTTAACAAGAAAATCTAATTTCCTCAAAATAATGTAAGTTGAGAGTAGAACTAAATAAATTATACAGTATGGTATGAACGTTATCATTATCTTTTGTGTCTATTTCTTATAAAGACACCTTCAATGGTGTACAGAGTCTGGTGCCATACAGTAAACTCCATTGGCAACCTCCTAACAAAGTGACAAAGCTATGGACGCACAAAATATACCATATGCTAAAGATGCTAAAAAGGATCAGCACCCATGAACCAACAGCTTGAGAAAAACTGCAAGTGTCGACTCTGCAGGGTGAACTTTTCCGCTGTAAAGTTAAGAAACATGCAGAAATACATCTAGTTGTTCAGCTACAGTTGACCTGAAAGACTACGTAAATGTTGAAAACCTCCACCGTTCACGCGCAAACTGAGATGTGACGTCTCTGAAGGTGATAGTGTTCCAGTGACGATGGCTCTGTGTGGAGTGTGTAGGCCTTGGATTCTGATCTACAGTATATTGTGAACAGCAAGTACAATTTTTAGTACCAAACAAGGGATTTAACCTGAGTTAATACAACAGTCTGTACAAAATGCTAATCCTGTTATTTAAAGTTAAAAAAAACAAACAAAACAAAACTGTTAAGTCGAGACTTACAATTTTTTATCTGACTAATTTCATGTCTAGATCTTCACATGATAGCATGAGAAATGCTGGGATTCTCGAATGCTCCAGTCAGCACTTTGTTTGTTTACACATAAGCTCTAATTTCCTTGCAAATAACTTCCACTCTTGACAAAAAAATACTTCTATCCTATAAGCCTTCATCTTGAGAGAACAGACGAGGCAAAGGAAGGCAAAAAACAAATAAGTGAACGAGATCTGTCATCGTCTAAACTCGTTCTGTTCTCTGCTGTCACTCTTCTATCGACTATCCTCTCTGAACTCAGGAATCTAACTCTAGTTAGTGTTTTTGACACATTTAAGATAGGATGATGAGTTCTTTGCTTCTCCTCCTTTTTCTTGTCCATCTCCTTCTTTTTTTCTCGGTGAGATAGGCAGATAGTGAAAATGGATAACGGAGAAAAAGTACACCACTGGCTGAAACTACGGGGCCACTGTGTCACTTCAGAAAGGACAAACAGACCCAGCAGTGCTTCTGCCCCAGTTCTGCCACAGAGTGGGTCTAGGAGCCACTAAGGCACCTTTCAACCAAGCACCCCTTCACCTTACAACAGCAGGCTCCAGAATAAGCTAACCGGTTGACGGGCTGACAGAAGGTGGGTGAAATCACAAGAGGTCATCGTAGTCCAGAAGCTTAGAATGCTGACGACTTTTCCACAGGCGGAACAAACGGAAGTCAAAGTACATCTCGATCATCTCTTTGCCTGCAGTAAAAAAACAAAACAAATTCATCAGTAGAAGAAATTGATTCAGTTTATAAGTTACTGAGCTGAATATTGCAGGTGCACCAATAACAACAGCTGGCAGCGGAGTTGACTGTAGAAAGATGTTTCCGTAATTGTAAATGAAGCGTCGAAGAGCATGGGCATTGTCTTTCGGTTGGTCTTGACCATTTTTTTAGGTACCACTGAGTGGACCGTGTGAGTGGGCGAGCAAAAGTGTGGATGTATAGTAGGTGGTTACTTCTGCCTCGTAGTAAAATCTATCCGTGTGCAGCTGAATCAAAGGGAAGTTCTCAGAAAATCTGAAATCCTAAGAAATCAAGACACAATAGATGCCATTACAAAATTGTTTCATAGATGCATATTAATGGAAGAATATAATAAATAATTGGGGTCATATATTCTATGGTTTTTCATAATTTTTGATATCAATAAGAAGGTTTGCCATTTTCAGTATCAAAAACCATTTTAATGCAGTTTTATATCTCTTCTCTTAGGCTTTAAACTGTAGGTCTGTGTGTGCTGACCCATGCCCAGTCAAGGGGCTTTGGACATAGCCAAGATTGGTGACTGATTTGTTGTGACATCACAAAGTCAATGAAGTGCTGACAGTTTCTTTTAGTTAAGTTAAGTTTATTTTCTGAATAGAGCAGAAAAGGAATATCACTATCACCTTGCTTCGTAAAAAAAAAAGGCAGAAATCCCACTTTATACAATATGGCATCTCTAAAATATGGATCCCCTTAAGAAACAATTTATTTAAAGCTGTAAAAATAGTAAAATCACTGTTCACATGTCATTTTTATTGAGTGTTATGGGCACAAGATGCTTCAAGCTAATGAATTGTAATCCAATACCTTCTTCCAACCCTAGAAAATAAATCCTTCAGTCTGCTTAAGGCAATGTATGTGCACTTTATCCAAGTAATCAATCTGCAAAAAGTGCTCTGCAGAGCAAAATGCAAGAGAAAAAAAAATGAGGTTAAAAAGATCTTGTCTAAACATCTCAGTCTCTGGATCTCATCACATACTAAGGAGTAAGAGCTGAACCCTGCCTGGTACGAGTAAATGTATTTATTCTTCTTTTTTCTGCTCATATATTTCAACCTTCAGTCCAGTTATGTGAATAAAATACAAATGCTGGATGTTTTCTCACAACCATACAGTTTGTATCTGGAAAGAAGAAAAGAAAGGCAGAGATGAAGTAAAGTGTGCTGGGTCAATACTAAGGAAACCAATACAGAGAAAAATGACGTTTTAATAGGAAAATAATTAGTGATCCCAGCAAGATGACTGATGAGCGATGTGCTGAGAGCTCGGCAAAGTTCACACCTGTATTTGCTCGCACTTCCTAATGTGCTTTCTGTTTTGCTGAGCAGCTTACTGGCATTGATTAATGTCCACTATTAACATTCAGTGGGTGTACTGGTGAAGACAATCGTGCTAAATCAATAGCAGGTACTGTATGCATTTGTTGCACACTTGGATGAAAAAAAAAAAAGTGACTTCCAGGTGTGCATGAATTTTTAAAATGCCTCCTTTACTGAAACTTGCAAAACATACAGAAACAAGCACATCCGTGCTGCTGCTGCAGCAGTCACTCCACTGAATTGCACACGTGCTCGCGCCCCCCCCCCAAAGGACACCTAGCTGCCCAGAGTGTCTGCGTGAGCTTTACTCACTGTAACCATACATTTTACATACAAGAATATTACATTTCCAAAAGAACAGCT
This sequence comes from Remorina albescens, assembly GCA_034769265.1. Lineage (NCBI taxonomy): Eukaryota > Metazoa > Chordata > Actinopteri > Carangiformes > Echeneidae > Remorina > Remorina albescens. The sequence goes on from CM068485.1 coordinate 5,920,144, forward strand.
TATAAATGCACACAATAATAAACTCTATGAAGAAATACACACATGAAATACATGGCAATCAAAAATAATATATGAGAATGTGGGGAGGGGAGGGGGGGCAGTGTCCATTAATAAGTGACACATTACTCTGTGCCCCACATATTTTTATGTGTGCCTGTGTGTGAGCCTCGGTATGCATATTGTTCATGCAGCTCTTTAATGACACAGAAAGAATACAAGTGTGCCATATGTTAATTTGTAACTATATGCATTGTGTGTGGTGCTCTCACCCTGTGCAGACAGCTCCAGTGGGGACTTGAATTCCACTGTTGACGGTCTCATCAGCCTCTTCAGAGTCTGAATAAGCTGCAGGAAAATGGGGGGGGGGCAAAAGGGTAAGAGCCAGAGTGAGACAACGTTGGATTTCAAATGGCATCGGGCATTTTGAAACAGTAACAGAGATATACAACTGGATGGAGAGAGCAGGAGGAAGCCCTGCAGCACTTCAGTTTGTGTAGCACTGCAGCTGAGCGGATGTGAAAAGGTCAATGTGCCACTTCGACTGCAATAGCTTAGTTTCAGAGAATAACATAATGTTTTCTGTCCTTAAAGACACATCTTCCAGAGCGGCTTTATAGTGGAATTAAGCAGGGTCACATGCAAAGATTTAGCACAGGGAAAAGACATCTTCCTGCAAAAGATGACAGACTTTTATTCTAAATTGAGGACACAAGAAGGAACCTGATGAGCGAAAAGACCCATAGCCTAAAGGTAGAACCCCTTTTCTCTTTTTGATTACTTGAAGCTCAGAGTGAAGTTTCTGGAGTAGGACTATGCTTTAACCACACCTTATATCATACATGGAATTTTCATTCATTCATTCATCTTCAACCACTTATCCTTTTCCGGGTTGCGGGGGATGCTGGAGCCGATCTCAGCTCACACTGGGCGAGGGTGGTGTACACGCTGGACAGGTCACCAGTCCATCACATGGCCAACATACAGAGACAGACAGAGACAAACAACCACTCACACTCACACTCAGACCTACGGACAATTTAGAGTCACCAATTAACCCAAACATGATGTCTTTGGATGGTGGGAGGAAACCGGAGTACCCGGAGGAAACCCACGCAGGCACGGGGAGAACATGCAAACTCCACACAGAAAGGCCCCAGGCCGGGAACCAAACCTTCTTATTGTGAGGCAACAGCACTAACCCCTATGTGTCCATGCTGCCCCACACGTGGAATTTATTGTTGCATTTTCAGTATTACAATTAGCTGGCTTTTTTTTTTTTGCTAGCTAATTGATTTGTGAAGATGGCCTTTTAGTACTGTTTGATAATTTTCAATTAACTATGATTTTTGAAAAAAAAAAAAATCCAAAGAGAAGAGTGGGATAGTTTTTGGTTCTTAAATATGCAATGCAATTCATCTCCTGGCTTAATTGCTTATTCACACACAAAAAAATTGGTCCAACACTCAGACTTATAATATGCTTGACCCCAGATGGTCAGGTGAGTCCATGGTCTGCTCAGTTCTCTCATCTGTGCCAATTGATATTAATTCTTAATTTAAAATGTAATGCCTGTATATGTATATGTATGGGTATATATATATATATATACATATATGTATGTGTGTGTGTGTGCATAAATCAGGGCTTTCAATGTCACCATGATAATGCATTAATGCATATCAGTTAAAAGTTATTTAAAAATAGTGCAGCAGGTTCTATTTGACCCGGTGCATCAGCCATAGTTCATGCTGCATTATGACTCTGTACGGTGTCATATAACCTTCAAGTGGTTTTTGAACTTATATTTAGACCTGCACAGTTGGTGAGTGAAAAGGCCTGTTGAATGGGAAGGTTCATTTCCAAACTTTGCCAGATGGCTCATTTGACAAAACTAAGGCTGTGTATAGTTATTGTCAGCCAAGCGCACATCTTGCAGCGAAAGCTCTGGCAATGTATGACAGACCACACTCACCATTCTCAACAATAAACAATGGATTCATCAACCACCCTCAGTTTAACGGTATAGCAACTACTAAATGCATAGCAACATTTTGCGTATTTTTGTGGATTGTAGGTTTAATATTGTACAACCTAATATGTGAGTGAATAAAACTCCCTCACAATTTTCTCTTGGCCCAGTTGTTTCTAACTTGTTAATGTATATTTAGTATGAAATATAACGTGTCCCCACTTTTAGTAATTACTTATTACTTATTTCCATTAAAATTTGAACAAATTTTAAAAATAAAATTAAATTGCATTTAATCCCAACTAACTGTATGAAATCATTAATGAATTGCCATAAAAATGTTTTATAACCTGACAGCCCCAGTATAAATAAATATATATATATAATTGATTTGATTGATTGTGGAAAAAAACAAAAAAATCTTGTCAGCCATGTTATGTATTTCATAGATCATAGAAGCTCAGTTTGACGGCCAAACACTTTAGTCCAGATTGAAGTGTCTCGTCAACCAGTTATTTGTCTTGCCCAGGATCGTCTGTTTGTAAAGGTTAAAGGTTAAACTTATCCTTAAATTACTTAAAACTGAGTTAATATAGCCCAGGCTCTTTATCACCTTATGGTTGTGACATAGGCAAACACTTGTGAACAGGAGTTTATGCTTAAAATGTGTGTGATATACTTCCATGAGAGCAGAAGGGGACAGAATCCCAGTTTGGAATTCTATTCATATTGCACACAAGTACAAAACATACTAATTTATAACAAGCATGAAGGAGGAGCAAGTCAAGGAGAAAAGCAATGAAGTTGATCTCTCACTCACAGATGACTGCATCAGTTCAGGGATGAATGGGTTATTACAAAGTCATTGTGGTGAATCAGAGTCCAATATAATCCAATGGACTGCAACAAAAATTGCAGTTAGAAACTCACAGATCATAAATGTAAACCCATTATAGAATCCATTGCCAAAAATACCATCAAAGTATTTCAAAATAAACTTCAGTGACAGACTAAAATGTGATGAGGGAACACAAGAGGTGGGGATGACATGTTTGTTTTTTTTCCCCTTCTACTTATGATGACATCCTCGCAAAACAGTGCCATGGCTCATACAATATGAAAACACTGAGTGACTGAGAAAACCGAGGTGATACCAGTTTTTTTTCTGACCAATGAAATTAGGGTAGAGGTGGGACAAGAGTATGAAATACAGAAATACACGTAGTTCAACCATTTTGCTGATGCATGGAGCACCAGACTGAGACATGACAAATAATCTGACATGTGTGAGGTTAAAAATTATACATAGTTAAGTAAATGAAGCAAACAAGTGTATGATTGGTCACCATTTAACTCATCAGCTGGTGCAGAAATGATAAAAAGCATTATGGCTACAACAGATTTAGGTTAGATACCTGTTATTTCATCAGGGAGTGAACTGTATTCTATAAAAGCCAACTTGCCCTGCCCACATGTCACTGTTAATATCCAAAAGCTCAGCTTGCTTTGTCCCAGTTCACTGGGCACAGGCTTTAAGAGAAAAAAGGATTAATCACAGCACCATCACCAGCTCCCCACTGCAAAGGCCAAGCTGCCTCATGCAGTGTCTGGGACACTGATGGAGCCTCTCTTGGCTCTGAAATGACTTTTCAACCTAAGATGACGTGCTCAGTGCTGAAATGAGGATTGGCTAGATGGCAGCCCCTGAAAAGGACCACAGCATGTCTGTGTTTCCAGGTCAGCAGCCTTACTATGTGCCCATGCACTTGTCTTTGATGTTCCTTTTGGAGAAACAAAGAATTAGCAAATGAATTGTTTCCTCTGGTCACCTATTAGGGGTTTCTATAACAGAGGTTTCTATCTGCATCTGGACGCCTGTAACACTTCATGATACCACTGCTTCTGGCAAACACTTTGACTGCCTCCTCCTCCTCCTCCTCCTCCTCCTCCCTGTCCTGCTTTCCACTCCCTGGGGTCTGGTCCAGTGCCAGCTGGTGTGCCATCACACATGGAGCCTTGCAGCATTTGCAGGTCTCATCTACAGAACACTATGCTGTGCATCACCAACTAGAGAGAGGAAAGGATTATTGTCTGTATATGCATTGCCTTTAGCTTTTCTTTTACTGATGGAAATACACGATTTTGCAGAACTAATTAATCAATTAATTAATTTCATCACTGCTGCTCACTACTTCTGCAGACCAGTGCATGTATTAAGATGATGCATGTTCATGAACATGCACATTTTCTGAAGTAAAAAAAAAGATTTTATTTATTTTTTAGTCTGCATGTGTCCTCATAATTTAACACCACAGGGTGTCAACATTATATGAGATTGATGCAGTTATAGTCTTGCAGCTAAACCACAGCCACGTGGCACGCCGCAGCCCCCAGTATTCCAGGCAGCCGACGGCGAGTATCACCGGACCGTTCAAGCAAGCGCATGCCAGAGCGGGGCAGGAGGGCCCCATGCCCCCCAACACCCCCATCCACCACCCAGCCGTCCACATCCACCACCGACATCTCGCACCCCAAACCCCACCCCCCACCCACCATACCGGGAGGCACCGGCTGAAAAGACCCACTCGGTAGCCCCAGCAAAGCCCCCACACTTAGTCTGTATGCCCCCAACGGACACGGACCAAGGAGACCGCAGGAGGAGGAGACCTTCCAAGCACAGGGATGAGCCCTCGACCCCCCACAGAAGGGAGAAAGAAGCCATCACACACCAGCCAGCGTTGGACCGACAGGCAACCAGGGAGCTGCCACGGACCCAGCACTACACAGCGCCAGGAGGCAGAGCCCAGCCATGAGGACATGGAGCCCTGGTACCCGACCGAACCATCCACCATAGGGCCCCCAGGCCGCCAGCCCCATGCCCCACCCAACCGTGGAGGACCAGCCCCCCGAGCCATGCGATGACTAATGATAAGTGAAAGTGTCCCCTTTCCTGTGCTACCTCAACCCCTCTCGAGGAAGCATTGCCCTGCACCGTGACCCTGTGACCCTGGATATGCTGTGGTGCATTAAGATTGGGGGAAAGGAGAGGAGGGTGGGGGTAGGTCAGAGGACTGCAGCACACCTCTTTCCTGACAGAGTGCCCCCTGAACCCGCCCTGGTCCGTCCCCCAAGGTGTGATGCATTAAAATCTTGTGTAGGATGTATGTGGTGTAGCTAACTGTGGTTGTGAGAAGTAACAGTGGAAGGTGTGTGTGGTGGGTGAAGCATGACGTAAGTGCAATTTAGGAGGCAGGCAATTGAGGGCCTGGTCCTTTTTGAGGGTCTAATCTCTTTTTGCCTCTGGCAAAGGTTCATAAGTCCCCATGTTTCTTTAGTCCCTTAATATTTTTAGTTTCATTCAGGAAATTGCCAGTTTGTGTTACCCTAGCATAGCCCAAAAAGTGTAAAAATTTAACGCAGGTCAAAGTCAAAGTCAAGCACTTGTACAGCTCACTGAAATTTTTTATTTTGTGTAATTAACACACTTTTGATTAAAATCAAAAGGCCACAACATGATTTTGTGTCTTTGTTTGGGGTAAGCATGTATCACTGGCTTCTTGGCAGGTCTGGTTCCTTTTCTTCATCCCTGTAAATTAGTTTTTAATCTTCTTCCTGAGGAATATTAATGAATATTTGAATCTGGACCAGAAGGTCTGCAGATAACAGCGGTGGGACTGAGCCAAACTGGAACCCAGTAAAGAGGTGAAAGGTGACACAACCACTACACCTGGTGTGTGCTACGAATGGAAACTGCTTTGCAGGTCAACCTCGACATTTCCTGGTGGATTTACAGAGACAGGACATCAATACAGCATCAGGGATGGGGACAACATGAATCCTAATGTAGGGGAGCTTTTAGGAAGTATTAATGTTTCACTCAAGCGAGATTTTTCTCTGTCACTGCTTGTAAACACCACATTCAAAGTAGGCCCCTCCTCCCTAACTGCACCAGGGCGAGAGAAAGGGAGAGAGAGAGAGGGACAAGAGGTGGTCGAGCCAGCCAGAGGGGGAATAAAGAGAGAGATTCATGACACTGACAGAGACCAAAGGAGGAAAGACAGAGACATGTTGACATGTGTTTTTATACAGTCATGCCCTCACACCCTGCATGTTGTCACTGGCTACAGTTAAACACACACCAGCCAATTCCTGCAGTTCACGAACATCCAGAACACAGACAAAAACACTGCAAAGAAAATGCAGATGCAGAGAGATCATAAGTGACGGGGAAGCATTGTTTTTATAGTCTCTACATTTTTTAAAAGCTAGTTAAACTCATACCTTACACCTTTACACTCAGCAGCAGGACCATTAGCTGGAGAAATGACAGCCACAGCAAAGACACTATCTAGATCCACTATGTTTTCAGGTTACTTGGTGACTCTAAATTGCCCGGAGGAGTGGATGTGGCATAAATTGTTGTTTGTTTGGCCCAGTGAAAACTGTCATCCTGTCAAGAGTGAATCCCACCCTCTCCCCAATGTCAGCTAGGCTTGGCTCCAACCACCTTTCCTGTATAAACTGTATGGATAATGGATTTGGCTTCAATTTTTTTAATCACTTACAAGTCAATACTAGAGAAGTTTCTGGAAAAAAGCAATGACATTGCAATCACTGATGCAAGTATTAGTGTTATATTAAAATGATAGTATAGAATAAATATGTATTTTGTATTTGATTTAGTCACTTAAGTGTAGGATTTTTGGGAGGTAAAACTGCTGATGCTGGGTGGAGAGGAGAGCATCATCTGAAGGTAGATCAGTCACTCAGTCTATTAATAGTGTCTTTCCAGCTGAGCTCGTGGGAGCACACGCAGGCAGCAGCAGGGGAAAACCGGTAGAGCGTCCCAGTTCATATCCCTCCTCTGACACTTGGCACTTTGGCACCGAATCACTCTGGAGAAGAAGCTAAGTGGTCAAAGGTCAAAGCCTTTCAGGTTGTATTAATTAGGTGTAATTGATAATGTTTCCACCTCCACAATCACAGATTTTATTCTTTTGTGAACATGTACACATAACTGATGATTGGTGTGCTTTGTTAATGTTTTAACTCACTGCAGGGATATCCAACATTTTGTGATCCTATGATATGTCAGATAAAATTAACTATATTACCACTGTATCCCCCTAATAATTATGGGTTAACTAGCAACCAGTCTTTGTGATTAAAATTTCAGTTGACTGGCCCTTAAGACACACATTATAAGTGCAAATTCAATTAGAGTGGCTGCTCATCTTCTCAGAGTCAGTTTGTTTGGGGAATTACTGAAATAATTCAAAACAAAATTAATTCTCTATCATCTCTTTACACATAGTAACATTAAAGCTTTATCAAGTCAATTTGCCCATTTCTACCCTGACCACCAAACTCTCACACTGAATTTAACCACTGCATTTCTCACCATTGAGGGCAGGAAATACACACACAATCACCTGGACCTACTGAAAAAAGACATGGAAAGGACTTTACATAGGTTTGTACCACTGAGTGAAGGTAGTACAGCCACACAGTAGTCCTAGATGGCCTGCATGAGAAAATATGAATAATTTAGTGCGTTTGCATGTTCAAGTGCTTGTTCTATGTTAGTGTGTCTGCATATAGCAAGCCTTAGTTGGAGAGGTCATGGCAGGAGCACTGGAGGGTGTGTGCGTGTGAGTGAGCATTTGCAGTAACAGTGAGTGGATGTCAAGCTAAATTAAGTGACTGTCAAGCAGTCTATTATCCTGTTATTCCAAAGTGCTGTGTGTGTCCTGTTTGTCTCCTCACCCTGCCTGAGCTGTGAAGCTGCCTGACAGCAGGATCAGTGCTGAAGTCAGGTCAGACAAAGACTGCAGCTTTTACCTTTTCTCCATTAGCGCTTCCCAGCACATAGCAGCCCATGATGTGGATGAGGTTGGGCTCCGGGTTCAGTTTACTCATCAGTCTGCTGAGCCGTCGCCAGAACCTGGCCAGAGCGGGGAGGCGCACTCAATACGCTTTTACACCAACAACAATTATTCAAATGTGATCCACTGAATAGTTTCGTTGTTTTTTTTTTAAATAGTGTTGTAACTGAGCCCAGCTGACAGATTGGTTACTAAACATATGACTAATGCTTAACCATCATTACAAGGTTTAAAATAGAGAACCTTATTCATTTTAGAAGAAAATTTTGGACTGAATAATTTGCTGAAATTACCATTGGAAAACATCAAATGCCTTGCATGCATTTTTTTTTCCATCAACATGTCGCTCCCAAATTCTTGGTTACACCCAGAACAATGAAGTGAATCTTACTGAATCATGTCTTCCTCCTTCTCCACCTTGGCAAATGTGGCCACTTTATTCTTCAGCAAGTACAGATGTCCTGGGCCTCCCTGTGGAGAGGTGCTAGAGTTTTAATTGATTCAGGCCAGTATAAAAGATGCTTCACAGTTGAAAATGTATTTTATCTGAAAAATCCATCAGACACCACACAAACCAATTTTTAGCTCCAGCTGCTGCCAAATACCTGAGGAGAAAGACTTAGGATGAAAATAAAGAACAATCTTCAGCACAACATTTCAATTTCCCGATCATGAGGCGGCATATTTAACAAATTTAATTTCAAGGTCCATAAAAATCAAAAGTTTAAATGTGATATTTGAAATTGATTGTCCTTAATATATTTCATCAAAGCAGGTGATGTATTACATTATTCAACAGGGCTGCAGCTGAGTATGGAGGTGCTGAAAAAAAGCATCCATTCACTCTACAAGATTAATTCAGATTTACAAAACTCCTTTCATATTCATAAAATAACTTAGATGTGCATCTGTGTAAACTGTCCTGTGTCTGTGATGGGAATTTACATCCTCACAATAGGCTTACTGTTTCTGTTTTTCATCAGTACCTAAATTTAAGCAATTTTTTTGATGTCTGCCAGAAAATATGTTAAGTCAGTGTTTGAGGCAGAAAGAGCAGATATTACAGCCATAGTTCATTTCACTTTATTTTTCAAGCACCAGTTATGGTCCAACCTGAGTTATTACACACCAAAACCAACAGGGCTACTAATTCAACAAACTACTGTTTTTATTAATTAATTAATAATAATTATTTATTTACTTACTTACTTACTTACATCTTGACATATAATTGCACAGCTCAGCGACAGAACAGGAAACATGAGATTACAGAAGCTCAGCAGCAAATTATCCGGCTGACTGCAATTGTTTTAGCCCCTCAGCTATTTATTCATCACAGTGAAATAAAGCCTCACCAACTGCAGGAGAAGTGATGGTCAGCTCTCAGACATGGTGACATTATCATTGTAAAACATGTCACTTCCTGTTTTGTCTGTTCTATCTGAAGTTTCATCTGATTCTCTCTAACTGACCTTCAGCCTCCACATGGGGGTTCTGTCTGTTGTTTGCTTCATCATTAACAGGCTGATAACAGGAGACAGTTAGCTCAATCCAAGAGCAGCTAACTTTTAGCTTCATCCACATATCTGATGTATATTGCAAAACAATGATTAATTGTAATTTGGCGGTCTGTATCTTTTCTTTTTCTTTTTTTTTAAATAAACCTCAGAAGAAACCATATTTGGAGGAGAAGGTGGAGCTCAGCAGAGGCTGTCAGTCACATGGTAGCCACGCCCTAATGCATTCCATGGTTATTGGTCTATTTTCCTCTAAATGGGACCATCATTTAAAAAATTTACATCATATTTTATTGGAGAAAATTTTAAAATAGCGACTGAGACCATAAACTAATTTACTGAGCTAATAAATCAAGGCAAAAGGAGGTACATTTTCCCATAGAACTCTACAGAATCTGACATACAACCCTTAGAGATCCTCTGTGGCCACATTAAAAAAGGAGATTTTATATTGCTCGTATCTTTTCTTTCACTCACCTGACAGAAAATAAGCATGTTCCAGATTTTACAGCCTTTCCTGTAGGCAGTAAGCTTTTTCTCTATCTCATCTGGAGAGAGAGAGAGATGTCACTTTTCCTACTCAGCCAAATTGGTGAGACACATAAACTGGTTGTCCCTTCAGACCACACACCTACACACCTACACACACACACACACACACACACACTCAAGAACACACAGACACAGACTCGTGAGTATAAAAACAATGAGTCATTTCTGCACTATAGCAAGCTCAAACATATTCCACCCTCATCTTTTCCAATTTTTCCCAGGAGGAGTCATTTTCACTTGAGAATTAACGTAAGAAAAAAACAAAACAAAATGCATCTTACTCACCGAGGATGTCATCAAATGTGGCACGCTCGTGGTCCTGCAAATTGAAAATTAAGAGATTTATTGTGGAATCCCAGTGAAATGGATTTCAAAGGGAGCAGCCCAGCTATTTTCTATAAAGAATATTAACTTATTCACTCTCTCACCATTGCTACCTTTGGGTCTTTGATATCTGCCTTTAGACCGTATGGACCTTTGTAGATTGCCATAACATTTGGTAGAGACATACATGTAAACTAAAAGTGTTGATGATTATCCAGCATCATATGTTGCAACTAAACATTTTCACTTATTTTGTGAAGTTATTTTAGAATCCCTCCAAAACTACTCAAATTCTCATACAAATATTTCAAATTTGGGGATGATTTGCGGTTTTCATTTCCAGCAAAACTGAAACATGACTATAGCATCATATTTTGTGATTTTACATGCAGACAAATAGACCTCCACTCCTTGAAAGGAAATCATAATGCATCATGCAGGTCTACCAGACAGACATTGACTGTTAGCAGATGCTTTGACAGAGCAGAAGATGCTCTGACAATCACTCCTCATGCAGATAAAGCAGAGTGCTCAACACACAGATCAGTCCTTGTTCAATCCTCTTATCGAAGTGAACATTAAACTCAGTCTGAGACGGTCAAAAGAAGGGAGCCGCCTTGGCTCACAACAGTCTAATAAAGCATGGTGTCTATAGTGTTGCTAATCATAGGACAGTTTATGAGACAGATACAAAAATGTAATAAATGGAATAAATCTGACATCAACCAGTCTGATTGTACTGATGAAAGTCTGCCAAGCAGGCTCTAAGCTTGTAAGACTGTGAGGTTGTAAGGCTCTTAGGCTGTAAGACTGTAAAGCTGTAAGGTTGTGAGGATGTAAGGTTGTAGGGTTGTGAGGCTCTAAGGTTGTAAGGCTGTGAGGCTGTAAAGCTGTAAAGTTTTCAGGTTGTAATGAGGTGCATGCTGTGTAGATACTCCTAATGCCGGTGGGAACGTTTAAGAAGAGCAATGATGTGTCATCCATCCTAACTGTTTGGCTTTGTATTTATTTGCATCCTGTATGTGGCAGAATAGAAAAAGACAGCCAACACTGTCATAACTGAAATCCAACAGTGCTGTAAAGCTGTCAGTGACTGACACTCACATAAAGGATGGGGATGATGGAGGGGTCATCCCTGCGGATGATGTTGGGAACGTACTCCGCCTTTGGGACTTTGGAGGATATGAGCTATGGAAAACAGCAACAATATCAAGAAAATCAGTGCTGCCTTTTACAGATATGGAACACTTTCTGGTCATATTCTGAGTAAATCAGTTGGAAAGCTGGACAGGAACCTCACCATGATTTTGGGTGGAATGAAGTCCTCTCCTTCACAGGCCGCTCTTTCCATCTCCCTCTCCGCCTCCCAGTCAGCATCCTCATCCAGCCCTTCGTCTAGGTTCCCTGAAGAGGTATGAAGCTCACCACCTGGCCCACAGACACACGCCAAACACACACACACACACACGATCAAAGGGTGAGATGAAAGGATAACAAAGAAATGTGGTTAGAGAAGTGCTCCATTTAAAAGTGTTGCACCTGTTGTATTATTTTTCCAGCAAAGAGGAGGCGCACAGTAGTTAAAATCAGACAGCAGATGACACAGAACAACACAATGACACTCCTCTTATGCTCCCAGCCTGATGCACACAGCTACAACAAGCATCAGGCAGAAGGAAAACAGGTTGAGAAGTGTGGGTGGCTCTGCGTAGATGAACAAAGATTCACACAAGAGTCCACACACACAAACAGGCAGAGTTCAGTTATAAGCCATGCACTCTGCATTATAAACAGATACACTACACTACAACACTACAATAAGAGTGTGTGTGTTACCATATTCTTATATGTGTGTCTGTTTCAACGTGTGTGAAAGCAATAATATTTTGTGTGTCTGTGTAGTTTGTCATTTTATATTCTCCCAAATGGAACTACTGTGCTTCTCTCTACATTTTTTTTTATTTTGTGTGTAAGCAAAACTGCCCTGTCTCTATAGTAATGAAGCATCATGTGTCTCTGAAAAGTGTCTCTATGTGTGTATTATGTACAGTAAGTATGTGTGTGTGGTTTTGTTCATGTGTGCCAGTGATGGAGACTGTGTCCACTCACTGTCTCTGGAGTCATGCAGTGAGTCAGGCTTGACAGGGGTGGGGTCACTCCACGAGCGGCTGAAGCTCTTGGCTCGGCGTTCGGCAAAGGCTGATGGAGTTGGGAGGGGAGGAAGTCACACATGTACATACACGCACCCTCTCACACTTCAAGTCATGATCAGCTTCGGATATTAGATGTTCTGTCTTACTGATCCAGACTCTAATGGCTCTGTTACATAACTTAACCGTTTTAAGTGTTTAATAATGAAATCTTTATAACTGATGCTCATTGTTGTGACTAAATCATTAATCCGAGCAAAGAAGTGATAATTTAACAAGTTCTTATAGAGCAGAGCTTTTAACAAAAATTCCCAGCTTAACTGTACCCATTCTTGCAGTTACACAACCATGGTGTGTATTGTAGGGGATTTGTTGGATTCTGTGTACAACTGCCAATCGCCATAATTCTTCATTTTCTTATATTTAACTCATCATTATACCCTCTTATTATAAACACAAGCAGCAAATTATTGACACTCAGAAATTTCAGTGATAAAATAAGAGAAAAAATTCAATTTGAATAGAGAACGACTGTCAGTCAGACTTCAAAAATGGTGCTGCCAAAAACTTTTCACAATATCAGATATTGGTGTCAGAGTGACAGAAAATCAGCAAAGACACGGAGTGCAGAGTTTTATCGCATTAAGTTTATCTGTTAAAGCAACAACAGCACAGATCTTCCTGTTTGCAACACAATAGAGCAAATGTGAGTGAGTACAGGGGCACAATCAGACACAACCACTTACAGTACATACTGCACATACACTTTACTGCAAAGTGACCAAATGACACACAAGCAGTAAGGTTATGATGACATGTCTGATTCATGCACATCATCTAACACTATATGTTCTTACACATGCACAGTACTGTTACCCAATTCATAAAGTATGGATATGCTCTGATAAGACACATGCAGTGAATTGAATGGGAGTGACATCAGCATACATAAATGCACAGATTAACCGAAAGACTTACTCTGGGCTTTCATCCTGCGGCTTCCCACCATCCTAAGGTGTTTCCGGAAATTTCTTCCATTTTAAAGAAAGAGAAGGATGAGACAGAGATATCAGGACTAGAGATGTCGGGCAGTGCACTACACAATCAAATCATGACTCAAACTTCTTGGGAGCTTTGGCCCCAGGTCATCATACTCGACAAGTGAACAAACGTTTGAAAAAAGACTGATACCAACATCCCCTTTCTTCCATCCAGCCCACAGTAAAGGACCTTTGCTATCGAGTAATTTGTGTTGCAGCTGCTCAGTGCTCAGTACAAAATGCTGAGCAAAAGAGTTTCTCCATTAACCTGTGCTGAGCAGAAGGTTTTAGTCAGTTTTCACTGTCGGATAGTGGAAGGATTTTCACAGCTGATACAACTTTTCAATTTTAAACTGCATCTGTGACTGACCACGTTCTCCTGGTTTTTGTGTCAGTTACAGTAGTTCACCAACTTGGCCCAGAGAACTAACTTATGGAGATTTGACAAAGTGGATTTGGTATCAATCCTGTTATTAAACATCGCACCAAACTCTCAAGAATCCATGAGTGTTTGAAGTTACTTGGACAACTTCTGTCAAACTCCTGCAAGAGGCTTCAAATCTTTGATAGGACTGGCTGTTATTGATTCATTAAAACACTTATTTGTTAGAGATCACTGAATACGTGTTCCATCATCAGTCTTGTAAATTTTGATGTTGAATCTCTCAGTTGTGTGGCTGACTGTGATTGCTCTTACAGTGTTTTTCCCCTGGCCACAGTCTTGGATTTTTCTTTTTTTTTTTTTTCATGTAAGGCAATGTATGATTCATAGTTTGCACCCCTGGAGAAAAAGACCAGTTTAGAGAGAAACTCAGGAAAGCAAACAGAAGAAAGGAGCAGAAACGGAATACAAATTCAGCTGTAAGTGGCAGCAAGTGGAACCACATGGAGTCTAAAACACAGGTTCTTATTATTCATCATGATTTGTTATGTAAGTTTGCCTTGCACTCATTAAAATGTTTGTAAATCCTTAGGTGAGGCTATGAAACTAAGAACTCCTTGCAGCAGAGAAACTTGTGCTGCATGTACACTGGATAAAGATAACCTTTTTTTTTCATCTGTCTTTTGCTAGTCCCACAGCTGTATCATAGTGAAATCACAGAATAACATATGGCATTAATTCAGTTGCAAGTTTTCATGTACACTGTTGGATTCTGAAAATTAATTCGCAAAGTATCTTGAAAACTGAACTCTTTTACACACTCAAATTTTTCCTTGGGTACGCAGCCGAATATTTACAGTGTGAAGCCAACCAGTGGTAAAGGAGTCCATTTAAGTTTCAGCCATGTGTAAACCAAAACAGATCTCCTGTTGGTTTGTGTTAGCAGTTGCCGTCTGCCATTTTGGTTTTTTGAAAACAATGTTTGGAGGAGAAGGTGGAGCTGATGAGGAGTGACATGACCCTCAAGTAAAAAAATTACGTTTATACGCAAAAACGTGAAATCAAGCTAATATGATTGTGTAAACCTGCGCAAATAATAGTGAAGTTCATGCAGTTTGAAGTAAATGCAAAGCAAACACCCGTCAGTGTTCATATTTCTGTCTAAAACCATTTTGCATCCAGGATTCAGTTTCAAGTCTATACACTGACATGTCAGTGAAGATTACAGGAGTCGTGAAGGCAGGGCCTAAAATAGAAGGATGAGTCAGAGGAGAGGGGGATCCATCAGTCAACCAGTGTTGTATTTTTCTTTATTTTGTTTTCAACACAAATTTGTTTCAGCGTGTGTTTCTGAATGTGTGTATTTCTATTACTCTGCCACTATCTCACCAACTCTCTGACTACTACTGTGGCTTTTGGAGAGGAAATGTGTCTCGCTTATTCAAACGTGCATAAATAGATATGTGCACCTTAGATGCAGCACTCTATTAAAAGCAATGCATTCTGAGAGTCTGTCACACAGCGCTGTGCATGTTGCTCTGTCTAACAAACACACAAACGCAGGCTCACACAACGAATTGCATGTCTGAGTTGTTGCCAAATATTGATTCTCGAAGTCATTGCCTTTGAGAGGCAATGACTTTGCCTCTCAAAGTCTCAGTGAGCTATGGCTCAGTATTGCTAGACCGTGGTTTGACATGTCAGTGTTCAGTGAGGAACAGTGATTAAACCTGCCACTGTCCCCCAGGATTCACAGCACACACACATCAGGACACAGATACAAGGTTTGTGATGGTCTTAGAGCAGAGACAACGACCACCACACTGTTTGTGTGTGTGTGTGTGTGTGTGTGTGTGTGTGTGTGTGTTTGAGCTGTCGATGTTTCAAACTGCTGAATCATCGGAATACCTACAGAGTGGGTCTTAAGTTAGTCACAGTAGAAGTGATTTGTCCATTAGTATGAGATCGTCTCACCTGGCAAATACAGCAAAACTTTAAAACATGCATTGAGTATTGATGATGTGTAATAAATCGATGATCTATAAAAAATTCTTCAAGCATTACTCCAGTTATCATTAACTGACTTTATTAACAAGCTTGTTAACCATGTCTGATGTTATTTCACCGCTGAAATCTCTGTTTTTCCTAACATAATTTATTCACATACTGTACATGATGTGTCAGAAGTAAATCTTTTGGATGGACCTTAAACATGGCAGCATCTGTAAATAATATGTGGACAGCAAATTGTACAACTTCACTGATGTCATGGGATGTCATGTCATGGCCAACACGAGGCACTCGTCTCTATCACAACCAGGTGTTAAAGTGAAAGCACACTGGAAAAAAAAATCCTTCCACATTGAAACCATTTTCTACGAAGAAGAAATAACTAACCCCCATTTTCTGTACTGAAAGCTCTGGCTTTGGAGAGATACTTACTCACTGCAGCAAAACATAAAGTTCAATCAAGAAAAATCCTTTTTCTAGTGTAGCAATACCAGATCTTCACATAAGAACAAGACAATATGTCACGGACAGCTATGTTTTGCTGACAACATGCTGGTGGAATTATGTCACAATAAAAGCACACAAAATAAGGGGGAAACGCCACCAATGGCTGCTGGATTTGATTTATTGCATATTGTGCAAAAGTAAAAAATGAATCAAGTCAACTATTCTGTTGTTCATTAACTGTGTCATTCTTGAAATGAATCTAACACAATGTGTATTTAATTGTATCAAGAAAAACAACGCGTCCATATGGTAAAGGCTTCGTTCCACCAACACTCTAAACGCTCTAATTAGAGCGTTTAAAGTGTTGGTGGAACACCATTAAACTCAATGAAACTGCAGCCCATTGGCAAATGAAAAAAATCAGCCGCTGCTCTAAGTCTGGTTCTCTCTGTGTGTGAGACACACCCAATTTAGAAAAAAAAAAAAGAGATTTTAAGATCTGATAAGAAACCTATGATAATTATGATGATGTGTCAAAAAGATAATCTCATTGCTTTAACAGGGACAATTCTGCACCACACAGGACAGGACAGGACACGGTACCTCTCCATCATGGTGGCTGCCTCCTGCTCTCTTTTCCGCCTCTTTCTCTCAGCAATGCCACGGAAAGCCCTGCCGGGACGTCAAAGTGTTAAGTGGTTTGGTTTCAGCTGCACCTGACCTAATCCCCAAGAATTTTTGTCTGAACCCAAACTGACCCAAGAGGTAAGAGAAGTTTTATGATGTCAATCAGAAATCACTGATAGTTTGGTCCTGATACTTTCATTTATGAGCTATAGTTTCTGTTTGTTTTGTTCATTTTTTCTTATTAAATGCCATGAAGCGGAGAGACTCTGACCATATTTAAGCTCTCTGGGTCCTGTCGGGTTCAGGCATAAATGTAATGTAATGTTCCAGTCAGGTGGGAGGGGGAAACAGTATAGGGTCACGGTAGGATTCGGGATTGGTGAGCTTTGGTAGGTGGTAGCGTGGTTAGAGTTCACAGCACAGGGAAGTTTCATCCACCACTGTGGAGATTCTCACGTAGTAAACACACACACAGACACTAGGACCACAAACTAGGGGTCTACAAGAAAAGAGAATGCTAAATAACCTAGAAACTGCCCACGCTGCCCAGATATTGTGAATGAAATATACCATCAGGACGCAGGTATTGATCCTCCAATTCCTGGTCCCATAACGGTCAACTTTCATTTTCATGAACATGAGTTTTAAAACATTGTGTTTTGTGTTACTATCTTGATGTTCATTATGTCTTATTGTGCCAGCATTTATGTTGGTCAGCGTGGGCGTGCCCTTCCCAAAGGGGACAGTAATGGTTCTGACAGGATGTCAGACATAATGACAATCATCTGTGACAGTGTATGTCTGAAAAGAAGTGTCCTGTCCATCACTTTCTCTTCCCGCTCCCTGAAACAATGAACATGTTGGAAGAAACTCTTCCTTTAGCCTATCACACTTCCCACCATCTGGACCTGGCAAAACCTCTGAGAGCTGAGAGCACATTTCCTCAATTTTTTTCCACCCAATTCAAGTCTTTATGCAAATTAAACCCTGGGCCTATTTGGTGATGTGCATAAAATTGTACATGAAAACCTGGAACAAAAATCACAAATTTATCTTGCTGTGTGTGATACCGATGGTTTAGCTGATGATATGTGATCAACAGGCTTGTTCAAAACCTCTATCATCCATTTTCCTCCTTCCAAAACTGTAAATGGTAGCGATGGATCCTCTTTGCTGAAGAGACAATCTTTCCCTGACTCACAGCACAGCCAAGAGCTGCACATCAGATTTACAGGCAATAATTATACATCAGGTAGATTAATACAGGGACCAACTAAATCTTGCACAGACAATAATAATAATAATAATAATAATAACATCACTTACATCATAAAGTTGTTTTCAAATTCTGTTTCGGGTTGAAAAAGTTGTCTGTTGCAACTTTGTTCCATTTTTCTCAGAATACAAACAGGTAATATATATCATTATAATGTATTAATAATAAAGTTATAAACGCATATTTCTTCCCGCTTTGCTTGTGCAGTGGCAGATGCTGCTGCTTCGTGGCAAAAAAATCGTAATTTTCTTGGGAGAGTTTATATTTCAATTGCATAGTGAATATAAGGTTTATCAATAAACTTACATGCAGATGGCATTATTACTATTGTATAACCGTTAAATCGTGTAACTGACATTTATTTCATGACAATTATTTAAAGTGCCCTGTGCCCTTCTTCTTATAATGGTAAAAGCAGCAGTCATGCATTTGTGAATATGCATTGTTAGTTATACTATTCATGTGCTTCATCTGTGTCTAATTTCAGATTAAACAATAGAAAATGCCTTTGCCTGAAGCTACACTTTGCTTTTACCAGCATGCTTTTCATGGTGGTTGCATACGGTAACAGCTTTAGGCACATTAGGTTTGCAATAAGTCATGTGTGTTTCACTATGCTGGTTTGTCATATAAAAGAGTGCTCCAATTGAGCGTCTGCTTTTTGTTTGTTTTTTTCATTAGAGGTGCCCCAATAGTGCAGCACTTAACTCAAACGTGTATCACAAATGTACAATATTCCTGTCCAATCTGTGAATTTAGTGTTGTCTTAATTTAATTCCTACACTCTTGTTCCATGTATGTCGGCAGATTATTGACAGAACCTGTAACTTCAAACACTCAGTCCAGCAGACACTGAGGTTGAGGGGGTGAGGGGCAAAGCTGAACTGATAACACAAAGCCACACGAGGAAAAGGGTTAAAGACACATTATCTAACTGACAGAGTGAGAGAAAAAAAAAAAAAAGAGCAACGAGAAAACAGTGGGGGTGGTTCAAAGATTTACTCACGATATTCTACAGTCGTGGTTTGGAAAGGCGCCATGAAGAGAGGAGAGGAAGAAGAGAAGACCAAAAGAAAAAGAAGTTAGAGCAACAGGGCTAGCAAAATACTCCACACACATTTCACAGACTGGGTTATGTTCCAGTTCTCACCTTCAGGTGGAAAAAACATAACAACAAGCAACAAAAAAAATAATAATAAATCAATTTGAGTGGAAAATTCCTGACTTTTTACTCAATATGTAAAATATGACAAGGATATGAATCTCATAATGATATCCACATTAGTATCAATAGTAAAAAAAGAAGAAGAAAGTGTTACATTTGATCAAAATATACTTTGATAGTTGATGTTGAGGACTGTGCACATATAAAAAGTTTCTTAAGTATATTTATAGCCAAGAAAACTCCAACAAATCAGACTGGATCATACTGGAGATAGAAGACAGTGATCAATGATTTTAATCAAGGGCCAGTGTCAGCGCTGTATATCAGCCTGACCCTCACAGGGACAGACTGAAACAGATGGAAAAAAGAAACAGGTGCTGACATATGGAGAGAGAAGAGGCAGCGTGGGTGAGACAAGAGAAACCACCGTGGTGGCTGAGCTTCAATTGTTCAAAGGCCATAATTACAAGATCTGGGTGCTAGGTGATTATTTCCTCGTCATGAAGAGTGGAAGCCACACTGTGTGTGTATTTTGTTCTGTGTGTATCTTGGCCAATGCACATACTCTACTTTCCAAATTTGGCCAATTCTAAGATCATTGATTCATGACTCAAGATTAATGAACTCTTACACAAGAGAGCATTGATTTGAAAACTCTTAACCTCCCCACCGCCTAAAATTTTTTTAAAAAGAAAACACTCAATTAAATAAAATGATGTCCACCAAGTTCAGGGACGAGTGAACAGGACAGTATTGAGAAATCAGGGGATCCATGTAAATAAATATATCCCTACTGGTTTGGAGTTACGGTGTTCTACCTGTGTCTGTAGGTAAGCACATTGGGTTGATTGGTGACTTTACATGGCTGGCATGTATTAATGCAGAAATCATCAATGAGAAACCTTCAGTCGAAGTCATGGAGTAAAGGTCATTTGTGGTATATTGGTTATTTAAAGAATTGTATCTTTTGGACTTTCATTGTCTCTTTGCATTGTTTTGTTTGTATAATAATATGGACATTTAATAGTTAGTGTTTGATGGTTCAGTATCCTGGTCCTTACACAGATGATAGATGGATCAAACAACACAATGAAGCCAGCACACTTTTTATGTTATGCCTTTTGCACTTGTGTTAACCACCATAGAAAGGCTCTGTTCAGTATCACCAGGTATGAAAGTCTTTCTAATTTCTACCATATTTCTTAAATGATTATGGAATACAATGTGCTCAGGAAAAGATGGCAAAAGCAATGTGTTTGAAAGAGTTGAAAGTGTCAGAAGGAAGACTGGTCACTATCCTCTGAGCACAGTATTGGTTTAGTAATGTAGAGAGTGGGAGTGAATGTCCATACTCACGCCTGCATGGTAGTGGTGGCTGTCTGAAAGCTGAACATATTTTCTTTGGGGAACCAGCTATTTGGAGTGTCCTCTGCAAGCACATAAAAAAAAGGGTATAAGCGTGATAAATAGGAATTTTTTTTGTTTGTTTTGTAAGCAACTAAATAACAAGGCCATTGACAAAACAGATGCATTTACGATTCCTTTCTTTCATTCATATTAATTTACAAATCATCACATCCATTTATCTTTACCCCTGTCATCATTAGATGGCCTCTCTTCACTGTACATCCTCTCCATTCTCTTGTGCTTCCCTCCATCACGTGGTGAGGTATCCTGGTCAAGGGAGCGCTGACTTTGGCATGGAGCTCGAATGCAGGCCACACAGTCCAGGGTGCAGTCGTCCCGCGACCCCCCACGCCTCACTCCCCAGTCTCGGATGTTATTGGTGTTCCCTGCGCTCTGCAGGGGCTGTGACGAAGTCGCTGGGCCTCCGTGGTGCTGGTGGGCGTTGTGGTGAGTGTTACTGCGGTGGTGGCTACCACGATGATGGCTACCGCGGGTGATAGAGGCAGATGGCTGGCTGGTACAGGATGGGTTGTGGTTGGCAGTAACCGGGGTCTGGGATAGAGGCTGATCCCTGGAGCCCTTCAACACCTCCAGCTCCAGGCTCTCCTCTGTACCACGGCCCCCCAGGGTCATCCCTCCTTCCCTGGTGATTGTGTATACTCTGGCTGGCTTCACTGCAACACTACCCTCTGGACCTCTGGGGCCTGGTGGGTCCTCTGCCGAGAGGCTGCGCTCAATGGAGAGCTGACGTTTGGAGGGCCCCGAAGGTGCTGGAGCAGGGAGGGTGCTGACCAGAGGCTGGGGATTAGCACTGAGGTGGGATTGGCTGGACTGGCTGGGTTTCTCTACAGGCAAAGAGTAGCTCTGTGGTGGAAGATTGTTGTTGTGTAAGCGTCTAACTTCAGGAGATTCGCAGTCTTGGCCAGGGAAGGTTTCGGACAACAAGTGATCTGAAGGTAAAGGGCATGAAAGAGAGAGCTGGTGGAAAGAAATAATTCAGATGCAAAGAAAGTGACAGAGAAATCTTTTCTCTGTAATCTATGCAGCTCTCGTAAACAAGGATCTGATAAATACCTCAAATCAAATCAAATCAAATCAGATTTATTTATATAGCACCAAATCATAACAAAGTTACATCAAGGCACTTTACATATAGAGCAGGTCTAGACCAAACTCTTTATAAAATTATCTTAGAAATTATAAATGACCTGCAATATAAATATAAATAATGATTCCACTTTCTTCTGAGAGTTTATAGGGTTGGCAGCAGAGTGGTAAACATTTATGAGCCAGCAAAGCTTTCAGGAGGATGACAAGGAGAAGCAGGTCCGTGGTTGATCCCAAAAAGAATAAAACGAATGATAAAAGTGTGGAAATGGATGAGCTGGTACGGTACATGAAGCTAGAAACAAAAGCTCCTCCATCACCCACGGCCATAAAGATGGACGATCCTTCTCACAGATAAGCAGCTGCAAGGCCGCAGGTTTGTAAATAAGTGTTAGATCATGGGAACAGGTGAGGTTTCCATGCTCTCTGCGCAGTGGATACGTGAATAAGACTCATGCTTGTTGCAGAGTGATATCAGTAATAAAGTGAGCAGCTTTACTAATATTGAGTAGGCTTCATTTGTCTAAGTTGTACAGTGAATTTCATCCACACATCTTTGCAATATAGATATGAGAAGCATTGCTTGCCTAGTGACACCAGCTACTACTATTACCGTTTCTGGAAAAATCATTTATCATGAAAACCCTGTCAGACTAACAAACTAACCAACTCACAAATGTAACTAACAAACTAACCAAGGTCCTGCTCAGAATTGGCATTCAAATTCATCTTATGGGATCTTTTAAGGGGTTTGTACACCAATGTGCCCTCTAATCAGCAGATGTTTGTTTTCATTTGCATAGAAATTCGACTTTACACAAATCTGCTGAGAGTTGAGAC
This sequence comes from Remorina albescens, assembly GCA_034769265.1. Classification (NCBI taxonomy): domain Eukaryota; kingdom Metazoa; phylum Chordata; class Actinopteri; order Carangiformes; family Echeneidae; genus Remorina; species Remorina albescens. The sequence goes on from CM068485.1 coordinate 5,942,842, forward strand.
TGATTTCACTGTGAAACTGAATGGCTCTACATTTCACCTGACTTTAATGCTGATAGTGAGGCAGGTACAACAACAACTAGCTAAATGCATTTTCCTGCAAAAACGCTGACATTAGCAGGTCGCTTGGGGGATTTGGCAAAGTGGAAAATTTCATGTATTACAAAAAATGCCTAAAAACAGATGCTTCTGTGATAGAACTGATATTATATTTAAATATTTTTCGCCTACTTGGGAAAAACATTATGTCCAATCAAGCCAAACAAATAACGAGAAATGTTTTACTGCAATGCAGCTGTCCTTGCCGGTGTAAGACCAGACTCCTGAGTGTTCACTGTTGGTTGCTAGATAACAACTTAATGACCAGAGTGTGCGAGTCACCTGCTCCGTTGCGGTTCTCTGGATTGGTATTGGACAGGTAATCTCCAAATGCTCTGGCTGCTCTGTAGAGACACAAAAAGAACAGCAGTTAAACCTGATCCCTTCTGGTCACCTCTTTTCATGGTTTCACAGGAATTTGGCCACACAATCAGTCAGCAGCATAGTTGATTTCATTGTTAATGTCCTGAAACTACATTCTGTAACAGCCGTCTCCAGCCAAGGTAACAAAGTGTTCTTATCTAGTGACTGCAGGACTGAGAAACAGCTTGGGAGACACAGCTTGCCTCCCCCTGCACAGCTGATAGGCCACACAGGGGACTGTGACATCACATGTGCCAGCTATAAAGTCAGGAAATAATTGCAAGCACTCATACATGTGAGAGTGAGCAACTGCAGAAGTAGCAGACCGTCTGTAGTTTATTAAAACATAATGGCCTCTTGACATGGAATGCAACATTGCTGCTGTCAGATATGAGCTTTTAGTGTTTTCAAAGAAATGTAATTGATGTTGTCCTCATGCAACCATTCATTCTCATGTTCGCATGTCTGCAATGCATTACAGTGCAGAAAGTATTCTAGAGAACTGCATAAAAAAGGACAGGGGGCAGCTTCTGATTTCTCTGATTAACCCAATTGTTTAACCTTTCTCTCTCTGAAGTCTTAGGCCGTCAAACCTCTGAAATGACTCAACACGATTCCCTGTACTGTATGAAAAGTGAATTATATCTGGGTTTCATTCAATTCATACATGGATGCAAAATTTTTAAGTCCCATTAAATGTATTTTGGTCTTAACCCGTGTTCTTTGATTGAAATGCACAAAAAGGCTACAGGCATGAATCTATGGGAGTTTCAGGCAAGCGGTAGAAAATGAGTGAGTTAGAGTGTTCTGTAGATTGAAATAAGATTCTTTAACTGTAGTATATACGTATCTGCAGCTGAAACACAGACACACTTATTCGTCATAAAAGATATAGGCCACACACACTTGCGTGCACGCACACACATATACACACACACTCAAAAACACCTATAGGGATACAGTAAAGCCTATAATAACTTTCCTCCCACTCCCTACAATGTGGCATTCGTGCCATCTGCAGACAAAGACACAGGCAGACTTACACATCCTATGTGTGTGCGGTTGTAACAGCATGCAGAAAAATAAAAAGGCTACACACACACATTAAAACACAATATGTTTTGTATGTGCACACAGGGCTAAATCTCAGGGGGGCTGCAGTAAAATGGAATTGCTGTGTTGTTGCTGTACCCTATATGCTTTCCTGCTACGACACTGTAAATAATTAAATATGAGGTGGCACGTGCAGTCAGCAGCACTCCCTGTGAAAACCCTCCCTGCTTGGATGATAGAGGAGGAAGAGGAGGGGGCACAAAATAGAAATCACTGTCATCTCGGATATGTCAGCTTGACTCTGTAAACTCCTTCCAATAAAAATTCCATACACGGCACTGAGAGAAGAGGGATGTGAAAACATAATTCATATACATATTTATATATATTTGTGTGTGTGTGTGTGTGTGTGTGTGTGTGAGTGTGTGTAGAATACTGTAGGTTGACAGGAAACTGGTCATTTTTATTAGCAGTTTTTGTATTTATTGAATTTAATGCTTATGAGAAATGTGCAATAGTGATGTATCTGCCTTTGTATAGAGAATAATATAGTACCAACCCTGGCGAGAGTTTCAGTTCTGCCGATACAACAGACCAGCATTTTCTTGAGCAATTAAACAATTGGATCCACATGGTATTTGATCTTCAATGCTGCTCCCTCATACAGCCTTTGTATTGTGAAAATATTGCATTGTGTCATTATCACTGCCTATCACTGCTGCTAAAGCCTGCATGTCTTGAGATTTTCATTTGGGCTCTGCCGTTTTGCTTTTGAAATCAGAAGAAATCACATTTGGAGGAGAGGGCAAAATGAGGAGGAGTGTGGGTCTGTACTCTATTTTGATTAGGTGGTACAGTATATTAATCATACAGTAGTACAGCCCCCAATCCATCCACCGGTTTCTGGTCTATTTTCCTGTAAATGGGAGCATCTTTTAAAAAGTGAACATCATGTTCTATTGAATCAAAATCAAATCAAATCAAATCAGGTTTATTTGTATAGCGCCAATCATAACAAAGTTACATCAAGGCACTTTACATATAGAGCAGGTCTAGACCAAACTCTTTATAAAATTATTTGAAGAGACCCAACAGATCCCCCGATGAGCAAGCACTTGGCGACAGTGGCAAGGAAAAACTTCCTTTAAGAGGCAGAAACCTCGGGCAGAACCAGGCTCGGGGGGGGGCGGCCATCTGCCTCGACTGATTGGGTAGAGAGAGAGAGAGAGACATACATGGGGGGAGATGAGATATTGAGAGCAGGAGGAGGGGATATTCAATACAGGTGCAAGCAGGAACATATGATGCTGCATGAAGTTCATAGAAATATGGGAGCAGCAGTGGAGTGGAGTCGTTCCCTGATGGTCACCTGTCCAGGGTGTACCCCGCCCCTCGCCCGGAACGTTGGCTGGGATTGGCTCCAGCACAGAAAAGTAGTAGAAGATGGATGGATGGATAAAGCCAATGTTAATAGTATTGGTTACAGTGTTCACTGTAAACAGAGAATTCACTAAAAGGACATAGACACATCACACCATCAAGCTGTACCTCATTTAGCTTTAGTCCCATGAAGCTGCTTTCCCAGCAGGTTTTTTTTTTTTTTCCTCCTTATACTGCCCCTTTTCATGTGACTGGAGGAAGGGGCGGTATAAATAATGTGGAAAAAAAAAGGAGATGTGCTATATGATGGAAAAAAAAAATAAGGATGGAGTGGGAGATTGTAGGAAGGAGGGAGGCATAACAAGCTAAGAAAGACTAATCAATAAGTGGTGGCGAGGAGACAGATGATTCATAAACTAGATAGTATTATGCTCTTGAGTCTCTGTCATATGTCAGGCTGCTCCTCCTCCCCTCTCTCGATGTGTGAAGTGGTGGAATGACTGTACAGTATGTCAGGGACATAGAAGTGGTGTAGATGCCTGGGGAAAAATTCACAAGCCACAGAGTTGGAGAAGCAAACAGAAGAGCCTCAGTGTTACAGATATTGTGCACGAATAACAGTGCACTTTGCTGGTTTGATTGAGCGGCTGTGTTTTGTCGATGTGTGCTGGAGTGTGTGTTACTCTGTTCATATGTACAGTGTCCCAGTGGTCACATAGTCACACTGACTCTCTTGTGACTTCTTTAAGGTTAGAACTCACTCAACCAATCAGGTTACTGCTCAGATACACACTGGCTTCCTTCTGCTCCCACTGTGATCCTGAGCTCCTGTTTCCTTCCTCAGTACTCCAACTCTTTCTACTCTTCTTAATCCCATTACTTTATTTGGCGTTCTCATTCTTAATCCATGTATACCTTTACCAGGGTGTCTAAAAGGCACTCATGGAAAAAGAGTTGCCGTCAGTCGAACGCCTGAGCTCCACAATAACAAAGTTCCATGCTCACACAATGCCACACTAAGATAAATAAGGAACTGATCGATGTGGGAACAGAAATTTGTGAATCTGATGGCAGAGGAAGGAGCAGGGAGCAGTGTCATCTCTTGTGCTAATAGAGCACATGGAGACACTGGGAGAGAGTGAGCTACTAGCCACCATGCAGACTTGTCGCTCCTACAAGTGAGGAGTCTCTATGTGAGAGACTTTGATGGGTTATTGAATGATTTTAAAACTATAACTTCTATACTGCAGCTTAACCATTTCATCCCTGAGTTTTTCATGTTGACCCTGGTCCGAACGCCGATTGCATCCGTTTCCATTGGCAGCTGTTAGTGGATCTTAGTGGGTGGGAAACAGGCTGAAGCTGCAGGAGCTGTGAGACAGCAGCAAGCCTCGTTTCAGTTGCTCATAGTTATGTACAGTGCTACAGGTCATTAACCTTTTTAATTGTGATATTTTATAGCTGCAAAGGTTTTCTGTGACCACTCGGGGATTGACAGGCTGCACTGGCATTTTATCACCTGAGAGGTTCATTTGTTATAAAACATTTGCTAATTTACATTTTCAGGAGACCATTACAGCAACATTTGCTCTCTCTTGGAGATTTCCAATCAGCTCTGTTCTCTTTTGGTCTCACTTACCTATCTGGGTCTTGGCTCTGTTTTGTTGCCAACCATGAAACTAAAATGAGATAAATGAAAGAGAATACAACTCAGTTAAAGTGAGGAAAAGTGCTATTATTTCGCAATAAGCAGCCCCTATAACATTAAAAGACAATAACATTAGTCCTTTGACTTTTAATTCATTTAAAAATGATGATTAGTGCAGCTTGTACATAATTCTGTATGTGGAGAAAGTATCCTGAGGGTGTTTGGGTAGTCTTAAGACCTAATGTATGACGCTGCTGTCGAGGTCACTCAGTGCAGCACAATTTGCATAAACCATTTGTTTTACAAGTTGTTGTTGTGTATTGTAGTTGAAATTACACTTGTATTGCATTTTTTACTGCAACTTTACATCTATTTATAATGTACTGTGGTTCGGGAACACCCATTTCAAGATCCCGGCCATTTAGCCACCTTGTTACTGTTTTGTGTTCAGCTCCATCCATCACACTGACACCTTTCTTTAAAATGTTTTCAGCTAAGAACGGTGCAAACGAAATGTATATTTGATTTGATAGGTTTTCTGGAGCTGCAGATAGACAGACACACATCACACCTGACATGGATGATAGTGATAGGCTGATATTTGATAAAAGGCAATATCAGCCACAAAATGTATCAAAATACTATATCATGGTAACTCATGCAGGAGACATTTTTCTGTGTCATTATAAAGTCTGGGAGCGAACATTTCATTATGACTGTGAGGTGAGTGCAGCTGCTGCCGATGGAGGACTTCTGTTAATGTAGTGACCCTGCTGTGCCTTCCATGTCCCATACACTGGCTGGGATATAATCAATGTTGTAAACATAATGCATAATCAGTCAGATCAGTGAGGGAAACAGCCATCTTGCTGCTCACCTACCTGGTTTTATTATCAACAGTTGCATCATTACAGCCTCGGGAGCTCTATGTCATTAAAGTAAATGTGAGCAGGAGATGAGAAATCAGTACAGGGGATTTGAGGGTAGTGGCTTAAATTAAGGATTAAAATTGAAGAATCAGCGTGGGGGATGCCAATGCTTTACAGTACATGACACATAATAACAATGGCTGAAACGATAAAACTTCCTATCTGAAAAATGCACTCTTTTTTCGCAGATATACAGAATATGTAAGAATATTTGCAATATGACCAAAGCATCACTGCTCCTCTGGCCATTGTGGTTGATGCATGATTAAGGACAAGTGCTATGTGAGTCTTGGTATTAGTGAATCTTTACGTGCTGTGACTGGACAGGCCACCCGCCATAGTAAGCACGACATAAATACCATCCTCAGATCACACTGGGTACTGCCTCAGAATGTTACCGTGATGCTAGAAGGATAATGCATCTGTATTACAAGGATACCGACAGCACAAAACTAACATAACAACTGACTTCTAAAAGAATAAGGACAGCAGACAAAGTAGCTTCTTTTTGCATGTACGTCATCATTTAGAATTTTTAATTTGTTGTGTGCGTGGCTTAACACATGTGGCCAACGATCTACTCTGACTGTATGGATTTGATTCTCCAAGCTTACTATAAATACAATCAGCTACATTTCCATGACGTTTGCACCTGTCTGCCTACACGTCTGTGAGATATAATGACTGAGGCTTTGTACAACATCCATTTGGTCTGTGTTATCTTCCTGTTTCTGCTCTGCCTCTCTTTTACCGTATATACTAGGTTGGTTTCATCAAGACACAGACACATGATTCACTCCACTAAGAACAAAGGCCATGAGTCAGGCATTAGTCATATCTCCCAAGAGAGTGTGAGAAGGTTCATCAATGAGTATTGGAGGGAAAAAAAACGAGTAAATTATCTCATCAGAGCAGACAACAGGCGGGGTCCTTGCTCACAAAGAGGCAGCCGCAGGTTCAGATGGGTGAGATGAGCCTTTATTAATAGTTTAATAGTTTTATTTGGATCCCCAGTTTTGCTGCAGCTATTCTTCTTGGGGTCCGACATTAAGGGCAAGAGGTTTATTGTAGCACTAAATGGATCATTTGGCGCTACAGGACAAACTTGATACTAGATCGTAGAGACTTTTAGATTACCTATCTGAGGTCATGATCAATCAGCTCAGGAGGAGCTTCACGGTTACAATCTTGGACAAACTTGTCTCTGGCAGCATGAGCAATAGCAGAAATTCACAGACAGAAGTAGTTTTAAAATGGCCCCAATTAAAAATATTTAGGAAGAAAACATTATTCCCTTCCCTCTTTCCTTTCGTTTCCTGTGGTTTCTCAAACAAAGCTGCAAAATATTAAGGCAGAAAATTCCTTTATAATAATTTATTATATAGAATGTATGGGTGATTTGAATAGCTGCCTATGATAAGACATGGACAACGCAAAGTCCATACTGGCATCTGACAAAATCACCAAACCTAAATTCAACAGAGAGTCTTGCTGTGATTTCAGTTGTATTTTCTCATTAAACTATCACTCAGAGGGCAAGTTGGAGGCAATAGAATGTGTTTCTTTTGTCTTCACACAGAGTGCAGTCTCCATCTGGGATCCAACACAACTCGACCTACTGTACTTCCTCAAAAAGCTATCTTATCTGCAGACGCTAACAGTTCATCCCTTCTGTTTGTTGTGTGAGATCTGTCATATCTGAATTTTAGAAAACTAATCCAAATTAGACTTTTCCTGTTTGAAATTAATAGTCCCATAGAAGTTTTGTTCTTCTGAACGGGGCTTTAGTGTTGGTGTTTAGGTACTGCAGCAAGTGCACTGTCTCATCTCTAGTCTGCAAGTTCCCTTAGCCGAGCAGTTACTTTCTCCTTCCCACTGAGGAGTTTGTGAGAGAGAGGGACCCAGATGTTTCCTACCTAATAGCTACAGTGAACCATTAAAGGAGCTAATCTGTGCAGTGATGAGGACAATGCCACTGGTGGTCACTCAATCTTGTGGGAAAGAGGCCATGAAATCACATTTTCACCGAAGTGGAAACTGTTGTGATGTGCAATTCTTACAAAAGTGGCTCAAATTTTTTTAAATATTAAAGGCGACATGAGCTAAGGTGCTTGTAATCTTTCCTGTCATGTGGCCAATCAAAGCAGACAGCCTTGGTCAAGTGTGCTGTTCTGCACACCTGTCAAATAAAGGGCAGGAAGACTGTGTGTCTTACAGTATAGTACATTAAAAAATGGTTTTTCCCTCAAATTCCCAGAAATAATTAAAGTTTTATGTGTAAGTTTACATTCCCCTGGTAAATAAAGTTCTGCCAACAGGAGGCCATTCATGCAGCAATAACAAAGATCATAAATAATGGACAGCAGCTGGACGACCTGGAGGTAATATCAACGTTCAGTCAGAGAACAACTCATTGGCATGATGTGTAGGTCTGATTTGCACCAGATTTCAATGTTAACAGAACATCTTTGTTCTATTTGAAGTTCCACAACAGATCCCTGAAATTCTGCAGGGCTTTAGCAGTCCACTGCACACTGGTATTTACAAACATGACTGCTTCAGTTGACCAAAGAACGGCGAAGGGACGAGGGAGGAAGAAGAAGAGCAAAGCACTGACGCAGCTTTCACAGGACGGAGAGCTCCCTGCTGCGACAGACGCAGTTTAAACAGCTTCTTCTAACAGCCTGCAATGAGGAATGACACAGGAAATGGCGCAATCTTCCATGATGCTTCTTTTTTAACTTTTATTGTAAAACATCTCAACAATACATTCTGTAAAGCCTTTAGGGCATGAGGTTCAACACAATAATAAGACTCAAAAAAGAAAAGACACATAAAGATTGTTTAGTTCCAATTCAAATGTCTTTTAAAATACTGACTTCTTTTTATTTATTTCATTTTAGAGATGTATAGCAAGTTTTTTATCTCAGAGAAAATGTTATGAATAAAATGGTTCTTAAACTTAACTGGGCATAATACAGAGTGAGAGAGAGGGGGGGACAGATAGATAGACCTCTACATTTCAATACATTAACAATAAAGTCAAATTTAAATAGAATAATAGTATTAAGGTAGAATCAAAAAGTGAATAAAATTTCAATTTAAACTTATTTAGTCAAAGGCTGTATATTTTACTACCAAGATGTCGGTCTGTCTATATAAGTCGTTCTATTTTATTCGGTAGTATGAGTTACTTGCTCATTGGTTTTAGCTCAGTGCTTTACTGATTGCTAGTCACAACAAGGTCACATTCCACACTGCTACATTTGGAGTCACACACAGATCCAGATATTTAGCCAACAGGGCAAATTTTGTGCCTGCGATGTGTCTGACCATAAGACTGATCCTCACACAGCTGCTTGTATTTAATAAACATCATTACAACTGGTGGAACTAAATGGCTACTAGGTTTGGTACCAACTGCTGTAATAGGACTCAACGCAATTTTCAACAACTTTCCTGGTCAATTCTGGTCCTGATTTTTTTTTTTTTTTTTTTTATGTAGACAGTAAAAAATTATAACTACAACTTAAATCTTTTCACACTATTTGCCAAAATAATTGTGCTTTGAGTTCTTTGCACATATTACAGTCCTTGTATCAAAGTATCTTTTTTGCCACCTATCTTCTTTAGTTGCCTGAAACTTTAAGTTTCTGAAACATGATACTGGGTCCTATCTGAAGCATTGACACTATTGTCACTGTTGACTTTTCTGCTATTGCAGGAACCTGACCAATGTGTCCAAAGTCAACTTGAGTTTATCGCTTTAGTACGGATCTTTGAAACTTTAATTGAAATGGTGAATAAAATAATTCTTAAAGGGGCAGATGTGGACAAATGTGTGATGCACAGGGTGAAAAGGAGACTGCAGTGAGAAAAAAAATCCCATTACACAAATGCCAGCTTAATCGCTCTATGATATTACAATCTACATTCACCCAAAGACAAAGATATGCGATTGGATTTGTTAGAGAAGGTAAAATAGCTCTACCACTGCTAAGACAACTCTAATCCCAGCTCAGCTCAGACACAGCAGCCGAGGATCAGGGAAAAACGCTACTGTTCAGTGAGATCCATTAAACTCCTTGTCAGCGGGAGTGTGGTTCCTGATCTCTGATAGAGCGAGAGGTGTATACAAGACTTGGCTCTGGTCCACATTTGTCTCTGGGACGCTGGTTTCCATCAGAATGATTTATGGAGAGTTAAGGATGAGGTGTAAGTAAAGGAGCGAGGCAATAACCAGATAAGAAGAAAAAGACAGACACTACATAAAGGCAGAGACTTACTGAATCTGAGTTTGTGTGCATAGGTTAATGAGGAGAGCTGCTGCCTCTGGAACTGGCTTGGTTGTCACATTCATCAAAACTACCGACTGCTGCCGTAAATTGTTGGTACAGACATTTTCAGAATTGGGGTTAAAGGTCACACATAAAGCCAATCCTGGACTAAGCTTTTTGACATTGCAGCGAAAGAACTTTTAATGATTTTATCAAAATAAAAATATCCAACATTTCAGTTTTTCATTGTTCACACTCTGTTTTTTCCACAACCGACTTAAAATCAGATAATTATTACAATTAATAAGTCTGATGTGGGAAATGTAATTTACCTCTTTTCTTAGTTACCCTGCAACACATGGATGTTAGCATTACAGTCATCGGTTGATACACTCTCTCTGTTGTTCTTTACATTGTAATATAAGGTTGGGAAGTCACTTAATTTTTTTTTGCATTTCAATGAATTACTTTAAATTAACTTTCATGAATGATACCCACATTTCTTATATTTCCCTCATTTAAATAATACAGTGAACCCAACCCCACGATGGGGAGGATTGCTATAAGTTCACAGGATGTATTTGTTACTCCACATCTTTCAAACAGAAAAGTACCTTTTATTATTACTTAGAGCAGCACAATTAAATTTAATATAATCTAAATCACAATCTGGCCGAGTGGAACATCTAACTCACAAGCGCTGCTACTTTTTGAAATTTAAAGTGTACGACATTGTTGTCTATTGTTAGCTGGCACCATAAATGTTGTGGTGCTACAGCGACTCCTGGCCTATGGATAAAATTCATCAGATGCAGAGGAGAACGTTTTCTTGTACAAGGCCTTACAAATATTTAATTACATCTTTTTAATTACATGCAAAACACTCCCTCCAACTAAAATCACATCCCAAATTTTTTTATTTTTTTTTGCATATCCCAGAGCCTTATAATTAAATCTGCTATTTTTCAGCTTTCCATTTTGTTGTCTGACTTTGGCTGATATTATTCTTATACACTTGGTGTGACACAGGGTCCCATCTGAAACCTTGACGAAGCTGCTGATAAGATTTCTGCCACTGCAGGATTAAAAAGAGTGAAGCTCTTCCATCTCTACCTGTCACTCAAGGCTTCCATGCTAGATTGAATGGGAGTCTATTCAGGAGTTTGTGAAGGAATGAAAGAAAGTAAAAAGTGTGTTTACCAACCTGATTCTCTCCAACAGGATCTTACATTTAAAAATAAAAGTAGGAGTAAGTTCATCATGACTGAGAGCAAGGGAGCCTCAATTGTTTATGTTCTGGCTCATAAGGTCAGTAAGTGGGCAACATAGTGCATCTCCTACCATAGCCATCCTGCAGCCTTCACAATGAAAACAAACTGATCTGACAACGAGGACACAAACCTTTCATTGGGTTAAATGTCATCAGAATTTTGGTGAAAGTACAGTGAGTCTGACTGGAAGCTGTATAAGACAGAAATCTCCACTCTGGCTGCATAAATACTGTAAACATCATCATGAGTTAAAAGGACTAAGCGGTGAAAAATCAAAGCTTTTCCTGAAGTCATGGCTTGAAAGGTAGAAACCAGTTTTATGTCCACAAGCTCAATTCACATCATGAAATGCTTTCAGTTAAATTCAAAACGCTAAATATTAGGGACACTTTCAAATTTCATGAGGTATCATGATGTAGCAATTGATATAATGTTGAACCTGTGCAAAATATTAACAAAGATTCAGCTTAAATGGAAATATTCTGAGATACTGGGAAGCCTATTCAGAGAAGAGAATTCACAGACGTATAATTTCAATTCATGCTTTACTAAAAAAAAGAGAGAGAGAGAGAGAGAATGACTGAGGTTAAATAATTCAAGAATAAAATCAAGAAGCCAAGGGGAAAGTTTAAAGAAGCTGCGCCACCTGCGCTTCAGACGGAGACGGATGGAGTCACGAACCTACAGAAGCAGCCTTCTCTCTGAGACCATCAGTGGAACAATCAGGTCTTCCCTTTAACTTCACCCACAACACTCAGTTCCACACATCATCTTCACATACCGGCTTTAGTTGCGAAGCAGCCAGCTCATCTCTCCCCCCCCCCTCCCCGGTCCTCCGTGCGGCTCCCGCACGCCGCCGCACATCCCCGCACACTCACCGAACTTTTGCGGCCACGGAAGATATAGCATCACTCCTCAGGTTCTTCCTTTTGGACACCGCAGTTCCCATGCTGAAGTGGAAACGACTCGGGGGAGAAAACAGACCATTCCCCACACTGGGGGGGGGGGGGGGGGGGGGGTCGGGGGGGGGTGGCCAGCGAGAGAAAATTCACCGAGACAGAAAATTAAAAATTAAATTAAATTAAATTAAATTAAAAAAAAGAGATGAAATCACACGAATCCACCAGATCAGGGCTTTAACGATTTCAGACTCATCGGCATGATTTGGGAGGAAAAGGCTGAATGATCCAGAAAGCTGCAGGCTGGACGAGCAGCAGCAGCGGCTCTGCTGGATGAGGCGCGCTCCGCTCTCCCTCCGCTGCCAACTGAAGCTGCCAGGAAGGAAACGGGCCCATAAAAGGAAGGGCAGCCCCCTGCCCACTTCTGGACAGGTGGGGGCGGGCAGCATCAGGAAAACAGGCTGGATGGGCGAGCAGCATGTTGCTTTAACTCAGCCTGCTGTGATAATTGTGCCGATGCTGTGTTTGTATATTTACTACCTGAATAAGCAAAACTCACTAACACGTCTGCAGAGGCAGAAACGTGACTAGATCCTTCTGCAAAAGACTGCAAGAGCCAAAGAGCTTAAATGTCAAACCAATGTTCGTCTGTATTGAAGTTGGAGCATGCCAGCATAGTGGTTAATGCTGTTGCCCCACAACAAGAAGGTTTTGGGTTCGGTTCCCGGCCTGGGGCCTTTCTGTGTGGAGTTTGCATGTTCTCCCTGTGCCTGCATGGGCTTCCTCTGAGTACTCAGGTTTCCTCCCACCATCCAAAGATATCATGTTTAGGTTGATTGGTGACTCTAAATTACCCATAGGTCTGAGAGTGAATGACTGTATTGAAGTCTACAGGAAAATGGCACTTCTCTCTTCATTTATAAGCTCAGTAAACGTTTAAGTTTATTCTTCAATACATGATGTTCATTTTTTAAATGATGATCCAATTCAGAAGAAAATAAAGGGCGGGGCCAGGCCTACTGTGTCATTGATTGGATGTAATCAATCAATCACACTTATGTTTCCACAATCAGGATGTTTCAAGTCAAATCAAATCAAATGTATTTATATAGCACCAAATCATAACAAAGTTACCTCAAGGCACTTTACATATAGAGCAGGTCTAGACCACTTTTTAAGGAGTTTTTTTTTTGGGGGGGGGGGGTAGTCAAGGGATGGAGAGAGAACAAGAACAGCAGGAGAGAAGATGCCATGGAAAATACAAATGTGCACTAATAAATATTAGCAGTAGGGGAGAAGAAGAGGTTACAATGAGAAGTGAGTAGTAGTGTGTAATGATAACTAAAGGTAACTCTTCCAGCAGCAGGTACTGAACATGGAGCAGATCATGCTAACAATTCTTTGCTCTCCAAGGAAATTGAATCAATTCAAAATCAATATTCAATTAAAGGGAAGAGAAAAGAAGAAAAGCCAAGTCTCTTTTTAACCCCAGTATAACCACAGTTTGACTTCGAAAACACAGGCTACATATTTATGTGCTGAACAAAAACGTTTCAACAAAAGCAGGAACGGTATCTGAAAATCAGGATCATAACTTAAAAACTAAAAGTCACTAACTCCAGAAGACTGTAGCTAATGATTTTAACTGCAGGGTTGGGGTGAGTTATTACTGTCATCTCAGGTATGGGAATAAGATCAGTCACAAAGATCAGACTTCAGAGACTTCACAACTCCTTCATTATCACAAACATACATAAGATGGAAGTGTTAAAGGAAGATTCAGGAAAAGGAATTACACCCACCCAAAAACACAAACATCAAGTTTGTCAAAATTCAGTGTTTAGTTGAAGCATTTTCAACTTTACTGCCAAGGAAGTTGTTAATAAGCAAAAAAAGCTAAACTGTCATTTGAATAGGTTTAACATTACAGATAGAAGTGTATGAAGGATGCACATATTTATATGTGAAGTCCATCCAGTCTCTGAGCTGGTGAGTCTCCACAGACTGCATACACAATGACCCTTGAATGCAGCACACGGTACATCAGGTACAGTTAGAAATGCCCTTTTCTGCCTCGACCAGAACCAGAGTGGGTGGATAAGTAAGAAAATGTTGCGGGATGTGTTTATGGCCGTGGTTATTCTAATGCTTGAGACGCTCCAGGAAGGTCTGGGAGGTGATTTCCAGGAGTCCGGTACAAAAAGAATACTGAGGTGTTTTGCATTAAGGATGGTCAAATGCAATCAGACAATGGGTGGCTGATTTTTTATACTGTGTCTCTGTAACCAGGAGCAGCACAGCCAGGGGAATGGAGCTGGCTTAACCAGGTGGCTGTGAATAGAAAGTAACTGGATGAGAGCTAGATCAGTGGGACTACAGATGTAAAGCAAGTGACTAGGAAAGTTGAACCGTGAAAGACTCAGAAGGTCTAGAAGAGCCTGAAAGTTGAATCATTTTAGGTCGTTCACATTGGTCGGAGCTCATACCCAGTGAGCAGCTTTCATAGGACCAAATAGGTCACCATCTTTAAAAACAATATCAATCTCTTCATAATACATCCATGGTTCCCAGAGGATGAATCCATTTCATCTGGACATAAGTGTCGTAAATGTTCCCATCTTCAAATCTTGTGTTCTTCAACCAATGCTTCTCCCAGTCCACCGTCCCATCCTGTCTGAAGTCCTCCACCATAGTCCCTCTGCCCCAAAAAACAGACAAAAAACATCACCAGGCTCAACAACTAAAGGCCAGTGAGAACTGAAACCTTTGGTGATGAAGTGCTTTGAGAGGCTCATCAGAAACCACATCCTGTCATTCATCTCTCCCTCATTCAACACACACCATTTTGCCTACAGAGCTGGGAGGTGTACGGAGGACGCTGTGGTCACTGTTCTGCATTCTGTTCTGTCCCACCTGGAGCAGCAGGGGAGCTACGCACAGATGTTCCTCAGCTCTGCCTTTAACACCATCCTCCCCCACAGACTGGTAACCAAACTACTGGACATAGGACTTCCATACCCCATTAGCTTTTGCATTAAGGATTTCCTATTACAACACACCCAAAGGGTTAGCGTGGGCTCCCACTTCTACACATCCATCAGCCTCGGCGCAGGTTCACCACAGGGCTGCGTGCTAAGCCCCCTGCTCTACACCATCTTCACACACAACTGCACCTCTGCACAGCACAGCAACACTATAATTAGATTCGATGACAACACCGCAGTTTTAGGACTCATCTCTGGCAGGGGTGAGTCCACCTACAGGGATGAGGTGGAGCGTCAGAGTAACAACCTGCTCCTCAACACAACAAAGACAAAGGATCTCGTTGTGGATTTCAGGAAGAGAAAGGACAATATCCAGCCCTTCACCATTAATGGGGAGTGGAGAGGGAGAGGACTGTGTGAAGAGAGTCTCAGACTTCCGCTTCCTAGGAGTCGACACCAGCGAGGACCTGACCTGGGCTGCTCACACTGCTGGGATAGTAGAGAAGGCCCACAAAAGTGACTTCCTGAGAGCTGTCAAGAAGAACTACATCCCTAAGAGACTGCTGGTGTCCATCTACCAATGCACGATTGAGAGCATTCTGAACTACAGTAACGTGTCTGTGCATGGATCTCCAACTGTACAGCAGCTCAGAGGAAAGCACTCCAGAGCATTATAAAGGCTTCCTAGTGAATAGTCAGTTGCCCTCTCCCCTCAATTGAAGAACTGGCACAGTTCCTGCCGCCTCAGGAAAATTAAAAGGATCCTACAGGACCCATATCACCCTGTGCACACACTGTTGGAGCATCTGCCTTCAGGCAGGCGCTTCAGCTCCATAAAGACAGAAACAAACAGACTCAGAAACAGTTTCTGTCCATCTGCCATCACCTGTTAAAATGCTGCTACAGTATATGAGATTTCTGATCTCGTCCACACATGTTTACCTACATTGTTCACATTACTCTTAATTACCTAAACCATTCCTCATCCACCCATCATATCCCAGGTTTATGGAACATGTGCAGTGTATGTCTGTGTCCATTTGTGACTGTTTTTCTTAGTTTAGTTTAGATTTTTGTTGTCTATTTCATATTTGCAGTATATTAATCTCTGTTTTTCTTCCTCTCTATATTTCATAAATTTAGCTTTTTGCACTGGAAAAATCTGCACTTTCAATTTCATTGTGCAATGTTGCAATGTTACAATGACCATAAAGATTCTGACTCTGATTGTTGTCTGAATTTGAATAAGCACATTTGATAAACCAAATTGACTTGACTTTTAGAAGTGAAATTACATGCTTTTTGAAATAGAGCAACTTGAATGAAGCTTTTAGATATTAATAATGTAAATTTTTCCAAAATTGAAACCACTGAGTGCAGCACAATAGTACACTATGCTATTTCAAAGTTATTAAGAGTGAATTCAGAATCTCAACGGATCTCCTTAAATCAGTTCAGTGCTGCCCTGCACAACACTGGTCTTCAATGATTTTGCAGCAACATCAGGTAACTTCTCCCTTTCTTTCACAAAAGTCATCATTAACTCTGTAGCAAGACGTTATTGGTATATAAATAGAAACATTTTGCTCTTGGCAACATCTCACCTCTATTTATATTGCTTATCTATACAGAGCCAATCCCAGGTGACATTTCAGGTGAGGGCGGAGTCCACCCAGGACAGGTCGCCAGTCCATTGTAGGGTGGACATACAGAGACAAAAACAGACAAACAACCATTCACACTCACATTCAGGCCAACTGGCCATTTAGATTAAATGATTAAATAATTTTTTAAATGATAGGGACATTTATAGGAAAAGAGACCAGGAAACAGGGAATGGATTAAGGGGCAGGGCTATTATTGACAGACAATACCACCCAATCAGAATAGAGCAAAGATTAACCCCCCCCCCCCGCCACACACACACACACACACTCCTCCTCAGCTCCTCGTTCTCCTCCAAATGTAATTTCTTCTGGTTTCAAAAACCAAGATGGCCGAAAGACAAAGTACAAACTAGAAGCTTTAAAACAGCAGCTCACAAATCGATAGGTGACATCATAGTGGGTTGACATTGATTAGATTAGAGTATAGAGTTGATTAGAGCAGCACACGTGTCACTAATTCTTCTTCCTGATTGCAAAGAAGACACAGATTCAGACCACAAACTCACAAAGAAAACTAGGAAGAAAGATTGTACACCTCTATAAATAAGGCACAGAGAGTAAACAGCTTTTAATGCCTGGACTTCAAAATTACGAGCCCGGAGAGAGAAATCTGGCGAATCAACCAACCTGACCTCTATAAAGCAGGGTCAACTCAGCGCCTCGCTGTATACCACTACCCTCAACCCGCATCGATCACACCAGCACTAACTCTGTCCTACCCTGCTCCCTTTATGTTATCTTGCCTTCATCCTTCTCTTTGCTCCACCTTTCCTCCTCCTCCAGCACATGAGGCCGGTCAGGCAGAGGTGAGCAGCGCATGTTAACAAATTGACTGTATGAATATTTAAGCAGCCATCAGTTTTTTTTCTCTCTTTCATTCTGCATCTACTGTGTTTCTCCCACACCCATCTACAATAACAGCTGTTCACCAGCCTGCCACACACAATCACACACAAACACATCATATGAGCTTTGACAGACACTATCTCCTTTGCTGCTCCAGGATGTGCCTGGTGCACAGGAAACTCAGCTGAGACAGGAAAAGATTTAACCTGTATGGATTCAGTTAGTGATGGAACCCAACATTACTTCTGAGCCACAATGGCTCTGCACACAGCCTGATCATGTGATCCAATCTGAGACATGTGAACACAACACAGGCATACAGAATTTATCGCCAATGTAGGGTGGTGTTTTTTTGTCTGTGAAACTAATTATGATTGGCAATCATCACTTAGCTGTGGAATGCAGTTTTCAAAAATGTATAAATGGCAGCTTAAGTCTGCTGATCAGTTCTTCCCGATACAGTCCATTCCACCCACGGGTGTGTAGTGAAGGGAAGAGGGAACTGAGGCACACATATTGCCAAAAGGCACACCTCATGTACAGCAATGTAGAAAATCACAAATGGAGAGGAGAGAAAACGGTGCCAGAAGCACTTTATTGCCCGAGGTTCAGCCTGCCAAGAAAGCATATATTGATTATATATTTGAATATATTTCATATGTTCAACCTCAGATATGATGGATATAAATATACCTTTTCAGTCAGAACAGCCTGAAGCTATTTTTCACCAGGGCCTCTGAAACTGTTTCCTTTCTCACACAAAAAGAAATTCATGATCAATGAACTATGAAATTGATGATTTACACTTACAAATGTAAAAATGCTTTATATTTAATGTTCAAAACTGTTCAATGTTTGCTGTTGACCTGATGTGATGATCATTTTCAAAAAAAATATCTGGTTCTTATGAAGCATTAAGCAAAAAAGTGAACAAAGTAAAACCTGGAAAATCTATTTCCTGTAACGACCAGGGAACAGACTCACGCTGGAGCCTGCAGGATCACAGTAAAAACACTCTTTTATTCTGATGTGAGGGCCAAAACCAGGAAGAGTCCGAACAGGGTAACAGTACAAAAGGGAGCAAGCAGGAATCAGAGGTCAAGGAGCAAAAACTGGTCTTAAAAGGGGAGCACCCGAGGGAACAGGAAACAACGGCTGGTTACGACTGCGGATCAGCTATTAGGCCAAATGAAAAGACACAGGATCATTTGGCATTCATTCTCAATGTATCATAAATATGACCACAAAATTTCAGGGAAACCATTTGAGGAGATGATGAGATGCTGAGAGATGAAGCCTGGACCATTCCCTAATTACTCCCATGATGGACTGAGCCCCCTCAGTCTCTCTGCATTGACATCCCACTGCTGCAGGTTATTAACAAAGGGTTCTCTCTCCTACTTTGTGCTTTCTCTGTCTTAGTCTGTCCTCATTCTGCAGGCTCCTCTGATACAACTTCTACACACTCATTAACATGAACATATCACAGCACATTAACTCTGCGTTGAAAAAAAAAAAAGATTTTAAATATGGAGTTTTCTTTGGAAATTATGGGGTTGTGTCTTGTATGACACTGAGTATGAGCCCAGTATACTGTAAGGAGCAGATTTATAAAGAATAACACGTATCTTTTTCAGTCTGCCGACATTGTGAATGTATTTTGACAAACGACTGCATCTAAAATCCTATACAACCTGTAAATGCATGGATATATATACCTATATACCTATGTATATGTGTGTGTGTGTGCATGTTGTGCAGGGAGTAAGCAATGATCTCTTTATGCTCTGTGGTAATGAACATCTCCCTCCCATGACAAAACATGTTTATAGCTGCGATGTTCATGCTGCTGTGGGGGTATACAGGGTTGTAAAATGCAATGCTCATAGGACAGAGGACAGTAATGAAAAACATCCATGAGTGTACAGGCTGAGCACACTGGAATAATACCAGGGAAGCATTCCGTCCTGCAGCATGTAGGCATTCAACCAAGTCTGGTTTGGCTAAAAACCTTTGATTTCTTAGAAGGAATCCACATTTATCTAACGTACGTCTGCAAACTTGAATTCATATAATACGTTGTCCGTGGAGTGACCTTTCCTCCTGTATTCGCTCTCAACTGAAAGTCTGTTTATGGACTGATGACCAAATATTTTACCACATTCCCTCACGGCGGTCAACTTTTGTCTCAGACAACCCAAAATTCTACAGCGAAGGCGCCTCAAGACCCAGTTTTACAGGACCTGCCAATCACCAGCTTTTCACTGGCTGACTTCAATAAAACCTACACCCATCTGTCCCTCTCCCACCACCTGTCCACACATACAGCAGGAAAATCTCATTTCAAAGTCTGAAAAATACCACACTAACCAGGTTTATCCTGACGCCTGTGTCCCTTGGATGCTTCTGTCAGTTGCATTTTTGACTTTTTAAAAACGTATTCAATTTGCATGTGCACAGAATTTTAAATAGGTTATAAAATGTTATTTAGTCTGATTGGCTACACCACATCAGCAGGTCAGCCTGCCTGTCTGTCTGACTGACTGACAGTCTGACTGGCTGTCTGACTGATTGACTGACTGTCTGACTCTCTAACTGACTGACTGACTTTCTAATTGTCTAACTGTCTAACTGACTGACTGACTGTCTGACTGACTGACTGACTGTCTTTCTGACTGCCTGAGTGTCTGACTGAATGACTGACTGTCTGTCTTTCTGACTGCCTGGCTGTCTGACTGACTGACTGACTGTCTGACTCTCTAACTGACTGACTGACTTTCTAATTGTCTAACTGTCTAACTGACTGACTGACTGTCTGACTGACTGTCTTTCTGACTGCCTGAGTGTCTGACTGACTGACTGACTGTCTGTCTTTCTGACTGCCTGGCTGTCTGTCTGACTGACTGACTGACTGTCTTTCTGACTGCCTGACTGACTGACTGACTGACTGACTGACTGACTGACTGTCTGACTGACCGACTGTCTCACTGACTGACTGTCTGACTGTCTGACTGACTGGATTCCCGGCTGCTCAGGAACTGTAGGGGAGTGGAGGATCACTTCCATTACACTGAACTTCTCCTCCATGACAGCAAATAACCTTTTTTCATTCCATGTATCATTATTAGTGAAGGAGGCTGAGGATAATTAAACATCACAAAGACAGAGCAAGAGACAGACAGCCAGAAGTCATTAACAAGATTTGGTGCTAATTCTGCATATCAAACAGAGGGAGTTCAACATGAAGACTTGCCCCTAAGGAAAGTCAGTTACTCCCTGTTGTCCCACTGGTCCAGTATACAGGGTGCTGTGACACAGAATCAGGTCCAGGCTTCAACTCTTTTCTTCATGTCACCTGCTCTCTATCTCTTACTATGACTGAAAAAAAAAGCAAGAGCCGAAAAATGACTGTCAGATAAATGACCAATTTCAGATGTTCTTTAGAAGCTCTTAGGAGGCTCTCTACATCCTTTATTAGTATGAAAGGCAAACTAGGGTGCCAACAAAGTGCGCCATCTTGTGATACACTTTTCTTTCCAATGGGTCGATGCCTTTCACAAATCATTTCCACCCAATAGTTTCTACCTATTACATTTCCAAATGGGTATGTCTTAAGAAAAAGAGGGAAAAGGCTCCCACATCCTGCCGGGCTCCAAGTTGCCACTGCTCTGCCAACTTTTCATTTGCACATCAAAGATGCTTTTATATTCCGGCTCATTAGGATTTTGACCTTGTTCAAGGATACATCGTCCAATTCAATCTCCATAAGTCAGCTGCTTGGAGGTGAACGCTAAAAGCAGCCATTTAAATGCAACTCACACCGTGGCTGTTCTCGTCAGGCCCTTCCTCCTCCACCAGTCCAGCCAGCCCCTGGTGATGGATTGTGCCCGATTGACTTCCCCAACGCTTCCAACACTGACACTGTAAGAAGTGAAGGGATTGGTAGACAGAATGAGGAGATGGGGAGGGACTGAGGAAGATGACTGGGGGATGGTGGAGGAGGAATCATGGGTGAGGAAGAGCAGCACGTGCACATACTGACAGCATTGATATCTACTGTACCCTAGCAGGGTGCTGATCATGTTTAGTGTGGCTTGGAATAATTGGATAAGCCTTCTGGCAGGTCTGGCAGGTCTGGCAGCCAGTGATACAATCAAATCCACCGCTCTCTCTCTCACTTCCCCCTTAATTTTAAATATCTCTCTTTCTCCACTTTCCCTCTCACTGTCTCTTTTTGCTATTGTCTTTTCCTTTATTTTCAACACTGTCTTTCATAAGAACACACACACACACACACACACATTTTTTCACATAGATTCACTGATTCACTCCTTCTGGGCTGGTAAACTGAGATTGCTTTAGGACCGACATCCATCTATAAGTCCTGTGATTTACTTTTTTGTATGTGTTTGTGTTTACCCAAAACAAACTCAGGGGCCCATTTCACAAAGGATGTTCAACAAACTCTAAGTCTAACCCTGGGTTCAGGGTTCAGGGTTAGACTTAACTCTGGATTCAGATTAGCTGATTTCAGTTGGTTTAATCAGCTCTGTGTAGATTAACTCTGAGTCCAGCATGTGCACCAGGGCTAGAAAAAGCTAACATTAACGGAGCCCTGATACTACAATTCACCATGGCAACAGGTGACAACAAGAGACTTTTCAGTCTGGAGAGACTTTTGGGGGAAAAAAGTAACATGGCTGCAGCAGCAAAGGAGAGAGAAAAAAGACAAACTTGCTGCTAGAGGCAATAATAATTGAATAAATAGACATATTTATTCAATTTTTAATCACACTGATAATACTATAAGTGAAATCCTGTATAACTGTATTGAATTTAAAATTCTATTTCATTTAGGTGCAATCCCACGGGACCTCAAAGCAGCTTAAAATGAAAATGAAAGGACGTATTCAAACAGGTAAGGCTCAGGCATTATAAGCTTATCTGAGCCAATCACCCTCCAGGACACAAGTGCTGTCACATTTAATAGGCCTAGGCCTACATGTTACATGTTACATATATTTTTAAAGATATATATATTTAGTCTTCATGGATTTTTCATTTGTCATATTCTGATAAAAATCTACCTCAGAACTTTTTGCAGCTGTAAGTAGGCCACTGAGATTATGCCAAATAGTGGTTTAAAGTATACTGACACATAAAGTTCATTCTCACAGGATATTGAGGACAGTGAAGACACGTTGTCAGCTGTAACAGAGAGGGATCCAGATTCAATTTATGATTTCCCAAATTCAAACAGCTAATCCCAGTCTGAGTCGAGAGCACCAGGTTATTAACCGAATTGAATTTATAATCATGGATTTGAATGGATTTCAAATCATTTACCTACAATCCTGTGGACAAAAAGTTCTCAAAGAGAATGTGAAGAAAAAAGGTAATATCAAATCAGATTTCAAATCAGATTTATTTATATATTGCCAAATCATAACAAAGTTACATCAAGGCACTTTACATATAGAGCAGGTCTAGACCAAACTCTCTATAAAAATTATTTAAAGAGACCCAACAGATCCCCCGATGAGCAAGCACTCGGCGACAGTGGCAAAGAAAAACTTCCTTTATCTAATCAGAGCCTCAAAATCTTCTCCAGACATTTATTTAACTGTCTGTGAATTAATGCAGCCCCTTCAGCTATAGGATCCTTGAATAAAGCACATACCATGCTCAATTACATATATATATATATTTATATTGAGCCAGTAATGCTATTTTTACTGTAATATTGTACAGTCAGTGTTCTGACTGGTGGGGGCTGGTTCGTGCAGTGTGCTTGCATCTCCATCAGTTTCTCCCTCTGACTAATGTTTGCCAGGAGAATTAGACAGACTCTCGTTAGCAACAGAAGAGTGAGAGTCTCATTCTGCGTGTCTGAAAAAAGACACGCTAAATTATCTTGACCTGAATATCACACCAGACTGTAACTGCCAGCAAACACGTGAAGAGGAATTGATGTTTGACCCATCTGAATTATATCAAGAGTATTTATCCCTGATAAATACTTAGAATCAGATCTTCGATCATTTTGCCTGAAAGGGGGTCAGTGATGAGGGACTTGCCCAGTGCAACAGAAAATCATACATGTTGGGATACACATGAAGAGAAACTATCATGTTTGTGCCACACAAATTTTATGTCAAAATTCATAACATTTGAGTTTGTTGTTTGGTCAGCATGATATTCCACAATACAGTTTGCTGTGAATGCAGAGAAAAAATATCAACTACATAAATATGCAACAGTGACAAAGGCTGAAAAAAAGCATAGATGGATGATGAAAATGCCAGCATTGTAAAAATTTGCAGGATTCATTCAATCTAATTATTGTTGTTGTTGTGGTTTTTACTATAGCTCATTTGATCAATTCTAGTAAGTCATTCTAAATTTTACTTTTCCTCAATGTCAAGTTTCAGTTCCTGAAACATTTGGGCAGGAAGCAAGAAGATTCCTTGACAGGAGCTCAAAGTTGTGAACCTTAAGATTGGTTGATTTGACTGATTTGGCGAAAACTTGGGTTACTGTGCCAACAGGACGGATGATTTAAAACCACAGGAGAAATATGACAGAAGACACATACAGTTTATACAGTCATTCCAGAAGTCTGTATCTGCATCAGTGATCTCATTTTTATGCGTTACTCATTAGGATGCAGTAAAAAGATGTGGAATTTGTTGAGGAGCTTGGCCTCTGCTGGTCCAAATAGCGTACCAGGGCAGGTACTGAAGGACTGCGCACATCAGCTCTCTGAGGTGCTAACGGACATCTACAACATCTCACTATCACAGGCTGCTGTTCCTAGCTGTCTGAAAATGGCTGCCATCATCCCCGTCCCCAAAAGCTCAACAGTGACAGGCCTGAATGACTATCAGCCGGTTCCCCTCACCCCGATGGTCATGAAGTGCTTTGAGAGGTTGGTTACGGCCCGCGTAAAAAACCGTGTCGACGTCACTGTGGACCTGCACCAGTACGCCTACCGGAGAAACAGATCCACTGACGATGCCATTTCGTCTGTGGTGCACACTGCCCTCACCCACTTGGAGAGTAAGGACTCGTATGTCCGAGTGCTCTTCGTGGACTTCACATCGGCATTTAACACAATAATACCACAGACTCTGGTGACAAAACTAAACAAACTTGGACTGAGCTCCTTCATCTGCAACTGGGTCCCGGACTTTCTAACAGACCACAATCTGTTAAGATCCACAACATCTCATCCTCCATCATCTCCCTCAGCACCGGCTCCCCCCAGGGCTGTGTGATGAGACCCGTCCTGTACACCCTGCTGACGTATGACTGCACGGCAAACCACCCCAGCTGTCATACTGTTACATTTGTGGACGACACAGCAGTGGTGGGTTGCATCAACACCAACGACGAGTCCGTATACAGACAGGAGGTGGAACACCTAGAGGGTTGGTGCAGAGAGAACAACCTCTGCATCAATATGAAGAAAACACAGAGTTGGCTGTGGACTTCAGGGGGAACAGACACATCCTGTCTCCCCTGCGCATCGGAGGAACAGTTGTCGGGATGGTCTCCGGCGTCAGGTACCTGGGCGTACACCTAACCAATGACCTCACCTGGAGCAACAACACCCCTTGCCTTGTTAAGAAGGCCCACCAGCGACTCCACTTTCTTAGGAGGTTGAGGCATGCTGGACTTGGGAGCTCAGTGCTGACCTCATTCTACAGATGTGCAGTGGAGAGTATCATCTGCTCCTGCATCACAGTGTGAAATGGTGGCTGCTCTGCTGCAGAGAAAAAGGCCCTCCACAGGGTGGTGAAAGCCACACAAAGGATTGTGGGTGGCAGCCTACCCACCACCACAGTCATCTACACAGCCAGATGCAGGAAAAGGGCCTCCAACATCATGAAGGACCTCACCCACCCCGCTCACTCGCTGTTCACTCCCCCTCCCCTCAGGCCGGACGTGGAGGAGCATCAGGAGCAGAACCACCAGACTCAACAACAGCTTCTATCCACAAGCTGTTAGGCTGCTGAACTCCGTTGGTCCCCTTTAAACACACACACACACAGACACACGCACACTCACCCCTGCCCCCTCACCATGGACATGTGCATGTGCAATATTGCAATATTGGCTAAATTAGCCAAAAACTGGATTATCATTTTTTCTACTTTTGTGGGTACTATATTTAATGTAAATAAACTATGTAAATACAGTACTTTTTTTATTACCAAGCACACTGTATATATTTATATTTATATTTTTATTGTATTTTTCTTTCTTTTCTTAGTTGTTCTTGGCTTGACCGGGCCTCAGTTTTTAAGTTGGTACCGACCTCATGTGCGTGCATATGTTGGGGGTATGACAATAAAGCTTCCTTGAATCCTTGAATCTGGAAATGTCATGGTTAGTAATAACCACAGTGAAAAATTATTTTTGTTTCTGCAATCAGGGAAAATTGGGTTTGAAAATTGATGAAAACTGTTTGGTCTTCTTCCAGTATTATAACATACTGAGTGAAAAACAAGCAAAGCAGAAAAGAAAGTCAGAGAAGAAGAGTTGTGTGTCTGATATGATCACTGAGAGTCCTTCACTGTGAGGACTCTCATATTCTCTGTGAAGCCAAGAAAAATGAAGGACCACTAAACACTGTTAGAAAGTTAAAGGTGAACTCCTCGCAATGAGTCAAAAGTGTCAGTAAAAGTTGCCTTAAATCCATTTTTGTGCTCCTAAGTCAATTTTAAAATTAGAATAATAGGCTACTGTAAGGAAGGCAGGTGCTACTGACTATGGTTCTGTTGCTCTGGATATTAAAGCTCTATTTGATCTGTAATTTATATCTGATATTATATAAATAACAGTACTGCAGCTCTACTGACGTCTGAAGCCTGAAGAACATCATAATGTTCCAGTTATCATGCCTGAAAGGCAGTGGTGCTATAAGGTTGGTTATAGAGGAGGGGTGACCTGGTTTCTGGTGCACGTGTCCCCAAAGGCCAGGAAGACCAAAACTGATGGACAGTACTGACGAACCGCATGCTGCATATAACATATCCAGCACCCAGCTGTGTGAAGACAAATGGTTAAACTGGGTTAAATAGAGAATGTATAATAGTTCTGATGAATATTTCAGAATCAACTTCACAACCCTTATTAGTTAAATTAGACTTCTCCAAAATCTCTCTGAGGACCCCACATTTGATTCTCTTCACTTATTTTATTATTTCTCCTCAATTCCTCAACAAATTCAGATCAGTCATTTCTGTGAAATAAACAAATGACATGACATCAAATGGATTGAAATTTAAGTTTAAGTGGGAAATGCGTCAAAAAGGGTCTGAGCACCTCCGTTGATGTGAGATTAGATTCATTAGTTTGATTAGTATTTACAGAAGGTGACTAATGGACTTCTGTGAACTTCAGGTGAACAATAATCATCAAGCAGATTTTTTATTCGAATAGATACAAATCATACTCAGCTATAAAGTGGATGAGGAGCCACGACCCGAGGAACAAGGCTCAACAGCAGGGAGGAGGAAAAACCTGAGAAATGAAAGTAGAAGACAGTGGCACTGCAGAACAAGCTTACATTTGGTCTTTTCCATAGCTTCAAAATTTGTGCTCAGTAGTATAGATTTTCTGTGTTTAATATACATTTGCATTCTTCTGAAATGCAGCCACACTTTATAGTTGTTCATATTTTCTTGATATTGTCAACCACTTTTAATTGAACACGTGATCTTCTATTGGGTAAGCCCAACATATTGAGTTTGTTGGGTTTACTCACTAATGGCCAACATTCAGTTCTTCGACATGAGGTAGCTGCTGAAATCTCCTCATCAATTTTAACTGGAAATTCCAACCTTGGATCCTCTTTTTCTAATGTGTGTATATCACTGTGTTGCTGAATGTGTGCCAGGAAGGATTTTAGGATTAAGTGGTGTAATTTATGCTTTGGATAATGTCCTTGAGGTGGCTACTACATTTCCTGCATTTCTCAGAGTGACTTTAAATGACCAAGGACTGTTTGTATACTTTAACTGTTCATCATCTGTGACTGGAATGAATTTCTGACTTAAAGTCCTGTATTCTATTGTATGTATTCCATAAGATACATTGTGAATAGATGACATCACATATTATAGAATGTGTTAAATAGAACTTCAACCCACTTTGTAATGAAAGTTGACATGGACATCTAAGTTTATACAATACTAGGCCTTTGATACATGATGTTTTGTAGATGTTAATATTATTAACGTATTCACTGTTAAAATCAGTGACTGTAAATTTTTCCTCTTCCTTAAAGGATAAATATATTTGAGGTTTTTCAACTCTAGTTCGTAAATAGAGGTTACTTTTCACGGACAAACGATTCCAAACGATTGTGGTCATGCTACCAGCTCTGTGGAACCACCGTAGTTGCTTTGGTCTAAATGCTCATGTAATTTGTTACGATGTACAATGTTTCTCATCTTCATATCTTCTTCATATCATCTTTCTTAATCAGCAATAGACGCAAGCTACAGTTGAAGCTGATGGAAATTTTGAAGGTTTGAGATAAAGTGAAATATGATTATGATAAATCAAAGAGTGGTTACAATTCATCATCAGACGGACATGATTTTGTTGAGCAAATTTCATGGCAAACAATTAAGATAATGTATTTCACTAGAGCCAACAATTATCATACAGTACCATTAGTGAACGCATTGATTTGATGACACATCAGCAGGCAGGAACCAATCAATTGTGTTAAGCTGGATATTTTGGTCACTAAAGATTTGGAGGATTTGTACAAAGTCTCTGATTCCTTCACTATCGAACAGTTGAATTTAGTTGTTGTACCAAATAACAGCTCTTTTAGGATCCAGAGGAATGAGACTGAACTAGTTTATTCTAAAGAGCAATATCAGGTGAAGGCTGGATGAGTACTTAGAGGACTCACAGGGACAGGCAGGCACATAGTGGCTGAATGCAGAGTCTGTCATTGAGGGATGACAGACATGTGCATCGGGCATCCAGACAAGGGGAGTCCAAGGCACAGGGAGATAAAGAGTTGAAAGCAAACACAGTAGACACATTCAGCAGGAAACCCAGACCATACAGCAGACTGGTGGACTGAAGCTTGTGGTGCAGAGTGATGGAGAGTCCGGGCTGATGCCTACACCTGTTTGAATATCCCCTCCTCCTGCTCTCTTTCTCTCCCTACTCTACCCAACTTTGCCCTCCCCGTGCCTCTCTCTCTCTCTCTCTCTCTCAACCCAACCGGTTGAGGCAGATGGCCGCCACTCCTGAGCCTGGTTCTGCCCGAGGTTTCTGCCTCTTAAAGGAAGTTTTTCCTTGCCACTGTCGCCAAGTGCTTGCTCATCGGGGGATCTGTTGGGTCTCTTTAAATAATTTTATAAAGAGTTTGGTCTAGACCTGCTCTATATGTAAAGTGCCTTGATGTAACTTTGTTATGATTTGGCGCTATACAAATAAATCTGATTTGATTTGATTTGATGATGCAGACGAGGAGGCAGAGGGAGAACTGTGGGAAAAAAGGAAAAACTGCAATACAACTCAAGCCATGACTATTGTCATTAGAGTGAAAAGGGAACTTCTGCTCCGGAGGTCAGAAGTCCCACTGACAGTTGACTATGCTGATAACATAAAATAAAAAATAAATAAAAAAAGCCTTGGATGAGAAGCTATCTCAACAGTTTGCTGTTTAATTTTAACTTTTTTTTCCCATGTGTTTTCTGATCTAATGTTACTGTTAATTTGTTTCAAATAACAATATAACATCATGCTCCCGAAAGCAGTGGTTATACTGCATTTACTGTTCAAATAAATGATCATGAATGCTGCAGCATCTTCATCGGTGAAAGCAAGTCAGACAAAAGGAGGCTAAAAATTCCTGGGGCAGAATAACTCCGTGGTTTGATAGCAAATAACAATCAGATAGAAAAATAAGCTCAGTTTCCATTAACACTTAAAACTGCTCTGAATCTGATTGCACTGTGTCTCTGCATCTTCGCCTCTCTAAAATTTTTCCCCTTCCGAGTGAGAGGAGATTCAGTTGTGCACAAAGATGATAAAATGACAGCTGTGTGTGTGTGGGTGTATATATGTATATGTATGCATGTTAAATGTTAACTCCTAGGATATATATTTACCTTCCTTCATCATAAACCTAAGTACATTTTGTTAATGATGCTTCTGTGCTTTTCCTCTTGAAATAGCGGTTGGCTTCTTGCTTAGTACAATCTGACTATGCAAAGCTTTACGAGAAATAAAGTCAGAGTGGCTTACAGCTTCTTCTGATGAATAATATGATATAGTATAAAAATGAACAAGTGCCGCTTTAATGCATATGTGCTTCAATTAGTAACTCTTTTGGGTGCAGCAATATGAAGGCTGTGTTAATAGCAATTTTATTTACTAGACTTCCATGCGTCATAATCAATAATATTATATTATTTTCTCTGCTGTGTGGTAAACATCCCTTTGGTAAAAGCTTATTGGAAGGAGCACAGCTGCTATTACTGCTCATGTTACAAGTCTTTGACAGAGCAGCTGTTTACAGTCATTCATCACAGAATGGTTCATCCTGCAGGCTTTCTCTGAAATTATCCATGGCATCAAACAACAGGTCCAGGAGTTCCATCATACATACCCGGGATGCTGCGGGGTTGTGATTTCAACCTGCTGGACTAGATGTGAAAACTGGGTGTCTGTTGTGATGGTGACGGTGGTCATGAGGGTCGTTCACATGTCCACTGTGCTGTTCTTAGATGTCTGACGAGAGGGTGACGCACATGAAGCCCCCTCCCTTACCTCCCTAAACTCCTCAATACACCCTGCTAGCATCACTGAACTAAAATAGACAGACTCAGACTGCATAGATCCGCCAGTAAATCTTCTGCAGCAGTACGCAGCCTGTCTGTACCTGCCAACCATGTAAATAGGCTTTTGTTTCAGTGATGTGGATGCTGCTAACTAACTCTAATATTTTTTTTTAATTATTGTTTTGCGTGTTGTATCAATTTATGAATTCGGGAAGTTATCAAAAATACATAACTTGAACCCTCATGGATTCACTGACATCAAAATGTTGAAGTCATATTGGATCTGGATGTTAAAAGGGAAAAAGCTTGTAATATGGCCGTTTCTATGGCTCCTATTTTTATTTAATGTGTTTTGAGCCTCCTGAAAAGAACAGAATATAAAAGAAACAATGTCACTGATACATTGTACTGCTTAACAACATGTTTCATTATAGATTTCATACTAATGTTTGATTTTATCATCCAAGTATTTTTCATTGTCATTTTAACATCTGGGCCTGGGACTGGTGACCTGTCCGGGGTGTACCCCGCCCTCGCCCAGTGTGAGCTGGGATTGGCTCCAGGACCCCCCGCGACCCGGAAACGGATAAGCAGTTGAAGATGGATGAATGAATGAATTTTAACATCTGAATTTTTCCCTAAAAGTGCAGTCTTCGGGGCTGCAGACGGCAGACAGGGCCTTTAAATAGCAAGTTCTCGCTTAGCAATGGCCGTGAGTTGAGGAAGGATAAAATATTGATAAAATATTTAAACTTCTAAATATGTTTTACCCTGCAGACACTGTACAGGGGATCAGACAGTTCAAGCCGAAAAACCTTTTTGATGCACCATAATGGATAATGCAACAAGCACAACCCTGTTCATATTCAATCAGCTGTGTGATGTAGTGTTTAGACACACACATACACACTTGCACACTATGTACACATAGAGTAGCTGAAGCCCTGCTGTGGCCTTGGCTCCACACATAGTCACTTAGTTTAGATTATACCTGCTCTCTGCTTTGTGCTGCTAACAGTCAACTCAGGGGTTTGCAAACATAAAAATGCACTTTAACTTGTTTCGAGATGAGTCTAACAGAGCTCTGTTGTTAGATACAACTCTAAGTTGACGATTTGGGTCAACTTTATTTGCAAATCTGTCAAATCTTCTCAATTTACTGTGCTCATTAATTCTTCATTACTCATTTTTAACTAGGAGAGATCATGCAAGAACAACTTTTAAACATGAGAATTGAGCACTGTTTTAAACACTTTGATGGCAGATAACAGACAGATCATCACTTAATCAGAATCAGCTCCACAGATTACCAGAGGCTCCACAGAAAAATTCTGAGACAATCTTCCTTTCTACTCTGTTAATGAAGTGATAACTTGGCTAAACTGTCCATGGATGTAGAGAGTGAGTTGGACAATCACTACGTTCATCCTGCCAGACTACCCTGCAGTCCCATCACAGAGGTCCTGCTGGAACCTGCATCAATAGCAGACTGTACTGTGATAGTCTACTGCTGCCTGTGCAGAGTAATGGATCCAATTAGGAATGTGGCTGTATTGATTGAGTTGGTACTATAATTGAAATTGTACTATCAGATGATACAGAATGGTCTTTATTATACACAGATTTGATCAAGAAGAATAACTTTAAATGGAGGAAAACATCCCCATCTCATGTTGCTATTATAAAGTCAGAGTCATTAGACACTGAGACACTGGCTCTGTACTGTACTTGTTGTAAATAGTTCTGATTGTGAATGCTTGAAACAAACAAATGAAAACCACCATATGTATGATGGGAAACTATTTCATCGGGATAAGTGTGTTGTTTTAAAGGACTTTTAAAGGACAACATTTCAAAAATGCGTACGTAAATAAATATGTACGTCACTTCAGATCAATCATAACAATGCATCCTGAATTGTTACTAAACAGCCGGTAGATATATTCGTGTTTTAGCCTTTGACACAAGTCTTCTTTCATTGGGGACCACGAATGAACTGGGGGTGACTCATTGTGGTCGTTCTGTTTTTAGGAAAGTTTGAAACTTGACAAGAAAATGATGCAACTATCAGTTGCAATTATCAGTCAACAAGGACATCATTAACAGCCTACAGCCAATGGCAGCTCTGGAAAACTGAACTCAAAATGTGAGGGACTGAGAAATTCCAGCAATCTAATAGTCAGCTTACAATGTTTTTGAGTCTTTCCATACAAGAAGACATGTAGGAGAAAAAAAAAAGAAAAACTCATGTAGCCTCGATGTTGTATGAGTCTTCTGACCCCTTTGTTCCTCTTGCATGCCAAGCCACAGGCTGTAAAAACTATCACTGACTGCTCTCCTAACATAAAATCACTGTTTGTATATGTGTGATGTGTTTGTGTGTGTGCCTGCTGTGCACAAATGCCATGTGATATCTTCACTCCCACAGCTCACTGAGTACATAACATAATGAGTTGAGTGGAATGTGTTCACCCTGACTGTCAGATGAGGCCATGGTGCAGGTGTTTTAATCATGTTACCAACAAATACACCATGAAAAAAGAAGCACCACTAATATTTATGAAGTGCGTTCAATGCTGAGAAATTAAGAGTTCCCTTACCCAATAATTAAGGGATGAAAAGGAACTGAAGATATACAAAAACAAACCAAAATAAAAAAGAGGTAAATCATTTCTATGGTGACATTTCAATTAAGGTCAAGTGTGGCGGCATCAGCGAACAAACAGGCCACTTGGCACATGGATTGATTTTCCTGTGGAGAACGTGTCCTGTCTCCACATGTCTGATGTCTTAGTAGAGCAATTGGCAGAGCAGCAACACATGAAAGACATAATCATGTGCTGATGCTGGAAGGATTCACAACACCAACTGTGCAGTGACCCATTTACCTGAGTGACCCGCTTTGTTTTGTATCTGTCCATGTCCATGTTGATACTGTGGTTCCTGACTGAAATCTCTAACTTCATAAAGCTGTTCCTGTTCCTAAGAGGCTGAATTGTACTGACTTTGAGGCCACCATGAGGTTTTTTGGCTGTAAGTGAAATGTTTCCCCACTTTGGCTAAAAGTGCTTGTAACATTCATGGTCCCCAAAGAATGAATCTCTTTCATATACTTTGGGTACTAGATACTTTGGGTTGCTATTACAACACCCTTTCAATGAACCGTTAAATATCCACATAGACGTTCACCTCTCCTGTTTACGGCACAGAAACAGTACGGCCTCTGCCTCCATCTAGTCTGCACAGAATACAAGTCTTGTGACTCACTCGATGCCCCAGATCTCCCCGGGTGACAAATCGACACAACAATCTGATGATGAGTGAGCCTTAAATCCTTTCGAACCATCTGTTGAGTCCGCCAATACTATTCCCACCATTAAATTAACTACTCTTTAGCAATTGTTGTAAAATGCTGTAAAAACTACTTGATCAAATTTTATAATTGTCTGTTTCCCAGGCAATATATGTTTAGCATACGATGTGCTACTTCTACAGTCACACACAATTGCTCCATGCCAGACTCAGGATGGTCAGTCCAGTTTCACCCACCCATTTGATACATACTCCACCATACATCTTAGAATACACTGCACAATGCTTCCACCTAATGGTAGCATCCCTGGCCTACAGTTTTAGGCAGCTTCAAATGCAAGGCTGTTTCATTCTTTGCTTTGAGGCTACACATTTTTTCTTATTTGAGACTATAAACATTAAGTATCCTGAGGTAATTTAATCGAAGGTACTTGTTAACAATTCTGATAAAATAACACTTCCACTGTCGTTTGTCAAAGTGGGTTGAAGATCTGGAAGGCTGTAGACCGGACATTCAGACTGCTCAGGCTAATGTCCTATGAAGCCAACTAATGGCTGACAATCAAAGACGCAGTCAACCTAAGCAGAATATACCTGCTGTTCTCCTGTTTATTTCATTAGCCTTTTCACAGCCAGTGTGTGGTCGTCCTCTCTGCTACCGCCTGGATCTCCTCGAAGATCTCTTACTCTGCTGGGATTCAATCAGTCTAGTGCTGGAGTGTTTGATCTCATCACGGGATGGAGAAAAGGGTTCTTCATCATCACCCCGCTGGGGAGAATCTGTGAGATGGAATGAAGAAAGTAAGGCAGATGCTAAATCATGATTGATTGATTTTTAAAGACAGCTTTCACATCTGTCCCTGTAGTAACAAGTCAACACTGGGAGCCAAAATGAGTGCCCTCTCCTTTAATCAACCTGTTCTTGTAAATAGTTCTAACCTACTAAGCACAACCCATTTTTCTTGAGGAGTCCCTTAAGATAGGTGACATTGAGTAACCTATTTTGTCCTTTAAATCATGGTGGATGCTGTTGATGAGCTAAGAGGCTGCTTTGGTTTGTGAGATTGTTTTATGCGAGGAACCATGTTTCCCAGTCATTATGCCCTTTGAAGGCACACTGCCCACATAAAGGAAATACCCCTGCTATCATAAGTATACCTTTTTGTCTCATAAACACTTGGCCATTGTGTCATCAACCCATTGGTTGTCCTTTGGTCAAGCTGGAAATGCTAAATTATACAAACTTAAAGGCAAGGCTTTGAGAACATGTACCACAGCCTTATGCTTCTGAGATGGAAGGCTGTTTTTTAAACTCAATGAGTGCATGGTTTAAAAGTTAGCATGATGGGATTATGGAGAAGTACTACAGTACTTCATGTTAAAATGAATATCTTTTCTCACTTTTACTTAATCAAAACTTTCTCGTTAACAAAAGTACCTTTGTCCATTTCCCACATCTACAGCGGACACCAAGCTGAGAGAGTCCAAAAGCTCAAAAGACAGAATGGAGTTTGCTCAATGAAGTTAGAAAAAAAGAGGCCCAGAGTTACTGTTAAAGTGAATGTTGAATAAACAGCTGCTTATGCAAACACTGGCTATCTAGTTATCACTAGGCTAACTACATGTTCTTCTAATGGAAATAGGCAGCAGGAGGGCGCCAGGTCTGTCAGTAGATGCTCACCTGGAGGAGTGGGTGGTCTTTTGTTGTTCCTCCGCTCCATCATACTGTACTCTTCCAGGAAACTGTAGATCTAAGGAAGAGGAAAGGAAATGGTTGGTGAGGAATGAGACACGTGAAGTAATGAATTATTTTGATCATTATATTAATATAGTAAAATAAATATGTATTTATATCATGCATGATTTCCAAAATGTCATAGTGTTACATAAAATTAAATATTGTAGAATTTTACTAATTATAATGGCTATAATAATAACAGCACCTCACTAATGAAGAACAAAAGTGACATAAGAGGCATAAGTTTAAATAAATAAATGAAAATTTTTTTTTGGCAATTTCTCAATTTATTTATTTACTTTGTCATTTTTTTCCTTCATACATAGTGGCCTGTGTTATTATTTAAACCCTGATTTGGTCAAACCCAAACAGAGCAGAGTGGCTGGGAGCAAAAAGAAATTGGAAAAGATTTGTTGCACCTCCTCTTCATTCAGGCCACTGATCTCAGGTTCCTGCATATCTGCACTTTGCAGTAACTTTGGAAGGGGGACGCTGAGGTCTCTTAGTTTGGCTGCACAGTCAGTTAACTTCATGCCGGAGAGCCCCTGAAAAAGAATCAAAGTGTTAATGAACATACCATTGAGTTGTGGCAAGTGTCTGCTCAGTGAAAAAGGTCTGCAAATGCAGAAAGCACAGACGTCAAGGAGAGTTTGCAAGGTTAGAAAATGCTCTGAGATGTTTTTGGGGTCTTGGATGAAACAAACATGTTCCTTCCCATTTGAAGAATATGATTCATAGGTCAGTGCACCTGCTGCATCACAACATTTATGGTGCTCAGAATCCAGATCAGGTCAGATCCTGCCCTCAGTCCTCCTCAGCTCCACCTTCTCCATCAAATATGGTTTCTACTTGTTTCGAAACAAAAAGATGGCTGATGTACAAATTACAAACTGGAGGATTCAAACTGGCAGTTCACAAACTGAATGGAGGCGTCATTGTGGGTTGACAGAATTGTGATATTGCACTCGGCCGTATTGACTGTATCATTTATGTACAGTACAGATTTCAAATGTAGAAGAGAAGAATTGAAGGAAAGGTCAAGATCATCATTACTGTTTAGAGGGTTAGTTACTCTCAAGAGAACTTCTGTTATGAGTGGGTGCTAAACAAATAAAAAATTGACTATTGTTGGAGTACTTTCATTGAAACAATCAATCCTACTATGTAAATAGTAACAAAATAGACATCATGAAACAACACAATTCATGGGAATGTGAAAAGAAGAGGACTGTTGTTGGTCCAGACCTCAGGGGAAATGCTGTTCATCCTCAGGTAGAGGCTGTCGACCCCCTTCTCCACCGTTTCCAGAAGATTCAGAGATTTCTTTAGACTGGCCTGGGGTCGTTCAAAACACTTCATTTCCAGAATAAGCTTTGCCAACATTTGTTTCCTCAGCTTGTCGCTCCTTAAAAGAAAGCAGATGTGCTTGAAAAGAGTCCATCTCCCCCCCACATTATAAAAGAAACCTTCAGACATGGCTGTAAAATGTCTGACTCTATATGTCAATACGATAAAACTTTTAATGGCCCCAACTGACAGTGTCTCACAAGTTGGCCTAAGTCGTTCTGTTTGTTACTCTCACTGTAACAAACAGAACAAGACTCTCACTGTCCCAGCTGTTTAACAGGATTAAGTGTGTGAGTAAAGCACATCAGACATTGAATTAGTCACTGTGTGACAACACTGTTTCAATTGCCCAAGGTGAAGGGAGGGAGGAGATTGTGAAAATGTCTCAAGAAATATGCCAACAGACATCAATCAGGTCTAATATCACACCACAAGAGAAAGCTGTTAATACACATTTCCCCTCCAGCCAGAGTGATGAATCTCCACTCAAGTCAAAAGCGGCCAATCAGGAGCAGCTTTCAAATAATCATCATCATTATCAAATCCTGCAGGTAGCCACAGGGCATCAAACTGCTTCTTGTTCAGACAGATGAAATAATACAGACCGACAGCTCATTGCATGTGGGATAAATATAGTATAATATCTATTATGATATAATAATCCATCCATCCATCAATCCATCTTCATCCGCTTATCTGAGGTCGAGTCGCGGGGGTAGAATCTTCGGTCCTACCCTCACCTATGCTCATGAGAACTGGATCATGACCAAAAGAATGAGATCATGGGTACAATAAACCGAAATGAGCTTCCTCTGAAGGGTAGCTGGCTTCTCCCTTAGAGATAGGGTGAGGAGCTCATCCTATCTCTAAGTCATCATCTGAGAGGAGCGATGTGGCCGGGGAAAGGAAAGTCTGGGGTCCTTGCTGAAGTTGCTACCCCCGTGAAGTTGATATAATAATATATTATATATTACATTATTATATAACATTGTAAACATATTATAAATATGGATATATATTTATATACTGATATACTTATTTGGATATTTGTCATCATGTGCAATTGACATCCCATAACATAATGTGCAAAATATATTTATTTACTTATGTATACTATTTAGTTTGTTTTTGTTTTTGGACATTTTGGAGACACTTGTTAAAATTTTATATGTCATATTGGTACTTAAAATTGAAGTACTCAAGGCACAAGAATTTCCTTCAGGATTAATAAAGTTTTATCTTATCTTGTGAGAATCAAAATCAGAATCAGAAATACTTTATTACTCCAATTACTCCAGTGCAACAGCACTGCCATGCTGCCGAAAGTTTGTGCAGTTTAAATTTAAATCTAAAATGAAATGTAACACATTTAGGCCCATTTTAAACGAACAACCATTTGTAATCGCACCCACATGGTATATCACTGAGGAAACTAAGCTGCATGTCTTTGTACAGGCCCCACGGCTAGAGGCTCAAACCTCCTTTTTGCTGTGAGGTGGAAATGATGCGGGAGTGCCCACCACTGCCCCCACTGTGCCACCCCAGTACTGTCTTCTGTACATTACTGATATTTTACATATGAACTTCAACTATCCATCCATCCATTATTCATACAGCTTTATCATGTGACGCCCCACAGGGGCTGGAGCAAATACCAATAATTACATTAAATATAAATTGTATTATGGCTACTACATCAGCCCTAATAACCTTGACCCCAATTTCTACATTTACATTTACAAATATTTAAATATTCCGAAATTTGCCTTATTATAAAAGAGATTATATTATTATTAATTTATATTAGATATAAAATTTTATTGTATAATATATCATATATTTGTGTTTACTTGCATGTGTTTTCCTAAAACACAGTGACTTGACCTCTCAAAGTGACCATAGATGATCATTTTTTTTAAAGCAAATTTATACACAAATGAAGGTAATTCCAAATGCTTCACTTGCTTTTTCTCACCACTGCATATTAATTTCCAGTCAACTCGACTGTTCAGCTAATGCTCTTAAACCCAAAGATATTCACTTTCAAACCAGAAAACATCATGAAAACCAGCAAGTACAGCAAATGCTTTAGAAGCAACTAATCCTGCTTAAAATTTAATTTTGATTGTTTCAGCACTGCTTGTGTAATCGACACTGTTTTTGGATTAGATGTGAGATGTGGTATGCCAAAACAAAATCCTCACACTTTGGCTCCACAACTCATCGTTAGTTGGCTGGATACTGTTGGTGACAGGTGAAGATTGAATACAAAGCCTGAAGGTGAGGTGAAGCGGAAGCTTTTGAACTGTGGGGTGGAGTTTGAGCTACAGTACCTCTTAGCTGAAGATCCTTCCGTGAACTTGAGTTCAGAGTACTGGAGCTCCAGAGCAGCCAGCGTCTTGGTCTCCTGTTCAATCAGTTCATCATGATGGGTGACCTCTGCAACGAGCTGCT
The DNA here is from genome assembly GCA_034769265.1 of Remorina albescens. Taxonomy (NCBI): domain Eukaryota; kingdom Metazoa; phylum Chordata; class Actinopteri; order Carangiformes; family Echeneidae; genus Remorina; species Remorina albescens. The sequence goes on from CM068485.1 coordinate 5,981,924, forward strand.
GCTCTGTAGTTTGCTGTGAAGCCACCTTCATTACAGACAAAGACAATGCAGTCACATAATAAACATAATAATCCAAAGAATTTTTTTGCCCTAAACAACTCTGTGGAATGCAGCCATGGACGGTTTATTTGCATTGTGTATCTATCTACACTGGTAAGGCATAACATTATGACCGCTTGTCTAATATTGTGGGCTTGAAAGAGGAAATAGGTCACCTAGTTCTGTCCTACTTCTGTCACAAAAGCCCATTGGAGTACTTGAGGCTGAGGCAGACATCATAATTTTTGGGACAAAGACAAACTGTTTCCCCCTTCCTGTTTTTATACTCAGCTAAAAATAATCCGTTCTTAACTCGTTGCCATTTTTTGTGTTTAAGTTATTGTCATTGTATTCCTGATCCACATGAATCAGCGTAACCCATGAAATGATTATGAGCTGGGTGAAAGGGTTCCTTTTGTGTCAGTTTAGTGTGGAACAGGGGTACCGACACAGTCTTTGACATTATATTAATGTTTTAATTCTATTATTGGGAATAAATCAATGCAAGAAGGAAATAATTTGGCCTCAGTGGGAAGAGTTTTACATGGGAGTAAAGAAGTGGATCTAGCAGGACAAAGACCAAGGGAACTAACCATAACACTTAGCAAGGTGAGCAAATGAGGTTATAGATCAGGCTGATGTCAAAAACCAACTTTGGCTAATTGACGAATGGAATGTGTTTCTTCATTCATTCATTCATCTTCTACCACTTATCCGTTTCCGGGTCATGGGGGGTGCTGGAGTCAATCTTAGCTCACATTGGGTGAGGGCGGGGTACACCCTGGACAGGTCATCATGCTGCCATATGTGTCTATTCTTCTATTTGTGCCCCTGCTTTGTTTTTGTTTTTGTTTTGTTTTTTTATTTTATAGGTAATCATGTCTGCTACGGCTACTTTACTAAGAATGTAAGAATGACTATAGCTGTGATGTGAACCGAATGGACTACCTGCATATTAGCGCTATCATTTAGAAGCTCCTTATCCGCCTGCATTTTCATGTCACATCCGGAAGCAGCACAGATGTCATTACACTGATGATCTGAAGGGTCACACATTGCACATACAGTATCAACACAACAATATTAATAACAATTTCAGTATACAGCTTATTGATGTTTACATTATTCTGGGACATTGAGCAGAGGGACAGTTCCTACTACTGTCCTGACAGCTGAATAAAACAACCTGTTGTTGTACCTTTGACAGAAACAGAGTGTGGTTCCTCTTCCTCACTTTCCTGTAGATGAAAAAAAAAGTGTTGCATAACATCAGTGTACAAACCTTAATCAATCATTTATCCACAAACTAATTTGTGCTACATGTCTCCATCAAAATCCCAATTTGTCCTGCTCTGTCCTTACCCAATCTGTCTGCCTGCTCTGTCCTCTGGAGCTGAGACGCCCAAATGTTTCTATTTGCCTTTTAAGCTCCTTCAGCTCTGCGTTCAGTTCATGCAGCTCTCTGGACATCTCTTTTCTTTTCTCCCTATTGTCGTGTTCCTCCTGAAGCATTTTGCCCTGAGGCAGGGAGAGAGAAGAAAACAGACCATCACATTTTTAATCCTTGAAAGAGCAGCAGTATCTTTCTTAATTTTATTCAAGGATCTTAGATTAAATGGATTAAGTTCATTAACTGTGAACCAAGAAAACAAATACCTTAATTTACAAAGGATTTTAGGATATTTTAAGTAAGTTTGAATTTTTTCTTTTTCTTCAAATATTAAGAGCATTGTTTCTTTGGCACTGTGGTATTCTTGACGACTGACAGTATAATCCCGATATGGTGGTGAGAGTCCATGACTAGATTAAAATCAACAATCAGTTCCATCAGGATAACTTGTTTGGAAATACATTAAAGAAAAACTGGAGTCATACCGATGTGCTTTCTGTAGAAGCTTCTTCCCACTGTAATATTTTGGCAGCTTTCTCCACTTGTGCCTGTTCAACAGCAACTTCACACTCTGTCTGATCCAGGACCTGGTACAGGTCAAGGACTTCCTGAAACCATGACAGACGAAACATCAGCTCAGTGAAACAATCCTTCGACTTTAACAATACAAGAGCCACAATTTTACAGTTTCCATTGCAGATTGAAAGCATTTTATTTAATTCATGAGCATTTTCTTGTTTCCTAAAGAAGAGAGAGCATGTCTATATTAGATTGAATGAATCAATAAATAAATGAATAAATACAACTGTATAAATTAAATAATAATTGAAACAAATTCTGCAATTATTGGAGAAATGATTGAAGCTCAATTCATAATTGTGAATTATTATTTTAAACCTTTTACTTGGCTGAATTATTTTATTTCATTTTTGTTTAACTATACACTTTTCACACACTGTCTTTCATTTTCTGCCTGTTGATGGTTTCTCTTTCGCTAGTCAGTGCAAAACCCGGTGCTGAAAAACCCCTCATGCTGACTGCAGCAACTCTCTGTCTTCTTAATGTGAAGAATATCTAGATATTCACAACATTGTAGAAAAATTCTGAGCAAACCAGCTCATGCTAGTTACTGATGCTGAGTATCTATCACAAGGGGATAAAGCCAGTTGGGTGGGGTGAGGGAACACAAGCAGCCCTGTTAATCTGAATAATCAAAGGGAATGTTTCTGTGTGTTTATGAATGTTTTTTAGATTTACTATTTAGTGGAGCTTTATTAATTTCTATTTCTATTAAGTATTTCATACATTGTTACTTCTCAAACATTGTGATTTCTGTTGCTCAACTGCATGAAAAGTGCTATACAAATAATTTTAGATTTGATTTGATTTGATTCCACTTCATTTCATTTCACAAGTACACAACTTATTAAACTGAGCCAAATGTTGTGTGAATGTTGAGTCTTAAAGTGTCAACTAATCTGTCTGTCTGTCTTTAAGGGGAGGCCCTGCAAGAGGCCTTGTGAGAGGTCAATATGCCATTAAGTGTGGTGTTTCACATTATCAATAAACCAAGTGAAGGGATGCAAAAGTTTTTCCTCCATCCTTATTGCTTTTTCTTTCCTTATTTTGAATCTTTTATTCCTGTTAGCTCCATCATCATCACTATCATCATTATCCACATCATCATCATTATTATCACATGATGGTCTTCACCCCTGCTCTTACTTTCTCTCCTTCTCTTTCTTTCAGTCTCTCTCAGGCCTACTGGTCAAAAGATGGCTTCTCACCCTGAGTCTGGTTTTGTTCAAGGTTCTACCACTTAAAGTGTGGACTTGCTGGGAATGTTTGAGTCTGTAAATATAAGGCGGAGGTCCAGACCTGCTCATGTTTGAGAACTGCCTTCAGATAACTTCTGTTGTCATTGACACGCTACAAATTAAATTAGCCTCTTATCTTACTTTTTCTTTAGTGAAGCAAAAACAAAGCTTCTGGACCATTATTCTTAATATTTCTGCCAGAGAAAATAAAGGATGTTTCTTTCATAACATGTTTTTTTTTCTCTTATCAGTAAATGGCCAATAAAATCCCAAGGATTCCCAGTAAAAACTACTTCATACTTTCATATTGAGGTGGACAGTGTATAAAAAGCATAGCTCACCTGCTGCACTTTGTCACAGATGTGGTGATAAGCCACCTGGATTTTCTGTCCCTCCATAATCTTCATCTTCATCTTCTCTTGGTTGTTCTCAAGCTGTCGTATATGCTGACATGAAAAACAAAGCTTTCAAAGTTCTACTCTGTAATCAGTAATGTAATAGTAGGACGTCAGTGTAATGAGGCCACAGATTAAAATGTAAGTGAACCCATTAGCTACTGTAAGCTGATAGTGAGAGTGTTTCAGTTTTCATGTCTCTGCCGTGATGTAAAGATCTCTGTTGAGATTTGCTACCAGAGATAACCAACCTGTGACCTGTTTGAGTTCTGAAGACTCAAACCTGCCCACCTGAGTTTGGAGGTGCGGAGGTGCTCACAGCCATGTCCACTACAGTTAGACAGTCATGGAGTCTGAGTGCAGTATGTTTGTGCAATAGAGCACATGACTGTGTGAGTCACAGGTGCCACAATATTTTCATATGTTTTTAGTTTGTTATGCTGCAAAAGAAAATCAATTGAGTATTACAGTGCAGTAACAATGTGTAAGGGGACACACTTGCCTGCCTCATTGTGTTTTCATTGTTGTAAGCTGGCTGCTCGGTTATTGCTTCCATCGACTCCCGCAGCTTCTCCAACTTCTCCTCCTTTTCCTTCATAGCCAGTGTTAGTCTGTTGTGTTTATTGATCAGCACATATCTCCACAGCCTCTCTCGCTCCACTTTTTTCTGAGTAAAAGCGGGAGAACACAAATAAAAAGGGTGAATTTAATTATACTTCCACACTTAGAGAAAGATACTGGCGAATTTCAACCTTTTTTACTCATAAGTAGTCCGAGTGAAGTTGGTGGGTAAATGTGTGAAAACTTAAATAAACAAAAGAGAAAACAGACAAACCAAAAAACTAAAATTTTTACCATCCATTTACCCTTTTTACCTGATTTCCAAACTTGGATAATGGCGTTTGTCTTGTTGTAGTTTTGTCATTACTATCCAAGAGCTGTTTAGCTGGACTGTCTTGTGTTTGAAGTTGTTTCTCTGGAAATGAAAATAGTCATTAACTGAGTCATTTAGGGAGTTAGGGATGAGCTTGACATCCTGTATGTCCTTGAGGATGATTTAATAAAGCATATTATTTTATTTTATCGTGGAAAGCAGAGTCTAGTTTCATTCTTTAACATTATTATGCAATTTTTTCCCCTCCACTTTAGATTTCTGACATTAAAGGGGATTAGCTGCTTACAGTAAAGCACAGTTCCATTGCTGTGGCAGAGATGTGCTACGGCAGGTTAGGCAGCCAGCTGAGTTCACCCTAACCTTTATTTCATAATGAAACTTCCTCTTTCTGAAGCCTTAAAGACAAAAACAAGCTGCTGTTTATCAATGCTAACCATCCAAACTAATACTGGTTTTGGAATACCTGAGGTTTGGCTCAGACGCAGAGCTGGGGTCATTAAATCTCTCATCTTTGAAGAATTCACCTCCATCAAACTGCTCCAACTAACCAGCTGTCACTCACTTCAGTGACTGAATCCTGTCCCCAGTATCTTGAGAGCTGTGTTTTCAAATGGTTCGATTTGAATTGACTGCTTACCTTCCTTCCTTGGTTACTGTTGCTACGGCAACAATAGCCTGCAACTATCTATTTTTCTACATGATGATGATGTCTAAAACAGACTAAATTTTGAACTTTCTTTGTAAAGAATATGTATCAGCATATCAGTGTACACAAATCAAGCACACTAGTCACTGGATTATATTTCATTTTAGTTTCATTATCTCTTGTTTATAATATGATCTACATACAAGAGAAGGAACACAAATATGCTCCAAATTCAGAAGTGCAACAAGGTCTAAAACTTGCATAACAGGCAACATTAGTTTCTATGAGATTTATTTTGTATAATTTTTTTATATTTTAAGTTTTAATATTTCAAATTTGAATTTGGATAATATCTAATAATAAAGGCCTTGTGATAGACTGGTGACCTGTCCAGGGTGTACCCCGCCCTTAACCAATGTGAGCTGGGATTGGCTCCAGCACCCCCGCAACTGGACACAGATAAGAGGAAGAGGATGAATGAATGAATAATGAAAATAAAATGTATTTGTAGATTTTCATGGCCACTTTTGGGGCTTTGAGTACCTCCCTCATCTGGTCACAGTCTGCCCTCATATCTCATAGTATTAGCTTGGCCTGTTGGTCATTTCATTTGGCTCCTAGCATTTTATTTTGTTTGTTGCATTGTGATTGATGTTATAGGACAGTGGTCCTCATTAGGTAGCCCGACACAACTATCTGCGGACCCTGGGCAAATTGTAGAAAATTATACCTTTTTATTTTTACAAATAAAAATAAATATATTCTTTGTGTTAAATGCGAAGCGTTTGCACGAGTCACAATTATCTGCTGAATGTGTGACTCTCTGTGTGTTTCGATTTTGTCAGCACGTGTATTATGGGCTGTCATCTCCATGTCAACAATGCTCTGATAGGCTGTTACTTTTTGGGGTCACCGCAGCAACGAGAGCGGAGCTTTTTTACTTTCGGTTTCGAGTGGATTATACCGGTACTTTGCTAGTCTAGCAGTTGAATTGACGTGAATCAACATGGCATGTTCGAAGTTTGCCAATAAAAGAAAGGTGGACAATGAAAACCGACAGTTCAGAGAGGAATGGACGGAGCGCTACGCATTCATCCTCCCTCCAACAAGCGCAAGACCAATGTGCCTTATCAGTCAGGAGACAATGGCTCTGGTGAAAAGTGCAAACATGAAACGTCATTATGAAGCAAAACATAGGTATTTTGAACATTCCTATCCTCAAAATTCAGACCTACGAAAAACAAAAATCAATGAGCTGAAATTGTCCCATGAGGCTGCAAGTAGGATCATTGTTACAGCCATGACACAACAGAAAGCAACTGAGTTCTCGCTCAGAGTGGCGTGGGTGTTGGGTAAGCACAAAAACCCTTTTCTGATGGAGAACTAATTAAAGAATGCATGACAGAGGTGATGGACACCATGTTTGAAGGCAAACAAAAAGAGGAAATGGCAGCTAAAGTCAAGCAAATCCCCCTCTCAGATTCCACAGCAACCAGACGTACTGAAATACTGGCTGGTGATCTGAGTAAACAGCTTTATGATGGAATAAAAAATTTTGTTAAAATGAAAAGGATGCTTTATTTGAGTATTTATTTGACTTTTTGTTAAGATTAAAAGGATGTTGTTAATTTGAGATCTGCCAAAGTTCAGTCTTGGCAACAGACCAAAGGCAGCATATCTTTTTTCATTTTATCAGTCATTGTTTGACACAATGTGCAATAGGTCATTTTGTTATGAAAGGTGGTATAAAAGTTTATTATTATTATTATTATTATTAATAAACTGGAGTTTGATTCCTGATTTGCAACTAGAATAAATGGACCTTTGACTCATAGAAAAATTTCATTGTGGACTTTTAAGGTTTGTATTTCAGTACCCCTGTTATAGGATATATAACACAATCTCATTGTAGTCTGACTTCAAACAGATATTACCATTATGATTTGTATCTATCTATCTATTTATCTAGATAGATAAATAGATAGATAGATAAATTATGATTGACAACATTTTACAGAATTAGTTTATTTGATATTACAATGCAGTTGCATCAAATCTACAACAGCAGCACCTTGATGCCAGAGCAATCTATCATGGCTGATGAAGACCACACAATTATACTTGATGATGTGTTAACATTTGATCAAAAGAGTTAAATAAATCTGAGCGTCAGCAAAAGAGAATGAGAACAGACACCCAGATGAAGTGGTGCTGTACTTATCCAAAAATAAAGTAGCTCTCCATTATAGATGTGGTTATTACAACAATCAGTTCTACGTGTGATTGAGAACAACAAAGGAGCAGAATCATTTGTTGACCATTTCTGTCAGCCTCTTATTTTGTAGCATCAAGGATATTTGGAATCGCTAACAATTATTATTCCACTTAACACATCATTGAATTATCAGTAAAATGGCTGCAACTGCATAATTGTTATATTAAAGTGAAATTCTGTATCAATTAAAAATAAAATAATAATACATTGGATTCTGCTTATCACCATTAGTTTTCATGGTTTCACGTGGTAATGAACTCCTACAAAAACAACAAAAGACATTTACAAAGTTTTTGTCCTTCATATACTGTCAGGAATTTGTGAATATGTGAATCAATCAATTCAAAACAAGATCAAGTTCATAATTTGGTTATTGCCATCTTGTTCTTTATTACTGAGCTAATAAATCAAGGTGGAAGTACAACCATTTCCCATAGATTTCAATTCATTTTGACTTCTTTTTACTACCAGAGTTAACCCTGATGGTCATTACATAGAAGGAATGTTTAAAGCTCTTCACCTTTGGCTTCACTTTCCAAAGAGAGTCTACATCCACTTTCAGAAACAGTCTGTGTTGGAAGTGCGTTTGACTTGATTTAACACATTTACAGGGTTTTCAAAACTCTGGTTGACTGACTGATCTCGTTGACAAACAAAGAACAAGCTCTTTAATGTGTGAATATGGCATTCTGAAAATAAGACTAACTGAAACTGAGAGGGCATTAAACATTACAGGGAGCTGTCATTGAAGCTTGACCCTGTCTCACAGAGACCACTAACTGAGCACAGAGAAGAAATCACACACGAAAGGAAAATAAATCATGTGTTGCTTTAAATCAGCATGCGCACTAATTTACTGTACCGAGTAAAAGATAAACTGCTGATCTGCCGCCTCTCCGACTGATAAAAGTGAAAGCACAAAATGAAAAAATTACAACAAATAATGAAAATCATTTCAACTCAAAAAATGAATTCAGATGATATGAGATTGATATTTTTGGATTTTGGATAGTTGGATTTGACTGAATTTAATATGTTAAACTTCTATTGCTTCAATACTCCAAGAGCTGGTGTCAAAAGTGTAAATCCTCCTGTCCAAGCAAATTACTGTGGGGACTATTCAGGTCTTGCAAGGAGGGGTGTTACAAAATCATGTCATACTTCTGCTATCATCTTTTCCATATCAAATCAAATGGTCTGTTGCCTTTTATGACATTACCAATACTAATAAAATGCTGCCATCTTCAGCTCATTCTTTGTTGACAAGCTAACATTTTTTTTGCTAGTGGCCCTGATGGCTGAATTTGGCAGCAACTTTGGGTTGTAATAACAAATGAATAACAAATTAAGGGTTGATGTGTAAGTCACTGTATGCTGCAGATTCAGTTTCACTGGTAACCCAGTCCATGTTTACTAAAGTGGCAAAAGACAGGGATGGTGATACACAGACAGAGAAGCTGTAAAGAAAGAAAAATATGGTTTAATGTTTTGCAAAGAGACAGAGATAAAGAAAACACTGTTCACAATCTTCTGGATTTAAATGAGAGGTTAATGAGCTAGCTGCAGTTTACAGAATGCATTTAACCATCGTACAGATATATGATCTCAAAGTTGCTCTTACCCATAAATGTATATTAAAGATGCCTAAAATTTTTATGTGTGATGTTAAAGGGATCCCTCACACTGATAAACCCACTGTGCACTTCCAGTCTAGCACAAAATAGCAGACACAGTTGTAGAGTAATATAAAAATACAGTAGACAGTTAGTATAGTAGCATGTAGCTGGTTTGTGCTGATGATGCACAGAGCTTGTAGCTTCTAATATGGCAGCCTATATTCAGCACTAAATCTAAGAGCATTAGTCTGCAGTTACATAACTCTCTGACATTTTAAATGCCGAAGCATCTGTCACTATGGCTGCAGCTCAATCATTTCAGTCACATCAGGTCAAATGCATATCACGAACTATGATGTTGTAAGAGGTGATATATGACTGAGTCTGAACCAAGGTTCAGGTTATGTTTATACAAGGTAAATGAGAAAGCTTATACCGTACCTGTATGATAAACATCGTGACAATGCCTGCGCCTGTGCTGACATAGTTTCTAGCAAACCAGTTCTTCAGTTTAAGCAGACAACCCTGAAAGACAAAATTTGCACCATTATCTTTTATTCATGAAGAATACTGACTGAGCACATCAACAAGGATCCCACTTCATCACAAGACAGCATTAATACTATTTACTGGTTGATTTCAATGATGACTCTTAATAGAAATGTCACTGTAAAAAGATGTTCATAGAATTTTGACTGGATTAAAAATTACAAACAAAAAGTCTCCGGGTTTTTGTAAAAAAAAAACAAAAACTGAGGAGGCTTGATGAGGTAATAAATGTAGAAGGAGTATGATAATAAAAACAAATCCCTAGCAGCTCTTTGATCCATGCCTTCATCCCAAACCAACTGGGCCTCCCCAAGTCTTAAATGCCTTTATTCGGTCCAAATTGCTGCCACAAGAATACTTAGTACTAAGAAACATGAGCACATCAATCCAGCCTCAGAATGACTTCCTAAGCAGCTCACAATTACATGTAAAATAATCCTGATCACTGTTAGCGCTCTAGGTCAGTACGGCGGCAAAGTGGTTAGCGCTGTTGCTTCACAGCAAGATTATCATGGGTTCGATTCCCAAGCCTGGAGCCTTTCTGTGCGGAGGTACTCTGGTTTCCTCCCACAGGTCAAAGTCATGTGCGTCTACGTTAATTGGTGACTCTAAAATATCCCATATGTATGAGTGTGAGTAGTTTTCAGTCTCTGTCTGTCTGTATGCATTGGTCCTGTGATGGACTGGCGACCTGTCCAGGGTGGACCCTGCCCTCGCCCAGAACACTGGATGGGATTGGCTCCAGCTGGAAACAGACAAGAGGCATAAAATGAGTGAGTGACAGTGGCCTCTCAACCTCTTCATCTGTCAGATACTATAGCTTGATGCTCCCACTTGTCCCACGCTCTCATCTTTCATTGAATGTATCATGTATGTCTGTTTAACTTTTTTGCCTGCAAGATACAACGGTTACTTAATTATTTTCAACACGATTCAACTATTTATTGAGTGTAACATTTGATGAGCACTGCTTGAACTGAATAATGGATGAAAACTTGTATGTGTTTGAGAAATTTGAAGCAATTACTAAGCATGCACTAACAAACAGGTCTTATATGTTAAGCTCGTCACAAAATCACAGTTTTTTCACAGACTCTGTGAAAAGTAGGGATGCCCTGTTAGCAACCTTAGCTCTGCAGCTAAATTGGTCAATCCATCCATCTTCTACAGCTTTTCCGTTTCCGGGTCGCAGAGGGTGCTGGAGCCAATCTCAGCCAACGTTCCAGGCGAAGGGAGGGTACACCCTGGACAGGTCGCCAGTCCATCACAGGGCCAACACACACAGACAGACAGAGACCAACAACCACTCACACTCACACGTCTTTGTTAACAGTAATAAAGGAACTGGGGTGTTCCACATGATGTTGGACTGGATTTCTGGGTCCTCATTTAATTAACTTTACCATGGGAACTAGTTGTCATCTGTGCTATGCTGTTTGTATGACCCCCCTCCTGTGCACCGTGTGTTTGTCACCAATATAAAACAGGTACAAAAATGGATCTGACAGCTGGCAGTAAGTCAGACAGGCTGCCCTCACATGGGCTGCAGATGTCTGCACAGTCCAGTCTTTATCAGTAATGTAACCATTAACTAATAAGAGACCAGCTAAACTTTTTTCTGAAATTAGACTGAAAAAAAATTAAATGTTTCAGTCTTATGAACAGAAAGGCGGGTTTGCCGCCTGCTTCCTGCAGTCACTCTACCTGAAGACGGACTCCAATATCTGTGAAACTTCTGTTTGAGATTAAAGTTCATTTAAGTAATTTCAGACATATTAAGATATATTGGCTTCTAAAGAAAAGCCACCTTCACACAAAGGCCTGACATGATCTAGTTGCAAAATATAGGGCGGCATGATATATATGCAGTTTATGTAGGTGATGTGCTCTGCAGACAGCAGACAGCATTGGTAATAAAAGGTTAAATAAAAAAAACCTGCATGCATAAAACTGCCATTTGAAGGAAGCATCCCTATCAATGATTCTCTAACAGATCCATTTATTAACAGGTGTCAGTGAAGGCCCAGTCCAGTACTGTCCTGCTCACAGCTCCTCCTCAGAGACAGAATTAAAGGTAAAGAATCAAATGCTGGTAATAGATTGCCACTGTAAAAAGTGATAGACTAGTGACCTCTTCCCAGTTGGTATGGATGAAGGGACAGGGGTCACTGATGCAACAGGAGACAGGGACGTTTCCCTTCCAGTCAGCCTCACCATGAATACCACAGCACTGGAACTACAGAGAACAAAAAAGCAAAACAAATAGCAAACCTACAATGGAATGGACACAACTAAAAGGCATGAAGTGACTAAAATAGCAGCAGGAACACATGTTGAAGATTTATGGAAATAGAGGAAATGACAACAACAAACAACATTTAAGGGATCGTCGAATTATTTACCAGGTGCTGGACGGCATCAAAGTCATCTCTGATGGTCTTGTTGCCTTCTGGACTGGACTGTCTGTAAATCTCTAAACTTTGCATCAGGTCCCTCTCAAAGTATGTGTCAATCTGCACAACATGGAATATTTTGCATTATGAACTCCACTATATTGCCTTCCGGCCATATTAGACAATGACCTCTGCTTTCAAAGTAGTCTGTGCTAACATATGATGGTACAGTAAATGTATTTAATAATAACTATGTTTTCAAGCTGATGTTAAAGATGTTGCTTCAAAACAGAGAAAAACTTTCCACCTCTACCTCTTAAGGCAGGTGAATAGGAGCAGGAGGTTGGATCCAAAAAGATAATTAAGAAAATGCTACAAACTGTCTTATTCACACACAGTTTATTTTGAGCATTTCGCTACTACATTTGTCATTTCAGCAGTGAGGAGTCATCTTAGTCATCTGTATGGAAGGGAAGATAACCATAAAACCTTATTATTTCATAAAATTAAGTTTAATATAAGACGTGAACATGGTGAAATGTATACATCCTGAGTGTTTGTGTACAAAATGTAAATGTAAAAGAGAAAACATAGATCTTCTAGATCTGGAGGTGGATGGATACAAAATGAATATCAGGGCAATTGGATTTCATAGAAATCCATTCAATAGTTGTTGACAAATTTGAGTGAGAACGGTCAAGTGGCACCAGTGTGCACCATCCTGTAGAGCCATGTCACAAACATGAGGGATTAATTACTGTAAGCTAAGCTTTTTTATATCAAAGAGCTTACAGGCACAGTGTGAATCAGAGCTACCTTTTCTTTTTGTGTGACTAAAGTAGAGGGGCTGCAATTATATTGAGTCTTATTGAAAACAGCTCTTTATGATATTTTTGCCACATTCGCACAATCGCACATTCATACACACCGCTCAGGGGCAACGTGGGGTTCAGTGACTTTCCCAAAGATATTTGGAGAAGCCAGGGATAATTGACCCCCACCCCTGAGACACAGCCTCCATATTAATCCACCTACCTTTCTACTGTAGACTAGGAACACACAGGCCATGGCCAGCTCCACCAGCATCAGAATAAACAGCAGCACGAAAAACTGAAAGCATTCAAACATAAGTCAATGCATATGAGTTTATAATATGTACCTTAGCTTGGATGAATTAAAATTTTCCAGTTGTTTCCCTGAATATAAGTTCATTAAACGCTCAGATGAGATCATGTTTAAGTGTCCACTCCAGTTTTCCTTATATTATAAACACTGTGATTCAGACTCACAGTGATGAGCATGCAGCGGTTCTCCTTCAGCCCTCCCAACACTCCCAGAAAACACACACAGGTAACAATGGTGCCAGTGACAACCAGAGTGTTGGCGGGGTAGATGGGCCAGAAGGTGGTAACAAGGGAGGCATACTTGGAGTGCATCATCTGGAATTCCCCGAAGGCCACCACAAATGCACCACACAGCTTCAGCAAAGACAAGAGACAGAAGACAGTGCTAAAATATGTGGCTAGTAATATCCGCTATAATGCTAATAAACTACAGACTGATTCAAAGAAAACAACATTAGAAAACCAAAACTGGAATCATGCTTTGCCTACACTATCAAAGCGGCTTCAAACTACCAGCTTGGCTGAGTGTGACTTGTCTTAAAGGCAAGTGTATTAAACAACAGCTCTCCTGTGATCACATAACTGATTTAACCCTCAATCTGAATAACAAATAAATGCAAAGACATCTGAAGGTCCTCAAATACAGGCCCTGGTTCTTGATGACATTCTCTTCTTCAAAGAGAACTTTATTTAATCCGTCCATTAAAATAGAAACTGACCGTTACAAACTCTCAATTGTCCAACAACAGACAAAATCCTGGTTTTCATGTCGTACAGTAACAGAGGTTACATTTTCACATCAGCCCAGTGTTTGGATTAGTGATATTGTGGTTTCCTTTAAAACACCTACCCAGCAGAGGAAGTTGAGATGTATCATCAGAGTCTTTAAGCAGTTCACACAGGAGCGATTCATCCTTCCTGATAATCCTCCACTTTGAGATCAGACAAGATAGAAACACACTGTCAGTCTAGAAAATCCCCTTAAATGAGTTTGTGAAGAACAAGTCTTTTGGTGGCGCAGTGTTTACAGGACACTTCTGTTTGATATGACAACATGAAGCCATGAGGTACAATGGACCCTTGTGACCTATTCAGGCTCCAGTTAATCATTATTACCTGCCCTTATCTTCTTGCCAATTCTTACACAAGTCTGTGCCTAAATATCTAACTTTAGCATGTACATTAATATTTTTAAGTGCATAAACACATTTGGGATATTTCATCTTTACAGTTTAATGTAATGTCACAATAGCTTGGGAATGTTTTTTGTTTTTGGTTTTTTTTTTACTTTAACTACCAAGTCTGCCTCAGACACCAGCAATGTTGTGAACAGTGTTCAGTTGCTTTAAACTTATGTAATTCTTAAATTTTAGTCTGTTCTTGACACATAAAACTTGTTTCTTTACTTTTATTGAATTATTAATTCAGTGTCACTGGGAACAACCCACACATTAGGTTATCAGAGGCGAATCACTTGAGGGCTTACCTTAACTATGCTGTATCCACCAATCCTCCAATGACAGATGCAGTGAGCCGAGTTTTGTTCAGTGATGTTCCCACCATTCAGTGTTCACCGACGAGGAAGTGAAACAAAGGGACGGAGGACGTCTCTCCTCTAACAGACAGTAAGAAATATCTACCTGTGGACACAGTAGTGAGGAGGGACATTTCTGCTTGGTAGGAAGATCAGCTGAGTCAGAGACAGGAAATAACCATGAAACTAATTTATCACCCTATTATCTGACTTATGTTTCTTCTGGTTCAAAACACACACACACACACACACACACAATTTTAACATTTCTAAAAACATGCTTTCACTTCTCAGTATGATATTAAGTGACAACTGATGGGAAGACAAGGACAGTCAGTCTAAATACTTTCTGAAGTCACTGTACATACTCTGATCACCCGTAACATAGATACCTCTCAGTGGGCGGGGTTCATCAGTAGGTGAACATTTAGTCCTGAAGTTGAAGCAGAAAGAAGGTCCAGTGTGAGGATAAGAGAGACTTTGACAAAAACCAAACTGTGATTTGTAGATGAGTCAGCGTTTCTCCAACACTGCAGCTCTGAGGGACAATCCCAGTCTGCAGGGGGGAGGACCTGCCAGAAATGGTCCAAGGAAGAAAGGGAACCCACTGGACCACAGGCTCAGATTGATGGTCATGGGTGCAGAGGCTTGACCATGTAGTCTGATCCAAAAGAAGAGGAACTGTAGCTCAAACTGCTAAAGGAGTTCACCTTAGAATGTGAATTGCACCAGAATCTCTTTTCTTTCTTTCTTTTTTTTTGAAGATATAATTCATTCACGAAATGTAAATAAAAAGGGGGGGAATCACATGAGCAATATCACTAAAGAAACATTTATTTTATTCAAAAAAAACAAAAAAATATGACACGAGCGGAAAATTTGCTGTCCACTTGTATATTTCAGATTTTGGTGAACAAATTAAAAGAACTGAATTTTTAACATTAATATTTAAATAATTAACTAAAGGGGTGTTTGGCCCAGAAATAGCTTGTGAATTTAATAATGAAGACAAACAGCCTAACATTGAGGAAAGCACAAAAAAACAAAGAAAAAAAGCCCCCTAAAAACCTAAATAGGTAATTAGAAAAAAAAAAGTAGACCTTTCAGAGAAAATCTTTGCACTTTTTCAGTTGTAACTCTAATAGTAGTTTTAAATATACTTAACTGACTGTATGTTATGGCTTATCATGGCTTCAAACATCTATGAAAACAGAGTTCAACTCCATGAAAATGTCCCTTATAGGAAACACTACCAATTCTACCTCTTAACAGAAGAGTGAAGGTTTAATAAACAAAGCTACACTGAACTGTCCTGCTCCTCTACGTTCCATGTGTTTAATTTTAAGTTCAATGACAATTTAACTGCCAATGCTCTGGTTGAACTTGCCTTGCTTGTTGTCTTGTGGACTTCACACATAAAAACTCAG
Source organism: Remorina albescens (assembly GCA_034769265.1). Classification (NCBI taxonomy): domain Eukaryota; kingdom Metazoa; phylum Chordata; class Actinopteri; order Carangiformes; family Echeneidae; genus Remorina; species Remorina albescens. Next base: position 5,998,024 of record CM068485.1, read on the forward strand.
GCTTTTGTGGTTGTTCTTTCTCTTCTGGTGTGAACTTCAGGTTTGTTTAGAGAAACTGTCACAAAACACACTGACAGGCACCTGAAGCTACATTAGTGGCTTTCAGCACAACACACCTAGTGTTTGACCAAACTGCATTGTGGGTCATGTGGTTTTCAGGTTTTGACAAGAAAGAAAAAAGCTATTATAGAAGAGTTTACTTTTCATTTTGTCCATGAGTCTGACATTGTTACAGTGGAAAACGTTCCACTGCACGCTGTTTTTACATGATGCATTTCCAAACTCCTATCCTGCTTTGACATGTCCAAATGTCTGCAGTGGAGAGTAAGACAGACCCCACAGACCCCCTCATGTCCAGTGGATGGAGCTGTGTCGCTTCTTGTGTTCACTTACTGCTTCAGGAGGTGCAGCATTTTTAATCACAAATCATATTGTTGCTTACAGTCGTTCTGTTTTGAACACATTGAAACATGTTTGACCTGACTAATTGAAATATGTTGAGCTGGCACTGTTCCATCTTTATGTATTAGCACAGGGATTCTGTAGCATTCCCTGTTTGCCAGAAAACTTTGGGGGAGCATGACTTATTGGTTTTTAATAGCTGTACTGATCCAGGATGCAAAGTTTCCATGGTGTGAGTGTGCATGTGTGTTAGCACAGTGGAGAGGGTCAACACAGAACTGTTGACACAAGAGGTAGAACCAGGCAATTGTTCAGTTCAGTATTTCTAGAATTATGATGCTTTTGAGGAAATTTAGTAAGACTTTGGATATTGGTCATGCACATACATACATACCTGGTTAGCCTAATTCAGCTGAAATATACCTGAGGAGACACGGTTTACCTAATCATGCTCCCTGACCACCAAAACAGTCTTCATTTACATTACAGTGAAGAAAAATGACTGTAACCGCTTAACTGAAATGGGTGTAAACTCACTGATCTGACTGTCACAGGAGCTGAAGAGCGTGTGAATGACCTACAGCAGCTGCAGGGGAACAGAGGGGTGACAGAGCTGCAGCCACTGGACACTGTGGGCAAGGCACCAGAGAAATCCCAGCATTGATTTAACAGAGAGATGACGTTTTACACAACTAAACAGTTAACAGCATTAATAATCCCACACTCCATCATGCTTCATATGGCTCTTAAATTCACAGTGCATCTTCCATTCAAATCCAAAGCAATGATCACAGATAAAAACTGATACATATGAAACGATAAGTGGTGAAATGATCTTGGATAAACACCAGTTTATAATAACAGAACTGGTACACACACCAGTAGGTTGATGAAGCCCAACCATTAGGGATGTTTAAAACGAGGTGGGGCTCAAAGCCCCTGACAGGGTTGGAGCAGCAATATCTTGTCTTTATTGGTCCTAAATAGGCACTTCAGACAGCACTAGTCATTTCAATCATTCCTTTAAAGGTACAACAGTGAGCATGATGTATTGATCATACATTTAAAAACTGTTTACACAGATTCACTTGTAAGTGCTTTGCCTGGCTTATAAGGTGCTGTCAGAGCTGTCAGAACAACTCAAAACTCTTCGGTGCAGCAACAAATCAGAAATAATCCACAGGTTGATCGGTCTTCAGAGCAGCTGTGAGTTAGAGTTATAGCTGTTTGCTGGCAGCATCAAGAGGCAGCAAGAGGGAACTACACTTAAGTGCCACAGTCCTGTAACATGGTGTCAGTCTAGCAAACAGCATTTGATTTTGATTTGTTGTTGTTGTGGGTTTTTTTTACAGTTTTTACAGTGTGTCAGTGCAGTTGGATGCTTCACTTTGCGGTAATTTGAGACAAGCGCAATTTAACACAAAAAGATTAAACTTGAGGAGCTTTATCTTCCATAACACAAAAAAACAAAACAAAAAAAAAAAGATTATTTCACAGCTGGCTCATTTGTTCATGATCTCATCACCTGTTCATCTTGGCAGTTTATGTTCTCTTAGCTCTCTGCTTCAGACCCATGAGGTTGTCTGTACATCATTGGATAGTTCATAAAAGCTATGGCAGTCTTTGTATTATTGTACGTGTTGATTTAAAACACACATTCTGAAATACCCACATGGATCGGCTGGTCTCATATCAATAGAAGCGTTTACGTTTGTTTTCCTTCCATCGGCCATAAACCATAAGTCCCACCACTGCCAACACACCCAGACCCAGGATGGAGAAAAGGAAGGTGAAGAAGAATTGGACTCCACTCATCCCTTCCTCCTGGACTTCCACTGTGAGGCAAAAAGATGAAAGATGGGATTATTGAGCAGACCAGTGTGCAGTTAAAGATTAGAAAACCAATAAATGAAGGAGCTGTTATTTTGTAAGGATTTTTTTTTTCCACTATCAGTTCAGGTCTTTGCACTCAGTTGTCCCCAGGAAATTTGTTTATGTTTATGATGTCATGCAAATCATTGCTGAGCATTGTGTGCTGTTCCCGTGAGAGACATATCAGCAACTGCAGCACATTATTACCACCAGGATGGCCTTTTGTTTTTATTTTGTTCCAGATAAATTCAGTCATTCATTCATTGATGTCTTTTACATCAGCTTCTCTCAAAGTTTGGTTTGAAAATAAACGGTCAAAATAATTTATATCATGGTTGGAATGAGACATCCATTCATAGCTTATCCCATGCTGCATCACAGTGGTGGTCCTGAGCATTTTCCATAGCATTAATTTGTTAACTGCTGTTTTCTAGATCAAGAAGTAATGTTTGATCTCCACTTTTACACCAACATGGATTTGAAGCCCTTATAACGAAATTGACATATGTGTAATTCTGTTGAGGAACAGTTAATAAAATGTAGCAACAAAACCACGATGACCAAATATAAACTGTCCACCGATTATTGAGTAAACTATTAAAGGACTGAGGTGAGTGAGGTGGATGTGGTGCATCTACCTTGGAACTGCTCCATATTGTCAACTCTGGGTACAATGACTTCTTCCTCTTCCTCCTCCTCCTCCTCTGGAGTCCTATCCACAGTCAGCTGGTACAACTTCATGGAGATGATGTCATGGTTATCTGGACCAAATGCACACGTGAAAAATTAGCACGTGTTTGGGTGGGAAGATTATATTTTACCATTTACCTTGCTGATTTGGTTGTTGAGCTTGTGAAACTGTAATTAATATTTGAATTGGTTTCAATTAATTAACCAGAGGGCCTTGGTGGTTACTCAGCCTTCAGATGATTCTTCATACCTGATAGATCTCCAGTGGCAGACGAGGCACCTAAGAAGTAGCCTGGAGGAAGCCGCACTCCTGTGATGTCAGCACATTCCCTCCATTCCTGCTTACCGTCGACATCCACCATGAGCTACAAGGCAGAAGATCAATCAGATAAAGGATTAAAAAAAAAAATTTTTAATTCTAGAACTTATCTTTAAAGCTGTTTGATTTATTCATTATTTCGGAGGTGTCACTGAAAATCCTTGTACCTAATAAGACTTTACAACCAAACAGAACCAGCCCCATCACAAAGGAAGGAAATTTATCACATTATAGTAATTCTAGTACCATTATTGACTTTTATTATCAGTCTTAGTGTTTGTTGATTCCTGATCAATTCTGCGCAGAATAAAAAAGAAAAAAGTCAACAGTTTTCGGCCTGACTCCTCCCTCCTTTCCTTAACAGTTTGCTCCATCTGGTGGTCTAAGAATGAATAAATGGAGATGCCAGAGGCCATTCTTTAGTGGAATGCAGTGGTGGTGAAGAAGCATAATGCTTGATTGAGTTCAAGTTGACAGCGTAGATGCAGGGTTCTAAAAACCAAGCAGTGACTTGTACTTAATTGAATGGGTGTCCAGTTGATAAGACAGTATTGTTTTGCTTGGGTGGGGAGAAGCTTAGGGCAGGGAGCACTCTGGACAACAATGGAATAGTTCAGCAGCATCAGTTCAGGTCTACAGTTGGCTGAGTATAAGAGCTTAGCAGAGTCCACAAATTTCTTTCTTTCATTAAATCAGATCTGCAGAATTTTATTAAATAACCAATTCATATAGAGGAAAACTGATAAAATGTCTACAGTTGTATTTTATGGCTGTTGGTCATTAACATTTTCGCTTAACATTAGGGAAAGGTCTGAAAAGCTGAACGTCAATCCCTGCCTTAAGCTCTGCAGCAACTTGGAAAAACATGGCAGCATCGTTTTAAGGAATTCAAAAGCTAGTAAGCTTACAATTTTGATGGCTCTACTAATTTGGAAGAGGTACTTAACTGGAACCAGTTCTTGAATCCCACCAGGGTTACCCTGAGTTTTAAAACTCTGTTCCTCTCACATGATAGAAAAATTCAATAGTTTATGGGCCACTGAGTTGTTGTTTTTTTTTTTGTCTTTGAATGGTTCAGCCCAAGCCCATAAAACACATATGGAAAGACCCGAAGATCACAATTCACAGGTGGTTCCCCATGCAATGTGACAGGGCCTGAGAGGCTTTCTGTCAGGCTTTAACTGCCCAAAGCCAGGTAAGCAATACTGGCAAAGATTTACTCGAAAAAGGCTTTTAACTGTAATTGTTGCCAAAGAGGCTTCTACAGAGTTAAAGGTCGGAATACTTTTAGTAAGTTTGAATTCATATTTTTAATACATTTGTTTTCACTTTTCCTTTTATTTTCATACCGTGAGTCTGTTTTTGAAGAGTCTGACGAGGAGGAACGTGTCGTACATTGCATTGCGTACCATAGCAGTGCACCCTGCAAGCTCAGTGGGTCGTCCATCACGATCATGGTCATATGACAAAGTCCCGTTCCCTAGCATTATAGATATATACGGGAATGTCCTCTGTGAGGAAAATGGGAGATACACACAACATAGACAACTTTATCTGCAGGTCCAAAAACACACAGAGTGTCACAACTATACCAAGCACCACAGATGAATCAAAACAGATGACTGTAATGAGGTGAGGCGAAACGGTGAACATCTGAACATGGATGTTAAGTAGCTCAGCTGGTAGAATTAACAGTAGTTTCTTATGCTACCTGAATTCCTGGTTGTGTCTTCTTCACATTCATAAGGGATGCGGGAAAAGAAACACAATGCATCTTTGAGATCAGTAAAATTAATGTTAATAAATAGGCCGCATGCAGGCCATGGTCTGGCAATCTTAATTTTTCAATTTGGCTGGGTGACCATTACCAAGAAGTAAAACCTGAATCCAGCAAAAACACAACTGTGCGCAATGCCCATAAATTACAAAATTTTTACTGACAACTCTACAGCATTAAAAAAATGCAGCATTTAACTGTCGAAGAAATATCAACACTATAATACCGGATCCATGAAACCACTGTCACTCACATCATGGGTCTTGTCAGCATTCGGGTAAGTGTCCACAAATATTCCAAGTCCAACGAACTGGTTCATGTTGCCAAACACAGGACCTTCAGAAAACAGTAAGATGAATCAGGACATTTCTCGCAAAAAGATTCATGACAGACAAAACAATCCAAAGCCTGGGAGGAAGCTGAACGTGCTGCATGCGTGTGGTGACTGCAGAAAGTAATTCTCATCAAGTCTTTACCATTTTGATATCATATGAGTAACCAAATGTCTGCCGACATTCTTTGTTTTTACACCTCCAGTTTTTAATTTGTCTGTTAGTAATCTTGGCTTTTTGAAACCAGAAGAATTATTGTGATATTGTCATAGATTTCAATAAAATCTGACTTATTTTCACAACCAGTAGTTGCCCCCTGATGGTCTTAGATAGAATGAAGGTTTAACACTCATTGGCATTGGCATCACTTGTCAGCCCCATTGATTTTCTTCCCAACATTTTGTACCAGCAACATGACACAAAATATATTTTTTAACCGTTTTTTGATGCTGCATGGAATTTTACAGACATGTTCTGTGAAATTGGATCAAAGATTAATTTAAAATAAAAAGAAATACAACATGCAGGTATAGTGTAAACACTTTCAGAGTTGTGCAGACCTACGGGAAGGTAATACTTTCAAGTCAAGATAACATAGCAGGGGTACAATAGCTGTGTTTGGATTTGGCTTCACCCACTATACCGGTGAGTACACTGTGTACATAGAGTACACTGACTGAAGTGCCAGAGTTGAGACACAGCAATGGACTCAACACTTGCTTGTGATGTGCTACTAGTATATCTTTATAGATTCCTTAAATGAGCTGGACAATGTGAATCAATGCTCTGTCAGCTGTGATGATGCCCTGACCACTCCCTGCAGAATTACAAGGATCTTATCTTACTGTATTTTGTGTGCTTGCAATGTGTAGACAGACAATTTCAACACTGTGATTTTGTTCAGCAGTGAAGCTGAATGTTGTACATATGCAGTTAAAAATTAGTTTCCCAAGTTACTTCATACAGGACATACAAAAATGAAACAGATGTCTCGATGATCATCATGACTAACTATGAGACAGAAACTTAAGATGACAAACGTGCAGTTTCAAATGTGGTGTATTGTTCCTTTTTGAGCCCCAAGTTGATCAAACTGTTTGTAACAGACTTTATAGTAGTGATCGACCGATTATCGGCGCCGATATTCAGCATTTTGACTCATATCGGCATTGGCCTTTTTTTTTTTAATCCGACGGCCGATAAGAGATCAATTTAAAACTGGGTTATTTTGGCTCTGATGCAGCCGCGCCTCTCTGTCTGCTGTCACTATGCTGTCTCCAGCATTGTCCCACGCAGACCTACGGCACGGGTAGCAGCCAATCAGCAGTGAAAGCTGTGCATGCACAGTGCTCACACACATGGCAGAGAGGAGAAAAGGTTTTGCCGAATGTTCCGAACGTGGATGTATAAAGGGAACTGGATACAGCATCGGAGGCGGGGCCCGTTCATTCCTATGGACGTTGCTCAGTGGCCCATGATGCCAAAAAAGTTCGTTTTCCGGGTGTCATGGCGGAAAATTATTTACATTTTCAGTTAACTTTATAAGAGATGCTGCTGACCCTGGGAACACCCTGCACCGTTTTTTTGTTTGAACTTAAAACAAAGATAAGTGAAACATTAACATTTCAGTTATACTGAAATTTTGGGAAACTTTATGGAGCTATTTTTTTTTATTTAAGTTTTCATTTAACTTTATAAGACATGCTGCTGAGCCTGGGAGCTCCCTGCACTTTTTGTTAGAATTTTAAAACAAAGATGTCTATATTCTACGAAAAAAAACAAAAAAAACAAAAAAAAACACCTTTAACAGGTTGCAAATCTGATAAGCTATTTAATAAACATATGCTTAAAGGCATTTAAACGAAGTGTTGGAGTTTGTATTATTACAAATTTTAACGCCAATATTTTCCCTTTTACTGCAAATGAATATCGGCTCCAAATATCGGTTATTGGCCTCCTTGACTACTAATAATCGGTATCGTATCGGCCCTGAAAAAACCATATCAGTCTATCACTACTTAATATATGGTCCTGAAATACTGGGGTCCATTTTATTTTTTCATGCAGTATTAAATAATCTGTAGCATTTATTTCCTTCACACTGTAGAAGACAGGGTCTCCTCCTACCATTCTGCATGCGATCTTTGGTTAACCATAAGGCAAGTCCATCCCCGTTCAGATTCTTCTTTCCCTGGCCGTGGATTTTAAATTCTACCTTAAGCTCCCAATCCCGCAAGAACAGAGGCTAGAAAACAACAGATATGCAGACAAACAGGATGTTATTACACTATGCTACATGCAGTACGTAGGTCAACCGAGCAGTCTCTTATATCTTTCTAATGTCAGTCCGTGTCACTAAATGTACACTCTATAACAACGTAAAACGTGCACATAATGTACAATTTACAAATCATTCCAGTTCCACTTTGGGAATGTGTCCAGAAAGGTTCAGAGTTACTGTGTGAGCATGAGGTCACCTAAGATGGGCAGAGTGTACAGTACTGTGCAAAATTTGTAGGCAGCTATGAAAAGATGCTGTAAAATTAGTATGCTTTCAAAAATAGAACTGTTAATAGTTTTATATCAATCAACAAAATGCAAAGTGAATGAACAGAAGAGAAGTCTTTACCAAATCAATATTTGGTGTGATCGCACTTTACCTTCAAAACAACATAAATTCTTCTTGGTACACTTCCACAGTTTTTGAAAGAACTTGGGAACTTGGGTTATTGTCCAGATCTAAAGTAAATTTGGAGCCAATCAGATGCCTCCATCACGGTATCACATGATAAATAAGTATCTACCTATATTTCTCAGCATTGATATCATCACAATTAATCCTGGCCAAATTTTTATGCTTCTTCAGAGGAGTTTGAACAGCACATCTGAAAACCCAACAGCTTGTAATCTTTGCCTGGGAGAGAGTATAACTACCTTGTGTCTTGTTGCTGTGCTCAGTGTTGCAATTGTGTATGACCTATGACATTAAACTCTATTGCACAACTTCACCTTGGTAGCAGAGTCTGGCTCATCTGGCTCACCCAGTTGTAGGCCTTCTACACAGCTGCTTCTGTTTCAGTTACTGACTGTGTTTCAACTTACATATGAAAGTTATGAGCATTACTGTCTGCTGTAACACCTGACTAATCCTATAAAATCCCTGACTTTGTGCACGTGTACCTCAAAGAAATTTTGCTCCTTTGAAAGTAAAGGGTCATTAGCACTAAATATAAATTTGATTTAGATTTCTCTTCTGTTCATTCACTTTGTATTTTGTTGATAAAAATTAACTATGAACACCTCTCTTTTTGAAAACATTGCTATAATACAGCATTTTTTTCCACACATGCCTGTTACTTTTGTATAGTAATGTATGTGTAGATTTAACAGTTGCAAGTGACTTACAATTCTACTCCATACTGCTCCTTGTCTGCTCTGCATGTCTGGGGTCAGCCTCACATAATTGGGTGTAACCATGGCCATGCCCATAAGTTCCCACTGTGAAGAACCAGAGAAGCTCAACCCTGCAAAACAATATGTCTGTTATTTAACTACTATGGAATTCACAGATGCGCATACAGTAATATACTGTAACAAGACCTCACCAGACATTGTCAGTCGGAAAAGCAATTTACTAGTGAACACTTTCAATATTACACTTACACTTGATACTTCATTGCCATAATCCTGTTTGGACTGCCTGTGACTGATGGTTGGGTTATAGCTTAAAAAAACAAAACTATTTCACTGTGCCTTTCAATAATAAACATGTAAATCTTTGCATACACTGACTTTACATAGACACAAGCTTGTGTGCAGCCTGTTATCTGTAATGAAACACTTAAGCTTGTTAGAACATGATAGCTGCATGCTGTACATCCAGCATGTCTTGAAAGGTTGATGGCGAGCTTTAGATTATAGATACTTTTTCATGGTCACTTTTGACCCACAAAAATGCAACTATTTGCAAGGACATACTAGCTTATCTTTAAAATGTAGAAATTTGCTGATAATGGCATATAAAACATACTTAAGTGAAACACATCTTGTGTTATAACACTAAAACCTGTTTGTTGGGTTATCACCTGTTCACACCCATAGCTATGGAGAGACGCTAGGAAGATGTCTATTCCCATCTCTGCTTGGTGAACAGACCTGTCTGGGTTAGTTAAATCTTGAAGACGAGGGAAGCTTACAAATTCAGACATAAGGATGTGTAACTGTAAAACAGTGTCTTGTGTCTGGAAACTCTATAATGGCTGATGTTCACAGCAGAAGAATAGCTCTGTTAAAACCAAAAGAGCCTCCAAAGAGGATGTCAGAAACATCTTCAAAAGAATTTCACTCCTCGGTGGGGGGATTCTGAAAACGCATTGTCATATAGATCATAGGCTTGGCCATTCACGTTGATAACGGTATGTGTCAGTTATTAAGGTGCTTTCTCCACTGATATCTTGATAGAGGAAATGGACAAACATTATTCGACAAAGGTGTACCGACACTTCCCTCCGGGAACTTCTGGAGTCGCCTCTTTGGGGACTGGAGGGACCAACACTGTAGAGCTGCACTGTTTAGAGCTAACTTTTAACAGACAAGCACAGCTAACAGAGACATTAGTTAGAAGTTAACATCCATTAGCTAACAGGTTTTAGCTGTGAGCTAATAGTAGCTGAGGCATTAGCCAAGTTGTGAACTGACCGGTGCCGGTGAGACTCAAAGATCCTCGTAGTTAATTATTCCCGCCAGCCGACATTACTACAACAGCAGGTATTCGACATACACGGCGGCTTTGAACCAAATCGTCATTACCGACGGGCATAACTGTTACTGTTAGCTGGTGTTAGTTTGGTCAAGCTCAGGGTTATAAGCTGAATGTCACTGTAACGTACTGTTCATATTTAACCTACCGCGGTAAGGCTTTGCCAGAGAGTATTCCCGCTTCAGAAAATCCTCCATAAAGTCCTGTTCGTTTGCCAACGAATGGCTCAACAAAACCGACACGGTAACAAACAAACATGTTAATTCAGGGGTACTTTTAAAATAAAACATTGGATGTGAAAACCAGAAACTTCTCATTCGGACCCGACTTGACTTGTACAACGCGGCAGCCATTTTTACTCTTCCGATGGGTTTCTTTTACTGTTGTTCTTCTTCTTGACGTTTAATTCCGGTCGGGAAAAAAAAGGAAATGGCGACATACCGGCACCAACCGGCTGGAGTGTGGAGCGAGATTTTACTTCATTTCTGTCTTTTCTTTCGTGCTAACATTTTAAGTCTTGCCTTTTCCACAAAGCCACGTTTTCCACCACTGATTAACACACAGTTGAATTCTGTGTGACCAGATCTAAATTTGGATTATTTTATTTTATTGTTTCCTATTCTCTGTTTCTTTTCATCCTTCTCTTTTATCCAATTTCCCAGTCCTCCCTGTCCCACCTTCCTTTAAAATCTTTTTTTCCCTTTGTTAATAGTGTATTTTATTTAATAAACAGTCTTGTCTTAAAACCTTGTCATGTTGTTGAAGGGCCTGTAAACATTAATTAATTAATTTAGGATGAAATGTAGAGAAACCTTATGTTACACTCAGCATGATTTGTCTTCACGTTGTTGAACATGTATGTTTTCTTTATAAATACATTGGGTGCTGTTTTGCAACTAGTAGTAAACTGTTGTAACAGATTACCTTAATGAAACACTATCAAGTGTGTTGTCAGAGTGTAAAACACCCCTCAAAAGAAGGTGTGCTGTCTCTTCCAGATGCCAGATCGCACTCTACTTGATGAATAATTATGGAGACACTGTGTCTGTGACTATTTTTTGTGACCCCAGAAGACCTTTTGTGTACTTGCTGTCCTGTTGTCACTTGAAATGACTATCAGGCATGTGGAGCATTTGCATTAACATCAGCAGATTCATGATATGAAAACAAGAGGAGTGATATTATTCATACAATACAGCTAATCCTCTCAACATCTAAATATCATTTATCTGGTGAACTTGTCTTGCTGTGAATGAACATCTGTGACATCTTGGTGCAAAGGAATGAGACTTCATCCTATATCATGATAATCACATTACAGTTGTACATGTTTGAGAGGGAAACTCGCAGTGTATTATTGAAACCATGATCATTTAACTGAAAAATTTTGCCAAAGGTGGCACACAATAATAAATGTATTTCCTAAAACATAAGTGGAAGAAGTAGCATGTATGCTACTAACAAGTATCTTAATGAAAATTGCAGACACATCCCAGAATAAGGATCTCCTACAAAAGATTGTGCTAGTTCCACCCCAAATCCAGGTTAAACTTGCACAAATACAGAAATGTACCTGGATGTGGTGCTCCTCCCTGCACCACTCTTTGTTCAAAACTGTGGCTTTGCTCCGGGGCTTTTGGTTTCTTTCTAAAGTTGATTTGATTTTAAAAATGTTTCTACTTAAATTTCACTTTAAATTTCTTTAGTATAGAAACTGAAAGCCCTTCTCAAGGTTGCAGTTGCTGAAGACCTATGAGCTCTTACAGTCTCAAGATGTATTCAGTATATCAGCATGACCCAAGAGGGTAACAGCATTTTAGAAGGGAAGAGCTCTGAATATTACAATTAAAATGCAATTAGTCTCTCATATCAAATTATAAAGAAACAAACTAAATTCCTTGGTAAATATGCACGTTAGTGTTGTATAATGCTGCTTTACTTTAGGGACAAAGACACAAAATTGTCCAGATAACTATGCCTTCCACAGAGGATAAAGTTTCCAGGATACTCCGGTGTGTGAGCCGTGTTTATGCAACTGTGCAGCACACTATACACTATGTAACGTCCACATATGTTGAGGAGCTGACTCAGGTTCTTGGTGTCATTAACTAAGTTGGGAGGGGCGTGCTCATCATGTCCATAAAGATTCACCTAATCATAAATCTATTAAAGAGTGAACGTGAATGGGTGTGAAGTGATCCGCAGGAACAACCCCTTCAAAAACTGCAAACAATGCACCACCACTTGTATATGAAAGAGGCCTTTTCTTTTTAGGAGCTAAAAGCAGCTCGGCTTGCACAGTATTTTTTGCAGAGTTTGGAGTCATCCAGTTAAAGGCGTACCTGTATTTTACATGTTTGCAGGATGTACTGAACAACAACATCCTTCTATAGGGTAACCATGTTTAAATTACAGGCAGTCAGTATCCTCCTGTTAAAGTTTATAACATTACCAAATGCATGGCAGGAATACACAGCAGTGACAAAACCACATCACCACACACACATACACATTTCACAACCCTCACAACTTTCACAAATATTTGCTTAAAAATGCACTATCTAACAGGTGTATTTATTGAAAAAAAATCGTATACTTTGATTTCTCCATGTTTAATTGGTGTATGGTTGTACAATGCACTTTTCACATGTTCCCTGTGAACAGAGGTTGCGTTTACTTTGTTACTAGTGAAAATGGCCAAATTTTCCCTGGTTGAGGGTACTTCTATGGTTGTCATCCAAGTCTCTTTTAAGTTGTATATGATGTACATATTTGACGTGTTTTTTGTAAAAGCAATTGTCATAAATTCCATTTAACATGATGTATGTTACTTTATGAATACTTTTTTTATTATCTTGCACAAACACTTATTTTTAAGCTTTGTGTTTAATGCCTGCATTGGCCAGTTGGCCAACATGGGGAAAAATATCAATACAGATATCTGTTATCAGCCAAATTATACCGGATAGTGAAAAAAAACTAATATCTTGTATCTCCAAGAGGAACATAAATAAGCCTCAAACACATGGCTCACAAAATTAAAATTGGAAGCCAAGAAAAAGAACTTTATCTGTGACTGTACGCCTGTATAGCGTCTGGGTACATGGTATATCTTCTGCAAGAGCCCTCAGCACTCAAGCCAGGAAAATGTAAAAGAGGACATATATAAACAAGTGAATATGTAATAAATAGTAGAAAACAATTAAATATGAAAAATGTATAATAAATACAAAGATATGAAAAAAATACTTCAGCTTCAAGGCTTTACGAAGAATGCATTGATAGTATTGCACATTGACAGTGTTGCACAATTACAGTTTTTATTGCATTTTAACTAAGGTAGATGAGTATGTGTGTTAAGTCCTTATTTACTTTTGCCATCGGTCTCACTGGGGTAGAGAAAAAGCTGATAAAGAATCGTGTTTTGTGTGTGATCATACTGCTCGTTCTGCTGTGTCTCAGGTTGTATGCTGAGTGCTTGCGTCTGAGGAGGGAGTGAGCTGGGTGGTGTGTGTTTCTAAAGATGTTACATGCTTTTCTCTTGCAGTATTGTATGCAGATAATTATCATGGACAGAGTGCAGTCCTAATGGTCCTCTCTACAGTCTTTACGAACCTCTGAGGAGACTTCCTCTATGCCTAGGGGCTGTTACTCTACCAGACGGTGATGCCAGTAGCGACGTTATTCTGCACTGGTCCTCTATAGACTTGGGTGAGGGGGCAGTGGCTAATAACCAAAGACTTGAATATGCATGGGTCTTACCCTGCTTGTGTTTAGGACAGGTTGAGAATGGCCGTGTAGTGAAGGCAGATACATAATTGTATTAGGACTCCTTAGCAATAGGAAATGGTTCTAGCCAACATTTATGGCCATAACAGTGGACAAATCAATTTTTTGTCAAAACTGAGCACACTAGTATCAAGATTTTCTGATATACTATTGGGGAAGACTTCAACTTAATAGCACAGCCTGATATTGATCGATCTAAGAAAGGGTACCTCTGCCAACAGATGGCGCACTTGCCAGAGCTTTTGAGGGGTTTCAAAAAAACAAAACGCACAACAGATATTTGGAGATGTATTAATACTAATGGATTATGAATATACGTTCTATTCCACAATTCATATTCTAGGATCGACTATCTGTTGGTATGGTTGAATATGGTAAACTCTGAAATACACAATATAATGATTTCAGACCATATTCCTGTATCTGTTGGTTTATACCCCTCTTTTGAAGTACATAAAATCTTTTTATTTTTATTTCAGTAGTAGATCGCATGCTTTGCATGCAGAGGCCCAAGGTTCAAACCCCAGCCACAAGGCAAACCAGTTGTTGGCTGACTTGCTGTGGCGACCCTGAATAGGGAAAAGCTGAAAGAGAGAAAAAAAAGCAAGTAACATTTACTAAGTGTCTTCATGAATTTAACTTGATTCTCGCAAGTGAGTTGTAATTTATACTACAGCAGTAAAATTCACTTAAAAGGTATTAATAACAATTTATACCAGGATTTTATCAAGTTTATCCTAAAATCCTTATCAAGTGTACATTAAATTTTCTTTTTCAGTACATGTCACTGCAAGGGTCTGTACTGAATTTGGGCTTAATTGGGCGCTAGCGGGTGCTACAAAAAGAAAATATCTTGTAATTGGCTTCACAGAATCAATTTGTTCTGGTTATTCACTGAATTGAGACAAATATATCCAAATAAAACCAGTGGTCAATTATGAAGTCATCACTTTATACTCTTCAAAACACAGATACTACTTTAAATGTATATAATAAGCTTTAAATGCTACCAACTGAAGTGGGCCTGGGTTATTGCAGAAATATTGTTTAGCCTTTCACTTTTAAAAGTTCAAAGCAAAAAAAAAAAAAAAAAACTAAACAAAAACGCAAAACAAGGCTGAATTAATTGAAACACATTCAAACAGTTGAGATACTGAAATGTCAAGTGTAAATGGTCATCTTTATATGTAATGCCTGTTTATCTAGAAATACAGTAGATTTTGTAATCGTGAAGTATAACTTTATTGGGTTAATGAAAGTAAAACAAGCGCGGTTGCCCCACAATAAGATGGTTGCGGGTTCGGGTCCCGGGCCTGGGGCCTTTCTCTGTGGCGTTTGCATGTTCTCCCCATGCCTGTGTGGGTTTCCTCCGACCGTCCAAAGACAGGCATGTTTAGGTTAATTGGTGACTCTAAATAGGTTTGAGTGTGAGTGTTTGGTCTCTGTATGTTGGCCCTGTGATGGAACGGCGACCTGTCCAGGGTATAAGAAAGGGTGTTGGTTCACTGGCTACCAAACTTGTGACCCTGAAGAATGATTGAAACCTTAGGATAGTTCTGTTATTGTGACTGCAATCTCCCCAGGCTGTCCGGTAAGAACAGTAGTGAATAAACTGAATAAAGTTCCTCTCTTTTACTGTTGGCTCATATGTGTGTGGTGGCTACATCGAAGACATAAACAGAAAGGACATAATAAACATACAAGATAATATTTGTCAAAGAGTGCAACAGTAATGGAGCTATATGAAATACATGTCAATATGAATGAATGAGGAGAAAATAGCTGTCAGAATTGTAAAGACTATGAACAAAAACTACTCTTTAAATGTTGCCAGAAATAAACAAACCCACCAGATTCCACAGCTACACAGAAATTACTTCATTACATCTTCAGTGATAATATTTAAGTGGAATGACTATTAAAGACAATGATAATTAGCAAATATATAACTGAGAGGATGTAATACTGCAGCATAAATATGATAACATAATAGCAACTTGAATAATAAATTACAGCCTCATGGATGCACTTAAAGGAGTGAACCAGCAAATTAAGAAGGAAAGGTCCAGAAAGTGAAGTAGCAAGTGAAATCCACACTGGAGCTGTGGATGTGTTACGACTGTCCAAAAACTGAAGAGAAGTGAGCAACTCTCTTTCTTCATCCCTTCGCATCACCCAGTCCACACAGCAAGGCAGAGCTTTGTTTGGAGGAGAGAGTGTTTACCTCATCTGCCCATGAGCCCTGCATGCCCAGATCACATGTTAAGCACCTGGGTCTGTTCATGAGCAGAAGATGGTCGCTTGTGCTGAAACTGTGATGAGTTGCTGTCCTTCTCGACACAGGGTGTACCCCGCCCTCGACCAATGTGAGCTGGGATTGGTTCCAGCAGCCCCCGTGACCCGGAAACGGCTATGGGGTAGAAGATGAATGAATGAATGAATGAACCAGGCTTAATCGAATATATCTTGTTTTCATCACAAGTCACGAATTCACCTATGATGGTAATCTTTTACAGATACACACAGACCTAAAAAGAGTATTTAGAATCAATAACAAACATTAAGGTTCACTAACTTAATGAATAAAATCGATCCAAAAAGCATTTTTAAAAATCAAAATGGCGAAAACCCTGTCTAATCAATTTCTCCTCTCCAAAAGGTAATTTAAATTTAATCTGGACTTCATCGTTTGCACAACATTTACCTAATATCAAGCACACAAATAAATATAATACCACCTCTACCTCATATAAAAGCAAATACTTTGTTACGGATTCTTCCAAACAAATATTCTAGACTGTGAATCCTTACGTTATATTTGAGAATCAGAAATGATGATGTTTCCGAAAAAAAAAACGTTACGTAGTTCATTTGACGTGGAAGTGACGTCAACAAGTTCTTCCTGCACCAGCCGGCAAGATGGCAGCGGACACGCAGGTTTGTGTGGCTGTTTTTTAATAGTTTGCAATCCGCTTATCGACCTACAAATAAGTGCTCAGAAAACCAAATTCGATGTACCACGAGTGCCCCTTCGTAAACGTCGCGGGGTTTTTAAGTGTTCAACGAGGAACGTGTGAAAACTTTCTAAACTGCTAGCTAGCAGGCTGTTAGCTGGGTGCTACGTATCCTCAGTGTGATCTGACGAAGAGTTGCAGCCCACAGAGGAATGTTGACTACTTAGGTAAAGTTGGAGGGATGCTGTCAGATTCGAAGTTCCCTTTTCAGTAACTCACAACCAAAACGTTGTCGGGACACAAACGACAAAAATGTCTTGCCATGATAAGGAAGGAAGGAACCCCAACAACGCTGTAGTCCCACAAAGCGGCTGGAAATTTGCATTGATGCCTGTATGCAGCCAGCCATCAGCCGAGAGCGCAGGGACCTTTACTAAATGAAATAGCGAAAACATACAGTGCATAAGTATTTAGAAGCCTTATTTTATACAATGTGGTGTCACTAAATTCACATCTCACATCGATGGGTACCCACTAGATGCATTGCAACATTTAATTTGGCAGTATTTGCCAATTTTGATTGAGAAAAATCGTTTAATACTTAACAATTGGATAGTGTAGTGCCACAGAAATCATGTAACAGATGGATAGGTGTCTGCTCATCATAATGCAGGGTTTAACTAGGAAAAATTAGCTTTGAGAGATTTTTGTCTTTGTTATTATTCAGTAATGTCATATTTATACATTGTAGTGTCAATTTAATTCAAACATGGATGGGTACCATGGTGGGTCACTTTCCTCACACTTGTAAGCTGTAGTGTCACACAATTCATGTAATAAATGGTTATATGCTTGTTAAATTACAGCACTTAATTGGAAAAATTAACATTTTAAAACTGTACATTTCATACACTGTAGTGCAGGGATTTTCAACTGGTCTCAACCTGGGACCACATTTTCCCATGGCTATTCAGTCACAACCCAGTGTAACAGAATTCAAACCAAGCAAATTTAATACAATAATAATCCGCATAAACTAAAGCCACAAAACAATGTATTTTCAATGTCCTCAGGTTTATCTTTTTTCAAATCTGGGCTCTATCCATTTCTCAAGAAATAAAGCCAAGTGTTGCCCTCCCTTCAGGGTGTGAAATGTAAAGATAAGCAGCTCTCACCTGTTCCATATAAACATGATTTATTTTAATCTTTTTTGACCTTGTACTTCAGATTTCAGACACACTTAAGAAATTTGCGGTAAAAGTGACCACAGCCAGTGTGAAAGAACGCAAGGAGATATTCGGAGAGTTGAGACAGTGTATAAAGGACAAAGGTAAGGAATCATGTGTTATTTAATTTTCTACATTAGGATAATATTGTTAAAACTTTGCTTAAGATCATCAGTAATGGTTCTTCAAAAATCTGTTTAGAGTTACCAGAGCCTGCCATCAAAGGACTATGTAAACTCTTCTGTCTTACGCCACACCGATATCGGTAGGTATATGTTGTCACTTTCACCTTCAAGAT
Organism: Remorina albescens; assembly: GCA_034769265.1. NCBI lineage: Eukaryota > Metazoa > Chordata > Actinopteri > Carangiformes > Echeneidae > Remorina > Remorina albescens. The sequence continues at coordinate 6,016,442 of CM068485.1, forward strand.
TTCTTATGTTGCACACACCTATTTTGATGTGCATTAAATACACTTCGCTCTATTCCAACACAAAAGTTCTCCAGCTATTTACTGCATTAAGAATGTATTCTTTAATCCAAACCTCAGTGATAAATGAAGTGGACAAAACAATCACTTTGTAGCATAACAAATGTGTTTACTCCTCAGGGATGCAGCATCACGCAGAGAGGTGCTCTCTGTCATTGCCCAACTGGCTGGTGCTCAGCCTGTCATCCTGGTATCCAGCCTTCTTCACTGCCTGCTGAACAGTGGGGTTGTCAGCAAAAATGGAGATCCCAGGTACTGCTCTCAACCAATGTAGATTGAATTTCACTCCTGATAATAATAGTTTTTAGTTGAAAGCATTGTCCCTATAGATATCTTGAATTTTCCTGTCTTAGCTTGACAGACAGATTAGGCATGAATTATACAATGTAATGTACATACTTATAATTGAGTGAGTAGAGTTGGCAGAGAAACTGCATATACACACCATAAGCAAGGTTTCAGACAGTCTTCTATGGAACATAAGAGTATAAATTAATTAAAACACCAGACAGAAAGATTATGTACGAATGTGAATAGTATATGTTGGATGCAAAGGTAAATAAAAATAAAAGTTATAAAATAAACACCTGTTTAACTCTGTATTACTTATTCTATCAATTGTTTCCTTGTTATGCTTTCAGTAAAAGCACAGGCTCTGCTGCCTTTATCAGCTTGTCTTGGACCTACCCATTAGTCCCCACTGTGTTTTCTGTCCCAGAGAAAAGAGAAGACACCATTTGGAAGAAAATGGTGGGTGACAGTTTCTGACCTTCAAAATATTTAATTCATCAATATCAATTGAACAGTGTTGTTTATACACAGTCATTGAAATTTTAAAATAATTTGCGCACATCTGACCAGGACAAGTGCTTACCCTGGAATTTGAATGTTGGTGTCACACAGCCTTTTCCCTCTCTTAGGTGGAGGTTCAGAGCCTCCTTGTGGCTGAAGTGGTGGGTGGAGCCAAGACCATTGCTCAGAAATCAAGTCTCAAAAATCTCAGTCACCTCTGGGAGCAAGTAAGTATTGCACAAACCGGTAAAGTGAAAGACCTGCATGTCAAAGGGAAGTATCTAGGCTGATGATCAGACCGAATTGCCTTTTTCCTCACTTTTTTAAAGTCTTTTGCTTTGTTTGAATCACTTAACAAATCACGATTTCCTCCCTTCCAAAGTGCAGATGTCTGCATATATTTTTGACCCACAACTATAAAGTTTTTCAGGCATGTTTATGCTTTTGTTAAAGTTGCAGTATGAAAGGGGAGGCAATATTAAGTTTCATCAAATCTTTGCACAGTGTGATTACTTAAGAAGTAAAAATGGATTTCACACGTTAAGGAGTAGAGCTCAACATAACAAGATTAAGACTCCACAAGCTCATTAAAAATGCTGTCGTAATGTCAAGTTTTCATTCTGTCTTTGCTAGTTTAGCCTTTGTGTACTTGAATGGATTTTGTTTCTGATGATTCACTTGTATATACTATCCATGTTGTATCTACCTGTTATTGCAGATTCTACTGTTATTTTCTCACTATAAAGCCTAAGCCACATTCCTAAAGAGATCTTTTAGTAAATTAAAACAGTCCATGTTGAAATTAAAATCAGCTCAATATAAGTAAGCACACTATATATAGAAAAAAAAAGTAGAAGAGAAGAGGGGACATTTTTCTATCATCTTACTACACATTTCTTCCTTGAATATCAATTCTGTCTAAACAGGACCTTAGATTGTTGTCTTGGCCTGGGCATGATGAGAAACCACTATTGCTGTGAGACTAGAAAATTAAGTATTGCAATACATACGTGTTAACCTCACCTTGTCCTGCACAAAAACCACATTTGTGGATCCTGATCTGTGAGCTGGGCATTTGTTGTCTTTAACAGCACCCTGGACTTGTTGAGGAGTACATGAGCACACTGTTGACCCTGGATCAGGGCCCAGTAACTCTTGTCATGCTGGGGGTGTGTTTAGACTTCTGTGCTGCCCAGAAAGACCAAGCTACGATAGGGAAACATAAGGTGAGATTTTCTCATTTGTAACCTTAAATTTTAAGCTGTGTCAAAAATAGCAATATTTGAATGCCGTTTTTTTTTTCCCCCAGGGTGCCATATTGGACCTGTATATAAAATCAGTCCTCATGAGCAAGACAAAACCACACCAGCACATTTTGGAAAAAAGCAGCTCCTTACTTCGTCATGTGTCCCATTCTGAGTTGAAGCAGCTTATCCTCCCCACCTTGCAGAAGACAATGCTCCGTAGTCCAGAGAATGCCATGCAGAGTGAGGCTCTTCTAGATCTTGATGATTGTGTAAAATACAACATCGTATTTTTCTAGTGGATTGAACATTGTCTGGTATCCTTCCAGCAATTTCCTACCTGTTGTCCGCTGTGACTCTTGACCTCAGTCAGTATGCCTTGGAAATTGGAAAGGCCATAGCAAGTAAGCTCTTAATGGATACCTAACTAATTTAGTTACTTATTAACCCTTATCTTTCAGTACATGATTATATTATGGTCTGTTTTTCAGGTCAGCTGAAAGCCAACAATGCCCAGCTGATGGAGGAGGCAGTGCAGGCAATGCGGAACCTGGCCCAACAGTGCAGTGACCCCACTGCTGTGCAGGACATTGTCACACACCTCTTCAAGATCCTTGGAGGTGAACTAATTGGCACTCATGTCTAAGAATGAGATATTGTCCTAATCATGCCTGGTTTGGTTCACTTGAACTATCATTTTTGTTTTTTCAGGCTCTGAGGGAAAGCTTACAGTTGTTGCCCAGAAGATGAGTGTGTTGTCAGGTAAGAGGTTTTGCAGAAATGTAATTATGTCCTATTTATGAGACTGAGATAGAAACATATTTTCATCATCATCTTTTAGGGATTGCCAGTTGCAGCTATCATACAGTGTCAGGAACTTCAAGTCAGACTCTCAGCTCTGCAGTGACTGTGATGTTCATCCCTTATTTACAACAAGAAGGTATAGCCAATCTTCCTGCCAGGGTCCTATTCAGATTTACTGACTCTCTGGTGATATTACAATAATGTAATGCAATTCAGTGAATTTGGCCTTGAAATTGTTTGCAAGGTTACACAGTATTGTTTCAGTCCAGTGCTAACTTGTCTTTGTTTTTTTTAGTTCATGAGGGCACCTTGGTTCATGCATTGTCTGTGCTGTCCCTGTGGAGTAATCGTCTCACAGTAGAAGTCCCCAAAGCTCTCTTGGACTGGCTGAAAAAAGCTTTCACTCTAAAGACCTCCACCTCTTTGGTTCGACATGCCTACCTTCAGGCCATGCTGAGGGCATTTAAAGGTCAGGCACGCTGTAATTTTCACCTTATGTAAACTGTCCAGGGGCCTCATTTATAAAACTGTGTGTAGGATCGTTACTAAAAGTGTAAATACGCCCAAAAGCCATGGGTCAGAGTCATGATGAATTTATGTAGTCATTCCGACTTTTCTGCCTGTGAAGCTTCTTTGGTTGCTTTGGATTTATATTTAGGATCATTGTGCTCGTCAGGTTGCTTAGGGGTGCGCACATTCTCCCGTCAAGTCTGTTTTTTATAGATCACAACCTTTGCATGGAAAGTGATGTACGCCCCTTTTTGTGTATACACCACGTTTATAAATGAGGCCCCAGGTGCCTTAATTGAAGTCAAACCACTTAGTACCTTTCTTTTCCCTGTTGTTTAGGTGACACTCTGGCCCAGGCTTCAGACCTTATGCCTTTGCTTCTCCAAACGGTGGAGAAAGCTGTGGCTCAAAATTCTCAGCATGCTCTGCTTGCAGAGGGTGTGGCAGCTTCTGTTGTTTTGTGTCGACTGGCTCTCCTGGAGACACAGACAGGTGAGGCGTTTTACACAAGGATAGGAAGTGAGAAGGCTTTTCTGAGATGCTTTTGTCTCTGATGGTCTTGTCTCTGATTAATTATTTTTTATATTTTTGCAGAGGCCAAATTGAACAGCTTCTGGAATGTGATTTTAGATGAGAAGAAGCAACTTTTCACAACTGACAAGTTCCTTTCACAGGCCAGTGAGGAAAGTAAGGGCATTTTTTTCTAATTCTCAATACAGAAGACCGTGGGCAATATGAAATGTTATTTTTAAAACGTAGAACCGATGGCTAATGTCTGTCTGTTGAAATGTATTTAGCTCTGCTCACAGAGCTGCTGCTCTGTGAAAGGCTCTTCTTGGACCATTCTCACAGACTAAACACCAGCAAATCACAGTAAGTATCTTCTTAGTAACCCCTAAGCAACTTCTACCCATGATAATATACTCTACATTTGTCTGAACTTTGTGGGTACCCAGAGTATTAAAAAGTATAACCACCAGGGGGATATCAGGGTCAAATCATCTCTGGATAGCTTGGTTTACAGTAGTGCAGAACATAAAATTGATAATAATAAAAGGCACCAATTTAAATTCCTATTTACACTTTTAACACTTGAATGGTACATGACTATAATTGATTATGTTGATATACTCTGCATAAATGATATATTAAATTTAAATTTTACTACATTAAAATTTTTAATGTAATACATTGCTTTAATAGATATAAATCATCCTTACTATTGTATCATAGCATACTACTATAGCAGTAATACTGAAGACATAATTTTTTCTGTGTGAATATGCTCAAGTAGACACAGTAACCCTGTACATAAAGAAAATCCTGAGGCTTTGTTCAAAGAGAGGTCTACTCGCTAATTGCCCAATAGTTATATATTTGTTTAATTTCCTGCCATGCTATCATGCTTTGATCACAAATTTTTCCCATATCTGTGTTCTGCAGGATGTATCATCAGGCAACAGTTGTAGTTCTACTGTCTCGGAGCTGGCATGTAAGGAAGCGTGCACAACAGACAATCAAGAAGCTGCTCTCATCTCTGGGTGGATCCCATCTTGCCCATGGCCTTCTGAGAGAACTCTGTGCGGTCATAAATAAACACAAAGTAATGAACTTTGGCTTCAAAAGCAGTATTGTACATCCACTGAAATATAAGATCCAAATTTCTTGGTTTCACAACAGTTTTGAAATGTAAGAATTAGTTTATTTTTTTCTCAGCCTGATTGTGACTGACTGTGTGTTGTAAACTGTCAGGTTTTATCACAGGACATCCTGCTATCAGAGTCAGGAGAGCCAACAGAGCTTGGCCGTGGCTATGTCTCCCCCCGTGTCTTGCTCGATGCCCTGTGTGTAATTTGTTCATCAGCCAGCCAATGGGGTGACACCAACGAAGCAGAGAATTTGGCCATGGAGCTCCTTATAGTCGCTCATCATCCATCCATAGGTAGGAAACTGTCACACTGCTGCGTACTTGTTGACCACAGTCATATTAACTCCTCAATTTGATGAGTTTTTGCTCTGTACCATACTTGACATCTACACACATTTATATCACTTCCAGTTGAAGCTCGTCAGGGCCTCTGGCCTGTTCTGCTTTCCTTGATGAATATAAAAGCTGAAGAATTTATCGAAAAGAATCTGGAAGCAATTCTTCCACATCTGCTGGAGGTCAAGGCTCAAAACCAGGTCTGACACACACACGTCATACTGCATTCACTGTAGATTCATTTATTCAATCGCTTATCTGTTTCCGGGTCACGGGGGGTGCTGGAGTCAATCCCAGCTCACAGTGGGTGAGGGCGGGGTACACCCTGGACAGGTCGCTAGTCCATCACAGGGCCAACACACAGAGACAGACAGAGACAGATAACCACTCATACTCACACTCACACTCAGACCTATGGACAATTTAGAGTCACCAATTAATCTAGGCATGCATGTCTTTGGATGGTGGGAGGAAACCAGAGTACCCAGAGGAAGCCCACGCAAGCACAGGGAGAACATGCAAACTCTGCAGAGAAAGGCTCCAAGCCCAGGAATCGAACCTGTGACATTCTTGTTGTGCTCTCTACACTGTAATGTCAAGCACTTTTTACATTCTGCATTCAGTGATTAGTAGTCATATATTTCTCAATATATATATTAAATTTCCTTTGGGATTAATGAAGTATCTATATATCTATCTATCTATCTATCTCTCCCTAGGCTGTGAAAAATGCTGTCAGTACTCTCTCCACCCTTTCCCCAAACAAGCTTTTACCACGGGTAATCAGTCATGTAACTGAAGGGCTTTCCAGACCTTCTCTACTTCAGGTCACAAATGAGGAGTATGCCATCATGCTCACACCTGAGGGAGAACTGTATGACAAGAGTATCATCCAGAGGTAATGCCTACTCTCTTCCTTCCCTAGTTGACTAACCTCAACAACAATTTCTAGAATAATTTGATGTTTATTTTGTATTTGTTCACTCATGCTTTCCACCTCTACACTTTCTGCAGTGCCCAGAAAGAAAGCACCAAGAAAGTCAACATGAAGAGGGAGAACAAGGCCTACTCCTACAAGGAACAGATAATTGAGCTTGAGTTACAGGAGGTATAGTGCACTTACCGCTAACAGTGTTCTTTGGTGAAGTTTAGGTCTTGAAAAACTTAACTATCTTTGATCTTACAGGAGCTAAAGAAGAAAAAAGGCATCAAAGAAGAGGTGCATCTTACTAGCAAACAGAAGGAAATGATGCAAATCCAGCTTGATAAAGAGGCCTCTATTCGAAAGAAACTCCAAATGGTATGGAACCAAATCAAAAGTTAATGCTGAAATTATTTCTCTTACACCTGCCCTCTTGTTCATCTGTCATTCACCTTGTTGTCAACAGCTGGATGTAGAGTTGCAGAGTGTAGTGGGTCTCCTGGAAGCTACTTTAAAAGAGAGACCAGCTCAGATTACTATGGAACTCCCTGCTCTCCTCCAAGTCTTACTGCCCCTGCTACACTCCCCTCTAGCTGCTCCACGCATCCAGCAGATCTTCCTCGACATTGGAGTGTGTCTTTTGCCTAGGCACCTTCGCAACTTAGGTACATAGCCTATCTTGAAATTGTTATGATAAACATAAATTTGTTTCAGTATCTAAAGTCAAAATCATTCTGTCTTTTCACTTCCAGCTGTGCTTGTGGGTCATGTGACTTTACGGCTACTGAAGCCAGAGTGTGATCTGGATGAGGCCTGGGAGCAGGAGGACCTGGACAAAGCAGGACACCGCACTGTAATGTTGCTGCACAACCATACTGTCCCACAGAGAGAAACCAAAACTAGTGGTGAGCATACTTTCCAAATTAAACCTCACCTATGAAGTTATGAGGTATTAAATTTTGTTGGCATTTAAGCTTAATCTAAAGAGTTTGACTTGAGCCAATTCCAGCTCACATTGGGCATGGGTGGGCCCCACCCGGTGGGGTACACCCTGGACAGGTTTCCAGTCCATCGCAGGGCCAACACACAGAGACAAACAGAGACGAATAACCACTCACACTCAGACCCACGGACAATTTAGAGTCACTAATAAACTTAAACATGCATGTTTTTGGACCGTCAGAGGAAATCAGAGTGCCCGGAGGAAACCCACACAAGCACGGAATGTAACATTCCTGAAAAATCAAGGCGATATTTAAATCAATTTTGTGTCAATATTGATAATATATATTGACAATATGACAATGTAATTTTTTTGGTGCAGAAAATGCATAAGAAGCCATATCCAAACAATTTGTCCTGAAAATTTTAGCCAATATTTACAAACTAACTGCTCTCTTTTCTCTATTTGTCACCTTTTCCCTTGATGTAGGCCCTCTATCTGCACCAGCTTTCTCATTCTGCTTCCCCCTCCTCAACATCATACTCACGCAGTCTTCAGGCAGCACTGATGAAGCAGAGAATATAATGATCAGAGCCTTACAAGTCGTCAATGAACACTCAAAGCTTCGGGCCAACACTGACAGTGATGATATTGTGATTGATGAGGTAAGGACAAATACCTCTACTGTATTTTCTCTCAGTGATTGGCACTAGTATGTTTGCTATGGCTATGGAACAAATCCATTGGTCCACAAAAATAAATTGGAAGGTGAATTTAAAAACCTGTAAGTGAAAATTTTAGCATTTATGGATATCTGTACTGATGGTATGTAATTTGTTGTCATAGAATGGCCCTGAGCTGCTTCCACGTGTCAAAATGCTGCTACTTCTGACCAGAATTATTTCAACAGCCACCCCAAGACTCCAGGTAAACAAAGGAATATACAGAGTTCATATCATATTATTTTCTTTCTGAAGACATGAAGTCTTCTTGGTTTAGATCTATGACCCATTATTGTTGTATTTCTTAACAATAAATTTTCCATCTGTTTATATTTTCTGTACATGTCTCATTTGGTGCATTAGCTTCTTCTGTTTTAGTTCCTGTTGATTTTACAATAACAGATCAATAACAGAATTGTTGCTTAGCCCTAGAATGTGACAGTTTCACACTCTGCTTCAGGTGTTAGCTTCTCAGTGCCTGACAGCTCTGTGCACCAGTGCTGGAGGAGAAGAGGGCTGCACTGTAGCAGAGCAGCCAGAGATAGATGTTCTACTCAATGCCCTGCTGTCACCTTGCTTCTCTGTCCGTGATGCTGCCCTCAGGGTGAGTTTTTCATCAGGTAATTCTATGCCGTCATACTTGCAAAAGCCATTGAGGTTTATAATTTGGGATTGTCAGTCCAACTGTCCTCCATCCCATCCTCTTGAGCACAATATCTCAGGGATGACTTATGAGAATTTCATCAAATTCAGTATGAGTGTTCAACTGAACTCAGGGATAAACCATTTAGAAGTTTATTATCACTGTGACAGAGGGGAAACATGGTGGGGCCCCATGGTGATTCACCTTTTCAAACTAATACCATACCATTGAGCTTCAGCCACGTATCTGTTGAATATCGGCCCCACCCACTCTCTTCTACCTTCTTGTCTCTCTCTTGTGCTCTCTCTCTCAGCCTTTGTAACCAAGGAAAATCGTCCAAAAATATATATGGAAAAATACATTTAATACATTTATTAAATTCCTCCAATGTCTTTACTACACACTGCATATATAATGAGTTTGCACAGTCATTGATGTAAACTGTAAATTGATTGGATAGCAGTAGCATAAAACTATTAGGAAATAATACTGGTTATATTTGTTGAAGATCGTTTATTCCATTAAAGAGATCACAGACAAGGAAAATCTCTTGGTTTTCAGCTGTTTACACTACAAAACAAAAACTATATTTAGATCACAGTGATAGCACTGCTTTTGAACACAGTAAATTGCAACCTTTTAATATATTACACAGACCGTGTACATGTACATGACCAACTGTATTTATTGATATTAAGACCCAATCTATTTTTGCCCTAGGGTTTGTTGGAGATGGAGTTTGCTTTGCCCACAGACAGTGCAGAGGCCAGCGGTCTGAGTTTGCTACGCAGGCTTTGGGTTGCTAGGTTCGATGTAGAGGAAGAGGGACGAGCATTGGCTGAAAAGTATGCATTTTTCTTTCTTCTTCTCCTGGGCTTACACAGCCCACAAATTTAGATTTCTGCACAGTGAAGGAGAATAGAAATAGTTTAATTCAATACTAAATAAACTTCTTGGTTGATCCTTTCCCACAGACTTTGGGAATCTCTGGGTCTGGAGTCGGTTCCAGAGCTCTGCTCCCTTCTGATAGGAGATGTCACCCACCATGACGAGGCTGTTCGTTCTGCTGTGGCTGAGGCTTTGTCAAGTGCTGTATCTGAGTACAGAGACCAGTCTCCCACAGTGCTCAGCCAGCTGACTGAGCTCTACCACCAGAAACTCTATGTGAGACCTTTATCCATTTTTACTTCTATTCTATAGCTCTGATTACTACTAATGGAATAGTTTGACCTCGAAAACTATTATTTATTTTATAACTTTATTTCAAAGAGACCCCCCCCTGTGCTGGATGCTCTGGGCAGAGTAATTTCAGAAGCTCCACCTGATCAATGGGAAGCCAGGTAAATTTCCTTCTTTTGCAAAGATATATAATACCGGGTGTTTCAGGGGTTTGTTTTTTTTTTATAAACCTCATGCAACGTAAACTGTCATAATGCCTTGGGGCCTCATTTATAAACGTTGCGTACGCACAAAACTGGACCTAAAACCTGCGTACATCATTTCTACGCAAAGTGTTAATCAATAAAAAACAGACTTGACGGGAAAATGTGCGCACCCGTACGGATACTTTGACCCACGCGTACGCACAGTTTGGAGGAAAAGGGGAATTGGCGACACAGACCCTCTTGGTGAACTGAAGTCAGATTGAAGAAATGAAGAATGGGAAGAACGATTAAGTGTTTATGATTTCCCTTCATACATTTAATTTCAACCCGTATCATGCGTTAGAGCCATGTCATCAGAATGATTTAATTCATCTGCGTTATTTTGCATTGGACAGAGTAGTTGTTTCGGAAACATCTCCTTAGAATCTAACTAAAAAATCTAAATCAAGATCCCTTCTCTATATTTAATCACCGTCTCTCTGTCATATTGTCCACTGCCGGAGCGCAGAAGGAGGAGAGGACAGCGCATAAAGCATCTACCTAACGTGTAAATAACAGAATATTTTCCTGTGATACTGTGAACACATAATCAAATGCCAATGAAATCCTAAGTGTGAAAAACAAAGCCATTAACAATCGTTATACTATATACTTTCCTGGTCTCAGTTCGTCAGCTCTACTTGATGCTTTTCATAACAAACCAGGCATAAAGAAAAGGGTAATGTTCACACACTTAAGTCTAAAGAACATTTTTAGTGGTGGGGGTTAGCACGAACTGATTATCAGATTATCGGCACAGAGGAAACCATCTTCAGTGAGGTCCATGCCAGTGCTGGGTCAGTGGTGGAGCGCGCCACTGGCCTCCTGAAGTGCCGGTGTCGCGCTTTGGATGCGTCGGAGGGCAGGCTTCTTTACGATCCTGCCAAAGTGTGCCACATTATAAGAGTGTGTGGCATGTTACACAGTATGACACAGAGGAATGGTATCCCCCCCACCCCCAGCATTATGACCCAGAAGGGGAGGCAGCCCCTTCAAGACAAGCGGGATATGAACAGGGTGCAAGACCCCGTCAGGATGTCATGCAACTAAAGGTTAATTTTTGCACATTGCCTTTTAATATTTCTGCTATTTCAACTATTGCATTTCTCATTTGCCTGAACTCCTCCGTCAGGTTGTTGATTGCTTCTATTGTCTCCCTTTGTAGCTTCAGGACTGTATTAATGAGCATCCGACCGCTCGCAGGCGTACCAGAATGACGCCATATGGATGCGATTTTTGTGTGCATCGGCGTCAGGTCAGGAGCACTGCACTGCTTTGCTTACTTTGGTTTGTGATTCTGGTGCTGTGACCTCCAAACAGGATGGTTTTTCGGGGCCTCACCTCACCGACAAGTGTCTCCACTTCTGCCTCAGAAAAATTTTTTTTTTTTTACCTTTTCTTCCTGTATCCGCCATCGTTTACAACAAAACATAACACTTGTATCTGAGTCTTATTTTATATTCATGAGGTGCTTTGCATTGACCATTTATGGTTGAAAATGGGCGTGTACAGGGCGTGACATGGAGCTGACACAGCTGCGCACACTTGTAGTCAAGTCTGTGATTTATAAAGCAAAGTTTGCTTTAAGTGTGCGTACCCATGGTTTTATAAATCTGAATATTTTCTGGTGTACGCAAACTTTGGCTTTGGGGCGTAGTTCACTTTTAGTAAGGATTCTACGCACAGTTTTATAAATGAGGCCCCTGGACATTAGTGGGCATTAGTCAGCTCCTGAACAGTCTATGGCAGTGCTTGGCAGTGTCAGATGCACCTATATCTATGTATAAAATGTCTCTTAGGTGTTCAATAGGATTTATGTCAGGCAAACATGAGAGCCAGACAATGCCTTTATTTGCAGGAACTGCCCACATACTCTGACCACATCATGTCAGGCATTGTCTTGAAGGAGGAACCCATGACCCACTGCACCAGGGTAAACTCTGACAATTGCTCTGAGGATTTCATCAGGGTGCTTTTGGCTGTGACCAACAGGGATGTACTTTCCCAGATCATCGCTTACCCATCGCCAAACCAGTCATGCTGGATGATGTTTGAGACAACAAAACACTAAACATGGAATGTCCAGACCCTTTCAAGCCTGTCACAAGTGCTGAGTATGAATTGATTATGATGTGGTGTGGTGGTGAAATCCATTTGAATGGTGCATGACGGTGGGCTCTCAAACCACTGTCATGTTTTCTGAAAGTTAAGTCAGAAACATGCACACCACATGCCTGTTGGAAGCCATTTTGTAGGGCTCTGGCAGTGTTTCTCCTGTTCCTTCTTGCCCAGAGGAGTACCTAACAGCCCTGCTGCAGGGATGATCCTATTCTACGTCCCTTTCCAGCTCTCCTTCTGTAATGGTGACTCTCCTGATATGTATTAAATTTTTTTGAAGCTGTGCAAGGAGACAAATCACATTTTTTGTGACCAAATGTATGGATTTGCTGTGTGCAGCCTGACTAGGCTGGGCAGGTACAGCCTCATTATACCAGTAGTGACACTAAGGACACTAACAAAGCACAAAACCAGAGAAAAAAGATTCAAGAAAGATAAGGGGAGAGCTTTATCCATGGCCATTATATGTAAAATTTCCTTTTTCTTGAATGGGGCTTGGGGGGCATGCAAAGTCCTGTTGTCACTTTCGTTTGCACCAACGCAGGTGCATTTGATCAATAATTACTTGTGCTTCTTAAATGAATTAATTGATATCCTTAAAGTAAAACTGACTTGGTGTATTAGTTTTACCATCATATTAGAGCACATTAAAAGTGCTCAAACAGCAGGTGGTCCTTCTTAAGCCCTGTTCCTCACAAATACTTCTTTTTTAGGTGTGGCATCGGTCTGGCACTCAACAAGCTGTCACAATACCTGGATGAATCTCAGGTCACGCCTCTCTTCCTCTTCTTTGTTCCTGATGCTCTGAACGACCGCCATGCTGACGTGCGGCGCTGTATGTTGGATGCCGCCCTCTCAGCACTTAATACACATGGAAAGGTATTGCCAACTTTTTTTTTCCATCTGCTTAGTAAGCACAAGTATGTTTCAAACATAATCTTTGATGTTGCCTACTAATTAATGCTCTGCTTTTTGCAACAGGACAATGTGACCTCCCTGCTGCCAGTGTTTGAGGAGTTTCTGAAGAATGCTCCCCAGGATGCCAGCTATGACTCTGTCCGTCAAAGTGTAGTTATTCTCATGGGCTCCTTGGCTAAACATTTGGACAAAAATGACCCCAAGGTCAAACCCATTGTGGCCAAGCTCATCACTGCACTATCTACACCTTCACAACAGGTAGGCGAATCAAAAGACTCCCAAACTCACTGACCATCCTTCAGTTTTCAGCATCCCAGATTTGATTCATTATAGTTTATTATAACATTTATATCAAGATCTGTCTTTGCTGACACTTACTCACTAACACCTTCATTCCCAGGACATAAAAACATTCCATATGATGATAATTTGGTTTGTCATTCCTCATCAGGTCCAGGAGTCTGTGGCCAGCTGTTTACCTCCTTTAGTTCCTTCCATCAAGGAGGATGCTGCAGGGATTGTCAGGAACCTGCTACAGCTGCTGCTGGAGAGTGACAAGTATGCAGAGAGAAAGGGAGCAGCATATGGACTTGCTGGTCTGGTGAAAGGTCTCGGGATCTTGGCGCTCAAACAGCAGGACATCATGACCACACTGACTGACGCCATCCAGGACAAGAAGAACTTCAGGCGTAGGGAAGGTCAGTGATCATTATGCAACTACCCTATTCTTAGGCTCTAGATTTTGAATTTATGATTTGCAGCTGTTTATGCTGACCCTATTTTAGTTAATGTATCAATCCTGCGACCACCAGCAATCATTGTATAGAACTCAGAATATCAGCAATGAAAACGTTTTTGGGCCCAAGTATAAAAATGCTGACATGCTTTATGTTTAACAGGTGCACTGTTTGCCTTTGAGATGCTTTGTAACATGTTGGGAAAGCTGTTTGAGCCATATGTGGTCCATGTGCTTCCACACCTCCTGCTCTGCTTTGGCGATGGAAACCAGTATGTCAGAGAGGTGAGCTGGCACATCATATTCCCTTGTTCCCTCTGCGTTAATATCTTCCACAGAGTCATTTTTGATCAAAGTTTTTAACTTTACTTCCATCATCGCTTCTCCCAGGCTGCAGATGACTGCGCAAAAGCTGTGATGAGGAACTTGAGTGCCCATGGAGTGAAACTAGTTCTTCCCTCCTTGCTGGTGGCCCTGGAGGAGGAGTCATGGAGAACTAAAGCAGGTGAGAGTTACCTACATCCTGAATACTTAGACAGGTCTGGAATCTATCAATGATGAAGGGTGGTAAATTATTTGATGATTTTAGAAATAATATTTAGTAATTCCTTGAAAGCTGAGGACAATAATAGATTCTGCCATACAGATGTATCTCAATAAATTTGAATAGTCAAAAAGTTGATGTATTTCAGTAATTCAATTCAAAAACTGAAACTCATATAGATTCATTCCACACAGACTGATATATTTAAATGTTTCTTTCTTTAAATTTTGATGATCATAACGTACAGCTAATGAAAACCCGAAATTCAGTATCTCAGAAAATTTGAATATTGTGAAAAGGTTCATTTTTGGAGACTCATGGTGTTGCACTCTAACAAACTTCTTTACTTAAATCTCCTGCAAAGGTTTCCTGAGACTTTAATCGGTCTGTCAGTTCAGGAGGTTACACAATCAGGGTTAAGACTGTTGACTTGACAGTTGTTCAGAAGACGACACTGCACAGGAGGGGAAGACACAGCAGGTCATTGTTAAAGAAGTTGGCTGTTCACAGAATGCTGTATTCAAGCAAATTAATGGAAATTTGAATGGAAGGAACAAATGTAGTGGAAAAAGGTGGACAAGCTCCAGGGATAACTGCAGCTGGACTGTAGCTGGAGTCAGTGTTTCAAGAGCCCCCATATAGACGTATCCAGGACATGGACTAAAACTGTTCCATTCCTTGTGTCAAGCCACTCATGAACCAGAGCCAGTTTTACAGGTGTCTTACCTGGGCTAAGGACAAAAAGGACTGAACTTTTGTTGAGTGGTCCAAAGCCCTCTTTTCAGATAAAAGTAAATTTTGAATTTCATTTGGAAATCAAGGTCCAAAAGTCTGGAGGATGAGAGGAGTGGCACAGAATCTATGTTGCTCGAGGTCCAGTGTAAAGTTTCCACAGTCAGTGGTGATTTGGGGAGCCACAGCTTCTGCTGGTTTTGGTCTACTGTGTTTTATCAGGTCCAGGTCGGCTCAGCCATCTGTCAGGAAGTTTTAGAGGATTTCATGCTGACTAGCTTTATGGAGATGCTGATTTCATTTTCCAGCAGGACTTGGCACCTGTCCACTCTTTCAAAAGTACCTAAAACCCATAGACAATCTATTGGGTATTGTGAAAAGAAAAATGTGAGTCAGACCCAATAACACAGAAGAGTTGAAGGCTGCTTTCAGAGCATCCTGGGCTTCCATAACACCTCAGCAGTGGAACAGACTGATCACCTACATGCCAACCCGCATTGCTGCAGTAATTCATGAATCTGTATACTATGAGTTTCACTGTTTGAGTCAAAATTACTGAAATAAATTTCAAGATATTTTACACTAAGTTGACACACATTTAGAATAGTTCTAGAATTATAAAGTGTAGTTTTCTAATATCTAGTTTATACCTATTGTGATAACATTTGTGTTGAACTATGAAATTACGGTGACAGTCACAATTGAATGTTTTATCTGGTCATATATTACCTTATTCTTTCATCCAGGCTCAGTGGAATTGTTAGGTGCCATGGCTTATTGTGCTCCCAAGCAGTTGTCCTCCTGCCTGCCCAGCATTGTGCCCAAGCTGACAGAGGTGCTGACTGACTCTCATGTGAAGGTGCAGAAGGCTGGTCAGCAGGCACTCCGACAGATAGGTTCTGTCATCCGTAATCCTGAAATTTTGGGTAAGACAATGACTTAGTCTATTAGAAACTGCCAACACAAATGAGTTATGTTGTGTACACTGTCATGAATCATGGCCCCAAAAGGGCTTTTGAAAAAGTCCAAAATGAATGGTTTGTGTGTGTGTTTATGTTTATTTTAACTCTGGAGTACATTATATTTACATTCTTGTGTTTTCACATTACAAAATAATATAAAAATCTGTTAGTTAGCACCTCAGAAGTATTGCCAGTAAACTATGTACAATTCCAGATATTAAGGTATGGCAATAAAAGATTATGCATAGTGTGGTATTATTTGTAGATTAACAGTTTAGTACTAGTATTTTAATGCTGATGTCATTGTTGCTCACTCAGCCATCACCCCCATCCTCCTGGACGCTCTCACTGATCCATCTAGGAAGACACAGACATG
Source organism: Remorina albescens (assembly GCA_034769265.1). Lineage (NCBI taxonomy): Eukaryota > Metazoa > Chordata > Actinopteri > Carangiformes > Echeneidae > Remorina > Remorina albescens. The sequence goes on from CM068485.1 coordinate 6,032,873, forward strand.
CCTGCAGACACTCCTGGACACCAAGTTTGTGCATTTCATTGATGCCGCCTCACTTGCGCTCATCATGCCCATCGTGCAGCGAGCCTTCCAAGATCGCTCCACTGACACTCGCAAGATGGCCGCTCAGATCATTGGCAACATGTACTCCCTCACTGACCAGAAGGTACACAACATTAAAGAGAACTTAAAAATATTAATTAAAATATAAAATATATTTTTACTAATCCCCCTAACCAGTGTATTCTGAAGCTTCTGAAGACATTTAGTGATATGTGTTATTCTTTACAGGATCTATCACCCTACCTGCCAAGTGTTATTCCAGGACTTAAGGCTTCTCTATTAGATCCAGTACCAGAGGTGTGTAATGACAGTTCTTTCATATATTTTAGTACAGATCAAGATTCAAGCATCTCTCCTCTATTAAATTTTGATGATGATTATCTTTCACAGCTCAGGAAAATCAAAGAAGAACCCTGGTGTAATTTTCTGTCTATTTTACATTTAAAATGTTTTTAAATTTAATATATTACATAAAATATATAGATGTCATCTCAATTACCTGATGGGAATCTTCATCCACATACCAATCAAAGATGAGAAATGATTACTCAGATTCAAATGTGTAAATCTTCTGAAATGTGTTTATATACAGTGATTATTTTTCTGGTGCCACTGTATAGATATCATAAAGATTTTATTTTATGTTGCTGTCTATGTGCTGACTGATCATAAAAATGTTAATAATAATAATAATAATTATAATATTACTACAGTAGTCTGTACTCTGCTGAACAAACCTGAAGCTACAGCTTTGATTCTTCTCCACTCCAGGTACGCACTGTCTCAGCCAAAGCCTTGGGTGCCATGGTCAAAGGGATGGGGGAGTCCTGCTTTGATGACCTTCTGCCATGGCTGATGGAAACACTGGCCTCTGAACAGAGTTCTGTAGATCGCTCTGGAGCTGCACAAGGTTGGTTTACATGCTTTCCTTGTGTTGTAAGAGATTTTGTACCTAATGTCATTCAAAAATTATTAATTATTTTTGTGGTTTTGTCTTCAGGTCTGGCTGAGGTGATGGCTGGACTGGGAGTGGAAAAGCTTGACAAGCTGATGCCAGATGTGGTGCAAACAGCCAGTAAGGTTGACATTGCTTCCCACGTCAGAGATGGCTACATCATGATGTTCATTTACCTGCCACTCACTTTTGGGGACAAGTTTACTCCCTATGTTGGGCCCATCATCCCCTGCATTCTCAAGGTAAAGGCTACTCAGTTATGGACAAGAATGTTTTACATCTCTATCTTTCCAGTTGTGTCATTTTATGGAAGAGAATCCTGTATGTCCAAATGAGCACGTTCATTACAACACGTTACAGAGCGCAAGAGAGACATTCACATATATCTACATTTATAATCCACCACATGCACCTTCGGACAGTCCTCTGCGTGTTTCCTCCTTCAAACTGGGGTCCTCAGCCAGAGGCCTGGTTACTAGTTCTATGCTTCCTCCGTCCCATAGGTGGCAATCTGAGTATGAATTAGTGTTGACAAATAGACACGCTCAGAGCAAGAGTCTGATGATGTGTGATGAATATGGGTCAGATTGGACAATGTACTGTTCTGTGGACTACCTTTATGGCAAAACCTGTCAAAGCCTCAAAAATTTGCCTCACCAAGCAGGTATAACAGAATAAAAATATTTTGATAACTTTTCATCTTCAAAGATTTGAGAAGACACTAAGTGAATGGGAAGTCATTTTAGTTGTAAAGACTAAATTTTATATAAAACTATATTTTCACGGACAGCATAGAAACAAACAAAAACTCACCATTCAGATGAATGTATGAAAGGTGACCAAAGCGCTGATAAAGCATATGTCTCCATGTGCCGAAGCAGTTTTGAAGGCTTCATTCCCTCATTTGTTAGCCTGTCACCACATATTATGCACAGCGGGCTCGGTGAGTGTGAATCACCTGTAGCAATAAATCCGTATTTTAAGCAGGACTTCTGATATTACTGCAGCTCTCTTTTTCTTGGAAGTCATAGGCTCTTTTTTAGGATGTCTTCATTGGGCCTTCTCACTTTTCCAAAGAAGCTCTCCAAAGACGTTTGTTATTTACTAATTTTTGCTAGCTTGTGGGCTTAATTTTTGATGTATCAAGTGGCAGAGATGAGCATCTTCACATGTGTCCAGAAACGGATGTATCTGGTCATTTCTTTCAAAATAAAACATCTTTCAGACTTTTATTCAGTCTTTCTGTGCAGCACAGACCCAAATGACCCATGAACCGGTACAAGTCTGTGTCTCGGTGGTTGGGGACCACTGCTGTAGGCTTTGCTATGCAGGTGCAGAGATGTAGTGCTGCATTTGCAAAAACAACAATGAAGAAAAAAAATTTAAAAGAACAAAAGCATTTATTCAAGAGTGTGGACTGCCACTCTAAAATGAATGTAATAGGAACACTGATGTCAAACATGTCTCAAAGATACCACATACAATATACATACATATACACGTTTGCGTGGTCAAAACGGGATATACTCCCAAAGCTGGTTGAGAAGGGCCAAGCTAAGATCCTGTGGGACATTGAATGGCTAACTAACTGGACATAGCAGTGGTAAACCAACAGCAGAAGAAGTTTGAGGGGTGATAGATGTAGCAACCTCAAGCACCATCAACATCAGGAAGAAGGAAAACAAGAAGCTCAAGAAATACCAAGGGCAGAGAGAACAGCTAGAAAAGATGTAGAAAGTGAAGGCAACAGTCATCCTTGTGGTAAGAACAGTCTGGGCATTGATATCCAACCTGGTAGAGTGGCTCCAGCACATTCCACGAGCAACATCTAATATCTCTGTCCAGGAAGAGCCAGGGAGCTGGCAGAGATGAGTGGAGAATTTTTTTTTAATTATTATTATATGATACCAAATCAATGGTCATTCTGGTTTGCTTAGAACTTTTCTGTTGAAAAAAGTAAACCATTACTCTTTTTATTGTTTCACAACATTGAATCCAAATGACTATTTATAATCAACAGACAATTCGTGTTTACCACAGTGATTAAATAAATTTTTCATCTGGAAGCTTGACTTAAGCTGTTTCATTACATAGCGGTGTGTCAAACTGAAGATCACACTTCACTCCAGCTCAGTATCCTTTACCCTTTGTGTCTTTCATCAGGCCCTAGCTGACGAGAACGAATATGTGAGGGACACGGCACTGCGAGCTGGACAGCGAATCATCAGTATGTATGCTGAGACTGCCATTGCACTGCTGCTTCCTGAGCTGGAACAGGGGCTTTTTGATGACCTGTGGAGAATCAGGTTAGACTTAAGTACATAGCAACACATTAGCTGCCAAATAAATCTCTCTCACTCAAATACCATTAACTATGGACCCCTGCTAATGGTGGTTCGCAGGTTCAGCTCTGTGCAGCTGCTTGGAGATCTTCTCTTCCACATCTCTGGAGTAACAGGAAAGATGACTACAGAGACAGCCTCTGAGGATGACAATTTTGGAACAGCTGCATCAAATAAAGTACAAATATTTTTCTTTTCATCAAAAATCTATACAGTTGATAAAAGGAAGCAACATTTGTATTTATTTTGAAATATCAGTGTAGTTGGTCCGTTTTTCAAGTGTTTAACATGGATTTTTCTAAGGATGCGTGACCTTTGATCTTCTTCCTCATAGGCTATCATTAGCGCTCTTGGCGCTGAGCGGCGTAACCGTGTTCTTTCTGGCCTCTATATGGGCCGTTCAGACACTCAGCTGGTGGTGCGACAGGCTTCCCTCCATGTGTGGAAGATTGTGGTGTCTAACACACCCAGAACTCTTCGAGAGATCCTCCCAACCCTATTTACTCTCCTCCTGGGCTTTCTGGCTTCTACCTGCCCTGACAAGAGAACCGTATGACTTTTTCACTTCATAACCCACTGTTTTTATGTTCCACTGTCATTTGCATTTTCTTGTCATTGTCAAATTATCCACATAGTGATTTTTACTGATGCTTTGTGTCCATGTGGTTGTAGATTGCTGCTCGGACACTGGGTGATCTGGTGAGAAAACTAGGAGAGAAGATTCTCCCTGAGATTATTCCCATCCTGGAGGAGGGACTGCGTTCTGACAAGAGTGACGAGAGGCAAGGTGTCTGCATTGGCCTCAGTGAGATCATGAAGTCTACCAGCAAGGATGCAGTGAGTCATGCAGATGCTGTAACACATGCCTTTCTCTGTCAGTACAAGCATGTAATATCATGCATAGCAGGTCTGAAAGAAATCAGGGTTTTATTAAATTATAGTTGCTCACAGGAGCAGAGATCCATAATCAGCAGTGGAATTTTTACAAACCACAACAGTTTGTGGCAGGTATTGTTTTCATATTGGAAGTCATGATGTTAAAATGCAATCCTGCTACAGAGTGAACTATAACAGGAGTGCCTTCAGAACTTTGGTTATTTATATGGCTCTGTTTTAGGACAGATGTCATCATGATGGCATCATGAAATTACTGTTATAGCTGAGAATTAAAGGTGGTACATGAGTACGAATTTCTACTCCCACAAATTAAAGATATAGATCTGCCAACTTGTTCTTAACTTTTTATTTTTTTTATTTTTTTTATTTTATTTTTTCACGTAAAAAAGAACAAGCCCATTCAGGACAGTTGCAGGTGGTTTTTTGGTTAACAAAACATTACACATTCTTTAAAAAACATGAGACCTTTTTTCACCTTTCTTATTGTGATCATATCAATGTAAACCACCCTTCAGTTCCGAAAATAAAAAATAAACAATAAAACATGAATTACAATTTACTTGACTGTATTTGCACTGCAGGTGCTCGTCTTCTCTGAATCACTGGTCCCTACAGTCAGGAAGGCTCTCTGTGACCCCCTGGAAGAGGTTCGAGAGGCAGCAGCCAAAACATTTGAGCAGCTCCATGCAACCATTGGTCATCAAGCACTGGATGACATTTTGCCTACCCTGCTGATGCAGTTGGTAAGGAAACAAGGGCACAGCCTAAAATTCTGACAGCATCAAAATATTGTAATCTGACCTGTAACACGCTGTACGTCTTTTTGCAGGACGATGAAGATACTGCTGAGTTTGCCTTGGATGGTCTAAAACAAGTCATGGCAGTAAAGAGTCGCTCTGTGCTGCCTTACTTGGTTCCAAAGGTAATATTCACAATTTGGATTTCCTTTGCAAGTTCATATTATTATTTCTGTTTGACTGACTAATGCTGATGTCTTCCTTCATTGTACCAGTTGACTGCACCACCAGTGAACACCCGTGTGCTGGCCTTCCTGTCAGCTGTGGCTGGAGATGCTCTGACTCGCCACCTAGGGGTCATCCTCCCTGCTCTGCTCTCCTCCCTCAAAGGAAAGTTAGGAAGAGAGGATGAAGCACAGGTAACACTGGCATTTATACATTACAATACCTACATTTCCTATTGTGTTTCAACATTTTGTCACTAGCCATAACCCTCAAAACCTTTGCTTCAGGAGTTGTGCAACTGCCAAACAGTGATCCTCTCAGTAGAAGATGAAGTGGGCCAGCGCATTATTATAGAGGACCTGCTGGAGGCCACACGGGGTGCAGACCCTGGCCTCAGACAGGCTGCAGTCACCATCCTTAATGCCTACTTTGCTCGTACACGTCTGGACTACAGCACCCATACACGCACCTTGCTGTCAGGCCTGATCCGCCTTCTCAATGACTCCAACCCAGAGGTCCTGTGTCAAAGCTGGGATACCATCAACTCCATCACCAAGGTGTGTTGATATGAAAAGGAAAGTAAATTAGCCCGAGTTGTCTACAGTGATGTAAAGGTATCATAGTTTCGCTGTATTAGGGCTGTCAAATAATAAAAATTTTTAGTCCAATTAATGACAGGGCAGGTATGGTCTGATCACGATTATAATCACAATCACCATTCCTAAATATGACCGATACATTCACATTCTCTTTGTATATTGTTGGAACAGAATAAATAAATAAAAAGAGATAGATATATATGTTTAACATTTGTTTTTTTATTTATGACAAATCCAACTGAAGTGCCAAAACAACATTTTTTTGGGCAGTATTAACAATGTAAGGCAAATCTCACCAATGTATCTTGATTGGTCAAATAAGATGACTTCAAGAACTTGCCCTTTGGATTTATTTTAAATCGAGAAAGTGTCATTGGCCTGAGGGAACACAATGTCTACTTCTGCTTTACACAAGCTGCTAATTACTTTTGACTTGTCTAATGACCCATTTTAGTGTGTGGGTTTTTTAGTTGTTGTTGTTGTTGTTTTTTGTTTGTTTTGTTTTTTTTAAGTAAAATTAAATATCAGATGGGAATTGTCATTCACCTCCATGACATATACAGCATCAGGAAGCAGGAAACTGTTGATGGCTAGACGGCAAGTTGAGGTTGCGGCAAAATAGCAGCACATGATTTAAAAAAAATGCATTCAGCGCAGCACCTTAATCAATTGTGGTTATTTTTTACACAATATGGTGAGAACAAAGAAGGGTTCAGTGCTTTTTTAATCAAAGGGTCAATTTGGACACTGTTATTTATTGCTCTGCAGAAACTGGATGCAAGCAGCCAGCTGGCTCTAATTGATGATTTGCATCGAGACATTAGATCGGCAGCTGCAGACGTGAAGGGTCAGCACCTCCCTGGTTTCTGTCTGCCAAAGAAGGTAAGAAGGCTCTTTCTAACACAATAAATACTTGCATCTTATTACAGCATAATTATTTAATAACACACCCCTCTGAGTCCATTTGATGGCAAATGATGACTGATTTGCTCTGACACTGCTGTAGACAAGAGTCTGGTTCCCATATGTCAAATTTGTGAGTGTAATTGTGAAACCATAATGACCATTCACATAAAGGTCTTTCCATTTGTCAGTTCAGTTATTCTACTTGAGCTGCACCAGACCATTGCCAGATAATGGATTGATCATTTAAGCTTCAAGCTTTAAAATTTCAAACCTTTACTTGTTGCAGCTGCATTAATATGAACAAATGTTTAAAGAGATTTTAAATATGGTATAAAGACAAACATTTTGGGCCAACAACACATTACACCTGCAGGAGCTTTTATGAGATTGCATTCTGAATAGGTTTTAATACAGAGTTGGTTCTCCCTTTGGAGCTATAAGAGCTTTCCCTCTCCTGGGAAGGCTCTCTACTACATTTTAGAGTGCATGTGTTTTGTGTATTTGTACATAAGAACATATGTGAGGTCAAACAAAGTATTGGACATGAGGGCCTGGCTCGCAATTTCTGTTTTAACTCATACCAAAGGTGTTTGATGGGCTGGACGTCAAGAGTATGAGTACGACACTCAAGTTTTTCCATACCAAATCCACCTAACCATACGTTTATGGACTTTGCTCTGTGCATGAGGCACAGTCAGGCTGGAACAGACCGGGCTTTCCCCAAACCTTTCCACAATATTAGAATCATAGAATTGTCATAAATGTCTTGGTAAGATGAAGCATTAAGATTTCCGTTCACTGGAACTAAGGTGCTTAGGCCAGCCTGGGAAAAATAACCCTGATATCAGAGTCCCATATCAGAATCCACTGGTGATGTGCTTTACACCACTTCATCTAGCGCTTGGCATTGTGCTCAGTGATGTAAGGGTTGCATTAAGGTGCTTGTCCATGAAAACCCATGCCATAAAGCTCATAGCACATAGTTTTGTGCTGACAGAGGTTTTGCAGGGTATTGGGAATTTTTATGCACTATATGCCTCAGTATTCCTGTCCCTACTCTGTAACGTTATGTGGACTGACAGTTAACCCAAAAAGTACCCAAAAAAGAAAAAATCTCACAAGATGACTCTTTTAAACTGTGGCATTCTATTACAGTACCACACTCCAATTCAGTGAGCTTCTTAGAATGACCCATTCTTTCCAAAATACAATAATTAAGAGCCATTGCCCAATACTTTTGACCTTAATGGTTATTATTCACCTTGGGTTCTGAGAAACATAAGAGGCCTAACAATTTACGGACATATTATAGACCATGTAATTAAGTAGTTGACTGCAAAACCTTACTTTGCAGGTTAATTAGTAGAAGTAACAATTTGTTACAGCTGGATTCATACTGATAGTTGATGTTTTTCATCCATTTTGTATCCCCAGGGTGTGAGCTGCATTCTGCCCGTCCTTAGAGAAGGGGTCCTCACTGGTAGCCCTGAGCAGAAAGAAGAGGCAGCTAAAGCATTAGGAGGGGTTATAAAACTGACGTCTCCTGAGGCACTGCGGCCCTCGGTTGTCAATATCACTGGACCTCTTATTCGCATCTTGGGAGACCGTTTTGCCTGGACAGTGAAGACTGCTTTGCTGGAGACTCTCACCTTGCTGCTGGCAAAGGTCTGTATCTGCATCTTCCGATGGAAAAGGAAAGGGCTACATTTAATCAATTCTTTCCTAATGGAGTGTCATTTTGGAGTCTGTGGTGATCATGTCTGCCTCTAACTTCTCAACTATGTACCTCCACCAGGTCGGTATTGCCTTGAAACCCTTCCTTCCTCAGCTTCAGACCACCTTTCTGAAGGCCCTGCAAGACTCAAGCCGTGCAGTGAGACTCAGGGCTGCTGAGGCTCTAGGCCAACTGGTTTCTATCCACACCAAAGTGGACCCACTCTTTACTGAGCAGCTGTCTGCCATCCGGAATGCTGAGGACTCTGGAGTCAGGTGAGAGATCTTAAACTGCTGTGGGAATTGTCAGTTCAGAGAGAACCTCAGGTTATACATCAAATCACATTGTAGATTCTTGCTTGAACACAAACCAACTACTATTGTTCAGAGAAAAAAGATTCATTAAGAGATATGGTTAAATTGATATGTTGGTGGTGAGTGGGAAATGGTTAGCAGGCAAAATCAGACCTGTCAGAAACAAATGCATAACAAAACATGAACCAGTCTGCCAACATATCTTTATTTGTTTTTAAAGGTCCAAATATCAAAAATGATTAAGATTATCAGCCATGAATCTTCATTAATGGTAAAGCTTTATTCACATACTATTTAAAATACAATTGATTCATATGCTTGTTTTGTGGATTTACCCCATCACAGGGAGACAATGCTTCAAGCCTTAAGGTTTGTTATCCAAGGGGCAGGGTCAAAGGTGGATCCAACAATCCGCAAGAACATCACCATTACATTACTCAGCATGCTGGGACATGATGAGGTATGACAAGTGGCACAAATGCCTTGCAGCAACGAGTGAAGCTAAGAACACTAAAAAATTTGCTGCAACATGTCTGTTTTTTTTTCCACCCTAGGGACCACTGAATACATTAAGTTATTACCAATATAATAAACTATGAATGTTAAAACTCTCTGAAGAAATTTCAGTCAGAGCTGTTTAGTGGTTTATTTTTCTGTCTGATCACAGAAGAGAAAAGAGATGTCAGGCAGAGAGGATGTGGTTTTCTAAAAAGGTGGTTTTGAGCCCACACGAGAATAAGTGACACTCAACCTGTGTCTAGCTAACTGATTGGTATGTGCATGTAGGATGCAACTCGAATGGCTTCAGCAGGCTGTGTTGGGGAGATGTGTGGCTTCCTGTCAGAGGAGGAGCTGAAGAGTGTGCTACTTCAGCATATCTTAGGTTGGTATTGTTAGTTTTAATGTTTTAAGTGGTGACCTGGTGTACAGACTGAAACAATAAGTGACTTTTCATGTATTTTTGCTTAGTTTAAACAATAATAGTATTCTTCATGTCCTCTTTTAAACACCTTTTTATAGTAATTGCACTATCATGCAACCCTTTCTTTTTGCTTGCAGCGGATGTGTCTGGTGTGGACTGGATGGTGCGTCATGGTCGTAGCTTGGCCCTGGCCATTGGTATTAAGTCTGCTCCGGAGAAACTGTGTGGAAAGGAATATTGTGATACTGTAACAGAAACCATTTTGGCCAATGCCACTGCTGACAGGGTGAGGAGAATACATTTCTCACATCTCTCATGCACTGATACACATGTGTACAATATACATTAATAATGATAATAATCACCATACGCTTTATTTATATAGTAACTTTCACACAGTGCGTGCAGCCCAAAGTGCTACACTAAAAGAATTTATAATGAAAACAATAATATTTTAAATAAAATATAAAATAGCAGAAAATGTATAATAAGAGCATCAAATATAGAAAATAACAGATTGAGAACAAGGGCAAAAAAAGAAACATCTGATAAAATAAAGTCACATTTCAGCTAAAAGCAAAGATAAATTATTAGGTTTTTAACTGCTTTCTGAAGTTGTTCACTGAGCTAGAGCCATGAATGGCTTTGGGAATGGTATTCCACAATTTTGGAATGTAGTTAAAAAAGCTGCACTACTTTTTGCTACTTTTTCAGTGCAGTGCAATTTGTGCTAAAGAATCTAGCTGTGGAGGATCTAACAGCAAGCCTAGATTATAAAACAAGGACTCAGTGATATAGTGCAGAGTGACAGGTGTAATGTGCTAATCTCCTCTTGGTTTTAGTCATCGGTCTAGCAGCAGTGTTCTTGAATGGTTTGCAAATTGTCCCTTTTGGAAGACCTGTGTACTAAGCATTGCAGTCTCTTTTCTGCTTGAAATAAATGGATGAACAAGTTTTTCAGCAACTCTTAGAGAAAGGAAATGCACCTTGGCAATATTTCTTAAATGATAAAAAGCTTTCTTTGAGTGAGATTTAAAATTCATGTCAGAATCAGTGATCACACCAAGGTATACCACCTCTGGCTTTGAGTGACCCAAGGTTGTCTTTCCCTTTTCTTTATGGGACCAATTAAGAGAATCTCAGTTCCGTCACCTCTATCAAAGCATATTGTTTTACCCTTCTTCCTCTAGATCCCCATCGCCACCAGTGGAATCAGAGCTACTGGATATCTACTGAAGTATAATCTCAGAACAAAGGGAAGCAGCAGTATTTCGCAGCGCATCATCACACAGTTAGTCAAGGTAAAACCATTACTGTTTCTGAACTGATATTTTGGGGAATGGGAGACTTGTGGCATCAGTTATCCGTTATTAAACTCAAGCACAGCAGATGTTTTTGCTGACATTGAAAATATAACCAAGGATCAATATGTGACACCACTGCCTTAGAAGAGCATACAAATGTTGTGACACAAGAACTTCCAGATTACTTGGGCTGATGCTTTTCACAGGCAAGTAAATGTCACACACACAGTCATACACAGTTCTTGCCAAACTGGGATGAGCTGGAGATTTTGGTGGAGATCCGCAAAGCATATCGTGGGTGAAGTCTTATGTGCTTTACTGAAACTTGTCTGAATCGAATCATGTCAGATCTCAGACTCCTGTGTGGAACTACTTGGCTTCACTCTGATACATTCAGAGATGTGAGAGCTATTGGCAAGATTAAAGGTGGAGACTGGCTTTATTTGAGAACCTCAGACAGTGTAACTCTACTCATATCTCTGTCAAAGAAAAGCTATGTTGTCCAGACTTTGAACTTTTGGCAATTGGTCTGAAACATACCACATTCCATGGGAATTCAGTCATATCATAACAATCCTGGTGTACATCCAAATCCTCGATTTGATTTGACTTTAAGTTCACAATTCAATTTGACTTTTTTTTTTTTTTTTGGTCCTTTTAGCACAGATGGCTATGCCATCTTTAGAAAAGTCTAATCCAATCTATTCTAACATCATTGGTTTTATCCCATGATAGCTCATATAAGTTTTTCATTCTTATTTGATAAAATGGTCTGTATGGTGTCAGTGATATGATCTTCATCTGTTTGCAACTTACCACACTAAGACTTTATTGTAAAAAGTTCAATACTTTCTTAACAGTATAATGTAACAATAACTTATTTGCCAGTAAACTGAAAACTTACAATACATGAAGGGCAACACATCTGTGGTAAGATGCAACCTTTTTGGCATTTCATAGTATGGTTGCAGTATGCTAATTTAATGCTTAAATCGCTATAAGGTTTCCACCACTGAATAAGGTCTCATGTCTGATGCTACAGATACCTCTATAGCGAGTTACTGATTTAGCACAATAAACTCCCACAAAATTTTGTGGGAGTTTAACTCTAAATGAAGACAAGAGTTGACTGTCTTACCTGTGTTGTATTCATGGTTAAGTATACTTTATGATGCCTGTGGAGATGTCCCGTCTATGTGTTGCCTGCAGTTTGCTACACAGACACAACAGAGCTTACAAACTGTAGTTTTCTTCAACAATAGGAATGTTGTTGACATAACAAGGCAAAATATTTCCAACCAGTGATTTCAGGAGGGGAATGATATAGAAGTGTCTTCTATATAAACAGTTGTCTTTGTGTCTTTTAACTGGCTGCTGATTCAAGTTAAGAGTAGGTAATGTTGACTTGCCACGTTTCGACATGCATGTATGTTTTTTGGCTCTTGACTCACCAGTGGGATGTGACATTGGGGGCGTGGTTACACCCTTGATTCCACCTTTGATTTCAAATGTTGGAATCGTGATGTTGACATCTTATTAAAAGTTGGCATTGCGACAGCCCTAGATCCCACCAAAAGCAACTTCTGACGTTCCATGTGTTGTCATCCACGCAGCTGTTGCCTAGATACAAAATAAACATCCCAAAACAATCATAGTAATATCTGGAGACTTACAACCTGGTTCTTCTGCTGACTTGTTGTAAACCATTTGTAATGAGGCAGCCTGCAACTACCTGAACAAGGAATCAACACCATCACTGGCTACAAAAGAAAAAGCCATTAATGGATGATGCAGATACCAAAGCGCCAACAAACTCAACCAATTCTCCAACAGATTTGACACTGCAGCCACACCAATTCAGTGTCTCTTTGCTTCCACTGCTTGTACTCCATCTTTCACATCTCCACTGTTGCAGCTCCTGTTGCACATCCTCTCTGCTATCTGTGCCTCCTCCACTGCCATCACTATAACAGGGGTGAGGTTGGAACTAGAGGGACTATGTCCCGTGAAGGCAGCTAGCCCAGAAGGTGTGTGGCCAAGGCTACTTAAGGATTGTGTTGCCCGACTATGTGAACATCTCCAGAGGATCTTTAGCCTAAGTCTACAAAACATGGTACCAAAAATAAAATGTCTGGCTGAGCTAGATGACCACAGAACAATGGCCCTCATTTCATAACACTCTGGAGTGGCTGCTTCTATACCTACTTACTTAGACTCGAGGTCAAAGATACACTTTACCCCCTGCATTTTGCGAACAAAGAACACATTGGAGTGAATGATGCTGTCATATAGGGGAGGGCATAGAGGGAGGTAGAAACCTTCTTAAGATACTCATATCATCCACTTGATAACATCCTAGTGTATCAGAGAAACAACAGCAGTGGAAGTTTTATTTATTTATTTGTTTGTTTGTATCCGTCACTTTTTTTGGGCCTTTTTGGCTTTATTAGATAGGATAGTTTGAAGAGTAATGAGAAATGGGGGAGAAAGTCTAAGCAATGACATATGGCAAATGACACTGGCAAAACCCAGCCCAGTGTCACCAGCAAGGAACTTCTGAACTTCTGTGCCTCCTGTTTATAGGTTGTGTGTTTTACCCACTATGCTACTGGTGCCATATGAATTACAGTTTTCAATAACTTTTCTCTTATATTCGTGGTGTAATTGTAGTCAGAAATGCTTATTATATTGACTGAACCTTCTCAGCTGATCTCCATTTCAGTAACTGAAACTACTAGCAGCAGATGGCTGGGGTGAATATTTATGTAATAACTTGTTTTACACACACACACACACACACAAATATTGACGCACTTGCACTTCTGTCAAATAATGCACCAATTTTCTCTGAAAATCATTACAATTAGAAATGTATTTGCGTAGGTTTGCATTGAAATAACACAAGCAAAGAAAGGGCCAAATTTGATCTTGTTCCATGTAAAACTCAAAATATGGACTGGACAGAATTATCGGAACTCTCAACTTAATATTTGGTAGTACATCCTTTAGAATGGATGACTAAAATGAATCATTTCCTTTATGCAAGTATTAGTTCCTCACAGCTCTGCAATTTTGGACCAGTATCCTTTTGCAAACTGCTCAAGGTCTTTCCAATATCAAGGGTTCCAAAACTGCTGTTCTGAGATATTTCCTAGGGTGTTCTATGGGATTCAGGTCTGAACTCATTGCTGGCCATTTCAAGACTCTCCAGTGATTGTCTTTAACTATTTCTGAGTGCTATCAAAAGTATGTTTTTGGTCGTTGTCCTATTGGGAGACCCAGCTTTGACTGAATGGCAACATTAAAAGTTATGATTATCCAAGAAAACTGTAAGAAAGCTGGGTCTCCATCAAAGAATATGGATCTTCCAGCAAAACAATGACCCAAGCCTAGTATATACCCTGGTTTCAGACTGATATATATCAAATAGTAGAATAAATAAAGGCATGGGAGTGTAAATTAATCATTACTGCTAATTTTACCCGTTAGTGTGGAATGGATGGAATTTTGGAGTTGTGAGGTCCCCTGTCTTTTGTTTCCTCACAGTGTCTTCAAAATCAGTCCAGTGACATCAGACTGGTGTCAGAGCGGGTGCTGTGGTGGGTTTTCAAAGACCTGTCTACACCCTCAATGGAGGCCAGTCTCATCAAACCTGTGCTGAAGAGTCTGCTGGACAACACCAAGGACAAGAACACCAGTGTCAGAGCCCAAAGTGAACACACCATTGTCAACCTGCTACGACTCCGCCAGGGAGAGGAAACAATGCAGGTCAGACTGCAGACAATCTCAAGTACAATTTACAGTTGGAGATTATGCATGCATAATAAAATATTTTTTTAATTTGTACTTTTCACTATTTATGTTATTCAGAGTATGACTGCCATTCTTGACTCGGCCAGTAATGACCTATTGTCAGAGTGTCACCGTCGGTCTTTGAAGAAAATTGCCAGCCTGCCAGACTCAAATGAAGAAATAGATGACACAATCCTAACGTGATGGAGCATTCACATCTGCAGAAATCGACAGAAGCTTGAATGACATGTGAAACAAGTTTCTACTGTATGAGGACCCATGTTGCCTTTCATGGAATGAGGCTGCGATGGATCATGTTTTGACTGGTTTTCTGCATATTCCCCAACCAAATGTATTTTCTTTTTTCTTTCTCATTTTGCATAACTCTTTCATTGGCCTCTGAGCCAAATCATGATTTCCTTCTTTTATTTCAAATTGTGCAGGTTATGCACTGCTGTACTAAATTACATTAGGTAATTACAAGGCTAAATATTTTTCGGTGTTGCAACTTATTTTATCAAACTAATTTCAAGAATTTAGGACATGACTGTAATGAAGCAACACATCTACCTTTAATTTTAACGCTATTTGGACTTTGTGTGTGACGGTATTCTGGACGGAGAGCAGCCTCTTGTAAGAATAAAATTCATTCTTATGTCAGTGATCCAGTTTCAAAAAGGCAAAACAAAATAAAAGAGATCTTGATTTCATAATGTAGTGTGTTTAATATTGGGACATTGTTCCTTTCAGTGTTAAGTGAGGAATCTGACTGTCACGACACCTGCCTGTAACTTAACTCGTTTCTACGATGTGCAAACGAGGTTTCCAATTTAGCAGGCAAAAGACATAATGCTGTTGGATGGAGTTGTAGTCTTGAGGGTCACCATCATTTTAGAAGAAATCTTAGAGGTCCGAAAGGAATTATATTGAACATATTAACCGTGAATGAATCCTTAATTTGATTGGTGTCAACACTATACTCCATGGCTGCTCGTTAAATAACATACATTCAGTGTCATTTGTAGTTTTATAACCATTTTGTAAAGAAGTTAAAGGAACCTGCCATTAATGAAAATATGTGAATCAATGTGAAGGCTGCTGCCCTCCCGGCGTGGGGTGTAGGGCTCACCAATGGGATGACACGGCTGGGCTGTAGCAGGAGTTTGCGCAAAGAGGCCGGGTCAGACTTGGGTGCAGCACCACCCGAGGAGGAAGCTGAGTTTCCGGCTGTTTACAGCGGAGATAGACTATTGCTAACGCCACCACGATACCCCGAGAAAACGCCGCCGCTTCGGGGGGCTAAGAGTTTTTAGCATCTGCAGAGGGTCAATTTCTTTCACATCGGGAGATCTGGGGGCAGGTGATTTCTTTTTACGGGCCCAGTGGGTCGGACAGCTAACCGAGTAGAAGAAGCGGCAAAGGGCGGGGGTGAGCCACCAGCTACCGGCATGGCCAGGGACTACGATTACCTCTTCAAGCTGCTCATCATCGGTGACAGTGGTAAGCTGACGCCGGGGATGCGGGACGGGAAGTGGGCCTTGTCAGCCTTTTTTCACTGGGAGTGAAGCCGGAATACAGCTATAGGTCTGACGCGAACATGACCAGTACATATTGTGTTTATTTAGATATTTTTCATACATCGATGTCTTTTGTGAATGCACACATCCGCCATATTTCTGTCATGGTGACAGGGCGCGGGGGGGGGGTTGTGTGTTCGGGCTCGGCATGTCAGGCCGGATATCGCCTGTAGATCAGCGGATCTTTTCTAGCTCTGTGCTCCAGCTGAGACGTTCATTTTAGCTACACAACGAAACACACATTGAACCCGAGTTAACTGTGCCTTGGTTCTCGTTCTCCTTTAATTTCGCTCCTTGTTTGTTCCCCTATCAGCTGTGCTAGCCACCTGGAAGTTAAGCTAACATTACACTTTGTCTATGTAGCTAACTGTTTACTAACGTTAGCTTGACTTGGGAGCTGGAGTCCTAGGAAGCCGTGGTCATTTATGCTGAAGATAGCTTTTCATACCTTTGTTGTTTGAGTCGCCTCGGTTAGCTTAAGTTAGTGAGATGCATTCTGTTACATAGCTGGCTAGCATGATAGTGCTAGCTGCTTCACAGGGAGGGAGTGCACAGTGCTGCAGTGCAGGCTCCAGTTTTTGTTTCGATGCACAGTCAAACACAACCATGTTAGTCTCCATTCACGTATCTATTCAATATATGTGAATAGAGACAAACGAAGGCGTCATTGTCAGCAGCCTGGCAGGCAGATGCGCGTAACTGTGTGATCCGGTAGCTGAGGTTGACAGACTACAGGTGTGTGGTTACCTTAGCCGTGATCGGCTTCTTTATTGCGTTCAACCCGATGGAAATAATGTAACGTCCCAGGTAGATGCATAATGTAGTAATGCAGATATAGAAGCTCCTTCTGAGCAGTGAGCTTTGCTTTGGTTGAGCCTCATCCTGGAGCTGTCCCGGGTAGCACAGCAAGCCTCGCTGCCGCTTACTCACAGAGGCCACTGTCTGCTTTCATGCAGTGTGGAAGTACAATTGTCTATTGTGCATTTTTGAGATGATGTGTTTTTTATTGTTGATTTGAACAAAAGTTTGTACTTTGTACAGGTGATGATAACATAAGTCTGTAGGTACTCATGGACACTAACAGTAAGTTATGATATTGACATCTTGATTGTGACTTGTTCTTGTTTAAATGGAGATAATGCAAAACTTTTTTGGTGCAGAAATCTTCCAAAAGCTTGCCCTCCTCAGATAATTGGACTATTTTGTTTGAAAAGTTGAATATTACAAAACATGCAAGCTTAGCATTTTTTAATTTCTGGAAACATGTTGTTCTCTAAACCTCTTCCTGTTCTTGTTTCCTTCTCAGGAGTGGGGAAGAGCAGTCTGCTCCTGCGATTTGCAGACAACACATTTTCAGGTGTGTGGTTCTACCTTGGCGTCTGTGGCACGATTTTAAGACTTTGTACTATAGTGTTGTACGTCAGTAACTTGATTTTGTTTTTATGTGTGTTTGCAGGTAGCTATATAACCACGATTGGGGTGGACTTTAAGATCCGGACGGTGGAGATCAATGGGGAGAAGGTGAAGCTACAGATCTGGGATACAGCAGGGCAGGAGCGCTTTCGTACCATCACCTCCACGTAAGTAAATTCATACAGACACATTCATTTGGGCTTTTCAGGTGAAGCTTTTGCTTTTCAGCAACTGAATCTGAAACTAGAGAGGGTTTTTTGTGGTCCTTGAATTACGTATTATTTGAGGAAGCAGTTTGTAGACAGCTAGAATAAGTTGATGCTGTTCTGTGAAACGGGTAGGAATTCCCCACAGATCCTAATTACAGATGTGAGAGGGAGGCTCCTGGGTTCACACTGTAGTGCTCCGTGATGCCATGGGCTGGATGGCTTTACCCTTTTTTGCTTGTAGAATGTGTCACGCTTTTGTCAAATTGTCTGTCATATCCATATCACACTCGCCTCTCACTGATATAGGGCAGAGTGTCCTTCTTTGAAGAGATAACTCCGCTTTCTTTTTGTTATAAATTATTCACGTGAAATGCCAAAAACTATGAAGTGCTTGTACAGCTGCATCTTTATCTTGCTTGTGTATCTGTAGCTTGATATGCTGCCAAAAAACATACAGAGCACATAAGGAGCAACTCCATTACATGTGACATATTTTTAAAATAGTTTCAGAATGACAGTAAAGTTATGTGGCGCGGAGGCATTTCATTTTGTTCGTCTGTTTCGGTTCATACAGGTGAATTGTTAGTGATGATGTTATCCTTTCATTGAAGCATTTTGATTTGCTGGATTCTAACCTAATCTACCCACATTATTATTGTTTTATTTTGCAAGACTTGAGCAAGGATACCCACAAATTGAAGACATGCAGTCTGTTCAGCAGCAGATGTGGATGTTGAATTTTACTGTATTGGGATATATTTGTCTTATCTATTTATTATCTGTTTTCAGTTTGACCACAGCTAAGTCACAACAGCCAATCCACAATACATCTGTTCAGTTCATTTGAATAGAAAGTGAGAAACAGAACATCTTCTCGTGCTGCTGTACACATTGTCAGTGATGTTCTCAGGTTTAGTGGAAGTTTTGGGTCTTTCAATATCATACTCGCTCCCCTGGGCTATACAGCAGGGGTTGATCAGACCCCTGCTTGTGTCTACATGGCAACAACTAGTTACCTTGCACCTGTGTATGCCAAGTATACTGAGGACTCTGACCAGTGGTCATGCGGCAAATCCCCAACACCTTATCTGCAGACACTTGCCTTTCCTGCTTCCCTGCGCTGGCTAATGAGATCTTGATACTTGCCCGGTGTTCTCCCAAAAGCCTTGTCCATGTTCTCCTCCCTCGGAGCTGTCAACTCCAGCATGATGACCTGCTTGCTGGAATCTGACCAGAGGACCATGTCAGGATGTAAAGTGGTGATGGTAATGTGCTGGGTAATCTGCAGCCAACCCCCTTCAGCTTTCCTTAGGGCAGAGGTTGATTCCCCCCTTCAGGGAGTTGGGTTATTTTGTTTCCAGCTTTTTCACTGATGATGTTAGTGATGACAGTGAAGATCTGACTGCAGAATTGATACTCAGTGTTTAGTAGAGATCATTGATGCGACCTACAGCTCAAACCACATTCATGTTACCTACTCACTTGTTTTGACTTTGACTTGAGCAGACAGAGGCTGCACTCAATAGATAATAAACCATAACTGTCCAAGCTTCAGAATTTTGTCCTTAACAAATCGGGCGCGCAAGACTTTATGATGCACTTCAGCAGTGAGGATGATCAAATCACTAATAGGAATGCCAAAAACAACCAGAAAGCTTGAAATTCTCTGTACTTCAGTCCCAGAGGAGTATGACCGGCCTAGATTGGAAGTGTGTGTGGCAGTTTTGTAGGAATCCCTCCACCAAGCAGAGAGCTTATAAAGGCTGATTGTTCGTGTTGCTGAAGTAGAGTGGCACGGTACCTCATTAAGTCCTAAATGAATTTCACTGTGGAGATGGATCATGGGCAAAGACCAGGGGCTTCAATTATAAACTGGTGCATAGGAGCAATACTAAATATATATGTACGCCCAAAAGCTGAAAATGGTGCATGCCAAAAAATAACCTGATTTATTAAACTGGGTGTAGGTATGCCAGTGAGCACTTTTTCCCTTTATAATTCACAGTCCACCTGGTTGGTGCAGGTGAACCCCCCCCACACACGCGCACACACACACCCACACCCACATATGGCCAATGCAAAGTACCTCATTCAAGTTGATGCATATAAATGAGCCTGCTGATCAATGGTGTTGTATGCCAAACGCAACTTAGAAGAAGACAAAGAAACAAAATTTCAACAAGGCCAAAATAGACCAGGATAAACAAATTAAGGTTCATATAAAGAAATGAACTTTCATCTGGAGCCCTTATGGCACAGGAGCGCAGTCAATTGCATCAATGTCATTTAAGAAACTGGACATTGCTGCCTGTTCACCCACAGTGTAAGCACCCCTAATGTATCAACTGGTAATATTAATAATGCCAACCACAAACAGCTAGCAGTACTGCACTTGGGGATGGCTGTGGTGTCCCAGACCTAAGGATAGAATTTACCAGAATTATCTTGTACCCAAAAGGCTTTAGCTAGAGTTAAGTTAAACATTTTATATTGTTAATTCAGGCTATGTATTGTTAAGAACCTCATAGTTCAGTACAATTTCAATTCTTTTGGTCACAATTCGATTCAGTTCGAGTTGATAGTGATCCAATCTGCTTCAATATTGTTTCAGTAATATCTGTGTATGACAAAATTAACCAAATTATTCATTAGGATACTTTCTGTTATTTGTTAAATAATGGGTGCATTATTATATTGTATTAACAGACTGACCCCAAATTGTATTTTACCATTTCCTTATTGTTTAATGAAGAAAGAATAATAAAAATACAGAAAAGTTCCTGACCTGAACTTGAAGCACAAAAATAATAATAAATGTGTTATAATTACATTACATCTGTTTTTGAGGTGCAGGTTTAGCTTAAGCCAAACCTCAAATGGTTGCATAGATTTGTTGTATTGTTGCAGCATTTTAATACTGCCTCATTAAGCTTAAACAAAACAATTTTACACAAGAATCCAAAATGTCTCCTGGGTTAAGGCTGTTGGCAATCGCACTTTAATTGCCATTTTTTAAATAACCTATGATGTCCGATTGAGTAGGGCCTCTGTACAACGCAGATCACACTACAGTGGCATCAAGAACGCCCCCACAGGTGTGGGGTTTCATTACAACAGAAATAATCAATTGAAGGATATTCAGATTTTGTGTTGAATTGGGAGAGATTATATTACAATGCATCGATAAATCAACTTCATTTTACCCCAGCCCTATTGTTAATCATATCTAATACATCAAACCTGTTGGCTAATTCCTGCTGGCAAGAAACAGTTTCCAGTAACCCAAAAGTTGTTAACACCTGTATATGCACCTGGATGGTGTGGTTCCGGTGGGCAGGTCATTCTAACACTGGACCCAGTTCAGCACATAGATCCAAGAGCACTGCTCTAGGTAATACAATTTGGCGTATTAGCCAGTCATCATTATGGCCCAGGATATCTTTTTGGTCCCTAAAACTCTCTCCCTCCTGACCTATCATTGGCATAATCTTCAAGCTGTGAAAGTGCATCCATCATGCAGCATTGCGCACAAATGCCACCAAACTATTTGTATGTTTACTCAGCAATCAGACTTCTTGCTAAACACCTTGCTGCAATCAACGCCTCTATATCATTTGAAGATGGAAGTATGATGTGGGAACATTCGGTGCCACAGTTCTTTAATGAGTGCTTATGATAATGACCCACTACAAGCACAGGTACACATACTGTAATACCTTAGGCTTTGGTATTTCTGATCACGTGGATCTATAGTCTGATATGAAGTGAAATTAAATGTCTGAGATAAATCTGGAATTTCTGGCAATTCACCACCTCACCATGTGCGTTTCCCCCATCTCCAAAATGTTTATACGCAAGAATGTAAGTTAATGCAGCAGTGCACACATTCTCCCACCAGCGTTTGCGTGGGAAGTGCCATACGCAGGTGTTATAAAGGAGGTCCCTGGTTGGAAAACTCAGGTAGCATGGCTGAGACACAGGGGCTGCCTGTTGCTGATTCACAGCTTCCATCTGCCTGAGGCCCAAATCAGTAGCTTAATGTCAATAACAGTTTAGCAATTTTATTTTACTGTTAAATTTATAGGAAGTTTTCTTCTGCTAGTGAATTAATGCTTTTGTTAAGACTGGAATTGGGATGCTAACTCATCCTTATATCATCCAAAGTCTATATCAGTTCTGAGCACAAACAAAATATTTACTGTTCCATGTAAACAAAAGACCAAATCACTCACACACACGGACGCACGCGCACACATGCACACATGCACACACACACACACACCCCTGCTGTCTTGTGGCCCATTACTGCTGGACATTTGGGCCAACACCATATCCCCACACTGTCATGCCACACAGCATCACTGACACACACGCACACACACATAGTAAGCCTGACAAAAGGTTCTTTGTGTTTGTTTGGTGCCATGCTGCTATATTGGGGATGCTCCCTTTCTGGGGCCTTCTTGAAGCTGACGGGTTTGCAGTTGAACTCTTCCTTTATTCAATCACACTGTCCTATCTACTGAAGTGTTGCATTAATGAAGCAATAATTTCAATTTTAATGTGCACTTACTCTTTTGTGGAGCTAAGTGAGTCAGTCTGGACAATGAGCTGTTTTGTGGTTTTGTGGCCAAGCGTTAAGTGTTGCTGAACATACTTGAGATTGCAATCTAAGGACTCATTACTCCTTTGGCATAACTATGTCATAACTTAAGTTTTCTCTCTAGAATTCGGGCAAATTCAATTGAATTCAAAATGATTAGGTTTTGTGTCTTTCAAAGTGAAATTTGTGGTGTCAATAATTAATATCTCAGTGGTACCTTATGCCTTGGTCACAGAAACTCCAACGCTCTGACATGATGATGATGAACTTGAGTACATTTACACTGAGTCTACATGTCATGGTTCAAAAGAATTCATAGTTGTGTTTCAAGCTGATAATACTTAAAAACTGATGTTATGAAAGTGGACATGGTTGTAGATTATACATACATTTCTTCCTTCTTCTTTGATCAAGTCATTTAGCTATCACAATTTTGGTCTTGTCCAAGTATCTCCAAATTTACAGTTCTTGTCAGATGTTCCAACTTGGCAGGTCTGCATTCGTCAGCACGTGCCTCAGGTGGTCCACAACCAGTGAACCAGCAGCTGGGTTGTGGGCTGTGAATGCATATGGGGAACGAAGTCTGAACCCATGTGATCTGATCCAACAGACGAGCTGCTGTAGCTGTAAATTGCTGGAAAAATGTTGTGCTGGTTCTGATAGTAAGGTCTCTTAATACATAATCCATAACAGTTCATCGAATATGAGTGTCAAAACTGGACCACAGAGCAATGGAAGAAGATGGTCTGGTCCGATGAATTCCACTGTATTAACATCATTGTAACATCATGTGAATGGTTGGGTGTATATGCATCACTTGCTTACTTACCAGGAAGTTCTATGGAAATAGGACAAGCTAGTGGTGGCTATTATATGATGGGCAATGTTCTGCAAGGAAATCTTGGGTCTTGCCAATCATGTCGATGCTGCTTTGAAAAGTACCATCTACGTAAACATTGTTGCAGACCTTACACCCGTTCATGGAAACAGTATTCCCTAACAGCAGTGGCCTCTTTCAGACAGATTATGGTCCCTGCCAGACTGCAAAAATGGTTCAGGATTGGTTTGACAAACATTTCAATTTGTTTAATGTGTTGACTCGGCTTCCAAATTCCTCCGATCTCACTCCATCTGTGGGATGTGCTGAGCCACGGAACCGCAACATATAGTACTTAAAGCACCCGCCGCTAACATCTTGGTTCCAGATAGCAAAAAATAGCTTCACAGGTCTAATGGAGTCTGAACAAGTCAGGGCTGTTTTGGCAGCAGAAGTGGGACTTGCACAGTATTAGGCAGGTGGTCATAATGTCATTACTGGTTGTTGTAGGGCTTCCCCCTAAACTTCAACAAGTTGACTCATCTGTTTGAAACCCGTCAGTCAACTCAGATTCTATAGACTCTGAGTTGAATTTCCCTTTGGGGATGAATAAAGTTCTATCTATTTGTGTATCTATCATTGAAACTAATGCCAATAGATTTTCTGGTTGCCAGACAATCTATGTAAAAAAAAAAGGATGAATAGTCGAGTCTTCATTTTGAACAGCCAGATCCAATTTGACTGGCAAAATTATGAGTCAGGTAGAGGCCTTGATTGGTGTACACATCATCAACCTTTCATGCATTACCTTTAGTGGACCATGTACCAATTATCTGTTCAAGCTTTTTATCCACTATTTCCACTATCCACTATTTCTAAGCTTTTCAAGTCTAACGGTTAAAATAAAATAAAAAAAAATATAGAATTTCTTAACACCATTGATCTATTACACACAACTTTTACAGCATGTCCATGTCTTTAGGCTTCAACTATATACTCAATAGTGTCATGGTTAACTGCTTTGTTTTTTTCACTTACTCATTATTGCAATCAAAGTCCTTGCCAACACAATATATCTATATGTTTTTATGTCTGGGACTTACAGATAAAGAGTGGTTGTATCTGTCTCCTTCATTTTCAGATACTACAGGGGAACGCACGGGGTCATAGTGGTATACGATGTCACGAGTGCCGAGTCTTTTGTCAATGTCAAACGATGGTTACATGAAATAAACCAGAACTGCGATGATGTCTGCCGAATATTGGGTGAGTTTGTTCTCTCTCGCTCTCAGTGAAGACTCCATATTACCTTGGCTTCCTTTGCTTAAAAGCTGACTCAATCTTATTGCTCCCATTTTTTTTCATTTTTAATCCAATGTAAAAAATATGTCTATTTTCAGTGGGAAACAAGAATGATGACCCAAACTCGAAGGTGGTCGAGACAACTGACGCGCAAAAGTTTGCTGAGCAGATGGGAATCAACCTGTTTGAGACAAGTGCAAAAGAGAACATCAATGTTGAAGAGGTAACTGTTGTTTATGGGCTGACATGTTTGTGTGGCATGGTTTCTAAGACATGCCTGGTATGCAGAGCAGCTCAGTTGGTGATTTGAATTAGACATTGCCTGAATTCTAGCACCTGCTACAAAACAGTGGCTTACAGTCATAATTCTCCAAGTGCCAACAACTATTTACCATTTTTCTTAGACTCTATGTTGACCTAAGATAGCAAATTGCTGTCTGTAGCTTCCCAAAATTATAAAATATTATATATAAAAAAAATATTAAATGCTGAGCTGGTTCTTTAATGCAGTGAAAATACTTGGATGTGAGCAGAGACTCTGTTTTGAGTAGTGATTAGAAAAATGGCTGATTTGCTGTACTCACCAGACGTTGGTTTTGTGCTTCTCCTGCAGATGTTCAACTGTATCACAGAGTTAGTGCTAAGAGCCAAAAAGGAGGTGCTCGCCAAGCAGCAGCAGCAGCAACAGAACGATGTCGTCAAACTCACCCGGAACAGTAAAAGAAAGAAAAAGTGCTGCTAGCAAACTTGAAGCTATCCACAGACGGTCAACGGAGTTATTTCTTCACACACACATACACACACGATGGGACTCAGAGCATCTAAATTGAAGAGCAGACAAAGATTTAATAAATATAAAGTGAAAAATAAATAGAAAAAAGAAATAAATGAAAAAATCGTCCCCTTTGGACAAACTAATCATGAAGACTTAATAAGTACAGATTTTGTCAGACATCAGATCAAGTTTTATTTGGAAATCAGCAGATGGGCACTACTTACCTGAGGTCCTGCTTTCTTAAAGGATCTCCAAGCTGACAAGTGACTGCCATAATTCCCAGATTTCTATCTGTATAGCCCACACATTGTTTCATCAGTATGTCATCTCTCCTTCTCATTCCACTGCACACAGGATATTCAGAGTTAAGTCCGACTCTGCATCTGAAGAGGATGTTCTACTTTTTTTTTTTCTTTCTTCTTCTTCTTCTTCTTCTTTGGATCTTAAATTCATTTCTAGGTAAATTTTTAGAGACGGGTAAGAGTTGGGGCTGGTTAATGGGCCAGGATGTGGTCTTTGGAATAGGCATATAAGAAAAGGCAGAGGTCTCGACAATTCTCCACAGCTTCAGCATTTCGAACACGTCTGTTATCACACCTATTAGTTTTTGTTTTCTTTGATCAGATGGGGGGAAAATTCCTTCGATGATGACGGTAATGAAGAATGAGATGAGGATTGATAAACAACCTTTAGCAACTAATGAAATGGACAGAACTCCTCATGTTTTTTTTTGTCTTTGCCCATGTTTTGACAAGCTACCCATCCTCTCGCCTCTAACCTCCAGTAGTGCTGAGCCAATGATAACTGATTTTATTTTGTGCTTTTGTCTTTTTGTTCAAGTGCAGCAGAGCAGTTGAACCACTCATGGAGCACTCAGACATTTAGCTCTGACAGCACCGGTCACTGCAGCCTTACTATGCTTTTAAACCTTTTCCTCCACTATTTTTAAAGACATTGCCAATATAACGTTTAAGAAAAATATCAGGAGCTCAGTGGCACCTCTCACTGGACTGTTGCCATAGTGGCCCCTTACTGGCCAAGAAGCAGGGTGAATGAGGTCTGGATGAACTGTGTTGAGCCTTTGGGAAGTGCTCAGGGCTAAGACCTCCTACCCTCCTGCTTAAACTCCGACACCCACCTGTCAACATCCCTTACAGTGACTGATTAGCCTTCATGGCACACGGTGGTTCTGACAGGAAACTGGTCTCTGTCGTTGCAGTGACCATCCATGCCTGGCATGCATTTAGACTGTAGGATGTACTTGTCAGTTAACTAATGTTAGAGCCCCTCCCTGAAATGTGCTACCTGGTTATCTGAAATTTTATCAGTGTTTTTGGCATCCATGAAAGTGGACCAGAGTGGACTGTTAATGTAAGAGCAAAAGGGGACAAGTGGATCTTGGTGTGTTGAGGCCTGAGCTCCTCTCCCTCTACACTTGCACTGCGAGGATTTGTTGTCATACAATGTCTTGCTGACATTATTTTTAATTGGGAGAGTCCAATGTTGGAAGTATTTAATTTTCATCCTCTGGGCAGATTCTGGTCAGCAGTTTGGGATCCGGATAAATGTTGAGAGGTTGCTGTGACCTCCAGGGCCTAGAGATGCTCACACTTCATTTCTATTCATTATGTGTATGTATAAATATATTTGTGTGTTTATATTAAATATAGAACATACACACAATTAGCACACCAAACTGCATGTATAAAACATGCCCTGTGTGCTATGATTCAAACATACTTGTCAGCTGTGGTTTGCTGTACACTGGAGAAAGAGATGTACTATTCATTTTTCCCTACATGAATTTAATCAGTAATAAACATTTTAAAAGAATAAATATTTGACAATGACTGATGCCATTTGTTGGTGATTTGATGTGTGGTCATTTCAAACAGCTTTTTTTCTGTATTCACAGAAAATTTTTATTAAAGTGTGCACTGGTCTTTTGGGACCCTCCTGTAATCTGGGAATGAACTTCTTTACCAAGTAAAGAATTGTGTCGCCGTCGCATCACAGGAAGGTTCTGTACTTGTACACGTAGCCGCCAGGTACTCCAGCTTCCTTACTTCGGAAAGATCTTCATAGAGTCGACTTTCTCAGTTCAATAACTCCAAATTTGTATTGCAACGTTTTGTTTGTTTCCTACCATGGTAGACATCGATCTACAACATAGTTTAAACAAAATGAGCCATTCTCAGAGCTTGACAAATTACATTATATGTCAATATGGAGCTAACCATCATTCCAGAGCACAGGGACCGTTTACAGCAGGGGTCTCAAACTCAAATGAGCTGGGGCCACTGCTGCCACCGTCTTTTCATTGAGGGCCCCATCAGTGTTCAAGTAATACAAAAAAGAAGATATTCCTGAAATTGGTTGGTTTTTTTTTTATACTGACTGTGCTCATAGTCCACTTTTCTCTTAGATTATGAAATCCTCTGCTGCTACTACACTACCACCACCACAGCAGCAACTTCTCATTCTTCATGTCATCTGCTCTGAAGCACCACACCGTACAGCTCTGGACCTGCGCTTTCCCTGTTTGCTTCAAAAACTGTTTTTCTGTTGCAATTATTTTGCATTTATCAAATTAATGTCTTGTTGTTTTCTTTAAATGAAACTTTTCTATTATTTACATTTTAAAAGAAGTGGTTATCTTTATTATTGTGGGGGTAAAACTAGATAGAAATAATCTCAAAGGCTCAATTTTTACTTTAATTAATCACAGGGTAGCTGTGGATTAATCACCGTTCCTAATTATGAATGGAATATTCACAATTTCTCTGTATGTTGTTGGAACAGAAGGAAAAATGACAAATCGTTGCTTGGGGTACATTAACCATGTAAAGCAGTTCTCATCCATCTATTTTGATTGAGAATCAGAGACAATGACTTTAAGGACCTGCCTTTTAGATTTATTTCAAATCCAATGAAGTGTAATGGGCCTGAAGGAACAAAATGTCTATTCCAGGAATAGAACTTGCCTTAATATGAAATATATTAATTCTGCTTTACACAAGCTACTAATTACTTTTGACTTGTGGGAAGCCAGAGATTTAACCAAATTTGGTTTTACTAGTTCCTACAACACCACCTGGGGGAACTGCACCCCCTGGACAGCCCCTAGTAATGCACAATCCATAAGGATCCCCAACAGCTAAACTGCCAACCATTCACACAATTACCCGAGCTTGGGATTTCTGAGTCAGGGCGGCTCAGCAATAAGGGGACAAACCTGTCGACCAAATTTCACCACTTTAACTGCAAAGTGAGAAGAGGGAAGGGTTGTCAGCCATCTGCTCAGGCCCAACAGCTCCTGTGCACAAAGAAGGAGGCAGACAATTAGTCAAGTATTTTAGGACGGAGGGACATTGTCAAGCTGTTTTTTCCACACTGAATTTAACTGACAGTAAAGCATGTGAACACAGCATGGTGGACACTAAGTGCATTGTGCATGTGCAGCCTTCACCAGCAGGCGTCATCGCTGCCAAGAAACCATGTTACACTTGCAAAAACAACATTCACAATATTATCACACAGTAAACAACAAATAAAAGTATTCAAATGTCCTAAAAATCAAGAAATCGTCTGCATAAGCTTCACAAACCACCAAGAAAGCTAAAAGGAAAAAGCAAAATAGTAAAAGACAAAAAAAATATTGCCATCAATTCCCAACTCAACTTTCAAATTAAGAGAAGAACTGTAAGTCTACTACAGGAATTATTAACATAATCCTAATGCAAAAATATAACAAGTCAACCAAACTAAGCAAAAGAGCCAAACCAGTTTAA
The DNA here is from genome assembly GCA_034769265.1 of Remorina albescens. NCBI lineage: Eukaryota > Metazoa > Chordata > Actinopteri > Carangiformes > Echeneidae > Remorina > Remorina albescens. The sequence goes on from CM068485.1 coordinate 6,062,127, forward strand.
ATAAACTTCTGGTTGTGTCACGTTATTGGAAACACTGAAAACACTGTGAGACCAGTGAAGGTGAGACCAGGAGACAGCAGGAGGACTAATCATGGACACCAAAGCGGGAGACAGCAGGAGGACTGATCATGGACACCAAAGCGGGAGACAGCAGGAGGACTGATCATGGACACCAAAGCAGGAGACAGCGGGAGACAGCAGGAGGGCTGATCATGGACACCAAAGCAGGAGACAGCAGGAGGACTGATCATGGACACCAAAGCAGGAGACAGCAGGAGGACTGATCATGGGCACCAAAGCGGGAGACAGCAGGAGGACTGATCATGGACACCAAAGCGGGAGACAGCAGGAGGACTGATCATGGACACCAAAGCGGGAGACAGCAGGAGGACTGATCATGGACACCAAAGCAGTAGACAGCAGGAGACAGCAGGAGGACTGATCATGGACACCAAAGCGGGAGACAGCAGGAGGACTGATCATGGACACCAAAGCGGGAGACAGCAGGAGGACTGATCATGGACACCAAAGCGGGAGACAGCAGGAGGACTGATCATGGACACCAAAGCAGTAGACAGCAGGAGACAGCAGGAGGACTGATCATGGACACCAAAGCGGGAGACAGCAGGAGGACTGATCATGGACACCAAAGCAGGAGACAGCAGGAGGACTGATCATGGACACCAAAGCGGGAGACAGCAGGAGGACTGATCATGGACACCAAAGCAGGAGACAGCAGGAGGACTGATCATGGACACCAAAGCAGTAGACAGCAGGAGACAGCAGGAGGACTGATCATGGACACCAAAGCAGGAGACAGCAGGAGGACTGATCATGGACACCAAAGCAGGAGACAGCGGGAGACAGCAGGAGGGCTGATCATGGACACCAAAGCAGGAGACAGCAGGAGGACTGATCATGGACACCAAAGCGGGAGACAGCAGCCATGCCAGAGAGCGTGCATATCAGGGGACGGAACAGGTAGAGGTTCAGGATCCCGGAACAAAGGGAGGCGAAACCAGACAGCAGCAGCACCTCACACATCGGAGCCGAAGCGACAAACAGCCCGCGGCCTCGCCTCGCACTGACACACCGGCCCACAGTAACACCGTAACGCCGGCCGGTCCCTGTGGAGATGCTGCAGTCAGAGGCTGCTCTGTGGAGGAGAGCCTCTCTCTGCCAGCTGGCCCGAATCAGACCGAAATTAACTTAACTGCCCTCAGCCGATGGCAGCAGGCACTGAAGCACATCCATGTTCAGTTTGCTGCAGTCAGCTGTGCTTAAACACTCATCTTCTTAAACAAATTCATCTTCTACCGCCAATCCCAGATGGGGTACACCCTGGACAGGTCACCAGTCCATCTGTTGTGGTTTGTCCATTATCTACACTGCCTTCAGGGCCCACCTGACTGCAGTTACTCACGACCTGTCAGGTTTAACTCGGCCTTCCACAAAGTTAGCTGAGAGCGCCTCCAGCTCTTTACTGCTGCTTCATCTCTTCATTTGCTGCTTGCTCTCTTTTTGCAGATTTGTGTTCATTTTATATGCTGTTGATATATTCATTGATAATGATGTTGTGTGTGTGTGTGTGTGTGTGTTTCCAACACTGTAATAATAGAGTAAAAGAAAAATGTGTCTGGATTTCCAGGCCAACTCAGACGAGACAGGCAGTTTGTAAAGAATTTATTTGTACAAATACCAAGAAAATTGCATGATCAGTCTCTAAAAGAGATCGAAGCACTCTGTAACAGAAACCATGTCTGTGGTGAATGGAAGCACTCAAAAAGAGCACAATAAGTTCACCAAACTCCAAAATAATAACTAAGATGAGACAAGTGGCAGAGCACATACACATAAGCACACACACATAAGCACACACACACACACACACAAAGGTTCAGTGGCAGGTTTGTCTGACCACGACACTCACTCAACCTGCAGCTGGACATTCGGGAAGTCGACCACTTAACCAAGTATGTTGCCGTGAGTTGTTCTAAAAATGTGACATACTGACTAAGACAAGAACAGCTGGTGTTTAAATCCAAACCTGCTACGTTCAGAATAAGTTTGTGTCTTTACCTTCAGCTCATTCAATGAAAGCAGGGACCACTGAATCTGTATTAGTTTTTGATTTGAGCATTTTTCACACAGACATTTTGGAGGAGAATATTTCATACAGTACAAGTGGAAGAACGGAAAAACGAGGTACCCTTTTGTTGAGGTTTGCTCTTATATTGGTCACTAAATGGTCAACTAATTTCACTGTCTCTGAATTCAATTATTGCTGCAAAAACTGGGTACTCTGGATGCCCTCGGCTGACTGTCAATGGTTAGTGGTTTAGTGTGTTGGTTTTGATGTGTGATAGTGTGTAGTGTGTTTAGTGTTGGTTTCATTGCATTATTGTTTTGGGTCCTGGTTACTTAATTATTTTACAAAGACTAGCTTTGAAGTTGTTTTAACTCAGCTTAATTTTTATTTTATGACTTAGATATGATCTTGCCATTGTATCTTAGCCCAGACTCTTGAAAATCTTATTTCCTCTTGGATTAAAGATTCATGAGCCTTTTTGCAGTTTGCACATCCTATTGATGAATAATTTGAACATCAATGATTTTTTCATGCCAGGTCGACTGCCTGCCACACACAAACAGCCAAATAAATATAACGTGTGAGTGTTCATATCCAACTCACTGGTGGAATTCCTGCTCACCATTAGGACATACATGAAAACAGAGCCTATGAATAACATGTACAGATATATTTCTCTCTGAAAAAAGATTTTAATTGAAAAGGTATGCATTCTTCTTATAAATATATTGATTTCATCCAAACGTAAAAAAAAACCAAAACATTCTTTGGGTTGGCTAGCAACCAGCTGAAATGACAAAAAGACATCTGCATAGGTTTGCACAATTGCATTAGACTCCAGTTCAAACGCAGACAGACATCACTGTGTCACACTGTAAGTCATTCATACTCAGACATTTTAGGTCAATACAAATATTTTACCAATGGCGATATAGATATGTCACCTAAAATGGAAGCCTGCCAGCTAAGAAACAAAAGTGCCATGAAGTATTGAAGCAATGAGAATGGAGGTAGACATTTTCTTTTACTTTTAAACCAAAGCAGCTCAGATGTTGCAGAGGAAGTTTAGAGGAGTCTCTGTACACCGACTCTGACTGCTTTCAACAATAGGAATGAGGTTACTGTTGAACAGGATTGATTGACTTGGAGAACTCGTATATCTTCTACATACAATAGTTCTTCCTCCATCTCAAGCTGATGTAAACATTTTGAAAATTTGGTCAACTAGGAAGATGAGTGCCAGGAGGGTGATGCTAAATTGCATCTTTCTCCTAGAAAAAGGTTAAATGTTTGAATGTTGACTATAATGTGAATTGTTAAAGAACTTACTGGCTGAACAGTAACGTCAGTGATCTACAGGTTTATTCAGATGTTGGGAAGGCTTCATAGAGTTCACCATGAACGTGCCTGAGACAGATAAAAAAATAAAAAGCTATAGCTTCACGTTTTAAGGATCCTGATGCCCTGCTCTGTTGGTTTCATTTTGACTTCCCTGATGGTGGCACATGTACTGAACAGAAAAGGTTTTATGAAATAAGTATTTTTTGCATTTTTGGATATGAAGGATCCCATGTTTTTGGAATTTGATTTTGTTGACTAAAAGCCAGGACATCTTGGTCTTTATTACTTTTCATAGAAAAATATTGGTGCAGCTTTAATATCTTTCTTGTTTGTAAGTGAATTACTGGAGTGTTGCTTTAAAGATATTGTTAATCTCAGTCTGATTAAAAGTAAGGGTTTTGGCCATGAAAACATGACAAGCACTCGCTTTAAATTTAAAAAAAGCTGCTTGTCAGTTGATAATAAAATAAGCATTCTTTTTACCATTTGTTGTTTCAGAGATCAAGTCGACCATAGTCAGGATACCTAAAACCTGTTGCCTCATGTTCTAAACAGCCTGTGAACAAGTGAATAAATCTGAGAGATCACATAGGTTGGCTGTGGATTCATTGCCCTGGTCATCATCCTACTGTGCCTCATCATACACTGTTATAATCTTTTCCCATGATCCTGCATATCCACCTATCTATCCCTAGAACATGGCCTGATTATTGGGATACATACACTAAGGGTTTTCACATGTGTTCCCCTTGCTACAGAGTTGGCAGTGGGCCAGTAGAGATGGCCATAGGCACTACAAGACAACCTTCCACTCAGGAGGTAAACTTTGTGACCCTGTTCATGTTCTGTAAGACCAATAGCTTTCTATAAGTTTTAGCCAAAGCCTCTGGGAAGTCCTATTTTTATAATTAAAATCAATCACTGTCAGCAGTCACCAATTAATCAGTAAGGAGAAGAGTAATAGTACAGATTAAGTGCAAAATTGGCCCCTCTGAAAACCTCACTGTGTGCCATTGGCTGTCTTTGGCTGCATTGCAACCCTTGCACCGGGATGTAACACTTTCCTTGTCCTTTGCTTTGTCTGTCTGCCGTGCCCAGGGCTAGTCCAACAGGGCTCAGTTCTTTTTGAAAAAAGAGAAAAGTCTCTTGTCCTGGTCGGAAATGCGGTGAGCTCGTGTGGAGGACTGACCACTGCAGGCCCTTGATAGCCCTGATAGGGAGGTTGGGGCCAAGCGCCACTCTTCTTGGTGCTTGTCCTTCAACTGCTGGTCAATCACTCTGTGCATATCATCCTAAAGCCAAGGACAGAGATGTGAGTAAGAGGAAGACAGCAAAGAGTGTCACAGAGGGGGATATGAGTGGCATGTTGCAAGAAGTTTTGAGGAGAGTGGATTCATCAGTGTTAAGTACCAATTACAGAGACACTGAAATCACCTTTCATTCCTGGTGGATCACTTACTGATGGCCATTATCTCTAAAAATTAGGCTGTATGTCAGTTCTCCCACAGAATAGTAAGCAATTTTGAATTGTAAGCTGCCTCGTCTGGACTTCTATATTACGAGACATATAAAAATAAAATACAGAACGGATCATGGCTTGTTGAGTTGTAAGGTCAATCAACCTGGTGACCATGAACACTATACATTTTCTAGTGTTCATTTAAGTAACTCAAGATTTTCTTTTGAATTTCCCTATGAATATGTGCAAAGAAAGTGCAAATCCAATAACTAAAAGATGGGACTATTTGGGCCCTTGGATTATCAGACCTTTCATTAGAGGTAAATGGAGGCCAATCACCAAATTAAACACAGAAAAAACAAATGTATATCTTCTGTTGCCCTGTCCCTTATACATTTTTAAATTGACCCCTAATCAACCTGAAAAGATTGAAAAAATTTAGAAGTTTATTGTAAGCATTTGTTGAGTAGTTGCTCAGTACTTAATATGAGTAAACTTATTTTTATTGATAAAAGATTATTCTTACTTTTAAATCACAATTTCTACTATTGCCTGTACTCAATAAGTCCGGATGTACAACAACCAAGTGTTAAGGGCTACAGCACATGCTGGGGTAATTTTGATGTCTGTGTGTCATCTCTAAACAGGTAATGAGCCCTTAGACTTCATTTACAAATACAGGAGACAGGCAGGGGGAGAAAGAGAGTAGTGGGTTCGGATGGTTCCGTGTAACGTTTAATGGTTTTTAAGAGACAAGGAGCTGGAATAGCAATTTCTCCTGGGTCAATTAACCAGCATGTAATGGTTCAGGATGGCAGCATCGGGTTAGTACTGGGTGATATGGCACAATGGTGCAGCTTGGGCTCACCTCTAAGGCAGGAAGGGAACACCACAGGGGAGAAAGGGTGGTACGGAAGCTGAGAAAGGCCACTAGATCAGAAACCACAAGAGCCAAACAGTAAAGAGCCCTGAGGAGGCAAACTGTGGGCGTGGAGAAGAGAGAGGAGAGCTGCTAGTTAGGGATGACGAAGGGGAGGGTAGGAAAACACACACACACACACACACACACACAATGTCAGCATATATATATAGTTATTCGTTCCTTAATGACACTATTCACAGCCCGCCAGCCAACATAATTCTCAAAAGTTATTTGAGTGATTTAGTATATGTCCGTACATCCTGTCAGTGTTACAATATGCTGACACTAATCATAAATGGCAGGGGAGGGAGGGAACATGAATAAAGTAGTCCATCAGTTACTGACATTTCATTCTTATAGACATGATATAACACAGCTGTCTCCTGACTGATTTAATGGACAATTGGTTTAAAAAACGTCACAGTTTCTTTATGTAAGAATCATTAAGCATCTGTTCCAAATACTGCAGAGGGAATGTTAATGTGTTTGGTAATAAAGAGTTTGTGACCCATGACCCACCTGCCAGGCCTCCAGCTGCTGGGATAGGTTCAGCTTCTGCTGGATGGCATCCAGAAGTTGGTTATTCAAAGACATGATGTCTATTTTACACTTGGCCAGCTCCATCTCCACCGCTTTCTTTCTGCAGGCACACAGGCAGAGAAACCAGAGGTTTCCTCTTTGTACCTCAAATTCTGCTTTACATGGGGATGCAAAGAACACGGAAATAACGAATGTGTAGAGTCAACCAGGACAGGGCTCTGTAAACTGTGATGAACGTTTTTATGCAGTGTCGTTCACATCTTATACGGCTTGTCCGTTTCCGGGTTGTGGGAAGTGCTGGAGCTGACCCAGTGAGGGCGAGATACACCCTGGACAGGTCACCAGTCCATCACAGGGCCAACACACAGACACAGACAGAGACCAACAACCACTCACACTCAAACTCGGACAATTCTATGGACAATTTAGTGTCACCAGTTAACCTAAACATGATGTCATGAACCGGAGTACCCGGAGGAAACCCAAACAAGCACGGGGAGAACATGCAAACTCCGTAGAGAAAGGCCCCAGGCCGGGAACCGAACCCACGACCTTCTTGTTGTTAAGCAACAGCACTAACCAGTGTTAATAATAATTTTTATTTTTTTTCCTCTGTTTAATTTTTTCTTCCAAATAAGGGGACCTGTTTGATCTCTAGTGAAATCTCTAGGGATGTCACAGTATTTCCTGACATCAGTGGGTAATTTGGTGAGTACAGAAATATTACTATTATTGTCATTATTAACACTACTACTATTATTATTATTATTTTTAAAACATAAATTAAATGATTATGTGATAAGGACTATGTGAGAAGTGCATTATATAGATCAAAGAAGTCTGCTACATTTTACACATTCTATATAATGAGTGGTGAATTTGATGTATTATTAATTATATTTGGAGCTGTTTAATGCAGTGTACATCGTATGATGTAATCTTACCTGGAAATGGCGTCGTCTCTGTCTCTGATTGCACTCTGGATTTTCTCACTGGGCTCTTGGACTTCAGCCATCATTCTCATCCGCTTGTTTTCCTCCTGAAAAGAACACATTTCTACAGAGAGCAGCGCCATCTGCAGGTCACATGGGAGAATAAAGTAGATCCGTGAGGCCCAGACTTCAATAATTCAAGATTACTCCATGGCTTTAATGGCAGTTTTAATACAGAGGAGTGTTTGTGTGTGAGATATTAAGTTGGCCAAATTTGTGTGACAATACAAATACAATTGCAAAAAACACACACTTAAACCCCTTGAGATGAAACCATCATTTTCACTGGGTGTATTGAAGCAACACAAAGAGCCCAGAGAGAAAAAGTAAACCACACAACTCCAACTGTGGACTGGACAAAATTTTTGGCACTTTTTCAAAATTGTGAGCTTGTATTTCAAGGATGCGACAGATAAGTAATTTGTCATTAAATCTTTGGCAAATGAGCTCGCTCAGCAGCTGAAGCAAGTAAACCTAACCAATTACTGTTTCCATTGTTACAGCGTTACTAACAATCACTATGAAGTACTTGAACTGAGCTTATTAAAGTGTTGTCACCTTTGACTCTCTCAGCCTTAGAGGAGCTGGAGAGCTTGTTTTTTTTCCTTTGGGGGTGGGAGTGGTGGCAACTGCATTGTAAGTGATGATGATTGGCTAAGGTAGCGTAAAATATCATAGTAAGCCAGTCAGAGACAAAGGTGGGCGGTTGTTCACACACAAACTACAACCCGTTAGCACATAAAAAAAAAGCAACACAGTTGTTACTTTCCCTGATAACTCATTACTTTTATAGAGCTCTAACTCAATTACTAATAAAGAAGCAGTAACTAGCAACCACAACTTATTACTTTTTTAAAGTAACATGCTCAACAGTAAGTATAAGTTACATATCAAGGTATGAACGTGAGCTGACTGTTCCACATATGGTGTAACACAGGTGTAATAATCACACAAAAAATATCCAAAGTCTGAACTCTTTCCCACAATGGCTAACAAGAGTTAGCAACAGAGCATAGTTACATTTAAATCCACAATATCATTCAATATTACAACAGTTAAATACGCACTCACTTCTTTCACGCACAGTCAACCTCCACTGGATGAATTACACTGCACACTGACAACAGTCTGAACACTGCTGTTTATTATTGAACGATGTCACTATTTACTGGCACTTAAAGCACCTCCCCAACAAACAGATCATAATTCCATAAGCATGATAACATTACAATTTGATGTTAACATGTAATTTTGGGACCTTTCCTACACCAGGAGGATCTCACCGCTGACAAAGAGACATGAAAAAGCTGGAATGGAGTTAGCCAAGACTTGCCTAAAGGAGTGAAAATCCTTCTGGGGGGACGTCTAGTGGACAGATAAGACCAAAAAAGAGCTTTTTGGTAAAGCACATTAAGGCACCATTTACAGGAAACAAAATGAGGCCTTCAAAGAAAGGAACATGGTTCCTACAATAAAACATGTTGGAGGTTCATAGATGATTTGGGGTTCCTTTGCTGCTGCTGACACTTGATGCTTTTACTGTGTGAATGGTATCATGAAGTTGGATGACTATCAGAGAATTTTGGGTTGGTGCAATGTAGGACCCCAAAGCATAATTCAAAAAGCACTCAGAAATGGTTAAAAACATAGCGCAGGAGAGTCCTGAAATGGATCTGGGGCAGTTTGCAAATGAGGAATGATCCAAAATTCTGAGCGATGTAAGAACTAACTCATGGTTACAGGAAGCGATTAATTTCATTTAAATATTAAATTGAGGGTGCCAATAATTTAGTCCAGTCCAGTTTTGTGTGTTCTGAATTCCAATTAGATTTTTTTTCTCTGCTTACCAAAGCGTTTATAATTGCTATGATTTTCTGGAAGAAGTGTTACATTATCTGACAGAAGTGTAAGAGTGCCAATATTTTTATCCATAACTGTACATCAAAATCATACTGGCGAGGTTATTCTTAGATGTTGTGCTCATGATTAGCAGCAGAACCCTGGTGTGAAGACTCTTCAGGTAAACCATTACCCAGCCCGTCTCTCACGTTTAATCATGTGCATGAGTGTGTATATGTTAGAAGAGTTGGTACCTGATTGTGCAGCTGCAGTAGTTCCTGGTCAGTGCTGTGTTTTTTTTCCTGTTCAGCTTCATACAGCGCTCTCACCTCCCTCAGCTCTTCTCCAAGCTTCTTCATCTGCTCCTCCAGAGCCTCTTCATCACTGCGCCGTGAGCCCTTTCAACATAACACAGTGTATACAGTCAGGTGCATAAATACTTGGACATTGACCCAATTGTCAGAATTTCGGCTCTGTGCACCACCTCAATGGATTCAAAATGAAACAGTCGAGATGCGCTTTAAGTGCAGACTTAAATCTTCTAGGGAATTTACATCCAAATCAGGTGAACAGTGTGGGAATTCCAACTCAAACTGCCTCAGCTGATATTAATTCTGTCTCTTCTGATTACTTTTCTCTACACAGGGGGACCAAACAGTGTGACCCACTAAGTCTGCTACTTGTTGATCTCACTATAGAACCATTTTCCATACTGTAGCTTTAAGAAGCAATGGTAGTGCAATCATAGTGTTTTGTTAGCAAGCTAAATCAATGGACAGTGGATAGAGTTTTTTGGATAGAACCAGAGTATAAGGAAAATAATGGCCATTCTGGCTCTTATTTTATTTTTTCACTGTCTATCCACCCAGCTATTTTCTTTCCGAAATGAGAGATGAAGAAAGGAATTTACAAAAACCAAAATTGGAGCAATTTTAGAATTTGATTGTCTTGTTTTGCGTTTTAAAGAGAAAGAGGGGAGAGGCAGAGAGTGGAAGAAAAAAAAGCGGGGGGTGTAGAGAAAGAACAAGAGCACAAGGGAGAATGCAATAAAAATGCAAGCAAAGCATAAAGGAAATTTTTCCCTGCATTTTCGTCAAGTGCTTGCTCATGGAGAGATTTTGTTGGCTCTCTTAAAATAATTCTCAAGCATTTGAGAGTTGTTTTTGTTTGTTTGTTATTAACTTATGAATGAATTACAGAGGGCATCTTCTAAAAGTATTTATGATTATGGGACCCCTAAAATGACCTCCCTTTCTTAAGAAGTAAGCTAGTGTGTTATTACCGTTGACTCATTGCCATCCAGCAGATTCTGTGTTAGCCTCCGTAGCTCCAGAAGGCTGGCGTGGAGACTTCCAGTAGGCACATCCTTGGCTGAGGATGTCTCAGAGGACTCGTCCATAGAAGAGTCAGTGGACAGTGCCGAGTCCGTGACATCGTTTCCGCGGAGATGGGAGCAGAGTGAGCGGACCCCACAGTAGGCCTCCCATAGCTGAAGACGCAACTAAATAGGGAGAGAATGTTTTAGCCATCTACCTGGCATGCAGACTATAACAAGCTAGGAGTACAGTCAATGAAACATAAAGCTACTGTCATATTATAAAATATCATAGGTACCTGCTCCCTCTCTTGCTCCTGCTCCTCCTGCTCTATGCTCTGTTCTATTTCACACAGCAGGCTGGACGGCTGTGGGGTGAAGCGTTGGAAACTGTGTTCCTCTGTTAGCTCTTCCAGCTGCACAGTCAGCTGCCTGTGAGACAGTTGAACCTCCTGGAGCTCCAGCTGGCTCTGTCGCAACTGGACATGACAAAGCAGGTAAAACCGGGACTTAACAGTGAATAACTGTAATGTTCTGACAGACGTGCTAACAGATTTAGGAGGGTAAATACGTACACCGAACAGGCATAACACTATGGCCACCTGCATTGGTGCCCTTTTTTCAGCCAAAACAGCCCTGGCATAGGCTAAACTAGACCCCTGAAGCTGTGCTGTGGTATCTAGTATCAAGATGTTAGTAGCCGTTCCTTTAAGTCCTATAAATTACGAGTTGGGGCCTCCATGGATCAGCCTTGTTTGTCCAGCAAATCCCACAGATGCTCGATTTGATTGAGATCTGGGGAATTTGGAGGCCAAGTCGACACCTCAAACTTATTGTTGTGCTCCTTAAACCATTCCTGAACCATTTTTGCTTTTTGACATGTTGCATTATCCTGCTGAAAGAGGCCACAGCCATCAGGGAATACTTTTTCAATGAAAGGGTATAAACCAGGGGTCGGCAATTAAGTTTGCCTTGAGCCAAATATTTTCAAAGCCAATATATGGCAGGCCAGAACTAAAAACAAAGCCTAATTTAAGTGAAAGTGAGTAAACGTACTAGCAAGAGAGAATCATAGTGCCACAGAGAAAAGTTGACTGTGAAAACAGAATGTTTTAGAAGGAATGGACTGCAGATTATGTGTTCTTCCTACCTGGATTCGCAAATGCATTTGTTGTGTCAGAGAAAATAACATTATATATTTAATTCAAGGTGTTGAGCACCACAGTGAACAACGCATGCTGATTGTGCCTGTCATTTACTCTCAGCATGGATAAAAGTATAATAAGCATTATTCTGGCAAGTATAGATTCCCAATTTTTGACATCATAATATGCTATAATATATATATATATATATATATATATATATATATATTATATATGCTATAATATAGCATATATGTGGGATTATGTGGGTGTGATAACGTACAAAAAATATTAATAGTTAAAAAGAATTATTTCCAAAAAAATCTGTACATGGTTTTCAACAATGCTTAGGTAGGGGATACATGTCAAGGTAACATCCACATGGATGGCAGGACCCAAGGTTTCCAAGCAGAACTTTTCCCAAAGCATCACACTCCCATCGCTGGCTTGCCTTCTACCCAGAGTGTATCCTGGTGCCATGTGCTCCCTAGGTAAGTGATGCGCACGCACCCGGCCATGAACATGATGTAAAAGAAATCAGACCATGCCACTTTTTTCCATTGCTCTGTGGTCCAGTTCCGACACTCACATGCCCATTTCTGGCACTTTGGACTGCGCACAGGCGTCAGCATGGGCACCATGACTGGTCTGTGGCTAAACTTAACAAATTGGGATGCACTGTGTATTCTGACACCTTTCTATCAGAAGCAGCATCAACTTCTTCAACAATTAGGGTAACAGTGCCTCATCTGTTGGATCAGACCACATGGGCCAGTACTCGTTCCCCAGGTGCATCAGTTGCTTCACCACTATTCCTTCTTTGGACAACTTTTGATAGATACTGACCACTGCAGACAAGGAACACCCCACAAGAGCTGCAGTTTTGTAGATGCTCCGACCGAGGCCTCTTTATGCTTACGCTTATCCTTATGTTTGCCCATTTTTCCTGATCTAATGGATCAAGTTTGAGGACAAAATGTTCACCTGTTGCCTAATATATCCCACTCACTAACAGATGCCATGATGAAGAGATAATCAGTGTTAGTCACATCACCTGTCAGTGGTCAGAATGTTATGCCTGATCAGTGTAAATGGCATTTCAGAATTAACTGTAATAGCTACAGATGTAGTACCCTACCCTCAAACACCTGGCAGGCCTTCGTGCATGTCTTCATACCTGTAGGTCCTTCTCATGACACTGCTTCTCCAACACCAGCGTCTTCTCTCTGAGGGCATCCACTGTACTCTGCAGCAGCTCGTTCTCCTCCAGCATTGTTTGCACCCTTCGCTCCAGCTCCATCTTCCTCTCTGACAGCATTTTAATCTAAAATATCAAGCATCAGAGGTCAGTTACTACACCACAGGAAGTAGGCGCAACGGTGAAAAACAGTGAATTGTTCAGATTTCACAGTAAAATAGAACAGATGGACAGCTATGAACCTCATTGGAGGATAAATGTAGGGTTTTTTTCTGACTGAGGCAAGCTTGACTTTTGCACAAGATTAAACGTACTCCCACTAGTCCAACAAATGTTGATTGCCTAACATTTGCATTAGTTTCCACGTTTATCTTCAAGAATGTTTTGGTGATATGTTTGCTTCTCCACACAGCTTGAAATCAGCTTACTCCATAGCATGGCTAGGTAACAGCCTTTTACCAAAGGATGGCATTGCAGCAACACATCTTCTTCCTAGTGAATTGTTTTCGCTCTCTGCTGCTTGAGCTGCTTTCCCGATTAAACAAACATCTGCTCTTGTTCATTTTTATCCTGGCTTTTGACCTACATCGAGTAACCTACTTTGCAGCACAGGATCTTACAGGTAGATCGGCTGTTTCTGCCACTGTAAGAGCATCTGGGTATATTTGGCTGCTATTGTCCCTGTAAATGGGGCCAAAAGTCATTAGTAATTAGTATAAAATATATAAACACATTAGAAAAGTGAAAACATCCAGATAATGCAGTATTATAGCTAAATATGGAGCAGGAGCCCTTTCACCAAATTATAATGAAGCTCTGGATTCTGGATGTGTTTTGCATGGCTTTAATGAGCTGCTATGGGGAAATCTCTGTTGCTATGCTCCACCAGTACTTTTGCTCATTAAATATGTGGCTGATATTGTTCATGAACACAACTGACATCACAACACATCTCATGCTCTGATTACCAAGCACAATCTCATGCTCAATCTCTGGAAACATGGATTGCCATATGGGAACATCAAATATGGATTTTCATGTACATAAATTCTTTTAAGGTTCTATTCACTTTAACTTTCTGTGATGACATAAGATCCTATTTGGATCATGTCTATGAACTAGCTGGACAGAGTTGGAGTAAATCAAAAAAGAGATATGGTGCAATCCTTGTTTCTATTATTTTACAAGATGTTCCATGCAGCATGCAGTTTGGTGAATATACTGACAGTGTTTGGTAACCACTCACTTCTAGCCCTTGCTGCTCCAAACATGGTGGAAGAAGGGTGAGGAAAGGAGGAATGGGTTTTGGAGAGAAATAAACATAAAGATCACAGAAAGGAAAAGATAGCTTAAAAGAACAAACTCTGGAAAAAAAAAAAAAACAAAAAAAAACCCACAACAACAACAAATTAAACATAACAAAAAAAAAACAAAAAACAGTTCCAGCAGGTGAAAGATATGTCTTTGTTTAGTTGGATCTTTTGCTTATCATCACAATAAACTCACACTTTAAAGTAAGACTATGCAACCTTTGCCAAAAAGAAGCCACCATATAATACCAGCAAGTTGGTACTTCTAGGATGATGGCTTTTAATTAAGCTTATACTTCTTTCTGAGAACTAATAACTGCAACAACAATACTTTTATTGTTAAATCCTTATTTATACCATTTAGCTTTTGGTGGGTGACTGGTCACACTGTATGCATCCTGAAAACTATAATTCAATCATATAGGGTCGAAATTTTTTAAAAATGCCACCAATAGTCGCTTACCTCAGTCTGTAGTGTCTCTAGTCGTGTCATGTGCTGGTTTGTAGACATACTCTTTTCCCTGAAGTCATCTTGTAATGTATGGACCTGAGTTGACAGCTGCTTCTCCACCTCTGCAGCCTGGACACAGACGGACAGACGGAAACGGATCATTGCACAAATGAGACCTAAATTTGCCTTAAGTGTTGCTCTATGTATATTCCACCAATGTAGCATTGCGCTCCAATAACACTGTCGCAGTGGTGTAGTCTACTTTTTTGTAGTGGGTATACTGTTATACTTGTACTCATCCATCCTAGAGCGACACATCGCAGAGCAACACCTCATGAACACCATCACACTCACTAATGCATAGAATATCCATCTTGAGACTGGTTATGCGTTATCAACATGTCAATGTATTATAAGCATTTTTATGTGACTTTTAACTGCTAGTGACATTAACAATAAAAAAAATAAAATAATGACCAATGATGGAAAAAGCCCACTTATCTTCGAGGGTTGAACAATTAATCGAGATTTTAATCAAAATCTCAATATGGCCTACTGCAATTTTTAAGTAACATATTATAAACATTGTCATGCTAAAGATGTCCTGACCCACACATCATATTCCACACTTAATAAACATCTTTGTTTCGCATAGATCTGCATAAATTAAACACAATAATAATTTTAAACATATTTTTCAATGCATTAGATATTTATTCAAACTTGTTCAGCCCTATTATCTTCCAAAAATCATTGTCATACTCTCTATTGTATCAGCTTAAATGAACAAGAAAACATCCCAGAAGTGCTACAAGTCAAATTAGCTTCAAACAAGAAAAAAAACAAAAACCAAAATGTTAATTAACAAATAACCTTCATTTCAATAAATGAGGGTTGAAAAAGCACTCAATATGTCCATACTGGGTTCACTGTGTTAGTCCACAAGCCCTTAAAAAGGATGGAACACTTCTAGACAAAGTCTGGTAGTCTACAGATATGTTTGTACTCAGGCATCTGAGGTGTGCATTTCCTCCATTGATCCACCACACTAACGTTGGTCAGGTTGGCTAGTTCGAAACAACTGTCACCTGCTACAGCTAACCATGCTAACTTCACTTACCGGCTAACTTCGCGGTAGCGCCGGGCTCGTTCTCTGTCACCTTCTTTAGGACAGCCGCCTCACCTGGCTCTTCTTCTGTCGTAGGAGGGAAAACTTCCGAAAACACTGAAATATTGTTTTCGTCTCATGTCTCCTTTGTGTTTAGCGCTCGCTAATTTGAACGGTAGACCGATCAAATTCTGACAGAGAAACGAATAATTTCTCGGGGTTTGTCAAAGCCGAACAAGTGCGTTGCTGTTGCTTAGCAACAGGTCAAAGGCCACAGGCGACGGATGCCCTAGACGTCCAAAAGTGAGTAACACAGAAAGGGCGAAAGAGTGAAAGTGCAGTCACAAAATAATGATGTTGCGTTAATCGGGCATTTTTAAGAAGGCATACGGAAATAACTGACCTCTTCTAGTGGATATACGGCGTATACCAGCGTATCACGTAGATTACACCACTGCACTGTCGGACTCACAGTAGACAAAGGGTGAAAATCAATGCAGTAAAAACAAGTATCTATTTTTAATTCCACCAACTCTCTGTCTTTATCGAAACTAGACGCCTACATTAGTACAACTCGATCGCTGAGAGTTTAATCAGAGATTCAAGTGTGATATGCTAATACAGCTAATCTAGCCTGAGGTACAGAAGCCAGGTGAGCCGTGTTCCTTCCTATTCCATGCATCAGATTGTTTTCCTGTTCAATTTCAGCTTTAACTGAGTGACATCACATAAAGAACAATGACAAAACATGTATTTAAACTTTAGTTTTCACTATTCAGTTAAATTAGAAATATTACATGACACAGCAGCTCTTTATTCTGTGTTCACTTACTAAGCTATTGAAGTGACTCACTGAATTCTAAGCACACACACAAAGAAACACACTGATATTCAAAATGAAATCATTGTTACTAGTGTTGTGTCAGTTGGACATCAGTGATCCCCCATCACCCCAATGGTTGTTTTATACCTATTCCTCTGAAAACAAAATTTTACCATTTTAAAAGCATTAAAGAGTAAACTGTTCAGTATTTGTGTAACCCAGGACAACAGTAGACTAAAGCTTTTTATCACTGTGCCTGTCTTTAACACAGAGTTGCACTCAGGAAGCTATGAGCATTATGAGTGCCACAGCAACAGTAATATCTTTAGAATTGTTCAATTTTAAAGTGCACTGAGGAGAAAGTATATACAAGGTGTACATGTTACTAAAAGTTTGAGCATTTACATGTCAAATTCAAATTCTCAGCATATTTTTCAAGTTTATCTTTTAATCACTGTGAAGTGAAAATTGTTATTCATTGCATCAATATAAAATTCAGCCTCTAGATGGCATTACACACAGCAGCAGACAGACTGTATGGGAGCACATTAGTTTACCTCAGTTCCCTTTGGTGTTTACTGTAGGTCTGTGTCAGTATTTTGTAAGTCTCTAAGAAAATTTTTTTGCAAGAGGCTTGTTAAAAAATGCCTATACAGAAAAAAGAGAGTTAACATGACAAAAGTTCTCCTCACATGAAATGTTTCTCACACATGATAGAAGTCTACACACTTTTTTGATAACTTGCAGTTAATAAATTGATCATCGCACCTCCTAGTGCAATGTTTTGATGATTTATTAAAAAGGTGTGTTATGAATTCTTAGGTGACACCATAGTCAAACAGTCAACCCCTTTTCAGTTTAAAATAGTGCAAGCAGGTGTAAAAATAGTTAGTTACAGTATTATAAATGTAAAAAGTAACCAGGGAAAGCAACTATTGCATTAAAATTTTTTTCATGTATTAAAAAAGAACTTTTTCCCCCTTTAATGGAACTCAACAATTTACTCAATTATTTATAATAAAAACCGAATATTATATATTTTGAATGAATATATTGGACAGGTAATACAATTAACTATTAAAATAAAAACACAGTAAGTCAGCCTTTTTGCCCAGGGACATAGCTCGGTGGGCGCATGTTCATGCAGAGGCCCCAGGTTCAAACTCCAGCCACAAAGCAAACCAGTGGTAGGCTTGTGCCAATCCCCAGCCCGGTTTAATGAGGAGGGTTGAGGCAGAAAGGGCATCTATCTTAAAAACTGTAGCCAAACCTATCATGCAAGTCACAGAGCTGACTTGCTGTGCCAACTCCAATTCCTGTTGCAACCTTCCCGATTTATCTGGGCTTGGGACCGGCACAAGCCTACCACTGGTTTGCATTGTGGCTGGGGTTTGAACACAGGGCCTCTGCATGCAAAGCATGTGCTCTACCAGTAAGCTACTTCACTGGGGCTTTAATAACAAATATATAGCATTTACAAAATAAGAAGAATTGATCAAGTTAACTTGTAAATCACAAAGCCTAATGAATGGAGTTTGCAGTTGAGTTTGAGTTGAGCTTTGAGTGGTGACTAAAACTTGCTAAATAAGCTTTGTGAATTTTAGTACAATGAGGCATATTCATCTGTACACCTTTCACTCAGATTATATTAAACAATTGTTTGGAGAAAGCCAACTACTGATGTCTTTGAGCCAGTGGGCCTTCAGCTACAATGTCCAGATGTGGGTTTCTGTGTGAGAGATGCATTACGCTGTCTTCTCTTTGTGGGAAACGGATGTGTAGTGACAGCAAACTGTAGATGGTCATATGTGCATATATTCCTGATATATCCCAGATGAAACTTTTTTTTTTTTTTCACAATAGAATGAGGAAAGCTTAAACTATCAAAGTTTATAACTGTCAATTCAGTTGCAAGTGCTTTAGTTGTGTGACATGATCTAGCAGATATGAATGAAGCATTGAGGGCCTTTGACTACACAAGCTAGCATCAAACTAAGTGCATCCTAATGCCATTCTGTGGAGCACATTCCCATGGTAACAATACATGGAGTTCCAATTTGGATGTCACTCTGGTTGTCATAGCAACCAGGGTAAAGTGTTATTAGTGGAGCTCAGTGTTTCTGGTATTTTCCTCAGTCACTTTCACAAAGCACTGCCTCGTCTAGACCCAGAAAGGATGGGCAATCCCAGTTTCAAACAGTTGTAAATTTACAGAGCTGATCCTGAGAGCAGCAGCAACAGAACCTTGGAATGATGGGAGACAGATGTTATGTGTTCCAGGGACCGAATGGGAATGAAGATGATAGCTGGACAGATACGCAGGGACTGTAGGGTTTTAAGAAAATGAGTGAAACTAAATGTGCAAAGTGTAATCCACAGTGGATACCCTGTACTGATGAGGCTACACACAGCACAGGCCACTAAGTTTGCACTTTTCGTTAAAAAACCTTCACATTATACTTTCTTTGATATACTGTTGTATATCAGAGTCAGTGTATCCTCAGCCTTATCTGAGCATGTGTGCTAATGTAATTAGAGGAAAGCCCCTTTCCTGCTACTTCAGTCTGATCAGATTAGGCATAAGGAGACTGGCTGTCCTCACACTCAGGAACCGCACAGATCAGCACATGCCTTCCAGGCTTAAATCCTGCATAAATGGAATCTCTTCTAGGTGCATTGAATATAGCGTCCAGTTTTATCATTCATTTTACGCACATATGTAAGAATAACCATAAGAAAAGATCCAGAAAAAGAGCTGGAGTTTATGTTTTAAATCTTCTTTGCCCAAATATCCAAACTGACTGAGTTATTAATTAAGTAGAGAATGGAATGAAGTCATGTTGGTTTTGCACAGAATGCATATGGTAAAGCCATTAGCCTGGATTATAGGTTAATCCTCAATGGTGCATTTTACTCCATGGCTACATTACTTCCTGTAGTTTGCCCTGCCTTCTCAAGTGCATTCTGTTGCAGACAGTTGAAGAACCGATTCCTGGATTGTTAGGAGGGGAATGTGCTGTTTAAAAAAAAAAAAAAAAATCTAATCTTTGGCTGAAAAGTTTACTTTAGAAACCATCCACAAAAAAACTATGTAGTTATATGTGTACGATAAAAAATATCTTATTTATCAGTAAATAAATTAATAAATCTGGAGGTGGGAATTTAAATAATAATGAATTATTAATCCTGATAAATAACAAATAATTACAACAAAATAAATAATTAATGAATGAATAAATATATGTATACATTGATGTCCTTATTTCTAAAAAAAAAACTATGCTTATTTAAAAGGTCAATTTAAGAAGAAACCATCTGAAAAGCCTTCAGTCAAATATGAAGGATCAAAAGTTACTTATTCATCAAAAACTTAATGAATAAATAAAAGAATCGATTTTGTACTCAGATATACTGTGAAGTCAATGAACAAATTCTTCATGAGGCAATTATATTGCTTAGTAATGACTGCAATCAGAGTGTGAGAAGAGAAAGTAAGAAAGTTAGAAAATAAAGGAGAAATACAGAAAACAAGAGTAAGTGGGAGATGGGAAGAGGGAGAAATGTGGCTGACCTAATTAATTCGATTACCCAGCAGGTCTCCTTCGACCTGCCCAACATACTAAATCATTAAATCTGGATCAATGGAGTCATTTAGGTCTCATGAATTTCACTGAGTCACACAGACAAGATACGCTTTCTCCCAAAACATAATGCAGACCACCCTGAGTGAATATCTTTATACATTTCCACACAAGGATTCAAATGAATGAAATACAGTTTTTCTAAAGCTAAGTGGCTGCTTTTGCTGCAGTTCACAGAGACTGACCTGTCCAGCACAATCCTTGATTGCAATGTGATGATGGTGTTGGAGCAAGATATAGCAGGAGGTTGATTTAATCTGATCAAGACAACAAGGAGAGCTGTTCTGCATGGAGCGAGCTGGGTATTATGGAACATCCCTGAGGAGCATGTGCCTGGCAGGTCATGCTTTCTCCCAGGAGGGAAAACAACATGCTCAAGCGTAAGTATTGCCATAGACAGCAGCGCTGATGGAGTTTGAAAGCACCTGTACAGGCTTGTCAACTTTTGCACAAACACAGCTCCAGGCTTTGGGAATCTCCATTATTTCTGCATCCGCAACTAGTCTACCCACCAACCAACTGGCAAATTAACAACATTACATACTGCAATGACATATAAATAACAACATTACATACTGCAATGACATATAGAAATATGGATACTTTTTATGGGAAAAGAGTCCTTGCTTGGAATAAGTTGAGAGACTTAAGTGTTTGAGCTCCTTAAAAATGTATAAATCACCTGTGGCTATAAATGCTAGCGCTATCAGTTCACCCTGATGTGAGTCCAGTTTATCTTGTTAGCACGACTACAGCTTCAACTCCCAATGTCAACCCTGAGCATTTTTGTCTGTCTATCACCATCTCTACATTACTCATATCAGACCTTTTCTGCTCTGCCAGAAATAGCTGCACTTAAATTAACTGTCAAAATACAGTACACAGTGCTACTGGATAAGGTTGCAGTCCAATTACTCTAAAAATTCACTGTAACACTCGGCTTTTATACTGATGAGTTACACTGATGGGAATAACATCATTTCTAACTGCATTACTTTTTTCAGTAATAGGTAATCTAACTAATTACTGCTTCCATCATACAACGCTGTTACCATTACCAACAATCAAATCGCATTAGTTTAATTGAGTTATGCATTAATTAAAGTTAATTAATCTCAGCTAAAATAAACTGCAAAGGTTTTTTTGAATAACACACTAAATAACTGAATAAACTGTTCAATTTAAAGTTCCTTTACAAGGAGGAAAAAAATCAAATTTTTTAAAAATACTGGTACATAAAAAAAAAAAAATGTAATGCAATAGTTACTTTTCCTGGTAACTAATTATAGCTGTAACTCAATTACTAACTCAGTTATTTTTTTAGAGAAGTAACTAGTAACTAGTGGTTAGCGCTGGTGCCCCACAATAAGAAGGTTGTGGGTTCGGTTTCCAGGCCTGGGGTCTTTCTGTGCAGGATTTGCATGTTCTCCCCGTGCCTGCATGGGTTTCCTCCGGGTACTCCGGTTTCCTCCCGACATCCAAACACATGCATGTTTGGGTTAACTGGTGACTCTAAATTGTCAATAGGTCTGAGTGTGAGTGTGAGTGGTTGTTTGTCTCTGTCTGTCTCTATGTGTTGGCCCTGTGATGGACTGGTGACCAGTCCAGGGTGACCCAACCCCTCGCCCAGTGTGAGCTGGGATTGGCTCCAGCACCCCCATGACCCGGAAACAGATAAGCGGTAGAAGATGAATGAATGAATAAGATGCCCAACACTTATGAGCTACCATAGTTCAGGTGAAGTTAGTGTGACACAGGTTGATTGGAAGTAGACCCTTCCATGAGGGATGATGAATTTTCTAGGGAGATACACATACGCACACTCACCCACACATAGACAAACACACACTGGAATGTCCATGAGAAGTTTGTTAGTACAGTATTTAAGACAGAATCGAGACCATGTGATCCACTGACTCAAAGCCCTCACTAATTAACTTTCCATGCAGATTAGATAAGTCCATCTGAAGGATATTTGAAACACTTATACACACAAACAACAGACATGCGCATGCGCGCGCGCACACACACACACACACACACACACACAGTCACTGCTCACCCTACTGAGTTGCTCCAGTAGTCTGTGGTTCTGTTCAGAGAGCTCACTGATAGCCTTGGTTTTATCCCTGTCAGCATCTCTCAGCTGGACCTGATGGCGTTCCACCTCACCCTGCAGCTGCTGGACATCTGTCTCCAGCTCAGCTACACGGCCCTCCCACTCCCCCTCTCGATTTTCCAGTCGCCGACGCAACTCATGCTTCTCCTGCTCCAAATGCTGCATGAAAATGAGGGGAGAGATGGGGCTAGGGTTAAACCTTGATTTCTTTGGACTCAGTGCATTGTGCAAGTGCAGGATGGCAAAATAGATTTCCTCACTAAAGTTAATTGTAAAATAATAAAGGCACAATTAAGTTTTTTCCCCCAAGGTCTCAATTTAACAAGCTAAACTTTTTTGCTTATGTGCAAAAGTCAGATGCTTTTCCATTATGCTGCCTATAATACCACTGTTCCATTTATATTTAGCATTAATATTAAAAGATATGATGTTGACAGTGAATACAGTTGGACCGTAGTCACATATACCTAGAGCTGAGGTTTTGTGTAAAAGTAGGACATAAAACCATTCAAAACAGTGTCTATGACTTCAACTATGACAAATGTTTATATATAAATAAAATCTATTGTGTCTCAAGCTCCCGGAGTGATTGTTCAGATTATACAATATTGATATTATATTAAGGTTCAAGGCTGAGGTAGCTGGCATCTATATGGTCATGGTTCCATCTCTGGGTTAAAGCCAAAACAACAGAGATTCAAAACAAGACTACAAACGCTGTAACATTAATAAGAAGAAGAGTCTGATAGTAAGAGGCAACTTGGTTCTGTATACTGTAACATGAGGATGAATATGGATCAAAGAGCTTAACAGATGTACAAAGGAGGTGTAGTATATTAGGCCCTGGGCAACGAGGATTCATGTTTGTGTCTTAGGCCACAGGCTACTTGTTAGCCTGTGTGAAAGATTTTAAAAACAGGAACCGTTCAACTACAGGGCACAACTCATACTATGCTCACCTTGGCTGCTGATCACCATAACAACAGACAGTTGCTCCCATTTTGTGTCTTTGGGTCAGACTGACCAGCAGCTTTTAATTAAGTAGCTAGTTTTCAGAATATAGTGCACCAGGTGCATTCAATCACTATCCTAAAAAACAATGCTCAATGAAAGCCCTCTCTCTGGTGGCTTGAATGTGAAGTTCTACAGTTTGTTTACACTGCGAAGGCCTAAACTTGGATGTAGGATTATGGCATTTTGATGACAAACCAAAGAGAGGCTTTTCGCATGAAAACTTGAGTAAATGTTTGTAATTTTTTTTTTTCCTCGTAGTTTACCTCTAATTTCTCGTTGAGATCTTTGTGCATTTTCTCATATTGCTTGGTCAAATCTTGGTTTCGCTCCAGCAACGCTTTGCCAAGTTTAGCAGCTAAAACCAAGTCTTTTTCCTTTTGACGGAAGAGCGACAACAAATCTGCGTAATGCGCCACCGCGGGCGTCTCTGGGTCCGGTAGTTCTTCCTCGTTGTCCCGCTCCCCGGTAAGCATGGCCAGTTCCTCCTCCAAGGCCATACCGAGGCCTCCTGAGCCGGCGTGCCGCAGTGAGTGACCCTGAAAGCAGGCGGGCTCCTGGGCTGCTGGGCTGGCCCGGGACTCCATGCAGTCGCTGTCCAGTTCCAGTGGTGCTGAAACTACGGCAGGCGTCTGCAAGTCTAGGCAGAAAGCGGACATCGCCGCCCGGCGGACAAGAAACCGATAGATTAGAGCCGATTTATTTTACTACGGATGAATCCACCCTGTTCTGAGTGGGCTGGGCTGAGCGGACCGTGTTATCGACAATCCATCCATCACTCTCCAAAATCAGAGCCGTATCCACTCAGTCTTTTTCCAGTTTCCTCACGTCCCCTCTCTCCTTTCTAAATCTACTAAACGCGACTCTGTCTGACTGAACCCCGGCAAATACCGCCTCGTCTGCAGCTAACTGAGTGACTCGGTAAAATTGGAGACACTAAATGTTCTTATTCTGGTCTGTCGCTTCTCGAAGAGCTGTACGCAGTGGTCGGTCGGTTTGCGTCCACGCCGTCTCGGGGTCCTGGGTCCCCCGGAGGCACACCATTTACCAGATGAGCGCGATCCCGATGTCTTATCAACCCCGTTTTTCGTGTCGAAAGCGCGTTTCCGCCACGGCAGTGACGCCAGCTGCAATCTTTTACAACCAGCCAGCCCATTTGCTAAAAACCATAGCGCCATGTTGTGGTGGTTTACGTCTACGAAAACCAGGAAATGAGCACGTGAGTTAAAGAGTTAAATTAAAAGAACACACTGTTGCCAAAATTATACAAAATACATAGTTACAAACGGTAAAGCGGGGAAAACTAATTTTTTACAATGAATTTGTCATAAATTTGTAACTGACTAAAGAATAAAGACTAAAAATTGTGTTGATGTTTGGAATTATGACTATGATGTGAAATACTAAGATGTTGATAGAAAACTAACTTAATATATTTATTACCCAAGTATTACTCATGAAAATTGATTTTAAAGGTCAGACGGGTTTTATTTAATTTCAGATCATTTTCAGTTTTCAGAAACATGGATCTGTACACCTAAAATTTATGAAAAAAAAAATACTATATTGTCACAATATATCAATTTCGTTTTTCCAGAGTTTGCAAAAGGTATGTTATCACGATAACCCAAAGTGGTGGGCATTAAGGCCACAAAGGTAGAGATAATCTCTTTTGAAAAAATTCTATGTTAATAATGAATGGAGACCAGGGACCGTGGAAAAACTTTTTGTGGTTTTTCCAATAAATACAAGACCATTCATACTGAAATAGCCACTTTTGTCTATAATGTGATCAAAGTGTCAACTCTTGAAACAATGTATAAGTAGTTTTCTGAAATATGTACGAATTTGAAATTAATTTAAAAACTCTGTTTCAACTGTCCCAGTGTACAGGGGTGGTTGTAACACATCCCATGGGTGGTTTTAACATATATAACATATATGTAATAAATAATCAAAAATTCCTAATGAAAAAGATCATTTATCATTCCTGTTATTGTGACTATTGCCATATGATTTGGCCACTCCCCTTACTACATTTCCCTGTTTTATTTCATCTGAAGCCCTTTTCAGCAAAGGAAGTGGGACTCTCCTGTCCGTCTTCCTGCTGCACTATAGTAATAGTGGGACTACCAAGAGAAGTTTGTATATTGCTGTGTGTCGCACACTTCTCACATACAAAAGACTTTAAAGGAAAAAAAAAGTATAAGAGGGATGGGGGGCCTGTGCAACAGCTTTATGTTTAGCGATAATAATACATAAAACACATGTGGTCACCTAGTAAACATCCATCTGTCAAACAGCGATCTTAAAATAATTACTATTATTGATACAGATAGCATGCAACCATCATGCATCCTGTGATGATAGCTAATTTACCTGAGGAATCTCATGTCAATGGGTAAATACTATGAAATATGAAAGAACAATTCATTGTAATGTAGTTGGTCTCAAATGGGTCGAGATTTGTAGTGCACTACAAGATAATGAATTACTAGCATGGAAATATGTGTGTGTGTGTGTGAGAGAGAGAGAGAGAGAAATGTGTATTGTTTCATTTACTTTATTCAATTTTATTAAAGTTTATATCTTCTTCATTATGCAGTGTAACTGTTCTATATACAGTGCAACTGCATCTGCAGTTGTTCTGTGGTATCTCACGCCAAAACATTAGCAGTAGATCCTTTAAATGTGAGGTGGGGCCTAAGGTTAGGGTTAGCGGCTATATCCCATGATTGATTGGATTGAAATCTTGAGAATCTTGAGGTAAAATCAACACCTTAAATGTGTTAAGGGTGTTCCTTAAATATTCCTGAACATTTTTAGTGTGGCCTGGTGCATTATCCTCCTTACGGAGACCACTGCCATTGGGGAATAACAAATTAATGAAGGGGTTTGTCTTGTCTCCTCATGAATTGCAGAACACAGGGTTTCCCAGCAGAACATCGCCCAACCCTGGTGCCATGTCTTCCTTAAGTAAGTGCAAGTAGCTATCCACATAATGTCAAAGAAAATGTTATTAAATCAGGTAAACTCCTTCCATTATTCACATTGATGCGTGGTCAGCACAGACACCCCCACAGCCCCATACGGAGCAAACCGTGATGCACTGTGACGACTTTCTATCAGAACCAGCATTAACTTTTTTTATTTTTTAAACCAATTTGAACTCCAGTTGTTCTTCTGTTGGACTGGACCACATAGGCCACAATTCAGCCTGAATAGACAGACTATGACTCAAATGTATAGCAGAAAAGTAATTAATAAATTTTTTGTCAAAATGTTTTTACAGAAGTCCTTGCTAATGTTTTAAAAGGCTAATATAGCACTTATAAATAGCACTTATTTAGTAATAATTAGCATTATTTAAGAGTAAAGATCAGGATTAGAAGTTAATTGTGGGTTTAGGTTCCCAAATGCAGAAGTTGAAGCCTTAAAAATATATCAAGCAAGACTCTCACAGAATTTCTGTGTGTATGGTTGATGGATTAGGGTTGAAATGAAGAGTTGAAATGAGGAGTTAGGATTTTGGGGGCAGTGGTGATGAGTGATTACAAACAAAGCTTGTTGAGCTAATAAATTGAAGGCACAAAAGTAGTGACTCACAGTTTGCTAGTGAACTTTTGTGCAGCTTCCAGAGCTGATGAGAGCACATCATGAGTGATGAGCAAGAGTGATTTCACTGTTTTTATAAACTGCTAAATTGACAAAAATCAACCAGCACACATTATACTTAATAGTTTAAGGGTTCTGGTGTTTCGTCGATAGCAGAACTCACACAAACAAAAACAACCTTTGTGGTAAAAAATGAGTTAACATTGTATTATGGGCTAATCAGGAAGTCTGGTGCATTGCTTTTTCATTGCTCATTATAGTTCCTGTAGCAATAAGATATGTATGGTGTAATATTTATGATAAATACTGTTACAAAACACCAGAAATAAAGATTGACCCACAATAAAAAAAGCATTAAAAAAAACATGATTAGGGAGCACAGCTAAATGTAACAATACATCACTTTCCGTGTAAATCAAATAATTTTTTAAGGGAAGCAAAATCTAATAATTGCAGCTTCATGCCATAAACACCTCAAAATAGTTATTCCTCTTTATCATAGGCTTTGGCTCCCTCTGTGGAATAAAAAGGATATTACATTCACATGACACAAAATGCTTGGTAAACCATCAACAATGTACTAACGCTGCACAGTTTGTGTCTGATTGGCACAGAACTGTACCAATAGGATTTTGTTAAAATTGTCAATGCTATAACAATGACTGAGGCTATGGTTGAGATTCATACATAAAAATGTGGTCTATAAACGCTTCATTGTTGACAGCTTAGTACAAAGCAAATTTCCCACTTAGAGGAAATGTAATAGCCCTCCGTGATGGATGGCCAACTACATCCAAAGAACTCTATATTTATGAGTGACAGCTTATTTTCTCTTTTAAATTTGTTTAGTGGCAGTCATAGGACTTACCATATGAGTAAGAAACCTTTAATTCCATCAAACAGTGTATTTATCTCCTGACACTTCACACTGATTGATGTGACACTTTATAGTCAGTATCTAGAGCATTTTTAATAGTACTGAGTGATCTGTGCTTATGTAACATAAGCTGTTAGTCAGAAATGCCCGACTCTGCCTTTTTTTAACTAATGCCAGGTTTGGCTGCCTATTATGTAACAAAAGCGGGCTCTCCTCTATATTGCAATATTTTTTATCTGATGGCTCAAACCTCATAACAAACGCAAACACAAAATATGGAAATAATTTCAATGTGTTGCCAGTGGGAGGCAGTATATTTACATTCTTCTTATACATTACTTCTGGTGTATGATTGTGGCAATATACTTAGGACTTATACTTAGGAGGTGCCTTTGACAATTTCCCCACACTGACTGATTCTGCCATTGCAATATTGTTTGGTATCCTTTGTAGTATGAACAATACTGTGAACATCAAAGAAGGTTTTGACTTGCCAACATTTAAAGTAATAATGACAGTGCAATGCAGAGACATCCTAGTGAAAATACAGGTTGGATATTTTTGTCTTTACTACAGAATTAAACTGGAATTAGCCTTAGAGACATACAATACCTTGTTGCTAGGCAACATAAGTATGATGCCTCTGCCTCAGCCCAATGCTCACTGTTGAAATGCATCCCTTTCCCATTCTTCTGTAAGCAGATTATAATCACTGATATATTCACTGTAAAATGTAAACAAAAAATAAATGCACTTATTTAGATGATTATTCCTCATAAGAGTGGAGGAGGATTTCGCTGGTCAAATCTTTGACTGTAAACACTCAGTTATATTGTTTGCACAGTTGCTGTGAGGCTAAAAGCATTTGCATACTTCAACAACATGCTGTATTATTATGTAGCGGTATATGCTAAAATTAAGTCCATCTATAAATTGTTACATGTTTCTTTGCAAGATTTGAAATGTGTGAAAAGAGAAGTTCTCTCTGAATTCTGTGCTTCTTCGCTGCTAAAACACTGTGTGTGCCAGGTTATGACCTCTTCCTGTGCCAGTGTGGGGAAATTACATATTAATTGAGGGCCTTTCCTGGATGTGTGTTTGTACAGACACAGATGTCTCTTCAGATAGCATTAACAGCTTTGCTGAATCATAGGTCTGGAGCTTTTGAGCTCGGAAATTTCACTGCCGCATTGGATTCAATCAGTTCCTAACAGTAGCATTGATGTGTAGAGATGGAGGTATGATCTGTCTCTAGGCAAGTGTAGAGAGGTTTGCTGACCTGCACAAAAAGAATCTATTGTTATACGATGCGAGGATTCAACTCTGTCTGCCACTGATTAAAGTAGCATTATAAATTGATTGTACAGTACTCTGCTGTCTGAGAATTCTTTCTTCTGTTTTGCTGTGTAGAACTACTTTCCAGATTGAGTTCTGCCATTTGTTACTGTGTGTAAATTCTGTTATTGTTAGTGTGGATGTCATTTGTAACAGAGACTTGTCACTTGGCTTAAATCTGGACAAAAACCAATAAATTGAGGTGAGCAACTACTACACCTGGGAGCTTTCTATGTTGTGAAATGTCACAGTGCATTACAGATTTTCAAGAAATTACAAAGTCAAACATGGTTTTCATAGTCTATGTAACTAGGTTTATTCAGGAATTTGTACAGTATGTCCTACATAATTGCTGGTGTATGTTATAAAGTAGATATGGAATATTGGTTTTTGCATGAAATTGCTATGAAATTGTGAAAATGTAAATGGTGCTGAAAATTTGTTTGAGAACAGTTTCAGTGAAAGGTGTGTACATTTCATGTAAATTGTACATGTTGCTTTTTTAATGGCTTCTTTCATTTACCTAGATTCTGAATCAGTTTTTGATCACCCTCATTTTTGGTTATCTTTTGTTGAAAGCAGAATTTATCATAACACCACCCTTGTTATGTCAGTCATTATATTGCAATAGTGTAACTCACTCAGACAAGGTTTTTTTCAGGGTCACTGTATGTAGTTACTAATGAGTTGCACAATTTACAGAGTTTTTAGAATCTAACATGGATGGGCAATTGTTTGAAATGATTGTGACAGAGAAGCAAGACAGAGGGAATGTGTCTTACACTTTACAGTTTGTGATCACCGGTCTGCTGCACTACTCTACAATGCAATTGCTCTGTAGTCCTCCACTCCCTCCCTCCCTCCTCTAGCTCTAGCTCTCTGTCAGCAGTAATCGGTAGTCACTCTCACTGTTTCACAGCTTTCAGCCCTGCCACACTGAATCTCTCTCTCCCCTCAGCTCCACTTTCTCTCCATTGAGGATGACATCCCTGAATTTGATGGACCAGCGAAGCTCTCATTCTGGCTGTTGGCTTCCAAGGGAGACCCCACATGACCGGGCTTACTGGACAAGAAGGTGCCGTGTCTGAGGAGCTTGGCAGAAGATCAATAAGCTATAGCAGGGTCTGAGTAAGTGCCATACTATTTTACTTCCTCCATTTAAAAAAAAAAAAGCAAAGGGTTGAGGGTGATGACTTGTCAGGTAAAGAATGAAAACAATATCTTTGCCTCACAGCTCTAAGCTGCTATAGTGCTTTGCTATTTTTCTCCTGTCAGTATGTTGGAATTATTGCCTAATGGATCAATTGACTGGCAGTACAGCTGAGGATTTATGGAGTGATGAGATAGCACTGCTCGCACCGATCTTATGCAGCAGCTGTATCTTGTCTATCAGAAGTGCGTGCTGTTCTTGGTCACGACACTGAAATGCTGTGTTTTTGTTCGCTCCTTTCTCTTCAATGCTGTGCTTACTGTGGTATACACTTTTACAGCTGGCCATCATTCCCTGGGGTGATGTTTAAATTACCCCATTGTTTCTATATGGCCATAAGTGTCACTGAAGCATCGTGCAAAGATGGAAGGATGATCTCAACTCACTCCCAGCCAGAAAGGTGTTTTACTAGTTCGGAGTGAAAAGGAGGATGTGATTACAAATTCAGTAGAAAAAAAATTAACAAGATGAAGACTGGTTGGAAGAAAGTATTTCTATGGTAACAGCAGGTTTTGCCAAGGGCAGAAGAGAGGTGAAGGAAGCTTACTGCTTGTTTCTGGCACCTAATCAACTGAAACAAATTACAGCACAGACAGGATGTTTGAGGCAGACCTAAACAGAATAGTAATGATGAGATTGTGGAAAAGACAGAAAAGGAAAAGAGATGTATGGACAGATCTTCAATTTTGTTTGAAAGTTTTCCAGTGTGAGCGTACACATGCGTCTCTTCAGATCCGTCAGTGCTAAAGTGAGTTGTGATTAGCGAGCTTCACTGCTCCATATCGTTATCCTCAAGTGCAATTTTTCTAAAAGCCTCCTTTTGACAGCAGCACCGATTCATTTGGATTTGTGATATTATGTGGGATGGGATGTTTGATATTCATTCATTTGCAACCACTTACCCGTCATGGTTTTGGGTGGTGCTGGAGTCAACATTTCAGGTACAGCCCTGTTTGCCAATCTATTCTATGGCTGACAGAAGAGACACTCAGAACTACAGGCAATTTAGACTCACCAATGAATGTCACAGGAACATCTTTTGACTGTGGGAGGAAACCAGAGTGTCTGGAGGACACCCATGTTAGCACAGTGACAACATGCTTGCGCGGGTCCCAGGCTTGGGAATCAAACCCACAACCTTCTTGCTGTGGGGCAACAGCGCTAACCACTATGCCCATGCCATGATATCCAAACCTACACCACACCTAAACCAAAAGTGTTCAATCTCTCTTACATGGCAGTACCTTTACTAATTTTGTGTTGTCATGACAATTTGCTTAACCCCGTGAAACAAGAGCAGATAGAAGTAGATGGGATATGTACTGCTTGTGTTTGCAGAGAAGAATATGGGCCACTATGATGTTGCCAGTGGTCACCCTGCAGGCGAAATGTAGAGCAACACTATGACTGGGATGCACCCTCTGCACTTTCCTCCTCTTCACCAACTTTGACTCATAGTCCAGTACACATTATTCAACCCACAGATAAAATCTCCTCAACCAAGTAAGAAGGCAATGTTACCATTTGGTTGTTAATGCGCTCATAAACAAGTAGTGTTTGTGGAGCTTTTCTGATTGCAGGTTCTGTAATTACTGTGCTTGCACTATTTGTAAAAATTGGCAACAGGTATGATGTTAGAGGTACGACTTTTTTTTTTTTTTTTTTTTTTAAAATCTGTAACAAGGAATTGTTGGACATGTTAAGTGAACACAACTTAGCCTACCCCCAGTCTTTCTCTTAGTTGCAATGAGTTACTGAGTTATTAGTAATTGCGTATTTTGGAAGCCAATCTGTCAGCTCGTCTCTTTATGGGCAGTCAGCTAGTATGGGAAAAACACAGCAAATTTCTATGATGGCAGCCTATACTCACCAGCTTCCCAAATGATGGCTGTTGAAGATGTTCTCCACATTGTTCAGACATACACAACACAGAATATCTCTGACAGGCAAACAGGAACCAGGAAGGCAAAAGCAGAACTCGTGGTTGGGGACAAAAGGCTGGGATGATTTACTGGGAGGCAGACAAAACAGGTCAGTCAAAGACATGCAGGTTCAGTACTGGGAAATCAGGCAAAAAAAAACTACTTACAACTCTTGCATGAGGGCTAAGAACAATCTGGCAGCTGGATGAGTGTGAGGCTGGAATCTATATACAGGGCTTGATTGGTGGAGATGAGCTGCAGGTGGGTGATCAGGTGAGTAAAGACAGGTGTGAGGAGTAAGCTGGTGACGGGGTGTGGCTTGGCAGGCAGAGTGAGGCAGGGGCAGGTGAGTGGAAAAGCACTGAGTCCATGCTGAGGAACAGAGGAAGACTGTGACAATATAATTCTGTTACCACCTCAGCACTAACCCTAACCCCTAGCTTTTAAGAAATTGTTGCATTAACATAGCATTAACAGTTGGAAACCACCAGGAAGCATGAAGGGAACATTAAGCATAAAACGCCTTTCATCGGCGGTGCGGTGGCATAGCGTTAGCACTGTTGCCTAACAGCAAGAAAGTTGTGGGTTTAATTCCTAGGTCTGGGGCCTTTCTGTGAGGACTTGGCATCTTCTCCCCATGCCAGTTGATGGTGGATAAACAAATAGAGATAGGCTAGATGAATAGATAAACACTTCTCAGTCAGCATGCCAAATCAAACTATTTATACATTCTTGGTGACAACAGAAAAGTGGCAAAAATTTGAAGTTAGCACTTTCACAAAAGGCCCCTGCCACTGCTTGCACGTGGAGGGGTTTGATGGATCTTTTTAATAACCCTATAAAGAGTTTGGTCTAGACCTGCTCTAATTATAAAGTGCCTTGATGTAACTCTGTTATGATTTGGTGCTATATAATTAAATTTGATTTGATTTGATTTTAAATTGTCAAGGAATGTTAGTTAACTTAAATTTACCATATGTACTGTACTGGCTATCTAGTAAGTGTATGTACACATTTTGATTTAGTATTTGCTCGTTAAATACTATAGATCAAATGTATTCACTCCAGTAATTAGATTAATATACTTGACTGGATGTAGTCATTGGCTCAAAGGCAGTGATGTGGCTTGTCCTGTAGGACATCTGAGGTGTGCTTAACCTTTTGACTCTATAAACTATCTGTTCATATGATGGAAAGCACAGTGCAGTGTTGAAAGTTAACTGAATTTGTATAAAATCTGAAACAAAATCATGCTACAAGATGTTTTTTTTTTTGTTGTTTTTTTTACTACATTTAAGTTCCCTGTTACAGGCTATCTTACAATTTATAAAATTCCCAGTTTATTCCAGAAAATTCCCTACAAAATTTGTAACTTCAAAGATTCTCTTAATTGTGCTACCCTCAGGGCTTCTGATTCTTTAAATTGTCAATTTGATTTTGTTATAATTTTAAGTCATGATTCCATTCAATTCTCAGTCTTTTTTTGGTTGTTTTGGCACAGATGGCGATGTCATTTTTTGACTCATCTAGTCTAATCTAGTCTAGCACCATTGGTTTTATGCCATGATAACTCCTTTTCTCCATGATAACTTATTTTTCTAATTCTTATTTGATAAAATGGTCTGTGCGGTCTGATGAGTAATATAATATCCATCAGTTGTTTGCACTTTATTGTGAGAGCCTTATTGTTAAGTTTAAATAAATTATTACCAGTATTATCTAACAGTAACTTGTTTCACCAATAAACTGGAAACCAATTTATCAGAAACCTACTGTACATGGAGGGCAAACCTTTGTTGTAAGATTAAACCTGCTTGGTATGTTGTAGTGTGGTTTCAGTGCACTAATGAAATGCTTAAGCGTGGGTTGAGGAAGAGTTGTCTGTGCTAATGGTCCGGACTTCATGGTTAAGTCTACTTTTTAATGACGCCTGTGGAGGTGTCCAGCCCCATTTGTCCTGCTGCTTGTGGAGCATGCCACACAGGTAACAAAGCTACCAACTGTAGTTTTCTTGTCGACAATGAAAAATATTATTGACATAACTCTGGGAGAGCAAACTATTTCCACACTGGTGATTTTGGTGAAGCAGTTTCAGTTTGGTTAATGTGTCCTATATATCAGCAGTTGCCATGGTGCTCAAGGTAATGCTGACTCAGTGCATTTGTGTCTTATGCCTTAACCTGGGGGACGTGATGTTGGGGGGTGTGGCTACATACTCAATTCCACCTTTGATTTCGAAGGTCTAAATCATGATGTCATAGTGTCCGACTTACAGGATAAATTTTTATACCCATAAAATGAATACACGTGAACATACATATGCAATAGAAACAGAAAACGTACACCATTTTGGTAGACTTCACGTTAGCTGAGCCTGAGCTAAGCTTGTTACAGTAGGGAGGAGTGGGAGGTGATCATGTGCTTATAATAGACACTCTCCCTGTGTTACTCATTCTTCTGCCTGCCTCTTGATCAAAATAGCTACCAAATATATGCAGTGGTGGTAAAAGAGGCTGTTGTGTGAACACGAGCAGGTTATTTATAGTGTCGGTTAAGTTACAATATGAATGCATATACATACATTACATACATATTCATTAAATACATGCTATGAATAACACACATTATCTGCTTGTCATGCATGATCACGATACTGTATAAATTATATTGTATTTGAGTGAATGGGTAAACATTTACTTGATTTGTTATTTTTGGAGGGCTTTTTTGCCTTTATTCAAAACT
The DNA here is from genome assembly GCA_034769265.1 of Remorina albescens. Classification (NCBI taxonomy): domain Eukaryota; kingdom Metazoa; phylum Chordata; class Actinopteri; order Carangiformes; family Echeneidae; genus Remorina; species Remorina albescens. The sequence continues at coordinate 6,097,131 of CM068485.1, forward strand.
CAACAATGAGAGAGTGAAAGGAAAAAAATTGCTGCAAAGGGCCATGGATCAGACTTAAACCAGGCCCCAGTGCACAGGATAAAATCTGGTATACATTGAACCAAGTGGCCTGCTGGTGCACCTTGATTAGTGTTTGTAAATAACAAGGTTCTTCTTCTTGTGTGTGCAATACTGATAAGACAAATAATATTAATGGATAAAAATTTTGATGCACGAATTTTATGATGTACAGTAACTTTTTAATCAGCGTCAACGCACACATTTACTCTTACTACGTTGCAGACTGAAATAAGCCATGTATCTATGATTATAGAAACATAAATGTTTTACATAAGAGTGTTGAGTCAGCACTTCAGTTTCATGAAAGGTTATTTTTAAGTACTTGTTTTTTTCTTTCTATTCCTGATTTCTCTTTCTTTTTACATGCTCTCCTCTCTTGCAGATTAGGGACTACTTATACCAACTCTCTAGAGACGACCATCTCCTTTGGAAAAACATCATTACTAAACACACTACAGCCAGAATTGCCGGACACATGTCACAGGTATTACTCTTCACATGGTAAGAGTTTGTTTGCTTTCACTGATCTTCTGTCAGTTTGTGTTTCCGATATACCCGAGTAGCTCACTCTCTGAGTATATTAAGGAAGAGAGATGTCCTTGTGCCACAAATTTGTTTTTCTTTTCAATGGGTTGTAAAATTGCAATTGGAAAAATCTTTAAAACACAAGTAGAGCTAAAAATGTAGTGTAAGCAATAATGAAAAGGGTGTTAGGTATTAAGTGGCTAGAAAAGCTGGATGAACTTTTCCGTGCAATGACAAAATTGTGAAAGAGCGATCAAATTAGGTTTATGTAAATGCTAAAAATTTTAGAAAGGCAAATTTTTTTATTTGCAACTTAACACAACATGGTTTGCTAGTGTAAGGATGATTTATCCCTCCTCCCTCAAATCCATTATCAATAGCGTCTTTGCATTAATGAAATATGCTTGGTTAAAAATAAGTCACATGAATAATTCAACATGTAAGCGCTCTTGTGATGTGAAATCATCCCATGCGGTCTTAACATTTGCCTTTGATACTTGTAACAACGATGATGACAGAATGACTGGCCTATGGCAGTGCATTGGTTCACACAAAAACAGTAAAAAAAACAACAACACAGTAGTACATGAAAATGTGAAGCGTTAGATTCCATCAGTGTGATCTGTACCTTAATTATTTTGTACAGATCTTTAAAACAAGTTTGCGATTCTTAACAGTAAGGTTGGATTACAGTGTGCACACCCCTCGATTTCGCTTGCTCCTGGAGTGACATGTTGATGTGAGCGCTTGTCAGTATTCTGATTGTGTGTTAGCACTGCTGTAGACTAAGAACTGAGGCAGTGTATCTGTGACTGTACTGCCAGCCCTGTTATGCTGTCAAGGCATATTTAATCAATTCATCAATTTCCACCAGTGCCATCTACCAGGAGACGTGCAGTTTTATACACTTACATGCACACACACACACACACAAAAAAAAAAAAAACCCACTACAAATAAATTTGATTATTGCAAAACCAATGCCACCATATGCTCTCAGACTCAAAAAAATCTTTATTTTGAAGTAAGATGCCATCTACGATACTAAAAAATATCAACTCTGTTCTCATAACTTTTGGCCCCGAAGATTCATCATGTGTCAGGAAAAATTAGATCCATTCTATGTTTTCGTTTGAACAGGTTGAACAGGAAATTTCACTCGTCCAGAGGAAGATGTCTGACCTAGAGTCAGTGCTGCAGCAGAAGGACATAGAGTTGAAGGCCTCCGAGACCCAGAGGACCATCCTGGAACAGGATCTGGCAACCTACATCACAGAATGTAGTGTGAGTAGCCCTCTGGTTACTACACTGGATACAATATGGGCTCTGGTTTGTGGGTGTGGATGTTTGTGTGTCTGGGTGATTATAATTTTACATGTTTGTATAATTATATCCTTCTTTTGAATAAGATATGTAATTTGGGAGAACACAAAAAAAAACTATTCATTAAATCCTCCAAAGTGAGCATAAGGTAGAATCAACACTTACTTTAAAACAGATCGCTCAGCATTACTATATAAGATGGCATTACTTTCTGCTTGATAAAACAATAAATCTCTTGGTTGCAGAGTCTAAAACGCAGTTTGGAACAGGCTCGGATGGAAGTGTCACAGGAGGATGATAAAGCACTGCAGCTCCTCCATGACATCCGAGAACAAAGCAACAAGCTTCAAGAGATAAAAGAGCAGGTAAGAAGGCATCAAGAGTACCATCTGGTTGGTCAGTGGGTTGAGACACATACCGTTTACACCTGATGTTGTGGGCTCAAAACTGGATTGTGGCCCAGCAAAGCAGTTCACTAATGGAATCTGTTTGTAATGCATGAAGAAGAAATGTCAAAAATATTTATCCTTTGAAAATAAGTAACTTAAGAATTCCTAATTTCATAGTTCCCTTTATTCTCTCATTGATTTTAATCAAGTCAGATGTAGCAACTTTCTTTATAAAAATCCTTCAACCACTTAAATTAAGAATGCAGTTTGTGTAATGTTTTATGGAAAAGGGTGTGTTTAAAAATTCACCTCACAATAGATGAAAAAAATAAAAAAAATCATTTGCAATAAAAACAATGTCACCTGGAAATAGGCAATATTACTGATAGAGAAAGATATGAGTGAAAAGCTTCACTATCAATGCAGCCCTTGAATACCAAACCAAATATGATGAGTGTGTGGAAAATACAAGTGTTTGTGTGTGTGCTTATATTACTGCATGTGTGGCAGTACCACATGACACAGTGATGCCAGCTGTGAAAATTCTTCAAAAATAGTCTTTTGAAGACCGAGCATTTTGGAAAAACACAGTGTATTAAAAAGTATCACCCTGACATTATGCATGACTTTTTCTTAAAAAGGTAATAGAAGAGAAAGCTGTTTTTCTCAGCCTACACTAGTGCTGGTTACCAAGCACTGAATTGTGCAGTGGTTGCTATGGCAATATGAGCCATATACCAGCGAGTGAAGAGAGCGCTGATGCAGTGGGATGACTGTCATTATATGGTGCTGGGGCCTAAACTCAAACTGTTTGAGAATTATCATTTATACATCACTTGATATACTGCCTAAAACCCAGTGGAGCGTCTCAGAGGACTAGAACCTGGCAGTTATCTCATCAGAAAGTAGTAAAAAATAGCATTGAAGTGCATTTACATTCATATGTATATATATTTAAAAAATGTGATCAGGTTAATGCACAAGTCGCATGTTAGAGTCCAAAACATATTTTTGAGGTTCCATACAAAATTATAGTACAGGGTATGTATTCATGGTCTTATCAGTCTAGACCAAGGGTGTGCCAGTTGTCATGGGACCAGTGTGTGAAACAAATGACATATGAAGACAAATGTATTTGCACCTGTTCAACTGATCCTCACAGGTGAGATGAAAACCATGCTGGCAAGATCACTTCCATAGATTGGGCATAAAAGTGAGGTCGCACATACTGGCAAAAAGAACACCAATTGTTTAAAAGTATATGACATACTTCTCACTGGATTAACTCCTTTATTTTATGTTCTCACTCATCTCTAGTAGTCTTCTTCAATATGACATGATTCAATTATGGTGCTATTTAGAAGAAAATTGAATGCATGGAATGTAACAAATTGAAACAAATTGCCTGACAGAAAAGGTCAAAACTTACCTTCACTGTCACCTCCACAGAACTGGTTGATCTCCACATGAATTGCCACAAGTTTCAGGTTTTCTGTTTTGTAATGTTCCACAAAATGCTGGGAACAGACCTCGGTTTCAACCTGCAAAAGGGTCTTCAGAGGTCCTCTAGGATTCTAGGATCTAGTTGCTGAGGAAAAGGCTGTATAAGACACTTTAAGATGTTCCTATAGCCAAGCCTGATAAGCTGAGTATAAGGTTAAACTCACCACGTCAATTTTTTGCAACATTGCTTCTCCAAATAAAGGTTGAGACCTGTTTCTTCAGGCTGGCACCAATCGCTTTCAGTTTAAAATTCATCATTTGGCCTGAGGTGTTTGAACAGGTTTTTGATGGTCAGCAGCTACATGACTAATGTTGAACTGAACACCATGTAACTGGTTGTGTATAACTTACTAGCAGACTTGCTAGTAAGCTGCACTGTTCCCACTTGCTTGTCCATTTATTCATTTATCCATTATCTCTACAACTTATCTGTGCAGGGTCACGGTAATTAATCTCAGCTCACATTGGGTAAGGGCAGGGTACACCCTGGACAGGTCGCCAGTGCCACTCATAGTTAATTTTAGTTTCACCCGTTAACTATTTTTTGGATGGAAGCCAAAGTACCAAAAGTAGGAAGGAATCCACACAGGCACAGGGAGAACACGCAAACTATATACAGAAAGTTTTCCGACTGTTTCCGGTAGATGGACATCCTCATAATCATCCTCACTTTCTTAACATTTAAGAGTCATTTTGTGATGTGCATTATTGTGTGGATAAAATATCAAAGAGGGTGGAGCCTGCAGCATGTGTACAAAAGTTGGGGCAGATTGGAAAATGTATGTTGTTATTATAAGCACTTCCTGTCTCATGGCGAGATATCAAAATTGACGCCACCGCCATGCCCAGCGGGCATAACGGATTAAAATGATTTTGACAACTTTTAATCTCCAAGGTCTTGAGATGATACTGATTGAATGTTAAGTCATTTGATTTAAAACTATTGTTTGTTGAAATACAAGGTGGGAAAATCAAGCAAAAATTTAAACATATGTGTACCAGTTTTGGTTTGTCAACATCAGTTTTGTCTTGTCTACAGCTCAATTTTCTTGACATTCAAGGTGGCACCGTTGATCCATTTTTTAATTTTTTTTTTACATGACTTTCTGCAACACATAAAATGTCAAAATTCCATGCAATTCTGAAACAGTTTCATTAATGTTCGAGTATATCAAAGTCCCCACAATGGCTGTTCAAGTGGCAAAAGAATCATCTTTACATCCCTATGCCTTGACCCATGTTTGTATAGAAGGCAATCCACCTCAACCACCTGGAGGCAGTTTAATACAATTGAACAGTCAAATAGTGATACCCTATTCATTCTCCATGATCAACTGAAGCATGCAGAATTTTTATCTAAATTGCTCAGCTTAAACACCAGGCTATCAATGTTTGTTGAAAGCCATCAGTTTAACTGTGTAAATCAATACCTAATACTCTAAACCTGTTTTTGCTACAAAATACAAATGTCTTAACTCAATGTGGGTATTTGTAGTACTGACTTGGCTAGGGCTATTAATTAAAGTGTAAATAAAGATGGATCACCTCATTAAAGTGCCATTGTCCTGGCCATTTAAACAATTCCTGTCTCACCTAACTCATGGCCAATCCCCAAATGGGCAAAGTAGGGGTTGGGCACAGGCCCCAGGAAAGCATAGGGTCTCATTAGCCGTGTTAGCACAGCTAAGCATTTAGATTAGAGACTCAGGCTAATCATTTACTGGTTCTTTAGCAAACTAGTCAAAAAGATAGTAATGGCAAGTGCAGACACCCATAGCTGCTAATCAGTGTGGACTTGAATTAAATTAGACTACAACTGAATTCATAACAAAAAGTGGGATCACAGACTTTACCCTCTGTTAGCTAACCGTACTATGACACATGTTGTTTGTATGATATTTGCATTAAAAATCTACCAATTGGGCCAAGAGGCCACATTCAGTGACTCAAATTAGCTGAGGTGAAGCTTAGGAGAGCTATTGGCTGCTCAGCGGTTAGTCACCTGCATGGCCTTGACTCGTCATTTTACATAGAAGTAATTCCTACTGTGACAGGAAAGAGCTGGTCTCAGTAGGAATGTATACCTGCACCATTATTTTTTTTTTTTACTCAGTTGGCCCTTATGGAGAATCACAGGAACACAGCCCCATTTTAACTCAGAGACAAGTAGGGATGCAAAAACCATAACATAAATGGACAAAATGTAAACTCCAAGTAGAGATCAAGCTATAGAAAATTTTTATTTCATGATAAGTCATCAAATTGATTATGGCTATCGGTGTTAACCCAGTACAGGGTTTACCTGCTGCATTCCAACTCTACAAAGGTTACCTATAATATAATTATCAAAAACTGAAATTAGACCCCTTTAAAGTAATTAAGTAATAGTCTGGGCTAAACCGAAATTATATTTACCTCACAACGCAGGGATATTACTTTTTTATTTATTTATTTATATATGTGCCCTTTAATTTGCTTCTCACAATACCTTAAATGCCGTAAATGTTCTGAACACGCACTCAAGGTATCCCACAATGCATTTTGAAAAGTAGTGAATAGCCGATGGTCACTAAGGCTGTGTCCGAAACCACCCCCTAATCCTTATATAGTGCACTATATAGTGAGCTCGTCGTTTAGTAGTGGTGTCCGAATGTTTTGCGACAAAATGTAGTGCACTCAACATATAGATATAGCAAGATATCCCTTGATGCATTGCGCTCGCGGCAAAAATGGCGATTCCAGCAGATCAGAATAGTTTATTTTATAGCACATTTCAAAAACAAGGCAATTAAACGTACTGTTTACATCAATGTAAAGAGCATTAATATCGTGCAAAATACAGTATAATCGGACATTCAAGTAACGTTAGATTACAATTAAAAACTGTTACCTAAGAGCAAATAGAAAATAAAAATATAATAAAATAAGACCAAATACGAGAATAGAAATTTCAGTGCAGTTAAAGAGTATCAAAAGCCTTTAACAAAATGCAGTGATAAACAAAAGTTTTTTTTCTGTTTTGAGCCGTGAGTTGGGTACGTTTTAATTGCGCGACAGCGATGACGCAATTAACGGCGCCAAAAGTAGTGTCCGAAAGCGATTGTTCATTTTGTGAATGAGTTCACTATATAGTCCACTAAATCCATCTCCCTATATAGGGAGTGAGGGGGTGGTTTCGGACACAGTTTGCTAACTCACTGCGCTCTTCCGTCTGTTAACTTAGTTGCTGCATCGCGCTGCGTTTTCTCAACCTACCTTGCCCCCCCCCCAATCAACACAGGTGAATTAATCAGACCACAGGCTTGACCAATGAAACAACAGAACAAAACCACATGAACTTTAGAAACGTACTCTCACGATATTTCAAAATGAACTTGAAATATATTTATATGGTTTTTTTTTTTTTAACGGAAACCCATTTATTTATTTATTTATTAACAATTTCTTGTGTGTCTATTAAGTGTTATTTGAACAACCTTAATTTCACTTCACTTCTCATCATAATATGTTTGTCCTGCTTTCATAAGGCACCAAATTTATTAACCCCTTATTTTCTCACCCGGGCTACATCATTATTTTCATTTGTACAGTCTTTCAGACATTATCAGTGTAGTGTGTACCCTTTGTTGTGGTACTTGTGCTCATTTGTGGGGTAACTGGATGGTTGTTGTTTGTTCATAAAGTGGAAACATTTGTGTGTAGTTACTGACTACATTGTGACCATACATATGTGTTGTGGCAGTAGCAGTCCACTTTTGGTTTGGTCAGTTGGATGTCACTGTTTGTGTTTCAATGCAGTTATTAGTTATAAATATTTTGACTTGTGTGGGGGATAAAGTTAATTAGATCTTTTTTTGGCGGGTGGGCATGTTAAGTCAGTGTGCTGCTGGTTGCACAGTAGTCTGTGGGTGCAGTTGTAAAGCACATGGTGTCCATTTGGTGTTGTGGTAATGACTAGTCACTTTTGTTGGGTCTTTGTGTTGCTGTAGTGGTAAATTTTGGAGTTGGTCTACTTGTTGTGCTGTTGCACTCCATTTTCGTGTTGATCACGTGTATTAAAGGTTGGGTAAAAGCAGTGATGGTTGTTTTGTGATGTTTGCCTAATGGGGGTCGCTATTTTACATCTAGTGGGTATTCTTTGCTTTACAGTTGCCACCTCAAGCAGCAGACAATCTCAATGTATCAAGGATAATGTGCCAGCTGTCTGATTCTCTGTAATAATACAACATAGCAATCCAATGCCCCGCAAGGCCATATTTGTTCATATTTAAAATCTGCATCTATTTTCAAATTTCCTTGTGTGGTGTGTTCTGTCAAAGAATAACTGGAATTTTATAATGTTTTATGGCCTTTGAGTTGATACCCAAGATGGTTCCCTTTAGATCCAGCCAATTTTCATTGAACTGTCAGTCTGCTTCAGTGGAGTCAAACTGATTAGTGAGTGGGACATGTCTGTCATGATTAGCAGGGAAACACACAAGCAGAGTCAGGCAGGATCTCAAATCAAAGTCAATTTATTCAGGCAGGGGTCAAAACAGGCAGGCAGTCGAATTAGGCAGAGGTTCAGGATCCGCAGGCAGGGATTTGAGGTAATAAAGAGAAAGACGGTCACAATGTTTGAAGGCACACGAGGAAAACAAGGGTGGAACCGACTGACACTATGGACAAAATGGTCAGGCACAGAAGGGAGGGAAATACAGCTTATATACACTGGGGAGAGGGTGATAATAAGATACAGGTGAAGCACACTAGGGCAGGTAATCACACAGGAGGAAGCTTGACAAGAAGACAGGGGTAAACCCAGGGCTTCAAAGTAAAACAGGAAGTGACAAGACAAACACCAAAACTGAACTAACAGAGACAAAAGACCCTTAGAGGGCCAAGGCAATGTCACCAACTGCGACTACCAACTGCATAACTGCTGATTTCTTACCTGCCGAGCACAATGAAGCCTCAACAGATGTGAAAGTCAATATGGATTAACTGGTCTCCTCGTTTGATTTTCCATGGTTACAAATGGCACATACCGTTACACTTAGCAAAACAATTTTAGTTTTGTTTTGCCATGTCTCATGCTGTCTACTTCACTTGTCCTAATCTGTATCGGTGTCTCCTGAATGCAGAACGATGACACTTGATGACAAGATCTGTTATACTGCAACTTATTATTATTCAATGAAATTATGCATGAAGTGACTCTGGCTGAGCAGTTTATTCTCTTTACATTATCTTCTCCAACCATTGATTTGTTTATACCATTAGTGTGGTAATATTTAGTGACGTGTTTCTTTTTCTCCCAAAAAAATCTACTTATAATGGCCTTACTACATGCCTTTTAAATACATTCTCTGTGCTGGACTGTTTCTATTGTGCTGGAATGAGGTAGCAACAAATCAAAGGGACATCTCTTTACTCCCATGAATGATGCAGTGGCTTTTTGCTAAAAAGGTTCAGGTCAGGCAACACTGAGGGTGGATATGGCTGTTTTCCACTTTATACATATTGAAACATACACTGTAATTGCTCTTCAAATTTTTTGTGCAAGCCAAATGGAGTCCAAAGTTCACAGGTATACACCAGACATCCTGAAGATTCTCAGGAGGCTTATGTGAACAGCATGACAGAAGAAGGGCAAGTGGGGTCCTGATTCCCAAGGAAAAGGAGGCAGTGAACATCGGCCAATTTCATCTCCCTACTTAGTGTTGAGGGTAAAATCTTTCATCACACAAAGGATGACCAAGTACATGCAGCGGAATGAGTACATCCATCGACACATCAGTGCAGAAGGTTCTCCAGATGCCTGGAGCATGATCTGGCACTTGAGCCGAATGGCCATGGTCAAGAAGAAATGGACCCCCATGAAGTCTTTCTGGACCAGGCCAATGCATGCTCTGTGCTCCATGAACTCCTGTGGTCTGCTTTAGCTTTTTCCACATACCAGTCATTAATCAAGCCTCAAAATGGGGTGTAGGCATACCGAAAGCAAAACCTAGTCTATGCCTCCCTCCATTTAGAGCCCACATAGATGATATCATGACTTTGATCACCACTGTCCCATTCATGAGGAAACTGCTCAGAGAACTAGAAGAGACATGGCCAGGATGAAGATAAATCTATTCAAATCATGCAGTATGTCGATCATGAAGGGATTGCTTTCTGAACTGTGTAAATTCTTCATTGGAGACAATCTGTGGACCATAGAAGTAAGGCAGCTGAGTTTTACCATCAGAACTGTATATGATATCCTGCCAACACCAGTCAATCTTCACCAGTGGTTTGGTGAAGAGCCGGGATGTGCCCTCTGCTCCATGCTAGCTTCTCTCAGGCACATTCTCACAGAGTGCAAAATCAGGCTCACCCAAGAACATTCTACTTGGCATCAAAACCAAGTCCTAAAGAGCCTTGCATCCACCCTGAAGGACAAGTGAGCTGCCACCTACTCCCTATCTCCTCTAGCATCAACCCACTTTGTAGGGGCTAAACTAACCAAGAATGGCTTCACATCATTAAAGTAAGGCCGGTTGGGCTTAGCCTGGGTCTGGAAAATTCTGGTGGACATTTGCCAATAACTTGGGCTCCCCTTCAGATATTAATACCATGACTTTAAGACCTGACTTGGACATCTGGCCCCCCTCTATCAAGAAGGTTTACATCGTTTAACTCACAGTACCCTGGGAGGATTCAGCCAACGAGACTCATGAGCAAAAAGATCTAAGCTATGCTGAGTTAGCTTCTGAAACACAACAACATGGCTGGAACATTGAAGTCTGCGCAGTGGAGGTGGGATGCAGAGGTTCATGTTTGATGACCCTGTACCTGGCCACCTTTGGTGAAGGTGTGTAGTATTTAAAGGCCAAAGGTACACTACTGATGATGCCCTCCCCAAATTACATCATGAGACAGAATCATGTTTAATGTTTAACAAACTCTTGCAAAGCCTTTCACAAAGGATATTAAAATCTCATCCTGTATTTTCTTAATGTCACAAGTGGCCAGGATAAAATTTAAAAAAAGTTCCCATTCTAGGTACTTTCTGATAGGAGTATTTGCTCTGGATTCAAGTGCTCTGTAAGTGATATAAGAAATTTCCCTTTTCAATGTTATTGCTCCTTTTTTCTTTAGGACCGTTATTCCCCACCTCTCCCTTATTCTCTTACATGTGGGTTTCTTTGGTTTTTGTGCAGGAATATCATGCCCAGCTGGAAGAGATGCAAGTTTCCATCAGACAGCTGGAGGAGGACCTGTCTGCTGCCCGTCGGCGTAGTGACCTATACGAGGCTGAGCTGAAAGAGTCACGACAGACCAGTGAGGAACTAAAGAGGAAGGCTGCAGACTACCAGCACAGGATGCAAAAGGTCTATTTTGCAACTAAAACTATTAAGAGATCTCAAAGTGACAGTGTAACTCAATGCATTGGTATCATGCAGCATATTTAACTCACTTTTGAAATGTCTGTTTTACTGTTTGATCCTCCTTGGGAGGAGTCTCACTGATTTTTCTAGTAACCTCATAGGTCAAAGAGCAAGGCAGAGCAGAGGCAGAGGAGATAATCACCAAGCTGGAGAAGGTACTTTATAAAGTTCATTCAATTATGAGATTTTGATTTGTGAGTGTCAAAAATACTTATTACTAGGACACTGAAAAGGACACTGACAAGATTTTTACCAAGCAGTAAATGTCACCAGTATATTTTTCTATTTCTAAGACCAATTCTGAGCAGCAGACAAAGATCCACGATCTTCAAGAGAAGCTTGCAAAGGTAAAATATAAATATTAATGAATTGAATATATGAACTTAAGGGAGAGTTTTAACAACATTTTCAGAGAGAGAGTGGAATGCCCTGCAGCATAGTTCCCTGGCCAGATTCAAACCAGCGACAATGGGGTTATATGGCATGCACTCTATACCAGTTGACCACTAGTGCTCCCATTTTTGGCATTTTGATAACTTTCTTTTAATCCCCAGGCATTAAAGGCCAGTGCTGAGGCTACAGACCTTCTTCAGAGTGTGAGAGTGGCCAAAGACCGCATGGAGCGAGAACTAGAGAGGCTACAAAACAAGGAAGACTCCAGTGATAGCCTACGCAGATGCCTCCGTGAGACTGAGGTACATGTACAAGTCAGTGGTACCCAGCTTACAAATACACAAGCTTGTGGTGCGGCCTTTTGTCTGTTTCTTCTCATTGTGTACCATGTCTAGGTTTGTGAATGGGCAAAAAAAATGTCAAATATTTTCAGGGAATTTTGGAAATATTCCAAGTTTGAAACTTTCCAAGGGAATTATCAGAATTATGGGAATTAATGGGAACTAATGGAAATGAAATCAAAATTTTTGGAACTTTATCAAGTTTTAATTCTTGTATTGAAGAATCAATTATATTATTGAGCAACAAAAAAACATGAATGTTGAGTAAAATATTACACTCCCCAACTTGCCCCACCCAATTTAAAAGTAAAATGACCTCAGGATGTAGTAATATGCTTGAAGCATAGGAAAGAGGGAATTACTGGTTTATCACTAGCCATACGGTATGGCATCGCCACTGCAGTCAGGAGACCTGTAAAGGCAAGTCCCCCTCCTTCCTTGATGGTTTTGGTGGGTCCTTGGGGTTTTCTGGGTCTCCACGCCCAGGCTTTGGCTCTTCCATTGGGTCCATTGCAGGACAGTACCTTGTTGGCCATAATGGGTCTGTTGCAGGTTGGTAATCTATAATTCAAAGTTTTTTCTCCCCCCTTCTGTGGGGTGGAGACTGTTCCTGGGGCACTGACTACTGTCGTCTGCCAAAGTCTCTTGGGTCTTGGTGAGTTTGAGGTGCAGGGCTGTTGCCTTGCAGCTACACTTGCGGTGGTGTCTTGTCAGCACTGCCTGCCTCCCTTTCCATGCTCATCTTGCTATATTTTGTCCATCCTTCGTTGTTGACACAAGTTGTGTCAACTTTTTATGAGATTGATGCACTGTTCTCATAGTGTTAGACTATGAGGAAAAATGCTGACACACACAGAAAATAGTTTTTTTAAAAAAGTCTGTATATTGCATGCAGAAAGGGTTCTAAAAATTATCAGTGCATGTAGGGGGTGTGGCCTTAATAACCCTGCAGTAAGCAGTGGGCAGTGTGATTAAGGAATAGTGCATATATTCAACCGTACTTGCATTAATTTGGTTGTTTCACCAAGATTATGCTATAATATATTTTACCTGACTATATTTAAGTTCCTTGTTCAGGGCCAACCTTAAATTTTGTAAATGTCTGGTTTATTCCCGTTTATTCCCATTTATTACTATTAATTCCCTGATATTCTTATTAATTTCCATGGAAAGTTTCCGACTTTGAAAACCCTAATATGTTTTGCTTTGCCACATCACAAAACCAAAAAGGTGGCATAGATAAATCTGGCTTGGTATCTGCTACTCACAAAGAGCCTGAGTTCTGAGGAATGCTTGTGCTGCTATACCGATATGTGACTTGGAGCCTGAATGTTCATCACAATTGATTATAATGTAAAAAACAAGAGAAGAGAATACATAGGAAAAAATACTGTACTCAAATATTTCTTGCTCAGTAAATTGTGAAAGAGAGCCTATTAACAGACAAACTTTATCTCAGAACCTGTCAAATGCATTGACATGGTATGGTGACCACATTTAGTTTTTATCAGTTTCAATATAATTCTGCAATTACACAGGACATACATACTTTTTTTTTTTTTTAAGAAGAATCAGTAGTTAGTATTTTTGGGGTTGTTGTAAGTTCTTTGGCAATCGGAATAGATTTATTTAGACAGGAGCGCTCTTAAATTGTCACACATAAATGGAAAGCTCCCTGTGAGGAACTTAGGAAATTGACACCAACAAACCAAATGGATGCAATAGAAAGTAAAAAGTGGAAACCTTAAATCTAAGTGGAAACCGTAAAAAGATGCAAACACAAAAAGCCACTATGTTGCATTTTTAAATGTCCTTTTAATAAATTAAGGCTTGTATGCTTCTGTCCATTGTGTGCAGGATGGTAGAAAGACGCTTGAGAACCAGGTGAAAAGGCTGGAGATTGTTGAACGTCGGGAGACTAAACTGAAGGATGAGATCCAGAGCAAGGCCCAGCAGATTCAGCAGATGGCAGATAAGATTCTGGTACCCTATCTTTCATTTCTTGGGCAAAGCAGAGTAGGGGAGGTGTAACAAAGAGAGCTCAATGTCATCATTGCAGACAAAGTGCAATTTTACATGATATTTTAAAACCTCTCAGGTTTATCATGTCTTATCTTTATGGTGAAATCTTATTTCTAAATATACCACACAGTAATTCAAATATTGTCTGCAGTTAAAGATCTGCAAAGCCATGATACACCCACAGAAGGGCTGTCAGTGAATGACTTTATTAGTGTCTTGCTCACGTTACTGTTTTCTTGCACATGTTGGGACATATTGAAACTATAATATCTCTGTTAGTACACACCTTCTGGTTTCTTAATACAATTACCCCGCATATATTCATATATATTTAAACATAGTGTCCCCTTAAAACATGATTACAAGTTGACATGCAGGAAAAGCACGGGTCTAATTCATCATGTCAATGATTGTTTCATAATTTAGAATTCACAATAATTTTTTCCTTTTAGTATTAAATTAGTTCCACCTGTGCTTTTCTTGGTATGACCCATGAAATGGTCGATATAGAGCCAGTGAAGAAACTCAAAACACCCCTGTAATGGTAAGGTTTTGTCTTACTGGCTCCACTACCGAAGTAGGCTGAGTAAAAGTTGGTTATGACTATGACTATTCACAAATTTGTAGGTTGTATTTCATATTTCAAAAATATTACAGGAAGGATAGGAAGCAATGATGGCTTTTATTCTTTTTTCATATAGCTTCTGCTATGCATTGCCTAACATTTTTTTTATTTTTGTAGGCGTTGGAAGAGAACTTGCGAGAGACTCAAGCTTCAGCTCAGAGGTTGGAGACTAATTTGAAGCAGAAGGAGAAGCTCTATGAGGACAAGATAAAGGTAAAATGTCACAATATTTATTGATACATATGCAGAACTTTGCAACAAGATAAAACAACAGGCAGGTATAACCCAATGAAATTAAACACACCAGCAATCTATTAGTCACACTATTTTCTGTCCTGTTAAGTGATACCCTGGTTATAAGTATGTGGGCTGCCTGGTATTGAGCAGGTGTTGGAGGCTCAGATGAAGGCGGACATGGCTGATAAGGAGATGCTGGAGTCCAGTCAGACCAAATATGAGGAGGAGGTGCAGGAAAAGTGCAGCATCATCAGTGAACAGAAGGCGGTAAGAACTGAGAAGCCTTACAGCATCACTATTTCAAGCATATTTTAAAATTTATCACACTGAAATATATTTCTTGTTTGGAATAATCTTTGGAGGGTATTGTGAAGCATGTAATAATGGCCCTTAGCCTGATCACAAATAAAGACAGTGTTATAAAAATAAAACTGAATAGTTAAACAAAACACAAGTTATAGTGTCCATAATTTTTATTCAGACCATTAATGCTATGGATTCTAAGATGAACAACCTGGAGCAGAGAATTGCTGAGCTCTCTGAAGCCAACAAACTGGCAGCCAACAGCAGCATTTATACCCAGAAAAACATGTAAGTACCCAATGACCCAATATTAAGAATTCACAGCATTTTTAAAAACATTGTCTTTTCGTGAAATCCAATAAGGTGAATTGGCTTTTAATAGTTTTCCACAGTATCTTATCCCCTCCCCTTACAAAGGTGTTATCAAAGACTTAGGCTAAGTTATTAAAGTTCTTTTTCCATCAAGGTTTCATATGTTTGTGTGTATTCTTATCAGGAAAGCCCAAGAGGAGATGATCTCAGAGCTTCGCCAGCAGAAGTTCTACTTGGAGTCTCAAGCTGGGAAGTTGGAGGCCCAGAATGCCAAACTGGAAGAGCATCTAGAGAAAATGAGTCAGCAAGAGCAAAGCAATAAGTGCAGTGTACTAGAGCTGGAAACACGGCTCAGAGAGGTGAGGGATGCTGTTAGGGGTTGGAGTCGAAGCAGAGTTGTGTGGCAAGATTCATGTTTGATATTATATTGACTTATTATTGATTTTAGGTTTTCCCATCAGCGTGTGAAATGTTTCAGTAAGATATTTTTATAGGCTTATCACTTATATAATTTTTTTTTACCTCTCCATGCAGATGTGTTATTTTAATTTGGTTCTTTTGGACAATAAATGCAGTACAAAAACAGAATTTGATGAGTGTCATGTGCAATACCCTCCCATCCTTGTGGAGAGTCCAGTCCCTCAGTGTACCCCGGCATGCATTACTTCCTCCTGCCTCTCCTTGATCCTGGAGCTGAAGCTAACCCTAACCCTATCTCTTTTGTAGATTGGGCTGGAGCATGAGGAGCAAAAGCTGGAGATTAAGAGGCAGGTGACAGAGCTGACCCTGACGCTGCAAGAGCGCGAATCCCAGATCACCAACCTGCAGGCAGCTCGCCATGCTCTGGAGAGCCAACTGCAGCAGGCCAAAACTGAGCTGGAGGAGACCACTGCAGAAGCTGAGGAGGAGATCACTGTGCTCAGAGTGAGAGAGAGAAAAAGTTGTGGTGTACTGAAGATGTTACCTCATTTTGTGTTACATAATTCAGTGATGTCCGTCCCTCTCTCTTGTCATATCTCCAAGGCACACAGAGATGAAATACAACACAAGTTTGATGCCTTGAGAGACAGCTGTGCGGTAAGGTGCTCACGCACTCCTTTTTTTTTTTTTTTTTTGCTCATTTAGTTTCTCCATGGATATTTAACATCAGCTGAATCACACATTATTGCACCTAACAACCTAAAATAAATATAATATTTCATTCCATATGCGTTTCTATCATCCTTTATCATACTTTGACATCATTAAAAATATTTCTTGTCAAAATCCACTAAATAAATAAATAAATGTTAAGGACTCTAAAGGCTGAACCACTGGATGCACACACAGAATAGACAGCTTTTAGATGAAATCAGTTTTTATTGCAAAGCAGTTAACCAGTTCAGTCTTTTGGGGGTTAGGTAAGGTGTGAAGTGGAGGGCCAGCGGGGAGCCAGAGAGCTGACTCGTCGACGATCCGGGTGGGTGGAGGAGGATCGACAGGAGGGAAAGTTCACTGGTGGAGACAGGTTTCAACTGTGAGACGTGGAGAGTGGGATGAACACGCATGGAGGCAGGAAGCTTCAGTCGGACAACAGAGGGGTTAATGACCCGTAAAATGGGAAAGGGGCCCCGGAAGCGAGGAGAAAATTTCTTAGAGTCAAAGGAATGTTGCTGGAGGATAACCAAACTGACTGGGATGACCAGGAATAGGGAGCGGTCTGAGCAGTCCAGCAGGTGGAATGTGAGTTGATTTACCTCTGGCACAGATAGCACAGGCTCGGATGAAGGCTCTGGTATCCTGGTCCATGGTAGGCCACCAAAAACGGAGCTTAGCCAAAGTCAGAGTCTGATTCATCCCTTGATGACAAGCAAACTTGGAAGTGTGAACCCACTGTAGAACTTGAGATCTGACAACATCTGGAACGAACAGACAGCCGGGGGGACCGCCACCTGGGTCAGGCTGTTTGAGCTGGGCCTGCTTGACTGTGGGCCTGATCTCCCTGATAAGGGAGGCAATTACTTTGGATGCTGGCAGGATGTTTTCAGGGGTCTGGACAGAACTGGCAGGAAAGGGCATCTGGTCGGATCTTCCTAGATCCAGGTCAATATCAGAGCGTGAAATTGAAGTGCCTGAAAAACAGAACAGCAAGCCTGGTGGGAGTTTAGATGACCAATTGCCCACATCGTGGTTGCGTTCTGTTTGGGATAGATGACAAGAAAAGAAGGCACATGGGTGCAGACATGACTCAGGACCCTTTCTCTGGGACAGCACTGCTCCCACCCCCGCCTCGGATACATCCACTTCCACTACAAATTGCTGAGAGGGATCAGGTTGAATCAGAAGAAGGGCAGAAGTGAACAAGGAGTAGAGCTTGGCAAAGGCAGCATCAGCTTCTGGAGCCCAGGAAAACTGGTGAGAAAGAGAGGTAAGACAGGTTAAAGTTGCTACAACTAGACTGAAATTCCACATGAAGCTGTGGTAGAAGTTAACAAACCCGAGGAATCTTTGTAGCTATTTGTGGCTGGTAGGAGAGGGCTAATCAGCTACAGCCTTAACCTTCTCTGGATCAGTTTTGACTTGCCCAGCCTCCATGACAAAGCCAAGAAAACTGACTTTGGATGTGTGAAACTCACCCTTTTCTGCTTTCACAAAGAGTTTGTTTTCCAAAAGCCTCTGCAGAACTTGGCAAACATGATCTTGGTGTTCTGTGAGGTCTTTAGAGAAAATCAGGATGTCTTAGTAGAAAAAGACAAAGCAATTAAGGAAGTCTCAAACCATCATTAATTAGTGCTTGAAAAACAATTGGGGCATTAGTTAACCCAAATGGCATCACCAGATATTCAAAATGTCCCAGAGGTGTGTTAAATGCCATCTTCCATTCATCTCCCTTATATATGTGCACCAAGTGGTAAGTGTTACGTAGATCCATTTTTATTAAAGACAGTGGCACCTTGAAGAGAGATGAAAACAGAGTCGATGAGTGGAAGTGGGTTGTACAGACGAAGCAAACTTGGAGCCTGGGATGAGGTCCATGGCATAGTCATAGGGTCAGTGAGGTGGGAGTGAGAGAGCCTTACTTTTACTGAAGAGTTCGTGCATGTCGCGGTAGATTTCAGGAACTCCAGATAAATCAGGAGGGTCAGTGGATGCAGAAGCCGGGCTAGAAAAACCTCCAGCTGGTGAGAGAACTGAATGCAGACAAGTTTCATGGCATGTTTGGCTCCAGCTAACAATTTTCCCATGTTAACATTCAATGTGTAGGTTGTGTTTAACCCAAAATGAGTGGAGTGTTGGGAGCAGTGATGAGGTGGAATTGAATAGTCTCCCTATGGTTACCTGACAGGTTGAGTGTAATGGGCGTGGCGCGTAAGGTAAGGGGCCTTCCATCCACTGTTAGGGTGTTCTGGAGATCCTTCAAAGCCTCGGTGGTGATGCCACTCTGGTGATGAGCACCAGCAGAGGTAGCGACAGGAACTGACAGCTCAAGTTTGTTGGAACTTGAAAGCAGGGGTTTTTACTGGATACTGTCTGAGTGTGGACATACAGAACCCCCACACTTACTGGTGAGCCCTCCCTTTTGGCCATATCAGGCAGGAGGAAATGAAATGGCCAGGTTTGCCACAGTAAAGGCACTCACCAGAGCTGATGAGCAGCAAGTTCCCCACCTGGACCAGGCCCTCCAGCGCAGTGCAGCCGCCCCGGCAGCCAGCACGAACCGACACAGGCCAGCTGTCGAAAGGCACCGCCCACTTTCCGGGAGGGCCTGGGCCCCGCCTCCGGATGCACGGAGACTCCGTCCAACTCTAGCTCCCCCGGCCCAAGCACGCCGGAGACACAGGACATGGCCATGGCGACATCAGAAAGGAGGAATGGTCACCTCCTACCTCACAGTCAACAGCGGCAAATAGGGAATGCCGCCGAAGAGTCGTCACCGGGGCACCAGGCCAGAGCCTTGGCCCCTGAAGAGAGGAGAGGAAAAGCCGGAGAGCCCGCACGCCCACACTGCCGAGTCCCGCAGGGCGACCCAGGAGGAGCCGGCCATCACCACCCCCAGACTCCAGGACAGCGAACAGGCCCCGGAGCTGCAGGACACCAGAACACCCCCCCCCCGTGAGGAGGAGGGAGGTCGGCCGGGTAGACCCCTCAAAGACAGATATCAACCCAGTGTCCGGAGGGGGGGGGGGGGGGTTGGTTAGGGAGGTCCAGCTGTGGTCTGGGGATTCGCCGTAGTGACCCTGGATGTGGAGGGTAATAATTTTGCCATAAACAGGAGTTATCACCTTAGCAGAGAGTAATATTATAGTGCAGGGAAGGTACATGTATGAGCAGAGATGGTATGTGCTAGCAGGCAAAGGTCAAGATGCACCTTCAGGTTTAGAGAGTCAATGAATGCAGCCCTTTTTTTTTCTGTAAAGAAAGTCAATTGTTTTTTTCGGGTTGCAGATATTTTCTCCAATGATATATATTCAGCAAGAAGGTTCAACCAGTGTGAGATGTTAGGAGACTGTTTATTTTTCCAGTTAACTAGGATTGTTTTCTTGGTGATGGCAAGAGCTGCGAGAACAGATTGGGAAAGATGCTTAGGTAAGTTGGTTGTTGTCAGGTCACCGATAAGTCAAAAGTTAGGAGTTAGTCCCAGATGGAGGAGAGTTTCTGTATTACCACAGTGCTGTACAGGTGAACAGAGAGCATGGAAATAAGTGTCTGACATGTTCTGGGTGCATTGCGTGCATATATCAGAGTGAGAGAAACCCATTCTATGCATTTCATATTTAGTTGTGTGTGATTTGTGAAATACTTTGAACTGGATCATGTGTAAATACACATTTTTTTTGTCATTTTGGCAGATCTGGGTCCAGAAGTCAAAGTCAGTGGACAGAGACAGATCTGTTTCCGCTTTTTGATATTGGTGTTTGAGAGTAACATATATATTTGAGAGGGTAGCTAGGCAAATTTTTGTCTTTTTGTTCTTCAAGTAGAATTTTATAATAGCAGAATCTAAATTTTGGAACCACTTTGCTGTGGGTTTGAATGGGATCATGGATAATAAATGGTTGATTTGTGGTAAAAATTTTCATTTTAACCGTAGCTATACGCCCCATAAGAGAGATGGGAAGATTTCTCCAGCACCCCAGGTCATTACAGATTTTCTCCAGGAGTGGCTCAAAGTTAAGGTAGACTAGTTCTGATAATTTAGGTGAGATATTTATACTCAGTATTTAATCTTGATTTTGGTCTGCAGGATGCCATGCATTCTCCATTATTGGTTATATTGTTGACTTGGACCAGTTAATGGAGTAGTCAGAGAGGGCTGAGAAATTTGAAATGCAGTTATATGCTTCCTGCAATGATCTTTGAGGTTGTTGCAAGTACAGTAAGACATTGTCAGCATATAAATTGATTTTGTGTTTGGAAACAACAGAGTGGATACCTTTTGATAATGGTGTTCTGACGTATTGCTGATGCCAGTGGTTCAATAAATATAGCAAACAACAGGAGAGAGAG
Organism: Remorina albescens; assembly: GCA_034769265.1. Classification (NCBI taxonomy): domain Eukaryota; kingdom Metazoa; phylum Chordata; class Actinopteri; order Carangiformes; family Echeneidae; genus Remorina; species Remorina albescens. Next base: position 6,118,063 of record CM068485.1, read on the forward strand.
GGGGCATCCTTGTCTGGTTCCCCTCTGCAGAGTGAAGCTTTGCGATGTGATCCGTTTGTGGTGACTGTAGCCTTACGTGAGCTATACAGTGCAGATACCCAATGGATAAATGACCATCCAAAGCCAAATTGTTGAAGGGTAGCAAAGAGGAAGAACCAGTTAGCTTTTTCAGCATCGAGTGATACGACTATTGCTTCTGTTTTGCTGCGCTGTGACATGCTGATTGAGTTAAGGAGCGTTGTAAAGTGTCGGCCTTTGATGAAAACCTGTTTCGTCATTGAAAATTATCGATGAGATAATTGTCTGCAATCTAGACGCAAGTGCTTTGTAATTAATTTTGATATTGATATTGATCAGTGACAGAGGGTGTTAGCTAGAAGGGAGTGTTGGATCTTTATCTGGTTTCAAAAGTAATTTAATTGCAGCAGTTTTCATTTGGGCTCTGATAAATACACAGTATTTTTAATCTCTGTCACTGTCCTGAAGAATAGAAGCGCCAGCAATGACCAGAAATGTTTATTAAATTCGGCAGGGAAGCCATCCGGACCAGGAGCCTTGCCTGCTGCCATACTTTCTAATGCAGTTAATATGTCATTAATGGTCAGTGGTGCATCCAAGAAGTTTCTTTGTTCTTCAGTCAGTTGAGGCAGATTTAGATTTTTGAGAAAGGAAGGCCTGAATGTCTTCAGGTTTGGGTTGTTTGTTGTTGAATACAGATTTTGACAAAAACCTACAGCTACAAACTAAGTTTTGATAAGTGTAACACAGTCCCACAGGGGTGATTGTTAATGATTTTTGCCATCTCTTAACAATTGAGTTGTATGGCGTTTAGTGTTCCAGCTACCCAGCACTTATATAAATCCATTGTTTTCATTTATATAGAAATTTCAAGTGCCAAATTTCTTAACATATTCTGAGCACATTACTGCCTCTTAAAAAATTAACTTTTTCTAATTTGCATATTGCATTTACTTGGACTACCATGTGGCCAAGATCAAGTTCTCATAGAAGACATCTCAAAATGAATTAAATCTAATCAGGGTACAGTGAAAACTGCTGACCACATTATTTATGTTATTACATTTTTGGCTTCACTAATTCCCAGTTTACAGAAATACTTAAAAAGACTGTATACACAAACTTGGTGAAAAATAAATGAATAAAATGAAATAAAAATCATTCCATTGTTAAAATCCTTTGATGGTGTAATGATGCACTACTCATTTGACAGTCATTTTGAATAAAAAAGTCTGCCAAATAAGTAAATGTGATGTAATGTTAAAGTTTTATCTTCACACATCTTGACTACAGACATACCACAGACCGTTACTCTGTTTCTGATGGGATACCGATTGTTTTAAGTAGTATTATATCACTAGTGATACTGAATTGTTTTGGGCAATATTTAAATAAATGAGGACAGCTTTTAGACTGAATATGGTTATTTCAGTTCGGTTCAGTTTTTTTATCAGTACCTTACATCAATTTTACCAAAGGAAATTCTCTGCCTCTTTAACTGAGCTTTTTATTTGATATACACTCACAGACAGCAATTTGTATTCAGCAGAGGATGCAAAACAGGGATGACAAATGAGTAAAGAAGAAGACTGTAAGATCACCACTTCATCTATTCCACTGCTGTTTGCTTAGCCCCACCTTAAATTTTTAGTGTCTGCTGTCTGTCTATTTCCTGTCGGAAGCAGAAGCACAAAGTCAGTACATAACAGGCAGCTGATTTATGTACTCTTACCCCCTAACACTTGAAGTTCTGGCTTCCCACAAGAGACTGAGATTAAAGGGTTCTTAACAGGCCTCATCAGCCTCAAAACCCTAATGTTCATGCAGCATGCACAGTAGTCAGCACTAATTAAGGGAACAGACTGATGCTGAAGAAATGATTAGCTTGCTTCCTGCTCTGAATCATGTTATGTTCATCCTGTCGCGAAAATGACAACTATGACAACATTCTAGTCCTAGCATTTATATCTGAATCATGTATTAATACAGCGGAGGAGTTGAAGACTTTGTGGGGTGTCAAGCTTTTGTGTGCATGAATGACACAGTGCTATATTTTATGCAAGATGCTTGAAATATCTTTTAATGATTAAATTGTAAAACAAAATTTTCATCAGCCCTCATTACATTCTTCATCCAGACCCCTTTAAATCATCTGTGTGTTAACTATTTCGACTTAAACGAATGTCTCTGTGAGTCAGTTTTCCTTATTTGATCTTATTCACGGTTTTAAGTAAAAAATAGTACAGTAACATTTCAGGCAGCCTTTTCATGAATATAAAAAACAATGTATAATTAATGCAAATGTAAGATTCATTTCATTATTCATAGACTACAAAAACTAAATTATATAGTAATAGTTACATAGTTGATGCCTAAGATTTTTGGTGCTGTGAGTGCTGTGAATATTGTCCTCTCTTTAAATCTACACTTCCTGATTACTCTGTTTAGGTGATCACAGATCTCGAGGAGCAGCTGACCACACTGACCCAGGAGAATGCTGAGCTGAACCGTCAGAACTTCTATTTGTCCAAGCAGCTGGATGAGGCCTCTGATGAGCGAGAAGACCAGCTGCATCTCAGCGAGGATGTGGACCGGCTGCGACGGGAGGTGGCAGACCGTGAGATGCACCTGAATAACCAGAAACAGGTACCTAACTTGGTCATGTGGGTCTCCCAAGTAAAAAAAAAAAGTAATTCAAATGGAGATTGGTCAACAATGCATTTGATGGGATGATGCTGGACTCTTAACTCAAAAATCAGCCATGTTTTTGATGTCCAAATACAACACAAACTAAGAAAAAATTGTTTGTTTAATTTTGGTCATAATAATGTTGAATACTACACAATATGAGTGCAGTCAACATATTTATTGAATGAAAACTGAAACCTTTTCTTTGGCAAGAAAAACTTCAGAGAAAGCAATGAAAAGGTTTGTAAGGGGACATTGCAATTCTATACTAATTATTATGTTTAATTATTTGCTGTCATTTGTTGAATTTATTTATAATTTTAGAGTAGTTTCAAATGAGTTTCCATCCTGGCATAACTCAAAATTAAACAGGGAAACATTGGTGTGTTCTAAACATTCATTCTTGCACAAAAAAAAAAAGGACAGCTGATTTTGCTGTGTCAGTGTGCTATCACTGTAATCTAGGTGGTTTTCAAAATTCTGCATGAAACTACCACAATGTGCCAGCTCTCACTAGTTAACCAAAAGACTCACCTTCCTGATTTTTAAGGCAGTTGTACTCCTTTCTCTTTTTCAGATTCCTTCCCTCTGCTCAGTTCCCACTCACAGCCAGACACCAGGTTTTCACTTACATTATTTGCTGTCTACACAATGACTGTGACAGGTGACCCAGACATGTCTCTTGGGCTTGACAGTGCTAAGTGTAAATCAGGCAATCTGGGAATATTTTGGTATTGTTATGTTCTGTATTCTGGATGCAGCAGGAGAGAGTGTAAGCAGGGAGGCTGTGCGATGTGTGTGCTGCCCCTGTGGGTGGATATGTGTGTGGGTGTCGAGTAGCGCTCTTGGTCTTGTTGGTTGTGTAACCGGCAATGAAAGTCATAGACGAAGGATGGGTTGATGTGTGGGAGGGATGTGTCATCCCCATCACTCCCAGGTCGTATCAGCTGTGGAAGCGTTGGACTTCAGAGGGCTGTGGGGTTGCTGCAGCACCAGCAAAGACTATATTTGTCTCCCAATGCTTTGTCTATAGCGGTGTGTTTTGATACATGAAATGCAGAGCTTTGCGTAGGTGTTGTGAATAACACAAAAACTTGTAAATAATCCTACATGAGTACTAGTTCTGGTTTCAAGTATAGCAGAAACCAATGTTTATGGAAGACTTATTTTCTTATTTTATTTACCAGTGAGAACATACAGTACATACAGTTTTTACTTAGAAGAATTTTGTTGAGCTATGGCCTTTGCCCAGTGTCTTCTTTTAATCTTGTTTTCTACCAGAATCTTGAGACACTGAAGACGACATGCACCATGCTGGAGGAACAGGTTATGGAGCTGGAGACTCTGAATGACGAACTGCTGGAGAAGGAGAGACAGTGGGATGCTTGGAGGTCAACACTGGAGGAAGAGAAAAACCAGGCTGAGAGAAGAGCCAGGGAGATTCAGAGACTGCTGGACACAGAAAAACAGAGCAGGTAACAACCACACACACACAGGCAAGCCATTATACTGCAACTCTGGGAAATTTTATTGAATAAATTGTCATCTAAATCTGTCCCAAGTTTACCTTGCACTTGTATGTCACATTTTGGTTGTAGCTTTTTTTGTTATTGAGGTATAATTTGCTTTCACCACATAGTACATAATATAATTTAACCACATGACATGTTACATTTTGGAAATGTATTTGTATCTTTTTTCTACACAGGAAAACATTATTTGCTTTCAATGTTTGAGTTGCTGTCAGTATTGGAGCTGGATCCTTACACCTACACACACTGAATGCAGAAGATTTGGTCATATTCTGGAGTGGTTTTTCAGAAGGTTTTATGAAAAATATATTAAATTATTCATTGGTGCATGCAGGAAATTGGATACATAAAAACCTTATTCAAGCAATAGTTTTTAACAATGTGTTTTGTGCTTTTCTTTTTCTTTTTTTTTTGTGGGGGTGGGGGGCCTTTGTTTTTTCTGTTGGGCTTTTCTGAGCCAAAGTCTTCACGCTAAACTAACCCCTTAAAAACAGCAGACTAGCAACAATTCCCCCATAAGTATATTAAAGTTTCGCTCTACCATACTCAGAAGGAGCATACAGAGTATCTACCAGAAGCTAGTCCTTGCTGTAGTAACAAAGGATTAAACCCAGATTTAGTCTGGGTTACTGCACGTCATTCCCACACTTCCTGTCCTGTCACTCTCTCCTGTTGTTATCTCATAAAAATCAGGAATATTGGAATAATTGTAACACATAGAGAAACAATATGATCAAACTCAAAAGTGAGTACTAAATTACGAAAAAAAAGTAGTGCAAACAATAAGTAAATAAGCAAACAAGTGCAAACACTGCTACTTTACTGTACAGGCTTCGTGCGGAGCAGCGCAGCTCTGAATCTCGTCAGGCTGTGGAGCAGGCAGTAAAGGAGCACAAAGCTGAGATCCTTGCCCTGCAGCAGGCCCTCAAAGACCAGAAACTCAAAGCTGAGACCCTTGCAGACACTGTAAGCATTTCCACACTGGTAAAGAGTATTGTACTTTTTCTGGTTAGAATATGTTACAGCATAGTCTCCCTGCTCTCTGTTCTCAGTTGAATGATCTGGAGAAGAAGCATGCCATGCTCGAGGTGAATGCCCGCAGTTTGCAGCAAAAGTTGGAGAGTGAGAGGGATCTGAAACAGAGACTGCTGGATGAGGTAAATTCTCTGTTTTCACAGAGATATTTATGTGCAAAAGTCTCTACAAATGATGAAATTTAAAAGCAGTGAATACTAACCATGCTACAAACAGACATTTAAATGGACCTTGTATTCAAATATATGTCATGTATTTTTTAAATGGACTAGAAAAACAGAAATATAAAATATGGACAACCTCTTAAAACACTCAAAACTCTACTTCTGTTGGGCAGAAAGGCAACCCCCACATGATTACAGAGGAGAACTGGATCTTTTAGCAGGTACCTGACTAATGGTGCGATGCACAAACACGGTGTACAGGAAGAGTCATTTAAAGGAACCTTCATGTGCAAAGCCGTTACAAAAGTCTGAAGACTACGAAGGAACATTGGATTGAGACATATATGTATTGGGAACAAACACTGTTTCCAAACAGTTTAACCCTTGTATTGTGTTCGTGTCTGTAGGACCCAGTTTAATTTTTTCGGAAAGGAAAAATTATACGATTATTTACTTTTTCAAACTCAGACTCATTGGCCTTGGCTTGTTTTCTGTGATGAACATATATCAGACCACAAACTGTACTTCCGTCCTACACATTTACATTACATATATGCTATTTGGGTCCACTGGACCCAGCCTAATAAAAGAGCCGAAATGGACATGGTCATGGACATTTTTGCTACAAGGTTGAGCTGGTGCTCTAAGAAATCAGAAAAATCAAAATGGCAAGTGAAAAGTCATGGGACATAACAGCTAGTTTATTTTCACAGCAAGAGAAACTGCAGCAGCAGATGGATGCGCAGAAGACCCACATCTTCCGTTTGACCCAGGGGCTGCAGGAAGCCCTGGACCAGACTGACTTGCTAAAAACTGAGAGGACTGACCTGGAATACCAGCTGGAGAATATCCAGGTGCTGCTACACACACACACACACACACACAAACAAACAAACAAACAAACAACTATAAACATGCACATGCACATCCAAAAACATAGTGTACAGAATATTAGTTGGTCATTCCCATTGTATCTTCCTTACTTTGATTTACTCTACAGCCCTTCTCTGTGTTTTTCTGTCACCTTCTCTGTGTGAAATGAAGTACTGAAGAGAAATTCATGGCAGTAGTGATGTTCACTTAGCTCCACCTGCAGGCTGTGTACTCCCATGAGAAGGTGAAAATGGAGGGGACCATCACCCAGCAGACCAAGCTCATAGACTTCCTCCAGTCCCAGGCCCATGGTGGCTCCAAAAAGAAAAAGGTCAGATGAGATTGTAGATTTATTTGGCATGATTTGTCATTTGTTATGTCTCAAATGTTTTAAAGTCTCTATCTCCAGAATGAGGGGGTTATTTTTGACTTGCCAAACAACTACCACCTTATGTCATAGTAGCCCCAAAATATTTCATAAGCTCAGGAAAAGCAAATAAAGAAATAAATCAAATTCACTAAGGTCAAATCTATGGAGGAGGGGAAAAGTATCACAACAGTTTGACTAAATAATCGTATCTCAGAATATTTTTAGATTGTGTATTAAAGAAAGACTCATTTTCTAACGCTTATCTGTCAGCGTTATGAAGGACTTGTGAATTAAGACAACATAGTTAAATATTACTTTTTTACAAATGAATTTCTGTTCAACCACAGATTAATCCCATTATGCATCAACTGTAATTACAACTTCCTCTGTCTTTGCGTATTCAAATATTGATTATCAGCCACAGTCCCTGATTTACAATTAGAAACAAACACAAAAAAGGTTGAAAATTTACTAAGATTTTGAGTCCTGTAGCTAAATGGTATTACTGTATACAAATACTTCTTCCTGGCAAAGATATTGATAGATCGAATCTGAATACTCATGTCTAGGCCAATGTTGTGTGTTTCTATGTGTATGTATCTCAGGGTCTGTTTGGCCGTCGTCGGGAGGATCTGTTGGCTGCCATGGCTTCTCAGGCCCAGGCTCAGGGACAAAGTCAAGGCCAGGTATCCCCTGTACCCCCCATCCAACCGGTTCCTCTCCAGTACAGCGATATGAAAGCGGCTCTGGACAAAGAACGTGCACGTTGCTCTGAGCTGGAAGATGCTCTTCAGAAAATGAGAGCAGAGCTGCGGTCACTGAGAGAGGAAGGTCAGACTCCTCTTCATATTATACACTCTGTGACTCTGAACATCAATTTCAGTAACAGTATATCCAAAGTGATCTTTTTTTGGAAGAAAATAATTAATCAGCTAATGTCAGGTCCAAAAATATTTGGAAAATAAAACAATTTTCTTGAACACATTTTTTTTATTGGTTCTCAACTGACATACAAGTTATAAATTTTGCCATCGTGTCAGAAACAGAGATAAATAAAATAAAATAAATGACAGATAAAATGAAAGAAAATATTGCCATCCATTCCTCAGGCAGGTAGTTAAGCATAGGAGCCCACATTTCAGTAAAGGACCCCTCATTACCTCTTGCGATTGCACTAAGTCTTTCATGGGGGAGGACCGTGAACATTTCCCTGTACCATAATGTGACAGTAGGTGGTTTATCATTAATCCACTTAATCAGAATACATTTTATGGCCAACAGTAACAATTTGTCGCATAATTTGAATTTTAAGCGGCTCAAAGTCACCGCCTTCGAGGGGAGGCCAAGAATAAAAAGTCCTGGGTCCCTCTTGACCTTTACATGAAATATGCCACTCAGTTCCTGCGAGATTGTACCCCAAAATCTCTTTATCAATTTACATTGCCAGAAGTAATGATAATATGTTCCAATCTCTCTATGACACTTGTTACACAGAGGTGAGATCTGTCAGTTCATCTTATTTAGTATGTAAGGAGTTATGTATAGTCGGTGTAGTATTTTATATTGCGTCTCTCTTAATCTATTACATGTAAAAGTGGATTTAAATACTTCAGTGGCCTCCTGCCAGTCATCCTCAATATACTCTGTGTCAAGGTCTTTCTCCCAATTCTGTGCAATGCTCGTAATATCGCCTCGACTAAGAGAGTATAGTAGTGCATAGAAGGAAGAAATAAAATGGGTGATACCTTTCTGGGAGATAAGGAACCTCTCTACGTCATTGTACATGACTGGATCAGGAGGGGCTAAGGTCTTAGATCCAACAAAGTGCCTGACCTGGAGAAAACCATAATGATGTTCTTTAGGGATACTAAATTTGGACTGCAGTTGTTGGAAATTCATTAATATCCTATTGTGGTATATGTCTCCAATCACACGTGCCCCATTGCCATGCCACATGTCAAAAATATTGGGATGGAGCCCTGGGGGGAAATCCTGGTTCCTAGTAAGAGGAGTCAGGAATGAGGCATAACTTCCTCTTTCTAGGTGTTTACCGATTTCCTGCCACACTCTAATTGTGTTGTATATAATTGGGTTATTCTTGATGGCTCTCGGGAGCTTTTTCTTATCACTCATTACCAAGCTCCATGATGAAGATGGCGCAGACAACGATGAATCTAGACAGGACTTGGATTCAAGATGAGCAGCTAACCATTCCCATAGGAAACGAGCATGGCACGCCCAGTTGCAACTGTAGTGTTTTCAATTTTTGTCTGGGTCTCTTGCTATGCCATATGAATCCAGAGAATGCCCTCTCTATATCAAGAGCAACCTTCTTGGAGATCCACAAGGGTAGCATTTGTAAGGGATATAATAATCTGGGGAATACATTCATTTTAATTAAGATAATATGCCCCATAAGAGATAGGGAGGGATCGTGCCATCTATCTAGGTCCTTCTTTATTTTAGTTGCAATTGGGGAAAAGTTAAGCTTCCATAACTCTGTCAGGTCTGGTGAAACCTTTATCCCAAGATAGGAGAAGCCTGTGGGAGACAGTTTGAAGGGACAGTTGGTAAATGAAGACCGATCAGCCGGACTACCCAGTGGCATGGCCTCTGATTTGCCATAGAATAGCTGGTATTGATATGTCAGGTTTTGTCAGAAACAACAGGATGTCATCGGCATAGAATGCAATTTTGTGGACTGTCCCTCCCACTGTCATACCATGCACATCTTTGTGTTGCCTAGCAGCCTTGGCTAGGGGCTCAAGTGCCAGCGCAAAGAGCGTCCCCCTACACAGCGGAAAAGGCGACGACTGGTTGCCATTGGTCACAACACAGGCCTGTGGGGATTTATCTTAATCCATTTGAGAAATTCCCCTCCCAACCCATACCTCTCCAGTGCATCAAATAAATATTCCCACTCTACCCTATTGAACGCATTTTCAGCATCTAGAGATACAGCGAGTCCTCTATAATTTGTTTGACTTGAGTACTGTATCATGTTCAATAGTCTCCTCACATTTGTAAGCGATAGCCGGTTCTGTATAAATCCAGTTTGGTCTGGGTTGATTAGACACGGCAAGAGCTTTTCCAGTCTTGTTGCAAGCAGTTTTGATAACAATTAACTATCCACGCCAATGAGGCTAATGGGCCTGAATGAGCCTCAGATATCAAATGGTTTATCTTTCTTAAGGATAAGTGTGATGTTTGCCAAATTAAGCGTTAGGGGGAGGTGACCATTCTCAAAGGAATTTAAAAACATGTCAGTAAGTGGTCCGACTACCAGGTGACTTAATTTCTTATAAAATTCTTGGCAGAACCCATCAGGTCCTGGCGCCTTTCCAACCCTGAGGGAGGCTATGGCTGCATGGACCTCCTCCTCAGTCACTGGTGCAGTTAACTCTTCCTTTTGTTCCTCTGACAGGGATGGGAGGGACACCCTATCAAGAAACTCCTTTCTCTTCCCCTCGGAGAGCTCACATTCAGATGAATACAGCTTCTGATAAAATTGCCTCATTATTTGGTTGATGTCTGGTTTTGTAGTGTCTGACCTGGTTGTCATCTAGCAGTGATGGTATCGTATTTGCCTCCATTCTACCTCTTGCCAATCTTGCTAAGAGGCGACCAGGTTTGTTTCCTGACTCGTAAAGCCTATGTTTAGCAAAAAAGATGGCCAACTCAGCCTTTCTAGTTAACAGCTGGTTCAGGGCTGAACGAGCTGCCTCCAATTTTTTTGACAAAATGCTAGAAGCTGTACTTTTAAATTGTACCTCCAGTTGTTGTATTGTACTCTCTAAACTGAGTTGCTCTTTAATGGCAGCATCAAACAATTTTCAGCATTTCAGTTCTGTACACCACCACAATGGATTTCAAATGAAACAATTAAGGTGTGCTTTAAGTGCAGACTTTCATCTTTAATTTGAGGGTATTAACATCCAAATCAGGTGAATGGTGTAGGAATTACAACACATTTTATGTGCCTTCCACCTTTTTAAGTGACCAAAAGTAATTGGACAAACTAATATAATCGGATATCAAATTTTAATTTTCAAAACTTAGTTGCAAACCCTTTGCAGTCAATGACAGCCCTAAGTCTCAAGCCCATAGACATCACCAGACTCGTCCCTGGTTATTCCCTTAATAAGCCTCTACTGCAGCTAACTTCAGTTCCTGCTTGTTCTTTTGTGTTTTTTCCCTTCAGTTTTGTCGTATCAAAGCAAAATGCATGCTCAATTGGAGGTTGGTCAGGTCAGGTGATTGACTTGATTGGCAAAACAGTCCACTTCTTTGCCTTAAAACACTCTTGCTTGCTTTTGCAGTATGCTTCAGGTCATTGTCTATCTGCACAATGAAGCGCCGCCCAGTGAGTTCTGAAGCATTTGGCTGAATATGAGATTATATTTCCGAAAATACTCCTTCTTATTTTGTCACATCAATAAATATAAGGGAGCTAGTTCCATTGGAAGCCATTCATTTTGACGTCATTACACTACCGGCACCATGCTTCACTGATGAGGTGGTCTGCTTTGGATCTTGAGTAGTTCCTTCGCTTCTCCATACTCTTGTCTTCCCATCATTCTGGTACAGGTTGCTCTTGTCTCATCTGTCCAGGGGATATTGTTCCAGAACTGCACAGGCTCTTCCAGATGTATTTTGGCAAACTCTAATCTGGCCTTCCTTTTTCAAGCTCACCAGTGGTTTACACCTTGTTGTGAACCCTCTGTATTTACTCTGCTGAAGTCTTCACTTAATTGCTGACTTGGACACAGATACATCTGCACTTTAAAGCACATCTGACTGTTTCATTTCAAATCCATTGTGGTGGTGTACAGAGCCAGCATGCTGAAAATTGTGTCAGTGTCCAAATATTTATGGACCTGACTGTATTTCAACTCCAGCACTCCAGTATAAAGATCACGGCAGCTCTACAAACCCAGGCTCAGCGCGGCAGCAGATGATCATGTCTGCCATGGTTAAGTCTCCTGAGCACCAGCAGGCCCCGTCCAGCTTGGCACCCTCCAACTCTGGACGCAGGAAGGAGACTTCAACTTCAGCTGACGGTGAGTAAGTTGATGTTGTTTACTGATTTGAAACATATATGCAGATTTTTAGCTTCATACTTGACACACTGCCCCTTATGTCCTCAAACAAACACATGCACATTAACACACACACGTATAGAGACACAGATCTAATCTCACTCATGAAGGATCATTTACGGAGCTCTTTCTATCCTTTTTTCACACAACTTACAGAGAGAAGGAGAGTCACTTTTGAAAGTAAGTCATTCAAATTAGTTTCTGCAGCTTGATCTCTCATCTCTCTTCTCCTTTCACATCATTCACATTCACAAAAGGCCAGATTTTGAAAGCTCTGCACTTCCGTAAAATCTCAAATTCAACCAGGCAGGTTGGGTGAGCGTGGGACATCTTCAAGCAAATTTACCCCCTTTTCAGTGCAACGCTTTAGAAATCTGAAGCATTTGATCTTGAGTGTTGAAGCTTAACCAAACTGATTAGCAGACCGCTCTGCCTTCTTTTCACTACAGTCACTACATTCCCACCTGAACATCATACACAGATGTAGCGTATGATAAACTCTGTAATTTACAGAATGCAGTTTGAACCCAGAAGATTGAAAGGTTTTTTTCATTAATTGTATTTTTTCCCAACAGTCAAATTACAGCAAATGAGTTAATATGGATTAATCATTGAGAGGAAATGTGTTCGTAATGGCAACAAAAATAAAGAGTAGAAAATTAAAATTAAACCTTAATAGAGCAAATCAGACAACTGTAAGAGCCCAACACAATTATTGTAATTGTGGAACAGAGTTTGCCACCATATACACACTTAGTACAGTAATGGGTGAAAAATATGGGAATGACAAACAATACAAAATCCACAACCTATTAACGGTTTGAATTGTTCTTGCAATAAATGTAAACTGTGTAGGAATAGCTTTGTGATGTGTAGGCTTGCAAACAAAGAATAATGGCTGCACCACAGAGCACTTGATATCAGTTGGATGATGCTTTTAAAGTGCAGCAGTGAGTGGGCATAAACAAACAGATTGTTTAAATCAATATTTTTTTCAAGCATTTTGGTTTTCAGAGTTTACTAGCTAAACATCTTTGCTAAGCATCTTACATTTCTTTTGGAAACCTTCTTGTGTTGAACTGATGTTATATGTCATGATGCTCCGAGGTGTTGAATTCATTTAGGTACCAGTCAGACATGATGTGCCTGTCTGCCCTCACTGTGTTCCCCACCTGTATTCAGAGTATAGCCGTCATTTGAAGGACAGCCAGAGAGACAGAGAAAGGGAGAGAGAGAGAGTGGTAATCCACAACACCCCTCACCGCTTCACAGTAGGACTCAACATGAGAGCCGCCAAGTGTAATGTGTGCCTGGATACTGTGCACTTTGGTCGCCAAGCCGCTACCTGTCTCGGTGAGTTACATTTGTGTCCATAAGGATGGCTTTCACCTCAATGTAAAAAGAGAAAAAGATTTTTTTTTTAATTATCCTACATTTTATGGAGCAAATAAGCACATTTCAGCGTTTTTATTTCATTTGTTATATTTATTCAGTTGAATTGTTTCTGTAGCCTCTCATTCAAAAATAAAAAAAACCTTTAACCAGATTTTTGTTTGACTGCAACCAGTATTTGTTAAAATTTGTTTTTCAAAAATAAAAAAAACAACAACAAAAAAAAAAAAAAAAAAAAGCAAGAAACTAAAGAAAATGAATACTTGTTGGTGCTGGATGCTGATGGAGGGAAATTCCATTACAAACTTCTTTTCATTCATTCATCTTCTACCGCTTATCTGTTTCCGGGCTGCGGGGTGTTGGAGCCAATCCCAGTTCACATTGGGTGAGGGTGGGGTCACCCTGGACAGGCCACCAGTCCATCACAGGGCCAACACACAGAGACAGACAGAGACAAACAACCACTCACACTCACACTCCTATGGACAATTTAGAGTCACCAATGAACTTAAACATGATGTCTTTGGACGGTGGGAGGAAACCTGAGTACTCAGAGGAAACCCATGCAGGCACAGGGAGAACATGCAAGCTCCACACAGAAAGGCCCCAGGCCGGGAACCGAGCATGCAACCTTTTTGCTGTGGGGCAACAGCACTAATCACTATGCCACCGTGTTGTGTTTTTATATTTCTAATTTACACAACTTGTAGTCTTGTAGCATTTGGTAAGAAGCCCCTGTACTTTCTGTGACAGTGGATAATACAAAAGCATGTGTAGAGTAGTTAAAACTTTGTCTGGCCTCGCATTCTTTTTCACAGTATCTTTTCTCCTCAGAATGTCATGCTTTGTGCCACCCAAAATGCTCCCCCTGCCTTCCAGCCACATGTGGCATGTCCAGTGACTGCTCACTGCATCTGTCCGAGGGCCTGTGTCGGGACAAAGGCAGCTCCCCCAGTCAGCAGCTCAAAGAAGCAAGTGGACACATGCGCTTGGAGGGCTGGATGAAACAACCCAGGTTAGTCATGGATGCAGTCATGTAATTTTTTAAGCTTTTCTATTGCTGTTCTTTGATTATGAATATAACTCTTTGGGATGTAGATCATGGATGCAGGTTCCTTTATGAGACACCCAAAATTATTTGTGCACAGGTCCAACAATCTCATCCTATTATCTATACCACTTATCTGCAGGAGTTGCTGAGCCAATCCCAGGTGACACTGGGTGAGGACGAGGTAGACACTGGAAATGTTGCCAGTCTTATCACAAGGCCAACATTTAGGGACAAACAACCATTCACACTCACATTTATGCCTATAGGCAATTGTGATGCAGGGACAGGGAGAACACAAACTCCACACAGAAAGGCCCAGGGCCGGGAATTGAATCCAGAAACTTCTTGTTGTGATGCAATGGCCACTGTCTCACCATGGTCCAAAAATTATGTAACTAAAATAAAACCGTTATTGCTCTTTTCTTTTGAAAGACAGCTCCTAAAAACTGGCAACCAAAGTCAGAAAAACCTCAACACAACACACCAGGGGCCAAAGTAACCAGATCTCATCCTTTGGGATGTGGTGAAGTGGGAGATTCACATCATACATGTGCAGCTAAATCTACAGAAACTTTGTGTTGTCTATATTGATCATTTCAATATAGACCAAAGTCTGCAAGAATGTTTGAAGCACCTTCTTAAATCTATGCCCCTAAATAATATCGAGGCAGTTATTCAAACAGGGATCCCATCCCGTACCAGCAAGGTGTACCCAATAAAGTGGACAGTGAGTGTGTATCAATACACAGGCAGTGACACAGGAGCAGGCAAACCAATCCAATGTGCTAGGCTAAAGGTGAGGTCAGAAAGGGTGCAAACTGCAACACTTGCACTATGAGTTGTTGGAAAACTTGTCAAAAGGAACAAAGTGAACAGATACAGAGATTACATACACAAGAACGGCAAAGACAAGGAGACACGGATGCCACAATTCATGAAATCATGAGCCCACAAAAGCATTTGCAGCATTCAGTTTATTATCTGTGTGAATATTATAGTTGTTTTTTGTGTTTGCAGGAACGGGAAACGAGGCCAAGGCTGGGAGAGGAAATATGTGGTTCTCGATGGGACTAAAATGTCCATCTATGAAATAGAACCAAGAGAAGGTTACCGGCCTTTTTTTATTTGGCTATTCAATAAAATGTCAGTCTTAATACATAAGCTAGACTTGTCAGATACTATCAGAGTGACAGATTGTTTTTGTTGTGTGTTGCTCAGACTCAGTGAAGCCCCTGGAGGAGTTTGACCTGTGCCTGTCAGATGGAGAGGTAGTGGTTCATGGAGCTGTCGGGGCATCTGAGCTGCCAAACACTGCTAAGTCAGGTAGAAACAAGTATCTTAAGTATCATAACCTTTTTTTTATTCCTTCCCCTTGAAGTGTAACTATCACGCCTCAAAATTATATCATATTTATTTGATACAAGACTTTAAAAAAAAATGTCAGAGGAGAGGTGACCAAATTCTACAGGCCCTTGGAAAACTTGCAAAAAGAGCCCATTAAAATGAGGGAAGTTTTCTGAAGTCAGCCCTCATTCCTTGTGTGTTAGATGTTCCATACGTCCTGAAGCTGGAGTCCCGTTGTCACGCCCCCTGCTGGCCTGGACAGTCTATTTTCTTCATGGCTCCCAGTTTCCCAGATAAACAGCGTTGGGTGGCTGTTATAGAGTCTGTGGTGGCCGGGGGGCGAGCCTCACGGGAAAAGGCAGAGGCCGATGCAGTGAGTATCTCTGGAGGAGGGAGGAGGTGACTGGCTGGGACAATTATCTCTCTGTGTCATCAGTGTTTGCTGACCAAAAAAATCAATCAATAAATAAAAAACATTACAACTTCAGTCAGAGACTGGCCAGGGTTATAAACTGACTGTTTAACTACATGGGGGCTTAATTTACCCTCAACATTTATTTCAGGCTTAAGATTCAGAGTTTAACGGCTAACCACCAAATTTCACTTATATGTGTTGTTAATTGTCCCCTTCTTTTCTCCTCTTCTCCTTCTCTCTCCTCTCTCTCTGTGTCTCTTCCACTCCCGTGTGTTGCTTTTTCATCATACCACGTTGTATGTCTGGTATATGGGCATGTTTTGTTGATTTGCCTTGGTCTGCCCATTCCATTGGGCTTCATTGCACACATAGGCTGCGGTGTCCAAAAGACAGATGGTTCTGTCTCCTCTGGTCCAGGTAAATTGAGATATAGACACAATACATGCAGACAGGCACACACACACTTAATTGCATCTCTTTCATTCACGCAGCAGTGCATGTGTCTGTCATTGTGTTGGGTGGTCACTCCCTGGCCGCTGCTCTCACCTCACCCCCCGCAACCCCTCACTGTTTTCTTTTCCTGTACAGATGCTGTGTTGATGTAACAGTTTGAGTTTTGGAGTTTTCTGCCCTTTATCTGGTGTCCTGTTTTATCACAACACAAACTCTCCCCAAGATGTCTGATCAACTTTGGATTGGTCCTTTTATATTGTCTCTTCCAGAGGACTGTATTTACGCCCCTATCCCTCTCCTGACTCTTTAGAGACATAGATGACTCATCTATGAGATACAAATAAAAATCTGGACAACATGAACTCTGCTTGAATTCACAGTTTATACAATCCATATTTAATAATAGAATAAATCTAAACAACTTTGAAATAATTGTCTTTGTTTGACTTGTAGTCAGTAAGGTACCTCTTTCTGTTTCACTTTATTCTTCATCTAATACATATTGACAAACAAACTCCCTTGGGACGTCAATTCCGAATTGAGCAGTACTGCGATATGATGGTGGTTGGTATATTGACAATTTAGTCTGCGATATGATGCTTTTGATTACAAATGGTTTAAGACCTTTGGCAGATCACATTTTGAGTCATATGATCACTGAATTGTACTTAACTCATTCCGATCAAGCCAATTGGTTAGGCTAGGTTTAATTGCACTTTTCAAACAGTCTTTGGTTTGCCTTTTAAAATTTGGGGACAGAAACACCTCAGTGATGAGACCTCTATAATGTGGAGTTTGGATTATGCAAATGACTGAAGATTTTGGAATGTTTTATGAAAACCTACTGAGCCAATATGTTCACAGAGGGTAGTATTTTTCAAAGAAACACTCACTAATGAGGAAACTCATTATTCACTGAGGGCATTGTCCAGATTGAAGTAAATTGGAAATACTCCTATTCACTCATGATAGTTTATTCATTCATTATTTTAAAAGCTTCACGTTTATCCCAGCTATAGAATATCATATTATTAAAACTAAGGCTGAATTTAAGACTTGGTCCCACCTCTGATGCTCTGATCCTGCACACAGCTACGTGACCCCCTCTGTCCTGCTCCTTGAGGTTGTGTTGAGGTCATGGCCCCTCACCTCTCTCTGCTCTTCCAGAAGCTGCTTGGAAATTCTTTACTCAAGCTGGAGGGAGATGATCGGCTGGATATTAACTGCACCCTGCCTCTCACAGATCAGGTACTGGTTTAGGACACCATTGATAAGCCATTTTTATTTTTGGACATTTTGTAGTTGGATCATTTAGAAAACACATTTTCAATGGAACTAGTGATGTTTGAAAGTAGAATGATCTAAATGAATGAAGGGAAATTAAACTCAGCGCAGATACTATGGGTTCACTGCCAAGGTTTACCACAATTGTCCTGCCTTTCTCCATCTTCACCAAAATAATTATGTGGTTTGTTGCTGTGCTGCAGATCGTTCTGGTGGGCTCTGAAGAGGGTCTGTATGCCCTGAATGTTATCAAGAACTCCTTGACTCACGTTCCTGGTCTAGGATCAGTTTTTCAGATTCACATCATCAAAGAACAGGAGAAACTGCTGATGATTGTTGGTGAGATGTCCAGCTTTAATTAAAACTGTTTACTGAGCATCAGGGTTTCACTCTCAGCCTTTATATTGTTTAACCCAGGAAGTTATCTCCTGAAAAACAAGCTGCCTATTTGGCACCACAATTATTATTCATCATTAAAATCTTTGAAAGACTCCTTGTATTGCCCCTGTGTAACATCTATCTGTGTGTGTTGTAGGGGATGAGAGGGCATTGTGTTTGGTAGAGATAAAGAGGGTAAAACAGTCTCTGGCTCAGTCTCATCTGCCCAGCCAGTCTGAATTGGCTCCTTACATCTTTGAGACGGTTAAGGGATGCCATCTGTTTGCTGCAGGAAGGGTAGGTCTTGTTTTCCACTGTGGAACTTGAGGTAAAGCTTTTTCTAGACTTAATGATTCTTTTTTGCTGGTATTAAATAAATCATTGCAAGGAGTTGAGAAGATGTGTGCGTTGTACTTACAGATAGACAGCGGCCCTTGTATTTGTGCTGCAATGCCTAACAAGATCACCATTCTGCGCTACAACGACAATCTCAACAAATACTGTATTCGAAAGGTTGGTATGACCTATTAGGCATATCCATACACAACTTAACTGTGATTATGACTTTATGTTACATATATTATGCTACACCATAATCTAATACCTACAGTGAAAAGTAAAAAAAAAAAAAAAAACCACTACAGAGAGTAGCATCACTTAATAGACATAAAAGAGTTACCAAGATAAAACATAAAATAATAGAAGTTTGAACTGTTATGCTACATGAAAATTTGCACAGTTGTCAATAAAAGCTGAATTTTATTAACTGGAACATGTTTCTCTTCTTGTTAATAAACAGCTGTAATATATGGATATATTGAACTGTATTTCCCAATATAAACAAGGAAAAGAGATTCGAAAAGTGCAGGCCTTTTACCTGCATAAACACTTCTTGCACCAAATGTACAATATTTCAGTAGGACTAAGAACTGTCTTTTACTCGTGTCCAAATCCTTAATCTCCCAGGAAATTGAAACTCTGGAGCCCTGCAGTTGCATCCATCTAACAAGCTACAGCATCATAATTGGCACCAACAAGTTTTACGAGATTGAAATGAAGCAGTTTGTACTTGAGGGTGAGGACCCAAGTATTTGTTTTCACTTAAACACATGACATATGACACAAAAAGGATGGGGAGAGAACGAGAGTAGGAGGAGAGAAGATGCAATTTCTGGATCGATGTGTACAGTCAAACAGAAGCAGTGTTTAATCCATGTCCTCTGTTTTGTGCACTGCAGACTTCTTGGATAAGAATGATGTGTCACTGGCCTCAGCAGTGTTTGCAACTTCGTCCCACAGTTTCCCCATCGCCATCATGCAAGTGGCCAACAGCATGCAGAAGGATGAATACCTGCTGTGTTTTCATGGTAGGTTGGAGTGAACAAACATTCGACACTCATCTGTATTAATGGCTACAACAGGGACACAGCAACACCCATAACTATGAACACTGAAACGCAGTGTATTTTGAATGTCAAGCAGTTTTTTTCATCTCCTAATCTCTCTCCATGTTTTAGATTTTTACTAAAATTTCATCTGTAATAAAATTAAAAAGTCTCATTTTTAAATATACATGTGTGTGATTCTTACATTTTCAGGGTAATTACACCCTTTAGTATTAAATATGACAGAGATACCACTACCTGTACACAAGACCTACACTGTCAGGCAGACAGGAGAGTGCAGTCATCTATGTCTGTGTGACAGAGTTTGGAGTGTTTGTGGACACATATGGACGAAGAAGCCGCACGGAAGAAATTAAGTGGAGCCGTCTTCCTTTGTCTTTTGGTGCGTGAACCTTGTAATTTTGCTTTTGCTGCATTAACACAGCATCAGATTTGAACATCTGTATAATCCCATTCTGTTCTGTTACAGCCTACAGAGAGCCTTACCTGTTTGTCACCTATTTCAACTCCCTGGATGTCATTGAAGTTCAGGGACATGCTGCCCTTAGGTACGACGGACCTCCAAGGTTGTAACACATTTTCCCCATTATTGTGATTGTCAGCAGAATTTTCCTCATCACTCTTTGGCTTCTAGTCCTACAGTGCTGGCCCACTTAGACATCCCAAACCCTCGCTACCTGGGCCCAGCCATCTCCTCCGGGGCCATTTATCTGGCCTCTTCCTACCAGAACAAACTGCGGGTCATCTGCTGTAAAGGAAGTCTGATCAGAGAGTCTGGTGAACTGCAGCGGACCGGCTCCAGTCGAGGGTCAGCAGCCTCTGTCAAATTCTATCTCTATACTTTAGTTCTCAAAAAAGAAAAATAAATAAATAAAATATAGGGAGAAGAACAGACCTAATTTACACTGTGTTGGAGAAAACACTTGAATGCATAAAAAAAGTCACAAAAACAAATTATCTTTATTCATGCACATTATTTGTGGATTTTTACATGTTGGAACAACTAGGGTTTTTGTAAAAATAGAATATTTTCTTGTTGTTAGACATTGTGGTCATGTGTTACTCTCTCTGCAGTAGTCCAAGTAAGCGAGGCCCGCCCACCTACACAGAGCACATTACCAAGCGGCTGTCCTCCGGCCCCGGCAGCCACGATGGCCTCCACCGGGAGCCCAGCACGCCGCACCGATACCGGGAGGGCCGCACTGAGTTTAGACGGGACAAGTCTCCTGCCCGACCCCTAGACAGAGAGAAGTCCCCAGGCAGGGGGCTGGACAGCCGTAGGGAGAGGTCCCCTGGGAGATTCGGGGATAGCACCCGACTCCATGCTGGGTCTGTCCGGACACAGCTCGCCCCTGTCAACAAGGTGCATCCCATTCATATGAATTACACCGGAGCTGCAGCTCCCAACCTATCTGGTCCTGTAACTGTTAGTAATGCAGAAATATCTATTAATGGAAATTTATGGGCCTACTGAACTATCAGCTAACCTTCAAATGAGGACCTCTTTAATGCTTTGAAAAGAAAAAATTCTGCTGCATAAAACAATTCATTCATTCATCTTCTACCACTTATCCGTTTCCGGGTTGCGGGGGGTGCTGGAGTCAATTCCAGCTCACACTGGGCGAGGGTGGAGTACACCCTGGACAGGTCACCAGTCCATCACAGGGTCAACACACAGAGACAGACAGAGACCAACAACCACTCACGCTCACACTCAGACCTACAGACAATTTAAATTCACCAATTAATCCGAACATGATGTCTTTGGATGGTGGCAGGAAACCTGAGTACCCGGAGGAAACCCACGTAGGCAGAGGGAGAACATGTAAACTCCACACAGAAAGGCCCCAGGTCGGGAACCGAACCTGCCACTTTCTTAACAGCGCTAACCACTATGCTGCCAGGCTTCCACATCAGTTCTCATTTAAAGCTATTTTGAAATGACACACAACTGCTTTTGAGTTCTGTGAAATTCATAAGCCTTTGCCACTGCCCCACCCTCTTTAGCATCTTTTATCACCAGCACAGTTAGCATTCTACAGTGAGAGCCCTGCACAGCAGCATTCATTTCTCAGTGAAATTGCCTTCATTAATGACAACCAGGCAAAGCTAGTTTGCCCTAAACCTCTGCACTATTTGTCACTGTAGTGAAATGTATTCACTATTAAAACAACTACAGGCACCCTTGCTTGGACAACAGCCAAGCAATTAAGCTGAGCAACAAGGCAGTTCCAGGTTAGAGGTTAAAATATGCATGGAATAATGACCAAATCCTTAGCTGTGAGCTCAGCTATATTTATTTATAAAAATATCACAGACCTTCTTGTTGTGGGGCAACACAAACCACTATGCCGCCGTGCTGCCCCTGCATAAAACCAAAATAACAAAAATGGAAAAAGTAGAAAATATGAAATGCACAAGAATAGATAAATAAAACTGGATTTAATTATAATCTGTACAATAACAAGTTCTGCAAAGTACAATTCCCATGGTTGGGCTGTGGATTTGTTCATGCAGCACAGATCTCTGTAAGACTGGTTTATTTTTCATTCTGCCCTGCTGCAGTGTACCTAACTTATATTCATCTGCCACAGCAGATATACTTTAACACGCAATATACACGTTATTTTTGTCAGTTTTTAGAATTTAATAATATTTGAATTGGAAACGCTTCTTAGTTAAAATATTAGCACACCAGGGGTTGAACAGGTGTTTCGATACCCTTTGTGACGTTTACATGATGTCATGGTAATGGTAATGATGATCACTTTTAAATCTTTTTTGCTGTGCAGGTGTGGGATCAGTCATCGGTGTGAACTCAGCTCCTCAGTGTTCCTGACAGAAGGTCTGAAGAGAAACCAAGGGATCCCTTGATCCCCTTGCAAGCACACATCACAGGGGATGACTGTCAGCCCTAATGCCTGTAAATAGTGCAGTCTGAGTTCCTTGTTTGACAACACATAAACTTGTACTGGGAAGCGCCTCCTGCTACAATCCATTGTTCTCTGATAAGTGTTTTCTTGAATGGAATCCCATTTGGCAGATTTGGTGGCAGGGAAACTACGCTGATCTGCAAATTCAAGAGAATCTACTTTATAACGTATCCTCAAAGTTGTAAATATTTCTGTGGGAGTTTTTATAGATAAAAGGAATAGTCGGCTGGTAAAGCCATGTCTATTTTTTTTAACAATTCGTTTCTAAAGATGTTGCAGGGAGATTAATGATGTCGTTGGTTGAGAAATATATGAAGATTTCATTAGTCTTAATTGTCACATTAGGTTTTTTTTCTCTGTTCAGAGAATCAAACTGACATTTAATTATTCCCATATATCACAAAGAGAAGATCTGAGGAAGCAACACCTTGCACGGATTTGAACGGGACTGAAAAACGTGTTCTTTATACATGACCAGTCTTCTTTCTTTAGATCAACTGATCAACCTTGACTAGATAGCCTTTGATATCTAATTGCATATTGCTTCATTGACACTCGGCGTCCGGCCATATTTTGTAAAACAATTACTAAGCAATGTTTTGCTTCAAGTTCCTTGTGATGTTTTCAGCAACCTAAAATGAAGAAACCTGCAGCTCTGCCTGATGCCGGACGTCGTGCAGTCAGACTAGTTGACGCCACCTCAGCTTGCTCTTTGCTGTCGCTGCTGCTGTTGATCATGGTACAGATGTCCTGCTTCTGTGCAGTGGTATGAAGTCTAGTAATCGTCAAGGGTTGTCATATTCTAGTAGTGTTTCTTTAGAGCCAGTAAGAACACCTCCCTTCGTCACATCAGTGAGCATGACTAAATTAGAGCAGCACTTTCCGCTTTTTGATCTTGATTCTCTCTCTTGGTAGTTCTTTTCTGTCATGTATTCACTTGAATTTGCATTTAATAGGTAGACATTGATGTTAGACAGTATGGTTTTTAGAACTGTATACCAGTATGTGCATTAAACATGATTGAAGTGTCTGTTTTCTTCTGTAGGTGGTCAGTAATAGATAATCTACTGAGCCAACTTGTATCAGTAAGAGCAGTCAGGTGCCACTAGCTGACAACTCAGTAGATTTATCTAGTTTATTTTACCTTTAATTCTACAACAATGAAATGCTCTTTAAAATAAATTCAACTAAATATTCATACTGAACAAGGAGCACTTGTCACAGGAAACTATGTACAGCTTCACATTCCTCTGACAAATATGACAAGGTTCAAAGTGCTTATTCAACAGATGGGGAAAAATAAGGAAAACAAAACAAAAGCACTAATGACACCTTGTGAGAAAGACCCGTAATAAAACTGTTTGGCACCAACCTCCACCAAGAGACACTCACTCTTATACACACAGTCACAGCAGAGCTCAATGCTCTGTAGGTAACATGTCCACACTATCAAATGATTAGAGGTCAGCATGGGTGAAGAGAGACACAACAACATATGTAGAGTAACAGAAAAAAAAAAAAAAAAAAAGCTGGCGATCATCCCGGCAGTGTATGTGTTCTGACAGCACTATGCCAACCAAAACTACCACAGATACACATATAACTACCATCCTTGTTACAATACACAGCACACTTTCTCTTTCAGCGCTGATGCACTCTGCGGCAGTCTTCACTTGTTTTAAAGAGGCAATTCACATTCATGGACTGGTGACCAAGACAAACTTGGTGCCCCACATGCCTGTGGTGGTGGTGAAAGGACCACATGGGAACCATCTCCTTCCAGCCCATACAGTGAACATACCTCGGCCTCAAGCTGGGCTGATTGTGAGAGATTACATGTCCCAACCGGACATGTTTTTCAAATGAACTTACTTGTTGATATTTAATGGTCTGTGTTTAAGAGGTCGTGACTTTTGAAGCGTCAAAAGGTAAAGCTGTTGAATGACACACATTCACCACCTCCACTGGAGACCAATAAACATTAAAAGTCTGTTGTTGCTCTGACCACCCACTGCACGTTATCAGCCTACATCAGGACCTGCCAAAGACGATTAGTCACAGACAGCACTCATACAGTTACACAGCATAGCTGTCGATCACACATTTCTGATTTTAATCTGATACTCAAAATATCGAGCCTACTGTTGAATGAAGCACAGACAGCCCCTCTGCCAATCTTTTTATCATCCAACTTGTCCTGACAGCAGTCTCAAAAGCAGAATCTCCACTGAAGTGGAAGTTTGTGAGTGAGCTGTACCTTTAAAGTGCTGTTGTTGATCGAAAAAAACAAAACAGGATTTCAATTTAAAAAAAAGGCCCTTGACGTTAATCTGCGAAGTAAGAGTCAAACTCATTGTGAATGAATGTATACATGTGCATGAACTAGTGGTTGTACAAAGTAGAGGTAGTGCTGATGAGTGAGAATGGACTGCGTGAAAGTCAGGGGGCTTTTATTTTATGGTTCAAACTGCTTGCTTTGAACCACAGTTCTCTCAGTGCATAGACATCTCATTGACTACAGACACACTTATTTTATTTTTACATGTGATTGTCAGAGGTCACGTGAAGCTCGATGACACCTCTGACTCCGCCCCTCTCCTAGTACATTGCTTTGGCTGATGCAAAACAGACATTAAGAGGGTTTCGTGGCCACAGATCAGATCCTCCTCCACTCCTCATCTCATAATCACTGATTATCCTGTGGCAATTGGAATTGTCTGGATCTTAAAACAGCAATTCAACAAGACCTTAATAAATAGAATCAAAGAAATAATCGCATTGAAAAGGGAAAACCACTGCAGCATCAAAACAGTACACCCTGCTTCTCTATACAAAAAACAAAAAAAAAACATCTGTCATCTTTAACAGGCTGCAAAATATATAGGTATTTTTCTGCAATTGACAACATAAAACAAAGAAAAACAAAAAAAAAACATTTTGGTGATTAAGGATTCTATACATTTTTCTTAATGCTATATAGGTATCTGAATATATTATTTTATTCATTACTTTTACAAAAAATATGTATGCGTGTGCATGTTTTAGTGTGCGCATGGTCATTGAATGGATGTTTCAGTGAAGTTTCTCTGAAAGATTTTTATGAGGAGTTACAGATATTTCTAAAAACGCCAGGAGCCCCCTCCATTGCTACTGCTCTCCTCCCTCTTCAGCCAATGAAAGCAGAAATTTTAAATTGAGGTTTAGTTAAAATATGGAAAATTAAATGTAATATTCATGCCTTCATTTCTGATTTCCAGCTAACAATTAAGAGATGAGAAGATGTCCAGCTCCCAGTTCCTGCTGGGTAAAAAGAATGAGGAGGGGGCTGTTAGTGAGGGGGCTGAATGGCATTGTCAACAGGAGAGATTACAGTCATCCTGCATTGGGTACAAGCTACGTACAGCTTGTCAGACACAAACCACGAATGCCACAATACACCAGTTTACACTCCCAGCAGACAAGTAATTACAGTCAGTTAGGGAGGAAAAGCTGGCTGGCTGCCAGCTGTTTAAGGGTCAGATGTTTAAAGCCTTTTCTGGATACCACTAACACATCCTGTTGTCTCCTACTCATGCGGCTGAATAACAAATGAATAAAAATGTACTCGACTCTCTCTGGTTACGATCAGTACTGAAAAGGAGGAGGAACAATGTGAATATTCTCACAGCATTGGTGTTAACAATCTTCACTCCTTGTATACACTCTGGGCTGACTCTCAACACACTTAAAACACAAACGCCAAACAGCAAATTTCTTTTCTTGTTTTGTATTTACATGTCAAGCTGTATATACACACACACACACACACACACATCTCTGCCATTCTGTGTGCAAAGCTAAGATATTTCACCAAAACAAACAAACAAACGAAAAAAAAAGCAAGTAAGATGAGTTGAGATTCTGCCCACTGTACTTTTAAGGTTCAGTTCACCCAAAACACTGAATGAATCAGATAATGAGAAAATAAACAATGCTAATCAGTAATTAGAAACTTTTTTTAAAAACATAATTTACTTAACATTACCACTGCAACTACTGTATAATTTCTTCCGCAGTGCTCAGGAACAAATGACCCTGATGATGTCACAGTGATGGCACTGGGTTATTATTCCTCAGTTCACAAACAGGGTTTACTTTCAGCCCCAATCGTAACTGCACCACTCTTTTGGGATGGTATCAGAAATCAGAAATCTTTCTATGGTAATTTGGGTGAACTGACACTTAATAGCGGCTGCCACGAGAGAGTCTACATCACTCTTGGCCTCCAGAGAAAAGATGTGTATGATGGTGCATAGAAGTCTAGTGAGAAGTGTGGATGAGCAAGGAAAGTAGATGTGCTGGACCAAAGCCAATGAGTCTACTTTAGTGATGTAGTGAGACAACTGTCTCTGCCTGCCTGGTCCATGACACCAAGATGTCCAGCGTCACTCCTCTGACCTCGGAGTGTAGTCCAATCTCTGCCACAGACCCTCTGTGTGGTAAATCTGCAATTTCTTTTCATACACCCACCCGCCACTGTTCAGAGCACTCAGCATCTCACAAACACATCATTCAGCTCTGCCACCATTTCAACCTCTCTATACACACTAATAAAGTACATGGAACATTCTGTGTAGCTCCTGTGCCCTTCTTCAGCAGTGTGTCTGTGTCCTCAGCTGGCAGCTCAGCTTAACTCTCGTGTCCTGGTCCTCTGAGCTTCAGTTGGAGCTGGCTGTGATGGGTTTCTCTAGTTCCAGGTCCAGGGGAACCGAGTTGAGCTGGAGGTTGCTGTGGCAGGTCTTACAGACACGGCTGGGCTCAAACAGCTGTTGGCTTGGCACTGGGATCTTCTGGTCACAACAGCTGGCGCAGAACACGTTCCCACAATTCCTGCAGGGGGACGCAGATGGGTCATTCTGGACTCACAGACAGAGTCTCTTTACACCTACGGTTACCATGTGTCTCCTTTTAAGATTGTGTTCACATGAGACACAACTCCATCATATTTAAACCAAGGTCTGTTCTCTATAGGTGGAAACCTCTCAGCTTGGTTGATTATTGTTGATTGATTTGTGTTTGTCTCTGTATAAGATTTTATATGAAATACAAATGACTGCTTTGCTGGGAAAAACAAGAGAAACATGTTATTTACTGTAATGTAAATAACATGGAACATGTTTACTCTAGAGGAGGAAGTGGTGGATATGCAGACCAGACCAAAATACATTCAACAATAAGTGTCTGACTATTACAATTAGAGCGTAGAACCACAAAAAAGTAAGTTAATTATGGTATCTGAAGAAAACTTGACATTTAAACAATAACAGAATATATTTTAATAAGTTACTGTTAAGATTTGACATACCAACTCAACTACACTTTTACCTCTACTTAGGGAACCTGCTGATACAATCTGATGCCTCCAGTCTGGTTCTCTGTCATAGCATTTGTTTCCTGTCGCACTATGGGAATGCCTCCTGCATGACCCCATCAGAAGCTGAAATAACATTATGCCGGCTCTAATTGGCTTGCACTAGCGATGTCTATGTCAGGAGGCGATGGGACCCTCCTCCTATATACTGGGCGCCAAACGCCATTCAAAAACCTCTTTGACAGAAGCCTGACGACAACTGTGCTAGTTATGTCATGCCTTCCTTCATTTTGGGTGAATAAATGCCCTATTTTTCAAATTGAAAACCTGCGTTCCTTTGCGCCAGCCTGCCTGGACTCTCACAATGCTTTTCCACAATTAGCTATCGTTCTCCATCCCAGGATTATTGACACTATTTGGTACTCTGCATTGCATGGACAACACCCTTTAATATGTCACCTCATGAAGGGGGCATGCAGAAAGCTGCTTACATCAAGGGCACTAGCTCAATTTCTGGACCTCCCAGCTGTGCTCAATTCTCTTCTCTGTCCCCCATTTGAACAGGCAGATATGAAAAAGTTTAGCCACAGGTAAGCGTGTTGGTGAAATCCATGAAATTTCTGTGGATGATGCCTGTACAAAGTTTTCCTCAGGGGGATATTAAGGTCAGTGTACAGCATAACCCTGCCTTTATCACAAAGGTTATAGGCTCATGCTCCCCTTTGGAGCTGACCACTGTTTATCCCCTATATTCTGTGTCCAGTTCATGCTATTCAAATTTATAATGGCAGGATTCACAGTTTTAGAAAGCACAATCTCTTTTTTGCATCTTGTGCAAAGCCACATGTGGGTAAGCCTGTGTCTAAACAGCATCTCTCCCACTTGATAGTGGGGGCCATTGCAATGGCTTGTACTAGTAAAGGTCTCCAGCCGACTGCTATTTTGTGTGCACCACTAGGTTTTAGCAACCTCAGGGGCTCTCTTTAAGGGAGTTTCAATTCAAGAAGTGTGTGTGGCTGCCTCCTGGGTCTCACCCCACATGTTTGCTTGGGTTTATGGGTTGGACGTCGGGGCAGCGCCCCTGGCACATTCAGTCCTTACTGGCTCGTCTTAGGGAATGGTTTTCCCTTTGTGAAGTCCAACTAGGGGACAGTTGCTTTAATCTCAGGCATGTCTGGCAATCCAGGAGTCATTATTTTGCTACAATGAGAGAAGAAACGAATGCTATGAAAGAGTGTCATGAGTGAGTGTCACCCGAACCACCCTCCTTGCCATGGAAGCGAGGAAGAGGTAAGCTTGCACAACACTGGATGTGTCTGATCATTGGGGACACATGATAAACAGGAGTAAAGTAGCTCTGGAACTCTCTGAACTGAATGGTTCATTCTGAGCTTTGCAGAGGCCTTCACAGCTCCACAATATCAACTGTGTTTTCTCCCCTGTAAGATACCATGTGATCAGTGTTTTGAGGCAGGGGAAGAACTGGAGATCAGGTTTGGGTAGGTTGTCCATTGTGACCCGTGAAGACCTCCACTTAGCTTACTGTTCACAGTTCCTCTTTGTTGTGATGTTTGAGTACATGCTGTGTTAGCTGAGGTGTTTATCTACTCAGCAGTGGTAACTTGATTATTCAGCCCACTCTAAATATGGGTTACCATCACTGGACAAGAAGGCAGGTCACACTGGAAGCTTGAGATACCCATGCTCAGATTCAGATGTAAGGCCATGCTCACAGTTGCACACACAGTAGTCCCTTCTAACTGCCTGTACTCACCCTGAGCCTAAATTAAAATAAAAACTGACTTCAATCTGTTTGGAGCCACTTCCAGCAGTAGGTGGACTGAGTGTTCTTCAGTATCATGCTGTGCCGCTGGGGGGGTCGGGTCCGGTCGGGTGGGGGGGTGGGGAAGGGTCGGGTCAGGTGGATGCAGGGTGGTTGGGGCAGCATGCTGCCAGATTGTGTGTTGACAGTGGTGGAGGGGCGGAGCGCTTATGTGGTGCTATGGCAGGAAGAGGGTTGAGGTTGAAGAAGTTTTTGTTTTAGGCTAAACTTTTCAGGAGAATTAAGAATCAGCCAATAGCCAAACACAGCTGATCCACTGACAGCACCGTACTCACAGCCATTAAAAACCACTGAATGAAAACACACTGACGCTGCAGAATACACACTCAAGTCAATACAACTCAGAAACGAAGAGCGATTTCTCTGAGAATTTGCTAAAACACAATGAAGGGAAACCAGATGCAGCATGTAGCGAGGGAAGGATAAGGATTAGAATGAGGAAGCTGGAGCAATGTCTGGTAAAAATGGTGGGGAGTGGGGTGGTGGTTGGGGGACAGGGGAGCCGGATCTCACCAAACCTCCTGGATAGGCTCCCCGCCACTGTAGAAGGGGAGAGCGGCAAACAATGGATAAGAACTGCCTGAACAGTGGAGCAAACCTTAAGCACACTTCCTGCTAAAGATGTGTGTCAGCTTTACAAAGATCAACACAGACAAAGACAGATTTAGAGATTTCCCGTTAAAGCAAGCTTTTGCATTTGGGATCCACACCTGAGCCAATCACAGATTGTTTCCCATTAGATTAGAAACTGGATGTTTAAATTATCCCAGCCCCCAAACAAAAAACAAGTTGAGAGCATCAGTGACATGAGGAGATAGGACCTATAAAATACACAACATTGAAATATACCAATATGTGATTTCACCAAAATAGCTCTTGATGCTTCCTAGGAAACTTTGAATGGACATCTTTATTCAACACAGTCATCTTTGAGAATTTAGCCTTGAAACAGACTCTATCCCACATCATTGAGGTAGTTAAAGCAATCTAACATCCTATCGCCATCACTGGTTTTGAATCACACAAAAAACCTGTAGTACGAATTGGAGATGTCTGTGAACACAGATGTTTGCAGGCAACGATAGATTATACACACATGCTATATCAAGCTGCATTATGAAATCTGTGCTGCCCAACTCCTCCTAGTCAGGCAATCTGAGCCTCTGATGCCTTGGTATTGATCATTTTCATAGTCCGTCTCTCACATGTCCCACATCTTTGTGGAAATCTATAATCAGATGAATGCTCCAAAGAGAAAACAACAAGGCCCTGTTTACACTTAGCACTAAAATGCATCTTGGTATCAACCAAATGATTCATAGTGCATCAAACCAAAATTACCAAAATACCCAAGATATATACATAAGAGTAGCCTAGTGAAAAGCCTCAACAACAAAAGGGAGAGGCTGCTGACATTGATTTACGACTGGAGCTTCTGCGGCTTGATACTCCACAGTCTTTACCTGCAGTGATGCTTCCTGGTAGCGAGCCAGAACCTGCTCTCACAGCCATAACACTGCGCTGCCAAATGATCAGGGTACCAGCGAGTGACCTGTAATGGAAAGAGCAATTTCAGTTCACTGCTCCTGATATGACTACAACTTTCCTGATGAGATTACAGGAGATTTGCGGTCAATAAATCCAAACTCACTGAGCAAACAAAGCCATTGCTTTGAAAGTTTTGGTCTTTCTCACACTCTCCTCCCCAGTAAGATTCTCCTCCCTCACCTCAGTGTCCTGCTTGTCCACCTGCTCCCAGCTTGCCTCTGAGAAGAGCTCTGTGCTGCAGCGTGACAAACAGTTGGGGTCTAGGTTGTACTCTGAGTCTGTCATTGAGGTCTGTGTAGAGGGAGACGCAGAATTGGCAAGGGTTAAAGAATCTATGTGGCTGAAGTTAGAACTAGTTATAGGTTTGTAGTAAAGAGATTTGTGGTCAGCCTGTCAGTATCTTACCACTTCGTCTGCCATGTCTCCATTGATCCTGTGGGAGCTTGTGTGCTGCTGATTCTCCAGACGGCTCCACAGCTCTTGCACCTGCTTCTTCAGAGTGTCCACTTCCATTTGGTGCCCTGCCTCGATCTGCCTAAGCCTCTGCTGGATGGCATCACTGTGCAATGTCAGACCATCATCATCCAGGTGACTGCGTGATGGCTGCTCTGGGCTGACAGTGGCCCGGCTCAGCAGGGCATGGCAGCAGCGATGTTGGGAGCAACTGGCCCGTGGATGGAAGATCAGGGAGTTACAGCTTGCCAGGGACATCTGTCGACTCAAAGGTGCCCGCTCCCCATTCCCTTTAGCCCAGTGAGGACCTCCACAGGGTTCCCAGTCAGAGCTGTCACCATTACAAAGTCCATCCCTGCTCAGGTCAGCACTCACAGAGTGAAAGGCACTGGCAGAGGCTCGTTTGGTGCTTCCATTTAAAGTTCTAATGAACCCATGCTCACCTGTCTCAAGCCCTTTCTCCTTTCTGCTGCAGGGTGTCTGGTTCCTTCCATCGCTGCAGGGTGTGCAGCTCAGATTAACAGGGACCTCAAACCTGCCGCAGAACTCTTCAGTTAAAGTCTCTGTCGAGCTTTCCATCAAGGAGGCCCTCTTTCCCACCTGCTCCCCTAGCTCAGACACACCATGGTTAGACGCTGACTCAAGGCAGGTCTCATCCATACCTTGGTCTTCAGATGACCTGTCTGCATAGCCATTAATTATAGTTCTTTGGGATGCAGACTGCTCAAGCTGACATGAGCTAGAGTCCTCAGGTTCATGAACAACCTTCTCTTGTACATATGATTTATCACTGTCCTGATCATCTGGTCTCTGAGACATCACAGCGCCCTGTTGGTCTTCCTCTTCTGCCTTTTGTGTGGGTACAGGTGCAGTCCCACAATGCTCTTCAAGCTCTATTACACCATTTTGTGGATGGTGACCATTAGGGAACTCTTTTCTTTGCGTCTCAGTCTCATAGACCTTTGCACACTCCTCACTGTCTGCTCCTTTCTCCGCCTTTTTGTTAACAGTGTTGATGACATGGGTGACAGCAGCACTTCCCTGTCTCTGATCTGCTCCTGCCTCCTCCTTTGTGGCTTCCCGAAGAATGTTCTCCATTTGGCCTTCAGCCACACCCATTGCCACAGAAAGCTCTGCTGCCTCTGCATTCTGTCCTGCTGCTGTTGTGCTTACCGGAGTTCCCTTCCCAAGGTCATTGTGTGAGTCCCGAGTCTGGAGGTTGTCATCTAACTCAGAGTCCACCTGATCTAGGTAGAGCCCCACTCCATTAGAAAGCACCTCCTGATCCTGGTTCCCCCCTCCCTCAGGCCCTACTGTCATGTTAAGCTCCAGAGAACGCCGGTGTTCCTGCCACTTCTCATTCAGGCTCGGGTCACTGGAACGGCGGTTGGGAGCCAGGGAGCTTCCCAGCTCACATGCACTGGGTAGGTTGTCAAATGAGCGCGTCTTTGTGCATCTGAAAAGGAAACAATGCAAGATTTATTCAAAGGAAGTCTTTCACTAAATATCAGTGGCTCAAAGTGTTTGGCACTATATCTTAAGTTGCATATGACAATTAAAAAATGTTTGGGTAACATATCAATAACATGTCAACCTCATCACAGGAAATACAGAAACAATTAATAGGAAGCATTCAGAGCTAGCTATCAAACTACATCAACATAAGAACATCTGAAATATTAATGTTTTCCTGTTGGTATCATGGTATCACTACCATGAGACACAAGATGAGCAGAGCATAAAAAAGTATCTGTGAATGTGAGTGCCCAAGCAGAGCAAAAGTATAGAAGCAGATGAGTTGAAAAAGCAGGCCTCTCAATGTATGGGAGTCCTCTACCTGTGTTTATCTTACATGAAAGAGGAAGAGAGGGGGGCTTTGGTGCCAGCATGCCAGGCTCACCTGCCCAGTGGTGCATCCTCAGAGTTGGCACCGGGCACAGGGTAGGGGGCGCAAGAGTCATCACACGGGGTGGTGGGGGAGGAGCTGGGCAGGTAGACTGCTGTCCACAGCATCAGGTTGCGCACATGACATACTGGGTGGAGAACCTGCAAAAACAGCTGCAAACTTAACTTAGGCCTTCAACAACCTTCTAAAACAAATGTTTAGCCTATGTCGTCTGAAAGACATTACAGCAGCAGAAGGACTGAAAATAAGCAGGTTCACCCAGGTGTTTGATGCGAGCAGCTGATAAATATTCAGATTATTTGACCTGGATCTGAATGCTGATCGTTGCCTTTTCTAGTTGCTGTTTTTTTTTTTGGCCAGTGGAATGGGGGCTACAGGATGTCACCGGGAGACAGGAAAAAATTACCAGTAATATGAACAAATATATTATGTCTGAAAAAAAGCAACCGCTCATGTAATTATTTAAGTAAACAACAACATCTGAACGTGGTGGTGGGAGCAAGATTTTACACCCATTGAAAGTTATGGCTATAACACCCAAAGAGAGGATCAGAAGGGGGGCAAGAATTACATAAAATTCAAGATTCAGAGCACGACAATTAACAATAAATCTAAGGAAACCTTATAAAACACAGAGCTCGGGGATTCATCTTAGTTCAGCTGAAGACTTTGCTGTCCATACCTGCAGGATTGGAAACCCAGGCCTAAGGAGGCGAGATTTGGCTTTCAACATTTGACATTTCCTCCTCTGTCTTCCTTCAGTCACCTTTATTTTCATTTTTTTTTGGTTTGTTTGTTTGTTTGTTTTTTTGGCATTTTAATTTGCTTCAAATACAGTGAACGTACGGTCTCAGAATGTGAGGAGTACAGCATATTCCTCAGCGTGCGGTTGGCAGGTCTTAGCAGTGACCACACTGAGCAGGTCCTCTCCTGAATATGGCGGTCTTCCCTCTCCTTGCCGCTGTTACAGAGGAAGGTGCCAAACAGACAGGAATAGGTATGTTGCACCAGTTTGACCTGTACAGACACATAAGCTGACATGTAAAGGCTTGCACAGATATTATAGATATTATAATGAAACCAGACATGAGAGGAGTTTCTTTACACAACTCATTAACATGCCCGTACTGTAAAGGCTTATCCGTGTCAAAAACAAGCAGTAAACAAAAACTGAATAGACCTTAATCCAAAGGCATGCGATTTCCTTTTCCATGGATGAAAATATTCTTCAGTCTAACCTTAGGTTCTAAGAAGAAGGGCAAGTAATTTCCAGTTGTGTTTGATTTCCATCAAAAGTACGCACCAGAAAGGC
This sequence comes from Remorina albescens, assembly GCA_034769265.1. Classification (NCBI taxonomy): domain Eukaryota; kingdom Metazoa; phylum Chordata; class Actinopteri; order Carangiformes; family Echeneidae; genus Remorina; species Remorina albescens. The sequence continues at coordinate 6,152,910 of CM068485.1, forward strand.
CTCATTAAACTCAAAAGAGCATGGAAACTGCCTCTGCAGCTGGTGAACACAGTCCAGCCACTGCAAGAAGACAGGACAGCGCTCATTCAGATCGTCGGAGTTTTCTCCATGGCCACAGCGATCAGCAAACTTATGGCCAAAGTCCAGCCACTCGGTCTCCACCAAAACCTGGAAACCCTGTAAAGATGCCACATGATCATCACAATGCCAATTATGCTGAGAGTTTTCAGAGTAAAAAATGGAAACTTTAACTCTTTCCAATTTTAATGTCAATATTCATGTATTAGCATTAGAAAACTACGAAATAGATGGGTTTTTCATTACGGTTGTGGAACACTGGACCAGCTGTACACTCTGTACAGGGTGCTTGAGGGCTCATGGGAGTTCGTCCAACCAGTCCACATGTGTTTTGTGGACTTGGAGGAGGCATTCGACTGTGTCCTTTATGGTATTTGTGGAAAGTGCTTGGGGAGTATGGGGTCCAGGGCCCTCTGCTAAAGGCTGTCCAGTTTCTGTACGATCAGATCAGGAGCTTGGATTCACATTGCTGGGAGTAAGTCAGAGCTGTCCCTATTATATGTTGGACCCTCGCAGGGCTGCAATTTGTCACAATTACTTTTATGGACATGATTTCTAGGTGCAGCCATGAGCTGGGGGTGTCTGCTTTGGGGACCACAGGATTTCATCTCTGATTTTTACAGATGATGTTGTCTTGCAGATTCCTTTGAGCCGGGACCTCCAGCATCTACTGGGATGGTTTTCAGCCGAGTGTGAAGCGGTTGGGATGACAATCATTGCCTCCAACTCCGAGGCCATGGTTCTCAACCGGAACAGGCTGGCTTGTCCTCTACAGGTCAGAGGACAGTCCTTGCCTCAAGTGAGGGATTTTAAGTAACTTGGGGTCTTGTTCACGAGTGATGGAAAGGGGCAGCATGAGAGAGACAGATGGATTGGTGCAGTGGCAGCAGTAATGTGGTCAAGGCCAACAGACATTGATGAAAAAAAAAATAAAAAAATCAGCCAAAGTTGGTGAGCTAGCTTTGAAATGCTCTTATCAAGTTGCTATTCGGATTGCCCAGAAGAAACAGCCATGCACACTTGGAGAAGATTTAATATTGCCTTCAAAAACTGACATGTGTAAAACAATGTATGGGAATGATATTGACATTAATAAACTCAAAACTGTTCCATTGTCAGACACAACCATTGCTCGCCATATTGACGAGATGGCAACGGATGTGAGGGTGCAACTGATAGAGAAGCTGAGATTGGCAGATCTTCTCTTATCTCTGTGCTGCTGAAGGAGAATGCACACTGGGCTTCTGTACCATTCTGAGGTGAACTGGCTTTGTATGCGGGATCTTATACTTTTGGTGCAAAAGGATAATATACAAGCGGCTGAAATGACTTTCCTTCGCAGGGGGGCAGGACGCTCCCTATAGGGTGAGGCGCTCTGTCCCCGGGAGGAGCTGGGAGTAGAGCTGTTGCTCCTCCACATATAAAGGACCCCGCTGAGGTGGCTTAAATATCTGTTTCGGATGCCACCTGGACACCTGGCTGGGGAGGTGTTTCGGGCATATCCCACCAAGAGGAGCCAAGTGAGAAGAGCAAGGACAGACTGGAGGGACTACACCCCTTGGCTGGCCTGGGAAAGCATTCAGACCCCTCCCAGAAGATGTGCCCGGGGAGAGGGAAGTCTGGGCTTCACTGTTGCCCCTGCGATGCGGCCCCAGATAAAGCAGTAGAAGAAGGATGAATGGATGGATAGATGGATGGGTGTAAAAAGAGAACTAAAAGAAGGGGAAACTTCCTCTGTACCTCAATGGTGCGGTAGTAAGGGTCCAGCAGCAATTTGGATAAAGCAACAATCTGAGGTGTACGGTCCCAGCCATCAGAGCAGTGCACCAGGACAGGCCTTTGGTCTCGATCCACGGCGTTGACCACAAGCAGCGCCGCTTTCAGTAGCAGTGACAGGTGCTGCAGCCATTTGGTGCTCTCCAGTGCAGAGAGCCAGCTGTAGACATAGAGATAGCAACAGAGCAAAATCATGAACATCAGACTACCTTGTATGCTTGTCCACTTGGCAAAACCCATCAACAACTTCTGCACAACTTTGTATAGCCACCAACTCAAAATTTTAATATATGTGCTTTATCAATGTTTCAGTTGTTTTATTTTTGTAGGATATTTATCTCGTGGGTATGAATGCATTTGTTTTGTCAATCAACCTGAGGAGCGTGTGACAGAATGATGAAGGATGGTGATGGTTTATGCTCTATATATTTTATTCTTATGACATAAGGCTCAGCAGCATTTCTTACTTAGTATAGTGGTGTAAAACTTCACAACTACCAGAAAAATTAACATATCATTATAGACTGGATATAGAAGTAATCAACAATATGAGTGTAGATGGACATGAACTGTGAGACCCAACTTGAGCAAGGAGTTTTGTTTTTTTTCCCTGATTTGATCCTTTAAACATTTTCAGTGATTAGAAGAGCAAGGGTGTCTTAAACTAGAGGAAATTAATCAGAGATTTTTGTGAAATTGAGTCAGGGTGTGTACATGGAAAGAGATCCTCTGTTTGGGGTTGGGCAGGGCTTTCTAAACCAGGCGCAAATGCATCACAAGGCCAAAAAATGCTGTGGCTATTGGTTACTCCGGCATGGCCTGAGAGCCTTAAGTTTAATAGTTTTGTCTTGCAAAACTGTGGATTTGTCACTCAGGGAGGTTGGAAGCACTGCAATAGGCAGAGAAAAAAAACCTACTTGGCTGGATCTGGCATCTGAGTGCAAAGGAAACGCAGAGACTGGAAACTCTTGCGGATGGAGTGGATGTTGGCCATGCCCATAAACACCACCTCACAGTTAGGATAGTACTCTGGGAAGGGAGGAAAACAAAACACAAAAAATTAAGAGTAAAAAAACTAAACTCAGATTTTAGTACAATTGTGAAGTTATGGTTAACTAATATACTGAACTCGCAACCCACATTGACCCAATTCTGCCTGTCAATAAGAAGTGAACTGAGAGGACCTACCAGGACATTCACAGCCTCCCCCCTTGGCTCTATTCGCAACAGCAGCAGCGTAGGATCTGGCATCCAGGATAAGCAACTTGTGGGGCTGGATGACCAACGTCTCTACCTCTGAGCTGTTGCTTATAGAGGATTCTAACACAAACACAAAGTTACAAACAGTGAAATTCAAGATGTACAAAATCAAAGTTAAAAAAAACAAACAAACAAACAAAAAAAAAACCCCACCAAACATTAACATAAAACATTTTTAATTACTGTGATGTGTATAATTCTGCTGCTTCAGACAAGCTGTGATATGCAAGATTGTGAAACAGCATCACATGCAAATCTGTGTGTGTGTTAGTCTGTGAAAGTGTGTGTGTGTGGTTTCTACAGTGTCAATGAGAGGGGGTGTGAGAGTGTGAGATCTTACCAAAGTCAGTGTCAGGCAGGTCTGAGCCATTGGTGTAGGTGCCATTGGGGAGGTGTTTGTGGGAGCTGCTGTCCACAGCGCAGGCCTTGGCGATCGACTGGACAAGGTGCTCATCATCAGCATTCCTCCAGCCCCACCAGCTGACTTCTGGCTGACCACAGCGGGCAATCACAGCACCTGTGCTCATGTGCCTAAGTGAAGGGTTAGCCAGAGCAAAATCAGTCCACTGGCACAAGAAACAACAATCACTATATATTTTATCTGGGCTGCAATATTAAAATTTACAGTATGGACTGCAGTTGTAAAGGGTAGTGGGTTATATCATAGTTAATAATATTTCCATTATCTTCATTAATTTGATGGGTTTTTTTTCCCCTTTTTTTGATAGTCAATCATTGGTTTATTCGCAAGCATATATAATATAAAAACATTTAAAAGTCCAATAAACGTCAAAAAACACAAGTATTTATTTCACAGTCATATACAAATATTCTGAAGATGAAACTTTAAATACTTCAAATACTAACTCAGCTTATTATTTCAGCACTTTACAAAGAGGAGCAAAACATTAATCTTTGTTTGAGCTGCTTACAGACGCCATTTGGGAACCACTGACTTTATTTTCAGTTGATAAAACAGATAAATGTCTCTGATTGGAGTAGTATTTCAATAACAAATAATCAAAGGCTCCAAAACCATGTTTGGTGGTGACAAAAATAGAGATGCATCCTGGATGATATTATGTATTAATATTAAGCATTATAGTCAGGTTTTGTCTTAGTGGCTTAAGTAAATTTCTTTGGTTCCATATCGCTTTTCTGAAGTCATTTTCATTCCTTTTACTAACACAAATGCCCATTACCACATGACTAAGATTTTTGTTTCAAGTTAACCTTATAGTTCAAAGCTCAGCTTAGGGAAAAACAAACACAAACCAACCTATAAACCACTGCAGGAAATCTCTTCCAGGAGCGGAAGGCTGCCACATTTTCCAGCTCCTTGTCAGTGATCCAAGCTGGCACAAGAAGCTGTTGAGGATAGCTGGGGCAAAGTCTGGCAGAAGAGAGAGACAGAGAGACCAACAGCTAAACAAAGACAGAGACAAATGGAGGGAGTGCCAAGGGTCGTGATGGCTCAACAAAAGTCTCTGTCTACAGAGACCTATTCCTGGGCTGAGCCCTCATCTGCCCAGGACAGAGCACCAGCGATATACAATAGCACAAGAACCCTTTAACACACAAACACAGATTTGTGCACTGATGACAACTAAGGGCAGATCCATCTTCAAGGCGAGAGTGAGGAAAACCAGCACAGCAGCAGGTTACATGTCCTGAGTGAAAGCCAATTACCTGAACTTGCTGTTGATGTCAGATATCCTCCATGCATTTTGGGTGTCGAAGCCCATCCTTTCCATTTCATTCTTGAACCAGGAGGTCACATGTTCACCTGCAGAGAGCAGAGAAGTCTAATAAGCCCAGAGAGGAGCAGAGGAGAGGTTCAGTGTGGGCTGTAAGGGACAGATGTAGCAAGGTACCTGGTCTGCACAACTCGCAGTGCTGCTCCTTTTCACCAGCATACACTTCCATGCACCATGCATGGAAGGCAAAGGAAAAGAGGTCCTCCAAGCGAGTGGGAGGGTGGACCACCATGTTCAGTCGTTTCAACCATTCCTGACACTGCTCAAAGGTGGAGAATTGACATCTGGGAACACAACAAAGGAAACACAAAAGCTTATGTCACACATAGAACTAAATATTATGAGAGCACAAGAACAACGACAACAACAAAAAAAACCCCAAACCAAACCCCCTAACCCTGTTCTATGATACAAATACTTTAGAATAAAGAAAAAACTAAATTTTTCTTCATATATTCATATATTTCCATAGCAAAGTTCAAAGTACTTCCAGAAAATCTAACACTACAATCATGTTAAACACATTTTACATTTGAGTGATTTTCACAAAGATCTTCTATAAAGCTTAGTCCAAGTAGCAAAAATCATAATTTGTGTACAGCACACATTTCATGTGAAAGGAATGAAACGTAGCTGATAAACAGTTAAGAGCAAGAAACTGCCTAAGCATGCTTGACAGCTTTTCTGCATCACTGAAATATTCTTTCTCTGCTGCCATGTTTAAATGTTGCCAGAGTCAACATGTACCTGGCATCTGGGGCCTGTATCACGAAGGTGGATTAACATGCCTGGGATCTCTTTACGTTATCTGGCTTCACATACATAGACATCCGCAATCCGGATAAGTAGTCTCACTGAGTTGGTTATTAGCTCACTAACTGAACCCAGAGTTTTCCCATATAGATCACTGTGCATTCACATAAAAGGGGCGGGATTTACTGCATACGACCTATTGCACCATGGAAAAGACACAAAGAGTTGCATATTTCACAATGGAGGAGCAAACTAAAATATTAAGAAAGAGTGAAAACTATAAATCAGTAGTTCAAGCAAAATGTAAAAGTTGTAGCTGCCAGAGGGCACAAAGAATGATGGCAAAAATTTGCCAACTCTGTCAATGCATAAATTACCAGGATTATAATATAAAATCCTCACCACATCACCAAGATTTATTGTATACGTGTCACAAAAACGTATGTTTCTGATAGTTTTTTTTATTGCTTGTCTGGGTTACGGTTAATTTAAACTTCATTATTTCATTTGCAACCCCTGGGGAGCAAAGCGGAGTTTGGAGCAAGTCCGCTTACTTCATCCAGAAAATTAAACGGGTTAACTCGGTCACAAACTTTTCTTTCTCTCTTGAGAGCTCCTCTCACGATTTTAGCACCCACATCAATGGGCTCATCTAGAAATGGGCATGGGACGGAATCGGGCGCACCCTTGGAATAAATACATCTCTGCTCCACTGCTGACCGTTGCGCCGAGCACTCAGTGTGCTTGGTGTAACCTAGCAAAACAACAATATCGTTCATTGGTGTGGATGCTGGCATTTTATGGTTATAGTAGTATAGTTATAGTTCTTGGTGTGGACGGCCCTTAACTCTGAAGTTACCTCTCAAGGCTGGAATCCAACTTGAGTGGTACTTGTGAGACAGGCCTGTGGTGATTTTTGTCTATTGTTATTATTTGTTTTACAAACTCCAAATGTTCATCATCATATGTTTTCAAACTAGATATGGAAAAACCATACCATAAATGAAGTTTTCTGAGACCCCAATAAAGAGGGTGTAACAGCTGGAGTGGTGTGCAGAACATACCTGACAACTTTGCAGTCCTTACAGGTCACATGGAGCTGGAACATATCCCGACACTCCACGCTTTCTATAAGCTGGAGAGGGACCTGCAAAGTGAAGGAGAGGGAACATCAATGCTTCATTTGGAAACATTAAAAGACAATGCACTGACCAAACCCATGCAGTCAGTACACACAGTGTGACAGACTGCAACTAACAATCCATTTAGCAAATTAATGGTTACCAACACAGTAAAACTCCTTCATGTTAAGAATCAGCCACATGTGCTGCAGAATCCCATTTTTAGTTAAAATATTTACCTGTATGACCAATGACAAATGACAGATTACTGGTCAGGTGCATTTCCATTCATTTTTCATATCACATCACATCCCTTTTAATATAAAAAAACCTTCTTAAATTAACAAACAGGAGCACAAAAACACTCCTCCTGAAGATCTTGCATCTGCCTTTCCCATTGGGCCTAAAGCTAGACTCTTATCTGTAATAGGCAAACTACATGCAAAGTACAGAACTGTAATGTGTTTGTGACCTAAAGAGAATATTTTGAATACTGTGAGGAAATACTTATGCTGCTTTTGACTAAGCTCTGTTAACAAGCTATGGCCGAAGCAATTTTCAGTAGTACAGAGGGCTGTGTGTCTCAAGCTGTTGTTCATACACAGGCCAAAGTCATGCATGATCAACATTCAGCCATCAGCAGTTCAAGCTGCCAATGCATTGGTAATTAAAGCCACTGCCTGATGGAGATGTTCTTGATGTGTTAAAGGGCTGACAGCTTGTGTGGACAGATTTCCGTCACATATTTTCCATCAGGTTTACTTAAATCCAGCAGCTGGTGTTAAACAGGATGGACAAGCGTCTACTTCTCTCAGCTAGGTAACAGACAGGCACAAACATTTTATACACACAAATTGTTTATTTTCCATCACTCCACACCATGCAACTCAGCTGGGTACTTACAGACACCTCACAACAACAACTCTATTCAAGGCAAAACAGAGGAAACAGTAATCAAGAATTGTGCCTGTCGATTTGGAAGTACGTTCTGACGCAGGACTATCATTGCAACAAAAATCGAAATGTTCATGCATCCTGCTCTCTCAACTTCATTCCTGCACTCTATTCTACATGCTTAATTTGGTCACGATCAATATTCCTGAGCTGCTTGTTAACAGCCTCTCACTTTTTTCCAGCACCTCGTACCTCTGGTATCAGTCATGTAAAAAAAAATTTGAGGGGAAAAAAAAAGAAATAATAAATAAATAAAAATCCAAACTGAACATTAAGACCAGCTGCGTGAATGCAGCCTGGATGCTAAATGTTGGTTCAATTCAAGTAGCGAACAAGAACTTTGCTGAAATAAAATACACTCCAATACACTTGGCATTACAAGCATGAGTAACACAATGATAAATGCATGGTACCCTCAATAAAGAATAGTGGTGGCAGGTGTTGCAGAGATGCATTTCATAGATATAATCATGAATTTACAGATGTACTGTGAAATACTGAAAGAGAAGATGCAAGCATCAATCCGTATGGTTGGTCATCTAAATTTCTTTCACATAACCCAAAATGTAAGGCCACTGGTTGATTTCTGAGGAAGAAAAGGGTGAAGGTGATTCAGCTGTGAAGCATGTCACCAGACATAAACTTAATAGAATACATCCAAAACGTTTTGTAAATACAAGTTTAACTTCACTTTCCAATCAGTGTACGTTCTCTGAAAGAGTTCTTTTGCCAAGAATGGAAAATGATAGATGCAGCTGTGTGTCGATGAGCTTGTGCTTTTCTTAAAAGTCAAAGAGGCCAAACAAAATATTTGATTAGCAAAATTTCTTTTAGGGTTAGGAGACCACCCGTTTATAAAAATAAAATAAATCTCTAATTTTACTAATTATGCAACCCCCATGGAATCACTGCAACCACGGCAACACCAAGTGCAGAGACAAAGAAATGTAAGCATACTAATACTGAAACCAAGGTGATCAAGAGTCACTCAGCACTGCCAGTGCTCCTCATTCACTTTTTTTTATAAGATACTTACATTGACAACAGACTCTTTGAACTTGATATGTAGGCGGTAGTTAGACATAGCGATGATGGCCTCCTCTGCTCTTCCCACATACTCTGTGAACTCCCCATGCAGCTCAGGAAAGGGCACCTAGCAACAGCAGGTGATAAAATATTTCAAACTATGTATACTATCAAAAAGATCAGATGCTGTCTACATATTGGAACCTAGTAAAATCACTGGACATGGTCACTTTTACTATTTTGCAACTTGTACCAACCATTTCTACCATGGAAATCAGGTAAACTGAGATCAACTCTTGCCAGCAGCAGTGTAAACTCTACACTCCTTTTCCTTAGCAAGAATTTTTCACATTTCCAGACACCTGGTGAAGAGGGATTTAACAGTATTGCAATTTCGCAGCACCAAAAGTGCCTTAATACCAGCAAGGATATATGACGGTATTGTGGGTGACTGGTGTAGTATTTCCTCTTCCTCTGTGAAGCAGAGCGAGGTGAAAAGGAAACTGCAGGTATGGACACTGGTGTCCCCATTATCCTTAGCACTCTTTTCTCTCTACAGATCTGCAATCAGATCTGAGCACAAACGGTGGACGCTGCGAGGGGCAATGGAAAACAGAATGGCAATATTTTGGATATTGCAGATGCTCCAGGAGGATTTTTTTATTTGATTGCAGGAACTGATTCTTTGATCTACTTGTTACTGGAAACACTTGTGGTTTCTGTTTAATACTTGCCTCTTTTTTCCACTTTAAAATAACTAATCTATAAGGTAGATAGATAGTAAAACAGAAAATAAAAGATTTTATACCGTATGACTTTGTGTTTACAGTGTAACTGATGCAATTATTTTATGTTTCATAAGCCATGCTGTTAAATAAATGCCTGCAGCATTATTATCATACCGTGAGATTTTCATACTGTTATATTTCTTCTTCTATATTTTGACTTATTATTTAGTTTAAAAAAAGGAAAAAGATTTTTCTTTTTAGTCGTTTTTCTTCAATGCCCAAACATTGTGATTAATATCGTATCATGGACTCAATATCGTATTATTATCGTATTGTGAAGTTTTGGTATTGTTATATCCCTTCTGGTAAACTTTGTATAGGGCCCAGGAATTTTACTATACTTTTTCAAATTGTTTTCTTTGATCAAGGCTCCTGTGAAAAAAACTGGGTATTGAAAAAATCTGTGTTTTTTAAGAGCACAACACTAGTAGATGAAACAGAAACTTTCCAAGTTCCACAATTTATACTTCAAATACCAACTAGCTGTTTGATAACATACAAGCACTAAGTACAGGCAATCAAATAGGGGAAGAGGAACAACGACGACGACTGGAATGACCAACTTGCCTTTAACAAAGTGATGACCTATAACTTCCCAGGGCAATAGATTAGTCTGCTGGTTAAGATTTTTACCTGATGTTGTTTTATAATGACAGAAAGCTTTTTTTCAATTTCAAGGCATACTGATATTACTTGACTTTTGACACTTTGCTTCTGAAACAATAAAAACTGAAAGTGAGGTGACGTGATGTGTCAGGATAGTTATGCAACTGATTCATCCACGTATTTCCACATAATTGTCTGATTAAGTGAGGCTTTTTTACAACATGAGAAAAGCCATGAAGGCAGCAACAACTTCACCTGCATGTTTTCCTCCTCCAGGACAGGGGACTTCTTGGGGAAGATCTGATTGGCCTGGATACACTCCATGCTGTGCTGCCCCTCCTCCTCCTGCAGAGAAAGGTTTGTTTACAGAACTTGAGTCACCTTTAACAACTACAACCTTTTTCCAGTCAGTTAGTTTACTTTAGTTTTAATATGGCTTTTGAATTATTTGTCCAGGGAAGGCTCTTCCCTTATCTATTTCACCATTCCTGTTACACACATATATGTATTAACAGCTCTTTTTATGCTTTTCATTTCAATCAGTAATTGGCAGAGAGGCCAAACGGAAACAGAGAAAGAGCATAGGTCCCAAGCTGGAACTGAACCCAGGACACTATGATTACACGGCATGCGCTCTAACCACTCAACCCACAGCACTGCCTCTACAGTCATGGCTTTACTACAGAGCTGTTCTGCAGATTACCTGGGGATTCCATAGCCTTGCTCAAGACCACGACTGCAGTAGTTTTTTTTTTTTTGGGGGGGGGGGGTTACTCCTCTCTGCCACTGCACCGATTTCTGCCAGCTACTACACTATTTGAACAGCTCTCAAATTATTAGGAAATAGCAGAAGTGTGATAACCCTATTGTGACAGATTATTTAAAAGCAACAAACAGTGCTGTTTTTACGCTAATTTGTGTGGGTGTCTTGTCTTTCCCAAACAGACTGAAATATGTAGCCCTGTGTAAATCATGCATCAATCAAGTATGTTCTCCCATGACTGCACCATTTTCAACTTTGTCACAGACAGGAATGACAAGAAGAGAGGACTGACACACAACTTTGTGGACTGGTGCCAGCCAAACCACCTCCAGCTGGTGTAAGTAAGATGGTGACACCTTAAAAGTACCTGGGTGTTCAAAAAAATAATAAACAGGACTGGGGTGACAACACCCAAGCTCCATACACGAAGGTGCAGAGCAGGTTGTATCTGTTGTGTAGACTCAGGTGTTTTGGGGTGCAGGGGGCAGTCCTGAAGACTTTATTTATTTATTTTTTTTTTACTGTCATGGCATCAGCCATCATTCACGGTGCAGTCTGCTAGAAGGCAGCATCTCGGCATCTGACGGGAAGAGATGAAACAAACTGACCAGGAAAGCTCTCATCTGTGATGAAGATCAATTCTCACCCCCTGCATGACTCACTGATCTGCAGAGTTCTTTCAGCGGTACGCTGCCCCATGCCGAAAGCGTGAAGGACCATTACCGCAGATCATTCCTTCTTTAAGATTGTACTACCACACACAACTATAAATAACCCCTATTCCTCTTATTTATTGCTTGGGGTGTGACAAAACGCTCAGCTCATGAGATGGTACAATGTATAATATGGGGTTGGTGAGATTACTTCAACAACAAAATATCTGACTGGAAAAATAAAAGTAATAAAATGCAATGTTTGCACACTTCATGTTTTGTCTGTTCATGTTGTCGTACTGCTGAACAAACTATTTTAAAGTGGCAGGGGCATCCATGTTGGTTGGAGCTGAATATTGCTTTACAAAACTGCTTTCCCCTCGACAAGAAATGTTGTCATGTTTTAATCTCACAAGATCTCACCACAACCCTTCATACTTTTTCGCCTTTTCCTTTCCTTTTACATTTACCCCAACATCTTTTGTACCCCATCTTTGCTTTGTTTTTTACTCTCCGCTGCTGGTAGAATTGCAGTTTCGCCACTGTTGAACAAATTAAGAATTCTGAATTTGAAGAACATGCAGTGCTTACTAGAAATAAGCATTGTAATAGAAACTTTGAAAAAAAGGGTGTATAGCTTGATACTGCCAGCTAAAATTACTTAGTAATAATTTTTTAATTACAAGAAGTTATCACTTGCAATGTGGAAGGTTTGTTAGCGACAGAACTTTAAAGGTTACAGTAAATTTGTCCAAGATGAACACAAGACTATCAATGGGAAATGCCACATATAGATATACAGGCAGAGTCTGGAATTTTTCCTCAATGGAAAAAATGTGTGACTGTGAGATCAATATAAATGGATAACCTGTGTTTGATTAGAAGCTGTCTGAATACTGTGGAATGAAAATAGATGGCAGATAATAGACAGTGGCAGTGCATACTGCTGGCTCAGCAGGAGCCAAGCCTATACACACATTTGCCATAGCTGGAGATGGTGTGTGCTGAGGGCAGCCAAAATGTAGCCACCAGACTGCAGCATGCCAAGAGTAAAAAAAAAAACAAAAACAAACTCAAACATATAAATACATATTTCAACAGGCAACACATTCGATCCACCAGTTTCCACCAGAGATCATTATGAAACTATATAACACTAATTTCTGCAATTGAAACTGAAAGCTGTTGTGCTTAGGCAGCAGCCTTGGATGACCTCTGACACTGTTGCAGCTAGTGTAAATGTCTGCTTCCTGATAAACAGGTCTCATTAACAGGGACAATCAATGAAGAGTTTCCAGTTCTGCAAACTGCACTCAGGCCACAGGCCAGACAGCAGCTATTCTCCAAGCATAAATAAAGCTATTGGTTTTTACCATGGCCCCTGTGAAGGAGTGTGGGTCACCCAGGAAGGTACTCTGGCCTGGATTAATCTGTAGAAGAGGAACAAAGACAACTGATAAGTAATTTTGACAGTAAACATGTGAAATGTAGTTATCATCTGTGAGCAGTATGGAGCAACATTTTCCGAAACAAAAACCATGATCCAGACACAGTCAAAATGTTGCATTATCACCAGTGTTTTCATGTCGGTTCAACTGCTTTTTGTTGGTTTTAAAATCCAATTCAATTGGTACACAGGGTTGAGTTGTTCATGTCAATGGGTCAATATTTTATCTTATATAATGTGTTAGTTTGCTTGAAACTTAATGTCGTGTAGTTTTAAGGTTTATATCATTGGCTCAAATCAACTGAAAAGAGCAAATGTTAAGTCACATATGCTAGATTATTGAATATACCAGGGATGAAATTACAATCTCAAATTATGAACCAAAGTAACATAATTTTTCATTCATATGTTAGCAGTGTTTCCTTTATTTATTTAAATTGCACATGAAAAGAGTGTCAAAAACTGAGAAAAACATTGTAGTTGTTGCAGCTGGAGTAGCTCCCCTTGTTGTGTGCAAGCATCAGGACCTTTTAAATTCCTTCACAGGGCAAACAGTAAGAAAACAAAATAACCATTGCCCATGATCAACCAAGAAACTGTTAGCCCCTGGTCAAGCAATCATGTTCAAAACATTTGATAGCAAATAATTTTTAGATATAATAGTACGACAAAGAAAAGCTTGCGTAGCAACGACAGGCTTGTTGCTTTCAGTAAAGTGAACAGACATTTACTTAAGTTACATTTCGTAAAGCAGGACAAAAGTACTGATGCCACACAGTCAAAGAAACAACAAAAGCCTAAAAATGTCACATGAAAAGTTATGTAATGTTATGTAACACGATGCAGACTTACCACAGACGATCAGGAATAAATGATGAGCAGTCCTCTTTGAAGCTCTCACAAGTAAGACATGGAAATCTGTGGAACTGAAGGCAAACAAACAACTGAATAATGACCAAATGCTCTTCCTTATAAACTTGTGTCTACTTTAGAAACAGCAGACTTTTTCACTGAGACATTCAAATGACAGAAGCTCTTTTGATTCCCCTGCAAAAATATAACTGTGCTGGTGGTTACAGTGGGTTACATGTGAGCTCAGAGATACCACTTAAAATGAGTTTTGGAATGGGGAAAAAGCCAGTGAGGGACTTAACAGTACAGTTACAAATAGACCATGCATATCTTTAAATTCAAATTCGTGCTACAAACTTCTGAGGTTAATGCAAGTCACTGGAAAGTAGGGTAGGGTCAGACTTCCCAACAATGATGCCCAAATGGCAAATACATACATACATACATGGCACATCCAGAGATTTCACAGCACATGGGTGATGCATAGTCTAGATTTCTTGCAAAAGTGAACACGCCATTTACCAAAAACATGAGCAGATACCAACTTTTTGTTTGGGTATTGTTTCATTATTTTCATAGAATTGTTGCCAGAAAGCCATACTACTGATAGTCTATCTTCAAAACAAGTGATCTATCATCATACAGGCCCACAAATAGCTGTAAAGGTCAACTACTCTTGCAGAGCCTGAAATCTGATCTGACAAAGTTAGTGAATGAGCTGCTGAACACACCTTCTCAAGAACATTTAAGATCCAAAGAGCTGAAAGAAGACAAAAAGGCCCGTGCACCGCAGACAGAGAAGGCCCTCAACACCGCCTGGTCATGAGAGTGGTGTAAAGCAAGAAACGGAGGTCAAATGCGTCCAGTTTTTACTGCAGATGCAACCTGATAAAGCCTATCTGCCACACACACACAGAGCTCTGTTTATCGCGCCAGGCTCATGACCTGTGGCTACGAGTCTGTTTAGCTCTTAGTTTAGATTGAGAGTCGCCCAGGGAAGGCTAAGCCCCTTAGAGCCTTAACATTACTCCTATCCCGTGACCAGCCACCACGCATCACAGGGGGCAATAACATCGGGCGAACAAGCTCGATCTCTTAACTCTAGAAAACTTCCAAGTACATATACTGACACAGACGATGCACTGCATTGACTGACTGGTAGACGGTCAGGTAGGAAAACTGCACAAAGGCACTAAAAGTTAAGGGCACAAAAGCATGCACGTCGGCTTATTTCGTGTCTGAAAAATCTGATTCGGCCATCTGAAAAAGACAAGCACGGTTTCAGTTTCCAAATTAAAAGTTGCGAGAAAATGTGTCAAGTTACTTCGATAAACGTAAAGTGGGCAACTCAAAGGAAGTTTTCCAAAACCCAAACACTTGTTATTGGTGTTTTTATGAGTGCTAGCGTGAGAAGTGCTGCACAATGCCACATTAACAACTAAGGAAAAAAATCTCACAAACCAACCAAAGAGTCGGAAGCTAACATGTCATTTATTGAAACAGGTTCTTCCGATAAAGAACGCAATAGGAAAATTAGAACTAGTTCAAGTAGATACAATTATTGCTCTTCGCTTCCCATGCATAACGTTAAAATAGATTTTTTTTTAGCGGCCATCTAACGTCATACAGAGCAGTCAATCAAGGATGGGACATCGGTGAAGTAATGCTCGCAAGCTAACGCTTAGCCCAAAGTGGATACTTAGATCGCAAGCAACGGACATTAACATTTACTTGTCAACAATGTGCTGCTGTATTGTAGTTGCATGGCACTCGGCGTTTTCCATTAAGAGCTGTAACACAGGCCAGTCAATATAGCGGCTAGCTAACATTAGCTAGTGAGGCTAGCAGGGCTCTCAGTTTTTGTTGTTATGAGATGGAGGGCGGACCCCAGAAAGGAGGCCTCTGTCAAAACACATAGTGGAACGGCCGCGACCGGCAGACTCACCAGTCAAGGAGGCGCTGAGAAGTAAAAAGCCAACGAGTCAACCAAAGCCCTCGCAATTACTGAGCAGCAAGTCAATATCGCTCAAATAAACATTAGTCATTTCCGAGCCGAGGCCAGCTTCACTAGGTCCCCTTCCAGGACAGAGCCGTCGTCGCCATCGCAGCGAATTCTCCAGCCCAACAACCTACGTGATCTATGACGTCATTGCGTCGGAGCGATACTCCAGGCGGGGAGAGGCTCACACAACCACGCGGTATGACCATGTAAACACTGCACCGTGTAACCCCTGTTATATCTGAATATAATATGAATTCATCTGAGCTGTCTGTAAATGTGGCACACCTCTAAGTTGGTAATTCTTCCCCATAAAGTAATAAAAACACAACACAGCAGGCTCTTAAACAATTATGTATTGAATAATGGCTTACATATGCAAATTCAATTCCAAGACACTTGACATACTTTTGTCCATTCTTTGACTTTTAATAATCTGACAAGTGAGGTTTTAGGCAGGTATTTAAGCCCACCTACACGTCTCTTCCTTTGCTCAAAGCTGAATGAAATATTTTCTTTGTAACACACCCTCAGTGGAAGATTGTGAAATCTCTCTTTATTAACAAATATAAATACAACCATTCAAGTTTTTCTTTTGCTGACCAATTACCTTATTATTTAGTGACAAATGTCATTTCTGAAATAAAACCATTTCATGTGGAGGGCTATTGTTACAGAAAGCTTTGCTTTTTTTTCTGAACCAGGTGATGAAAAGCCCTTCACGCCTTTTAGTTCACACATTTCCACAGAACATTTCTCTCAGCATACAATGTGGCACAAAATAACCGATTTAAATATTCACCAATAAGTTATGTATACTGGGTTGTTTTGGGTTTGGATTTAACAAGATTCATGATGGCTTTTTGAGAGCCAAATTTATCACTCACCATGCAAGGGACTTCACTAATGTAAAAAGACTTCAGTCAATGTCTCTGTGCAAGAACAACACAAAAATGCTGTCTATCCCTTGTCATGTGTCCAGAATGGTTTTGCATGCAAAACAATGAGATTTACACAATGAGATAATGATCAAGGTAAATACATTTCATTTTCCATCATATGCCCATGTCACGATTAAAGACAATGACATTTCAAATAAAGAAATGTCACTTCTAATCATACAGCTTAAATGCACAAAAAAAATGGTATTACAATAACCAGAGAACAATCTTCTGTGGCTCTGAGAAAAATAAGAACAGTACTTTTAGAAAGCAGTTTACTGATCTTGAAAATGCAACCCATAAGATTAATCCTGGTAGTTCCAATCTGCACTGTACTTTGACATATATGTGTAATTAATTACAAAACAGCAACAACTCTCCACCAAAGCATTGCTTTCTGTGAAAAGTGCAATTCCCATAACTTTCACTGCCCATTTAACATATAACACAGTCATTCGCAACACCGCGTTATGTTTTGTCATAGTCACCACCACTGATGAGAGCAACTGTTTCAGTAAAGCTTTAAAAAGCAAGACTACCCTGAGAGAAGGTCTAAAACATGGGCAAGCTTTCCAGACCAGAACTGGCTTGAATGGGTTTGGTTTATTAAATCTGTACACTCTATTTCAATATAGTCAGCACATTTTGCTCCAAGAATGTAAGATATTTTTTTGTAAATGTGTAATATATATCTCTACATAATACAAGTCCTCTGAACTATGTAGACATGTGCAAGTGTTTACTACCAACTTCAACGATACAGTAAAGGCAAAGACTTGTGGACACTAAGTTAGAATAATGTTGATATTTGAAATTTTCTTGAGTTGTCACAATTATCAAAATCTAAGTGCCGTAAGTAGTTCATACACGAGGTATTGAATATCTAGTTAACTGTTCTGAGTATAAAATAGATAGCAAAATACATAAAGAACATTTTGCAAGCATGACAAAGAAACTTCTACAGACACAATACAGAAGTGGTAAGATAATATGAGGGGATGCCTATAGCTTTTTGTGTTCTTGAATATAGCCTACTTACAGAGTGAATGTTTTCATGTTGATGAGAGGTCATACTGTGTCTATCATGTGCCAGTCCTGGCAACCTTTCTTTATCCAACTTCCCAGCTGAGTACAATTTCAGTACCTAGAGCTTGAGGTGTGTGACCAAGTACATATGGTTTGCAAGAGTGAATCCAATCAAGCAAAGAAGAGCACAATGCACTGTAATTGTCAGTTTATATATATATATGTATATATATATATATATATAGGGTGTTACTCATTTGAAATGGTGTTTGATCTCTGCATGTCTGAAGTGCGATCCAAGTGATGTAATTTCCCTTAACTGATTAAAATATATGTGGCTCATATTCATGTGTAAAATGAAACACATGGTCATAGCATGATGTGCATCAACATAATCTGAGGTAAACCAGGTGTCCTGTGTCCATTACAGTCTGAGAACCAGTGCCTTAAGAGCGTCAGAGAGGTAAGTCTGAGAGAAGTTGTGTAAACTGTGCTCATTTGTAGTGAATGTTTCACTTACTACCAATTCAGAAAAAGGAAACAAAACACGAAAAGTACTCTATTAATTAGATTTAACGTTTACTTTTTTCTTATTTTTGCTGGGTTTTCAACTTTTTTTTCTGTTGTTTTTGCTCAAGTATAATCACAAGTGACTAACTACAGAGGATAACAGGGTCAGGTGAGTACCATGCTACATCAGGTTTAGAGAAGGCTATTGCAGACAATTCTATAACATGTACAACCACATTTTATACGTTTGACTTACAAATATTTCAAAACATGTCACCAAGAAACTAAGTACATACAGGATGTTGAATATTTAGAGTCTTAAAGGACTATCCCTCAGTCAGTAATAGGATTTAATGTTATTGACTTCAACTGTCCAGTCTTACAGACAAAATCTGAAAAATTGCTATTCAAAAAGTAGCAAATTTGGTCAGTGTCTCTTTTCAAATAGTTATAGTGCTTAAAATGGCTTAAGACAGGGGTCTTTTTTAATCTCACCCAGTGGCAATCTATAGAACTTCAGTGTACATTTTATGACACCATAGCTGCAAAAATCTTCATGTCAAGTCCAAAAGGTAAAACAACAGCTAATGCTGCCACATATATTTCAAAGTAGTATGCATTATCAAAAACAAAAAAACAAATACACATTTATAAATATTTTTCAACATTTTAGTTCTTGCAGGGAATATAGCCACAGATTTTGCTCTGTGTTCCCGTTTCCTATGAGTTATCAGTCAGAGAAGACAGGCGTTCAGGAGCCAGGCTCCATTTAAAGTCTTCAGGAAGGTTCTATCTGAGACACTTGTGTGCCACAAAGGTCATCAGGGCTAGATATCAGTGAAAGGAGGGCTTAAAATTCCCATTCCAGTGTTTCTTCTCGATTGGCTGCTCTTTCTAACCTGTGGATGATGTTATTGAGGTTGGCCATTTTCTCATTGCGTCTCTGAGTGCTTCTGTTGAATTTGGGGCTTTGGAAGGGAGGGATCTGGTTAGGGTCCAAGTTGTGATTGGTGCTTGTTGATGGTGGGTTGGGCAGCGAAGGTGATATGGGAGCAGAGGAGGAAGGGACAGGGGAGACTGACATCATAAGGCCAGGTGAGGATGCAGCAGAGGGGGAGTTCAGGGAGACTTCCAGGCTACTACGGCAGGGCTCTGATGAAGCCTTGAAACTGACTGGGTCAACAGATGACTTTCCTGCATCTTCCCCCTCGTGCCTAGACTGATTGGCTCTTTGAGGTCCATCTATGGAGACTGTACCAAGGTAGAGCCCTTGAGCTTGGTTGCTCATCCCCTCCTCATGCCGCAGGCTCTGGCCAGCCAAGTGGGTCTCATGATAGCCAGCAATGGAATCCTCATGCTCAGCTTTCAGCTGTGAGAATTGTACTGCTGTGGGAAAAGATTGAACTCTCAACTGTTTGATGGAGCCCTCCCTTCCCTCCTCGCCCTCATCTTCCCTGTCTACTGACTCCTGTTTGACATGAGGCAGTGTGGTGTTGGTGTTAAGAGGAAGGCTGGAGTGGATATTTCCTGAGGGCTTGGGCAGCCTTCTCTCCTCTCCATCAGAGTGGGGGCTCTGCATCACTGAGGGTGAGTAGCTGTGGGGCTCAGCATCTGTGTCATTGTCTGGCAGACCCTCCATCAGCACCTCCCGTCGCATCCTAGACCTGCACACAAACACTGCTTGTTAGACCATCACTTAACAACGATTAAGTGCAGGAACATTTAAGCTTACTTCTCCTATTTGTATTGAAAGCATTCAGCTGCTACTTAAGGTAAATCTATAGTTATAATGCAATGTCAAAGAAGTTACTGCACTGGCCTGTAGTTATGGAACCAGTTGATTACGGTGTTGGTTTTGAGGTTGAGCTGGGAGGCCAGCATCTCAATGGTATTCTGAGACGGGTAGGGCTCTAGCAGGTAGGCCTTCCTCAGAGCTTCTTTTTCCTCGGCTCCCAGAACCACACGAGGTTTCTTCACCTGGCTGTAGGGGCACAGGTCCACTGACACCAAGGCGGGACTCACACACTCAGAGCGAGTGCTGGGTGAGTCACTGTCCGAGCTGGTGCTCAGCAGCCCATACCTCCTTTTCAGGTAGGCTGGAGGGAAGACAGTGATATCTAGCGTGAAAGAATTACAAATACAATCCATTTCTCAAAAATGTAATGACAGATTCTCTGATTATTAATGTTACTATACACACCTTTCTTCTCCATCTTCTTCATCGCCCTCAGCTTGTCCACATTGTGAGGATCATTCAGCCATAGCTGCATGCGGACAAATGGCTCCCTGCCCTTCAGGCTAAGTTTGTGCCAGGGTTTGGGCCTGGAGAGCAGGTCTGACACAGAGCCTTGAGTCAGGCCCAGGATGGTTTCCCCAAAAAGACGCTGGCCTGTATAAAAATAAGAACACAGTTAGGAGAACTAGACTGGGCAATATTTATCAACATGCCACAACCTGACAGATGGTGAATAAGCTTGACACATAGCCTCATAGTTTTTTGTTTGTTTGTTGGTTTTTCCTAGTACTGTGTACTTTTCTAAATTTATGTAAATATAATAATAATATTAATTAATATAATTAATTAATATTTGATCCTTTGGTCCCATTTTTTAGTAACTTTTGTGCCAATAGTATTGATTAGTGGTTAAACTTCACAGTGATGACATACACACCTAGGTTGTTGTCTGTTAGCACCTCCTTGACCTTCTTGGTGATGGCATAGGTGTCCAGCTCAGGAGACATGGCAACCAGCTCCTGGATCCCCAGTGGGTTTGTTGGCTGATGCAGGGCCATGAGGTTGGAGGAAGCGGATTTCCCTCCTTCTGGGTGGGGAGACATCCCCAACCTCAGGCTCTCAGGCTGCTGGTTCTCTTTGCTGCTCTCGAGGGAGAGGCTGACAGGCTCAACCAGTGGACTTGAGTGGCTTTCTGTTGGGCTGGGGGGCGGTGAGGGTGAGGACTGGGTGGTAACTGGGCTTTTATCTGGTGGTAAAAGGCATCAAAGGAAAACAGTATTTCTTTCACAGAGAGGTAGCCAAGTCCTGTTGTATGTACAATTTAATCTTTTCAAATGTCACTTTTTTAAGTTTGATATTTTGGTAATCCATCTGACATGGAAGTCTTGTTGTTCAGTCCTGTAGAGACAAGGGCATTTGTAATTGCAGTCTTACCCTGAGCGTGGCCCTGGTTTGGAGGCTGGTTGAGGCTCTGGCCTAGCTGGTCCAGTAACCACAGCTGCATGCGAATGAAGGGCTCCCTGCCTTTCTGGGTCAGTTTGCTCCAGGGTTTGGGCCGTGAAAGCATATCGCTCACGCTGCCCTGAGAAAGCCCCAGCACCTGTGCATTGGAACCGCAGGATGATTTACTGTGATTAAACAAACCATCTTTAGAATGAAAAAATAGATGTAGAAACATCTCATCACTGATTAGTTTCCTAAAATATTTTCATGATAAAGGGAAACATGGTTTCACTGACGCTTTCAGCTATCAACCACTAGAGGGAAGCAATACACCATAAGTATTTATAGTGTCACATATACATTGGATTGGTGGAAGTGTGAAGGGCCCATCCACTGATCATTTTCAACTGCTACGTGATTTGTACTGATGACTGTTAGTGAGATATGAGTAAAAATTGGTGTTGCCATGGAACTTTTAGAGAAGGATTAAAAAAAAAAAACAGGAGAATAAAAGGGACTGCACAAACTAGAGTTCATAAATAAAAAACTGGCTTAATGTTAAGTTAAATATTTAACAAAAACAAACAGTTCACCATATATCTCTCACTGAAAGCTGGGCAATCAACGCGCAATCGATCAAGTCTTAATATCACTAATAAAGCTGTACACTGACCTCTTTTTATTAAAAAAGACACACACACACACACACACACACACACACACACACACATACACAGGAGTGCCAGAAAAATATGCAAAAAGATTTTCTGGAAATAAAAGTACGTTTTGTTAAGATTGGCTTAACAAAACTGAGAACCACACACTCAGAGCGAGTGCTGGGTGAGTCACTGTCCTAGTTCTGGATGTGAAAAAAAAAAAATCTGACTTAAAGATTGTGTTTAAAGAAACACATTGGATAAGAAATTAATTTAAGGAAAAAAAAAATGATTTGGCCTTTGTTACTCAGTCAACCACATTCTCGTTCAATGAGAGGCAGATGCTTTGAGAAGGACAGTCAACTCAATGTTTATAATACATACCATCAAAGTCACCACAGTGACTAATCACCAGTAAATTCATGCAGACTTATTGTGCCTCAAAAGAAATTCCACAAGAGATGAGCTGTTGGAATCCTTCCACAAAACTACAAAGAGAAGGAGAGACCTCTATGTGGAGAACCCTGGGAGGCTGACCACATGTATTTCCGTTTCACAAGGTCTTTTCAAAAGAGAGGCAAGAACTTATCAAGGAAGTCAAATGATCACAGCAGATCATCTAAAGAAGGCAGGCCTCGCAGCTACAAACACTGCCTGGTGTTGATCAACACTGTCAAGAAAGCAATTGTGAAACATAGTTTTTGAAGGAGAGCAGCAAGCATAAAGTATCACTCTCCCTATTATTTACAGAAAAGCACCTAAAGGGACAAGTTCTATCCAGAAAAAAGTCAAATGGGTAACATGTCAGGCTTTACATGGAGAAAAGCAAATATAGTATTTCAGTCATACAGCCATTTTTCTGCTGTTCTATGATACCTCTACAGAGCTGTACCGGAAGCAAATTTGATATGATCATCATACCAACAGTTAAACATGTAGGTTGTAGTGTATTTATGCCTAGATATGGGAGGCATTCACACTGGTCAATGCCAAATACTTCTACACTAAATGAATACAGTAACTTGCTCAACAGCTAATAGATCTCAAAGGCGAAAATTTGAGTCTTGTCCGTCTTGTCAACATCTTCACTTTAACTCAGTGATGCAGTGGTGGAAGTGAATTGGTCAGTGCATGTAAAACCTACAGATGCACCTTTCTACTTAAAAAAAGGAATGTGAAACAGTTATCAAATTATAGGATGCTTTGGGCTGCAGATAGTGCTGCAGAAGAGGTTATAGTGGCAGACAGATAGACAGACAGATAGATAGTCATTGCACATAAGATACAGCAAAACTTCCTTTAGCAGTTCCTTTTTAGCAGGTTTTAGGCATAAAATATTGGTCTCATATAAATATAAAAGAAAGGAGTATATATATTAATATCACATAAATTGTTTTATGATTAAAAATAATGTTCAGAAACGTAACAGTCACAGTTGATGAAGCTGAACAAAATTTTATATTTGAAAACTGTCCCTGGTCTTTCTGAAGAAAATATTTTAATATTCAGTTACAAATCTTAATTTGGTTTGCAACCGCATTCGAAAGAAATACGAACATTCTCTCTTATTTCTGTCATGTTGTGTTGCTGCAAGGGTTAATATGAAAGAGCAATATCTGACCTTTTCACCAAAGATCCTTTGACAGATACCGTTCTTTGCCAGCTTCTCCTTCACCTGCCTGGTCAGTTCAATGGTGTCCACCTCTCGGTACATGTACATCTCATACTGCTCTGGAGTGAGCGGTGGCACAGTGGGCTTGAGGGCACGGGGGATGTATGCTGGGTAGTAGGATAGACGTCCTGGGCCTGGTCCTGGCGATTCACCATTTAACGATGTGTCTGACTCTATCTTTACCTCCACTGGGCGGCTGAGGCCTAGCTCGTCCTCAGCTGCAGAGGCCTCTTCACTGTTAGGGAGACACTCACCGTTCTCCAGACGGGGCCATGGCCGTGACAAGACAGAGGGTCCGGAGGAAGAGGAAGACAAGGAAGGAGAAACCGAATTGAAGGGCCGAGAGCCACCTCCCCCACCAAGCCCCATAGACCCTCGCTCCTGTGACCAGTGCTGATCAAAATAAGTGCCTGCTTCACCGATTTCAGACTTGACTTTACGGATTATATTCTGTACAAAGGCAGCTGGCGAGAGCACACTGAGGGGTGTTTGGGGACTGCTGATGGGATTGCCCATGCACACGGTAACACAGCACCCTTCTTCTTGTTTGATAGAGATGGGTAAAGGTAGACCCCTGGAACGCTCTGGGGGCCCCAGACGTTCCACCTGTGCTCCTGAACTGGCAGTGGAGGCCCTCCCACAGGCCTCCATCTCCATCAGCGCCTGCTGTTGGGCCTCCATCTCTCTCCTGGCTTGTTCTAGAATGTTCTTTATGGTTTCATCAGAGCTGCTGCCTGCTCCATTACTGCTTCTGCCAGAGGAGCTGCTCAGAGAAGACTTGCCATCACCTTAACAAGAAAGGGCCACATGTAAATACTGGTGCACATTCAAATCGCCTTTCCACTTAATTTGCATGAAAACAGCAATCAACATGTTAATTAACAATGAATATTGTCATTTAAAAACATCAACTAATATGGCTTTCAGCTATGACTAATATTTCACAGCTCCATCCGCACCTCCCCTCTGAGACTGGATTTCCTTCTTGGCCTGCTCCAGGATATTCCTAATGGCATCGTCTGACCCAGTTTCAGGAGTTCGGATGCGTGGAGTGATGCTCCCTGCCACAGAGAGTACCAGAAAGAGATAGAGACAGAGCAAAAGGAGTGAGGAGGGGGCTGAGTGGGATGGTTGATCAGAGAGCAGTTTCAAGGCTTTGCTTTTGACTGGTAGATCAATGGCTGCCTTTGAGCGTGTGCTGTCTGAGGTTGCAGTATACGGGAACCTCAACTTTCAAAAGCTGTGAATCTAGGGAGAAAACAAAGTTTAAAAGTAGCACTACAAACATGGCAGAGGAAGCCAAGAAGAAGTCAAGGATGAGGTCCAAGTGGATTAGAAGCTTTAAATGCTCACAAGTCCAAGAGTTAGGCCACCAAAAGGCAACTCTTCAAAAAGATGTCCATGGAAACACAGCCTCCCAAATTCCTGAAACACTCTTCATTTTTAAAACAACCTAGTTCTATTTGTGTAGCTTTGACCAACTATGTTGACACCTCTTTAACCATTGTCTTGGTTAAAAAGGTGTCAATCAAGACAAGAAAAACCTGCTGAATCCACTGTAAACTAATATAGATAAGGCAAAAGCCTGACATTATTTTTGTCTTTTCTCCTCAACAGAGACCACGGAAAGGGGAAAAAAAAACAACTGACCAATCACTCTCTGGCCACAGCGCCTGCACGGTTGGGTTAGATTTTGTCATAGGATTTGCAGACAATAAAACCGTAAAATATCTTCATCCTTATGTTATGAATATGAATGACATTTCACAGACAACTTAATTCACAGCCTGGTCAAATTCCAAGCCAGTGGTTTAGAAAATGAAAAATCTCAGCAACTTGCATGCTCATGCTGCTTTTCTTATTGGTCTCTACTATAAAGCTGAATAGCCGTGATGCAAGAAGCCAAAGCTACAAACACTGATACTGTACTGAGTTTGCTTACACCTGAGAAATCTGTTTTGTTTTTTGTTTTTTGTTGTTTTTTTTTTATTCTTTTTCCTTTTTAATTCAGTTTTTTTTACGTCCTGCCACTTTCTCTTCCACTCACCTCTCTGGCGAACCTGGATGGTTCTTAGTGCCAGGATGTTCTGTTCATCAGACAGAAACTGCTTCATCTTAATGAAAGGTTCTTTGCCTTTCACAGTCAACTTCCTCCAGGGTTTGGGCCTTGCCAAGATCTCACTGACTGAGCCCTGGGAGAGGCCCAGCACATAGTGGCCAAACACACGCTGGCCGATGTTGTGTTTAAGCAACTGCTCTTTCACCTGGAAGGCAATTTCAGCCGTGTCCAGTTGGTCCTCCTCTCCTGCAGTTGAGCTGCCACTTTCTGACTGATCACTGGGCAAGCCAGCATCAACACTGCTTGCCACCACAGACCCTTGAGTTGCTGACATGAGGGCAACTTTGGCAGCATAGAGCGCTGTGGGAAAAGCCATAAGGCCCTCCTTTTTAAAGTGTGGGGAGAGGAGCTGCTTGTGCAGGATGTGGTCTCCTGACAGCCGGTCCCCAGAGCATGGTGACACAGAGAAGGGACGAGAGGGGTCGAGGCTGGAGGATGAGCCATCCACAGTTGGGAGGGCAGGGCTGGGGGAGGCCTGGCCATCCACCTGAGAGGAGGATGAGTGGGAGCCGGGTGGTTGCCCTGTCTCTCTCCCTGCATCCTCAGACTGGTCATCATCTGGTGACAGAAAACGCATTCTCAGTCTCTAGCCTGGCAAACCCAAACTATAACTTTCAAAATGTTTATGCAAAGAGATTGGAAACACACTGACCCCAGAAATCAACTGAGTTTTACCAACAAGCACCAATTATATCAGTGTCATATCAGAAGATTTTATAAACTGACAAAACTGTACCTCTAAAACTTCATAAGCTTGAAATGGAGACAAACATGGAGACAATGCATAAAACATTATAGAAATTTATTTTACCATTGCTGTGCAAAATCTGAGCTTTATCCACTAGATACTTGTGAGATGGAAGAAAGGCCTCTTTATCCAGCAAAAGAACCTCTGCAGCCTTGGCAGACTCCTATACACAAAAAACACATTTATGCTTATTTTTCTTAGGAGCTGCAGAAAACCTTATAGCAAATGCCGATCTTGGAACACTCAAAAGCATTGCTGTCGTTTTTTCTTTCTGAAACCAAGACAACATTAAAAGAAAGCCAAAACACTCTGTTGCTAAAAAAGTAGACATGTCTGTTTAAACCTGGTATGTGAATAATGAAATTGTGCATGAGCATGTGTACCTGAGATGAGCCACCATTTGCTGAGGCCAGCTTCATTACCTTTAGGATGCTGCAGACAGAAACAAACAAACTAGGAAAGTCAAGGTTTTGGGATTTTAAGGCACATTTTTACAAAGGAGTTACACATTTAGTTGACAGTGATTTATCACCTGAGTTCTGTTTTAATCTCCTCGTAGTCAATCTGGGATTGCAGTTTCGTTTCTAATCTCTGCAATGGAAAAAATTAAGTAGCATAGTTTATTTAATTTCAATCCGTCTCTTGTTAATGATTACAGCCAGAGGACTGAGGAAGAGTTCATCATTCATCCCTTATGTGTGAAAAGAACTCACCTCAATAGCTTCCGTTTTATAGGCCAGCTGGCGTTCCAATTCCAGGATCTGATTGGCAGAGGTCTCCTGAACTTCCTGTAGCGTGAACTGCAGCCGCTGTATATTTTCAAGAAGACGAATGATTTCACGGTCTTTAGCCAGCAAGGCAGCCTCTAGCTGGGCGGGCAATACTTCGCCCTTCTCATTCTTCTCCTGACAGGTTAAGAGAGCAGGGTTTAACAGGAAAGAAAAAAAAAGTATCATTTCGTTTACCTCGATTGTAAAATTATTTCTTTTCCAAATGAAACATTTGCACAGGTTGTGGAATTTGACAGTTTTTCTTTAAAAAGCAAACTTAGTTGTAGTACTGATAATTTACAGATTTCATGACCTGGTTGTCTGACAGGTGGTCACAGCCAAAATACTTTGTTTTGATGGGGACAGAAACAAAACAGTAAAAACTTTAACCAGATTTTAAAACACAACAATCCTTTTAAAATGGAAATTACAACATACATTTTTTTTGACGTTTTGATAGTTCATGTACTTGTTTGCATTTGCCCGGTACCAGGTAATTGGCATTGTCATTATCTACTGTATTTTCTTTAAGAAAAAAATTGGAGGAAAATGACACAAAACACAAACTACTACATTATCTTTGGGAGGATAGTTAAAGTTAGTACAGCAATGATGCCTGCCAGTTATTTAAAAAATGGTGGATAAGGATTCTTTACTTGACAAAGTAAGACAGTAAAAATGCTTTACAAAGAACACTCATCATCAACAAATTTATTTAAAGTGTTATAAGAGCTCATAATGTTGGACAGAATTTTTAATATTATAGCTCATTGTCAGGGAGTTGGGCAGCACAGTGGCATAGTGGTTAGCAATGTTGCTTCACAATAAGGGGTTGTGGGTTGTGGGTTTGGTTCCTGGCCCTGGGGCCTTTCTGTGTAAATTTTTCTGTTCTCCCCGTGCCTGTGTGGGTTTCCTCTGGGTACTCCAGTTTCCTCCCACCATCCAAAGACATCATGTTTGGGTTAACTGGTGACTAAATCGTCTGTAAGTCTGAGTGTGAGTGTGAGTGGTTGTTGGTATCTGTCTGTCTTTGTGTGCTGGCCCTGTGATGGACTGGTGACCTGTCCTGGGTGTACCCCACCCTCGCCCAGTGTGAGCTGGGATTGGCTCCAGCACCCCATGACCCGTAAACTGAGAAGCGGTAGAAGATAGATGAATGAATGAATGAATGAATGAATGAATGTCATGGAGTCATTTGAAATGTTAGATAGTACTGTTGCATAACATTTTTAAATGGATCATATGCTTTGTGTGTAAAATTATATTATATTTTATTATTGCTTTATTCTACTATCTCCAAAGTTAGTTTTAATTACAGCTGTTTGATAAATGTGATGGAGTTAACTGTACTTAATTACCACAGCTAAGTAACATTTACATCAGGGGTTCTCAACTGGTCTCAGCCCGGGACCCACATTTTCCCATGGTCATTAAGTCGCGATCCACTTTTATAGAATACAAACCAAACAAATTTATTTTGAAAAATAGCCTTCAAAAACACATTTCAACATACATATGCATGCAAAGTGAATTCAAGAGCAATTTTTTTAAGAAACTGAGGAGGAACATGGCAAATACATGTATAAAAGTTACTACAATAAAATTAAATATCAAAACTGTACAAAATAAAAAAGGCCACAAAATTAGATATTTCACTTCTCTGCATATCTCTGCATTCAGAGTACATTAGTAAGAAACTGAGGAGGACCATGCCAACTGCATGTATAAAAGTTACTACAATAAATTTAAATATCAAAACTGCATAAAATAAATAAGGCTACAAAACAAGATGCTTTCACCTAACCTGTCTTTCATGGAAGTCAGTGAGACAGTTGGGCATGTACTTTACTTTTGATCAGAGTTTCAAAGTCTGGGGTGACAGTAGACAGAGTTACTCTCAGATCATGCTCAGTGTTCACATGTCCCAGTACTTCATTACAAATAACACACTGGGGTTTCTGTCCATGTTTGTCCTCAGTTAACGAAAATCCACATTTCAAATACTCCGGGTTATATTTGCGTTTCGCCATTTTGCCTCCGAACATCATCACAAATTTAAAGAGAAGGGTAACTGGCAAACGAATGGTGGTTACCATGGCAATGAGAATGCTGCGCACGTCTGACCCATGCCTCTCTCAGTCTCTTTTTTTCCAAGATAAAAGACGAGTACAAAATCAGATCAGCATTAATTATTTTTAATTTTTAATTTTTTAAAAATGTATTTATTTTTTACAAGCTGTCCGCGACCTGACCCACCAGTTGAGAATCGCTGATTTACATTACAATAAACAAGTGTTCTTTTATGTGATGTCATGTTGTCCTTACCCTGCTAGTGCTCTCTGCTGGATGGCAGCCCCCTGTAGTGGCACTCTGACCACTGGATACCTGCTCCTTTAGCCTCTCCACCTCCATCTGAGCCATCTCTGCTCTCTGTGCACGGACATAGCATCAAAAAGTTAGTTTTCATCCACAAACCACTTCAATTAGCTGATGAGATAATCAAGGTGAGAGTACATACATAAATCAAAGGGGGCGTCGTTCGAAAATTCCAGAGTAACTGATCAGAAAATTGCCCGAGTAGCCACAGATTTATTTTACTTAGGGAGCTGTTTAGTCAGCCCATTTTATTCCCCAAACTGTTTACCTGCTTTGTCACACCCGGCCTGCTAATTAATGATTCATTTTGTGAACATTTGGGAGCTGCTGGCAGGGTGCAGCAGAGTGAAAAAAGAGCGAGAGAGAGAGAGAGAGAGAGAGAGAGAGAGAGAGAGAGAGAGAGAAGCAGAGGGAGGAAGAAGGGAGCAGGAGAAAAGGGGTATCACCGGGACAGGAAGCAATCAAGGCAATGAGATAAGTAAGAACCTTGCCATTTAGAGATCCATAATCTATCATGCAAGGTGGGCTGTCCTCTGCTGAGTGAAGCAATGCTGCCACAGTGTACCCACTGAGGGGGGCTCAGGTTTACATTCGTTAATCACATAGTCAGGGGAGGTGCAAAGGGTAGGAATGGGCTGGGGGAGGCAATAGCTGGGGACACACAGGCTACAGGGTGGCTAATTAAAGCTGAGGCTTGATTATCTTTAGAAGGCAGAATCCCAAACAGAATAGTTCAGAAGACTACTCACCTGGTTTGCTTTCTCAAGATTTGCCATGATGGCATTGACCTCCCCCATCCTGAAACAAAGACATTAAAACAGAAAACCCGGGATTACTGAGAATACTTTCTCATTCTCAGATGGAAATAACACAAAATCAAATGCAAAAAATTGAAACCTTAAAATGAACCCCAAACCTGACCCCTTCATGAACCAATAACAACACAAAATACAGAAAATGGCAAAATCACATTTATCTGTTTGAATATAATTTCTATTCATTTTTATTCCCTGACAGGAAGACAAATGTTAAATCTACAAAATAATTATTTAATTTTGGTACTTCAAATAATATTTAGAGTCTAACAAATATTTTGATCATCTTAAACACCAATCGAGTAGAACGTGTGTGTAAAATTAGATGTAAGCTCCTCCACAGGTCATTATAAAACCACAGATATTAAAAAATACTGATGAAGTGATTTCTGTAGCCTCAGTCATCCATTCACTGCCCAAGTGACAATTTCATAGGCTAATACTAATTGGTATCCTCTTTTGAGAACTCTTTAGAGGTTTTATTCCAACGTGTCTCCATACGTCTAACAATCAGAGTAGTGTAATTCAAACAGAAACTCAGCAAGATTATTCATGAGGTTTGTTTGAAGTTCAACAGTTTCACTTTGCACACATGGGACTTGATTTTCAAAAGGTAGACAAGGATAAATTAACAAGAATGCTCTAATTGATTTAAATATGCACATATCTTTCTCCATTTCCAGGACACAGTAGTTCTTCTCACCGAAATAAAAAACATAGAAAGGAGATATTAATCTTATTTCAGTCTGATTAACCTAACTACACTGTGCCAAACTTTCATCTTACTTCATATTTAAATCCAATTTCTCTTTTAAACTCACAGCAGGTTGTGTGGTAACACAAAATTATAGTGATCCGATAGAATCATTTGGCTATAAAAAAACTTCAATCCTCAAATATTTCTACGGCGAGAGGTGGAATCAGTCAGACAGTGAGACTCAAGCCAAACCTATTCTTGGCATTAATGATCATGCTGATGCCCCAGTCCCATCAATAAGGCCAGGGTATATGGCACCCTGCTGACAGCAAACACAAACAGGTGTCAGCTCTACATTTAATGAACTTGCGCAATACAGAAAATGTTTTGTATTGATTACCTTTCCAGTTACTCAAGCTGAAGTAGACAAATAGTCTTTCTTATCAACATTGAGGAAACAGTCAGTGAGCGTAATAGAGGCCAGCCTGGCATTCAGGGGCTCAAGGTCAGGGATGGTAAGTGCAGATGGAGATCTCTGGTCATTGGTGCAGCTTTCAACGCGGAGGAATTTGACCGGGACAATAGACAGACACACACGCAAAATAAATGACCAACTGCATAGCACAGACGGTCTTTCAAAGCTGCTGCTGCGTACAAAAAGGTAGGACCAGACTGAAAAGGTGTCTAATCCAACAAAATAGACGGCAGTGGGTCTAGAAACATCAGTTCAATTGCACCATGGATTAAGCCTGGGAGAAAATCCATTAGCAGCAGCTGACTGTGCTCTGGAGCGCAACCCAAACAAAGGACTGTTTGCTTTGAATGTCTATCGACATCCTTCATACAAGCTCAGATTCATTTCAGGCGTGCGCTGGATACATTGCGCTCAAAGACCAGGACAAGTTAGAGTGTTTTCTGAAGCAATCTTTAAATGAAGCAATTCTTCTTGACGGCTGTCAAGGCCCAGCTGCCTGTGAAGGCAAACACAAACCTCTCTCATCAACCTGCATTAGTGGCTGAATCACTCTCACCCACTCCCTTTACAATGGCATTTTTCAGCTGTATAGTACACTGGACACAGGCATACGCTATAAAGACGACTGTGAGGAAGACTGCAGGGACGGCCACAACGACTGAGGAACATAGTTTCTAAAGTTTGACAAATGTGCGTGGTGAGAAGGAAAATGTGAAATAGATTCTTACTTCTTTGTCATCTCCTGGTTGTATTTACATCGCAGGTTCAGCAGCTCTGTCTGTGCAGTATTCAAAGCTGGTTAGGAGGCAAACACAGGAAAATTATAAATAAATAAAACATTCAAAAACTTTGACCTAGGGCAGCACGGCGGCATAGTGGTTAGCGCTGTTGCCCCACAATAAGAAGGTCACAGGTTTGGTTCCCGGCCTGGGGCCTTTCTGTATAGAGTTTGCATGTTCTCCCCGTGACTGTGTGGGTTTTCTTCGGGTACTCTGGTTTCCTCCCGCCATCCAAAGACATCATGTTTGGGTTAATTGGTGACTCTAAATTGTCCGTAGGTCTGAGTGTGAGTGTGAGTGTGAGTGGTTGTTGGTCTCTGTGTGATGGACTGGTGACCTGTCCAGGGTGTACCCCACCCTCACCCAGAGTGAGCTGGGATTGGCTCCAGTACCCCTGTGACCCGGAAATGGATAAGCGGTTAAAGATGAATGACTGAACTTTGACCTTAAAGTGACATTTCTGGATTTATTTAGCGATTTATGGATACATTAATAATGTCTCCATGTTTAATATGTCTGCTTTTATATGAAATATTACCACTGCAGGGAAAGAATCCATTAAAAATTGAAATATAATAAACATACAGTCAAAAATCTGTTAGGTCTGACTTATTGATGTAAACACAGTACCAGTGGGGCAGCAGTGTTTCAGCAGGGGGCACCAGAATGCAATGCATGTATTGGCTCTTTAACGGGTTGAGGTTAAATGAACGAGATACATTATGTGATGGTGTTTTAACTACTTACAAGACTGTAGAACCTTGATCTTCTCCTCAGCCTCTGATAGTCTGTCAACGGAACTAACATCAGCACCCACCTCCTCCTCCCTGAGAGAAGACAGTCAGTTCCTTTAAAATCATCATGGCCAGACATTCAAAATTAAAATTTGCAACTTTATGTCTTCATGAGAATTGGGATCAATAAAGTAAATCAATCAATCAATCTAAGCCTGATCCAACAGGATCCGACATCGCGGACAGAAAACTAATGAGCAAACTTTTCTTTATTATGTAAAACATTTGCATTAATGAGCATAAAAACTGACAGGAACAACTTTGTGTTGCAAAAGATTTAGGATATTAAATGATGGAGAATGTAAGAAAATCTGTGATTAAGATGTTTAGGGATAATGAACTTTCTGTCTTCAGAAATATAAACCTTATGTTTTTTAGGTCTTACCCTTGGTCTTCAGCTCGATCTTCGTAGTTCTGCTGTGGGGAGCCTGGGGCCCTGGAAGCCAGTGTACTGTTGGGGGTCATCAGGGAGGCTGCAGAGCTGGATTCTGCAGTGTTTCCTGTTGTGGCTGCAGATGAGACTGCTGGAATGTCCTCTGTGTGCTCTGTGTAGCAGGAAAAGGTTAATTTTAACCAATTTAACCACTAATACTGACGATAAATAGGAAATATGAGAATGTTTATTTGAAATACTAATCAGACAATTGTCACACTTATTAAGATATTTAGAAGACCTGATGAATTTAAATTAAAAGGTCGGCAGTCTTATTCAGCAGCAGCACTAAACACAAATCAAGTGTTACTACCCAATGTGTGCGATTTTGACCTGACCTGCCGTTTCAAGGCACTCCAAGTGTTTCTTCCAGTGCCCACTGATCTCTCGTACCAGGGCCTCACTGTCTGGGGCCGAAGTCTGAAGCTGCTGTAGCCTTTCCTCCAGTGTGTGTGAGGCCTCTAGCACAGGAGCTGGATCTGTGACATTTGACAAAAACAAATCTCTGTCATAGGAACTACTAAAATTCAGAACACCCGTACACCCTATTTTTCAAAAAAAGCAAAATAGCTATTTAAATGTGCACACTGCCTGTACAGTACATTACTGAATTTTCTGCATCACAGTTTCAACAGAGGCAGACTATTCCACCGAGACTTGTTTCCAAAGAGTTACTCTGAGACTTTTCCCACTTAGGCGCTTTTGAAAATTTCACAGGCTGGACCAAATGACACAAGTGCTGTTCCGATACTTCACATGTACAGGAATCAAATCTAATGAGTCTCCTCTCATGCTGATGAATGAGAAAGAAAACAAAACAAAAAAAAATTCCATGAATATGTGACAGAGTCTTAAGT
Organism: Remorina albescens; assembly: GCA_034769265.1. Lineage (NCBI taxonomy): Eukaryota > Metazoa > Chordata > Actinopteri > Carangiformes > Echeneidae > Remorina > Remorina albescens. The sequence continues at coordinate 6,187,589 of CM068485.1, forward strand.
CCCAAGTATACAAGTAGGTAGTGTGTAGAAAATGTGTGCTTCTGAAAAGGGAGTAAAAGGAAGGGGGGGCGGGGGGGGCAGGATTCTTTAACACAACAGAGGAGCTGTTTTGCAATGCATGCGCGGCAGCACCGGGCCCATGGGGCCAACTAGGAGGCTGTTTCTCAGCTAACAAGTCTCCTCTGTATCATTTGATCATTTAAATTATTATGCCAGGAATTCTCAGGAGGCAGCTCGGCACTCCACATCACAGGGCTGTTTTTAATCTTCCCCTTCCCTTTCTTCCCCTCCCGAAAAGTTCAGCAGCTCAGAGAGAGAGAGTTGCTCCTGTTGTGTACCTGCCTGCTGAACACCAAAGGAGGTGACTTCTAGTGCCAAAGCACAGAGAGAGAAGCTCAGGGGAGCTCCTTGACAAGGGGGGAGGCAAGATGTAGAGCCACGCGCGCACACACACACACCACAGCCCTTCAAAACTCTAAAAGAGGCGGAAAATCGCTGCTTTGCTGCACAAACTTTTCCCCCATAGCTTTCATCCACTCATCCTAGACTTCTGTGTAGGACCCAATTGGATCCCTTATTGGGTATGGGCACTGACTGAAGTGACTTTTTATAAGAAGTTGGAGCCACAGACATTTAAACTTTGCCAGATGTCACTGAGAGAATACAAACTCTGTTGACAGGCCACAAAAATAAAATGCTGATCACAAAGCCAAAACTTCTACAAAGTGCAATTTGATGAAATCGTGGCCTTACATTGCAATTCACCATATCTGCATTTTCATCAGACAAACATTTTGGGCCATTTAATTGATTGAGCTATTTTTCCTAGGACCGTTTACAGTCAAGCATTGTCTGCATCCATTGTTACACCAACTCTGGAGATATTGCATCAGTCAGAAGGGACATCACTATTAAGAGCACAGCTCTTCTAAGACAAACAGGATGACTTAAAGCACTGCTATTCTATCGACCCACTGTCACAGAAATCACTTTATCAGCCTCTTTCCCATATATCCTTTCAACTTTTAAAGATCAAAGAATAGAGATTATAGTAAGGGATCTCTCACACATGGACAAGCAAGGATTATCAATCAGTGGCAGGGGAGTTAAGTAAAGTCAAATTTAAAATGAAGGGATATAATTTAAGACTATATACAAAATTATCCCCCATCAAAGTAGAGCAGCAGGGGTGCTCTCCAAGGGCCCAGGATCTGCAGTTACTGAAGAAGAGTCCAGAAAGACTGCTGATAACTTTGGAAAATGGAGCTACTAATTAATGTGGCTAATATAGAGCACTTGGGCTTCTTTTTAGTGGAGCTAAATCCACCAAATAACACATGGAATTCAAGAACAATTGAACTCCAGCCTATTCGTTTACATACCTGCTAAGCAAAGAAAATAACAGCTGACAGGTATAATATTTATATAGCTGATCAAGTGACTCACATTCTTTTGATGCAAACAAATGTTTCAGGTTTTAATTTATCCCTTTTCATAATTATGGTTGAGTAGATGTCAGCGCTGAGGTCATGATAACTGATTGGGCAGCAGCAGCTCATGTAAAGATGACAAATCCCAGGACGTTTAATTCATCATTTTCTCTGGTGAAGCATGCATCTAGCTCTCGAGGAACGGTAGACACAAAAGAGCGGGGACGCACTGGGAGATTCAAATAATGTCATGTTGAAAACATTAACATCTGTTCAGCCATAATAAAAAGGATCATTCTGGTTTATCATGACTTTAGTAGCTCTGACCATTTTTATCAGTTACAATAACACTGGACTTGTGGAGGTCTGGTAATGTGGTCACAAGGAAAGAAACTCAAGTAGTCAGTAATTCAGCTAGTTTGTAAAGAGGCCAACAGTTTAGTTTATTATTAAAACAAAGGTATTTCAATAATTTGAGAAAAAAGTAACACATCAAGATTGCCTCTATAACTGTACCTCATTCCACACGCCTGAAAACTTTATTTGAAAGGGACTCATTTCACTGTCCAACTTTGGCTCCCCCAGGGATTTAAATCATAGATTGACCTTGAAAGCAGTTGGGACTATTTAGATATATCTTAAAATATTAGAGACTTGTATGTTTAAAACTGAGTTTGGCTTGTAAGATAATAGATAGCCAACAAAAGTTTTTGATTATTCTTTCAAATTTGCAGCTGCATTGATATTAAGCTTAATGACTTTAGCTGAGGGATACTGAGGCTGCCACCCTGTACAGTAGCTGCCTCTTTGTGGTCGTCACTGGTTCTGTATGATGTACTTTTCAAAGCAGGAGGCAGATACTTTATCTTGGTTAGCTTTAGCACCAGGGTTGAGCAGGAGCCTGCGAGTGGCACCATGGAAGACTGTGCAAAGCTTCAGGATCTGTGTCTAGGTGGGTGGGGGTGGACCAGGGTGGTGTGTGCCAAGACAAGCAGGTGTGTCGGGGCGGTCCGTCTTGGCCCTGTCAGCGATACACCATCATTAGGCAGTGTAGGCGCAGCAGGGTGCACCATTATGTCTCCCTGGGCCCTGTGTAATTACGCTCTGACATAATTAACCCAGCAAGCCTATTAGCCAAGCATTGGCTGGCTGAAGAGAAAGAAAAAAAGCTATAATTATTTGTTGTGCGCATGTTAATGAGGCCAGCTGTGTTCCCATCATACAACACGAACAAATTAATTTACAAGGCTGTGCTCCAAGGTTTTTTCATTTCATTCAAAACAGTCTTGTTTTCTTCCTCTGAGTGGACTTCAAGGTCCATAAATATGCTGTGTCGCTGCTGCAACAAACAGTAACACTGCTGTAATAATGTTGTCAAGGACCAAAAGTAGGTTGAAAAAAAAAAAAAAAAACACCCAGACTTACGGTTTCCTTTTAGTGGCAATGTTAAGTGATATAAGATACTTTATGTACTGTAAGATAAACTGCTGCTTCTTTTCTTCTACCTGCCAAGCATTCGTTTTGAATAGAGAAACACAAACTGCTCACAAAAATTGGTGAACATTGTGGTATATTTTAAACCAAGTAGCATTTGGTATTCAGATTGAAAACCAATGTCTCACTTTACCTTGATGTGGCACATGGAGTGAGAAAATACTAAAATAAAACGATAGGTGGAATGAAGAAAAAAATGATTGTGAGGAGCAGCAGCTTTTGTGTGTGAACAAAACAAACTTTGTTGCCTGTGCTTTTTCTTTGCAGTTATATATTTGTTTGACAGACTGAAGGACAGACAGGGACTGACATCCATACTAAGACATTTTAAAACTCAAAACAGAAGAGTGGAGCCAGAGCAAGATATCATTTAAAATTAACACAAGATGCTGCGGCAAACAAAGATGTGCCAGTAACACCTCATTTTAAATTAAACAAAAATAGAACAACCTACCTCCTGTTCTTCCTCGTGACACATGTAAAACAAATCACTATGACTTAGCATCATGAAATATCCCCTGTTATCTATCTATTGTCTTTATAGTTTTGAATCATACGATTTTGTCTTTTGATCTCAGGCTCACATACACAGACAGGTACACGGTTGCTTTCTTTTTTAAGAGCACACTCTGTCCTGGTCTCTCTGGGGTCTCCTACTCCACAGGGATCAGTTGGAGAGGCACAGCTCTTTTATGAACATAATGCATTATTAAGCACCTCAAACATCTCCTGGGCCTTTGTTTATTAATGTTCTTATTAATCACTTGTGCATAATCCCATCCCGCTCAGAGAGCATTTCCATCCGATATTATATTTGCTCGTGCACACGCACACACGCACACGCACGCACACACACACACACACACACACACACACACACACACACACACACACACACACACACGAATGCATGGGATTGAAGATGGACAACTATTCTTTATGCATTGGAATGTCTCTGAATTACTAAAGTCAGACCATTCTTTTCAGATAATCTCATAGTCACAAAAAAAATCGATGTGAATATGGGAAGCACCCATAACACAAGAAGACAGGCGACTGGATGAGACAAGTTAGTTGCACTTGTGCTCTGCAGTACCTGTGATTGCCACTGGCAAGCAGTGTTGTTGCAATATTTTCACTGATACATGGACACACAGACACACATCTCAGTCATGCAGATACACACCCTTACTTAAAGGGGTGTATACAGATCAGAATCTTCACAAACTCAGTGAGTTCTTCACTCAGATAAAAGGAGTCGTGTTCTAAAGGAGAGGGGGAGCTCGGTGGATCCTGAGGGAGGAGTGTGTGTACTGAGAGGAGGCGAGGAAGAGCAAACACCTGGAGCATCAGTCTCAGGGCTACGCCCTTGGCGACAGGGCCTTGCTGATCTCACAGAGGTGGCAACAAACGCAGACGTTCAAACGCAGCTAACTAACTAACTCGCTCGCACTCTCACTCACTCATTCACACACAAACACAAACACACACTTGCATACTTTAGTAGAGAAGAGTAGTAGGATGAGACTGCAAGGAGGAGAGGGAAAAGACAGAGGAGCTTAGGTGCATCTCAGGGAAACCAATGAATTTCAACAGAAGCCGCTGTTTCTCTGTATTCAGTGATCAGGATGTGTTTATCTGCACTGATCAAAACCGTGCGGAGGTGATATAAACATTGTTAGGGAAATACTGTTAACAGGCCTGTTTCAAGCCCCAGACTAGATAGGAGTTACACCGCACAGCATGGGGAGATGTCACAGGCAGATCAAAATATAGAACACTAATGAAACGATGGATTGAGATGTTGTGTTAAGGACCTCATAAAAGGCAAAAGAAGGAAAAAAAATCTTCAATCACTTGCAGTAAGCAGTCTGAGACCCTTGTTTCATTCTAGCTGCTATTGAACAGCAGCATTATCTTGCATTAGTAAAGTGTACCATTATCATACTGGAATCTCCAAAATGTAACGGATATGTTATTTGTATTCAACAGTAGGCACAACAAAGTGGATAACTGATATGTGACCAGATCTTAATGACAGACAGATACAACAGGTCACATATTGAGCTATTGACATGTGTGCCCCTGCCACTCCCCCATTTCCTAGTTTGCCTCTTTTATTCATTAACTGCTCTTTGCTTGCTCTGATTGGACTAACTGCCTTAGTGTGAGCACACAAGTGAGTGCACACACACACACACACACACTGAGGGAGAGGCATTTTCAAATGAAATAATAGGAAGGAAAAAAAAACTTCCTGCAATGAATAGTAATAACTGCATTAAGATTAACGAGCACGGTGTGTAAAGAATAATTGCATCTGTCAAAAGATTAAAAATACATGAGCTGTAGTGTTTGTTGGGGGAATAATGGGAAAGCTCACTGTTGTGTTTGAGGGGCAGAGAGAAATGATATGGGGCCAGAGCCAAATGGCTGTCCTCCAGTGTACCTGGAGTCATCCATTCTAACAAGGGGGGGTCTAAAAAAAGTGTGGGGAAAAAGAGTTGTGACCTTGGACACCAGCAGCAAGATTTATATTAACAAATAGGCACAGGATACTGTACACCCCCCCAGCACACACACACACACACAGCAGCTACCACAATGCCTGACACGTGCACACTGTTGTCTAATGTATCCAGAGGAGTGTGAGTTCTTCAGTTGTGTCATTCAGCTGATGGCATACAGGCTGTAGGTTGTGAATGAGATGAATACATTTATCAGCGAAATCAGGTAAAAACAACGCAAGGGTGTCCTTATGTTTTATGTTTTTCTTGTATGCTTCTATGTTTCATCATTTTGTTGTAGGACTTAGCAACAGAATTTTAGCAGCAACCCAGAAGTACATTGTATGTGACTGCTTGATGACTTAATATCCTTAATAAACTGTATCACTCTCACTATTTCATGCTTCATGCTCATTCCACTCTCTGACAGGAGAAGCAGGAAAACATTTTAATTGATTTATTGAGGATTCTTCAGTATTAAAGTATTGTGCATGTGATCATTACAGGGGGAGAAAATAAACGAGGCAATAAAAGGTTGAAAGTTGCTGACACCAGGCTGAAAGCAAATATATATATATATATATATATATACACACACACAATGATGTAATAATCATGCTGAATAGTGTGTTTCATCACATCATTCAACTAAATGCTCAATTTGTCACATTAGCCGCCCACTATTTATTTACACACTGGGAATACTATGTCTTTTTACTTTTCAAGATGGTCACTGCCCATAAGCAAATGTAATATATGTACAGTACTTTGGCAAAAAAAAGTACACCTTGTTTGAAAATTAAGACTGATAAATTTCTCAGTGAATATCTGACCAATTCACGGTATTTTTACAAATTTTAGTTTTATTAAATATTTATTTTACTGCCATAAAGATGTGGTGACCTAACATTTTTAGGATAAGAAATTTAATACATTTTATTACAATATGGTGTAAAATGAGTACACCCTACAACAAATTTATTATATCTTATAGTTTGTATGGCCTCCTTGTGGGCCTCTAACAGCACCAATCCTCCAAGAAATTGAATCTACCTGTTGATGACACGCAGCTGCATCTCTCTTTCTCCATTCTTACAGTATGAACTCTTTCAGATCCCAGATGCTAGATGGAGAGTGACAGTCAACTTGTCTTGTCTGCCAAAATCTAGATGGCCTTTTTTTTGTACATGGGCTTCAGCAGTGGCTTCCTCTGTGGATGACACCATGCATACTACTCCTCTGCAGTGTACATTGTATTGTGTCATGGGAAACTCTCACTACAGTTTGACTTTTGATAACTGATGACCTTGAATGCTTGTTTTCTTCAACTGTTCTCATCTCATGACAAAGTCTCAACTTCTATAGAGAGCCTTGGCATCTCCCTACAAGTCCAAGTCCTTTTTAAACTTTACTTATTTGCTTGTAACCTAAGCCTTGTTGTGTTAAGGAATAACTTTCCTTTTTAAGTCTTATGGCAATTCTCTTCAATGTGATGCCATTTTTGTTGTTGTTGTTGTTGTTGTTGTAGTAGATAATAAGTGGCAGAGAAGCCAACAGGAAGGAGGAGGGAGAGGGGAGGTCCCAGGTCAGATTCAAACCCGGGACACTGCATCAACACGGCATGCCCTTTAACCACTTCCACTTCAACCACCCACACTGCAATGTGGTGCCATTTTTTGTCAGCATTGAATGGGAGTGGATTTTCTCGAGCGAATGGTCAATTAGCTTGTTGACGCCTGTGTGATGATCAATTAGATCTATCTGTCAGTGAATTCCTGATAATTGTAATAATTGAGGTAATTGATAATTGAGGTTGTACTCCTCAGACTTTCATTTGTGTGTACCATGAAAGATTTTCTTGAAAAAGTTCTAGTTTTAGTTTTTCTAAAGGGAAATGGATGTTTTGACTTGCTTGCTGTTCATCTGATAATGCATCATTCATAATTACTTTCTTTGGTGGTATTCTGTTTCTCTGTTTCTATGATTCCATACCAGGAAAAATGTTTTCAAGGAGTATTTAATTAGTTTAATTAATTTAATTTCCTTTTGTTCTCAAAAAAGCCTCAGTTATCTGCTGTATGGATTAGAGATTCTTCCCTGTGCTGCTTATGGCAAGCAACACAACTCAGATAGGGTTATGTGTCAAGAAAACACTCCAGACCATTCGCCACCACCAGCCTGGGCTGCTGACACAAGGCAGGTTGGGTCTATGGGTTCATGCACTCTGACCCTATCATCTACTGCCTCAGCAGAAATCCAGAGCGATCAGACAGGCTGCATCTGTTCAGTTGAAGCATCAAGTTTCTCTTACTGGCTGACATGATGACAACCCAGTGTGTTCCTCTGCTGTGTGGCCCATGATGTGCTGTTATCTGGGTTATTGCAACCTTTCTACCCCTTCAACCAGTCTGGGCATTCTCCTCCTATTTCTCCCACCAACAAGCTGCTTATCTATAAAATACAGCATGTGATTAACTACAATTAGTGACATTCCAAAATAAAATTTTTAGTTAATATCTTTACCAAAATATGATGTCCCTGTCCATCGTTAGTTGTTTCACTTCACCAACCGTCTGCATAGCCTCAGCAAAAAGAAGAGGAGTACATGTTCCACATGTTGTGTCTGAGTTACCTTACATGTTTAGCAAATCATAACCTTCTGCTCAGGAGTAGCAGTGTGAGAGTGCCAACCTTTTAGCCTTTGGACTAAGCCATTGGGGTCAAGCCAATTGTTGACAGTCAGTAAATACCTCAAAACAGGAAGTTGGTGAACTGCAATATCTTAGAGTGGCAAGTAACTTACTAACTAACATGTAACCTGCATCCAATGTAACTACTTATTTAGTTAGGTAATTAATGAACTAATGTAATTAGTTTTATGTAGAGTAATTAGTAAATCATTAAAACGAGTAATTTTTTAATGATAAGGTCATTAATACTTAATTGATAACATTTTTCAGGATACTTGCGACACAATATTTCATGCCATCATAATGTTGGGACCATTGCTGAGACAAAACACAACCATCGTTATTCTGTCCGAGTCCCAGTGATGCACTGTAACAGCTTTCCTTTGTAAAGGTAAGGTCAAATGGAGGTAGGAGGCTTGCAGTGCTTCATTACTTGATGTAACCTGACAGAGGAAAGTCTACTACTGTTTAGTCAATATAATGAACACTCATACACTCCCTGTGAAATCATATATGCTCTTTATGAAGAGATGAAGATGAAAATCTCAGGCAAATTAAAAACAAAGGAGGCTCCAGTTTTCAGCAGAGTAGATGGGTGACAGTATGTGTATGTTTTAAAGCCTTTTCTTTTTAACAAAACAACTCTTAGTTGTCTCTAATTCTCTACTTGAGAGGGCTTTGTGACAGTATATATCCCACAAGGCACACCCAGCCTTGAATTACGGCCTTGATATTGAGACTATAGGTCAGAAAATCAAACTGAAAACATCTTCAAAAGAGGGTATTTCTTATCAAAGAAATAACTCTATTCAAATGAAGTGTGTAAGCATGAATGCACAAGTGTGTACATGTGGTGGCGAAATATCAAGCAGGGGACTTCAAGGAAAAATAGAGACCTTTAAAAGTCAGTACTTGCTCTCGCTATTTCTCTGATGCAGACTTTTATCTTGTATTCATTGAATCTGTAAACAGCATTCACTACTCCTGCCAAAAGTGTTTCTCTGATCTAGACTGAGATTGGGCTGCATTTTGCTGCTGTCTCCCGCAACAAAGAGCAATACAGTACATGTGCCCTGGCACTGAAATAACAACTGAATAAACACAATATATCTTTCCTCTGCTCTAACTTACTGCCGTTGCCCTTCTCTTTTCCCCCATTGGCCTTATCAGCCCATGTTCCACACCAACTAAGTCTTCAGTTGGGATTTTAATTGGACCTCCACAATCAACAGCAGAGCTCCTCAAGGATATGTTTGCGCCTCATCCAGGCTACACTCAATGGCCAGAGCTTGGTTTTGAAGTGGCCTCATGCAGAGTTTTGGAGAGCACATACTTTGAAAAATAGATAAGAGGCACAGGGTATGGGGTTTTACTTATATCCATGTGCTGTTACATCATATCCATCTGTGGCAGGAAAATTACTTCTTATGTTGCTTCATAGATACGTTGCATGGTTCTGTGTATGTGCTTAGATGGCTAGTCTGCTAAAACTGGTAGTGTCAGAAGTATGATGGGGAATTGATCTCCAAGATATGATCTTTGTAGGAAGAGGTAATTCTAGAAGTAAAGCGTGTTAGCACGGTGGTTTTTTGGGGAGATGCACATCTCTGGTCTTAGTAGAAGACTCACCTGGGGCCTCAATAAGTTGTTTGTAGATTCCAAGAAATGCAGACTCTGCCTCCTTACTGCGCTTGTTCAGGGCAACCACCTAGAGGAGACATAATTGAGGTAAACATAAACAGATATAATTTACCATTTACCATAACTCACAATACATGGTATGTTTTACATCCTAGGTTCTTTCAAGACTTAAATGGGCAACACTGAATTAATTGTTAAACAGCAAAAGGTCAAATATATATCATACTGCCTATAAATGAAACAGTTCTGCTTGACATGTGTCCAATTCGAAGGCTGTTTCTCTCCAAGCACTGACAGCAAAGCATAAACTGTTATGATATCCGTCCCGTTTAACTGCAGAGCTATTGTATGTTGGAAAGTGACATTTGGCCTATTAAATGTAGGCGCTGGCATTCATGAGGAAATACACCAGCAACAGTGGCCTCTGACACCAGCAGCAAATGGCACCCGCTATCCTCAGCTCAGTAGGTGATGCAAACCAATTAACGATTCATTAGGAGGGACAAAAGAAGCAAATTAGCCACCACCTGGCCCCATGGAGAGGGCACCTGCACTGATGGGTATGTGGGTTATATTTCTCACAGCTCCTGCTAAGACCTCGGGCCTATTTATGAGTTAGAAGGATGCACTATGGCTGCCTCTTGACGTCATCTGTTCTGTGACAGAGCAAATCAGTTCAAGCTAGTCCAAATAATACTCCCAGTCCAAGACCAGTTGGAATTAAAATTATATGATCATCTCTTTTCTATGTTGTTGCTGACACTGTTGATTACAGCCTCTGTTGGATGGGCTCAGTGGGCTCCACAACCGAGGGTCAAGTGCATACTAAGGCTGAGCCAAGCTCTTCGTCATCTGTGCCTCTGCACTTGAAAAACATTTGCAAACACTTCTCTGAATGGTAGTTGATGTGGAGGTGGTGTGTTGGGCCTGTTTAGTAGGGTTATAAATAAGGTTTGTGGAGAACAGCGAGCGACGGAAAGCCTTTGATTTACTGGAAATGGCTGGTGTCTTCCCAGGGGAGGCATAATGACAGCATCATGTTTAAAGAAATATCATAAAGATCAAGAAAATCCTCCCATCGTTCCCACTTGGAGCAGCTCAGAGGACACATTGATAATGGAAAAGGCCCAATCAATACAGACGCAATAGTCCTCAGTTCCATGCTACACTGTGCTGTTGTATGCTGTTCTCAGCTATACTTCAATTTAACCCCTCATTCCTATCTCACCAGCCACTATCCTCCCCACTCCTCTCAGGATGTGATGTTAACATACTGATGTGTCTTCCCAAACAGTGAAAATGTGCAAAGTCCCCTAAACACTGTTCTGAGCTTTATGTGTGGGTTTTGAGCACACTAATACCTAGTGTTTGTTCAGCCAACATTTGTGTCATACCCATTTCTTAGTATTGAAAAATATTCACTGTGCTAGAGCCAAAGTTTGGAGACCTGGGGCTCATTTTCAGCTGATATAACATCAAATAAACTTCAATGTAAAAATGAGCAAAACTCCAACACCATTTTGTGTCAGGTGTAAACCAAGTTATGTTAACACCTGAACTTAATGGCCACAGCATCAGTTTGGCTGGACCCTTCTCTACTCATCAACTTTTCATTGGCAGTCTGCTGTTGTCTGGGCCGACCTCCTCTGAAATATATACATCAAATGAGGTTCCCAACTGCATGTGTAAGAAGGCTGCGATAAAGTGAAGGAAACGACTAGGCTCAACTTCCCAGAGACGCACAGGGTCTCCTGGCCCCTCCATCATTCTTTAACGAGGACACAAAGATTACCTTCACAATCACACCATTAACCTGCCTACAGATGCTAGCAGGGACATCAATCACATGCCTGCCTGATGCCCTCTCATGTATGCAACCCCCCACCCCTGCCATTGTCAAAGCACTCTGAGGTGTCCGGCATAATGTGGGTTCATCAGGGAGTCATCTACATCACAAAATTTCATAGGATTTCTGAGCCAGAAGTCATGTGCTAAAAGATGTAAGCCGATAGGACTGTTCAAAAGAGGGGCACGGCTTGAGGAAGGAATGCAATTGCCAAATGTCTCTTCCACTTTTGGCTGCAAGATACGACTTTTGCCCTGGCTTTGGCTCACAGCGCATTCTTTGTTTTCACCTGTTTTGTGAGAAAGGATATCGCTACCAAGGGAATGGCTTTGGCCGCAGGTTGACTATACAAGCAGGAGTAAAGCCTGGGGCAGAGTAGCAAGAGAGAGACAGGAACCCTGTTAGCGCTCCTCCATAACTCTTCACACCAGAACAGAGTGGGCAGAGCACAGCCTCTGGGACAAGGCTGCTGGGAAATATTTCCTGATAAGCCTTTGAGAATACTTACAGGGTACACTAGTGAGTCTCTATGTGTGCATTTGAGTGTGTGCGAGAACATGCTTGCATGGGTTGAAGAAAAATAGCAAGTGAAGAAGGGAATAAATCTGGAATGGAATAGATTAAAGAGTGAAAGGTTTTTGAGTGGCATACAGCTAGTGGCAGAAAGACAACAGAAAAGAGAGCTTCACATAAAGAGTGCGATTAGCAATTATGCAGTCATCAATTACAATTATCACAACTGGTGATTATGCAATTATCACTCTAAATCATCGTTTTCCCCCTCTGCCTTACCAGTTTGCCACCCCCTGTGAATTGGTTGTTTGAAGATAGGTCTGCATGATGTGGGTGATTAGAGTTTGTGATGATGATGGCAGTGTTGGATGGGTGTCAAGGCAGATCTTGCACTGTTTGTGAGAGCAAAGAAGTGTTTGATGCATGTCTGGAGCATTACTGCAGAGGCATCTGTACCTAAATTTGCACCGCACATAATTTCATTCTCCGTTTTTATGTTCATGTGGGTGTGTGTGTGTACACACAGTTCATGGATACGCTCAAGGTGAATGAGGTTGCTGCTGCAGGTGGTTACAGAAGAGCAAATGTACGGTTCCATGGTCCTGTCTAAATTACCTGTCATCTTCCCGATGATGCAATGGTCAGTGCACTATCATAGGGAGTGCATCCTACTGTGGTGCTCGGCGAGCGCCAATCCAGCCCACAGGCTGACAGGATGTCACAACAACCATGGTCCCACTCCTTGCTGATTGGAATAAAACAGTGGGAAGCCCACCACCAACAACACTCTGCTTGTCAAAACACCTTCCAAAATAATCGGCTGGATCCTGTCAAACATCCAGTTCTTGGTGTTAAGATAAACATGGAGAAAATGAGGAACTTTGCACCTGCGAATATGCTCTAAAATCTGGAGGTGGGCCATGTTATTTTCATTTAAATTTGCAAAGGTTGAACATTCAAGATGAAATAATACCCACATGATTTATCAATCATTCATGCAATTTTGATTTCAGCTGTCCTTCAGCTGTGTGTGTCCTAACACACACAGACACATTACTACAACAAGGCAGCAGTTAAACTAAGCAGATTAAATTTTTAAATTGTGCATTTCAGGAGATGTATTTATTAGCTGGCCGACCAAATGAACACATGCACCATTGGTAAAACACAACATGATCAACATGGTGTGAACAACTGAACGAAGAACTTGCAATCCTGCAGTTACAGTAGGGTAAGTAGCCATGTCACACAGCACTTGTCCAGCTGTCACTGCAGCTGTTTGTTTTGCACTGAGTGCAGATTTAACTGAGAGGCAGGACGATAGAGATGAGTTGGTGTGGAGTGACTGATGGAGTGTGTAGAGGAGAGGGGCAGATGTAAACCCTACTGCAGTACAGTCTGGATGGTGAGAGATATGCAAATATGCGTGAGCACAAACTTGAACTTGGGAGCATACAATCACACGTCACACAGTCACATAGATGCAAATACACATCGCCCGTGTTTAAAGGGTGATTTAATCAAGGTGACATCAATCTCAGAGTGGTGGTAGCAACATAGCAGTGGCTTTGGCCATCTCTGGACGCCCAGCAAGATGAGCAGTCAGAGCACTGACACACAGATCGTCGCCATGTCAATTCCAATCAGGAGTGCCTGTCAGTCAGTGTCTCGCACTTGCAAATGACTGACGCTGCTGTCACTCTGCCAGCACAGAGCTGCCATCTCAGCCAAATATATGGCTAAAGCTGACCACACCAATACTCCTTTGTACCAATTACCCCCTCCTGATGCATACACAAAGCAATGTGATAAATTCCCAGCATAAACTCAAGGTAATTCATGGACTTTCTCAAGGAGATACATCTATTTTCAAGGCAGTTGTAGAGAACAATAGTTACAATTTAGTACATTTTTCAGGACCCTATATTCATCCACAGAGAACTTTTATTATGTTTTCACAATTTGTATTTGCATTCAATATTGAAGATGAATTAAATTGAAGATTAACTAATAGTCTACAACCTTACTAACTGCATTTTTGCTCAAACTAAATACTGACACCAACAGCATGATAATATGCATCATCACAGTGACAATGCTTTAAGTGAGCAGGTATAATTTCAAATGTGTTGACAGCCTTATGTTTTCATGCTAACATTAATTGTTTAGGTCTAAGCACAGGTACAGCTGAGGCTGTTTTGAGACACCACTAAAATCACAACTATTATCTTTATGGTGCCAGATGCAAAGCTGTAGGAACATCAAGGTCATTAATATGAATCTTGTGGGGACCATGAATGTCTGTAAAACTTTTCGTCCATATGATTGCTTAAATATTTTAGTCTGGATGTGTTGGACAGAAACTGACTGAAAGCCTTGATAATTAATGTGGCTAAAAAGGTAAATCAAGATGCTAAGATATATGATGTAATGTTTTGAATAGAAGATATGACAATACAAGCAAGACCTCAACACCCAAACAGGGAGTACTGATGATGACCCAGGTTGAGGGGGAAAAATATCTCCACACATTAAGGTGGAGCTGACTTAATCCCATTAGACATCACACATGGAGCAGCATGGGAGACACAACATGACAGCACATTAAACCCAGATCAAAGGGCCTGCTGTCTACACCAGGCCTTCTGGGTCCTCCACATCATCATCATCAGGAGGCGAAACTATTACCTGCCTTCCTAACAAAACTCAAACACACCAGCCTTGGCGCTAACACTTCAAAGTCACAGCAAAGTCAAAGTCAAGAGCAGGTGGGAGACAAACAGAGGGAGGAAAACAAATCTTTCGTGAATGTCTTTGTAGTTCAAAAGACAAAAGTTGTCATTTTGTTTGAGTTGGCCCTTTCAAATGTTTGGTTTAACAAACAACCTAAACCTTGAGGAAAGTGTGCTTGCTGAAAATGTATCTATCATGGCATGATGGTAGGGAGTGGGACACGCTGAGGCTAATATTAAGGCACCAACTGATGTGCTCAAAGGTAGAACTGCGAAAAGCAGTAATGAGTTTACCTAGTCTACATTTCAGTGCTGGCAGAACTGTTAAGAGAGCAGAGAGGAGAAGTGTAAGTGTAAGTGCTAATTATAAATATAAAGTGCCCCCATTATCCTGGCTCTGTACTGCCCTAGTGAACAAAGCTACAACAGCTGGGGTGTCATGGGTAACTGTGCCAGTGTGAGCCAAAGTCCTGGAGTAGATAGACCCTGAAAGGTTGCTGGTAAAGCAGCTCTGGAAAGGGGGAAGCACAGCTGCATACCTTGCTCTCAGACACATGTTGACAGTGTTACTCTTGCCCTGCCTAAACTTGTCAAGGTGAGACAGCAAGACATGAGGGGAAAGAGAGAGAGGGAGCCCTCCATGATGATGGATAATGCTCTCTATCCACCTCTCCTCTCTCCCTCTTTGAAGGCTGGTGACTTTCCAGTGAGGCAATTATCATTGCGAAATGCATAATAGGCTAATTAATTACAGGTGTCAACGCTGCCTTTGTTTTAGCATGGAGGAACATCATGCCAAAACTGCATCCGCTAAGAACAACAGCGCTGATGAACGAGCCTTTAACAGCGGCTGGAAAGCACAGCTGATAGAGGAGTGAAGCGCTGCACAGACAACTTGAAGTCTGCCAAAAAATCCTGCATCTCCTGCTAACAGAAGATGGATTGGAAACACATGGCGCAGAAATTAGGCCCATTATTTGTTTGATAAATCTGCTGTTGTCAATCATAGGGCTTGGAGAAAGATCTCAGGTGAGCGCTGGAATATAACGGCTCTGTGCGTAATTTCATTCAGATTGGCAGGGACTAACACGGTGTTGGTGGTGGCAATACAAAACAATGAAAACAGCATCCTTACCCAGCTTTTCTGACAAATACAGCATATCATTTGTCCTGTCAGATTTGCCAATTCCGAAAGCTGGGAAGCAGACAATTGTCGGGGAGCAAGAAAAAAAAGACCCATTAAAGAGAGAAGTGAATGATGGGGTAACGAGGGAGGACAGACACCCAGTGATTTCTGTTACTGTCTTCAGTGCAACACAAGCACACATTAGTTACGAATTTAGTAAATTTTGTGTGCATTTCTGTGCATGTGTACTGTAGAGCATGTACTGTATGTCTTTTGGGGGGGAGGGGGTGACAGTAGGTTGATAATCCCTCAACGCCTTCAGGCAGTAGGGGCTCATTGTGGAGTATACTGAGTCTAATAGGAGCAGGCGCTGCAGTTGTATGCAGCCCTCCCTGCTCCCACAGTGAGAGGAGTTTTACATAATTAATGACTGTTGATGTTTCTCAGGTAGTCGCCCGGCAAATTCACTCCAGACTCAGCTGCCACCATCGTCGGTTCCACAGAGAATGAGCGACACCAGAACAGACAGCTTACATTACAGGCATAAATAAGGCAATTTTGTACAGTGTCGTCAAACATTACTGTGAAAGGGGTTCAGGGCCAATGATTCGACTTGCTTTACAGAAATGCTCAAAAAGAGCTTTTCTATGTCATGGAGTCTTCAGAGAATTTTCGCTTGATGCAAGTAAAACTGCTTCCTTGAGTGATTTTATAATTCTGTATGCTGTTAGAGACACGAAGATACAGGCGCTCTGCCTTTTCAAAATAACATCTGACGGCTTTAGAAGGATCATCATCCACATCTATTTGAATCTGACTAATCTGAATGTTGATCTAAATACATATAGGCCTGGTGAACAGGTTTGCATGGTACAGAACACTGACATTGGTGACGCCTTGTGGCCCCGTACATATTGCTGGGAAGCAGCCCACATTCGTGCTGAAGCATGTTAAATTAAATATTTAAACATGACACCAAAGAAAGGCTATTTTTTACTGCTCTCAGCCCAATACTCATTATTAATTTGTAATAACCTTTAAGGCTTTTTGATGTCATACATATTTTACAGAGAGATATCACTCTCAGCCAAACTAGAGAGGGCCTGTCAATGATGGATCACTTTCGTGCTACAGAAGTGTGTGTTCATCTGCTATAATTAGGACCAGGTGAGGGTTAAGAGTGATGAATGAAGGGTGTATGTGTTAGTCCATGTATGAACTTACACACAATGCATCTGTGTGACAACACATAACACTCACAATTTAGAAAGTGTAGTTGCCAAAAGGGGAGAGAAAAGAAAAGATTGGGGTGGAAAGGACTTTTCAAATATTATTTTGCCAAAAAGAAAAAGCTACTTGACCATCTTTTTGAAACCTATTATGTACTTATGATTGCCCAACACCAAGGAGTCCTTTTCTGCTGCATAAATCATCTGAATAGCTGAAGACTCGAGGTGGGAGTATGTATTAATACTCCTACTCCTACTCCTTTTCTCCTTCATATTTCTCTGTTAGAGGACTGGCCAAGGCCCATCTTGCTTCTGCTCTGCTGGGAGGCCCTCCATGCCCATTGGATGCCAGCCTAAACCTTATGTACACTGGTGCCAACAAACCACTAACGGCTGTAAAACACATGAGCTCCGTCTGGTTAATGTACACTGATTGACCACCGTTGCCAGCCATTTGATGCCATGATTGTAATGACCGGCTTGCTTGATCACTCACATACAGTATGACATCCACAAAGTAGCATTTCAGGGCTAATCAGATGAGATGCCATGAGAAGCAAAGCAGATGTTAAACATATAAAATGATTGCATTTAAAATGCATCTGTTAATATTCATTTAAGCCCAGCCCAACAAAATTGTAAAATAAATACATTTTCTCACTGTTCTTCAGTTATCAGTGATTTCTGCCTCCTTCCCAGTAAAAGCCAAGGTAAATGGAATTTCATTTCTGGTACATTGTGGAACATTTGTAATTATAAATTTTTTTAATGGTTATTCAGAACTCCCAACCTGTTTTGCTTGTGAGCCCAAAATGAGTTTATCAATAATTGACTTTCCTTTATTGGACTGCTTCATTCGACTGTGTTTCAGAGGTGTAAAACTATACAGAATCAAAAGAAAGTAGCAATTATTGCAGAAAAATACGTTGCTTTTTCTTGCCTCTTACTCTGGTAAGTATTTGCTGACTCTATGGATTTATCTTGCAGCCTCTTGCAGGTGGTCTCAACCTGCAGTTTGGGAACCACTACGCCACAGAACAGCATGTCAACAGTTTTCAAAATGACTTTTTTCAGTGGGAAGAACAATGAGTAGAAAGTTGGTGGATTGTTTTTGGAGACACATACTCAAGATTATTTTTATTTATACAAGTTCTTTTTTTTCAGTGATTGCCAACCAAACTCTGTTCACATTAACGAGCCTGAGGTGGGCACAGAAAAATCAGAGATGTACATCTGAAAAATAAATTAACTTAATAATTTAAGATAACCTTTATCAAGGGCAGCAAGGCAGAATAGTGGTTAGCATTGTTGCCCCACATTGGGGAAGACAGGAGCCTCCACATTGGGGTTTACAGGAAACCTATGCACACGGACCAATATCTATTTTTTTGATTCACGCCACACTCCAGAACACAAACTCTGTGTGATCAGAACTCTACAACACAGAGCCGACAATGTTCCCAACAACACTCAGGCCCGAATGAAAGAACACAAATATTTGAGGAAAGCTCTCAAAACCTGCGGCTACTCCAGTTGGAGGATTGTGAAAACTTCAACACGTTCCAGAACGACCAACCAGCTGAGTGAGGAAAAGAGCAGCAGAAGGAGCCACATAGTTATGCCCTAAGTTTCTGGGGTCTCTGAAAAACTCAGCAGGATTTTTACTTTATTTTTATTTTATTTCAAACCCATCAACACACTCCGACAGAAACTGGTTCCTCCCAAAGGAGAAATTGAGGGAGCCCCTTGGATGAGAGGCAAAACGTCTTCAAGGATATAGAACCAAGTATATTGGTTATACACTGCTCAAAAAAATAAAGGGAACACTTAAACAACACAATGTAACTCCAAGTCAGTCACACTTCTGTGAAATCAAACTGTCCACTTAGGAAGCAACACTGATTGACAATCAATTTCACATGCTGTTGTGCAAATGGAATAGACAACAGGTGGAAATTATAGGCAATTAGTTAGACACCCCCAATAAAGGAGTGGTTCTGCAGTTCCTATGCTTTCTGGCTGATGTTTTGGTCACTTTTGAATGCTGGCGGTGCTTTCACTCTAGTGGTAGCATGAGACGGAGTCTACAACCCACACAAGTGGCTCAGGTAGTGCAGTTCATCCAGGATGGCACATCAATGCGAGCTGTGGCAAGAAGGTTTGCTGTGTCTGACTGCTGTGTCAGCGTAGTGTCCAGAGCATGGAGGCGCTACCAGGAGACAGGCCAGTACATCAGGAGACGTGGAAGCGGCCGTAGGAGGGCAACAACCCAGCAGCAGGACCACTACCTCCACCTTTGTGCAAGGAGGAACAGGAGGAGCACTGCCAGAGCCCTGCAAAATGACCTCCAGCAGGCCACAAATGTGCATGTGTCTGCTCAAACGGTCAGAAACAGACTCAATGAGGGTGGTATGAGGGCCCGACGTCCACAGGTGGGAGTTGTGCTTACAGCCCAACACCGTGCAGGACGTTTGGCATTTGCCAGAGAACACCAAGATTGGTAAATTCGCCACTGGCACCCTGTGCTCTTCACACATGAAAGCAGGTTCACACTGAGCACTTGTGACAGACATGACAGAGTCTGGAGATGCCGTGGAGAACGTTCTGCTGCCTGCAACATCCTCCAGCATGACCAGTTTGGCAGTGGGTCAGTAATGGTGTGGGTGGCATTTCTTTGGGGGGCCGCACAGCCCTCCATGTGCTCGCCAGAGGTAGCCTGACTGCCATTAGGTACCGAGATGAGATCCTCAGACCCATTGTGAGACCATATGCTGGTGTGGTTGGCCCTGGGTTCTTCCTAATGCAAGAGAATGCTAGACCTCATGTGGCTGGAGTGTGTCAGCAGTTCCTGCAAGATGAAGGCATTGATGCTATGGACTGGCCCGCCAGTTCCCCAGACCTGAATCCAATTGAACACATCTGGGACATCGTGTCTCGCTCCATCCACCAACGCCACGTTGCACCACAGACTGTCCAGGAGTTGGCGGATGCTTTAGTCCAGGTCTGGGAGGAGATCCCTCAGGAGACCATCCACCACCTCATCAGGAGCATGCCCAGGCGTTGTAGGGAGGTCATACGGGCACGTGGAGGCCACACACACTACTGAGCCTCATTTTGACTTGTTTTAAGGACATTACATCAAAGTTGTAGTGTGTTTTTCCACTTTAATTTTGAGTGTGACTCCAAATCCAGACCTCCATGGGTTAATAAATTTGATTTCCATTGATAATTTTTGTGTGATTTTGTTGTCAGCACATTCAACTATGTAAAGAACAAAGTATTTAATAAGAATATTTCGTTCATTCAGATGTGTTATTTTAGTGTTCCCTTTATTTTTTTGAGCAGTGAATATATCTCAACTCAATTCTCCTTGAATAGGTGTGAGCTCGATGAATGAGAACCCTCACAGACACCACAGCATAGAAAAGCGCAGATGCCACCAGTCATAAAAGCTTTTCAACAGTGTCCCTCACACACCAAAGGACCTCAGTTTCCTCAGCAAGTGAAGACAACTTTGAACATTCTTGCACATTCTTGGAACTCCATGTTGAGAGAGCAGTGCAATTTATTGTTGAGGTGAACACCCAAGTATTAGTGTGACAGTCTGTACTGCTCTCCTCTGGAAGTCAATCCCCATCTCCTTTGTCTTCCTGGAGTTTAGCTGAAGGTGTTTTTGCTCACACCAGTCCACAAAGTGAACGATGCCCTTCCTGTACCCTTGCTTGTCCCCCTTTGATACAGACCACATAATGGCTGTGTTTTCAGAGAACCTTTGCAGGTGTTAACTCCCAGAGTTGTAGTTGTTGAGTGAAGTAGCTCTAGTGTCACAACCACAATAATTTCTTTTTGTTACATCATTGTAACGCAGAAATCCAGGAGTGCAAAATTAAAGTTGTACAGCTTCAAAAATAACTAATCAACAAGCTTAAATACAGGACCTGAATTTAGTGGTTATCTATTGTATGCTGAGTGTTACATAACCATCCATATGCTCAGAGTGTAGGGCAATTCCTTATGGGTTATAAATAAAGAAACCTGACGCACGGCTGCAGCCACTGTGATTTCGGCAAGTTCTCACATGGGATGTCACAGTTCTGCACGGCTAGAACTACTACTACTATTTCAGGACTGACTCATTAGAACATCCACATCCACTATGAGTGACCAAAAAAGAGAGAACATGAGGCCACAGTACATTCAGGGCTAAACACTATGTATTTGCTAACATTAAGAGTTGATGCATAGTGAAAGCACACACTAAAGTACAAAATAGTGATATATGATAGCTCAGAAAGCTACAGTGCTGAGATCTGTGTCATTTGGTCCCATTAGGAGGAGGCCAGAAACCCTACCACAATGACTGAAATTACCGCTCATTCACTGCCCTCAACAGGGCACCACGTGTGTGTCTCTGTATGGAAGAGGGATAGTGAGTGGTAGGATAGGAAATGAGGTATACAATTGTTAAACTCTTGAATGAAAGAGGACGGGGGAAGAAAAAATTTACTGTCAGTACCTTCCTCAGTGATGTGTTTGTTTTTGTTTAATATATCAGGTCAGCTATTTTTGTGGAGAGACTCACACCACAGTGTTTGGCTAATTTAGTTAGGGAATAGCTCGCTGTCCTTCAGTTGAATGGACAGAGATTAGTCTGAGATGTAATAAAACAAGCCCATCACTGGATCTCACACCTTCAGCCGTCCTTCATGTCTCAACAGAACACACACACACATGCACAAATTCTAGGGAGGACTCCATGACACGCGATGTTGAAGAAACCCCTGGAACAAATAATGGCTTTTCCTTTTTTTTTTTTTTAATACAACATTCTCTTTATCTATATTTATCACCATTTACAATATATTAACATGAACCCTGTACTCATCTAACATGAACATCTTGAGTAGACAAAATCTATGCATCACATGTCCGACAGTCCCAAACCATTCAAATGAATACGAAAGTGTGTCCAAACTTTTGATTGGTGCTGTATATATATTGCTGAACATGTCAGCAATAATTTATTGTTTTAGCTGCTTGAACTAGAGCTAGTTTTAATGACTTTATTTATACTTATGTACTCTACTCAGCCACAAGATAAATCTGAATTGTGAGACGTCCTTTGTTTTATTGTTTATTTTTTCTTTTCTCTAAATTTTGCTTTTGAATGGCAAACTTAAGTACATCAAAACTTAGATATACTTGTTTCAAAGTAATTTCTGACAATGTAAGTAACAGTGCCTCTCTGTGGAGAATGAACCATGGTCGAGCTCCTTTATTCCACCCATCCTCCCATATGGCTACGTGCCCATGTTCTTTCCTGCCAGCTGCCAGTATCCTTGGCCTTGTGACCAGCAACTTTTTTTCCTTTGCCCATCCCTTCAGTCCCACTCCAGGCTGAGCCCTTCACTCCAGAAGAAGACCTGAGCTTTCCAACTTAATCCATTGGGACCCAATTACAAGGTCTGCAGGAGAAATCGCGACAATATTCAATGATACTTTGCTTTAATTGAGGACATGTTTAACACTCTCCTCCGGCCACTGTGGCTACTTTATGTCTTGGATGACACACAGAACCTTGCAGTGGGACATTAAAACATATATCTGTTTGTGACATAAGCGAAGAACATTCTGATCTGTGGGACTGAGACATTTAAGAGCAGCGGTGTGATTTAGGACATTCAATTTCCAGTATGAAATGAGACAAAAACAAGCAGATCTCACACAAGTGCAAAAACACATTTGATTTGTGGTGAGGAAACAACATTTTAATGTGGGGAATACATTAGAAGAGTTGCTTCCCTTCCTGCTAAAAGAGTTACTTCACTTGCAGCTGCTTTTAATATAGCTACATGTTAATTAGTATTGTAGTTAATCCCATATTAAAGAGACCCAAACTGTCAGGTCATATTATAAACAATCAGTCCTATGTTGACATTTGGAGCTGCTATCTCTTCTAGCAAAATGTTCCCTAGGTACTAATTGGCCTACTTTGCGCTGTCTTTCTTTGAATTGCCAGTTTCTTTATCATTTAGGATATTAGAGCCTTGACAAGCATCATCCCATATACCATAGACCCACTAAAAAAGGAAAGGAGCTTTTTGCAGAGTGACAGCAAAAAATGGAAATAAATTTTTTACACTTGCATGTAATGCTGCAAGTTCTACCTTCATGGGATATTAAATACAATTTGAAAGAAGAATAAAAGTTCAAACACTTAGCCAGAAGCAAAGTGAGTGTAACTTTTCTCCGCTTGCATTATTCAAGATAGGCTCCATCATTTTATCAATCTATCGATCTTTCACCAGAAAGATGAAAATGGAAAAATAATGAGGCAGATGAATACTATGTAAAGAGCATCAATGTGCAAAATTTAATTATCTGTGCTGGAAAGGAGAAGGAAAATGTGTCGGCTGTTTTCTAAAACAAAAAGAAAGTGAAAAAAGGAGCAGTTAATATTTTTCCCTCTGTGCATATTTTAATTACCAGATCAATCATAACTAGACTACAGTACTGCAGAGAAAAGAAAATTGCAAGTCTAAATGAAAAACAATAGATTTGCTTTAAAGTCTTTGCTCTTTTGAATTCTCAATTAAAATTTCAGGTACCTTTACAAGAGTCTTCTTCTGAAAGTTATGAGATTTAATTAGCGTGTTTAGATTCTGCTGAAATCAAACTTTACAGGCAAGCATCATATGAAATGACGCCCGTAAAGACTGAGGGGGCTGGGCACGTAATGAGGTCTGTGTATCTTCTGACAAAAGCTCATGTTCTTTTGACTTGTGCTGCCACTGACTACATCTAAGGCTGGAGCTTGGTCTTCATTCATTGGAGTTAAGAAACAACTTTGCTTTTTGACTGTGTCTGTGTAGCTACAATTCTGTGCCTGAAATCAAAGAATTGCACCGTAGAATTGGTGGAGCAGCTCTCTTCGTTCCGCCTGTTCCTCCTCACATGAGCTTTTCCTGGTTGCGCTTGCGCTGATGTTTATTTCTCTTGGCATGTCCTCGCCGGCACTGAGCCACCGATTTCACACATTTTTATTGGCTAATTTGACTGTGCTCTTGCCAGCAGCTGAGAGTGAGCCAGGAGTCAGAGAATCACAGAGACAGCGCTACTTCTGCTGCTAGTGTTGCTGCTCTTTGACTTGAGGTGCACGGAGGAAGCAGAGATGGGGAGTGAGAGGGGCTCTCACCTGTCTCATAACAAGTAGTTGTCCATGTTAGAGAGGGGCAAGTTACATCTTAGAAACTGCCTCTTAGATTAGTGTGTTTCTGGTGAATATCTGCTTGGTGAGGGGTCAGGAGGGGAATGTTATTGCCTGTCTCTTAAGCTGACAAGGGTTTAGAGGACTCTCTATACACCAAAGCAGACGCCTCATAGGAGCAGTACAGCCGGTGCTATGCGTGCGTCCATCCTCAAACATGCCTAACATTTGCACAGAAGCGGCAGTCAGGCGTGACGTCTTCGGGCTCTTAGGCTTGTGCTGTCAGGACGGTAGAAATTAAACCTGGCACTGCAGAGCAGAATGTGCTGAAACTCATCAATTCCACATGGCTAGAGAGCCAAGTGTCTATTTATAACATCCCCCCTCTTCTCTTTACCTGGTGTGCATCCCTGGCTCTAAACATGCATCCATAATGATGAATACACCCAACTGGGATGCTCCGACAGGGCATCAGTCAGGACAGGGAAACAAACATGCAAACGTACACACACACACACCATCAGATCACAGCACAGCAGAGGAGTGATAAGACTGACACTGGGAAGGGTGATGAAAAGGTTGAGTCGCCTCAGCATAAAAACACCCAGCATAATCACAGCAGTCAAGTAAACAAAAAAGGGCAGTCGGATATATTAAACTTCTTGAAAGGTTTCGTCTGGAGCTAAAAGATGATGTTCCACAAGCAAAACAACACCACCCAACAACTGGGTTTGCTTATGTAGTCATTAACTAAATTGATGATATTTAATTTTAAAAGATACAGTCTAAACTGAGAAACAAATGGATGGCCTTTGGCTGTAAATCCTTCACTGTAAATTTCTCTTTGGGTTGAAAAGTGTGTTCACTTTGATCATTTTTGCAAACACTGCAGACAAAAATTATGTGCATCTTCTATTTAAATATTCCAGTGAAACATATTGTTCTACTTTTTCAGCTCTTTATTTAAGGTGTTATTGCACAATGCAGCCATATTTGCTAGGGCCAGTTGCTTGTGGTGCCTAACATTAGCTTATGTTAACAATTTATTGTCAATGGCCTTTATTTTCTGTATTAATGTGTGTTCAGACCTTACAAAAACATTTACTCTTTGCTTTAGTGGCAAAAACTTTAAACACTGCAGCATTTATTTGTGTTTATTTGCCTAAAGTGTATCGTCAATTCCGACTTTAGCCGTAGCTAGTTACCTGTTTTACTGTGAAAAAAAAAAAAAAAAATTATAATTTTCTCTCTTCCTAAAATTAATTTAATTCAAATCTTCATTTAGGGAAGTCATCCAGCTTAGGGAAATGGTTAGGCATTTGAAAAACATGTGAATGCACCATATGTACTCTGCTGTGACAAAATCTGTGCATCTCCTAAATTCACTAAATTCACTACGGAAGGCTACTTAAGAAATAGTTTGGAAAAGGGCAGGCACAAAAAGTGAGCCCACACAGGCAAAGGGATAACATGCAACCTCCACACAGAAAGGCCCCAGGCACAAACAGGCGAGAACTGAACCTCAATCCTTCTTGCTGTGAGGCAACAGCACTAACCATCATGCCCTTCTTACTTCTACTACCACTAAAGCCAGTTGGTAGCCAGTCCGGGGAAAGGCAAAAACAACTTTTACCATCAGTAGAAGGCAGTGCTGTTTTCTGATCTTCTTTCAATGAACAAACACTCAACAATTCTGATTTAACTGATGTTAGAGCAACATCTATGCTAGTCCCTCAGGAGCCGCCATTGTTGTTAAAGAACCATCATTTCCCATAGTTGTTGGACCTCACATACGGCTGCAATTGCTATTGTGTTTTAATTGTGCATTTATTATTATTCTGTAACTGTCACCTGTGGATACAGTGGCCACTGTTCAGCAGAAAAGTGGAACAAACACGGAGCAATAAACAATTATTACAAGTATTAAAGGTGAGACAGACAGCCAATATGACACATACAATATTTGATCTAAAACCATCTGTTTGTTCTTCGCAAGTCATAATCAATAAAAGCTAACTTTTAAAGAATAAAGACTGAAAAAAAAGTGGACAGAAGTGCATTAAGCTTGGGTCAAAGTACATTTTCTTTGCCAATGTGCAAAATAGATGAGGACATTCATCCTCGCAGAATGCTGAGGATGTAAATTCGTAAATTACTTAAGGAATCTCCACAACCCCCCCCCCACTCACCACCACCACCCCTTTAGTATGAGGAGGACTAAAGTGATAAACCAGAAGCAGAGAGCCAGCGGTTTACATGGCCCAGGAGCCCATTATGTTCCCCACAATAGGCCGGGGGCCTGAACGTGCATTGAATAGGTAATGACCTGGCAATCCTGGGCCTGGCCTGCTGTTCAATGAGCCCGAAACAGTCAAGCAGGAGACAGACATTAGATATACCATATCAGTCCAATATGGAGCAATATGGAGTCTAGTCATACACACATCTGTAAGAGTGGGAGTGAGTAGGAGGGTGTCATTATGGCCCCTTACATAAGGTAGGGCATGAATAATAAAAAAAAAAGGGAAGATTCTCAGCAACTCCAAAGTATCTGGGATCTGGGTATAGGGATCTGATTTATTAGCAGAGAAATATGGGCCTATAATGTCCAATTTACATAGAATTTACATAGAAATCAATACTAGCTTGCTTTTAAAACTGTATTTAGTCCATGAGCTGCTTTGCATCCAACTATATGCAAACTTGTTCCAACCTCACTTTCCCAAGTTAGCCCACCGATACACAATCTGTACCCAATAAATGCAAGGCTTCACCCGTGATGAAGATCTGTCTTCATTGAGCTGGAAAAGCTGTAATGTCGCCAAGCATTTTTCCTAACGGCACAGTACCTCATCTATGAAAGTGCCGTAGAGCCCCCTTAGACAATTAGGCAGGGAAAAGCTTTATGACCGTTAGACTCACTCAGTGAGCGGCACTCTTACCAGCAGCACTGCCAGGAGCGCTGGCTCGTGCAGAAAGGTAATTATGGAGCCTCTCATAATGACACTGAGGAAGCTTGCGTCATAACACCCACAGCCTTTTATCATTGCGCTGTAATTAATTATCATCCTTTACTCTTTGATTCATTCCACTATTCATAACGTATTCATACATTCAAGAGAAATTATCATTTCCTTCAGGAATTAATCAAAAGGAGGAAGAACTGGTCATCTCTCGATGGATGATCAAAGACAGTGTTTGTCTACCTTGCTGCTTGGCGGGTGAGCTCAGGGCGATGCACACTCGGCAAGGTTTGCTAACAGTAAAAACTCTTCTGTCTTACTTCCCAAATATGGTTGAACCATCTGGATGACTGTATTCAGTTAGAAATCATGGTTGCAGATGTTTCTGAAATGTTGCAGATTATCCCACCTTTTTCTTGCCATTCTCCGATAAACTGTCTGACAGGCAGATCATGAATAAACACAATGGTTACATGGTGAGTTATATGCAACACAGATCATCATAATAGCGCAGCCATACATTGCTTTTTCTGAGTGTCAAAAGTTAGTTGCATAGGTGAGACATACAGTATAGCAGCCATTTTAAAATCTTCACTCCATTTTAAGGAGATGGAAAGCTGCTGCATAGTTGAAACACCTCCCATGTTCCCATAAAAAATAAGCAGCAACAACAATGTGTATACAAAGTCTTCACCTACATCATCACTTCCAACCTCAGGGGAAGAAATGGCACAGTTAGATGTATAAACAGGTGGCCACCAGCCCCCAGTTTTTGATGCTTTAATAGCCGTTTGATGTTTTTGATGTCTAGTCAGCTCGATTGTACCTTGCTGCTTGTTAATGAGGGCTAATAATGATTCCTGAGCTTGAAGGGTTAATGGTATGTAACCAGCAGAGCTGCTAATTACACATTACGAACTATTTATCAGAATCTCCATCTGCGCATTGTGCACGCTAAATTACTCCAAGGATTATCATTGTAAAGGAAGTTTCAGTAATTAGGGACCCATACTGCTGTTTTCTTTTACTGAGATCACGAAACGACATCAAGAGGAGAGGAAAAAATAGAATAACAGGGTAATTTGGGCCTGATATTCACATTGTCTCTCCTGGAGAAAAAAAAGAGACAACAAACACAAGAAATCTGTCATTGTTTTTTTTTTTAAACCTCACAAAGGTTCATCCTGATGGGAGTTTACAGTTTAAAGTGAGAGGGATGTGTAAATTGCACTGAGAAGCCCACAGTCTTGGTGAGACTTGGTGAACACTGCTTTCTGTATGTTCAGATGGCAGCAAAAGCTTCTGAGAAAGTTGTGTGAACAGCATAGCCCAATGGGCCCCGTCTCTCCAGCGATCTGTTATTTGAGAAATAACTGTCATATCCCTCAGCCCCAAAGGTGTGCCTGAGACCATGGAGACATGTACCATCTCTTCCTCTTCTTCTTTACCGTAAATTTTTATTAAAATTACCTTCATTATAAGACAGTGTTCATTATAAAACCAAAAACGCTGGTCTCCCAGGGCCCTGTGGATTAATAAGGACAGCGGTGTATTTTAAGCCGTAAACTCAGCTCCTCACTGTCCTTAATCTCCTTCCTACTTCACAAGGCCAAATTAACACCTCTCCTCAGCTCTGACGGGACCTCATTAGCAAACTTCCCGGGAAAGAAAGAGCAGCACAAAAAAGAGGAGAAGAAGGAGGGGAGCGACCAATGACAGCCACCAGCTCTGGGATTAACCCTTTCTCCTCCTCCAGTTCCACAGAAAAACTAGGTCGGCAACGTGTTTCTAATCAGCCGCCTGGTTAGCAATAATTAGAAGGCGAGATTGGACGGGAGAAGAGAGAAAAAGTGGGTGGGGAACATTGAAATGAAAAAGAAAAGAAAGAGAACCTGTCATGTCGCAAACACTTCAAAGGAGCGGACTTCTTAGAGGCGGCATGATGAGGGTCCAAATACCATTAGATACTCCTGTGGGCAAACATGTAGTGGGAGATGGCGGGGGGGGGAGGGTATGTCTTTCTCTTATATATCCAGCCTAATACACACACACACAACTTTTTGACCATTCACCACCTGCACATCTGCAGGAAAGTTCCTGTCTATCCCAAACCACACAGCCAAACAAGCAAGCACAACTCTAACTTCTCCACATATTGCCCCTGCAGCAGCAGGTTGAGGTCCCACAGCTTATACTCTGGTCGTGCAGTCTACCACCGGGTAAAGTTCATAAACCTCCGCAAGCTGTTTGACATTACCAATAAGGTCAAAGTGTATCAAAAAACACCAGAGGATTATAATATTATGGTGTGCTGAGATACTCACTGCATTGTGCCATCAAAAAAATATAGCCAAGGTTACTTTTTCCACTGCCAGCTGGCTTACTTATCCATGTACAGAACATGAGCAAGTGGAAGTTACACAAAAGAAGCAAAGAGGTAATCAGATAGGCCTCTAGCTGGCAAAAAAAAAAAAAAAAAAAAAAAAAATCATCACTCATTATCAGCCATCTATTTTATCTACTCAGAAACATCTCTGGACTCCCAGTTGTCAGATATCAATGGTGCTCAAATTAATCCTGTGGGTGTGTATACAATAAAGATATGGAAGGGTGTTTCTTATGTCTGTGTGTGTTTACAGTTAGAGTAATCGAATTAGCACACATATAAACCACAAAGTGTTGCAGGGTGTAGTATTGAATCTGGGGCCTCCTGCCAGGGAGCACACAGTTGCTAGGGCATAGTCAGTTATAAAGCATTAAAAAGACTCTGCCAATAATCATTTCCAAGCAAACTAAACAGTCCATGCTGAGTGTCTTCATGTTTACCAACGATAGGACTTTCAGGTTTGTGCTGAGTAGTTCATAGAGGAGGGCAAAACTGGAAACATATTTGTGGTATCATTTCCATAAGCCTCTGCTTTGCGGACCATAACGCAGCTCACAAATGTGATTTACGACCTTGGTTTAATGGCTGGAGCTGAGTCTTGGTAGGTATCAGATGACTTTTTCAATATGGCAACGTCAAAGGGGGCACAGTGAATGCACCATCGTAACAGGAAATGAGGGCTTGTCTCAGCCAAGAAAATATGAGAAGCCAGATATCTGATCATCTAATGGTAGATAGATGCTACTTCACTTTGACAGAAAAGGCATCAGTCAATAAGCACCAGATGAGCAGTCACATGAAAAGTATGGCATGGATTACTTGCCCTATCTATCAGGTCATTCACTCCTGGAGCACAGCAAACTGCACTGGTCATTACATAGAATATCTGACTTGAATGTCTCTTTAATTATAATGCAGAAATCATTAAAGAGGCTATGACTGCTGGATGATGTCCAGAGGTTCTATGTTTCATGTACTGTTGAAGTGCAAAGACATGGGACTCACCTGAGCTTGGAAACTCTTGAGAACAGGAGCCACCATTTCCCGGACTTCCTATGCACAGAAAAAAAAAAAAAAAAAAAAAAAAAGCAAATCCCGTCTCAGCATTTTTCATTTTGCAAATGCCCCACCTGTTCAGGAGTCAGCTTGAGCCTGAGATAGGCACAAAAAAAAAAAAAAAAAAAAAAAAAAGAGGACCGAAAATCTTGAATGTTAATAGAACCTCTCCATGCTCCCCTTACATTGTGTGAATGTGTGAGTGAGGTATGCTGTTATGGGGTGTGGGTATTAGTTGTTAAACCTAAAAGGTTTGAGTGGGCATGTTTGAAAAATGGGTCTTTTCCAGTAGCTAGTGTTAGAGCTCAGGGATTCAAACTTGTGTGAGCTCCCACAGCCTCAGGTAAGGAGATTGTGCTTGCCAGTGGTGACAGCATGATTCTGTCTCAAACACGCATATTATACTGTCAAGCTTACAGTACTATACTGCATATGCAGACTGCGATAGGCAGGCAGCACAGCCACAGCAAACTGCCTCAGGGCTCATTTTGAAAATATAAAAATATTCTTTGACTTTTGCCTAGATGTCAATGGGCGATGACTTTAAAAATACATGGTAAAAAGACAAAGTAATATACGTGTAATTCATAGAATTTAGCTTCAGGTATATTAATTTCAATACCTTAACAATCAGTTGGCAAAAGAAAGGTTGATTAGGATCTTCCCATGTTATAAGCATAACGTAGGAAAAAAAGAAAAATTGAAAGTGATTCAAACAAAAACAAACAAAAAAAGTCATTGAGGCATTTTAAATGATTGTGTGTATAAAAAATGGATTATATTATTGCTGCTACATTATTAAGCATACAAATTATTCAGTTACGCTCACTTCAAACTTAAGTGTCAATTCGCACATTTGAATATGTGGATAATTCTCTAAGCAGAACCTCTTGTGTGTTGATTTAGGGGTTTCTCATATATTGGCTTGATCTGCCATTCGTGTTGGATACAACCGTTGTTAGGTTTTGCACTCAGTACTGACCAAGTGAGGGGGGTTGTTAAAGATGAAGAGGCCTGTTTTAATTTTACATGCGCTATGTAAATTGGAAGGTAGCTGTAACGTTCCCTCTTGTTCATACTGTCACAAAAATATATGTGTTTCCAAGCAATAACGGACAGTGATTGTGTGATGAAGTTCACTGCTAAATGCATGTATTAGCTGAAACTAATACAGTGATTCAGCAGTGCGTCAGAAAAATATCTGCACAAATTGTGTTAGCAGAGGAACAGTAACATGACAAAGTAATTAGGCACCAAAAAGTAATTTTAATGCATTTTTAAAGCAATATAAGTAACATAATTTTAAAAAGACGTTCACAGAATTTCTCCACCTCAGACTGACGCCTCATGTTAGCTCAAGTTGAACTGCAGAATGCATGTACTGTACTCCTCTTTCACTGGAATCACTTTAGAGACGGCTCTTTGCATAGCCAGGACACAGAAGGGAAATTTTTAAACATCAGCTCCTGAGCCTCATTTTGATTTGAAGGATTTAAAACAGTATTTTAAAATGAAAAAAAAATTACTATTTTTTCCCCTCAATATGCAGTTGTCCAGTGGTTAGTGCTGTTGCCTCACAACGAGAAGGTCGTGGGTTCGGCTCCCAGCCTGGGGCCTTTCTGTGCGGAGTTTGCACGTTCTTCCTGTGATTGTGTGGGTTTCCTCCGGGTACTCCGGATTCCTC
Source organism: Remorina albescens (assembly GCA_034769265.1). NCBI lineage: Eukaryota > Metazoa > Chordata > Actinopteri > Carangiformes > Echeneidae > Remorina > Remorina albescens. Next base: position 6,220,093 of record CM068485.1, read on the forward strand.
CCACTGTCCAAAGACATGCATGTCTAGGTTAATCTGTGGCAGCCTGTCCAGGGTGTACCCCACCCTCGCCCAATGTGAGCTGGGATTGGCTCCAGCACCCCCCGAGACCCGGAAACAGATAAGTGGTAGAAGATAGATGAATGAATGAATGAATGAATGCAGTTGTCCACTACCATTTTTTCTCAGGTGACACTTTTTGTTTTTTTCTTCTTTTTTTTTTTTAAGTAGCACAAAAAGTGTGTTATGTCAGAGGTTGTAGCCCTGGTGCAATAGAGGGCTTCATGATTATTAGCATTTGTCAGATTGCATTTAGTCCTGTTCCTTAAGGGTTTGTATACACATTGTTACAAAAATTTGGAGAAAGTCAATGTCAGTGGCCCAAGACTTTTACATGAACTGGTGCTTTAGCTTTAGAGCCACTCACCCCCACCCCCGACCCCCATTTACTACAAGACCTCTGCATTTAAGTAATAACTGTGCTACTGAACAAGGAGGCGTGGGAGGAGAAAGGGCTTGCCCTGCCTGCTCACAAGTGATATGTATATGTTGCATATACCTTTTGCGCAGGGACTTGTGCAGCAGCGGTGACACAGACAGTACAGTAGGTAGGTGCTGAAGTGAAGATGAGGAAAACAACACTTGGATTTATAAGAAAACCTGGCAGGCTGGGGAGCTGGACTCACCTCAGGGACATTTCTCTTGAACTCCCTGCTCAGCTCTACCAGGTGCTTGTGGGAGTGTTCACTCGCCTCCTGTCGACCAGCCAGCTCAGATGCCACAGAGTTTAGCTCCTTCTATGCAAACACAAAAGAGAGACGAACAGTGAGAAGAAGGGAGTGGAGAGAGACAGCACTTTAGGGAGCCTGCCAATGCTCATCCAGTAAAGCTTAGAGTGTACATAAATAAAAATACACTGCTGAATATTAACAATGTAATCCTTCATGATCTCACAGCAGTAATACTTACAGCTAGCTCTGGCCCATAAATAATTAAGCCAAAATAAATCCAATGCCTACAGTAGCAGAAGGCCTTTTAGATAATCAGTATTTGAAATAATCAATATGCTTGCAACAGCTATAGAGCGCCAGTAAGGGAGTGGGGCAAGAGGGAGGGGCAGAGAGAGCGAGAGAGAGAGAGAAAGGGAATGGGGGTGTGAGTCATGTGTCGAGACCCAATAACCTGACAAACATCCTTATAAACCAATAGAGCTTCCTCCTGTGCAAGACTGTTTTTTTAAAGTCCAGCCAAAACCTGATTCAAACACACAAACACCTCATCTGCTTTCATAATTACAACAGGTCAGAACTATTTTCAGCGCCCCCCCCCTCCCCAAATCTCTTTTCCCATCGCCTGCACCAATCTTTATATTGATCCCACACTGATTAAATGCCAGCAGCCCCTATAGCTATAACCAAATTATCCTCTCACTATAACAGCCCTGATCGCTATTCCATTAATGTCTCTGCATATTGGCTGTTTTCATGTTTGTGTTATACGAAATGAGAGCTCCACCCTGGCAACATGTCTGATCCACTATTCAGAGCTGTCTGTGTAGCAGGACCCTCATCAGAACCTTGCATTCATGCTGGACTTAGCTGCACCACATGCCATCTCCAAATCCAATATTATCGATCAGTCATCCAATTCTTGGCTTTTTCAGCTAACAGGGAAAAAAAAAGGAAAACAAATTCAAACTCTGCTCCCCTGTATGGAGCAGTGCTGTACCAAACAACTATATCTCCTCTTCATTTTAACTGTGATTTCTCCTAATTTATGAGGGTCTCCTCTTGCAACTACATCTTGATTCAACTACAAGTTTGAATTTAGATATGATGCCAGGAAATTAAGTTGACTGTGTTTTAATTAATCTGCACTCTTACTTAAAGGCAATTTAATAAATCATAACACACACGCCCCCCAAAAAAAGTGAAAGTGAAAATGGAAGGATGAGACTTTAGTGGTGGCCTCGTGAGATTACTGCAGCCTGTCGGTCAGAAGTATGCAGTTAATTGAAGGTCTACTGGTTCAAGTCCCTGGACTGTAGAGTCGGAAAGTGGCCTACAGTAAGTGGAACTGAGGGCACAATGTGAAGTGAGTTTCTTCATTAAATACTGTATTAACTAAGTAATACATTTCAACCAAAGTATTCAAAAGGTTTAATGATACATTGGCAACAAATCTTCCAAAAGATATGTCAATTATCGTTACCATTCAAAATAATGAACCTTTTGTATTGTGTCCTCCTCATAGGGAGGTTGGCATCCCCATGTCAGTCCAACCTAAGTCATATGCCACATTTGACCATTCCCATTCCAAAAAAATATGTAGCTCTGCACCTGATCTGTAGCACAATGTTGAATGTTTACCAATGTTTGGGCACCTAAAACTAATTTTGACTCTGTGGGATGAATATAGTGGTCTGCAACGTCAAAAATCATACATTCACCAGCATTCCACCTTCCCAGAAAAATTCATGCTATTTTCATTGTTTAAAACTGTAAAACCACTCTCAATACTTACAGACTTCCCTACTATGTGCACAGTGGCCAGGACACTGATTTGTCTGGTAGGCCACTCAGACCTAGTATGCTTGTGAGTTTATGTTAGTGTTTGAATGGGTGAAGAAGGCAAATAGCTTTGTGATTCACAAATGCTAGCTTTGACTTTTTTCTCTTCTCCGTCTCACCAAGACATGTTCCAATTCCTATTTATAACAAAGAGAGTTAAATTTCTTGTTCCCATCGCTAATTCTTATTTTAAAAATCACAGGTTATACAGTTGTGCAAAATGTGTCATTCTTGGTAAATCATACCGTCACTGAAAAAGTCCATGGCTGTACAGGATAAGGCAACAGGACCGCATAAGTTCCTTTTAGGCCTTACAGTCCATCTGGGATGAACCTTCCTGCAGATTAGAGAGGGCTTTTAGAAGCCGTCCAACCTCCCCTAGATTCAAATGGCCCCAGACCAGCTAATCTTGCCAAAAGAAAATTCCTCTAGAAGTGACTGAGTGGATTTTATAAGTACTTAAGATGTAACAGTGAGGAGATTCTAAGTCCGCTACTGGTTGAGAGGCCTCAGAGTTAGACATGGGTTCACTTGTTATTGCGGCAGTTATTTTCAAAGCACACCCACAGTTTCTAGGCCATTATAAGGAAGGGAAGCCTGGGCAACAGCCCATCAAATGAAACCTCCTTTCTGTCTCTCTCAAAAGAAGTGAAGCAGAACACACTGTTTGCTACTGTGGTTGTCTAGCTCGGATTGATCATTGGAGAAATTCCACAGTGTTTGGCAACTATCCCATGAGACAAAAGATAAAGAAAATTTTTCATCCGCTTCCTAATCAGACATGATCTGTTTCAACCTACAAACAGGGCACCTTTGAGATCCCTAATTAATTCATTTTCTTCCATTCGGTTGAGCTTCAACCGCCATCAAATTATTTACATATAGCATTGCAATGTTGTTTCTGTTGTTTTGACCACTTAAAAAGGGGACAGACAAATATACCTGGCTGCACGCCGAAGAGCTTCTTGATAATCATTTGACAGGATTTTAAAAGGACTATTTAGACCAAATTTCCAGTGTGTGGCAGTCAGGTCAATACAGAGCTCCTGTCATTAAGCTTCTGCCAGTCAACATCCCTACCATAATTGAGGCTGAGGAGGCTGAAGCTGTCACTGGGGCCAGATGGGCAGGAAAGGGGGATTTTGAACATGGAAACCAGTTCTGTTAGCTAATGTCAATCTGTTAGAGGACATCTGAATCAAAAACAAAGGCCAAGAAACAAGAAGCTTGTTGGCTTTAACAGGCTAGACCTGCAGCCTATTTGCAGCCAGCAAAAAAAAGAAAAAAAAATTTTTAAAAAAAGACTATGACTCATGTGCCTTTTGGTGAACAAATGTAGGCGCCATTCTTCTCACACTGAAGAACTGTAATATGGATCTTATCAGCATTTGTAGCGGAGGCCACACACAGAGCTATTTATACCAATATATGATTGAGACATCTCAAGTTTCTCAAGTATACTGCTGCAAAAGGGGCAGGGAGTGGTCCTTTCACATTTGATTGGGTGTACGGATGAAATAAGCGAGGCAAACATCAACAAATCTGTGATATAAAAAAAATGTTAAAAAAGAAAGAGAAGGGGGTAAATTTTGGATGGCAGGTAATGTCCATTTTCAATGAAGAGGGCGAGCAAAGGTTAACAAGTCTAATAATCCAATCCGACAATGATCTGCATGAAAAAAATTCCCGTTGACAAAAACTGGAGAAGAAGAGTGTTCTATAACAATCTGCGCAAATGTGAATGTTTTAAGTAAACTGCAGGACTCACTAACACATTGTCTCGGAGAAGATTTGACATTGATTTATTAAGCCTAGCTTGTCTTGATTACATCTGTAGTGGTAAGCTATTTTCTAGCCTTTGACGAAGACAACCCGTGGTGGAAAGATTTTGACAACTAGGAAAAAAAAACAAAACTGTCAAGGTACTGCAATGAGTTAGACTAAGTCAAAATCACTATTGTGTGCACTGGGCTTGGATAGCACAAATTAAAGAGGAAAAAATAAGGAGGAGGAGAGTGGGGAAAATGCAGATGGGGTATTATTTTTCTTTTTGTATCCCATCTAATTGCAATCATAGGCAGATGTCTCTAAGTGTGACAGCATCAGCAGAATTGCTGCTGAGAGCACAGAATCTTTGTCTAAAAATAATCAGACTTTCTGTGTGCTGCTGTTTGTTATAATGGTAATCGATGCTCGGAGGCTTTGAATTCCATCAATTTATAGATCCACTCTGTTCTGCCTGGTGACTGCACTGCCTCGCAACCCCCACCATATTTGCACACCGACGCAAAAATACACACACTCACACGCAAGGTCTTGCACAAAGAGCAGGTGGGCACACACAAAGACACATATGCATGCACAGAGATGCACAGGTGCTGACATGTGCGCACAACATTGCAGTGAGGCAGAGCAGGGACCTGTGTGTGATTAAGATAAGTGTAGTTTCCTTTCATACATTTCTTATCGCCTCCCATTCTCTGTGGAGGCACAAGATTGTCCATAGCTGCCTCAGATTAGCCCCGCATCTCAGACGACACATTTTAGAGAGGGGACTGATCAATAAATCAAATTGCCACAATCAATGGCCTCAGTCACTGCAGTCTAGTCTGGTCTCAACATTATTACTGGCAACCCCTCCCTCCCCCAACCCTGAGCTACTAAGGGAGGAGGGAGTGGTTTTTGTGTAGGTGGGGTGGAGTGGTCTGGGGACATTGGCGCCTGTCCATATGAAATATCCAAAACAAACTCTTATCTGGCCTTCTTTCGCTGAGCATTCGTTAAGGGCAGATTCAGGTTGGCGTGTGTGTGTGTGCACGTGCTTGAGCTAGACCATCCAGACTGAAGAAGGGTGGGGAGGAGCCTCTGACCTCCATGACCCAGCACTCAGAACATGAAAGGAGCATGCTGCCCCTGACAGTGTGCACTGGAGTGCTGCTATCCTTCCATCTGTTTACCACTGACTGCTGCTCCTCCACTTTTACTCCAATTCACACCACCCTCACATTATTGTTAGACCACACCACACCTGTGTCAAACATTATTTACCCCCAATATGATGATTCAAAAACTACAAACTGCTCTATTTTTGGGGTTTTTTGGTTTGTTTTTTTTTCCTCATTGTTAATATTTTAACACCTGTATTACTAGCAATGTTTGCAGGGTTAAAATTATATTTTAATATAAAATATAAAACTGAAAGAATGTTCCAAAAATAACTATCCTGCTTTACTATGTTCTCACAATTGTTTCTTGAACACTCTAATTCACCTTACAACCCCTCTGTAAGGTCCTGATGTCTGGGTTGGGGACCCATGACCACACAGATTACTTGCACAGTCTGTATCTGACCACTGTGCAGTCGCAGCAGCAACACTGACTGCACTCTGTAGAAATACAAACTAAAAAAAAAAATAAAATCACATTTCATTTTGACACTTATCTAAACTCTGGACTGGTAAGTCTGATAAATCATCCAAAATAATTAATCCCCAGTCAGTCAGGCTGTCTTCAAACAGCATGTTAAATCTTACAAAAGGAAGGAGAAGCGTGTGAGCATTACAACCATCAGCAAAAGGTGTGACTGGTGTTGTCAGCCATTATTTGTCATACCCTGCTTCATTTAGTGAGTTTTTAGCGCCTGATGCACCAGAGCACAGCCCACTTGTCAACACTTCCCTCTCTATAATTCCAAAGTGCACACTTGGACACACATGCACCTACATTTCTTATTTGTTACTGATGTATAGCTAAACATCTGATCAGGGAGGTGCTGATTCCATTTATTTTCAAGTCTCATTGAAAAGAGTATCATGAGGTATCATGAAAACATTTTATTACAGCCTTTTCAAAACAACCCCATATCCACTCTGAATCCAATGGATAATTTTAAATGTCGTCTCACTAGAAATGCCAAATCATAATCTCTGAAAGAATGCGCTGAACGAAAGGCAAATACAAAACCTTATTTATCATTGTTAATGCTGATCATTGTTCTGCTCCTTTCAAATTCTGTGGTTACAATCAAGGTGTCTATTGTCATTGTGTGGTACATGCCAAGTGACTAATTGCATAGTCTCATGACTCATTAGCAGACTGTGGGTTGAAACCTGAAAAGAAGATATGATAACCTCCGTCGGCCAAAAATGGACTTGAATGAAGATATGAATATGGAGCAGCAACTGGGAGGTTTTCCTGCTAGCCAGGAGCACAAAAAGCAACAGTGGTAAACTTGTGCTACGAAATTGGGTACAAGCTTTGTTTTTGTATTTCTTTCATAGTGGGAGAAGAGGATTGCACCATGAGGAGGCTTGTCTCTGTGAAGCTTCACCATTGAGGTCAGTAAGTGGGAAGGGAGGAGGACTCCATACATGCAGCCATCACCGCAGTGGCCCACTTTCACCTGAAGCGACGAGCTGCAGCAATGCAACATAGCTAACCCGCAATTGTTTATTCTCTCTTAAGAAATGTCAATCTGTTCACTCTCAGGTGTGCTGCTCTTCCTCTTGTTTTTGTTGTTTTCTCCCCCCACTCTCTCCATTTTCCCTTGTCGATTGCAGCGAGATCAAAGTGACGCCGCTGGAAGAATCTGAATATTTCAGGTGTGGAGATAGGAATGTGTTTCACACCACCTGTGTAGTGCTGCAAGAAAGGTCCCACCTCTCACTCAGACTTGGTTAGTAGGGCCCCTGGAGCCTGGCGACATAAACCTGGGGCACCTGTCTGAGAGAGAGGGAACATTCATTTACCCTCCTTCTCTCTATCATACTTTCATTTTACAGCATTTGAACCAAAAATAAATTACTCTAAATAGAGCGGTGAAAGTGGGAATAAAAACGCTGCTGACAACAAGGAGCTTTTAGTGTCGTCACAAACGTTTGAAGATATGGAAGACACCATCCTTTACCACAGGATAGGAGCAACCACTTGAAAGGGCAGTTTATACACGAACCATTTTATAATTTGTCCTATTCTGCAGCAGGAGGATATCTTAAGTGATAAACCTGGTCACGAGAGTGGCCAGGATTGTTTTCTGCCATGAGAGCACACAGTGTGGAGCAGGTCTGTAAGTTAATTTGTAAGTCATCACATCATAAGGGTTGCCATTTCTGCACCAAAGCAAATAAAAAGTATCCCCAGTGTCCGCATAAGCCTTAACAGTTTGAGATCTCTTCTATCCTTCGAGGGCCATGTGTCTTGACACGTGTGCGTGTAAGCACTTGTGCAAGCATGTGAGTATGTACATACGCACAGTTAGGTCGGGTGTGGAACAAGTTACATGTTACCATTTCCCAGCCACATCCCTCAAAAGGGCCATAAAGTCTTTACAGCAAATTCCTTACATTCATCTGTGTCAGAGCACTTGGCACACATTAGGCATTTACATGGAAGGAAACACAATCTATTTGATGCTACACTGCCCACACGTCCAGAGCACTCCTCCCCACACTGGAGATTCACAGTGTTTAAGTTCCATTTCATAGTCTGAGCAGGCAGGCAGACAGGAAGACAAGTAGAGCGAATGGACTCCATTTTTGAATAGATCAGTCTTTAAACACTGGACTAAATTTAATCTAGAAAGAGTCAGTATGAGAGGCCCTTGCATTGTGTCACTCAGGATATTTGTTTGTATTTATTCTGAAATGTGTGATTGATTTTTGTTGTCTCAGATGTACGCCATCAAACAAAAAGTCACATAATTCTTTCTCAGCTGCTGCTGCTCCACATCTTTTAATGAGAACAAGTTGAGGTTAATCTAGGGAGCAGGTTGTAGTCTTTGTAAATGTCAGATACAAGCCTGATGGCACAGAGACAGATGTATGACTTGGAGGTGTCAAGCGCCACCCCCCCCCACACACACACAGAACTTATCACCACTATCACGGACCAACCCCAGCACAAAAACCTTATTAATCAATTGATTTATTGCCATAAATAAGGGGCAAGGTTTTGATTGTATCAGCAATTCATGAAATCAATCAATTAGTCAGGTTCTAGCAGCCTAATTTAGCAAAGAAAGATGAATGCTCACCCACATCATCCATTTGGTTGTCTGTTTACCCATCAAACACTGCTGCTGTTGACTCCCAAGCCCAACATGCATCCTTTTATTGATTTCAACAGATTAAACTTGCAAGGAAATCAAATGACAGTTAACTGACTGGGAATAATTCTGCCTTCTTCGTTTGTAGTGAAGTGTGCTCTGTGCTCTTCTTTGATAGCATTACCTCGCATCATCAAAACAACAAACATTAAATTCCCGAGCACAAAACTGTTATGAATGATCCAGCAGTGTGAAGTGCCAGTGATGCTTAGAAGTGGCTGAAATTCAGGGCAGAATGGGGCAAATCATTCATTGTGATGTCAACCCTACCTAGGTTTATATGGCAAGACAAGCAGGAGCGAGGGGGGCCATGAGGGAAACAGATGGATGAATAAACTGTGGAAAACATATGTATAATGACATATTTGTTTCATATTTTATCCCAACTGTGAATTTCAATCCACACTGTGACACCAGCTGTTTTGGTCCAGCGCTTCCCATCTGTAACTCTGTGTCAGGATGTCTCCCATGACTGGCTAGAAAACTTTGGGGACGACAAAAACCCGTCAGGAGCAAGTAGAGCACGACAGAGTGGGCTGTTGGAGCCTCGATATGCTTCTCCCCAACCGGCAGACTACAATGCTGCCGTGCAGGGGAAAGAACACCAGTGGGCCACCTGGGGAATATGTCTGTGTTGGGATTAATGCCCCACATGGCGAGGTTGTGCTTCACACCAGCGGACTCTACCATGTTATAGCCCGGGGGGGGGGGGGTAACCTATCTTTGGGGGCTTTACACTTCTGCCCACTCCATAAGCATGACCATATAATTAGAGATAAAGACAGAAGGCTTGGCTACCCAACCTCAATTCTCCTGGCTTCACAAAAGGCTGCCAACCCCTAGACCTCGGAGGAACGCTCCAGTGCTGGTACTACACCAGAGCTTGTGTGCACCAGTGCTACAGTTGCGCACCCAACCAACTCCTCCATGGACGTTTGTAAATGTTAAAAGCTACGGTGCATGATCGTGATTAACCGGCATTCAAAAGTCCTGAAGTCTCTAGATCATGATATGCAAGAGCACTTTACTTTTTTTTTTATTCTACACTTCACACATTATGTCCATCAAAGAGGATTCATATTGTGAAAATTCTTAGGTAAACAATAACTCTGGTAAGAAAGTAATTTTTCTTCATATCTCACTATTCTAAGACATCATTCAGGCAAGAAGGGAAATTTAGAGGATGAGGAGAAAAACTCTCGACTATATTCAAGTAACACAAAATTATTCTATGGAGAGATCCATTATTCATCTCAGATACATTTTTCATTTAAGAGTGGGCTGGATATGAGCAATGATGAATGCTTCGCCTAGGATGCAATTTGTATGTAAAATAACAGAAGATTACAGAATATGTTTTAAGTGCAAATGCAGTTTGTTGCCACATAAGTAGAAAATTCATTGCTACAAAAAAAAGTAAGACCTGAGCCCCATAATGCTGCTCATAAAATGACAGCCCAAAGCTAGGACCCTCACCAGTCCTTATAAAGGGTCACAATGGGAGGCTTAAGTGATGAACGAGGAAACTGGAGTAGATTTTCATTCATATAATGTAACAGTAACAGATGGCATTGCATTTGGAAATGTGGGATGGATAAATAAACTGAATAACTGAGGCTAAGGTTAGAGTTAGACTCATATCCAGCTCAGTGGCACAGTTCCTTGAAAATCTGTCTGCAGCAAGCACAAAGAAAGCATTTGCAGGAACACAGAGATCATTGGCTGACACACTGTTAGATACATGTCTAATGCTCAAGTTCACACAAACATACTACAGCGTTTTGCTGTCTGCCAGGCATCCACATGTTCCTCTCAGGACGCACACTCTCCTCATCAGCTTCCCTCAGTGCACACCGTCTCAATTCAGTGCTTCTCAAAGACACCCAAAGAGTCTTCCTCTTCAGTTCTACAACAAAAATTGAATACAGCTTTCTAAGACAAGACCTTCTCACCACAGAGCATGTAATACAACTGATCACTGGGCATGCAGGGTGTAGAGGACTGTGATGGGAGAAATGAGCACAATGGGGAGAAAGTAGGTGGCCCTCATATCAACATCTCCATTCCTCTGTTCTATAAGCTGATTTTTGAAGACTAAAAGTGAAAGTGAGGTGAAAACGCTGATCACATTTTAGGTGAAAATGCCACAGAGCGTCCAAGCACCTGGTCATCATTAGTTACATGACTGACAGCATTCAGAGGTTAGTGGGTGACCCAATTTATCTGGGTCAGCCACATTGATCTCAGCCCCTGCAATGCATAGCTCTGGGGTCTGGAGTTTTAGTGTCCTGACAAGAGCGCACCAGGTTTTCATTTGGTGTACATGGAAGCAAAAAAGGGGATGTGTTTGTAAGTTAGGCAGAAAATGGAGGATGGAAGAAATCAGTTTATCCACCACTGTGCGCACCTTTGTGAACCTTCCTTAACCTCAGGGCTATTGCATGACCTGAGGCAAAGCATTACACACTTTAAAAACACATGAACGTCACAGGAATGGAGTTTCAAGTATACAATCAATGGGACCACAGATGCAAACATTTTGTGCAGAGCTGTAGAATACCCTTTTTCCTCCTCTCAGGATTTCTGTGGAACCAGTTTCACTCTGTTAATGTCAGCAATAATAAAGAGCTGCAGCACAAGAAACGATAAAAGAACAAGAATGAGCTGGAGACAGTTTTTAGAGGTGGGCTGGAAACAGTGCAGGGAGTAGGGAGAGAGGGCAGGGTGCGAGAAGTCTGTCAACTTCTCCCTGTGTGCTCCTGTGTTCGCTTGCTTCAGACTGGGGGGAGCAAATGGGCCTAACTCACACTAGCTATGTGAAAATGTCTCTGCTGTCTAGCAGCGCGAGTGGGAATTAGATCTATGGTTTGTAGCCTTCATGCCTTTCCAGACAGACTTGTTCCGGCTCAGAGGCGCTGCCTAATCCGCACCTCTCTCCCGCTTGCACTCCCGGAAAATAGCTTCACACAGCTGCCTCAAACGCCCAACGCAGCAATTCTCATCTGACTGAACTTCCCTCTGCTCTTAAAAAAAAAAAGAAACACTCAGCAGACCTCCAATAGCTGATTTAACATCCCAATTCCTACCCAAAGCCCATCCTAACCCTCTCCGAAGAGATAAAAACAAGGAAAACAACTACAGCTCCACTTGATCATTTAAGGGCTCCTTTCTCCAGAGAGCTATCCAAATCAAACAGAACAATAGGGGGAAATCAAAGAGCAAGGAAGCACCATGGTTGTGCAGAGGTTAGTGGTTTCTATGTCTGTACTACTATCTAGGTATCCCTGAAGGTAGACAGGTGTTTAAGTAACCTGGAGGTGTCAAGCTGCCTGTCTAGCTCTTCCATGATTCTCTCTCCATGCATCAATACATCCCACCCAACAATTCAGTATGAACTCCGGTAACACGCGAGTTCTCGTATCCAGATCTTAGCCAGGCAGTGCTTCTAGCTGTTGGTGTCAAGGACGCAAGGATACCAGATAGATCATCCAGCAAGTGGACTGCTTCTAGGCCAGGAGTCCTATTAGGGTCATGGAGGGTAAACCTATATAATGGCAATGCCACTCAGACGAACACTCCAGTCTTGAGGACAGGAAATGGAGAGAGTTCACACTTATAAACCAAAGCCTACCTAAGGCTCTTCATGTGCTTCAGGAATACTCCAACTACCAGGCTCTACACTAGCATTAGGCCTTGCAGTTTTGCTACTTTTGTCCTCTCTCCGCACTACCATGAAAACAGAATTCCAGATGCTTAGATTCCCAGGTCTTCAGCCATAATCTCTTACAGCAAATGGCGCTGTAAGAAATACAGTGTTGTTCACAAGAAGTCCTTAGGCAGCAGTGAGAAACAAGTGATATTACAAGAAAAAAAGAATGATTAAAGCCTAATATGGCATAGTAGAGTAGGGAGAGAGAGGTGATTTATCCCTTCACGGCCTTTTGACACTAAATTAAACTGTTGAGTCCATTCCCCCGTGCAAGCTAGTTATCTTTCCAGGCTAATTTAACACTATAATTTACATTCCATATAAAATACATTCTGATGTGGTGCTGTCAAGGCCGTACATCATTTGCAGAGAGTGCTCCAGTTTCAGTGAAAAGGACAGAATTAGATCATATTCATGACGCAATTAAACACTTCAGTGGGAATCGATGTAAAACCGATGAGCCCTGAAAACAATGCATATGGCTGAGAACATTAGAACACATTACCTACCCTTGGAGCCCCCGTTCCACAGACGCAATTTAAAATCCTCCACCACTTCACTCTCTGTCTCTCCAGATTCATATCGCATGGCAATAATAAATGAATTTTTCACAAAATTATTCAACTACTAAATTGCCCATGGTAACTGAGTATCAGATGAAAGTGATGTGAATTATTAAGTAGGGAAACTGTTTGTTCTCACCATGGATATAATAATCGGCCAAATGAAGAAGAGAAGGGGCGCAAGTGGGGCAGGTTACAGTAAAGAGAGATCTCATAATAAACATCAGTGTTGATGTAAAAACAGGAAAACTCTCTCTGCCGCCCGGGCCTCCTGCTGGGTTGATGGTATCGACCAATTTCCCTTGGGCAGTGTGGGTTTTCTTATGGATACAGAAAGTAGAACATTACACGGCATTGCTGCACATTCACATGTTAAACTGGCAGCTTACCCTCTGGAGCTGGCAAACCACTGCAACAGTCAGCCAATGTTACACTACCTTGCCACATTTTATATAATCAGATAGACAACACAGCAACCAGCACACCACTCCAGATCACATCAACTACCTGTCATACTCCTCTCTGAAGGCATCAGCCATCTCAGTTTCACTGGCCTGCAACCACAGATCCACAGTAACTGAAATATTACAAATTAATCATAGTCTTACATCTATTATTCACCATTTGCCTTTCCCGTTCCACAAAACTAATTTTCATTGTTGAATCCCAAAGTTGTTGATGGTAAGAAAGTAGACAAATGTAATGAAATTCAGAATTTAAGAGTTGCACAGGGGGCAGAGGTGGAGCAATTTGTAACCATTTTTGACAAGATGAGTTGGCCTCTTCAACTGAAACACTAATTATGCTTAATGGTCCTTTAATCTGTCCATCAGACAGGGGGTGAGTGGTCAGGTCAACCTAAAGTGCTCAAGGTATCACAATGTGTCAGGGTACAGTCAGTGGGCTGAAGTGCTCCACGAGGAGAACCAGGATCCTTCCCTTCAACACCCAACATCAGAAGGCTCTAAGACACAGGCTGATGGCTAAACTGTGGGTTGCGCTGGGAATTCTAACCCATGGCATCCAGCTGGTGCCCTGGCACTCATCTCAGCTAATTCAAACTCACATTACAAAAATCCCAGGTCATGTCCTGTACATACCTTAACAGTCACGTATGTCTGAGTGCCCCCACACACAGACAAACTCAGGGGAGGAGAGAGCATTCCAAGCAGAGACACTGTGCTATGTCAATCTGAAAAGTAATAGCAGACGCTCAAGGCCCATACCAAAACAAGGGTGAACAAATAGTACCTTTGTACCTAGAGTCATTTGTACCCGGCTCAGGCGTCTGACTATCTTCAAGCCTGGCAAATAGAGCTCCTGATCCCAGCGATGCATCTGCACTTGTTGTATTCTGCCTCACCCTTTTACCGGCCAAATAGAGAGGGGAGAGAAAACGAATCACTCCTAGACATACTCCCGTTGTTCCCTCAGCTGTCAACACTTCTCACAGACTTCACCCTCGCCTAGGCACATCGATACAGAGAAGTGACTGCCATTTGCTTTATGATTGCCTTGTTGTATTCTCTCGACCAGGCTTTTTCTCAGCCCTCGCAGCCCTAATCAGACCGCCTTGCCTGCACAACAGAGCCATTGTCTCTTTAAGTGAAAGAGTCAGTGGATCAGTGAATCCCTTTCCATTTTCCCCATTTTATTAGCCCAACGGCACACTACTGTTTATACTAGTGGGTATTCTGTGTTTGTTGAGAACAATTACAGTATGACAAATGATCCATCAGTGCCATCTATCAGGCAATAGCTGACAGGAATCCTATAGACAGGGCAGCCCCCACCCCACCAATCTCTGGGGTCCCATGCCTCAGTATCCATGACAACGTTCAAGCACTTGCCACGCTTGCCACTTCACAGTGAGAGATGAGCGCCCGTGAGTGGCTTTGAAAATTAGCCTCTGACACCCTAAGTTCCACTGTTCCCCCACTCTCCTAGCCTGCAGTCCAGCCCCTCTGGGAGTTTCAGGACAATCCAGACCGCTTTTTCACATTCAGGCTCACACAAAGGCAGACACACATTCAGGCACTACCATGAATATACCTCTCCGGGTGTCATATCAATGTCAATTTTATTGTCCAATGAGCATTATGATCTTCGACGTTAACCCTACAGCTACAATTCCTAGCTATCAATGGAGATTACAAAGAGGCCCCAAAATGGCCATCCTCCATAAACTAGAAAATGAAATGGTTGGAAAAGTAAGAAGGTCTGAGAAGTGCCTGAAAAGAACATGAAATGCTAGCACATATTTAATATTTCTTCCCACTCACACTTCATTAATGTTTTTCTGGAAAAAATGAGCATCCAAAAAAACTAAAGAATATTTGTAAACTGTACAAAGTACTGGTAAGTATTTATTTTTAGTCAAATGGCTATTAGTCTATGGATCATTTAGTTAAATAGTCAAAAAGTTGAGTGGCTAAGCAGGTCAAACTGCTTCTACTTTCATCTTAATTGTACATAAATATTGGTAGCAGTGGGAAGGCATTAAAATGTATGGACTACACAAATCCGACTGGAATTAAGCCAAGAACGGTGCAAGATTAAGGTTGGTGTAACAAGATTTTAGCAGTGATTAACACTGGAAATGTAATTATCACAATACATTCAAGAATATCAGGAGGTCAATAAGAAATAATGTAAAACATTCAGAAAAATGCAGAAAATAAATTAATAAATAAAAAATAGAGAGACATAAATATAGTGTAAATGATATTTATGATGGGCTATGTGATTCCCATTTGACTCCCAGACAAACCTCTTTGGGTTGTGTTTATGCCATTAACTACACTTGGCAGCAGAGGATCATATTACTACCACGAAAGAAACAAACAAAGCTGTGCAAATGTGGTGCACTGTCAGATGCAACGGTTTAAAGGCTTGTGATTAATCGTATTTGGAGAAACATTAAAGGGAAAGGAGGAAACTGGCTCCAGCACTAGGAGGTAAGGGTGTCAACTGATATAACCCACCACTGACATCAAGCAGAGCTAGCTTGCTCATTGATGTGGCAGTGTCTCATTTTCACCAGTTTGGAAGCAGACAGTTTTGCAGCCTTGCGGTTCTTAATTATCTTCTGACTTTGTCTAATTCAATCAGCACAAGTCAGATCTGGCTGCGAAATGGCACTCACATCCCCTCAAGCTCAGCAAGTCACAAAATACTGAATAAGTGGAACAGTCAAACTAACAAAAATGGCATAGCACATGAGAAATAACTGCCATTTTATTTCCTGTGCTGACTCCTCATCTAAGTAGAAAGGATCAGGTTAAGTTTAGTGACCAGCTTTTTGCTTCATGTTAAAAATCTGCATTTGGGAGGTAGAGGTGGATGCTTTGATGATGCTGCAGATGCTGTCCTGATGAGCGATGTGAGGTCACTCTGTTAGCTGAGACTTGTTCTCTCTGCAATCTTAATATCAATTTAAGACAATGACCAACTTAAAATTTCACATCAGGATGGTAAACTTTTTCATACTACGTCCTCACCTATCCATATGTTTATACAAAATACAATACAGACATGACTGTGTTGGCACGTATACACCAACTCTAAGGGGAATTTAAAGGTCACTAGGGATTAAATTGTTTGCCAATTTACAGTCTAAAAAGTGAACTGCATAATTGGAGGAGATGGCATGGCTGGACCACCCCCACCCCAAAATCCTTTTCCACATCACTACAATTCCCACCCATTCACCTCCCATCTAATTCCAAGGACCACATTATTAGATCTTGACATTATTAGCTCAAATAGCAGAGAGGCCTTGCTGTCATTATAAAGCCTTTACTTTAATGCTGACTGCCAAATCTGTTTTGCACCAACTACAGACTGCCAAAACCAACAATGGCAGATTAGTGAAGCCCTTCTCCTGTTGCAGCAGAGGTTAATATAAAGTGACAAGGCTAAGTCCACTCCGATTACGTATGCTGAGAGATATTAGAGCAGTTTGTTACATCAGATCGTTATTGGATTAAACAGCATGCACAACAATGAAAGTTTTTCATTTTCTGCAGGAATAAAAAATAGGCTGTGAGAGCACTCCTGTCAGAACAAAGGCAGTATTATAATACCTTCTTGTTTTTGTTTCCACCCTTGCCATTACTGTACTGTATGACAGACATGAGAAAAAAAAAATCATGGTAAATGAGGATGTCAATTTTTTTTCCTCCTGCTGACATTAATACATTATTTATAAACCAACAAAATCCAATTGCACCCCACAAATACAGTAGACACCAAAAGTGCACCATAAGAGTAATTTAATTCTTGCCCCCCTAGTGCATGCAGTGAGAGCCCAGTTGGCCTCTGTATTGTTAGCTCTGTAAAAGGTCACTGCACCTGACCAATAAGCTGTTATTAATCCTTATAGAGTCATCCATTAGCCCATCCAATTTTTATGACCTCTCTTCTTTATTAGATGAGCTATCAGCTTTACATATCTGACAGAAATATGAACTTTAATTTGGAACCAAACACTCCTCTCCCCAGAAGGTGTTGGTGTGCTGGATCAGGTAGAGTGAACCCAAAGCTTAAAAGGGAGCAGACAAGGAGGGAGCTGAATCTGCCAGTCTCCTGGGGTATTCCCCACTGCCCTCTTCTCCAATAAATCGCAGTGCTTTACGATTAGGTACATAAAATGAGTCATAGATCTGGACAGTAAATAAGAGCTTTTCAGTGGGGCTGACGCCAGGCCCAGCTCCTCCTCCACCTTCTCTGCAAGATAGTCCCTCTGTACCTCAGCCATCAGACTCCAGCTATTGAACTGGGGCTAAAAAGGCTCCAATAAATAAGCCTGATATTTCCCTCAGGACATCTGCAGTGCCACCATGAAGCATTGTTGCATACGTATAATCTGAGAGAGAGAGAGAGAGAGAAAAAAAAAAGGGGGGGGGGTCCAGCATCAGAAGCGGGACTGTCTGACTGTCTAACCCTAACCCTGGGTGTTTTTCAAACCCTCTCCAGAACAGTTTTGCACTCTTTGTTTTTAATTACTTCTCTCAGATAGAAGCCAGGAAGTCAATGGATCAATCCATCTCAAGTATATTCAAACTGTATGCCGGACTCCATGACACTGATGTCTTTTAATGGACCTTCAATCCATACTCACAATTACGCATGCAAAATCTCCCATTAAGTAACTCCACTTATAGTGTGTTTACTCCAGTCCTATTTGGGTGTTTTTCAGAGAGCATCTTTTGCAAGGCTGAGAGAGCAGCAGGGAGATGACCTGAGGGAGGAGTGATGGTCTCCAAATGCACTAACACAATGATGGACACTTCCTCTGCAGCGCCAGCTAATCATTGTTGCCGATTCGTTTACACTGTGGTCCAAAAAGACTCCCTGAAAGACCACCTTTGCATATTAAACAGACAAACAGACAATAGGAACACACTGTTGGAGGACATAAGAACAGCTAAGCGCCAGCACTGTCACGAGAATCTGTGAGAAGAGGAGACTCATAATTGTGTATATACAAATGGGAATCGACAGGATGATTGATAGCATATTAAACAGGATTGTCTTATTGCCTATCTACTCCACATTTTGGCTAAGTACCTGCAAAACTGTTTTCATCATCCATCAGCATCTATTCAGTATAACTGGATGTAAAGCACACGGCATTGCACTGTACCAGAAAACTAGGAAGTTATCAGGAGAATGAGGGGAAGCTGAGAAACTGCATGGCTACAGGCCTGCAATCAGCCAAGAATTCAAAATCTCACCCAGTTTGTACAGTTCTGTAATCAAAGAGCAGGGAACAAAAACAAAGCCATTGGCACCGCAGCACAGAGATTCAAAACATTTTCATTAGTGACAAAAAAGAAGTATTTAGAGAAAGCATGGCTTCTTTTTGCATAAGTTTGATGTATAAGAGAGAGGATTAGATGTCTGATCTCAGTAAAACCCCTGTACACTAGTTACACAATGTGGTTTGTATTTTGATTTTTCCAAGTGTTTCATCCAGTTATTCATTTTGATGCAAAATTGTCATTGTAATTCAATTAATTGATTAGTTCATACAATATATCAACTGATAATACCTTTCCATTGAGTAAATGAATAGCCAATCCAACCAGTTTAATCAAATGGAATAGGGTAGCCCTAAAAGAAAAAAGAAAAAAAAAAAAAAAAAAAAATCAGGGAACAAAATAACACTGGTGTTAAGCACTAGTCTGACAACGTGTCGTTACGTCTATGCATTGATATGTCATTCTGCCCGTTTGCCAGAATGCCAACATTTTCTCACTAATGTTAATAAGCAGGCAGGTCATGACATCACAGGGTGACAATGCCATTCTGGCAAACAATAACTACAATATGCCAGTTTCAAATCCCTCTCAATCTATCCTGCTGTAGTCAGCATGTCTATGCGTGAATATTCCAAAATGTCATTATGTCAATAATCCATTATGTCAGTCAGTAACATATTAGCAATCAGTATGTGATACCACTAAGTCGTTGGGTTTTTGTACTTAGGTCAAAGTCATGATACAATCTGGACAGCATATGCCACCTTCTCCATATGTGATTATGCCAAAGTGTAATGAAAACCACTGTGTAAATGACACCAAGGAACCAGATTTAACTTTGTCATACGAAATCAATTACATTTGGAAAATTACCTCCAAAAAAATGAATAAAATAAAAATAAGGTCATCCAGTGCGCAACTATAGATAATCCTATAATTTGACCCTTCATTGGTTTTATAGTATATCACATTATTCTCATATCAATATTTACAATTAGATAAAATTTTAAATGCAGATAGCACTAGCACATGTTATCAAATCTATTATTGTTATCTGACGCCAACAGCTTCAGCAAATATGTATTTTTACTTTTAGTTAGTTACTTTAACTATGTGTGTGTACCTAGAAAAACTATGAGATTTACTGTTAGCTATGGTTTGTGGATGATAAGAACAAATATGTAAAACATATTCGTTCATATCACAATGTATCAAATGTAAGATTATTTTATATATATGTACAAGCACGCATTTAATTTGTACCTACATGTGAATTTTACAGGTGCAGTGGTGCCAGAAGAATAAGGTTAATTTTAACAATTGTATACATGTTATTTGTGTTGAAAAATAATTGTTAAAATAATTGAATAAAAGACTGATAAGACAATCCACCATAAATGAGTTAGTACTTCATTCTGATCTTAACATACAGCAGATTCTTGAAAGTGATCTTTGTAGTTGCGTGTTTAAATACCAGCTGGTCTAAAATGAAAATCATTTTGAAAAAGGAATATCTCCTCATAATTCTGCCTACGTATCAAGTCATAACTAGATGTCATCAGCAGATGTAGAGAGGTTCTGAACATTAAGTTTATGGGCTTCTCATTATTTAACATGTTAGGGTCTCCCCAAAGCCCAATGAAATTTTGATGCAGTATTACAGCTAGTTTGTTGGCTTCCCACTCCTACTCACTACTTATGCAGATGCAAATGGGTAAAAGAACTCTCTTTGGACAGACCAACATTTGCACAGGAAAAGAAATTACACTAATCCACCTTTCCATAAATATTCACTACTGATCTTCCATAGAACACGATCAGAGAATGTTGAATTTGCTGTAGCTTTGATGGAGGTTGAAGGTTGCAGTGCTGCTGTGATCTGAGAGCCATTTCCTGCATCTCCATCTCCATACAGTAAAAAACAAACATTCCTGTAAATAAAGATAGTTGTCCAGCAACTTCCCAGCGACAATGGTATTGATCGTAGTCAGAGGCACTGCTGATTAAAAATTGATCCATTTTCAAAAATCTAATCAACTGAATAGGATTCTTTCATATGCAGGGGTGGGGTTCAGTGCCTTTGTTGGGGGCAGGAGGAGGGTGAGCAGCTGCTGGTACAGAGAGGCATAACTGTTATTAACCCCTCCACCTCCATGCAGCCCCCTGCACCCTGCTTACCAGTTCACATCCCCCTGTGCCCCGGGACTAGACATAGCCCAGACGGTCTGAATTATTCAGCAGTCTGAAAGAGGCTCCGGTCACTTGGCCTATTAATGCCTGCCAGTAGAGGTTAGTGGCTCTAATGGCCAGTCCAGAGGAACCCCAGTTCCCAGTGGACGGGAGGAGGGCTGCTAACGCTGGGCTGCAGAGGATGTGAGAACAAAATCATCAGGGGCTGAGGTCGTAGCAGGTTAATGATGCTGCACGTCTAGACGGATGCTGGGCTCACACCCTGCCCAAATGACAGTAGGGGGCTGGGATACAATAATATTTTTATATTGGAAGAAGAACCAGTGCCGCAATATTAAGTCTTGAGGTTTATTTGTGAAAGAACAACATTGTTGACTTTAGCCATGATCCACACTTGACCTCAGGACCAGCCTTTGAAAATAACAGCACACAATGAATACCTCCAAACCTACAGATATGTCCAGACCTCACATCATATTCTGTTACAGTCTACAAAGCCATAACTCTGATACACAACCCCTTATCATTATTATAAAAATAATTCTTACAACTGGGTAGGGCCCTTAACTCCAAGAGAAAGTTGTTTAGTAATCAGGGCAACTCCCCTAGAGGGTATGAAACTAAGGATGTGACTTTTTGTTGGGAGTGGCTCTCAGTTAACATGTGGTCTATCACCTTGGTGATCATGTACATCCTCTCTGTCTCTGAATGTGTAAACACATCAGTAAATGCAGATTTTAAGAAAATCACCCCACCCTGCCCTGATTGTGGCACAGATAATCCAGTCAACAACAATAGAATATATGATCCTGGCATCTACCTGGAGGGTTCCTAACAAAAGAATCTCTCAGACAAAAAGTAATCATTGATGCACCAGATTTCCTCAGGCATCACTCACTGTGAGGACAAATACACAATAAAGTCCACGCGGAGAGGCAGAGGAATGTATTCTTATTATCATCCACTGGAGATTTATGCACTTCAAGGTTGAATTCTTTGAGCGAATGGGACTCGCTAAGTCTGATGAAGCTGAATGAGTTTAGCCTTCAATAAGTAGTATCTGCGCTGGACTGCACCACCACAACACAGACAACCCCTTACCCAGGATGTGATGCCAGTGATTAACATCACTGCCCTGTTTGAGCCAAATCAAGGCCATCTTGTAAGAGGCTACAGAGGGGACACAGAAACACCCTGCGCCCATTTACACAAATGTAATTTCCCTAGCCCCTCTCACTCAAGGTGACCAAGGACATAATTCACTGATACTGGCAAGGTGATCCTGGTAGCCTGCCAGACAGCAGAGGTCATAACACAGTCAGACAAAGAGAAGCTCCTTTGGAAATACAATACAATACAAGATATTTATTCGGACAGTTCAGTACAAATTTGGTAAATGTGTAGGCCAAGAATGCACAGTGATGCACAGGCGCAGTTGATTATTTTGATTGGCTGCAGTTAAAAACCATATGCTAGCTTATCATATGAAATACTGCATCATAGTTCTAAATATTGGTATTGCATTAATAGTCAACAGGATTATTATAGCATCAAGCTAAGATGAAGCACTGTAGTGATAAAATTTCTCTGAGGCTTCTGCAGACATCCTGCAGTCAAGAACCAAAAGGACTGTCCACTTCATGTGCATGTCCCAGGGTTTGTCATACAAGTTAACCCCCCTACCCCCAGTTCAACTAAAAATGAGCTCCTTGGGCATATTCCTCCTCCTGCCGCATACAGCAGAAGCCTTGAGCAATGTTTAGCTAAACCTGCTGGCCTACGTAGGCAGTGAGAGTCCCCAGAGGGCTGAACAATCAGACAATTTCAAGATCATGAAGCATTAAACCAATCCCAGCAGGGTACACTAATTAAACAGCCGAGCCCGGCACAGCCAACCAATCCCCACAGAGCAATTAAATCCATCCCCTCTAAAACACTGTGGAACCTGTCTGGGGAAAACTGCAGAGGAGTGAGAGAAAGAGGAAGAGATGGAGAGGGCAGGAGAGGAAAACATCATAAAATTAATCTGGAAAAAAATAGGGAAAGAACTGTAGAGGTAATGCAGCAGGAGGCTAACAAGGGAAATTGAAAAAGGAAAACTCAATTCAGTTCTTTGTTCTTTTCTCTATTTCACATCAAGATTCAAAATGTCTGCTTTTTCTCTCATCTGAGGAAGAGGGGGAGCCTATGACCACATTTACATGCAAAAATGGTGACCCTGTTGCGATCAAAAGTTGCATATTTAATTAAGATTACAAGGTCTGGAAAGCACTCATGAGACTCAACGGAAAGGCAGAATAGCCTCAAGGCCTATATTACACACTGGCAGAGCTGCTAACACAGATGCAAACCCTAATCAATACCCTAATGCCCTCCAGTACAAAAGTAAATGAACAGGTGACAATGGAGGCATGACATCACTGGGCTTTTCAGGGAAAAGCAAAACCAGCTAAACAGAGGAAGAAAACAGTGAAGACATGCAGACTGATGTCGGCATGATACTTTACATTAATAATAGATGATAAATGCATAGGATGCTATTTTTTACAAATTCTTTTAGTTGGGTAGGCAAATTCTTCTGTTCTGCCATTTCCCCAGTTGAGCTCCAACAACAAAGTGTGTGTGTACTTTGTCGATGCTGAAGAGGAGCTGAGAACTCCAGAGGGGATGATTTGAGCAGGAGCAGCTGCAAACAAGAGGTGTGGAATGGGAGATAGACTTTTCCCACTACTGAGGTGGTGTATAAATCACAGAGCCCAGCTCCATGTCTCAACTTCCTGTTCCTCTCCATTAAAAATGATAAACTGTACCTCTTGAAGCCACTCGCTCGCTTTAAGGTCCCAGTCTGCACCTTCCTGGTGAATAAGTGAGAGTGTGCACCTCAGATTTATTCTATACCCTCTCACTGTTGAGATGAATAAGAGAGTAATTAACTTTGTGTGGGTAGCAGCTGCACAAAGACCAGCCAGCACAGGCCTGATCCATCTGCTTTTGCCACAACACACCTTTTTTTATTATTTTGATAAATAAGAACACATCTGCTTAGTAATGACAAATGCTGCTTTAAGACTCAAAAGACCACCAAGAGGCTGTCTTATCTCGACCCTCTGTCTTCCAATTTTAAATGAGGACAAATGGGTCCTACAAATGGGTGCCATACACTAGACTACTATTCCTCCATTCAGGTAAACATTCTCTGAGCAGTGGCACATAAAGAAGGAGGCTGAGCTCCCCTAAGACAACGTGGAGAAGGTTAGTGAAGCATTGAGCTCATGAGGGTGTTGGGCCCAGGAGTACCCTTCACACCATCCTAACCCACACTACACGACAACCAACGTCAGAACATTCAGACTATACAAAAAGTCTGGCAGTTGTACATTTGGGGAAAAGGCATGCTTTTTTTTAAGTCACGTAGTGCAAAATAAAAAACAAGAGAATGAAATACAGTAAGTGAAGCCCTACTAAACACTGCTTAGAACGGTTAGGTGGAAAGATAGAGCAACAGGGAGAGAGACTGACCAAGGCAGTGCAGATTCATTTAAAGTCTAGTAAAATGAACAAGAAAGGACCAGTGCTCAATACATCTGCAGTGGCGTCAGACAGTCAAAATAAAGACAAGACTGCAGTGGAGAAACGCAACTCAATATGGACTTACTGGGCAGGGGACTGGCTGTCAGCAGGGAGAGAGGACACAGTTTCATACCAATGCTGATGAGGCATTGGCTCTCTCTTCCTGATACTTCTGCTTTCCTCACTGCAATGAGAGAATAGGCTGCCCTACCACCATGTAGCCATCCTCCAGCAGACTAATGTGTCCCTGAAGTTTTGTTAAAGCTGGTTATTTACTCCTCAAAAGCAATTGCTCCAGCCTAGGGGCAGCAGATCGGAGTACACGCTGCTACAAGTAATGTTGCCTCTCTTGCTATGAAGCACTGTCAAATACTAAGGGGGTATTCCTGCTGAAACATTGGGGGAGCTACTTTTTTGGCACAACACTACATAAAAGAAAACATTACAAGAACAATCAAAGAACTTGCCAGCTGGTGTGCAGCCACAACAATTTATATCATCGATGATTGATTAGGTTGGGGTGATGGCAACAATCTAGGCTGCTATGTAAGATAAGCAGTTTAAAATGGTCAGGTAACTCAAAACATAGTAAAATTTTTCTCACTTACTTCTATTGGCATCTGACTGAACAAAATGTGAGCTACAAACTCACTAGACAGTCGGTAATCTACTGAGCAACCAATAAGATTGGCAAAGAAGATCAAGCAGGTGAAAAGCAACAAAAAGGAAAAAAAAAAAAAATGTTCTGACCAAAAAAGCTCTCTTGCATTAAAATCAATACAAACTCCAAACCTTCATTTTTTATTTACTTACTTTACTTTTGTAAAGTAGCAGTGCTGCAATGGGTGGCCAGAAACTGCATCACAACAATACCCCTGACTGAAGCACTAGTTTCCTTTATATAGCTTCCACCCTTCATTTTGCACAGTACACATCACTTGTCACTGAGGACAGTAAATCACAGGAGGGGCTTTTTTTGTTGTTGTTGTTGTTTGTTTGTTTGATAACATGACAGTCTTGGATCAGGTTCATCCTGGATCATTATTTTGTGAGTTGCTGTAACATTAAATGCAATAAGACAAGTAAAGAAACTACATTCAACATCACTGTAGTGAGGTGGAGGCAGAAAGCTCAGGCCTATAAGTCAAGGGGAAAGTAACACCAAAACTGACTGGAAACCACTAGTATGTGTTTTTTTAGTTATGATAAACCACACCTGCATGAAACATTAAAATTTAAGCTTCCAAGCCATTTCAAGTCGACAATCGCAAACATAGACAATAATATCATCACACTTAGGCTTATCAAACAGCAGTATAGGCTGCAAACATGAGCCCAAACAGGGTAAAATGATTTGATAGGTATGGAAATCAACTTGAAGGAAGGTCACAGTGATTAAGCTGACATTAATGACAGTCCCAGTCTTCCTGTGAGAATGCTCACCGCAGCCGTCTTTAAACCCATTTGTCATTCTGCTTCCAACGCTCAAGCATCTGCTTTGAAGTCTCTACCACTAATGCTACACAGAGAGGTTAAACAGCTTAATGCTGAAGTCTGTTTCACTCTTCTTGCTCTCTTCTGTTCACTGCATTTTTATGCATCAGGGTTATGGCTCCTAGATTTCACATCTCAATTTGCCCCAGACAGTCTTGTAAAAAGTTCCCCTCTCTCTTATTTGCTTTATTGTCACTGTCAAAGGAAGACCGGGGCAACTTGAAGGATATGGGACCGTGACGGACAACGTCCCCTCCATTCATTCACAGACGTGCCAACAAGGAAGGCATGTTAAGAAATATTTATACAAGAGGCAAACCACTGCTGATTGTGATGGCAGGGAAGCCTTTACATTTAAGTAGCACTCAATCTGTTGAACATTTTAAAAGACCTGACAACAAGATGATTGTTGAAAAATGAATTAATGAAAACATATGGCACCAACTGTGGAGGTCAGTTTGGAAGCTTTTTATATGCATCACAGCACATGAGTAAAATGATAGAGTCATTATTATAAATAATACAAGATGTGAGGCGCTCCGGACTTACTTACTCTCCACTACAATGAAATTATACTGATGTATGTGACATCAACAATATCAACAAACAAACATATGAAAGCATGAATGAAAGGAAGACAGAGAGTGATTTTCACAGCCAATTTGAGATTGCAGTGTTAGTGTATTTGTGTCTGTGTCTGTGTCTGTGTCTGTGTGTGTGGGGGGGGGGCTGGCAAAGAGCACACAGACCAAGCTGGCAGCAGAGGCAGCCAGGCTCACAGGCTGCAAAGCAATTTCACTGTTTGGCAATACTGTTGTTTCTGTGTGTAGATTAGAGCTGACACAGGAGCAACTGAGTCATGCTAAATGTAGTACAATCACAAGCTTTTGTTCTTGATCTAAAACCCGATTGCTTTTTAGATTCATGGAAGACCATGTAGAAAGAAGGCAAAGAAATTATTTTTTAAAAATAAGTGGGGCATTATTTCTCCATAAGATCACAGCATTGCAATATCACTGAAACTAATAGAGGGGTTATAGTAGTTGGTAAATCCTTGAAGGTTTTCTGGATTATATCCAAATACAAATTTCTTGCTCTAATGAGATCCATGCAAAGTATTTTTAGCGTAATCAAAGGGCATCAAGAAAAGCTATATGCGTAGTGAATTAATGGTACATAAAAATTTCAGATAGTAGCATTAGACAAAATCATGAATGTTATCAAACTGCATTTCCACTGGATTTGATCATATCTTTTTATCACCTGATTCTGTAGTGTGCTTCTACACATTCAATGCAATCTCTCTAGAAGTACCATATTGGCCAGGAGTTGTTTTCGGGCCTAGCAAGACCTGGCAGGACAGACCCTGACCCGTCCTTTTCATGCTCACCCACAGAAATGCCATCTGGCTTGTGTGAATGATTACCACAGCAACGGCCGGGTGACCTGCAGCCAGCAGGAACCAAGGTCACTCCACCTCAGCACTTCGCACTTTCCCTGCCCTCTTTTCATCAGCTTGCAGGTGAATTATTCATCCTGTACAACTCAGAGGCACAAATTTACTGCAGAAACAGGAAAAACTGCACACTTAGTCCACTGATATAATAACTTATACTGAGAGAGATTGTAGTCTGAGCCATTAAAATAAATAGTTTGTGGTAGTCCTCAGATTTAGTAAGAACAGTCTTCTATATGTACTCAGATGGTGAAAAGGCTGTAATTATCTTACACTATAAGAAACTAGTTTCAACTGTGACTGGATGAGAAATTGGTGAAATAATGAATATGTGACACATGTAGCAGAGACTGTCACATTTAAGATACAGATATGTGCACAGATTGTTCTAAGAATATTTACCAGCGCTGGTAAATATACAGTCAGATGTAAGATAGTCCTGTGAGATAGTAATGGCTTCAACATAAACTTTTAGTAAAAAAATTAAAGTGTTTTTTGAAACAACCCCCGCTTTTAACGCATGTAGCCCATCAAAATAACCTATAAAACCATCAGCACTCACTCTGCCAAATAGGTTCAAGAGGATAAAGACCAAGACCACAAATAACAAGACCACAAACCCTTAATTATACACCATCCACAGTTCCTACCTTTCAAGACAATTCATATGTGTATATGAGCTTATTTAATTTTTAAGGCTAAGAATATCTGGACTAATATGTATTTATAAAGAAGATCTGTTTACAAAATTACCTCTTATAGAGTTTCATTAGCAGTGTTTTACTTTTAGTTTGCATACAATGGCCAAATAACCCAAAAGAGTATAGGATATGGATGCAGTGGAGGTAAACCTATTCACCTATTCCTCATTGGTCCGACTGATTATCCATTTTCTGACAACAATCCCTCTCTGCTTCTGCTTCTTAGCAAGTTATTAATGGGGATACATGGCATGAGGATAAGGTCAGCGAAGGGAACACGAGCATCAATTAAGACTTTTCTGCAAGTATCATGAATTTTTTTCTCAACATCCTGTTGTTGCCTGTGTGCCTTATAAATGATTACTGACTGGACGGTCCCTTTTTATTATAAACCACTACATCACTGCTCATGACAAGAGGTGATGGTGCGAGCATTCTAAGGGCCAAGTTCAAATGGAGAACCCAGGTTAGTCAGTCGCATTTCATGAAAAAGCTTTAATGTACACATAAATCATAAATGCCGGGGTGAATCGAGATGAGAGCCCGCAGAGAGGACGTTACATGAGGCCGCAACAACAATAGCTCCCTCGCCCCTCCAGAGCCCAGCCTGGATGAAAAGGAGGTCCAGCGGCTGGTAGCTGGAACAAGGCTCGACCAGGCACGAGACAACCGAGAGCCACAAGATGTGATTTGTTCTCCCCGGTAGGTTTTTTTTTTTCCGAGAACTGCCATGCTCATGTCATTTCTCATGTTACAGAACATCAGTTACATGGCAGAGACGGTGCCCTTGCACCGGCCGCAGCTGATTTACAAACATTAGCGGGGAATACAATTACACAGCCCCCCCGGCCCAGCAGCCCTATGCGGCTTCAGGAGAGAGGAGAGGAGAGGAGAGGAGGGCAGTGCACACTGAAAGCAGCGTTTAGCTTCCCAAACCTTATTCCAAGGTTGGCTTTCTGGAATATAAACACTATAGCTTATCAGCGTTGTGCTTTATAATCCAACTTCGATCTTAGAGGATTAAGCTAAAGGCTACATATTTGCTCTTTAAGGGGACTATGTAGGTGCTCGTTGTGGCTGTGATAGAAACAAACTGCTCACCTGCCACATTGTTCACACTATCAAATAGAAACAAATAGCAGAGACATTAGAGACCAACACTTCGACGGCCAAACACTTAACGGGTCGCTTTAAAACAAATAACTGCTTCTGTGCTGCATTAACGTGACAAACGTCTCTAAACCGATAGTCTACACACCGGGGAAATATTCAATCGCAAAAATGTCCGAACACGATGACCATCGTCCACGAAATAAACTTTCCAGATCACAAAATAAAACTTCCAAACATGCAAAACATTACAAGATACAAAAAAAAGATGTAAAAAATCATGACAAGAATTGTACTAAAGCCTACTGAAAGATGCAGCAGCAACGTAACGGCTCGTCGACACAAAACGCATGAAACATTAAGCTGGGTGAAAAAAGTTACAGCCTACGTCCAAGAACAGCGATTCAGGGGCGCATTAAAAGTTTCCGTACATTTAAGTGCGGCGGAGGTTGTCGCAGACAATAAAGAGTAAAAAAGCAAAAAGAGCGAGAGCATGTAAACATCAGTGCTGTCCGCGGTGCTGATCCCAGATCGGTATGGCTAACACAGAGGCTGTGCTGCTCCATGGTCCCTCCACTGCTGATCAATGATTGAACTGAACAAAGGCAGAAGAGAGATCAATTTCTAATAACTATCAATGCAAACATCGCCGGCTTTCGCTTTACAATCGCCCAAAATGAGACAACAAACGCCCGTGTACAGTAAGAACACATGCCACTGGGAAAATACCCCGAGAAAGGTAAGAATAACACTAACCTGAAGCCGCCGTAGATCAAATTTCTTCCAATATTGAAACATCGATCCTACATCGGCGGCCATCTTGGGGGATATTGAGGAGATTTTTTTCAGCGGCTGCAATAAATATGTGGGCTGGATTCCCCCTTGTTAAACAACGTTTACGATCACTGGTCCCACTTAAAAAAAAAAAAAAAAAAAAAGTAACGTACACACTCAACACGAGAGTCCACCAATATGTTTGACAAGCCTGCCAACATGTTTTCTGTAGAAGCGAAGCATAAAGAAGTAGTATTTTTTTTTTTTTTTTTTTTAGCGAACTGCCCAGGTTGGTGAAAAGTAAAGAGCAAGCGTATCCGTCACTCCGTAAGAAACGTTAACTGGACAATTGCACTTGATTTTGCGCTGGAAAAGTTATCAATAATGACGTGAAGCCCGGATTAATCAATAGCGTCTGGAAAGGGAAAGGAAATGATGTGTACATTTGCGGAGTAAAGGGAAAAGTCTACTTTTTTACCGGCTTTATTACATCTGGGTCTGTGAAATTATAGCCCGCGTTGGAAATGGAAATAGGGTGCATCATGTTCATATCATTAAAGGTATTTTAGTATAAATATTCGAAAATGATCTGTGCTACAAGGTTCTCTCTTTAAACCATGTCTTTTAAATCGTTACACATTAAAGAATTAAACATATAAAATTGCCCCCTAAAGAAATGACTGGTACTTGTAAAAAATAGCCCAAACCATCATTGTATGGACAAGATAATTAGTGAAATTAAGAATCAAAGTGCATCTGTCTATAATTTGGTGACTGAAATCTTGTGATTTTTTTTCTGGTATCTAATTGCCATTAAACACATTATGAAATTAATTCATTGTAACTCTTATTCAAAGCACCACTCCAACAACCCCTCAACAGAGGGTTGTATAGAGCTGTGTCAGTTAAAGAGAAGAGTGACACCTCAACAGCCTGAAACCCTAATCCAGCGCTCTTCAAGTAAGGTCATGCCATGCACACTATTTTTTTTTGTTTCTATTCCCCAGAAATACACCCTGCTATCCAAAAAACTTTCTTCTTGCCTAAATAGTGTTTCCAATCATAAACAGTTCAGATGCAGCAAGGATGTGTTCTGTATTGAGAAGAATGTAGAGCAACCGGCCTCAGTAGGGACCCAGGTTGAAGCCATAATCTCTACATACTGATGCCAATCTGTCAGGACCCTGAATCCACATTCAGCCTTCGGAACAGGTGAATCTAGCCTCAATCAATTCTGTATCTCTGGGCATAATCAGGAGCCCACTTTTCTGCTGTTATCAATAAAGCATGATGTCCAGTCACCTGGTCACCTCTTTAACACATTTAACACATCACTAAAGAATAATCTACAAAGTTAATTAAGGACTGTGTACTCAGAGGGGAAATTATTTAGAACATAATAAATATTAGTTTTAATAATGTTACTGAATGAGGGATTTCTTTACAAAACATTTAACACAATGTCTTGTTTTTGATGACCAATAGCAGTGCCTTTGAAGATTTTATTGTAATAAGAAATATCATGTGCACCATAGCTTTTGCCTATTTTACTCTATAGAAACTGCAGCTACAGCTGCTCGAAGGCCTCTGTTTCTGTTTGTTTCTTATTCAGGAGGACTTAGACCCACTTTGATCGTGTGCCACAGTGTCAGTGCCCTTGGCACCCAACTCAGGTAGGTTTGGTGTGAGCATAATCCATTCACTTTTACTAAATCTATGAATTTTATATTCTTTCATGCCTTTTTTTGTTGTAAATTCAACAAATAGCCAACCAAATGTGAGTTGAATAAACCTTAGCATTGCCGTACCAAAAAAATTTGAAAGGTCTCTGCCCACCTGTGCCACAGTGTGACATCACAGCTCTGAGAAGGAACAAGGTTAAGTCTTGAAATCATATTTATATGTATTGCAGCTTTTTAAAAAGTATTAAACAAAATTTAGTTTAATTTAGAGGTATGTTAGTGAACAAAAGGTAATCTACATCAGCCTTTTAATAGTTAAAAAAACTAAAAAAGTTTTGCTACATATGTGATTTCTGTATAATATAAGAGTTTAACAAACTACTATAACTGAAAATGTGTTGCAAATAGTATGAATATAAATTATTCCAACATAATTAAAAATCCAGTTTGGCACATGATACATATGAGTTACCAGTTGATTTTATTGAAACCAAATTTCCAATAAAATAAACCAAGAAAAAAAACATTTATATAAAATCTATGTAACTAATTATTTATCTTAAATTAAATGGAGCAACTGTGGGCTGATTCAGCATACCTGACGATGAGATAA
Organism: Remorina albescens; assembly: GCA_034769265.1. Classification (NCBI taxonomy): domain Eukaryota; kingdom Metazoa; phylum Chordata; class Actinopteri; order Carangiformes; family Echeneidae; genus Remorina; species Remorina albescens. The sequence continues at coordinate 6,252,390 of CM068485.1, forward strand.
GATCAGACTTCCACAATAGTTTAGATGCTGAATGTTGTGGATTACTAGCACTGCCTACTGGACAAAATAGGTAAATGAATGGTTGAAGACCAATATAGATGTTTACTGTTAAACAATCATCTATCTATCTATCTAGCCGTCAGATCAGTGGGCAAGTGTCTGTGTGGCATGTACCAAGAGGACTAAACAGACCTGCTTGCTCATTCCCTACAGTAAGGGTATTTTGGTGCTCTGTTATACTGTTTAGGGAATTAAGTCGACATGACTTGGGTTCCCATCGTCTCTTTAAGAGAGGGGTCAGTGCTAATCATTATGAAGTTGTTCTGAATCACATTTATCTTCAATGAAAGCTCTCTATCTTAATGGAATTTTCTCCACTATGATGACAGCACTCACACATATAAGAGTGTCACTGAATGGTTTGATGAGTATGAAAATTATGGTATATGAAATGTTATTGCTTTCACAGTCACCAGTTTTCAACCATATTCAATGCCTGAGCGAGATTATTGGGGTGATGTCATGGTTCCTGATACATGATGGCAATGTTGTAACCTGATATGGATTTCTCTCTTTGTCACAGTCTCTGTGTGTGCATGTGTGTATATCCTAATTTAGATGAATCAGCCATTGATGTTTGAGACTGTTCTGTTCTTCAGTTCCCAGAAAGCTACATTCTGCCAGTTTCCAGTTCAAAGAATTAAAAATAAAATCAAATACAGTCAAATTTAATGTATATAGCAGCAAATCATAACAGAGTGCGTCAGTATTTTACAAACAGACCACGTCAAGACCAAACTCTTAAAATAATTTTAAGATACCCGACAAATCCTACTGTGAGTAAGTACAAGGGCAAGGAAAAACTTCCTTTAAGAGGCAGAAACCTCGAGCAGAAACCAGCTCAGGGTGCGCGGCCATCTGCCTTGACTGGTTGGGTTGTGTGAGAGAACAAGGGCAGGAGTAAAGAGAGCACATTAAAAATACAAGTAAAACATACAGATGTAAGCAGGATTAATGTTTGATACCACTCAAAGTACACTAGTAAATACAAGCACTAATAAAAAATAACAGAATAAGTAATAATAGTAGTGATATATAATGACAGACAATGATACTTAATAGTAGCTATTGCAGCAGCAGCTTTTGAGCAGGAACTCACAGGTCAGTGGTACCAGCTTCTCAGAGTGGCTCAAAAAGATATGTTTTATGTTTAAAGAGGTCATGCCTTTGTGAGACCCAAAGAAAGTGAAATATATTTAGGCTGTACAAACATAATAAAATATTTTTTACTGTAAAAATCACATCTATCTCCTCTGATATGAAAGTGCAGAATTTGTGATGTGTGCAAATATATTTTGTTTCCAGAGCTTAATAGCTGGTCACAATATAATTCCTTCCTAACTATAAAGTCCATTCTCAGTGAACATGCACTAGAGAATTCAGGTTTGCACATTCCACTCTTACACTAGTTGTGGAGTCAAAACATCATAGACTGAGATTTGAGTAGAGTACAGATATTTATCACTTGTATGTATGATAGATGAATGTACAAACAGCCTTATGGTGTCAAAATTTTGCATGTTCATTTAAGTGAAGTAACATTGGGAAAAATATGTATTAATGAGAAGGGCAACTTTAAAATGATCATTGTAAGTGTTTGGTGTTATTTACTTGAGGCAATTAAACTAAAAAGTATTCATTTTAACCATGTTGGATTAACTCTCATTAAAGTTAAAAGCAAATAATATGTATCTACTCTCAAAATAATAATTTGGGGTCAGACCTTTATTTCTTTTGATTTTTGACTCTTAAATTGATATCCACTAAACCACTGTTATGACAACCATTTCATTTTATACACTCTTATGTGTAATGTATTTAAAGTGCCTACTAACTGGTGAGGCATACAAAGCCAAGTTCTATGTAACACAGATGTTTTGTCTCATATATGGAGAATAACCATTGAACAGTGCTCTAAAGTAAAAAAAAAAACTTGAACTGTATCATTGAATGATGTTTCTCACCAACATTTTCCACACCATGGCCTTTGTTTCTTGTGGGGGCTCAGATAGGTTTTGCCAACATGATGACAGATGCCCTCAAGTGTGACTGTCAGTCACAGACACAACTGTTCTCTCCGAGCCAGAGCTATGTAATGTTGTTATTCTTGGGTCTCAGTAATGGAATATGTATGTTTGGCTATTATCCCTAAATCTCATGAACTCCAATAATGGTGGTGGCAAGGGAATAGTCCTCTTTACCTGGGTATCTGACTAAAGAAGGTATGAAGTATTTATAGCCCATAAGCATGCACCATTATAGAGGGGAAAGGGGTCACTATATTTACCCCCTTGTTTTGTCTGCCACACACATCACAAAGCAGCAAGGATACTGCTCAGTCCTCATCTAGCAAACACTGAAACATGGTGAGTGTACTGAGATTTCATTCTCATTGGCTTTAATTTTGTTTGCAGCACCACCAGACTATGAGGAGACATTCTGCTTCTGCTGTACAGTTATTTTGTATATACAGTATATTATATGGTATGCTGTCCTTGCATGTTTAGATGAACTGTACTTGCTCTACTTACACTAGCAATAATGAATCAATAAGGGTGTTGACATGTCAATACGTGCATGGGTACTAAGTAGAGATAAAAAAACAAACAAAAAACAAAAAACACAAAAAAAACTCTTAACAGGACAGTACCCACACTATCCCATTGGTGATTTCTTGATTATTTTTGTGTACTCACATTAATGAAATGGATGGAAAATTATTTTGTAACTGTAGTCTGTAACGGGAAGGACATGGGGAGAGGAGGTGAAAGTGGGGGAGCAAATCAAAAAAAAGTTTCTGTTGGTTTTCCCATGATCTGTGCCAAGCAGCAAGAAACTGCACATTTTTCCTCCCATGCTATGCTTGCATGAATCCTTTAAAAACAAAGAAATAAATAAAGCTGAGCACCAGAGGTCCCCTCTATGAGATATACAACTGCTTGAGAGCTAATCCATGACAAGGTATAGACAGCAGCTGTCGAGAGGCCCATAAATCCAAGCAATATGATGTCATTGCTCTGCATCATCTTAGACTATTTTTTACAGTACCTTGGCAGTCATGTAAATAGCTCAGCATAATCCTCGCCTCTGAGGAATTTCTGATCAAACATAGCATAGTGTACCATCCTGTCATCCCCAAGGTCCTACAGAATAATCCCTCATGTGATCCTGGGACTGTAGGAGTGCAAGCAACGGACCACACCCTCCTCAGCCTTAGTCTGCATTCTCACAAATTGGGAGCTTGAGTAAATATTTCCATAACAAACTGATTGCTTGTAATCCTCCCTAATAAAATGTGCCCCCTAGTATAAACCTCCATGTTGTGCAGTTAATGCCCCCCACACAAGGGGGGATCATTTGCAGATCACTGGCACCTTATCATAAGTACACGTGTCACAGTACAACCAATAATTAGGTAAACTGAAGCATAGAACCAATTGACGATTGTGACATTAGTAGTATAGGATGAAATAAGACTGTTACTAAACCTTGCAGGCACCCAAGAAAGCAAAGAAAAAAGCAGAGGGAGCCAGCTCCAATGTGTTCTCCATGTTTGAACAAACGCAGATCCAGGAGTTCAAAGAAGTCAGTGCACTGCAAAATGTTTTCTTTCATTTTGAGTATGAGCAGTTGACTATGTGGTGAATGTTTACTTTATGTATTGAAGTGACATCGTATTACAATAACACCTCTGCAGGCGTTCACTATCATGGACCAGAACAGAGACGGTTTCATCGATAAGAATGATCTGAGAGACACGTTTGCTGCCTTAGGTAGGACCACTTTATATTTCTTTTTGGTTGGGAGGGTTTCCCATTGTGCCTTCATAAGTGCACCCACTTAAAATAGACAAATTGTATTTTGAGAACTATGAAATCTTTCCAGTATTTTAAAAAAGCTAAACTGCAACAAATTCACCCTGGACAGGTCAATTGCATGGCTGATATAGAGAAATACAATAATTCATGGTCATGCCTAAAGGCAATCTTATGGTCACCAATGAATCTAAATGTGCATGTCACAGGACTTTGGGTGGATGCTGGAAAACCCAGACAAATCCACACAGTAAGAACATGGAAACTCCACACAGAAAGGACAGACCCTTCTTGCTGTGCAAACCACTGGACCACCATGCTGCCCCTATTTGATTTTCACCATTAATCAATAAATTAAGAAGTATTGAAATAATCTTAAAGCCTAAAACCTGTTCCACTTTCTTCTCCTCCCCTTCCAGGCCGTTTGAATGTGAAGCAAGAGGAGATTGATGATATGTTAAAAGAGGCACCAGGACCAATTAATTTCACAGTCTTTCTCAGCATGTTTGGGGAGAAACTAAAAGGTGGGTTGGGAGTATATGATGGCATATGTAAATAACTTACAACGAGTATAATAAAGCAATACAGCAGGTGTTACTGTTATTTTACTTTTCATGAAACTCAGATCTGTTCATCTTAAAGGTTCTGACCCAGAGGAGACCATTCTCAATGCTTTCAAAGTCTTTGATCCTGAGGGACAAGGGACATTAAAGAAAGACTTGTAAGTGACTGCCAGATACACTCACTGCTCAGTAAGGTAGATGCCCAGTATGCTTACCATCACTGTTTTTTTCTCACAGTGTCACAGAGATGCTGACGACCCAGGCTGACAGGTTCTCCCCTGAAGAGGTCTGAGCCCTGCATCTTTGCCAGTGTTACAGTGTGCAGCATTGTTTCTTTTAATTTCAAAAATATAACAATTAGTTTTTATTTTTTTGCCCATAGATGGAGCAGATGTTTACTGCTTTCCCTCCAGATGTAGCAGGAAACCTGGACTACAAGAACTTAGTACATATCATCACACATGGTGAAGAAAAGGACCAGGAATGAATCATTCAATCCTGAGATTTTCCTCTGACATTTAAATCAGTGGGTCATGTTTTTGTTGTGATATGTGTGCAATCACATAAACTAGAGAAGAAAAAAAAACTTCAGCTTCCATGATTTGTTTTCAGAGTTGAATGCCAATGTATTAATATAAATTCATTAATTGCTATAATATGTATAGGTACAGATATGTTACGCTAAAGTGTAATTGCCTTATATTTAATATGATTAAAAGCTTATGTGAACATATAAAAGGGAACATTACATGCTGTGAAATAATTTTTCTGAAACTAAAAAGGAGGAGTTTGTTGATATATGTGCAAAGATTCATGCACATTAATATTTTATGATGATATTTAATTATTCATATAGTCCAGTCAAAATTTTGTGCTCTCCTGAATGAACAGTAGTGGACTAAAATACAGACAAGTGGAGCTCAGCAGTTACAAGTTGTATTGTCCAAGAGTAAATTTCTTAACTACCTAAATATATGCATATTATAGCAAACATACTGAGCCTGGTATCAGTCATAAACCATAAAAAAAGGTTCATAATAAGGATATCTAGAATTATGAACCTGAAATTCACACTTTGTACTCTGTACTTTTACAACTATCAAACTCCCTCTGTTAAGGCTCCAAAGAAAACCATTTGCCCCATGGTCAGATGCAAGATTGAACAAACAAAATCTTCATTTGCCACAATACAACTCTGAATAGATATTTGATTGTCCAAGACAAATTTCCCCCAAGGGAAACAAATAAAGAAACCTTGACCTTGATTGTTTCTTATAAAGGAAAATGAATTTAATAAAAATACTGAGATTGTCTGAGTGTGAATCCTGGGGACTCATACACACAGTTCAAATCCTGGTAGTAACCAGCATTTTATTTTTTACAGACACAGATCTGAGTAATATTATATCATGGACTATCAATGTATTCTCAAATCTATATGACTGGATCTATATGTTTGGAGTAGTAAGCCAATCTTTTATGCCTTGCTGAAAAAAATTATATATAGATTTGAAGAGCTTTCATACTGTCGGTACCCTTCACTCCAGGAACAGACACTATTGACATCCACAACGACTTTATTCATCATCATCGTCATCATTATCATCAAAGAACTGCTGTGTAATCTAAACTTATTTACTTTTAGATTTTGGTAAAACTAATCATGATTACGAAGCAGTTAACCACTTGTACTACAAATACTTTACAGTTTTGAAAGATACAAGCCTAATATGGAAAGGATGTTTATATTGATATTTCCTGTCTTTATTGGTGTCATCAAATTTATGAGTGATGTTTCATGAAATGTTCTATGCCATGGGGGAAAGACAGAAGTGATTTTTATAGACAAACCCGAGATTAAATGATTAAGAAGTTCTATAGAAATCAATTTTATAATATATCTGCTCTTCTGGTTGAAATTGGAAAAGATATGCTACAAATATGTGACACCTCCAAGGATTTTGTCTTTCCTCCTTGCTAGCTTCTAATTCTGGTTCTTGGATGTAAGCTCTTTAACCATCGATCTGTGGATTTGCAGCTTCTTTTTGCACTTAATATTTTTTGTATGCATATTCCTTGTATTCCATATACCTGGTAATGTTTTCTTGGTCTACATGGGTGATCTTTTAATTTTAGTCAAGCAACTAATCTTAATCAAGCTCGAAAAGTCCATCCGAGTTGTATAACATTTTTAATAGACTTCAAAAGATGTTTGATCACTTTATAACCACATGGCCAAAGCCAGTCTCCTCTAAAGGGCTGAAGTTCACTACTGCAATTAGAGACAGCCTACCAAGAAGGACAGTGCCTTTCAGGGCTTTGTTTTCACCACTACCATATTCTTACTAATAATTAAGCTACTGCACAACTTCCAAAGTAATAAACTGCTGGCTCCCCACTAATGTTATCTAGATTAATGGCCCCAACTCACCTACTCTTTACCCATTCATTTTAGGCAATTAATTTACATTATCTTTTACCATAATGTATTTTATTTATTACATATTTATTAAACATTGTATGTGATGTATAAATATATATATATATGAAACATAAAATGTGGTAAAACGGTATGGTATGGTAAAACAAAAGTTACCAATTTTTTTCTTTGGGTGGGGGGCCAACAGGCCCCCAGAGTCGTTTAGATTCTCCTTGGCATTGATGATCTACGTCTCTGGACTAAACTGCAGGGATGAATACCAGTTTTCCTTCATTTGCTTCATCCTATTGAGGATGGAGGAGGGCATTGTCAAACACTTTGATCTAAAATGACCTGTAACAGTTGAATGTGGTAAATATCCTGTGACTGTGAGAGCCGCAGCAAATGATTCACATAATTGACCCTCTATGCCCTGAGACAGGGAGCACGGTCGCCCTGTCTCCCTGCTCATCTTTCAGCTGTTTGTTTGAATGTGCCATCTCTCTCTAGATAAATATTAAAGGCATTTTTAGATAGTGATAATCCTTTATATCCTCCTGGCCACGTTTGTGCTGAAATTGGCTGGTTTCTGGTGACCAACCCTCCAAACAAGTAGTTAATGATCAAGCTTGTTTTTGTTTTGTTTTTGTTTGTTTTTTTACCTTCTTCAGCTCGTCTTTATGTGATCGGGGTTAGGCGATGTGTCCATCCAGTACAGTAGGGGGCAGCCGGGGGAAGGCTACCAGCAGCCTCCTTGAAGAAACTAGCTAGCTCTGTACGAGGTGCGGCAGAGGAAAAACAAGGGACCGGACACCATAGCTAGCGGGTGGTTAGTGCGGCTGACGTTTATTTATTTATTTTTTTATTCCTCGTTTCTAAGCAAAAGCCTTCATTGGATGTAGATTTTATTTTTAAATCTGTGAGGTTTAAGTAGCGTGTTAGATTGCCCGACGCGTCAACGAGTGGCTAACCAGAAGCAGAGTCACCCCAATTTTACCTTCAGCCGGAAAATCAACGAAGCTAACATTAGGTAGCTAATGTCAGGGTAGCTAGCGGGCTAGCTTTCACTAGTGTGTTAACGCCAAGACGTAGATTTGACTCAGTCACTTTCACTAACGCCAACGTTGCAATGGCTGATGTTGATAAACTCAACATTGACAGTATCATCCAACGTCTCTTAGAGGGTAAGGAAAGGCCAAATATTGCCTATGAAAGGCTGCTTTGGTTATTTGCATGCTGTTTGCGACAGACACGAACAGTGGACACAAACGGCTATAGTTTTGCAGGCGTGCGCATACTAATGTGTTGGGTTGTATTTAATACTATTAGCTGGCTAACATTTTTTATTCTATACGGTCTACCATCCAATTTCACCAAAGTACATCGGTTTGACATGTTAGCGTACCTGAAGGGCACGAATGGACATTACATTATATGGTCAAATACACACACACGCACCTAAACACAGACACAAACATTGTGCTTTCCGGGTGTGTCAATAAGCCTACTGTATATCCACATGTAAAATCACACACATTTAGCAGAGCAATTGTTTAGTAACATTCATGCCATAGTATAACAACAGTGTAATAGAAACTATCTGTGACTTTGTTCAGTGGTTTATGTTTGCTGACCTTTTTGTTTATTTCCGTTGCAGTCAGAGGAGCAAAGCCTGGAAAGAATGTGCAGTTGCAGGAGAATGAGATCCGTGGATTATGCCTGAAATCCAGGGAGATCTTTCTCAGTCAGCCCATTCTTCTGGAGCTGGAGGCCCCTCTCAAGATTTGTGGTAAGATACATATTTAAGATGAGTATTAATTTGTAAAGAATTGGCCAATTTGATAGAGCTATACCATCATTGAATAGATTAGTATGTGTAAATCAGTTCAGTGCTGTTGGTGTGAGTTTCCCTTGTCCTGCAGGTGACATCCACGGGCAATACTATGACCTGCTGAGGCTGTTTGAGTATGGTGGCTTCCCTCCAGAAAGCAACTACCTGTTTCTGGGAGATTATGTAGACAGGGGAAAGCAGTCTCTGGAAACCATCTGTCTTTTGCTGGCATATAAAATCAAATATCCGGAGAACTTCTTTCTGCTGAGGGGAAACCATGAGTGTGCTTCAATCAACAGAATATATGGTTTCTATGATGAATGTGAGTAATATATATTGAATGAAATTATTAACATCTGACAAGTTCCACAGCTGTGTTTTAATGTGGCTTTAAAATATTTTGCAACAACACAATTGATTGGTTGGTCTTTACAGTCTGTGGTTGATTGAGCTGTATGGGTGAACTTAATATGTGCTTAATAACAAGTGTGTTTAATGTTCTGAGATGATGAAGAGTTAAAATATATATTATTTGTTTTAATGATTTAGGTAAAAGAAGGTACAACATCAAACTCTGGAAGACCTTCACAGATTGTTTTAACTGCCTCCCTATTGCTGCAATTGTTGATGAGAAGATCTTTTGCTGCCATGGTGGTGGGTGCTTAATTTGCAATAATTTATGTTCGAAGATGTAATTAACTCCACTATGGATTAGTTTTATGCACAATGTCCAAAGTAGTCTACCTTTGATGTCAACCATTGCTATTTGTCCTTGAGTAATGCTGTCTTTGTAATCCTCACCCATATGTAATAGTTATTGACCTCAGTATAAGTATGTTTATTTGTACCTTTACTGCCATTGTGTTAGGACTGTCACCTGACCTTCAGTCCATGGAACAGATCAGACGCATCATGCGCCCTACTGATGTGCCTGACCAGGGTCTGCTGTGCGATCTGCTCTGGTCTGATCCAGACAAGGATGTTTTGGGTTGGGGAGAGAACGACAGAGGTGTATCATTTACCTTTGGCTCGGAGGTGGTGGCCAAGTTCCTGCATAAGCATGATCTGGATCTAATTTGTCGTGCCCATCAGGTATTACATTCCTCCAACTCTGTAAACTGAAATCTGACTTGCTACTCCTGCTTGGTCACTGGATAAAGTGATAGAACTAATATAAGGAAATCAGGTCATTATACACTGTATAATGCGTGGATATATGCAGCAGCTGAAAACTATAGGGCTAATAGCTTATATCATGTTCCTTTACATTTAGGTAAAGGCAAAATTGTCTCATTTGAAGGTTGCCACTAAAAATCATGTTGCTTAACACACAGACTGAAAGTGCACAGCTGGACCCCAGCTTGCCACTGCCAATAATAGAGATCAATAATGGACTTCTCATTGTTTTGAATTCAATCAAATTTTGTAAATTATCCCACCTGTAGTTGGCCTGGCTATCACAATGAAATAGACATCAATCTTAATCATAATAAATAATATCTGCTATGAATGATAATATTCTTTAAACATATTAATAATAACAATACTATTGTTTTGGAATCTATAAATCTGAATCATCTCTTATTAACTAATTATCTGATACATACATATTACTATGCCACACTACAGGTCCACACTGATAAAAACATGTTTACTCAAGGTGAAGGCTTTGCATGAGATTTGAGCATACCTTGCGCTCACCTCTGAAATGATAAATGCCAAACTATGAGTGGAAATGGGATTACAATCAATATAAACCTATTTTCTGGCATACACTTATTTGATAAATGAGGCTGACTGTTTTATGGTGGACAGTAGTCATTGACCTATTTGACCTAAAAAAACACTGTCTACTTGTATCTGCTGATTGTATTTATCTCAGGGGATAAAAGAGAAAATGTAGATTTGTGTGGCAGTAATGTGTTTTCGAATTACCTGAATAATCTCAGATTTATCTGGTGACACACCAGTTTTGGAAAAAGTTTATTTGATTGTAATTTACACTATTCACATTCAAGATTGTACCTCAACAAATGCATCCTTGAAGTGTCTAAATCTGTATTTTCTGTTATTACAATTTCACTTGCAGGTCGTTGAGGATGGCTATGAATTTTTTGCAAAGAGGCAGCTTGTCACTTTGTTTTCAGCACCTAACTATTGTGGGGAATTTGATAATGCTGGTGCCATGATGAGCGTAGATGAAACCCTCATGTGCTCTTTTCAGGTACAGTGCTTTTGAGCTTTAAGTACTTAATATGATTTCCACCTGGGATTAATATTGCCAAATTGAACATTAAATTGTTGTGCCAAGACAAATTGGTTTGTGCAAATCTATAATGTATGGAGTAATGACAGTGACTTAGACTTAATGTTAGTTATGTAACTGAATTATCTTGGGGAAAAAAGATTTTAAATTGTCACACCTAACACTAGTTTGTAATCTTATATTTTCTGTGTCTACAAGGCCAATAAATGAAACTCCTAAAAATTATTCAAAACGACATGCCAAAGTTACTGCAGCTACAATATTCATTTAAAACACAGTTAACACACCAGTAAATATTACAAGTAAATATATATTGCTGAGGTGCATGTATAATATTAATCAGCTTTTTCTTTTTTTTTTTTTTCATTTCAGAATTGATAGTTTCAATTGAAGAGAATGAAATGTGCTTTACAAATATCTTGGATGTTTTATCACAATTTTAGGGTTTTTTTTTTTTCAACTCTGTGTAATGCTCTTGTAGATCTTGAAACCAGCTGAAAAAAAGAAGCCCAACGGCAGCCGTCCAGTGACTCCGCCTCGCAACATGGTCACAAAGCAAGCCAAGAAATGAGGGCTGAGGTGGGGGGCTAATGATCAGAGTTTCACTCCTCTTCTGCTTTTGTCTTCTGCATTTGAAGGAATGGTTCTCCTTCGTGCTGCCAATACTGAAAAGATATCCACTCCTACCCGAAAGCAAAATATTTTGTTGTTTTGTCCACAGGGGTAAATTGATATGTCACCATGAAAACCTCAGGTGTTTTGCACTCCATTTTGCAGCTAGTCTTTGCCACATATGACTGTTCAATCAGGAAAAATGTAATAATATGGCGAATTATGCACAGGAATGCCTTGTTTGAAACTGTGCACAATTTTTCCTTTTTTTTTTTTTTTTTTCGTCTTATTCATTTGGCATCTTTTTCTTCACTGTCTGTAATAGATATTAATGACTATAAAACCCACGGGGATAGTCAGAAACACCTCTTTACTTCTGTAAAACTTTATTTACAGTTATTTTGCAGTGAAAGTCATATAACATTGACTCTATACTGCATCATCACATTTTTAAACCAGTCTTGTGCTAAATTAAATGAATAAGAAAGCACTCTTGTAATGTCTAAATCTTTCTAATAAACTTTGAGTGTATTTTAGGGGGGGATTAGTATTTGCATTGTCATTTGTTTACTTTTTTTGCTTTACACATTCAGCGCAAACTGAAATGCAAGATTAAAGTGCAATAGTTCATCAGGAATGCTTCATAATAAGAGGAGGGCCCACAAGGGGGAGACAAAATATATGGAGCAAATTACGAAGGAAAAGGAAATCATTGAAATTGTGTGATACAAAACACTAGTTTTGTCTGAATAATTTTCCTGAAATCCTTTTGCCATTTTTACATTACACGCAAATAGTTTTCTGTTAATTTTTCAACTGCCCAAAACACAAAGTGCCTCCACGCAGATAAATTTGAAGCGGCGTTTCCTTATTAGGAAACGTACATTGCGTAATGTTATGTGACGTAAGATGAGTCATAAGACCCGGTGAGCCCCGAAGAGTGCGGAGCTGAGGGACACTGGTTACACAAATATTTGTGTTAAAAGGTAGGACAGGCACCATGGCCACGCAGAAGCAATACACGGGGGTTTGTTGGAGCAAACAAGGCTGCTGTCTTCTCTGAGTTTCAGTTTTCAGGGCGCAGGATTGAAGCTAACCGGAGCTGCACTTAACACACTAGTGGAAAGCATTGTCTGCATGCGTGGCGACTGTTGTCGGTAGCAATGTCAGGCTAGCTCAGCGGCACATCGCCAGCCTCGTTAGCAAGTTACCAGGCACGCACTGTGTGCTCACGTTGACGCTTATTAGCTAGCTGGGTTGCTAACCTGTCCTGTCCGTTCGGCGGGAGTGGGTGTATGGGTGATGTTGTCCGCACTGTCGTACGGTAGACTGGTTGCCAGAGCTGTCATTGGCGGACTTTCTCAGACAGACAGCCGCGACTACAGTCTGGTAACAGCGAGATGCGGCTTCGGCAAGGATTACCGTAAAGGCATCCTGAAGAAAGGGATGTGTTACGGGGACGACGCGTGCTTCATTGCCCGGCACAGATCCGCCGATGTTTTGGGTGAGTTACAGATTCATTTTGGTTCAAAATGTTAAACAACTAATGAAAGTAAAAGTCACCACGTTTATTTTAATCAATGCATACTGGACAGTACTGCACATGCGAATTTTTGTTTAATTGAAATGCATACTTGCTCGGAGGTCCTGTACCTAATCATGGATATATCCACTGTTAACGTCACATTACTGTACATCAGTGTTTGTGTTTTTGTTCTGTATTGATGACCTGCAACACTCAGCTGTCCTCTTTGTAATTGGTAAAAATGAATTTACAGAATATGAACCCTAAGTTCATAGAGAGATTCTGTACCTTCATTTTTCACATAATCAATCTCAAAACAAAATCAATGCTGACTTAAAGTCAGCCTATGAATAGTTAATTAAAATTGTTTCGTATAAACAACCGGATTTTAACAGACCTGCAGGGCTGCAGTTCTGTGTATATGTCAGGAATTCATCCATAAATATATCAGGATGTCATCTCGGCAAATCATGTTATATTTGTGTTTCCTTGGGGATCGATCATTTCTGTGTCTACTTTGAGCAGCCCTGTCTCTTTCCTGGTCCAGGCTGTGGAGACACATAGAGCCATCCTTGTATGGTCAGTGAAGCAAATGCTAGTTTCCTTTCGAGGGAAATCTTGGGCTTGATTAAATGTCCCCACGGGAACAAGCGTCTCTCTCATCTAACCAGAACAGGTTTCTATAGAAAGATTATATACGTCTTCACTTATGGATGGGGTGCATTTAGTAGTACAGAGGGATAAGAGAGAGGATATTTGTAGGTGCAAAATGTATTGAACTATATAAAATAAGGATTTAATGATAAGGAATTATTTTTAACTGTCTGCATAGATGGCCTGATGGACTTTATCTAACTTTATCAGAAATGTATGAAAACATGTCAGGTCAACTCCTTATTGATGCAGGTATCTTTGGTTTGATTGCGGTCTTCCGCTTTCTGAACTTTTACATTAGATTTCAGTGTTTCCTCTAGGATTTCTTTCAGCAGTGGGGGCAGGCTCTTGGGGGCCGTGGTGGCATAAACAAATGACACTTGACTGCAGATTTAATTTTACAGCCTATTTATTTTTATGTCTGGCCAGTTGAAAATGGCTTTTCCCCTTACAACCACTACAACCCATACAGCTCAGCCATATACAATGTCAGACAATGGCTGAATGTAAAAAGTAAAAAATTAAACAAAATAAAACAATAAAAATAAGTCAGTAAGAGGCTAATGACACCTGACTAGCGTCACCTTCATCAGTTGTCTTTCTCTTCTTAGAGAAATATTTGAACAAGCTCATCTGAAAATCCAGTCAGCAGTTACAACATCAGCGTGCAGATATTAGCTTAATGCTATCAATTAGTTTACCCACGTTAGCGTCACTGAGTTGGCACCGGGCCCAATTAACTTAAGCTACCGGTATGTTACGTAATGTTATCAATACTCTGTGAATGTCTATTTAACTTGTAAAAAATCTATGATGAGTTATCTGAAGCTAATAAATTTACCTTTTCTCCGGTAAGTCGCTGCCCTATTTTCCAGGACGACACTCCTCTGACTCTCTGACCGGGTGCCTAGGTGCCTGGGTGCCTGACGTGACGTCACTTTCGAGGCCGCGCTCTCGCGAGAAATTAACATCGATTTAACTCCAATAGCACCCCCCCGGCCCCGCCGTTATGCTCATCACCAGGCTGTGCTGTGAAGGTGGAGAAATGCGGCGGTGGTGTATTTTCGACAATTAAAAAAAATAAAATAAAAAATGAAATTTGAAGGAGTGGCGGGCCGCCTCTCCTAAATGAATGTAGAGGAAACGCTGGATGTTCTTTCTGTTTCTTGGTCCAAGTGCTGTTTTTTCTGCCATGGAACCAGTCAAACAGTCAAACTAGACAGTGGAATGTCAAAAATAATGACTGTATTTAATTTTCACTTCATATCTTTATTATTTAAAGAAAATTGCTCAGTTAATCAAGCAGCTGTGACCACAATATATCTAGATATTGTGGGAAGATGCTGAGTTTTTCAAACTATTATAAATGGCAAAATGGTACTTACCTTCAACACTTGTCTGATTGTAGGTGTAGCCGATGGTGTAGGTGGTTGGCGAGACTATGGCGTGGACCCCTCACAGTTTTCAGCTACTCTGATGAAAACTTGTGAGAGGCTGGTGAGAGAAGGACGCTTTGTTCCGAGCAACCCAGTGGGAGTCCTTACAACCAGCTACTATGAGCTGCTGCAGAACAAAGTTCCACTACTGGGTGAGTGAAGCAAAATCGGAATATCTGTGTTCAGAGCCAGACCTGCCAGCTGAAATTAGTTTTAAAGGCTCAGTGACCAAGTTCAATCGATGATTTTCTACATTGTAGAACACTGGGTTTCTCTCACTGAATCTTCTTCTAGTACAGGTCGACTGGCTTGTTCTTCAACACATGTCTAACTGCTCAGGTCTTCATTTCTGAAACATTTGCACAAAACAGTGTTTACAACTACTGACCGTGGTACTCCTGGATCTACTCATTTTTTCATACACTTTTTTTAAGGGTTTGTTTTAATTTACAGTCAACCAATCTAGTGGGCAATGTATATCAAAAATATACTGTATAAATGTATACCATGCCTGCCATTGAAACAGTATATTTTACATGTGGTTGGGATCTGATTATAT
The DNA here is from genome assembly GCA_034769265.1 of Remorina albescens. NCBI lineage: Eukaryota > Metazoa > Chordata > Actinopteri > Carangiformes > Echeneidae > Remorina > Remorina albescens. The sequence goes on from CM068485.1 coordinate 6,268,130, forward strand.
AGGGCTAGGTTGTTTATTTCAGTTCAGTTCAGTGGTGGCTGCTTGGAGATTTTTGCATCATGACTCAGAATCCCTGGGAATGCCCCAAGTCCCAGCCTGTCCCATCCTGTTCATTTCCAGCCATTGTACCACTTCCCTGACAACAAAAACGCTCACAAACATGTAATATCAACAAACGAATGTTTTAACAAACAGATCTTCTTCCCTTAAGTTTATGTACTTTTCTAACCAATTCTCACACATGCAGCAATTGAAAAAAGTTTGCTTTGTGCTGCAGCTCAACTGTGCAGGGAATGTTCTTGTTTGTGTAATCATCTGCGGAGAAAACTGTGGAAACAAGTGAGTCACGGTGTGTGAGGGGTTTTTGAAGGTTGATCCCAGAGAGCATATTTTGCGGCTTAGGGTTAGGGTTTTGTGTGCCAGGTGATTTATGGCTGCATACTGTCCACCTGCATCACTAGGTAATGCATCCTCCTCACCATTTCCTAGTTGGTGGAACTCCACCATGATGAAAATTGCTATATTAATTGTGGTATTCCAAATGTGTGTTTTCAGGTTAGCCTCATTCATCAGTTTCCCAAAAGTATATGAATTGGTTATCCACTCAGTTTCTCAAGGCTCAGGATGGTGTACAGCTATCTTGGGTGACATGAGTCTGCAACATCTCATTGACAGTGCCTCTGAAATGGGAGACCTGGGTGGTGGTTCCCCTTTGCAATAAATGGGACCAGAGGGTGTGTTCCATTCCCCTATAGGGAGAACACACTCCTCAGCCTCTCTGGGTGCTGGAGAGGAGAGTCCAACTTTTAGTGAAGTCTCAGATTCAGGAGGAACTATGTGGTTTTTCCCAGGTCGGGGAATGCTGTACCAGCTCTATACCCTCACAAGGGGGCATGGGTGTAGATCTGGAGAAGGTTTATGATCGCGTCCCTCAAGGTGTCCTTTGGAAGGTGTTGTGGGAGTGTGGGATGGATGGCCCCCTGCTACGAGCCATTCAGAACCTGTCCTCTCGGAATCAGTCTGGTGTGCATTGCTGGCATCAAATCAAACCCATTCCCAGCTGGAGTTGAACTCTGTGAAGGCTGCCCTTTGTCACCTATTCTGTTCATAATTTTTGTGGAAAAAAATTCTAGCAACAGAGATGTGGAGGGAGCTGAGCCAGAAGGCCAAGCTCTCGATTTACTAGTCCATCTACGTTCCGACTCACACCTATGGTCAACCTCTGTGGGTAGTCACCAAAAGAGCAAGAATACAAGTGGGTAAAATAAAGCTTCCCCACAGGGTGGCCAAGTACAGCCTTAGCAATAGGGTGAGGAGTTGGGCCATCCTGGAACAGCTCAGCTTGGGAACCCCTTGGTATCCTCCCAAAGGAGCTGGTGGAGGTGGCTGGAGAGAGGAGTGACTGGGCTTCCCTCCTAAGGCTGCTGTCCCTATAACTAGGGATGTCCGATAATATCGGCCCGATATTAGCATAATTATGTAATATCTGTGAGAATCATTATCGGTTTTTCCTCCGATAATGAAAACCCGATAACGCAATGCCTGGGTTTCGCCAAATACGCTGGAATCGCTTGTGGGGTCCTGAGACCTTTACTGGCGTGTGATTGATGACCTCATCAAACCGCACCTGGAGGCAAAATAACAACAACACTGTGTGGCTAGTCATGGCTAACAAGCTTGCTCACTTGTTGCTACACAAAATGTCCGTGGTCTGGAATTTTTTTCAAGTTTCACCTGCGGATAACAAAAATGCAATTTGCAATGAATACAAAGCCCTTGTCAAGCAAGGGGGAGACAAGACTTTGTCCTTCAACACTTCAAATTTAATCGCTCACATCAGGAAGAACCATCCCGAGGTACACGGAGTGTTAGCAGGGCTGATTGAGCCCAGTTTATATTTTCAGTGACTGTATTAGCCCATGTAACGGGCTCAGGACTGTCTGTCTATATCTGTGCACTTTTGTTTTCTTTGTTTGCATATTACTTCATTCCTAAAGTGTTGTTTGTACCTGATAGAAATGAGCAGTTTTCAATATATTAGGCTGTCCTACACTACATGTTATTTTCGTTTACTTTAAATGCTGCACAAAGTTGTACAGGACAGGTACAATGTTGTTTACAATTTGTGAAGAAGTCAGATTTGACCTAGTTGTAATGGGCATTGTCAGCATGATCTCAGGAAGAGCTGTTTGAGACAAAATGTTAAAAATAAATATGGCACTTTTCCATAACTTAAGTTGAAGTAGTGTTCTTATTTTGTACAGACAATGTTAATTTGTGGAATGCCTCTAGTGGGGCATCACAATAAAAGTAGGTGATGTGTTAATTCCACAACAGGAGATATGTGATGTGACCTAAAAATAGTTTGGGGGAAAAACGGCTGCATATATCAGTATTGGTTGATATCGGAAATTAAAGTGTTTGGACAATATCGGCATATTGGATATTGGCAAAAAGTTAATATTGGACACCCCTACCTATAACCCGGACCCGGATAAGTTGTGGGAGACAAAGACTAAGTGTGTATTAAAAAAGAACGTCTATAGGGGTAAATCAGATTATACGTTGAAATCTGACAGAAAGAAAAACTGTAGATTTAAAATTGTTGGATTTGTATTGCCCAGGCTTTTCACATCTCTACATTGAAATTGAAAAGGTGTGTATGTTTGTGTGTGTGTGTGCGTTCAGGTAGTAGCACAGCCTGCATTGTGGTTTTGGACCGTCAGAGTCACCGGCTACACACAGCCAACTTGGGAGATTCAGGCTTCCTTGTGGTCCGGGGAGGAGAGGTGGTCCATCGCTCAGACGAGCAGCAGCACTACTTCAACACTCCCTTCCAGCTATCTATTGTTCCACCAGGGTCTGAGGGGGCTGTCCTCAGTGACAGGTGAGACTCCCTGGGGGCGTCTCCAGAGGAGCTGTGTTAAAGCCCAGCACATTCCCATAAGAGCACAGAACATATGCACGTACAACAAACAGTTGCCATGCTTGTATCCCTTACATCCAGATGTGTGTAGTATATAAGGAAATTTGTTAACAGTGTATAACAAGTCATGTGCTGCTGTATCTCCTTTTGCCAAGCAGCAGCGCCATAGATGTCAGCAAACCAATCGTTGAATATTTGCTGAGCTCTCCCTCTTACCCAGGTCAAAGTCTGTGTGGGCTATGAGTCAAACGAAGAAGAATCCACAGCCACCCCACCAGGCTCCACCAGCTATTTACCTACTCCCTATAAATGCTCAGTTTCAACTTAATGCAATATGAGTTCCACATGTGAAATCGCACTTTGTTTTTAATTTTGGAATTAAGTGTAATTTCATTTATATAGCAACATTTAGATGAAGCATTTACACCAAGTGCAATAGTAGATTAAACCTCTGATCCAAAATCACTAACGTACATATATGAAAGCAATTGAAACTGACAGAGCACTGACAACTTTCACAGAAGAAGGAAAACATAATTACAGTGTTCTATTTGAGAGGTGAAAGTTTTTCAGATCAAAGTCTTCTACTGAACAGCTTAAACTCTCTACCTGACTCCACTGCATTTGTGTCCTCAGCCCTGATGCTGCAGAGAGCTCCTCCTTCAATGTTCAACTAGGTGACATCATTCTCACTGCCACTGATGGGCTGTTCGACAACATGCCAGATTACATGATCCTACAGCAGCTGAAGAAACTCAAGGCAAGTCAAATCAGATTTTATTTATATAGTGCTAAACCATAACAGTTACTTCTATTTGACATATAGAGCAGGTCTAGACCTAACTCTTTATAGAATTGTTTAAAGAAATTCAACAAAATCCACCCTGAGCAAGCACTTGGTGACAGTGGCAGGAAAGACTGTGTAAGCATTAGAAAGCTAAAACATGCCTGAAGTGTGGCTAACTGATCAGCTTCATAGATATATACAGTTGGGTGTCATCTGTGTAGAAATGAAAATTAATGTGGTGCTTCTTGATAATATTTTCTGAAGGAAGCACATGAGGGGTGAAAAGTCTTTTGCCTAGCATAGTCATTGGTAAGATAAGGACATGGTAATATACATGATAAATATGATTTAAACAAAATTAGTGCAGTTCCTTTAATTCCAACTACATGTTCCACTTTACATAATAAAATATAATGATCTAACAGGATGGAGGTCAGGCCATTGTCTGAAGCCATTACATGATCATTGGTTACTTTGGCTAGTGCTATTTCTGTGCTATGATATGTTCTAAGTCCTGACTGAAAATTTTCAAACCATTCTTACACAGATATTGGTTTGTAAGAACTGTTTGAAGGGTTTTAGAAATGAAAGGGAGGTATATGTCTGTAATTAGCTAAAACATCTGGGTCAGAGATATGTTTTGTTTTGTTTTGTTTTTCTTGAGCAGAGGTTTACTAACTGCAGTATTATAGGTTTGTAGTACATTTCTTATTGATAACGACAAATTAGTCAGCTCTAAAATGGAAGTGTTAAATAATGGTAGAATATCGTCAAACAGCCTGGTTGCTGTTAGGTCTAAAAGACAAGTTGGTGGTTTAGATGATAAAATGATGCAAGCCAGCTAAGAAAGATTTAAAGGTAAAAATGTCCAAATAAAAAACAGGCATTGCAGTTGATTCAAATGTTACTGTATTTGCTAGTAGTTCATTGCCAGTTGTGGGAAGGATTTATTTTTTGTTTGTTGTTGGATCTTTTTTCTCTCTCTCTCTGACAGTTTAGAATCTTACTTGTCAAGATGCTCATAAAGTCATTGCTGCTGACAGTTAAAGTGACAATATTCCATATTTATGCTTTTTCTTTGCTCCTCAGAATACAAATTATGAGAGCATTGAGCAGACTGCCCGCAGCATTGCAGAGCAGGCCCATATACTGGCATATGACCCCAACTACATGTCACCTTTTGCAGAGTTTGCATGCGACAATGGACTGAATGTAAGAGGTAGGTGTTTAACTTCCACATGAACCAGATAATAATCGATTCTCATGTATTAAACTTGAGGAAAACGACTCATGACATTTTCTTGCTATGAAATGTTGTAATATATTGACTGCCACTCTTACGGGACACTGTCCTTATTTTTCCAGGAGGAAAGCCAGATGACATCACAGTGCTGCTGTCCATAGTGGCAGAGTATACCGATTAGAGACTGTGTAGAGCTAGGACAGGGGGGCATTTGCCTTTGCAGGTGATGGACTGCTTTGATTCCTGCTGGCCAGGAGGAAGGACTAATGCCAGATGTTCCCCCCAAATTTGATGGTTCTAGTCAACCTCCTGACTTGGAGTCAACTTCTAGTCAACCTCCAGCTGGCTGTCACTCATCTTTCCCTTCAAAAATCTCTTACGTACCCACATTTCTGTGATGGAATACTTTAGAGAATTGCTGAATAAAGAACAGAGGACAGGAGAGTTGACACATCCTCTAAGCCAGGTTATAGTGGTGGCATATTTGCACAGTTACATCGCTCGGTGGATAATCACATTTCCTGGGGTAAGTAGTCATTAGCAGGGTTGGAGATGAGAATGCTGTCCATGGTTCAGGCAGGAGGGAAATTGGAGATAAAGTGGCCTGCTGTCAGAAGGTAAAAGATACAGTCATCCAATAATATCAACAGAGGATGTGCCCAGGAAATGCCAACATTAAAGCTTAATTAATGGGCTACCATATGCAAGTTGATGTTGATAATGATGTAGAAAACTTGAATGTGAATGCAGGGAGCGCATGTTTGATTAAAAAAAAAAAAAAAAAAAAAAAGATGACTAGTGTGTTGTTCTGAGATGTCTAAGTTTTGGCAAAAAGGGAGTAAGGTGTTCAATCTCTTGGAGCTGGTTGACTCAATTAGATGTAATAATGAAGAGTGTCAGCTGCCGTTTCCATACCAGTGTGGTTCAGGTTCTGCACACATGTAACTTAATGAGAAGAGGGGTTTTTTGTTTTTTAAGCCTCTTAATGTGTCAAACTGATGCCTCCTCCCTTTAATCTCACAGCTGCTGCTGCTACATTATTGATAATGATGCCTTTTTGAATGTGTGTTTGGTTGATATCATGATGACCCCAATATACCTGTTATGTGTGTGGATCATGTTCAGTGCGTAAAACGAAATGGATGTGAAGGCTACTTTTTTTAGATCCCCTGGGTTGAATTAGCCTTTGCAGCTTTAAATGCACATGTTAAGAATATACATATCTGAAGGGGCTCAACAAAATGGATAATTGTCAGATGGCCAAAGGTCTTTTTGTAAGGTACTTGTTCAGTGGCATCTTTGAATACTTTCTAATTGCCACATCTGAGCACCCTTAGAAAGTGTTGACAACTAGAGTTTCCTTCTCTTGCTGATTTCTGCTCATCAGTCTGGTCACTGCAGGTATCAATGAAAAATGGGCATTATGTTTCATTTACATTTGGCATATTTAGTGTAATGTTCTGATGCATGTTACTGATACCTGGAGAAATGTCCATTATTCCTGAAGTGCTTGAGTATTTGCCAGCTAAAGAGCACAAAGCCTGAAATTGTTAAATAGCCATAACCTGCTGAAAACACACGAGTTCTTTTCAATATTTTCAACTTTTTTCTCCAGAAATCAGTTTCTTTACACAGAGTCAGGGGCATAGCAATATTGATAAATGCAATTCATACTTAGAAAATCCAGATCAGTGTGTGCAGTCTGCACTGTTGGACTAATTCCCTGTTGAATCTGACAAGTTCAAACTGGATTGCTGCTGTGTCATTCTGAAACTAAACAGAGCTGTGAATGGTCAAAAGGTGAGTTCAAGTATTAAAGTGCTGAGTACAATCCAAGCAGCCCAAATGTTAGAAAACAATTCTTCCAGTTACTACTAGCTTTATGGTTCCTGACCTACACATGACCTGTTTCTCTTCTGTGCTGTCTCCCATAAATTTTATCCTCCATTGTTCCAAAAACAACGCAAGTACATCTGTATACATAAATACATGTACAATATATAAATGAAGGGTATAGTATTTATTATTCACCTGTATGTGATATTTTTGAACAGAAAGGTACATGAGTATTTAAAGTATGTTTCAGAGATGTTTTTGCTTATCTCATTTATTTCTACAGCCAAATGATGCTTTGGAATGCCTTCAACAACAGGCATCTGGCAGATTTGCCATTTAAACACAACACATTATTGTTATTAATGTTAATTACAATATTATATAAATGCACCCAAACTTTGTCATTTTTTACAACCAGTCTTACAGTGCTTGTTCACAGCAGGATAGTCCAGTTCCATTGAGGTCTTTTAACATTTAGGGGAATTTTTCCACTCCACTGTTGCGAAGTTAACTTTTTTTATTCTCTGTAAAGTATTTTTGGGTCGTCTTGACCGTGTTTTTTTTTTTTTTTTTTTTGCCATTTAGGGATGAAAAACAGATTCTCACAGAGCTCTGACAGCTCTGTTATCAGAGTCGAGGGATTTTCATTTCCACAGCATCTGTACAACACACCAAAACAGGCAACATGGCATCAACATTCTGCTCAGAAGATAAGGCCCTGATCAGTAGGGAGCAGATCTACAGGGATTTTCTTTCTTTTTTTCATTCTTACAATGTTACTTAACTATTGTACAGCTGATTTGTTTTCCTTCTTTTTTATTATTATTATTCATTGGAATTTTTGCAGAATTCAGAAGAAAAAAATATGTGAATGAAGTACAAATATGAAAGTTGCACAGCTTGGACCAATACACTGAATATAGGACACCAGCTGTCTAAAACTGATTCATCATGGTGAGGTTAAATGCATAACTATCAGCCACATATATGGTGAAATAGCTAATTGTCTTCATTCACACCTCATATGGTGAGGCATCATGGCATTATGGGTACACTTCCATACCCAGTACAGGTACATATAAAACACTTACTGCACTTTGCTGTCAATCCTGTCAGAATTCAAAACTACAAGGAGGCTCTTGTTACTATGGTAGAAGCTGAAGTTGCAGTGGTTCTAGTGCAGACCTCTCCAGGAACGTAATGTACTCCGGTGTCATGAGTCTGTGGTAGGGGCTGTGTCAGGAGGTGGATAACAATTATTAGGCCTCCCTGGCTGGATGTCATCAGCCCTGTAGCAGCAGGAGTATCCTGTGGCTCTCTGCTGTATGCCACAAATACAACCACAGGCAAGGCAGCTGCATCTGCACACCTGAAAGCACATACAACACACTCATCGCTGTGGTGAGCTGTTCATGAGTCCATTATTCACAGCTAATGATCAGTTTCTCCGTGGGGAACATTAGACATAACACTGTACAAGCTGTACAAGTTAAATGTGGTGCACAATGCCTCTCCAGCTCTCTCTCTCCATCCCTCCCTATATATATATATATATACACATACATACATACATATATATAAACTAAGCATAGAAAGTAAGGACATTTGTGTTTGGTAGACTATTTCTTTGTTGTAATAATGCTTCTTGGCACTAAATCTTATACCGTTGGAAAACCTGTTTATTTCCCTTTTAAATGGGGCCACATTTGTAAGGAACATGCATTTGTGGGATGAGCAGCAGAGCTGAGTATGGGGGTTGTGACCATGAAAATTTTGTCAAATCTTCTCTGCTAATGCCAAAAATCTTATTCTGCCATTGACTCTTGTTTGGTGATTGGAGGATTGAAGTTTAAAGAAACAAGACGTATTGGCAATTTAACAATTTCTTCATTTAACAAACAGGAGCCTCAGTTGCATGTGGAAGAATTGTACACAGCCCCAACAGCCTGGCACCTCCTCCTCATGCTGGTCACCAGCCTGGTCTCACACTGCTGTGGGATGGCATCAAATTCTTCAACCAGCATTTGTCGCAAGTCAGCCAACGTGGTTGTGTTGGTCACTCTGTCACAAACAGCACGCCCAAGCTGATCCCACAAGTGTTCAATTTGGTTGAGGTGAGGACTGCTGGCAGGCCATTCCATCCGCTCCACTCTGAATTCTGGAGGTAGTCGCTGATAAACCGCTCTGTGGGGGCGAGCGTTCTCATCTTGGAGGATAGAGTTTGGTCCCAGACTGTGGAGTTATGGGATTGCCACTGGTTGCAGAATCTCATCTTGATATCTCTCTGCATTGAGATAGCCTCCAAGCAATCTCCATGCAAAGCAAGCTCCATCATAACTCAGAGAGTTCATAGTTCCTTACTGTCCCAGGAGGTCACTTCACTCTCTGGATGGAGGTTTATTTGTGATTCTTAGAGTCTCCAAGAGTAAATCAGGAGTCAGATCTTTCAGCTATCAGGCTCCTCTTCTATGGAACCAACTCCCAGTATCAGTCCGGGGGGAAGGACTCTGTCCCAGCTTTCATGATCAGGCTTAAAACCTTCCTTTATGACTTCCTTTAAGCCTACAGTTAAAAAATTAAAATTTAATTACTCTTTAGTTATGCTGCTATAGGCCTACAGTAGACTGCTGGAGGATGCACTAAGCACCGCTCCCTCTCCCTGTCTCCGTCTCTCTCTCTCATGCATCTACATTACAACATCACATGCCTCTAACTTTGTCTCTTCCTGTAGTCTGTGTTTTGTCCCTCCTGTCCTCTCTCTTCCTGTCCCCGTCCTACAGGTGCTGAATCATCTCTGCTCCATGTACCTGCTCAGTACCTGCTGCTGCAATAGCTACCATTAGCTATCATTACACACTACTATTCACTTGCCATTGTTAATTCCTCTGCTAAAAACCATATTTCCCCCACTGCTAATATTTACTAGTACACATTAAGTGGTACCATGTTGCACTCATTATTTACATCTGTATGTTTTGTTTGCATTTTTTTTATGGCATCTTCTCTCCTCCCATACTTCTTCTTTGTCCATCCCTCTACTGCCCCCCCACCTTTCCTCTCCTTCACGCTCTCTCTCACTGCCTAGAATTGAACCAAGCAATGAGCAGAGAGGTTGGGGTATTGTTATATCATTATTATAATGAATATTATTTTTAGGATTAATGTTTGTATCCTTGTTGTTCTGGCTGATTAAATCAATTTGTATTGAAGAAAAGGTTGTGAGTCAAGTGAGAATGTAAAACACTGTGAACACTATTCCCTATGTTCTTAGGATAGACAACTTTAAAGCTAGCTGGCAGCTCCTTTAAACTCATTAATTTCACTGTATATCCACTTATCATGGAAAGGAGGTGTTAAATGTCAATTTTTAACCTCCTAAGACTCTGCATCACATGGGTCATTAAATTTTGGATTCTTTTCTCCATTATACTTAATTTTGCTTAACATAGACCTGTTTGCCTCATTCTTGGCCTGTGGTCGCCAAAGGACACTACAATGATCAGTGTACAATCAGAACGGCCAACAAGTCTCACCATGCTGTGCTCTGATCATTGTAGTAACACTGTGAAACCTGTGTGAGGCAACACTCCCTGCAGAGGCTCATTCTCAAGGAAATTATTAAGGAAATTGTGAGTCCTGGTGATACCTAGCACAGAAGCAGAGAATAATTGCAGTACACTGCCACCAAGTGTTGACAATATGCAGTACACATCTGCAGTACGGCAATTTCAGGGGTCAAAGTTTCAAAGTTCATGTCCATAACAAAAAGGGGAGACCTGCTCTTCTGTTGGCTTCTGTTGATTAAATATACAAGTACACTTTTATACCCAACATCCTCAACTGAAGCTGCTAGCGTGCCAGTGCAGTAGTGCTTCTAATTTGTGCAGGCCTATTCTTGGTCAGGGACTTTATAAATCAATACAACATATGTAGATCAAAGATCAACATTAGCACTCACTAGAGGGTTATTGAAGCCTTCTGAAAGTAAAACATTTCTATCATATCTCATCTGTTGACTATTTTTTTTTGCAAGGATGGGATCACAAGAAGCAGTGCTCCTGCCTTTCCTCTGCCCTTTAGGCTTTGCTCTTATCTCCACATCTGTCCCTGCATCCTTTGTGAAAAACTATCTTCTCAATGTTGGTAACCCCCATAACTCATTCTGCAGGTGGGATTCTGTTACGAGACACAAAGCATACCATGACATGGAAGTTAGTAGTCAGGTTTTATTTTTGAGACGTTTGGATACACACCTGATCTAACATGTGCAGCACATTAAGATAGTGTTGCTTCTTCTGTTGCTGTTGCTGTACTGCAAACATTTGCCCTTCTGCAAATGTAGTATCCCTGACCAGCAGGGAGAACGGGGTGCTGTGTTAGGAGACAAGAGCTGATATGGCTGTACATTAGAGATTGACAGTGGCCTTACTGCATACATTATATATAATTATCATCATCATTATCTCATTCTGACATATCAAAGCCAGGGATGGCAAAAAACAACAAAAACTAAAGATGGGAATTTGTTGCAGATTCATGTGGTTGTCTGTAAGAAGGGCGCAGACATCGTAGATTTGTGAATGTATATTGGTTTTTTTTGCTGGTTGCTTACAGTCATGCTGATGTATTTTAACATCCTCCTTTATCTGCTGACCAAGTAAACACTGAAGGTATGCCAAAAGCAACATGAAACACAATCTTTCATTTCTGACAGTTTGGCAATCTTCTTTTTGGAAAGACTAGAAGTATACTTGATTGAATTTGCCCAAGTAAGGATATATTTAATCTAAGACTTAAATTAGAGAGATGAATACTAATTTCAAGCAAGCACTGAAATCTAACACGATTCCTTGGGCTTCAATTACTGATCAGAGGTTTAATATAGTTGAATTCTGGGTTTGTTCGCTTTCAAAATGTAAAACAAAAATGAAATTGCAAACCATTCTGTTTACACACTTTATTGAGCATCATGTCCAATATACATTGCATTGACACAAAATGGGGAAAATAAACAAAGAACAAAACACAAAAACAAACAATGGCGTTAGGGTGGATTACCTGGGCACACCATTTTCAGAGCATATTGCTTAATGACATTTCTAACGCACCAAATCTGTGCAAATACAGTGAACACCGGTCAGAGGAGGTCATGGTAAGTTAGAAAATTTTGACTTAAAAAGGTAACATCAACAGCTGTTATGTGATCAAACCTACAGAAGTCTATTAACTGCACACATCACATTCACGCAGAATGTGCTAACAGTGGTAACCTATTTAAACATATCAAACTCCCTCAGATCTGATTGCATGAGCCAAAATAAAATTGTTCATGTATAACATAATTCTAAGTAGATGTCATCATGGCTTAATAGTAAGGAACATCATCAATAAAGGTAAACAAAAAAACCTTCCAGACTTCACCTGAACAAAAGTATGTATATTCTTAAAAAATAAAACCTATTATGTTCAATCCCTATCACAAGACTTATTTATACTTTACTAAGAGAGTGAGTTATTTTAAGTCATGATCAAGAATTATAGCTCAAAATCAGTAATAGTAAAGGTGATAAAATTATCTAAGTATGCAACAATCAGAACTCAAGAGCTTTACCTAACAATCCATCCAGAGTCATTTAGTGTCTAAACCCACCACTGAATGTGGCAAACAAAAATCATCATTTACATTGATCAAGAACCAAATATGCCACCGCAAAGAAAGTAAAAACAACGGGCCTAATTCTACTATGGAGACCCTAAAAAAATTGCCATGTTAATGGATTAACAACTCAGAAAACCATAAACTTTGTTCCACTTTTAAAATGAGGTAAGCTCCAATGCCAGTTAAACCATACACATGGAAAACAAATAAATAGGTTGTTTTTACAGTCTGTTTTTGGTTGCTCATGATTCATAACAATGCTGTGTAAAGACATCAAACGAAGAGATAATCAATAGACATCTTCACAGACAATTAGGACCACACATCATAGGAAAGGGTCAGGAATATTTGAAGTTTTTTCTGACTGATTGTTGAATGAGACTCAAAGATGTTTGATCCTGAGAACTTTGCATGAACCTTCTCTTAGCATTAGCATTTCTTGTGCAAGTCATTATGTTAGAAAACAGTAGCTCTAAAATCACTGAGTAAGCCATTCAATTTACACATCCGCTGGCAATTATGGATAACAAAGCTGTCTAAGTGGATCATGCAGGTTTGAGAGTCATGGTTTTATACACACTAGTATAGGTGACAATGCTAACGGGGGGCTGTTTCTCAGAAAAATAAATTTATTTAAAAGTCCCTCATAAGTTCTCAAGCAGTCCTTCTAAATGATGAGCAAACTGTGAGGAAGTGAAGCTAAACAAAGGCAACAGTGATTCAATGAGTGTTAAAAATAATCACATCTATTGACAGAGATTTGCTGAGCCTACATTAATGTTTGCAGCAGGGAGAATGAGTGATGATCTGATGATAACAGGCTTTCATTTTGTTTGACACAATCTGGATCACTTAATTGCATAAGAAACTTGGTATAAAGTAGAAACTGTTCAGCAGCAGATAAAAAAGCAAGTTAATTTACAGTAGTGACATATCTTACATCATTAATTTTCAAAATAAATAAAATTAAATTAAATATACAATTCCAGGTAGGAAACAAGTTAATTACGCTGGTAGATTTCTAAAATTGGCTCATCTTGCGGAAAATGATGACCGTTCAAAGTAACGTGGTCGAAGCTAACCTGTTCCTCTGAATGGCAAAATAAGGGGTGCAAAAGCCTTTTGCTGAAATTTTCCCTCTGAGGGCATTTCCTTTAACTGGAAACAAAAAACAAAAGACACACATATAAATCATGTTATAATTATTGTTTAACACACGAGTCTTGGTTGAAACAACTTAAATTACTTACCCTGGAATTTATAATTGAATCCTAATCAAATGCCATCTCTTGACTTTTTCTTACACAGCGAGCCACCTTCCTCTTGAACTCACCATTAGGGTCTTCTCTCCACTCTTTCTGCAGAGGAAACATCAGACTCTTAACTGATATGTATGTACTAAATGGTTTTTGAGCTGTAAATATTACAACAATGAAAAAGTCGGGGGAAGGGAGTAAGTGATGCAACTCACAGCAGCATCCACATTAGCTGGTGAATCACTGTTGGGGTCTGCCAGCATGGAGATAACACTAATCATTATTGTCTCTACTGTGTGGATTGGGAGCCAGCGCTCTTCAGGCTTTTCATAGCCAAACTTATCTTCTCCTGGCTCGTGCAGAATTGAGATACAAACATCTCCATTCTTTGCAACTGTGAAGAAATGTAAAATGAATTTAAACAACCAATGTAAGTCAAAGATGGCTTTCATTAGTATGACACTTCAAGTCAGGGTTATGTTGCTGCTCAATCAAAAGCAAAACTGAACAGTAGCTTTCAAACAAACATTTAATTGCTAAGATAAAGTGATTGAAGTGTAGATTTGAAGCAAGCAAACATCTGCAAGTGTATTCTAAACGTGTTTACCATTCGGGTGCCAGATTTCAGTGATGAACTTCATCTTTGGAGGTCGTAGAGGATAATCATAGGGAAAGGTTAGGTATGCTTTGAAAAAGCCTCCTTCACTGCAATTGAGATGAGATATAGAGAAAAATTAAAAATCGTGAAACTAACTTATACCACTTATTAAGACATCTCTAGCTAAAACGTTATTATTCAAATATCTCCTAACTTACAAAAGGGTATCTTGTGGACCAATGATCACAACTTCCCATTTGTATATGTCATCATCATCTATCAGACCAGCTGAAAAGCCCTCAACGGGATTCTTGTTGAGCTCTGGGAAAAGAGGAACACAATATCTTTTTAATACATTCACGTTACCATCCATCCATCAGCTGCACCTGCTTATCCTTAACTGTCACACTGACACTGGAGCAGCCTACATGGCTAGGGTTGTCTGGCTAGTCGCCCATTAATCACACCTTTCACACAGAAAAGGGAGGCAGTGAGTAAAGTAGTGACAGCTGACAGTCTAATGAAACCATTGGTAAACTGACGAATTAGCTGCTTCATTTTTCTCTTACAGCAAGTTTACAGAGGAAGGAATATATTTAACAATGATCCAGCGTTTGGCAAATACCAGAAATTCTTAGGAACCACAAGTTAAATCAACATGAAAACATTTGACTGACAAACTGCAGGACAAGTGTGTTAAGAAAAGTAAACACGCAATTGCAACTTGATATAATTTTAAAATAGGCCACAATTGCACAACACCAGAACAGAACAGCTTTTGCCAAGTCAGTACTGGCAGAGAATGATGAATAGCTAAATTTAATCTACACTGCAGTCACGGGCATTGGCAAACCATGTATTACACCAGCTATAAGTGAATATAAAATTGATGTTTTTTCTTTTTCACTGCAGTTAACTGGCTGCATGAATTCTTGCATTGGTGTTGACAGCAGAAAATAGAATCAATCCTAAGGGCTATATTATCAGCCCCGGTCACATAAATATTAAAATAATAACAACTTCATTTAAAATCTATCCATTGTTTGGACTAGTGGCTATCATTCTATTGTGATATTGGTCATTTCTTGCGCTATTCTTGAAGGCTGCATTACTTTTCTGTCATTTGACTTTGGCTCTCTTTTTTTTTTATTTTAAAATGAAACAGGTTATTGTTTAACCTTCTCGCTATTAAGTAGAATTATTTTAATAAACCACCATAGATATGAAAACAATCTCCATATGAAGTTGTTAAGGGAAAAGCCTAATAGGAATCTAACAATAGCTGCTGTAAGTGTCAGCATCAATATGGTTCAACTCATTGTCAAGTGTGATAAAAAACAACAACAACAACAACAACACTACTGTTCTGATAAATTACGATGACACATTTGGTTTTAAAATAATGACCTGACGGTAATTCTTCTAACCGATATGGTAGCTGACAATGAACTAACAGTACATCGTGGGTGTTTCAGTCTCCAGGTCCATGTGTCACAGCGCTGCAAACTACACCACTGCCACCGCCAGCAATATTACTGACGCTTGGGGTAAAATGGGGCAGGATGGGGCAAAATGAGGCAACGGGATAAAACTGCAAGTTTAGCAAAGAGTGCTTCAACACGGAGATGCGCATCCCTTAAAGTCGCTACAACTAGGCAGCATCACAGCCTGAGCTCGATTTGACACCACAAACGTTAGATATTATCTGTATAGCTGGGAGATAAGTTTGTAATTTCATTGCTGCTGATATAATGACGTACGTGTCTATGAAAGGCTCGGACTTCTTACAGCTAGCATTAAGTGGAAGAAAAAAAAAAACTAAAGTTTTAAGAGCAGATGACTCCTTGGATTGATTATTCCTTTGTTCCGTCAGCTAACTAATGTCGAACTTGCTAGCCCCCTTAGCAAGGTTGCCGATGCGATTCATTTTATGGTAAAGATATAAATATATGTGAGCTATATATACATATATATGTATATGAATATGTATAGACACTCCAGAGATTGGCTAATCACGGCGTTTTAGTCACATACCGGACTGCAGTGATAAAGGTGTTGCTGCTTAGTTAGCTCTCTAAGCTTACTCCTATGGCGTAAACATAGCTTTGCGTAGCTGAGGAAAAAAAAAGCTAACGTTAGCTTGGTGGCCTTTCTATGAACAATGTTGGCTCATCAGGCTCCATTCATATTACCTGCCAGTTGTTTTCGAAGGAGTAAGGCTGATTGTTCGGTCATGGTACGCGGGCGGAATGTAAAAACACTAACTGTGGATGAATGCTTTCCGAGGAATAGGTAAAGCTGAAATGGAGAGAGAAGATGCACCGCCTGCTGCTCTCCCTCTGTGTTTTGACACAAGGATCAGCTGCTGGTGCTGGGAGCTGTGCGCCTGCGTGTCTTTGGACGGCTGACTGAGTTTATCTGTGTCCGTTCAAGGCCACACAAGAGGTTTGACTTCAAAAAAGAAAAAAAAAAAAAAAAATCAACAGGCACAAGCTGGACAAATGTCCCAGCCTATGACGACTGTTTACAGTGATTATACTTCACCGGTGGCTGTTTATTTCACGGAGTTTTACTGAGGTTTGGTTGATATGTGCTATCTTATTGAATGTTTTATGGTATGGGCCGCTGCCATCTCCACTCAAGTCAAAATGTATTTATTGTCAATTCTACAATATGTACAGGACACATAAATAGCGTTTCTCTATGACCCTCAGTGGAGAAATTAAATCAAAATCAAGACATAAATATGTTATATATTATAAAAAGTGCAAACGACGAAAAAGGAACAAAAGGCAAAATAGCTGCGAAACAATTTAAAGTCAAGGCATTTGAGTTGATAAAGCTTCTAGTCTCAGCTCATCTAGACAAACAGGCTTGAGTGAACCAGTTAAAGAGTTGTCAACATGTAAAAATTGTAGATTTTATAATATATAATATTATCTAATTAATTGTTATTTCTCGAGTCTACTAATGAATTTAATGGACATGATGTTTTTCCTGGCATGTGTGGAAACAATCTTTCAAATATCCTCATATATAACTATTTGTGTCACACCAGTGGCATAAAAACTATTTTCAAGGATGTAAGTCAAAAACAACACGTCTTCGATGTTGTGCTAGGGCATTATATTGTCAAGGGGACTTGTTGGGAAGGACACAAACTGACGATCTCTGTTTTGTCTTTTTGTTTACATTTGTGTGGCTTGAGGCATTTTTAGTCAGCTGAAAGGAAAAAAATAAAGTTAAGAAGGAAGTTTGATGTCCCGAAGCGATCAGCCAGAGGTGGTTGTCGCCTTTGTGCCTGTTATTGTATAAGATGATTTTCTAATGATAAAATACTAAATGGAGGATAAATTTGCCTCACATTGATTTAGACATCAGCATTTCTATACTTAAAAAAAAATAGAAGATGCGTTCCTGACTATCGAAAATATGAGCATCTCTGGCAGAGCCTAAAGCTAGCGAAAAACATTATCGTATAGTTCGAAAATGTGACCTTTCATTTATACGACATGAAAAAAAAAAAAAAAAAAAAAAAAAATCACGTTCAAGTCAAAGTCGCAGATTTCGAAAAGATTTTGTGTTTACGCACATTGGCGTTCACAGTTCGAATTTGTGAAGTTTCCATGAAGGCAACACTATAAGGAAGGAAGGGCGTGCGGCGCCATATTTAATACAGTGAAAGCTAGGTAACGTTAGCTGTTTACAAGCCCAAACTTTTAACTTCTATCGGAAACCTGAAGCAAGCTCTCCACTTTGCCAATATGAATGTTATAGATCACGTACGCGATATGGCTGCAGCTGGCCTTCACTCTAACGTCCGGATATTGAGTAGTTTGTTTCTGACGATGAGCAATAACAATCCGTAAGTAATGTCAGAGTGGGGTCCGTCTATTTCATGAAAATTGCTTTACTAACAGAGTAGTTGTCACCCAATGACAGTCAACTATAGCTACCATTATTTGTTGCAATCGTAAAAAGAAACCGACGTCCGTTAAATGTCCAGCCTGAATAGTTACAACGAAGAGATTTTTATTGATATTACTGGGTCGACATAGTGTATGTTCTGTTCCAAGAAGTAGTCGTATTTCCCGTATTTTTATAGAGTGCCTGCTGTTAGCCGCTAGCTTGAATTGTGAGTATAACACAAGAATGCCTCCTGTCTACACACACTGCGTGGATTGCTTCATGTTGAGGATCGTAAATCTTTCTATGAAGTCGGTTCTCTTGTATGTGCCCCGTGTGGTGGAATTCTTTTTTACCCTGTTGTTTGGATGGGTTTTTGTCCGCAGAGAACTGTTCTCACCGGCCCAGAAGTACCAGCTGCTGGTCTACCACGCTGATGCTATCTTCCACGATAAGGAATACCGTAATGCTGCCTGCAAGTACAGCATGGCGCTGCAACAGAAGAAAGTGCTCAGCAAGACATCCAAAGTTCGTACTTCCACTGGCGGAGCATCGACTAACATTCAGGCACAGGTGTGTGTGTTTTAACGTTTGATTAAAGCTATAGCACACCTCAGTGTTTTCCCTTGGCAGACTACAGGGTAACTTTAAATAGTGTTTGCATTTATATTTTTGCCCTTGAAATATCCTTGACACAGGACACTGTTTCATTTTGCATAAACCAAAGAAAGTTATGATTTGCTTGCGTTGGTTCCAAGCAGGGCTGCACAATATGCAGCAAAAACCATTTAGCAACTATGTCAATGGATATTGACAATGGATACAGACATTCTTGAGGGGAAAAAAAAACCACAGTGGTCAAAAAGCATGACTTAAAAGAAAAATTTACAATTGCACTTTCAGAGCTTGCCATCAGAAATTGAGGTTAAGTACAAGATAGCTGAATGCTACACCATTTTGAAACTGGACAAAGATGCCATTGCAGTGCTTGATGGGATTCCATCCAGACAGAGGACTCCAAAGGTAGGTGCTCTTCTAGTTATTATAAGTAATTATTTGTGTGCATTATTTTTATTACAGAGTAGCCATTATATGTTTGGAGATTTGAGGTAACATTGGACTGAGAAACTGATCGACCTAGAAATGTTGTAATTTGTTGTTATTCTAATGATGTAATAAAAACTAGAACTGCTAAACGAACAGGAGACTTTCCTGTTGTTGCTTGATTAAAAGCTAAATTCTGCCAAGATCAAAACACGACACGAAACAAAACTGTACAATCATCCATTAAATTGGCAAACTTTCAGTGTATTTACTTTTCAGAGTCCAGTGATGAAATGGATGATGCTCTTTCTCACTTTAGATCAACATGATGCTAGCAAACCTGTACAGGAAGGCTGGTCAAGAACGTTCTGCTGTGACAAGCTACAAAGAGGTTCTCAGACAGTGTCCCCTTGCCCTGGACGCCATCATTGGTATGCATAGCCACAGAGTCACCTTCATCTATTTAACCTGCTGAGTCACTTAAGTCTGTCTGGTGCCCTTACACATTTAGATGCTTAAAAGTCTTACTACTCCAGTGCCCATTCCAAAATTAGCCCACTAAAGGTTGATCACTTGGACCTGTTATGCAAATTATATATATACACACATTTATGTATATGTTATAGAAACATCCCAACTGTATGGCGGTATGGACCCCCCTTGGGCCAGCAGAGGGAAAAGATCCATGTTTATACATGCAAGATCTGGGTTTAAAAATGTGTGCACTCTCTTTGCTCTTAGATCCATAGTCCAAGCTCTCATATTTGTTAATTGTGTCCTCAGATTCATGAGCTCAAAGAAGTTGCACAGTAAATACAGCAAAAGATATTTAAAGGGCTGTAACCTCCCTGTTCAACACCATTATTCTGTTTTAAAATTGTGGCCGCAACATGCTGTCAATTGTCTGGGTGATGCACTGTCCTTGTTGTGAGGTTGACAATTTCTTTTCTGATGTAGAAAAACAATGTTTGAAACTGTCAGGCCATACAGCACTTACTTTGGTCCTCAGCACATCATTTGAAGTTGTTTGAATGAGTGACTGTGGAGGAAAATCAAGCCACAGATGGAGATTACTCTGTTTATAGTTAAATGTGTATTTATCTTCATGACTGTTTATTTATTGATCATAAAAACACTCTAAATCAACTCTTTTTTTTTTTTTTTGTTAGGTCTCCTCTCTCTGTCGGTTAAAGGAGCTGAAGTAGCGTCCATGACTATGGATGTGATCCAGAGCATCCCCAACCTGGATTGGCTCTCTGTTTGGATCAAGGCTTACGCCTTCATACACGCAGGGGACAATCAAAGAGCCATCAATACAATTTGGTAAACAAACCAATTATCCAATGTAAAACTAATTAGTACAAATTTTTCCTACCAAGTGAATGAACATGCTTTTTAATGCAACAATTGTTTTGATGCTCATCACCATTCCTCCCTCATTGTATCTCAGTTCTTTGGAAAAGAAGTCTCTCCTACGGGACAATGTGGACCTTCTGGTGAGCCTGGCAGATGTGTACTTCAGGGCAGGGGACACCAAAAATGCCATCCTAAAATTTGAACAAGCCCAGATGCTGGATCCTTACCTCATTAAAGGTGAGCCACTTGTACCTTTCACAAACAGTCCTAACACAAAACTTTGTGTTGCCAAAGTCACATATTGGTTGCTTGTGCTTGCAGGAATGGATGTCTATGGCTACCTGATGGCACGTGAGGGTCATCTGGAGGATGTTGAGGTCTTGGGAGGACGATTATTTAATATTTCAGACCAACATGCTGAGCCTTGGGTGATCTCTGGGTCAGTCTCTTGAGTGAACAGCCATAATAGAGACTTTTGGTGTGTGGGAAAAGTCTAACGTTTTGTAGTCATCTGTCTTTCTGACTCTCCTTCAGGTGTCACAGCTTTTATAGCAAGCGTTATTCCAGAGCTCTCTATCTCGGAGCCAAAGCCATCCAGCTGAACAGCAACAGTGTGCAGGCTCTCCTCCTGAAGGGGGCAGCATTGAGAAACATGGGTCGTGTTCAAGAAGCCATTATCCATTTCAGAGAGGCCATGCGTTTGGCACCCTGCAGACTTGACTGTTATGAAGGCATGTTCACTTTTTTTTTCTTATTAATATTAATACTTATATGGCCTCCTTTGTATAGTGTAGAACATTTAGATTTTGCCTGAATTTACCTAACCATCTCATTTACAGGTCTGATAGACTGTTACTTAGCATCCAATGGGATCCGAGAGGCTATGGGGATGGCTAATAACATCTATAAGACTCTGGGGGCCAATGCACAGACTCTGACTATCCTTGCCACAGTGTGCCTGGAAGACCCAGTGACTCAGGAGAAAGCTAAAACCCTGTTGGACAAAGCACTGGCTCAGAGGCCTGACTACACCAAGGCTGTTGTTAAGAAAGCTGAACTGCTGAGTACGTACAACTGACTGAGTTTTAACATCAGTTATTGGCATTGCCATTATATTCAGAGCCATTACTTTTTTTTTCCGTGTGTGTGTGTGTGAGAAGGTCGGGAACAGAAGTATGAAGAAGGGATCACACTCCTCCGAAATGCACTGGCAAATCAGAGCGACTGTGTCCTGCATAGAATGCTTGGGGACTTTCTGGTGGCTGTCAATGATTACCAAGAAGCCATGGATCAGTACAGTATAGCACTAAGGTAATCATTGATAAGTGTTTAATTCCATTTCAAGGAGAAATAGTTGCTGTAAAAATGTACTTGTAGTCAAGTAAAGATTTTTTTTTTTTGTAGATGTCAGTCTGTTTTTTAAATGATTTTTTTTTTTTCTGCCCTAAGCCTGGATCCCAATGACCAGAAGTCTTTAGAAGGCATGCAGAAGATGGAGAAAGAAGAGAGCCCAACAGATGCCACGGTGGAGCTGGATGGTGATGACATGGAGGGCAGTGGAGAAGATGGAGACCTGGAGGGCAGTGACAGTGAAGCAGCACAGTGGGCTGATCAGGAACAGTGGTTTGGCATGCAGTGACCCATCAGGACACTGAGGGACGCACCGTCAGTAGTCAGTACCCCATCTTCCAATACACTGCAGCCTGCGGGAAGCTTTTAGCCCTCAGGACAGTCAAATAGAAGAAGAAGGAGGCACTGCTTCACATACCTCATGTGACCACGGAGGTAATCACCAAGTGACTGATGTTGCCAAATTTAGATACATTGCAGCTGTGACTGATGCCCTGCTTTGCAGAACAGCCACAGCAGATGAAACTCAGCACAGATCTCCAGCAGTTTTTGACCTGATGTTTTCCCATCAGCCAATTGACTGTGGAACTATTCATACAGTCTTACAGGACCAGCAGATACGTAACCCCAGTGTAAATCAAAATGGAATGTTGAATATGTCGCTCTCACTGTAGTAATATGTGTTTGAAACTGAAATTGCTGATGCTACCTGGTGTAAGTCTGGTTCTCTGAGTGGAAGGATCACTAGTGAAGTAAGTAAAATTAAACTTTGAATATAGTTACGACAAAGTGACTGTCAGAGGATTAATAGAAATGCTTTGGATAAAAAGCATTTCCAGACAAAATGACAAGTGGGACAAATACATTGACTCAACTGGTGTGATGGGAAATTTTGTTTAGGCCAAAAATGGCTGGGGTTATCGATGATGTATGTTTCTGGGGGGACTGCTGTAGATTTTTGTGTTTTAGTTTACCACAGATGAAATCGTTGACACCGGATAGGCAAAGTATGGCACTTTTGTTGAACGCAAGCAAACAGGTCTGTGGTGAAATGGTCATGTACTGTTTTTCTGCTGCTCTTTGTATCATTCTTAAGAATTTTAATTATCACATGTTTTTTAAGTTTTGTCATAACAGGTACATGCATCTTATTTTTGTGAGCGTCTTCAGTTATCTGTTTCAAAAAATAACCCAGTGATTGGCTCCTTCTTAAGTTGAAAAGTGTTAACCATTTCTGGAAAAATGTTTATAGTGTTTTGTACATATTTTTGAAATGTATAATAAAATATCAAACAACTTATTTACATGAATGAGTTTGTGGTTCTGTGGTCAACTGCATAACACCAGGAAAATCAGTAATGCGGGGCCAGGGTGCTGGAGTCAATCCCAGCTAATATTCTGGGGAAAGGCAGAGTGCAGCATAGACCGGTGGCCAGTCACCATTGAACCTAGATGTTATGCCTTTGGAAGAAGCTGGAGTACCTGGAAGGAACCTATGCAGGCACAGGGACAACACGCAAACTCAACACAGAAAGGCCCCAGGCCCAGGAATCAAACCCAGAACTGTGACAGTTTTATTTACCTGAAACCAATGTACATGTGATACATTATACAATCATCTCTGAAAATACAGTACAGCAGTTTGGCAAAAAAATGCCATTTGAGGGACTGCTGGCCATTCTCATACTAAAATGTGTACATTGTTGTGCCACTGCGCATTTGCCTACCAAATATGGCAAAATCAGCTCTAAATATGCTGCACATCTCAGTGCAAGCAGAAACAAGTCTGTTTGTTTTTACCACAAAAGTGTTTCCCTAGGAAAGATGAACTGCGTTTTTGAGCTTATTTAATGTTTATACTGAACTCATGAACGTCTATTCTATTTACCAGTACTATAGATGGTTTATTACTCAAGTCTGGTAAAGCAGATGACTGAGCAGACATGCACCATAGAATAATGTATAATTTACTACACACAGTACCAAGATCCAAAAGGATGGTATGAAAGATCTTCATGCAGGAAAATGAAAGGACTGATAATGTGGGACTGGCAAGACGTTAATTTTTGGCCATTCTATAAATAAAGGATGTATGAACTTTATGAGCCCCTGTTTTCCTAACATTTCATTGACACAGAGCTCCTGGAACCTTAAAATACACATGCACACTGAAAAATAAAAACCAAGCTTCTGGAAGTAATTTAGAGCAGAGGTTGGGCTTTACTTGGCCTTTGCTGCAAGAAAAAGAGAGGAAGAATCAAATCAGTGGAATGAAAGGCCAAAGCAAAAGTAAGCATCTCAGTGTCAAAGTATTTAAACTCATCAATACTTATTTCCAATAAAGGCCATGCTGAGGGCAAGCAGAAGATTGGGACAAAAACAAAAAAGGCTCTATTATTTCCTGTAATGGCATGTGAGCATTTCGATTAAACTGCAAGTCTCCAAAATATACTGCCAATCTACAATCAAACACAGCCAGCACTTACAACACAGTGGTAGTTCTGCACTTGGTCACATCAAAAGCCTTTCAAACACAAAAACCTAGACTTACTTTTTGCTTTTATCATTTAATCTATATTTTTCTGAACTGCATCAAAACTGCTAGCAGCCATTACTGCTGTCATTTTTAGCCATTACTACTGTCAACAGCAACGACTAATTGAAGCTCTAAGTGAAGCGGGATAGAGAGGAGAACGTTAGTAGCTGGCATGCAGGTCAAAGTGTACTTAATGGAAGGCATTGGAAGAAACAGTTGTTAGTGTTGAAATGTAAAAAATAAACAAAAAGGCCTGGGATTACTGGAGTAGGCATGCATAGGCCAAGTCCAAAGCCAAGTAAACTAGTGTGATGCTGTGGAGCATTTTGATAGCAACAACAAAAATATCTCTAAAGAGCTTTTACTGTGTGTGCTATGTACAAACTCTTCCAATGATAGGTAATTTCAACCTTTCAGGGTTGGTTCCTGTTGAACTCTCCATGTTGTGCTCAGCTGATAAGCGCAACAGTTTGGTGACATTTTACATGTACATATACAGTATGTGCACATTTTAAATACATGATAAAAAATTACTACACACAAATTTAAGACTGAAGGTTGAAGCAGTCTCAAAATTTAAACAAAACAAACCAGCAAAAAAAAAAAACAAACAAAACTGAGACAAATGTATTGTCACAGAGTAAACAAATCAGACTGTATCAAAAATGCTTTGAGCCACACTGGGGGACATATGTCTGACCCCCATACGCACAAACCAACTTTACCCCAATAACAGAGAAAAGGAAAAAATATATTAAGCATTAAATTTTTTCTAAGGGCTTTGTCTTTACTGCAAAACAAAGGCGTGCTTACCTCAGCACTTCCAATGATAGTCTATAAAAGCATTGTTAAGACTGATGGGTACTCATGGGTATATTAACAGCATTGAGGTAGCTGTGCTCTGCCTAATGCAGAAAATAATGAATAAACAAGATGCATGGCGGATAAAATTAAGTAGAGAGATCGGAGCTCAGGAAAAATTAATAGACTGTAGTACACTGTCCTCATGTTTACATTATTTTCACACCCAGCAATTTTGTCCCAACAGTCTCTACCACAAACTACAAAATATGAATTATTATAAAATAGTATAAATTCTCTGTACAGCTCAACACACAACTCTTGACATGGTGGGCATCCTTACTGTTCAAAACAGGGGGGCAAAAATTAATAGCGCGTTGTTAAAATAAAAACAGGACACATGTTAGTCAAAGTCATTACTAATGACTAAACCCTCCGGCCCCCTCCAACCCAAAAATATGTAATGAAAGTGTCCTAAATACAAATGATCAGCCAGCAGACAGGCTGACAGAGCAGGTGCAAATGTGGACTGTAAGTTGTTCTGAGTTACCATAACCATGTTAAATGTGTGTGTTAATGTCCACTTCACACTGGTGCACAGGGGGAAGGTGTACTGGAGTCAGTCAGGGCCACAAAATGGTGGACAAATTAGTGTCAGTGCTGTAGATCCACAGCACCAAAGGCAGGGAGATGGCCGCAAATGGCCAGGATATGCCTTTGGTGCATGCAGACAGAGAGCAGCCTTTGCTGGATGGCTTCTCCAGCTGTTTACCAAAATCCAAGTAGTTCCTGGCCAAAAACTTAAGCAGCTCATCCAGTAGGATGACTGGCAGGGAGATTTTCAGCACCATCATCCACTGAGTCCAGTCCAGAGGAGTTATTTGGAAGATGACCTGGGAGAGAGCAAGAGTGAAAGCATCTGTCATTGAACAATATAGCTACTATTTTTTTGTAGAGTATTCATGTATATGCTGTCTCACAGGCAGAGGCTCCACATAGAGGATGAGGAAGTGGAGAGACATTGAGAGGCAGATGGCCCCCAGCAGCCAAATGTTCTCCCAGGGAGGCATCCGCAGCAAGGACTGGTTTTCTGACAGACTGACAGGGAGGAAAGAGCACAGAAGGTGACTGAATTATACTTTACCCTCCATCTTCTGATGGATCAAACAACCATCCTGCAATGAGAGTTCCTCCACTCTGACTGGCAGTTACCTGTTGAGAGCATTGCACATCTCGATTGTGACGAGCACAGACAGGGCCATAGTCATAGGGTACGGCGATTCAAAGACATGGCAGTCCAGGCCATCGAACTGTGGGTTGTCAGGGCTGCACTGGAGGAAGTGGCTCTGTGGGGAGGAAGTTAGTAGAGGAGAAAAGGGGAGGCACACAGTTGAAGGGGGCTGTGGGGCAGTCTTTTAGACCAGCAGACTTACCAGTTGGTACAGAGTGAGTTGAGGTCCATCGTCAGAAACTGTAAACCACCAGGCAGCAGCTCCCACTGTTGCTGCACCCACATAGCCTAGGAGCCAAGAGAAGAAAGCAACACCATCAACAAACACAGAAGAACTTCACTAATCAAACTGCATAAAAGCAGATTAAAGACTTATATGATACTCTTACAACAAACCTCCAATGGCCAGGTATCTGAAAAAGAGCCAGCCAGAAATGAGTGGCTCCTTAGCATTGCGGGGAGGTTTCTCCATAATATCCAGATCTGGAGGATTGAAGCCAAGGGCTGTGGCAGGGAGGCCATCTGTCACTAGGTTGACCCAAAGCAGCTGAACTGGGATGAGAGCCTCAGGGAAACCCAGCGCAGCAGTAAGAAAGATGCTTTTAGAGGAAATAAGTCCCATTAGAAAACTCACTGACATACAATTCAGTCTGATACAAATAAATTTGATCTTAGTGGTTATCACCAACATAAATGCATTTCCAGTCATCTGTTCCTGAGGAGACTCACCAAACAACCTCTCCCACATTGGAGGAGATAAGGTATCTGATGAACTGCTTCATGTTATTGTAAATAGCTCTGCCTTCTTCCACAGCAGCCACAATGGAAGAAAAGTTGTCATCAGCAAGGACCATCTCAGAGGCTGACTTGGCCACAGCAGTGCCAGAGCCCATGGCGATACCAATTTCTGCCTTCTTCAAAGCAGGGGCATCGTTCACTCCATCCCCTGTCTTCAGATAAAACTTTTGTTATGAAAGCTCAATCTTTTTGTTCTGTAACACCAGCAAAACCACACAATGACGAATCATGAGATTTTCAGCCGCTCATCAAAAATGAAAAACAAAATGATTGTAAATCCAAACCATTTGAGGTTTAATAGTCGACATTAATGACCACTGTAAGAAATCAAATTTAGAATTCATACCATAGCAGTGATCTCATCAAATCCTTGCAGGAACTCAACAATCTTGGACTTGTGTGAAGGTTCAACACGGGCAAAACAGCACGCATGAGTCACAGCCTCCCGCTGAGCATACGGTGAGAGCTCATCAAACTCTCGTCCAGTGAAAGCCCTATTCTCAATATCATCCTCTTCACTCAGAATGCCAATGCGACGGCATATAGCCACGGCTGTGCCTTTGTTGTCCCCGGTGATCATGATGACACGGATGCCGGCCTGGTGGCACAGCTTGATGGAGGCAGCCACCTCCTGTCTGGGAGGGTCGAGCATGCCAACACAGCCGATGAAGGTCAGGTTGGACTGAATGCAGAGAGGCAAAGATGTGGCTAAAGCTAATTTTACCAAAACACCAAGCAACTGTACCAAAAATCAAGCAAATATTTACCTCGTATTCTGAGAATTTGGCGGTATCAGACAGAATCATTTCCTCCATTTTGGGTGGATTGTCTCTTGTGGCCAGAGCCAAGCACCTTAGGGTGTCGTGACCTGTCCCATACTCCCGGATCACAGACATGATCTTCTCTTTGATATTTTTGCCGAGAGGAACTTTGCTGTTTCCAACTCTGACATGAGTGCATCTTTCAATAACTCCCTCTGGGGCGCCCTGTGGGATAGACAGAGGAATAAAATATAAACAATGTGGTAAAAGCATCCAGGCAACAAAAGCAACACGTTGCTGCTACACATTTCTTTCAGTATACCTTGACAAACATCTTGCCCATGGAAGAACGAGACTTGTTGGGGGTACAGTAGACAGACATAGATTTCCTGTCTCTCGAGAACTCAAGGGTGAACTCCTTCCTCATCAGCTGCTTGATCACCTGATCCATCACGAAATGGAAAGAATTAGAGAAGCTGCAAAATGGCAGGAGGGGAAATGTACAGTGTGAGTTGGTGTCACTCACTGAGTTGCAGGCATTAGCTCTGTCAATCTTGGACAGGTTGTGGACTTCAGTGTCAAAAACGTTCATTTTCTCCACCAGACAGGTTAGTGCGGTCTCTGTGGCTTCACCAACCTTCTCGTACACGCCTTTCACCTGAGGCATCAGAATTAATCTTTTCATCATTATCCAACATTTTTTTTCTCTTCAAATATTCCATAACAGAGGTGACATATTGAGTTTTCCATAGATATTATTGCAATTGACTTTTGGAGTACAAAATGGTCACAACATTTTATCCTGTTAGTCTCCTGTGTGCAAGTTTGTCATATCAGTGTATGAATTGTATGGCCAGTAAAAGTATTTTGAGGTCACAATGACCTTTGCTCTTTGACCATCAAAATTTGTTCATCTCTGATTCCAAGTTAACATTAGTCCCTAAGTTTGAGAAATTAATGAGTGAGAACAAAACAGATAAACGTCCCCATACAGCAAGTGACTGGTGACACCTGGGTTACATCTCTGACATTACAATGTAGAGCTTAAAAAGGTCTCTGTAAATGAAGATCTCTTGTTTTTCTAGTTGTTTGCATCAACAACTATGACATAAATAAGTAAATAAGACCCTAAAGACCTGGGGCAGGTTTCAGGATTCACAACATAGATATTGGCTAAAGCATAGATATAATAGATTTCAGATGGATGTATAAATTCATCTTGTTTCACAAAGCAGTTTAGTTGTTGACAGGACTGGGGTGCAAAGAATTATGTTTAAACTAAAAACTTTTCCAAAACAAAACGAAAAAGGACGAGAGAGTGACCATATCAAATTCCTGCTCAGTTCAGTTCAGCGAAAAGAAAGAAATTTTCTCTCTCTCTCTCTCTCCCCCCCCCCCCCCAAATTGTTTGAGGATTGAATTTTAAGTACAATAGAAATGCTACTTAAAGTTTACGCTGGGCAGCCACCTCTGTTTTGGGAAGAAGCAGAGGAGCAAGCAGACTATGTGGAGTCAGCAGCACCGCAACTGCACCCCACACACCGCCCAGTCCTGGATCTCTCCATAATAATGTTAGAACACCACAAATTGTGTGCCATGTTTTATATAGACTGGTCTAAAATAGCTTTATGAAACTGACCCTCAATCCCCAGTACCCTTAATTTAAAAAAAAGTGCTGAAACCAAGACAATTATTATGTGAACACACAATATGCCACAGACTACAACAGTTGTCATTATTTCTGTTATATTTTTATACCTAATGGTATTATGTTACTCTAATAATGATTCATGTATTGATTATTGTTTTCTATCACTTTTGTGAAATTCTCTAACTCACAACATTTATTGATTAAATTTATTGAAGCACTGTAACTCAACATTATTGTTGTATGTAATCCTTAAGAAATTAAAATGAAACAAAAATCTGAAAAAAATATAATACTATTGTACCAACAGTACATTGTGCAATTGTCAGACATTTGATGTTAAAATCAGGCAGGATTTTGACCTCATTGAAGTCCAGGGAGGAGTCGTTACACAGGGCACAGATGGTGGCCAATTCAACCAGAGCATCATTCTGGGAGCACCTCACTGGTTTACCATCCTGGTACCTGAAGGCAAGCACAGGGTATGACACTGAGTGTGTGTACTTAGTATAACAGTCTACATGTGCCTATTTGCAGGTTAATATATCATCTTTAACTCTATATTTTCCTATTAACCTACAATTAAAGGCAGTGGATGAGATGTTGGCTTACATATGAACTTGCAGAGTTGGATATAAAGTACTCACACTTCTCCATCAGGGGCATATGTAGAACCTGTGATGGTGAACTCTGACAGAGAACAGCTGTCACCTTCAACTTTGTTGATAGTGAACATCTGGAGATCAACAGAGCAAATTAGCAAATATAATGTAATGTCATGCCAGTGCATATATTAGCTGCTGGTTTCTTCACTACCACAGTGGGTGGCAGCAGAAACGATAGAAACCCATAGAGGAGTGAGCATAATTGGCCTGTAGTGTTACAAAGAGGGACTGTGAGGGCCTCACTAGATGGCTGTCTGCCTAAAGAGAGAAAACAATGTTAAGTTTCTCCCCAAAAGTATACAGAAGAAACTGCCAGGGAGCCTGAGCTGTGCCAAATAGGAAGAAAGTGCAATGCCAGGCCTGTCTGCACAGGAAGCTTTCATCTTTGTGCTCACTCACCCATAGACACAGGGACACAGACAGAAACACAGGTAACATGGGCTGTAACAATGATATGGTCCCTCTGTACAACATACAGGCTTTTATTATTATTTTCCATGAGCTACAGTGGGTGGTGCCCACTGCATTACTTTGCACCATCGCCTCACAGCAGGAAGGGCTCTGGCTTCCATTCCAAGGGCCCTGGGGCCTTTGTGTACACTTTGCATGTTCTCCCTGTGCCTGTGTGGGTTCCTTTCGGGTACTCCAGTTTCCTCAAACAGTCCAGAGACATAGACCTTTAGTTCAGTTTTTGACTGCCCATAGTGAATGTGAATGTGAATGGTTGTTTGTCTCTATAAGTCAGCCACACGATAAACTGGTGACCCAATATAGGGTGTGGATATGGATGGATGGATTTCGCTACAGATATTTTCAACATGTCAGATGCAAATATATTTTTAAAAGAAACAGAACGAAATAGAAATTGATTTCAGTGATTTGATTCTGCCTCCTTGTGAATTACTGAAAGCAGTAATTGCAGAATTGTATTTAATTAAGTCATATAGCATCCTATATCCTCTACAAAACATGCAACTGAAATGAGAACAAATGTTTTGATAAAAATCTGTCTAATTCAAATCAAAGTTTTTAGGAAACACTGAACAGGATTGAACAAGGATGAAATTTGAATAAATGCTGAAATGTCCTCTTAATGTGGAGCCAAGTAGCAATAGGCTGCCACTGACAGAGACATAGGAAGAGGGAAAAGACCTACCGGCTGGCTGCTTTGCAGTTCGGTGACGCAAGGTCAGTTATGCAACAGCAGCTCTGCCAGTCATCCAAGAGTTCAATGTAGTTTAGAGGAGCTGCAGAATACTGCCGTCTTGTTTAATAACCTGGATACCTGATCAGAAGAAATACTCCACTCTCACTGTTTGCACAAGCAGTATGAGCATTTTAGCTGACTAATGTATTGAGAGAGACTTCTAAAGCAATAGTCTCTCTAACTGCTGTCACCTAATCCAAACATAAGGCAGCAAAGATGACTAAGCAATGACTACCACACTGTTCAGCGGTGCACCGAGACTTTGTGTGTGCATGACTCACTCTGCAGACAGACATCTGGTTGGTGGTCAGGGTTCCTGTCTTGTCGGAGCAGATCACAGAGGTGCAGCCCAGGGTCTCAACAGATGGAAGACTGCGGACAATGGCGTTTTTCTTGGCCATGCGGCGGGTACCCAGGGCCAAGCAGGTAGTAATCACTGCGGGAAGGCCCTCAGGGATGGCAGCGACAGCCAGTGCCACTGCAATTTTAAAGTAGTAAACCGCTCCACGGATCCAGGAGCCTCCATGGACAGGGTCGTTGAAGTGCCCGATATTGATGATCCACACTGCAACGCAGATGAGGGAGATGACCTTGGACAGCTGCTCGCCAAACTCATCCAACTTCTGCTGCAAGGGTGTCTTCTCCTGCTCAGTGGCTGCCATCTCATCACGTATTTTACCAATCTCTGTGTTAACACCAGTGGCTACAACCACACCCACTGCCTTCCCAGCTGCAATGTTGGTACCCTGAAAAACCAAGAATATACATTGTGGGTCAAGTACCTTCCATAACATCTCCAAATAAGGAGTGGTTTTTGCGAGAAGTTGATAGAAGCTAAAAAAAATAAGATGTTGAAAACAGGGTGTTGTCCATAATTTGTGCTGAGTTGGACTTACAGAAAAGAGCATGTTTTTCTTATCCTGATTCACAGCACGTGGGTCTGGCACAGGGTCAGTGTGTTTGATGACAGAGACAGATTCACCTACAAAGACAACACAGAGTTAAATCAGTTTGGATTCAATAGCCTTGGGAACAAAGTTCAGCTAATTGTCGCTACAGAGATTAGTATTGTGCATTCACTCTATCTCAGACAATTCAGAAGTATCCTCTAATTGGACACAGCATCATTGATACACCTCTTGGCTCAGTCTACAGCCGAGATCATGATCTTGTTCATATTATCTACCAATTTAGGCTGATACATTCATCTGTTGTGTTTTGAAAGAAACAGAACATCAGCAGATAGTTTAAAGTAAGTATACATTTTGGAAATCCATGTTATCAAAGGTATATATTCTTCATTAAAAAAAACCATGCTGATGTCTGAAAACTGAAAACTACTTAACTGATATGGTAAAGATCCCTCACAAGGCTTGGGGGTGACATTTAAGCCGTGGTTTGAAAAAACAAGTTACAGCTTACTTGCATTAGCTTGAGTTTTAAACCTACGTGACTTTCTTTTTATTACTGGATGACAAGCACACATTCATAGAGTTTTAAATTATATTATTCAACAGATATAAATTATATATAATGATAATGCACTTAAGGCTGCTCTTTGTTTGTATTCATCCACCACTCAGATTGGTTGTAGGTTACCATCCCTGTTTATTCAGTATCAAAAGAACATCAACCATTTTTGGTACCCAAAATGAGTTATGAGCTACCCCGTTTACAAGGCCAAAAACCTTTCCCCCCTCAGGTCACTGTGATTCTGACCTTTGACCAACAAGCTCCAATCAGTTTATCCTTAAGAACAACTAAATGTTTGTGCTAAAATTCAGAAGAACCTTCCTTCCTATAAGGTGTTACTGGGATATTGTGGTCTCAAGATGTGGATACAAAGCTGTTATACCTGCCTAAATAAGATTTGTTTTGTAATTTACATTTGTAAATAAAACTAATCACTCAACAATTTTAGGGATATATATATGTAAATGTTGAACTGATAAAATGCCAGAAGGAAATGATCTCATGCAAACTTCTTACCAGTTAGAATTGACTGGTCGACTCTCAATGTTGTTGATTTAATTGAACAGATACGGATGTCGGCGGGTACTTTGTCTCCAACTGTCAGCAGAGTCATAATTACAGACAAAAACACATAAAATAAAACACTGACGACATAACATAAAATGAACTGAAAATAAAACAGAGCAGTTTAATTATTTTGAATCAGGTCTGAAAGCTGATGTTGAGCAGTCCAACATTACATAAAGGCCAAACATCACATAAACAACACTGAATCCAGCTCTGTAATGAACAATACAGTGCTGTTCCTGTGTGCACAGCTTAACCAAGAAGAGACGAGGGGAAAAATGCGGGCTCAAAGTCTAAGGCCCACCTTGTGTGCAACACCTAAAAGCCTTTTGAAGTCTAGACACTTGGAAAACATTCACTACTCTATATCTACATTTTCACAAATGTCCAAATTTATGTAATGTCTTGGTACAGTGCATTTCAATGCATTTCACCACTCTTGCTTACTATCAACTTCTCAATATGACACACGACCCAGTGAGAAGTTGATGACTGCTAGCTCATTCGATGTCCTGACTGTGGTGCCAGGAATGCTCGTCTGTCAGCAGGCATTGGTCAATCAAGACATACTGACAGCTTTTCCAAGAGGGACTTATGTCAAACTCAGCTGAATATTTAAACCATTTGAATGTTGCCCGGCTGTTCCAGAGAGAGTTTCACTTTTGGGAGGGTCATGCAACTTGGTTAACCAATGTAAAATCACAGGCTTGGGGTAATTTACAAATACAATCATGACCAAAACCTTACACTTCTATCAGATAATGGACCAGAAAATCAATGCATTTATAAATACTTTGGTTCATGTTGGCTCTCTCAACTTAATATTTTGTAGCACATCCTATAGGGTGGATAACTGAAATTAATTTTGTGTTGTAACCATGAACTAGTTTTTCCCACCTCTCTACTCTTATTTTCGTCCACTCTTCTTTTAAAAACTGCTCCAGGCATTTAAGATTTGAAGGGTGCCTTCTTCCAACTGCTGTTTTGAGATCTCTCCACAGGTGTTCTATGGAACGTTTTTTTTTTTTTCTTTTAGGGCCTCATTTTGTTTTCTTTACCAAAAAGCTCTATATTCATCTCATCTGTTCACAAGACGTTTTGCTAAAAGGATTTTGGCTTTAGGTAGGTTTCTAACTTTTTTACGATAAAAAAGTAAAGCACATGGTACTATTTGCAGTTTGGAATTTTCCCAAAACTGTGTTAAACTGCAGACCTGCTCTGATGAAAAGTGTGTATATCATTTGTCTTTTTATGTAAACATCCTACTTGGTAGTGGTCCAAGTATCTCCTCAGGCATTACCATTTTTTTTTTACTTTGTGCCTGCCAACAGGTCACAAAATCCCTAAATTTCTGAATGACCAATGTTAGTCCCTGTCTTTATGACTCTGAGAGGTTCCCTATAAAATATACCTCTCAACAATACACAAGTCAAGCAAAGCTGACTCGTGTGAGGTGAAGCCTTCTGCACTGAAATGAACCTGGCTCTGCCATGTATTAGATCCTGGTGTGCAGTTCAGACGGCCAGACTTCAGCAGGGCGCACCAGGAAGATAATCAAAAGAGTGACCTTTTGATAGGCTGAGGGGGCCTTTTCAGAACCATCAACCAAAAAAAGCTCAAAAAGCCAGTTGACTCACTAGTGACATTTACATATGTACATTAATACAAATGATCATCAAAATGTATGTAATTGGAAAAAAAACATGTCCACTGTATTGCAGGTATTGCAAATTGTAGTATGTTCTTTCTAACCATTGACAGTTAGGTACAGTGGAAAATCTATATTACCATAAATCAGTACAATCAATATAGAAATAAAACTGATTATCGTGTTTCTGCAAATGAGACTTTTGTATGTGTACTAGCTTTCACTTCGTTTCTGTATCACAATGTATTTTTGGTGTGCACAACAAAGTCCATTATGGTAAGTGCAGGAATTTTACTTTGTACCCACTGTGTTTATAAAAGGCATAAATGAGTTTCACTGTTTTATGAGCAATCAAGAGCAGAGCACATAATCTTTAGTTAACTGCTGGCTTATGGAAGACAATATTTACCCACAACTAACTAGTTTGTCAAGTAGTAAACAATCGTCAGGAGACATTGGGAGTCGATCCACACGTGTGACCTCAGTTACATAATCACCATCCCCACTTTGCCTCCTTGAGATCTCTGCTTTGCTTTCATCTGACGTGAATCTTAAGAAGCAGCAAATGACTTGACATCCCCAGGTCATTTATGAATTCCTGTGTGTGCTATGCTATAAAACTTATATGGATCCTAAAATGCATACTTTTCGAACTCTCTCTTTCACTGGTCAGCACCTTCAAACTACATCTGCTTGTCTGAATGAAAACCCCTCAGTCCTTCTTCTGGACTTCACGACATGTGAGTTTTTGCATTGGTAAAGCCTTATTCCTTGAGTGGCAAGACCATTTCTCTCTCTCTTGCTGACAAGTCAGGAACCTTGGCCAAAATACAGTCGCTCAGTGACAACAGATGCTTGCCAGACCACATTTAATGCCACATACTATCCATGGGTTCTGGAATCTTAGTGGAGTGTGCGGGTGCTGATGGGTAGGGTCAATGTGCATTGAACATTGTGGGGTGGGACAGTTATCCACCAAATGCTTCCCTATAAGGTCATGTCTCTCTAACAAAAAGAGAGCGGATGAGAGATCCTCCCCCATATGCTGACGCCCCCTACATGAGTCCCCATCATGACCAGACTTAACAGGCAAGCAGAGAGCAGGTCAACATCCCGATCTGCAAGTTTTCAACACTAGACTCTAATCTGTCAGCTCACTGTGCAAGCTTTCTTATGACAACGCTTTGAAACTCTCTAAAAGAAGCTTGTTAACTCCACAAATGGGCAGAGGTAATCCTTTCTTGGATTGTTCATCAGATTGGTGGCACATGGTGGTTCTAAAATTTGCTGAAATCTGTATTACAATAAAAACGTGTAAAGTCAATACTGCTGATTGCAGGATCTAAAGGATTCCAGGTAACTAATTCTTTTCAATTCCAGAGAGATAATTATTGGAAGAAAACATGCATTTATTTTATGTACCACTGCATAATTTGGCTGAGGCACATTAAAGTATTTTATCAACCTGAAAAGTGTCACAGGACACTCCATGGAAAAGCAGACTGAATAAAAACTGTTGCTTGCTGGGTTGCAATTTTGAGTATATTAGTATACTTAGTATACTGCTGGCAGCAAAGCCTCCAGCAACTCTGGAAAGTTTATGATAAATAGGTCTCAATATGGAAGGGGAGAACAAACCAGTCTCTCTTTAAACTTGAGCCAAATAATTAACAGTAGTTGAAATCCTTGTGAACTCCTGCTTAATTTAACCTTGTAATCCCACGTCACACAGTGTATTAATGTTTCCCAGAGCAGAAAGTGAAGGGCATTCATTGGGTGGGACCAGACACCTGTCATCTTCACGACTGTCACTGCCTCTATAAATACTTCATTCCATAAGTTAAAAAGCCTAGGAAGGCTAAAAATAAAACCTAACACCATGGGCCAGAGAACAATGCATCACTTCAGTGTCTTAGGGTTAAATCAAGTATCAAGATAACACTAGTATTTGAAGAACTCCAGCATTCCTGAATATATCTATCACTGTTCATCCCTTTGCACAATTATGTATGTGTCGCTGCCATTTGTGTGTGTTTGTCCATGTGTGCGTATGGTGGGGGAGTGTCTTCAGGATTCCACCTGCAGAAATACTCTGACTGGAACTCACCAGCCTCAATCACTCTCTTGTGGAAGTCCATAAAATTAATCCATGACCATACCTGGGCTTATTTGATCTATCAGTGACGTTTATCTGAGGCCAGGTCAAGCACGGGCATGGAGTTATCGTAGATTGCTTTGATTTGAATAAAACCTGCATATGGAAATACGCTCTTTCATAACCAAAAAAACATGAACAAAACAATCCTTCCTAGAGGCAACAGTGCAGCTAAAACACCAAATATCTTAATTTCAAGGTTTGTTCCTATAGCATTCATGTGATATCCAGATGTTTCCTTTGCCTGAGAGGGCTCTGCATTTGAAACCAACGCCCTAACCTTTTCGCATCTCATTGAGTTGCTGGTACACTAAGGAACACATGCAACAGTAGAAAAGTAGTAAAAGTTAAAACAATTACCAAAAACAACAGAGTTTTGTCTGTTCAAATGCGTTAACATTTAAAATCAAAAGCAAATCACCCTACCAGCAACTTCCACGATATCACCAGGCACCATTTCTCTGGCCTTGATCCTCTGCACAGTCTTTCTGTCCTGCCGGTACACCTTTCCCATCTCAGGCTCATATTCCTTAAGTGCTTCAATGGCATCCTCAGCATTGCGTTCCTGGCGAAGTGTAAACAAGAGTCGCATAAACTAACATGCTTGTTGTTGGTTCTGCTTAACATAACTAGTCGGAACATGACTAGTCTGAGTGTAATATTTGTCCTAACAGACTTGGCTTGGGGAGATTCAGATGTTAAGTAAATAAAAAATTGGGATATAAATTACATAACTTCTGACTGTTGGTGTTTATTTTCCACCATCTTCTTTATAAGCAACAGTACCACATCAATCAGAGGATAATTTTAAAATGAACCTCAAATGAAGCTACCTAATATGGAAGTGAAATACAAGATGAGAACTTATGAGCTGATTGTTTTCAGTAAGAAGTCCTGTTTAAAAAATAGATTTTCCAGCATTCATCTGCCTATAAAGTGGAGTGGCTACCACACTGACAGATGTGTTGAATTCAATACAATTGGACAATTGTGAACATTTAACAAATCTTGCAAATTATGTACACCAATAGCCAGCTGTGTCTTCAACAATAGGAAATTTAGCTGCTTTAGAACAATGTCAAGATTACATTGGTAGTGCCTAAAGTCATTATCTCATGCAATGTTGATACAGGCTAATACTGAGAAGCAACAAATAATACCATACTTATCCTTGGTAGTCTGTTACATTTTAGAGGCTTATTTAAAGGCTGTTTTGTTGTCTTAGGGCATTCTACTTAAGGTATTAACTGGCTGTTTTATTTCCATGTGTGTAAGCAATTCTGTTATTCAATGAAATATGACTTGATTCAAATATGTATTACAAGAAAACAAAAATCACTGGTGATTCAAGTCCTATTGCCCAGATACAGAGGAGATGGGAGCTGAATTCAAATACAGTGACATTAGAGGACGTCAAGCTTTCTCACCTGCCACACACCGACAATGGCATTGGCTATAAGAATGAGTAAGATTACAAAAGGCTCCACAAAGGCTGTGACAGTTTCTTCCCCCTCCTCAAACCAGGCCAGAATCTGAAAATAATACGAGAAACAAATCATTAACTTTTAAAATCATCAGTACAAATAAGTATTGGCCAGCTATTAACTAGCTTTGTTTAAAACGAAGAAAGTTGCTCGTAACAGATGAAGAGAGACATGCAGAAACAATCACAAATTATGCATTTAAATTAACTGGACAGGTTTTTATCTCGTCACCAGACCTGACACTAAAACCAGTTAAAGGATAAGGCTCATCCTACACGTTTCACATAGAGTTTCATGTTCTGTGGTTAAAAAAAAACAAACAAAAAAATCATATTGCACAACTGCATTTAAATGCACTCTCACACATTCCTCAATATAAATTTTAGAATAAATGAATATTACTTTAATCTTCAGTCTTTTACAGCTGACCACTTATTTCAGCAATAGGAGATACATTTACCCCATTCGATGTGGTAAACTACCGCTGTTCTCCTCTGGATATTTGTTATTCAAGATACTTTTAACCACTGACATAGACAGCTCATTTAATAAGAAGGAATGGCAGATTCTAGCCAGGAATCATCCCATTATTAGGGCTCAATTAAAAGTTTTATCTGATTAAAGGCAAGGTAGATTAATCAGTTCTTAAATATGACACAAAAATAAACGTTTTCCATTTATATTGTTGGAACAGAGAGATAAATAACAGGAGGCTGATATATACATTTTTTTTTATTCATGACAAATCCAAATGAAGAGGCACTGCTCTTTTTTCAGTAAGTATGGGTGGATTGATGAAATTTCACAACAGTTTGTTTGGCCGTATTACCAATATAAAGCAGCACTCAAAGCTTTTTTATTTGGAATCAAAGAAAAGGACTTTATGAACTTTCCTTTTAGATTTATTTCAAATCAAAAGATAGAACACAATATTGACAAGTGTATATAAGGGCTTATGTGTATGATTTTGATGATGGCACTGGATAAGATACTAATGCTACAGCATTGCATTGTGCGTTTTTGTTTATGTTTCTACTGCATTGTATCATCTTTTTGTGATAATAGGGAGATGACGGGGACCCTGAACCCAAAAATCCCTCCTCCTAACAGAGATCTCATGACAAACACTCTTATAGCAGCATGGTGTAATGTGAAAAAAAAAGAAAACCTGAAGGAGGAACAGGAGGAGCAGAAGGGGGACCAGATGCCAATGCACTCAAACCCTGCAACAAAGTTTCTCTATATGCAGGCCTCCTCTACATCGTCAGAGAGGCTGGGGACACAGTTAGTGTGGACCGAGCATGGCTATCACCTGAAAGGGTCCATTAGGGTCTAATTGTATATGTTCAAAAGTTCTATATGCTCAAAAGGAATAGCCATTTTATATTTTCAGATCTTTTTTGTGTTCAAAATGTTCTGAATAAATAAATTAAATAATAATAAATAAATTCCACTAAGAAGTTTGGGATGTTTTACTACAGATATTGCATGTCTTGACTGATACTTCAGGTGTTACAGATTCACAGTGAAGTAATGAAATGAAATACCGGCACTGCTATCGGTTCAAATGTAAAAGGTCCTTAACCCCTTTGTGTCACAGGGATTTTGGTAATGACCCATCACGTGATAAAGTTATCAACCTCAGTGGGCCTGACGTTTCTGTTTGTGTTGGATATCCAAGTATTCAGACAGAGTTTAAATGGCAAACATGAACGCCAAAAAGTATGCTAATGTATATCATCACACTACCAAGCCATTTATGTCAGGGCTGCAACCAAAAGCCTCTTTCATTATAGTGGAGTCAATCCATTATTTTTCCCAAATAAGCTTTTAATAAATTCTGCTGACACAAACTGGAATCATTCAAACGCTAAGTCTTTTGATTGCCTTCTATATTCCTTGGTTATTCAACTGTGGGATTTGGAAACTAGCTGGTTGTTCATGTTTTTTTTTGATGAGAGCCCTCCCACTGAGCAGTGAGGGCCCAAATTTGGTCTTGGGTGCTACTCTATTGACCTGTCAGACAGCAGCCACTGACACCTCTGTATCACCTAACTGGGCAGAGTAAACAGCATACCCTTTGTCGCTCTTGCACTTCACACCTCACACACACTCACTCACTCACACACACACACACAGAAACAAAAAGTGCAATAAATAAATACATAAATAAATAAACCTTCGACAGAAAGCCACAATTTTCCATGTGACATTACATCAATAATTGGTGCTAAGGTTGTGTGAAAATGTACATTTGTTTTGGCTTTTGAAACTGATCAAAAACACACTGATGGTGTTGTTACATAATGCCAGTTCAACATCAAACATTCATGTGCCTGGCACCAAAAGAGAGCGTCCTGGGTAAGTCTAGGATTTCAGGAGTCATTACACAGCAGCCACACTTGACAACTCATATGTCTTACTTTGCACATGGTGATAGCAACTCAATGCTTCTACTGCTGTCGTCACCATTCCTCAAATGAGTTGCTAGCCTTCTCAGCTGTTTTACCTTCTTATTTAAGTGTAACCTCTGCTGGGTTACACAAACTGATAATGTTCACACTTCAGCACTATGCAGTACATAAACTGTCCCCCTGATATTCATTACACAGGGCATAATGATAATCCTATGTGCAATTTAAATTTTGCATACTCTTCCAGTCCAAGGCACTACAGCTTTTTTGTAGGATGCATTACCTGATCCTGATATTCCCTTCAGTTTTTATCTCAAAATGTAACATCTCTCTCAGCATAATGGAGGTAGCAAGATAGGAGGGTGAGTAAAATAAATCAGACACATAAATATGACATAATGTTGAAAACACAGGCTGTACCCCAAAATTAAGTCTACATGAGGTAAATATGATAAAATCTGCAGGAAAGTGTTGTATGAAAATCAAAAGGTACACTTACAAAAGATATACATGCAGCCAGAAGAAGAATTCGAACAAGTAAATCTTCAAACTGTTCGATGACAAGCTCCCATAAAGATTTGCCTGTAGAGTAAGGATTTGGTCAGTAGCAATCCCTCATAAAAAAAAAAAAACTAACAGTGACAATATCAATGGCAGTGCAGATTACCTTCTTCAGCTGGTAACTCTGGTCATAGAGGGTGAAGACATCCAGCAGTGGCAAAGGGAACCGGTGAAAATGAAAAGAAAAGGTATGTAAGTGGTATGCAAATACATTTATACTCAAAGGTTACACGACTAGTTCGTGTTTATTGACAGGGAACTGATTCCTAGACCAAATTTCTGACTACAAAAGTTGGTGTCAAAATATACAAAAGGACAGTTTGGAATGGTTTTACTTTTTATTTCTATTATTGATGTAATGGAGGCCTGTGTGTGGATCGTTTAACCATTATCATCATATAAACAAAAATAGAGGCCAATAATGTATATTTTATGACCTTATAAAGTTATATAACTTTTAGTTCCAATTATGGCAAACATATTTTTATTGAAAAATGATTACTCAAAATAAAACTATGATCAGTTTAAGGGTAAAAGTGTTTAGAGGGGAAGAGGGTATATGCTCCCTGACCTCCTTGGTGATATTAATACAGAAAACAGCTGATTAGGCCTGGAACAAAAGAGATTAACTCTTAAGCGTCACCAGGTTCAGTATCAAATGTCTGTTGGATCTCTGGGCACGTGGGCTGGTGTGTTGTACCTATTCAGCAGTGTTGTGTGTTTAACAACACAGTGTATTACAATATCTCCATACTTTACAAACGCAGGCAGCAATGTCACAATAATGTTGTGTTTAATCGATGTCATTACAATACAGTGTCACATACATTTAACACGTATGCAATGTGATCATCTTCGGTAATCATTCATTTGTGACTTAGAGATGGGAAACCCTCGAGGTCACCTGTGGTGACGTCAACCGAACCCCCTTCCTGAGCAGGGTAGCGCCGACCGGCTGACGTCTTTGGTGACTTTTACGCCCAATAGCCAGCTGAATACTGTGTTCACATGCCCATATGCTATAGATGACAGGACATTTTGTTTAAACTGCGTCTCGGTTACAACAGCGGCGTCTGTGGAAGTGTACTGTTTAGATTGTCGTACCGTTTAGGCCCCATTTCTCCTTCTGTCGTTTCACTTCGTCCAGGGAAAGTCCTGTGCTTTCATTGACGCAAAAATAACCGTAAACTTCTTCCACACTCTTCGTGTGAGCATTCTCCATGGTGGACGGCCGACTCCTTCCCACACAGCGTTATCTGCAGACACTGCCGTGTGGCACCTTCTGGCACTTTCAAACTGTCCCTGCTTCAAAAGGAGACCAAGTCTATCACCGGAGAGCAGTGCAATGAGACTATCGACTGCTGCTGTCCGCGGTCTAACGCGTCTCTGTGGTCACTGTTCGATTCCTCGCGCGAATTACGGGTCAGAAATGGTGGAGAGTCAAATTCCTCTCTCCTGTTTGGAGGCGAAATCACTCCGAGCGTCCTCCTATCTCCAGAAATGGTTGGAAAGTGTGTTCGGTAATGTTGTGTGTTGTTGAGAGCTCGCTGACCTGCTCCGGTGTGTTTCGGTGCCTGGCCCTGCCTCACTGCGGCGCAGCTCTCTGTGGATTCGGACGGTGCTGGCTGTCCTGTTTTATTAAAGCGCCTCCTGCTGCCCCTCTCCCCCCGCACTGCATGTGGACTAATGCCATTGGACGAGCCCTGTCAGCCACGTTCAAGTGAGTCAGACGAAAACACGCAGGAAGTAACCAGGAAATGAAAAACCAGAGGACATGCTCCAACATCTCGTGCTGTATATGATGAAGTTAAATTAAAAACCCCGGAGTCAGTTGTCATGAATTATAGTGTTTAATATTGCTCGTCGTGCCTGGCTGCTTTTTCGGTGGATCATTGCTATCTGCGATCAGGAACATAACCCGTGATAGGCTTTATGAAACAGTAACATACAACGTAGGATGGACGCCGACAGTAAAAAAGGCACTTGCTTTCTTTTAACTTTGGCCCAAAGAAGATAGAATTTAATTAAACTAATGTAGGTACATTGATCCCACATTCAATATTGTCATGCTGGTGCTTCTCAGTGCACTGACTATATACTGGATTATGACTTGCTTGTATAGATTCAACAATATAT
This sequence comes from Remorina albescens, assembly GCA_034769265.1. NCBI lineage: Eukaryota > Metazoa > Chordata > Actinopteri > Carangiformes > Echeneidae > Remorina > Remorina albescens. The sequence continues at coordinate 6,312,176 of CM068485.1, forward strand.
ATATAGATTCACACAATTCCCTCTTTCAGACATTTGTCCCATTCGAGAACTATCCTTTTTTACTGTATTAATACCTCATTTATACTTGTGTGACACTTGACAGTCACACAAAACACATCCCACTAGCTAGGGTTAGGGCAGCTACAATTTTTCAGCCAGAAACAATTAATGACAGAGTAGAGTTGACTTGTCACCTATTTCTCCATTCCAAGTGTAAAGTCTGCCAAAATTCTTTACATGTCTGAGGACACTGGGTTAACCCCTCCAACACACATTGTGTTTTTTTGAGGTCATCATAGTCAGCCATTTTAAGACCTGTTTATGCGGTTTAGCCCCAGATCCACAAAGCACTGCAATATTACTAACATAGGAAAGAGCATATAAGACGTGGTTACCTAAAAAGGCTTAATTTTAGATAAATGTGCCATATACAATTTTTCACAAGCTAATTTGTTTGACTATTTCATCTGCTCTGTCCAATGCAATGGCCAGCCCTGCCAATTCCAAAATTGGCAAGACTCTCTGTTCAAGGTCATGGTTGTCATTGCCAAAAATAGTTGACAATGGCCACATCCCAAGTGCACTACTTTGTATGCTGTTATCTTTGGATGATTTGATTGAAAGTGTATTCTTAAAGATGTGTGAATCGGGAGTCTCCAGTGGGCCAGAGTGAAAACTGAATCCTGTAACACCTTCTGATACACATTTTTAAGATGTGGCCTCACAAAACACCGTAAACTGTGTAGTCACCACAACTTTCCTAAGTTCACAAGATAAACTATCAAGCAAAACATGGTGGCAATTTGTAACAACACAAGATGGTAGGGAAATGGAACCCCATGAACACAATGAAACAAATATTTTACATCTTATTTGAATGGACCTTAACATTAACAACCCTGTACTGCAGAATGTTTCAGACGTGTTACAGAAGGGTATAGAGATTGTGCTGTAGGTGACGGCAGTTATCACTGCCTGGACAGGGACCTTCACAACACCAGCCTATCCTCTCCTTCCTCCTGTATCACCTGACCAATAGATGCCTGGCTCTGTGCTCGTACGAAGCACTGCCCCTTGCACTCCATTAGCTGCTCCAGATCCCGCCACATCTTCATCTGCTCCATGTTGATGGTGTGACTCCCCTTCACCATCTTCTGTTTCTCTCGCAACTTCTGGATTCCACAAGGCAAAGGAGTAATTATGAAGTTGAATGCCACTGAATGCAGACTGTGAACATGTTAAAAATATGTACTCCTTTACATTGATGTAGTTCTGAAAGCTTAGTCAGTTTCCTTGTTTCCATAACCTTGACAGAATGAAGTCTACAATGTCAATTCTCACCTTGCCAAGTAATTCTTGTTCTGAAATGCTTTTCATGTACACCTCTCTATAAAAGAAACAGAGAAAAAAAAAATCATTCAAGCCATTACAATCTCACATGTTGTTCTCACTGTTTTTAGAAAAGGTATGTTGTATCAGCATATCTTGATATCATAAGGTGTGGTAATGAGTCTCTGACAACTCTCTCTGATGTATGCAGAAATAAAGAGGTGACAACTCAATTAACTGTTTTAATAAGACTTTTGTAAAGTAAAAGTAAAAACTCTCATCTTATGAGCTGCTGGTAGACCTTGCTTTGCATGGGTACCTGATAGCCTTCTTTTTCTCATCTGGATCAGAGGACACATAGGCCTTCATCTCTTCAGTTGCCCGCTGTATTTGCATATCAATGATCTGTGGAAGACAGATATAGAGAGATCAAATGGATTATGACATGGGGTGATTCGGGGTTGGACACTTGCAAATTGCTATGACACTTTATTTCCTGCAGAACCTTGTGTAGGTGGCAAGTCACTATTTGCAGTTTGCAGTATCAATTCAAATTTTACAATATTTGGTTTGTGAACTGGGCAGCATGGTGGCATAGTGGTTAGCGCTGTTGCCCCACAACAAGAAGATTGCGGGTTCGGTTCCCAGGCTTTCTGTGTGGAGTTTGCATGTTCTCCCCGTGCCTGCGTGGGTTTCCTTCCACTGTCCAAAGACATTCATGTTTAGGTTAATTGGTGACACTAATTTGCTGGTGAGTGGTTGTTCATTCCTGTGTCTCTCTGTCTGCTGGCCCTGCAATGGACTGGTGACCTGTCCAGGGTATCCACCCCCCCGTGACCCGGAGACGAATAAGGGGTGGAAGATGAATGAATGGTTTGTGAACCAGATGCACTGTCTGGCTTAAATGTTTTTCTTCTTTAAACAACAATCTTTAAAATACATGCCTCTGACATTGAGTTAATATGATGATAGTGGTTTTCGTCCTGCGCCTTCTCCTCTCTCAGGATTTTCACTTCCTAAAAAAAACCCAAGGAGAATAAAGGCATACACTATACAGCTATGGTGTATCGTAGACATAAAATATAAACCAAAAATATGGTGGATAATATGTATAAATATATTAAAATTGTCACATATATTCAGTATAATGCAGGATATAAATTATACCTGCTCCAATTTAGATCTGTTGCTCTCCAGACCAGCAGCACAACTTTCATACTGCACTTTCTTTTCCTCATATTCCTGGTTTAGCTCCTGTTAAGACGAGAAAAGGAACAGTCAGTAAACAGGAACTGAGAGACAAATGATTTCCGACTGGATGAGAATTGAGACAAATACACAGAATACACATTTTTAACAATCTTGTCACACTCACAGTACTGTTGCACATCAACATAGGATTACAGCTGGTACTGGAGCTGATTATATTACAACAGACTGCCAGAGTGATTCTGGGAAAATGTTTGGAAAATTGAATCCTCTTCTTTCACTCAGTGTGCGTGTGTGTGTGTGTGTGTGTATGGGGGGTGTGGGGATTAAAATGTGGGCAATGCTTGCTCACCTGATATAGCTGTCTCAGTGACCTCAGTTCTTTTATAATTGGAGCTAGAGCAGATTTTTTCTCTACAATCATAGAGTTTAATTTCTTCACCTATAAAAAAACCACACACATAAAGTGTAAATTAAGAGGAAACAGTATACACCTCATTCTAACTCAACAGCATGTGGTGCAGCTACAAAGTTATGGTGCATCATTGACTAGACAAATGCTAACTGAGAGATATTCACATCTGAGAAATCCATTTCTGAAGAAGATGCCACTCAACAATAGGCTTGACAGGCTCATTCAGTAATTAAACATGTTCCAAGTAGTTTTAATTAGCCAAACTATGTGAAAATATCCGTGTCATGTGGGTGAGCCAGTACTATGGAGAGGCTTTAAAAAATTATAGATTAGAGAGGGAGAGTGGCATAGGACATCTTTACCATGTGATTTTTTTCTTGTAAACAGAGAATTGTTAATCTTTGATTTATTACTAGTAATTAATTTTACAGCAATGATCAATTGAACATTAACCACAAAGTTGAACTTGGATGTGGTGGTTTTACTCATGGCCCTGTAACATAGTCACCATTTCAGACATATCATCCAGTGTTCGGCCCTTCTTCTCGTCCAGCTCGCTCTTAATAGCAGACACCCTCTCCAGTTCCTCCTGAGTGTCACTGTAGCCAGAGATTCCCTTCTCAGCTTCTACGGTTTGCTTTAAAATGCAACAGAGACACATGAGCAGTTTCAGAAATGAAATGAAATAGTCAAAATAAATTTTTCTTCCAAGGAGTAACACTAAAAGTCCACAACGATACCTATTGAAGAGCAAAATACAATTTTACTTCACATGAAGTTAGGGTTAGTTGCTAAACTGTGACATGAAAACTGATTCAAACCCAAAGCCTTGAATGTTTAACAACAGAGCTAACCCTACAGCAGCATGGGAAAAGCAAGGCGGGTAGCACATATGAAAACTTTCATTGCTTTAACAAATCATACTGTGGGATGCAGACAGAGGAGCTGTAGATGCAATCATCAGAAATGACAGCTCTCCCTGTGTTGAGCAGCCTATATACGAGTCAGGTGCTGTGGCAGAACAGAGATGTGAAGCCATTTCCAGGACTTTTCTAGCACTTCACTATCAACACAAACTGTGTGAATGGGGAGATCAATTGAAAACAGTACTTCAGAAATGGCAGTCTGAGTGTCTGAGATGGATGGAGTATGAATTTTACAGAGTACAGAGGGCAGTTAGGAGTATTTGTGCAGACATTGTGAAACGTAGAGCATTGAAACAGATGATTACTAATGTGTCCTTCTGTTGGACCACTCAAATGTTCTTGTCCAACTTATTGAACTCAACTGATTGAATGGAGCTACACATTGGCCAATGACTCCTATCATGCTAAAGTCCTATTCAATTCAGCCAACTGACGGTGAAAGAGAAATACAAGAACAAAACCTGTGACTTTTCTTGTTATATGTAAAATCAATCTACAATCTTATGGTTTGTACTTTTTTTTTGCCCTTCTTTCAGTTTTTTTCCCTATTTGGGGTTGTCACAGCAAATCAGATCTGTGACTTGCAATGATTGATTTGGCTACAGTTTTTACGCCAGATGCCCTTGCTGTTGTAACCCTCCCAATTTATCCGGGCCTGGGACCAGCACAAGCGTACCACTGGTTTGCCTTGTGGCTGGGGTTTGAACACAGGGCCTCTGCATGCAGAGCATCCTTTCTACCACCGAGCTACATCCCTGGGCAATCTTATGGTTTGTACTATAACATTAATATTGGACCAGTTGTAATTTTCCATTGTTGTGGTACAAACATGGTACATCTCTTGGTGACTTCTTCCCATCACTGCAGCAGTCTTGTCAACCTGCTTTGATCATGTTAATTTACTGTCCAAAATAATAATAAGCTATTTTGTCTCCTCTACAAGTTGGATCAACATTCCTTTAACTACCAAATTAAGCTGACGCTAACTTTTCAACGCTTTTTGTTTTTAACAAGTTGAGAACTAATGTATGTACTACTAATGTACTACTAACCCATGTTATAACAGGTCGTAATACTGAGCTCATAGTCACTGTTTGATTATTTCAGTAATAGATTTGTGCACTTGAAAACGTCAGAGAAGTATGAATATAGGAAAAAATAGTTCCCTAATTATATAGTTATTTCTCATTAAAAACTTCAGACTGAAGGGAAAAGGAATGTACATTTTCAATTATAATTTTTCTTTTTTAAAGATTTTATGTTAAAAATATATCTATAATATATTTTTGCTTTTAAAACAAGGTAGCTGAACAAGGAAAGCAAAAATCACAAACTCATGTAGTTGTCAGAAAATGAATTCAGATTTAACATATGATGACACATTAATAAAAAAAACAAAAACAAAACAAAAACAAAAACATATGATGACACACTGCTTGCCCCTACATGAAAGCACATTAGCTACTTGTAGAATACAAAGTATCGGCATTGGTATTGGCAATTCTGGCCCTGTATTTACTTGGCATAAAAATCTGCAGAAGATTTGCAGCATCATACACCCCTAGTGAGTGAAGCATTTGCACTCTTGCTTCACATAACAAGCCCCCCTATAAATAGCAGCAGACAATTTAACATGATTTAAAAAATGTGTTTGTAGGAGCCTTTTTATTGATCACGATTAATGCATTAACGATGACAGCCCTAGTGATTTTTAAGCTTTTTTTATTAGTTACACTTACTGGAGAATGTTTCATAAACACGTTCTATTTTCTACATTCTGTGGGGGTTTGGACAAATTACTTAATGCTTTACATTAAAGGGCCGAATAATAAGGAAGCTGCAGAAATTATAACTGACACCTTTCAATGCTTTGATTTTTCGATCCCCGGATAGAACTGTCTTCGTGTTGAGCTGCAGTTCTCAAAGGGTGGGGTGCACCCCACTGCTGGGGCATATAGACATGACAGGTGGGGCGCAACAAACAGGAGGAAATTTTCCTTTTCATGTCCATCTTTATTATGCCTTTTTTACTGACAACAAAGATCCTACAATCAAAACCAAACACACACACACACACAAAGTAATCATTGATAGACTACATGTAAATGAAAAGAACATTAGATGAGCGACTGGGAGAGAAATGTAACCTGGACACAAAGCGTGAAAATAATGATAAATGTCAGTGGCCTGGATCTGAACCCAATTTACAACCCTTTGCTGGATGTCATCCCCTCTCTAAATGAGTAATGACTTACCAGTTTCTGTTGAACAATCTCGTGTCTCTGCCTGAGAATCTCCTCAGTTCGTTGTAGGACTCCGTATTCTGCTTTCAGCTCAGCAATATCCAGGCGTTTCTTCTTGTACATGGTTCCCTTGCTTCGCAATTTCACTACCAGATGCTTCAACTTTAAAGAAAAAAGACAGAATTCAACATTACTTCAATATCTAATAAACAGTATAGCAAATATTAATGAAAAAAAGCACTTATGCAAAAAAAAACAAAAAAACAAACAAACAAAAACAAAACAAAACTGCAGTGACTGATTTTGAGGAGAACAGAAACAAGCTGTAAGCCCAACACTGACATATTAGCCTGAGTTCATATGATGAACACTTCGCAAATAGCTGGCAAATGTGAGTCTAATATTCTTTTTCTGGTTTACTTTCCACTAACTCATGAGGAAATATCCTAGTCTTTAACAGTTTAATACTTGGCAATGAATTTTCACAACCTAGTTGCAACCTAGTGTATAGTGGGTTTTTAGGATTTTTTTCTCTGAAAAACAGCAGCAAGCTGCTTGAGACAATGTTATTGAGAGCGGAGAGACGGAATCAAAACAAATATTGTAGGCTATAATACCAAAACAAAAAAATCTTAGTGGAGCTGAGAGTAATTGCATGGTCACATAATAAATGAATTGTTGAATGAAATTGCGTTGAAACAGACTGTATCGTGATTGGGGGGTGAATTGTAGCATGTCGCATCAGTAGTTGCTGCTTAATTATCATTAAATTATCAGATGTTTGGCAGTTTATTAAGATATGTAATGCATCAGTCACAGACCAGAGATGCACAACACTAATATTTATATGACAAGCGCCATTGTATTTTAATATAAATAATGATTTTGTGCTGCAAGTTAGAAAGTGTATGTTCTTCCTTGGGAAACTTGATGAAAGACGCATTAAAACAAATTTTGATTGTCTACATTGTGTCCAGCACAGCTGAGCTACTGTGAAAGGCCACTGGAGAAGACAATGGGATGAGCCAGGGGAGGGAAGAGATTAAAAAACAGCAGTGACCACAGCAGAGGGCCCTGGGGGAAATGCCCTGATCTGAAACAGTCACTAGTTCCTTTCAGGTTCATAGCAAGCTATCTACAACAAACAGCTTCATCTGGCAGAAAAACTGCTTTAAATGGATGTTGAGTCAGTCCCCACCCTGTCTATCAGGACACAATGAAACTTCTCCACAATGACAGCTATAAATGAACATGGACACGGGAGAGCAGCCCCAGAAATCAAACTGCTTTAAATCCTTGGGGGATCTATGACGCTCGATGTGTGTGTGGATGGGCGTGTATGAGTGCACTTTAATTCTTTGTGTATTTTGGGATATCAAGGGCAGACAAGGCTGAAAGACGAATTAGTGCAGCAGCATAATACTGCATAGTGTTCCCGGCTTGTGTCCCAAAACAACTGCTGTCAAAAAGGACATCAGCTCAGTCATATTACATTTGACTTTGACATACATGGAATGGAATGGAAACATTAATGGGCCAGCAGAATTTCACGTTTCTCAGATTTCTGATGCTATCTTACTGAAGCAAGGCTAAATTTAACTTGTGTGATGAGACTGGGTGACAAAGTGGTTTTATATTACTGGCCAATCAATGACAAACAGAGGCAGTCATCCCTCTCAGTTGGTAGCTGGTGTGTGATGACATATAAGCAGCAAAATGGAAAATACCTCTGATGGAGTGATCTCCACCATAGCTGATGGGTCAAAACTACAGTCTGCATTAACTTCATTCATGTACAGTGTCAAGAAATCTCTTTGTCTCAACAAGCCGCTCCTTCTCATCATTTCAGCCAGAAAGTATACAGAAAGTCTGTCTAACACCAGTGGTTTTACAAACACTTTACACACCACCTCTTAGTACTTAGTAAGGCGACTGACTTTTCTTCCCTTCCTGAAAGGAATAAACATGTTGGAAATAACTTTTCCACTGATATTTCACTCTCGCTGTCATTTTCCAGAGTCAATGAAAAATGTTGTTTTGTTTTGGCAGAAGGGAAACCAGCCTCTTTTATTCATGTGTTACTGTCCGTTGGTATAAAAATGTGAAGGGGATCTTAGAGACCAAAGGAGCATTGGTTTTGTTTGTCTAAAAAAACAGTTCTCCAGTTTGAAAATTCTAATTACTTCATTACAATGAATCAGATCAGAACATCAACGCTACTTTAAAGACTAAATATAGTACTAGAACCAGCAGCCCATCAGCTAGTTTGGCTCTGTCCCAAGCTAGCAAAATCTACCAAAACATTCCTCAGGCCCTTCAAGTTAACAGTGTGACTACAATATAAACTAAAATAAAGAATGTCTTAAAACTAAATTTCCACACAGGGCCCCTGGAGAGATGCAAACTCTCTTTTGGGGTCTTTCATATAACTAGAATTTTAGAATTAGAATAAATCTTTAATGCCCACAATGGTGGAAAATTGTCTTTGGCTCACCAACAAATTGAAATGATGGTTGACTAAGATAGGACTGAGATATATGTGAAATTATATAAAATCCAAGGTAGTCACACTTTTACCAGTTGGTTATCTGGCATAATAACAATCTTCTCTGACTATGCAACTGCTTCAAATGAGGCCAAAGTTTACTAAGGCTAAAATGTTTAGTGTCTTGAAAATGTGTCTGCCAATAGACAGTTATTTTCTTTTCATTCCATTTATGCAGGTTAGACATCAGGGTCAGGATTGGGATGACACTCTTTAGACAACATAAACATCCACCATCCATAGGGATCAACAGCAACCTCACAGAACATAGGACAGGGGGCTGTTCAAAATTCCTACAAGCTGTGACTAGGGCTGGGTACCTTTCACATTTGAACCAGCACCAATACCTGGTGTTCGTTACTGGTACTTGATGGTGCTTAATTCAGTACTTTATTGTAAATACCTGAGGTATCAACCAAAAATGTAATTACTGTGTAAAAAGGTCCCAAACTTCTTACCTGTTTATTTTGAACATTTTAAACAAAACAAAACACATGAAAATATGAACATAAAAGAATTTACATTCAACTTCTGAGTATTTTGAACTTTTGAATAAAAATATAGACCTTAAACTTTAACCTTAACCCTCAAGACCTTAAAGACATTGAACCTCAAACTCAAACAGAAGAAGCAGCTGTCATTGAATTAAAGTACTGAAATTTTGCACTGACTGAATTATGTTGGGTTTACTGAGTACCGATTTGCGTCAAATCAGTCAGTACTATCAAAAGTACTGGCCAACGGTACCCTCCTCAATGGCACCCTTACCATGTATCCAACTCAATCTCATGGATATAAATGTGGTTCAAACCCCATGCAGTAAAAATTCTCATGATGCATTTACATCGATCACAGCTGAGCACAACCTTCATCTATCAAGGTCCCTCTGCCAATATAGAACTGTTTGTAGTTGACACACAGCCATGAGCCTAATTTATGCATAGGCAAAAGAAGAAGCTATTCGTTAAGAGAATCTGACTGTACAACAACACCTCCAAGCAGACCATGGTATTTGTCTGAAAGGGGGAGTACAATGTTGGAATGGGATATAAAATAAAAGGCAAAAGTTTTGTGCCCAAAGTGTTTAATGTGTCCAGCTGACTTGAATTGGGGGACTGACTACTGTATACTAAAGATCAGAGAAAAAGCCAACTTCCTGGTACTTTGTTGAGGAGTTCCTTGTTCTGGATTTTCTCTGTTTTATTCTATTTATGACTTGGCATGGGAATGTGAATGAGATCAAGGAAAGAGGATGAGTAACATTAGACAGCAGGTCCATGTAAGTTTGGATAAGAACAGAAATAGCCTCCTGTGTTTTCTACAGTTTGCAGATGTGCTTGTGCACATTCAGATAAAGTTTCTGAATGGCTGCGGTTCTCAAAGTGTGGGGCGCACCTCATTGGTGGGGAATAGAGACATGATAGGCTGGGCACGACAAACAAAGACCTGCTTTCAAAAAAACACACCCAAACACAAAGTAATTAATAGCTTACATGTAGCCTAAATGAAAAGAACATTAGATAGGAGACCAAGAGAAAAATGTAACCTGGAACCAAAGCATGAATATAATGATTAACGTTGGCATGTTAATTGCAGCGGAACAATAAACAAACTTTCACACAGATGGGCGGCAGTGTGGCCTTAACTGTCACAAAATGAGTGAATTTTATGACACAGATCACAAAAGTTGGTGATAGATAGAACATGATGTTGCCTAAATTTTAAGCTTGGTGCATTTCATTAGCATTTTGTTGGGGCTATGGGGGCAGGCCGGGATAGAAAACTCCCCCTTGTACAAAGTGGGGTATGACTGAAAAAGTTTGAGAATCATGGCTGTATAGCATGTGTCATGAAGAAGACAATCATAAAAAAAAGTTTCCTTTCTTGGCTACTGGGGGCAAACTTCTTATTGAAAATAAAGCTATATATCATCTATGTAACATATAATAATAATGCCAACAGGGCAGCAAGCTGGTATATTTACTGCTTATAATATTTCGTGCCTTGTACCACTAACCATGTTTCCCCAAAGTCCCTGCTTCTCCCAGTTCTAACCATGTGTAACTATTTACTAACCATGTTTTCCCCAAAGTCCTTCTTAATGGAAGTTTTTCGTTGCCACTGCTGCCAAATGCTTGCTCATGAGGGGATCGGTTGGGTCTCTTTAAATAATTTTTATAAAGAGTTTGATCTAGACCTGCTCTATATGTAAAGTGCCTTGATGTAACTTTGTTATGATTTGGCGCTATATAAATAAATAAATCTGAAATCTGATCTGATCCTTCAGGAAGGACAATGTACCTCATCACCCCGGATGACCTCTGCCCCATCTGAAGCTTGTGCCTGGCTGCTCCTCTGTCTCAGGTCCCTTTCTGCTGCTGCCAGCTCCTCCCTCGCTTCCTGGAGCTCCTCTGCTTTTGATTCCTTTCTTCGAACAATGATTGAAGCCTGCAGGGGTCAGTTTACATTAGATTTACAAACATGACAAGAAAAGGTTTCTACAGAATGACTTTTGAAGACTTATTTTTGGAGGGCTCTTTTATGCCTTTATTTCGACTAGTAAGTGGTCAACAGGAAACTGGGAGACCTGCAGCATAAGTCCCTGGCCGGAGCCGAACCCAGGACACTACAATAATGTGGCATGCACACTAACTACTCAGCCACCCGTACTGCCGGAGTGAGGTTTAACCCATGGAAGACTGACTGCAGTCTCTGAGCTGAGCAATGGTAATATTATTGTGGCAAGAGTCATCATCCCCATGACACTGAAAAACACCTGACAAGCACTTGTTAACATCAATAATGTTAAATGTATATGTATCAGTTTAAATTTGCTATGTCAACCTCAAGTAACAGGGTGTTAATAATGTGCAAATTAATTGCTGAAAGGAATTGTTCTTGAGTTATCATGTTTACAGCAACTGTCTATACAGAACCCGTTACACTCTAAAATCGGCTTTGCTAACTGTTACATCTCTTGCTTTTTTGAGTTTCATTGTGCAGAATGATTTGTAATACAGTTGCTATTTGGACAGTTTAATGTTTTTTTCATTTTCCAATTTCATTATGCTTTTATCTGAGTAAGCGCACAGCTAAATTGAACCTCGTGTGAGACAAATCCTTAAGACATAGAATACTTTTTCACATTTCACATATGTTTCAGAACTAAACACTACACATTATATTTTACAGGAACACCTAAAATTTCATTGGGACTGAAGCGCATTAGTAGGACTCTAAAATGTGGGAAAAAACAAAGGACTTATGCAGTTCTATAACTTGTTAGCAATCAAATAAACAATCCAGTGCTCATAAATGTGCTGATTTTCTCTTACATGAATAAACCTTCTGGTGAATATCCACAATAGACCTCATGCTCCTCCCAGAGTTTTTAAGTATTTGTAGGAGTGTGTCCTTCTTTTGTTTATCATAATCTTCCTTAAAGATATGCTGGCTATTTTTTGGTAGGTGATACTAATAGGAAGCAAATTGTATTTGAGAAAACTCCACAGAGCACCTTTGACGTGCACAACGCACCAGGAAAGCACATGTCACACAAGAAAACTTGACCAAAGATAAAGGACATCAAAGAAATTCAATAAAGGCAGCACCTGTTGCCTGTAAAGGGCTAATTTGTCGTCCATGGGGTCATTTCTCATCATCCTCTTCTCAATCAGCTGGTTTATCTGAAAATCACCTTCTTTAATCTGTTTAAGAATATAAAACAATTACATGAGAATTTTGCAAAACATTGAGACATACAGACGTAACATGACACTATGCTCCTGACCTTGTCCTCTAGCTCCTGGAGATCAGCCTGGCCCATTGCAGGCTCAGATGCCACCTTCTGAAGGTACTGCACAGTGCGCCTCATACCCTCCAAGTCTTTGGGGAGCTTTTCAGAAGCCATGTAGGAATTGATCTTTATCTCCTCTTCAAGCCTCTTCATTAAACCTGAAAAAACGAGAGCTTTTAATTTAATTAGAGCTTTACATTTTTGAAAGACCTCTCAGGCTTTGATTATTTGAGTCAAGTTGATTACCACTTAAAAATGGAAAGCCATTCAAAAGACAGAAAACACACCATTAATATGCTGTGTAAAATACAGAAATTGCATAGCTGCAAAATTTTGTTCTGCCAGAAGATCCCAATATCACAGGAAACACTATGAGACTATTTCAAGATCAGATAAGATGTAGTACACCACTTCAAGGAAAAGCGTAATTAGAGGGTCTCAACGGATCAAGGTCTATTAGCTGAGTGACCCCCTAATGCTCTGCTGTGTCCTTGAACTTCCCATCCAGCTGTGTCCTACAGAGGCAACAACAGGACATGGATACTCACTCTCTGGACTGGCATCTGTTGCTGCCTGTTGCAAATCCTTCAACTGATGCTGTGATCGCTGTAGTCTCTGCTCTGCCTGGAACAGCTGCACACACAAACACAGATAATATAGGAAAATTAACAAAAAACTTATCATTAGTGCTGTAACCAACGGTAGTTTTCATTATCATCATTTTCTAGATCAATTCATCAATCTTTTGGTTTATAAAATATCACAAAATAGTTACCAATGCCCTGTGTGTTTAACCAGAGTCAAGGTAACATTTTCAAATTGCGTGTTATGTCTCAAAAGTCTTGATAGGTTTTCCTATTACTCTATTATTCACAATGTTTTAAAACAGAGAAAGGTAAAAAATAATCTTGTTTAGGAAACTAAACCTAAAGAACATTTGAAATTTTTCCACTGCTTGAAAAAAACTTCAAAAAGAGTCATTGATTACCAAGGTGCATGTCTAGCATTAATTTAAATTTTCAATTTCTCACATTCATCTGCTTCTAAGCTAAACACTACAAACACTAACCAAAAATTTCATAATATTTTGGGGCTTTTCACTGAAACATATTAGCACCACTCCTTCATGAAAATATGGGAAAAACCGGCGACCCAAGCAGTGCTATCCTTTGTTAACAAACAAATAAGCAATACAATGCACATAAATTGATTTCCTACTGGTGAACCTTGACACGTCTTTTGGAGCACTTGGCATGTGGTGGTGCTATGGGCCTGATATGCTTAATATTTAAAAGTTTTACACAACTTGAAAAACTTTGAAATTATTTGTTAGTTATCAAAAGCGTTTCTTATTCATTTTTGTCAATCCATTAATCATGCTATAGACAAATTGTTTCAATGCTAATTTCAAACATGTGAAAAGGACTGACGGATATTATAGTATGTGATTTTGAAAAGAGCTTTGGTGTTATTGGCATTATTAAAAATCAGGCACAAAGCACATTTTTTTATTCTCAGTCCTTTACAGCACACACAATGCAAAATATATCACAGAGTTTGAAGAAAGACTGATGGAGCATTTACTTGGTTCTTCTGCTCTTGTTTCTGGTCAGTCAGTGACTCCTCCCTCTCCTTCTCCACTCGTAGCTGTCTGGCCTGTTCCAGCATCCATTGATGGTTGGACACTGACTCCACCTAGTGGAATAAAAAGTTAACGTGATCTCTGACAGCAAGTTGGTATCACTTGGTATCACTGGTATCACTGTCACCAGAAATAAATAAACACCCCTAACAGAGTCAGGTCTCACCTTTTCGCTGGGCCTATAAACACTAACAACCATTAAATAAACAGCTGATCACTCCACAGACTTGTTAAGACAGCATTGCAATTTGTCAAGTCTTTTAGAGGGGCTGTAAATGTTATATCTGAGGCTGTATTCCTCAGTGAATCAATCTCCAAATTCATCATTTCCTCTGCTTAGAATGACAATTAAGTCTCTAAAGTATCCTTAGGCCTTCCAAGCATTGCAGAAATGAATGGGCGTCCCACAACAATCTGCCTTACCCTCTTCTTTAACCTGTCGACGCGTTTGATCAATTGGTCTTTCTCCTCCTCCATTGCACCAATGTCCTGTTATAAACATAAGATGAATATTTTTTTGCAATTGCACTGTATCACCTAATAGAGGAAAAGTGACTCACTAGTACCCCACAACCAAAAACATAGCATTGAACAAACAGAGGCCCCTAAAGGTATTGAGTGTTTTATTTACTCTTCTGATTTCTGCTGTTGAGAAGCCTGAAGTCCTCAGCTGTTCACACTCCTTGTGATATGTCTTAAATCCTTCCACCAGTTCTTCATACTGTGAACAGACAACAATAATTTATAGCCTTTTTAGCCTTTGAAGTAATAATCAATAAAAGAAAAACCATCAAGACACTATATGGTATCTGTATCTGTAATATATTGGCAAACCTGATGGTAGGTGTCATTGATGACATCGTCCTGCAGAAACTCTGCAGGCACCTCCAGCTTTACTAGAAAGCGTGCCAGATAAGCCCTCTTCTTCAATTCATGCACCCTCTGGAGGAGCCAGTGAAGGATAGGGTGCACCACAGGTTTGCTGCCTGTCACCAGTCCCTGCCTGAAAGTGCTTCTACAAGAGGCAGTTAGAGGCACAGCAAATAATGACAATATATCACAAATAACAACTAACAAGTGCAATATAAGCATTTCTTGTTGAATAAGGCTGCAGTCGCGTACACGTCAGAGAGGTTTCCAGGAGGCCTGTATTTCAGCATACCCAGTAGAGCACTCATCCTTTTGACAGTTTGATCAGGCATTTCTTCACGTATATCCATAACTTGCTAAGAAAAAAAGAAGAAGAAGAACATCAGCAAATGACTTAACCTAACATTGATTAATTCACGAATAACACAAATAAACATGCATAACTGCAATAACTTAAGACAGTGCTAATTTTCACCTTTGGGTCTATTTCAGCCAGGACATCATTTAAAATCTGCAGCAGCTGCATCGGTTCGAGATTGTCAAACGTGATGAGATTGAAGTTTTTCTTGAATGGGTCTTTGTTGAGTTGTTCAACGATGAATTTTAACTGTTCGCTCATCTTGGAAACCCGGAGTCTAGCTTACCGTCGTCCTATTTTCTGGATGGACTAGCTAACAGTGAGGATAGCTCTCTGTCGTCGACTAACTTATTTACGAGCCCCCCCCCAAAATCCCTATAAAGATTTGACGATGGTGTTGGCATTTACAAACTGCAAAGACACGTTAAAAATATTTGTTAGGTCATCTCATCAATCTTTAGCTAACTAGCGAACAGTCAACAGTTGTTGTGGACAGTCCCATGGAAACCATAAAGACGTCGCGGATTGGTTGCTAACAGGAAGTGCTACTTCTTCGAGTTAGTACGGACGATTATGCACTATGCATGAGTGCCACCTCTGGGTCTGTGATGAGTATAGCATAAAATAAGATTATCCTTTAGTACATACAAAATACATTGTTGATCCAAAATAAATCTGTTACAAAAAGATTGTGGGTCCACTGTCCAAGAAAACTACAAAAATGGCTAAGAGTTGAGTGCTTTTATTTACAAAAAAGGGGGATGGGGGTGTAGGTTAGCTCAACAGTGAGGCAGTGTATTTTATTTTCTCGACATAGGATGTTATTGCACCCCTGTCGCTGTGGGTTTACTACCACAAAGACAGAGGGGACTAATGTGTGTGGATGTGTATTTGAGAGTATTGAGTGTCTTCCCTCCCACGTGTCTCCTTCAACCAGTGAGGCGTCTTCGTTACAACATCATATATAATTTTAATAATAAAAACAAACCGATGAACAAAAAAGCACACCCTTTTGTCTAGTCGGTTTGCTCTTTAAAATTCTAACATCTCTCTTGTGATCTTATCTTTTACTACATTGCTTTAAAACTTCACACTGCTCCTGCCATTTCTATTTTTCTTTTCAGTTTGTTCCTTTCCTTTTCATGTTGTTCACATTTCATGAATCCATCCAGCCAGTATGTTCTCTTTCATTCTGCTAAATCCCATTAAAATAAGCAACCCAAATTAAGTCCAAATGTTTCATTCCACACCGCACCAGCAGTATAGTACTCTGATCGTGTTGAACGCAGCACCGTGTTATGGTGTGGAGCTTTGCACCGTCGGATGGTGCTGTTTACCCCGGCCATGCTTCATGATGCACTACAGTGAACTTTGGAGTTAACTGGGTCTCTGCGCACAACAGACTGGAGAGAAGTCATACGGAGACATTTATTTGGACGAAGAAATACTACGAACAGTGGTTGTAAAAGTTTAGAGCTCGTTATTTTATTTTATTTTTTTTAATCTATCAGAACTGAAACAGCCTTTAGCCGACACCGTGCCCCGGTGAACTAAGCCCTTCTGCTGGCCGCGCTGTGGACGTTTTCTGCCTGTAAAGTGTCCGTCTGTCTTTTTATTTTTGGACCACATGTTTAACGTGTAATCGTGTTTTAGCACTTTTGTTTTCTGATAAATTCCATCCTATCATAATTAGCTAAATGTGCTGTTATATGTTCGGAGTGGAAACGTCCATGTGGCTCCACCTCTTTGAGCTGCATCTGTAAGCGGACCAAGTGCCAAAACAACACAAAGTGGTCAACAGTCCGACACCAGATACAGAGGACAGACGGACATAACAAGACATCAACTGCAGGAACAAGGAGAAGCTCACCCATGGTGGACCCATGGTGTTCCCTCAGTAAGACTTTATTCTTTTTTTTTCTGAGTAACGACTTCACACTGTGGAGAGCACTTTGCCTTTTTCGACTGTAACGCCATGAGGACTCTGAGTTGTAAACAGTTACGTCAAGTTCGTGCGTTAGAAATGCGTATTTTTGTCGTTAGTTGATTGAATAGTTTATGTAAGAGTAAGAACAATGGTTGAACAAGTTGGGTTTATGGACGCATGGAAAGCCCAGTTCCCTGAGTCTGAGCCCCCCTGCATGGAGCTTAAGACACTGGGGGACATTGAACAGGAGCTAGACAAGTGCAAAACATCAATCAGGCAGTTGGAGAAGGAGGTTAACAAAGAAAGATTTCGGATGATCTACCTGCAGACTCTGCTAGCAAAAGAGAAGAAATCCTATGATGGGCAGAGATGGGGATTTAAAAGGATACAGCAGATAAGAGATGGAAATTTGGCGAGTGGATCAGATGGATCCAACACAGATGAGGTGCCAGTCGAGGAGCAGCAGAAGGGGCATGTGAAGACAGTGAGGAGTCAACCACATCCAGAGGGAGAGGTGGATGGTGCCTCCCCAGCCAAACAGAAGGGTCAAGTGTCACCCGTCCCCCCCGATTTGTTGATTCCTGATTTCGCAGCGAGCACAGGCTCAGTAGCAGCCCTGAGATCCAATTTTGAGCACATCACGAGAGCCAACTTTCACACAGCTGGAGATGGCAAAAGGTTGTCGGTGATGAGTGGCCCGGAAAAAAACTTCTATGTGAACATGGAGTATCATCATGAATGTGGCCTGCTCAAAGTTGATGGCAGGGAGGTGTCTGACAAGATCAGTACCCTGGGCTATCATGCCATGCAGATGGAGCTGAACAGGTCCCATCACTCCCTCCCAGGGAACCTGTCTACTGCCACCGGGAACATGAGCAAGGGCGTTCAGAGACACAGATCCACTGAAGGGAATTGTAGCTACAATGGTCTCTATGATGACACCAAGGTTAATTCTCATTTCCGGAAAGACAGAGTGATCCGTTCCACTGGGGCAGGGTCTGATCGACAGCCAGCTGAGGTCCAGCCTTACACTAGTGTGTATGTTGGAGGAATGATGGCTGATGAGGACACCCAATACTTCCACATTAAGGACCACATTGTAGAGGGGGAAGCACACCTCACTTGGCCAAGACGTTCCTACTCCCCTGGCAGCTTTGATGATGTAGGTGGAGACTACACCCCGGACGGCAGTTCCAATGAGAATTTAACATCCAGCGAGGAGGACTTCTCCTCAGGCCAGTCCAGCCATGTGTCCCCCAGCCCCACCACTTATGAGATGTGCAGTGAGAAAAGCCAGTCACCCTCGCAGCACTCCCGGCGGTCCTTTGACAGCAACAGCCCATCCATACCTCTTTCTCAGAGGCGTCAGAAGCAGCAGGCAATAGTTTCTGAAGCTTCTATCATTGGGATGTGTAAAACTGGCCACCTGCAGTCCAGGGATGGAGACTCCACCATGTCTAGCAGGACCTCTCAAGACAACAGTGTTGAAGAAAATCTGGGTAGGTCTGCAAGGTACACAGCACATTATTGATGTTCCTATCATATTCTTGACCCAAAAAAACCCCCAAAATATTCTAATGGGTAGAGATCAAGTACTAAAAAGCACATTAATAACTGTCTCTAATCTCTGTAAGAGATCGGTTCTTGCCCTGGGTGGCCTTGATCCAGAGTAAGTTGTTGATGTGTGGAATATACATGTTGATGTGTATAGAAATCTTTTGACCTTCCTCACAGGAGCCATCCATATTGGGTGTCAGAATTTTTCAATCTTTTCATTTAAGTGTCACTGCCTTCACGTATACTGATCCTAAACAAAAATCCAGTAGCTTTGCAGTTGTTTGTGCAGTGTTTTCTCTCCCCTTTGTTAGCAGGCCTGCCCCCCTTGCTCTTTGCCCACTGAGTGGTGTAGCACCATGGTAGACAGGGGCAACCCCTGGGCTTTACAGCTACTTGTTCTCTATCTGTCCACTCAGGCTGTTTTCGTGTCAGCAGGCATCAGTGTCATCAGCGCAGGGCAATTAACTTAAAGGGGTTTGTCTAGTGTTATCTAGCGTTATTTAGGGACGGTCTTTTTTTATGGAAGGCAAGTAGGAAAAAGCCCTGACTACTCACTCAGAAAAAGAGGATACAGGCAACTTTAAGTGTGTCACATGGCTTCCAATAAATATGCCTGCCATCAGTATTTCCTGTGGTTATGGATGAACACAATAGGAGAATCCCTCTTTGAGCTCAAGCATTGACATGTTAACAATGTAACAAAGTTAAGTGGGATAAGCAAAGTGGTCAGAGCAACATGGTAATACCAAGGACAGAAGGAGAGCAAGAGGGGGAGCAAGTGTTCCTCCACCAGAACGTTTATCAGAATGAGACACAAGGAAACATATCTTTGATGTTTGAGGTTAAACAGGGATTGAGATATATGGGACCTTTTACAAATGGAGGAAGAAAAATTGTCTGCCACTATTGAAAAAACTTGTGATCTACTGTGGGTCAGAGTGAGCACATAAGCAGAATAATGTCTTGTTATATATGATGATCCAGTCCAAAGCTCTCTGACGCAAAGCAAACAAGCTGATAGTCAGTGACATAATCAGCGTAAAGTGTAAGATAGCATGATGTTCACATGACTAAAATGTGTAAACTCATTTACTGTGGTACTGCGTCATTCCACTTTGCCATATGTCACTCTGCAAATATATGCTCTAAACATACTGTCAGGAAGTCTCAAAGGTCTTTTCTCTTAAGTGTGATGAAAAATAACCAAATAAGCTTGTAAAGTTTTTCTCAGTTTATGCTTAAAAAAAGTTGGAAGAAAGAATAAAAAATCAAGTTTCATATACACTACCAGTCCAAGTTTGGACACACTTTCTCATTCAAATGAATAGGGAAGTGTGTCCAAACTTTTGACTGGTAGTGTAAATGACAATTAGGCTTCAGAAATGTAATATTGCACTTGTATAAAGTTTTAGGATACATGAAATGAAAGACCTTTCTTCCTGGATGACTCCGTTACATGCCACAAGTCTGTAATTCAGCTTCTCTGTTATAAATTGGTAGTCTCTAGTCCCTAGCAGATTACCCTGATGACTTCACTGTGCTTTTCCAAAGCCATGACATTTACAAAAAAATATCTCAAGCTCCACGAGCTGAATCCAAAGATTTTAACTCTACTGTAAAATTTTTCAATTGCTAAGTAGTGATGAGAAAACCATGAGATGTGGTTAAAAGCTTTGTCAAACGCCTGTTTACGTGTTCAAGAATAAACTATGAGTAATATATCCTATGACCAGTAAACAGACATTTACATGTAAAACTGTTGGAGTTCCCCATTTAATGAAATTTGTTATGTTTGACACCTTCTGTTAAACCACACTGCAGACTCTCATTCGAAGAGGACTTGATGCTGACACATGACACAACTGCTTCATGTGGCCCTTTTGTTTTGTGAATTATCAGAAGTCTGGATTTATGTTCTTGATGTTTTTTTTTCATGCATGTTTGTTGTGCCATGGAATATATAAATTCTGCACCAGTTACAGTGTTGACAATGTCCGTAATGTCCTGTTAATGTTTTAATGTCTGCCAAGAAGGACAGATTACATGATACAAACAAATCCATACTTGTTAGCCGCACTACCTCTTGAAATGGCCAGTTTAAAACTGACACATCTCAGGGGACTTTTTTTCTATGAATAGAATAATTGTTGTCTCCTAGTTTCTGGTTAACTAGGTCAATTGTCAGTCCTGGCTCTGAATAGAGTTACAGATTAGCTGTGGACCTTTAAGGAGGACACCTCTCTGATGGGCCTACTTTGCCATAATTAATTATCATCATGACATTGATAGGCCTGTGGCCATATCTCTTTTGTGGTTGGGTTAGGGTTATGTATTTCAGCCAGTAGGCAGAGAGTAAAGGTTTGAGCAATAGCAAAAGAACAAATCTCTCATTAGTTTCAGAATTTCTCAGCAAAAATCAATTGATTATGTTTTACATTGCACCTAGTGGAGCTTGTCATGGCACAGTTTCTGCAGGTAGGCAAGCCCACCTAAGATGACTGTGACATTAATAAAAAGCATCTGAGAGGTGATGAAGTGTGTCTGGATGTCATGGCTCTAGTCCAAAGGCAGGCACTGCTTGCTGCCTCAGCAGAAGTGACACCAGTGCTGGTCCACACTCCTAGTAAATAGTACCCTCATTAACATTTGAGGTCCCCCTTGGAAGCTTGGTAAGGCCTACCATTGTACTAGATTATCTGAGATTTAGTGATCAAGAAGCAAACAAATTTAGTCTTTCTCTTTCCAAGGGTAAATGTTGGCCTTCTTGAGGAAGCAATTTTAGCAGCCAAGTTTGCGTGTTTGTAGTGTGTGTGTGTGTGTGTGTGTGTGTGTGTGTGTGTGTAAGGAAGACACCTGTTCTTCTAAACTGTCTACTCTCTAAAGTGGTGCAAAGCTGGAAGACCAACAGTACACCAGTCCAGGCATCACCAGCTGCTCTCACGGTAAAAGCCATGAATAGCCTTTTTGTTCTGTCTTGCCCTATCAGAAAAAAACACTAAGTGAGACATCACCTCAATTTTTCTAGATATTTCAATTAGCTCCTATGTGCACATACTAACATGCGCCACTCCACTGATAAATTAATAGAAAAAAAAACAAAAACGTCTGGCATGTTTATGAGCTTCCAGGCTCTCTCAGCTCAGTGATCTTCCCTCGTGCTCTGCTTCTGGACTCTGCTCCTGTAATCTCAGCCCCTTTCTTTGGTCCTGCTCAAAGGCTCCTCTGTGTTGCTGCCTGGCAGGCAAAATGTTTATGGAATGTCTCAGCTGCTCATAGGGTGTGGGGGGAAATGGATAATGAAATGTTAAGTGTTGTATGAGTTGACTTCTCACAACAGCCACTTGATGTTTGTATCACTACTTAGCAGTCTGTTTTTGTCAAACTGAGTCTGCTCTGTGCAAGTGAATGAAACCCTGGACAAGTACATTTAAACAGTAAATAGCATTTGTCTGATTTTAGCACTTACTGGGGAAAGTCTGTTTTGATACAATTAATTGTCTGGAGGGGCGAGATGGATCAAAAACATAACATACAGACATTTTTATATTGCCATTGAATAGACCCCTCTTTATGCTGCCTACGCTTGTAATTACTGAATCAAATTAAACTGGCATTAGGGGATTTAAGATAACATGTCTGCAATTCATAGCTGTGATATGTGAACACAACTGTGTTGGCATCTGTCCCACCTTGTAAGCTTTCCCCACCCAGACATTATCTGGCTCTGAGACAGCCTCAGCTGTCAGCTTCAAGGAAGAAAAACAATGTATCCAATTCCTTGTTCATAACACATTCTTTTTTTAGAAATCAATAACATTACTAATTGAACAGACCATGTAAAAGGGGCTAGTGATACCCGGACCATTAGTTTTTAGTATGGGCCAAGCCCCTTAACACAAACTCCTACATTTCCCACTCTTTATTCCAACACCATCTTTTTTCTACCGTAATGAACCATACTCTGATGCTAAGCACAGACGCATCATCAGTGATGCATCCTAAGATCATCAGGTGTTAATGGGTATTGCAAACATCACACACCTGCACTCTGGCAACCCAGCTGAGGGAGATCAGCCCTCATCTTGTGCCATACCAGCACATTCCCATTTATCTGCTCTCTTAATCCAGAGCCAACTTCAGGCTTTCTCTACAGCCTCTGTACTGCTGGCGATAGCTCCCCTCTTCTTTTTGCCTATGATGCTGAGTTCAGTGTAGGCCCTGCTGAGAGACTGTCCTGCAAAGCCTCTGCACCCTACAACCACAGACAGGCACCTTGACTTCTCTTATACTCTTATGCAGAATAAATGTCCACCTCTTGAAAACTCACACCCCCAATTTGATATTTCATATTACATAACTAAAAAGCCCCTGGGTAGCAACACATGGTAAGGGTTAGTGTATTTTGTTTTGTAATTTGGCAAAACAAAACAAATGATTTACCAATCACATTTAATTGTATCTGGTGATGGCTGCTCACAAATATTTAATACTATCTAGACATGCAAATTAATATTTGCTCATATCTCAAGGTCATTGTGGCTTGGTTATCCTTGCCTAAAATAAGCAATGTAAGCAGTTATGTTTGTTACACTCTAAAACCTGGCTAAATTCTGACCAGGTTCCACGATAATTTGTAAGTGATCAGAATAATTCCCTAATTTAATAATTAATCTTAGAGTCACTGTTTCATATCAGATAAACTGCCATTTCTTGCTGCAGCCATAAAGCTAATCTGTGTGTAGTAAAAATGTGCATCGCCTGTTCATTGCCTGACTTTGTTTCTCTCCGTTACTCAGCACATTAAATGAAGTAGTTGGACATCCTTAAAATATTGCAACACGCAGATTAGCAGTGTTGGGCGAGGGACTCCAAAATGTACTATATTTATATTTTCTTTCATTTGAAAGTAATGTGATGTTTTAAAATTACTTTCTGTTTAGAGTTTTAAGTAACTGGTTACAGTACCTTCAAGTTACTTTTGCTAAAATAAACGCAGACGACAAGGCATTAAAAAAATGTAAGTGTGCCATGTTTGTCATGGTGAATAATCAAAGCACAAAAGCTCAAGTTAACTGTACTTCATTCCCCATACAGAGGAGGAACATTGTAGAGCTTAATGGGGTCTATCTTCCATTTAAAAGCAATAGTTACTGTGTACAAATGTTATCTCCTTGGATTACATTCATTCATCATTCATTCATCTTCTACTGCTCCGTTTCCGGGTTGCGGAGGGTGCTGGAGCCAATCGCAGCTCACAGTGGGCGAGGGTGGGGTACACCCTGGACAGGTCGCCAGTCCATCACAGGGCCAACACACAGAGACAGACAGAGACCACAAACCATTCAAACTCTTGATGTTTATGGAATTGACTTACGGACAATTTAGAGTCACCAATTAACCCAAACATGCATGTGTTTGGACGGTGGGAGGAAACCGGAGCACCTGGAGGAAACCCAGGCAGGCACGGGGAGAACATGCAAACTCCACACGGAAAGGCCCCAGGCCGGGAACTGAACCCACGACCTTCTAGTGGGGAAACAGTGCTAACCACTTGGATTTCAGTAATGGAATAATATCATACAATTAAACAACCAAAACCTTCATAGGACAAGACATAAAATCTCTTTTCGCCTTTCCATTTTAAAGGTACAAAACAAGGCATATGAGTCACCAAGAATTTAGGCTGAACTTCACTTAACATATATAGCTTGTATTTTTTCAATAATGAAATTGTAAACTGGGAATCCTTGGCTTTCCAGAACAGAAAGTGCACCTTATGTAAGGTTCTAATTATCCTTTTTGTCTGAGAAATTCAAAGCAGTGCGAGTTTACCCACTTAGGAATGATAGCAGTCTTCTGCTGCTGACATTGCACTATTACAACATGATTCTTCTTTAGGGAATCTAAGCATCGTCATTGTGAGCATGTTGGCATTTGGCATATTAACATAAAGTTATAACCCCACAATTACTAAAAAGAAAAAATAGAACCACACAGCAGTTAGCATGGCTTCACACCGCAGTTTAGCTTATAGTGTGTGTTACAGACAAGGCACAATCTGGTTCAGAGGGAGGATGAACAAAATGTACTATGGATTTGCATTATGCGCAAATGCAGGATCCAGGTTGAACCACACTTGGGACTAACTGCTAGTTTATCTATCTAGCTAGCTAGAGGTACAGCAATTGTTATTAGAATCTACTTTTTGCATTTCACCTGGCTTTTGGTGAAGAGCAGAAAACCATACATTGCCATATGTGATGGTCAGAGAGCTCTCCTTTGCAGTTGTACGATTAATCTTGACTTTTTGTATTCTGAAAGCAAAGCAATGCAAAGAGTCATTATGATGTGCATCTCGGATACAACTATCGAGATCTTTTCACTTGCCATGATGTGAGGAAAACTGCAAAGGTCACAGTCCAGGGTCATTACATGGAGTGTTTGAAAAGCCATCACCTGTCAGCGCTCCCCTCTCTTTGCTCTCCCTGCCACTCCTGCTTCTCCAGTGACCAGAGTCTGGAGAAAAATAAATTTTCAGGAACTATAAATTGGTACTAAGATTTTAACATCTCATATTGGCATTGTCGGCTGCTTTTGCTCTAAAAAGTGCCATTTTTTTTTTTCTCTCCAGATTTATATAACCAGTAGAAAGGAAACAGTAAGTTGACTCTGGCTCCCTCTCTTTTAGTTATTGAGCTATCAAAACACACTGATCAGTGATCAGTCAGTGTGCCAGGTTGGGCAGCACATTTCGTTACACAGTTGAGAAATGGGGTATTATGGACCTTCTGGTTCGGCCATGATAGCTTCCCATGTTCCCCTTTTTCTTTTGATACTGTCTCTTGGTCCGGTGTAGGGAAAACACAACATGATTATTTTTGTGATAGTGCATCTGATGCTGTGATACTGTCTTGGCTGCACATCTGTTGCCCCCTCCCTGTCAGTTCATTTCAGTTCATCTCTGTGGATTAGGATTAGGGCCTTGAATGTGTCTTTGCTTTGTCAGTAATAGGACATCCAGCGCGCCCCTTTTCATAAAACCACTCTGATTGTCCTCAGATCATGTGTCTGGTTTGTATGCCGCAGGAAGAAAAACTATTTCATTATGACTGATTAGTCAACATTAGTTCTATTTTTAGGCGTTGTGTTAAGGGTAGTTGTGTGGGAAAGCAACGGCACTGTGTTATGGGTGGAAAAGATGATTCCTGCTAAATACTCTTTTTTTTATGACTCTTTAGAAAACTCTAAGATGTATATGGCTTGTGTGAAAAGTGGAAAGCTAAGTGAAATTCTTGAAAAACACAGAATTACAGGGTTCATAGGCAGTGGAAAGCAAAATCTGGTTCTCTGTGATCCATGGCTTCACACAGCTCACAACTGCAACTACTGGGCTAAGCTGTGTTATGTAATGCCATTAGCATGCATTTCCTACAGCTCTAAAGAAGTTGAAACATTTTAAGCTACTAGTAGCTGGGTATGGATACGAGACATACACTGTGGTCTGCCAAAATGGGGTTTTTTTTCTGCTCCCGACATGTATTTATGCAATTTTATAAAAGCCAGAAACAAAAGAGAAGCTGTCAGGGATCAATAGATTTTTATATATAATGATGATATAATAACCAAATTTATTGGATTGTTAACAAAATTTTAAAAACAAACAAAATTGAAGCTGCAAGCAGCGATGGACGGGCCCTTGCACACCTCTGCAACTCAGAGGCCCCTGGACTCGCCACCACACAATTTCCTTAAAACTTAAAATGTGGCGCTGTAGTGCACTCAAGTGGCACTCGGGTCATGTTGTAGTGTTGGAGCTGGAGAAAACACCCTGTACATAGCATGTAAATCCGACAGTGTTTGTAATATGAGGCTTACTGCCTGTTTCCAGTAGGTGGCGCTCAGGGTGTGACTCAGTATTAACACACCTGTTCAAGGTAGCAGTTTTATCATGTGTGCAACATTTGGAGTGACCCCTATTTGGCACTAGTGTGAACCCTCCAAATATATATCATGTTGAGAAAGATTTGGAGAACACATCCTGTAAATATGTAAAACAGATGATGTGATTGTGTGATTGCTCTTACTTCCTGTGTCCAAAAGGTGGCACTCTGCATATGACTAAGTAGTGACACATAGTAATGTTCAGGGCATGCAATAAACATGCGATAAATTCAGAGCTGTTTGGACAATGTATGCCTAAATTATGAGGGCTTCTTCTTTTATAGCGAAACCTGGCGAAGCCTCAAAACCTCACTGCACCACCACCCCCAGCAGGTATAATGGATGAAAAAGATTTTGATAACTTTTCGTCTTTATCATGTCATACTAAATGATTTGGGAAAAAAACACCCTGTAAATATCATGTAAATCAAATGTTGTGTAATCGGAATTTGTGTAAATCCACTTCCTGTGTCCAATAGGTGGCACTTTTCATATCACTCAGTAATGTTACGGAGTAGTGTTCAGGGCAGGATTCCAAACATTTGTGTTGAATTTGGGGAAGATTGGACGATGTATGCTGGAGTTACAAGGCCTTGCGCTTTTACACATCGAAATTGGCGGCATTGCCACACCCAGCAAGTATAACAATTAAAACTGATTTTGATAACTTTTCATCTTCAAGGTCTTGAGATGATACCGAGTGAATCTGTCCTTTGGATCAAAATTGTAGGAGGAATTACTTTTTGTATGAGTCGTGCGACTTCCTGTCTCCAGCAGGTGGCACTTTGAGTCTGACTCAGTATTAACAGGCAGCTTGGAAGATCTATGTTGGAGTTATGTGGACAACTTCTATTTTGGTGATGTATCGAAATTGATGCCAACGCAACATCCAGCAGGTCTAACGGACAGAAAAGATTTTTATAACTTTTTATCTTCATTGTCTTGATTATACTTTGTGAATGTGAAGTCATTTGCATTAAAATTGAGAAGGAGTTTGTATGGTCCATGGAAATAGAAAAAACGGGTCCAAGAGACTTTTTTGTGCGTCCGGCCATGTTACACAAGTGTACCAATTTTCATTTATCTACTTCAATCTGGAGCAAGGGGCTTGATTTTCTTCATTTTCAAGGTGGCACCGTTGAGTCATTTTAAAATGTGCAATCCTTTGCAGATGAAATATGAAATGGGGCTGGACCTGCAGCATGTGTATAAATTTGGGGGCAGATTGAACACGTTGTTATAAGCACTTCCTCTCTTATGGCGATACATTGATATACGTGCCATGCCACACCCTGCAGGGAATGGTCAAAAAAGATTTTTAAATAGTTTTCATGTGCTAGGTGTTCAGTTGGTATTGAGATGATGCGAATGTTAAGTCATTTGGAAACAGTTCATTCATCTGTGAGGCGTGGTCCTTGAGAGTGACTTCCTGTGTCCAGTAAGTGGCGCTCTAATTATGACTCATTATTAATACATAGATGTGCTCAGGGCAAGACTGATCATGTGTGCTGAATTTAGGCCTGATTCTACAATGTATGCTGGAGTTATAAGGACTTCCTTTGTTATGGTGAAACCTGGCAAAGCCTCAAAAACTCACCGCCACACCACACCAAGCAGGAATTGCAGACAAAAAAGATTTTGAATACATTTTCATGGTCTTGAAAAGGTACTGAGAGAATACGAAGTCATTTGGATGAAAACTGTAGGAGGAGTTTGTTAAAGTACAAGGTGTGGAAATTGGCCGTCTTCCTGTGGGAATGTGGGTATAGATCTTTGAGACTCTTTTGTGTCTGGATTGGCAGGCATGTTAGGAATATGAGACATATTCCTAGCATGCTGCCCCAGTTTCATGAGTGTTGGTATATGTCAAAGTCCCCAAAAAGGCTGTCGAAGAGGCACCAGTGTCATAATAACACTAAGTGCTCGGGCCTGAATTATTATCGATATTGACTGAAATAGAAAAAGTACAAAATACAAATATAAACTCAATAAGTTTAACTGGATTTTGCAGGTAATTTGAGATTTCGAATAGCAGAGTGGCCTTTACCTTAGTTTATTTGTTCAGACATTTAAAAAAAAAGTCAAATTGTTTCTCAGTCAGGTTAAATACAGAGTATGAAAACAGGTTACATAGAAAAACCAGAAAAGTGGATAAAAGTCAGTCAGGCAGAAATAAGTCTGAAAAAATTAATGAGTGTGATGAGTCAACTAGATTTGTAGATAAATAGGCCATTGTTTCCATTTATGTGTATTCTCTGTGAAGTCTGAAATTGCTAAAGTTAGTTGGAATGTAATTACGATAACTCAACATAAGTAAGGTAGGTTCATTTTTATTGCGCCTTTTAACAAGCAAATGCACAATCTTTTTAAGAAAACATGCAATTTACAGTAAAATATTTAGAAAAAGATTTTTAAAAATTAATACAATCATAAAAGTTTGATTATAATGATCAAGCATCTCTTTGTCTATGGTGTCGCTCCCGTTATCACTTCCGGCTCAACCCCGGAGTTGGGACATTCCCTTTCTGGTTCGTTTCGGGGTTTGTAAATTTGTTTCGGGACTTGTACATTTGTCTCGGTGTTTGTAAAAGTGTTTCGCGTTTTGTTAATTTGTTTTCTGAAATTTAAATTTGTCTCAAGCTTTGTAAAAGTGTTTCAGATTTTGTAATGTTGGTTTGCACCTCTCGGCCACCGTAGTTTAAACATTGTAGAGGAAGCAGTCACTCTAATAACCTCCTGGACATCTGGATTTACAATATTATATTATATTATATTTAAAATAACAACAAACAAAAAAACTCCCCGCAGTACCTTGTCATTCCATTTAGTATCACCTGCAGCAGTCCAAAAGTCAATGCGGGGGTCAGCATCTGAATGGGCAATCTGTTGGAGAGCATTAGAAGCACTGGATGGTCCCAAACTGATTTAATCTTTGGTCAGAAAATGCAAAAAAAAAAAAAAATTGTGAACTGACCTGACTGATAGACACATAGATTGGGACATAGACAGACGACACACAACTGTGGACGTTCACAGCACAAGAGGGAAGGGAAAAACACAGCTGAGCAAAACAAAACAGACAGTCTAAAAGTGCTAAGAGGTGGTGGAATTGACTGGGGATAAACTAAAGCTTTTTCATGTCCTGGATATATTTTTAAAGAGATTTATATTTGTAAGGTAAGGTTGAGTCTGTAAGTCTAAGTCACTGACTACACCATGATTTCTGGCCTGTTCAGTGGTTTTTGACCATGTTTGTGTGTGTGTGTGTGTGTGTGTGTGTGTTAAGAGTTGGACAGAGAGCTGTTTGTGAAAGGATGACCTTGAGCAGAAAGCCTGTTTCCGCATTGAAGCAGATGAATTGTTGAATTTTCCAGAGCGACCTGCCTGGATGCTTCCTTAATAATAGCACTTGTGGTTGCTTGAACAAAGGACACACACTGAGGGTCTATTGTGATGTCCACTTTCTCTCTTGTGTGTGTGCCTGTGTGTGCGCCTGTGCGTCCATGTTCTTGTGTGATATGCAAGAAGATGCCTGTAGCAGTGAAAACATGAACTGGAGTTTCGTTGATGTCGGTTTTCGCTCACTGACGCACTGGCAGTGCACTGAAAAAAAGCCCTGAATGGACAGCCATTCATTCCTCCATTCATCCATCTTCAATCGCTTATCTGTTTCCGGGTCACGGGGGGTGCTGGAGCCAATCCCAGCTCACATTGGGCAAGGGCGGGGTCAACCTGGACAGGTCGCCAGTCCATCACAGGGCCAACACACAGAGACAGAGTGAGACCAAAAACCACTAACATTCACACTCAGACCTAATGACAATTTAGAGTCACCAATTAACCAAAACATGCATCTCTTTGGACGGTGGGAGGAAACTGGAGTACTCAGAGGAAACCCACACAGGCACGGGGAACACATGCAAACTCCGCACAGAAAGGCCCCTGGCCTGGGAACCGAACCCACGACCTTGTTATTGTGGGCCAAAAGCGCTAACCACTATGCCACTGAAGTGGAAAGACAGATGTACTGATTACCGACATAGTAAAAGGTGGGGGTCCAAACTAATAATTTTTAAAAGTGAGCTGCACTTGTCATACCCACCCTTATATAGTGGTAGCTACGCCCATGGTTTGCACTTACTCAAAGTGTCATACCAACAAAAAATGATGCTTCAATTTGCTGTGCCATGTTTCTCATTCTTTACATTGTGACTCAATAGTGATGACATACTGTGTTGCTGCTGTCCTGTTTCTCACAGAAGCTCCTTATAACAAGACCCCTCCATCATATGGCTGTGGCCAAGAGCACTCGGAATTGCACCAGCCATGCCACGACTCTCTGTCCTACATTGGCTCTCCTCCCTCCTCACCGAGGCTTCACTCAAAGAGCCGGAGCAGCAGAGACACACAGGTGTGCTTCAGGTCTCTGGACGCCACATTGTTGGTAATGCTTCTTGGTCAACTACCACAAACATTTCTGACATGTTAAGTATCACTAACTGTAACTTGATCAACTCTGGTACATTGTCCTTCACTGTCTACTCTCTCCAAGAACTATCCACCACTACTATATTAATCTT
Source organism: Remorina albescens (assembly GCA_034769265.1). Classification (NCBI taxonomy): domain Eukaryota; kingdom Metazoa; phylum Chordata; class Actinopteri; order Carangiformes; family Echeneidae; genus Remorina; species Remorina albescens. The sequence goes on from CM068485.1 coordinate 6,343,514, forward strand.
TGTTCCAATCAGTTTTTAGATTGTAAAGGTTGATTTCAGTAGTGCAGAGGTATTTTGTTTTCAGTATGTCCACAGATTCATCTGTGCAGCAGTGTGTAAATAACATAGTTATGGAATTCATTCAATCCTTCACTTGACCTGAAAGTTTGAAGAGGGGTGAAGTGATAGGAATTTATTTGATTGAAAGTCACTGTGATCTTATGATCTTGATCTTTTCTTTATCAAAATTTTATATTAAAATGTGTATTGCTGGGTCTCCTGAAAGACCTAGGGAACCATGGAAGACTGCTTTTCATAGACTATAGCTCATCTTTCAATGCCATAATCCCTGACATTCTGATCACTAAACGAATACATTTTTAAACCTCCCCCTGCCACCTGCGCCTGAATAAAGGTCTTCCTCACCAACAGGCCGTGATCTGTAAAACTTGGCTCCCATCTCTTCCCACCCCTCACACTGAGAACTGGCTTTCCGCTAGGCAGTGTGCTGAGTCCACTCCAGTGTGTCCTGTACTTATATGACTGCGCCCCCTCCCAACCCTTCAACACCATCATCCTGTTGGCAAATGACAGCACTGTGGTTCAGACTCTTCTCTGGAGGGGTTGACGCGGCCTAATGAGAGGAGGTCCAGCAACTGGAAAAAACATATGAAGTAAACTTAGACCTCCAGAGGACCATAGGGGACCTCAACCCTCTCCACATCAACAGGGACGGTTGGGAGAGTCTAAATCTAATCTTTAAAATTCCTTTGAGTCCACATCTCAGAGGAGCTCTCCTGTACCACGGAAATCATGGCAGTGACGAAGAAGGCCCAATTGTGACATCACTTTCAGGGAAATCTCAGGAAAAACCCAGTTGGTCGCCTTCTACTGCTCTACAATTCATAGTGTACGGACGCTTGGTGTGGAATGCTAAGAGTTTGGCTGCAGACAGGAAGGCTCTGCAGAGGGTCCAGAGGATTAATGGCTGACCTCTGCCCTCTTTGGATGAGATCTCCAGCTCCTGCTGCATCAGAAGAACCAGATCTATTCTTACAGACTCCTCACAAACAGCTCATCATTTATTTGATCTGCTGGCAGGCGCTGTAGGTCATTCAAAGACTCACAAGCAGTATGGTTTAATTTTTCACACTTTAAGTGCAATTGCATCAGGTTACACTTATTTATATAATATAATATGTACAAAATGCAATTACCCGTTTATGTTCATCTGTGGCCAGGGGTTTGCAGAGTGTGTGTGCATGGTTTAATACATAAGAGGTCCATTTACAGGCCATGTATATCTATTTCTGCAAACCTCATATTCTTTGACCATGTTTATTTCAGGTGGACTTGAGTGAGGAGAAGGGACTGGAGATGAGAAAGTGGGTTTTGTCAGGTATCCTGGCCGCTGAGGAGATGTACCTCAGTCACCTGGAGGCCTTACTGATAGTATGTGCAACTTACATGAACTTACACTTACACAACACACACGAACATAAACACAAATCAAACACAAAATTCTTTAGCTAATTAAAATTAGTCAATATAGCTTGTTGATATAAGATATATGATTAGCTAGCATCTTTAAAATTAATTAAATTAATTTGTTAGTTTTTGTGTACTGTATGAATTCCTGTTCAAAGGAAAATAAGACTTTATAACGACAAAACACCAAATTTTTCCACTTAGTAATTAAAAGTTAAATCAAAAAGCAGCACATTGCTTGGCATTTACCAGTATTCTGTATTTGTAATAAATGTATTCATAATTAATACGCAGTAAATGAATACAAACAGCTACAAATGTAAATGTGCAAAATAGAATTGTAGTTTAAAGTGCAAAAAATTTAAATTTGCTATATACAATAATATTAATTTAACAGTTTATTAAATATAGTTTGTAATGATAAACTGAATGAAAAATGGTATTAAAGAGTAGTTTAACAGCAGTGTACAAATGAACATGGACATAAAGTACATGTTGGTCAGTTCAACTGACTTACTTGATCCATGAAGAGAAATATCTTCTTTCAAAAAAGACAATTTAAAGAAATATTTAAACTTTGTTAGTCAGCAAGTGTTAAAATATGAATTGTCCTTGTTGTCCAGCCCATGAAGCCTCTGAGGGCAGCAGCCACAACTTCACAACCAATGCTGACCATCCAGCAGATAGAGACCATCTTCTTCAAAGTACCAGAACTTCATGAGATCCACAAGGACTTCTACGACTCTCTACTGCCCCGAGCCCAGGACTGGAGTCACCAGCAGTGTGTGGGCGACCTCTTCCAGAAACTGGTATGTAAGTTATGTAGTCTCAGCGGGATGAGCAAGGGAACGAAAACGTTCATCTTGTCAACGCAAGTTCATTATTTGAAGAGCTTTATGGTCCACATTATCTTCATGCTGTCATGAGTGTGTCAGCACAAGGTTACCAAGTTATCCAATAACACCAAAAATGTATTTATTCTGTGTCTATTATATTACCACAAATATAATCAACTATAATTCAGTAAAATAAAAAATACCACCATTGATTTTTTTATTTTTTATTTTTTTTTTTATGGTTCAATTAATTTAACCATATCATTGTATTATATAATTATGGATGGAAACGTGTCATGACAATGTTTTGGAGCTAAAGCAAAAAAAAAGTTTAATACAGCATAAAACCATTAATCAACAAAGTAAACAAGGAAGTTTAAGAGCATTCTAATACAAAATATCTAATGGGCTGATGAGCGTGAGATACTGTGATAACTGTTTATTTTTTTAGTTCTTTTACACTTGTTTAAGTAAATTATGTGTGCTTAGTAAACACAATTGAATACAGTAAGATTTTTCAGAAGCTTTTAGCTGATTCAAACTCTAAGAAAACAGCATGAAATAAGATCTCACTGCATCAAATTGTATGGTGGTTTTTGGTCAAATAGACACTCATCAGTATCTCAGAAAATAATTATAGCTCTCCTTAAAAGTGATTGCTAGATCATTAATGATCATCTTAAAAGGTTTCAGGGTAAAAAGGTGTGAATCTTTCTCTTTTAGTAATCCTGAGTGGATCTTGCAGTGCACATCTTGAAGTGACACTGCTCCATACCAAGTGATAGTGATAGTAGACTAATGAATGCTGCTGTTATGGAATGCATCTGATCAGTACTCACCCTGTAGGCCAGCCAGCTTGGAGTGTACCGGGCCTTTGTGGATAACTATGAAGTTGCTGTGGAGACAGCAGACAAGTGCTGCCAGGCAAACACTCAGTTTGCAGAGATATCTGAGGTATGTGATCACACCACACACAGCAGGACTTTGATGGGCAAGTATTTGATGTTGTCCAATCCCCAGGATCAAGTGACGACAGGGCAGCAGCCCTTACAGCATAGAGCTTTGCATCTTTGTAGTTCTGTGGGTTGTTTTAATTGATTAAATTAAATTAATTTTATTTTATTTTATTAATTAAATTTAATTTAATTTAATCAAATTTTATTAATTTAATGAGGAGTTTTTTTACCAATCCCTTTGGTGTTATATTTCTACCAGAATCTCAAGGTCAAAAGCACAAAGGACTGCAAAGACCAGCCAGCTAAAAATTCTCTGGAAAGTAAGTATTGAGTGAAATGAATGGCCACTCTTCACACATTATCAATATAACTTATAAGGAACTGAGCTGTGACTGTGCCTGTTGAGCTTATTCTCCTTCCTCCAAAGCTCTTCTCTACAAACCTGTGGACAGAGTGACACGCAGCACACTTGTTTTGCATGTGCGTAAATCTGCCTTTCTAAAATTTGGAGAACCGTCTTGTTGGCATGAGAGTCAAATATGGTTCAAATTTGTGATTATTTTTTGTGGTCTAGGATCTTTTGAAGCACACCCCATCCAGCCACCCAGACTACCCGCTGTTACAAGATGCTCTGCGGATCTCCCAGAACTTCCTGTCCAGTATTAACGAAGAGATCACCCCGCGCAGACAGTCCATGACAATTAAGAAGGGAGAGGTCAGTGTGGCAAGTCACTTCGTCAGCTCAGGGTTATACGAATATTTGTCCAATCATCGACTCGTACTCACTTGTGCAGAAAGTCAAACGCATATGAAACATGTTTTTGTGCATCTTAGTTTTGCTATTTATTCAGCAACAGATGTTAAACATATTTTCTGTGGCTTGGATTAATGAATTAATTAAGACAATCGTGTTTTATTGGATAATAGTTACAAAAGTCAGACAGTCATATAATTAGTTCTATGCTTAATGCACCTATCTTTGGTGAGTATATCTTCATATCTTAGTATCTTGGGTTAGCTAATTCTGACCTCATGGGGTTTAATAGAATGTTTGGGGTTTGCAGGCATTTATACCCCTGGACAAGTGAATATTTTGACCTGGTGATGGTAATTAGAAGGAATGACATTGATTCTGAGGGAGACATAAATATAAGGACTAGATTTTTATGGTAGCTGCATGCAATGGTTGTTAAGATGTTTCAGCTTGGATCCAAATAGTGAGAGACTAGTCTTGCTATCGACAGAAAAAATGCAGTTAGTATGGGTAAAACTTGTTATTGAATTTTACTCTATATTCTGTGGTATCAGTTGTTGATATGCATTTGAGCTTTTTAATGTGTAACAAAAATATAACCATTGTAGAGTACTTAGTGTAGTGTACTGTTCTTTCTCTCAAGGTGTTGGAAACTGTAATAAAGTGTGAGCCATGTTGCTGACTCATCTCAGCCTGTTGCTTTTGTTGTAAAGGAAGTGGAGCGTAGGGGAAGCTTGTGACAAAGCTTCTGCAAAAACTGAAGGGTCTATGTCTCACAAACCAGGAAAACCTCTTCATTAACTCTGTTCCCACTCCCATATTTTCCTGTCAGTGTCAACACTGCTTCACCGAAATGACCTGAGCATGCCTTATCAACCTCTAACATCTAACTAGCCCCCTACACTGGGTGTGTACCGACTTAGCCAATGCTTCCTGATCCCGCTGTCCCCCCTACATCAGGCACTTCCGAGCTATGATTCAGATGACCTGAGTGAGAACTTCCTCAGTTTTTTGTGGGAACTGACCATCCTGGAGTGGGATATTAAATCAAAGAAAGTTCTTGGGAACATTCTTCTGAAATCCCACAGGAAGATGGACAGATAACAAACTAGCCCATGACAATTGATTGCGGGAACAGGTTAGTTGTATGTGATCTGCTTTTGACATGACTTTGTTTAGCTTCATCTTGTGAACATGCCTTAGTATTCAGTCTCATTAAAATCAAGAATGGTTTCTAGAGTCAAGAAGGTGCAAGCACTGTACGGTGAAAGCTTTTATTTTTCCATTGCACTATTGACTGTTTTGGTCACATTTGTGTTAGAGAAACAAAAATCGATAATACCCTGCCACCTCTTTGAAATCAGGACAGCACTGGTGCCTCACCAACATATTTATAACCAGTCTGAGCTGAACTTGAGAAAAAAAGCAGGGGAAAACACACCAAAGAGACTGCCTTGTTTTTGTCAAACTGTGGCAAGTGTGGGATGGCAGGAGTCTCAAATAGGCAGTGTCACTATAATCAGCCTCAGCCCCGTAGGCAGTCGCATTTACATGCACATTGCTTCAGAAAGAAACCATGTCATCGCGTACAGCTTGATCTTAAGCTGGCTTGGTAGGTGACGAAGAGAGGAAGCTTGAAATTAGAATCTTTCACCAAGGAACAAAGACCATGGGAGACTGACGTTATGCCATTTATTGCCTACAAATGAGTTATCGTTTTGTTTATTTTTTACAGAAAGCAGTTGCGTCACCACAGGCTTTGCAATAACTCCAAGAATGTGCAAACATCAGCGGAAAATAATGATTTGTGAAACCATTCTAAACTCAATGTCAATACTAAACCTTCAGTAATTCATAGTATTACACCCATTTTTGGATTTTCTCCAATAGTACAGCGTTTGAAAGCACTCAGTTCGGTCTCACATTTCCATTAGACATGATTTCTTGTTTTTTGATATGGGCAGAACCGTCAGCTGCTGAGGGATCGTTTCATGGTGGAGCTTGTTGAGGGTTCCAGGAAACTCCGCCATGTCTTCCTCTTCACAGATCTACTGCTCTGTACCAAGTTGAAGAAACAGGCTGCAGGGTGAGTCTGGGTCATTGTCCAGCTGGAGTTTAGGTATGGAAGCATGTGACCCGGGGAATCCACTGGTTCAAATCCAAATTTTGATGAGATAGGATCGTTACTCCACCCAAATAGATATTTAACATGGTAATGTGATTTCTGCTTTGTACAAACTTTATACAACCATCTCATTTCTATCCCAATAGCAAAGGGCAGCAGTATGATTGTAAATGGTACATCCCACTGGCTGACTTGACCTTCCAGACCATCGAGGACTGCGAGTCTACTCCCATTCCTCTGGTCCAAGATGAGGAGATTGACGCAATTAAGATTAAAATCTCCCAGATCAAAAATGAGATCCAAAGAGAAAAGGTGAGATTAAACACAGCTACAAAATTCAAATATCTCCGACATAAAACACAAGGCAAACCTGACAAACAAACTGTATGATATATTGGTTTATTAGTAATACGCGGGAACTGCGGTGCCAGAACAGGGACTACTTTCAACCCAAGTTTGATGATAAGCTACAGTGTAATGAGGAATTGAATATAAATATGTATACTCATAAGTGGAACACAGTGTATAGATGACAGACCCTGTATTGCATTAACCCTGGTACTGTTTTCATGTAGAGAACCACTAAAGGACCCAAAGTGATTGAGCGTTTGAAAAAGAAGTTATCAGAGCAGGAGTCTCTGCTGCTTCTCATGTCCCCCAATATAGCATTCAGAGTGGCCAACAGAAACGGAAAGGTGAGTCAGAACATGTCAGAGGTCCTTTCTGAAACTAAACATGGGTGAAGTGTGGAGATCTAGTATAATGACACAGTTTACCTTTAGAGTGAATTTATCCTACAAAGTATAGTTGTGAGTATCCTATAGCCTCAGTTGTCTGTTTATTTTGTCTTTTGCTCCCCTCTGCTGTTTGGAGTTTATAATTGCAGCATGTGAACATTAAAATATTCAACCATTTTGTTCCTTTCAGGGTTTCACATTGCTCATCTCATCTGACTATGAACGTGCCGAATGGAGGGAGATGATCTGTGAGCAGCAGAAAAAGTGTGAGTTGTTCATGCAAGATATGGTAGCAGGAATATTGTTATTAGTGCTGTGTATCAGGCCATGTCTCTTGTGTAATTTACAATTACTTTGACTGTGACCTGCAGGTTTCAAAAGCTTCTCCCTGACCTCACTGGAGTTGCAGATGCTCACTAACTCATGTGTGAAGCTCCAGACGGTTCACACTATCCCAATGACCATGAATAAGGAAGGTGGGATTCATTCTACTCTGGTTTAATATGCATCTAACATGCCCTCCGTTTTGTATTGTGTCTCAGCCTGATCTCTCACTTTGACAGATGATGAGTCCCCTGGTTTATATGGCTTCCTGAATGTCATTGTTCACTCTGCATCAGGGCTCCAACAGAGCTTAAGTAGGTGGTTTGTTTGCCTGTTTGTTTGGGGTTTTTTTTTTTGTTTGTTTGTTTGTTTGTTTTTTTACCAGAAACCATGTTACTAATAATACTGGAGCTGTGTTTGCTACATCACCCACTGAGTCAGTCCAGTATCATTTGCTTTATAGAGCCTCTCTCGCTCTAACTCGCTCTCTCTTGCTCTTCTGTGTGGTTGTAAACTGGGAGGGCAGCTGCAGGGGAACACGTGGGATTAGCTAGGAACCCTGTCTACAAGCTGGCCTTTCAGATATCTCCTTGCTTACACTTTACATCTGCCCTCTATCACAAAAGCCAGTCTGGCCATAGTTAGCTGCATCCTTCAACCAGTTTGGAGTTTACTTAACTTCCTTAATGTACTCAACAGCAGCAGCACAGCTACAGTGACACCTGTGGAAAACTCACCAGCATCAAGTTGTTGGCTCATATAATGTCTTTGTCTGGATATGTCTCAACCAGATCATTAATGCAGATCTTTTTTTGTTTCAGTTTAATTTTGATTCAGCTTTTAAAATTGCTTTTGCTTGCTCCCAATAGACCTTTACTGCTCCCTGGAGGTGGATTCTTTTGGGTACTTTGTGAACAAGGCTAAAACACGAGTGTACAGAGACTCCACAGAGCCCAACTGGAATGAGGTGAGAGGGCAAACCAGAGCACAAAAAGTTAATGAGTGAGGTAATATCATCCCTCAGTATCCATTGCTGTGTGTCAGTAAGATATGTAGTAAAGAGCTACACCCTCTAACACATAACTATAGAAAATGTTTGGAAATAGGCCTCAGGATATTTGGTGTTTGGACACAATAAAAGTAATGTGCTATGCCCAGAGCTAAAACATACACTTTTTCTCTGTTTCTGGGTAAGGAGTTTGAGATTGAACTGGAGGGTTCTCAAACACTGAGGCTTCTCTGCTATGAAAAGTGCAGCAACAAACCCAAGCAGAGCAAAGAGGACAGGGAGCTCACGGACAAGATTATGGCCAAAGGACAGATAAAGGTATGAACAGACAAGGGGTTAAATGCCACAGCAGAAGTCTCTTGTGTTGTTGAGAAGTAACAGACAGGTATGGCTATAAACCTGTGTCAGTTTTTACACAGAACATAAAGAAATAACATTATTTTTTTTTCTTCCTTTGGACAAAACCTGCCCTATGGGACACCTTTGCTGAAAGAGACGTGAGGCAGGAAGGTGGCCGTAGTTCATTTGAGCTTGACCCCTAATGAGAAGTTGCGACAGACAGTTAGACTTTATGTCTCTCTCACGGTGTTATACACTGGAGCAGTGCCAGCAGATCCACTCAAAGTGTTCTTTGATCAGTCAGTGAAGGCATTTCCCTGCTGAACACATTGCAGAGTCTAGGAGCAAAAGAGCATGTGGGCGCTGTCAGCCAGGAAGCAACCAGCTGGAGAAGGGACACCTGTCATGTATTTAAGAAACTTTCCTGACCCATAGTGTCATATTAGTCTTTCTGCTCATTGTGTTGTGAGACAGCTTTATTACATTTTTTTGACTTAACTCAGTGGCTAAAAAAAAAAACTTTTTCTGAGCATTTCATTTCATAGAAATAATAATAGAGAAAATAAATACAGAGTATGTAACTTTTTAAAATGATAAATGGAAAAAAAAAAGATGAAACAAAGAAAATAGAAGAATTTAGAAATAAATTGACTTTGGCATAAGATAATCATGCCAATCTCAGGATCCCGAGAGAAGGTAAAAGGTCACCTATGGATTTTATCATAAACTAGACTTGACTACTATATATTGCTTCAGGTATGGAGAGGACAATGCACATGTCATGCTCATATTCGCGTTCAAAAATGCTAATGAGTGATTGGCACTAAAGGATCTTTTGTAGGCTATTTGAGTGACCAGGCATCGCACCTCTCTATGACAAACAGTCAATGAGGATAGGAGGGGATTCTCAGTGAATTTCCCAAATCTGTCAGGGAAGGAGAACAACCCAGGCAGCTTGGGAAGATTGCATGGCTTTCTTTCCCCCACTGATTCCTGATGAAATCTAACAATGCTGGAACATTGAAAAGATTTTGTAGTGTGTCAGCTGGACTCCATCATTGACGACTGCCAAGTTTCTTCAAACCAAAGGGGATCAGTGGCTTCTTGTTTAGGGAGAAGCTCATGCCGCTCCTTTTAGTGCTGTGGTTTACAAAATCACTTGCTGACTAATGCTGGTTTCTTTGTTAGGCATTTTTCAATGAATGTAACAATTTGGAGTTTAGAGAGACTTGTCCCAGAAAGGGTGAGTGAGAGTAATCCTAATGAGGAAGAGAATGTGGCGGCCAGCAGCAATATAGAAGAAGAGGGAGACTTCAAGGCAACTCCTGAGTACAGTGGTGCATCTGTGGGTCCATAGCATGATCTGCTCAGACCAGATCATGCTATGGCTGGTAATGATATAGACTGTGGTATGGGCAGGTCTACACTGGATGTTGAAAGGGCCTACATATGAGGACGAACTTACTTTTAGTTGCCCTCATTTCCTCCTGAGTTTAACACTGTATTATCTCTTTCAAAATTAGATGCCAGCATCTAAATCTATGCCTGTCATAGTTTTTTTTTTTTTTTTTTTTTTTTTTTTTTTATAAAAAACTATCACAGGGGGTATATAACTGTTATACCCCCCTGTACAGATGAGTGAACACTACCTTGCTAAATGGAATTTATCTTTATCTTTATCTGAAGATGAGTGAACTAAATGAGCAAATAATGTATTTACTTGTATATGAGCTAAACATAAGTCTCAGTGAGCTCACTTTTTGGATTTGAGTATAATTATAATGCTCATGTCACATAGAAATTAATATGGTTCATTATTTCTAATTTTTGATCATATGAAGTGTGTCACTTCATATAATTAAGGTTGTCAAAAGGGTTACATTTTGTTTCAGCTGGATCCACAGACATTGCAAAACAAAGACTGGCAGAGGACGGCCTTCACCATGAATGGGGTAAGTGATTTCAGCAATCCAGTGAAAACAGCAAAAGGGGATTTACAGCTTTGAATAAGACATTACAGAAACATTAATTTAAAAACTTAGTAGGACTGTTATTTTATTTGTCAAAACAGAGAAAGGCAGTTTGCTCCAGTACAGCTTTTACAAATGTACATGTAGTTGTTTTTGAACTGGTCTGAATGCAAAAACAGAAAGAAATAAAAATCTAAACTATATAGAGAGAAATTTTAACTTAAAAGTTTAAAAGTTTGACAGAACAGGGTTTTAAACGTTCCTGGTGTTTGTTTATCTACCACAGATGAGCCAGAATTAGTCTGATTTGGTCATAGTGCAATAGAAGTGTCATGAATCTGAATATAGGTCGAAACAAAAAGTTGAATTTTGATCAATATCACACTAGTCTCAGTTTAATTTTCTGAGGAGTCTAGCCAGCAACCTTAGCTGGTCATCTGTGATGGACATTTACCATTTACTGTAAATGTTAGTTGTAGCCGCAGTGTAGCATTCGTTTGGTTTAGCAGTAAGTTTAATATGATCATGTGCAATGCTGCTGATGAGTTGAAAGTAGCTGTTAAATTATGTCATTTCAGGTTGAGGTGAAGCTGTCAATGAAATACGCCAGCAGAGAGTTCAGTTTGAAGAGGACGCCTTCACGGAAACAATCTGGTGTCTTTGGAGTAAAAATCAATGTAGTAACTAAGTGAGTTGTTGTGATTTATTTGCTGAGTTATACAGGCTCCGATACCTATTTTTCAAATTTTAAGATGTCCTAATAGGTCAAGATATACAAGATTGGTGTTGGTTGAATCTTTGAGTTTTCGGTGACTCAGCATTGCAATATAAGAAAATATATTAACGATAATTACTCAGTTCTATAAACCCGGTTACTAATAATATTGAAGATAGCTTTGTTCTGTTCAATTGTCCCAGTAAACTATGACAGTGACAATGTTCTTGCATATTACATGTAAATGGGCTATGTGGTGCTTTTCCAGTCTTATGGCATACACTTATTCACACACTGCTTTTCCCTACACCTACAGTACAGCACTTTCCTACCATACACACATTCACTTATGAGCGATACAACGGTGACAGTTGTGGGATTCAGTATTTTGCTCAGGGACTCATTTCAAAATGCAGATTGATGCAGCCAGAATCAAACAATTAGCCATTTTTCCAACTAGTGGACAGCCTGAGACCAAGCTGCCCCAAAAAGGATAATCAGGATTAACTTCATTGTCCTTAAAAAAGAAATTTGTCCTGGACACAGGCGTCCACCATCTACACTTAGTTAGTTAGTTACACTTAATTAGTGAGATTATGGGACTTCAAACAAATTCAAAGTTCAACATGCAAAAAGTGCAATTGCAATACATCAGGTTTGTTTAAGACATACCAATTGACAAGCTCGCATAGCCTGAGCACAGTTGCTCATCAAAATAAATAAAAACAGTAGGGCCAAAAATATATGATATTAGATATAACATGTGTACCATGACAAATAAAAGGGGATAAAGGAGGTTTAAATTAAGATAAAAACACAGCTATAAAACCAAAATGCTAAATTTCACTCAAACTAAACAATCTTTGACAGTGGAGACAACGCAAAGTTTGAGCTAATTTGTCATAAAGATTATCAACATGCTCCTTCCATTTCATTTGATTGTTTATTATCACCCCTAGATATTTGCAGGAGTCAGACAGCTCAATTTCACTATCACCAATGATAACAGGATCATGTGCTTGTACCTGTCTTGGATCAAAGATCATCTCTTTTGTTTTGGATGTACTGAGAACAAGATGATGGCTTCTTTACCAGGCTCCAAAGGAATAAACCGATCATTAATTATATTATGTACACTTGTGCTTATCCTGCTGGAACATGACAAAATATTAGTTGTGTAAAAGACCTATAGACATTGCCCCTATCTAAGGAATAACTGTTTCCTGTATGGGAAATCTCTTGATTGTGCATAACACCAGTACAAACACTACTCTTGTGGTAACATAGTACAGGCTACTCTTATTCTATTGTCTTGTGGTTTCCATGGCACTTATATTTACACTGTTTATATGATCTGTTTATTTCTAAATTACTCTTACACTTGTGTTGGTGTGACTGTATCTTTAATAGGCGAGAGCGCTCCAAGGTTCCCCTCATTGTGAGACAGTGTGTGGAAGAGATTGAGCAACGAGGGTTGGAGGAAGTGGGAATCTACAGAGTGTCTGGTGTTGCAACTGATATCCAGGCACTGAAGTCTGCATTCGATTTTAGTGAGTTGCATCTGAACTTGATTTCTTTTCAAAAGCCACTTGACAACTGTGGGGTGAAAAAACCCACAGCTAGAAAGAGAACGCTAAAGACAAGACAGAATCGATTCATAATGTGTGTGAAATCATTTCAAAAGCCTCTCCTCAGTCTCTGTGAATCACAGAATTTTGTTTCATCTCCTGCACAGACAACAAGGATGTGTCCGTTATGATGAGAGGGATGGATGTAAATGCGGTTGCTGGAACATTGAAGCTGTATTTCCGTGAGCTGCCAGAGCCTCTATTTACCGATGAGCTGTACCTCAACTTTGCTGGAGGCATCGGTCAGCTGCCAAAACTTATTTTTGTATCATTTCCATCCGAACATTTTTACATAAATCCAAGTTGCAAATTCTTACACCTAATATATTCATGTGTGCTTTGGCCTCACAGCTCTCTCTGACAGTGTGGCTAAGGAGAGCTGCATGGTCAACCTGCTGCTGTCTCTACCAGAGCCCAATCTGGTCACCTTCCTCTTCCTGCTCGAGCATCTAAAAAGGTGAACAAGTTATCGGTGAATATATAATTTGCACTCATGTGAAATTGTATTAGTTGCATTGTTTTATTTTTGTTGGAATTTGCCAGAACATGTTTTCAGTGCCTACCACAATAGGACTGGCAGCCATTTAATTGAATCCAGCACTTTGTGCATCTTTATAAAACATATAGGCTACATAAATGTTTGTCTAATAACCTATTTAATATTATATGTCTCGATTGTCTTTCATCCTTGTATATGTTGCATGAAAGTCCTTGTTTTACTATTTTAGATAAATTTTCAACATGGGAACCCCCCCAAACTGATTCTGAGCCACTGTAACACCCCCTCTGTCTCTTCCAGGACCTCCTACTTAAGCACTCACTCGTTTTACAGTTGTCTGCATATGCTTACTGCTACTGATAGTAGAAGAACAATTTGTTTTTAATAACAATATTACATTCTGATAATTGTTAGTATTTTTAATGTCATTTTCTGCATTGCTTTTACAGGGTGGCTGAGAATGAGAGCATCAATAAGATGTCCTTGTACAATCTGGCCACAGTTTTTGGTCCCACTTTGCTTCGTCCTTCTGATAAGGACAGCAAAATATCAAATAGTTCACAGCCAATATCCATGAATGACAGCTGGTCTCTAGAGGTTATGGCTCAGGTAAAACTCCTCTCACGACAGTGAAACAATGAGATCTGGAATGCCTGTGAGGTTCTGATCACCTCTGCTTGTCTCCATAGGTTCAGGTGCTTCTCTATTTCCTCCAGCTGGAGAGTATCCCACTGCCTGACAGCAAACGTCAAAGCCTGCTGTTCTCAACTGAAGTGTAGGAGGAGTATCGTGTATTTGTGTCTTAGCGTCCCATTCAGAGGAATAATCACCAATAATCACCTTCACAGCCGATTCACTCAAATAACGCTTGATGTAGCCACCGGGGGGAGCCATCAACACATTGTAAACTGAAGACACCTTTTGAAGATGCAATGACTGCGTTTACTTACTAGTTTACCTGCTCTCAGTAAAAGACATCCCCATATGATATATAGACAATTCATATCATTGTTTAGTATCAAGCAAATTTCAAAAAGTATTAAATGCTGTACTTAAAAACATTCCCCTGCACGTGTTCTTGTTGTGCACATTAGCTCCACAAACAAGGGGATTTCTGCTGTTTTTTGGATGGATGAATGGTTAAATGAATGGGCATATGCTTGCCTGTCTATACATATTTGTTTCCCAGAAATGTTTGAGTTGGTTTGAAACCTTAGCTGTACCCGTGTTTCCCTGCTGATGATCAATAGAACATTTCATATTTCATAATGTTTACACTCTCTTTTGACTGTACAGAATTTCAAAGGCTGAGACTGAAAAAGTGCAGGCATCAAAAAACAACATGCAGGCATGTTGACCCAACTGTTCGAAGTGTTTCTTTCTGTGCTATAAAATTTGTATAGTGTCCTTATTTAATTGGAAGATTCTTCTGGTGGTGTCCATGCCAGTTTCTATTTTGATGTGGGTGCATCTTTGTAGGTTATGCCCAAAGCTCAAAGGCAAATCATTCCAGGAAAGGCAAGGCTTAATGCTTGTATGATTATAATTTCATGGCTTTCTTTTGCCTGCGACCCTGATGGATAAGGGGTAGAAACTGAGAGCGTTTTCTTTTTGTCCACATCTCTTATGTTTTAAGCCCACAGTCTATAGTGTTTCTGAGGTATCCATCTGGATTCAATGTATGTGTGTTGTTCTCTGCATTCCCTGTATGTAATCTTCTAACTTAAGAGAATAAGCCAATACTGCTGTAGAGAGGCTATAAAGTTTTCTTGTAGGACCCTTGAAGCACCAGGATTCATTCATATCCACATCTGCTGAGTTATTAACCGGTTTATTATTCACATGCCTAGCATTGCTTTCCAATTTCTGTGCAAATATATTGTTTCGTTTTGTTGCAGTTTTCTCCCTGGTCACCACAAGTATACACTGGATAGCACAAACTGTTTTCTTCATGTATTGCAATTCATTTAAAATCAGCAATAATTCTTAGGGATTGGTAATCAGTGACAAGTGTGTCATGAATGTATGATTTATGTAAATAAAAACTTGACAACACTATTCCTTTATTGTGCTCTACTGACTTTTGTCACCATGCACTGAAGAGAGCGATGAGCTAGGATGAACTCCTATTATCACAAAATGTCAGTCTGAGCACTTTAGAATGGTGACACATAAGAGGGACTTGTGCCAACTTTCAGGGGGTCAAGCAATTATCCAAAGAAATATATTATGAAGCAACATGAATAGCATTTGGCCATCTGCTCCTCTGTGACTGAAGGTGTGAGATACTGTAGCTGAGCTCAAAGGGTCCTTTGAAGCCAGCAGTAAAGGAAGCAGTGGATATGAAAACATCCTGGGAAAGTGAAGTGTCCCCCTACAGGAGTGATGATAATACTAGGTGATGCAACCAGAGGAGGGAGTAGAGGATCATCCGGCTGCTGGCAGCAGAAAGGAGTTGACATCCGAAACCGATGCTACCTGGTGGCGTCTCAAATTGTGGGATTAGTGACCTTAAATGGATTTTCGTTAATTTCTCTGAGATGAAACGTTAACAGACTACCAGGTATGGGAATTTCACCATCTTACTGCCGTAGCGCTGCCTTTTTGCCGGCTATGCTAACATTATTAGCCTAACATTAGCATTAGCCACCGTAAGCTTTTGGTGTTGGATCACTGACAGCTGAGGCAAATTAACCGAGCGAAAATAGCAGAAACATGAAACCTGCACTAAAGCTCCACTGACAGCGCAGGCTTGATATGTTTCTGTGGTTCATTTTAAATAACGTGATAATTTGTTGCTTTAAACCTCACGCCACTTTTCAGTTCAGCTGTCAAGACAGCAAACGTTACTTGGACATGTTGTATGAATTATTTCAAAATAAGTCCTTGTTGTGTACGGACATGTGTTCAGCGTGCTTCGGGTTTGAATGTGTCAAAATGTGTGTACCGCAGCTGGGACTGGACCGAGTACCACGTGAAGGTACTTTAAACTCCGGCATTGGTCTTCTAGGTTGTAAAGCGTCGCTTTAAACTGTAGCCATGACAGTTTAGACGCATCTGCCTGCACAAACATTACCTACAGACAGTACTGGGCACGTCTGTGAAGCGTAGAAGTCTTTGAGCATAACTTTGGCTGCTCTTCGTGAGTTTATTAAGGCTTGTGATCAAGCTTAATTTGTTCTTTCTATCCGACGTACTGCATATTACTCTAAGTGGGGGAAAAAAACAACTTTAAGTTCATCAGTTTTAAGAAAATATTTGCAGATTTAGTAAAAGCTGACAATTGCCATGCTTACGTGTCTCTCTTAGTGCTTTTGATTTGAAAGCGTGAGATCAAACAGGAAGTGAAATGACTGGAATTCCCTGTGATATAGAAGCTAACCAACTAGCTAGCTAGCTGGGTGGTCTCCTTGGTTTAAAGATGCCATTTACCGATGGTAGCTTACTACACGGTGTGAAGTGGTTTTATTTACCTGAACGGTTTCGTTTTCACTAACTTGTAACTGAGTGCTTGTCGTGGTGCTGCTTATGTAGGTGGAACACAGAAATGTGCCCCTAAACGAAGTGATGCTCAGTCCTTTGTAGAGCCAAACTGTGTTACCAGGTCTTTTTCTTGCATACTAAATTCATCTCACACACTCGCTTTAAATCTGGGTCGATATTCCCCAGCTGCCTTTAAACATGCTTGGAAAACAGCAGTATTTCATATCCCACTCTTTAGTTCAGTATCTGGGAGAAATGACTTATGGGATCTTTTTACTTTGCCTTTCCTGGTTGTTGCTTTGTTTGTAGAAAAATGATTTCACTTCAGTCCTGGAAACTCCCACCCCGAATGAGTAAATGAAGGGAAAAACAGAAATCCATTTCTGTGAGAGGTTGTCTGCACAGTGGCAGCAAAAAAAAAAAAAAATCTCACTGTAGGTCAGCTAAGTGTTTACATATAAATATTTTTATGACTTTCTCTATAACTGTGGGCATTTACTTTAGTGATCCTTTATCAGCATACTGTAGCAGCATTGAAATATTAAAATTGGTGATTGCTGTTAAATGAAAGTTAGAATAAAAAAAAAGGTCCAGATTGATACAATTTCAGACCTCTGTATTAACAGTGAGGCGTATTGCAGTAAATGAAATTCAATGCTTGAAAGTTTCAGCTATGTCTCAGGCAAACTGGTGTCCATTTGTCCTTGCACACACAGGCAACCCTTTTAGGTTTTTGTTTACTTATTTATTTATTTATTGGAGAGGCCACCACAGGAAGCTGATGTTATGGCAAGGAAGTGCCTCCTTATGGTTAAACTATGAGTGTGGGAGGAGAGCAAAGAAGGGCTATTTATAAGTAACTTGACTACTATGGCCCACACCTCTTTTCCTTCACTTTGACTTTGAATCAGGTCCATTGTATTTGATAATAATGAAATCAAATACTGTGTTACTGGTCTCCAGACTAATGTGGAGTAAATTTTTTTTGGGTTTTCCACAACTTTCTCTCATCGATTTTGTTTTGCTGATACTACTAGGTGTAGGCCTATATTTAATAGGAAAAATTACAACATTTTACATAATATTTTATTTTTGATGACTGAAATATATTGTGAATTCTTGATATGAAATCCAGCAATTGGCACTCCTCTGCATCAAACTTGTGTGGTTGAAAGTGAGTCACTGGCTAATATTTAAGAAAATGCCTGGTTCAGTTAAACTACCCACATGGCTTTTTCTACTGCTGTGCTGTTTAAGATCTTAGCTATAATTTAAGAAAAACACATCAACAGTCAACACAGTGATGTGGAGTCATCAAGAAAGTTCTGATTCCATATCAGACAAACAGCTTTGTTTTGTTGGTGTGATTCATCAGATGTTGGTGTAAACTACAGTCCTATGAGAGGAACAAGATGTTCTGCCTGCATTCTTCAAACTAAACTAACTGAACTGAGAATGACCACTTTGTGTGTATAAATTAAGGGGTTCTAAAATGGGCCCCACTCAAAAGCTTTTTGTTGAAGGCCATGTACACATGGTGAAACGCATGCTGTGCTGCAGACAAGGAGAGGTGAAAGAAAAAGGAACAGGGAACTGACTCTGCCCCATTTAGCTGCCCTGTTGGTCCCCAGCCTGTGCTCCCATGTTTATTCAGATCCAATAAAAACGTTTGAGCTCTTTGTGTCAGACATTTGCTTTGACACATATTCAGCTATTCAGAAGAATGACTGTTCATTGAGAGCATGTTAGTTCTCAGCAAATTGCCCTGCGCAGTTAAAACATATGTTAAGGATGCATATTGAGACATACATTTTAATAATAAGTAGCAAATAGTGGTGTAAAGACAGATGACATATAGAGGGCATATTAAATGGCTTTTGATGAACTAGATTTGAAACTATGATATAATAAGCATGGGGTATTCAGAATAATTGATTTGTCATTTCTAGAACAATATACTATAGATTTTTATTATAAACCAAACTATGTTTTGTCTGAGCAACACTTTATAGAACGTAGAAGTTCTAAAGTTCTCTGTCACAAAGGGGAAAAAATTTCTCATAAATGAGAAGCTAAACACATAATAGCTTGAAAGAATAACTCAAGTAAATTAATTACTATCCAAAGTAAGTGATGATTAGCTAAGTGACAATTAATTCAATTAATTGCTTAATTGGCTACTTAGCCTCACCTCAGCTTCAGTTTGTTAGAGGCAAGTGTTTGTCTTGTCTGATTTAAACACTTTAAAAGCTTCCCAGGCAATTATTTCTACCTCTTGCAGATAAATAATCAAAGATCTTATAATCCTGGGTTGTCACTTACAATTAAAAATTAAGTACTGTGTGTTTCTTGTGGTTTGGTTATAAGAAGTAGCCAAAAACGTTGTTGTCTATGTGTATGGAGGCAGAAATATGACCCATCAGAAATTAAAAGCCCAATAAATCTATTTTTGATGAAAAAAATGAATTATTGTGACACATTTGAAACACATGTAATGAGGAAACACAGCTAAAGTCAGTACAGTATTTGTTTTGAATAAAGAATAGTTGCTCAGGAAAACAGCATAGCACTGACTCAAAGACAGATCGTAGCTGAGGTTCCTGTGTTTAAGAAATCACTTTGGCTCACAGTCTTCAGACCTGTATACACGTGAAAAATAGTGACTATTTCCTGTGAATTATACAGTGCTTTTAGTCAAAGCCAGTTTTAATACTTTGTTTTCCTTGAACAACAATGGCATTAACTGATTTCCCAGCAGCGTATCGTGAAATGTAGTGTGTCAGAGTGGTTGGCCAGTGCCCAACCAACAGACTTACATTTTTGCCTTACCAAATATGACATCAGCTGTTATGTTGGAGTTCTGCCTTTGATCCGTAAGGGAATCTACTTTTCCTTTTTTGGCCTCGCTCTTCTTTCTGTAAGACACAAAGAAAACAAAACTCTTTGTTGTCTTCTGTGTCCATACTTAAGGTAAAAGAACACATTCCTCCAACAAATAAATACACATTGAATGCAGCAGCTGGCCATGGCTTAAACCAGTGTTTCTCAAATAGTGGGGCACGGTGACATACCAGGGGGGCCTGGGTTATTTTGCAGTAACAAATGGTTCAAGCAGTTGTTGTTATAAGTTTGTATTATAACTTATTCCCTGGAGACTGATGTAGCAGTCACATTCATCTTGTTGGTTGAGTAGTGTTTAAGGCTTTCAAGGATTTAACTTTCTCAAACTTAATGCAAATTGAGGCACTTTTAATGTTTTCTGACAATGCACTCAGACTGGAAAAACAGGGTTAATAAAGTGAATCTTTTTTGTAAGTTGATCTGTATTTCTTTAATTTTTTTTAGTTTTCTTTAATTGTAATAAGCATACAATGCAGAGGTGTACTTCTAACAATTTTATAAACCAACAATACTATTTATACTAGTCGGGGTGTGTGTGTGTGTGGGGGGGGGGGTGTTCACTGCTTTGTAGTGGCTTTGTTTTACAGAAAACAATTGAGAACCATTGGCTTAAACTAAGCCACTTTCAGTCTCCTCATTAACATCCTATGAGAATGATGACAAATACAGTCACAGTCAAAACCTCTTGCACTTCTGTCAGATAATGCACCACTTCTCAATTACAGATGCTTTGGTATTTGCATTTTTTTTTTGTTTGCACCGAAGTAATACAAAAAAGCCAAGAAAAAAAAGGAATGAATGAATTTGATTAGCTGACCATTTTAGGACTTTTCAGCACATTGTCTTTAGCCATTCCTGAGTTCTTTTTGAGGTATGTTTAGGGTCATAGACATCTCTAAAACATATCTGTTCCAGGGGGTTGTCTCAAAATGCTTCAAACCCACCACCATATCATGCCTATCATGTATCCCGATAGCTTTGACACACAGTGCTCTGAAATGCTTTGTGAGGCAAGTCATGCAGAACATTAGAAACATCCTGATCCCCACCAAAATGCACATCAGTCCTAAAGGTGCAAGGACGATGCTGTATCCACTGCCCTGCACCTGAGAGGAACACACATGGAAAAAAGAACACATATGGCAGAATGTTGTACATTGACTTAAGCTCTGCCTTTAACACCATCTTTTCACAATACCTGATAGGGAAACCGAGCACACTGGATTTGTTGTGACAGGTATAACTATGTAAAGTACCAGAGTAGGTGTATATAAGCTTTTGCTTCTACCTACACCCTTTTGGTTACATAACTGAGAAATCCCCCCCAAAAAAATAGTTTGCTGTGTGTTTTATATTTTGTTTTATTTTGAAATGTACTGAAATAAACGTATTAATTCACACACTGGGTTTCAACACATCTCTATGCAACTGGATATTGGACTTTCTCATCTGCAGGCCACAGTAATTACAGATAGGAGGCAACACCTCGAGAACCTCAGTCCCCTCCTGTTCACTATGTTCACTCAAGACTGCTCTGCCAGGTTTATCTCCAACAGCATCATAAAATTTGCTGATGACAGTGGTGGGTCTCATCACAAATGACGATCCTGCACAGTACAGAGATGAGTTGAATTTACTGGCCAAGCAGTGCAACAACAACTACTTTTCCTTAAATGTGGAGAAAACCAAGCAGAAGGTCTGCTGGCCGTCATCTCCACTGACCATGAACGGCTGATGATTTGAACTGGTTCATCAACACAACAGCTCTCACTAAGAATGCCCAGCAAGGCATTCATTTTTGCCTACGATCGCTCCCACCAACACCATGGGATGATGTGTATTGTATATATGAATATATAACAATAAGCCGATTCAGATTCTGAAATATTAAAGACGAGAGCAGTTTGCAAAAGAAGAGGGGTCCAAAATTCTAGTAGAGAGGTGTGAAAAACTAATTCATGGTTACAGAAAGCAATTAGTTTCAGATATCTATCCTGAAGGATGAGCTATCAAACATTAAGTTGAGGGTGCCAATAATTTTGTCCAGCCCATTTGAGGAATTTTGTGTTGAATATGATCAAATTTGGCTTTTTTGCCCTTCTTCTTTTTTGTGTTACTTTAGTGCATCAAAGCAAATGAACATTTAAATGCCAAAGCATTCTTAATTGCTGATTATCTGGCACTGAAGCGGTCCATTATCTCAGAGAAGTTTAACGGTGAAATATTTTTCCACAACTGTAGATACAAGCCATCTAGTGGGGGCTCTGGTTGGGTTGTAGAACGCCCTGTTTCACTGTTTATTTTGCATTCCTGTATGCACATTCTTGGTGATACTGCAGCTGCCTTAACAGCTACCAAATATAACTGCTGTGAAGGCAAAATTATTTAAAGAATGAATACAACAGCCCAACAAGTGTCCAAGTAAATGACAAAATAACCATTTAAACTACACTATCATAGAAGAGATCAGCAGCAAAGGCCAAATTATCTGCCACCATCAAACACCAACCATCTAGAATGAACTTAAAATCACAGGGTGAGACAGGGTTCTGGAGGTACTCAACTATTCATTGTGGTCCTGGTATACAAGGAGCAGAATCTGTGGAAAGAATTCCTCTTTCATGGAAAATGAAGCCATCATTCTGCAGGGCTGACATACGTTACCTTTCTCCTCCTTCCTTTGTGCACAGATTGAGCTATAAATGAATTGGCATCAGAGGACTCAGAATGAAGAAGTCGGTTCGGACAGTGGCGAGTAAAGTGAGTGCAGATCGGGGGAAGGCTGAGGCTGTGGCCACTGCTGGCACTGGAAAGCCTGGAGCCAAAACTGGCATCACAGCACCTCTGTCCAAGGTGAGAATCACTGTGTGACTGACCAGCTGATTACACACATTTTTTCCATCATGTTTGAAAGTGAATGGTTTGAATGTTTGTGATTTCAGATGAAAAGCAATGATGATCTTTTAGCAGCAATGGCTGGAGGGAATTCTGCATCGAATAGTGGAACTGCCAAGACCAAGAGGACCACCTCCACTGGGACTAGTGCTAACAATCTAGACAGCAAGCTAAAAACAACATCAGGTTTATCTAAAATCTCATGCCTGGGTATTAATTTTTTCTTGTGATCTTGATTTACTGGAAATGTAAAGGTAGCCGTTTGCTCTCTTACCAGGATTTTCGTCCAAGCGTACGACATCCTCAACTTCCAAGGAGCCAAATTCATCAAGAGATCGTCTTCGGACATCCAGGATATCAGCTGCTAAGAAGCAGTTGGTATCAGGGACTCTAGCAGGGGATGTGCCCTCTGGGAAGCGCTCTTGCAGCCAGATCCTGACAGAAAATGAAGGACGCATGAGCAAATCTAAATCAGATGGCCAAATTAGTGATAAGGTGGCTCTGGAAGCTAAGGTGAAAGACTTGTTAGGTTTGGCTAAAAGCAAAGATGTAGAGATCCTACATTTGCGCAGTGAGTTGAGGGACATGAGGGCCCAGCTTGGTTTGGGTAGGAAAGAGTTTCCATCGCAGGAAGAAGCTGGAGAAGAAGAAAAGCCCCAAGTTTCAGCCATCACAGCTGCTGATGT
This sequence comes from Remorina albescens, assembly GCA_034769265.1. NCBI lineage: Eukaryota > Metazoa > Chordata > Actinopteri > Carangiformes > Echeneidae > Remorina > Remorina albescens. Next base: position 6,366,838 of record CM068485.1, read on the forward strand.
GGAGTCCACTTTAATTCTCTTACAAGAACAGAACCAGACCATCAGAGAGGAGCTCAACCTACTTAAGAGTGAGAACCGCATGCTCAAGGACCGGCTGAATGCGCTGGGCTTCTCTTTGGAGCAAAGGTTGGATGGTTCTGACAAGTTGTTCAACTATGCTTCCCTGAGCCCAGACCACTTGGCAGCAGGCATTGGGCAGGGTGAAGGTGGGGGTTTGGGTACAATGACTCCCTCAGTTGAAGGCTCTGCCCCGGGCTCTTTGGAGGATTTGCTTACCGGACACCAACATGGAGGCTCAGCGGACAACCTTGACAGTGAATCCAGCGAGGTGTACCAGGCTGTTACTTCCAGTGATGATGCTTTGGATGCTCCCTCTGGAACATCCTCATCATCTGAGTCAGAGTGTGCACCCAGCAGGGAGCGCTCACGGAGGGGCAGCAGTGGTAATGCCAGTGAGGTGTCGGTGGCTTGTCTGACAGAGCGCATCCACCAGATGGAAGAGAACCAACACAGCACTGCTGAGGAGCTCCAGGCCACACTACAGGAGTTGGCTGATCTGCAGCAAATCACCCAGGAGCTGAATGGGGAGAATGAGCGACTTGGGGAGGAGAAGGTGATCCTCATGGATTCCTTGTGCCAGCAGAGTGACAAGCTTGAGCTCTATGGTCGCCAAATCGAGTACCTACGCTCCCTACTGGATGAGCACCACATTTGTTACGTTTTAGAGGAGGATATCAAGAGTGGCCGCTACTTGGAGCTGGAGCAGCGCTATGCAGACCTGGCAGATAATGCTCGCTTTGAAAGAGAGCAGCTGCTTGGGGTGCAACAACACCTGTCCAACACGCTAAAGATGGCTGAACAGGACAATGCTGAGGCCCAGGAAATGATTGGAGCACTCAAGGAGAGGAACCACCAGATGGAACGCATAATGGAGTCTGAGAGGCAGGACCGGTCTGCCATGGCTGCTGTGCTTGAGGAGTACAAGGCAGCAGTGAACAATGACCAGGCGGAGCTGAGCCGCTGCAGGTCCCAGCTGGACCAGGAGAGGCAGAGGGTGGCTGAATTGTACTCTCTTCACACTGCTGGAGACAAGAATGACATCTGCCAGCTGCTGGAAAGTGTGCGGCTGGGGAAGGAGGAGGCTGAGGCCAAGGCTGCAAAGATGCAGGAGGAGATGGAACAAGCCCACAGTGAACTCAACAGGTTGCAGGAGACTTTCACCAAGGTTAGTTCAAATGTGAGGCCCAAAGATGAGATGACAAATTACAGGCTGTTACAGAGAAGTTAAAGACACTTAATAGGAGTTTGAACCAAAGGGAATTTTAATCTATGGTTCAAGACTTGCATCATCAAAATGAGTGTCCTTTTTATTAAGGAGGGTGAAATGCCATTCCTCACCAGCATAAAATAACACAGGATACCTAAGCAGATGTACAATGAAGATACTGCACACCGTGGATCTTTTAATATTACAATGTGACAGTGCTTAAACTTTGGTGCACATTAGTCAGCCAGTTACCTAATTCATTGTTGATAATAAACTTAAGGATACTCTCCATCCTGTGTATGCAGATGGACAGAGAGTACAGGGACTTCCAAGAACAGGTGCAACAACAGATGGCTGAGCAGGAGCACACGCTGGAAAAGCAGCGCATAGAGCTACAGGAGAAGGAGACAGAGATCGCAGACATGAAGGAAACGATCTTTGAGCTGGAGGATGAGGTAGAGCAGCACAGGGCTCTGAAACTTCACGACAACCTCATCATCACAGACCTTGAAAGTAAGTGGATCAGAAACAATGATTTCTAATTGACAAAGTTTGACTGGGTGGTGAGTTTATGCACTTCTTGTTCACTGAAAGGGACAAACCAGAGATCCTTAAATGTAACATTTCAAAGAAGATTTTTTGAGATTTATTATGCTTCTACAAAGCTATCATGCCCGTAAATCAAATCGCTTTCTCCAAGGACTGGTTGTGGTGTTGACTCAGTCTGTTCTGTGGCATTAACTCTGCCAGCATGTATCTTTTTCCTGTCTCAGACTCTGTGAAGAAGTTGCAGGACCAGAAGCATGACATGGAGAGAGAGATTAAGATTCTTCACCGCAGACTGAGGGTGAGGTGCTACTGTAGGCTGCTTGATTGTTTGAATAAAATAAGTTTGCTTCTGGTTTACAAGAGGAACGACAGACAGTGAAGTGAAGTGCAGAAATTTTAGTTTAATTCTCAGTAAATAGTACATGTATCCAGAGACTGATAAATCTAATAATAGTGAGACTTTATTCAGCCTAAGCAAAGGAAAGCTATGAATCTTTTTTTTTTTTATATTAGCAACTCACTGAGAATTATAACTCAAATTTGCAGTTTCCTTCCAGAGAGCTTTTTAACGTCTTACAACTTGGCCACGACTCGTAACAAACAAAGGGAAGTCCTTCACATTTGCCCTAAATGTTTTCTGGCGCTCAAGGATTTGTAGCCACTAACTAAATACTTCACACAGCCAATATGACAATGCTTATCTTTAAGTGGTCGATATTTTATGAATCTGGATAAACAGGGATATAACCTGAACCTGCTCTCAGTAGTACAGGTGTACATTTTAGTTGCTTGCACCTGTTTTCATTTGCTGGCACTGGTCCTGCACAGTGTCAGCCCCAAAATGACTGAAGTGACTAAAACACTTACATTTAGCCTATGCGATAATTCTCTAAGGGTTTCTGTCTGTCGGTCTGTCTGTGTTTACAGGAAGAGTCAATGGAGTGGCGTCAGTTCCAGGCTGACCTGCAAACAGCTGTTGTCATTGCAAATGACATTAAGTCGGAAGCACAGGAGGAGATTGGAGACTTGCGGCGGCGACTACAGGAAGTGCAGGAGAAGAACGAGAAGCTGAGCAAAGAGCTGGATGAGGTCAAGAGCCGCAAGTAAGAGCCAGAGAGACGAGTGGAGTATCTCCAGTGGTCATGGTTACATTGTCTGTCTCTTGCAGGAGCAATGATACTGCTTATTTGATTATGAAGCTGGAAGCTCATCAGCACGGTCATTCCTATTAAATCCCACAGAATTATAGTTACTGTTAGAGGACAAAAGACCAAGATAATGCATTATAATTGATGCATTGATGATTGATCTGTGCCTACACTTTAATGTAAATTCTTGAATATTGGTCATTAGCTTTACATTTTGAGGAGACTACTGTGTTTCCCAGGCAGGAAGAGGAGAGAGGCCGCGTATACAACTACATGAATGCTGTGGAGAGAGACCTGGCTGCTCTCAGGCAAGGGATGGGCCTCAGCCGGCGTTCCTCCACCTCTTCAGAGCCTTCCCCGACTGTCAAGACACTCATCAAGAGCTTTGACAGTGCCTCACAAGGTATCTTAAAATGTGAACTGTCCTGCTTTACTAACTTCTTTACCTTCAAGTTATGCATCTATATATTTCTGCAGATTTAAATGTGAGAGTGCCTTCTAAACATTTACATGGAGAGGTGAATCGTGATTTTCCATGATGTTCTTTGAGTTACGGCTAGAGTTTGTTATTTTCTCACTGGGTGTAAAAAAAACTAAAAACATTTCTGGGAACACAAATCTCAGTTTCAGTGACTGATGTTATTGGAAATCAAAGGAATGTTGATTCTGTTTACTTCAAGTTCTTCTTGGTTTTTAGCTCAAAATGTTTCACAGAAATGTTTTATAGACTATCACTGAAGGTGCCTATGTGCAGCAGCTCTAAGCTTTCTCCTCTCTGTGTTTACTAAGGTCCACCTTCAACTAGTGCCTCTGTGGCTCCAACAGCAACAGCTGCCCCACTCCCACGTACCCCCCTTAGCCCCAGTCCAATGAAGACGCCTCCAGCAGCTGCTGTTTCACCCATACAGGTACAGGAGGGAAAACTTGCTGCGAATGAATTGCTAAAATTTTCTTTTTATCTTGTACCTACAGCATGCTCTCTAGAGATATGCCACATTGTATTTTTCTTAATCAAGACTTATCATGGAATTTCATAAAAACTGTTTTAATGTCTTACTGTTGTAGAGACACTCCCTAACTGGGTCCATGTCAGCACCCAAGCCACTCTCTTCACTGAGTGACAAGAGGCCCAGCTACACAGACATTACCATGCCAGGTGACCAGCTGCCACAATGATCATTTAAATTCTGAATTGATAATTACACTTTATAATGTATTTTACTTTATAATTTATTTTAGACCCATAGGCTCTGTAAAGGCAAAATTGTGTGCTCATACTATGGGCAACACATCGGATGAGCCATAGCCCTTTTTTCCTCTGCAGACTCAGAGTAAAATATCATTATGAATCAATGGGATGGACGGTCCCAACTAGGCAGGTTTACTGTAAGCCAATTCTCCAGCTGATCAATCACTAGAGTGGATCTTAGGAGGGAAAAATTAATCCACCATGTTCTGTAGAGTTTCCCTCACCAGTAATGAGTTCAAGTGTTTTATGAATGTGCAGACTTGGCTTGAGCCACAGAGGGGCAGTTTTTTTTTCTTTGATTTAGAGTTTTGCTGCTGAGTTAGTTGGCCTTGTGTGTGGGTATTCCTTGAACTCAGAGGGACTCAATGGTAGCTCTGTATTGACCCTGTTTCCTCTAATTTCAGAGGAACACTTAATCAGAATGCCCCTCTTGTATGTAATTTAAACACTGCGTGTACATTTGTCCACAGGTGAACACCTTCTCAGGGGAACCTCAGCTAGCCGACCTCCATCAGTTCTCCAGAGGGTCTCCAACATGGACTCCACCAAGGCAATTTCAGGTGCAAAATTAAGGTTTAATTATAAAAAAAAAAAAAATCAAAATTTTTGTAGTTTTATAACCATCTCCCCTGCCCTAAACAGTGTCCCGCAGGAGCAGTGAGGAGATAAAAAGGGACATGTCCACCTCAGATGGGACCTCCTCATCCTCCCTAATTGCTATGAGTGCCGCATCTTCTCCCCTCTCCCTGTCTTCCTCCTCTCCCACAGCCTCCATCACCCCCACAGCACGCAGTCGTCTAAGGTAACACTGCTTCACTTGTATGCAGTGGTCATGGTGGCCTCTCCTCCACCCTTCTCCACAAATTTGATAATTATCATCGTGATTATCATTAATATATATTATATCTGTATTTTTATATTGTTCTCTGCATATATCTTTACATGTAATGATCTGATAATGTTACATTCTGCTATTAAGCTATTGTTATTGTATACAACAATGCACACGCACTTACTAACATTATACAGACTAACCTAGTCTGTATAATGACTGTTCATGTGTCATTGGTTTCGATCTGTTATGTGCTTGTGTGACATAATTTCCTGTTACTGTAGTTTTGATTGAACTACTGAAAAAACATACAACTCCAGGGATGCCAGCTTTCCCTACCAATAATGTGTGTGCCCCTCTGACATTGTAAAGTTTTAAAAGTGTGATCTTTACTTTTTTGTTCTGTGTGTCTGTTTCAGAGAGGAGAGAAAGGACCCATTGTCAGCACTAGCCAGGGAGTATGGAGGCTCCAAAAGAAATGCTTTGCTGAAGTGGTGCCAGAAGAAGACTGAGGGTTACCAGGTAAGTTTATGTCCTGTCTCTGGCCTGTAAAGGCAGATTCAACTCTTCTCCTATGGCTCTGTGTCTCTGGGTGTGTAGAGTTAGAATTGAGATTATCAGACCTCCAAATCCACATTCAAGTGATCCACTTAGAGCCAACAGATCAGTTGTCAGTGTTTGAGCTGCATGGTGGGTGCTGTAGGCAAAAGAAAGGTGAAGCATCAATAAAGAGGGACAATATTTAGGTCCGAAATTAGTCTGTGATTTTTTTTTAATATATATATGTATATGTAGTCTGTAACACTGTAAATGAAGCGTTTTGGGCCTACAGAGATGTCTACATCGCATTCACGTGTTAAGAAACAAACTTATTTGGTACAATTTTCCTCTAAAATCACATCATAATTGCATTTATATTTTTTACACCAATATTAAATTGTAAAAATTTACCCGAATAAATTTCTTGAATTTATTTCTCATTTTATTGGCTGTTATTTTCTGTGTAACACCTGTTCAGTTTCAGTTTGATTTGTTATAGGGTAGAAAATTTCCTTGTTCTGTGTCTTCACTTAGCTTAACGTACAGTTACGGAAATTATTTCATAATTTGAAAACATCAGTAGTAGAATTCAGAAGGAGCATCGTCTATCACAATAGCAATTTAAGTGTCAGTAGTTGCTTGACCTGGATGAGTTTTTATGGGACAATTCTGTATCACTGTTGTAGTAAAATTAGATTCTGTCCAATTAAAAATGGAAGTGGGAACTTGAGAGGAGAACCTTGATAAATTAAAAAAAGTTATTGGCAGGATGAATGGTGTAGTTCAAATATAAAAATTCAGAGTAGTTGGGGGACATCCCCAGTTCTCCACGAGGCAGCAAGATCTTTTTTGTGAAGGCAAAGATAAAAAATGAAATAGAAATTAGAAACTAGTCAGTTATCAAGTTGAGACAGACCACAATATTGTACCACATATTTGTAATTGATGTAATTATGTCGGTCTTAGGTGCTTTATTGAAGATTAATAAACCACGCAAATACAAAAAGGAGCTAAAGATTACTTTTATACTATCTAGAGCTGATTGTTCTGGACTTTCTGTTCTTTTACCAGTATATATTGTTGAGAGGCTAGTTTACTGATTATGAGGTGAAAAATTTTCACCCCGTCTGCGGAAGTGACCCCAAATGATTATAGATTTTCAGTCCTGATTATGTGGAATCAACTATGGTTCTTCTTCATTATGCTTTGTTCCAAATCTCACTATGAAAGCAAGCCTCACTGCAACCATGAGAAGCAATTATCTCATTCCTCGGCCTCTGCAGCCTGGTTGCTGCATCTAGGCCACTTCTCATCGAGGTTGCCTGTGTGGTCAAAAGCTGTAAAAATTTCAACTAATTGGTTAGCGTACCAGCTAGCTGCCTCCACTCCTCCCTTTGCAAAGAATGGAGACGAAACCCCTCCTCACGCCAGAGGTAACAGAGGCTCAGGGCCCATCAATAAGGATAAAAAATAAAGAAGCCACTGCAGGCTACAGTCAGACTGAGCTAAGATAAAGCTAAACCCTTTCATCGTTGGAGGAGGATTTCTTCGTCACACCTGGAACTACAAAGCCTTGGCCTTTCGTCGCTCTTGGATATGGTTCAGTACAAGGGAACCCAGGATCTGGCTTTGTTGAAAGAAATTCTGGTCATCTCCAACTTCTGCCTCTGTGTCCACTGTGTGAAAACTTTTGAGTCAGCGCCTGCAGCCTTCTGAATACTCCAAAAAGATAGCCTAATCTAATTGAAGAAGTCAGTCTAGAGCTTAGTGGAGACAATCTAAGCATCTAAGCGCTGACCTAGAAATGACTGAAATGGATATCAGCAGAGTTGTCCAGAGACACTTGCTATATTGATGTGAGTTGTACCCCTTTTTTACTGATACAGGATGATGTTGTTGTGTTGTGTTAATGTCCTTTCCAGGAGGTGTGTGACATTGAATGCATCCTGTTAGCTACCTGCCTGACAAAAACACACGGTCCTATCTGAGTCATTGGGCACTATTTAGATTATGGTTATGACACGGGTGGGACATGAACATCTAGCTACATTTAACTTCTGGTTGTTAGCAAGCACTGTAAAGTTTTGACTTTAAAGGTCAGGCGACAGTTGATGGTGGGAGAGATGATGTATGCTGATGAATGTTCTTGTTAGATAATTCTAAATAGTCCAGTGAAAACTGAAGCTATTGTCAGAATAATACTGTTGGTAGCAATGTTGAAAGCCTGTGATAACATGTCTGACAGTGACATTATTTGAAATAACAAGTTTGTACCCTCTTAGTTCAGAGTGAAATTGATTTTCTATTGATCTTTATGCTGGATTGCAAATGTTCTGTCAGATGAAATCAGAGTGACACTGGATTGTCCCTGCTTTCTCAGAACATTGATATCACAAACTTCAGCAGTAGCTGGAACGATGGCCTGGCCTTCTGCGCTGTGCTCCACACCTATCTGCCTGCACACATCCCTTACCAGGAGCTCACCAGCCAAGAGAAGGCAAGTGCAGAGCAGAGGAGAATCCCACCCCTCTTAATGACCGACACTGTTTGTCCAGTTGTTTCATTGTGGTGCATCTTCTTTTTCTCAGAGGAGAAATTTCACCTTAGCTTTCCAAGCTGCAGAGAGTGTGGGCATCAAATGCACTTTGGTAAGCTTCGAATCTTAATGATGATGGTTAACATGAGTACGAGTAAAAATAAAATAATGGATTAATTGTGCTCCAAGTGTACACAAACCATACACTGCATTTTCTAACACTGTATATACAAACACTAATGTGGACATTATATGAACTCAGAGGAATGTGCACAGAAACATGTAATCACATTTTTGTTTTTCTAGTCTTTCCTGCAAGTTAGCCTAGATTATGCTAAACTAGGCTACCTGACTGCCTGCTGAAGTTTATTATTTACTATATAAATACAAAGGTGGTATAGTATTGATTTTCTTCTTGAAAAGAATATCAAAAACTTTAAATATAAAGATAAAACTCCATGTTAAAGATTATACAGAATTCCCTCCATTGTTATCCTGTCTAGTTCATTGGTATTGAATTGTGTCCATTTTATGTGTTAGTGAAAGACACATTTCCAATACCTTGCATTGGCTTGTGTGGCTCTTCCGATTCTGAACAATTTTTCAAATTTCAGGGTTCACTGACTAGATCCGCTGGACCTTTTAGTCACAACTTGTTAACTTATTATGGAGATGGTTCACTCATATGCACTAGCCAAATTAACTGTTGAAATTTAGAATTTTAAATTAAAACAAATAATGAAGTAATATTGTTTAGTTTAGCAGTTTCTTGCTTCGTCTAAATCGCCTCCATCTCTATTCCAGGACATCAATGAGATGGTCCACACAGAGAGGCCAGACTGGCAAAGTGTCATGACTTATGTCACAGCCATATACAAGTACTTTGAGACCTGACTTGACTGCCTCACCTGCCTTGTTCCTGCAGTACAGTCAGTGCCACAACAGCCCTTCTGAGCTGCCAGCAACTTTCCATCACTACAGTCGACTGTTATACCTCACCAAGCGCTCTCCTTCACGCCACAGCTACATCCAGTCACACTGCATGCCGGTCCTCAGTATTTAGCAACACTAAAGGCAGGCCAGAGCCTGATCGGACATACCACCTAGTATTTTCTTTGTAGAGTAAGGGCTTGTATTTATGTCTACTGTTACACTAGTGAGTCTTTAGAGTCATGCGAAAAGGAGGTCAAGTTACTATCAACTGATCATGTGAGTGACCACAATCACATCTGAAAGAGTAGTCCTGAAAAGACACCAAGTCTGAGTGCCTTCTACTTGGCTCTTCCTAGCAAATGTGGAGAACATTTAACCCAATTCCCTGTCTTGTTAAGGGGAATTCTGCTAAATCTGACTTTTAAGTGTACTGCTTTGCAACAGGAGAAGTTTTCATAAATATTCAAAGTTTTCCCTTTTTGTTGCTTGTGAATATTCTGTGGAAAATGCATGCTCCTGCAGAACAACAAATCAAAAGTTGGAAAAGTTGGAATTTCCCCCACAACCCTGAAAATTCCCCTTGAAAGGAATTTAGCAGCAAATAATTCAAACATTACAGTGTGATTCTGATGCCTCTTTCAATGGATAGCAATACTGTTTGAGTTTTTGTTTCAGGAGAACAGGTAATGAGGTCTGTCTTTGGCGCAGAGGCAGTATCTTATCTTTTCACTACAGACTATGAAGCTGAAAATTTGAGAAGTTTTTGCTGAAATATGTTTCAGAGCCTTTCCATTGTTCTTTTGTGACTTTTTTGGTTATTGGGACGGAGCAATGCTGTCGACAGATACCACGTTTGATACAAGGTTACATCTTGTGATTAGAGTGTGATCACAAGTGATTAAGTGACTTTCAAGCACAGAAATATGTGACAATTCAAAACACTACAACACATTTGAAGAATCAGCTCAAACACACTGATTGTTTTCTCAGTAATAAACTTATAAAGGTAAACTAAGAGATATTTGATGTTTGTGAAAGCTTATCATAGAACTGTATAGTATGAATGTTTGCATTTTGTATGCCTGTATTTTCTACCTTACATTTAGAGTTAATTAGGCACATATAGCACAACATCAGTTCATCATTACTGAAACATGAGTGAATAAGTTGGGGGTTTTTTTTAGGTTGTGTTAAGATTGACAAGAGAAATTCAAACCAAAATCATTTGCCCGCAACTTTAATTGAGATAAATTGTCTCTCACCTGGGGGCTTCTTTTTGGGAAGATGTACTGTAGTTAGTAGAAATCAGTAGGAATGGATTCATTGGTGAGAGCTTGTGTTTGAAAGCCAGTGCAGAATCTCTTTAAAAGTATGATTTACTGGCATAATTTTTCACATTCTGGCGGCGTTAGATGAAAGGTTGATGTAATGCTCATGTGTATAAAGTGCATATGAAGCCAGAGCCAGCAGCTGCTTAGCTTATCTCAGCACAAAGACAGGAATCAGGTAGCCCGACTCTTTCCCAAGGTCACAATATCTGTCTTCCAGCAACTCTGAAGCTCACTAATGAAATTTATATGTAAAAATGACATTATAGCTTCAATGGGTAGATATGCACTAAATTCTTTCTTGGCTTGAATTTGTGACATCTCCGACAGAGCCAGACAAGCTGTTTCCTGCCCTTGTGCTAAGCTAAGCTAACTGGTTATTGTTCAAACACATTTTACCATTGAAGTTGCAAAAAGAAAGCAAATGACCATATTGTTGCAAAATGAATTTTTGCACGTGATTGTGCCACTGACTTAATTTGTGTGAAAGCTGATGCTGTAGACAGTTCTTTGGAGAAATTTTAAAGCACAGTGTCCTTTAAATTGTCCGATGTAATTACTGCAGTGCTGCTACTGACAGCTGTAAGTTTATTGTGCCTCAACATACAAAATTCACTGTATTTATTTGCAGGTTTGTAGTCATTGTAGCAAGGATTTTGCTTTATTTGTGTGCAAATGAATTTGTTACAGAGACAGTATACAGCTGCACTGAGATAAGCTTTTTTGTACTCTATACTTAACTCCTGCCTTAACAGTTAAGCTGTAGCTTCTACAAGTGAGACTGTGATGCTTCAAACTGCAGTTATCCTTCCTCTTTCTCACCAGACTACAGTGTGCGAAGAGTTTTTGGATCAAGGTGCTTCTTGGAATTGCCTCTTGAGGATACTCAAGTGAGCTATTTTGGGAAGTATGTTGAATTATCTCCAGTGTCTGGTTAAGGTGACTACACATTGTTTTGATCTGGACCAAGTGAAACTGATAGCTGGTATCCATTGTAACAGAAAACACTTTTTTTTTTTTTCACTCAGATCAGTTTTTAGACTGTTTTTGACATTTAAAGTTAGCACAAGAGCCTGCAGCAGGGACAGCCTCTTTTTGCGTTGAAGGGAATGCAGGTGAATTATTTAATGATATTTGAAAATGTTGTCTCTGTGTTGATTGTGTTTGACTGAATTTTTGCAATACTAACAGTTTCCTTGTGTGCTGCTTGATTCCACCACTGGCCCATCGGCGTTACTGCCCCTGATAGGAACACGAACAGCCATAGAAAGACATGAAGCATCTCCATTCTGTGTGCATTTCGATGGGGCTGTAATGATCCTAAGAATTCACCATTCCACCTTCACATGATGCAACCACAAGGGACATGTTCATTTTTTGTTGATGCCCTTAAGTTTACCATAAAGCTAATGTGAACATTTTCTCAGTTTACTTGAAAATGCTCTGAAGATTCCACTGAACCTGCTTTAATTTGTCTTTCGTTTCCACGTTGCCTCCTTTTGATTTTCATGCTACAATTTGTTTTTGCTTTGGTCAGACTAAACCTAGTTCTGAAATGTTCCATTGGCAAAGTTAAAGCTAAATAAATGTGTATTTGTTGATGCAGGTTTGTATGCGAGTGTGTAAACGGACTACGCCAAGCATTAAGTGCACACAATAATGACAATGGGTTGAAATAAAAAACGAAACAAACAACAAACTGGTTTTATGTTGCTCTTTTTCTGGTAATAGTAATAGACTTATTAAAGTCCATTTGAATGAGTTATTATCACTGTCTCAGTCCCACTTTATTTTTGCACAGTAATTGATAGAAGGTGTTTGCAGTCTGTGAAAAAGAACCAGACATGTTGACTAAAGGCGGTGTCCAGATGAACCTACTCAGTGTTTCCTCTGCATTCATTTAGGAGTGGCGGCCGGGGGGGGTCCTATTGGAGGTAATACGACGTTAATTACTGGCGAGAGCGCGGCCTTGAAAGTGACGTCACGTCAGGCACCCAGGCACCAGGTCAGAGAGTCAGAGGAGTGTCGTCCTGGAAAATAGGGCAGCGACTTACCGGAGAAAAGGTAGACTTATTAGCTTCAGATAACTCATCATAGATTTTTTACAAGTTAAATAGACATTCACAGAGTATTGATAACATTACGTAACATACCGGTAGTTCAAGTTAATGGGGCCCGGTGCCAACTCAGTGACGCTAACGTGGGTAAACTAATTGATAGCATTAAGCTAATATCTGCACGCTGATGTTGTAACTGCTGACTGCATTTTCAGATGAGCTTGTTCAAATATTTCTCTAAGAAGAGAAAGACAACTGATGAAGGTGACGCTAGTCGGGTATCATTAGCCTTTTACTGCCTCATAAATGATGATGGTTAGGTAAAAAGTTGTATTTGAATGTTCAAATTTGTAATCAGATGTGATGTGAGTGTAAATTATGTAATGTTACTCAAATTGTTTGTGTAATCATATTACACAATTAACATTTGACAGGGAGGAGTAGTTTTATTTATTCAATTTTATTATTTATTTGTTTACTTTTTACATTCAGCCATTGTCTGACATTGCATATGGCTGAGCTGTATAGGTTGTAGTGGTTGTAAGGAGAAAAGCCATTTTCAACTGGCCAGACATAAAAATAAATAGGTTGTAAAAGTTAAATCTGCAGTCAAGTGTCATTTGTTTATGCCGCCACGGCCCCCAAGAGCCTGCCCCCACTGCTGAAAGAAATCCTAGAGGAAACACTGCAACTGTTTGATTGATGGGCCTGAAGTGGCAGAGCAGATGCTCCAAGCAAACAGTGAATCAGCGACAGACGCAGCATCATCCAGCGGAGAAGAATCGGACGCACTGTGGGCCCCAGAATAAGGGAGGGGCGTGTGTTTGTGTGTGAAAGAGAGAGGAAAGGCTCTCAGCTGTGGGAAGTCCAGCACCACACAAGTGGAATCATTTCTCCCTGACCGACAGATTGATTTAACTTGCTCATGCTTTACAGGGTCTTTTTTTCTCTTTTATTCCGATCACACAGATATCCTAAAATCACACCAAGTTCTATCGGATATAAGAGTTTCAAAGCTACATTGTGACTGCGCATCAAGAAAAAAGGGTAAGTCATTCTTATTTTATTGATAAAATCAATAAAATATGGAATTTGAACTTTGGGATTAATATGTTATTAATGAAGTCAGACATTAGACACATTTTACCTTCATTTCAAAACTGTTATGTAATGCTTATGAAGTTGTATATTACCAGTGATCAGCACATGTAGCTCCACCAGCTGTGGTTCACTTCTGGACACTCTTCCATATTTGCATCTTTCTCCTGCATGAACACCATCAGTATTCTAAGGCAGCATTTAAGATGGGAGATGTTTTACTAGCACAGCACAGACACATCTCAAAGATAGAATATCTTAAAAAGTGAAATTTAAATATATTCCAGATTCACCACACCTAGAGTGAAAGATTTCCAGCATTTTTTGTTTGTATTTTTTACTTCTTCTACTTAGAACTCATGGAATTCCAAAAGTCAGTATCTAAATATAATAGAATAAGCCCATTTAAAAAATGTTACTTAGCCTACAATATAGAAATGTTCATGTTCTGAAAAGTATCACTCCCATCAGGAAATGCACAGCCCCACGGTTCTTAAAGTGACAGGATTTATTTTTCCTCAACATCAAACAACCTAAGCCATTGTCAAACTGTTCAAACAAATGGTGTACAAAATTAAATATATTTTCAATACATTCATAATAGGCCCTGATGGACTGGTGACCTGTCCGCGGTTTACCCCCCATTCCCCCAATGTGAGCTGGGATTGGCTCCAACACCCCCAGTTACCTGGAAACAGATAATAGGAAGAAGATGAATGCATGAATGAATGAATGAACATTCATAATAAAGTCAATACGTTATCACAAAAATAAACGTACCTCTGGTTGCACATGACCTGGTGGGAATAAGTTCACATCCACATCCTTCAAGATATATGATCTCACAAAAACTATTCATTCATTCATCTTGCCCCAGGGCAGGAAATCGAAACCCCGACCTCCCATAGGAGGTTTTGACACACCTGCTGCCATCCCACCTTTCCAGGGGACCGCCACAATCAAACTGATAAGAACACAGAATTCAGCATCCTTAAAAATAAAATACCAAACAATTACATAAATAATTTATGGCAGTTAAAGCTTCTGTTGAGGCGTTATGCTTTATAGTGGCTTTAAGCTTTTCTGTATAATTGGGTCAGGTGCTTCTGATCTTCCTCTTGACAATAAATACCGCTCAGATTTCAGGTCAAGTAGGTAAGGTCAGAAGAGTGGTCATAATCATCAAAATCAGATGTGCAAAAGTCTTACATTTTGTATTCAAGAACAAAAGGAGGGAGGCTTTTCAGCGAAATTAACATTTTTTGAGATGCACTTGTATTTTGAGCTTAGATTAAAAAGCTTTTCACTGGTATGTTTTGTGAGGTTTTCCTATGTTTGTGTGGTGTGTAATTTGTGTGAGATGGTTTCAGCTGTTTATGGGAGTATACATTTTTAGTTGTTTTTGTGAAAGGGTTTGAATATTGTGTTTTACAGTTTTTCATTTGTGCTGGACGTTTTCAGTATAATATATGAATGAGTTTCATTTCATATTTGTGTTTGCTTGGTGATCCGAGAAAATGTCTGTGAGGGCCTCTTAATCGACATAGTGATATATCAGCTTCATGTGGATTGCTGCAGCATAGCTGCACAGCGAGTTAGTTTTCCTCACCTGCTATCAACACTATACATCAGTAAATTGTAAGTGCATAAACTCCCTGTCATGATTGTTCTTCAACTTCAGCGCAGCTTCAGTTTCTCTGCCTGCTGACTCATCTTTAAACTTCATAAAATGAACCATGAGAGTCCAGCATACAGCATCCTCATCAAACTATTAGAGAATGAAGCAAAACCAATATCCTAATAAATTGAACAAAGCTGCGACAAGGCATTTAAAATTAAATAAGTTATGTTGGTGTTTGATTGAAAAATATGTAATGTTAAAAACTCGATAAATAAATAAATAAAACTCAGCCCGTACGCAGAGCAACACAACTCTCCAGTCAACAATAGAACAGAGGCTCAAGAGGTAAAAACGAAAACTTTCCTATGTCATAAAATTTGAAAACTGTATTTTCAGGGAGTATTGTAGCACAGGAAAACATTCCAAATGATCTGCTGATGACAAAAAAGAGAGAAACTGAAAGAATTGTGGAAATATAGCAAAAGTACAACACGACAATAAATGTATCAGAATTAAATTATCTAGAGTTCATGGAAGGTCCTGCGTGGCTATCTGTGTAGTCTACTAACCCAGTATTGTTGGTAGGATGTAAGAATGTCAATTACCATAGTTCAATTAGCACAAACAGGAAGCCAATGGAGTTATTCAGTGGTAGTAATTAGCTGCTTTTCAAGAGTCCACCAGAGTTTTGATGTGGGCACTGGAATATGAAGACAACAGAGACGGTGGATACCATCAACTTGGGATTCACTGTCATTTTGAAAGTGATAACTTGTTGTAGAGGCTCTAGCATGTGCTGTTTGTAATGTCAGTACTCAGCTAACACACTAATCACATTGCTACCAATGCTTTTTATTAGAGGGCTTAGTGTTAGTGGCTTGCTCTTCCTGTGTTTTCTTCATGAAAGCAGTTGTGATTTGTTTTGTTGGTTAGTTCCAGCAGGGTTGTTGGCAAATTCCCCCAAACTTTAATAGACTTGTAGGTGCATTTTAATCCCTTCTTCACAAACCATCTCAGTTGTTTATCTGAAAACAAAGATACTTTCAAAGTTCGTGGAGCAGGCGATGTGAACCAAAGTCCTTATGCAAGACTTCACTGTTTCTCGTTTTATCATGAATCCCTTGAGCTTCACTGATGTGCTTCATACTTCCATCTCAGGATAGCCTGTTGTTGTTGGATACGGTGGGTCACTGTTTTAGTTTTCAGAGATTCATTATTCCCATTACACTCCCCGGGGATTTTTGTTCTGTATGCAATGGTGCTGCATAAAACATTATAACACATTGCAATATAACACCAAAGACGAAGAGAAACCTTATTTGTAAGTCAAACAGAAAAACTTCCTGATAACTATCATCCTTGAAATAACAAGTCATTTAACCCAAAGGGAAAAGCCTGACCTGAATGGGAGAGCAAAGACCTCTGTGTTCTAGTACAGCTGTTATCTCCTCTCTCTTTATGACCTCAAGGGGCATTCCTTCTGAGAGAATTCAGAAAAAAAAATGTTGTTAAGCCTTTTATGGCAGATTTCCTGTGGATACCACTGAATCAGACTACAGTGTAGCCATTTGTATGTAATTTTACGGAAAAAAAATATCCGACAGATCAATGAAACCTTCCACAGTGGAACTGTGCAAAAGCCACATTTACGAATTCCAAAACAAAACAAGCACCAGCTGTAAAAAGTGGCTTTAAACTAATGTTGAGAGTGGGATTAAACTTGGAATAACTTGCCAACATTTCCTCCTTAATCAGATTGGAGAAAACATTAGCATAGATTTAGAGCTGATGTTTGTGACCACCTGGGTAATGAAAGTTGGATATAAATTTTTCTTTTAGTTCTCCACCAACTCCTGAGGAAAACATCTGGTTCTTTAGCTATTGAACACTCACAAGCTAAACACGAATGATTGCAAAATAAGACTTGTGAGGTGCAGCACTGTCATTTAAGATTGAAGTACAGCAGGTCCCCGACAGGATTTGTAAAAATGCAGTTTTAATACTAATGAAAGGCGTCTTTTTAGTGACTGATTTGGACTGAGTTGTAAGGGAGGCTCTTCAACCTGCTCTTAAGACGTGTTTTACAAAGTGCTTAGTGTTCAGAAACTAATGTGGACTCTTAGACCCTTTTTGCTGGAAGATTATATCTTTTTCCAATGAGCTTTGAAAGTGAATGACAACAATAACATTTGTGGCTCAAAAACCAAAACATTTATCAATATACTAACGTGTTGCCATCCTCTAAAAATTACCTGTTTATCATAGTTCTGTGAAAGCCATGGCTCAATGGAGCATACAGTACCAGTCAAAAGGCTGGACACACTATCCCATTGAAATGAATAGCAAAGTGTGTCCAAACTTTTGACTAGTAGTGTACATGGTGATCCAATGTGTGTAATATCATATACACAGAAAGATAAAATGGAACTACAGTAAATATCTGATGCAACTGTGTGTCTGCTGATATATATTTCCTTTATTGAAAATGTTCCTCCTCTTTGTCTGCACCTTTTTATCTCCAGTGACATAACGTTCCAGCAACTTGTGTTGTTGGCATCATCTCAGCCTCTTCAGAAGTTCATGGGAACAAGACACTCAGGGGAAGGACTGAAGGAGCGGTTCCAACAGAGCATCTTTTCTTTCACCAGGAGACAAGCAGCCTTGTACTATGTGTAGACATCGGTGGAATGACATTTGTACTGCTCTTGGGTAAACCTGTTGATCAGCTGTTTGAGCTGAGCAGGTGTAGAGGTGCTGTCGTAGCTGTAGAGAATCTGAGAGATGAGGAGGCTGAGATCACCGGCTGCCAGGCTGCAGCTATGGTTGTTGAGGTGAGGTTTTGTTGTTTGTCTCATCATGCCGGACGACCCTGCTGCCTCTGTCCTCTACATCATCCTGGAGCTGCTGATTGCTGTGTTCTCTGTGCTGGGCAATGTACTGGTCTGCTGGGCCGTGTACCTCAACAGCAACCTGCAGAGCATTACCAACTTTTTTGTGGTCTCACTGGCGGTGGCTGACATTGCTGTTGGTGTCCTGGCCATTCCCTTTGCCATCGTCATCAGTACCGGCTTCTGCTCCAACTTCTATGGTTGCCTGTTCATCGCGTGCTTTGTCCTGATTCTCACACAGAGCTCCATCTTCAGTCTGCTGGCCATCGCTATTGACCGCTACATTGCAATAAAGATACCTCTCAGGTCAGTGAACCAGAAAACAGTTAGAGAGAGACAGAAAAATGTTTGGTATTAATTACATTCTGCCACCATTTCTACACAGAAACCAGTTTAGTGGTTTATAATAATTTACTATTGGTTTACATATCATTTATACTATCTTAATAATAACTTGTGGGTTGTTAAATTGGGAAAAATTCTCACTTGAACTAGTACCTTTTAGTAATCAACCCATACTTTGCAGACCTGATAGAATAAAGACATTTTACTAATGATCATCAGCATTCATGAATAGATTGATAACTATAGCAAACACCCACCAAAGATGTTCGTCAAAATCTGGCAACCAAAAAGTTGAAAATTTTAATAATGGGTATATAAAGCTTTATTCAATTAGTTATTAGCTCTTAACTAGGTAATCAAGTTACGATTTATAAAGGATGGCATATCAGAAAATGGTAACAAAAGCACCAAGACGAAACAAAGAAAGGACATATTGTGCATCATTTAAAATTTGTAAAGCAAACAGAACACTGAAACTGTTTCTTACTTCTTTAATATGCCTCTTAGTTTCACGCAGCAAGATCTCACAATAAAACTTCATATTTCATTCCTATCAGTAATGTCCTGACATTTGATAAAGACTTGGCTGAAGAATTGTGTGTCCAGAAATGTCATCTCCCATAAGGCAACGTCCCCCCAGAGCAACAGGACAAATACTGTTCTAATTGCTTATACAGACTATGTATAAGTCAGCCCCTGTGAAATCTTATTACTTTGCTGTGAAAACATTCTACTCATCAGACAGTTTATGTGGAATGCTAGCTTTGATTTAGAATTCAAATGTGCCTAGAGGGCTTTGTCTGCAGCCATTAAACCTATCACTGAATGATGGCAGTTTGAATGTTGACCAAGAGGGGGGCCAGTGTGTGTGTGTGTGTGTGTGTGTGTGGTGGTGGTGGTGGGGGGTCAGCTCCTTCCAATTAACTATTAAACCTCAGAGCCTTCCTTTGGGGGGTTGTTTTCACAGCATTAATATTTGCACTTTAACATCTTGAGAATTCAGTGGAATCAAGCCAAATATCTCAGCTGCTCTCCCACACTTGCCATGAGCAACCCCAAAATAGACTCAGAGTTTTATGACTCCTAAAAGACTTAATTTATTTTACAATCAGACTTCAAAAGTTAATGCCAGTTATCAAGTTTATGCCATTAATCTAACAAAATTTATATCTGGTAGAGGGTGCATTTAGAACCACGAAACACCTCACCATATATTTGTTAGTAGTGGTTAGAAGTGTTGGTTTATAAGGCTATTGTAATTATACAATAAGGCTTCATTGGAATGGGTATAAATAATGATAACTCTTGTAAAAATTAGATGCCAAGCATCCACCCTTTAATATCCACTGTGTATATAAATCTGATAACATCAGTCATTTCCATATCTGTGGTTATAATGAAAGCTGGCAGTGACACGTTAAAGTAAACAATATTGAAATTACAAAACGAGCCTTTTGGCCGCCAAGATACTGATTGTTCATTGCTAGAAACTTAACAAATATCTGATGAAGCAGACAGGTAGAAATGCAGGATAATAGACAAATTAAAGAAATCTCACTATCTAATGAATTATTAGTCTTAGCTTTACAGATGAATGTGGGTTTACTATCTGTCCTGTTTATCTTATGTGTTATAACAAATTCTAACTTATCTATAAAGTATTAACAGGCTACTTGATAAAGAAGCTAATAGTCAATCATAAATCTTTTGTAAAGGTAATCTTATTGTAAAGTGGCACGAAAAATACAAGCTTTGTTTCTTGAGATCTTCTAACACCTACAGATAATTTATTAAGCAAAAAGACCTGCAGTTAACTCTGAGGGAATTTTTAACTAACACAAAGCTAATGTTACTGTCTCCTTGTCCAGGTACAACAGTTTGGTGACAGGCCTCCGTGCTCGATGCATTATTGCCATCTGCTGGGTTTTATCCATCATCATCGGTCTGACCCCGATGATGGGCTGGCACAAGCTGCCAGAGAGTAGCAACAGCACCTGCCCTCCTGGCCTGATGAAGTGCCTGTTTGAGGCCGTTGTGGACATGGAGTACATGGTCTACTTCAACTTTTTTGCCTGTGTGCTAATCCCTCTCCTTCTGATGCTGGCCATCTATCTGTGCATCTTCATGGCAGCCTGCCACCAGCTCAAACTGATTGAGGTGAAAGCTGTTCACGGTGAGAAGTCACGTTCAACACTGCAGAAGGAGGTTCAGGCTGCCAAGTCTCTCGCCATTATTGTTGGGTTATTTGCAGTGTGTTGGCTGCCTTTACACATCATCAACTGCTTCACCCTCTTTTGTCCTCAGTGTCCTCGCCCTCCACTGTGGATCATTTATGTAGCTATCCTCCTCTCTCATGCCAACTCTGTGGTAAACCCCTTCATCTATGCCTACCGTATCCGGGAGTTCAGGCAAACCTTTCGTAAGATTATCCAACGCCAAATCCTGGGCCAACAGGAGCTGGTGAAGACTGGCATGAGTCGGCGCAGCTCCGGTCATAACAGCGTCACTAACTCCATCAGACTCAAGGCGAACAGCCTCAGCATTCAACTTTTCACCGAGCAAAGCAGCAGCAGTAGCTGTGAGAGCTCCCTTCACTGCCCTACTGACATTTCTCCTGTGAGGGGAGGGCTGGTGGCAGTATCCCACAATTCTATGTCAGTTGTCATCTCCCACTGTCCCAAGATGGAGCAGTGTCTATTGAAAGCCCCCAGACAAACACCAATCCCAGTGGATAAGTATCTGGATAACTGCGTCAGTCCTGGAGCCATACGGGATAAGAACCAGCAGACCCAGGTCACATTGCTCCTCAACAAGCATGACAGGAGGAGCTACATCACTGAAGTGTGCTGATGCAGGAATATTCAGGAGCCTCATGATGAAAAATATTTAGACAAATTCTGACACACAAAGCTAATTTGATCGTTGTGAACAGACAATAACATAAACATCCTTACCTTGACAAACAATGAAAACACACAGTGACCTTTCAATTCAAATCAGAGTAGAAATTTAAAGGTACTGCTGCGGCACAGAGAGGTTGTGTTATTTTGTAACTGAGCTCCACATGAAACTTTCCACTTGCTTCTATTTTTCAGCGCGGGCACTTCATACATCTTCTCATTTCAGCAAACAAGACCACTAAACGCCTTCACTTCATTTTCATGGATAGACTTCATTAATGAACTTTGACCAGTGAAACTGGGAGATCTCTAAAAACCTAAACCAACCTGGATAAAGAGACTGATTGATTTTTGCCTTTCAAGAACATCATTCATTATTTAACTTTAGAGAACTGAAAACTGAAAGACTTCTCCACAGTGTGTGTTTGCCACAACTGATCTAAATCTGCCTTTGACTGAAGACAAAGGATTTATTATTAGATTATTGATATATTTGTTTTAAATTTTCAGGGAGATGGATATTAATGCTTTCTGATGGATTTTAACATAAATTATGGCTAGCTGATATGTAGAAAATGTATTATTAATAAAAATAATAATAATATATATATATATATATATAAAGTACCAGTCAAATGTACTTGTCCATATTGCGAATTTGATTATATTTAAATGAACTGTGCAGCTGTATTGTTAACCACCATTACTTAGACCAGTTCTAGCTACATCATGTCTTGTGGCCTTGTAGGGTACACAGACACCAACCTGTAAAGCAAAGTTGATGCATAATATTCCTCACTTTCAGCCCCCTCTTGTGTTTCAGGATATAATTTAAGCTTTTTCGCTGCCATTTGCATTCTGAACAGAAATGAATGGGTAAAGTTTTTTGTGCTGTTCCTAAATGTATTAAACTTCAAGATAATACTTTCACGGATAGATTTGTTCATGTCCTTCTCTTTGTTGTAAAGTTTTGTGTTAATTCAATGGTTAAATATAACTTTTGTTTGCTCAATCTGACAATGTGTCTCGATCATGTGCATATCTGAGTTAAATTCATGATGAATGCTGATTCACTTTGAAAATTAATAGTTCGATGAAGATTCTAAATGATCAAACACATGGGAGAATTTTCTGTTCATTATGATAATGATGAAATCATCCAGTTCAGCTATAACCGTCACCAGGACAGCGGCACAAAGTCCTTTCTTTAAATTCCATGTTTTCAAACTGTCTTTTTATGTAACTGCACTCAGCATAAGTCACAAGATATTCCAAGTCATTTATCAATTCCTGCAGGAAGACTTCCATACATTCCATTGGTTTCTTACCAGACAGGATCGTGTTTCATTTCAGATCTGTACATCCATAGAAGTGAGTCACAGATCTGCTTTCCTCTTTCTGGGAATAGTTAGTTAAAAAATCTAACTATCTTTGGAATTTTTTATTTTCTCAGCTTTCATTAAAATTCCCAGATGAGTTCAGATTACAAGGCCCAGAGTTTACAACTTTTGGAAAACATCCCCTGGGATCTTTAATGCTTTTTAAAGATTCACCACAGAGACCTCCTGATTGCATGTGCTCTGCTGCTGTCCTGTGTGGCAGTATATTGTCCCCTCAGTTGTGTCCTTTATATGTATGGTAGTATATACGAATGGTATATGCTTGGTGTTATATATGAATATTATATATATTAATACTGTAAGCGTAACTTGATATTTAAAAAATATACAAAAGTAGAAGCAGATTAGGGTATGTAGATAAAGGAAATTGGAAAAGGACAATTAGGAAATAACACAGTGAGTAAGTCTTTGGTGTGGAGGGTCTACTAGTTCAGTATACTATAACCAGTTAAAAATATTTTTTTCTTTATGAGGTCATTTTGGGAAACATATGGTTTCTTCCCTTAAGTGTAAAATCTATATCATGCAATAGCCAGCCAACAACTCATTAACTTACCATGGCATGAAGAGCCAAAGAGTGGGAACAGAGGGAAGTCAGTACTGTATATCCTGTTGTAACTGAATAGCAAACCTAGATGGTCTTCCCAGAGCTGAGACTGAAACTCTCTGTCATCGCTATTACTACAGAACAGTGTTGTACTTCAGCTTATTAGTTCCAATTCCAAAACATTAAAACCCTTTTTTGGTGAGTCCTGACCTCACTGTGAACAGAAAAGTCCAAGAGTGTCTGTCTGTGTTTGGGAGACTTCATCAATATTGACAGACATCAAGAAAGAAATGTTAAATCTCAATTGTAAACGGCAAACTTCTTTCATCATATAAAGGAGAGGGGTGGTCTGGACTTAGACCAGTTCTTCTGTCTCAGGTTCAGAGACTTGAATAAACGGTGCAATTATGTAAATGTGGATCTTATTTTGGACACACGGCAGCAGTAGATCCGATGCAGGGTGTGTGGTGGGTATAGGTGGCAGAGGAGAAACAGGAGGGGAGGGGCATACAAGTATTCACGAGACCAAGAGACGGGAAAAGGGTCCTACAGGAAAGCTGGTATGTTACTCTTTTGTCATCATAAAACAACCAATTCAAAATACAAATATTGATTGGGACATCTGTTTTGGGCCTGTATAAAGTCACTCCAGCTCCTTTGTAGTGATGGCGAGAAGTGGAAAGGAATAGTAACTGGAAAAATTGCCAATTGCATTTTTGCTTCTCAGAGAAATTAGTTTTTAAATCCCTGAAAAAGTCCACAGTAAAATAACGTTAAACTTTGCATAATCACATTCAGGAAAGGTCTGAACAATACTCAATTGACATTATCTCTGAACCTCTAAAATAAATGATTTTATGGGCGTTTTAATATGACGAAATTTAACAAATGAATACCGAATTTCCAATAGCCCTTTAAGTTTAATTTACTGAAAATGTCTACAGTAAAATCACGTGAAACTTTGTACAATTACAGTCAGGGACAATCTGAACAATAACCCATTGAAAATATTATGTAACCTCTAAATGACATTAATTTGTGGGGTGTTGAATATGAAGAAACGTAACAAGTGTATTATGTTTTTTCCCAAGAGTATTAAAGTTTGATTTATTAAAAGCCTACACTAACATCAAATGAAGCTTTGCACAATTACATTCAGGGTCTATCTGAACAATAATCCATTGAAAATATCGTGTAACCTCTAAAGGGCCGTCCACACCAAGAACTATAACTATAAATATATAGTTCTAAAAATCGTTCTTAACTCAAGGGGATGGCAGCGTCCACATTACAACTATAACAACAACGATAGTGGTGGACGATATCATTCAGATCACTTTCAGAGTGATTTGATGAATGATAAAAACACTCACAGCCAATCAAAATCCATCAGGAATGACAGGTCAAGACGTTCTTCACGTCACTACGTCACTCACTCACTCATTCAACATGGCGGACGACGTAGGAGAGAGGCTTATCATTGAGGTACAAAAAAATCCAGTTCTGTATGACAAGAATGACAGATTGTATAAAGATGCCACCAAGAAGAGGGACATCTGGGACGGAATCGGGCACACCCTTGGAATAAATAAATCTCTGCTCCACTGCTGACCGTTGCGCCGAGCACTCAGTGTGCTTGGCGTAACCTAGCAACACAACAATATCGTTCATTGGTGTGGATGCTGGCATTTTATCGTTATAGTTATAGTTATAGTTATAGTTCTTGGTGTGGACGGCCCTTAAAGGAAATGATTTTAACGGGGTATAACCAAGTGCCGGGATACACTTAGAATGATTAATAAAATGGTTATCATGATCGTCTTAAACCAAGATGTTTAGAGCATTCCATTATTTCATCCTGATGCCCAAAATTACACCGTTTCACGTGCCATACTATTAAGACAGCTCGATTGTTTTTATTTGGTATCTATGTACCGCATGTTCCCCAAAACATGCGCAACTATTTTTGTGAACTGCGGCCGGTTCGACCACGACTTCACGAACTACAGCCCGCTTGACAACCATCAATCGGAGTTAGCTCTCTGAGTTAATGACCAACTTTAGCAAAACAGACCTGCAGGGTTATCTGTCCAAAAACCTGAGCTGCATCAGATAAAGTGAAATCACGGATTATATAACCTGGGGACAGATAATCTCAGTGAGGCAGCCACTGCAGTTCTGGGATCTGCGGCTCTATAAGGGAGCTGGACCTCATTTCAAAATAATGGCTCCTCTGGCTCTTCTTTGTGGGATGGTGTGGATTTCTAGGTTTATGTGGGACATAATCAGTATAATCACTATAAGTTAATATTTAGATCATTTTCAAATGTGGACACAAGGTGGCACCATCTCCCTTTGCTTTGTCAGTGAATCTACTCCGTTGACTTACACCCTCTGTACGTAAACTGTTATGTAAAATAAGTTGCCTTGAAGTTGAATTAAATTTATGCAACAGTTAATTTAACTTTTTTTTTCCAGGAAAAAAAAAAGCCACAGTGAACCTTTGTGCAAAGAAACACCCGAGCTGCTACCTTTGGCGAAAACAAAAAATGAGCTCCTGTCCCATGAGCGACATTGACTCAAACAGCTCTTACCTACTGGTAAACAATAACATTATACACAAAACAAACTTGGTAACAAATTTTCAACAGCCCTGAATTGTGAGACAGAGATTGGAAAAACAATTTACTCACAGAAAAAAAAAATCACATCTTAGAAGGTATGAACTGTGAAGATTGTCTGTTGAGCCAACTTTAAATTATATATGTGATTTCCAAATATTGCATTCTTCTGTATCATTGGACTTGCTTCAGTGTTGTCCAAACGTTGCACCGTCTTCGACTTTTCCTCAGTGTTCCCCCGGACACACCTCGCCCTTCGGCCTGGCCTGTCACTCTGTCCATTAAGGCCCTCCCTACTTTACCTCTAATCGGTTAATATTAACACAAACATCCCGCTCCTCCTGTCTGAATTTTACCAATCTGATGAATTCATGGCTCCATCTAACCAATCGGAGGCAGAGGAGGGGCGGCTCCTTGTATTCCGTTCAAATGCATCGAAAGCAGGAAGGGAGTTCAACTTTGCCACAGCAAAGCAGAGGTCTGCTCTCACCCAGCGGGACTCGGCTCCGCAGCGTTCTGCACAACAATCGGACCGTTCGCCAGCCTGACATCACCAACTGTGACGCCACAATGTCCGCGTGCCAACTGGAATCTCTGGAGAAGTGTCTGGAGTCTCACCTGCCGGAGCCCGAGCTGGCCGAGGTCAGACGGATTTTATTCGGCAAGGAAACACCGTGAGTCTTTGTTCATTGTAGTGAAGGAGACTTTTATTCCCGTGACTCCTCCTGGGATTCATGGCTCCTTTAAGGAGATTGTCTCGTATGGCTCTTATGGCTCTTTTGGCTTTTCTTTGTAGGTTGCTTTAGGAAATAGTCACTATGATGACTGTAGGCTAATATTAAGATCAGTTTCAGACAGTGAATTTACTACTTTGAGTTTCACCCTGACGGATAAGAAAATAAGAGTTTTGCCCTCTGTATGTCATTAAAAGTCATTAAAACTTTAACATTTAGAACTTTTAGAACTGTTATTGCTTCCTTTGTCCAGAGTAAATTATTATTCTTATAAGTGGACTTTGGCCTGTCTTGTCAGAGCTGGATGTTCAACCTACACAACCTTTCACCTGTTCAACGACAGGCTTTCTCAGTAAAAACTTAATACTTCATATAAGATTATATACTGATGTGAAAATGCCAGTGTTAGCTTGTTGCGACAGTCACTAGTGAGCTCCTTCTCTATTTGAAATGTCCTTCTCTAATTTTGTGTACATTATGTTTCATAACTGTTTTTGTCCACTATAGAGACCAAAGTTGCTACTTTGGGTGTCTTTTTGTTGTATGCTTTTTCACTTACAGTAAGGATCAGCTGTAACACAGCTGCCTGGACATCTGAGGAGGAGGACAGCCAAGTTGAAGTGTCTTACTGGACGCTTCAACTTGGCTGGGCGGACAGGACAGGGGAGAGCAGTAAGAGGAAAGCAGTGCTTGTTAATGACAGACAGTGGAACTCTGGGCAGCTGGTGGTGTCCTCCACTCCATCACACAAGCAGGCTGCAGACACAGCACCCAGGAGTAGGATTGTGGAATGCATGTTCAACTTGAGCCTGAGGATGGGAAGAGTGCCACAGCTATGGAAAACATCCTGTAAGGTACCTGTCCCCAAGTCCTCCAAAACCCTCAACAACTGCAGGCCGGTGGCACATACATCCCACCTAATGTAGACCCTGGAGAGGCTGGTCCTGATGCATCTCCTCCTGCTGGTGAGCCCATCTATGGACCCACTTCAGTTTGCCTACCAACCTGGCATTGGGGTGGACAATGCCAGGTTGGTAGGTCATCTTCCTCCAACACTGAATCCCTCTCTCACCTGGAGAAGCCTGGAAGCACTGTTAGGATGTGGTTCTTTGTTTTCCCAGGCGCTTTCAACACAGTACAAACTGCACTACTGAGGGACAAGCTGGAACACTCAGGAATGGACCTTCTCCTAACATCCTGGGTCAAGGACTACCTCACAAATCGTCCACAGTGTTTGAGAGCACAGAACAGCGTGTCCCACATGGTCATCTGCATTATAGGGGCCCTGCAGGGAGCGGTCCTGCCTCCGTTGCTCTTTACCCTTTATGCTGCAGATTTCTTCCACAACTTGCTCACCTTTCACCTGCAGAAGTTCTCGGAAGACTCTGCCATCATTGACCTCATCACAGATGGGGACGACAGGGAGTACAGAGAACTGATGCAGAACTTTGTTGACTGGTGTCACCTCAAGATCAATGAGGGGAAAACAAAAGAAACGGTGGTGGATTTTCACAGGCAGGCACAACCCCCATGTCACCATGTAAATGTCCACTGACATGATGACATCTTATAAATACCAGGGTATTCACCTTAATAACAAACTGGACTGGTCACATCAAACATCTGCACTTTACAGGAAAAGTCAGAGCAGACGCTGTCTGCTCAGGAGAATGAGGTCTTTTGGAGTCTTTTAGAGACTTCTAAAGACCTTCTATGTATAATATATAATTATATTACAATCAGATAATTGGCATCAGCCAGTTTACATGGAATTGTCTGCAGGGAGAGACTTGATAAAGTGATCAAGAAGGTCAGTTCTGTCCAGGGAAGCAGGTCCTTCCTTCAGTAGTCAGACTACACAACAAACCATCCACCCAGTAGTCCGCTCACCACACACACCGTCTGCTCCATAAGAAGGAGAAAAAAGAATGCAATAACATAGTTGAATTATGCAATTCAACTGCCAATTTCATGTACACATCTTTTGGTTAAATTATATTTTAATATATTTATTTATATATTTTATCTGTCAATTTCTCCTTTCTACCATATCTAGCTCTTCTAGTTATCCTTGTGTGCTTCTATTCTCTCTCTTATGTCTGCTGCTGCTGAAATGTGCAAATTTTCCCACTGAGGGTGTGATAAAGGATCCTATCTTGTGTAGTGTGTGTGTGTTTACACTAATGCAAATTTACTGCTCATTCAGTAATAAACATTTAAAAAACAATTTGCTGCAAATTAATAATTATCTTCTTTATAAATGCATAAATTGTGAAAAAATAGTTACATTAATCTTCTCTTGACCAATTGGTCAAAACCATTTTTTTTCCTCTCACTGTTGACATAAAGCCAGAGAGACACATATTAATGTTGTGCTGGGTAAAGAAAACACGGTAAATCTTCTCTATTACAGAAAATTGGACTTGCCAACATGCGCTATTGAAGCTGCCAAAGAACGAGACTTTGAGCTGAAAGGTTACATGTTTGATGCTAAGGAGGAAGAACTGAGGCCACCCAGGAGGATCCGGGTGGGACTCATTCAGCACCATATTGTTCTGGCTACGGAAAACCACATCTTGGACCAGGTCAGGTCTTAGACATTTATTGACCAAACATATTATTTATGGAATGCACTGGGGGTTATTCCAGTGCATTCCACTTTATACAGAGTGTTTGATTTTTATGCTGCTGCTTTTGTTGATGGTGTGGAGAAATAAAAATTTAGTTCAACTTTCTACATTGGATTTAATTGTTGAA
This sequence comes from Remorina albescens, assembly GCA_034769265.1. NCBI lineage: Eukaryota > Metazoa > Chordata > Actinopteri > Carangiformes > Echeneidae > Remorina > Remorina albescens. Next base: position 6,396,188 of record CM068485.1, read on the forward strand.
TGATGATAAAGACAGAGGCAGGGTGCTGGGAGACATGGATTTCTTTTTAAAACCATTAAAGCAAAGGTGTTGAGTGTAATTCTGGATACTCCCTTGGCAGATCAATGCCATGCACAGCCGGGTTGGTGAAATGGTGGAGGTCGCAGCCATGTGCGGTGTAAACATTGTCTGTTTTCAGGAGACCTGGAGTAAGTGTTTTCATGAGTCTAAGTCACAGCTGTAAAAATAATATCATAAATCAGTTCTTTCCAGTTAAAAAAAAAAAATTACAATTTGAAAATCTTTTTTTTCTGGACACAGCCATGCCCTTTGCCTTTTGCACCCGTGAAAAAGAACCATGGACAGAGTTTGCAGAGTCTGCTGAAGTGGGAAACACCACACGTTTCTGCCAAGAGGTGAGAGTACACAGGTGACCAACATGATTCATTGTAGAATGCAAGCCTGAAAACACTGTAATTCTGTTATTAGCTGGCCAAAAAGTACAACATGGTGGTTATTTCCCCAATTCTGGAGCGAGAGGAACTGCACAACACTCTGTGGAACACAGCAGTGGTGATCTCCAACTCTGGAAATGTGCTAGGAAAGAGCAGGAAAAACCACATTCCTAGAATTGGAGACTTTAATGAGGTTAGTGGGAATCTCAGTCAAACCATATGAACCATAAGCGCTGTGTAGAAGTATGAAAACTGAAGCGTTCACTGTTTTCTTTAATCTCAGTCTACATATTATATGGAGGGTGACACTGGCCACACAGTCTTCCAGACACAGTTTGGGAAGATAGCTGTGAATATCTGCTATGGCCGCCATCACCCTCTCAACTGGTTCATGTACAGTATGAATGGAGCTGAGATCATCTTCAATCCTTCAGCTACTGTTGGAGACCTCAGGTAAGAGATTGAATAAAATAAGTAATAGCTGTATTAATTTCCTGCACAGACCCATAATCCTGTCTGTGCACTCTATTCAGCATATTCATTTCCCCATATTTGCAGTGTGATTATATGATTAAACAAAAACTATTCAATCATTCATCTTCTATGCTAGCCGTTTCTGAGTTAGGTGCTGGAGCCACTCCCAGCTCACATTGGGCGAGGGCGGGGTCTATCGCACGCCAACACACAGAGACACACAGACACAAACAACCATTCACACTCACGCTCAGATCTACGGGTAGTTTAGGGTCACCAGTTAACCCAAACATGATGTCTTTGGACGGTGGGAGGAAACCCATGCAGGCACAGGGAGAACATGCAAACTCCACACAGAAAGGCCCCAGGCCGGGAACCGAACCCACGACATTAAACATTAAATTTGATATTATTAATAGTACAAATATCATATACATCAACAATAAAGTTATTTCCATTCCACAGTGAGCCCATGTGGCCTATAGAAGCCAGGAATGCAGCGATAGCTAACCACTGTTTTACTTGTGCAATCAACCGCGTTGGAACGGTAAGTCAACCAAATCATACATGTACTGAGATGCAAATGTTTCTATATGAAATCATCAAAATGTGTCTTTTACTTCTTGTGTATCCTCCAGGAAAATTTCCAAAATGAGTTCACATCTGGTGATGGAAAAAAAGGTACAAGATTTATTTGCTTAAATTCACAAAGGTGCTTTCATTTAATTTAAATTGTGAATATAGTATGATACAGTAGAGTTAAAGGGATGTAAGTTAATATTAAATTACATTAGTAAGTTTATTTTTAAAGCTAACCATAAATGTAGACTGGTATGTTTCATCACCATGATGGGAACTTGTCTCATCATGTTTTATGCAGTGTAAAGTGGACTGCAACGGTAAAATGTGGCTTTAAATAAGATTGTGTGCAGTATGAAGGGCAAATGAAAGGAATAACGGATGACACTAGAAATAAAATAAGACATTGAAACTGCAAGCAGCAGTGAACAGGCCTCTGCACACCTATGCAACTCTGAGCTCCCCAGACTTACCCAGACCCAATAGTGTTAAATCTTAAAATGTTTCATGGGGGTTGGGGGGGTGTGCACGCCACACTTTGAAAGTGTCTACTATGTGACACCGTAGAAGCCAATAATGTGATAACAACCAACAATCCAGTAACGGCCAAGAACGTAATAAATTTGCCTGTTTTTAAAGGTAATAAGCCAATAACTCTCTCCTCTCCCTCTCTCTCTCTCTCACAGTCTTTCTGTCTCTCTCTTTTTGTCTCTCTTTGACTGTCTCTGTCTGTCTGTCTATCTCTCTCTTTTTGTCTGTCTCTGTCTGTCTGTCTCTCTCTCTCTCTATTTCTCTAATGAATTTTTTAGCTTGTTGGTTAGAATGAACTCGTCCTGTCTTCCAAACCTCTGTCTGACACTAAACCCAGCCTTTTTTCTGATGTGGAAGTTCAGTCTTTAGCCAACACTTTGGCTGACATGGAGTTTTCTCAATGATCCTTCTCTCATTCCCTAATCAAAACATGGCAATGCTGGGGACATTTAATTGAAAAAAATAATGACTGGGACAGATGGGCAAAGAGAGATAGACAGACAGACAGAGAGAGAGAGAGAGAGAGAGAGAGAGAGAGCTAGACAGACAGAGGCAAACAGAGTGAGAGTGTGCATTTTAACTGCAATTTCAGTTCTAGCCAATAAATATAACTCAAATAATGTCATACTAGTATAATATTATATAATTGGCTCCAGTTATTTGCAAAAGACTTTTTTAGGAGGCCAATTACATAATAACCAAACAATAACATAACTTATGTTGTTAATGGACAAAGGTTATTATGTTATTGGCAAGTTATTCTGTTATTGGCTTATTACATTTAAAAACAGGCAACTCTACTACATTATCAGCAATTATATAATCTGACATTATTTTGGTATTAGCTTCTACAGGCTCTACAGAACCACCACCAGTTATACATTATGTCATAGTGTATGATGTGGAGAAAAACAACCTCTAAATATCATGTAAATCGATTAATGTTTACGATATGAGGTTGACTTCTTGTTTATAGCAGGTTGCACTCTGAATCTGACTCAGTATGGACAGGAATTTTAACTTTGAGATTTGGTGCATCACTATGCCCAGCAGGTGTAACAGATGAAAAAGCTTTATATAACTTTCGATCTTCAAGGTCTTGAGATGATACTGAGTGAATATGAATTTGAAGAATGGAAATGCTGGACTTCCTGTTGGGGTTAGGGTATGGGTCCAAGGGAGTTTTTTGTTTGCTTGGTCATGATACATATATGCAGTGATTTTCATTCATCTTTGTCACTCTGGAGCGAGGGGTTCAACTTTCTTAATTTTATATATAGCCTTATTGACAGGTGCTTTTCTGGAACGCATTAAATATCACTTTTGTTTTTACCAGAACTGACACTTTGAGCAAGTTCATTCTTACGCTACTAATTTGTCATTCATAGAGATATTTTTTTTTTTTTTTGTGACCATAGTCTGATTTATTTAGCCCAAAAAATCTGATAAACATCGCACATTTTATTTTCCAGTTTAATATACTTACTATTGGGATGTCCAGACATGATATACTTTGTTCAGTTTAGGTCTCGCATACTGACTGTAAATGTAGGAAAGCCAGGTAAAAAAAAAAAAAATAATTGTCCTCCTGACCTTTGCAGCTCACCATGATTTTGGACACTTCTATGGATCCAGTTATGTGGCTGCTCCTGATGGCAGCCGTACCCCAGGGCTCTCTAGAACCCGTGATGGACTACTGGTGGTAGAAATGGATCTCAACTTGAACCGACAAATCAGTGACAAATGGAGTTTTAAGGTGAATTCAGGAAATCTTCCTAATCAAAATCTTTGCAGCGCACCTTTATAAGAAAAATTACTTCAACTTATTCGTTAAGTCATTTTAGCTTTCACTATATATGTTGTTGGTAAGCTTACAAGCATACATCTAGATTTCATATGATATCCCATATATGTAGTTGTTTAACCTATTTTGCTGTGATACTTTTTCTCATATTAGCCTGTTGACTGTACTTCACTTTGCAGATGACAGGGAGGTATCCCATGTATGCAGAGGAACTTGCCAAGGCTGTTAGACATGACTTTAAACCCAACATAGTGAAAGAGTAGGAGTCAATCATATATCACATTTACTGTAATTATGACTGATTTCAGCAGTATACTCACTAAATTCTGCTCTAATTCTAATTCAGTTTTCATTGACGTTTTGTCATTGATGCTCTGTAAAACCAAAATCAAAGCCCAGCTTTGTTTTACATTTGTGCGTAACTGAATGAGCTTGAGTTTGTTGTTCATTTAAAAAAATTTTATTATTTGGTTTAAAATATAGCTTTTTGGAACATCAAATTTTTTCCAAGGTGTACAGAGGGAAGAAAACAATGCTTAAGTCTATTTAATAAATGTGATTTATGTTTAATAAAAAAAGAAGTATGCAGTTAAAAACGTGCCACTTATTGTGCAAAAACCACAACCAGGAAAGTCTACTTCTCATGAATTATGAAAAGCAATATCATGGTAAAACCCTTAAATTAAATAACACATAATTATGTTTTGTATGAAAATCCTAGTGCAAAAATGTACACAATATCAAAAATAAAAATGAGTGATAATATGTTACTTAGCTAGTCTTGTCGGTTTACAACAGAGAAAAATTTAACTTTCATGTGATTAAAACAACCAATCAATACATCCACCCATCCAGTATGCTGCCATGGACACTTTTTCTTTTTTTTTCCTGTGAGGTGAGTGAAACCAGTGATTGTATATTTCATTATGTCCCCCATTATCACCATTGTATCTGTGTTCTTTTGCAGGCAGTATTGCAGTGAGCTTTTTACATTTTTTTTATTTGATGCACACTTCATACTTGGGGGCATTAATTACCTGAGACTTAATGCAACGCTACTATTGTCCTGTTTTCTGTTGGGGCCAAGAAGTAAGTTAGGAGGATTGCTAAAAAGGCAAATAGGGGTGGTGGCAACAGATGGACTAAATATCATCATTAGCAGCCCTGAATTACTTCAACACTATATCCTGACCATTCCTGCTCTAGGTTTTGATGCCCGCAATTCTGTAACTGTAATTTTACAAAGAGCAACTGCAGTCATCATTCAACATTGACAATAAAAGTAATTTAAACTCTCTGCTTGTGTCAAAAAAGGGAGTAAAAAATTAAGATATTGAAACCTCTAGCTTTTAACCTATCACAGGTCAAGTAGTATTGACTACTATAGTGATTCTGCAATAACTGTTTTTCCTGTAAGTCAGGCTTATTAGCACCAGAGAGGACAGTCCAGAGGAGATCTGCAGCAACATGATGTCTATATAATGATGAGCTGAGGAGGAGTGAAATCCTACAATGCCCATCAACTCTCCTTATATATGAACAGGATATCCTCATCTGTCCCATAGCTCCGCCGAGCCTCCTCAAAGTTACTGATGCTGGTGCAGCAAACCCCTAAAAACATACAGACACACACGTTAAAACCAAACTGCACACGAGTTAAAAACTGGCAGTCAATCTGACAATTATTGTAATTTCAATGAAAGTTGATACATGTATGTCCCCCACAGGATGATATGACATTTTCATTAGACTTAGGTGGACTTTCCATTCAGTAGTACTTTGCTAGTGTTAGTTAGTGTGTGCGTGTATATATACACAAGATAGATCTTGTATGACCCACAGCTTAAAAGCTACATTGTAATGTAGCAATCAGTTATAGAATCTGTTAGAAATTCATTAAAGGGATCAAATCCTGGGCCAACTCCTGATGCAGCATCTGATTCTGGCTATTGGTGTTGTGTTTTGAAAAAATGTCATACACTGATATCCCTGTAGCTGGATAGTGTAACTGTGTCTTATTGAAATTCATATCACACAGGTCAGTTTACGTTTGAAATATGAAATAACTCACTGTCAGAATATGCAGGGTTGTTGTAGAAAATACAACCTGTGGTCTTGTTGAAGCCGCACACCACCACAAAGTGACCTTGGTACTCAGGCTTCCTACAGAAACACTTCTGACCCACAGGCAGGAAGCAACAGTATTTGACAGGTGAAGAGCATAGTTCACATGTCAGAACAACAGCATTGACCAGCACTATGGCCACGTGGCCCTGCTCCAGATGAGACTGGACATCCTCAATGGACACAGAACTATGGAGAGAAAAACAACCAAGACATTTCACATGTTTGGTTCACTGTGTTTAAATCAACCTTTGGCTTGTCTGAATGCGTAATAATAAACATGAACCTCACCATTTCCTTACCACCACACCTTTGCTCTCTGCTTTAAGAAAGAGCTCATTCACTCTGTCTTCTTCTATATCAAAATGCTTCTTATAAAACGACTGCAAACAACAGCAAGAGAATACAAAGTCACAGTCACACAAGGGCCTGAAATTTCAGATTTGGTTAAAGGCAGTACTGATAACTAAGACTCAGTAAAGTACCTGATTCCTAAAACCCTTGTCAACGCCCAGAGTCTGCGTGCAAAAACAGTGTTTAATTCCAAGATGGCACATAAGGTAGGCCAGGTCAATAGTCCACACACTCTCTGTCAGCTTTAACTCCCAACATGCTCTCTGAAACTCCTCTTCGCAGACAGGGTGGAGGTATCTGCAGGATTGGAAGTTTGGAGAGTGTGAATCCTTGTAGTGCATCCATGTTAAACTTTTATAACTTTACATAGTATTGCAGTTCACTGATGGGACAACTAAGCATGTCTTATATAAATGACAAACACACTTGCGTGAGTGTATAATAAGTAAGGGTCAGTATAGGTGACTGCGTACTTACTTCAGGACCATCCTGGAGCAGGCTAAGCCACAGTCCCAGTGGTACAGCTGCCGGATGATAGGTACATTCAGCAGGACATCTTCTGAAAAAACAGGGGGCGTCATTATAACTCTTTAGCTTAAAAACAACAAACCAAAGCAGAGTACATTAGCTCAACATCTGATCATATCACTCACCTGTCATTCTGTTAGGATCGTCCCGAGAAAAGCGACCGACTAGCTACCTCCAGACCAGCTGCTCAGTCTCGTCTTGTTTACAGCTGGGCTGGGTTTCTTCATGGAGGCTAACTGGAGGAAACCAGCTGCCCCACTGCAACTCTACGGTACAACTCTTAGGCCGGCAGTACTAACCGGTCTGTTTGCTGGTTATCTGCTGTTTATTCAGCGAGTCTAGCTCCTCGACTCGCCTGACTGTTAGTTAACCGAACACCTGAGCGGTAAAAGTGGCACAATCCTAATTTCTGCCGGCGTTTCTGCCGCCGCCATCTAAAGTGGACTGTTGTTTGCTAGCAAACGATGCTAAGGAGGCTTCTTGTGTTAGCTTGTCAGCTAACGCTGTGCTGCCCCCGGCGGCGAGGAGCAGTCCGGTATGTGATCCATGGTGGAATATACAGGGATAGACAACAAATGAAAGCTAAAACCTATTTAAGTTGTCTTAGTAAGTTGTTGGTCACCAGAGCAGTTTGATAAAGCCGTTAACAGCCACTGACAGGAGGCTAATAAGTTAGTCAGTGTGGGTGTGGATTCTCCACTGCTGTCAAGAATGCAGAGTTATGAATCGTCCTGTCGAGCAGTTAGCAATGTAACACTTTCTTTTCCTGCTTTTTCTTATAATGTGATGTCAACAAATAATGATTACTGACTAAAAACTAAAGTGAATTCATTCGACAGCCACACTTATTTCAGTTACTTCCTCCTGCATGCCTATTGCCAGCTCAGCTGACTTCAGCAGAAGACACACTACATCCCTCTTGTGGACTAAAAAAAGTAATCGAAACCTCAATTCTCATTTTTCATTCATGTAATAAAAGATCGATGCTTGTTGTCAGTGTATCGATACAATGTGACCACGCAATACAGTGCTGTGTCTATTCTCCTTCCGCCCCTACAACAGGAGAATTACAGTTCAGGCCAAATTGGGCACGAAAGAAATGTTAGTGTTCAAATTGTGCTATTCACTTAATCCCTTTACAACTGTTATTACGTTAGTATTTTTGACCAGCACAAAATTTTGTTTATTACCTACACAATTGCAGATATCATCTTTAGGTCATGTGACCTAAAGTAAATGAAATTGCAGTTTCTCCGGCAAAACGAGATGAATTTCCCCCCCTGCTAATTTCAAACCACTATGCCAATACAACTAAACAATGGACGACAGGGGTGGGGTGGGTTGTAACATTTATTATAAAAGGGTTAAAACCATCCCCTTACATAAAACTAAAGACACTTTTTTTACTTTAATCATTTTACAGCATGCCTAGGCAGTGGAAAAGAAAAACTGAGAGATGTGGTATCAGAATCAGAAATACTTTCTGAGTCAGGAGCAGGAAATTGTGTTTGATAATCCAGTTGGGAGAAGCAATATAAATCATAAAGAATTTAAAAAATAATAAATATGTAAAATATGTATTTGTTACAGGATGAGAAGAACAGGGTCACGTGCCACTGCTGTGTGTGTTAGTGTGTGTGTGACCCTCATTTCTTATGAAAGCATTGTACTGTTTCTAAACTTCCTAATCTTTTCATTTCGTTTGTTACCTTTCTGTAGTTATATAAGATCATTTTTAGTTATTAGCAGTTTTTGTTTCTGAATTCAAATTATAATGATTTTTTGAGCATGTTTAGATCACTCTTCAGAAAAATATCCCCATGACATTGTGACCATGTCACTGTGTTCCATAGGAGGTGCCCATTGAAACCTGTATTTAAAACAATGAAAGAAACATTAATGATACACTCTAAGAATCTAAGGTTTATGATAATCAATAGTGAATACTACCAGTGACGAATGTATGCATGTGTACTTTAACATAAACTGAAGGAAGAGTCACTCACGTCTCCAGTTACAGTGTCCTCAGCCATATATGTCGCTTTAAGTTTGCTATAAAGATCTCTTCTCCTCGTACATGTCAACATAAACCAGTCAGAAACTACAGGAACCTGGGGTAGAATAATGAATACTGAAACCGTGTACATCATCAGAAAACAGTTTTTTTCCTTCTTCTTTCTATTGCCAAACATATTACTCACCAGACTGAGGAAAGATAATGCGGCACCTAAGTTCACTATAGTTGGTACAATTCCAAACTTTCCAGCCTGCAAGATAAAACAACCATCCCCAAGGCTTTGTAAATACAAGGAAACCACACACGTTCAAATGAGGATTACTATATGCAGCATTTATTCATTCCTCACTGTTCCAAATACAATGATGTCAAACCGGATCCCATATGCTTTGATTAAAGTCCTGGTTTCTTCTCCATCTGGGGTCTTGTAATATTTGGCAAACCTAAGAACAATGTAAATTTTTTCACTCCTATTGTCTACATCCGTATATTAATAAGGCTGTGTAAAAAAGCAGTTTTACCTGAAGTTGTATCCCGGGGCCACGTTATTAGCTGGGTGCTTGTTGTCAAGCCTGCGAAAACTGTACTTGGGGTAACATTTCCCTGCCCACCAGTCAAGGTCACAGCTCCAGTCGATAATAATACCAAGAACGCCACCCTTCATACACATAAGTATGGAATTCTTTGTCACTGAGTTCAAGTGTAGACAATATCACACTCTTGGATACCTGAACACTGAAAGTCGGGGAAGATGATAGATTAGCATGACCTAGGGCTTAATTATGCAAATTTTACAACAAATATACCTTTGTCACCAAGGAGATGTTAATCATTTTTTTGATGGTTAAGGCCCAGCCTTTAGCTGGTCAAGAATCAAGGGAAGGACATTGAGGTGGTACACGCCTATGAATACCTGATGTGCACCTGGACAGTGAATTGAACTGGTCCCTGAAAACGGTGCCATTTATGATAAGGGCTTAGGGTAAACTAGGCCGGTTCTTTTATCTCTGGAATAAGTAAAATGCTGCACATGTTTTATCTGTCAGTTGTGGCCAGTTCTTTTTTTTTATGCTGCCCTCTGCTGGGGCAGCACCATGTCAGACATGAACACAAAGAGACTTGACAAGCTGTTAAAAAGGCTGGCTCTGTGCTTGGCACCACAACACTAAGGACTGCTGTGGTGAGATGCATGCACTGGAAGATGCAGGACATTTTAGACATTACCAACCACCCTTTCACAACATTCTGGCAGGATAGGAGAAACAGCTACAGCCTGAGTCCATGTGCTGAAATACTGACCGACTCTATCCGTCTGTCTGTTTGACCATCCATCCCATTTATTTATTTCTTGGTGTACCTTCACAGCCATGTCTTGAAAATCCTCTCCAGCCTCCGAGACAATGTCTTTGAGGCGAAATATGGGGCAGTCAGGGTCTGTTGCACGGTTGAATTTACATCTCTTCAAGTAAGATGAGTTAACATGTGGCAGAATGTTTCTTCTGGAGGGGAAAGGTACATTCAATGTAATTGCACATGATAAAAGAGTATGTTTGCATATAGTGTACTGATAAGAGCATACGATGTGCTTCCATCTCTGTACCTTCAGATACAGTGAGCTGTACTGACCTGTAAAATTTGAACATCGGGTATGTTATGCTGTTTTTGATCAGCATAGTGAAATTCTCTGCTGCAGCCAGCTGTGCGTTTCTATGGAATAGAGACAACATATCAAGACAACCACATCTTCATTTTAGGATATTCATATCTAAATAATATAATATTGCATATGTTCTTACTGCGGCAGCTCAGTATCTATTTCGAGGGGGCACCATGACAGCACTTCACATGTCTGGACAGTTGAAGAATAGTTGACACAGAGTCCTGTTTGTATACCTGGTTGGAGAATAAATGCCAGATGCTGTTTGGTGTATGGTATGCCACAAATTCACCAGACTTATTTTAGCATATAAAACTGATATAACAAAGGAAGTACCGCTGCCCCGAGGATCACTGTATCCTTCCCTACAGTCACAATCATCCATGCAAGTTGTTGATGGACTTGGAAGCTGGAGGAGAAAAAGTCACTCTTAACCTCTTAGGACATAAGTCAGTTTCCAGAACTGGTGTCACTGGCTGTGCATGTATGCAAAATGTGTTGTTTTAGTTAAGTTATTGGTCTAAACCCACTTGGTGTTTACTCGTGCTGAAGGTAGGGAATTTGCATTGTGGCCTTGCCAGGACGTTAAAAAAAAACAAACCCTTTATTGATTTGTTGACTGAAAAAACAGCAACAAAGTTGATACATGTTTGGAAACTTTGCAAACCCATACAGTGACATACCCAGAGTGAGAGTCATTTGTCTGGAAAGTATTGTTTCATACAAAACTGGAACTACTTAGGATATTAAATGCTTCCTACTTCACTACTTAACAATGGTGCTAAAAAGAACCAAGGTTCTGAACCGTATTGTATTACAATGACCATATTGTACTTGGTTCCAACAGTTAACATTTACACCAAAACCACAAATGTAAATGTAATGGTGATGCTAAAAGAAAAATAAGTGGATCATGAAAGTTATTAGGATTATCTGTAGGTGAACAATGAATGTTAGGGGAAAATGTAGTTGTTGATATATTTTAGCCTAGCATACTGAGCATTTGTTGGTTCTAGCTTTCCAAATGTGAGGATCACATTATAGGGTTTTATATCCTTTGGACAAATTAAAGGTCATTTAGATATGTAACCTTGAGTTTTGGAGGCAAAGTGGCTCCTCGATATGTTTTAATTGAATGAGATGAAATAATTAAGTGGATTAGATGTGGTAATAATTTACAGATTAATCAAAAATGAAATAAAATATTACCAAATAGAACTCTGATCTCTATTTTTCAATGATGTAGTGTGAGTCAATACACTACATTCAAGCCTCACCTCAGCACAACGTGACTGTGTTTGTTCTGGGGTGACCACCATATTGGTCATCACAAAGACGGAATGGTCACCCTGCAAGACAGGATGTCACTTGCCAATGACAATGAAAGTCATACAATATTAAAACATACTTTGTTGATCAGTTAGGTACCACTGTCATGTCATATAGTCCACATCCCTGATAATAAGTGTATGTGTTTCTTTAAATACCTGAGGGGGGATAACATAGTCAGCCACATCCCAGAGTCGGGGGTCCGTGTCAGATGTGTTGGTTAAAGCAAAGCCTTTTACTTTGGTGGTGACAGAACTGATGACAGAGTCGGTCACTTGGTAAGCCTTCTGCACCACACAAACGTACCTGCATGTTTACAGAATATTTAATAGTGGAATCAAATCACAAGTCACCACACAATTGCAGTAGTTGCAGTAGTTACAGTAGTTAAGCTTCAAAGCCAAATTTCACAAAATTCAAATATGCATACTGTTTTTGTTACTCACCCAACCACATACAGCACTACCAAGAATTGAGTGAACCTGAATGCACATCCTATCCGTATGTTTGGAATAACCAGTGTTTTGGGTGTTTCATAATCAAACACATAATGCAGACAGCCCTGGCAGAATCCTGCAGACTTGGTCATTGCTGCACCACACGTCAGTGATAGACTGTGTCCTAAGGATTATCCAGCATAACAGCCCACATTCAAATTATTGTATTCAAATCATATTCTTTGCACAGACATATGACCTCACTTCAACTGTGGTGGACTGAAGACATTAAGGATCTTTGAATAAACGACATTGTTTATATTGTTTTATTATCAAGTTGAGACATACTAAATCAAGTCAGAAATTATTTAGTACAAAAAATAATGTGAGTGAGGAGGCAATCGGCATCGTACTCACTCACTAAAAACAGATTGGGAATTTTATGGAGATTCCAGTAGAACACCTAAAATACATATAGTTTTGTAAAAGTACAAAACGATGCAGTGTGAATGTGGCAAGGACAAGGTTGGAGCTTGTTACTCAAGCAAGTGTAATTTCTGTAGTTTCAATTTCAAGTGGAGAAATGTGTCATCCAGCTGCTTATCAAAGTCTTCAATTGTTTTCCTCATGTGTTGCATTATATTATGTTTGTGACTCTTCGTACCCCATAGTCCACTTTTTGGAGCTTTTTCATTTCAATTATCATTTTCATTGGAGACTTTAGCTTACAGTGGGGCAAAAAAGTATTTAGTCAGCCACCAATTGTGCAAGTTCTCCCACTTAAAAAGATGAGAGAGGCCTGTAATTTTCATCATGGGTACACTTCAACTATGAGAGACAGAATGGGGGGAAAGAATCCAGGAAATCACATTGTAGGATTTTTAATGAATTAATTGGTAAATTCCTCGGTAAAATAAGTATTTGGTCACCTACAAACAAGCAAGATTTCTGGCTCTCACAGACCTGCAACTTCTTCTTTAAGAGGCTCCTCTGTCCTCCACTCATTACCTGTATTAATGGCACCTGTTTGAACTCCTTATCAGTATAAAAGACACCTGTCCACAACCTCAAACAGTCACACTCCAAACTCCACTATGGCCAAGACCAAAGAGCTGTCAAAGGACACCAGAAACAAAATTGTAGACCTGCACCAGGCTGGGAAGACTGAATCTGCAATAGGTAAGCTGCTTGGTGTGAAGAAATCAACTGTGGGAGCAATTATTAGAAAATGGAAGACATACAAGAGCACTGATAATCTCCCTCGATCTGGGGCTCCACGCAAGATCTCACCCCGTGGGGTCAAAATGATCACAAGAACGGTGAGCAAAAATCCCAGAACCACACGGGGGGACCTAGTGAACGACCTGCAGAGAGCTGGGACCAAAGTAACAAAGGCTACCATCAGTAACACACTGCGCCGCCAGGGACTCAAATCCTGCAGTGCCAGACGTGCCCCCCTGCTTAAGCCAGTACATGTCCAGGCCCGTCTGAAGTTTGCTAGAGAGCATTTGGATGATCCAGAAGAGGACTGGGAGACTGTCATATGGTCAGATGAAACCAAAATAGAACTTTTTGGTAAAAACTCAACTTGTCGTGTTTGGGGGAGAAAGAATGCTGAGTTGCATCCAAAGAACACCATACCTACTGTGAAGCATGGGGGTGGAAACATCATGCTTTGGGCTGTTTTTCTGCAAAGGGACCAGGATGACTGATCTGTGTAAAGGAAAGAATGAATGGGGCCATGTATCGTGAGATTTTGAGTGAAAACCTCCTTCCATCAGCAAGGGCATTGAAGATGAAACGTGGCTGGGTCTTTCAGCATGACAATGATCCCAAACACACCGCCCAGGCAACGGAGTGGCTTCATAAGAAGCATTTCAAGGTCCTGGAGTGGCCTAGCCAGTCTCCAGATCTCAACTCCATAGAAAATCTTTTTGGAGGGAGTTGAAAGTCCGTGTTGCCCAGCGACAGCCCCAAAACATCACTGCTCTACAGGAGATCTGCATGGAGGAATGGGCCAAAATACCAGCAACAGTGTGTGAAAACCTTGTGAAGACTTACAGAAAACGTTTGACCTCTCATTGCCAACAAAGGGTATATAACAAAGTATTCAGATGAACTTTTGTTATTGACCAAATACTTATTTTCCACCATAATTTGCAAATAAATTATTTAAAAATCAGACAATGTGATTTTCTTTTTTTTTTTTTCCTCTCCATTTTGTCTCTCACAGTTGAGGTATACCTATGGTGAAAATTACAGGCCTCATCTTTTTAAGTGGGAGAACTTGCACAATTGGTGGCTGACTAAATACTTTTTTGCCCCACTGTAGCTGTGATATCTGAGGCCAACCCAGTGGCTGAACTTGTGTTGTGTCTGCACAACACAGACACACAACAGAAATATTCAACAGTGCAACTTAAAAACACTCACAAGTTATTGATTTAATTTGTGAAGTGACACTGCATTTCACTGCTCTGTAGCGATCTACTCGCTGGTACGAGGACACTCAGAGAATATGCTGCCACAAACACAAGAAACCTTTGTTAAAGCAAGTCACACACATTTACATGCTACTTTCAGATAGTCACACTGCAAACGCTACTTGATTAAACAGCTTGTTAAAACAAGTCTGCACGTTGAAGAAGATATGAAAATCCTCTGCACCATGAACAAAGAAGTGCCAAAACACTACACGAGTGCACACTACACACTAAAAGAGAAAGTGTTTGTCTTATTACTACATACTGTGAGAAGTGTGTGACAACATGAAGCACATGAAACCAACACGTTAAGAGTCAGATTTTAATTTCATAACACAGTAACTTTCATGAGAACAGGACAAATACAATGCCACTTTGGTTCAATAGTACCTAAAATAAAGCCGATGTAAAAGAACCATTGAATAGGATACACTTTGGTATCCTATTTGTCACTGGTGTAGCTTGCTTTCCATAAAATATTATACCCTCACTAACTTTCCAATTACTTATAATGTCCTTGTTCCCATATTTACACAGGTAAGACAAAAAGTCAACAGTTGACCATATACACAATATACAACCAGGTATATTTTTATTCCGCAATGTTTTCATCATTCAACACATGAGACACAAAGATATATTCATTCATGAATAAAACTAATAATTATTATGTACAGTCGTGTTTTGGGTTTCAGTGCTGGATTTTCAAGTATGATATGAAGGCATCTATAATGTACTGTATACAAATATAAAAAAATAGCCCATAATAATGAAGCTACAGTGAAATCGAAACCAGGAAGAATTCATCTTTCATGTTCATATTTTCCAATTGAAGCCACCATAAGAAAACAGCTGCTGGCATTTTGCTCTGAAACTGTTGTGAGGATGCGCTCATTGGAAGTAAAATCTGCATGCTTATTTAAATAATTGATGGTATGCAACAAATCTATTGAAAATTGTATTCATATTCGACCAAAATCATATTCAAGTCCTCCATCGTGCAAGCTGCCCTCGTTTGCGTTGTCAAAGCTATTCTTGCCATGGATCTGTTTGAGGTGCTTGCGAAGAACTGGTTTATGAGCAAACACCATGTCACAGTAGTTGCAGCGATGGGGCTTGTCCCCACTGTGCAGGTTGAGATGATCCAGCAAAGAACACTTCTGGGTGAAGGTCTTACCACAGATTTTACACTGGAAGGGCTTGATGCCAGCGTGGACGCGCATGTGTCGGTGCAGATTACCCTTTTGCGTGAATGTCTTTCCACACAGCAGGCACATGAAGAGCTTGTGCATCTTGAGGTGGTTGGCGTAGTTCTCAAGCTGACGAAAGACCCGGGCACACTTTGGGCACTGGTGGTACCACTGCAAAGGCTTGTCATAGTTTCTCTGGTGTGCACTGTGTTTCTCTGTGGTAGGCGACGGAGGAGGGGGGGTGAGCGGGTATCTGGCCATGCCCGGTGGAATCACCATCTCACTGCTGCGACTGTCTACAGTGGAGTTGATGAGCGAGTGCTGGGGCTCAGGTGAGTGGAGAGCAGCAGGAGGGCTGGTGGGGAAACGGCCAGTGATGGAGTTTTCTGCTACATCAGACACAGACTCCACTTTTACTATTGTGATATCATTCTCCACCATTGCCTGCTTTTGGGGTCTGCCCAAAATCTGGAGAGGGGATTTAGGCTGTATAATCACATCATCGTCGTTGTCGTCATCATCGTCGTCGTCACCATCGTTGTCATCCTCAACCTGCTCCACCTCATCCTCCTCATCCTGATAAACAGCCCGCACCTGAGTTCGCTCTTGGTCTCTCTGAGTCTCAGAGGATGAACCGTCCTCCCTCTTCTCCCTCCTCATATCAACATCAACCTCCAGCTGGTGTGCAGCCTGAGGTTTGATGAATTTGCTAAGGGCCTGTGTGCATTGCTCCACAATATGTCCCATTTGTAGGAAGCTGGCCGCTGTCAGGTAATGGACCAGCTCCAGCTCTGGAAACTCCAGCTGGCCAGTGTAGCAGGAGAGCAGCAATTGCCGGCCCACCTCCGCCTCCTGAATCATGGAGATCTGGACCTCCCCGGAGTCCTGCTGAAGGATAAACTGGTCTCTTAAGAAAGACGACCCAGCAGCAAACACAACCTTATGACCAGGGACCTCCAACTGGTTGATGCGCACAGTGACATCACAGAACCGTCTTTGGTGTCGTAAAAGGTTCATCTTCTGTAGCATGGAGTCCCCAAATGTAGCGAATCTGAACTGTAGGATCACCTGGTTTTGGGCCATACTGAAATGAGGCCAAGAGCACACCTGTGAAGGACAAACACAAATAAAAATCTCTCCTGGCATCACTCTGTCAATGGTATCAATATGAAATAAAAACAGAGACAAAGAAAAATGTCAACATTACTATATAACTATGCAACACAGCTGTTGATGTTTGAAAACGCATTACATTCCACACAAATAAAAACGCTCATATTATAACATTAGACAAAAGGCATCATTGATATAACATCACAACACCACCTTACAACAGAAACAGTCATGACTCGCCCAAAGCGCTTACTGTTCATGGATCGGAGGGACTGGATGCACAGACGCAAACTTAAACTTAAATCTGCCAATTTTTTCCATAAAAGCGTGTCTGTAGTGAACTTCCGCTTCAGTTTATCTGTTTTGGGAAAACACTCTCCATCCCTCAGTTCGGCGATCATCAACCCAAACTAAATGAAACGAGCACTTACCGCTAGAGCTAATTTATCGTTGCCTTAACACATATGATGGTCGTAAGGACAGCGGGTGAACATAACGTCACCGTTAAAAAAAAAAAAACAAACGAAACGGATTGTTATCCAGGATGAACATTTAGCTTTTGCTGTCCGAATTGACTGACCTATGGCCGCCTAACAACTAGCTTAGCGTCCCCGGCAATTCCATAGTATTAGTTGTTGTTTTTGAGGACAATGTGTCGCTGCGATACAATCTTCGTTAAAACAGTAACACAGCCTGTGTAGAGTTCCTTCCTTGTTCAACTTTATCTGCAGCCATGTCATCAGCAAAAAAAACAACAACCCCAAAACAAACCAAAAACAATTGGTCCCGATGTGTTGCTTTGGCCTACTCCACTCTGCAGCGGACATCTCAGGCTACCTCATTATGTGGGGACTCCGTAGCTACAAGCTAACTTTGTGTTTCTGCCTTAGCCGAGGCTGTGTAAAAGCGCTGTGGCAGTGAAGCCGTGTAAAGTGAGCCGTTAGAGCGTTGTTTTCGGCAGGACACTAACCTGTGTCTGTCTGAGGATGTGATCGCCCTGCTCCGGATGAAAATCCTATTTAAAGACCCCGTACGGACCCCGTTCACACACTGTGTGTGTCACAAAGACGCTCCCACAGTTTCTGCATGTTATTACCTCTGCCATGTTGCCATGAAGCCGTTTTAAGGAGAGATTTGCCTCTGCCTAACCATAAGACACTTCAGATATAGTGTCATTTTAGAGGCTTTTTGTCAGGTTATCGGCTTCTTTATTTCATCTAATACCAGCAAGAGAAGGAACTCAATAAAGCTTTGTCTCTTACCTATCTTTTGTAATCTCACAAGTAAGATGTGTATTTCTATATCGAGATTAGTATTGATGACAAACTCAGTCTATGTCATTGGGTCCAGTGTGGTGGCAGCCTGCACAGCCTCAAAGCTGCTACAGGAATCTGAAATTGTCTGTAGTAAACCACCGGGGCTGGGGGCGCTGTCAAATGTTGTTGTGTTTAATGGGAATTTCCCACTGTAAAGAATAAATGAAATATGATCACTGTTTAATTTCAGGTACAGTGTGGGGTTGGAAATTGAAAGAGCAATACCTGGTAAACTGGTGACGATGGCTGGGATTTTTGTGGATACTGCAGATGGTTCCATTTCTGACTGGAAACAGGTTGATGCGTCCACATCTTCAGCCCTTCAGCTTGTTCTTTTTTATCATGAAAGGGCCTTTTATCCATCGAGGGTCAAAAATGGGAACAATATTCTCTTCAGAAAATACAGGTTTTGCCAATCTATGAGATATATCAGCATTAAATAGATTGTACTATTCCTCAAATGTCCATGATCACCCATCTGATCATGGAATTGTTGGTTTTATTCGTTATTTAATGTATAACTGCAGTTCAATACAATAGCTGTAAATTAAAACAAGAATCTGGGAGGAAAAAAACAGAGGAATGTTATTTAATACTGCAGCTGGACAGATTTACTTAATTTTATGGGATACAATTAAGTAAATCCTGTCCAATATTTAGATAAAGCTGAATGACTTGGAGGTGGAGAATTTTACTTTGTTTTCAGGAGGTTCGAGAGTGTGGTTAGGTCTCTACAATATTATTTTATCAAAACCCAAACAGGAATTGCGTTAACATGGCTGATTACTGTGGGACGTGAAAATGAATGAAAACGAAACGAAGATGTTATCATACACAAATTGATGTTTATCTCTCAGCATTGCGTCTTAAGGCAGATAGAGGTTTATTGTTATTTATAAAAAGTACAAAAGTAGAAAAAAGACATTTATTTCATTGACCATCAGCACTGCAGAGAGTTATGTCCTCTTGAAAAACCTAAAAAAAAAAATAAAAATGACAGAAACAAACTGGTAAGGTCATATTCATTGTCTAACATGAACTTGGAACATGGAATACACTGCTTTTTAGTCATACATATCCATATGTATTTTGTCAATACGTATGGACATCTGATTACTTTTGTAAAGATGGTATTTTAAAGGGAATAATGTTTATCTTCTGGATCTGGAACTCCTGTTAATTTATTGATAGTCTTTTTAAAAATATAAGATATAAATAGTATCATGTGATCACATATGTATCTTATCGCCACAACATGATGCACTATGAGTGTAGTCAATGAAATGAATTAGAAGGAGGCAAATTATTAATTGAGTAATTATTTGAACTGTGTGTCTTCTGTACCAAATGCAATTGTATCCAACCCAACTGGCAAGAGCAACCAGTCCTACTGAGGCAACAGCAGAAAGCAACGACACCCTCAGAGCATATGATGTACCTGGAATAAGGACGTTTGATAAGTTGTTGGCAGTGAAGCACTTTGTAGATCTTCTTGTTTTTGAATTTTAAATAACTTTCTATGAAAAGCTCAAAAAGTAATTATGTAAAATGTCATCTCCCAAAGGGGAATCTCAATCCAAATGTTGAGGTTCAGGCTGAAGCATTGGGGTGATTTTCGTCAGTTACTTACCACCTACTTTAGCCCAGAGGATGCAAGAACTTTTTAAAGCCTAAGAGAGAAAATATGCAGGTAATTTAATGAGTTTACCGTTTCCCAAACAACACATTTTATGCCATGGAGTAATTATTTCACCCACTGTTTTCCACTGACTGACAGCTCGTAAGATGACATAGTAGTTCTTGCCATTTTCCAGTGGTGCATTATAGAAACCTCCATAGTGGAATCCATCCCCAACAGTGAAGTTCATTTCTGACCCAATGTGTCTGACAAGGAGCTGGGCAGTAATGTACTCTGAAGAGGATTTGCTTTTGCTTATGGGGTCTTGGTGTCCAGCACTGGAGCAATCAAACACCATGATCTTCTCTACAGGAAGCACGAACACTTGATACAAACTGCAACGGTAAAAAAATGATAATAATAAAAAAAATATATAAATAAATAAATATATATCTATATATATATAGATATATATATGTATGTATGTATATGTATCAGGCAATAGTATCATCATGTGACTTTTTAATGGCGATATGTTAATTTTATGCTCTTAGCTATCTATCTATCTATCTATCTATCTATTTAACTAACTAACTAATAATTACACAATACATATGGCCATACATAAAATCTTTGAAATTTGAAAACTAACCAATGATATTTTTCTAAAAATATAAACTTACAAACAATCTTTATCTCTTGTTTTTATAGAACTGTTACCAAGATAACTAAACTGTTAGACTGCTTTAAAGATTTAAAATCAGTCGTCACTTCTCTGCCCTGTTATTGTTTCTTAACGACTTCAAATCTAGGATTACATTTTTGCCATTTATATATACATATTGAAATCTCAGCCTTAATTTTGAACTCTGTCTCTTTGTTGCTGAGCTTGTGTGACAGTTTATGTCATTTTAGACATAGTGAGACACTGAGTAGGAAGCTGATTTGATGTTAATCATGTTGAGTGTAGCTGCTTGTTAAGAAATTGATTTATTATAATTAAATGCTAAAAATTATTCAGTCAGCTTTGTAAACTGAGGACTTGTTCATTTTCAGTTTGAACATGCACGTCTGTTTTATTCCTGCTACAGACGATTCAAACACTGTTCTTGGCTCTCTAGGTTTTTACCTGATTGGGTCCAGTGTGTTGGCTGATCTACGTAGCCGCAAAGTTGGTAGAGGAGTCTCAAATTCTCTGTAGTAAACAACTGGTGCTGGGGGCACTGTCAAACATGGTTATGTTCAATGTGCATTGCCCAGTATAAAGAAATTGAATACAATAATTATGTAATTTCAATTGCAGTATTGGAATTTGGTATAGTGATACCCGGTAAACTGGTGGTAGTGGTGATGATGGCTGTGAATCTGGCAGATACTGCAGTGATAGAGATGCTGTAATTTGTGACTGGCAGCAGGTTGAGACAGAGCTCCAGTTGGTCAGCCTTGGAGCTCAGAACCTTGTTCCTTTTATCATGAAACGACCTCTGGTAGTCTCTGGATCCCACATATGTCACCTGAAATGGTTACATGTCATGTGGCATAATTCTGGGTCAAGTAATCCTCCACAGATAAAAAGAACAAAACATTGGACTTTCTATAGATATTCAGATATAACTAGAGAACACAGAGGAGAACTGACTGAAGATGCCAGTTAACTTTGATCACATACAGGTCAAAATCAACCACAAAGATAAATCCAGCAGCTGCAGTGACAGAAGATGATTATTTGTGATCTCCTGTTACCTTGTATACTTCCATATCCTCTTCATACTTCTCTGCTTTCCATTGCACGCATTTTTCATTGAAAACATAGAGGTGATCGATCGGTGGCTTTATTTCTGTAAGAGTGATGATACACCAATCATCCGTCATTAGAATATATTAAATCAAATATGCAGAAAACGCAGCCTTTTTAATAAGGCCTAACAGTTCTTTTACTCACCTATGCATTTCAGAGTTGCTTTTTCCCACACCCCTGAAATGCCACACACTGATAGGCTGCTTCCTCTCCAGCTGTGATACCCCTCCACACAGCGGTGGATCACTACACTTCTGTTATGCCACACCACCTCTGAGTTGGCAAGGAAGGGAACTGGGCCACATTTAGCTGAAACAACAAAATAGTTGCGCTAAATTATTGATTCATTCTGCATGAGAAACACCCAAAGGAAACCTGAGTGTAAAAACTACATGAAAAGGTTAAAGCTAAGTTGTAAACATTC
The DNA here is from genome assembly GCA_034769265.1 of Remorina albescens. Lineage (NCBI taxonomy): Eukaryota > Metazoa > Chordata > Actinopteri > Carangiformes > Echeneidae > Remorina > Remorina albescens. The sequence goes on from CM068485.1 coordinate 6,418,398, forward strand.
CAAAGTAGGTCGTGTCTACATTTCTATCCTAGCGTGGGTTCCCGGTGACCTCTACTGGAAGACTGATTGAAGATTGATATGATTGATATATTGATATGTCTCTACTGATGATTGATTAAATTAAATGTTGAGGGTAAAATACAAAAGTAAAATCTTTTGTTGCTTCAAAATTGATCTCAAACATCAGAGTAAACACTTGGCATTGAGAACCCAAGCAGAGATAGACAAAGAAGGATCAGCAAAAAGGCATCAGTGATGTGTAAATATTCGTAAATGATTCCACTGTTAAGTAGAGACACTTTACCTTGGCACTTAACTGAAATTTTCCCCCAATCTCCTGATATTGAACATACTGACATCATATTTCCACTCTCCAGGTAAAATCCATCCACACACTCATACAACACAACGCTGCCCGGTCTGCTGGTGTGGTCCCACAGGAGGTTAGTATGGGGAAGAATTAGTGGGGGACCGCAGCTGATTTCTGTACACAGACATTAATCAGCACAGACTGTGGACTGATAACAGGCATGGAGCATTTACACATTCAAAACCTGACAGCTGTAAAGAGGAGCTCATTCTAACAGATGAATGTGTCCTTTGTGTTGGGCTGTTAATACTTTTCAATATTAAACAATATACAAATACATAATTGTTTTTTACTATACTTATTCAGAACTGAATATATAAAGCAAATAATATACAAGCTAAAAATGTTCTGATGAACATGTTCAGAAGATTTTTTTTCCCCAATATATTTGTCATCAGACATTGCACCTTCACACCACAGATCAACATCCTCCCACTGTCCATTCTCTCCACATACTGAGGAGTTTCTCAGGCTCCTGGTGTGATACCCTTCATCACACTGGTAATACACCACACTGCCAATGAGTGTTGTGCCATCCCACAGTATTTTAGAATGAGGTTTAAAAACAGGCTCTTCACAGCTGATTTCTACAATAAAAACACAGGAGGTCATCACAACAAGATCGGCAGATGTTCAAATGCTGAGACACAATTCCTTATAACACAGTTTACAGTACTGTAAATTAGTCAGTGGGTGATTTAATACTCTTATGTGCAGATAAATGTCATTATCACCTTGACAAAGAAGAGACACCTCATCCCATTCTCCACTGGCACTACAAACTGATATGTTTCCCTCTCCCACACTCTTATATCCAGATTTACAATGATAAACAACTTGAGAGCCCACAGTGGAAGTTTTATCCCACAGCATGACAGAGTGAGGGATGAATGGGGGCGTACCGCATTGAATTTCTACAGGGATAGAAATGATATCATTTGACTGGTTACTATTTGGCCTTAGACAACAGAAGGAGAAAGTAAGACCAACCACAGCATGGACAGTGTTTTGGAGCAAGGTATTACCTTTGCATGAGGTGTTTGGCTCTGTCCAGTGACCATCAACTTTGCACAGTGACACATTATTTCCTTCACTGTGATAAAATCCTATTTTACAAGAGTAAGTTACTGTGCTTCCAGGGGTTGAGCTGCCACTCCACACTTGCCTCGTGTGAGGTGGTAGAGGGGGGTCCCCACATAATATCTCTGGGATAAGAAATAAAGCACATTAAACATCTTAATTCAAGTTTTTTTTCCCCCCAAATGAATTCATAACAATTCCACATCCACTACATGCACACAAACTGACAATCTCGCTTATGTTAAATATGGACTCTGTTTGAGGGCACATATGATCAAATTACTTTTAGCATTATTTCTAAATAAGTAATTTTTCCTCAAACCATATTCTAAGATAGTGTATAGAACAGAAAACAGAACCAATGATTTCCTACTGTTTTAGATTATTAAAGATGGTTTCATTTGTCTCACAGACTGACTGAGTTACCTTGACAGGAAAAAGCAGGGGTTGTCCACTGACCGTTTTCCTTACAAACTGATTTATAATGTCCTGTTTTGCTAAAAAAGCCCTTTTTACAGAAGTAGAGCACAGTACTGCCAGGAGCTGTGTCTCCATTCCACACACGCTTGGTGGATTCCCTAACAGGAGGACTTCCACACGAAGTCTCTACAAAGAACAACATACACCATAACTATGCAATGTATTTTCAACAAAAATATTGATTCAAACATTTGATTTCAGGAAATTCTTTATATAAAAGGACAAAGAAGCATACAGTGCATCTGTGTAGCACACCTCTAAAATGATCTAATGAAGCAGTGACTGTACCTTTGCAGAGCACCAGTGGCTCTTCCCACACTCCAGCAGCAGTGCAAATGGAAACATTTCCTTCTCCAACATTATGAAAGCCAGAATGACACTGATAAAGCACCTCAGTGCCAATCCTTGAACTCTTATTCCACAGCATATGAGAGTGGGGGGGTGCAGGGGGAGGGCCACAGTCAACCTCTGAGGACCAAAGTGATGCTGCATGAAACTTGTTTAAGAAAGTCATGAATTGATGTGAGCAGTTCCGTGAAGCTGCACTCAAACACATGTGTGCTTGGAGATGACTGCTATCCCACAATGATCATGTCAAAATTCTGATGTTTACCTGCATCACTATCTTAGTTCAGTGTTTTAGCATGGTAACATTTGCTCATGAGCACTAAGGACAGCTGAAGCTGATGGACATGTTATTGGTTTAGCATCAATCATTAAAATTACTACCTGATTAGGACAAGATTTGAAATGAAGATATTACACTTCACCTTGCGGTGTTCATGGCAGTACAGTTAATGCTTGGGGGTTGCATCACTGTGCCCTATTATGTATTTCACTTTTAACACTTTTCACTTTAACTGACTCAAGAAACCGAGAAAAAACACACTCTCTTCGTAGATCTTCTTCTTCTTTTGGCTTTTCCCCATTTGGGGTCGCCACAGCAAGTCAGCTTCCTCCACCTGACCCTATCTGTAGCATCCTCTTTTATCACTCCATCCCTCTCCATGTCCTCATTCACTATATCTATAAACCTTCTCTGTGGCCTTCCTCTTCTCGTCTTTCCTGACACCTCCATCTCTAAACTTCTCTGTCCAACATATTCTCTTCTCTACACATGTACAAACCCTCTAAGTCTAGCCTCTTTAACTTTGTCTCTGAACTTTGCAATCTTAGCTGTCCGTCTGATGTGCTCATTTCTAATACTTTCCTTCCCAGTCACTCCAAGTGAGAACCTCAGCATCCTCTACTCTGCTACTTCCAGCTCTGCTTCCTGTCTTTGTGTCAGTTTCACTGACTCTCCACCACACCATAGCAGGCCTCACTACAGTCTTACAAATCTTTCCTTTCACTTTTGCTGCATTCCTTCTGTCACAGATCACCCCCGACACCCGCTCTACCCTGCCTGCAGTGTCGTCTTCACCTCTCACGTGCACTGACCATTACTCTGAATGGTTGACCCCAGCTACTTAAAATCCTCCACATTCACCACTTCTAATCCTGACATCTTCACTGTTCCTCCTTCCTCCCTCTCATTCACAAACGTATTCTGTCTTACTTTTATTGATTTTCATTCTTCTTCTGTCCAGCTCAAACCTCCACCCCTCTAGCTTCTCCTCCAACTTCTCACTTGTCTTACTGCAAATTACAATGTTATCTGCAAACATCACAGTCCATGGAGCCTCCTCCTTAACCTCATCTGTCAGTCTAATCATCACCATAGTAGCCAAAAAGGGCTCAGAGCTGATCCCTGATGTAACCCAACTTCAATTTTGAATCCAAATCTTTTTGTAGATGATAAATGTCATTATCTCCAAATGTTAGAGAGAGCAAAGTGCAGGTTCACTGTCGTGATGACTGATGATTAGTAATATGAAAAGAGAAAGGTATGGAAAGAAATTTTTTTCACCAATATTTTGTTACCTTCACAGACCATTGATGTTCTTCTCCACAGTCCATCAGCTCCACACACTGAGGTATTGTCTCCATTTGCCCAAAAGAAGCCTTCCTCGCAAACAAATGTGGCTAAACTGCCGTATGTGGTTCCCGTTATTGACAGCAGCACTGTGTCTTCCTCCGTGGCAGGCTGGCCACAGTCCACCTCTGGGGGGAGGCAGAACAACTGTGCTTTAGAGCCAAGTTTTCTCCATCCAGTCATCTCTATTGAGTCCACATACAGGATGGACTTTGACTAATTCAACTGCCAGATAATCAGCATGGTTAGCACTGTTGCCCCACAACAAGAAGGTTGTGGTTTTGGTTCCCGACCTGGGGCCTTTCTGTGCGGAGTTTGCATGTTCTCCCTGTGCCTACGTGGGTTTCCTCCGGGTACTCCCGTTTCCTCCCACCGTCCAAAGACATCATGTTTGGGTTAATTGGTGACTCTAAATTGTCCGTAGGTCTGAGTGTGAGTGTGAGTGGTTGTTTGTCTCTATCTGTCTCTGTGTGTTGGCCCTGTGATGGACTGGTGACCTGTCCAGGGTGACCCCACCCTTGCCCAATGTGAGCTGGGATTGGTTCCAGCACCCCCACAACCCAGAAATGGATAAGCGGTAGAAGATGAATGAATGAATGAAAAATAACAAAAACGATTCAATCAGCTTTGTAAACTGAGGAAATTGTTCATTTACAGTATGAATGTGCATGTCCGTTTCATTCCTGCTACAAAGATTCAGACACTGTTTATGGCTGTCTAGGTTTTTACCTGTTTGGGTCCAGTGTGTTGGCTGACCTGCTTAGCCTCAAAGTTGATACAGGAGTCTCAAATTCTCTGTAGTAAACAACTGGTGCTGGGGGCACTGTCAAACATGGTTATGTTTAACATTATGGTAGACAGATTGACACTGATAAAGCACCTCAGTGCCAATCCTTGAGCTCTTATTCCACAGCATATGAGAGTGGGGGGGTGCAGGGGGAGGGCCACAGTCAACCTCTGAGGACCAAAGTGATGCTGAATGAAACTTGTTTAAGAAAGTCATGAATTGATGTGAGCAGTTCCGTGAGGCTGCACTCAAACACATGTGTGCTTGGAGATGACTGCTATCCCACAATGATCATGTCAAAATTCTGATGTTTACCTGCATCACTATCTTAGTTCAGTGTGTTAGCATGGTAACATTTGCTCATGAGCACTAAGGACAGCTGAAGCTGATGGACATGTTATTGGTTTAGCATCAATCATTAAAATTACTTCCTGATAAGGACACAAGATTTGAAATGAAGATATTGAAATGATTAAACTTCACCTTGCGGTGTTCATGACAGTACAGCTAATGCTTGTTGAGATATTTCAGTCTGGTGCACAGCAATATTGTCCACAGATAAATAGCAGAAACAACAATTTAAAGATTTGAGGTCACGTCATCGTGCCCTATTATGTATTTCACTTTAACTGACTCAAGAAACCCAGAATAGACAAGTTAACCCCCTCTCTTCGTAGACAGTGAATGTTATTATCTCCAAAGATTGCGTGCAGGTTCACTGTCGTGATGACTGATGATTAGTAATATGAAAAGAGAAAGGTATGGAAAGAGATTTTTTTCACCAATATTTTGTTACCTTCACAGACCATTGATGTTCTTCTCCACAGTCCATCAGCTCCACACACTGAGGTATTGTCTCCATTTGCCCAAAAGAAGCCTTCCTCACAGACAAATGTGGCTAAACTGCCGAATGTGGTTCCCGTTATTGACAGCAGCACTGTGTCTTCCTCCGTGGCAGGCTGGCCACAGTCCACCTCTGGGGGGAGGCAGAACAACTGCGCTTTAGATCCAAGTTTTCTCCATCCAGTCATCTCTATTGAGTCCACATACAGGATGGACTTTGACTAATTCAACTGCCAGATAATAGTTTTACTACAGTGTTAAGAAAAACTAAGTCAGCACCTTCGAAATCTGAATAGGTGTTTGAGTTCCTGGGCATTAACAACACTAACTGGAATAAATAAGAAATTGGAGGTGTAAGTTATTGGTTATGATTATTCATGAGAAACATCAACCTTTGAATAAAAGATGATAAAAATGAAAGAGAAGATTAATGGTTAACAATTGATTTGCATGAAGCTGAAGAAAGGGATGTAAAGCCTCAGAGTTTAGATATTCATGAGTCCAGTTTAGAAATGGAGATAGTTTTGTCCTGCATTAACGCCATCACCCAAGCAGTCAGGTTCAGGTAAGGGCTTATCATATTTTTAGGGCTTTGTTGTTCCTTGGCATGAACAGCTCAGTACTGAGATCCCTTTCAACACAATAGCCGTGTGTGTGTCCACCTGCTGAAGCTAAAGACCTGCCTTTTGGAGCGACGAGTAGAAAAGCTGTAAAATGACCTCAAAAGAGCAGTCCACATCAGTCATCCCAAAGAAATACCTCGTTGTTTTGGAGAAAAAATTGTCCAAATTTCCTCCTGAACAATGAGTTAATCTGATCAGTTATTGGTTACTAATTGAGGACAGATAAATGAAATCACTCACTTAATCTGCTGGTACTCTGAATTTTTAATTGACCAAACGTTAATTTCATGAATAGATTCCTTCTCTAAAATAAATAAGGCATAATTTATTTAATACATATAATCTTTAAATAATTAGGATTCAAGTGTAATTTTTAACGGACTAAAGTGAAATGGTAACAAAATGCATCATATTGTGTGTAGGTTTTGTCTGCATGACCATGACAATAAGACCAGTAGTTGTTTTACTGAAGTAGCTGATCATTGTGTTAATTTTCTACACTGGCATAGAAACTGCTATTACATGCTTGGGGGTCACAAAGTTGTTGGCCAATTTTCTTTTCTGTAGATTCCTGCCTTTAACAACCTGGCCCAGCCGACACTCACCTCGACAGTGGGTTCCATCATTTGGGATGAAGACACCCATGTTGTTGGAGGGAGTGTAGCCAGACAGGCAGGTACAGTAGTAACTGCCATATGTGTTGTGGCATATGGTGTGCTGCCCACAGATCTTACTGGCACCTATCTGACACTCATCTTTATCTGGAAGAAAAAAATACATCATACATAAACTTAGAATGTGACACTTTGTAGCAGAATGGAAGAACTAAGAATATATCTATGGAAGAATAATACTATGAGATGTATCACCATGAATATTTTCATGGTTCCCTGATGGTGTATTCTATCAAAGCATTCGGTTTCTTAGGGAATTATCTGTAAATGCAGCAGTAACATCACCTTAAAAGGTTGATCTCTTGGGCATATTAGCAAACTATGTTTCTTTTCACACACGTTGAATTTGTGTCCACCCATCGTTCAATATTCAACATTTAGCTTTGCTGTGGCGTTTAATGACTCCTGAGGGGATGTATCTAAATTTTCAGCTGGTAAAAGCTCCTTCATGGTCACCAGGTGGACAGGTGGTTTTCATATCTGCTGTTTGCCACAGATTTGTGCTGAAGACACTTACGAAGATGTTGATGATTAATTTAATCAATTGCCTGCAGGCTGTGTGACTTTGAATAGTTGTTGTTTATCTATATATATTGACGCTGTGATGACCTGTCCAGGCTGTACCAGACCCGCCCAGTGTCAGGTGGGATTGGCTCCAGCACCCCAACCCTGATGGATAAATGGTATAAATAATGAATGATGAATAGAAATTCTTCCTACCTTGACAGAAGGTTCTTCCATTTCCAACAAACCCGTACATGCAGTTACAAACTTTGCCAGAGCCATCTGACTTGTCATCACATGTGGCGTTAACGTGGCAGCTGGCACACACGTCTAGAGTTTGCACTCCTTAGTGGCAGAAATGGTGCCCATTAGTAAGTGTCATTTATTTATCACCATTCTCAGTAATTACCAAATGGGAACGATGGGGCAAAGACGGTATCATTAACATCCTCACCTGCAATGGCACAAAGTAGAAAAATCACGATCATTGTTCTGGTCCTCTGTTCAGTCTTCTATGAGAGTCACCTTGTCTGTCTCTTCATCACGTCTTGAGGACTATGGCGACTGCGGGCATTCTTGATAACCAAGATTGGGAGGACTCTGTGAGAGGGGGGAGCTGAGGTGCCTTGTTTTCTGAATGGTCTTCTTGCAGCCTGCGGTTTTTGTGGCTTCATCTGTCGCTCTGTGACACAGTCAGTTATGCTTCACATGTGTTGATGACACACTCACCCAACGGCTCACTCATGCTGCTGGCCTGATAACAGCTATATTTAGCCTAATGAAAGTGCAGGATGCCCCTTCACAAACCCTGTTTTTTTCAAACATATAACAGCGCAATAAAACACACCATCATCATGTCTGTGAAAAGTCATGTGAAAAGATATCATTAGAAACAACTACTACTATATACAGCTTAATATTAATGAGTACCACAGCCATTTTAGACCGTAGTTTATAGATATCTTGGCAGCTTAAACTTTATCCAATGAATTTGAAATACTTTGTTCATTTATTCAGCTATCAATTAATGATTATCCAAACACATATAACTTTAACTTTAACTTCTATGTCCTACCACAGGGTGTATTTGGCACTGGGGGAGGGGGGGTTGGTTACTGTGTCCTGGGAAAAAGAGATAAGTCTGGTGAACTGCTATCTCTCTGCACAGCAGGGTCCTGGCAAGGGTCTCACTGTCACTCAAACCATAAACTACAACCTTACACCATAGCTCGCTGGACTGGACTGATAAACCCTGGTCTGTTCCACAGTGCAGCCAACCCCAAAACTGCAAGACCAGCCCATATCTTTTGATGGGCCCAAATCGCATAATTGAAGCTATTTCAGGAAGCTCAGGTTATTCCTCCTGCACTACCTGTCCAAGAGATCCCCGATGAATGATCCAGCATAGTAGTGTTGTATGTTTAAGTCACTTGGAGTCTTTTCCTGCCAATTAATTATTAGGTTATGTCTATATTTAGAGGGATTTGTTTGTAAAGTTAGATAATCTCTGGCCTTTGAGGAAGCTTCCCAACATGCAGCAATATGAATTTCATTCCTTGGCGCTAAGTTCATCTTGAACTGTTGTGAGGAGACTGTCCTGAAGTGATCTTCAGAAAACTTTTCAGGCTTCTTTCAACACTTTCCAGAGTTCTTGTTTATGTTCAGGCCCGTCCATTATTTCTTTTGCTGTCCCATTGATCCCATACTGCCTGTATAATATTCACCTGTATTTGATCCACTATTTGATGTCAAAATGATGTGCTGTGAAAAAGGTGTATTACATGAGATTTGTGCAACACATTCTTTTTTTTAAAAATATCTTTTATTTAATGGTTTTGAAAATGCAAAAACATGTTCTATAGTACTTCAAGGAACTTAACATTTACAAACGTATACACAATTATATTCTTACATACATATGAACTTATGTTTGTGCACATATACACACAATGAAAAAAACAAAAACAAATAAGAGAACAACTAATTTTTTTTTAAGAATGTGCAACACATTCTTAAGCAGAAGCATACATACAAATTTTGTATGACTTTAACTTATTGGAAGCCTGCTTATACATATAAGACCAATTTTCAATCACAACATTACGTTCAAAATGGCACTAAGTTTGACATAAAATCATAATATTGCATTGGCAAGGCCACTCAAATGGAAATAAGAAAAAAACACTAGATACTCAAGATGTAGTGTTCAAGCGGACAAAAAAACTACTGGAAGGACAAGAAGAGTTTGAAAATCTGATGAGAAGTTTATCAGAGCTTCTTCTTTCGGAGACTGGAAAAAGTTCAGAAAGGATGTGACTCTGCATCCGGCAGCTTCACCGCAATGCCTCTAACTGATTAGACTACCTGCCGGAATAAACAGACTTTGATTTAAGATCCTGTCTGAATCCAGTTGTGTGTTTCCCTGGTAATCGGGACAATCAGGAAGTTGCTCGTTCTACCGTCCGAAGAAGCGTGATCAGGAATGGTCTTTGTTGAAGGGTAGAAGCCAAAAACCACTTTTTTGGAATGGGAATAGAGTGAAAAGGTCCAATCATCGAAAATCCAATAATTTGATTTGAAGATTTAGAAAGAGATGGATGATTGAGTGCTTGAGGCCAACGCTAGTGGCCTAAAACTTTTACATAGTATTGTATATATATATATATATATATATATATATATATATATATACACAAATGTGTTACTGAAGACAATTTTATTCAATGTGATCTGATGACAACACCGGATTTCTTATCACAAAGTCTGTCATTCAGATCTAGTATTACAGAAACAGGAATATATTTTTTTGTGTTTATAAACTTTATCAAAGAGGTCATAGAAAAGTTTGTTGGACTTGGAATGATCACCCATCTTATCACATTATGTAAATGTAAATCAGGAAAGAAAGAACTAAATCTCTCAGCCCACACACTGCACACTCCATAATCACAGCAACAGGGGGGGTTTATGTCACTGGCTAATGCATCAAATAAAAATAATCTAAATGCCGTATAAAATGACTGCCAGAAAAACCGAATAAAAGAGAAGTCTTTACACTCTCTGTGTCAACTGTGTGTTATAATAACGCTAAGTGTGCCCAGCACTTTAACAAGGACGTGTGTCAGCACACAATCAGTACAAGAATATCTTTGGATGGGTACACTGTCCTGGTCTTGGACACATGATGTGGCAGATGTCAAATCTGTGACTTAATGCAGGTTCATGAAAGGGTGCAGAAGCAGCAGCGTCTCTTTTCAGGTGATGTCTGAACTTCCTTTGTTGGAGGTGCTTCAGGAGCCAGACAATCCTCCTTGTACTCAGACAGTGAGTCACTGGAGGTGGTAAACAGTCTCCCACACACCAGGTCGGCAGCATTTCCATCCATGACAGATATGTCTGTCACTGTTTTCTCCCTCAGTGACATGTCTCCATCATCATCATCATCAATGAGCACAAACTCTTTGAGGTAAGCCATCCCCACTCTGCTGAAACTGTGGTTGTCTGCTGAGTCCTCCTTGATGTGTGCATCCAAAAAGGTCAGAGTTGAAGCCTCTGTCATGGTCTCATGGAGATCTGTGGAGTTCTCTTGTGGTCCTGAGTAGTCCTGACTGCTTGAATCCATCATCCACGTGGTGTTTCTGTTCACACTCTTGTCCTTGACCCTGTACTTTGCATCTTGGCTCTGAGAGTCTGGCAATTTCCCCATGACATTTCGCTCTTTGACATGGTGTCTTGTGATGTGTGAAGCAGTCTCTGTAGCGTGGCCATTCCAAGGATACATCTTTAGAGCTCCCATCTGGTAGTCATGGTAACCCCACATGCCGTGGCTGCCTGTTGGAGATGAATGAGGGGTGCTGGCTGTGTTCCCTTTGCCTTGTTTCTTCGTGTATTTTCACTTTCTGCAGCGAAACTGAAAAAAACAGAAAATCTTAGTACATGCTCATTCTTGACTTCAGAAGTTATAGGCTTAAGACACTACAACCTGTCTGTTTCTACTGTGGGACACAAAACTCAGGTTTTGGACATGATACCAATCCTAACTGTAAGTTTAAAGCCTGTAAGATCTGATTAAATGGCAATTACAAACGAATGAAAAATAGCCTTTAACTTTCCAGTTTCCTCTGTTCTAATGCTATCGAGTTAGCAAATTCAGCAGGAGCCCATAAGAATTGAATAACAAGAAGTCAGCATGGTAGAAAATATCAGTTTGATTTCTCAGATATTTCAAATGTCTCTTTTGGATGGGTTTTGCTATCGTGTGGTTCTTCTAACACCATGAAGTTAACACTTGTTCTGTGTGGAATATTTCAGATTGTATAATGGCTATGGTTTGTATACGACTTTGCTGCACACCTTCATCTTGCCCTCAAGATGAAAGATTTGATGATCCCTTGAGCTACAATGTAGCACCATCACAAGGCCATATCTGGGATGTTGCTGCACCTTCATGTAATGACCAAAGCTCTGCAAAACAAATGATATTCCCTCAAGCCTCAGCATGAGCTACAACACCTTAGTCCTCCTTGTCATATTTTCTCTATTGCAGATTTACTACACATTTTTGTATTTGAGAAATAGATGGATACCAAATCATGTTGGTCACATCAAGGGAACTAAACTAAATCTGCAATTGGCATCTCAGAAACCCGAACTAAGGTCAGAAACTGTGTCTCTTCAAGACTACTGCAACACTCTTCTCATTGGTTTATCAAATTAGACCATGAGGCCTCTACAGATATTTCTAAAATCAATCCATCTGGAGCCAATCCCAGCTCACTCTGGGTGAGGGCGGGGTACACCCTGGACAGGTCACCAATCCATCACAGGGCAAACACACAGAGACAGACAGAGACCAACAACCACTCACACTCACACTCAGACCTACGGACAATTTAGAGTCACCAATTAATCCAAACATGATTTCTTTCGATGGTGGGAGGAAACCGGAGTACCCGGAGGAAACCCAGGCAGGCATGGGGAGAACATGTAAACTCCACACAGAAAGGACCCAGGGCGGGAACAGAACCCGCCTCCTTCTATTTCTAGGGTTAGGGCCAGCAGGGACAAATCCATTTGTGGGGTTTTAAAACTAAGGCTAACATAGGTGATATGACATCAAGCCGGAATATACCAGAAACAGAGTCCAGTGGATGTCTGATTAACCCAAAACAGGATTAGTTTCAAAAAGAAGCTAAAAACTGCCCTGTTCTCCGCTGCCTTCATTTGATCATGTAGTTGAATTACTTTCTTTGTATACTGTTTTCTTATAATATAGTTTTACCCACATCTTTAAGCTTCATTTATTTTTGTCAAGCTCATAGCTTAACAAGACAGGCACGAGGAGAACATGCAAACTCCACACAGAAAGATCCCAGGCCTGGGAATCAAACCCACAAGGTTGTTTTGCATCTCTTTGCAATTGTATTTTATATCTTTATAGTTGTTCAATGTCTTTCTGTATTAATGTTTTTAAAGATGTATAATGTCTCGTTGCGGTTGTATATTTTCCATCATTAGTTGTACAATGTCTTATTCTAGTTTTGTAATCTTTCTTTGTTGTCAGTAGTGGTTCTTTGCAGCCTGATAATAGTGTGTCTTTGTGGACATGTGCATTTCATTCTGGTCAGTTAGTCTCTCTGCAAGAAATGTTCTGTCTCATTCAGAAAGACTTGTATGTTTGTATGTTATCATAACTTAATACTTATACTGTTCATATCTATAACTAACATGAAGAAAAGGGCAGTAAATGCAGCAGAGTTTTTTGATGAGAAACAAATGGAAAAGTAATAGACAACAAGCTGTAATTTAGTGTTGGTCTCTGAATAAATAAACAAAGCTGTAACTTTTAAAAGAAGCAAAAAATAACTTGAATTCCCTGAGGACCGGGTCTGAAGAAGGAAGGGGATGAATTCATCTGAAGTACTCTACTCAAAGGAGCATGTGCTTCATCTGTCTAACAACACACACACACACACACACACACACACCCTTTCCACAATTGAGCATGAATGTGAGGTGCTTTCAGGGTAGATACTGTAAAAATCAGCTAGGGTACATCAAAATAACATAACTGTCAGAGCTTGATATGCCCATTTAGCTTGATGCTACAGCATTGAAAAAGCACATTTGACATTATATTATTATTAAACAAATGAGTTTTTGTTTTAGGTAAATGCATGACTAAAATACACTGTGCTCCATATAGGAGCATCACAGACTGACCTTCTTACACTTGACTGATTCATATGCATGACAGAATCGGGACTCTATAAATGAATAATAACAGCAATGTACATGTTCATGTGACTGTTAGTGTGCTCCATTACAGCTTTTGGGGCAACTTTACAACAATAGCTGAAAAATAGGTACAATTTAAAAAAATTAATTGCATTAACACTTTGTGACTGTGAAAAAGCTTTGTAGGTTCTCAGTCATCCAGGTTATAGTTCTCTGAAGAAGTTGAATCATGAAAATTCTACAACCAAGTCCAGAAGTGAGAAGGCTGAAAACAGCATTTACTGTGACAGAATGGCCTTATACTAGCAAGACAGAGAAATTACACAATAATCAACTTCAAGTTGACAATTATACCATCAAACCAGAGTTCTTTACTTGTCTGTCATCCAACTCTATGTATTGCGTTAACTCGTTTTTTGCTGTGTTACAAACCAAATGCCACTAAAAATAATTAACCACAATTTGAAGCATTTAGTTTAAAAGTCCCTTTAGTAGAATGACAGAAAAATTAAGTGCTGTTAAATTTTCAAATCTCACTATTCTCTGCAGAACACAATAGGAATTATTCAATATCTATATTGTTCTATACAATGTAACTAGATTACATGTGAATAACAGCAGTTATTTAACATGAGTAGCTGTGAAGTTATACATGCTGAAATGTCAGTTTGTCATGAAAAATCCTGAAATTAAACTTTTGAAAACTACTTTACCTTAATCCTTCCACAGCCGTACCCTGCTCCTCAGATGCCGGTCCAATGAGAATCACATGAGATAACAGGCGTACAGCTGATTTCCAGCTCCTCAAGTCGATTCCTCAACCTGTCAAAAAACAGGGAGTCTTCACACACACCCTTCCCTCCTCCTGTGCTGCAACTGTATGCAGAGAGGCAGTCACAGGACATTCATTTACTTCTTTTGCTCATTCAGCTTTTGCTTTCTTTTGTACACTTGCTACCTCAGTGATTCCTTTCTGAAATGTTGCCATGGTGCAGGGATGCATGAAAAGCCTCTTCTCTCGTTCCCATGCGCTGAATGTGTTCTAATAAATAATACAGGAAGACTGAGATGCACATACATGAAAGTTGCAAACAGGAATGTGGAAGGGATCAAATATTGAAAAGTTGTCATGCCCTGTGCGAGTTATGGCTGCATTAGCCTGGTACAGTCATCAAGTAGACACGGTATCTGACAAAGTGCTAGTGTACAATACATCTATGAAACCCACAGCACAATGTCCTTCTGACAAAAACCAGAAGTTTTGAAATCCAAAATGATTCTCAACTGTATAATGACCTTTCCTGAACACAGTAGCATTAGTGAAATTGCTGTTATAACTAAGAGATACAATCCTGAATTAAAATTAGCCCTAACTGAAAAATATCTCAGCTTTGTGGGAAACAGTTATTTCACTTTGTGCCGGAGAAGAAAATCAATCTAATTTCTTTAAAGAACTTATCTTACATAAATACTTCAAACATGCCATTCGAATTTAGCCTCATTGTATCCGAAGTTATATAAAAAAAACAAACAATACTTTCTACACAGATTGGCACACACTGAGCAGAAAACAAGGCTTTTTGACAAAAACATGTAATTTGCTAAAGATACATGGAAAGTCCAAAATTAATAAAGTTGTCATTATTGTAATGACCCAATATGACACAAAAGGAAAAGCCCAGATTTAATTTGTGATGTCTAAATTTAGGACTAAGAAGGTTCTTCATGCTTCCTCCCAAAGATAATTGAATTATTAAATTATGAAAAGAGCCCGATAGGCAGCAGGTTTGAAACAAAGAACCTTCTTGCTCTGAGTCAATAGCGCTAACCACTGCATCATTGTTCTGCCCCTATCAAAGACAATTTCAGACCAAATTAATAAATTGCTAACCACTTATTTTGAACAGACTGTTCCAGAACAATCAGAACTGCTTGATAGTTTCTGAGAGCAGAACCAAGAGGGTTGATAAAAAATATGCACCTTAGATAATCCATCAAAGCACTGAAGCATGATGGTAGTGCAGTAGCTAACCAACCATGAGCTGTACCTGTGCAGACCGAGTGAAATAAATTTTGAGCATGTTGCCTTCGTCTTCATGTAACTAATAGTGTGAAGGACAGATGTCACATATCACTTAATTCACATTTATCGGAGTGACAAACAGACTCAAATAAGGCTTCCATCATCCACATGTCCCCATTACCCAAAACAGATAAAACTACAGACTAGATTTATAAAAACTGAAAGCATGTGTCAGGATAATGTGTCTGTGGCCTTCTCTTGCAGCATCCCTCTACAACAGATTGTTTTCATATGACAAAAACGAGACCAACCAACTAAAACAGAAGTAAATGTTAATATTACAATTTATTGTGTGTTGACAGCATAACACTCAGTTTCAATCAGGACCTTGAAAGGAATTGGACCAGAAATTATTTTGTGCCTCGGTGTTGCTGAATGTGGCCCCTTGTTTTCAATCATCTCCCAAAACATGATCGTCAATTGCCTGGCACCAGCAAAAGAAACTGGGAAGTGACAACATATATGTGGGTACCTCTTGTGTTTTTCTATTTCAGCCAAGGAGACTAACAGCATCCAGGGGCCTGGTGCAGCTGTGAAAAGGCAAAAACTTCATTTAGCAGGCACAAACCTTGGGCAGAACCAGGCTCAGGGTGGGCAGCCATCTGCCTTGACCAATGGAATACAATGGTTTTTGGTAACGAGCCATAAATTCTGGTTCATGTCAAAAGGATAGGAAGGAAGGAGAGATATCCTCTTAGGCCCCATTATTTCAAAAGCAGAAGTTGCATGTCCATGTGGATAAATCCAAGTTTGGAGTTGAGATTTACTTCCTTTCATGTATGTTGACTCAAAGGTTTTATGCACTTAAAGATGACATATTCCTTAATTTCTACCTCTTTTTCTTTATTAACAACTTTCCAAGCACGGACACAGATCTGTACCCTGACAATCAGAGTTGTTTATCAATTCTCATAGCAGATAGCACCTCACTCCCCTTCTCCTGCATCTCGACCATGTACCCACATGTAGGTTAATGAATTTAGTATGGGGAAAAAAAACCGGAGAATTTTCAGTAGTACTTATCTCATTGCATTGTGTGCTGCATTTAACGACTGCTCCTTACAACTGTGTGTCTTCAGTGTGAGAAGCAGGGCTCATAGACTTGTTGTAGAAGATGGACTAATCAATTTGTATTAGTGGGTTTACCCGCGTAAAAAAAAACCAAAACAAACAAACTTGGGTCTATGTGCTATTAGTGGTAAAACATATTTCAGGCAAACACAAAGAAACCCCAAATCCTGCCCAGCTGAAGGGAGGATCGGACCTGTAGAAAGTGGAGCTCGAAATAATTTTTTGCCTGTTTACAAGATAATACTTTTCAAAGACAACAGCTGAAAATCTTGAGCTATTTTAGACAAGAAAGCATTGAGACAATAACATTTTCACAAAAATTTTTGTTGGTTTCTTCATCTGTGGCAATGGTAGTAGTAGTCAAGTCTTCAATGACAAATTTAAAATGCAAAAACAGGGAAACGGCAGTGGTATAAGTCATATTATTTGGAAAACACCCCCCCTCCAAAAAAAAACAAAAAACCAAAACAGCCATTATTCATACCACTGCTGGTCATGGGTGGGAGGGGGGCAATCGCAACTGACACTGGGCGAGGCCGAGATAGACCCTGGACAGGTTGCCAGTCTCTCACAGGGCCGAGACGTAAAACCTGTCATGCTCACATACATGCTACAGGCAATTTAGAGTCAAAAATGTATCTAAACCAACATGTCTTTGGAACGGGAGGAAGCTGGAGTAGCTGGGAAGAAAAAGAATCCACAGGTAGAACTTTCAAAACAGCCCTAGGTCCAGGGTTCGAACCCAGAGTCATTTTGCCATTCTGCCTTTTCTCAAAACAAATTAAGATTCACAAGAAGTATCATTAAATACTTTTTATTATACTTTTCAAAATAGGGATGGAAGCTGTCCTAATCATCTGCGTTTATTCATTTTGAATTACTGTGCAATGTAAAACAGACTTTAGAAAATGTCCCATGTATTAATGTGAAACAACATTCATACTAAGAGTCACAGGAAACATTCTGTGGGTCAGAGACATGAAATGGTTCCTGAGTTAATTCAGACATTCTCCCGATATCTTCTGCCACTTCCCTTCATCCAAACAGAAGCAGCAGCACGATGCAAACCGAATTGACTGCGATCAGAGGCACTGCAAGGCAAACAGTTTGGCATGAGAAAGTGTCACAATAATGAAACACTGTAGATTTGAACCTGCAGTGGACACCCACCTCTCATTACAGTTCTCACAGAACGGATAAGGTTCATTAGCTGCACTTTGACCCCTGGTTCATCACCAAATCCTCCGACACTTTGGTCCACTCCCCAGCCGACTGATATGGAGACAAACACGTACACATGATATCATTAGCACAACTTCATTATTTAAAGAACACTAGTCGCTGTGTTTTTTAAATACATATTTCAGAGTAAAAGCAACTAGAACAGTAAATGTTCTCGTTGTGTTTTACTTTGTAGCGGTTGTTGAATAAAGCCTTCGTTAACAAAGCAGTTAACAAGCTTTTAAAACTAGGAAACTATAACAAATATTAATTTCAATTTAGACAGCAGTTCGCCTCAGACCATTTTAGAAATTATTTAGAAACAGTTCCAATGACTCTAATCGACGTCAACCTTCTCCGATAAATCTGAAATGTTTCCGTCTGTTCGATCAGTTCAATCAGAATTGAGTTAGCACGAGCTAGCCCACCGGTTAACCAAACTTCAACTTTCAAATTATCCCTTAGCAGGCAAACAGTTATGATTTCACTTACTTTTACTGAGAAATCTTTCTTCGTGCAGCACAGCGACAGCATTAACGCAGAGTATCGCTGCTTGAATGAGGGAATACAAAGTAAAAGCCATATTATTTCTACAAGTAGCTAACTGCGAAATACTACTGTATTTATTTCTGACGTAGCCTAGTACGGTGGCCGAGAAAGGACAAACGTTACCGCCTACCACCTCACATGATGTAAAATTGTAAATTGTAATTTGTCGTTGTCGTTGTTGATGTCGTTAAATACTGAACTCAAAACATAAAAGTAAATATACAACTTTTTGAAAAGGTGCATAATGTAGAAAACACAAAGCAGCAAAAGTGAAACCGGCCAGCATGCTGAATGTCTTGCAAATCTCCTGGAATATTTAATGTTGTAGTCGTGAAAATAGATTGAAATAATTTCTTCTGAATAATACAGAAGAGGTTGGTAGAATAATACTCATCAAAATGCAATAAATTCCAATTTGGATGTATAACACAAATATATAATACAAAAATGAAACAGTTGAAGAAAATAATTTTTACTGCTGCTACTCAGCAATGTCAAACACATATTACAAAAGGCTGATAGCGGAAGATTCTAATTAAATTACACCACAAATATTTATCTTCATTTCCACTAATCAATATCCTGAACAGCTAGATCAATAATCCCACACACAAGAGTAAATCATGAGAATAAAAATCTTTATTAGTGTTTTATGAAGTCTGCATAATATGCCACACGCCTGAGAAGCTTATGGTCAGAAAAAAGGAAAGAAAAAAAAAAACAAAAAACAAACAAACAAAAAAAAGACCCAAAAATAGGAAACAAAAAACAAACAAAAAAAAAACAAAAAACAAAACTATCGATACCGCCCTCTACTGGTAAAACAACTGCGACATCTACTGTACTGACTGCTTTGCAAAAGAATTACTGTTAAATACACACATACTGTACTAATGTTATGTATATGTATGTCTGGTGTCTGGTCCACATCAGTTTTTGAAATATGTATTTTTCACATTCATATGTTGCAGGCCAAAGATAAAAACAATGTAACAATGGACCCTAACACATGGTTCAGTTCCCCAAATCCAAACTTTCACTAGGTGCACTTAAAGTACAATCACTAGTGCCATAAGGTAAACACATTTACATAAAAAAAAGGGGGGGGGTCATGTTAGACTCTCAACAGCCACATAATGACAATAATGGCAGAGTTTAAGCTCATAAGTCTTGTTGTACATATTGTATTTTACAGACAGAACAAATACAAAACATACATTAACACAGAATGTCCCAGTGTGCAGGCACATCTGCTCTTCTTTTCACATGGAAGAAAACTGCATTTCTGTAACATTTTGAAAGCCAATTATATGTGGTTAACTGTAACCTGCTTGACTGAACACAAAAAGCTTACGAGAGGTCACATGTGTTTCTCAAAAAAAAAAAAAAAGGAAGCGGTGAACGTGTCAATGGCCATTACAAGTTTTACGTGCCTCTGGAATCATTAAAACCATTTTTGCAAAATTAAACTTTGGGTTTCAGGCAAATATATTTTTTGTGTACTTTAAATGCACAAGACATCTTGCAAAAACAAAGGATAAAAACAGGCTACACGTCATGTGGGGCAGTGATTTTCTTTTTTGTTGACCATGACAAAAAGCCATGATTTGGAAATAAATTCTAACTGACCCTTTTGGTTAAAATAAAGGAATGATCCATGCCCTCCATGTCACTTTAGAAACAACTGTGGTCTTGAAAATATTACTTCAATAAAAAGTGAACGACAGAAAATTTTAAGTATATTTATATATAAAAATACATGAGAATACAAAAAAGTAGCAAAACAATGGGGATATAGGCTAAAAACAGAATGAATTTATTGATACCTTCAATTTCTCCTGGTGAGACATTTAATGCTTCACCTTGGAGAGCCCTAGGACTCCCAGTGTTGTGTCAAAAAAAAAAAAAAAAAAGCTTTTACATAACAGCTAATATCCTCTGGTCCCTGCCCAGTACATCCTACAAAGCCCGGCTAACATTTTTCCTCCACACCAGGCTATTCAGTGGTGATGATGGGATAATTACATAGAAATAAACTATGGCCATACTGAGTTTACAGTTTATTTAGGGTTTTTGATTATTTTGTAAGCTAACATTCCTATTTGTCCATTAAGAGCACGTCTTATAAAGACACACATCAAGAGTTATAAAAAGGGCCATCCTGACAAAGTCAATTCAATCAAATTTCACAAAACACACTGTGGCATTTCCATCAGAGGAGAAGGGCTACCAAGGCCATCGTCTCTTCAGCAAGCCTCCTCCTCTTGACAAAAGATGGGGCCAAGTTTCCCAGGGGAGAGTAAACTTAGGTTCAGAACAATGGTTGGGCTGGGCTGAAACAAAATCATTTTAGCATCCAAGCTTGTGTTACTTATGCAAGCAACCTTCAATACTGAGAAACTATTCACAAATATTTTTGGTATTTCCCCTACTTCCTGGACTAAAAACCAATATACATTTTATTTGTACCACAAATAGATCTAATATTAAGGATTTGGGGAAAAGCAATTTAACAAGGTGCATGACATAGATGGGTAACAAAGTGCCAAATTTCTACTGAAAAGTCTTTAGATGTATGTGTGTAGCAGTGTAGGTGCATTTGTTCTTTTGTGTATTGCTGTGTGTGTATGTGTGTGCGTGTGTGTGTGTGTGTGTGTGTGTGTGTGTGTGTGTGTGTGTGTGTGTGTGTTTAAGGTTAGGGTATGGAGGGATGTGGAACTGGGCCACAAATACTATGAAGTATATTACAGAAAATTCATTCTGTGGGGTTTTCATTTTTTTCCATGAGGACTCAAGTTTAGAATTTCATGATCTTTGTAATGGGCTGTGGTTTTTTTGGGGTGGTTCCTTTGCCATTTAGGACATACTGGAGCATCGTGCAGATGGGGAACCCATCTGGGTTAGAACCTTGTCCAGCCATTGGAGAGGGCCGTTCAAATGCAGCTCTATCCAGCAAGGAGTACTTGTGACAGTCTGTCGCCTGTGAAACCAACACAAATAATTTAAGGTATGGCTGTGCTTTCATTTAAGAAAATATATAGCACTAAATGTACAGTATGCAGCAGTTTTCAAGACTCGACTTGATACTTCATGTATCAAAATATATAGGAAAATAAATCTACAATGATAAGTCCTTCTCAATTAGAGCAAAATAAACCCCCAAAAAACAAAAAACAAAACCTTTCCTAGATTTAAGTATTGTCATCATATGAGAAAAACTTATATTACAAGGATATAAGACGTACTCTTTAAAAGAAAGCCAAATCGTGGAAGTTAAGCTCCTTCACTCTATGACTATAGCCCAATATCAAGTCCATTCAAGTTAAGCTTGTGATGCATCAGTTAGGATTAAATTCCTAACTGATTCAATTTGCTTCCAACTTTGGATGCAGTTCATATATATATATATATATATATATAGTTATTTCAGTCCTTAGTAGGTATAAACCATTAAAATGAAAAATCAATAATCCAAATATAGTTTGTTGGTATTGCTCACCTGTACTCAGCACCCCAGCCTTTGACAAAGCTCATGCGGATGGTGCACATCCTAGTGAGCTGGTAGACTGCCTCAAAACCCTGGTTGACTGACTGAGCCAGGAGAGCTGCAAATTCCTGGTTGTTGAAGATTTTTAGATTACAACCTGAGAGAGCAAAACAATAAACAGGGCAGCAGTTAATGTGCGTTTCCCTTGGGCCTTGTCACATTAAGCTGACTTGCAGATTTTTGATGGCTGCGATCTGTGTTTGTGCATCTGTGGCCAATTTTTGCACATGCAAGTCATCATTAAGGCTAGTCTAAAATCTGAAGGAGTTAACGTGCTTTCATAATTCGTTCATAATATAGATTTTTATTCACTTTTTAACTTTAACACATGTGCTGTAACATATACCTAAACCACAAAGGAATTAGCTACAAATCACAGAGGACCAGAATTTTATATAGAAAAATACTTATGGTGTTAATGGTGCACATATAGTAATGTGGGTTTGGTGAGTCTGCATGTTCTTCATCATCATCATCATCATTCACATGGAACGAGCAACATGTTTATACCAGGTGACGCACTGTTACCAAGGATATTTTCGTTAGTTCAAGTGGCACCTTACAGCCAATTTCAGTTTGTTTTCTTGGATGCGCCGTGAGTTACTTATTCAGTATCTTACCAGGAGGAATTTTACACACTGTTGCTGGATGCCAGCCATACCGCTGGTTGCAGTTTGGACTCTGGACAAAGATGGCGCTATCACTCAGGCACTCAGCAAATACCTCCCCTCCAATGTAATAGAGTCTAACTCCTCTTCCTGTAAAAACAGGCAACACATTAGTTCATCTCACACAATACTCACTTGAGGAAGGTGTGAACATATAAGGACTCAACCAGTGATAATATTTTAACTAACTAACGATCAGAAGCTAAAATGTCGCACACAGATGAGGAATTACCCTGAAGCTAAGTAAATCTGTGCCATACCTATGTGCCTCCGGGTCATCTCCACAGTAGCGTTCCGGTTGACATTGGACAGTAGACCCAGGCAGAATCGTTCAGAGTTTGATGGATCTGTGAATCCATCCACTGTCAGCGAGGGCTGAGAGGCATGGAATGTCTCCCCCACACGCTGGTTCAGCTCATAGTAGGCTATAGAGCACCAAAAGGCTGGCTCAGAATAAGTCACCGGCTGCAGGTCTATGGCAGAAGAGTTTGTCAGTAAAGTTTATCTCAATCCTCTTTCTGATGCATATTTTGATGGTTAAAATCATAGGTACCCTCAGTGAGGATAACATTAATTCATTTAGCTTCCAACTTAGGATGCAGTTCATATGTAGTATGCTTATGTGTCTTTTTGGTTTTAGCCTTTTTATCGTTCGATGTGAGAGAGAATTGCATCTTACCCATACTGTGATTGACAGGAGACAGAGTGCTGGGGGAGAGTTCTGCTGGAGAACCTGATGGGAAAAAAAACAAACAACAAGAAGTCACTAAGTCAATGGCAGCCATAATGCATGTACCAGTGGATTGGAAGTCTAGTGGTGAAACTGGTTAAATTCCATCATGTGGCAGTAAATATGATCTGTTTGCATTAGAGTGACGAAAAGATGCTGTTTATTGTTACTTCAACAACAGCCTCATGTGAACAACCTAGAGTTCCCTGTTGGGATTACAGATTGAACTATAATTTACTTGCACAAAGAACAAAATGAATGATGCTAAAAAAAAAAATAATAAGTAGGTTGCTTCTGCTGTTATGATCATCAACAGCACTGAAGTGTAAACACTGAGGGCAAGGAGTTGGGAGATAGCTATTAAAGATGTGGTATATTCACATCATAGGGTTTTCCATGAACTACAGAGAACAAAAAGGCCATCCATCCTCAATTTCTCACATACAATTTCAAAGGTGAAGCATAGATATACAACAGAAACTAATAATGTTTAGTCTTGGGTATCAAATTAATGTTAATTCAAAGCAGCAACTTCTCCAAGGAATTTACCCAGTATTCAGTCATGAATCTTTGATATAGAATTTGTTTCTACTGTACCACAGGTTGGGTCAGTTCAGTAATTCACTTCAACAACATAAATATGTAGAAATACACAAGCAGCATCAAAATCAATATCTGCAGGCAATCGACCAAAAGCTGTGAAAGAAGTAAAATGCATTTTTGAAAGCATGGGAAGGAAGCTTTGCTATCATTTTATATTTGCTGATAAAAACAACAACAAACGTTTTCCATGAACAATTGCATTTGACTTTGACTTTGTTTGGTGGAGCAGGCAGACAAGGGAAACATAAGAAGACTCTAGTCTAGGGTACCTGTATCCATACTTTGATTCATCTGTTGATCACTGGCTTCTCCATCCTCACTGATGTAGCCAGGTGGAGGTGTTTCTGTTGAGATGTGTGGAGAAGCAATGTTTTTAAGTGCGACATTATCAAAATGTAAAAATGTGGGTTCAACCTACTGAATCAAAGAAGCCCTTTCTTATTAATATCACATCATTTGGTTATAGATAGTAACAGCACAAGCTAAGTATATAAAAGATATGGAGACTCCTAAGTTAATTTAGAAAAGTGTCAGTATGGGAAAAATTCTTAGCATATGCATACTAAAAACAATGTAAAACACAGGATGGGGAAATCAAAAATAACAATCTCTTCACTTTCAGATTTCAGTTAGTATGCTATGTAACCCTTCAGTGAACCATTCAAATATAACCCCTGCTACATGGTGCAGCGGTAAAGTCACCTGGTATATAGTTGTTTGGAGGTTCAATTCCTGCAGGAAAATTTGTGTTCTCAGGTATGGAATGAGTGTAGTCATCCAGAGGTGGAAGTTCTGGCAGAATTTCTGAGTGTCTTGGCACAAGAACAGGAGGCAGCACTACAATATTGGGTAAAAGTATTAGCAGAGAATCTTATCACTTATGCCTTTCAAAAAGTATTATAAAATATTATACTTCATAGTATAATAAATTAAGTCAAAATCTCCTTCTTCTGTTATGTTTTCACAGAACATTGTGATGTCACACTGAAGTTGACTTTGACTGTATGGACATGGACATGCCATTACTTCATTGATTTTAACTTATTAGATTTATATAAAATTTTGTTCAAAAGTAAAACTGGAATGCATATCAAGCTACCATTTCAAAGTCTATCTGCTTAGTTAGATTTGTACAAACAACAAACTATAAACCTAACAATTTGTTGTTTTATTGGAGTCTGTTGGATGACTACCCTGACTGCAGGTAGACATTGCCCAGCTCAAGAAAGACTCCCTTTCAGACACATCTGAAAAATACTTAACCCTTTAATGTCTTCACAAAGAAAAAAGCAATGGAAAAATTATTTCTTTGCCTTTTTTATTTCCTAGGGGCAATGATAACAACAAAATAAAAAAAATTTAAGTTTTTAAAAGGCCTCTACCAAACGGTTGAGATGACACTTCATGGTAAATGTATTAAAATACATACAAATACCAAAATGTGCTCTACCAAGTGGTTGAGCGGGACATTAAAAGGTTAAATTCAAGGGGCTGGAGTGTTGTTCATAAACATTCTATGGTATTAATATTTAAGTGTATAGAGCTCCAGTAAATATAGTGGTGTGCACTACACACTGACTCATTCTCAGATCCCTAAGGCAATAAATGCCCCTGAAAGTATCCAACTAATATTTAAGTTAGTGCAAGTTAAGAAAATTCTGCACAGACAAATGGCACATGCATCTACCATGTTGCTTCTAAACAATCCAAAGCACCAAGTGCCGATTGGAGCGGACAGACTATAACAACAATCCTACAAAGATTCATATTCAGTTGAAGGTGAAATACAAACGTGTATGTTTTCATGTACTTACCTGGGGTCTCCACCCTCTGATAGTGGTAGGGGTTGATGCACACCTCATCCTTCTTGAGGTGGAAGGCATACTCACAGGCCTCTATGGCACGTAGCTCATGGTGACTGTGAAGGTCCGGCCATCGCCACAAGCGACAGTAGATAACATGAGGAAGCCCCTTCCTGTGGGAAACCTGCAAGCGGCCATCCAATGATCTGATTGAACAGCAAACAAGAGAGTTTGGTGAAATGGGCAGACAATCCACTTGGAAGAGGGACTGACATATATAGCCAGGTAGAGGAGGAACACAGATGAATTGGATTGAGTAGTGACAAGAACAAGAAACAAAAGGTTTTTAATCAATCTCTGTCACCTCCATCACTATAATAACAACTCTCCCACATCAAAGTTGTATGCAACACTACACAATAGTTGAGGATAGTCACCTGGTTTGGTCAGGGTAGCTGTATAGGCCTGATGTATCCCACTGTTCTATCGTATTTGGTGTACTCAGTCCCCATATTTCAGAGCAATTGCTGTGCACAGAGAAAACATCAAAACAAAAACAAAAAACCAATGATAAACATGGGACATGGCTTATTCAGAATACCAGTATGGATAGTGTGAAGACTAAAAGGCCTCTTTTATTGGAGTCTGATGGAAAAATAAATACATCAAATTCATTTTCAGCTGTGGAGATGGATGATAGGAACTTCAAATAAGAGAAGCCTTTTGACAGAATTAAGGGGAAAAAACATGCAGATTCTGCTAACACACATGAGTGACACAAGAGCATTCTTCGACAGTGTGGCATTTTATCAGACACTCAACAAGTCTTTCTTTTGCTATAGTTATTCATGTCAAAAATTATTGGGAGGCATTCAACCAAACCCTGGAGACACACAATGGCACAAATAAGGGGAAAAACTGAGGAAACCTTGAAAGAAACAATAATTTGGTTCTCAGACATTCCCAAAACAAGACAAGAAAATGTAAAAAATGTAAAAAGTTATGAAAAAAATTACACTAATAAATTAATACATTATATATAATGTATTTATTAATTTCATGACAAATGAAAATAGTTGCTTCTGAATAAAAGGACGTGACAAGTGTTCTACATGTTATATGCTACAAAATGAGAACACCATATGCTAGCCTTAATTACTTTTGTGGGACCTCAACTACCATTCAAGATTGCCATTGCCTGGTTCAAAACAAGGCAGCTTCGCTTGTAAATCCTACAGTCCAAAGGCTATTTTAATACAAAAAACCAGATGTTTAGAGTATACAAGAGACCTCAACAAGCTTCCTTATTACAATCAAAATGTACAGATCTTAAGTAAAGCTAGTGGTAATGTCCTAACCTAGCAGAAATAATGTAACTCACATTCAGCAAGCCACTGTATGTCTACAAAATGTAACAGTGATGCCTATGATCATTCTCAGGCGATAACAACCAGTCCGCTATCTACAGACATACAAGAATCTGACACAGTTTTTGGCGACACATCTTTGAGGAATTAATCTGTTAACACAGTGTTCCCACTAAACAAGAGTCTGGGTCACCAAGGCTGGCTGACTGATAAAGACAACAGTTTCTCTTGCCAATCTCTCTCCCAATAAGAATCATGGAAACTGCTTCGGGGTTAATATGCCTATAAACTAAGAATCATTTAAATTAATTTCTGATCAAATTCTTATACGCAATCTAGTATTGTTACTGTTCTACTATTTTGAATCCCTAAACATACTGACTACAACCTGGAAAATACTGATTCTAATTTCAACTGTTATCAAGTGTTGGGATCTTTACCTGGGGATGGTGACACACTTGGTGTTGCAGTTCTGTGTGGTGATAGCTTTCTCCAGCTCATCTAGCTGTCCTGTCCTCTTCAACTTTTTCACCAAGCTCTTAACAGCCTTCTCGCACCATTTCTCTTCTTGCCCATTCTGCTCACCACCACCCGCTCCACCCTGGCCACTGGTTGACTTCTTCCAACCTAGCAACCTTTTCACCACAGGAGGGGTGAATGGCAAGATGGAGGACATCTTAACTGGAAAAGCTGGGAGTCTCCAGAGGACGCAACACCAGTTCTCATGCACACAGACAGGGGAACTTGGGGCTACAGTTTGGGCCCTTGCTCTGGCTGGGCCCCTCTTGAGACCAGCAAGTCACAGGGTGGAAGCCAGTGCCAGCAGGGTATACTCACGAGATGCAGACCTTAGGAAAAAGCCATACACAATGTACATAATTACAAACAAACCATGGAACAGTAAAATAAACCATGTCTAACTGTTAAAAAGCGGAAGTCAGAATATATTGTTTCTTCGAGTAGATAATGAAATCGTAAGGTTTTTGTGGTAATGGCTTAGCGGACATACATCGGTGCCTCTTGTTTGAAGTTAGGCATTAGTTGAACAAGTTGCACAGGCACAACGTCCACTTGATGCTAGCTTATCACAACTCGACATCTAAGCTAGCTAACTTGTAAACTTATAAAGTCAACACTCAGGTTATCCCTCATATCGTCGTATCCCATAGATGGAAACAATAGCAAGTTTTAAACTAAAATCGTGGACAGAGCGAGGAAAAAGGCACAATCAGAGTATTTGGTGAAAGCCCCTCTTCAACGCTAACACCAACTGGCTTGGGAAGGCCGGCAGCTAGCTACCTTGTGGGGGGGGCTGCTTGATTCAAAACACCACAGTAAATTCACTCGCTTTAGCTTGCCAAGTGTTCATCTGTCATTTGCCGAATCAGTCTTAACTTAAAAATGAAGACCGGAAAAACTGTAGGTAAATCGACAGTACTTCATAGAGAAGTCTTCGTCAAGCTAGATCAGCTAACGTTAGCTTAACATGCTAGCTGCCAGCTTGTTATCAAAAATCCTTTTGTTGTGATCCATGAAAAAACCTCCTGTGCGCAACAGTCATGTCGCGCTACTTTGTTACCAAACGTCAGTTTATGAAAGAAACTCAAGCTACAAGTAATCCAATTACTTAAAATGCAACTTTCAGAATTTAGATATTCTTGTGTTTTATTTGAGCGTAGCTATTGGATGTACGTGACTTTTGCTGAAATATAGTAAAAATGAGTTAGCATCTTGGACGAACTCTTCCAAACTGAACCCTGGCTCCCGCTGGCTAACGGAGCTAATGTACATCTTACACAAATCAACATGCTTCAAAGTCGCGAAAGGAGCTTAAAGCAATCCAATAGTTACCCCAGTTTAAAAATCCACGGCACCGCTTTCAGAGATAAATGTGTGCACAGCGCTCTGGACGCCCTGTTGACAAAAATGCCTGAACTATTTTGTACTGCAACTAATTTCGACAAGGCTTATAGGCTCCTCTCAAGTTGCTACCAGTGCTATTGAAGCTAGTTAGCTAGGTTAGGTAGACCGGAAAATACAACACACTTGATAGCTACGTACGAGCCCTTAATCCCGCCCATACAACATCTGATTGGAAGATTGTGAAAAGACGTCTGAATCGTGGCACATGCCCTTGACAAGTCTTATTCTTAATTTGACAGCATGGTTCCTATCTGTCATTCACACATTAGTAGAGACAACAAATTCTGTGCTGCATTTCCAGAGGACATTAATTTAGCCATCTATTTGCATTTCGACCATTACAAACAAGCAAACACAAACAAAAAACAAAACAAACAAACAAACAAATCCAAAAACAAATAAAAAACAGTTAATAAAACATTGATAATGGTTTCATATTTCAGGAGCTACAGCTTTATTGTCTTTACATGCATTTATGCACGCCATAAAAACAATTACAGCTGTTCAGGTTAATGTGGTGAAGAAACTCCTCCCCTCACGTTCAATTAGGTGGCATTGGTCTCACCTGGTGTCGCTATAAAATGCTAACCTGGCGCAACGTGTGCCCGGTTTTAGTTTGTCTGTGGCAATGGGTGGATGTTTCTTTCTTATTGTTTTATTGCAGGTGTCAGAGTCCTTGCAAGGTGAGCTATGTCTACCAAAAATAACTTCTATTAAAAACATTATTGCTAGACCTTGTAACTCTTTCTCCCCTCCCCCTTTTTCTTTAAACTATTCGACTGAATACGTCGTGATTTTCTGCTCCTTTCTATCCAATTGTTTTTTTCAGCTGGAAGCAATCAGTTAAGCTGTGGCCTAGGCTCCAAACTGTGCAAAGATGGTTCAGAGTGTGTCCTCTACAGCCATGTATGTGATGGAGAGCCTGACTGTAGGGATGGCTCAGATGAGGAAGACTGTGCGTCTGGATGCGAAGGAGGTACAACACGTTAATTCTGCGAAAATGAAGTCAGTACTACACGCTGGTACTTAAGGGCTATGTCGAAACAAAAGTTTGTTTTGACATATCCAGATGCATACTGCTCACCACATGGCACAGTTCTGTGAACTTGTTACGTCACCGAGGAGTTTAGATGTCAGAATAGGCCAAGGTCAAAAACATAACTATAATAAAGGAGTTGTGTTGGAACTGTTAAAGCCTGGGTAAGTACACTGGCAACTTGGTGTTCATGATCATAGTACTGAGTTACTCTAAGGTTCTGATGTTCTCTTTGGTATTTTACTGGACTTGAATGCCAAATCCTTCTAATCCAAACAGATCAGTTCCAGTGTGCCCATGGAAAGAAATGCATAGATAAAGACCAGGTTTGTGACGGTGTCCCTCAGTGTCAAGACCGTTCAGATGAACTGCAATGTATGAAGGAAATGGACTGTTTTCACCACTGTGATGACAAGAGTCGCTGCTTGCCTGCAAGCTTCGTCTGTGATGGAGAGAGAGACTGTTTAGATGGCACTGATGAGGCAAACTGCGGTAGGTGAAATTCTTTCAGAAAATTGGTTTTACTGGCGAGAACATCTCTAGGTAGGAACTGAACAAGGTGCCACATTGAGACGTGTTTGTTCATTTTATTTGGCATCAAAATCAGAGAACCAAGAGGGCGATGGGAATGAAAAGACCAGTACAACTCCTGAACCTCCTGTATATGTTGGCATATCTACCATGAAGTGTCCCCTGGGTGCCATACCCTGCAAGGATGATACAGAGTGTATCCTCTACAACCATGTTTGTGATGGAGAAGCAGACTGCAGAGATGGCTCTGATGAAGAAGACTGTTCATCAACATGTGAAATCGGTAATCTGACAGTTGTCAGTGTAGATTTGATTCCCTGTACACAGTTTAAGAATTTTTAGTGCCCTCTAGTGGGTAGCATTACTAAACCACACTTCAGCATTCAAGATTCAAAGTGTCATATGTACAGTAAAGAGACATTTCCCTGAATGAAATTCTTTTTTTGCTGTCCACAGTGAATGCCAAATATTTACAGAAAATTGATAAATCGACTAAATGTCAATCATAGCTTTCTATCATGTACATTAAGTGTTCAGGTCTCCCTTCAGTACATAGATGGCAATTTGCCTTGTCATTATATTGGCATTACATGATGACCAGTCAATGTCACTGGATTGACCTGAATGTAATTTGAAATGATATAATCCTATAGACATTGGTTTAGAGTCTATTGTTGGTACAAAAAGTATTGTTGCACAAATCAATTGGTGGTAAACAGGATTGGGCTCATAACAATAGCTCAATAGTGTGAATACAGGAAGAGTGGAGAGGCGTCAGGTCAAATCCACTGGGGGAGACCCCCCCCCCCCCTCAATTTAAAAAAAAAAAAAAAAAAATAAAATAAAAAAAATAAATAATTGACTACACCTCGTCAACATCCTAATGACGTGTCCTGCAGATCACTTCCAGTGTGCCCATGGAAAGAAGTGCATTGAGCAGAGCCAGGTCTGTGATGGTGTGCATCAGTGCCAGGATCGCTCAGATGAACTGGGATGTGCCAAGCACATGGAGGACTGTGCTCACCAATGTGATGACAAGAGCCGCTGTGTTCCCAGCAGCTTCCTTTGTGATGGAGAGGTGGACTGTTGGGATGGCAGTGATGAGGCGAACTGTGGTACGTGGCCGCTGAGTTTTGAAAATGATACTATTTCATTAATTGTGGCACCTTTTTGTCATGTCATTTTTGTACCCTCTAGCTGATGAGGACTGCAGTGCCTCTGAGTTTAAATGCACCAGCGGGCAGTGTGTGGCTGCCACAATGCATTGTGATGGCCACCCAGACTGCTGGGACCACTCAGATGAGGAGAGCTGTAGCACAGCACCAGTCTGCACCACCAAACACCGCTGCCTCCAGAGTAAAGAGTGTCTGGTGCAGGAGTGGATCTGTGATGGTGCTCAGGACTGCAAAGATGGCACAGATGAGAAGGTACATGTTCATGGCAACAAAAGCATCTCTGCACTAGACTTGAGATTAGAATACACTATATTAGAAAATTTAGTGAAGCTGAACATTCAATATAGAGTAGAAAATTCCATCAAACTAGATAACGTTTTTTTTTTTTTTTGTTTTTGTTTTTTTTTTTGGGGTTTGTTTGTACCTCTGCTCTGACCTTTAACTGTGTGGTGCTGAGCTGACAGGAAATTTTTGCCTACTATTGCTTTAGTTGGCATGGCATCAATGTTTCATTAGTATGTTTTCTGAACTCAGGTTTCACTTTGCTTCATTTAACATCTGTAAGTAGCTTCTCACTTTATGTAATGTACATAAGGTATTTATATTTGCTGAGATTCCCTACCCAATGGTTAGACATTAGAATTCATTAGTAGTGTAGATTTGAGATGCTACCCTACAGCACTTAAGCAAGGCAGATTTTCCAGAAAGGTTTTTGAAGACGGGTATTTCAATGGTCTAGACATTAGACAAGTTTTCAAAAATTATGCCATAACTGTACAATTGTCTTTAAAATAATCAATTTGGTTTTCTAGGATTGTCCTGTAGATACACTGACCTGTGGTGAGTTCCAGTGGTCATGTAAATCCAAGACCAAGTGTATCCCTACAGCCTGGAGGTGTGACGGCATGAAGGACTGTGACGATGGTAGTGATGAGGCTGAATGTGAGTAGCAGTGGTGTTTCTTGACCGATGTCCATGTTTCTTCAGAGTTTATTTAGCAAAATGAGTTCCAATGATTAGTTACAGGGCAGAATTGCAGCTATACACTAAGCTGTTTTACTGAATGTTTAGATATTTGAACATGGTTATCAGTGTGAAATCAAAACATGAGGGAAAAGTGTTACGGACAAAACAAGATAGAAGAAATTGGCTATTTTTATTATTTAAACAGGGAATTTTTCAATTGGCTGGGAATAGAATAAGAATCCAGATTTCAGAATAAAAACATGACTTGCAGCTCATCAGGATGTTTGAGCTTCTAGCAAGCTGTATTTGGTTGCCATTTGAAAAGACCAATTACTGCCACGAGTGTGAGAATGGAAAACTTTCCAGTCAAATAGTGGCTGAATACCTGGGGAAAATGGTAAACATGACAGTGAATTTGTATCAGGTGGGCCTGTTGAATGCTACGCTCACCAGTTCCAGTGTGGCAGTCAGGAATGTCTAGATCCAGTCCTGCTATGCAACAACATCACCAACTGTGCGGATGGCTCTGATGAGGGAGGCAGCTGCCAGATAAACTGTGCAGAGGCGGATGATGACCGCTGCTCTCAAAGCTGTTACAGCACCCCACAGGGACCGGTGAGGACCATGTGTTCTACAACTGACTCCACCAATTGATCATGCAAATGCATTCTGTCTTGCAAATCAGTGGCTTAAAATTTGACCAATATTTGGTAACTTTCTCAATTATGAGAAATGTCATAGCTTTTATTTATATTTTTTGTAGCATTGCTACTGTGCAGCAGGGTTCACTCTGATGGAGGATGGCATCACCTGTGCTGACATTGACGAGTGTGGTGGTCGGAGCTCAAATTTGTGCAGTCAGCTGTGCATCAACACTCCTGGCTCTTACCAGTGTGACTGTCATCCAGGTTACATAATGGAGGCAGGTGGACACAACTGTAAGATAACAGGTAAAGTCTGTTCAGTGGAGGAAACGAATCTGATTTAAATTTAACAGTTTAACACTTGAATAACAATCTGAGGCAGTCAATACATAAACCAGCTCTTTAAACTCAAGCCTGTGTATGGTGTCTCACTCACTGTCTTAAGCCAACTGGCTTATAGCTGTGGCTTCATTAAGCATACATGCTTTGTTTTCACAAGAAAACAAAGCACTTACCTACTCTGTATGACTGCTATCCCTATTAACAGTCTGCCTTACTATTGGTATTTTTCCGACTAATGCATCCATGCAGTGTACCCTTACTGTAATTGCAACAAATATTGTACCTCGCTGCATCCAATCAGAACTATTGCATAATTGTCTCAACCACAGGTGAACCCTTCCTGTTGTCGTCGGTACAGACGGACCTCTTCTTGTTTGGACTGCGCAGTGGTAGCCTAGATGTGTTGTCGTCTTCTGCCAAGAAATCTATCTTGTCTTTGGACTATGACTGGAGGGAGCAGAAGGTCTTCTGGGTTAGTCTGGACTCTGAAAGCATCAGGTGGTCTTCGCTGGACCAGAAGAGTACAGGAACTTTAATTAAAGGTGGGGGGGCAGCACAAATGTGGTTGAAGCATTATTCCCCTTCAATTTTGACAGTCAACCAAAAGTATTCACTGTCATACATAAATGCCTTAAAATGGGTGACTCCATTGTCTCCACAGGCATTCGGGCTGATTCTGTAGCTGTGGACTGGCTTGGGAGGAACCTGTACTGGATTGATGGGGTGAACAGTCAAATTGATGCTATCAGACTGACAACAGCTTCTGTAAAGTCACTGGACCACAGTGTGATCCTGGATGAAGACCTGGATCAGCCCCACTCCCTGGCCCTCTTACCACAAAAAGGGTTGGTTTAAATTTGTTTGTGAAAACCTTTCATACAGTATCTAAAATCTTTTCTTTTTCCCCTCCTTCCCCCCCTACCAGGCTGATGTTCTGGACTGAGATTGGTAATGTTGTGAAGATTGAGCGGGCTGGGATGGATGGGTCAGAGAGAAGGGCAGTAGTGAGCTCTAGTCTGGGTTGGCCTGGTGGTGTGGCTGTAGATGCAATCTCTGACAGGGTCTACTGGACAGATGAAAGACTTGGTGCAATTGGCTCCGCAACATTGGATGGAGAGGATATTCAGGTAAACTAAGCAAATCTTGTAAGATGCTTTCATTTAAGCTTTAAATTATTTAATCTTAAAAAAATCACTTTCAGATCCTCCAGATGAAAGAGACCACCAACCCATTTTCACTGGCTGTGTTCAATGACATGCTTTACTGGTCTGATGCCAAGAGGCGAGTGGTGCATGCTGCTCACAAAATCTCTGGCAAAAACTGTCAAACTCTTCTGAAAAGACCAAGACAACCTTTTGGTGTGAAGGTCTGTTGTTGTTGTTGAAGAATTTTGCCCTCAAATGTATAATGTATGCTTTACTTGATTTGGAACATCTGCAAATAAGTGCAATTATTTGCTTGCAGCTTTGACTATTTTTTTTTTTTTTTTTTTTTTTTTAAAGGCAACTCATTTCTACTGTTCATAATGAATTGTAAACATCAAGAAGCACTAGATGGTAAAACCACTTGTGTGCCCTGTTCTGCAGATTATCCACTCATTGCACCAGGTGGGCCACCAGAGCCCATGTCAGAAGATGGCATGCTCTCACATGTGTGTGTTAGCCCCAGGGCCCAAAGCTGTGTGCAAGTGTCCCTCTGGTCTGTTACCTGCTCAGGATGGTCTCACCTGCTCCAACCTGGTCAATCCTGCATTCCTGCTTGTACTATCTCCTTCTACCGTCACTCAGGTTGTGCTATAATAGCGTTCAAATAACTAATACTGCTTATCTGTGCAGTTATTATGAAACTAGAGCCTACAGTGGGTTAGCATGGGTGAAATGGGTGGTTTTCTGGAAATAAATGCACTTTGCAGCATCTTAAGTAAAACCTGAATAGTTCTATATATTGGCTTTAGAAGTTAAGTTTACATTGCCCTTTGTGCAGATACTGCTCTACCCATTGCCTGAATGAAGCATTCCAGGTAATCTGTAAATGCAGCAAGTGTAGTGTTTAAGGTGTTTTATAGTTGTCTTTACAAAATGTGCCAGTGAGGGCTGGGCAGATCATTATGCTTTTGCCACTCACTTGCCTTCATGTAACTTGGATGTGTACAATGTTTATATCTTGCTAGCATTTGCCTTACATAAATGTATATTTAATCCCAATTATGTCTATAGATCTACTTGCAGTCTCTACATTCAGCAGGAGATTTGAAGGGCTGGCCTGAACATCTGGCCCTGCAGGTACCCAGTGTCAATGAGGCTGCCATCATGGACTACAACCTACAAGACAACATCTTGTTCTTGACAGATGATGGCACAACATCACTCAGGTCCTTCAAGTTGAAGGACTCAGACTTGTCCTCCAAAGGTCATCTTCTCAAGCTGTTGGGTAACACCTTCACTGCAATGGCATTGGACTGGGTGACATCTAATATTTACTGGAGTAGCAACAAACAGCCCCGTCTGCAGGTCACCTCAGTCACAGGTGCCTACACTGCAGTTATTATCCAGGAGCGTATTGGTAGGGTGGAGTCCATTGCACTCCATCCTCCCACTGGCAGAGTTTGTTTCTCCAACTTGGCACTGCAGGTCACAGCATCTGTGGCCACAGTAGAGTGTGCGAACATGGATGGTGCTGAGCGGAGGACAGTGTGGAAAGATGCTGTGCAGCCCACATCTCTGGTTTTCTCCAATAATGGTGACAACATTTACTGGGCTGATGCTGGTAAGAATGCTGATGTCTTTGGTATGAGTCTTATTTCAGATGCATTTTTACTTACAGCAGGTCAAACATACTTTGGAATAATGTTTGAATTGGTTTAAAACGGCAATAACGTAACAGATGTTGTCCCAGGTTTAGGCACCATTGGCTCTGTCCAGGTTGATGGATCAGGATACAGAGAGCTGAAAGCTGGTGATGGCTTGGCTGCTGTGACTCTGAGTGATGATACGTTACTTTGGATGACAGTTAATGGTATGCTTCATTATCTACTAAATGAAATGCAACTGTTGCCATATTACAAGATCAACGATCAGGTTCAACAATAGCCTTGTTTTGGATGTTCAGCATAATGCTTATAGTGTATCAGTAATGAGTACTACCTTTACCATCAACACCTGTCTCAGTGGATTTCATGATATATTTCTGTTGGCCTCATCTTCCCTCAGACAAGACTAAATTCTGGTACAGAGATGATCAGCAGCACAACAAGCTGTGGTTTGAAGTTGGCACACAAGTGGTCAGCTTTAAGGCATTCACCAAGATGAGTCAAACTGGTATGGAAGAACATCTGGGTCATAAAGTTGGTGTTTGTCTTGGAATTGTGCTTTTTAGATGACTTTAAATACCATCTGGAAGAACAAACAACAAACTGCAGGCAATTAAATTTGCTTGTTGTTTGCCAGGTTCAAACCAGTGTGCAGAAAACAATGGTAACTGCCAGCACTTGTGCCTTGCTACCCCAGAAGGTCAGACCTGCAAGTGTGGCAATGACCACATTCTTGTGAATGCCACACACTGCAGCCTGGAGCATGGCTGCCCAACTGGAACAAGACCATGTTTGGATCAACTTTCATGCCAACCTCTTGACAAGTTCTGT
Organism: Remorina albescens; assembly: GCA_034769265.1. Classification (NCBI taxonomy): domain Eukaryota; kingdom Metazoa; phylum Chordata; class Actinopteri; order Carangiformes; family Echeneidae; genus Remorina; species Remorina albescens. The sequence goes on from CM068485.1 coordinate 6,455,869, forward strand.
AATGGACATGTGGACTGCTCTGACCACTCTGATGAGAACTGTGAGTATTGCTTTCAGTATATAAACTAAAGGATGTCATTCAACTAGCAAAGACAATTGAAACTACATCTTACCTGGATTCTTCCATCTTCTAGGCATTGGACTGAAAGAATGGTCAGATAGCAAGACTAATGCTCCCAAGCCTCGTAGCAGCTCTCCACCTCCCCCTTTGTCTGAAACCACTGACTTAAATACAAGTGTGAATGTCAGCAGCCAGCTCATGAACCTGGATGCACAGCAGTGTAACCAGAGACGTTGCAGTGGAAATGGACACTGTGTAGAGATCAGTGGGGAAACTGTATGTGTGTGCACAGCAGGCTACAGTGGTGATTCCTGTCAGGACCATCTAATGAAGACTATGCAGCGCCCCATTGTCTACGGTGCTGCAGTGCTTGGTGCAGGAGTGGTGGTCATTTCTGTGTTTGCAGTGGTGGTCAAAAGGAGGAAGAGCGCAAACGCAAGGTTTCTTTTTTCTTTTTTTTTTTTTTTAAAGCTAAGGTTGGCATTTGATACCACATTTGTATCCTTCTAATGCATCATCCTTTTCAAATGAAAGACTGACCAATTGAAGACCATAATGAGCTAAATAGTAACTGATACAAGGCACTAACTTATGCACATTGGAGCTTGCAAAACATTGATCTGTGAATCAATTTTTTTTTTTTTTTTTTTGGTTGTGATGCCAAAGGTCATAATTGCATGACTGCAACATTGGACATAGTGGTGTGTGGGTTTTTTTTTTTTTTTTTTTTTTTTTTTTTTAAAAGGCTAAATGCTCACATCCTCATAGAAATGTTATTTAACACCAACTAGCAAAGGTTAGCCTATGCTAACAAATGTCAACATGGGGAAACCCACTTTATTTTCTTCTTGCAGGCGAGCTAACCCGGCTGCTGTAAAAGAGACAAGTATGACAGACCTGGAGAACAAAGTTGAAGCTGCCTCTACTGCACAAACTGCCTCAGAAACAGTGAAGTCTGAGGTGGGCCCCCCCAAAACTCCGTAAACTAGCAGGTTCTGCTTTTTGACTCGCTGTGTGGGATGAAGTTGACATCTTTCCCTGCAGGAAGCAGTATTGTCTGTGCACTAAGGCTGTATATGCAAGCAATAATTTAAAATAAATAGTTTACTTTTTCATCTGCTTCTTGTGAAATTATTTCAGCTTTGTTTATTACCAAAGAAGGATTTTTGACTAAAGATGGCCACTTATTAAAGTGGTGGTGTGCCTGACTTGAGCACACTTACTTAGACAAACAAGTTTTGGAAGTGTCATCTCGTCTACAAAAGCATATCGCTGTCAGCTTCATGTTCTGGTGTGGAGCCACAACATGAAGACAGGGTAAGAAATTAGAAAAAAAAAAATGTAAATTCAATCAGATTTATTGTTTGTGGGTTTTTTCCTCAATGTTAAATTTTTCACAAATTATTTTTCTCTCCCCATCACCCAATATAATTTTAGAATACTGGAGTATTTGTGCAATGCTGCTACTGCAAGTCTTACTTGACAAAGCTAGGCTGTAACAGCACCATCTTCCAATTAAGCCTCAGCTTTTCCACTAAGACACAGAAGCAAGTTAGTGGGTTTGACTAAGGCCTTTCTACCCTGATCACTCAGCTCTAGGAAGTCCTGGTGGTGCCAAATTTCTTCCAATTACAGATGATGGAGGCCACTGTGCTCATTGGGAGCTTTAATGCTGCAGAAATTTTTCTGTATCCATATTGGGATCTCTGCCTTGATATAATCCTGTGGCATAGGTCTACAGACAATTCCTTGGACTATGGACTTTGTGCTCTGACATACAGTTGAATATGGAACCTTTTTATATAGACCAGTGTGTGCCTTTCCAAATCATGTCCAATCAACTGAATTAACACAAGTGGACTCCAAGTAAAAATCTGCAGGATGATCACTGGAAACAAGATGTACCTGAGCTCAATTTTGAGTGTCATAACAAAGGCTGTGAATACTTATCCTTTTGTTTTTTTATTTTTAAGAAATTTACAAGAAGTGCAAAGAAACTTTTTTTCACATTGTCATCATGAAGTATTGTTTTTTTTTTTTTGTGTGTGTGTGTGTGTGTGTGTAGAATTTTTGAGGGGAAAAAATTAATTTAATCAATTTTGGAATAAAACTATCATAGCAAAATGTGAAAAAAGCTAAGAATACTTTCCAGATACACTGTATGTGAGAAGCTTGTGATTAATCTGGAATGTCAATTTGCCTCCCCACAAATATGTTCTGTTTGATTGCCCATACACATCCTAGAGCTTCCTGCTCTATCTGGAAGTAGTGTAGTGTCAATAGTTGACCAGCATTTTTTTTTTTTTTTCCAGTTCCTGGAATGACCCTACTCCCACTACTGTCCTGTCCTAATAAATTTCAGAAGTGGTTCAGATACATTTGCATAATCTGGTATAACTGTCATCAGAAATCCATGCGCCCAAAAAGGACCACACAATCTCAGGTCTCAGTGCATTGCGAACAGGCTATTTTACAGAGGTCTAGTTTTATTCCCTCAGGTGATATCCTGTCCTAGACCCTTGATATTTTGTAGTCCAAAGACTCTCTTTGAATCTTGACACTTGTCTTAGCCTATGTTCCAGTTTTTCCTCATTTTTAGCACGTACTATCACATCATCCATGTAGCAAAAGACCCCTGGCATCTCTCTTAGCATTGAGTCAAAGGCCTTTTCATAGGCAGTTCACACAGGCACAGGCAACACTACCCTCTGTGTGTGATGATGGTAGTCAGGTGCCTGGATTCTGGTCCTAAGTCTTACTGCCAAAATCCTTTTCTTGCATCCAATTTGGCATATATTTTAGGTCCTTGCAGAGTTTTCAATGTACTGGCCACAGAAGGTGCTGGATTACATAGCTTGAATTCTTCTGTGTCTTTCTTCAGTGTGAATAGACACCCACTCAGTTTTTGTTGCATTTTGTCTAATTCCTGTTTACAGCTCTTATCATTAGATCCAGGACACTCCTCTAAGTTTGTTATCCAGTGTCATTGTAACCATTAATCTGTCCCAGTTCTGTAAAAACTGCCTCATACTCTTGTGTCAAGTGATTGAATCAATCTGTCTGGTCCACTGTGTTTATAGTCACCTGTCCTCCATGAGTTCATATTTTTAATACAAAGCATGATTTTCTGCCCTTAATGTTTATGCATTTTCTTCAATAACATACACCTTTTCCTGTATGACATACCCTGCCATGCCAATTGTGCTTTACAGCAACCTACATATTTAAGTGAGGTATCCTGGACGTAGGGATAAAACCCTTCTTTGATCTGTTCCACTTGTTTGATATAAAAATTTTTCTTGAATTGATGATCTCCCATTACTTCCCATCAACGTCCAGTATCTTAAAACTTCTAGATTTTTTTTTTTTTTTTTTTTAAACCGTTTATGCTTGCTGTTTCCTATCCTTGTTAATTCAACGGGAGGCTCTGAAAATAACACACTACAATATTGTTAAATAAATGTTTTTTAATCTAAATTTGTATCTTTTTTACCATGACCACACTTGCAACTAATAGGAAGTCATTTGTCACACCAGCCATACAAATATAACCTAAACAACATACACTATATGGACAAAAGTACTGGACCATCTTACCACATTGCTCTCTAATGGATTTAGAACTGGATTTTGTAAAAGCTCCTATAGGTGTAGAGATGGTCCCCCCTTTGCAGCTGTAACAGTTTCCAGCCTTCTGGGGCTTTTTACAAGAGTTTGGAGTTTGTCTATGGAAACCTTTTTCCCCATACGTCAGAAAGAGCATTTGTGAGGTCACACACTGGTGTTGGACAAAAGGGTTTGTTCTCTGTTCTAGCTCATCCTAAAGGTGTTGTATGGTGTTCAGGTCAGGGCTCTGTGTGGGCCCTGCATATGACAATTTGTTTCACACCAAACTCACCCAACCATGCTTTTATGGACCTTGCTTTTGTGCACTCTGGCACAGACATGTTAGAAAAGAAAAAGGCTTTCCCCGAATCGTTTCCACCAAGATGGAAGCATTGAATTCTTCAACCTGTCTTTGTAGACTAAAGCATTTAGATTTCCCTTCACTGGAACTAAGGACTGCCATCCCATCAGTCCTTTCTTTATAGTTGGCACAATGTAGCACATAAATGTTGTACTCTGCTGTGGAAACATGCTGTGACGCTCCTGCCACAGTGTTTTTGCTGATGTTTGTGCCAGACGGTTGAAATTGTACCCTGCAGTTTTTGAATCAGCTGAGCATTGGTGACTTTTATACAGTATGTGCCTCAGCACTCTGCAACCCCAGGCTGCCACTTATTGATGACTGTTGAATTTCTTAGAAGAAATCTCACAAACTGACTTGTTGCAACAGTGGCATCCTATTAAGGTACCATGTCGGAATTCAGTGAGCAAGTTGGTGTGAGCCAAACTTTTGTCCATTTAGTGTATAGAAGAGTGCATATGGCAGTTGTAATAACCAGCAATTTATGATGAAAGTTGTTGGTGAATTAGATCCAGACTCATAATTTAAATATAGAAAAATACTATATAACTCACTTGCAAAAACTGAGCAGAACAAGGGTTGCAAATGTTTTTTTGGGGATGGGCTTAACCATCTGAACTTTTTGAGCATTATTTTTCTGCCGACATTTCCCTGTCACACTTTACTTCCAATCAGTCCATTTATGAGAATATGCAGACAGTATTAATCATGGTGCTGAAGCTAGTTTTCATTTTCAGTTATGACTGACACAATATGTAACACACATATGGTCATCAAAAATATGTCTGGAACAGTTCCTGAACTTAACAGAAGACAATGGCAACTGGTCACTCGATGTGCTGCACTCTACTCCACTCGTTTTTGCAGAAATACTAATGTTGTCAGTGACTCAGGTTGATCTTGCTACTCGGGCTCTGTGTCAGCCTCTGCCTCATTCTCAGTGTCCTGGTCTGACCGATGTTGCTGACGATGAACGAGTCCTCCTTCCTGTGCTGTGTTGTAAGAGCCGCAGCGACTACACTTTGTGCCTAGCACATGGAAAGGCACCACACAGTGGGCTTGGCAGTCATTACATACAATCTATTGTGAAAAGGACAAAGGCAATGGATTACATGTACAGACAATGAGTTGGATTATTAAAATTAACAGTCAAAGTCTATTTTTATTGAACAACGCAGACTCGATTGAATTAAATAAAAACACTGTGCTAATTCAGCTTAAACAACAACTCAGCAAAATTTATTACATGAGCATTTTATTGTTATTTATAGCAGTCTTACTTTGACAGTGGAGCCCTGGTACTCAGTGGGCATTGGCGTCTGAGCAATCTCTATGTCTATCTGATCCCAGTAGTCCTCCATGTCCCAGGCAGAGTGCATACACAGAGGGCAGCGATATGCTCTGAAAACAAACAAGGAAGAATAACATTCAGTACGGTGTTTTCCAATCTTTAAAAACACCTTAGAGACTGTGGAGCTATTAGTTCCATCCTACATGTTGAATCTTTATTGTTCAAATACAAACCACCATGAGGAGCCATTATTGTACCTGCATATTGTAATGGGGTCAAATGTGATTCAGAAAAGGTTAAGAAAATGTGATTTGGGCAAAGGTCTTATTTAATTATAATCAGGTATACCAAACTATCCTACACTTTATTACTTACTTATATTGTAGAAATGAAATAGTTTGTGTATGTATGCCAACCGGAGGAGGTTGACAGTGCAATGACAGGATGAGATCAGACACACTGACAGTCTGGAGTTTTTCAGAGAGCAGGTTTCTCCTTTACTTAATGCTAAAAAAATCTGTTGGATGGAGCAAGCTGGCAGTCACAGGACTCAAGAACAGGAAAAATTACTTATTAAGACTGACCCTGTTCTGACCATGCCGTCAAAGCAGGTCCTGCAGGGAAAGGAAAGACATGTTATAGCAGGTCTTAGTTTATTTTCCTTAACAATGTTTCATTTTAATTTCAACAATACACGTCTACTAGTTATTTATTAGTCTACATCATGAATCTTTTCAACCAATTTTTTTGATACGTTACAAATACACTATTGTACTATCCAAGATTGTTTCCTTATGCAAAATATGCACAATTTAATCCCACAATCCTGAGTTTAGGAATAATGAGTCATACTTGTGTAAAAGATGGCCACACGGAAGAACATGAGCTCCAATTCTGGATGTGTGAATATCCTGTACATACAGAGAAGAAATGATCAAACTGTATAATAAGCATATAAAAATGAAAACTCTACACCTCTCTCTTAATCACCACCTAATGTGAATTGAGTTGTATTACCTCCATGCACACTGGACAGTTCTGCCTTGACACATTTTCAACACACTGAAACCGAAAATAATCATAAGTATAAGCAGTGAGGATATAATGGAAAAATAGGATGTGTGTAGATCAAAACAGGAGCATCACAATTATCACCTTGTGGTTTCCCCGTAGATCCTGTGCCAAACACAGATTGCACTTGTCACAATGGAAATACTTCTCCCTGGGTCCAATTCTGTAAGGGCCAAAACACCGAGCTGGTAACATAGATGTCAATCACCTTATAAATAAATAACATGTGATTGGGGAGTAGAGGAGTATATACGAACACTAAGTTACAAGTTAAAGTGCCATAAAAAAAGTTTTCACCCAATAGCAAGTTTTCCTGTTTTACTGCTTTTATAATGGAATCATAGTTAAAATAATATGGTTATTCGGACATGAATTAAGAAAAAGTGAAAGTGAAAACAGATTTCTACAATGTAAGGGAACTGACTGATAGTGATTTGATTTATAAAAGCGATGAGAAGGGAAAACATCCATGGCGGCAAGTACGTTTCATGGGCACCGTACTGTACTGTACTATAATCATCACAATGGTAGAATCATACAGGGACACTACAACATTACAGACTAAGATGTTTTTGCACTAACAAGATGGAAAGTAGAAGCATTCAGAGGGTACATTTGAAAACCCACTGAATTACTGACCAATTTAGAAATACTGAAATCCAATACCAGGACATCAAAACAAAGACCACAACTGTGATGCGGTTAAAAAATAGCTTTACATCAACTTTAATTACCTCATGAGATAGAATTGAAAGATTCTGCCTCTGACTTTGATACGATCAACTTATTATATTTTTACTGCTAATGTTTCTCACCTGCATATTCCACAGGGTTGACAGTGGTACTGCTTCTTATCCTTGTCGAACAAGTGGCAAATGTTACAGTAATACTCCCCAAACTGCACTTGACACTGCTGGCAAGTCTGCTGTGCCTAAAAGAACGACATCTTACATTTTTATGATTGATTTATAATAGTATGAGTTAACCACCGCTTGCATGAACGAGATGAATATCAGATGGAAATAGACATTTGAGATCACTGCGATAGCTGACAGTGGAATTAAGAAACATCCATTTGCAGGTTTGTGTCTGTTACCTGTTGCACTGTCTGGCACGCAGAGCACTGCACCTCGCTGACTCGGAAGCGATCCATCTGATGGTTTTCCTCTGCGTCATGACACAGCCGGCACACGTACAGTTTACCACAGCAAGGCGCCTGCAGTGCAGAGAAACCTCGACTCAGTCGTACTCATTTTAGACATAAAGATGATTACGCAACTGTTCCTAATATCCGTGTGATAAAACGTATGACAACAGTAGAAAAGCCGAATTACATCTCTCTGGACTTTTAAAACAGGCCAATAGAAGTGTAAGAAACGACGCTAGCTAAACTTGAAACACCGTTTCCCCATGTTGTGTAGCTAACATATAAGAACCACACATGACACTAGCTGATATGTCATAACGACACAGTTGTAGCGTTTGATAATCGTTTAATAAACCAAAACACAAACGTTAGAGCGGGTCCGTTCGTCTTTGGGGTGTCTTACATGTTCTACAAATGTATGCATTTTATTTAAGTTAACTCACTTTCAATAAACAGCCGCGAACATAGTGCTCACAACCTACGGGGGAAGCCATGTCTCCTCCTTCCTCTTGTTTTTCTTCTTCTTGCCCAGAGGAATGCTGTTTCTGCTTCTGCGTCTCCTTCTCCTTCTTCTTCTTGTGTCTTCTCTTCTTCGCTGGTTCTTATTGGCTTATGGCAAAACTGGTCAAAGGTGGATTACCGCCGCCAAGTGGACAGGAATGTGACACGAACGACAGTGCAGGATTAATAAATTAAAAGTTTCCTTCAAGAAGGTAAATCAATATATAACTATATATTTTCCTACAGCTTTCCTCCATAAACCTGGCATTGTAAAGCCAACGGCTGAAAGAGTCGATCTCTCATATTACTATATTTCCTACAATAAAAAAGTACATGTTCAACTGTTTCTGGTTTTTATGTATTGTTGAGACCTGCATGACCGATTCTAAGACAAGTGATGTAATTTTTCTCCCTCATTTTACAGCTCATCTTCTTCCCATCACCATGTATTTTTTATATTATGGATTTCTGCTACATAGTTTGGATATGTTTCAAAATGCATGTTTTCACTTCAGCTTTGCTGAATGGCGTTCTTTTTAGCTTTTGTTTAGAATATCCACCTCCTCATTTCCTTCTTCACCCATATCAGCAGGCACCCAGAGAAAGCATATACTACCCCTTTGACTTCCAATCTGCACAAAGCAAAGAATATTTCACTGATGCTATCTCCTTGGGCTGATTTATCAGATTTCATGCTTTTTAAAACACAACTGCTGCAAGTAATTCTGTTAATTTCTCTCTCTTCTAGCCAATTTAAGGTCAACAGTGTTACAAATAGCTCTGTGGCATATGCTGACCAATAGTCTGATAGCCTTTTCTTAACGTTTCACTTGCTGGAATACACACTGCTAAACCTGCATAATCTGTATACAGATCTTCATAGCCATTCATAAATATGAATTCTGAGTTTGAGAAAAACTGATCAAAGTGGTTCTGGACTATACGCTGTACTGCAAGTTGCTCACACTTGTTCTTCAGTTCATGTGGTATAGTAACTACTGTAAACCATTGTTCCATTTTTGCATCATCACCCCAAAACTTGAAGCTGTAATTTGCCTCATTATGTTCACAGCAGTCTGTCAAACACTCTTGGTTGGATGTGTCTCATGAGGTACTGAAGGTTACCAAAGGCATTGAATTTACTCTCTAAATTTCCCCCATTTCTGCCTGGATTGTTGTTAATGGAGCTGATTCTCAGGGCCTGAGCTCTGAGTACGTCTACTCTCTCATCTGCTTTCATAAAAGCTACACATCTACAATCTCAGGATGAAAGATTGATCTCATGACTATATCAAATTAAATCAAAATTTATTTATATAGTGCCAAATCATAGCAGAACTACATCAAAGCAGTTTACATTGAGGAAGTCTAGGGACAGAAAAAGAAGGTAGAGGCAGAGCGTGGGAGAAGGAGAAGAAAGGGGGGAGAGTCTAAAGACATGCATGTCTTTAGACTGTTGCTTGAGTGTGAGTGGTTGTTGTCTCTGTCTGTCCGTCTATGCATTGGCCTTGCGATGGGTTGGCAACCTGTTCAGGGTGTACCCTGACCTTGCCCAGAATCGTTACATCTTACATTTCTATTATTGATTATACATTTGTTCTTTACTTAGTCCCAATACACATTCAATGTAAGCTTTCCATCAGCCCAAACCATGATAAATCTGATTGCTTTAACTTGCTCAAGAAGTTGATCATATCATTTCAAGAAGATGGGTCGGATTTTATGGCGCTTTAAAATGATTTGTGTATTCGCTACTAATAGCTTGAAAACCCATTTACTTGACCAAGTAAGAAATAATTAAAGTGAATTTAAGGGTTTATGAGTAAGTAAGTGGAAATATTCAAATAAACAAAAATTGTGCATAATACACAGATAGGTATTAGGTAAATATAAGGTGCAGCAGTGATACAGGTCATTGCACAGTTATTAATGAATCTCAGTTTGATGATCAGAGGGTGGAATCAAAGCTTCAGTTTGTGACTGAAGCTGCTCTTGTGTTTGGCCAGTAAATCATGGAGTGGGTGTGAGCCATTGCCTAATATAGTTTATAGTTTGGTCAGCGTCTTCCTCTCTGAGACTGCTGCCAGGGAATCCAGCTCCATCGTTACAACATCACTGACCTAGTGGATGAGTTTGTTGAGTCTGCCACCTTCAACCTTCAACACAACAGCAAAAGAGGAAAGCACTTATCACTGCAGATTCATAGAACATCTTTAGTATCCTCCAGCAGTTTTCCTTGGAAAAACATCTCAAAGGAATGTCATACAAGAACAAAGGTGGCCAAGAAATAAGTCGAAAGGCTATGGGTCCTCCCTGCAACTCGAAATTCTGTCCGTCTCAAATCTAGACCACAAGTCATTATAGAAGAGCAGCAGCAGTAGATTTTTCAGAAGATTTGAGGATTGAACACCTGGGAACAACACTGGTTATATGTCACCACTTCGGTCAAAAGAAAGTTGCTGAGGGATCCTGATGCATTTCATCATTGTCATACTAACTGAAGCTTCAAGATTTAATTAGTCTCCAAGTGTGCAAGGCACTTTTTTCCTTTCCATTTGGTCTCCCTGAAAGAACCCTTACACACTGGAACAAAGGCACTATTGACCAAGATGAACAAGTGGCAGCACCACTGTCTAAATATGGACCTTTAAGTGGCAAGCATGCAAAGCTTGATACTGATGTCAAGGGTTTTTGTTAAGGACTGGTTGAGGGACCTTCCCACTGTTGATTCACACTACTGCAGAAGCACAGAGACCTACAAAAACAAGAAGTTCCTTCACTCAGGCACAGCCATCTCCAAGTTGCATCGGGAACATCAACAGGCAGCTGCAACGGCACAAGTGAGGGCTCTTGGAATCCGATATTTCAGAGATGTGTTACATGAAGAGAAATCATATGACAGTCAGTTTGGACAATGGACTTGCAGGCTGTGGTGCTGTGTTCAATGACCCAAGCCAGCAACCTGTATTACAAAACGAAACTGCAGATCCCTAACATTACCCTCTTCAACTTGAGATCAAGGGAATGGTACTGCTACATTTGGGATCTGAGTAGCAATGTATTTGCACACCTTCAATATCGCCATTTTGAAGGTTTGATAAAAGGGCCATCCACAACTCAAGCAGATCATAGTCCGGAGTGTTATCAGAACTGCAATGCATGTTTGGCGAATGCATTGTCTGAACTTGCAAGGAAATATGGGTTACTAATAACGCAGAAATACCTTGCCACAGGGCAAAATATAAATGGAATGTCACAGCATACATAGTAGAACAGATAGACAAGTAGATATCTTTGCCCTGAGAGAGTACATCATCATACTCCAGACTGCAAGAATCAGGCCATCACATTACCATGTGAAGGTGCTCAAGCATGATAAGTTGAAAATGAACGGATCTTACTTCATTAGCATCAGACCAGGCAAAAAAGCTGGTGATCCAACAGTGCATGACTTGTGGGCTCTTTAGCAGTGAAGGCAAGATCCATTTCAAGCTGTCCCTCTCAGGGGACTCTGCGTGGAAAGCACGGCCACTGAGGCTACACGTGCCAAATGAGCCTATAGAATGGTTAAGAATATTTCCTTGCAGTCTGCTTATCAAGGAGAGAAAGTTCCAGGATCTTCAGTCAATGAAACTTGTCATGCCAACTGTCATCACAAGAACCAAGCAAAGAAGAGCTGGAGGGGGATGTGATGAGATGCACATGCTTCCTCAGCATTATGTTTAGTTAGTCAGTTATTCTTTATTGTTGACAGGGTTGAAGGTTTAAAGCATATTCAAAATGTTGCCTAGGTTATTTATTCATCTATAACTGACAGATATTGTTATTCGTATTTTAATTGCCGTAAACATTTTGAGTGAAATGATTAATAAATGTCATACTTTAAATATTTGGTTCAGTCTTTCGTCTTTTCTGAAAGACCTGAAAATATGGATGACAAAATAATGTAACAATCTTCCTGCAAGAATTTATAAATCTTGTGCTTCCCGGTTTTTCCACGGCGCCGCTGGTGTAGTGGTATCATGCAAGATTCCCATTCTTGCGACCCGGGTTCGATTCCCGGGCGGCGCACGCTTTTGCTGCCGGAGCAAAAGCGAAAATCTAAATATTACATACAAACAGCACCCATAAAGACATTATCAAAGTGTACCAGAAATGTTATGTGTTAGTGTCTGCTTCAACTGACCGTCACAGCTACCTTTCCAAATATATTTTACTGTTATTTTCCCCTTTATCGTTTCATACTTCGGCCAATTAAGCAATGGCTAGAAATAAGTTGATTGCGGCCATCTGCAATTATGCCAGGCTGCGGGTAAGCCGTTATATGTGCAGCCTCGCACAGATCTGGAGGTGCATCTTCTTACGTGTGGAGAAAGAGCGCTTGGTTTTGGCTTCATTTCAGCGCGCATGTTGACGCTGCTGACGCCGCTTCTCCGCCATCTTCAACTTCCTATTGTTTGCATCAGACTGAGGCTGTCTGCGGTGTGTGTGAGAGCAGAATAGGCCACCGATCGGCAAAGAATTGGTTGATTTCGGCTAAACGTTGGCAGTCGCTAAAGTTGGTCACACAGTATTTGTATGTCATCGGATTAAAGACCTCTCAGGACGCTACCAGTAAACCTTGACGATGGAGGATGATCAACCCAGAACCTTGTGAGTAGCAGCGGCCCTGTCTAGGTCCTGGAATGGAAGGCTCTGTGTAACTACTGCGCGTTCAAAAATGTTCCCACGTTGTTGTTTCAATTAAAACCCTCAAAACTCCGTAATTTAGACACACAGAAGCATTGTTTTCATGTTAGCATTTCGTGTCGACAAAACCAGCGCTGGCGAATGTATCTGGACAGAGACACATTTTGACCCGATGGTAAAGTTCTGATGGATTTTAGCCTGTAGAAATACGCGGAACCGTGTCTCGCCTAAAAATGAAACCCAAGGGCTAGTTAATGCCGGCTCTCTTTAGCGAAAAACATGGGAACTAGATAGCAGTTTCTTGTCAAATGTAAATGTAGTTTATTCTTAGTGCTGAACGGGCATTAGCTACACTCTGGAAAAAGCGATGTGATTTTAAAGCGCCGTTAGCTGCCAGCCTCGTTAGCATGAGGCCCGTTTGGAACCGGCTAATGTTATCTTAAGCTAGCGGCTAGGCAAGCCACGTCAACGCTCGGAGAGACGGCACGGGAGAGCACCAGAAAGCGGGCGATCACACACCACTTGTCTGGGTTGGCCTGGGACTATTTGCTGTATTATTTCGTCCGCGACCATTTCTGATTTTATGTTAAAATAAAGAATTGTTGTGGGATGTAGCTAACCCTGTTAACTAGCCTTTGTCTGCATGCTACTTCCTGTTTGACAAAGACTCAACTCTCTGATCTGTCTCCTTGTTTCCAGGTATGTGGGGAATCTGTCCAGAGATGTCACCGAACCGCTCATCCTGCAGGTCTTCACGCAGATTGGACCCTGCAAGAGTTGTAAAATGATAGTTGATGTGAGTGTTGTAGACTTATGTATTGTTAGGCAAAAGGAAATGGTAAGAGTGGCCTGAAAGGTTGTTGTGCCTCAGAAGCTCTAAATCTGCATATGTTTTGGAGATTGATTGTCCTTTTCCAATCTATTCTGTCAGGCCTGACACATTTAGATATAGTAGTTGACTCTTGTCCAGGGTGATTATTAAACATGAGTTTTGTTTTCCCGTTGACAGACAGCTGGAAATGATCCATACTGCTTTGTGGAGTTTTATGACCACAGGCATGCTGCTGCCTCATTGGCAGCCATGAATGGAAGGAAAATAATGGGTAAGGTAAGCTATCGTATCTACAGGGTGAGTGGGGATGGGTGGGCATCAGGTGTTGGACTATAGCTTATGTGACTTCTGAAAAGAGTCAAATTGTGAACTGCTAGCATTCATATTTCATTACATAGATAGCCAAGCTTCACAACGGCTCTTGACTATTTTAGACCCTCACAGAAAGTTGTTTTTCTGTCAGTGAAATTTGCATCTTCTTCAGAATTGAAGGTTTTCCAAATTTAATGGTCAAATAAATTGTTTTGCTAGGTCTTAAGGAATTTTGCCAACTACAAATGAAATTTCAGCTTGTCAAATTGAACTATCTATTGCTTTATTGTCAGGGTCGAAGAGGTTTTAAGCTACATTTGAAAGGTATCAAAATACCAATGTATATGTAAATGGTGCTGGTTGGTAAAATAATGAGTATTTTGGAACAGATTATTACTGACGTACATCTAATTAAAATGTGCAAAAGGCTTTGCATTGATGCCCCCTTTGAATCATATGGATGCTTTTTTTTTTCAAGAGGAATTCTTATGCACAGTTATGAAATTGTTAATGGCTCACCAGTTACACTTTAATTTGAGTTGATTAGCATCGTTTCATGGTTTATACAAAAATTAACAAACTGTTGTACTATGTCACTTATCTACAGGACAGAAGTAAGATAAGGCACCATATCACATAAAATAAATAGTATATGACTAAGTACTTTTTAGTCATACACCCTTATAGTGGTAATGTCGAGGTTTTTCTGTAAATGATGTAAACATACTCCACCTGGCCTGTTTTTTCTTTGCCCTTCTCCACAGGAGGTCAAAGTCAACTGGGCCACAACGCCAACAAGCCAGAAAAAAGACACAAGTAGTAAGTACAAGTGCTTGATTGATTATTAGTGTTTTCAGCGCACTTCGCTTAAACTAATGCAGTCTAATATAAAACCCTGAAATAAATCATATCTAAATTAGATTCAATTGAAGCTGAACATTATAACCTTCATGACAGAGGGTTTATTGTTGAACTCTTTTATCAGGCTTTTATTTTAGCCAGGTGATCCCCTACTATTAAATGGGTAACAGAATGTCAGTGTTATGACATAAATACTTTGGAAAAGTCTGATTCACAGGGTGAAAATTACAGGAAAAAAAAAAAATATATATATATACACATATATATATATATATATATATATTCCTAATTTAATGATAGCCATTTCATACTCTTGTCTTGAATGTAGTTGTCCTACATTGCCGTACTCCTAATAACAAAATAGTTTGTATTATCACACATACTATGTCTTAAGTGTTTTTCCTCCTACAGATCACTTTCATGTATTCGTTGGAGACCTCAGTCCAGAAATAACTACAGAAGATGTCAAAGCTGCCTTTGGTCCATTTGGCAGGATATCGTAAGTATAAAGTAGTGAAAGTAAAGACTTAAAAATTTAAACCTTATAATTTTAATGTAGGAATCTGTCTGTTTCATTTTATTGCCACATTTAGTATCTTTTTGCCCGTTTTTTGGAAAAAACGAAGTATTTAAAACCGTTACTAATGACATCAAGAAACTGATCAAGATTATTATTAATATTATTTTTTGGGTCGAATTTGGTTTAATTGAAATATAACCATTAGTTGCTGCCTTTCAAAGAAAATTAAATGAGGTATAGAAAATGCCAAATGAAGCTGTGCTCTGTTCGTATTCTTGCCTAACACCAATTAAAATTGGAAGAAACCTCCTTTTGCATTTCATACAATGTAGACATCATGTTCTACTGCATGTGTCAGATTGTTTTTCACCCTTCTTATGCTGGGTTTTTCCACAGAGATGCTCGTGTTGTGAAAGATATGGCTACAGGGAAATCTAAAGGCTATGGCTTTGTGTCTTTCTTCAACAAATGGGTGAGTAGACTGCATTGTGTTAATGCTGAATGTTTTATATTCTTCTCCCTTCTTCATGTGTGATCTGGACATTTTTTTTTTTTTTTTTTTAATTCCCAATTCCCAATATTTGTATTAACCCAATTCTTTCTTTCTTCCAGGATGCAGAGAATGCCATTCAGCAAATGGGGGGTCAGTGGCTAGGAGGCAGACAGATTCGAACTAACTGGGCTACAAGAAAGCCCCCTGCTCCAAAGACGACCTATGAAAGTATGTTGGCGTGAAAGTGTCGACGTCACTTGCTTAGAATTTTGGACTTTCATGTTAACAGCTAATTTGTTTTTGTAATTTCCTTCAAGATAACTCAAAGCACCTATCCTTTGATGAAGTAGTGAGTCAGTCGAGCCCCAGTAACTGCACTGTATATTGTGGTGGGGTCAGCACAGGATTGACGGGTAAGGAGGACTGTCACTACCTTCAGAAAGATACGCCATATCAGACAAACTGAGATTAACCTGGGGGTACCATTCCATCAATGATGCAAAAAACTAACGACAAACTTATTCTATTAACTTTTGTTTATGTTGCTCAAGCTTATTCATTTATAAACTATAGTTTTCAGCCAATTTTGAGTAATAATTAAAACATTTACATTAAATCATATGATTTCAAGAGGGGATCTATTTCTTCATACCTGTTTAACTACTTTTTTCATGCTGCACATGGCTTTTCAAGACACATCAGCCAATACAGTTGATTTCTGATGTTGACTTTCTATTCGGCTTTCAGAACAACTGATGAGGCAGACCTTCTCTCCCTTTGGACAAATCATGGAAATCAGAGTTTTCCCAGACAAAGGCTATTCATTTGTGAGGTATGTGAATGCTTGAGATAATTTTTTGGCTCCCCCCCCCCTTTTGAAGCAAGATCAAAGTTTGATGCCGCCAAGTTGATATTGTAATGTGATGGGAGCAAGTACACATGCCAACAGACCAGACCTCCAGCAATGGTGTTGTCACCATTGCTGAGTAGATATCTTTGAAATGACAACATTTCCTCAATTTCTTTTTTTCTCTGTTTTTGTCCAGGTTTAACTCCCATGAGTCAGCAGCCCATGCTATTGTGTCAGTGAATGGCACTTCAATAGAGGGCCACATAGTCAAATGTTACTGGGGTAAAGAGACCCCGGACATGATGAACCCGATGCAGCAGATGCCTATGCCCCAGGTAAATTTGATATGCAAAGTACAATCTACCTCTAATGGACTTACTGCCCTCCTAGAAGTTTCAGGCCAATATAAGGAAAAATCTGCCAGTTGTCATTTCAGAAAACTGCAATGTGGGAAAATCTTGGAAAAAGTTATTTTACAAGCATTTACTACCCCCATTAATGCATTAAACATCAAAGAGGGTATATGAACTTCAGTTACAGATGTATATATTCTTTAATGTTAGTAGTAGTGGTGGCGGGGGCGTCTGAAAATGCAATCAGTGATAATACATCATAGTGTGTAGATGCACCAGGCCCAATTTACTTAAGCTCTGTTATATTACTTTAGTCCAGGGGTCAGCTCTTTCATCGCTTTGCCGTGGCTCCCTGTGGCTTTGAGAAAATAATATGAATAAATAATGGCTATTTTATTTAAATACATTTGTATTCTAATTAGTAGCTTTTTATTCAATATAATACTTATGATTCTGGAGATTTAGGCGATGCAAAGCATTTTCTGTGTCACCTGTTGCCAACAGTCCAGTGACTTATTTTAAGCTCTTGATCCCAGGTAAGATAACCATGGATACATCCAAAAAAAGAAACATTTTGGACGAAAGTAGAAAGTAGTTATTTTATTTCCTAAATGCTACCAAGTATAGTTCTTATATACATAGCACAGGCGTAAATTAACTATATGTGCATCGTTATCTTCATTATTGCGGTCAAATTGGTTTTGAGACTCCAGGTGGATTTTATTTCGTGGGAATTGTGCCCAAATAGCTCTTTTAATGCTGAAGGTTGCTGACCCCTGCTTTAGTCAATTAGTCAAATATTACAAGTCATAATCAGATAATAAATTCTACACTGGCTTTGATGCCCTAAGCTTGGTTTAACTCTCTGACCTTGTACACTGGTGATGTTGTTGCACAAAGTACTTTTCATGTCATTGTGGCTATAAAGGAGTTACTGACTGACTGACTGGCTGGCTGGCTGGCTGTTGCCATGAGTCAAACTGAAGTCAAACTTTTTGTACTATATTCTACAGCAGAATAAGATGGGCTTCGCTGCAGCCCAGCCCTATGGTCAGTGGGGCCAGTGGTACGGCAACGGGCCCCAGATAAGCCAGTATGTTCCAAACGGGTGGCAGGTCCCCACCTACGGCGTCTACGGCCAGGCTTGGAATCAGCAGGGCTTCAAGTAAGTAGCATGTTGTGCAGAGGGCTCCCCTTCACCGCCTCCTCCTACTCGAGCACCACCAGGGTTCCCCTTCAAGACTGGGGCAGTGAAAACCAGCTCTGGCCACAAGAGGGAGCCATATCTCCCTGAATTCCACCTCTTCCCCCCCTTCCCCTCATCAGCTCCACAACTTGAGAAGATTTGAGAAAAACGAAAGCACCCAAACACAAAAACAACCTGAACTTTTTAATTTTGGAGTAATCATGTTGCAGCATGTCATCACAGCTCACTGTGCATAGCACACCCTAATAACTGAAGAGTTTTTTCAAAAATGTTTTCTTTTGAATTACAGCAGGTTTAGTTCATGACTACCCTGAAAATGATTATAAAACACTTGCCTTAGACTAGTTAACTTTTTGAACTTTTTCACTTTGAATAAGTAAATATCAAAAACAAAGAAATGTTAAAACCAAAAACCTCAGAACAGCTCCACACTTAGGGAGAGTTCATTGAGAAGGAATGACTTCCCCTTTTTTTTTTTTTTTTTTTCTTCTCTTTCTTTTTCTTTTTTTTTTTTTTTTTTTTTTAAAGAGTGGCCACTGTATAAGAACTATGTAAGGTCTTTAAGGCTCTTCATTTGTTTGGAGTGTCTGTTCATGCTGGGGTTTTTCCCTCACTTTTTCATTTTTGCTGACTTATTTTTACATATACCTGAGGATTTGATCTGGATGTGTCAGGATATGTAAAATACCATGTATCATGTAAGTTTTGTTTATTTGGGCAGCCTATGTGCAGTGATGCTTTGTGCACTCAAGAAAAATTAAGGAGAGGCCATATATTGTTGATACTCAAACATTCTTGGTGAATAGTTGTATAAATACACTCTGTACAAAGGAACAAGGTTGATGTGACTCAAAGCAGTGTGATGTTGAATGTACAGTAAATGCACAATTCCTAAGATGGAGGCAAGCCTCTTTGACTTGAAATTTGAAGATAAAACTTCATGCTGTATAAGCTGTCTATTTTCCACACTGAACTATGAATTAAATTTTATTACACAGGTGACTCAAAATGTATCATGTGAATTGGATGACAACTTTTTTTTTTGTACTTTGTGGCCAAATGGAGAGGTGTTGCGAGAGAAATGAAGGTGATCTACATGTTTGTAAACAGCCTGGCTTATCTGTCTGTGACCTGGTTACCGTAGTTTCATGTTCTTGGTTATCAGCATTTGGGAGGGGGTTGGAGAGGAATATTTAGCTTGCTGTGCTTAGCCTGTGTGCTCTTTGTTTGCTTGTCCACCCCTGTTTAATCAAATGACACCTTTTGGCCCCTCCTAAAAGCCCTCCACTTTCTGCTAGCTTGATTTTTTTTTTTTTTTTTTTGCCCAGCCTGCCTCATCCTCACAACCTTTGATAACTCTCGTTTATCTTCTTGTTCTCATTCTAGCCTGTTCAGTTTCTTGTAGCTCTAATATAAACCGTCCTTTGGCTCCCTTTCGCCTTGTCTCTTCTAACTTGCTGGCATTTTGTGTCTCTCTCTCTTTCTCTTTCTTAGTCACTTACCGGCCAGTGCTGGGTGGACTGGCATGAGCGCCATCAGTAACGGTGGGGTTATGGAGCCTACACAGGGATTGAATGGGAGTATGCTAGCCAACCAGCCTGGTATGGGAGCCGCAGGATACCCCACACACTGATAAGTGGACAGGGTGGGAGATTTGTTCACCATCAGCTTCTTACTGGCTGTACGGTGCCCTGCAGGGCTGTATTACACCGTCTCCATTTGTGGCAGGACTAAGACTCTTACTGGGATGTGAATCCTGATGGGAAAGTTGACGTCTATAAGAGATGTAAATGGGATTTCATGGGGAGGGGGGTTGTGGTAATGGGAGCCGGGGAGGAGTCATTTGACCTACACAGGTATTTACACCTTTTGTGGAAGGCAAGACTGGCCAAGAACCAGGGCTCCTACCATTTTTAAGTTAACTGTAAATGAATATAAAACTGTAAAGGAGAAATTTTTGATTTTTTTTTTTCCTTTTCTTTTCTTTCTTTCTTTTTTTTTGTTTTTGTTTTTTTTTTTTTGTTTTTGAGGGGATTGGGGGTGTTAAGACGTTGCTTCCATTTTCACAAATTTTTTGTAATTTTTTAAAAAGAAACTTAAAGTCTGAGTTGTGCTAAGTTATGATGCTTAGTTATTACCTGAGGAATGGAAATGTGTTTAATTTGTTCTCATTTTCTCTTGGATTAAATCAATTGCAGGGATTGTTGCCACTGCTGTTTCTCTGTAAGGGCAGATAAATATTGCACAGTTTTTTCTTCTCTTGTACATGAACAAGTTTCACTACCAAGAGTGTTTCTTTTTGCATTCCATTTCTCCTTCATATCTTTCAGACAACCTCAAATCAATTTGCCCCTTGTATAAAACCATTCATTCACTCATTTGAAACAATGTAAGTAAAATGCTACTGTTAACTGTGGGTGCTTGCTTTTCTTTTTTTGATAACTCAACAGTTGACTCCACATTGTACGTAGCAGAATGGCACTATGAAATGTGACACTGGCAAAGTGCAACACTCACACATGATTCTTCCATGCAGGGATAAGAGCATTGCCATGCAGTGCATATTTAAAATTTACACAATTCAAATGTTAATGGGTGAACACGTTTGACACTTGGGATGTTTTTTTTTTTTAAATATCTATTGAAACGCCAGTATTTTATATAAAAATCTGAGTGGATTCAACCTTTACACTTGCTCTTTTTGCCAGAGGGATGGGGAGGTCTACATTGTAACTGTTGCCTTATAGAGCTGGTTTCTTTTATCTGACAAGAATCTCTTTTTAATTAGGCAGTGCCTACAGACATTTTCAGACCCTTTTGTTTAGAAAGGTGTTAGCCCTGAGAATTGATGACTCTGCTACTGTAATCAATGTTTTCTTGCTTTGTCCAATTAAAATGCTAATGCACATAAACCACACGATGTGTTAGTTGTCCTTCTTGTAATGTACAGCTTCATATTCTAAGAAACATTAAAGGAACCTTCTTTAACACATAAAAAAAACAAACTTTTAATCTATTTTTCAGCAGAAACTGTCAGATCTTTTTTACAGTGTTTTATAGGTATTCTGACAAACAGGTGTATTTTTTTGCCCACCATCAACGAATGCTGCATTCCAATCTGATGAGGGCCATATATGTATATATATATATATATATATATATAGTGGCCCTGTATTTTCTGGGCATATGCCTCTTTAGCCCTCTTTATGCCCTCTTATATATATATATATATATTTATTTATACATACATATAGCATTGTTAACTTAAACTCTTGTCATTTAAAGCCAATGTAGCTTAACATCTCCCCCTTCTGGAGCCCTAATAAAATAAGGTTGGTGAGCCAGTCTGAAGATACCCTCTCAAGCCTCACTTTTTAATTGCCTGTTTGATGAACAAAAGTGATAACAAAAACCAACCAGTTTGTAAATAGACACTCAGAGAAACCAAACCCTGCAAGGTTGGAGGTTACCTCCACAAGTGGGCAATTTTTGGGCCATGACTGAAAGAGGTGACTCTTTTCAGGTTACATCACAAAGTCCTAAAGGCTCTTTTGGGCTAGGTTTCTGAATACAGGTTCTATGAATTTTTCTGTGGACTGAACACAGCACTTTAATGCTTTCACAATGTTAATATCTTAATGTCTTTAGTGGAATGGCCTATTTCATAACTAAGCAGTAAAACACAAGGTATCACCTGAAACTGGAGTAAACAAACCTCTGGTTCTAGCTTTAGTGATGCCCTGGGTTTGGCGCTAGGTCAGCTGCAGGTTCACCAATACAGCCGAACTCTGGAAATAGATTAATCATTTTATCAGGATATTTTTTTCTCTTTCAACATAAATTTTGAAAAATAATATGGTCACTAACCAAATTAGTTTATAGTTTAGTTTAAATTAATTTTGGTTAGTCTATTGGAGGACCTGGGGCCTTTCTGTGTGGAATTTGCATGTTCTCCCCGTGCCTGCGTGGGTTTCCTCCAGGTACTCAGGTTTCCTCCCACCGTCCAAAGACATCATGTTTGGGTTAATTGGTGACTCTAAATTGTCCATAGGTCTGAGTGTGAGTGTGAGTGGTTGTTGGTCTCTGTCTGTCTCTGTGTGTTGGCCCTGTGATGGACTGGTGACCTGTCCAGGGTGTACCCTGCCCTCCCCCACTGTGAGCTGGGATTGGCTCCAGCACCCCCCCACAGCCTGGAAATGGATAAGTGGTAGAAGATGAATGAGTGAATGAATAAATATTCTACTGGATCAGAGTGGGATATGAGATAAAAGTATACATATTGACAGTAAGTTGCCGAGCATCAACCTTACCCTCAAAGCAAGTCATGCAATCTGAAAGCTGGTTCATTATCAGAAATCAGAAAAATCAGAAACCTTTATTGTCATTGTAAAACATGTTACAACGAGATTTAGGAGCAATACCCCATCTGCTGTATAAAAAGGAATCATTCATTCATAGCACACACACAATAGATAAATAAAACAGTCCAGATGATTAAATAAAGGACACTATAAAGAATAAAATCGCACAGTGCTGTAGAAAAAAGTGTGGTGCAAGTAATACTTTGATAAACAGAATAGTAGGTAAACAGTAAGTAAAATGATCCCATGGTGAATCTATTGTGCAATAGGTGGAACAGATTATAAACTGGGACCAGTGCTTTCAATGAGCCAAGACATTTTTCTGGTATTTCTAGATTTACACAAAAATGTTCCCCCATTTACAAATGAAAAATGCACTCTCTGACTGTCCAACTTTTCACTAGATGGCAGTCTGGGTCCATATTCCCTGTCTGCTTTGGCAGGTGGCTGGCTTTGCTTTTGTCAATGTGTCAGCCTGTCAGTCAGCATGTGAACTGACTGAGCTGTGAGACACTGGTGGAAATAATGGCGTTAAAATAAATGGCCTTACTTTTTTTCAGTAACGGATAATTTAACGAATTACTGTTAGAACATCATTACAGCACCACTACAGTAACCAACAATCACATGGTGAGAATTGCTATAATTGAGTTTATTACCCCCTGTCACCCCCTGCTCTCAGCCTTAGAGGAGCTGTTGACCTTTTTTTTGAGGGGGTTCAGACTTTACAGTGTTTTCTGTTAATCACTGATTGAATCAGCTGTCCACTTCATTCATTTGAAAATATATAATATTCAGATTTTAATACATATAATTGACTAAACTGTTGAATTTAAAGTTCCATTATAGGGAGAAAAAATCGATTTCTTTTTTAAAGGTTGTAATGCAATAGTTACTTCTCTAGTAAGCAGTTATTTACTCAGTTACTTTTTGAGAGAAGTAACTAGAAACCACAGCAATTTTTTTTTTTTTTAAATAAGGTGCCCAGCACTGTTAATATGTGATTGTATGTCTGCCAGCTGTCCACAGTCTGATTTATAGAGTGTTGGTGGGCAGTTGTCTGGTGTGCTGGAATAACAGACAGCAAGGCTGATAGGCTGATAAATGATTTGTTTCTTAACAGCAGCTCAGCTGGGTTTTAAAGGACAGAGTCTGTCAAAGGGAGAGAGTGAGACCAACGTGTCAGGGGATGATTTAGCAACCAGATTAGATGAAATCAATCAAAGTAGCCATACTCACTTCCTCCTATTGTCTGTCGTGTTTTTTTCTGTCTTCTTTTCATATATATATATATTTTTTTGTGTGTGTGTGGCACTTAGAGCCACAATGACAGGACCTGAGTCTATATTGTGAGTCATGTTCTTGCACTGTTCGACCTTTTGGGCCAGAGTGAATAAGCTGTACTCAATTTAGTATTTTGAATAATTTAGGTTCTCTTTGAAAATTTTACAAATCACACTGTCTTTCACGTTTTTTTTTCCCATTAATGCATCAAGGATCCAGAGATGCTAGGTCCACTTCAAGTATAATTTTCAACTGATTTGTGCGGTATTGCTCGGTTAATTGTGTGTATCTTTTCTTATTTTGCCGGTCTTATTTTGTCATCTTTTTATTATTGTATTTTATTATCTCTTAATGCTCCTTTAATATATATATATATAGTATAAGGGTTTGTTTATGAGACATCAGCCTATCAGAATATTGTAAAAATATCGCAGGCTCTGGGGAATGGGATGGACAATGAATTATACTATCACATCACTTCACAAGTATCACAAGTGTAATAGTTCACATTAAACATAAATCCTATGCTGTTTAAGTCATACAATAAAGTGCTGAGGTACCTGAACTCTTTGCCAGAACCACCTAATTATATACAAAAAGCATCTCTTGACACACTGTAAATATGTAGTGACTGTGATATACATTTGCTATATAAACTGCAACAGTGTTTTAAGAGGACTAGACAAGTTATGCACCTTTGTCAGAAAGGATATGAACAGGCCTTGTCAACAGGACTGCCACTATTTCATTTCAGTTTCCTCTGGGCACTTTGAAACCACAGGATCAGAGTGTTGGTCTTTCAGGTGGCTGACTTAGGACAATTTAAGTAGTGTGCTGGGCAGAAAAACAAAGCACTAAAGGGGAAATGTTGAGGGCTCGAAGGACGCAATGTTCCTGTAAATTGTTTGAGTGAACAGCGTCTGCATATTTGTCTGTGTTTGCATGCAAATGACAGCTTGCGGCAGTAGCTGACAGCAAATAAACATGTTCCAGTAATTAACCTTGACAGGCCCAATGTAGTGCCAACAGCAGAAACCTGCTAATGACACAATTAATCCATAATTAAGGCTTTCTCTCACACCGCACTCCACTCAATGAACATTGTGTGTGTGTCTATGTTTAATCGGGGAAGCTGGTGCTTGTCTGCTTTGGAAAATGCAGTACATGCCACAATAAGAGCATGGAACTAACAATGGGTGATTATGCTTTATTCAAAAGACTCGCTGATCATTTTTAAGTTTATAACAATATATAACATTACACAATACCTAACAACAATATATAAAAAACACAACAACAAGCTATATAACATTGTTATACACTATATATGTGTAGTTATTCTTCAATAATTACAAGTTCATTCATTAGTAGTTGAACAAACAACCATCATGTTTGTGGTTAAATCTAGATTTTTCAACCGCCTCACTGCAGATTCTTCGCTGGGATGCCTAGCAGAAACAGTAATGTTTCTGCTATGTTTAATGTGCTGTTTGAAATTTTGTGGGTAAGCTACACTAAAGTAGATGAGAAGAAACTCATTCTGTACATGATATCTTCTGTCTCTCTGGCCCCATTTCCCAAAGCAAGCTCCCCTGAATGGGCTGAATCTTGGCACCTCTGGTCCCTCTGATGGTGCAGCTCTGCAATGTAGTTACTCAGGTGAACATCTATGGTTCATGGACTATTACACAGAACAGCAAACTGTGAACAGTGAGTCACGTTTTAGTCTACACATCAATCAAGTTAGATCTGACAACATCATATCATCAAATCCAGTTTATTCCTTATTGTTACAGGGATGATGATAGTATGTCAATCAACGGTCATTGAATTAGTTCCAGATTGTAGGTTTTGAGTACTTGCTAGATTAGTTTTTAAGGCAGATGATATTAAATGCAGCAACTCTGCACTGGTGTAGTTTTCACTGGATTTATGTTCCTGTTTAACATTCCAGCACAATCGATGCACCCCAAGGACATTTATTAGGCTTATACAATACATCCAGGCCACTGAAAGTACTACTAGCTTTAAATAAAGGCATGGTTGTAAAACAAAACAAAAACACATGCATGTTGAAATTTAATGTATAAAACTCAATCAACTTGAAAAAAGCCTTTCTTGGTTTTAATCCAACTTCAGCAAGCACTACTTCATTGTATCATGGCAAAAGCAAATCCCCCTAAGGATCTGTTTTGGGAATCCTCCTCTTTGGATTATACATCACCTCCTTGAGTTCAAGTATCAGCTCAGCTCACTGGCCTCTTTTGTCATTGCTATGCTGATGACAGCAAGCCATTCCTATCGTTTCCACCCACCTGATAATCTCATGGTCTCTGCAGATCTCAGCCAGTCTCTCGTGACATATCTGCACAGGTGAGGGAAAATTACCTTCCACTAAACATCTTTAAAACTGAACTCCTACTCATCCTGGCCAATCAGTCTCTTTGCAACAAAATCAATATCATAATTGCCTCTTCATCTCTTACCCCAACCAAGGTTACAAGAAAGCTGGGTCGTTATGTATTGGCTAGAGCTTCTGTTCAGGATCCCAGAGCAGACCTGGAAGCAGAAGAGCAGAGTGGTTTAATAAAAAGGTTTTATTGTAAACTGGCAATTAGAGTTCCAGGGGAGTCTTCAGCAAATATGAGGAAATCCAGGAAAAGGAGAGGTGAATGGTGTAGCAGTCATTGAAGCGCTGTGGAGGTGGTGGTGAGTCCAGAAAACAGGTAAGGTCTGAGTGGCGTTGAGGTAACAGGAGGGTGGTGTGGTCACAGATGTTGAGGCTGCAGGGGGGCAGCAGCACTCCAGGAGGAACTTGAGAGAGGAGAAACACAGGTGAGATTGAATATTTCAGGTGGCAGGAGCAAAATTCTATTCATGAACATCATAGACTTAGAGTTGTCTTAGCTGTTACCACATTGAGGCATGTGAGCTGATGACAGGTTTTTTCAAAAGAGTTTGGTGAGCAATGGAATGCAGGTGTGTCTGGCTGGCAGTGTTGTGCCACATTAGGGAATCTCACACACACAGAGGGTAGGAGATACGACGGAACAAATCAAATCAAAAGTATTTATAATGCACCAAATCATAAAAGAGTTACGTAAAGGAACTTTTTGTAGAGTAGGTCTAGACCAAACTTTTTATAGAGTTATTCAAAGAGACCTTTAAAATCACTCCATGAACAACCACAGTGGCAAGGGAAAACTTCCTTTAAGAGACAGAACTGGGCTCAGGGAGGGAGGGCAGCCATCTGCATTGACTGGTTGGATTGAGAAAGAGAAAGAGACAGGGAGAGGGGGAGGGAGAAAGAGAGGCAATGAGAAAGAGGGGAGAGGTGGGGGGGGGCAATAACGGGGGGGGGGGGGGTCTTCTGTTTATTGAATTCTCTACTTTTCCAGTTTTACATAATGAGAGCAGGAGGAGAGAGAAAATGCAAGCAAAAAAATGTGGATGTAAGGTGTGATTAATGCCTGCTATCACTAAATGTACATTAGTAAATATTAGCAGTAATTGAAAAAGGATTTTTAGCATAAGAAGTGACAATGGAAATGATTAATAGTGTTTAATGATAACTAATGGCAGCTATTTCACCAGCAGGTATTGAGCAGGAACATGGAGCAGAGCTTCACTACCTGCAGGGTGAGGACAGGGAGAGAGGACAGGAGGAGGAACACAGACTACGGGAAGAAACAAAGTTAGAGACATGTAATATTGTGATGGGGGAGAGAGAGAAAGAGAAGTGCATCCTCCAGCAGTCTACTGTAGGCCTATAGCAGCATAACTAAAGAGGAATTAAACCTTAACTTTTTAACTGTAGGCTTAAATGAAGTCATAAAAGAAGGTTTTAAGCCCCCCCGAGTCCACCCCCCCCATACTGATACTGGGAGTTGGTTCCATAGAAGAGGAGCCTGACAGCTGAAAGATCTGACTCCTGATTTACTCTTGGAGACTCTAAGAACCACAAGTAAACCTGTAAACCTCCATCCAGAAAGTGAAGTGACCTCTGCGGACAGTAAGGAACTATGAGCTCTCTGAGTTATGATGGAGCTTGGTCATTGAGAGCTTTGTAGGTTATAAGTATTTTTGTGGGATTTTAAGGATTTTCTTTTCCACTATGAAGAGAAGCTTACACAGGAAAAATGTGATCTGTTTTTAATTTTCTATTAATGCAGGAGCGTTCTGAATCAACTGAAGGCCTTTCAGAGATTTTTGTTGGGACATCCTGATAGTAATGAATTACAGTAGTCCAATCAAGAGGTAAGGGATGTGTGGACGAGTTTTTCTGTATCCTCTTGAGACAGGATGTTTCTGATCTTGGCAATTTTGGTGAAATTAGACCCTAGACCCTTGTTTGATGTTGAGGGACAAAGGACGTGTCCTGGGGCCTGTATCACGAATCTCTATTAACATATCTGGGATCACTGACCCAGCTATTTTCTACAGCGTATCCGTTTCCGGGTCACGGGGGGTGCTGGAGCAAACCCCACCCAATGCTCTGGGCGAGGGCTGATAAACTGGCAACCTGTCCAGGATGTACCATGCCAAGTCTCTTTCAGATCTCTGCCACCCTTCATTATGCACTTGCTATATCACCTCAGTGCCAAGTCAAATTCCCAGGATGTGTAAATAAACTTACAGGTGGCTGTTTTGTGGCTGTTAGGGTGTTTACTAGACAGTCGTGAATGATTTGTAGGCAAGGTGGGTGGTCAGGGTGTGTCAGGTGCAGCACTGACAGCTCAGTGTCACATCATCATTCGAGCTGTCAGCACCACAGAAGGGGAGAGAGGAGATGAAACACAGTTGAACCCGAGCCACTTCCTGTGCACCCTCGAATGAAGACTTGGATAAGTCCTATATAGGACAAAAGAAGCCTGCGGCTAAATCCCCCCATTACCATTGCAATGATCGAAAAAGTAAAAAAATTCCCTCATCTGACTTGAGTCATTTCTCATCATGAGCACACAGAGTATAGGAGAGTGCTCCATGGATCAAAGACTTTGTGTCACATCGCACTCCCCTTCCTCAAATTCATCTAAAAAGCCAGAGGGAGGACTGTCTTTTTATGAGTGTGTGTGATGGAGCATTACAGTTTGCCAAGCTCCATGACTTTGAAGGGTGTTTATGTACTTTGTCACTCAGGAAAATGAGATGTGTAAATCCAAATGTCAGGAGAGAAGAGAAGATTTCTGACAGCACTAAGCTTCATTTGCCAGATTTGTTCTCCTTCTTCTCCCCCCTTCTGGCCTGCTGGACACAGAGCTGACTGCTTCAGGGCTGACAGAGCAGGGGCATAAAATGGTAGATGGCAGAAAGGTTTGAAAAATACACTCACATGCACAAAAAGTAACCATATAGCTAACAGCCATGGTCAATGCTGCATGTCTGAATGTTTGTATTCGACATCACATACTTACGTCTTATGGATGGTGTTTGTGTGTATGTGATGCTTTCAGAGTGCAAATTGAATGGGGGCCTCTGCAGGGTTCGGCTGACACGATAATGGAGGATGTAGGATATGTATGTGGATTTTGTGTGTGTGTGTGTTTAGTGGCTCTGCATTTCAGTAGTTCATACACAGGGTTGACAGCTCCCGCTTAAATGTGTCACTTGACATTACCCACAAGGCACTGCCAGAGAAAGAGAGAGAGGAGAAGGATGGGTGGAGTGAAGGATTGGATGGTATATGTGTGTGTGTGTGTGTGTGTGTGTGTCTGTTAGCGAAGAAAACAGAATTTTGTCAAACGAACAGTTTGTCTTTATTCTTTTTACTTAGTCTGTATATACACTACCAAATAAATGTTAGAGTTGTACACTATGCAAAACTAACAATAAAAATATAAAAAAATGACATAATGATTTCTCAGTTAGGATAGCCATTACATTATTGTTACATCACTTGTACATTACTGTACATCACTTTGGCTACTTGTTGACCAATCTTACCTGCTGATACGTAAATGCTTGTTTTGGTTTTAGCATTTCTGCAGAGGATGAAAATGTTGAAAGTGAGCAATCCATTTGACTATTTCTTCCAACACTGTTTCATCTGTTACTAGTGGAAGAAGTCCTCTCTTCCTGTTTTGTTCAACGCTTAAAAAGGCTAAGATTATGTATGGATTGGGATCTCCATGCAGCCCCCACTGGGATGTCCTGCGGTCGTCCCAGGGGGAGGGATTTCCTCTGGCCCATGTTGGATCACATCGGCTCTTGTGCGTTTTGCGGGGGCGAGGTCTTTGTCACGTCCAGGAAAATGTGATTTTTGTCTAGTGTCTATGTTGTTTCATGGCTTCGTGTTTTATTTTGAAATCTTCTCTTTTCAAGTAACTTTCCCCCCTCCCCATTTGTGTTCCTGCTGGTCTGACTGTCTTCCTTGCACTGATTATTTCCACATGTTCCCCATGACCATGTGTATGTATATATAGTCTGCATGTTTCTTTGTTCAGTGCCAATAAGTCTTGCTCTTAGAGTAAATATATGCCATCTATGATCGGTTCAAGCCAGTTTTGTATTTCTTTGTCAGGATCTTTCCTGAATTGTGTTAGGCACCTCTGTGAGGTGGGCCCTCCATGGATCAGCCTTGTTTGTCCAGCACATCCCACAGATATTCAATTGGATCTGGGGAGATCTGGGGATTTTGGAGAAAAAGTCAACACCTCAAACTTGTTGTTGTGCTCCTTAAACTGTCCCTGAACCATTTTTGCTTGGTGACATGGTTCAGTATCCTGCTGAAAGAGGCCACAGCCATTGGGAAATACTGTTTGCATGAAAGCGTGTACATAGTCTGCAGCAATGCTTAGGTAGTTGGTACGCGCCAAAGTAACATCCAAAATGATGATAGGAGCCAAGGTTTCCCAACAGAACATTGCCCAAAGCATCACACTCCCTCCAATGACTTGCCTTCTTTCCAGAGTGCATCCTGGTGCCATGTGCTCTCCAGGTAAGTGACGCACATGCACCTGGCCATGCATGTGATGAAAAAGAAACTGTTAGAACTAGAACCATTATAACTAATGCAAAAATGACTGGATGGGTGGCTGTTTTAGTGATGGATTTCACTTTTTGCAATAAAGTATCTAAAAGCCAAAATCTTATAAGGAGGGCCTGTGGATTAATTTGTGCCAGAAACATTCAAACAGCAAATATCACAGGTGTGTCTGTTTCTCTTCTGTTCATTGAATTCTCTACTTTTCCAGTTTTACATAGATAAAAACCATCCCTTAATAGATTATGGAGTCTGCAACACCACCTTTCTCCCATTTACTATTCCGTCCTTTCATTTTCCCCAGGAGACTCAATAGCTTAGCCTCTGAAAACAGCAGTCTTTCACTAAAGGCTCCAATGGCTCTCGGTCGAAACTAACACCTCCAACGACGGTCGTTCCTAAACATCAGATCCCTAAGGAGCCATTGACATCAATAGCTTGGATAATGACTCCACAGAAGCTAAATACTTGGTTTCATCACCAGCCAGTCAGACTAGCTTAACCAAGTCAGAAAGGCATGAACTGATGAAACCTCTCAGATGAGAAGTGAAATGTCTTCAAAGATATAGAACCAAGTCCAGTAGCACTCGATTAAATTATCGTTGGATAACTATGACCTGGATCATTGACATCGTTCACAGACACCCTCACAATACATTTGGGTCTGATAAGGCTGTCAGGCTTCCTCCTGCACAAGGGGATCCAACTCACCACCAGGTGACGATAAATCGACAGCTCAGCCCCAGCCCCTCTCTTCCCCTGAGGGTCCAAGACATATGGCCGGAGGTCAGATGACACTATAACAATGTTGATCATGGACTTCCATATGGAAGTTTGAAGTTCTCCAGTAGAACTATGGAGTCCCCAGTCAGAGCACTTTCCAGTGAGGGACCCCAACCCTAAGGTGCAGTGAAAATACCCTCTTGTTCACAGGGGAAAATTCCAACATATGGCAGCTGAGCTGGAGAGCTATGGGCAAGCCCACACCAGCTTGACACCTCCTGCCACAGGCAACTCCAGAGTAGAGGGGAGTCTAGCCTCTCTCAAGGAGTTTGGTTCCAGAGCTCAGGTGTGTGTGGAGGTGAGCCCAACTATCTCTAGTCTGTCCCACTCAACCTTCTTGATTGGCGCTACCACGGCCCCTCCCTGGAGCCGGGCCTGGGGCTGGGGCTTTGCTCATGGGACCCGGCCGGGCTCAACACAAAAGAGCAACGTGGACCCACCTTCCCGTAGGCCCACCCCACCCGCATTAAGTAGGATGGGGGCTGAAGCAATGTGGTTTAGGTGGCAGTCATGGGCGGAGACCTGGCTGACCCAATCCCTGGACAAGGAAAAATAGTTTAAATCCAATTGAAAACCTCTTTGGATCAGGTGAAAATTAAAAATGGCAATACACATCATGGACAAACTCGACCCAGCTTCTACAGTTCAGCCAGTGAACTTCAGGGACCAACTTGTATGCCTTTAACATGGCTGCTTTCACAGCCTCATAATGTAGGTACTCCTCATCACAAATGACAGAATATGCCTCTTGATGACTCTGAGTGAGGACCCACTAAAGCAACAACACTTGTCCAAATACGGGAAGCAACAATAAAGACAGTTGCGGGTTAAAAAATAGTTGTGACTCAGGAGACGGGTTAATAACTACACATTTTATTTTTAAACGACTCAAAGAAAAGGCCAAAGGCAATGAAACACTGTCAGCCACACGCGGGGAACAACACACGGTCATTAACAACTAAAAAAGTCCAACAGGTATTTCATGCACTGAACTATTTAGGCATTGCTCAGCTCTGTTTCTCACACTCACACACTTCCCAGGCCAGGTTATCTCCTCCAACATGGGGCTTGGTCACACATACACACACAGTGCAACCACAAGTGACGTAACAGTATATATAACATTTAAATTTCCCTTTACATGAATTGAATTATCTGTGTTAATTTCTAGCAACCTTATGTATCCAGTTACCCATTAATCCAAATCTGAAAAATAAAGGCATAATAACTCTAGGATTGGTAGTTGTAAGGCAAGAGGAACAAGTGCAATACACCTTTAATATTTGATGAGAGTATTAGTGAATGTTTCACTAATCAAACTAGCAACTGTTGACGTTTTATAGCTCACACCACTAACCAAGACTAACGGCAAGCTATTAGTGTTAGCAATTGGCCCTAGCAATCGTAGAACATAATACAATGATACAGTAAGCACCAAAGTACAGTAGAAACATCAGACAGCATAGCCCCTATAGATCTTTATGAACTCTATTCTCTTTCACAATAGTGTCAAGCAACACTAGTATGTACTTAGGTCTGTCAAGTTAATGGTGTTTGAAATCCCAATGAGTCTGTCTCTCTTATGTTCACACACAGGATTCTGACAAAAGAATAACTTATTAGAAATGACATAAGGTAATATTAAGGTTTTATGACTCTCAAAATGTTTTGAGGAGGAGGTCTCAAGGGCAAGAGTGTAGTAGTTTGTGGGCTCCCCATAAGAAAATAACGTGCAACCTCACTCCTAAATCGCTAGCAGTTGTTGTGGCCCTATGTTTTACGTTTTATATGGGTTGCATATGATAAACTAATTGGTTCTGCAGCAGAATGCACTGAAGGTCAATGTGCAAAACATGTTCCTCACATGGCAAGGGGTCAAGAGATCAAGTCTCACTTGGCCCAGTCACACCAAAAACACATAAATGTATGACTCGTTCGGTGAAGCCCTTTGGATAGAATGGACGATGGATAAAAATCTTTATGTCTTACTGGTACAATTTTCAGCTTCCATCATGATGAAAGGAAGGCATGGACTAACTAAAGGAGATCAATTTGATGGATGTAATGGTAGGTGGATACTTTACTTGATTGTAACTGTGTCGTGACAGGGAGGATTATGATGTGACACACAGCTGCTTGGTAAGCCTTAAGCCACTGACTAAACCATGACACACAGGAAGTTAGATGAGTCAGTCACCAAGTTAAACCACATGTGTTTGACATCGTGTACTACCTCCTTTATATGAACCCTCTTCTGCAATGGGGAAATGGGCAATGAACTGTGGATTCTTATTGTAATCTAATGTCGAAAAGACAAGTTAAGAGAAAGCAACACTGGATATGATATACCAAATCGTGATGTAACAAATCAAACAGTTTTTAAGTGATGTAATTAGCCTAAAGTTTGATGAACTAATCCACTGGATTAGCATTGTTGACAGTTTTACAGGACAGAATACAGCTGTTACTGTGAGAATTCACTGACCATTCAGGCCAAACATTTATGTACTAATCAAACATAATGAAACTAATGAAACATAGCTTTAAATAAATAAATAAATACATCTCCGAAACTGATACACGCAGGAACATATGACATTAATAAAATTTGTATAAATCATGAAATAGATCATAACATTATATAGTGAATGTAAATTCAATAAATTTTGCTTTTAATTTTTTTCTCTATTTATTTCACAAATAAGCCTTTTTTCATCTTCGACATATTTGTTTGTATCTTATGATTTTAGTTTGATCTTTGGCATGCTATGTTTGGGTGTAAAGTGAAGTCAAGTGTTAGATCTCATCTGATCTAGACGCAACACACCACCCTCCCCACACACATTTGTACACTCATAGGCCACCTGAGGTAAGATCAGATGAGACACGTAGCTGCCGATCTTGGATGGCAAAATTAAGTCCACAGTCTACGTGTGGTCCCTCACAAGCTTGCTCATTGTTTGTTTGAATCCTACCCACGCACCCCTCACTCCCTCCTTTTTCTTCTCTCATCTCTTCCTTATTCCCATTCTCCCTCCTCGTCCTTCTCCTCCCTATCATCTTTGCTTGCCGTTAATGTGGAAGTGATTGAGGAGGCCTGCATGAGCCGGCTGACATAAGTGCATCTCTTGCCCATGATGCATGCTTTCCCTCAGCCTCCCCACTGCCCCATTAAACCCTGATTAATTGGTCCTGTTTAAGTCAATAACTCATCTGTTAAAAAACAAAAAGCTCCAGTGAAGAGAAGGAGGAGGAGGAGATGGGCAGAGACAGTGAACGATACACTTCACTATCTCTCCCTCCACTCCCAGAAAGTGGAGAGAGAGAAAAGAGACAGTACTCTAATTGTACTTAGTATCAAAATATCAAACATTAATCTTTGATAGAAATTGATTTAGCTTAGCCTCAAAGCACTTAAAATGTTTGCGAATTACCCCAAAAAGCATCCGTTTCTACCTTTGTATTTCACTCGTTGTATTACCTTTGCGTTCATATGTGCATTGTACAGTTTCCAGCCACAACAATAGGCATAGATTCAAGTCATCCACTATCATGTGTCAGTGTGGGTGACTAATTTAATCCCCTCTTTATTGAGAGAAGGCTGAAATTGGTTTCCTAATGACTATAATTATGTTTCCATTGATGGAGACGCTTTCATAACTGCTCCTAATATAAATTCTGGAATTACAATTTAGCCTCTACAAAAACCTATATTTTGACCTAATAACTTAAGTTTAAACTTTAAAGGTCCCTACATACAGCCAAAGTACACCATGATACGCGCTATGGTAAGAATTTGGTTTAACGTTGTTTTCCCACATTAAAGGATAAAAAACAAAAAATAAAAAATACCGGTTGTGGAACCACATTCCCCATTCTAAAATCAGAATTTTCCTTTGTGCCCTTGCAAACACAGCTGCTTGTGTTGTTGGACAGAATGTAATCCCAGTAAGTGTTAGAGAAAAGGTCAAAGACACCCAGCCAATTGTTTAAGCCAGACTCACATGAGGGTTCTCTTGCGATACAAAGTGTGTGAGAAGTAGATATTTTAGAACAATTAGGATAGTTAGCAAGTACTAGCCCAAATCCCCGCAAGTTTACTTTGTTGGTTCCTTCATATGACTTATGTATCTCTTTTTTGGTTCCCTGCAGTTCCAAATACTGACATGGCTGCTTATTTCACTCAAGATACGTCTTTTGCTATAAGAAATATCATATGAAGAGATCGTATGCAGGATTTAAAATTTTTATTTTTAAATTACAAATTTCACAAATAAACATAAAGTGCAGATGCTTATCGTAGTCACTGTATAAATTTTTCTTGTGAAAGATACATTTGGAAAGGAGTTGGATATTAAAATTCAAGTTAATCTCCTCCTGGATGACTGTAGATGTCATATTGCTTTGACATACTCTGTCAATCCAAACTCAATCAATGTTTTTTAAGAGCAAAAATTTTGGTTTGTGCTTTTGTTTGCTCTGTTAGATACTTGTCTTAGGTTGGAAATCTCTCTCTGTTTTCCTTCATTTCCACTTTTTGTCACCATGACTGTGATGCCCAAAATAGCCCCATGAAAACTGTCAGCAGAGTATCCACTCGGTAGTAGATTACTGATTTGAATTCATATGCATCAATTTAGTATTTGCTAAAGACAATCGTTAAATTTAAGGCAACTGGCAACTGTAAATTGCCACTGGGGCAGCACAGCAGCATAGTGGTTAGTGCGGGTTCGGTTCCTGGCCTGAAGCCTTTCTTTACAGAGTTTACATGTTCTCCCTGTGCCTGCATGGGTTTCCTCCAGGTACTCCGGTTTCCTCCCACCGTCCAAAGACATCATGTTTGGGTTAATTGGTGACTCTAAATTGTCTGTAGGTCTGAGTGTGAGTGTGAGTGGTTGTTGGTCTCTGTCTGTCTCTGTGTGTTGGCCCTGTGATGGACTGGTGACCTGTCAAGGGTGTATCCCGCCCTCACCCAATGTGAGCTGGGATTGGCTCCAGCACCTCCCCGTGACCCGGGAAAAGGATAAGCGGTTGAAGAAGAATGAATGAATGAAAATTGCCACTGTGAGAATGAAGCATTGTCATTATTTGTCACCTCTCTGATGGGGTGACCTTTCAAGGTAGTGCCCTCATTGGCTGATCTTAGGAATGGATGTTGTTTATAATATGGGCGAGCTGCGATTGAGTGTGATTCATTCAGCCATCCCTGTATAGATCAACATAGGTTTTAAAAAGCAGTTTTGCATGTGTTTAAGAAGCAGTTTTGTGTGTGTGTGTGTATGTGTGTTTGCCATTGATGTAGAAACACACACACACACACGCACTCACTCACACCTTCCCCTTCAGGCTGCAAACTATGGATCCCAGGCATGGAAAGCAGATTACACCTCATCACTACTGACACGCACACACATGCAGATATCCACATGCTGAGCGATGGATCTGAGAGCAGAAGCTCTGTTATCTGTGTTATGGTTAGGGGAACTGACATGTTTGACAGCAGTGAATGTAAGTAGCAGTGTAATGACATGTCTGAGCGACCATGAAAAAGGCCAAATTCTTTGGGCCCAGACCTGGGCTGCTCCTCACCCTTACCTTGACATCATGCAGATAAGAAAAAATAAACACAATGAACTACACTGATCTCCACTGTGTCTGCACTGAAGAGGCTTTTGTTTGAAGACATCTCTGGACTTATTGGCTTGTTAAGTGTATATGTGGATATGCACACGTGTGATTGTGTGTGCATTTGCATGCATGATGGACAGGGAGAAACAAAAAGGAATATAAGACAGGAAAGAAAGAAATAGAAGATATTTGAACAAGCTGGTTGGTCATCTTTCCATCTCCCCATCTGTAATCATCACCATCTTTTAATCTTCACACTCCAGCAGATAACACAGACAGCCTGGCTCCTTCCTCCTCAGCCCACAGATATGGTTTAGATCACACACTCATTTTTTCTCTGTCTGTCTCACACCCCCACACACACACACACACACGTAGAAGCAGAGTGGAGCTGTCATAGCACACATAAAAGTCTTGCTTGTCCTCTGAGGAAAGACGGCCTGGCTCCCAGTCATAAATAATAATGGGATTGACTACATGACATCTTGACTGATGGGGCCCCTCTCAGAACTCATTTACATGGCTTTGTGTAGCAATCATTGGCCCCCTAATGTAGCGCTAAGCAAATGAGCCTTTCAGAATATTGTGCAATTTATCGCGAGTCAACTGGCACCAGGCGGGCGCTCTATAAATCATGGTGGAACACATGCCCCCAATGACAGCTAAATCAACATGGAGTAATTGCTTTGAAATATGGAGGAAGTGAACAGGCAGGCTGGTCAAAACATTCTGCTTCGGGGTGGGGGGGCAAATGTAACATATGTTTGGAGTACAGTAAACAAGCATATTTGACTAGTTTGTGCAAGAAAGTTGTGGGTTCTCTGACTGACCAGCAGAGGGCATGATAGCTGAATGGACACACACACGGACAAATGCAGAGTAAGGAGCTAGTGAGCTTGTTGCCTATTTAGTGAGTGGCCATCAGCTGCTGTGAATAAGTAACTGAATTGTATATGTGTGGGGAGGAGAGCTGTATAAAGCTGTTAACACAGAGAGCTACTGATGTGTGCGTGTGTGTGGGAGTGTGGTTTTGTGCATGTTTCTGGGTGTGTACCTGTGTGAGAGTGAAAGAGCGGGCACAATCCTGCCCATCAGTCTCCATTACATTGACAGCAAGTGAGATTAATCACCACAGAGTCATTAATGGAGGCTTGAACACCCACACACACACACAAACAGGGGCTCAATATCAAGGACGGAAAGGCAAGGTAAGTTCACTAGGAGCAGAATCTACGATGTAAAAATGTGAAAGGTCCTCTATAGAGCCCTTGTCCAGTTTGTCCATTCAGTGTTACTGTAGAAACATGGAAACTTGGCTCGGTGGGCCGTTCTTTTCTAAGCTTCGGAACAGCTTAGAAAAAGAAAAAAGCCTGGAAAAGAGGTATTTTGTTTTAGGCGAATATCTCTTTTCATTATCTATACTGCTTATCTATCAGTGTCATGGGGGTGCTGGATCCAATCTTTAACCCTAACCCAGCCAAGGGCAGGGGACATACAGAGACAAACAACCATTCACACTTTAACTGCCTACGGACAATTTAGCGTCACCAGTGGACCTAAACATGCATGTCTTTGGACGGTGGGAGGAAGGAGGAGTCCCTCAGGGGAACCCACACAGGCAGTGGGAGAACATGCAAACTCCACACAGACTGGCCCAGGTATCGAACCCAGAACCCTTTTGCTGTGGTGCTAACCACCATTCCACCGTACACATACACTAATAAAAAGACAATTAAAAATATTACATTCTACTATAGATCCTCCATTAAGCTTACACAATTGCCCTTTAATGCTTACAGCTGTCTGATAGCAGAACAATTCAAATTCAAATTCCTTTATTTGCTACATTGTCTCCGTAATTTTCCGTCCATTAGAATCGTAACTCCTTTCTATATTTTCTCCTTTTAGTTCCGTTTTGGCCTCTAATATTCCTATTTTTGCCCATTAATGCTAAGTCGCTAGCTATTTGTTGTCTTGAGCATGTGCTTTTTTCTAAAAAATATTTGTTGTTGCCAAGAATTGTATGATTTAAGAGTTTGCAGAGAAGGAAACTAAACTAATTTAATATAATAGAAAGTGGCAAAGCCATTCATTCTTGTTTAATAACATTAAACAAGAATGAATAATTTTATCAATCGTTCATACATAATAAAACATTTTAACATTAAAAACATGTATATAAACCACACGCAGGTGCATAGTTGTCACTTTCTATTTATGATTCTGAGGTGTGACTTTGAGTGTTGTTTTTTTATACAGTCATGGACAAAAACATGAAGTGTAATCAATGTGAGAAACTGATTCATGGTTACAGAAAGAAATACATTTCATTTATCTATACTGAAGGATGTGCTACCTAATATGAAGTTGTGGGTGCCAATAATTTTGTCCAGTCCATTTACTTTCCTCAGCTTTTTCTGTTACTTAAATGCAAACAAAAAATTAAACATGTAAATACCAAGTCATTTGTAATTGCAATGATTTTCTGATAGCTATGTTGCATTATCTGACAGAGGTGTAAAGGTGCCAATATTTTTGGCCACACCTGTATACGTCACCCCTCTGACAGACTTATTACCTGTTGAGAGTGTGCTTTTGTGCAGCATTTGATGAGATTAGCTGGCCCAAAAAAGGATGTTTATTGTATGGGGAATACAAATGAGTGTGATTCATTAAACCATACATATATGTTGGTCAACAGGATTTTAGAAGCAGTTTTAGGAAAACTACAGACACACACACACATTTCTGTGTATGTATATCCAATACTTTCTATGACAATGTTGTAACAGTCGACTGCTTCTGAACAGCCAGCCTTGGTCGAAGGAAGTCACTCTGGACAAAATCTCAGTTATTAATGGTGCAGCCTGCTTGGTAATCTTACCATTTGCATAATGAGCCAGATCTGATATTCCACTCATCAGTGTTAATGGAGTGGCTTTCATTAATTAAAACATCTCATTCCCACTGCTGCCTTCATTACTACGCCAGATGGTTTTCATTAGACTGCTGTTTGTCAGTCAAAGACTTGACACCATGCCATAAAATGTTAGTTAATATTACTAACAGAACAAGGGAAGTACATATGTGATTTAGTTTTTGGACATATTCTCCTTACAGCAAATTTGTAATATGACCTGGTTAGCAAAGATGACCCTGAGCATGGTCACTGATTGTGCCTTTTCATTTCAGACAGATTTAAAGTGGTAGAATGTGCTAATATGCATCTTTTGCATAAAAATATCAAGTTTTTATTTCAAAGAAAATGAAACATTTTAAAATATGTCACCTGCTTAGTAAATTCAAATCAATGTCAAGATGATTTGAAGATTTGTTATAAATGTGGACAATACACCACACATTTTTATTTTTC
Organism: Remorina albescens; assembly: GCA_034769265.1. Lineage (NCBI taxonomy): Eukaryota > Metazoa > Chordata > Actinopteri > Carangiformes > Echeneidae > Remorina > Remorina albescens. The sequence goes on from CM068485.1 coordinate 6,496,435, forward strand.
AAAACTGAAAGTCCACATCAATGGACATTAGGTCTAGACATAATCATTCATGTTTTTTAATTTAATGCTCTAATAATTTATTCATGTAGAACCATATGTTATTGTGCTTCTCTTCTTGTGTCCCATCAATCTGGGCATAACAACCCAAAGAGGTCTTGTCCCACACCAAAACAACAACTTTCACACCAAACTGGGGCTGAAATTGTCCTTATTGTGAACCCTGAACCTAGGTTGAATTAATTCAATATAGGTGAGGGTAACTCACATACCAGGTTAGGGTAGCCCCACAGATGAGGGTTCACCCTCACCTGCTTCTGATATTAGTTATAAATCAAAATCAAATCAAATCAAATTTATTTATATAGCACCAAATCATAACAAAGTTACATCAAGCCACCTGCCTCGACTGGTTGGGTTGAGTGAGGCAGAGATGTGGTGGGGGGGGGGCTAGAGAGAAGCAGAGGCAATTAGAGAGAGACACAGTGAGAGCAAGCGTGAACGAGAGGAGAGGGGGACTGGGTAGAGGGATGGAGAGAGAACAAGAACAGGAGAAAAGAAGATGCCATGTAAAATATAAACAAAACATACAGTGATTGCCACCTAGTAGTTCCAAATGTGCACTGGTAAATATTAGCAGTAGGGGAGAAGAAGAGGTCACAATGGGAAGTGAGTAGTAGTGTGTAATGATAATTAAAGGTAACTCTTGCAGCAGCAGGTACTGAGCAGGAACATGGAGCAGAGATGATTCAGCACCTGCAGGACGGGGACAGGAGGGACAAAACACAGACTACAGGAAGAGACAAAGTTAGAGACATGTAAGGTTTTAATGGACATGCATGGGTGGAGGGGTTGAGGTGCTCAGTACAGCCCTCAGCAGTCTAGACCTATAGCAGCACAACTAAAAGAAAAAGAGGAATTACACCTTACATTTTTAACTGCAGGCTGATAACTGAAAGATCTGACTCCTAAAGTTACTGTGAACCACAAGTAAACCTGTAAACCTCCATCCAGAGAGTGAAGTGACCTCCTGGGACAGTAAGGAATTATGAGCTCTCTGAGATATGATGGAGCTTGGTCATTGAGAGCTTTATATGTTAGAATGATTTTAAATTCTATTCTGAACTTTACTGGGAGCCCATGAAAAGAAGCTAGCAGAGGAGAAATGTGATCTCTTTTTGTACTTCCTGTTAATATTCGTGCAGCAGCGTTCTGAATCCTCTGAAGGCTTTTCAGAGATTTGTTTGGACATCCAGATAGAAATGAATTACAGTAGTCTGTAGAGGTAACAAATCAATGGACTAGTTTTCCTGCATCCTCTTGAGACAGGATGTTTCTTATCTTTGAAATATTGCCGAGGGGAAAGAAGGCTGTCCAAGAGACTTGTTTTATATGAGGGACAAAGGACATGTCCTGATCAAAAATGACTCCAAGACTGCTAACAGTGGAACTGGAGGCCAAAGTAATGCCACCCAGAGTGGTTACATGATCAGATAATGCTTCTCTAAGGTGCTCAGTGCCAAGTACAATGACCTCAGTTTTGTCTGAGTTCAGAAGTAAGAAGTTTCAGGTCATCCAGGTCTTTAATGTCTGTAAGACATGCCTGAAGTCTGATTAGCTGATTAGTTTCATTCAGCTTCATTAAAAAGTATAACTGAGTGTCATCTGCATTGAAAACAGTGAAAATTGATGCTGTGTCTGGATAATACAGTATTTCCTAAGGGAAGCATATATAGGGTGAAAAGGAATGGTCCAAGGACAGAACCCTGTGGAACTAAATATGATTTGAACCAGCTTAGAGCGGTTCCTTTGAGCCCAATTTCACATTTCAGCCTTTGTAATAGAATATTATGGTCAGTGGTGTCAAAAACAGCACTAAGATCTAACAGGACAAACTATGGAGGCCAATCCGTCGTCTGAAGCCATCAGAATGTCGCCGGTAACCTTCACCAGTGCAATTTCTGTGCTATGATTTCATCGAAAACCTGACTGAAACTCTTCAAACAAGCCATTCCTTTGCACATGTTCACATAATGGGCTTACAACAGCTTTTTCAAGAATTTTAGAGCTGAAAGGGAAGTTATATATGGGTCTATAGTTAGCCAAAACTAAGATCAACATTAGGTTTTTTGAGGAGAGGTTTAATAACTGCAGTCTTAAAAAGCTGTGGTACATAACCAAGAGATCAACTCACATTGATCAGATCCAGAATGTATGTGTTAATTAGTGGGAAAACATCTCTAAATAGCCTGGTACATATTGGGTCTAAAAGACAAGTTGTTGGTTTTGAAGATGAGACTATAGAAACTAGCTCAGGGAGATTTTAGAGACATATAAGATGTATAAACTAGATTGTGCTATTTTGTACCATATTTCATCTTTCCAACATATATGAAAACAACAAAACTTACCGACTTCTTTGTGGGTGATATGTCTGTTTTTCATTGTCGATTCACCACTCTGGTCCATACTGTCGTTAGACTTTAAGAAGAAAATGATTTATTCACTCGTAATATAGGGCGGGGTACACTGGACACTTTTGGTTTTAGAAACAATATGCGGCTTGTGTTGGATGTAAAACATTAATTTCTTGGAACATGTGTTGGGACATCGTTGTGAGCACATCAGCATGCTGGCTGTTGTCCCAATGTTTTTTCTGAAATTGATCTGAACATAATCTTAAACTGAACTTCTTTTCAATTGATGTCACTGCCACTGGCAATTTTTTTGATGACAGAATAAAATCATTACTTTTTTTTTTGAGCTGAGGCATTATGTGACCATCTTGAGAGGTCTGCCCCTAATTTCACAATAAAATCGAAAATCATGGGGCTTCGGTGGCATAGTGGGCTGAGAGCACACCCAATAAACAGGAGGCTACAAGGTCTTTGTCGGCATCATGTCATTCCTTGCTCTCTCTCCCGTTTCCTGTCACTCTTCAAGCTTTCCTATCAAACAAAAAGCAGGAAAAAAACTTAAAAAAAGAAGAAGGAAATCATGATGGGAAATAACCCTGAAGGAGTAACTTGAAATACTTTTTGGTTGCAAAGCTAATATTTCTCATCTACTTTCATGCTGTGGGAGAGAGTGAGAAAGGTTGCATGGTCTCTACCTGCAAACTGTTCTTCATGTGAGTCTTCACAGATTCTTGAGAGAAGCCGAAGATGGGATGCAGATTATTTAGTTGAATGTATATATATGTATATAAACTAGGTGAGGAGTGTTGAGAGAGATGTTTGATGGGTACGTTTCGGACAACAGCATTGTCTCAGCTTCAATCAACAGTCCATTCCACTCCAGTCTCTCTCCAGCCACACACACATACACAGAAATGCCTAACAAATATAAATATAGCAGACAAGTGCCATTATACACACACATACATGCAGTCTGACTGAATAGATACGTGTCAAACATGAAGAAAATAGAACACACACATTTAGACACCTATACACATAGAAACCACAATATTGGGCTTGACACACACATGCACACACTTAAGATCAGTAGAGTGAATGTTATTATCCCCATAGCCTCCCCACCTGACACACACTCACAAGCTTGTCACTTTGGCCTCGACCACTACGGCTACTCTCTAGCTCAGTGCTCCGAGGGTGAGGAGCTCCAATTAGCCAGCACTGACTCCCTGCTCACTCTCATTTCTTTCCCTCTCTCCCCCCTCTTGCTTTCTTTCTCACTCCCTCCCTCCGATTGTCGGACTCTGCTGTCACAGCTAATCGAGCCGCTACCACCTCCTACTACCACAGACAGGCCTTGTCACTGCTGCTCGGCAAAGGTCAGAGCCTGGCAATTAAAGCTACCCACTGGGGATGTGGATAAGAAGGACTGGGGGGAGTGGGGAATAGGGACAGTAGCACTACACAAAGCTCTTATGACGATAACCAACACAATTAGCTCTGGGGTGCTGAGGACTTGACACGCACACGGAAACACATGCACACAGATGCAGGAAAATGATACACACAGGAACTTTTTACCAGTATCAGCACGCATGCTCCTTTGTGGTCAGAGGTTGATACACGCGTAGGAAGCACAGTAATACACACACATTTCTAGACTTCTTCACTGCACTGCGATGCAGACTTACTCCTCATCAGGAGTGTGATAAAGCAAACCCTGTCTTATTGCACTGTTTAATAGTCTGCCTGCCTCTGTCCTTGTGCTTCTCACCTCCCCTCCTCTCCCTCCTTCGTGCCCCACATCCCCCGCTCCCTTCACTTCCAGCTAGACTAATCTGTGCCATCGGCCCCTCCTCTGCCATCCGTCAGAGCCCTCACATTGTTTTGACATCTAGTTAATTCTGGCCCCGATGATTTATCAAACTCTTATTACAGCTTGCTGAAAGCCTCATTTATTGTCCTGATGTATGGTAATGATAGCCCTGCACCACTGCCTGCCCTGAATCTTAACCAATGCACTTTTGTCCTCTCTTCTCATCCCCTCTCAATGGATCCCTCTTTTTCTCTGTGAGTACATATATCTCTTCTGTGCTGTTGTCTTATCCTCAATGGCTTTAGTAAATTTTCTCTTTGACACGCTTTTTGTGTGTTTTGTTCTGTGACCATTTTCACATCATCTCTTCCACTTTTTTCTATCTTTGGCTCTATTGAACTATTCCATCAATGCCTCTTTTAATCCCCATTGATACTAAGAAGCCAGTCATCTCCTCTTCCATCTCATTCCAGCTGTCCGTCCCATTTCGAAAAAAACAAAACAAAAACCCAACCTTGATCCAGCCTGAGAAAATATTCAAATGTCACCAGATGCTAAATATTGCTGTCACAGGCCTTTTCTCCAACTGATATGGATGCCTTGTAGCAGCCGAGGCATGCACATCAGATGTCCATTGAAAAAAGTCCCACTGCTACCCTGAGAATAGAACATTTGCCTCTGCAGAGGCTCATCAAATATTGCCGATCAAGAATTACCCCAGTGGCCCTGAGACGAAAACACAACACTCCTGAATTATTTAAAATGTGGCAGATCTTAAGTTGCTAACCATAAATGGTAACTGGCTAGAAATCAATGGAATGGGACTATAGTCCATGTCCACATAGCAAGATTCATTCCTGATGCGTCTACAGTCATTTAAGTTTAAAGCTTATTATTCATCATACTGATGGTCTATGGCTTCCGCTCTGATGCTCAGGTTTTTATGTTTACAGTCACAGCCAAAAATAATGCCACCCTTCTGCTACACAATGCACCAATTGTCCCAGAATATCATTGCAATTGCAAACGCTCTGTTGTTCATGTGTTTATTTCTTTTGTTTGCGTTGAAGTAATAAAAAAGCAGCAAATTTTTTTTTTTTAATTTTTACTCAACTAAAGATTAAAGATTCAAGAATGGCTTATTGTCATATTTTGAAGAAAAATGAAAAACAGTTTGGCATTCAGTGAGGCAGGATCAAATATGTAGCAGCAAAGGTAGAACGAAAAAAAATAATAAATAAAAGCTAAGCAATGAAAAAAGTGTGCACAGTGGGACGGATACTATGTGCAAGATCAGTCAGTGCAGCAACATGATTAAGTAATGCTACATTAGTAAACATGAGTGTAGCTACATGATGATATGGATGCAGAACATTCAGTGATTGACAGGTGTAACCCACTACAGAATTGTGTGCAGTATTGTCATTTTTACTTCGAATATTATTTTCTAATCACTTATCAGTATGTCAATAACTCAGCTTACACTTTGTTAAGCTATGTCGCTCCTCATAAGTTATTCCACTTTGGGTAAACAAAAATGTTCATCTATATATATTTTTCAGATTAGTGTTGTTGAGCATACTGGGAAATGCACCCTTTCTATTGGTTAGAGGGAGTAAGTCCGCTCCCTTCAGTGAGCAGTTGACGGCACAGAGGCAGAAGCACCACAAGCAAGACGATGCCAATTGTATTAGAACGAGCCAATTTTTGGCGAGCTATAGCGAATAATATTGTATGAATATCAAGTGTACCCACACAGGATACTTGTGGCAGATAAAGTTCAAAGTTCAAAAGTTCAAAGTCAGCTTTATTGTCAATGCCATGGGTACTTGACATACACAGACATTGAAATTGCGGTACTCCCTGAGGTCCACAGTGTAGCAGATAAGCGCTGAACCGAGGACTTGTATGCAAGACGTTAACCATCTTTGACGTCTTGGTGAGTTAGCAGAGTTGTGTTAATGTGGCTAGCGCAATTTAGCTTGGATCATCAATATAGGCGCCATCTAAAATGTGTGCGTTCCTCTACATTATCCAAACTTGACCGTGTATTTACTGCTGTGTTACATCAGTAATATGTGATGTATTAAATATGTTAACTGTGTGAATGTCTTTGTGTACAACCTGGAATACCATGAGTGTGAATAGTATATGTAATGAAGTTTATGATTATTTATAATCATTCAGTTCAGTGTGAATTTTGACATGAAATGTACATTTATTTTTATTTTTAGTCCTTTGATGAAAATACCAGTCAGTTTTACTCATATTTTAGTGTACTTGAAATGCTTAAATTTTTACTTAGTTTTAGTCAACAAATTACCATAATGATTTTAGTCTGACAAAATCTAATGTAGATTTGGTCGACCAAAATCTAAAAGGTTGAGTTAAAATACAACGCATTGTTTAAAATGTCTTTTCCTGGATCACCATTATTGGGAACATCTATTAACCTGTTCAAATGGAATGGTATTTTAAGATTAAAACATGCAATACTGACACAGGATTTTTATTTTGATTTCAATTTTTTTCCGGCTTTATTGCGACAACTGGAAGAGTGACAGGAAGTGAGAGAGAGAGAGAGAGTGGGGAATTAAATGTGGCAAATGACACTGACTGAAACCAAACCAGCATCTAGTGGGAACGCTTTACCCACTAGGTTGCTAGCGCTTCAGACACATGGCATTAAGTGTTATGACTTGAAACAAACTTTTTATTTAGGCAACTCTTAAGATCGAGTACAAAAAATAAAACTTAAAATCATACATCTGCTCATCCCTTGCGACCAAGTTTTGGTATCAAAGATATATTTGCAAAAAATACCCGCTTTTGACTTCCCCATATACAAAGTGTTTGAAGTCCCTCCCCAACCACCTCAAAAATAAATTTGCTTTGATTGGCTGATGAAAATTAAAAGAAGCTCTGCCTGCCTTTGTTCCTAACTTGTCGTTTAGTTTTTATTCACTTTATTTGGATCCCGTCTAGTTTTCATCATTTGTTAACGACCATTTCAACAAAAACATTTTCATGACAAAAGCAACACGAGAAACATGAGATTATATGGTTAATAGTATAAGTTTATCATTTGTTAAGAGATTCACTTAATTTGTATATAAATGCTTGGTAGTCATAATTCATGGTTATAAGTGAGGGAATGGTCATGTAAGAAATGTATAAAATATTCTATAGGGAGAGTAACTATTTTGCTACAATACTGTGATTATGTAATATTTATACCGATCAGGTATAACATTCTGACCACTGACAGGTGACGTGAATAACACTGATTATATCTTCATCATGGCACCTGTTAGTGAGTGGGATATATTGGGCAGCAGGTGAACATTTTGTCCTCAAAGTTGATGTTAGATCAGGAAAAATGGACGTGAGTTTGACAATGGTCACATTGTGATGGTCAGAGGCCTCGGTCAGAGCATCTACAGAACTGCAGCTCTTGTGGGTTGTTCCTGGTCTGCAGCGGTCAGTATCTATCAAAAGTGTTTGTTTGCGTATGGGGCTATATAGCCGCGGACCAGTCATGGTGCCCATTCTGACCCCTGTGCACCCCCTAAAGTGGGCTTGTGAGCTTCAGAACTGGACCACAGAGCAATGGAAGAAGGTGGCCTGGTCTGATGAGTCATGTTTTCTTTATAGCACGCCTTTCTGGGAAACACATGGCACCAGGATGCACAATGGGAAGAAGCAAGCCAATGGAGGCATCTTCTGCTTGGAAAACCTTGGGTCCTGCCATCCATGTGAATGTTACTTTGACACGTGCCACCTACCAAATCATTGTTGCAGACTATGTACACCCTTTCATGCAAAGCCTCTTTCAGCAGGGTAATGCAACGTGTCAAAAAGCAAAAATGGTTCAGGAATGGTTTAAGGAGCACAACAATAAGTTTGAGGTGTCGACTTGGCCTCCAAATTCCCCAGATCTCAATCAAATCGAGCATCTGTGGGATTTGCTGGAAAAACAAGGCTGATCCATGGAGGCCCCAACTCGTAATTTATAGGACTTAAAGGAACTGCTGCTAACATCTTGGTATTAGATAATACAGCGCACCTTCAAGGGTGTAGCTAAGGTCATGCCTTGACAGGTCAGGGCTGTTTTGGCGTCAAAAGTAAAACCAAAACAATATTAGTAACGTGATCATAATGTAATGCCTGATTGGTGTATATGGCCATAAGAGAATTGAAGTTAGGAATCAATAAATTAATTACCTCTTCTAGTAAGTAAATTAAGTGCAAATATAAAACTGAAATTGACTTAATATGACCTTTTCATGTTAACACTGTTTAATCTGAACTGGTTATCCTAGTTTCTGACTGCAGTAAGTTGCTGTTGTCTGTCCATTCGGTTAAGTTTAAGACCAGTCTATCAATGCCATACATTTTTTTACTGCAGTGTGGTTGTGCCATTGGCCTTTATGACTCTTGCCCCTTGAGACATTTGCAATTATGTTTTAGTACTGATATTACTATTATTAATGTGTCTTTACCTTTTTTTAGAAGCCTCAGTGAGTTGCGCTGATAACTACTCCCTCGATACAGCTGTTTTGATCCTTCTTTCCCCGCTCCAACCAAACTCCGGCAGGTCCTGTGAGAAACCAGTGCTTGCAAAAGGTTTGTAGGTATGTATTGAATACGCACAAACTGGCATTGGGGGAATAAATACTAGGGATGAGCGAGTACGCTACTGTCTGTATCCGTATCTGTTCAACCATCTACATTATCTGTATCCGTAGTCGTACTCGGAAGGAGCGGGACTTAAACCAGAAGTGGGCGTGGTTTATACGGAAGTTGTATTTTCAAGCCTGAAATTGATATGGGTTGGTCAGAAGTTGCTATATTTATTGTAAGCCTCAATATATGTTTATTTACAGCTTAATTTGTATTACATCAAGGTAAGAAGAGCGAGCCGACCAGAAAAAAATCTGACCCGGTGAAGAAACAGCGAGAATGAGAAACGCGATGCGGGCTGCATGCAGCCCTGTCTGTCACACAAGCACCGCTTCTGTTATGAATCAAGTTTTTACCCCATAACCCCATAAAGTGGGGCAGATTTGAAATGTTTGGGTAATAAAAAGCTATTTTAAATGATGATGTAATAGCGTGGATGTAGCCTAACGTAGCCTATCTGTATCAGGTTAAATGATGATCTTACCGGGGGACTCAAGTTGTAGTTGTAAATATCGAATTTATGTCTCCACCGGCCGTTCAGTGGGATCATTTCTCCATGAAAATGAAGGCAAACAGAAGGGACAATGACAAAGACCTGCATATGTGAGTTTTTCATTGTACCGTTTTTTCTCCGGTACAGCCGGATGATTAAAATAATCATCTGACATGTTGAAATAATGTTTTAAGCGAACTACTGGACAGTGTTTTTTAAATTGTGCCGCCGATTGTTTTTCCCCTCTGGTGGGCGTGGCTTTTGGAGTATGACACGTTGCTCTCTGTCTCTATCACAGGACGCCCTGAGGAGGATTTTCCTTTAGCCCGAGCAGGATATTAACTCGTATGGTAATCTTACTCGTCAAAATTGCTATATCTGTACCCGATACTCATTTCAGCCGAGTATCTGGCTCAACCCTAATAAATACGTTACCTCAGCTGGTTTCTGAATAAAAGCAGTTGGTTGGTTGATTGAAAAATTTATTCAAATTACAGTTTTTTGGAGGTCGATGCATGAAACAGAGTCCAAATCAGATGACACATGTAACTTGTGATTTCTAGGGTACAGGCTTACGCAAAGTTTTGAGTGTGAGGCGAATTTACAACAACCGGTGTCAAAGGGTTGAATGCTTCAGCCTCGGTATTGTTGCTGATGATGCTCACCCCTATATCACCACAGTGTACCCACCTCCTGATGGTATCTAATATCATCTCAAACTGGTTTCTTGAACACGATAATGAGTTAACTGTATTCAAATGCCCTCCACAGGCTCCCAGATCACAATCCAATAGAACACCTTAGGCATGTGGTGGAACAGAAGATTTGCATAATGGATGTGCAGCTGACAAATCTGCAAATGCACGATCCTATCATGTCAAGGTAGCGCCTAATATATATATGTGCGTGTGTGTGTGTGTGTGTGTGTATGTAAAGACAGTACATGTTACTTTGTGACTAACATTGTCTGTGTTCACTGACGTTTCATTTATGAAGTTCTCTGTTTCTTCTGATGACACATAAGATATAGGGTTTTTCTGTAACATTAAAATCAACTCAGATTTGAAGAGATCTCAATAACTTGTATTTACTTAAGAGTCCTGCTTATATTAGAAACTGTCAACATCAAAACATAACAGGTCTGTTATTTTTTAAAAGCTTTCTACCATTTTTATGTTTCAGCAGTGCCAAATTGTGACTAGTAGAGCTGGGACACACCAAAACAGCAACAGGACAGAGGATTTTACTAAAGTACAATTACCAAAAAGAACTACTTAATTACAGTACCTTGATTAGTTGTAATTAGTCACTGCACAGTCTACTGCTTATCTCTTTCTGGGTCCTGGAGCCAATCCCAGCTCACACTGGGTGAGGGCGGGGTACACACTGGACAGGTCACCAGTCCATCACAGGGCCAACACACAGAGACAGACAGAGACCAACAACCACTCACACTCACACTCAGACCTACAGACAATTTAAAGTCACCTTTGGACGGTGGGAGGAAACCAGAGTACCCAGAGGAAACCCACACAGGCACGGGGAGAACATGCAACATAAAGGCCCCAGGCCGGGAACTGAACCCGCAACCTTCTTATTGTGGGCCAACAGCGCTAACCACTACGCGGCAGTGTTGCGGGAGCCAATCCCAGCTCACATTGGGTGAGGGTGTGGTACACCCTGGACACGTTTCCAGTCCATCGCAGGGCCTGTTTCCAGCTAATTTCTCATTTTATGAAAACTAAAAGGGGGATTCATTTCTTACATGTCTCACTTGTTTAAGTTTTATTAGAGCTTAATTAAGTTATCACACACACTGTTATGGCCATAAGTGGTTCACAGTCTGCAAATTTATCTGCTAAGGACGTTCACGTTCATTCAAGTCACAAGCAACATGCCAAAAATAACATGACAGCTCCAAAGGTATAATAAAGAATTAGACTTAACTGTGAAGTCAGCAGTCAACTCTTCCATCCTCATTCTGAGCTAAAACTCCCATGAAATTCAACTCCCATTAAAACAATAACTCCCTATAGGGGGATTTGTAGCATTACACATGCGACCTTATTCCCTGGTGGAAAACCCATTAAGGATTTAAGCATTTGAAATTAAATTGAATCAAAAAATTAGAGAATCATGACATGCCTTCTAATTATGTTCACACTAATTACGTTATCACTAAGCAGCTATTGGTGTGCTCACTATACAGGGTTCATTAGTTTACATTGTCAAATAGCTAATCAACAGGTAAATTAATTAGCCATGGGTTAGCTTTCAGCCAAGATGGACGGACTTCCATCTGCGATGCAGGAGAAAATGAGGGCCACGGTTATTGGAATAACATACACTGAAGTCTCAGCTCCACTAACGCCCCACCTCTCACCAAGATGGTAATGGTCACTCTGAATTTTAACACATCTCTTCAGAAACCTATTTCGATATATAATGGGGGATGCACCCATCTTTATATACAGTCCACAAGTCCAAAATGAAGTCTAAGAATATAGTGCTTCCACACAACAGCTTTTTCACAGCTGTATATACTGTATAGTATAGCTACTACATTGTCACATAGCTATTATTAATTTTTGACAGTAAGGCAGGGAACAGAATCATTTTGAAGCATGCAGAATTTAAAATGAGTCTCATTTGCATGTTTAGTATGTATCAAAGCAACAGTTGGTGGTTAAAACACAAAATGCTTTGTCAATGTTCAAGGTTTTGCCGGAAGGGAGCCACAGATATCCTGCTCAGGATGAAGCAGTGCTATGTTGTTCAAATAAAGAAAATGCTGAATATATAATTACATTGTCTCTTCTGATCTTAACACCGCTTCCTGCTCCCCGGAACACCCAGTGCCCTCAACCCACCATGTCACCCCTGCTTTGGCACCCACAGGACTTTATATACTTTATTGGCCTGTAAAATTACCTTAATGTCTCTGAGTATCTCATTCAAATGGAGGCTAATGAAGAGTGACGTCAGGCTGTGTACAGCAGCCCACATCAACACAAAACACATGTCGTAAAAGTGGCTGCTGCAGGTGTGTTTGTGTGTATGTATACATTTGTGTCACTCTTGATCAGGCTTGTGCATGAGAACAGGCATAATCAGGAACACGCAGCCCTATATGCGTCTGTGTGATTGAGGCTGTATCCTGGAGGAAATCCCTGATGAAGTTTATGGCTCCTGACAAACTGAAAAGATGAACTAACAGGAAAATTGAGATCATATCGGCAGACATGTAAACATGCCAGCACCCCAATGCATAATACACACTCATGGCAACACACACACACACACACATTGCTGTTTCTGTTTCTTCTTCTTCTCCTACCCCTTCTCTCCCTGAAGGACGTGTAGTGCGTTAGGTCTGGCAGCAGTACTGTTATCTGATGACTGTGTGAGTGTGTGGAGGTCAGGCCATCCATCAGCCAGCTGCCTGCCATGACTCTCCATTAGGTCTCGTACCTGAGTGACGACTGAGCTGGTCCTGTACATTCAGCACACACTTGCTGATGTCCTAACTCTACACAGCTGTAGTTAGAAGTGTCTATACTTTGCTGGTGACCTTATTAAAGAATATGTATTGTGCCATCGAGAAACTGGGGGTCACTTTTAGTGTCTCACCTAGCCTACACATAAATTCACCTCTCTCTCTTTTCTTGTCTCCACTGCTTTCCACACATCTTTTCTAATTCATCCATCAATCTGCTCTCTGCTCTCCTTGACCTAATTAAGGAAGAGACACCTGATCTTTCGCCTCTCAAATTATGTCACTTACTCGGCCTCATTTATCAACATCACTTCCCCTGTTTTCTTCATCTACATTCATCTACTATCTGTCACTTTTTTCTGTCCATCTCCTCCTTCCCTCTTTACCATCTATTCTTCCCCAGTCTCTTTTCTCTTGTTTGCCCAGCAATCCATTTATCTCACACCCCACAATCCTCTCTCTCTTTTGCCATCCTCCACCTCCTCAACTCCATTTTTCATCTCTCCTCAGCTCCTTATTGCTCAATCAATCTCTCTGGCAGAAGATCAATATCAGAGCAGCAACTGCTTTTCTTTCTTTCCTTTTCTGCCCCTCTCTTCTCACTTACGAGCCCATGTCTTTGTCTACACAAGGATCCTTTTTAGATAGGAAATGCGGTTTTCCATTAGCTCACCCCCTTCATTTTTAATTTTTCTTGTGCTACCTTTCCCCAGCCACAGATAAGCAGAAGAAAATGGATGGCTGCATCTTAATTTCATGCAACATCTCTGCCAGTGGTTAACAATAGTTTCCCTTATGTCCAGAGGCCTCTACTGTGTCATATAACTTCTCTGTCTTGTCCAGCCCTTATTAACTGCTGTTGTTAACCACCCCCAGCACTGTTTTACTACTGTCTCTCTTTCAGCTATTTTCAAATGGGTAAACACTTGCTTGTGCTTTATCTTCTGTAGGTGTTGTTTTCACCCCCCACCCCCAGTTTTGTCTCTCCTGCTCTCTCTATCCTCATCTCTCTGTCAACCCAACCAGTGGAGGCAGGTTACTGCTCAACCTGAGCCTGGTTCTGCCCGGCACTTGCTCACTTCCATGAGCAACTGTTTGCTCATGGGATGGATCCGTTACTTACTCATTTTCTACTGCCTATCCGTAAAGGTCAGGGGGGTGCTGGAGCCAATCCCATCCAGCGTTCCGGGCGAGGACAGGGTACACCCTGGACAGGTTGCCAGTCAATCGCAGGGTCTTTTTAAGAAATCCTATGAAGAGTTATCTCTAGGCCTGCTGTATATGTAGAGTGCCTTGAAGTAACTCAGTTTAATTTACAATGTCATGGAAATCATTAAATCTGTGTTTGAGATTCATTGGCAGATATGTGTCAACTAATAATTTTTTTTCTTGACGCTGACAATGGAGGAAAGCAAATAATCAAAAATCCTTATAGCACTATGAATATATACAGACCAGATTTCCTTATGGAGATACCATGTGGACACTGGAAGAATAATGACTGATCTCTGCTGGAATGTTCTATAATAGCAGTGGGGACTGCTGGAAATCAAGACAACATGAGGCAGGTTGAAGAGAGGTCCAGTAATTCTCTTTAAACAAAACTACCTCCAATATAAACCATCTGTTGGTCGCTGTCACGGACAGTAAAAACAACAATTGTACAACAGTAACCTCCTGTTCAGTAATGAGGCAGATGTGTACAAGACAACTACTCTGGTGAATATATTTAAAGCTTAATATGACCTGGTCTACTATTTAGCATAGCTATCTCACAATTAATGGTGTAAAATTGATGCTGAATTATATATTCTCAAAAATTTTAGACTGCCATTAACCAACTGTCAAGTGATATAAAACCTTTGACTTAACTTGACACTATTTAATGTGTCTAACCCTAACCCTCATCTAAATGTAGCATCTTAATGCATCACAGTTAGATTTACATAAAATATGTTTTGCCCCGTTCAACTGCAATACAATCTTACAAAGTAACTCACTTTTATAGAATAGGATTGACTGACTCATTAGAAAAGGTGGTCGGCAATTTACAAAGCACATTCCAACTTATTTAGTTCCATGAATATACATTTAGTGTAAAAGTAATTTTTTTTTAATTACTGATGATGGCATCTTTATGTAGATTTTGCAACAGTTCAAAAGTTTGATGGACAGTTTAATAGTAACATACCATTGGCCCAGTAAATCATTATACCCATGTCATCTAAATGCTTTAAACATGTACTCTGTAGGGTGACCTCAGTTGTTGCCATGCAGCATCTCAACCCTTTGAGAGGGATGTGAACATGCGACATCCAAGACAACAGTCAGACAGGCTGCCAGCCAGCCTTTCCAATTACAGAGACATTAGCAGGCAGCACGCGGCCGCTAATTTGACAAGCTGAAATGATGCCCATTCATATCCACCCTGCTTCAGTGGCCCAGAGTAAATATTTCCCTAAGTTCAGTATAAATAGAAAGACAATATTTGAACAGCTGAGAGGCGAGACAGAGTGAGGAAGGGAAGGAGGTGGAAAGAAAGTGAGTGAGAGATCTCAATCCTTTATGTATACTTGCAATACATATCCATTAAGTAGCTGTTTCTCAGGATGAAATTGGAGATTGGCTGGACAAGACAGAGAAGTTATATGACACAGTAGAGGCCTCTGGACATAAGGGAAACTATTGTTAACCACTGGCAGAGATGTTGCATGAAATTAAGATCCAGCCATCCATTTTCTTCTTGCTTATCTGTGGCTGGGGAAAGGTAGCACGAGAAAAATTCAAAATTTAATTTAATTTAAATGACACTTATTATAAACAATTACTGTATGATGCTAGTGCTCCAGTACAACAGGCACTAAGACCTACCAAATAAGCCCACAGAAGCCAAAACCTTTTAGCACATTATCGTGGTGGTTATTATTTCAGGACAATTGCAGAAGGTCTCCAAAGTATGTCCTCTCTTACAGATGATAAGGGTTTTAAATATAAAACATAGCTAAGATCAGCGGTTTAGGGTTATGGTGCTTTTGCTTGTTTCCATACAGAGTCAATAAACTTATCAAGAAGGTTGTCTTTTTTTGGGACTGAATGTGATACAGTCCTGCAGGTGGCAGACCAGAGAATGATCTCAAAGCTGAGAACAATAATAAACATTCATTCATTCATCTTCTACTGTTTATCCATTTCCGGTCTCGGTGGGTTCTGGAGCCAATCCCAGCTCACACTGGGCGAGGGCGGGGTACACCCAACTGACTGGGTCACCAGTTCATCACGGGGCCAACACACAGAGACACAAAAAGACCAACAACCACTCACACTCACACTCAGACCTACGGACAATTTAGAGTCAGCAATTAACCCAAACATGATGTCTTTGGACAGTGGGAGGAAACCCACGCAGGCACAGGAAGGACATGCAAGGTCCACACAGAAAAGCCCCAGGCCTGAGAATCGAATGCACAACCTTGCTGTGAGGCAACAATGCTAACCACTATGTATATAATAATGAACAGTCCCTCACATCCACTCCATGCCATGGAGGTGATCAACAACAGCACAGTGACAGTCAGTCACAGACTAATCACACCAAAGTTCAGGTCTGAGCGCAGCAGGAAGTCCCTCCCACCAGCTGCCATCAGATTGTTTAATGTGTATTTATAACATTGAATACTTCTGTCTGTACAGTATATGCATATTATTTCCCATATTGGCCCATATTTTACATTTTTATCCTTTTTATTTTGCCTATGGCTGATATTTTTTATTGGTGATTATTTTTGATTTGCTTGTATTATCATTTTAAAACCTGAAGGATAGTCTAAATGAGAAAAGTAACGAAATTGACATTACTTTTATGAAATGTGACTTGATTAGAAGTCAGTGAAAAAACCCCAATGCAAATGTATGAAACACAGAACAACAATGGTTAAAACAATTTTGGTCAAAGCAGAACAATACAAAGAGAGTCGGTCTGAGGAGGTGAATGATCAATGTGAGTACATGGGATGGCATTCCATTCTCACAATGGAGGCTGCTGCTCATATTGTGCCATGCTGCTCCATTGTCCTGTCATATGGATGGATGAGGCAGAGAGCAGCAACAGAGGGTTGGGGCCAGCTCTATTATGTTTTACATTCTGCTTGTGCACTCACTTCCTCTGTGTTACACTTTGTCTCTGTCTCCACTAATACCCAATCCTTCTGTCTCTCTGTCTGCTCCTCTAGAAAGAAAGACTGGCAACTAGAAATGCTCATTGTTCCCTTGGGGTCTCTATTGATCCTGCCAATCACCTCATTTACTGGCATATCAATGCTGACTCCCACCTCTTTCCCCTGTTGGTCCGGACCCTGATCGATCTGTGTAACACACACTCACACACACACATAGATAAAACCTAAGAAACACAAGCCTAAAGCCAGCACATACACACGCATGCATGCACAGTGATGGATAGCTTTTAATCTTGCTAAAAGACAGGTGTCAGCAGAGGAAAGAAATAAGCAAAGGCAGGCAGAAAGAAGAAGACACACAAGATTTCAAAAAACTGGCAGGTGCCTAATGACTGCATTCGTTAACTTATTAGCCAAACCTTATGACCCACAAACACACACACACACACCAACAACCCACACATCTATGATGAGATTTATATTGTCAGTGTTCGTTGACCACTGCTGTGACAGAAAGACATCTGGCAGGGATCAAAAGAGTAGTCAGAGGAGTAGATTCAGACAAACATCTGAAGCAAAAAGGAGAAAGTGAAGGGAGGAATGGAGGATGTGTGGGAGAATGGGGGATAGGAGGAGTGGCATGGGAATAACAGACAAACAGATGATGATTGATGGTTTGTGTGGAAAGAGTCATGTGGGAGTTTTTCACCTGACACTTGTGCACCGTAATGACCATGTACACATAGAAAGTCAACTGTGTCAAGCTTACAATTTTTAGGTAGGTATAGTCTAATTTAGGATAAAAATATTTAGATGTCCATACAACGTAATTGTAACGTAATTAAACAAGAATATAACTTATATATAACTTCGACCGTGGTTCAGTTAAAAAAAAGTGAGGCAGGAATGTCCAAATAATAAATCCTTCTGGAGAGTACCATTAAATGATTATTTTCCTCTTAGTCACTCCCCCTTTTCTTTTCCCATCTTGTCTCAAGATTTCTCTCCTCTGTGTTGCCAGTGTTGCTCCCCATTTCCTGCCTCCAGGGTTAATACATCACTGCTGACATGCAAATGGTGGCTTGGCTTGAGGTGGCCTTTCCTGGTCTTTGATTGATTTGTTTAAATCTTAAGTTTCCAGAAAATTTCGAAAAGTCTTCAACATGGCAAAGCAGCGAAGATCGTGTGCAGTAAGATGAATCCTGCCTCTGTGGTCGGTTTTTCAAGTAGATGAACACGGACCATCTGGGTCCTGGTTAAATAATCACCCCATCTGTCATATACATAATGATGACGTTAACATTGGTTTGTATCTGAAAATTTTATTTATATGCTGATATAATGAATGTTCATGCAGTTTATTTTTCTTTTCATTATATAATTTAACTTTTCAAAATGTGACTCTACAGATTCTTATGTGGCTAAACATTACAGCAAAACTTCAAGTAATTGAAGACTCTTAATTTCCTGTGTGTTGTGATGATGTGATGCTTTTTGTACCAGTGAGGCCTGACCATATCAAGGTCTCTTTGGTCATATCACAGTGTGATATGACCATTTGTATTGTTAAGAAGTTTGGTGTCAATGAGTACGTGCAGTGACAATTTCTAAACTGTTGAAAATTTGTGGCTTAACAAAACACATCTCCCTTATTATTTTGAGTACAGTCCAATGATACGGTGTTGGAGGAAATCAGAGGGGTCCCTTCAATTCAATAAGTAGTTACTGAAAAAAGCTAGCAAGTTTAATAAGAGTTAGAAATCTAACTTGGCTGGTAATGCGATAATACTGTCAGGCACACTATTCACTTATCTTTCCCATTAACTCTTGTCATAAGCTGTTGGCAAATCATGCACAATCATGTGTCAGTTCACTCGATTGAACACAATGAAAACATTTGGGTTGTCAGAGTTTCTTTAAAGTGATGTAACAGTCATTGTCATCTCAACCTCTCCAAGTTGAAACCCATCAATCACACTGTGGCTTTCTGACAAGTGAGTTCCAGCTGGACAACAGAAGCTGCCACACAAACAGTGATTCAGGCACCTTAATGGCGACTAAGTTGGAAATAAAAAAAAAAATCTGATATGTCAGAGGATCACTCATACCTCTACAGCCCACCTTGCCTCCAGGCCTGGCTGCGTCTGTAGGCCCATCATGCTGACAGTGTAGCCAAAACCAAGGGCCCCTGCCGGCCCATGGAATGGAAAGCAGATGGCCTGTTCTCTGATGGCAGCTGGCTGTAGCCAGACGTCAAGGAGAGGAAACTTCTCATTCGCCATCATCCATCATCTGGGCTAAGAGCAGAGGGAGGAGAAGAGGGGGTGGAAAGACAGAGGAATGCCTCACACCCGGCGTCTGGCCTCTTTCAAATGCCTTAGCATGACACATTCATGGCACACACTCATACACACATGTAAAAACACGTACTTAGATACACACACCCAGGCACATACACACTCCAGACCGGTGAATATATTCTGATTCACAGTCCAGATTCTTGTCTTTCATTAGTGGCATAATTCTTTTCAACAGCAGGTTGATTGTGAAAGGTCTTTTCTGGTTGTCATTCCCCTGGCCTTGAGAGAGGGAGAAAAAGAGAGTGAGAGTTTTTTTACGAAGTGAGAGCGGCCTCTGTGAGTGTCAGAGTTGAGTTACAAAGAGACAAAATTGCTGTCTCTCAATCTGCGGTTTACTACACATTTACATCCAGTGGTGTCCATGCCACTGGACGTAAAAGTAGAAGAAGAATGAGAGAGAAAGATCGAGGAGAGACAGAGAAAAAGAGAGAGTGAGAGACAGAGGAGAATTTAGTGAGTAATGTACCTGACAGCTAAGGATCATTAATCACTGTCAGACTTGGAAGGAGAGGGAGGACAAGGTCGGGGAGGGGGGGCGTTTGATATGGCAATGCAGACACACACACACATACTCTTTGGTCCCTGCATTCTGTTACAGACTTCCTGTTGCACAGTCTCTGTTTAGTTTGAATTGAGATTGAGACGATTTTTTCCAAAACATAAAAACAAGGCTAAATTGAAATGATTTAATGAAAAGTAAAAAAACAAAAACAAAGGAACAACACATGCACTCTCAAGCTTATGCACATGCCAGAGGCCCCTCATGTCTGCAAGCTGTTGACACTAATAAGGACTGCTGAGGGTTTGACTCCATGCAGCAGGCCACCACTGCACAGCAGGGACGACCATTCAGAGCCTGTCAAACCCGCCCTGCTGCAAGAGGCACTGACAAAGAGCTGCAGAATGTAGTAACGCTCACAAAGAAGATGACAGCGACACAGTGACTTCAAATCTCAGGCATGCAGGCACGCACAAAAAGACTGACACGCACCCACACATCCTTGTCATCCTCACCCCCCCCCTCCCTCCCTCTGGTAGGACAGCAGCTGGTCTGTCCAATTGTCAGTCACACTGATGAGACTTTTCAGCTATGTCCAAATACTGCGTCCTTCCTTCCTTCTCCTTAGAGTATTTCAGATCATTGTTTGAGGTTTTAAGGCTTCACTTTTTTTTCTCATCAGCCTAATATTCTTCTGCTACATGCAGCTTTTTTTTTTTTTTTTTTTTTTGTGAAAAGCCCTCACAAATCACTGTATCCTGTCTACCCAGCTCCAAAGACAGACATATACATCAAGAGGGCAGCTAATGAACCACTAGCATCTTTTTTTACAACCAACACACTGGCTGCAGCACCCCCCGCAACCCGGAAATGGATAAGCGTGACAGTGAGACATTTTAACTGCTGTAATGTTTTAGTTTATCAAGTCAGCTAGGGTGGAGTACAGATGGCCCTTGACCAAGTCTGGTGTAAGACAGCCCCCCATCAGAGCCTACATAGACGACCTGACGATCCCAATCTCAGTCCCAGGAGGAAGGTGGATCCTACAAGGACTCAAGAGACTCATCACATGGGCAAGGATGAGTTTCAAGCACACCAAGTCAAGGTCCATGGTGCTGAAGAAGGGGAAAGTAGTGGCAATGTCATCTTATCCATCATGGAGCAACCAGTCCATAGATTGGGGAAGTTCTTTGACGTAAGCCTGAAAGACTCTGCCACCATCCAGATGTCAATCCAACAACTCGGGCCTGGCTCACCAAGGTTCACAAGTTTGCTGTGACTGGTGGATTTAAAGTCTGGATGTACCAGCATTCCATCCTACCTCATGTCTTTTGGCCGCTGTTGGTCTATGTGGTTCCATTGACAACCATTGAGTCCCATTAAAAAAAATATGGGTGGGTTCCTTTGGAAGTGGGTGGGCCTCCAAAAGCTTCACCAGTGTGACATTGTATGGGACAAGTAACACCCTGCAGCTGCCCTTCAGTAGCCTCAGAGAGGAACTCATGGTGGCATATACAAGAGACGCCTTGCAGTATAGGGACTCTAGGATTCGCAAGGTGTCCTCAACTAGCATTGAGATGAGGACAGGAAGGAAATGGAGGAGAGTGAAGGTGTTGGAGGTGGCAGTGTCATGCTGAGACAAATAGCACTGGTTGGCACTCTAATGACAGGCAGAGGGGGCTTGGGCTGCTTCCTGAGAGACAGGGAGAGACAGCATGTACTACAGGAAGAGGTCCAAGCAGACTTGGAGGAAGACTGAGTGAGCAAGGTGGTGGGACCGTAACAACATAACTTGTGGCATGGACTAAGTGGCAAGTGTACTAAAGCACAAGGTTACTTGGGCAAACATTATGCAGGCAGATTTCCATTGTATCCAAATCCTGGTGCAAGCACTGTACGATGGCCTGCCAAGCGTAGCAATCTTCCATGTCTGGGGCAAGAGTGAGATATCTTCCTGTTCTCATTTCCTCATTGGCACATGTCCTCAGTGGCTGCCCAAAGATTCTTGCAGATGGCCACTATTGGTGGCGCCATGATCAGGTGTTTAAAATAGTTGCTGAGAGCATGGCCCTAGCCATCACCAGGACGTCTCGCCACCATGCCACAAATTAAGCACAAAGTCACCGTCGCCTGAAAAACCCTGGGTAGAGGCAAAAACACCAGCATGCCTCCTTCAAACAGCCTCTGAGTGAAAGCAGCGGAGGTTACCCCAACACACTGTTGTAACATCACTCCGGTGAGACATGATCATCAACTCTGATGCTTCAAAACATCTGATCATGCTGGAACTCACAGTGCCTTGAGAAGAGAACATTAGGGAAGCTAACAAGAGGAACTGTGCCAGGAAAGTACGAGGAACTGGTGGAAGAGTGGAAGCTTGAAAACATTTCATGAACCCAGAGAGATTGGTTGCAACTGTTTTGCAGGCCATTCATTCTACAGTCCTCACGAGGCTGGTTGTCACAGGAGCAGCAAAGAAGAGGGCCATTTGATCCCCAAGGGAAGCCACTGAGAAAGCCACAAGGTGGCTATGGTTTAAGAGGGCCGATCCGTAGGTTGCTGGGGGACACAAGTTGGGGCTGGGTAGCGTGGATGAGGGTGGATGATGTTGAGAAAACCCAAAACACCTGATGACACCAGTAAACATCACTGATGATGTGTCCCAGCGCATCTTGGAGAAGTTTCTTATACAGCGTGGGTAGTCGAAGGGTGTTCAAACTGATGCATGACACACACATGCACCACATACTAATGTGGGGTTGTCGATGGGATTGAGTACAGAGGTGCTGTTCTTACCAGCATTATAATTTGTGGCCTTGCTTATAGCTGAATAAATGCTGCTGAGTAAAAATGTGTCTCAGTTATCTGTGCTCTCTCTGCAGCATGGGGTACTTGTCCAACACATCTCATTGCATCTCTGTCATGTAGGAATGGACTTAGTTCTGTACTTTATGTACCATTACAATGAAACTATATTATAGTTTGGATTTGTGAGCTACAAATTGGATCTGAGCCTAAAAATAAAGTTTCCTTACTCAGCTGCAGCCAGAAAAATGAAAAGAAACTTCCCACCAGGTTTTATCTGCAAGGCTGCTGTGTCTCACAGCCTCCTATCATTTCCTTTCTTAGCCATCACAAGAATATGTTAGTGAATATTCACAGAAAATTCTGCACTAATTCAGGCACAAAATGATTTATCAAGCTGTCACAGCATGGCAGTATGGGCACGGTTACAGATCACCGTTGGAGTTTGCATTGATGGCTTTTAATTGTCACCAAGTTATACAATTTCTGATGTATACTCTGATGATTTTCTACAGCTTTTCAATGAAGCTGAAAGTGACTCAGCAGGTCTGTCAGAACTGCTACTTTAAGTTGATAGTGTGATGATACTGAGGAAACTTGAACTGTACAACATAATGACTCATAATGAGCATTTCACACTTCCGCCACATATGATGATATTATTATTCTGGTGTGTTAAAAGTACAATATTTGTAACTCTATTAATACCATGCTTTATCTATTTTATTTTATTTATTTATGGATTTATTGTACCAAATCTTTTTCGTCTGTTTTTCCTCCAGGAATAGGGTCAAGACTGTGTAGGGACAACCACCAGCCAAATTGTTTCAGAGGATCAGATAGACACCAGCTACCAGCAGTTGGGGACGTAATGTAACTTTAAATTTGCCTGACACAAATTGCGATGTCAGTTGCACAAAATGCAACAGATCACGCAGTGTATCATCAGAATCATGGTACGACTGAGCCGAAAAAGGGGGAACACTGCCACAAATAAGATGGTGCTAGTGAAAGAACTCAGGAGTTTCACTAACAGCAACACAGGGAGAAATGTCACAATGAAAACTTTTCAAGTGAGGACCCAAAACAGCAGTGTTAGTTCTAGGGATCCACTTTGATTTCCATCCTGTAAAGAGACTTGGGTCGGCTTTTTCCTCAGTAACCATAGAGGAGGTGCAACAGCTGAAGAAGCTGATATTGCAGCTTGGGGCAGATAATGAATGACTCCTTTAGATGCAGACTGTGTCCCTGGAGGGTTCTAGGGCTGCTTTTACTTCCTCAAGACCAGCTGGTTATGCCCTGTCTGCAAGTTTTGCTGCAGTCACAGCCGATTGTTGTACCTAGAGATCGTAAGTACCCAGTGTTTGATGGTAAGACAAGTATTGGAGTAGCCTAAATGGTGGAAGAAGTACAGACATGCATTTGTGCCCATCACCTTTCTCCTGCTGACCAGGCCCTTTTCATCTTTGACAACCAGGAGGGAGCAGCAATGGAGGAGATTAAATCTTGCCCTACTGCAGAGTAAGGACACCCAGCAAGCACCTTGGTCATAAAAGAGCTATATGGGTCTGTTCATTCATATATCACCTTACAGCCAGCTTTCTTTTCTAAGGGCCAAGTGAAAGGTGAGACATTGCAGGAGTTTTCATTGGCTCTTAATAGCCCAAGTCAAACAGTGTGCCCCTTATGGGATGCCAAATGCAAATGTTCTCCTTTGCAAGCCCACCCCTCAGGTTTCTCCAGCAGACAAGCTTAATCAGCTCAACCAGACAGTAGCCGTTGGTCCCAAAGCCGGATATTACACAGTGGCTCTTCATTCTGCTGTGATGTGGGGTTCTGTGGCAAAGTGATGCCTCACTGTTGGACTTCATTTGTTTAAAACCCCCCGGTGCTGTGTCCATACCGAAGGTGCTTCTTATGAATGTACTGCGGTGATGTTACTAAGAACTTCCGTCTGTGTGACAGGCACCTAGCCCAGTCATGGGCGCCTTACCAAAGTGCCACCAGTCTACTGCCCAAGTCCCAAGGAGACCACGGGCATCATATGTGTTTGAGGCTAGTGGGCTGTGCATATACCTGGTGGGGTGATGCGGGTGGTGGCTAGGACCTGTCCTGAAGAGCTGTGAACGTACCAGTCAGACTTCCCCGGCCATAAAGGTGACTTGGGGTGTACAAATCTCATTTTGAATGACGAACTGCTGCTTGATGATGTTCCACTCTGGCAACAGCCCTTGCATCTCCCACCATGTGAATACTAGGAAGTGAAGGCCCACACCAATAAGCTCCTTGAGTCTCAGACAGCAGTAGTCCTCACGCATCTCCACAATGAGTTATTGGGTAAAAAGGTGCAAGCCTACAGCTCTGCATGGACTTTTGTCTTTCTTTTTTATCAATTGGTACCTTGTCTACACTTGTTCCTCATAATAAAACTCGGTTAATAAACCCTACATTTTCTTGTAAAACTGACTCTTGTCCATGGCATAAATTAACTTGTGGGGAGCTTTAAAATTTCAAAAATGTATTTAATATCCTGGGAACTGAAATTCCCCTAGGTGGCGTTGTTTCCACCTGTGCCACCCTGTCACTTAAACACTCTTTGTCATGCAGGATATTGACTGCCTGGTATACATCAATCGAACTTGGCCCCAAACCCTGTAGCGTAGTATACAGATATTTCTGTATGGCTGTTGTTGCTGTGTGCAATTACAGCACCTTATCTAACACTGAGGATAATGAGGTTGCACAGAGAGCAAATTCTATCACGTCGGCATAATTAGATTTGGGCCTGTGTCTCAGATCTAGGGGTCGAGGATAGGGATGGAAACACACACGCACCCACACACAAGAACCCAGTTTTCTTATCTGCCCCACCTTGCATCTCTGCCTGACATTCAAGGGAAATTGCATTTGGTCTCTGTGTGCGAATGGCTCTGTGGCTCTCTCCCTCTCTCGCTTTCTCTTTTCATCCCTCCATTCCCCCCTTTACCACTTCCCCACTTTCATGTTCTCCAACAACCCCACTACCATTTCTGACAGCCTCTTTGATTTATGACTCCAATTCCCCAGTGCAGTCACATAGACACAGTACACACTACCAACTGTATGTATGTATTTTAGTTTCCCCAATAGCCCTCCCTCTCCTCGCCTTTACTTCTTTCTCCCTCTTCCTCCTTGTCCTTCTTAGACTCTCTCTCTTACACCCCTGCGCACACATGTACACATCTTTGGTGTGGTGATTGATTATCCTAGCTGGACTGTCTGGCATATTTTGGATCCTTTAAATTTAATATTTGAGAGGAGTACAGGTAGTGTCTTGTCACATGTGTGCACATGTACACACATGCTTGCAGATACTTTTGTATACTTACACACAAACACACCCAGCAGAAGGAGGAGGCAGGAGAGGAGTGAGCATATTTTGGGAGGGCGATGAAGGTGAGAAGAGGAGAGGTGTTGTAGTACCATAATTCAAGCTGTGAACACAAAGAGCTCATAACAAAGGTAAAATGGGAAAAAAACAATGTGCTGTCATTAGCTTACTGTGCAATTACAAAGAAAATTGAACTGTGAAACTGCACAAACATTCCTCACTGAGAAAATGATCAAAGCTTTTGATTCAGATTCCCAGCACCAGAACTTCAACATGGACCCCAAAAAATTTACATTTATTATTCCCGTTCCCCAAGGGTAACAAACCAAACATCTCAGTGGGCAGCCGCGTAACACTGGGTATTAAACCTGGATGCCTTTTTGCAAGTTGTAGTATAATAGCTGCTCTCTATCATTGTTTTCATTACCACTCACCATAAAATTAATAATGACAATACAGTATTTTAATGGCTATATATGACTTAAACCATGCAAGCAGCATTATGGAGCTAATTCATTTTTCGTGTAACCAGCTCAATATGCTAGTTCTAATAATGATATAATTAATTATAATGAAATAATGAAAAGTAAAAACCATGCTTTCATCAATAAATAGAGAGCCGGAGGTAGTTTCAGGCTGAAATAAAGAGACAAGCTTTTAGCTTTCTTTCTTTTTAAGAAATTTCTTTTGAAATATCAGAAACTATGTACTATCACTGATGATGTGTTCAAGTGCATCAAGTGGTTTATTCAGTTATCATGTCAACCTGGCTTGGCCAGTGTCTTCCAGGAACAAGCTGGATGACTACCATGACGAGTGTGGCGACTGCTAGAAAGGCAGCTGGCAGCCCAGAAAGACGGCAACCGGGGCAAGAAAAGCCAGCAGCCCAACCTGCATCTTCTGTGAAGAAGAACCCAATTTCATAACAAAAAGTCCCAAAAAAACATATCCCAAGGGGAGCCCGAGCAGGGTGAGAACCGGATGGACAACCAGGCAACAACCCATGCATTAGGAACAATGACAATTAGAGGAGTATGCAGAAGTGGCAAGAGCTGCAAAAACTTGCGTGGCTTTAAGATCCACCGGGCCAGAATGCAGGGTGTGGTAGCCAAGCAGGTGGAGCAACGTACAAAGTCCAACCTTGTTCACTTCTGGGCCTATCACATCCAATGGCACTGACTGGAAAAAGGGATCATAACTGGCTGTACCATCCATGACCTTTTTCTCCCTGACCATGAACATGTTGGTCAAGTCAGTTGAGTTGGAGTGCAGAGGCCCAGTAACCAAGTCTGGAGTCTGGTAGTCCCCCATCAGGACTTTCACGGATGACCTTAAATTAACAACCATGTCAGTCCCAGGAAGCAGGTGGATCCTCCAGGGCTTGGAGAGCCCAATCACTCAAACTGACAAAATCAAGGTCTCTAGTACTGAAGAGGGAGAAGGTTACTGACCGGTTCCACTTATCCCTTGATGGTATCCAGATCTCCTCAGTTACAGAAAAACCCATAAATAGAATGATGCCGCCTCCATCAAAGCAACCAACCAAGAGCTGAAGGGATGGCTGAAAACTGTAGACGGATCTAGACAATGGAGGAAGAGGGGAAGCATCCTTTCACCATTGTCACTAGTTTTTTTTTTCCAAACTTACTTTCAGATACAACCACAGTTCCAGGATCATTAGCTCCCTCTTGATCTGGGATTTGATAATCATAACAGAGATTAAAGCTGCAAGCAGCAATGAACGGTCCCTCGCACCTCTGGCTACCTCTGGAGCCCCCCTGGATTTTCCCCCATCCAATTGCAATGTGAGTGCAACATGTTCTGTGTCTGGAGATGATACATAACTGTTCCGATTTTCCTATGTCTACTTCAATCTGGGGAGAGGAGCTCGACTTTCTTAATTTTAAAGACATATTGTGCCCTTCAATTATGTGCAGATGAAATATGAAAAAGGGTGGGAACATCAGCATGTGTACAAATTTTGGGGCAGTTTGGACAACATGTTAGAGTTGTAAGCGCTTCCTCCTTCATGGCGACACATTGAAATTGACACCAACAGATGAAAAAGATTTTAAGAACTTTTCATGCTAAAAATGTTGAGATGATACTTAGTGAATGTAAAGTTGTTTGGATTAAAACTATAGGAGGAGTTTTTTGAAGCATGAGGAGTAGAAATCAGCAAAATCGGTTCAAATTCGAAATTTCCGTATCTGGCCATGATGCATGTGTGTACCAATTTTAGTTTGTCTCCATTAATCTGGAGAGAGCTGCTCAATTTTTTCAAGGTGGCACCATTGGGCCATTTTTTGATGTGCATTATTTCAACCAATTAAATATTGAAATTTCATGCAGCCATGGCATGCTTTCTGAATTTCGTTTTTGGTGTGTATGAATGGTATAGTATGTTAAAGACCCCAAAAAGCCCATTGAAATGGCAGAGGGATAACATAACACCACCAGATGTAAGTGGACTCTCGCACTGTTGAATGCTTCATTATGGTGCGCGTGTGTGTATGTGTGGTTGTGTGTGTAGAAACATGCATCAATGGCTGATCTGTGTTAAGTCCTCCAGTTATCTGATTATGGCAAGCATTCCACCATTATGGGCCCTATGGTCAGTCTCTCTGCCGTGGACTATGACCACAATTAGACAAAAAACAGAACATTACAGTACCAACAAGCGTATCAATACTTAATTTTAGCTTGCTTGATTTCTTAAGGGATAGGTGAATGCTGGAATTGTAATATCTTGAGCTACTGATACAGCAAAGCGTGTGCAATCACAGTCAGCAACAGAACTATTTAAACCTTTTCATCCTTTATTAGGTTGCATCTTATTGTTCATCCAGTCTAATGTCATTAAAGAATTATTCAAGAACCTTTATTTGTCTCCAGGGTACAATTTAAACGGGCACACTGATCAATCAAGATTTTAATCATATTTCAAAATGAATATCTGCTAATATAATACAGTAAACTACTGAAAAAATAACTGGTAGCACATAAAATAAACTGTAAATAAATAATTCCCTTTCCTTCTAGAATGCACTTGATTGGGAATGGTTTTATTTTTCAGCATGATAGCAATTGCAAGCACTCTGCTAATATAATGAAATCATATTTGGAGAAAAAAATGGATGATAAAACACTGACAGTCATGGAACGTTCTTCATAGTGTCCAGACCTGAATATTGTACAGGCAGCATGGGGTCACCTGGATTGAGACAGATATATATGACCTAAATTGAAAGAATAACTCTTGGAAGTGCAGAAAAGCGTAATATATGCCAAAGAAGGTCATACTAAACACTGACTTTGTAGAAGTCAGTATATAGATAGTTCAGTCAGTATATAGATAGATATATAGAGGTTTCTAAAAATTGTGTGTGTGTTTTTTTTAATTTTTATTATGAGTCTGAGTCCCTACCTTGTACAATAATAGTTATATGTACATTTTGTCAAAATATACAAAGGCCTACTGCGCCAGTCACAAACTTTTCATCGGGAGGAAATAGTGTGGATTTATGGAGACTATGTCTATACACGCTAAATGTTGTCCCAAAGAGAGCACAGGGCCAGTTCCAACCAATAGGACTGCAACTAAACAGCATGAATGCATGTAGAAATGTGAGTGTTTCAGCATTCTCCCCTGGCCCCTGAAACTTTATCACAGATATTGAGGCTGTCACAGAATCTAAAGTAAGAGAGTCCACTCATGTCCACCCCTCCTTCACCGATTTGATCTTGTGTGCTTTCTTTTCCCACAATTCCTTTCTTTAATCGTACCTTGAAGACCTCTCCTCTTCTCTCCTCATCCATCTCCTTACTGGGTCAGTCCGTGGCAGCTCCAATGATAGGGTAATCCAGGCCAGATTAATGACCCAATAATCAACGGGGACCTTCAGATCAATCATGGGTGTGATCGATAACCCTGGGCCAAGGCGATCATTAGCCTGCTAGAGTGCATCCTCCATTAGACCCACAGAACAAAATAAAATATGTCAAAGAAAGAGAAGAGATTCGTGGAGTGAAGGGTGGAGGAAGGGAAGCAGGATAGTTTTTTGTAACCTGGATCTAGGTGTTTGCAAGTGCTATTACAGGCATTTTTATTAAAATTAGGGTAACTAACATTAATACAGTTTTAAGATGGAAATGAAGCGCACCAATCAGCAGGCAGATGTAATTAAAGTATACTACTACCAAGAAACCAAAAACTACACACAAAATAAACCTTTCTGCCCCAAGAGAAAAATCGCCCAGTTACTAGTGCTGCAACAAACCTTAAATAATGCCACCACAACTCAGCACCAGCTGCTCCTGTTATTGAAGGCCACGCCAATTGCAGCACTTAAGAAAGGAGATAAAATTACAAAACCCTTAGCATGCTGGGGCTGGGGGGGGCTTGAGGTGGATGGAGTCTCTATGTATCCTGGGGGGGGGGCCCGGCCCTCCCAGGGCGTGGGGGGAGGCTAGCGGTGCCCTTCAACAGCTGGCCGGTGTTTGTGGTGGCTGCCGGGGCGGCTGTCGTGCCCCTGTTGCTGTGCTGCGCTGGGGGGCGGGTTCTGGTTAGGGGACTTCCAGATTCCCTGGGGCCCCCACCCCGCCTGTGGGTCCCCTGGGCCACCTGTGGCCCTCCGGCTGGGGACCGGGCCCTCACTTGCCTGCCTCCTAAATTGCACTTACATCACGCTTCACCCACCACACGCATCTTTCCACTATGTTACTTCTCACAGCCACAGTCAGGTACACCACATACACCCTTCACAAGCCTACATAGGCCTGTATGTAGGCTTGTGAAGGGCCCAGAGTCGGGCCCTGGTGAAGGTCTCCCTCATATTTAGGGATTGCCCTCATGCATGTGTGGTGTCACTTGCCAGCTCGTGTTGGGTCACATCATGAAGAATTGATGAATCCTGCCTAAAATGGGCTGAGCTGTTCTTTCATTCCATCACTATGTACCCTATCTTTGACTCGGCTCCTCTGTTGAGACACCTTCATCTACCTGGACTCCCATCTCTACAGAGATCTACACAGAAACCCTCTGGACTCCTGAGTGAGGTAACAGGAAAAGCACAGCCTCCTTCGCTCCACCAGTTTCTACCAGCACCACCTGCTTCCCTTCCCCTGTCCATCCTTCTGCATCTTCTCTGTCCTTTAAATCCCCCTGTATTCACTGAGGTGTAGCACTGCCCTCCCTGCCACACAAAGGTCATTCCACTCAATGAAGATCAGCAAACTAGCTTCCAGGGAGGGCTGTTGATGGTCACACACAAACACTGAAATAATAAAATATTTTGCTGCAAGACTGTAAGTGAACCAATCTCATATAATGTTGACACCCTGTGGTGTTAAACTATGAGCACAAATGCATACAGAAAAAAAAAAATTACAAAACCATCGCTATAATAAAGTTCTCAAACAATATAAGACTGAGATAAAGCGAATACAAGATAAATGGCTCATCACTTTGCTTGTGGATTAAAAACAACATGGAGTTTATGAAAAGTTCAGATAAGTTTGAAACTGTGCAGAATAATGAATGTATGTGAATGTGTGTTAGGCTGACATATCTGCTGACAAAGATGATGAAGTCTACTTATGTGTAACATTTGTAGACATGTTCCTGTGTGTGTGTGTGTGTGTGTACCATCCATACTAAATAAATTCATTCATTCCATCGTCTTCAACCACTTATCCATTTCCGGGTCACGGAGGGTGTTGGAGCCAATCCCAGCTCACAAATTGGGCGAGGGTGGGGTACACCCTGGACAGGTCTCCAGTGCATCACAGGGCCAACACACAGAGACAGACAGAGACCAACAACCACTCACACTCACACTCAGACCTACAAACAATTTAGAGTCACCAATTAACCCAAACACGATATCTTTGGATGGTGGGAGGAAACTGGAGTACCTGAAGGAAACCCACTCAGGCATGGGGAGAACATGCAAACTCTGCACAGAAAGGCCCCAGGCTGGGAACCGATTTACTGCCAATTTGAATAGCCAAAAAAAACTTATGTTTTAATTAGGCTCAAATGTGAACATAAATGCTCATAGAGCATGGATGGTGCCATGTCCTGAGAGAGTCACATGCGCTTCATGTCATCATCCTGCATTGTGAAGCACAATGCTACAAGTTACTAGCCATTGTTAAAAAGCTCATTTGCTTGGTACCCAACTATTGACTGATTGGAATTATTTCAAAGTGTCTCCTTTGGATAATAAAGTTGTGATTTGTAATAAATGCAAAGTGGTTATGCGAAGAAGAACCAAGAATTCTTCTTACAATACCTCCAATTTGATCGCTCACATCAACAACAATCACTTGTTCTTGATGTTCTTGACATGAGGCATTCGAGCAGAAAAATAAAAATAAGAAAAAGCAACAGGCGGTGGACTGAAAAAAGCCACCCAGTTGTCGTCTAAAGAGTCCACTGAGAGAAAAAAGATTTTGACAAGGACCACCCCACGGCAAAAGCCATCAATCAGAAATTCATGGAGTGTATAGCACTAGATTACCAGCCCTCCTCTACTGTTGGCTTGTTTTGACTTAATTCAGTTAATTTAGTGAAGTTTTAGTTTTAGAAACAGTCTGTTTATGCAGCATGCGTGAAGGCAGCAGCCTACAAATGGAGGCTCATTCAACGCGCACTATGTCGTCATACACACAATAAAAGTAGGCAGGATGTATGGAAATATATATATATATATATAAATCATTGTTCTGTATGTGTGTTTGTGAGTTCACCTATAGATGTTTGTGTGCATGTGCACCAACAGGGTACGATGAACTTTGAGTTATGGACTGCGTTTCTTAGCTCTCTGTCTGCTGCTGCGTGGAGAGTAAATATCTCTATATAATAATATCTCTTTGTCAGCCCACTCAAAATGCTCCCTCACTCCTTTTAACCACCACCCTGCCTTCCCTCCCCTCTCAATTCTTTTGGGACAATGGGGCAATTCAATTCGATACAAACAAACTCAGACCAATTATCTACTTTTTAGTAAAAATGTTGTCTCTGACATCTGGCAACATAACTGATATGGGTAAATGAGCTCACACTAAGCAGGACCTAAGCATTGCTGTCAGCAGCTCACCCTGGGACATGGAACTTGAGGAAAATATTCAGTTGTGGCAAACGGTCAGCACAGATATTCAAATTCAACAAGCAAAAGACCTTACTTTCTGGTGCTTTTGATCTGACACATCTGTCATTCAGTCTAAGCAACTAAGTAATGTTGTGCACATAGAAAACATCATGGTTTTCTAAAAAAAGAGAAAAAAAAGAACCAGTATGACTTTTTTCTCAAGAGACAGATCTTTTGCACAAGCAGTTCGAGATCTGTGGATTTGGATAACTCTTGATAAACAAAACATCTAGCCCCTACCCCTGGAGACAGATTAACTTTTTGGAAACACCCTTACTTTCTCTCTTCATTCTGTCCACTTCACAACACTCTGTCATGTCAGTTTTGCTAACTTTGTCAACTGGAGGAAAATAAAGCAGATTTTTCACTGGTCTAAATCCTGCCAACATCTGGCGTTTGTTGGCAATAGAAAGTTGATTCAGACCCAAATCAAATGACTCAGCTCCAACTTTAATCTGTAATGATGTAAACAACGCATATTCTAATTTTCATTCCTCTGGAGGTTTTAAGCACACAAACTATGCACACAACATGGTGCTGTTATTTGAAACAGCAACACTGCTCACAGTTCACTCAGGGATGATAGAAAAAGCTGCAGTTCCACACAATCAATGATCAAAGGCTCAAAAGAACAACAACCCATGTACATCTATTAGGCATAACACTGTAACCATCTGCCTAATATAGCACTGGTCCCCCTTTTGCCCCCAAAACAGCCCTGACCTGTTAAGGCCTGGCCTCCACGAGAGCCCTGAAGGTGTGCTATGGTATTTGGTACCAGCAGATCCTTTAAGTCCTGTAAGTTGCGAGGTGGGGCCTCCAGGGATCGACCTTGTTTGCCCAACACATTCCACAGATGCTCGATTGGACTGGGATCTGGGGCTCCTCTTGTTGTGCTCCTTAAACCATTCCTGAACCAATTTTTGCTTTTTGACATGTTGCATTATCCTGCTGAAAGAGGCCACAGCCATCAGGGAATACTTCTCCCAAGAAAGGGTGTAAGTGATTTGCAAGAATGCTTATGTAAGTGGTACCAGTCAAAGTAACATTCACATTGAAGGCAGGACCCCAAGTTTCCCAGCACAACATTGCCCAAAGCATCACATTGCCTCCGCCAGCTTGCTTCTTCCCGTAGTGCGTCTTGGTACCACGTGTTTATTAGCTCAGTCCACCTTGTCCTATTGCTCCGTGGTCCAGTTCTGCTGCTCACATGCCAGTTGTTGGTGCTTTCGGTGGTGCACATACACAACCCCATATACAACAAACTGTGGTGCACTTTGTACTCTGACAACTTTTTATCACACAAGCATTAATTACTTCAGCTATTTGAGCAACAGAACCTCATTTCATCTGTTCACCACTGCTCCTTCCTTCCTTGTACCGCTGCAGACCAGGAACACCCCACAGGAGCTGCAGTTTTGGAGAAGCTCTGACCCATCGCAATTCGGCCCTTGTCAGATTCACTCAAATCCTTTTGCTAACCCATTTTTCCTGCTTCTAGGACATTAACTTTGATGAGTAAATGTTCACCTGCTGCCTAACGTATCCCACCCACTAACAGGTGCCATGATGAAGAGATAATCATTGTTATTCACTTCACCTGTCAGTGTTCATAATGTTACGCCTGATTGGTCGATGTAAATGATGAATATGAACACAATTATATGTAAATAGTGAACTATGTGAACATAAATGTAAATAATAGAAATGTAAATATTACTAGTAAATTAACTCATGATAAATTAATATCTAAGGAAAAATGAACGCTTGAGCTGAGGACACTCCTAACATGTACAGTTCCATACTATGACATACACTGTTGAAAACTGTTACCACTCACTTGTTAATATCAAAGTACATGAAGTGTAATGGTTAGATCTAATCAACTTGTTTTGTGTATACAATTTCATAGAGCTGAGGAAGACATCCAGCTTAATGTTTGGAGGAATGTGCATGAGTATTTGCACAGAAAGTGTGTGTATGTGAAATACAGTAATATAGTGGATGCATGCGGCAATGTGTTTTTGATTCACCAGGCTTTTATGTTTCTATAGGATATTGTATACGTTTATATACTATACATGTTTGTGTACATGTACCTTTATGGGGATGTGTTTGGCTGTCACTCTAGAGAGAGCGAAATAGAAAATGTGCCACTGCTCTCTGATGGCAGCCTGCTGTGTACTCATTTATATGTAATGAATGTTTATGAGGGTAAACAGATGGCGTGTTAACATGGTGAAATATGATCTGCTGCCACACAATATGGTAACACGCTGGTGTTTACAACACACACAGTATACCATGGGACAGCAGAGCATATTTATAGCAGCCTGGCTTTTTCTCAACAGATCTAAGTGGACAGAAAATGCCTTTCACATATTTTGCTTCCAATTTGTTAATTATCTGTCAGAGGCAACACCTTAGTGACTGCCAAATCTATTTATCTAAACTCATGTCAAACAAAAACATGCAATGGAATAAGTTGTTGGTCTGAATCCTCCAGAAGGAGTAATACCATACTTGAGCTGTGATAAGGGTTAGGATCACTGCTCATGACCTTAAACCTTTTAAGTTTCTAAATGACATCTATGAGTGTGAATAGGAGAGAAGCAAAAAGGCAGAATTCAGCTGGCACTGGGGAGTATGCAAATAGGGCAACATGATGTCAGACAGGGTCAGCTTTTCAACTATGTCTTAAATTTTGCACATTGACCGCACATTTATTTCTTTTGTTAAAGGCCCTGAAATCGATTTTTTTTTAAATAAAATTTTTACCATGAGTGATGGTGTCTTGCATAAGCTCAAAATTTTTACTTCCTCTGTGTTTGTTGTGTTTCTCTTTCCTTCTTTTACCAACTTAATGTACTCAAAAACATTGCAAAAAAGTGATATCAAACAGTGGTGAGCGTTAGAGGGGACAGTGGCTCAGGTGGAAGGGCAGGCTGGCTAGGTTGATGGTTTGATCATTGGCCTCCTAAAATCTAGGTTGCATGATAAATGGCTCGAGGCATGACATGTTTTTCAAATGAAATATGCAGATGTAATCAGCTGTAATGAGTAAGTGAGAGCAAAATAGGCAGAGGATTTCCAGGCTAAATCTAATGACAACTAACTGAATTACTATTTATTCAGAAATAATTTCATAAAGAAATAGAATGTTGACATGTGTCATATCCAAGGGACCGGGCTTCTGAGTCTCTGGATAAATAGATTCAGTTTGATTTTTTGTCTTGCCACCGAACTGTATGAAATAGGGAAAAATAAAATGTTTTTGATAAGTTGATATATACATAAAAAAATCACCTGCTATTCCGCACATCTCCATCTCACAGCCTCATTTAGCTGGATCCTATGTGTTTGTTGATTCAATCCCCTAGTCTCTTATATTTTGGGTCTGTATGTCTGTATGTATGTGTCGTCATGGCAAAATGTGAACCTGAAATCACTTACTGTAGAGATCCTCAAAGATGGATGAGGTCCAGCCAATGACTATTGAACATACTGCATTACTATATGAAAACTCAATTATCATGGGGTGTGTTAGGAGAAAATGCAGTGCAATCACAGCAGGTGAATGAAAGTCCTATTCCACCGTCTCTCTGTGCAGTGTGGGACAGAGAGAGCC
Organism: Remorina albescens; assembly: GCA_034769265.1. NCBI lineage: Eukaryota > Metazoa > Chordata > Actinopteri > Carangiformes > Echeneidae > Remorina > Remorina albescens. The sequence continues at coordinate 6,533,328 of CM068485.1, forward strand.
AGAGCCACTCACACTGGAAGAGAGATGGTTTGCTCAGCAGGACTCTCTGAAGATAGCAGGTGGACCGGGCTCTCTCCCAGGGGAACAGGATCAGTAAAACAACACACAAGCACAGGCAGATAAGATCCAGAAAGGAAACAGGCTAAAGCTGCTGTGGTTGCAGTGCTGTGTTTAATAAACTGCAAACTCCCTGAACTCGACATTGTGTTAGTTCTTCAGATGTTTTATCAAGTTTTGTAGGAGCTGGTTTTCATCCCTCCTCGTGACAGTTTGGCAATGCATAATTTGCAGCCAGCTCTACTTTTGTCACATGTAGCTCTGTGAATTAATGTAATGTAATTCAATGTTAAACTACTATGAGTTTGTGCCATTTTCAAAATAGTCAATTTCAATGGTAAGATTTAATTTCTATGTCTGACTTCCAGAAATTTCCATATGTATAATTATTCTTAATTACTGCAAAGCCGTTTTTTTATCTGTGTCAAAAGTTCTTTTCACACGTTTTCTTGCAAATTGCGATTGAATAGGGTACCGTTTTTTGTTGTTGTTGTTGTTGTTGTTGTGTAATATCCGTCGTAGCTGCCCAAGATGGCGGACACCACTGTGCATCACTGTGCATGTGGGACTTCCTGTAGGTATATACAACAATTTTTTATGTCCTATGGGACTCGAATCAGGTAATGAGATTCCCCCTTCGTTGCTTACTGTCCCTAATCTGGAGGTCAGTGCCAGTTGATGTCACCCTGCCATAAGCATTTTTATGAATTCGAGTATGAGTATCCACACACGGTATCAGAACTAATACTCAAAGCTGGAATCATTATCGGTACATCCATATTTCTGAACCAAGTGAAATACCCAAACATCAGAAACTTATTCGAAATATGTTATATATGTCCATTATATGTTTAACTACTAACTGTGTTTATCCAAACCTCCAAAAAGCCCTACCCATCCTGTCTGATTGGCTGGGGAATATAATAGGTCCTCACCTTGCGTAACTGCAGTTTAGTAACAGATAACTCATGATGAGCCAGTGGGGGTGCAGACAATCCTGACAGAAGATGATTGGGTCTTTCTTTGAGAGCAGATTTCTTAAAATGTTATTTGGCATCAGGGGATGAATATTTACAGTTATTTAAAACAGAGAAACACCACGCCTACACAGGCTGGGCTGCAGAGGCCTCTACTGAGGGATGCCAAACCAAAACTCTGAAGGCCTGGTTTCTGTCAGCAAACACACTGACAGTGGGAGCTGACAGGAACACACATATCCTCACATACATACACACATACACAAACACACCCTGGCACCGGGCAATCTGGTCCAATCTCACCCCATGTAGCATTTTACTGTGCAATCATCAAAGCCCCATTATATCAGAAGTGACTGGCAATAAAGGGAGGAAATTGCGGGCAGGGATTACGATGTTTGCATGATAAGGGGTGTGTGGGAAGAAGAGGGGGGATGAAATCGGGAAGAGCGGGGGGGTCAAAAGATTTATGTAGAATTTACTGTGGAGCAAGTCGTAAAGTATAATTATGGAGGGGGGGGGGGGCATACCACAGCGCTGCAGCCCAGCAGGCAAACTGGCAGGAAGGCAAGGAGACAAGTGATCAGAGCCTATTCACTTAGACCATCTCGCTGTATGTCATTCTTTCTTTTTCTTTTTCTTCCTTTTTCTTTCTTGATCTTGAAGCCAATGGAAAAATTGCTGACCAAGCTGCTTAATTAGAAAAAATGTATTTGTGCCATTTGGTAAAAACATATATAAACAAACAAACAAAAACAAAGCACTGAAGTAGTATTATACTGAAAACTTAATTTGCCAAACATGGGTGTCACTAGACTCCTTCTACTGGAGTATGTGCCCTAATATATAAGTCAACTGTGCTGCGATATCATTTCAACTTTAACTTTCTGAGTCCTATGTCCTGTGGGCCGTAAAAAAAGCATGTCTTCTTTTAACGGCTGAATAAAAGCACAGAATAATTTCCCATGTCTTTGTACTATTCACTCCAGTGCATTGAGAAGTTCAGGTGTCGGCAGAATCGAAGCCAGCTATGAAAACGACAAAATGACAAAACAAAAGTACATAAAATATGTTCCTAAATGAAACCTATGACCTTATTTTGACTAAAACATTATTGGTTCCTATTTATGGACATCAGAAATAGTTTTGACTGGAGCAGGGAAAAGGAAGCAGCAGAAAAGAGAGATGAGTATAGGGAGATAAGAATCATGTAGCATCCTGCATGTTCCACAACTTATGAGTGTTTTTAGATTTGTGCTTTTATTAGTTTATGTTTTTAACTTGCACCCCTCCCACCACCACAACCATTATATTTCTTGTTATTTGTGTTTTAAATACATTGAGTAAATTGAAGATTTTGACCTGATATCAGTTTAACTTGGTTGAGCTATACTAATTTTTGCCAATAGATGGCCATAGCGTCCTTATGATGTGGATGACTGGCACCATAATCCTTCGTTAAAGAAAGTCAGTTTAGTAATACCGAAGACAGTAACAATAGCAGCACTGTGACCGAATTTTGTTGGAGGTGAGATAACTACACAAAAATGATATATTTTACATCTCTCCAGAAAAATATATGGATCTAGATACATGGGGTATGATACAATTCAGGACGGATAAATCTTTATATAGATTTATTCAATTCAGTAGGATTTGATTTTATACAATTCGATTTGATATGATTTGGTGGGATATGATACAAGCTGATACAGTTCCTTGTTTATGAAGACAATCATTTAGCTATTTACATCAAATGCTAGTCAATTATCAATTATTATTTAATAAACAATTTTTATTTAAATTTCACAAGAAGTGGTTATCTTAATAATTGTGTGGGTAAAACTAAATTAAAAAAAACTTCAAGGGCTGATTTACGTTACTATTTTTTACTATCAAGTCAGACCGGTAGTTTGAGACTCCTTCTATAGACAATAGCCATTAATACACAATAAATAAATAAATAAATAAATAAATAGCAACATTTATAAGGTACTTCTTGTACTACTGAGATTCATCAAAACATCACATTGCATTTTCAGCCAATTAAATTTTCTAATTTATGTCAATTATTTGTTAAACCCCTACTTCAAATGTATCTATGTGAGTTTATTTGTGGTTGTGTTCCTACAGTCATGCTTGTGATGTACGAATATAAAGTGTATGATGTGATAAGCATTTCAAGAGGAAGTAGCTAAAACTAGCTCTCTCTCACTCATTCTCATTCATTTTCTTTCACTTATCTGGGGTGCTGGGGCCAATCCAAGCAAATATTCCAGGCTGAGGCAGGGTACGCCCTGGATAGGTTGCAGTCCTTTGCAGGGTCAACATGAAGAGTAAGACAGAGACGAACAGCCACTCATACTCAGAGCTACGGCCAATTTAAAATCACCAATTAACCTAAACATGATGTCTTTGGACGGTGGGAGGAAACGGGAGTACCCGGAGGAAACCCACACAGGCATGAGGAGAACTGTAATCCTTGTTTTTTGGTTAAAGGATGCCAGTCATACTGAATATAGTCACAGTAGCAGTAGCGTAACTGAACACTCACAGATTGTCTTTTTATTTTGTTGCAGTGTCTGTGTACAAATAAAATCATCTTCCACCTGGATGACCATTGTCTGCATTCAGTGTGTAACACTAAGAACGCTGTTCATGTGATGGCATCCTCAGCCATCAGAGTCAGGTCTCAGATTTGCTTGTGTGAAGGGTTTTTGTAGCACCCAAATACAGTACACACAGCCTCAGGTCTAGTTGGTAATGACCTTTATTGTTTAGAACAGCAAGGCAAGCAACGCACACACTGCATGAGAGAGTCAGTTCAGTGTATCCAGCGGGGCCAGGAATCTGGGGGACTGGAGACCCCACAAGACAGTCCAAAAAGTGTGACAAACACACTCAGAGCATGCGATGCATTCCCTGGGGCAGGCAGACGGAAATCAGGAAGGACTGAGACAATACTCACGGCCAAGGACAGAAAGCAGGCAGGGCTAACAGGGCTCAAGCAGAGGATACAGGTCTGATTCAGGCAAGGTTGGCAACAGTCAAACAATCTGGGAAACAAGGCTGGAGAGTCATGCATACTGGAGCGAAGAAGGGAGGCTCAAGCTCGGGCCAATGTGCACCGACAGCGCTGGATGAAGGCCTGGATGGAGGGACAGGAGGCCTCTCTTTCTTCTGTGGGGAAAAGAGGAGACTGGAACCAATAGGCGCCCTGAAACAATGAGAGGCCCATGGTAGAACAGATGAGGGTGTTGTGGGTGTAGTCCATCCACAGGAGCTGTGTTGACCAGGACAAGGGGTTCAGAGAGATCAGGCATTGGAGGGCCGGTTCAATTTCTTGATTCATGCAGTTGGTCTGTCCATTGGACTGGGGGTGGAACCCAGGACTGATGGAGGCACCTAACAGTTCACCGAACTCCTTCCAGAAGATTGAGGCAAACTGGGGACCTCGATCTGAGACCATGTCAACGTCCAACTTCGGAAATGTGTAAGCAGACCAGCCAAGCAGTTTCCTTTGTTGACGAGAACTTGGGTAGGGTCACAAAGTGGGATATCTTTTTAAACTGGTTGACGAGGGGTCAAGATAACAGTATTGCCATTGGAAAGGAGGAAGGCCCCCACATCGCCCCTGAAAAAGTCAAAAGTGATGAGGAACCAGGAGGGGGTGCAGGAGACCAGCAGGAGCCTGATGAGATGGTTTGTGGTGGTTGCAGATGGGACAGGCCCTTCCGGTGCCAACTTGAACCCCAGTAAATCCTGGTTGCTGATGTCAAAACTCCTTTTAGTAGGAGCGAGCTGACAACAGAAGAAGACGCAGGGACAAATTTTCTGATCAGAAGCAGCATGCAGGGACAAGACAACCCACCCCAACGTCAGAGGCATCCACCTTCACCACAAGCTTCCACTCAGTGTCTACCTGGAGAATTGGCACCGAGGTGAACCGGGCCTTCAGCATCTGTAATGCCTCATTAGCCATTGAGGATCAAACGAAGGCCACCTTGGAGGATGTGAGGGCTGTTTGTGATGCAGCTGTAGTTGTGGATGAAATGTCAGTACAAGTGGGCGAACCCCAGGAAGCGTTGCAGCTGCTGGCGTGAGTCTGGAACAGGCCAGTCCATGACCTCAGCGACCTTGGATGGGTCCTTCTGTAAGCACCCTTGATGCATGATGGAGCCCAGGGAGGAGTGCTTGGATGCATGGAACTCTCAGCCTTCTCAAATAGGGAGTTCTTGAGGTGGCATTGCATGAATAGAGTGGAGGTGGTGAACATGCTCCTCTCAGGTCTTGGAGAAGATCAGGATGAGTTGAGCTTAGAGAAGACGGCGGCCCCTTGAAGAAATGACTGGAAGAGGGTAACGGTTCTTGACAGAGGAGTTCCAACCCAGATTAGCACCAGTTGACCAGTCAATGTGGGAGAAGCCAGGGAAAGCCGAGGATCATACAGTACTTGGGAGATGGCAGGATGTGGAACGAGATGGTCTGGTGCATGATCATTCCCAGAAGATGGCTGTTGAGAGCGCTCTGAGGGACAGGACTAGGAAGAGGCACACATTCGGACCCCAGGTGATGAGCCAGTTTCTCATCCATTATGTTAGCATTAGCTCACATGAGGGTTTGAGGACGTGGGAGCCCTCCTGGAGAAGAATCTGGATTGGGGACCCCTGATTTGGGTTTAGCTCACTGGTACATCCCCCATTATTGGCGAACCTGGGCTGTTACTAGACAGTGGGAGCCCAAATGGCTGATCTCACCACAGTACATGCAGAGGTTTGCTCTCTGGTGTCACTCACGGTCCACTTGAGGCTGTTGTGTCCAACCTGTATGGGCTCCAGAATCAGAATGTGTGGTGGTTCAGGGGAAATGATGGGAACGGTGCCGAAGGGTTCTCTCTGTGAAAGCAGTCAGCCGCTCTCTGCCTCGTCTCCCTTGTTCATGCCTGAATGCAGCGGTCAATCCAGGTGGTCAACTTCATCAAGCTGTCCAGAGACTGGGAGGTTGTAGGAGACTTAATAATATTTTACGTAGTCTGCCAAACTGGAGAAAGGCGTGCAAAGGGCGGCAGAATTTCAGTCACTCTAGCGAGGTTTTGCATGGAAATCAATGGAGCAGTCTGGCAACCTCTGGGTTCCCTGGTGCAGACTCAGCAGATCTTGGGCGGCGTCGACCCCACATGAACCATAACCAAACAGTTTGCGAAGCTCAGATGCAAAGGACTGGAAGGATGCACAGGCTGGTGTGTGTCTCTCCCACTCTTCCACTCTTACCAACTCAGTTTATCAGAGACAAAGCCTCCCAAGGAGGAAATTGATGGTGAAGGCAAGCTTGATTTCCTCTGAGGTGAATGTGAGGGGCTGCAGGGCAAAAAGAATGGAGCAGTTTGGGATGAAGGGATTGCAACCCTCTGGATCCCCGGAATAATGTCCTGGATTTCCCACCTGAGGGTCAGGCACAGGTCTTGGTGGTGGCACAGGCGGGTCTGGAGGTGGTACATATCAAGCTGGATCCTTCCTAGCTAGCTGGTTCGAAATGATTCTGTGGACTGATGGGTGCTGGGTCCATGACTGGCCAGATTGTACTGAAAATAGGAAAAATATGGATGAGCAGGAGAAGATTGTATTGTGTATTGTGTTCCACACTACTAACACACAACAAACTTTTTTTCAAGAAAAAAAGAGAGATTTAAGGAATTAAGCCCCGGTTCCCCAGTAGAGCTTTATGTATAGCAATGCTTCTGTTCACACTTTTATTGCTAATTTATTCATTTAGCAGATGTGAAGGAAAAATAGTATTCAGACTTGTGTTTCAATCTGGCAAGCTAGTATAAAGTTCAATATTAACTCTGCATTTAGTTCCAGCTCACAAAGGAAACAGCTGGAACATGTTAACAAGCTAGCTGCCAACCTTGTCTTATACCATCTGGTCACCCAAAAAAAGCAAATGTGCCATCTAATGATGGAAGTTGAGAGTGAACCAAAGCAGCTAAACGTTTGTTCTGCTACATAGCCAACATTATCATCAATAGCTGACAATGTGAATTACTTTGGGCTCAGCATCCAACTTTATTCATTTATACAGCTGTCTCCATGCCCAGGCCAACTCCTGGCTGTATTGGGCTTTTTTTCCTTTAAGAAACCAAATTTGGCAGCATCAGGCTGCTACCACTCGGGCCAGGTTTTCCCTATCTCTTCACCTGCCTTTGCACTACTCACCAGCTCCATTACCCTCACCTGGGTCTAATTATCACCTGCCTGCCCAGCAATAAATACGCCATCACTCTACACACACACTCTAGATTCTAGATTGTTCCTTCTATAGGACTCTGCTGGACTCATCCTGAGACTGAGTTCTTGGTGCCAACTTTGTCTGGCTCTGCTCTAGTAAACACTCCTCCCTACTGAACCTGACCTCAATCTTTGCCCTATCAGCATTGCCACCACTTCTGATCTTCTGCCGGAAAAGATCTGGGCTTCTATGTGGCAGACAGTGAATGGCTGGGTTGTATTGTGTTTACCTGCTTGCGGACTGTCTCAAGTGAGTAGAAGCCCGACTTATGCATTTTCCCCATTCATCTGTGCTGCCAGTCAGAGACTCCAAATTTCTCCTGTATGTTTTCCTGTGCCACCATCTTGCCTGACTGGTGTTTCAGTGAAGAGTCTAAACAAGTCCTTCCTAGCTCAGTGTCATGCTGAACTACGCCTGCTTGTTGGCGCCTGCTTTACCCATAAAAAGGGTGCATTATGGCCATGTAAATTATAAAGTTCTTGTGGCCGATTGTTTGTGACATTCCAACCAAGGCATTAAATCTTGGGGCTTATGCAAATCAGGCTGATGTATGGAAAAGCAATTAAAGTAACCTCAATACTCTATCTTCTTCATCATAAATGATGAACAAAGTTAAGACCTCATTGTTGTCTTATCAGTCATGTCTTCTTTTGTTTCTCCATCTTGAAGCAAAAATTCTTGATCAGGGAAAACAAATGAAGCATGATGTAAAAGTAGTGAGCACATATCTGAATTAGTTGAATTTAATACTTGAATTTAAGCTACAAGCAGCCATGAATGGACTCTCTCCAACCTGTGCAAGTTGGAACCCCCTGAACTTGTGTCCACCCAGTCATGTTAAATCTTGAAACGTGTAAGTCATTATTTCCTGTGTCTCGAAGCAGTGCTCTCAGCCTGACTCAGTATTGACACATAGATGTGATCAGGGCAGAAATCTTATCATGCATGCAAAACTGGCGGCATATTGGACAATGTTAGTCAGAGTTATATGGACTTCTTGCTATGTGACGCTAGTAAACGCCTACCAATTATATGTAATAATCTAGTATAGGATGTGGAGTATCCACCCTTTAATATCACATAAAACGGACTAAGTTCTTGTTATTGGGCTGACATCCTGTGTCCAGTAGGTGGGGCTTGACAGATGTGTCAATGTGGCCAAGGCGGGATCTGTATCATGCGTGCCAAAAAGCCCAGCAGGTATAACGGCAGAAAAAGATTTTAATAGTTCCTTAAGATGACTCTGAATGAATCTAAAGTCATTTTGATCGAAACTGTAGGAGGATTTTGTTCAATATTGAATTTTTATGCAGTCTTCACATGATGAGTTTAATGATTTTCAGTTCATGTTAAGGCAGCACAAAAAGGTACTTGTTTAGGCAGGGAATACCAATAAAAAAGAAAACCAGTACAGATGCAATAGGGCTTCTGCACTGTTGAGTGCTCAAACCCTAAATATGTGAATAAAGTTGTAATTTTAATGATATATTTTAGAAGAGCTATATCAGATGAGCAGTCGCCTGCATTAAGATGAGGGTTGTGGAGAACTTTGTTAAACTCTACTTCAGTATAGGTTTCACAAATAAGGACATACTTCATCTTTGGCACATCAACACCGTAGTTTCATCAGTGTCAGGATTTGATGTGACTGTCTGGCATAGCACGACACTGGAGATGGTTGCCAAGGAAGCTGTCTGTGTTCTTCCATTGCAGGTAAAAAAAAACTTCCACCACAGGTACTGTAATAGAATAGACTTTTTCTTGTAACATCACAACTTTATGTTTGTACTATTACAACTTTTTTTTAAATTTTTTTTTTTTTTACCTAATATTCTGACTTAAATCTCATAAAGTTAAGTCTCAAAAAAAAAAAAAAAAAAAAAATCCACAAAGTGGCCCTAAATTTTAACATATTACAAACTAAACTTGGCAGATGAAGTAATACATTGTGGGTAGAAATCTCCACCACCGCAGACTGCACAACCAAAGTTTTGGAACCATTGGAAAGTACCATCGCCAGAGCAGAGATGGTTTTGGGGGTAAATCAGTCACCCAGGAACTTAATTTTTACTCTTGTTCTATCCAGTAGAAAGAAACTGTGTTACTTGAAAGTTGCCCTGGGGAAAGATCCTGCTGTTGGATTGCAGCTATATAAAAATCATAAATAGCCCTCTAAAGGTACTTAAAGTTTAGTTTGTTTGTACTACCAGATTTTTTTTTTTTCTGGTCTGTTTTTATTTGCCATAAGCAGCCATTGTATCAGGCTTACAGCTATTGGATGTAGGTGAAATACATCCATTTTGTCAGCTCACTTCATATTCATGTTCACTCGGTTCAATCTTAAAATACAGTCAGTATAAAATTTGTGTTGTTCAGTCTGGACACACTTTTAAAATATACTGGACTGGACGGAAAGCAGGAAGGAAGACTGTAATCTAAAAAAGCCATTTGAGGAACAGTAGTTGTCCTTACCAAAATGAAAAGTGTTACGACGCCCTTTTTGCTGGCCATAATGCACTGGATCACTTCCTGCAGGTGCTGGCACTAAAATTGTCACATACCTTTAGCCAATTTGTGGGCTCAGCCCAGTTTGGGCTCAGCCCCCAGGAAGCAGCTGACATCCGCTCTTGGTTAACTCATTAAGTAAGGGTTAATCCACGAGTAAGTGTGCATTAAATGGTTTTAATGCATGATGCGGAGGCGAAGAACTACCCGATGCGCAGGGTAGTTTGCTCTGCGAAGTGCATTAAAACCGTTTAATGCACACCTACTCGTGGATTAACCCGCTTATACCGAGGTCATTTTCCAAGAATATAGGAATAAAAGGACTCGCCAACTTTTGGTGAAAGTTTTGTGCTCAAAATCAAATGTTTTTGAAGCAAGAGCTTACCATTGTCGTGACAAGGAATAAACTAGTCCTTTTTACAACCATGCCAGTTACAGTAGTCACAGTAGGACGGGATGAACACTGTGGCTCAATTGCTTTAACAAAGCCAAAAGTAGGCTGTTAAAAGTTACAATTTAGCTTGATTTAGGTCAAAATTATTCCACAGTGTGGTTATTGTTTATAAAATGATATATATAAAATAAAAATAAAACTGGGCTCGATATGTTGCTATGGTTACAGGTGTGGATGAATTTAGGGCAGTTAGCCTACAAAGTTTAGCTGAACTACGTGTGCATTAAACGGTTTTAACGCACACCTGCCGACCAATCAGAAAAGAGTATTCACGCTGACCATGGTATAACATGTATTCATCTATTAAATATTTTGTTGCTGTACTACTCAATGGCATTACATTCTCTCACATGCATTTGGCTGTTTTCTTTAAAAAAAAAACAAAACGCATTTCCATCTATGGATGGAGTCCCCCTGTAAGATCATCATTTAACCTGATAGAGGTAAAAAGTTGGGCTACATCCACACTACTACATCATCATTTTAAAATAGCTTTTTATAACCAAATGTTTCAAATCTGCCCCACTTTATGGGGTTATGGGGTAAAAACTTGATTCATAACAGACATTCATAACTTGTGTGACAGACAGGGCTGCATGCAGCCCGCATCGCGTTTCTCATTTTCACTGTTTCTTCACCGGGTCAGATTTTTTTCTGGTCGGCTCGCTCTTCTTACCTTGGTGTAATACAAATTAAGTTGTAAATAAAAATATATTGAGGCTTACAATAAATATAGCAACTTCTGACCAACCCATATCAATTTCGGGCATGAAAATACAACTTCTGTATAAACCACGCCCACTTCTGGTTTAAGTCTCGCCCCTTCCGAGTACAAATACAGATACAGATAATGAAGATGGTTGAACAGATACGGATAGTGGTGTGCTCGCTCATCCCTAATTGCTATCATTGCAAATTGTACTAAAATAAAACCAAAAATAGATTAAAAGCAATTATATATAATTACATACAGTATATTGTCAGAAAGCCCTGTGATGGACTGGTGACCTGTCCAGGGTGTCTCCGCCCTCTCGCTGGCCGAGGGCGGAGACACCCCCTGTGACCAGGAAACGGAAAAGTAGTAGAAGATGAATGAATATAATCAAAAATAAAATATAATATGGAATAACTCACTTCAGCTCGGACACGCTTAATATTTTATTCAAATACTTAGATGCATTTTTAAACAAACAAATTCATTGTTACACCTTATTTCAACTTAAACACCCACATCCTGTTAATTTAAAACATTTTAATGATTTACTCACTATACTTTTGTATAAATTAATAGCGTATTTCTCTCTTTTTCATTTTCTACCGCTTATTCATCAGGGTCATGGGGAATGCCTGAGCCAAGTGTGTCTACAAAGTGACAATCATTTCAGCTCAACTGTTCGACTGTTGGCTGTCTCCACCCAATAAGATGTGGGGGGAAAAAACTCAGTGGACTTCATAAACTATTTACAGTGTCCAGTATCTTTTGTCTTATCTTTTGTTGTCCCAGTCTTTTGCTGTTCTTTAAGTCTGTTTTTACTTCCCCATTCTTTTGTGTATTTCCTCCTGCGCTTTGCTCACTTACTGGGCATCATTTTCTCCATGGCTGCTAGCAAGGTGTGAGGTGTGATGCTGATGCTGTGGTTGGTTTTGTGCTGCAGTGACAACATTAGCATATTATTTGTGTGTCTGTGGGGCGTGCAGTTGACACATTCAGGTGTGGGCTAATCTGGCCTGGAGTCAGTTTGATAGGATTTGGGCAGAAACAAATACAATTCAAAATTTGAATCTACATTCATAGGTATTATTCATAAAATCTGCATGCAATAGGTCTGTGCAACCCGTGGACAATTTTTTTTTACCCACAGCAATACTTAAAGAGTAGTCCAATTTTGTCAGAAAACCACAGACCTGCATGTGTTACAGCTCTGCACTGTATGTATGCACATGTTTGTGTGCATGTATGTGTATATATATGTGTCTGTGTTTGTTGTCCCTCCCACCGTTTTGCAAGCTGATTGGTGTGGCATGATTACCGGTTCCACGTGCCAATCCAGGAGCAGCAATTGGCAGCACTGGGCACATAAAAGTATGGTGTACCAGTCAATTTTGGCGGCTGGATCTGAGCAACCAGTCCACTTTGTTGTGTGCAGAAAACTGTTATATGTGATCACTTGGTTTATTTTTTTTTTGTTTACTGATTTCTCATTTAAGTATCCATTTGGTGGAGAGTTGGGGATTTACTCCCAGGTTTATTTTTGTCATTAGACGAGGTCTACATGATGTGCTAGAATTTGTTGTGGTTTTTGTGTTACCTATGATTTATTCCCAGTTTTGGGTCCTCTTTTGTTTAGCTTTATTTATTATTTTGAGCAACATCCACCAGCCCTTTCCCACCTTCTGTTTGCATCATTTTTGTATTTTACAATTTTTTTTTCCAACCAAGACAATCTAGTCTTATGTTGCTTCCCTTTTTCCCAAGCAAGCTATGGCATAATGGCATGCATTTCACTTCACTGTCTCTCCTTATCCTTGTGCTCCTTTCTAAAAGAAAAAACACAAGTTTTCATCAAAACAAACCAGGAGGGATGAGGTGCCAAAAAAAAAAAAAAGAAGTTAAATTTAAATCCATTATTTATGGATTATTTATTATCCATCATTTACAGTGAGTCTACTTTGCATAATTTCTATTACTTTCAAAGCAGAAGTCTACTTCATAATTAGTTTCTTTATAATGAAGGCTGTGCTGTGTTTACACAATGTGTGTCAGCACAGTGAAAAGAATCCGTTAGAGGAGTTTTAATTCAAATATGTGTCAGTAATAAAGCATCAAACATAAAATTGCTGATTAAAACAGAATTTGGGAAAACATCAGGCACACGCAAATCGAGGATACATTGGGATAAATCGATTTCATCAATCAATCTATTAAATTGTTTAATATGTCATACCCCATTTAGATGAAGTGTCCTACCTCATCATGAGAACACATTTACATCTGTTATTTCAATGTTTTAATTGTTTAAGTTTCAAAATATAGTAATGCAAGAAATATGTTATCCATTGATGGGAAAAAAAACTAAACTAAATAAATTCCAATCTCAGCTTTTTTTTTTTAAATCATTTTGGAACTCTTCTAGTCCAGGGTCAGAGATGGATCAGAGGGGTTATTTTAAGGTCAGCGTCAGTTCAAGAAGCCACTGAGTCTGCCTTTCTTCGTCCTAGTCCCTCTTCCCCCACTTTGCCTGACAGATGAATAGTTTCTCGCCTCCCGTGGTCTTTTCCTCGCCCAGTCTATCTCAGGATGCAAATGGTGTTTTTTTGATTTGATCAGTCTCTCTCTCTCTCGCACATGCACACGTACACACACAAAAACATAAAGCGAGAGAAAGACAGAGAAAGAGAACTGGCATGCTGACAAAACAGTTAAGGCCAAAGCTTTCTCCAAACACAGCACTCATATGCTGTCATAACCCCATTCTCACAGCTCCACTCTCTCAACACACACACACAAGTATAAACAAAACCACGCTCTCTCACTCACTCACACACACACACATACAAACACCAAAATATAAGGATATAGTGTCCTAATAACAACAGGCTTAAGAGAGCAGGCGTATTTAGGTGTCGATGGACGGTTCTTTGAGTTCATCCTGGGCTGATTTGTAATGTAAGTTTAAATTTGAATTATTTAATTTGGAGCATCAGTGGCAGAGTGGGTAGCGCGCATGCCCCATAAACAGGAGGCTACAAGGTCCTTGTTGGTGATGCCAGTTTGGTTCCAGCCAGTGCCATATGCCTCATGTCACCGACCCTTCAACCTGTCTTATCCTATATAGCCAGAAAAGTAAAAAAAAAAACTTAATGACTTCATTTAATTATGTGTAACTGACAGTGTTCAGGCAGATGAGAGGCATATTAAGTGCTCCACAAACTCCACACCTGTTTGCTCCTTTTTGGATTAGCTGGGAATTAGTCAGGCACTGGCCAGCAGTCCACTCTAATTTTCAAGACCACTTGCTGGAAACCCAGGATGTGATGTCAACAGGCTATGTCCACATTTATGTACTGTCTACGCTTCTGAAACCCGTGCCTGTATCGTTTAAAACATAGGAAAACATCAATAGATCTTTTTGGACAGCGCAGACATGTCGACTCTGGCTGTGTGTCTGGATGTGTGAAATATCTGTTTTAGTGTTTCTTACGACATATACACACACTTGGATGCCAGTTGGACTTGGACGCCAGCCCCTCATCCAGCTCTGCAGGTCATCAGAACTGCAGAGAAGATCATTGGCTCCAATCTCCCTTCCATGGGCACCATCTACACTGAGCGCTGTCGACGAAAGGCACAGAGCATCCTCAGAGACAAACACCAGCCAGCTCATGCTCTGCTTTGGTGGCTGGACTCGGGCTACAACCCAAGACCCCGCAGGCCAGTCAACATCAGCACTCGCAGGGCTCGCTTTCTTAAAAGCTTCTTCCTACCCACTGTCAGACTAGTGGCACAGGATATTAAGGAAGGAAAAAACCATTACACACCATAAGTCACTCCACAATACAGATAAACTATGAACATGTGCAATATTTCCACATCCTACACAAAGTGCAATACTCACCACATCAAAATGTGCAATTTCTGCAATAATTGTTTACATATCTCGCATTATATATATTGTGTTTACTATCGCTTGTTTTTAATTAACTTTGTAGATAGTCACTTTTGTGCATTATCCTTTTTAATGTTTCATTTAGGTATGCTCGACTCAGGGAAACACACAAGAATTCCAATGTACTTGTACTGTGATGTACCTTTGCAAATGGCAATAATTTCTATTCTATTCTGTTCTGTTCTACAGAGACACACATACATGTCTTCCTTCTCTCATTGCCATTTGTTGTTACAGTCAGGTTACATACAGAGGTATGACCGTGAATTTGAAAAGTCTTTCAGTGCTCCTATAATGTTACTGTTTAGTGAAGAAGCCCCAGTTTTACTGTCTGACTGGTCCTGATTGATTGCCTGTCAGGGAAGGTATTCTGTGTCTTAACATAATGCCACCAGACAAGGCCATGACATGAACATGATGGATCCCACACTCATTTAATTGCTGTTTTACAGTTCAGTGACAGCTATCAGCTAAATAAGCTGTCACACATGTAACAACTGACTCCATTATTTTACTGAGGCATAGAACAGCTTTTTTTTCTTCCCATTCCTGGTTTCTGTTAAGTGTTATGATTTTTGTGTTTATGTTCATAGACGAGGCCACTGTCTATCACTGCAGCTAAATAGAGAAGTTAAAAAGACCTCAAACAATGCCCAACACCAATATTAAAAAAAGTTTAATTAGAATACAGCTCTAGGAGACAGATGTGATCACAAATGAAGAAAAAACTAATTTAGCAAAGATTGAACAAATACGATTTATATACAGGCTTGAAACAGGTTTAGTTGTCATGTGGTAAAAACAAACGCTTAAATGATACAGCAATGCAACAAATGCAGTCTGTCATGTCCCGAAACTGTCAGTGTTTTTTGTTATTTCCTGTTTTATTTTGAAATTCCTACTTTCCTTGTGTTTCAGTTTGCTTGCCCTTCCTCTTGTGCCATTGTGACTGTCCCCACCCTGATACCATAGTGTTCACCTGTTCCCAGTTACCTTGTGTATATATAGTCTGCATCTCCCTTTGTCCTGTACCAGTTCATCATGTCTTGCACCATAGAACTAAGCCATCTCCCAGTTCAGTTGACGTCCTTTGCCATGTCTAGTTTCCTGAGTTATGTTGATACCTGGATCTTTTGTGTCAAGTTTAGCCTCTTGATTTGTGTTGATACCTTGTATAGTTATTTCCAAGCATTGTCTTGCGCCTTTTGTTTCTAATTCTGTTGTAATTTTCAAGCATTTGCTTGCGTCTTTTGGTGCTACTTTTGCTATTCTTTTTGCACCAGTTTGTTTCCTCGAAGAATGATTTTGAGTTAAACTTTACAAATAAACATTTATTAATTTGCTACTTTGTCTTGCGAGTCGTGTATTTGGATCCAGATTCGTACCGTTCTGTCACAGTCAAAGATTTGTTTTTTGATTTATTTTTTTTTTACCTGTCCTGCTCAGCAGCTGGGGCAGGCAGTATGAATGTTCCTGGTGCCTTGTTGTGCTGAAACAATTTTACACTGTGATTTTTAGTCAGACATACTCCTCCTGTCACCATCTGTGTTTAACGTTATTGGTAATGGTATTGGTTTATTGATAAAACTACCAGACTGAGGCTCAGGAGTAGATAGAAAGAAAGAACAGAGACAGGATAGGGAAGATGGGGGGGGGGGTACAAAAACAACAGCAACAACAATATCAACAGAAACAGTGAGAGCATTGGTCACAGGATTTCCAGTGCAAATTTACAGTTTTGTTTAATATAATTTTATGTATCAGTTGTGCGCCTTGTGTGTGTATGTGTATGCTACGGTTTGTCATTGGATGCTGTGGGTAGCTGGCTGTAGCTGACGTGGGGGGGCCGGAATAACACGCTCCCAGTCCAGGATTGCAGGGAGTTCAGAACCAAGCCACCAGGGCACCCAGCAACCCCCAGAACACAGGAGACAGCCACAGACCCAACCCATGCAAGGACCCAGAGGAGGGAGAGGGAGAGGAAGAGAGATTTGGAAGTAGCATAACCATTAACACTACCAGTTGCCAGCTAACAAACAGCATTTGTGATAAGAACTCTGCTCACTTTTAGCATGTTTGAATTTTATTGTAAGAAAGATTTGGAACAGTACAAACCTGTCCTATGCCTTTAAAAGGTGAAGCAGAGAGTCATAAAAGGGAATCTCATATAAGCCATGATACTGAAAAAGTACCTGTGTACTCTTTGATTAGTCATCCCTGTTCAACAGAAACTCTCAAAATGTACAAGTTGACAGAAGGAAATAAGAGGAGCAGCAGGAGGAAGTAGTGGAGAGGAGAAGGGTCAGATTGTCATAGGAGTCATCAATAACTGTCACCACCTTGTTGCTGGCTTAATTAACTATCTTGTTCATTAGCATAGCTGCCCTCTTTTCTCTTTCTCTCCTTCCACTTACCTGCTGAACTGCAAGGGAGTGTCTGATTATTCTGGGCTGCAGTTGTAGCCAATTACTGACTCCAAATGGAAGAACATTAATCAGATCTTCCGATGCTGTTAAACTCAGCAGTATAGGATTGCAGATAGACGCAAAACTGATATGGTACTATTACTGGCAGTTGTGCAGGCATTTAGCAGCTAGCATTAGTAATTTAGAGATCTAGAAACCATTAGCATGACATGGATACAGGAGTGCAGACCTTTTTCTCACTCTGCACTCATTATTTAACTTCCCATCCTTGTCTTTCTTCCTCTGTTCTGTTTACTCTACAGTCAAACAAGTGAAATGCAGAGAAGGATAAAGTGGAGGACGGAAGGGTATAAATGGGATGAATGAGAGGAAGGAGAAGAGGTTAAACAGAAGGAAACGGAGGGAAACCAAGTGGAACAGCGAGGGGCCTCTCAGGGCCTTTAGACAGTAAAAGGAAGATAAACGAAGAGTGGTTTTCTACCAGAGTGGCTGATGTGAGTCTTTCTAGACAAGAGAACACCCAGAACTAAATCGTGCCATTCCCACTGTGGCCTCCCAGAGAGTGGCACTGGATTCGGAGAAGGAGGAGCATGCATACATACTGTATACACACACAGGACCATGACCCAGCAAACTTGTGTCTTCCCACCTCACTGGCTTCTCAGGGCTTGGCCAGTACTATCAAGCCACAGTCAGAGCCAGCCAAAGGACACCACTGCATAATGGCCTCATTAGGACAAATGATTAAAGCCCAACTAAAATGTGTTAAATGCCTGTGTCACTGAAGTGGCCTTTAAATGGGCATAAATAAACAAGAGTTATGCTGAAGGTTTGGGTGTGCACCCTGGAAGCATAATAAATTACAGGGTAATGATATTAAAAGCACAGAGTCGTTAAGATGCCAAGCAGAGACGCCATAAATCCTGACGCAAGCTCCCAGTGGCTGTCCCCATGCTGAGTAATTAAAGCAGATTTATGAGGTGCATTACATCAGTGCTAGATAGTTCATATATCGGCCTTCTTTATTGGACAGCCTGACAGGCGCCAAAAAATATTGTTTCGAGTTCCCTGGCCCCTCGCAGCTGAGAGGCCTCTCCTAGCACTCCATCTTTTGTTGTGTCGGGGCTTCATGGCCATGATGGATGGACTGATCCACTCCTCCATTGCTCCCCGTGCTTGTTCAGACCCCCGCCCTCCGTCCTCAATGGGAGACTTGTGATGGTACCAAATACATTTATCTTCACACGGTAGCTTTTTCACATCCTTCCTCTTTTCTTCTTCTCACCACGAAAAAAACAAAGACCCTAGACAGTGGTGTAATGCCTAAATTGGACAGCAGGAGAGATGGGAACAAAAAGTCAGAGGAATAATATTTAATATTGGGGATTGGGATGGGGATTACTGGGGAATTAAGTATATTATTGTACTTTATTCCCCAGGATACAAGCCATGTAAAGCTCTTGCTACTATTGTACCATTACAGTACAGCATTCTTAAAATTTAAAACTGTGTACAGCAAGAAAACTTAGTGAATTTGGTTTTTCAGCTCTGAAAGAGACCCCATATTGCTTTATCATTCTCTCAGGTATATATATGTCAAAATTTTCTAGATTTCTCTGCTTTACAAGGGGATGTTACCATTTACTGTATAGAGGAAAGCTTTCACCAAATTCTGGGCAATGATTTCCAAGTTCAATGAGGAACCAACATAAGAGGGACCACTGACAGTGAAGTGCACAAAGGTTTACACATATATCTGATGGAGTCAAAACTAGGTATGTTCAATACCACTGATTTCCTTTCCGATCAAATACTAGGCAAAATCGAGGCTGGTATCGATGATACCGATCTGATACTGATACTTTAGACAAAAAATAATATATATTCACATCTTTAGAAAAGTCAACATAAGAGGTAGCTGTTATTCTATCTCAAATTATAGCTTCATAATGAATACAAGATATCAAATTACTTCTTGTTATTGTTTAATTATGAAGAACTGTCTTACAAGAAAAACTAAATTAAAAAGGTGGATGTTCTCCTTTTCCCCTCCAGATCGCCTCATCATAACAACATCATATTCTTTTTTGTGATTTATTCTGAGATGTTTAATGAGGTTTGTTGTGTTGTCATAATACCTCACTGTCTTTTCACATACATCAAATGCAGTGTCATTAGTGTTTGTGGAGTTCAAATAGCTCCTTACATGACTGCGTTTGCATTCTGCCATCACTGATGACCGGACAACGTGAGACTCGAGCACTGACTGAGAGTGAGAGGGCAGTCCACTGTACTGCAACACCTTTATACAGTCACATTACGCATGTGGCGGAAGAACAAATAGTTCCTACTAACTGGATATAATTTAGTCGAGATCCTGATAGTGTAGTTTCTTTCCACTGTGTTCTTGTTATGATAAACGACACATTTAGGCCCAAATTTATAAAATATCAAAAATATCGACGTTACTATGAGAATCGATACTAGAACATAAACATCTGGTACTGGAAGTATTGTTACTTGTTACTACAGTATTAATCCGCACACCACTAGTCATAACCTGCAATCCAGGAAAGGAACACTGCAGTCAACAAACAGACAAAAATTCACACTAATTCCTTCGATGTCTGCGTTCTGTGGAGATATTCTTGAAAAAACAAACTAATTTATAAATCCGAAAATCTTTTACAACAAAAAGGGATAGTCAAATTATTAGTAGTAGCTTACCTTGGTGTGTAAAAGTGGGTGGGTAATTCTCCATTATTACAATTCCTACTGCTGCTAAAGTGCAACTTTTTGAATGTAACACTGTCCACACAACTGTTATCCTGCTCTGCTCATGAACATAAACCACATACATGTACATTCATATGTACGTTGTACCTGGTATAAAGGTTCAGCTATAATCTGATTCAGTCAATCTAATCACTGCTCCTAAACTGCTGATGAACCTTAAATCCCCCCACAGGAAATACACTCCAAGAGCCAGACAACTTAATTGGTTTGGCTGCATGTAATTTTAATAGCTCCTGTAATTAGGTTGCTTATTTTAAGCCATCTAGCCATAAATCACATGAAACAGAATTACATGCACATTTCCTGTCATTACAAAATATTTTTCCAGTGCTACAAGTTTGCCACTGTGAGTCATATGCAGGAACCTGGAGCTGCGCTAAAAGGCAGAGAATGAAAAGCAGGGAGTGGGAAAATCATGTTAACAACATCTGACACCTTCATTATCATTATTAATTTGTGTTTTTCAAGTAACACATTGAAGTCAATATGAAGGAGTGAAACAAATCACAGTGACCATTTGAATCAATCTGTCAGTTCAAGACGCTACTGTGGACATGGTAGGCTGGCAGTTTGATGTGATTTCTAATTATAAGGACATAAACTGACTCACCATTCGTCTTTTCCCATCTGCAGTGCGAAGGACATTTTTCCCTTTCCTTTTCTCTATGTTCTTTTTCCACAAGGCTCTATCTTCGTCGTAAACACAGTGTCACCCTTATAAGAGTAGATATAGAAATTACTGTTGCAATACCAAAGAACATGAACCACGTAGTTGACCAAAAGCAAAACCAAATTACATTACTTACTGTATACACACTTAGAAATACACACACTCCTGCTCTATGTGCCCTTTTCTCCCCAGGTGTAACCCCTGGAGCAGCTTTGTCATCTCCCCACATCACCAGTGACTCTTGTACAACCCTCATCTCTGCACCCACTAACAGCTGTGACTAACTTGATACTTTATAGAGCCAGAACGAGAAAGTAGGTGTGTGAGTGTGTGCATGTGATGTGGGTGGGGCTGTTCGGGGAATCAAGCCAGCGACAATGACTGCCTGCATTCTCCTTTGGAAAAATAGGCCAGTGTTGTATTTGTTTCAAGCATAGCATGGCCCCTAATTATTTGCTCCCACTTATGAGTTAATTTATCAAATACTTGTTCTTATCAGCAGGGAATGTGGAGCAAGTGTGCTGGGACTCTTGTTTAGTTACTTATCACCTCAGTGGGATGGAAGAGCAGAGAGCGAAGCACTGTATATTATATAATGCACAAGGGTTAACACACATCATCTGGCTTCCTCAAATTATCTAAAAAGTTTGACCTTTGGGTGATGCTGTGGATATAAAAAAAAATAAAATAAAAAAAATCTGATTTAGGTCATTTCTAATTTGCCGAAATGTCACATTGCTCCCATACTTCTTCTTCATACGTTTTGGATAATTTGTGTCATACTGCTCTTAATACACTTTTTAACCCGAAACCTGGAGAAAATATTTAGGACTGGAGTTCAGGTCATTGCTCGAGAAAGGGAAGAGCTGTGGCTAAACCACCAACTCAAATCAAAGGATGATCTACTCTGCTTTTCCTGGTCTGCAGCAACATAATCAGGTTAGCCCAAATCTTTTCCTCAACATTTTATTAGCATTTTTCACCCTCCACATAGTAGTCTGCTATTGAGGTAAAAAAAAAAAAAAGGCACAGGAAAAGGATCCATAAGGATCCATAACTCCGTCCTGTACTGTCTTCTGGATGGTTGACTGGAGGATGTTAGTCAAGCTGTGCTCCTGCCTCTTGTTGTCTTTGCTTATCACAGGGGGTTTTAGGCAGCTCCCTATTAAAAGGTTATTACACTATTGGTATAGCAAGATGCTTTTTCAGGTCCTTCATTAGTCTTTTTGTTGTTGTTGTTGTTGTTGGCATAGTGGTTAGCGCTATTGCCCCGCAATAAGAAGCTTGCGTGTTCGGTTCCCGGCCTGGGGCCTTTCTGTACCTAGTTTGCATGTTCTGCCCGTGCCTGTGTGGGTTTCCTTCACGTACTCTGGTTTCCTCCCACTGTCCAAAGACATCACGTTTGGGTTAATTGGTGACTCTAAATTGTCTGTATGTCTGAGTGTGAGTGGTTGTTGGTCTCTGTATGTCTTTGTGTGTTGGCCCTGTGATGGACTGGCGACCTGACCAGGGTGTACCCCGCCCTCACCCCCAGTGTGAGCTCCCTCTCTATTCTCTGACAGCACCTGCTCATCATACACCTTGACACTTTCAATGCATTTTCAGTTCACATCTTTACTTGGTCTATCTGCACTTGCATAGATATTGTACTTTGGACTTTGAAACTTTAGTGTTGGCCTATATTTCAAAATTATTCCTTCCAATGCAAAGAATTACCCATCACACTCATATTCACATTCATATTCACACCTATGGGCAATTTAGATGAACTAAATTAACACACACACACACACACACACACACATATATATTAACATATATGTCTTATATACATCTTCGGAATGCGGGAGGAACCTACAAGGAACCCACAAAGACACAGGGTGAACATACAAACTCACAAAGAAAGGCCCAAGACTCATGGCTTGAATGCAGGACCCTCTTCCTGATAGAGGGCAGTACTAACCACTGTACTAAATTAAAGAAATGCATTGTGACAAATTTTAAACCATGCTTTATGAAAGCTCATGAAAAGCAGAAGTTTCAGAAATATATGGTTTCACAGCACTAACAACAGCATTGTGGATGTTAAAATGAACATTCTATTTTCCTCTGTGCTGTAGCATTTCCTATTCAAAAATAATCTTAATCATTCTCACAGTGTTGACTTTGAACTGGACCTGTGTGTAGATGTAAAGATGCATGTAAACACAGCCGCCACACTCTACAGGTGTCTAAGTGTTGCATGCAGAATGTGCAGGGTGAGTTTCCTGCAGTAGGAATGTGAATACATCTATGGAAGTATTGTTTGCTCATATATAGATCAGTGGTGCTTCTCATGCCGTTTGTGTTGGGGTTTATTTTGTTGACTGTGTAGTTTTTTGTATTATCCGTGGAACACAGCACAATTTTGTAGGACAGATGAACCCAGTAGATGTGTGTTTGAGAAGCAGCATGTCTCTGGCTGGGAATGAGAGCAAACAGCAGTGCACAGTCAAGAGTAGCAGAGCCACTCCATCACCATGATAGGCCTTGTCATCTCCGTCTCTCCTCAGACCTCTCATATACTTCCTCACTTCCTTGTCTCTCCCTTTCACTCCCACTGTAGATGGGGTGTAAAGTTCACTCCTGCCTAATTTATCAACCACCCTCTCTCCAGAGGCCTGTACAGTCACTTGGTGCACACCCTGACACAGCACCCTGTCCAAACCCTAACCTAATTTATTGCCTTTTTTATAGAAAAGAAGCAGCATCAATCAATTAAAGGCAAAATTGCCCTGTGTCCTTAGGACATGCAAGAGGAAATAGTGCTTACATGGAGTAGGGTTAGTATGTAGGATGTGGTTAGGTATTTGGTGCTGGTGCTTGAAAGTAGTAATGTTGATGAAAATGTTGAATGTTAGTTCCTTTTGATGCATTTAGACATTATATTATAGAATGTTGTTGTTGGCTTTACAGACTGGCTTGAAAGTAGTATGAGTCAATGGAATAAGTTAAGAGCAGCTTAAGCAGCAGCTAGTTTCTAATGATGTGTCTCTTTTAAGCAGAGATTTTGAGATGATTCCATTTACACCAGCCTTACTTGTTTGCATTGAACAAAATAGGGGCCTGAACCATGCAGTGGGATTTGAAGCTATCAAGGTAACTTCAGGTTAAATTCTGAGGTTTCAGTCCTACATAGGTGGAATACCTCTTACCGGGATATATCACCACGGTAACTTTGGTCCCTCGGGAGAAGCTTTTATATGAGAGATATAGATTGATCAGATGGACGGAAATCTATCTGTCAGCTTTTAGAACCATATGAGTTTGGAGATATTCAGAAGAGTGTTGACGGTCCCAAGACTCTCATTACACTACTTTAGCTCAGGAGTGAACTTGTGTTCTGTAGCTGATGCAGAGACCTAAACAAAAACAATGCAGCTCCATACACACAGTGATACAGATAATGGAGAGGTTTAATGGATTCCCAGAAAACTTGACATCTTAGGCGATAAAGGAGCTTGCATGATTCAGCAGGGAAGTTAGATTTTAGAATCAGAAATACTTTACTAATCCCAAGGGGAAACGATTCCCTTCTTTACTCTGGTATGAGAATCAAAAAATATTCCAAGAATATATACACATATAAGCTATAATGTAGATAGACAAAATAAATAGGCTTAATAATTTTCAGTACTTTCAGTAGTATTTCAAGATATAATTAAATGGGTGTTGGTATCGCCCAGTTGCTGTACACCAAGCAACAGGTTTAGTTGGTAATGACCTTTATTGCTTACAGCAGCAGGATACGCAACACATGCATGGCCAGAAAGAGTCTGTTCAATGTACCAAGCAGGGTCAGGAGACCCCACAAAGCCACTAGCTCCCAGTTGCCGATGTCATAGTTCCTTTCAGCTGGATGAGAGGACAAGAAACGAAGGGGCAGGGATGAAGCTTCTGATCAGAGGTAACATACTGGGACAAGACAGTCCCCGCCCTGACATCAGAGTGGAACCCCAGGAAGCACTGCAGCCGCTTCCTTGAGTTGGGGACAGGCCAGTCTGTGACCGCAGCGACCTTGGATGATTCCATCTGTAGGCTCCCTTGAGCGACAACATACCCCAGGAAGGAGATGTTGGAAGTGTAAAACTCACACTTTTCTGCCTTCATGAATAGGAGATTCTCAAGGGGGTGTTGCAGGATGGACTGAACATGGTGAACATGCTCCTTTGGTCTTGGAGAAGATCAGGATGTTGTCATGGTAGAGAAAGACATATCAGTTCAGCATGTCCCAAAGTATGCCATTCACTTATGTCTGGAACACAGCAGGAGCATTGGTGAGGCCAAAGGGCATCACCATGTATTTGTAGTGCCCAGTGGGGGTGTTATAGGCAGTCTTCCACTCGTCTCCCTCCCTCATGGGAACCAGGTGGTAGGCGTTTCAAGCTTGGTGAACATAGTAGGCCCTTGGAGTAGCTCAAAGGCAGAAGAGATGAGTGGAAGAGTTTTGTGTAAATCTCAGGCCTTGTTTCCTGGACTGCTTGCCTGTTGCCAACCGTTACGACCGTGTCGTAATGTGATTGTATATTTTTTTCTTTTGATGGTTGGTTGTAGTGTGTGTCTTGAATGCAACCCACAAGGTCAGTGAGGCCGCCTCCTCCTCTCTATGCTAATTGGTCTAGCAATATGCAGGAAGGCAGGGGAGGTGCTGTTTGGCTGTGGGGACAGCGGTCCCAGTACACAAGCTCCAAGATGGCATCAGCCCAGGCAGAGAGGCTGATGTCCACGACTATACCTCACCGTCCTCTTCATCCAACCATCCACGGCAGCAGTAAACCTTGTTGTGTTGGGGTGGACCGCCATTTGCTTTGATCATCTGTTTTCTCCTGTGTTTCTTAGTTAGGGAAGTGACCCTTCGTTGTTTGGTTCTTCTTGTTTTCCTTATAGGTCAGTTTCCTTCCCCTCAGTTAAATTTCTTTTTGTTTGTTGTTTAGGCATGGGTCCAAACTGAAGCGTACCTTAGTTAATTATTATTTTTGCAATGTACAAATAAATTTTTTTTTTTCTTTTTCTTTAATTTTGTATGCCGCTGGCTGTTTGGATCTTGGAGAAGATGGGGCTCCTTCATGTTAGGTCTCAGTCACCCTTAGATGAGCGTCTTCTTTTCATTTGCTCATTAGTGGGGAGTAGTTTGTTGGCAGTTTTCTTTGGTGTGTGGGTAAAATAGAGTTTGCATTAGATGATGAAGAGTGAAAAGTACTTCTTGGGATAAAATACAGAGACGCAGGAAAGCATATTTGTTAATTGTGGCTAACTGCTATGATGTTCCTGTATCTTACAGTGGGCGGAGAGCAGATTTGAAACATGGATTATGTGAGAAGGGTCTGGAGAGGGGTGTGCTACCTGCTTTAGTTGCTCCTGTGGAGGAGGAAAAGGAAGCTCCTCCAGTGGCTGGGCGAGAGTGGGGCAGGTTGCTGGCACGCTAGCCTCTGATGTGGAGCATGACTTTGTCTCCAATTCTCCAGCTGGAAATATGTCCACAGAGGATCTCCACTTGGCTCTAGGAATAAAAGAGCTTGAGGTGCAGGCCATGCATCTCTGTGTCAGAGCTCTCTAGTTGGAGCAAGCGAAAGGCACCTGCAGTCTCAAACCCATGATATCTTAACCACAGTGCACTCTCTGCTTCTGATATCAGTAAGCACATAGCGATAGTCTTCTTGTTTTGTGTGTCTGAGGTTGACTTTGCCTGTTCTGACCCGTCTTTCTGCCTGATCCCCAGTAAACCTGCCTTGTATGCTAAACCATGATTATCGCCTCAGCCCCACCAAGCGGGGTCAGGAATCAGGGGTATCTGACACACCCAGAGCATGCGGTACAACTCCTGATACAAGCAGAAAGGAATCAGGAAGGTCTGCCGCGATACTCATGTTTGAGGAGAGAAGGGAGGCAGGTTTAGGAAACAGGCTGAAGAGAAGGGTTGGAAACAGGCGAAGTCAACAACAGGCACGCAGTCATGGAAACAAGGCTAGAGAGCTATTCATAACACATAGGAACAATCTGGCAAAGAGTGACTGGAGTGACGTGGTTATATACCAGGCTGATTGCAGATGAAAGACAGGTGAGTGGATCAGGTGGGTCGTGAGTGAGAGGAGGGTTGGTTGGAGTCCAGGGTGAGTGGAAAACTACTGATAGAGACTGCAGGCAGGGCAGGGGAGGTGAAGAACCATGACAGCACCAAGAATTTAAGGGAATGCACAGATGTACTTATTCTCTGCTAGGTATCTACATGATGGGCCAGTCAGATACATGGTACAGTATGTTAAATATTATAATTTATGCATTTACACAGCAAGTAATATTTCCCAAGCAGTGTTATTGTCATTTGGAAGCTGCAGTCTGTAAAAGTTTGGAAAGGAGCTTTTATTAAGTTCTTAAATTCTTCTAACTTGTTGACAGTAATATCTTCATTAGTGAAGTAAGCTGCTCTGTCTGAGATTTGTCCATGTTTCCTGTTTGTTGCATGCTGATAACTCTACCTCTTTTATATGCATGCACTGACAACCAGACAGGACAAACCTGGTTGACTTACTGTGTTGATAACCAGCAATGTGGGACCGAAATCGCCAGTGAGGATGTTAGGTTCAGTGAAGCCTGATAACTGGAAAATTTTCTGGGTTCATTAATCCTGTTAATTCCCAGATCTAGCATGATGTTATACTTCCTGATTTCAGTATATCATTCTTACAGATGTGATGCGTAACACAGCAGCGTCCAGTATAATGTACATACACAAGTGTTGAGGGGCCTTTCTTTCCATCCAGATCGCATATAGCACGCTGATGTCAAAAATGATAACTGTACAATCAATCCAGCTGCTGTGGGACAGAAGGCGAAGAAACTGGGTCGAATAACTCATGTTTGGTTCCCGTAGTGCAGGTTGTTAAGTGAGTTATGTGGTGAAAGAGAACACTGCTGCATGAGAGCAGAGAGGAATATTACAGTAGGTGTTAGAGCTGGGTACAAAGACTGCAGAAGCTAACATACATGAAATCTGGTTCTAC
Organism: Remorina albescens; assembly: GCA_034769265.1. NCBI lineage: Eukaryota > Metazoa > Chordata > Actinopteri > Carangiformes > Echeneidae > Remorina > Remorina albescens. Next base: position 6,561,208 of record CM068485.1, read on the forward strand.
AGATGCTAAACCTTACTCTGCCAGAGCAACTGGATTTGCAGCATGGTTTGTCCCATAAAGTTGAAGCTGAAACACAATATTTTTCAATTTTTTTAAAACTTTGAAATTGGGTCAGTTCAGCTGAATTGAAGCCTATCCTTTTAATTTGTGATCTACAAAATCGGTCATCGATATGATTGTTCTCATACCAGCCTTTTATGCAGAAGCCATGCTTTTAACATGACAATATCTATTATCAAAAATCTTCACGTTAGCTGGCAGGAATACTATGTTATGGCAGATTACGGAGGAGAACAAAAGGAAGATCTAGAATAAAATCCACTCTGTATTTGACCTAAATATCCACTAGTTCTGATTTTAGAGTAGCATTGCAAATCAGTTGACCAATAAACCCGCAATGTGTTCCAACAGGTGCTTCAGGCTCACTCATTGCCCTTGTAAGGGCATGCCCTGCAGTACACTGCTTTGCTGTTTATTCTCTCAGTCAACCAGCTGCACTCCGTTTAGGAAATTCTCATAAGTATGTTACAGATGGATATGGGCCCCCCTTGCTGACGCTTCATGGCTTATGATTAATGAGTTGCTGCATTGCAGCTCCGACATGCCTTTCCGGACCCAACATTTTGTATCCTCTATGAAAATTGAGCTCCTCCGTGTCGTCTCCAATGCATACCCCTGCATGCTTAGTCCTGAGCTATGCCTGTGCTGTGTGTGGGTGTCTGTCACTTTGTATCTAACTCAGTCGTAAAGTGAAATGCACGCCAGGGGAATGACTTGACCGTGATTTGGGACCATTACAAAAGGAGACACGTCAATGGAGACCTGACAGCCAAAGGGGGGATGAAGACAGGGATCCTGTGAGAAGCGCTGTTGCACCCTGATATGACAATGACATTGTTCCTCTGCTGAAGCCATAGCTCTTTTGGCGAAAAGAGTTGGTTTGTCTGACAATGCTAGCCACAGTCTGTACAGATACCAAACAAACTCTAATACACTTTTATATAAACACACAACACTGTTATACACTGTAGCACACTCAGGTTAACACTCTATCCCCTGTTCAGCACTCTCTCAAGGGCATGTTCCAATAATACAGCATTGGAAAAAAGCCATCTGATGAATTGGACCTGAAAACAGCAGCACAGGCAAATCCTCTACTGTGGCATGTTTCAGGCTGTGGTGCTCCGATTGCTCTTTACAAACAATGTAAATTACATTGTCAGGCACAGTCACATTCCCACTTACTGTGCAGCTAACAAGAGTCACCTGCCATATCTTGACAAGGAGAGGAGGAGCTACCAGTGGGAAGTGATAGAGGAATTAATTAAAGTTGCAACCCTCCTATACCACACACACAAGCAGATACAAGCATGCAGACACATATAAAAAGATGTACTCACACACAGAACTACACTAAGCAAGGAGTCAATATTGAGTGATCCCCTGGCCTCCCCCAGGCTTTCAGTGAAGGCCAATGTGACAACTTTGATGAAGAACACAGTTGATGATGCTAAGCCATGTCATGTCTGCTTGACACCTGCAGAGTCCCATGGTTCTGACAAACTCCACACTTAGGTCTGAATTATGTCAAGTGGGATACATTGGCTTCTATCACTTCAGAAGTTCAGCAGTTAATCAGACTGATTACTTGAGCTGGCTTAAAAGTTAAATTTGTGCTAGTATAAACCTCCATATCTGCTCTTCGTCATCCTCTTTTCACATGTTTTTTTTTTTTTTAACCAATATTTCTTCCTGTATCTCTCTCTCTGTGCAGCTGTTTTTCATCGGGCTGGTCAGGACACAGCTGTTTCATCTTTGCCAACTTTCTGTCTTCACAACAAAGCTCTGTTGCTATTGATGAAATCAATAAACCCTGTCAAATGATCCTGGATAGGTATTCTGTCGCTCCTTGTATAATGTAGCAACTCTGTGTAAAATGTAGTGGTGATAGTGATGACAAGTGTCCATGGCTTCTTATAAATAGCATTCCCTGATGACAGACCAATAAACTGCTTTATAGGCTTCATGGACAAACAATTAAACAGAACACGCATTTCATGTAAATGTTTCTTTAAAACTGGAGGGCTAAAACTGAAGTATGCTTTGCAGCCCTTGCAATTACAGTGCAGTAAGTGAGCAAATTTATAAGATGGGAGATGCTTAAACCAAATTGCACCTTTCATAAAACACACAAGTATTTCTTCCTTTCAAGTAACCATGCATAGAAACAACTTTGCCCTCTCTCTGTCAGACATTTCTCCACATAGCCGGCTAAAAAACTGTTTCCCAATGCTGACAGGGAGAATGGATAGCCTCCATTATGCCTGGCTACAAACACATTCCACCAGGATGAAGGGGCTGTAAATTATCCTGCAAGTGAGCAGCCCAGACCACAGCCAAGCCAACAACCCCATCCCCCCTTGCTTCTAATGCCCAGCCAGTGCCTGCACCACTCTGTATCACCCACTCTATACCCCGGCACAGACCATCTGTAACGAAATATAAATCTCTTTGTGTGCGCGCCTGTGTTTTTTTTTTGTTTTTTTTTTGTTTTGTGGAAAACACCTGGGAAGAAGTGCTTGAATAAGTGAGATTTACTTAGACATGCACAAGGGTGTCCCTACAGAACTCTGTGTTCACACTCAATGTGTGACTGCATACTGAAAGGTGTAATGCTGTGGAGCTGAAGGATGCCAATGTTGGAATATTAACAGTGTGCTGAGTCAAATTCAGTTCGCGTGACACATGCCGATGTTGGCAGCTGGAGAGCCCTGAAATCGTTGGAGACATTGCCCTGTGGCATGGTTAAAAGCTAAGTGTGTTTGTATAAATCACCCACACACAGTGTTATTATTTGCAATTACATGCAAATAATAAAATATCAGGCAACATTGTGTTCCTACAAGGTACATTTTGTTCTTCTTGGGTGACAAAATCCTCCCATACTCACCCTGAAGTTCTGATAAGAATCTTGGTTTTCCTTTTTGGCAGCTAATGTGACCATCTCTCTTCTTTCTCTCTCAAGATATTTCATCCGCATGTTTTCTCTGCTGCCACTTCTTATGGTGCCAGGAGATTTTTTGAGTGGGTTGTTGTATATAGAGAGGATGTGTTGTAATAAAGAGGATCACAAGGTTTGGAAATTTTTTTTTAGCTTTGTGCGTATCTTTTGTTCTTGGGTGTCCTTTTGGATACACTTTTGTGTTTTTCGGTCAACTTTATGCTCACCGTGAATGTGTTGGTCCTTTTGCATGTGCTCATTGCACTGACATAAGTAATCAGCAATGGGTTTTTTTTTCTTCACATATTGTATCCTTCTCTCTCTGTATGTTGGCCCTGTGATGGACTTGCGACCTGTCCAGGGTGTACCCCGCACTCACCCAATGTGAGCTGGGATTGGCTCCAGCACCACCCGTGACCCGGAAACGGATAAGCGGTAGAAGATGAATGAATGAATAAAACTCAGCATTTTCTTCATTGTTGTTATTGTTATAGTTACAATAGGTTAACGACAAGGTCAAGATTTCTTTATTAGTACCCAAAGGTAAATTTGTAGTGCAGACGGGTAACAGCAATCTGAGCGAACAAAGAAAAACAAACCACGATGTTGGTTAAAAAGGGGAGTTCAGTTCAGTTCCTCAAAACAAAGCACATAAAAAAAAATTACTGATCAGAGAACAATATTATTTGGCCTCCTTATTGTTATCAGGTTAGATGTGGGCCACCATCATTTTTGAGAACTTCAAGTGGGCAATCAGTTGGAAAAGATTACAAAACAACCCTCTAGTTTTGCTTTACTCTTTTCTTCTCCTGAACTTACCTCATTAGCCATGTACCATAGACTGAATATAAAAATGAATGTTGACAATGGAACTGAAAGTAAAGCCAATGCTGGAGCACCTTACATTCTACCTACAGTAATGACCATCATGGTTCATGTCCACCATTTGTCAAATGAACTCTAGACTATGACTTGATTTTTTGTCCCAGTAATAGTTTTGGTCATGGTCTCACTCTCTAATTTCAAGTATTCTTCCATACAATACAATCATTTTTAAAATTATGCCTCAGTTTGGAGAAAAAAATAGATGACAAAGCATGTATTAAGGCATAACTACCGTGTGATTGATAGACTGTACGCAGTACTACAACTTCAATCAGGACAGAGTACAGAGCAGTCGAGGTCCACCCTTTACTAAGATAGTGTTGGCAAAATTAAAAACTGAAGGCTTCCATGAGTGACATCATGATGGGTGCATCAATGCTAGCCAGTCAGCCCTGGCCCAGTCACACTTGTACAGTAAACACAGTGAAGGAAGAAGCTCATATAAAGACTGCTAATTAAACAGCTTTAAATGCTAATGCTGGCCAATCAACGACAGCAAACTAACAACTAACCTTCAACTTTAGGCCTTTTTATTGTAAGGAAGGACTACATGTGGAGTACCAAAATAGCAGTTTTTAATTTGTATAAGCACCATGAAATTTACACATACACATACAAACACACACACGTATATATATATATATATATATATAAGCGATTTAGAGAGTTATTATTTACATTATGAAGGTTATGGAATATATGGACTGAAGTTAAAATACTGTATTTTTTCTAATGCTGGCCCTCAGTCTAATAGACAGCCAGTCTCTATTAAGAGCCAGTTGCAATTCGCACAAACAAAAGCCTCCCTGTAATAACGCCTCCTTTTTTCCACCCTGAAAACAAACAAAGAAAGAAAGAAACGAACAACAAAAAAAAAGGTGGTGCCACTGTAGCTACCTTTACTATGATAACTGGTAGCTACCACCACATGTACCGGCAGACATCATTTCTACAGAACACACAGCATGCAGACATCGCACCCACCAGATGCCCAAGTAACCGTTGAGTTCAAAGAGAAAATGCTGCAGCTAAGTAATCAAAAGCCCTTGGCCATTATTAGAACAAATACAGTACTCAAACTTTTCATTCATTCATTCATCTTCAACCTCTTTATCCGTTTCTGGGTCGTGGGGGTGCTGGAGCCAATCCCAGCTCACATTGGGCGAGGGCGGGGTCACCCTGGACAGGTGGCAAGTCTATCGCAGGGCCAACACACAGAGACAGACAGAGACCAACAACCACTCACACTTACACTCAGACCTACAGACAGTTTAGAGTCACCAATTAACCCAAACATGATGTCTTTGGATGGTGGGAGGAAACCGGAGTACCTGGAGGAAACCCACACAGGCACAAGGAGAACATGTAAACTCTGTACAGAAAGGCCCCAGGCTGGGAACCGAACCTGTGACCTTCTTATTGTGGTGCAACAGTACTAACCACAATGTACTCAAACTTCATTCCATATATTCCATAAACTTCATGATATATATATATATATATAGATATAGATATAGATAGATAGGTAGATTGATAAACAGATTGATTGATTGATTGATTGATTTCCCAGAAATTTTCTGAAGGGCTGGACACTTCAATGTGTGTCACAATTTGAGAGTGAACTGATCCTCAGAAAATCCATCTTCCTGCATGATGAACTCTTACCTGAAGCACACAACCTGACAGGATGACCCCTTCCTCACCACAGGGCTGCCAGCTGCAGGGTCCTGCCTGAGGTAAAATAGGCCCTGGTGACAGGTCACATTATACCTGGGTGCTGACAAGGGGAAAGGGGTCAGCCCTGCTGTCAGGGGCAAGAGGGAACAGAGTGGGTGACAGGAAGAGTGATAAGAAATGGACCTCCTTTGAACTGCCCCTCTCTTGAATGACAGGCAGCACAGCTGCAACAGTGATAGTGATACCAGAAAATGTCAGCAAAGTCCACATACAGAGAGATGGAAAAAATGCTGGGGAATGTAGCGGAGACCCAGCGCAAAAATCAGTTTACCTATTATTTAAAGTACAGAATAGGTTTTACCACCTAAAGCAAAAATCAATTGTATGTATGAAGCTAAACATTTTAATTTACCAAATTAGGAATAGTAGGAAATTTGATTACATTATATTAGATTGTTTAATATTACTATAAGTATTAGGTAGTATTATATCGGATAATAGTTAAACTTTACAATACAAAGTAGAATTTGTCTTTTTTTAAGAATCATGTTTTATTCTAAGCTACCCATGATAACAAATATTCAATAAATGAAAAAGGATTGTGAATTGGAAAAAGAAAGTTACTGAGAAGAGACAGTAAGATTTAACATTTTGATGTACTATACGCAAGTGAATAATAAGTCCATATTTCATGAAAAAATGAAGAGTGAAATGAACGAGGCTTGAATATGTGACAACAAACTGTGTTATAACCACAAATAAAACTTCATAATGATAAGTCATAAATGTATTTCTGTGACCAGGTGTCTTTTGCTTGGCTTTTAAATTTTAATCAAACATATAAAATTCAATTACTAAAATAAATACTACTGCACTGTTAGTATTTTTGGTTGAACTGCGCTAATACACCCAGCCATGTAACCTGGAATGTCCCTGACTGAGTGCCTCATCACTGAGTTAGAGTTTTTGGTAAAACCTGGGTCTAACTTCATGCATTGCCACTTGATTAAGAAATGTTTTTCCAACAAGACTTCGTTTGGGGCTGCACCTTTTGTGGAACAATGATGTGCAACATATATCCATTGCATTAACAGTCTTCAAAACATACAATTGTGTCATGATATTTGCCTGTGGAACTTAAAATCTCATTTCTAAGTACAATACTGCTTGAAATATTCATGTTACATAAGCAGCCTTGAAAATGTGCAGTTATATCATGAAGTACACCAGTGGCACCTACATCTAATTAATAATGGAAGAAGGTGATGTCTTTCCTGGTTTCTCCACAGTGGGAGAAAATATTTGATTAAATTTAAATTACGATCACAAACATGGTGAAAAACCATTTGAAGCTTGTCATAATAGATAACTGTAAAAAGAGGGCATTGGTGATATATAAATCATATGCCAAACCAGGGGAAAAAGATTAGTTGAGAGGTGGTGATAAAATATTTTGGATTAAATTGGTTGCAGTTGAAGTACTCCAAAATAATTACAAATTATAATGCCTCTGTCTGGTTTTCCACAGATGTATCTGTGTCATTTATGTCTGTATGAATACATACTGAATCATCTGTGTGTCAATGTTGCTGTGTGTGGAAGGTGTCCTGTAGCAGGGTGTCAAGGACTGAGGCATTGATGGTAATTTCTGGTGACCAGCCTCTCTACAGTGGAGCTGTTCTGCTGTCTCTATGCAGTCCTCTCACTGTCAGCAAGATCTGAGCCATGTCTGCTGCATAGATACTCACATAAACAAATGATTCAGACAGCAGAAATCAAAACCAAGACAGAAAGTCTCAGCTGTTTTGTCACTCCTTAAATCAAGGAGTTGAGAAGCTGGCCTCTAACGGTCCTTTCATTTCTTTCTTTCTTTCATCCTTTCCTCTATTGTATTTCTATTTGACATCTTTACCGAGATGCCAATCTACAGATAATATCCTTCTGAATTTTCACAGTGTCATCTTGCTTGTCTTGTGGAATGCATGTACATACACACACACACACACACACACACACACACACTCTCTCTCTCTCTCCAATAGGATAAAAATGGCTTAGCTATTTGGACATGTCAGTCTGATGTGCACAGCAGTTTGTTGGCTCACCAGGCAGGATTACATCAAAGAGACAGGCCTCTTCCATGGAGGTCTGGCCTCTCTCACTCTGTGTCTCTCACAAACACATACACAGTCCTGCAGGTAATTAGAAGCTGGCGGTCTTCCATCAAACACAAACTCACCCCCTTCACTTCACAAATATTGATAAAGAGTCTGTCTACAGACATTCAAGAGCCACAACCCAAAAAGTGTCTCCGTTAAGGTGTTTGCCTTATGTAATGTCATAAATACAGCCATGAATATGTAGACCCTATTGTGTGTGTCCAGAGGTAAAAGATCAAAGTCATAGTACTTCTGTGTATGAGGACACAAACACATATGTGCCATACAGACACACACCCAAAGTGAGTTCAAGACGCAGGCAGCCAGGTATTAGGGTGAAGCCAAGTGTCTGGCATGAGTGTCATTCAGGACGGATCATCCTCTCTTCTTTGTCTGTCTGTTCACCTGTGTGCATGTTTGTCTGTGTGAAAGAGAGAGAGAGAGAGAGTCAGAGTCAGGCTGTTGTAGCTCAGCCTGGAGTCTATCCAGGCCATCAATCACACGTTACTCAAGGAGAGGGTGTCACACAAGTTTTATTAAAACTCTGTCAGAGGGTGTGTGTGGGTGAGGGGGTGATGCATCTGCCTCAGGCTCAGAAGAGATATCATCTCTCCCTTGACATGTTCTTTCATCTTGTCTTTTTTCTTCTTGACAGACACCATTTTGGTTGGCAGTTTTTTTTTTTCACTCAGGCCTTTCTGCAAGGCTTACTTAATCCATTGTATTGTGTGCAGCAGTGCCTGGATTACTGTCTAATGCAATATTTCATTCATATCATTAGCAAAACAAATATTCAAACATCTGCTAGTGAATCATAACATCAAACCTTATAAGATAGGGTTTGATTTTTAACTTTAAGTATGTGAAGGAGTTTTGCTTTACATCACTATCAATGCAATGTTAAAAAAAAAAAATGCATAGCAAAGTATCACTTACAAACCAACCTTGACAAACATGTCACATGAGGTTTTAAGGGCCTTTGTGTTTTTGTTCTTTTTCATTTTAGCAGTTGAAGCATTTGCTGCTGAACTGAGCTTAAACTTGGTACATACAATCAAAAGTGCATCCCTATGCGCTCTGTTAGCTGCACATTTTTTCATTGCCTGCAGATAATGAATCTGGAGACTGATTTGCTAAGAAGAATCCATGCATCAGTGCCTTTGTTTCTCGAGAAAAGGAGAATGCACTCAAAAGAGTCTTCAAAAAGGGACAACCTAGTTGCACAAATTTATCGTAATCCAATGTGGTATACAAGGAAGTAACTAGTATCTAAAAGGCCAAGCTATCTTAGTTCTAGTTTGTTAACTACCATGACAACTTTTGTGTGTTTAGGGGGAAAACACACGAATTTATCTGCAATTTATTAGTTTTGACTGATCTGACTGGATTGTATACAATGCAACAGTTTATTTTGCCAATGCCTTGACACCGTAACCATTATGGAGAGGGAGAAAATGATGGAAACTGACTTTTCAAGACAGATTTGAAGAAAAATCAAACAACTTGCAAATAATCAAAACAAGCACCAAAAGCTAGATGGTGTGATAACAGATAGTTTTGGCTTCATGTGATGAAGGCAGCTGCGAGCCACAAAGTTATAGTTTAGCATATCTTAAAAATAACACATCTAGCTACTGTAAGAGATGTCACAGATGTTCTTTCTCCATGATTTTTTTTTTTTAACTGCATGAAGAGTAGGAGAGAAAGCCACACATGCAGCAGGCACAATAATTAAAATGCTGAGACAAGGCTTTCCCTGTACGATAGGCTCTCTCCCCAAACTACCACCCTCCCGCCTGGGCTGTTCGCTCCCATCAACAGGCCATAAGTTTTTAATCATGTTGAAATTATTTATTTAAACGTCAGGCAAAGTGTCACCTCTCTTCCTTTCATTTTTCAAAATGTTTGTGTTCTTTGCTGGATGATAAATTTATCTTCAGACAACCTCAATACAACTAATTAACTTTGAAATATCAGAACCAGATGTCGAGCAAAAGGAAGTTCTTCACAAGCAGCCAAGAGAGGCAGCTCACCTCCTGCTTTCCTCTCCCAACACAAGCCCTCCTCCCCTTTCCTCAGTCCTCCTCTTAAACAACACTAGCCTCCTCCAACCCGCTCCCGCCCTTCCCCATTCAATTGGCTCAAGTTTTTTCTTTTAATATACACCTCCCTCACTCAGAGCCGTCCTGTTGAGAACCAACACGTTAAACAAGGTCATAAATCTGGCAGTGTGAAGTTAACCTGCACATGCCCTGTGTTTACCTCCTCCTCCTTTTCCCCTCTGTGTCACTCAGCACCTCCACCTAATTTATTCTCCTCCTCCCTACTGGCTTACTTTTCTCACTCAGGCTCCATTGATTTAAGTTTTGGTGAAATATTGAGCTAATGCCCAGAAAGTGATACCAGACCAAATGTATGTTCTCAAACCCAAGCTTCTTCCGTTTATTTATTTATTTATTATTATTTTTTTTTTTTTTTTGCAGCTAATCTCAGATAAATGTACTACATGATTTATGTCAATCTATAATTCTGCCTTATGTCAAACATTTTTCGAAAATGAAATTGCTCCTCTGTATTTCGGCTCACACAACATTAATGTTTTGAGTTGAAGCCGTGGTGAAAAATCTTCTGTCCCTGCAGAAATGCCTTGAAAAAGCAAAGGGCCCCTGCAGGAACATTGCAGTGCTGACACTTTGACAGTTTGCCATGAGTGACGTCTGATCTGTACAAATTTCAGGACTAATAAATCTACCTGTCAGAGCTTGGGACTTGAAAGGGCCGCAGCCTTGCGGCACAGCTTTAACACAACTTGTGTTGATGAAGTTCTGTAGGCTGGAGAATTATAGCTGTCAGAAATACGCCCACATCAAACCTGAAGCCTTGGCATTCTTTCTTTTTTCCCCTCCTCTTTCAACACTCATGCATTGCTCATAGTAGTCACCTCTCTCCCTCCCTCCTCGCTGCCTCTCATTTCCAAACAGCTCTCTTTTCCTTCCTGCTGTTCTTTCTCAACGCTTGGAAAATGAAACATAGGCGTCCTTTCATGGTGACCATCATTACATAATTTTGACTACCTGGCGACTTTCCCTTCTAACGCACCAAAACACTTCCTACTTTTTTAATCACTTGTTCTGTAAATACAAAAAGTTTGTGCACAGAAAATAAGTTGTCAGGGGTAAGATGCGTTTCTTGCTAGCTCTCATGCTCATAGCTTTCTCCTGGCAATTAGCTGCGATAGAAGGCAAGAAAGTGAAAGAATCCAATTGGCTGGCATTGGTTGAGAATGTGGCACTGTCACCTGAGAATGGGAGTCACCAGCCGGGGCTTGAAATGGGGCTGAAAGGTGGGAAAGGGGTGTTGTATGTGAGTGATTTAAGCACCAAAAGGCTCATAAATCAGCTACCCAGCAATCTCCTCTTGCCACCTCCTACCATTTCCACATTACTCCAGGCCCTCTGGACACCTCTCTCCCTCCCCCTTTCTCTTGGTTTGTTCCTGTTTATGTTTGATCCCAGACCGGTTTGCACCTCATGTCATTTCAAACCAAGCCGATGAATCCTGTGGGTGATATATCATCTGTGATTGTTTAGAAACTTTGCTTCCATCGCTGATTTCTTTGTAAACGTTTTGAGAGGAGTAGATCATCTTTGCAGTTTACAAAGTGCCGCTGGCAGTGTAGAAAGTTCACGGGAGGGCTGAGAATGAAGTGCAGCTCAAGCTTGTTGATTCAAATGTCAAACAGTGTTTTTATTTGTTTGATATTTTTGCATAAGGTTGGGATCATAAAGTGTAATTGCCAATGCTCTGCTTTATCATTGAAATGATTCAGTCAAACTGGTAGCACATTACCTATAGGTATAGGTAAGATAGAATTAATATGAAATCAGATGTGGAGACAGGGTGTTATAGTGGTTGAGAAGCTGTCACTTAACCAAAAGTTGGAACATTCAATCACTGTACAGCCACTTTGTGCCTGTCATGCAAGGGTCACTCCTTTCACAGTGTCATTCTGAATACCTAAATTGCAAATCAGATTGCATTCCATGACTTTAATTCACTTTGATCACCTAAGCTATTTTTCATCAGTCATATCCCATGAAAGAGTGACAATGGAAATATCTTTGTTCATTAGCCCCATGCTGAAACGGCAGCAGTCATTTACACTACACACACAGTCACTGCAGCATTCTGTCAGTTCATGTGCTTGTCAATCACTCTGTCTCTCTGTAGGAAGCCAGCACTGACTGACAGCCCATGTGATCTCTCCGAAGGGCTGGCAGAAAGGCGACAAAAGGCCCAGCTATGGTAATTGGCAAGATAAAGACATCCTGCCACTACAGCACTGTCACTCATTTGGTTCCAGAGCGATGAATCAACATGAAACACACCACACCAGTTAACCAGAGGGAAAGTATGCTTGTTGCCTAACTGGTAACCAATCATAAGGCCAGCTCAGGGTCACTTCCCCTGGCGACTGGCTGAGAGGTGACCTGTTTAAACTAACACACCACAGCCACCCCTCCCTCCTCGGGAGTCACCCCTCTAACCTTCTCACCTCCTCTCTCCCCTCCTGTGTACACCCTGACCCCTGACTGACCTGGCTGGCCCTTTGCTTAGGTCAGTTTACAACATAAATGCCCTCCCTCCCCTCTGTCTGCTCAATCTTACCCCTATCCATCACACACCTAGTTTCATTTCTCCAATTTCACTTTCCATCAGTGCGATGGGAAGAATGCCATCTGTTGGTCCTTCTGTCTGTCGCGGGGGGGGGAGGGAGGGGGGGGGGGGGCATTTAGATTTCATTTAGAGTCAGATTTAAATGTAGATACGGTTTTCTTTGACAAGGAAAGCTCTTTGTATAAGAGATAGTCTAGCCCAGATAAGGACCGAAATGTCACTACTCGCATCAAATGTGGCAAATTACCCAATTAGTAATTTTGGTGCAAGAGTCATATAGTGCTTGCTTGTGTCACGGTCCACTCGGGGAGGTCGAATAGTTTATCTGTGATGTCTAAAGAGTTCCTGTCAGTGTGTGTGTGTTACTGTGTTTGTGTCCTCATGACCTGCGTCTGACCTATGTCTCTCCCTCTCTGTCCTCTCTCCATCATGCCTGTCTCATCAGACTCCTCTCCTCCTCTTCTTCTTTTTCCTGCAACAGGAAAGTAGGGGACTCCCTCTCACTAAAAGCCTCCAAATGGAGACCCCCTGCACAGCATGTAAAAGCCCTTTTTCATGCATACACACATGGGGATCCTGTGTTGGACTGCCTTGCTCTTCATAGAGTACCCATTATTCATCAGGCAGATCAAAGGATAGCCACAGGAAGTGAAAGGACCTTGACACGGAAAAGTCCATCTGGCTGCCGAAGCCATCGCTCATCCTCAGCTGACAAAGCGACACACTCTATATCCGACTGCTGTCACTGCCCTGGTGTCATGCCTAAAGTGTTGCTCATAGTTCATCGAGACATTTGTCCTTTGAAAAGGCTTATGTGGTGGACTGAACTTTATTTTGACAAAAATTAATTCCGGTCCGTTTATAAAGGTTACACCATACAACTAGCTGTATTAAGATCTGGTTTAAAGTTTGCCTTTGATAAAAAATTGACAGTTTGGGATGTTTATGGTTTAAGAGTTTCATGAGGAATTTTTAAGGTTGACTTTGGGCTTCTGTGCAAAGTCAGAAAATAGCTATAACATGCACAAGCATGCTCCTGTATGCAGTTTGTTAAGTCTGGAGCTGATTAGTTGCGCTTAACACTACAAAAGCAACGATGTGGATGTGATCTGCGTTTCCTGGTTTCAGTCTTAATGCTTAGATAAGATACTAACCTCCTGCACTACGTTGGTATCAGTCTTCTCACCTAATCTTGTCATAAGTATGGTTTTCAATATCAAGAGAGCCTGGAAGTTGATTAACAGGTCTGATGTCTCTCACTTTGTTTTCTCATAAACACAATTTTTCAACAGGTGTCATACAACTGAAGAGGTCAGTAAGGCTCAAAAATGCAACACAAGTTACAATCAGATGTTAAATTGGATCAAAGTACATGGGCGCTCAACTCCTCCACAACCCTGCAGGAGCTCAGCTGTGTCTCGTTCAGTATCAAATAATCACATACTTCTTTTGTTATTTTCCATCCCTTCATAAAAGAAATGGCATATGAGACTGAGAATAATTTACAAAACTACAAAAAGATGTGAATTATCCACACTCATTGATGTCACCTGGAATTATCAGATGCCATAATACATGAATTGCATTGTAAGACAGCAGCCACCAACACTAAGCACCAAGAACTCTCTGGTCAAGTGCCTGGTGCCTCCATGCTTACAGTCAGAGACTTTTCTGGAATTCAGTATGTGTATTTACTAAGCTGTCTGTTAAAAGGGCTTAGCCATGTGCAGCATTGGTGAAGTAAGTAAGCTGAGCTCAGCTGCCCTTCCTTACAAAATCCAGTTTAACCCCTGGTAAGAACCTGTACCTTCAGTCAATGATAATGTGGATAATAATGTTAAACTGGATTTGAAGGAGTAGCATCTTAACCTCCTCTGCGACAGAAAACTAAACTGATTGGACTATATATTAGACATTTCACATCCTGAGCCCCTTTTACAAAGAGATCCTGCTATATTGTCGTTATGCTACCTTTGCTTCTTCACATTAAATGGAACAAATAATTAGGGATGTCCGATATTAACTTTTTGCCGATATCCGATATGCCGATATTGTCCAAACACTTATTTCTGATTTCCGATATCAACCGATACCGATATATGCAGCCATTTTTCCCCCAAACAGTTTTTAGGTCACATCACATATCTCCTGTTGTGGAATTAACACATTACCTACTTTTATTGTGATGCCCCACTAGAGGCATTCCACAAATTAACATAGTCTGTACAAAATAAGAACACTACTTCAACTTAAGTTATGGAAAAGTGCCATATTTATTTTTAACATTTTGTGTCAAACAAGAGCTCTTCCTGAGATCATGCTGACAATGCCCATTACAACTAGGACAAATCTGACTTCTTCACAAATTTTAAACAACATTGTAACTGTCCTGTACAACTTTAAAAAAATTCCAGACCACGGACATTTTGTGTAGCAACAAGTGAGCAAGCTTGTTAGCCACAACTAGCCACACAGACTTGTTGCTATTTTGCTTCCAGGTGCGGTTTGATGAGGTGATCATTTGCGCGCCGGTAAACATCTCGGGACCCCACAAGCGATTCCAGTGTATTTGGCGAAACCCAGGCATTGTGTTATCGGGTTTTCATTATCGGAGGAAAAACCAATAACGATTCCCACCGATATTACATAATTATGCTAATATCGGGCCAATAATATCGGTTGGCCGATATTATCGGACATCCCTACAAATAATATTAGCTCGGTGTGTGATTTCAAACAGCATGCTTGCATTGTGTAGCTCTTCCTTTTACACAGACGGTGAACCAGTTCAGTGACTCCCTCTTCTAGCTCTACACTTTAACTTGAATGTCAGTCTGTCCAAAGGTTTCCTTGATGTTGTCCAGTATGTTTTCACTTCAACACAAACACTCAACCCAGCATAATGTGAAATCATAGACTGCACCAACACTTCTGCTGCTCCAACAAAGTAAAAGTCTTGGAGTGGAACAACTGATTTCTTGTCATGTAGTTGTCATCGTAGATAAATTAAACATCTGAATCAGTGTTGGAAAAAGGAATATCATTTTAATTGTATGAATGTGATATACTGTATGTTGGTTGGAACAACAGTTTGTGTATAAAATAAAGTCTTTCTTGAATCAAAGTATGTCACTGGCCTTTTAACCCTTTACTGACCTAAATTCAAGCCACTTATACCAGATGCTGTTTGATCGCTTCCAAACAACAAAACAACATGAATCTATTCTTTAACAACCGAAATGTTTCATATAAGAATGGCATACACACTTCTTCCACCTTGAGTGAATTTGCTCTCTTTCACATTGCTTTCTGTGTTTTTTTCTTACAGTTTGTGTTGCTAAACATGGTGATTATGGATGTTATTACTCAATGAAAGATTAATGCAACATGCTAAAGCACAATAAGTGAGGGCAACTGTGACAGCCGATGCCCCTCTACTGTTGACTTTCTCCCCTCTCGAACCCATCCTGGCCTGTCTGTAGGGTGACCCTCTCCTTTCACTACATGACTGAGTACCTCTCCCGCTGCACAGGAGGCATCAATTACAGGCCCCGGTTGTCCCAGTGTCAATGCTTTGTAATTAATGGGCTCTCCTGGCGCTGCGCCATGGGGCCTGGCCTCACCGTGAACTCCAGAGGAATTCCGAGACAAACACACACACACATACACTCAAAGTTGTGCACACACACACACAACAAACCACGCAAATACACACACGTGCGGTTTGCAAGTTTCATGTTGCATGTGAATTACTGATTGCTACCTGCTCATGTTATTTTTGCAATGTGTAATATACCAGTCAATCACGTTCATAAACATTAACACACGCATGTACATGTCCTTCAGACACACACACACATTATTTCATTACTACCTGAGCCTGTTCTGGAAGCACCCTCCTGTTCTCTGTATAAAGAAAAGTCCCACACACACACACACAAACTCTACTGTGTGGGGCAGGGCATGAAGGGGCAGGCACCAGGGGGATGGGCCTCTGGTGCCCCTTCATTTGTCAATCACCCAGACAAACAGAAGCACAAGGTCCCCCCAGGTCATAGGGTCATGGGATCCTGTGATTCTTCCGCCACCCTGGATCTCACTCTCTCCCTCTCTCTCTCTCACACACACACGCACGCACTAGAGCCACAACACCCAGCCAGTCATGTTTACCTCCAACATTATGCCAGCTCCTTTTTTTTGGAACACCATGAATCTTACCATTCTCACTTTTTTACTCTCCCCTGCAACTCCTACACCCTGAATATTTCTTCTTGATTTTCTTTCTTTCTTTCTTTCTTTTTTTCTTTCTCTGCCCTAGTTCCCTCCTTCAAACATCACGCCTGGAGCTGACTTTGAGCGTGACCCTGCCTTTATTGTTGCAGTAGGGCAGAGGCGCAAACACAGGGTAGGGACTGTGACCCCAGTGATTAAAGAGTGCATGTCTTCAGTCAAATGCCTTAGAGGGGTGGGATCCTGGAGAGGGTGAAGGGTCTCTGAGGCAAGCTGGGAGATAAAGTGCTTCTAATGTGTTAACACATGAGGAATAAAAGCATTTTGGACAGTCAAATGACACAAAAGTGACACTTCCAAAGATTCCAAAGGTTAGGCTATGATGCTCAACATAAATGTGGACACCCCATTTAAAAATATTATCATTCTCCAAGAATGAGAAAGAACTCTTTCAGATCCTGGTTGCTGGATGGAGAATGATTAATTCTCCACAAATGTCTATTAGGTTCGGGTCTGCTGGCATGCTTGGCCACTGAATCCCTTTCACCCCGTTCTTCCTCAGAAATGAACCCTAAGTGGTCTTAGATGTATGTTTTGGGCCAATACTATGTTCAAAGAGTACACAGTAGGCGCTTTCGCAACAGAGGAACTTTTCCATAGTTCTTAGAACTGTACCCCCCTTTTCGCGTCTTCGCACCGCAGGAACGTAGAACCATTCTAGTTCTAAGAACGACGTTTTTTTAGCCCCTACTTCAGGGTAGGTACTTTCACAGTGCAATAGGAACTTTGCGTGACGTAGGTATACGGTGATTGGTCCAGATGTAGGTGTACTACATGCAATGCCACCATTTTTAAAAACCCATTCACAGCATTTGCTGAGTAAACATAGAAGAAAGAAGAAGAGAGAATGGAGAAAAATGGCGAAAAGAGTTTTCAACCACATAATTTGCACGTTTCATTTCGAACTGCGTTGTTATCATGACACTCACAACACACAACAAACACATAGCTCCGAGGTTCCATATCGTTGTTGTTGTTGATGTTCTTGTAGTTGTATGTAGCACAGAAGCGACGTTGCTATACCGACCGTTGACGGGCTTACATTACGTCAGCGTTCCTACTGGCAGTGCGAATGCACACAGATAAAAGGCCCTAGAACGTTTGTCGTTCTAGGGGGAGCTCCCCAGTTTGTAGTTCCTATCAAATGAGACCCTAGAACTGTAGGTGCAAAAGCGTCTAGTGACCTAGGGCATAGAGTACTATTAGCATCTTCTCTTTCAGTATTTCGCAGTACATCTATAAATTCATGATACCATACATGAAATGCATCTCCTTGACGCCAAAAGCAGTCATGCAACCCAACAGAGGGACACTGTCACCAATATGCATTGTTGTGAGTAAAATGTTATTATTCATTCTATTCCTTGCCCTTGTGACACCATTCATTCATTCATCTTCTACCTCTTATCCATTTCCGGGTCAGAGGGGGTGCTGGAGCCAATCCCAGCTCACATTGGGCAGGGGCAGGGTCACCCTGGACAGGTGGCCAGTCCATCACAGGGCCATCACACAGAGACAGAGGGAGACCAACAACCACTCACATTCATGGTGGGAGGAAACCGGAGTACTCGGAGAAAACCCATGCAAGCACGGAGAGAACATGCAAACTCCGCACAGAAAGGCCCCAGGCCGGGAACTGAACCCGTAACCTTCTTGTTGTGGAGCAACAGCGCTAACCACTACGCAACGCAGCTTCAAACAAATCACTTACAAAAAGATTTATTGTCTCATCATTTCAAAGTATATAGCCCCAATTGTCTTTGCCTTTGTCGACATGGGCCCTGGAAAATGCCTGTGGATGTGGTTCAGCAGGGGTTCCTTTGTGTATGATACCTGTACATGCTACTCCTCTGAACACTTTTGATATGTTTTATTGTGTCAAAGGAACCACTCACTGTTGACTTTCTAATGCCCAGGCCAGAACTTGCAACTTCCAATCTTTTTCAACCCTACTCACCACAGCTAACTTTTTGTGTTTCAGCTAACTCTCTGAATTTTAGGATCACATTTGCAACTGTAGAGATAAAACACATAACATGAAACCTTATTATTCCCAAAGGAAATTTGTGTGCTCAAAGTAAACATGTTAGAAAGTGAATACAGGAATGCATATATATTGCATATTATGTTAATTGCACATGAAAAGATTAAATTAAATGCTAATGGGAAATACAGATGAACAGAGTAAAAGATATATATACTCAAACTTATTGATAATGCTTTACTACATTTCTTGTAACCTTAATCATTTTGTGCAAAGTTCTTGTAAATTGTACTCCTCAGCAATTCATTGGGATGTATTGAAATTTGCACCATGAATCATTTTAGTTAGAAGGGCTCCAATTTTGTCTCTGGAGTATTGATAAATTAGCTCAAATCGGTTTTTATGTGTGTCAACCTAAAAAAAATTCATAAACTTTGTGTCACTATGTGTTAAGGAGCTGTTACCCAATGAAGAAATTTAATTACTATTGAATTTTGACATCACATGATGGTCTAAGAGCTGTTTCAGATTCTTTTAGGCATTCAAGGCTGGTAACAGGCAAAAAACAAAATGCAGCTCGAGGGAGATTTGTCCCTGGCAGCTCAGAATGAAGCAAATAAAAGAGTGGCTTGTTGAGTTATGGCTTGATGTAGGAAAAGAGAGCGTCATAGATGTGACATTTTGACCATTAGACCTTACAGCAAAATATTATTTTTTATTAATGTAGACAGGAATCGGTTTCTACTACAAGACTCAAAAGGATTAAAACAAATAGGGCCAAGAAAGCGTGCGGCAGGGGAAAAAAAATAGCTGGCTGACTCCATATTTCATGTAACAGTCACCTCCAAGAGCCTTGGGCCTCCGTGTTAGGCGTCCAACCTAAACACTTGGAAGTTTGCTCAGTCATAAATTAACAGCTTGACAATCAAAAGTGTTCAAACTAATTTGTCAGCTTTTGCTCCTTTTCCTCCATTGCTTAAATTCATAACAGCAGTTTTTCTTTCTTTCCGCAGAGCTCCAAGAAATGTGATTCCGAGTGCCTTGCAGCACTCTGAAAAGATAATTCTGAAAACCATAACCATTCAACTGTACAATCACCAAAATGCATCGATTTCCCTTGAATTAATTCCCAGCCAAAGTATGATTTATCTCCATGGTTTGCTGTCAAGGGATTGGGCTCTGAGGTACCTTCAGGCATCAGATCAACATTCATGGCACATCAGTTCAAAAACTTCTATTTTTTGTTAATTTAGCAGACGTTTCCTGCAAAAGTGGAATAATTGCTATTGACTATTCTTGCTAAACATGCCAGTGCAGAGTAAATACAGATGCCTTTGCCTCAAATTGTCACATTATCTGACAATGCTGCTGCATGAAAGCTGTGCAACGGAGTACCCATAATGCACTGCAACTTTTCCTGCATTTGATTTCTTTTGACAGCATGCACAGTGTAAACATAGATCCCCTTTCTTTACTCTCTCTTTCACATAATTCCCAACCAGGAGCCCAGAGAGCCCAGATGAGCTTTGCCTAACTGTTTCCTCCTGCTTCCAGT
Organism: Remorina albescens; assembly: GCA_034769265.1. Lineage (NCBI taxonomy): Eukaryota > Metazoa > Chordata > Actinopteri > Carangiformes > Echeneidae > Remorina > Remorina albescens. The sequence continues at coordinate 6,581,436 of CM068485.1, forward strand.
CTACATGCTAAGCTACACTAACGACAGTACGACTTTAGACACAGACCCCTCTATGGTCCTTTTTCAGATCTTGTTCCTCCCAAACCTCTGATCCATTGCCTGACATGTGTCAGCTCCCATCTCTCATCATTACATCTACAATCACATACAGATTCATTTTCTCTCACTCCCTCCTTGTGTGTACATGTGTGTGGTCTATGTCACTGTCAATGCATACGTGCATGTCTGTGAATGTGTACTGTATGGAGGAAGACAGACAGGAACACGAGCATGAAATCCACCAAACCTCCTCTTATTCCCTCTGTAATTCATGGCTCTCAGATACATGTCATACTTAGGCTAAACAAACGGCGCTTTGTCACTGACAGCAGCCTTTGATCAAGAAGAATCAGATTTGCTGTTTTACTGCTGTAGCGGATCAGCCCAACACTGCTGCTACTGTGCAATGATATCTCCTCACATATGTACAGTCCAATTGTGCTGAAAGTTTTCCATACACACATCAGCACACACACTCTTTCTAAATTCAAAGCATGGTTCCCCTCATCGGTTTGCTCTGAACTTGTGACCCTGGCTGACACCCTGTCCCCCTCCCACATATCCATTCACTCGGCAGGGTGTCTTTACGGCAGGCCCCACTAAGTGATTGGCCGTTGAGGAGGAATTATTGAGCCGCGGGAAAGCCGCAGTGGAATTGGGGGTGGGGGGCTAGATTTAAGCAACAGAAAGCAGTAGAGTTCCTCTACATCTGTAAAGATGCAGCAGGTAACATGACACTCTGTTCAAACTACCAGGACTTCTACCAAGCCAGCTTGGACACATCAAGGATACACAGGGAAAAAGAAGTTCTCACCTGTTGACAGGCATCTTGAAAGCCACTCATTTCAGATTCTATCCAAATCAAATGATCTGAGATCTGACTGGGATGTTTTGAAATGTGTGGCAAAGTGGAATTCTATTTAAGCTGTCTGCCAGAGGGATGTGTGTGTGTGGAGTAGCACTGTAGAGTGATTAAGTGTGTCAGAACTGGCCTGTGGGATTGACAGTAACACCATCCGACTTGGGCACATGAGGTAGAGAAAGACTTGGGGGAGACTTGTGTAACAGAGATGCACAAGCAGGTACTGTTCTCCTGCTGAGGTCAAAACAAAACACTGTTGACATCCCTGTCACCAACACTCATTCCTAGCGTTCAACAAGATTAGGCTCAACTGGCGGCAGTAGAGACAGAGGCATCAAATTAAGCGAAAGCAGCTGACAGCAAGCATGTTCAGCTCGCTGGCGTTCTGCGGGCTGTTTTCTTCCGCTTTGCCTTACATGAAACGTTATCTTTCAGCTTGCATTCCAAGGGGTAGGATCAAAGATTAAATTTGTGGTAGATGTGGGGAGCCATTTGAACAGAGAGCACACCAAAAGGAAAAGTGTGGGTTCAAACAAAGTGAACTTTGAGGCACAGATGCATTCAAAACATGCCTGGTAGGCTCGTCTATCATTTGGCTTTAACTTTGCACACTTTGTTGTCATGTCTCTGTTATACACATGCAGATATATCATGTTCCCCACCCATTCACTTACCCACCTACACTTTGAGACATCTTATCCCTTACATACATGCGTACACACAAACAAACATTATCCCCACCCGCCTACCTACCCATGCACTTACACGTAGGCTTCTTGAAAGAATTAAGTTGTCAGGGAAATGGAGAGGAAATGACACAGGGCATATTTTCACAAATCTCTCCTGTTGGCATACTCTGCTCTGGCACAGGGCCTGTCAGCGACTTGTCTCCTCAATTTAACCATCAGACACAGTCAGAGCGTCAAACACACTGGGACATGCTTGTCCTTAGACAAAGGAGAAAAGCAGAGGGGTGTGTATGTGGATGTGTGCAGAGAGGTTTGAGAAAAAGATGTCGAAGACAAGACAGCACTGTCTCAGGAAAATTAAACTGAGGACGCAGTGAATCAGAGAAACCTGGTCAAAGGAAATTGTTTAAAGTTAAACTCTTGTATTGAAGAAATTTGACATTAATAGTACAACACAACCCCAGACCTCCTAACTGCTTCTCCCGCTAACAGAAATGTCAAATGTCAGGCCATTATCCCTTTTACTGGTACTGTAACATAAACCATGGGGCTTTGAGCACAATGTGTCACTGCAAGTTTGGGAAAATGACTTTGACGAGGTGGCGGCCAGCCAAGTTAGGCGGTCCGTACAATGACCTGCTTCACTGGAGGCAGTGCGTTGGCTCTGATGGCTGTCTCCCACAAACCCCTGCTATGCTTCTGCCACCAGTACCCTAAACACAAGTGCTCCCTAGCTGGGTATGCCATCCTCCTGTCAGCCTCCTGTCACACAGCCCAACTAATTATCTTGCCATTAAGGGGAAAAACAACAACAACAGGGGATGTTTCACATATTTCAAACAAATGTTGCAACCGTGTATCCTGGATGACAGGCATAGCAGAGGCCATGGGTGAGGCAATTGTACCAGTTATTTTGAAGCAGATGTCTCAAACCATTTTCGAAATCACACTGAACTCAATGGCAAATCCTTTTTTAACATTTACATTTTTCCCAGCCACCTCTATTTATTTCAGATTATTCAGTTGCAGCAGTGCTGGTAACAAAGCAGCAAATAAACTCTGAAGCAGCCCCCAGTGTTAGCACGTTTGTCTGAACTGAAAGGAAAGTTCACCTGGAGGACAGGAAGTGTTGTTCATCCTCTACAGAGATAAGATTTATGGAGTTGAAGTGCTTTCAAAGCTTAGGTATGCATAAAGGTTCTATTTATTGTAGAAACTCACTAACATATCCAGCAGTATTGGAGGAATTCAATGTTCAACCTTATGTTATCAGCTACTGAGCTGTAAGCTATTGTTTTGAATCTTCAAGTTTGTAATCTGTTGCCATCTTGTTTTTGGAACCAGAAATAACCATATTAAGAAGAGTAGGTGGAGCTGAGGAGGAGTTATTTGGCTTTGGACTGCTCAATATTCTATCCTGATGTTAATTAGTTAGTTAGTTGTGTGTGGTAAAATCTGTAAATTGCACAAAGCCCACAGTTAATTTGTTTATTTGTAAATATATACACCACGGAGGATTCGTGGGATTATTTTTCTGATTTCAATGAAAAATGTGATAAAGTTTTGATTCACACCTTCATTTTGCTTTTTTGACATATCACCAATGGCAGTGGCTCATGGGTATTTTAGTATAGCATAGAAAATTGTGCCAAAATGTTTTTTTAAGAACATTTAGGATGGTCAATAAAACCAGTGGTGAAAATTTACAGTTAAGTGGAAAAATACTTAAATAAACTGTGAGTCCTCCCATATGGTAGCTGTAAACTGTAATTATACGATCCTCTTCGAGTTTTCAAAAGTAGGTGCTCTGCAGCAGTTGGTGACATGCATGTTGAAGGGTAAACAGCTGAAGGCGAATGGAAGTCAGCCTACCGCTGTCAGGCTATGTGAAATCCTCTTGGGAAAGACCTGAGGCCAGAGCCACCTTTCACCAACACCCTGTCTACAAGAGGGACAGCACCAGGAGTACAAACAAGGACACATATCCCTGTATGGGTCTACGGGTGTTTGTTACTGCTGCTTTCTGCCAAGGGACTTTTGATTATCTTGTCCTGAGGGAGCCGTCTCCCTTGGGAGCATGGATGATTAGCCTGTGGCTATAGCCTGTCATTGCTTCCCCCACATCACTACACACACGCTGCACACACTGGGAGGGGGAGATACAGTTAACATGTATTCCCTAGGCAGCGTGAGGTCACCCAGTTCTCTATTTCAAAGGATACAGGGTCATTGCCGAGCCAGTCGTGGCTCCGTGGAGGCAACCAGTCATGTGTGATTTTCCAGTCCAGTGCTCCATGATGAGCAGGTCTGGCCATGGCTCAGCCACCAGGGCCCTGCCCACAGAGAGACTGGCGGGATTGGAGCTTGTCCACCTTCTGCTGTGGCCTTGTCGTATCATTGGGAATGAAGTCTCATCATTGCCTGCCAACCGGCACCGCAGTCATCATTCTCCTCTGCTCTCTGCCTCAGTGGGGCTGCACTGGGGTAAATTATGCTTACCCACACCACTATTAGACTCATTATAGGCCCATTTGAGTGGCTTTCAGCCTGTCACAGGCACTCAACTATGTCTTCAACCTGACTTGATTTCTTCTGACAGGCTTTTCTTCTACTAAAAGGCTAGGGAGGGGAGTTGGTGAGACTGGCGAAAAAAAGGAAAATGCATTTGAAGTAGTCAAAAGCATTTTTTTTTTTTTTTTTATTTTGGTTTTGACAAGTCTCACCATATCTTAAAGAACAGTTTTTTACATTTTACCTGATGACACACAGATATTTATGCTTCAAGGGGTAAGAAAACTGGCATATTGATTCCATATTTCTGGTTGTTGACACATGTTTAAACAGCTAAGAAATGACCTTCATTTCTGGAAACCTAACCTTTAAATTTTACTGTGCTTGGCAAACCAAAGAAGCTCACTTGGATTTCCAAGAGCCTGTCAACTGCTGGGTCTGCCATGCATTCATTTCTAAAGTCGTGTCCCCACTAAGCCCTTTGCTGCATTTTTCAATCTGTCATCACTAACATGATAGGGAATTCCCCTGGAGAAAGGGAAACGTCATTGGGAAAGGATAGGAGAAGTGTGTACCAACTTCCCCACAAACTAAAGCTGAACAGAGCCAAGATCTTTCAATCTTTTATGACTCACTTGGAAATGTGACACTGGGATCATGTTCCCTCACACCTTTGCCATCTTTCATTTCTTCAGCCCAATTTTAGAATTTTCAGATTTTTCACTGTCAGCTGTGGTTGACTGAAGTACTTTATTGAATTTCCTGCTGGCTTTAGCCCAAAGTTTGCTCCTTCTTAGCTTGGTACTGGTGTTTTACTTTCCTGTATCTCAGAATCTTTAACAAACATGGCTACTTTCCAGTTCACTTTCCACACTTTAACCCACTTCAAAAAAATCTCTACTACTGCTGCGTCAGTGACAATTATTTCTTTATCTGGATTTCACCACCGCTATTTCTTTAGACTTCACCTCTCCACTTTGCTGAGGGTAGCTGTGGGTGATATCACTGTCATGTCACTGCTCATTTACATCACATGGATTGACAGGAAGGCCCAGGCCAGCTCTGCTTCTGATAATGGCTGATCTAATCCGTACCACTATGTACTTTCTCCCACTCAGCTCCTCTGTTCTTGGCATCAATGCCTTGAAACCCAAAAAAACCTCTCTTGCTCACCCCCTACATGTGTTTGCAATTCCCCTCTGGGGGGTTATGATTCAACAGCAGCATCATCTCAATTCGTCTCAAAGCATGAAGGATTGCAAGAGAAACTAAAGTGGGAGACAAACTGGCCTTCTCTGCCCCCTTTTACAGGCAAGAGCTTGAGTGTGTTTGGCGGAGTTGGACGTGAGGCTCCCTGTCTGGGATGTGGGAGTTTAAGAAGAGAGTGCCACGCTGGCCTAATCACATTACGGGTGCCATATTATGTGTCAAGCTGTCACTTTCAATTTGAGCCACTGCACTGCAGCAGCAGGCCGTGGCTTCTTTTAAAATTTCTGTTTTGATTGGGGCTTGATAGTGACTACTCTGGAATTGGCTGTACATAGCAAGCAGGGGAGACACAATTTAACTCCGCTAGAAAGGGCTGTTCGTATGTTTACAATTAGTATCAGTCAGAGTATAAATGTAGGGCCTGTGTCTATGGGGGCTGGGCCAGTCGCTTGCACTGACTTCTTCACACCGAATCACATGTTTAATCTTATTCTCCTGTTAGAACTGATGTCATGTGCGCTATCATCCAATCTGTCACACTCGTTGACATGCAGACCGTGTCGAAAGGCTCAGGGTTAGGATGGGCGGGGTGTGGATTTGTGCAGGAAAACTCTGCATATTTGCTAAGGTCCATTAGGAGGGCAGACTGAGGACATACAGACTGACAAAAGGGAAAGAGAGCATAGGAGGGGTTATGGGGTGGGGGTTAATAGGGCATGAGTTTAGTCAAAGCCAGTTGACTCCAATTGAGTGGAATGACTCAGATGAATTGTTAGAACCTGGTGCTTTTGTGTGTAAATGTTTGAAACATTTGAGAGATCAAAATCAAATTGTCCCAGTTTTTCTATTCTGGAGAGTTTTTAATATCCTGCCTCTCTTGAACAGTTGTCTCCCCTCTGTCTCTCTATCTTTACCACCATCCATTTATCTATCTCTGGCTTGATCTCTGCATCAGAATCTGCCCAATAGATCATTGGCTTGGAGATAAAGCCCAGCAACCTCTCGAGGCTGAAGCCTTCACACTGCTTTTACAGAAGGAGCTTCAGTATCAGTCAAGAGAAGGAACAAAAACAAGTGGAGATGAGACACAGGGGGAGGGGAAAGTGAAGAGGAGGTGGATTTTGTTGTCCATGCTGACATCCTGAGGTATCCAGAATCTGCCTGAGGTATCTGTCATTTCTAATGCATTTTCATCTTTAGCTCCTCTTTAAATGATAACTATTGCCTGTTTTCAGAGATGCTTTGAACTGTTGATAATCCAGAGAAAAAAAATATCATTCTTGTCATAGCCAAGTTTTTTTCAAGAATTTGGCAACCTTTGAGACAGCATGGGCAGCATGACAGCATAGTGATTAGCGCTACTGCCTCACAGCAAGAAGTTCATGGGTTCGATTCCTGAGCCTGGGGCCTTTCTGTGCGAAGATCGCATGTGAATATTCCATGTTCTCCCCGTGCCTGTGTGGGTTTCCTACAGGTACTCCGGTTTCCTCCCATCATCCAAAGACATCATGTTTGGGTTAACTGGTGACTCTAAATTGTCCGTATGTCTGAGAGTGAGTGGTTGTTGGTCTCTGTCTGTCTCTGTGTGTTGGCCCTGTGGTGGACTGGTGACCTGTCCAGAGTATACCCCGCCCTTGCCCAGTGTGAGCTAGAATTGGCTCCAGCACCCCCCGTGACCTGGAAACAGATAAATGGTAGAAGATTAGTGAGTGAGTGATTTAGGATTATAGTGTGGTTATTGCCAGAAAAATGTAGAATTCAAGGGAAAATACAATTTGACTTGTACATGTTTATGTGAAATTTGAATAGTAAGCATAACATTTTGGCATTCTTTTGCAACAGACCTTCCAGTATGATTATATTTGATATAAATACATAAATTTAACTTTATTTGCTCCGTAAGTACCCAAATGCAGTCGTTTAGCTGTAAGACTGGTTGATTTTAGTACTATATACAAATGTAGCCAGTATTAATGTAGAAGTATTGTAGTAGAGCTGGTATGCAAGATTGATCACACAACACAAGAGTGCCATTGCTGTGCAAGCTAGTTAGCCATTTTGCTGAATCACTTATTATAATACTTACAATTATTCCTTTAGACAATTGGACACAATGAGGACACATGGAGGACATCTGGAAGCCTGGAGTGCCAAAGCCAGGGAGGTCCCACCCAGTGTCACTTTTGTCAGTTAAATTATTTTGTCAAAATGGTGGTCACCAATGACGAAAAGGAAACAAGAACTAACACAAAACTAAGTGATGGTGACCAAAACTAAATAAAATGTAACAGACATTTTTGTAAGCAGATAAAAACTATACAACGAGTACTTGAATTGAAATTACTGATAAAATACTCATTAGAAACATAGTAGATTGCTGCAGTCCTACAACTGGTACTTAGAACCACTTTGAAGGGATCCAATATAACTGAAGAATGTGTTTTTTTTTAGCAAGACTACCAATATATAACAGACGACTCATACTTGGCTACTGCAGACCCCCACAGAACCACATCCACAGCGAGACTGAGCCAATTTCCCAAAGAGCAGCATCAGGTGTAACACCACGTCATAGCCAGGAAACATGTCTGAGATCCAGAATAAACTAAATTGGTTTGGAAGAAAGTAAGATACGACATAAGAAATGTCATATTACAAACAAATGGTCCGTTTACACTTTATTATACAGGGCAGAATTATTTTATCAACATATTACCTTATTAACCTTGAAACTTGACCGCAAATCTGGCAATTGATCTTTATTTCTTCATGAGAACTGCTTTGTTGCCCATGCAGGGGAAGTGTAGAGACTAAGAGCAAAAACACTTGTGAGCCTGAGATACCTGCTGAACATGAGGAATAGTGTCCAACAATGTGATTACTTTAACCACTGTCACACCCGGGAATTAAATCAGCATCTTTTAAGTAGCTCCTGCAGTTTCTGCTTGTAGCAAAACATCTTGCATGTTTACTTATATTGTCTTACTGTATATGAACGTCAAGTACTTTACCTTACCTATGATAACCTTCTGTGTTATGTTTTGTTCTCTTGTATGTGATGCTACTGCCAGTTTTGCCTTTGCTTTTTTTTGTATTATAGAATGACGTGGTATAGCTTCTTGAAGTTCATAAAAAGGAGGACATGAGCATGTCTAACATACCAAATCAATGGTACATGAGTAAAAAAATAATACAGTTAGGTTTTTACATACTCCCTATGGTCCTCTGGTCCAAAAGAGTAATTTGGCCCTGTCAGTACAGAGAAAAGACACCACAATGTTAGAGGTAATGTTTATATTTCATGTTTAGCTGAATAATATGAATGGAAATCATATTAATGCTGCTGAGTTATGTTATTAACATACATACATTATAATGTACTTTATTCCTGTTACATAATTGTTAATGCAAGACTAATCCTTTGAAGGGAAATCCATTGGACATCACTATTATTCATATTTATTTTGAGTATGAGGCTGGCTAAGTTACAAAGGAAAAATGGCACAGCACTAGAACCTGATTATCCAAATGCGCTTACCAAGTCATCCATATAAGTGCAAGTAACTTGTCATGTGCCAAGTGTTTCATCTGACCTGATTTATTATGTCTCATTTACATTCCAGTTTTTCATAGAGCTAATGGTCCATAAATCCCGTGTAGGTAATGTCCATAGATTAAAGTGAAATAACAGGTGGCATAAATCACATCTGAAACAGAGGAATCTGTTGTTTCAGTAATGTGCACCTTCAGGTTGAAAAGGAATCCTCTGATAAATGTATAGTCACAACATGTTATTCCTCTCTTGTTTTATCCATCACACTTGAACCGATGAAAAAAGGTATGCGCAGGTTAAATAACTATAGAACTATCCTACAGTGTTGTGTAATTTTACTCATGACATTATTGCATTCAAATAAGAGTACCAATTTTCCTTTTCAAAATAATGACTGAGTAGCTTTGTCAGTTGCCAAGTAACGATACCAAGGTACTCCAACATCTCGACCAATCGCTCAACGATATATTTTTTTAAATAAATCTACTTTCTTTGTATAGATGGTAGTAGACTTTAAGAAGATCCCTGCTACCCTCCACCACTGTAAAATAATGACAGAGCTGTAGATGGAGTCAAAGACCACCCCTAACACTTTTGCTGTCAGTAAAAGATTGCTGACAATCAGGACCAGCTCTACCAGGTTCTGGAACAGTTTCTTTCTCCCAAGCTTTGAGACACCTTAATGCCACAAAACGACCAAGAAAAACCTTCATACACACGCTCCCTTGGATACATCTGAAATGTATCTCTGCCATGGCTGCTGTTGCCCTGAAAAATGCCCCACAGCCTCCGTGGCCTTTGTGCTCATGGTACTGTCATCTTGAAGTTGCTGCAGCAGTCTTTGAGTAGTTGTGTGTCATGACCCGTCAATTTTGTTAAGTTTTGGTAGTTAGTTTATTGTGTCTGTCTCAGGACTTCCTGTTTTATTTAGAAATCCTTTTTTCCTCAAGCGTCAGGAAACTTGCCCCGTCCTCTTGTGTGTTCCCACCTGGTTGATTAGTTTCCCCTGCCCTGATTTTCTCCACCTGTTACCTGGTGTACTTATAGTTTTCATTTCCCTTTGTCCTGTGCCTGTTCGTTCATCATGTTCCATGAGTCAAGATGCCATGTTGCTCCAGTGACCAGTTCAGGTTTTTGTACCTTTGTTCCTCAATCCAGAGTTGCTTCAGTTTGTATTTTTGCATCCTCCTCGAGAGCGATTTATGTTTGCATTTTTTTTTCATAAAATTTTTGAGTGACTATCCTGATTCATGCATTTCAGTTCTTTGCCTTGCGTCCACGGCGCTACAGAACGAACTGGCCAAGAAATGGATGCAGCAGATTTACAACAGTTTCAGACTGCCCTCTCTGTTCAGTGTACTTTGATCCACCAGCACGAGACTCAGCTGAGCACAATCAGCCGAGGTGTGGAGGAACTCACTGAGCGTCAGCAAGAATTTCAGGAATCGGTAAACTCCCAAATCAACCTTCTAGTTGGGCAGTTACATCAAGTTCTCACGCTCCGGTGAACCACACCGTCAGTTACAGCACCGGTGGACAATCCAGTGGCTACACCAACCAGCAGTGTGATGGCTTCTACAACGCTTCGATTGGCCCCTCCAGAGAAGTTCTCAGGGGAGTCGGGAGATTGCAAAACATTCCTAGTCCAATGTGATCTACATTTCAGACTCAATCCAGGAGCCTTTGTGTCAGACCAAGCAAAGATTGCGTTCATGGTATCTCACTTAACTGGCAGAGCTGCTGCTTGGGCCACGGCTGAATGGTCCAGAGATTCCAACATCTTTCAGTCACTCACCATGTTTCAAGAAACCATGAGCAAGATCTTCGACCATTCCTCCCCCGCTGGAGAAGCCTCACGGGCCCTCATGCAGCTCAAACAATGCCACAGACAGGTAGTGGATTATGCTATCAAGTTCCGCACAGTAGCTGCCGATAGCGGGTGGAAAACCACCGTTCTCATAGATGCCTTTATGTACGGTCTATCTGAACCCATTAAGGATGAGCTAGCCCCTTTACAGCTTCCCCGGGACCTCGAGGCCATCATCGCCATTGCGATCCGGGTGGACAATCGGCTCTGGGAGAAGGAGCGACATCAGACTGCTATTCCATCCCCTAGCTGCTGGGGGCGTTCTTCAGGATCTTAACCATCGAAAGGTTTGCTGCCTCCTGCGTCAACAGGTTCCGGGAAGAAAGAGTCTCAAGAGGCACAAGAGCCAATGCAGCTGGGAAGGACCAAAATCTTTCCCAAAGAAAGATGTCGTCGTCTGCAGGAGGGCTGCTGCTTTTATTGCGGACAAACAGGCCACTGTATCGTCACCTGCCCAGTAAAAGGGCAAGCTCTCCAACCATGAGGAGGGCACTGGCGAGCGGGTTTTCCTCCACATACCCTCTTTGAACACTGACTAAGGTAAAACTACACATGAAAGATCAAACTGTGACTCTAGGGGCTTTAAATGATTCAGGGGCAGATAAAAGTCTGGATTTTAATCTAGCCCGACACAACCAAATTAAAATTGTTCCATTGACTCAGTCTGTTATAGCTAGAGCCCTAGACGGCCGTCTTTTGTTCAGAATCACCTATTGCACCGAACCTATACGGTTAACTATAACTGACGATCACACAGAGATGATCTAGTTTCATTTATGTGACTCGGCGCAGCATCCTTTGGTGTTGGGAGATCCATGGCTTAAAAAGCATAGCCCCCATATCAACTGGCGTTCTGGCAAAATTCAGGGGTGGGGAGATGACTGTACTGACACTTGTAAAGTGGATAAGGTGCTGGGTACAAACATCGCTCCATAAAAAGTTCCCAAAACTGACTTATTAAAAACTGACGATTATGCTGACTATCCGGACCTACCTAAGGTTCCTTCATGTTATCATGACTTAAAAGAAGTTTTTGACAAGGCTAAAGCTATGTCACTTCTTCCTCATCGGTCTTTCAACTGTGCCATCGACCTCCTAACCGGGGCCCCCATTCCTGTGACTCTACTCCCTCACAGGGCCGGAAAGAGCAGCCATGGATTACTACATCAGCTCCTCTTTAAAGGCAGGCCTAATCCGTCCGTCGTCCTCTCCAGCGGGGGCCGGGTTCTTTTTTGTGGATAAGAAGGATGGCACTCTGTGGCCATGCATTGATTATAGTCCGCTAAATGAGATAACGGTTAAGAACCGTTACCCGCTTCCGCTAATCTCGTCTGCTTTCGGACTGCTCCAATCAGCCACAGTGTTCACCAAGCTGGACTTAAGAAACACTTATCACCTCGTCCGGATCAGAGAAGGAGACGAGTGGAAGACAGGGTTTAATACACCAAGTGAATATTATGAGTATCTAGTCATGCCTTTTGGACTTTGCAATGCACCTGCAGTTTTCCAGACATTTGTGAATGATGTTCTGAGAGACTTTTTATATAAGTTTGTTTGTTTACCTTGATGATATTCTAGTGTTTTCTCCAGATGTGAGGATGCACGTTATTCATGTTCAACAGGTCTTGCAAAAGCTGCTGGAAAACCAGCTTTATGTTAAAGCTGAGAAATGTGACTTTCACACAGATAAAATCAGTTTCCTGGGCTTTATTGTATCTATCCGCCAGATCCAGATGGAAACCGCAAAGGTCAGTGCTGTAGCCAATTGGCCGACACCTGACAGCCAAAAAAAGTTCAGCAGTTCTTAGGGTTTGCTAATTTTTACAGGAAGTTCATCCACAACCTTAGTTCTGTTGCTGCACCTCTGCACGCTCTAACTTCCTCTAAGATATCCTTTCAGTGGAACTCCCAAGCTGAGAAACCATTCCAAGACCTCAAGGAAAAGTTCAGCACGGCTCCAGTGCTCATCCTCCCTGATCCCCAGTGACAGTTTGTGGTTGAGGTGGACGCTTCCAAGGAGGGCATTGGAGCAGTTTTGTCACAGAAGTCTGCCAAGAACAACCGTCTACATCCATGCGCCTACCTCTCACGTAAGCTATCCACTGCTGAAAAGAACTATGATGTGGGGAACAAAGAGCAACTGGCGGTCAAGACCACATTAGAAGAGTGGAGGCACTGGTTAGAGGGGGCGGAACAACCATTCCTGGTCTGGACAGACCATAAAAACCTGGAGTACATCAAAAAGGCCAAGAGACTGAACTCGAGTCAGGCCAGGTGGACTTTTTTTTAGCAGGTTTAACTTCGTTATCTTTTCGACCAGGCTCACAAAACGTCAAACCGGATGCGCTGTCTCAGCTCTATGACCCTGAACCTATTGCCAGAGAACCTGAAACCATCCTCCCACTGAACCGTGTGGTCGGAGCGGTGTCCTGGCAAATAGAATCTGATGTGAAGCAAGCAAATGGGGTGAATCCAGCACCTAGTGGGTGTCCACGTAAGCGTTGGTTTGTCCCTGTGACGCTACGCTCCAAGGTAATCCGCTGGGCTCACACTTCCATGCTCACACGCCATCCGAGAGTTAAGCGTACTATGTTTGTCATTAGGCAGCATTTTTGGTGGCCGGTGATGGAAAAAGAAGTATCGGAGTATGTGGCAGCCTGTCCAGTTTGCGCCCAAAACAAGACCTCGCCGCGGGTGCAAATGGGTCTGCTGCAACTGCTGCCGGCGCCTTATCGACCATGGTCCCACATCTCGATGGACTTTGTGACTGGACTGCTGCCTTCTAAAGGTAACACAACAATTATAACTGTGGTCGATTGTTTCTCCAAAATGTTACACTTCATCCCTATGCCAAAGTTACCATCCACCAAGGAGATGGCGGAGACCATGATGAACCATGTCTTCAGGGTCCATGGGTTTCCCACTGACATTGTGTCAGACAGAGGTCCGCAGTTTGTCTCTGCGTTCTGGAAGGAGTTCTGTCAGCTCCTGGGTGCCACAGTCAGTTTGTCCTCTGGCTACCACCCGCAGTCTAATAGTCAGACCGAACGTCTCAACCAGGAACTGGAGACGTGCCTACGATGCCTCGTCTCCCAAAAACAGACCACCTGGAGCGACCATTTGACTTGGGTGGAATACGCCCACAACACCCTCCCTTCATCTGCCACGGGCCTCTCACCCTTTCAGTGTGCAAATGGTTACCAGCCTCCTCTGTTTCCTGACAATGAGAAAGAGGTCATGGTCCCTTCAGCCCATGCCATGGTCAGCCGCTGTCGTCGGATCTGGGCCAGTGCTATGCGTGCACTGCTTCGGAGCTCGGCTTGGATAAAAGCAGCGGCGGACAAGCGCAGACAACCAGCCCCTCCCTACAGACCAGGCCAAAGGGTGTGGCTGGCCACCAAAGACTTACCTCTCCATGTGCACTCCAGGAAGCTGGCTCCCAGGTTTGTGGGTCCATTCCCTATTTCCAAAATCATTAACACTGTCTCTGTGCGTCTGCGTCTTCTCAGGTCATTGAAAGTCCACTCCACGTTCCATGTCAGCAAGCTCAAGCCCGTCAAAGACAGTCCAATGGTACTCCCCCTCCGCCCCCCCAGTTTATTGACGGCGGTCCGGTTTTCCCTGTCAGGATGCTCCTGGGGTTCCGCAACTGGGGCTGTGGAAAACAGTTTTTGGTGGACCGGGAGGGGTATGGTCCAGAGGAACGGTCATGGATTCCTTCACATTTCATTGTGGACAAAGGCCTAATCAGAGACTTTTATACCCTCCATCCAGAGATTCTCAGGCCTTCAGGAGCCAGCCCTAGAAGGGGGGTACTGTCATGACCCGTCACTTGTGTTAAGTTTTGGTAGTTAGTTTATTGTGTCTGTCTCAGGACATCCTGTTTTATTTTGAAATCCTTTTTTCCTCAAGCGTCAGGAAACTTGCCCCTTCCTCTTGTGTGTTCCCACCTGGCTGATTAGTTTCCCCTGCCCTGATTGTCTCCACCTGTTACCTGGTGTACTTATAGCTTGCATTTCCATTTGTCCTGTGCCAGTTCGTTCATCATGTTCCATGAATCAAGATGCCATGTTGCTCCAGTGACCAGTTCAGGTTTTTGTATCTTTGTTCCTCAGTCTAGAGTTGCTTTAGTTTGTATTTTTGCATCTTCCTTGAGAGCGATTGGTTGTACTTTACATCCTCTTGGAGAGCGATTTTTGTTTGCATTTTTTTCTTCATTAAATTTTTTGGTGACTATCCTGAGTCGTGCATGTGACTCCTTCGTCTTGTGTCCACGGCACTAAATTGTGTGCATATTACGGTACTGCTGACTTTGAACTAATGAGTTCACTCTGTGCTCCATTCACCAGCATCACATTTTCTTCGTCAGTCTTGTTATAAACATAATCTATGTGCTGAGAGTTTTTTTTTTTTGTTGTTTGTTTGTTTGTTTTTTTTAATAATTATTCCTGTAACAACATACAGCTTTATACTTCCCAAACTTACTGCATGTCTTGCACAGAGGTGATACATTTCTATAATATCTATGTTCTAACTATGTACACTTGATTTCTACAAACCAAATATCCTCTGGAGATTAGGAAAGCACTTTGTGCACAAGTTTATTTAGCAATTGGGTATAACTCTGCAATATTATAACTGATTTCAGAACTGTAGAAGGCTACAAAAATGATATGAATACACTATTTGAAATGTACTGTGCAAAATTATTTAAGTGAGTTTGACAGTGAAGACAGTGTTTAGCACATATTTTAGCAGACAGAGAGGAAAACAGTACTCGCTGAAAAGGAGGGTAACATTTCGACAAGCCTAAAACTGTGGCTTGAATTTTACATTGTAAATTATTTGGAATTATAGTGTCTGGGCTTTGAGAAAAATATGAAACAGTCATATTCAACATAATCGCAAATAAATAAGAGAAAGATACACAAAAAAACCTACCTTCTGACAAACACATTCATGCTTAGTCCAAGTTGAAGAAGAAAACATATATGGTTTATGAACATATCCAGTTCCCAGCACAGGTAGGGTTTTAGTATTTCACGATGGAGCATCATTGACTCTAATAAATATGAACGTGTACTACTTGTGCCAAGTTACCATCACTGACGGGGCACATTAATCAGAATCAGAAGCGGAATCAGAATCTTTTATTGTCATTGTATAATGTCGCACAACAAAATTAATGAAGGCGCTCAGTTGATACATAAAAACATAACTACACAACTTCTATGTCCTATTAAAGAGTAGACCGCCTGTTGATGAGGCCCTTTTTGACCCTGTCAGAGTCCACGCACCATACACATGTCAGACAATTGTATTATGACATCCTCAATGCCATTGCATACCTTTTGTGATGTGCATTTTAAAGAGTTGTTATGCAGTCACATCCCAAAACTTGTGGCAGAATATAATACTTCTCCTTTGGTTCAAACAGAATAATGCAATGCAGATCTTGATACGTGCCAACCACCAATGAAAAGAGGTAGCAGCACTGAGAGACTACACAGAGAAGTAAGAATATGAAAGAAATTTTGAGAGACAGGAGAAGAGAGACATCAAAGGCCAAGTGTTTTACATACAAGAGGGTGAGCAGGGTTTTAGATCAGACAAGCTCTTCTGTAAACAGCCTCCTCAGATCCTGCCAGCAGGAGGTTCCCCTTCAGGATGTTGCTTTGTCTATCAAAGTGTTCCTAGTATTGGGGCACCAGAGCAGTGTTCCACCACCACCACTCACACAGACACTGAATCACAAAATAAAGGTGATTCTCTCCTCCCAGGCCCACCAGCACTTCCATCTCCCTCTTCCTGTCTCCCATCTTCAACTCCTCATACTCTGTGTTCTCATCAAAGTTTCCTATTTTTAAATTTGCCTCTTTTACCCCAACTACTCCTTCTCCTCTTCTTCTCCTCTTTCTCTCCCCTGCTCTGCCACCCTTCAAACAGTTGTTTTGTTCTCAGCGGAGAACACTTTTTTACAAAAAGTATACTTTTAGGGAGGAAAAAAAAGTTAGGGAACCATAAAAAGAATATAGCCCATATGTATTACCAAGAGTACTTTTTCTCTTCTGAGTCTAAGTGGAAAGTAATTGTGGGGCTGATTTTCTTCTTCCATCCTTTTCATTGGGCTTCAGGAACCAGCTTTACAAGCTCTCCCTGCTCTCATCCTCCACTGATCAAAGCCTGCTCACACAGATATATTTCCCCTCACAGACAATGCCTCTTCTCAAGGTGCTGTCAGGTTCCCTTCTTTGCTTTAATTTCATCTCTTAAACTTTTTTTTAATCCCCGTACCCCCTGCCTCCATTCCCTCTCCTCTTTTGTGAGGGCTGTCAACTGTGACAGTTTGTTGCCAGGAGGGACTTGTGGGATGAGAAGGTAGGTGCACTTTTACAAAGAGCCGCCGCCTGGCTGCACCTCACTCACACTGTCACTCAAAAGCAGCCTGACTCGCACACACAAAAACACGTGCATAGACACAACCAAGGTGACACACTTTCATGCACCAGCACCAACAAGAACACCACAATCGCACATTGATACTCACACTGGGGCGTTGAAACATGACAGACACCTTGACCTTGTGTTTTTTGTGTCACATAAAGTACTGGCGTTCAACAAAGGTGGCTAAGGATGCGGTGCGTAGGGTTGTGAAGCCAGTTGCACTGTCTGGGTGTCGCAGATCATAAGCCAGAAGGGACAGAACTGTGATGGCTCTGCCAGCACTGACAGGGTTTGGATGACAGACAGACGATGACAGACACTGACATCTTGCTGTCGCCTCAGGGAGACATGCGGCCCTGAGTGAAACCTGAGGAGTAACTACCAGCCAGCCCTAGCAAGCTTAATCCCTAAAGTTCACAAAAAGATGCAGGGATGACAGAAGGGCAGAAACAAAAAAGAAGACAAGAGGAGTATCATTTAATTTTCTCAAGAGAGGGATGATAAGCAGTGACTAGGCCCTGGGGGAAAGGACTGACTTTTTTGAACCATAAATTATAGCTTTTCCGACCCCCAACATCATCAATCCCAACCTATCTGTTATCATTTTGATGGTGCTAGGGCTGCTCAGAGCAGGTGAATGGCTTCATCTCTTCTTGTTAAGGAAGTTGCAGGCAAGCCGTGGAATTACTCTGATGTTATCTCAAATCTCTTTTGTCTCAACTTCAATAAATATGACATTAACAGATCATTTTGACTTGACATCCAGGATTTTAGACTTGTTCACACAAAAGACTCCTGCGAGTAAACTCATCTAATTTTTGTTATTCAGTCCTCCTTCTGCACTGACTACATGAAGCTGCGTTTGAAATATTTTATTTAGAACCCTCTCATGCGATTAGCATTTTCCTCTTTTGTCTGCTGATGTTAAGCCGACTGCCTTTAGTTATGTTGTCATTGGGGATTTTGACCTTTCCTTTGATGGTCACGTAATAAAAGGTTGTGCAATCACGTTTTGTTCAGGAGGAGAGTTACCTTTACAAATGCATAAAGCTTTGTGTCCAGGTTAAAGTTCTCAGTAGATGGGAAATCTGAGCAAAATGGATCTGTCAATGTTCCACTGTAGTGACAGAGCCTCCCTCGTGTTACCCAGTCAGCGACTGTGTATATTTAAAGCTGTAGCATACTCTTGCTTGTAGGTATGAAATTGAACTTTCTGGTTTAACAACAATGTGCTGCACAGATGACAATAATAGGTAAGGAACACCCTAATTCATTTCCTGAATATCGAGAAACTCGCATGCACATTTAAGATTTTTTATAGGTTCCTGCTGTTCATATATAAATGGTTGACAAAAAGAAGAAGAAATGATAACTAAACTAAAAAAAAAAACAGAAAAAAAAACTAATTAAGTGAGATGACACTTTTTTTCATTTGCTGTATGTCGGAATATAAAGAAAATTTAAATGTGCTATAAGGATGGTGTTAACTGCAGCTGTTTGAGCTTGATGTTGCATTTATCTTATTTATCTTATTTAGAGCCAAAAGCAAGAGTTCCTCACTTCAAAAACAAAGGAATAAACATGTCATCAGACATGATGTACAACCAGCACTGCTGATTTGAGTTTTTTCCTCAATGTGGGAAAAATAAAGGAATTTTAAATGAATTAAATTTTAGATTTAATATAAGCACCCAGGAGCCTTCAGTGTTGAGTGCCAAAGCTGATTGTACTGTCTTTGATGAGCAGACGTGCTTCATGTCACACCTCCCTTTAAAACTTTAAGGGAGAGTCACTCAGATCCTCAGAATGTTAGCTTGTCAGTTGGGTGATAGGTTTAACACAATGGGATTAGTTATATCTTGTGGGGCTAAGGGTCACACGGAACTAGTCACACCCTATTAATCTCATGTTGGTTCACTTCATGGAAGAAATCAGAATCAAAAGTACTTTCTCCAGAGTAGAAGTAGACATAGAAATAAAAATATTACTAGAATATGTACACACATACCTTATAACATATATAGAATATAACAATTCAAAATAATTCTAAATTACAAAATAAGAGTTAATTAAAGGGAATGGGCCTATGAGCGGTAAGATAGAAAGATCAAAATGAGAACACAAATAGTGCATAATACACAGATAGGTATTAGGTAAATATAAGGTGCAGCAGTTATACAGGTCATTGCACAGTTATTAATGAATCTCAGTTTGATGATCAGAGGGTGGAGTCAAAGCTTCAGTTTGTGACTGAAGCTGCTCTTGTGTTTGGCCAGTAAATCATGGAGTGGGTGGGAGCCATCGCCTAATATAGTCTGTAGTTTGGTCAGCGTCTTCCTCTCTGAGACTGCTGCCAGGGAATCCAGCTCCATCGCTACAACATCACTGACCTAGTGGATGAGTTTGTTGAGTCTGTTGGTCTCTGCTACCTTTGACCTGCTGCCCCCACACACAGAAAATTGCTCTGGCCCTTCTTACATACAGCTTCACTGTTCCTGGTCCAGTATATTTCATTGTCCATTTAGACTCTCAAGGACTTCTTCCCCAAAATGTCCACAGAGGCCCCCTGGATGGAGACAAGAGTCGCTGGTGCCTTGTTCCTCCTCAGTTTCAACATCATCTCCTTTGTGTTTTTACATTGATCTGTAGATGGCTACTATCACACCATGTGACAAAGTTACTCACCACAGTCTCATACTCAGAACATGCCAATACTCAGCAATAGAGGCAAACTTGTTTTTGGAGGTGGTTATAACATGTTATGTTATGGTCCTCATTTTAGCCTTAGTATATGAAACAAAGAAATTTGGAATGTGAAACTGCATTTTATGTCTGTAAGCGCAGTCACTTTTTACCGTTCCAGTTTGTTTATTTATAGGCTTTGGCTTATACACAGACAAAACTTTGAGGAAAACAAAAACTGTCTCCACATCGGTATAGAAAGTTGGTATCGATACATTTTCACATTTAAATATATCCTAAAGGCAACAACTCGGGTTAAAATGGAGCTGCAGTGTTTCAGATCATATGTGTGACATTTGAGTTAGGAACATGGGTGCACTAGTGATCTCAGGCATGAATGTCAAGTGAGTATAAATAAGATATAATGTATTCTCCACACTTAGAACTTCCTCTTCCCTCCCCCACCTCCAGCTTTCTCCCAATTTCTCCAGTGGCAAACAACACATTACTGTGACTGACAGCTCCAATCCAGCTCTAGTTCAAAATGTGACTGACACTCAGCTCATTGGATAGTGGGGGTGTCAAGAAGGGAGGGAACGGGACAAGAAATTAAACAGAAAAACAAAATCCTCCCTGTGTGACAACTCCCTCCTCCTTCTGCCATCTTCAATCCCCTCCGCCTTCACTCCGTCTTTTCCTCTGCTATATCCTTTTCCATCATCTTTCCCTTCCTGCTATTCCCTTTCCCCTCAGAATCCGTTTTGATAGCTAATCACCATGGGCCTACCAAATAACAGATAATCCTTCACAGTTTTATCACTAAACCCTCTTTTTCTTATTTTGTCTCACAGTATGTACAATACATACAGCTGCAGTATTTGCTGATACAATCTGCCAGCCATTGCCAGCCCTTGCAGATCAAGCAGAAGATGGAGGAAGCTTTCCCCAACAACCACTGATAGACCACAATAATATTCCTTATTCTTTTCTTCTTTTTTTTTAAAGAGAGGAAGCAACAAGGTTTTGAGACCTGGTGTTCAGTTATCCCAGACTCCATCGAAAGCGATGCATAAGGAGGTTGACACATGTAACAGAAGGTACATTTATATGAGTAAAGGTTACATAATGTGTTGCAAGTTGCTCCTGCACCATTTTTTCCTATTTCCTTCATATGTAAAAGACAAAGCAAATATTACAAGTTGTAGTTAAACAAATTTTTAAACCTCTTAAATTTTTGTGAAAGGAAGAATAAACATTGATGATATCTTCATAGTGCATTATAGACCTGAGAGGGCCAGTCTGGTAAAATGTCATCCTGGACACCCTGATATTTGTCAAACATTATACAAAGCAAGCGGTCAAGCAGATTTTTTTTTTTTTTTGTCTCTCTTCTCTGGGTCCAGCTGACATATAGCACTCAGTTACACCAACAACCTCAGCATTACCATATGCTTCCATTTTATCATGATTTGGATCACAAAAGTAATGTCTGCAACAGAGTGATATTCAATTCACAGATAACAGAAATTAAACTGGAAAAAAGTATGTGGGCATGTGCATGTGCTTTGGCTGTGGGAAGAAAAGGAAGGAAACCCACGCAAGCATGGGGAGAACATGAAAACTCCGCAAAGAAATCCCCCAGGCCCAAAATCGATCGCACAGCCTTTACTAATGGTCAACAAATAAAATTTTATCTGGTTATATTTAATGAAATTAAGCCAAATGAAATTTCAGTGAGTGAATATTTCTTCCAAAGCACCAGCAGTTTTCTTTCTTGTTCAATAAATGTACATCTAAATAAAAGTTTTTGTGACTTATTAAAAGAGGAATGCTGAATTTACTCATGAGAAAAACACACCTGTGTAAACACTACTGTGAAAGCTGAAAAGCACCCTCAACCAGGTAATGGCAGCAATGACAGCTTGTTAACTTCTCCGGTAATTTACCTGAGGAGTCAATTAGCTCTACTAAATACTGTACAACATGTTTTCCACCACATCTACATCGTAACTGATCATAAGCAACTGTAATTCATTGTTGTTAGTCTTGCAACAAGTCAATCTGGGAGCCTCATCAAAGGGAGAAGCCCCTCAAAGGGACATTGATGACAAACACATGCATTGAGAGAATAGAGTGAGAAATTAAGTAGATGATTTACACCAAAAAGCTCTGTCTCCAGTAATGGGTGGGCCTACGGGATGACTCAGATCCAGCAGAGAGACGGAAAGAATAAGAATAAAGGCAGCGGAGAGCCTTGATTCATCTTCATTGTTGAAAACATTTACCCTCCAATGCTAAATTCATTATCTGATGAAGAGGTAAATCTCAACTGTCTTTTATTCTTAACTCCCTATAAAGAAGGGTGAGACTGAGAGGACATTCATACACCTGCACAAGGTGTAATGCCTCTAACCCTCTCCCTCAGGGTCAAGCAGTCAATAAATCTCTTTGCAGAATAAATTCCTGTCAGCAGACTTACGGCAGATGCTCATCCAAAATTCTTATGCAGTTACAGATGATGGCCTCTGAGACACAATGTCTAAGAGCACAAAGTAATAAAGGAGTGGAACTGCAGAGAGGATCAGCGTGGAGAAATGTTTTAGCAGAGCAGTTTTTAGATGTGGTTTAATGTTGGTATTATGGGAGCAAAATGAAAGGTGTAATGAGTAACATATGATGAAAATGATCTAGCTCCCAAAAAACTATTGAGTTAAAAACAATTATAACACAGAATTCTCACCACAATATCTCATGGAGATATAATGAGCTTAATGTCTTTCTCCCTCAAACACGGGAAGAGATATTTGTGTACTCTTGTGTGACTGACTGTAAGCACAGAATGCTTTCCAATATTTGTGCGATGTTTGTGTTCAGGCTGGTGTGCAGTGAGAAAGAAAATGAGAAAGTGAATGAGTGTTGCATTGGATTTGCAGGGAACCATGATTTATATTGTCCAACTTTGATCTTCTAAAAGGCTTTGGGATTTTACGAAACAGTAACTCTCCTTGGCCTGAGCTTAAATAAATGGTGTGCCTGTGGCAAGTGTACAGAATAGGTTTTAATAGACTTATTGGTGTTGGACACAGACACAGAGGTGGGGCTGAGAAAGGCTGACATTTTGAAGGTTTTTGGAGACTGCGTTGCAAAGGTGAAATGTTAAGAGTTCATTTAGCTATATCATAGCTATAAGGTCTAGAAATTGACTATTGTAAGACTTCTTAAGCTCCAATTAATAAAATAATAATGCATGTTTGAATAACCACATTCATCTTGGAACTGTATATTAGGAAAAACTGATATAATATTTATAATAGCTGTGAATTTAGCATTAACATTCATGGGAGCCACAAGAAGCCACAGAAACAATAAAGGATCTCTGCCCCACTATCTTCTTACTTTGGCCTAAGTGCTCTGCTTCCATCAAAGCCAGAAATCAAAATAAAGATCCACAAATTGACTCTTCTCGAAGTCCCACCCCTTTAATAACTGTTGTTATTCCTCCTGAGCTTTCTGCCGTCCCGATATAACATGGTTCAAACTGACTGACGTAGAGTTGTCAATTTCAATGGAATTTTTGAAACAATATAAATTCACGGAGTTGTACAAAAACAGCCTTTAAATTTCTAGTTCACAAAATAACTTGGCCACAAATACATCCACCGTAATGTGCTAAATGTTGGCTCTGTTTTAAGAAGGTCAAAGGTTGTTTTTAGCCACAGAGCTGCAGCCCTGCAGCTGGGATGGACTCTATGCCTTTGTTTATGGGCACTTCAGCAAGAGCATATGTTTACTGACTCCTGGGTTTTGGTCATTCCTTTGAAGGGGAAATTTTTGCTTATTACAGACAAACAGATACAGTACACAAGGTCACCATTACCAAACCGAAAACAAAGTGTAGGTTTGTCTCTCCAAGAAAAGGGAAATGCCTTTTATCATTTCCAAAGAAATTGAACTTCTGTTCATCTTTGAGAGTACAAAGTTTGTGTTTCTCATTGTGTTTTGTGTAATAAGCAAGTAATGAAATTGCTGCTGCCTCCTGACTGTTTTCCAGTTGTGTGCACGCACTGCATTCCCTTTTACGTGTTCTACAAATCAGCACACACCCTCACAATGTGCCTGATGTGGTCAAGAATGCTAACAAAAATTGAAACGGCTGAAAGTCAAATTTCTTAAATGGAGGCATGACAGATGGGCAAAAACACTGAAACACGCACAGAGCAGAACACATTCTATATTTTTTATGTATGCTATATATAAATGAATGCACATATACACACATCATGAGCACGGTTCTAAGGCATGTGGTAGTGTCCTCAGTTAGAGGTGGACATGGAGCAGCATAACATTGACTTCCCCACTTTCTGTCAACTACTGTTTGAATTCTACTGCCTGTTTCACTTGATTTTCAGGTTATCATGTAAAATTATATAGCATTACTTCTTGTATGTATTTTGGGGGCCTTTATTTAAGCAATTGGCAGAGAGGCTAACGGGAAAAGCATAGGTCCTTTTGTCAGATTTGATCCCAAGACCCTGCAATTAAATGGCATGCATGCTAATCACTCGACCACCTGCGCTGCTAATATATTACTTTCTTGAAGCATAACTAAAGAATCTGATGGAAGGACAGATTGATATATATGCATGTGTAGACTTTAAATTTCTCCTGTCATTTTCCACCTCTACTTGAAGAACAGGCAATATGTCAGCAGAAGAATTCCTTCCTACTGGACTCCAGAAATGAATAACTTTGGCCAGGCCATGGATTTGGTTTTAATAGCAGCTCCCACAAACACTATAAATTTACATCTGGGAACTGCTCACTGAAAAGAACTTCAAATTTGCCAAAGCAATAAGTCCAGTCAGCAGTCTATTTCTTAAACTATTTCTATTCTTTCACACTCAGCCCCTCTCTTTTTTCAATTTTTCACGAGTAATATTGATGATGAGTATGTTAGCATGTGTTGATGTAACTGCTATTATCTATAGGCCCTTGTGCTCTGGTCAAAAACCCACTTTCAAACATTGAGCTGTTCAAACCAAATTAAATCAAATTTATTTATATAGCACCAAATCATAACAAGGCACTTTACACATGGAGCAGGTCTACACCAAACTCTTTATGGAGTTGTTAAAGTGACCCAACATTTCCCTCCAAGAGTAAGTACTTAGCGACAGTGGTAAGGAAAAACTTTCTTTAAGAGGCAGAAACTTCGGGCAGAACCGGGCTCAGGGAAGGCAGCCATCTGCCTCGACTGGTTGGGTTGAGACAGAGAGAGAAATGGAAGGGGGGAGTAAATATTAGCAGTAGGGGAAAAGAAGAGGTCACAATGGGAAGTGAGTAGTAGTTTGTACTGACTGCAGTGGAATGACTTCACCATAGACAGGTATTTATCGTCTCCAGCTTGATTTGGCATTAATATAAATACGAGACTTGGGTCAACTAATTTTCACCTCTTTTCCTTCTGTAATATTTTCCAGAGCACAAACACATTTCTGCCAGCACAGTTGTGGTAAACCAGCAACAACACAGCTCCAACTTTCTTTCAGTGAGCTAAAGCTCCAAAGTAATGGATTCTATGTTTAAAAACATAGAATTACATCTCAAAGCTTCTTGCAGCGGTTCTTTTCAGTGAGCTCATTTACAGGTACGCCAACCAAGATGAAATGTGACGGGTCAGTTTTTATCAGTTTTTATGATGGCCTGAAGCTCAGTTTCCCAACCCAGAGTCTCTGTGTGAGGATACCACTCGTCACAGTTGTGTATGTTGACAGTCCATACAGAAAGAAAACTGAAAAAAACTGTGTATACAAAAAAGTGTTTTATAGCAATCATCTGTCAACATCATGTGTGGTTGCTGTGACCACACATGGCGAAGATCACATTTTTTGTGATGAAAGTCATGTCAGATTTTTTTTTTTTTCACATAGAAAACTATTTGCAAACTATAAAACCACCAAAATAACAGGCTGAATTTTGGGCTCCATGTGTTAAAGTGGTTTCTCTGCCTTTCCTGGTCCTGGCAGCTGGAGGTACTCAGCACTGACTCTAACAGTGAGCTTTGAAATAGCAATCAATGCCTTTATACTGCAGGGAGGGCTCGTAAAAGTGTCGTTAGGAGGAATATATGATGTCGTATTTCACCTTCCCCCCACTATTTTTAAACACTGAGTTATGGCTGCAGAAATGTGTACCCATTAAAGGTGATATGATGTATTTTCTGGCTTGTTGAGAAACCCATTCATCACCATGGACCAAAGAAAACCACGCTTACTCTTTCACCCCCTCTCGTTCCTCTCCCATCTTTCCTATAGCCCTCACGTCACCACTGCCTACCCCTCCACCTCATTCTTGTAGACTGTCCTGAGTAATTTACAATACACCAGTAGTGCAACCTTCTGGCTGTGGCTGCAAGAACAGCTTGCTCTCTCTCCTAGCAACTAAATAACCTTTTATAAAAGACCAAACTTGGCCAAGTCATCTCATTCTGCACATTAAGACAGACCAGTATTCAACAGAAACTGTGGCAAAATACAGGAAGAAGTCAAAGCGTGAAGAGGTAGTACACTGATAGTTTATAAGGATCTTTCACGTTCCTCAGCACAGAAAACAGGGCACAGGAAAAAAAGGCCTTAATAAGTTGATTTCTATGGTCAATAATTAAATGTCATGCTGATAGTTTATGAGGATCCTTCACGTTCCTCAACAGAGAAAATAGGGCACAGGGAAAAAAGGCCTTAATGACTTGATTTCTATGGTCAATAATTAAATGTCATGCTGATAGTTTATGAGGATCCTTCACGTTCCGCAGCACAGAAAAACAGGGCACAGGAAAAAAAGGCTTTAATAACTTGATTTTTATGGTCAGTAAATAAATTCCACCTGTATGTTTTCAACATTTTTCTTCCTTTTTCCCAACCTTTGAAATTCTCAGATACCAAAAACTGTAAACACATGAGATTTTAGAAACGATTTCAAGGTTCATGTAAGTCTGGTTTCCTGTCATTTATATAGACTACTTGCTCTTTGATCATTTGACTAAGTGTGTAAGCTAATAGAAAAGAAGTTTAATTGATTTAATCCAGACATGGTTGATTATATCTGGTGGGCCAAAGACGCGAGTTCGACTTTGGTCAATTTCACATTAACTTTGCCTTTTAACTTCCCTTTACAAAGACATAAATACTGAAGTAAATTCATTTAAAATTCCAAACATTTTGATTTGTTTCTGTGAATATAGCCAGTATGGGAGACGATACATAAAGGAAGAAAAGTTTTTATAAAGTTGGGGGACAGCTATTTGTGTACATTCTGCTTGTGACTTATGATAGTTTTGAACATGTGATGTGTCCATAGCGACAAAAGCTGCCTAACATTTAGGCTCCTTCACCACTATTCCAAGATGCATTTACATCAGGTCAACTTCAGGTCAACTGAATGATGTTGAAGAGACTGCAACAGTGAAATTAGAACTAAAGCACTTACCACCTTGCTTAACCTTTAACAGGTTTGCATTGTTCATACACCATTAAACACCATACAGGAATGTTTTGAAATCAACTTTTTGAAGTGAATATAATGCTTTATCCATCTTCAAGTGAATTCACTTGAAATTTCTAGTTTGAATTTTGACCTCATTTCAAATTGCCAGGGAATGATGTGTTTAATCCATTACAAATTTCGAAAGAAATATCATCAGCATATTAACAGACTCCCAGGCCTGCATCCAGCCTCTCCATACACTAGTCTGCTTTGTAGTTTCAATCAAATATTCCAGGTGAATCTTAAAACAATGAGATTTTTGTTATAATCAACTCGAGTGTTTTCGTAACAAGTTATTAATCACATGATAGTCAATCATTCTTCTTAACATAGAAGAAGAGTTTGTTCACCTTAATAGCCAGAACTGGTTCAACACAGTTTGTGCAGGTTCTCAGTTCAACATAATTTCACCAGAACTCAAAAGGCTTAATGCAAACTGTTACACTAGCATTTGTTTTTAGTGTGTGTGTGTGTGTGTGCTGATGCAGTCTGCTCCCAGGATTAATCTCACCAGCTGAGGCAGTAGCTAAGGTCAGCAAGGGACATATTTCATAAGTGTCAGCTTGGCCTGTAGCCCTCAGCACATAGTTCGAAATGAGAATGCACAGCCGCATAACAAACAGCCTTGTGTGACTTTGGGAGGCCCACATGGAGCACACAGGAGCTTGATATATGGCAGTACTTCTCTTTCATGTATTCATCTGAGCTGGTGAATTACTGTCAGGAACCAGAACAGTGCTTCGTCACCACAAGGACCCAGTTGAGACAAATATTTTGGCCACAATAGGTCTGTCTCTGCAACGCCTTTTTCCTACTGCCTGCTTTTATTTATGTTATAATGTTGTATATTGTAATATTGTATGTATGTTGAGGATTTGTAAAAGTAAATACGACCTGCTTCTACTCGAAATTTAATTCAACTCAATAAAGCCAAACAGTTAAAGAAAAAAATCTAGCGCATGTGTTGTTCTCCATCAGGCAGAAAAACAGTTTCATAAGTGGACTTTGTCACAGGATCTGTAATGAACTCCCTCACTGCTGCAGGTTTTTTCACGCCTATGTTGACCCAGGGTTGTCACTCATATGCAGAGAGATTAATGGCATTGGCTGGACAATTCAATAACTGTTTGATGTGTCAAGCATGAAAGGATTTACTGAAACATTGATTGGCTTTTAATTGAGCGATGACATTCATTGTCACATCAAAGGCATGGCAGCCAACATGACTGTGGCTGTGATGACTGACATTGTGGCCAAGCCTCACCTGTACCGCCCCTCATCATCATCATCATCATCATCATCATCAACCTCTCAGGTTATGTTATCTGCGGAGGGAAGTTTGCGACTACAACAGCCTACATCTTGTTCATCAGATCATAAATCCAAAATAAACACTCTTAAATAGGTTAGTGGCTCTAACTCTGAGAGGCTAGTTGTCCTGATGAGATAATGTGTTTTGGTTTTGATTAATCATAAAACAAAAGAATTGGTTAAAAAGAATTGGTTTCAGCATGAAGAAAGAAGCCGTCTCATAACAAAGGTTGGTCGATGAAGATGCAGACATGCCGATTGTGACTGTCAGATTTGACTTTAACAAGCTTAAGGAATGTGCTGGGGAGATTTTATTTGCACAGCTTGTTGTTGTTCCTTCAGCCAGGCCTGTCATAGGCCAAGCTTGTGAATACCTTGCTTGTACTTCTATCGAAATGACTGTCTTCTGTTTTCCAGACCAGTGGAAAATAAAACAGCTTTTGATGTCATCTGAAATTTCACATGACAATGCAGGATGATCTGATTTGAGTCAGACACTGTCTGGAGATGCAGGCCAGTTCTTCCCTCTTCTCCCCGTGCTCTTGATAACTTCACTATGTGGAAGACAATGGCAGCTTTTGTTTCCCAGTGTGGAGAGGACTTCGGGTAGGGTGGGTGTGGGCGGTGTTAGTCCTACATGTCTGTGTGGGAATGTATTTCAGGTGTAGCAAGTACGACAAGGCGGAACCCAAGGGTTCTGAAATAAAAGTGCCAATCTGTGAACACAGAGGGAAGCCTATTATCCAGGTGTGATTATAATGCAGACAGCTAGACGACAGGTAGGCAGAGTGGATAAGAGCTGTAGTTTGTGAGATGCGATGAGCTGACAACAGAGACAATCTCCCTGGTAAACTGGAGAGATAAGGTTGTCAGCTGCACCTCTGATTCTGAAACACATACACAGACACACACACATATAGATATACTATATTGACAGTCAGATAGATGATACTGCATATGAAGTACAAAAACACACACTTAAGATAGCATCACGCATAGTATGCCTTGTCTGTTTGTGTGCACAGGCTTCATTTTGATGTGTGAGTGCACGCACATTCAGCTATGAAAGGATTAGTATGTGTATGTCAAAGACAGAGGGAGAGGCCATCAGAGACAGATAAACAAGGAAGTGTGAATACATTAAGTACACTGTGAAGATATTGTTTGTGGACCTTTCAGCTCAAGGAAATCCCTGTTTCAACATTATGTCCTGGCTGGAATGTTGCCTGCAAGGCCCTTTTTAAGTGTTTGGTCTAAATGCCATGTCTGCTACACCCCATGAAACTGTCTTAATCCACTTTTTTCTCTTGATTTTATTACTACTGGAAAACACACTAGGGGTAGAGCAGAGCTCCAGCCTTAGGCCTCTATTCCCATTCCACACACCCCATAAGTCAGTCACAGATAATTAAATAGGAGTTATTTACACTCATTTTCCCTCCTCTGCCTCTCTGGCACTTTTATCATTTCTCTCCCTTTCTCTTTGTACAGTACTCCACACAGCCAGACCTTGTCAAAGACTGGCTAGCACCAATGAAGGCCTGTAGAAATATAATAACTTGAAATGAAAAAAAAAAAAAACAGAGATGCTTATGAGCTCACATGAATGTCAGCCCCTCCTTAAATAATCGCATGGAGCATCTACACAACACTAATCCCCATGTGCACAGTGAAATGCTTCAGCACTTCCAAACATGGAACAAAAGACAAAGGAGCAGATGAAGATTTGCTTGAGCCAGCTTTGAAAAAGTCAGCTGCCTAATGTCAGCATTATATATTTACTCTGGAGTCAGGCAAACAGCAACTTTTCAACACAGGGATGAATTAGACCCCGCCACAGAGCTATGGCGTCTATTACAGGCCTCAGCAGCACTATAAATCTCAGGATCACAGGGGTATGTGGGGTCTGCTCCTCCTCACTCCTCCTCAGCCCCATCCTAGTGGTTTTGTTTGGCTGCTGTTCCAGCCAAACCCACTGCTTTGATACAGCCATGGAAAGGCATGAAAATGCCCCTAGGGCCAATGGAACCTGGACATGCTGAGAAGCCTCTTAAAGGCAAAAGCAGTCTCCTTAAAATATCCACAACAGGAAACAGCCATCAGTCATCGACACGCCAAAACAGCTGTTACCAGCTTACATCAAGGGGACACATGAAAGGAGCTGCTCCCTGTTGTTTGAACCCTCCCTTGTTTCATTCTCTCACTGCCTTTGTCTGGCTTTTCCCTGTGCCCTCCTCTTTGGTCTCTTTTTACCCCCCCCTTTTCCTTATGCAACCCCACCCACACTGCAGCAATTCACCCACTCACCCTTTTAACAAGTGGATAACTGTGTGTTAAACAGGAGTACAATCTTAACCAGCAGTCTGCATTGTAAAAAAAAAATGTTTGAGATTTTATGCTCAATTTTTCATTTTATGCTCTCAGCACTACTTTTACATCTCACAGTGAGAAAGCTGCTATGCGTCACCTGTTTATGTGCCTCAGCCGGAGGTGGCGACAGATAGTTTTAAACAAACAGAGGGATTCAAGAAGAGATTGTACTGCACTTAGCCCAGCAGCGTGCACATTTGAGTTCACATATTCTTGGATCTCTGCAGGTAACTGAAGAGTGAGTGGCAGCATGTGGGTGATGAGTGACGTCTACAGCTAATGATGACAGGTCAAACAGTGACTCTGCTGAGTGAGGCTGAAGTGACTTCATCCTCCTCAATATGCTGCTTTTCTGCTCAGCTGCAGATAAATGGCAAGAGTCACTATAATCAAGGAACAAGCTGATGGTGCTATAGTTTGATAATGTCAGCACAAGTTCAGCTACTAAACCTTCTAGGGATACAAGTGTTGTTCTGCTTTTCTTTAGACATTAATCAATGATCTGTGACACCAATTTAAAAGGACTTATTTCAACAGTGTTGGATAATGGATCGGGTTGTTCAACATTGGTAATCAGAGCTGTTGGCTGTTGATGAGTCATTTCCACCAGGAAGGAAATCCCTGTAAAACACAATTTGTTGTTTTTTAACAATGAAAATAATTTATGTGGTAGCCATGGCGGAGCTCCATTTTTGTTTTTTGTTTTCTTGGATCAATGCTCAATGATCAATGCAAAGTTCATTCCGTGAGAAAAGTAACAAAACAATTCTCTGTGTGTGTGTGCGTGACTTTTAGATGCAATAAAGCAAAAGCACAAAAACATTTGTTTTGTGCTGAAAAAAAATTTATTTAGTACAGTAACAGTGACAAACTGGCCGCTATAATTCCTTAAAGACCAGAGAAGTCTAAAACCCGTACATTATTGTTAAGAATTAAATGAAACTCTTTTCCTCCTACAAGCTACACAATTAACTCTCATTTTGATCCTTATCAGGTGTATTTAGTTTTTTCACACGGTGAGTATGTATTCTCCTTAATTACCCTGTTTGAATTCCTGTTAATCTGTTAGAGAGTTTAATCTTCCAAGTGAGGTTCGTGCGAGGCTTATGGAGGTCATTGACACAGATTTCCACAAATGCATTGTTGCCTGTGTGTGGGGACGAGGTGAGGCCAGTAAACAAGCCACGCCTCCTCCCATTGTCCCGCCCCTGTTTATGAGCATCGACACTCGTGATTGGGCGGCGGCGCATCGCTTTGAATTCCCTCCCCTGACGTCACCAGCAGCTCCGCTGGAAGGAGTGAAGTACTGTGAGGCTGCAGCAGAGGTAGAGCCCTACACAGCAGAGGATCGACGCACACCGTCCTCTGCGCGGATATTTCTCCATTTGTGCCGTATTTTGATGAGCCGTGGCTACTTCTGGTGCTTTATTTTTTTCAACATTGGATGAAGGAATATTTTGGAATTATTAAAGGGTGTTATTAAATCAGGATGAATCCCCGGTTTGTTCATCTTTAGAGACAGTTTGGGTCAGACACAGCGGGCGCGCACTGCGCACTTGTCCCATTTGGATTACCGTATTCGCTCCTCTTTTATTTATCATCATGAGACGTGCTGGTAAATGAATTTCAGCCCCGTGTCCACCCGTTACATGCCGTCGTCCCTCTTCTCTCCCGATCCAGATGAGAGATCGCCCCGGTGGACTTGAACCGCTTTTACGCAGCCAGTCACCGGAGCGCAACGCTGCTGACGCCAGCGGCTTCCCACACCGGACAGGAGCGGAGAGCCCGTCCGTTTCTACACTCGCGTCGCCTTCCTCTCCCTCGGACCCCTCGCGACAGGCTAAACGGCTTCCAATCAGGATCGTAAAGATGTTGACGGCGCACAGCGGCCACTTGCTGCACCCGGAATATCTCCAGCCTTTAACATCCGCGCCGGTCAGCATTGAAGTAAGTAAAAAAAAAAAAAAAAACAACCCAATCTCCCCGATAATTGCCTGATATTATTTTAATCGTTTATCTGTTAGTTGGCCTAAACAAACAAAAACCTACACAGTTTGCAGATGGTCTTATTCGGACAAAAATGTCATATGCGCCATTTTGCGCACAGTGATTTACTGACAACTTTTCAAGATGTTAGCTTTTAAAATTGTAAGAATCTTGTGGATAAATAATGTGCTGTGAAATATTACTGATTGAATATAAAAAATGTTTATTCCATATATGTTTATGATAGCTCATTTCTTCTGTTATATTTCTCAAGCTTTGTATCCTCGGAGTTCCTTTAGTCAAGTCAGAAACATTGAGATAAGACTCCATTTCTAAGGAGAAGTTTAATTTCAGTTAGATTTTAAAACAGTTCGTTCACTTTCTTGCTCTCTTTTTTCTCCGTAGCTGGATGCCAAGAAGAGTCCTTTGGCTCTACTGGCCCAGACCTGCTCTCAAATTGGCAAACCAGACCCCCCCTCTTCTTCCAAGTTGGCCTCCCTATCCTCCGGCAGCTTGGGAGACAAGGAGTCCTCTAGCCGTTCATCCAAGCCCGGAGAGTCCCTGGAGGACAAATCCAGCTTCAAGCCTTACTCCAAATCATCAGGCGACTGTCGTAAGGATGTTCTTGTGACAAAGGGGCCTTCAGATAAAGCAGCTTTCAGGGTGCCAAATGGAAGCTCCAGTGGGGGCAGTGCTTCGTGTCCATCCTTTCCTCCCCATTCACCGAGGTCCAGCTCTTCTCCACTTCACACTCAGAGCCTGCCCCACAGACAAAGCCATTCCCCCTCAACACAGCCCCCGCCACACTCCCAGGCCCCGCACATGGACAACAAATCTGGGAACTCAGAGCTGGCCAGCTCGGACGCGAACAGCAACAATGCTGGCAAAAAAGACTCAGATGGAGCTAAATCAGGGATGGATGGGGCTCAGTTAGCCAACTCCAGTCACGTACGGGCCAGCGCTAACTCCAGCAATGCCAGCTCTGCCAGCAGCCCACGGCCAGAGAGCAAGGCTGACCCGCAGGCCTCTTCACAGCCTGGCCTGGGCTCCGGGCACATTGCCCCTGTGTCCCCTTTCAAGCCAGGACATTCTGTCTTCCCCTTGCCTCCTGCTACCATGGGCTACCATGGCTCCATTGTGGGTGCCTATGCTGGCTACCCCTCCCAGTTTGTTCACAGCCTGGATCCTACCAAGTCTAGTTTAGGGATAGGACTTTCAGGAAAGCACCCCAGCTCCAGCCCACTCACTGGAGCCTCACCACCATCTCTGATGCAGGGCTTATGTCGGGACCCGTACTGTTTGACTTACCCCAATGCACCCCACCTTGGTGGCAGTAACTGCTCCACCTGTGTCCATGACCCCTCTACTCTCAAATCTGGGTTCCCCCTTGTTTATCCCTCACATCATCTACATTCCTTGCACTCCAGCTCCTTGTCTTCCGGGACCACCCCTTCCCTTTCTCACCCTTTGTACACCTATGGTTTCATGCTCCCCAATGAACCGCTGCCCCACGCCTGCAACTGGGTATCTGTTGGAGGTCCCTGCGACAAGCGTTTTGCTACATCAGAGGAGCTACTAGCTCACTTGCGTACCCACACAGCCCTGCCTGGGATGGTTGACAGTAAGCTGTTATCGGCCTACCCTTCATCAGTGTCATCGACTGCATCATGTCACCTCCACCTGCCCCCACCAAGCAGCCCAGGTACTCTGCCGAGCTCCTTCTCCCTCCGAGGCTCCCCTGGTCTGGGCTTGACCCGCTATCACCCCTACAGCAAATCACCCTTGTCTGGAGCCCCAGGCCTTCCTATGCCATCTCTCCCATCCGCCTCAGCCTATTACTCCCCCTATGCCCTTTACAGTCAGAGACTGGGCTCAGCCTCAGCTCTTGGATACCAGTGATATCTGAAATAGTGTTGATGCCCACAGATTACAGGCTTCAACTCATCTTGGACTCTCCAGAGCAGTACTGCAGATGGATTCCTGAGATTGGGGTCATCACCTTCTGAGGGCATCATGCCCACCTGTTAGCCTCAGTATTGTGACTGGTTCTTTAAAAGCAAAAGATGTATTGTCTGTATCACAGAACCAACAGAGCAGTGATTAAAGATGCCAGGAAGCAGAGGTTGAAATTATATAAATTGTGGGATTTTTTTCAACAGTTAGATTTGGGGTTTCTGAGTTGTTTTTCTCCATATCTGTTGCCTGGAACTGAAAGTCTGTATTTATTTTTTACTCAAGCGCTTGGTATTCAACTCTGGGGAGAATATTTTGCTGTCCAAATAAATTGTTCCTAAGTATTCTAAGTGAAAAAAAAAAGATTTAAAATTTACCATTATGCCTATCATACACTTTAAAAATAAAAATCTTGCACCATGAAGAGGATGGACTGTGAGGCTTTATTTTGGGGAACTCCTTCTCCCTGCTGTTTTTTTTTTTCCCTTCATAGCCTACAGAACATTTAGATTCTGAGGAAGTGCATGTCCACGAGAATCTGGAACAATGCCATTGTTTTTATTTGTAAATATGGAAAGATGTAATATTTTTTCATGCTTACTAGGGGTTAACAGGTTGAGGTCAGTGATCTAAATCATACAAAGACAAGATTAAATGAAAAAACAATTGTTGATGGCTGTGCTATCTAACCGACAGGGAATGGTCTAATTTTGTTAAATAAATTATACATGATTTTGACTTGTTTTTTCCTCAATGATGACTATTCATAGAAACATCTTTGTCACAAATGATGGAATAAATCCGGCCAGACTGCACTTATCTAGGCCTATCTATCACTATGGTTGTTACAGCTGTGCTATATGTGGCTATCCACAATATTTCATGGCTCATATCAGTTGACAGGGCTGTCCCAAGGTGGGCAGGCTGGGTCACATTAGCCCTGTTAGCTGGTCTCTGAGGACTTCCATTCCTCCCACTCTCTCCATCACCCAGATTTCTTTTGTTGCAAGTGTAGCTTTTAATTGCTGATTCGTGTTTGTGAGACCTGAAAACTGCCTCTTCAGCAGAGTGGATTGCTGTGTGGAGTGGCCGCTGGGTCATTGGGACTTCAATAATGACCTGAGGGAGATGTCAAACCAGGATCTCCTTATGGTCTGATGAATTGGGCTGTAACATAAAGGCCAGAGCTGATGATGGGAGGTGGTTAATAGAGAAATATTCATCAAAGTCCTAACATCACCCCTGAGGAGAGCAGGCTGTCTGACAGGAACTACGAGCACGGAGGCCTCTGTCCTGATGTGAAAAGCCATTATCTCACCACTTTCTGCTTCCCTGTAGTACACTGAAACCAACGTTCCCCACTCAGCTGTTAGATACTAATTTGAAAGGAAGGATCCAGTTCATCTCAAAGCCACACCAGTGCCATTAGACTGTTTCAGGCTTGAAAATGCATCTGTGTCTCCCCTCCATTTGTCTGACAGGGTGTAGGTAGCGCAGAGCAAAGATGCTGTAGTCTCTGAGGCGGCTATTGACCCCGACTCACAGACTCCTCTACTCTTGTGGTTCATTAGCACTCCAGACAGGGGAAAGGCGAGCACAGGTGTCACTTGACAGGCCCATTAACAAAATGGATGACCCTCCCAAACTGCATCCCAGCCCTTGCCACACCAGCAAGGTCACTGCGCCCTGATCACCACTTTGGGTAGCTCTTTGGGACAGCACTTATTTTTCATCTTTAGAAATTGGAGCTATGCATGCACTTGTCTGCAAGAGGACAGGCGTACTTTCTTGTTGCTGCTTTTGGGATGGGTTTAAACAGTAGTCCAGTAAAAATTGGTCAAGGTTATTCCAGTTTTAATGCTGTGTCACTCACATGTATTTAGTGCAACATATTTATCTGTAACTTGCGTAACTGTGCAACAAAGGATACACTGGATTGTGCTGCCCCCTATAGTTGTGTTGGTGAAGTAGGAGTGAATTTGGCAAAGCAGTTAAATCCCTCTCATATATTAATTCCACCTATACAGTTTGAACTTTCTTTAGGTGTGTATAAAATGAACATTGGGATGCTGTTTGACAAATTGTATATAGAGAACCGGGTACTTTGGCTTGAATCTGGAGGTCACGCAGAGGGGAGGACTTTCAATCTTGTCGTGGAGGTGGAATTAATTCCACTGCTGCTAGTTTAAACTCGTTCATCAAATGTCTCACTATTCTCCCTATCCCCACACTCATCAATCTCCTCCATCTATCTTCTCTCCCCCCATACACGCACTCTCTTGCAGCTGAGTCAACACCCACACTCTCCATTAATGACACTTGTGAGGCTGTGTGTGTGTGTGAGAGAGTGCGTGCATGTGTGTATGTGTGTGTAACATACTTATTCAGATCCTTTGGCCATCTTGGGTAACACAAGAGTTTGGATCTTGTAGGTCTGTGGGTACACAAATGGTATTTTGCCTAGAAAATGCTAATGTATTATCGTAACAGGGTGTAACATCTTCCTTTATTTCCAGTTTGAAGTCTAGTCACACAAAACATATTCAAATCCGGACTCCAACACTAAAGTTGCCACCAGTTTGTGAAAAATATGGAAATCTTAAGCCACTTTTTGTGGATATATTTAATGACACTTGGCCGAAAAAATTAAAAGGATATCCCAGTGGAAACAAAATAATAGTTTTCCAATGCTACTCATTGAAAGAAAATAACAGTTTTCAGAAGCAGATTTTAGAATATAAATCATCCTTTTTTTTCTGTATTAACAGAGCAAAGTACAATAAAATTAGTTTGCAAAATAATTGTTTCAGAGGAATATGCTGACATATCTGTAAATATGTTGTTGCACACTATAGATGGGGCATCAATAGCGTTGAACTACTTCTGTAAGGAGGCAATAAGTGTAGCAGTCCAGATTGTAGCAGTCTGCAGGAAGCCATAGTAATGCTTGTGACAGTGATAGAATGATAGCAGAAATCAGTGGTAGTATCAGTTGAGGTGGTGATGGAGGGGACTAATATTTTCCCCTCTGCGCATCAGTGTAGAGACGCATAGAGTGCCACTGTGAGGTCGAGAGCAGCAGCTGACAGGCCTGGTGATTAATGACGACAGGGTGTGGAGCTGCTCTTCAATTAGACGCCAGCTCTACCCCAGCTCACCATCACTGCTGACAGCCAGGACAGAGTGTGGGGGAGAGAGAGATCATTAGTCCTCCGCTCTCTCTCGCTCACTCTCCCTCCCTCTCTGTTTCTTGAACAAAACATTAACCTCAACTCCATGACTACCACCTCTGTGTTTAACATCACGACACAATACAGAGCCTTTGGCATCCGGCAGTGACCACAGTGTTAAAGCAACCCAGATGGCGTGAACACATCCTTCATCGGGGCCTGTCATACAACCTCTGCTTTTTTTCTCTACATAAACCCTGTGACTAATTCTTTTACATGCCTGTTTCAACTCTCATCTCATCCATGTTTGCAATCAGGCATGATAATGTTTGCTGTGATAACAATAACAACCACATTAAAGTCCTGCAGGTTGTTTAGCAGGTTGTGTGTTGGTTGAAGCAATTTCTTCCCACAAGTACAGTAATGTTTGCTTTGCTGTTACTTAACTCCCTGTCAAACCATTTTGGTCTATAAAATTTGCAAACCACAAACTGTTTTCACCTGACTGGATAAGAATATCCTGGGCTAGTAAGAAAAAATCACTAAAGATATTAATCTACATTCAAGCTCATACAGGTAACACTTTACGTAAATGTATTTCATTTTGATGCTGCATCATATTGCATTTATTGTACTTTGCTCTGTTAATACAGAAAAAAAGGATGATTTATATTCTGCATGTTGCACAGTTTTCTGCATCATGATGCTTTTTAATTTTGTTACTTTCTGGACTGTATTAACCTAGACATCAGCTCTGAAGTAGCAGGTAGATGCTCACTATTATTTTCAGCAATTATTTTGCTATATTTGTTTCACTAGCATGCTTCTCAAAGTTCATTTCTTGGGTTCTTTCTTCTTCATGTTGAACATTGAAACATTGGCTGAAGCTTCTACAGACCTCTAATAACCATGGTGAGCAGTACCACTGACCAACAGGTTCAACCTGAACCAACATATTTTATGATAACACCCACAGGAACACCTCATCTAATAGCACCAAGTGCATAAGACCCTCATCATCATGAATACAATAATAAACTAGCACAAATACCGGTGGTTTCATACCAGACTTTTGGCGTCACAGCAACAATAATAAACAAACTTATGGAGCTTTGTTGGTTTGGTTAGGTTTAGGTACAAAACCTATTTAGTTCAGGGTAAGACTAAGAGTTCAGAGCTAAATCAAACTAATCAAAAAGTTTTAATAGTATAGTAGTTGTCAAAAATGATTCAAGTAGTGTTCATTTGTCAAAACTATTGTACTGCATAAAACATGTATCATAAACTTTTGTTTATTACAGATTTTTGTTTCTGTGGTAATCCAAAAGCAAGTGTGAAAACCCCAGTTTTGTAAAGGGACTAAGGATGAAGTTAATATCTAGTCGGCTTTCAAATGTGCCTCATCCCAGCAGCTCTCTGTTATTATACCCAGCTTCTGAGACTTTTTTTACAGGACAGTGTCATGTTGACAAATGATGGGCCATTTTTGTGATTTAATTTTTTGTCCTTGTCAGTTCTATAACCAAGAAAACAAGAGTGACAGTTCTGTGGTAGAGGTAACAGAAGATTCCAGTGGGGTAAATGAACACCTATCTGCCAGCGCAGCAACTAAAATTTCAATGAATTAAAAGCGCATCAACCATATGTCCGGCTGGAGTCCATTTGTTGCATGCCTTTGAGATTGTTTTACAAGTGCTCCGAAACAAACGTGCCTTGGCGAGGGAAAAGCCACAGTGCTGACGATAGTGATTCATGCTCTGATTGACAACTTGTTTTATTTTTTCTACTTTTGAACAGTCTGTGGTCAAAATGTACTCACTTTTTTACCTTTTTGTGGCTTTTCTGGATGGGCATTCGGACTTAGAGGCTGCTATTATGATAATTGTGCTCATCGTTTTCACTGCACTACAGGGCAGAATACACAGTGTGTACCTGCTTTTTAATAGCTGATTAATTGTCTTGTAGTATTATCGTGTCAAGTAAATGGCCAGTTGCCTCGCACATGAAATAAATGTATAGCTATGAACAAATTATAAACAATGATGAGATATAGGAAAGATGATTGATGGTTAGGATGAAATGTAAAAGGGCGCCAAATTAGGAATGAGCAAGAATGAACATTCCAGTTGATCTTATTAATGGGTTTCAAACAGTGTTCAGTGTCTGTGTGTGTGCCACCATAACTCTGTGATATTAAGACATAACTGCTCGAAAAAATACATTATTTATAATAAATGTAAGTAGGATTCTTCTCAGCCTCTGTAAAGTTGAATTTGAGCTATGAACAGTGTCTTTGAAACTTTGTCATGGGGCTCCGGTGGAGTAGTGGGTGAAGTGCATGCCCCCCCCCCCCAAACAGGCAGCTACAAGGTCTTTTTCGGCGATGCTGGGTCGGTTCGGGTCAGTGTCATTTGCTGCATGTCATTCCTCATCACTCTCTCCCACATTTACTGTAACTGTTCAAGCTGTCTGCAAAAGAATAGGTGCACTTGTACTAATGAAGGTTGAAAGGTGCATTATTGTAATTTCTCTTGAAGGAGAACTCCAATTTGGAGCCTCCAAGCCTCAGCAGAGGTAACCACCAAGTAAAAGTTGTTGACCTCATCAGGGTTTATTTTGTCAGATTTGAAGCTCCAGCACAACGACTACAAGAAGAAAGACTATTTAATTTTGAATTTGTGACAGGTGACCAGACACACCACTGATTACCATTAATAATGCAATAAAATCCATTATTTTCACATGATCACATTTCCACAACAGTGTGTTACTTTATGTTTTTGGGTTCTTGACAATCTTTATACATTAAAGTAGTTATGGCTGATGTTAGCAGACCCACACTGTCAATGAGACCTCTGTGTGATTCAGCAGGACTGTGTCGCTCAGTGTGATACTGTGAACATATACAAGTTTTTATTAGCAGAGGCCTTGTGGTTTGTGCAGGGAGGTTGAAAGGTTTTCTTTCTGCAGAGATTATGATTACTTGAAATGTTGAGAAATGCCAACCTCACCTCTCCAGTCCCCCCTCCACTTTGTCCTCCCCTAATAGTGAATTACCCAAATGCCTATGATGGTGCTTGAGGCAAATAAAGGGGGGAGGGAGTGGCTTGGGGAGAGGGGGGAGAAGTAGGGAGAGGGCAGGAAGGGAAACAGAGCTGAGTATCCAAATACAGTCATTAAAAGGGAAATGTGTTTTTCAAGCTGTCAAGATGATTAATGGGCAAGAGCAAATCCTCACAAATGCTCTTGTTTAGTCTAACTGGTAGACACGATCCAGCCCATTGATTTATGGCAGGCCTGCTGTGTGAGACCATAGTGAGGTTAGAGGGTGTGTGTGTGTGTGTGTGTGTTGGTGTACGTAAAGTTAGGGTCTATGTTTTCATGTTAAACCGCAGGTTTGTGTCCAAAAGTATGCATGCAAGTGAGAGCAGCATGTTGGTCCACATGAGCAGCAGGGTTAAGGAAGGATCAGAGCAGAGGGGAGAGCACTAAGTACATTCTCCTCATCAGCTTTCACTCTCTGCTCTGACATACTGGCTATACAAACCAGAGGTTGGCTGAGACCTTTTTATTTCATGGTTCCATGATTTAACATCAACAAAATGATCCATGTAACATCCAGAATTAATCAAACAGCTGTCCAGAACTACTTGGGCTTTCATCTGTTTCTTTCCAATTTCCTTCCACACATATGAAATTGGAACAAAATAGCCAATATTTCTGTGTTTGCTAAATCGTGACGTGATGTTTGCCTGGCCTATGTTTTACATACTTCGTAATGCTGCTTTATAGGCCACGGCATTACTCTGTTAGAAGTTCATGAATAACACGTCATGATGTGTTTTTAAACAAGCAAAATTCCCTAAAGGAATTATTTGATGTTTTAGGAAATAAATGGAGGCTAGATCCAACATGGACTTTCTTAGCTTAGCATATAGACAGATGAAATAAATCAACCAGTTGTTTAGGCAAGTGAGGGAACTTTTGTGAACAGCAGAGAGTGGATGTTGTAGTTGTTATTAAAAAAGCTATTTGTAAGTTTTCTCTGCCACTGAATATGATTTCTTGCTCAAACAAGAGCTTTGCCCATTGTTGTCTTTAAAATAGAAAAAGCAGGGAGGATTGGAGGCTACAGTGAGTTGAGTTGGAAAAATTAGAAAATTAAAATTAAAATTAGTTAGAAAGTGATGACACTGAGACTAGATGGTTAATAATTTTGGTAGTAAACATTGGTGTTGCTTACCAACCATGGAGGCTGGTGAGTAAAGGAATCACACTTGTAATGCTTCCTCTTACCTGATACGTGAACACATTTTAATGCTAACAAAGGCCCTGTAGCAATAGCAAATAAATAGGAAACAATGCCTAGAGATCTGTGGCGCTACCTCTGTATCAAACTAGTTTGTTCTTCTTTAAAGGCAGGAAAACCTTGGGTACATGGAGATATACTTCAGCATTTGAAGAATTGAGCGGATTTTTTTTGCCCTTCTTTTGTTTTGTTTTTCATGAATATCATGCAGTAGATCATATGCCTCTCATGTCTGTGCAGTAAAT
This sequence comes from Remorina albescens, assembly GCA_034769265.1. NCBI lineage: Eukaryota > Metazoa > Chordata > Actinopteri > Carangiformes > Echeneidae > Remorina > Remorina albescens. The sequence continues at coordinate 6,624,178 of CM068485.1, forward strand.
ATGATTGCTAAGAGAGAATTATCTTAGCTTGTCATAGAGACTAGAAAAAGATCCAGGTTACAGCTAGGGTTGCCAACTTCCTGAAGTCGAAATAAGGGAAACATTACATTTGTTGTGCATACTGCACACACAACAAATATAATGTCTTAAACCTGCATTACTGCATTATTATTACACTTACTACATCTAAATAATTTACTTGGTTGGAAGAAGTCCTTCATACCATATATCACATCTATATGCCAATGCACTAAAACACAAAACTGAATTTGATCAGTTTCCGAGTGGAGCCAGGTGGATGTACATGAACTCGATGTAACAGACTATGATTTGTTCAGTTTCTTTGGTCAATAAGAAGCTTTCCAGACAGGCAGAGAGTTAGCAGCGGCAGTCAGAGCCTCAAAGTTTCATTGTAATAAATACAGCTCAACATGGATTTTTAATTATACAGAACAAAGCATGTCCCTTATTAGTTCAATAAGGAATACATCTTTTAGTTTTCAAACACGGGACGGTTATGAATTTTAAGGGATGGTTGGCAACCCTAGATACAGCTAGTCAAACCATGATCTGCATGCACTGATAAACTCATGTTCACTTTGGTTTCTAAAATCTTATTTTTAGTCAAATAGGGAAAGAAGTCTGTGGTGTACTGCTGATTTGTTTTTAACAGCAAAATCTTTTTTGTCGATATTCTAAAAATTTATATCTGGGATCAGTAAAGAAATGGCCACCACACACACACACTAATTTGTATGATGTGAGATTTTGCTACAATCAAAAAAAAAAGAAAAAGTGAGCAGCAGGGAATCCAGAGCTTTATAAAACAATGTCTGCCATGCCTCTCTTTCATTCACAGTGTTTCTGTGTACCCTTTCCTTGTGTTTCCTCTTGGTTTCCATTGTGTGTGTGTGAGAGTGACTGGGTTTGCTCCTCCTACCAGTTCTCCTGCCATCTACCTGCACAGCTGCTGCTCATCAAATGGCTCTCCATCAACTCATCATGCCCTGCAGTGTAAAGCCCAGCTCATCCCATCAGATGCTGCCAAGCTGTTCAGTCACCTATGTAGATTCCCCCCCACTGGTCAGCAAGTCTCACCCTGTACTCCACCTTCCTTCCCCTTGGACATCCATCAATCAGTTCTGCATGCTCTGGACTCTGGCTCTGCCCCCTTCTGCTCCAAATTCCTTGCATCTTACAATAAACTGCCAATCTCTGTTTGCAATACTGTGTCCAGTGCTTTGCTTTTGGGTCGTCAATCCTTTCAACCCTACAATATCAATGTGAACCCTGGATGCTGTGAGGAGCACTGATTCTTGCTCTATAATAGTTTTTTCAGACATTCTGTGAAATGTATTTAGATAGATTCTAACTAAGAATAATTATGGTGAAGTATGATAAACACTTGCAGAAAACTCACAAAATCCACAGTTTTATTTTGTTTGTTTTTTTCTATCTGTGTTCCCTTATTCATTGCTGCTGTTGCAGAAATCTAGAATTTCCACTCATAACTGAAGTTTCTCTTTAACATCACAAATTTATTGCTAATACTTAATCTGATGGAAAGTCCCAGTACATTTGTCCCCTGAAGGTGAATACGTCACTACCGAACAGTCCAGTCTAAGTTCTCTTGGCTAGTCCAGATGGATGGTTAGCAGCTGTTGGCCTTCCTCAGCAGAACTATAGGCCTTTTTGTCTGCAATTTCCTTATTCTTCCTCAGCTCCCTCTGAATTGTGCTGTAATCACGTTCCCACATCCCCACAGCCCAATGTAGCACCACAGTGCCTCTTCACTGCAGTGTTATTTGGGTTGAGTAGGTCTCAGTGCATCCACGTGACCAATTAGTCTGTCCACCCTCATATCAGGCGGGCATAGATGTTCATTATCACACCGACACGCCTTATTGATATATTTCACCATGAAGCACAGGAAGACATCCATGAAGAAGAAAGAGAGGATGAGAGTGGATGTCCAAACCTTGAATATTACATTGTCACTTAATGGTGTCATGACATTCATCTTGGGGGCAGCTAGAGCAGTATGCCTTTTTTGCTTTTCTCACTTCAAAGCTGTCATGATCAATATTAGTATGGTAATAATAACTCAAATTTATTATGGGTAATGTCAAAAGGGTTGCTCATTGAGACAAACCAAAAGAAAATTATAGCCTGACTTCTTAGTTTCCCTGAACTTTTGGGAGTTTAAGTGAAAATTAATTGTTTTGTTATCTGGCCCACAATTTTTGTTCACTTTCACTGTTCTCTAGGCCACAGTAGGCACCTGTCTTTAAAACTACCACTGCCCAGAACAACAGCCTATGGCGTTATGGGACAACAACAGAAGTATTGAACTTGCATTTCTCAGGTGGTCGAAAACAAAGCTCTGAATTAATGCTAATATCAGTCTGTGTATGGTAGCTGTGTAAATGGCCAGCCATTTTCTAACACAGTCATTGTTTTAACTTCCAAATGATGATATGGATGATCATTGTTGGGCAGGCCGTGAGGCCAAAGTCTCTTGGACCCAGAAGGCACACACTGGACTCATGAGTGTTCAAAACCAAACTGGAATTTCAATAGCAAAAATATCAAAATATCAAAAAAAAAAAAAAGAAAGGGAGGGAGAAACAGAGATAAGCAATTCCAAAGGTATCCAAAGAAAATCACTGCAAGGAGGAAACTAACCAGGGACGCAGGTAACACTAAGGAGACAGGAAAAGCCAGGAGGTCAGGATGGGAAAACAGGGACAGGGACACGGGGCACGAAGACAACGCAACAATCTGGCACAGGACAAAGTATGATGGGGGTTTATATACATACTGGGAGGTGAACAGACGAGGGACAGGTGCAGGGCATGGGGAAAAAGAGGAAGTGATTACACGGGAGGGAAAACGCAGGTGTGCTGGGAAAAAAAGACCCAAGACAGGAAGTTCTACAAAATAAAAGAGGAGACACAACCAACAGGAAACGGAGGGAAAACAAGGCAAAAGGAGGGATCAATCAAGGGAACAATCATAGTTGATATTAACCTGTTTCTGTTGTTTTCAAGTGCCCAAAGCTTTAAACATACTGGTTTATATATGTTTTTGAGAAGGAATTTATAACTTCATCAGTGGACTGGATTTACAGAAACATTTACCTTCCAACTCTTGTATATCATATCATATATGTTGATATTTTTTCTTATTTATTACATTACATTTGGCTGTCAGGATCTTTTAAAAGACTTTTTCGAAAAACCTACTGATCTGAGGGTACGTCTAACCTACTATGGTTTCATTTTCAAAACGCATCCCATTTGCAATGTATTTGAGTTTTTGACCACCTAAAACTGAGATTTTTTTTCAGCAGAAATCATGCTGACCCCATTCAAATTTGACTAATCTGGGGTTTTGCTGTTGTTAACGTCCTTATTGAATCTTTTCCAACCCAACTACCATGGGCGTATACAACATGGATAACAAAATGAAAGCTTCACTGACTGTTTTGTCTTAAAGCAGCTGTTGTGCAGCTAAATTCTGCATTTTACCATGGAATAGCTATTCTTCCTTGGAGGGGTATTTTCTTCATCCTAACAAACTGTAGAAAGGAAAATGTACTCCCTGCCTCATAGAGTCATGTGTATGCTCAGTGTTCTTGAATGGTCTTGTCATATACTTTTAATTATGTTCATGTGGATGGAAATATTTGATAAACAGCTAAAATAGTCATCTGAGGCAGTCTTTCTCATTTTTAAATGCCGTTTCAGAATGAAAATGCATTGATGTAGTTGTTTTTCTCCAATTCCACCGGTCAGAACACACAGGGTCCCTCAAAAGTTTCCTGCTTCCTGGTGAAAGTTCCTGTGGCCAGAATGCGGCTTGTACAAACTTGTGTGACGAATCACAAGTTGGCCTTGGTGCTATCTTGCATCAGCGACAGCAAGGAAAGATAAGAGTGACAGCGTAAGGCTGTTGCACCCAAAGTCAATCAGAGAAGAAGTAATGTCTGCACTCTGGGAAGTTTGGATTTTTGACAGCGAAAAGGGCCAGACTACACGGTAACAGATAGTACATGTTGCATATCCAGAGGACAAAGAGAAGGACAATTGGAAGCAGAAAAAACGAAGGCCGTATTACAACTGTGATGATGCTATGTTAAGAGAAGGTTCAGCTAGTTGTCCTTCATGCAGTCCCCCCCCCCCCTTTCCATCTTGTACCACAGAAAACAATCGAAGATCAATCTAAAAATAGTTAACACGTTTTGTGTTCACAGTTTTGTTATTTAGCCAATATTTGTGGGTTTGGTGGGCCAACTGTATTTTTGGATTTCTAATCCAACCCAAACAATTTTACATTTGTTCAAATGGGATGCAATTCTTTGCTCCTCTCTAACAATCGCCTGCCTGTGTCATTATTACTACATTATTATATTAACTATTTATTTTCTTTCTTTTGGGGGGTAGGTGCATATAATTAATCAATCCATCCATCCATCTTCATCCGCTTACCCGAGGTCGGGTTGCGGGGGTAGCAACTTCAGGAGGGAGCCTCAGACTTTCCTTTCCTTGGCCACATCGACCAGCTCTGACTGGGGGATCCTAGTATAATCCCAGCATATAATTAATTGCATTATTATTTAATATGCATGAAGTTTTTGCTCGTATTTTGACAGATCTTGACGTTAATATGATTATTATAATATGACTTTATATTCTGTTCTTTGGTTTTGTTAGATTTAACCAGGGTGAGGTGTGGATCTGATTTGACCGCAGAACTATGACAAATCAGGCAGGTTTTAAAGGCGTAGGGCATTCCAGCACGGGCAGGACTGGAAGGAGGCTGGATGAGTTGCAGCGAGATCGCAGCGCTGTAGTGGAGGCTAAACGCACATAGACGCCGCTTACGCACCTCTGGAATTTTGGAAATAGCGTTTACGCAACTCCAAACAGCGTTTACGCAGCTGTAAATTAGTTTATCCATGTTTACATGCCTTTTATGACTTTGAAAATAAATTTGGTTTCATTTTAAAATTGGCAACCTCTTGTACAAGCACACAACAATGTATCTGACTCATTGTTGCGCTGCATTATGGTCCATGTCTGTGTGACCAATCACTGCCTGTGGCAGCCATCAGGAAGCGGCAGATTGTCTCTAATGATCAGTGACGCGATACATGGTGGTGCAGCCTGGAGAATGGACTGCTAAAATGGACATTAGGTGATTTCCGGAGCATCCCTGCAGCATGTCAACTCCTACAGATGCAAACAAAAGGCCTCGATTACAAAATAAGTCCAAAGAGCAATACTTCATGTTTTTTTTTTACGGTTGTTTTGATTCGCATAAGATGACGCATTCAGTCAGTGACGATAACGTTATCACTGTTGGACACAGCTCTTTGCTAGCGAGTTGTGTTAATGCGATGCTGTACAGCGTGGAACAAAGCTTATTTTTCTCTTACAATGCAATCTCGAGTATGAAGTCACAACGAGCAGGTGTAGATGATGTTGGTGCATGTCATCACTTTGTAGGGAAATAAAGAACAAGCTCACTCTGGCAGAAAGTTTTTCCTTTCTGGAATCTTTTTCAACATTACTTTCAATAACGGAATTGGATATAGTGACTGTGTGAAGGCATGAGAGGGCACTCAGTGATGTCGTTGGTACAGCCTAATAGTCACACATAGCACACGTGCATAGGATAAGAACATTGGGTTACAGACTGCAGGTAGTATCCCATTTCTTTTCACAAAATGAACATTCAACAATACCATACGGTAAGGGGAACACAGGGAAGACACTAAGGCCTCAAAGGTGGCTATAACAGGTTATGAAAATGCAGACAAAGGTTTGTAGATTGTGAGGACTTTCATGGAGTAGCTATGACTAACAATCCTAGATTGTGAAAAAACCCTTACTCTGGCAGAATTCAACATAGCCTTCTGTGTTTTTAAAGACACCATTGCAAAGTATATCCACAATGCAGGGAGGACCCTGATACCTATTTGGCCCCAATATCAGACCTTGGACTCACTGACAGCTGCTCCATCTTTTGTGAGTATCACAAATCCCCCTCTGCACATATATAAAGCCGCCACATATACTTAGAAATTCAATGAAAAACTGGATTGGTCAGTAATAGTCCTTGTCCAGACATTTTATTGGGCATTAAACCTTGTGGATGCAATTCCTTCTCCCACACAACCCTTGTCCAAGAACAGTGCTTCAGGAGCTGTCAAAAGGCTGGGTCCATTCTCAAAATCTCCCTTCTCCATTTGCAGAGTAAGCCCCAGAAGAGTTGATACAAACAAATATTCACTCAAAAAATATTTCATTATAGATCTCTTAGGTCCTCTGGATTCCTCAGTTCCAAATATAGATAGCTTAATCCTCCTAGAACCGTTTTCCTTGAACTATGCAGATGATTAAATCAGTGGGGGTGATGCATTGCTGGTGAAAGCAGACATTGCCGATGCCTTCATGGTCATACCCCCTTGTGTGTTAAATGGTTTTCAAAGGTATAGTTCTCTGACAGTTGGTTACCATAGTAGCACTTGCTTTTTTAACACTCTGTCAGAAGCACTATGATGGATTCTCTATGACCATTGTAAACATTTATCTTGCATCTTCTGGATGATTTTTGGTAATGGACTTCCCCTTGGCTCAGCTAGCCTGCTGCATCTCCACAGTCAAAAACCCCGCCCACAAGTTGGGTGCCCTGCTTTTGGATACTTTTGGAATAACTTTCAACAGTGCAAGACTCACTGCCACAAGACAAGTAGAGCCACATTAGAGAAGCAATTAGATCTGTGTCTACTGCTCTCTAAACAGGATCTTTAGTCTCTATTAGGTCATCTTAACATTGCTATGTGTCATACCTCATTGATGTTTATTCGTAACCTGCTTGCTGGTATTGGCTAATTTGGTCCAACATCTAAAGGATACAGTGGTTTTAGATGAAGGTTGTTGTTCAGATCTGCCTCTCTGGTCTCTGAATGGAATGGGATTTATTTCTTCTCCAATGACTCTGTGGGGTTTGAGTTTCTCTCCAATTTTATCCTGACACTGCTCCATCTCTTGGTTTTGGGGAATTATGCAATAATAAATTGTTAGCAGATGTCTGGCCAGCTAAAATTCAGTCCTTCAGTGTTTCCTAATTCACCACTCTGTGTGAGCCCAATTGTCGTCACTCGCTTGCTATGGGGTAGCCACTGGACCCGTTAGCAAATATTGCTGTTCTGCAAAAATGCAGCTACAGTTGAAATGGTCAATAAAGGCCGCTGAAAAATATCAATAATTAACACTCTAATGCGACATTTAAATTGGACATGTAATCCAAATAATTTCATCCTGAGAGCTATCTTCATTCCCAGTCATGAAAACCACGTCACTGATGCGCCCCCTAATTTCAAATTTCAGGCTGTCATGCCATCCATTCACTCTGATGACACTCGATTAAACATTAGAACTGGTTGGTTCCCGAATCACTCGAGTTAATGATTCAAATCTTCGTACTGGATCAAGAATCATGAGTCCGAATTCTCCATTAAGTCCTATGGTTGGCTGCTGCTAAGTACAGTATTCATGGCGAGTCAACAGAATCGCCAGAAACACTGCTGAATCAGATGATTCAGGTGAACCGGTTCACTGACTCAAGTCAGCAGACTCGCTGGAAACACTACTGAATCACTCTGATTTCACTCCAGTCAGTAAATCGGAGTCTTCTACTTCTTCTTCCTGTGACTTGGATGATTAGATTTGGCTACAGTTTTACGCCGGATGCCCTTCTTGATGCAACCCTCCATTTATCTGGGCTTGGGACCGGCACCAGCCTACCACTGGTTTGTGGGTCCCTTGTGGCTGGGTTCCCCGGCAGGGAATCGAACCCTGGTATTCTGCGTGACAGTCGGAGCAGTCAGTGTTATCCATTATCTTATCCTTCTTATCCATCCATCCATTCATCTTCTACCGCTTTTCTGTTTCCGGGTCGCGGGGGATGCTGGAGCCAATCCCAGCCAACGTTCCAGGCGAGGGGCAGGGTACACCCTGGACAGGTCGCCACTCCATCACAGGGCCAACACACAAAGACAAACAGAGACAAACAACCACTCACACTCACATTCAGACCTACGGGCAATTTAGAGTCACCAATTAACCTAAACATGCATGCTTTGGGCGGTGGGAGGAAACCGGAGTACCCGGAGGAAACCCACGCAGACATGGGGAGAACATGCAAACTCCACACAGAAAGGACCCAGGCCGGGAACTGAACCCACAACCTTCCCCTAACCCAGCGCTAACCACTACGCCACCGTGCTGCCCCAGTTTGAACTTAAATAATTTAAAAAAATATTGCAATAAACAAGTGGTTGAACAAACTGGTGTTTGTTATGTAGCTGATATATTTTATGCACATGCTACAATGATGATGATGATTATTATTATTATTATTATCAGGAGTAGTGATATAAACTACTCCTGAACAATGCAGCATATTTTATTGTAAGCAAAACAACAACAAACTATATTATACTACCAAGTTGTGGGGGGTGCCAACAACATCGACTCAGTGACTCAAGTGAGCCGGATCACTTTAGTGAGTGACTCATTTTAACCATAAAATGAACTGAGTTTACTGACTTTGTTTAGCCAATACCACCATTAAATCATAATAGTCAAGTTTTGTTTTCTTTTATTCTTCCTTTAGTGCTAGCTTTCTTCTCAGACCTTTTACCAATGAACATTTCTGTTGTTTTTGCATTTATTGGATGTTAGTGTTTTGAGTAAACATCTCAATGGTGAATTGCCTGACTGAAATGTGTTCATGATTGCATGGAGATCAACTGTAAGACCTAACATCTGTCTAGCTATACCTTGTGTTTGTTTGCACATTGGGACAAAAATGAACAGAGGAAACATCTGCAGTCTTCAAAACATTGAAGGTTTGCATTCATTACCTTGCAGAGAGAAAGCACTGTCGCTTTCTAACCACTCATTCATAAAAAACACTTTGATACATGAATAACAACCAAAGGACTACTAAATGGCAAACATTTGAATACATATTAAGGGCAAAACAAATAATAATAACATGTCTTACAGTACTTAGCTTCTCAGCTCATGTGCTCTTTCTATTATTACATTTTTCCATTTTAATAATTGGAATAAAAATAACTGGAGCGTTCTTGTTCTCTTGGCTTACAGTTTGAAAAACATAATCCTTTTGGTTTATGTATTTTTTAGAGTTTCTTCTCTACCAGCAGAAAATTATAATTTTATTTAGTTTATTATTTATTTATTTTATTTTACATATGATCTGTAAAATGCATTTTTTTTTTTTTTTTTTGCCATCTTAATTCTTGAAATTCTTACAAAACTAAGAACTGATGATTAAAATCATGGTGCCCCACCAACTGACTCTTTGATATGTTTTGAATGAAATGAGTAGCATTGAATTACATTTATGCTTGATGCAGTGATGCAGCGTTCAGGTTTTCACTGTTTAGTGTTAAAGCACAGTTTTATTGAAATGCAGTCATGCTAAATAAATGAATAAATGGACTGAATTTAAAATTACACTTCTTGTACTCTTAAAAATACCCCCATTACTGTCAAAAGAGTTCAGCACTGAAATAAATAACCCGTTTGAAGTTGTTAAGGATAAGTTTGGTATTGTGTTACTGTGACTTAAAAGATTTAAGGCAACCAGTTTCTCTGAATGAAATGAGTAGCCACTACTAAGGCTTAAAACGTCTTCATGGAAGAAAGCTGAAGCCAGAGTACCCAGAGGAAACCCACACAGCCATAGGGAGAAAAGAATGGCCCCAGGCCTGGGCATCGAACCCAGAACTTTTTTGCTGTGAGGTAACAGTACTAACCTCCATTTTTCCACATATTTGGCAATATGTGATTGGTTTTGATTTTTTCATCTTACACATCTTGCAAGAGAGCAAATAATTGTATTTTTTAAAATGTCAAATATTTTCTTTATCAATAGAACAGGGGTCAGTTTTCAGCAATATGAAATTTGAGTGGCCGTTCAAACTCTATTAGTCCAGTTTAATTAATTGGCCTTTACATTATTATTACCTACTGCGAACCACTGATAAAGTGATATATAGTAACAATAGTTTACATTAGAATTTCTTAATTAAACTAAATAACATACAACTATGATAAGACCTATATGTTGCGTTATATTCTGGCCAAGTAAGTTTGAGAAATGTTCAGAAAATATGACCACACATGCACCCACATAGCCAGAGAATATATCTCATCAGTCAGAAAAATCTGGGTCTTTTCCTAACTGTCAAAACACTTACATATGAGAGACAAAAAAAAAAAAAATGCTGCAACTGTTTTCGTGTGAGCACATGAGTCCTGAACTGCCTCCTGATATGCTGCAATATTGTAAGAGTGTTGGAAAGAGAAAGATAAAAGACAAGGAAAGAAAAAGTAAAAGAGCACAGCTAAAAAAGGAGAACATATAAAGAGAAAACAGGAGGGGAAAAAAAAGGAATAATCAATGAAAAAGAGGCGGAGATGAGAAAAAAGGGAACAGCAGAGAGACAGAAAGCAAGCAAGACTTGCATGTGTGTTGGTTCCCAGCCCTGTCAGGGCCCTGTCAGGCTGTGATTTATGGCACTGAGACTGGGAGCAGTCTTTGCTGCCAGCTCAGTATTGTTACAACTGACAGCTAATGAGGCCGGACGGGCTTTCAAGCGCAGCACTTAACAGAGGCCTCCATCTTCACAAGTCACAAGCTCGCCTCTTTCTTTTCCCCTCTCTCTTTCTCACTGCAATTTACTTCTTTTTCCAGGGTGGCAGCAGTGTGGCCAGTCAACACAGATTTCTGAGGGTGCGGAGTGAAAATAAGGCAGGCCAACAGAGATATATGGGCAACACTCACAGTTACTGCCGCACTTCCACTCTCTTCCTCCTGCATATTATTAAGCCAGAAACTCAGCTCATATAAATGAGGGAGAGAGGATGAAATACATAAAGGGAAAGGTTTAGCTTTACGTTAAACTATGCTTCTCTTCTACCAAAAATATTCTGCTCCTTCTACTATTACCCTGCCTTGTCATTAAAAGCTGGAATTATATTTCTGTCCTCTCATCTGTAATATGTGTGAAAGTAGCTGAACTTTAAAACTACCCTTGGCTGGGGTGTGCTGTACCTTCATCACCCCTGGCCCGGACTGCCTGGAACCTGCTTCATAATCACTACCAGTCTCTGGCAGAGCTGCCCTCCCTCCTCTCCACTTCCTCCCGCAGCCCCTGGTCTCTTGTCAGTCGTGATTAATGGCACTAGGGCCCCGGTGTGGCTTACGCTGCCAGTTCCAGCGATGTTCCCTTGATACTTAATGAACTCTGACAAACTTCTTTTCCCTTGCTCTGTTGTTGCCTTTCCCCCTCCACCTCCCCGGCCATCCCTGTTTTACATGCACAGCACAGTGTTGCCACTGCAGCACCTAGGGGTTAGCGCTGGTCCTTTGTAAATTTCTCAAGTGGCCAGCGTCTAAAAATAGTGCACAACCATTTTAGTGTCAAGACCTAGTTGTGTGTCAACTGGAGGCTTGTTGCTGATCAAGGACAGACTGAATCCACCTTTAGAGTTTTGGTTAAGGGTTAATTGGTTGATTGTGACAAATTAAAGGTTTGAATTTAAAATGTAAAATCTACCAGTTTGTTCCTTATGCAAACAGCTTAGCTGAACCACTCCAAGTGAGTGAATGATTGCAATAAATACATGCTACTTTAAAATAATGAAAATACTTTGATACTTTTGTAAAATGTTGAAATGATGTCAGACTGAAACAATGAGGTTTCTTTGGCCTATTTATGTGTATTCAACCTGTGTAAACTGGTCTCTGATGCCATCTGCTGGTGAAATCAGCAATGTGAAATCAAAATTAGCCTCTATAGCATGAAAATGCACAAAAGGTTAAAGAGATATTAAAGCCTTGGCTGTGCTTAGGATAGGCTGTTGGTTTGATGTGTAAATAATAAAAATTTATATTTTGAATTAATTTTATTTGTCATGTTTATTGATTATTATAAATATCACTGGATTTCTTTTTATATATTAAACATAAATATTACTTTTGGATACCCCCCGACCCAAAAATGGATAGGCAGTAGAAAATGAGTGAAAGAGAGAATGAGATTTGTCAGCTTCACGTTCTGCGAATCTTGTTCTACCACATCTCAGAAGCATTTTACTGGAGTCAGATCTGGAGACTAGGGGTCTGCTGAACTTCACTGAAAGCCAATGTGTGCCAAAAAAAACCCAAAACTCCATACACTCCTGCTGCTTCAGCAGAAATCTACATCCATCACTATCCATTTCCAGTCTTCATTTGTCCTGTTTAGTTTCCACTGCAGCCTCAGATTTCTGCTCCTGTCTGACAGTAGTGCAACCTATCATGTTGCTCTGCTGTTGTCACCCAAGGTTTGATATGCCGTGCAAACAGTGATGCATTTCTGTTGACCAAGAGCGATCTACTGAGTTACAGTAGACTTTCTGTCAATTCCAACCAGTCTGTGCATTCTAATCTGACCTATTTCGATCCACAATGCTATTGTTACATTTTTGTAACAGTACAGTTAAATTTCTTTTTTTCAAACCATTCTGAGAAAAAGACTCCCTAACACTGTTGTTCATAAAGGTCCCAGAAGATCTGCAGTTGTTCATGTTCTCAGCAACAAGTATATCACAGCCAATACGACTGAAATAGCGTTTTTCTCCATTCAGGTGTTTGATGTGATACCACTGACCTGTATGTGCAGGATTTAATAGGCCGACATTGTACTGCTGCCATATGACTGGCTGAAGAGTTCATTACAAACAGACGTACAAGTGTTCCTAATGAAGTGATCCATGACTCCATATAATTACTTGTTTCAGCAATAAATAGTGTAAAATGCTCTCCATCCTGATCAAGCTGTTGTAAGTATTGTAATAGGTTATATTTGAAGCACTAAATCAAATCTGTCACTTCCTTGAACGAATATTCGACCGCTTATCCATCAGGGTTGTGGAGGGTGTTGGAGCCAAACCTGGTAAAGCTGTTGCTTTGGCCGCTGAAGCAAATTTCAATAGATGGATAGATTGCACATTCTTTTAACCTCCACATATGTGGACATCACATTTTGGGTCGTGCAGACCACAATACTAAATTTTTCTCTCCTGGTGTCCACATATGAGGCCATTATACTTCGACTTAGTGGTGGCTGAAGAGTATAATATATTACAGGTTAGATTCAAGATGACCAACAACACACGAAACAACAACATGGAAGAGAAATTAAAAATGTATGCCATGCAAGAGTTCGGGTCTTAGGAGGGTAAAGCTAAATGTCTGTTTTCGTCAGCATTCCTTTTTCACACTAGCATGGAAATAAGAGTAAGTGCTAAGTGTAAAGAAGTGGCTTGAAACATGTAACACCCCCCCCCCCCCCCCACACACACACACACACACACACACACACACGCACCCCGTTAAGAAGTGTTTCCCTTCCAGTACAACTGTAAAATGGATTTGACGCGTGCCACACATCGGCCTCCAGAGGGCGCAGCAGCAGCGATGTGAATGGCTCAGACTCAAACGAAGAAGAGAAATGTCCTGGGAGCCGGAGCTGACTGCTTCCTGACACTTCCTGCTGTCATCTCGCTCCAAACTACAGGTAAGAGTTGCCGAGCGACGAGAACAGCTGTCTCTATCCATTTCAACAAAGTGTGGTGCTCCTCAGCAGGAAGTAAGTACGTGCTAATATCGCTGTTGCTAACTTTGTAACAGCGGTTAGGGAATATTTGGCCTCGTGTTGTGCTTTAACAGTCACACAGAGATAAAGGTGCCGGCAGGAAAACCGCTGATTTCAAATATGAGCAGTCCTTTCGTCAGAATACGCTCCTTTCGTTGAGATAACAATAATGCTGAAATTTGAGATCTGCTAATACCAATAGCCCCCGAAACCAAATCTCCGTTCAAAATGTTCAAATATAACAAGCTAACTATCCAATAAGTCATAAATACTTATCATAATTTGATTATTTTAACGATATAAACACTTGTTTAGATAAACTCCCTCCATTCGGCAAGCACATGTTACTTCGATTTATTTTGCTATTGTTATTTGTGAACTGCTTTAAGGCTGTAGTCGTTTCAGGTGATGCCGAGTGTGAAGTGCTTAAGTTTTTCCTGTTTCCATTTCCCCGCAACTCTGCTCATTTCCACGGCCGGTTAAATCTGTGTTTGTGTTATGGAAAACTAATGACAACAAAAAGCAGCAAACCGGTGACACAGAATTAACAAAACAAACAGTGGAGATCGATGACCAATTTAAACGTGTATATTTAACAGGAATTGACTCCTTCGAGTCTCAACATGCATTGTTTTGATCCAGTAAAGCCACCAGATTGTATCTCTACAAATCCTTTCCAACTCCTCATGCAACTCCTTTAGCTCAAACTAGTTCCATTACAACTGAATACATGCATGTGGAGAAAAAAGACTGGAGTGACAGGTTTATGTGGTATTGGACGACAAGTGAGGTTACAATGTTTTTGCACTTTAGTCTCAATCCTCTTTAAGTGTGACAAGGTCACTGAGTCCCAGCTGATGCCTAAGCCTGAGCTGAGAAGAGATAAACCAGTGAGCAAGAAGCCAGCTTCAAAGTGTTACTACACAAGCTGGTGAATGAGTATAGGTCATGTTGGTGGTTAGTGGGTTTCTCAGTAACTTACAGCTGGGGGAGTTTCTGAACACGTGAGTGTAATTAGGGTATTGTGAAAGGGGAGTCTCCTTTCCCATCTGTTTATGTACGCATGCTGTCTCCCCCCTTGTCAGGATGGCACAGTGGGGTGCCATATTCTCAATAATTGCTGCTCTCGGAGGAGCAGTCCTTCTAGCCTCCGTACACAAGATCGATGAAGGACACACTGGAGTTTACTACAGGTGAGCTAGCAGGACCCCTGTTTCATTTTATTTTGTGTTTGACACATTAGTAATAAACTGCTGTGCCGTAAAAAGGGAAAGAATTAATGCTTCAGAAGTGTTTTCCTCATACAAACTAACTGCTGGATAGTAGGTTAAATGTCTTAAGTTTGCCGAAAAATGTCATTAACTTCTGTGGAGCTGTACCTTCTTGGGGGCAGAGACACTTAGGTCTTATCTCTTGAGCAAACATGCTGTACAAATGACTAAGCTTGTGGTCTCTTTTGACTCATGCCAATGTGGCCCAAGAGCAAAGTCTGATTCTTTATCCTGAATAGAAAGTCACAGAGGAAGATGGTTTATCTCATAGTTTATTCGCAGCAGAATAAAGGACAATGGAATCAACTGTTTTGTTACCAACATTAACTACAAAACTGAAACTACCTGACCTCATGTCTTTTGAATTCTCATCTTTAGATTTCTCTTACCACAAGTAATTACCATGTAATTAGAATGTTTTTCCATTACAAGCTAAAATCTCTGTAGGAGGTAGTTTTATCCTACTCTGAAACTCTCGTAAATTTTAATGACCAACTGTCTCCGTGACACACAGGGGAGGTGCTCTCCTGACAACCACCAGTGGTCCTGGTTTTCATCTAATGCTTCCGTTCATCACAACTTACAAGTCTGTTCAGGTTGGTGAAGTCAGTTTTATTTACATAAAATCATATCATATAACACCTGTCCTTAAATCCTCAGCTCAGATATAGAACAGTGCAACAGGTGGCATGGTCTGTGTTTTAGGAGCAGCTCACATAAAAGTTCAAGGAATATCATCCATGCAGGCATAGTACAAACTTTCCACGTAGTACATCTTCTTTATATTCCACTAGATTCAATAAGAGAACCCCCCCCCCCGATTTCTTCAACACTAAATAATTATTGTTGGTCAAATGAGTTACTTATAAACTAAACTTCTCCCTGAAACCATAAACATGATAAAATGAGGTAATGTATGGGCTTCAACTAAAGCCCTGTTTTGTTTTTTGTTTGTTTTATGCCCATCTTTGTATACAAAATCCAATGGCTTTGTATATGAGTTTGGCCTTGTTTTTAACATATAACACAGCAGGTGGAACAGTACAGGAGGATGGATTGGATCCTGCTTTGATACAGCAGCAAGAGGAGATGGGGGGCAACATAGAATTTATTTAGTTTTCCAATGGCTGACAGTCTTTGATGGGTCTTTTTCTGAATGTCACTGATGTGCTGGTCAAAAATTAGTTTATCGTCCAATCTTACCCCAAAATATTTAAAACTGTCAACTGTATTCACTGCTTAGTCATTGATGAGGATGGAGTGCTAGGTAAAAGGGGGTAAACGATTCAATCCTTTGTTTTATTGACATTGAGATAGAGATAGTTATCATCACACCACCGAGTGAAGTGTTCAATGGTGTTGTGATAGTCCAGGACATAGTTGTTGCCTGTAAGCAGAGCAACAATTGAGTATTTGAGGTATGCTGCAGTGGGTGATAGACTGATGCAGTCATCGGTAGAGAGGGTGTAGCGAAATAGCCAAGCAAACAACCTTGTTGCCCTCGTTGTTGGTTCTGATTACTGATAATGTGGTTGTGTCCACCGGTACTGCCTGCAACCTGTCACTCAAAGTAGCTCTTAAAGTTTTGTGACCCCGGATAAATAGGCATAATCCCAGAACTATAGATAAAATGATAAGATAATGTAAATGTACTTTTACTCTTTTCTCGAAATCCATGTCAAAGTTTCAGAGCATTATATGGTCAAAATGAAAAGAAAATGGCAACCACATGTTAACTGATGATGAGCTAAGCTACAGTATATATACTGGTACATAAAAAAATGTGTCACAACAGTTACTTTCCCTGGTAGGTAGTTATTTTTATAATGCTGTAACTAAATTACTAGCTTAGTTACTTTTCGAGTAACTATAACTAATTACTTAAAAATAGCATGCCCAACACTGACCTTTAAACCCCAAAACCTTTCTGACTGGTCTGATGCAGAAGATGCTGAGCATGAACACAGGCACTAATTAAAAAAAATTGAAATATCCAAAAATGCATCTGTTCCCATTTGTTTCAAAATGACACTTCTAATCTGAGTTGCAGTTTTACACAGAAATTATATAATCTATTCATTAATGGACGCATTCAGTGACTGTGAACGTGTTTTGCAAAAGATTTTGATTGACAGAAGCTACTTAGCCCTGTGGAAGCTTCACTGCAACAAAAATGTTTTTTGTGGCCTTCTGTAGATCTGTACCTTAACACAGTACTCATACAGTCAGTGCATACAGGCCCCCCCTCCTCATGTGGTTTTTGCTCTGATCTGGATTGTCAGCTGTGAAGCCTTTTATAGACAGATGTTTGGCTGTCTAGTCAAGTGTTTTTACCACAGGTGGGCTCCAGTTGTAGAAGCATCTCAAAGATAAGAGAGAAATCAGAGGGACCTGAGCTAAATTTGTCATGCCAATGGAAATGCTCTGAATAAGTGTTTTAAAAGTGATATATATCATCAAATATATATATATATACATTTTCAAAAATTTGAAAAATTCTCTTTTTATTTTGTCATTTTAGGAAATTGAGTGTAGATTGGTGTGAGAAAAAAAATTATTTGAGATTGATGTTGCTACTTAAAATGAACAGGGAATACGTTCTGAATATCCTGTATATACTGACAACAGATTTTTATGGAAGGTATGGAACTTGTCAGTGGTATTTGGATAAACTGTCATATAGAGACATAGGACTTAAAACCAAATTTGCCACTTCTGTGCTGCATTTTGTTTTTAGTATATTTATCTGCAATAAACTAATGTACTAGTCTGGTACATACTTATTTGTATAGTGAGTCAAATGCAAGTTCTGCCACTAACTTCCAGAATGTCATTGTAATACATAGACATGTGAATCTTTTGCATTGCAGACGACGCTGCAGACAGATGAAGTGAAGAATGTACCATGCGGCACAAGGTGGATTTGCTATTTTGACTGTTTTAAGTTGCATCATATGCAACTTACATTCACATACTGGTGTTTTCAGTGAAAATGTCTATAAAATAGTTAATTAAGTGATTATTTTCTTTCTTTCTTTTTTTAGTGGAGGAGTGATGATTTACTTTGATCGGATAGAAGTCGTGAACTATCTCATTCCCACAGCAGGTACAATAAATTTACCTGTGTTCAACTGGCCAAAAACATCAGTGGTGTCCGTAGTAATTCTTTTAGATTATGTAGCTGTGCGTCACTCAGACAGACACATCTGGAGAACTCTTTTGGCACTGACATATACACATTAGACAGTGGTTTGTTTTAAATAACTCAATTTCTGTGTTCCATGCAGTGTACGACATAGTGAGGAACTTCACAGCAGACTACGATAAAGCTTTGATATTCAACAAGGTTCACCATGAGCTCAACCAGTTCTGCAGTGTTCACTCACTGCAGGAAGTCTACATTGGGTTGTTTGGTAAGTGTGGTGGACTACAGACTTGAATGAATTCACTACTAATTTGAAATGCCTTCTTTAAGTTTTGTTTAATTGTACTTCTAGAAAAAGTTCTAGTTCCCCTAATCCCCACCCAGTCATTGGACCGAACTTTTATTGGCTTTTAACAGATTTTCCGTTTCTGGCGGACAGTAATGGAACCTGATGTGCCGTTGTATCCAGTCTGCCTCAATGTGTTGTACATTCTTAGATCATGAGACTCTGTTGTGTGTGAAAATGTCAGGAGTTCAGAAATACTCACACACTTAAATTCAAACACTGCTTTTTTTTAATATAAACAATAATTTAAGCTCCTAGGCTATATCTGCAGGATTATATGTGCTGCTGTAGCATGATTGACTGATAGGAAAGCTGCATGAATAACAATTTTTTTAAAGGTACTGTTATGTCTCAATCAAGCTGTGTTTACACATATGTTTGAGTTTGAAGTCAAAGAGAGTTTTCTCTTCATCATCAGCTTAACCATCCTTGCCTTTTTAATTTTCAACCACAGACCAAATTGATGAAAATCTGAAGTTGACGCTACAAGAGGATTTAACATCCATGGCACCTGGACTTATCATACAGGTATAGTGAAGCCACCAAAAATACAGGAAACTTTAAAAATTTTGAAACTCACGTACTTTGGTTGTGAGCCTTTGAAAACATTATAAAAAGGTTAGAGCATTATAATGCTGGAGCATTTATCATAACAGTACAAGAGAATTTTTCAGGAATGTTTAATAAAGAACATTATGACTGATCTGTGTCAGCTATGAAGTCTTATATTGTTTTTTATGTCATGTTTACTGTTACACTTCTGCTGTCTGTTTCTACCTACTTAACAGAGTGTCTCTTTTTTGTTTGTCTTCCTGGCATACAGGCAGTCCGTGTGACAAAACCCAACATCCCAGAAAGCATTCGGCGGAACTATGAGCTCATGTGAGTTTTCTTTTTTCTTCTGTGCCCAGCATGCTATGTTCGCTGAAGTCTGTATTGTGTATTTACTTTCCATTTAAAATGGTTTGATGCCCACCACCAATTCCTGTAAATGACAATTTCAAAATCCAAGAGCTTTATTTAGCACTATTGATAGTTTGCTTTATCCTGCACCCCTCTTGCTGTCCTGTCCTGGGGCCTCTTTCATAACCACTGCATACTCACAAATCAGGCCGTGAAAGTGATTAACCAGTATACTAACTCAGCTATTTTCATTAGCCTCCGCATCACTTCCACTAATTTGTCATCGTCGTCAACCTTCATAAAATTTCTTTCCAGCTCTTTATTGCAGAAATCAGAATAAGTTAACTAAAAAGAAACAAAGCACACTAAGGGTCAGTCTTGTATAATTGCTCATTGTGTTTTATCAGTCCAGATTGTGAACAGACAACTGAGTTTAATCCTGGTCCCATCTCTATCAATGCTAAGATTAATATGAACACAAGAAATAGCCCAGATATTCATTCATTCATTCATTCATTTTCTACCGGTTATCCGATTCTGGGTCACGCGGGGTGCTGGAGTCATCCCAGTTCACATTGTGTGAGGGCAGAGTACACCCTGATTAGGCCACCAGTCCATCGCAGGGCCGACACATAGAGACAGAGATAAACAATCACTCACACTCAGACCTACGGGCACATTAGAGTCACCAGTTAACGTAAACACACATGTTTTTGGAAAGGGGAAGGCTTTCATTCTCAACAGAAAGCCTTGGAGTTTGTCAACTGCCACTGTTACTATCAGATTAGTCAGCTAGTTAATTAGGATATTTTTTGTCTCATAAATTATCACCCTAGGGTTTTGAATATGCTAGATACTTGAAAAAAACTGGTGCTAAAGCAAAGGTTTAGTCTCCAAGGCTTAACAGGAAACAAAGCTGTCACAGGGCAGATGCAGGGTTCAGGTGCAACAGTAAAGTCTTTATTGTTATCTTCCTAAGGACTCCAAGATCGAGAAACAAAAGAGGCTATAAACTTAGTTCTATCAATCACCCCTCTTCCATACAGGAGGAGGCGTGGCTATGAAAAATATCAAAATAATAATCACTCCACTAAAAGGAGGAAAAACACAATAAGTAAATGAAAATCACTCCAGCTACGGAGGAAAACAAGAACTAGAAATAAAAAGGCAAAAACATCGGAAAACACTCCTGAAGACTGGAGGTACTACTCTATGAAAGGTAAGTAAACAAAAGATCACTCCACACGGAGGAAACAATTGGCTATGAAAATATTAAACTATGGAACTAAACTATGATAAAACTTACAACTCAAAACTCTCACTTGGAGGAAGAAGAACACAAAATCCTGGCAAGGGCTGGGGCTGGGGCAAGGGCTGGGGCAAGGGCTGGGGCAAGGGCTGGGGCAAGGGCAAGGGCTGGGGCAAAAGAGCTGGGGTGTACGCACGCAGACAAAACACACCCGCACCAAACAAAGGGAGACGCAGACTATTTAAACACAGGGTAATGGGGAACAGGTGGAAACACTCGGGAAGAAATCAGACCGAGACACATGAGGAAGGGCAAGTGACCTGAAACGAGAGGAGAGTTTCTTTTCAAAATAAAACAGGAAATGACAAGACAAAAAATGGAGACCGAAGAAAAACCCAACTTGACCTCACCGCAGAGTGACAATGTGTAGATAGAGGTCATTTTCTGTATCCATTCTCTCATCAATCCCAGCTGACATGAGGCAAAGGCAGAGTATACCCTGCAGATTTTTGACCACCTGCCAAACAGAAAGTGAGGCCGGTACCAATCAAGCCGGTGAACAGGGACTGACCTGAATCCCAAGTAATTATCACAAATATCACATGGGCTCAGTTGCTCTATGCAGGTAAATCCCTGGTTAAACTCCATGCAAGTCATTCCATCAATCACGACCATAAATTAAGCAACAAATCCATAACTGAACCAAATTAAGAATCTTGTTGTGAACATAGCCCTTGATGGTTGTGTGTGCATTATTTGCAGGGAGAGCGAAAAAACTAAGCTGCTGATTTCTCAGCAGACACAGAAGGTTGTGGAAAAGGAGGCAGAGACAGAGCGGATCAAAGCTGTCATAGGTAAGAAAGGAAAAAGCAAATGCTGTTGGCTGTTTCATGGATACCCCTCAGCAAGGTGACAGTCTAATGTTGGTTCTCTCTTGATGCAGAGGCTGAGAAAGTGGCTCAAGTTGCAGAGATCAAGTTTGGTCAGAAAGTCATGGAGAAGGAAACTGAAAAAAAGATCTCAGAAATTGAAGGTTTGTATGCCTTTAAACAAGTTATCCTTATGTGTTTAAACTCTTCTGTGCAACCACAGTCTTTAATTTTCGTCTTTAATATCCATCCATCCATCCATTATCTATACCACTTATTCAGGGTGTATCTTGCCCACATGGGGTGAGGGCAGAGTGCACCCCTGGACAGATTACCCGTCTGTCACAGGTTTGATACAGAGACCTACAGAGACAGACAACAACACACGCCCAAACTTTCAATTTAGAGTCACCAATTAACCTAAAGGTGCATGTTTGCAAACTGTAGAAGGACGCTTTAGAAAGAGATGAGAAAACTGCAGATTTATTCACCATAGGTCTTATTTTGCAAAGGTACGTTGTTGGGTTCCTCCCGGTACTCCGGTTTCCTCCCACCATCCAAAGA
This sequence comes from Remorina albescens, assembly GCA_034769265.1. Taxonomy (NCBI): domain Eukaryota; kingdom Metazoa; phylum Chordata; class Actinopteri; order Carangiformes; family Echeneidae; genus Remorina; species Remorina albescens. The sequence goes on from CM068485.1 coordinate 6,646,269, forward strand.
CATCATGTTTGGGTTAACTGGTGATTCTAAATTGCCCATAGGTCTGAGTGTGAGTGTGAGTGTGAGTGGTTGTTGGTCTCTGTCTGTCTCTGTGTGTTAGCCCTGCGATGAACTGGCGACCTGTCCAGGGTGACCCCGCCCTCACCCAGTGTGAGCTGGGATTGGCTCCAGCAGACCCTGCAACCTGGAAAGGGATAAGTGGTAGAAGATGAATGAATGGGTGAAGGGTTTGTATTGCAGCGCTCTCTTCATCAGTGAGCATTACTCCTTAACAGTGTTCAAGGGGCTGGTTTTAGTCAAAATCTGTAATTTCCTTTCAACAACCAAACTTGAAAAAGATAAACTGCTGTTATGATTCTGAAAAGAGCCCTGAGATATTTTTTTTCTTGTTTTTTGTTTTCTTTGTCTGCTTTACTGTTGGAGCTGTAACTTAGATTGTAATGCATGTATGCATTTACACCACCTTCTGGCTTTGTGGGCTGTAAAGCAGAGTAAACTTTTTGCTCTTGACTCTTTTTTCTGACTTATAGACAGTGCTTTCCTGGCCCGCCAGAAAGCCAAGGCAGATGCAGAGTTCTATACGTCACAGCGGACTGCTGAGGCCAATAGGGTAAATGAATGACACATACACACATCCCACCTTAGGCCTGATGAATAGGGACTGGACAGTTTGTTTGTAATTTGAATTCTATCCCCTCTTGCAGCTGAAGTTGACACCAGAATACCTGCAGTTAATGAAATACAAGGCCATCGCAGCCAACAGTAAAATCTACTTTGGGAATGACATACCCCAGATGTTTGTGGACTCTGGCTCTGCTGGGAGCTCTTTAAAAACCTCGGCAGCCATGGACATTGTGGGCGAGCAGATTATGGACCTAGATTAAGTAACAGAACCAACAGGACCCTCTAAGCATATAGGACTATCTGCTGGAGTAGTAGCTAGCCTAAAAGCTGCAGGTTACTGCTCTGGCCCAGAGTAAATCTGCTGACCAAGCCTGGGTTTCTCAAACATTTCAGAATCACTACTAGATATCACATTGATAGTATCAATAGAAAGTAGAATTCTACTTCAGATTAAAGGACCCACATTATTAAAACTTGCCGTCCTTCCGTTTGTTCTGACAGAATAGGCCATCATGTACATCAAGAAACATAAATATAGAGGAAGTAGACACTTTATTAAATAGCATCACCCGTGGGTGTATGATTAATTTAACTTAAACAATAGTTTAAAGAAATTAGCCCAGTTGCTGCTTATCTTTTTATGGTATGTTTCCATACCACAAATCCATGACCATTTATGTGCTTCTACTGTGTTATCTGTGTATGTGTAATGTGTCCTATTGAACATCTGATGCACTGATATTTGCAAACTGTTGTTTAAAAGTTAAAATTATTTCTAATGAAGTTAAATTGCAGGGTGGTGAACCATTACATGTCTTTAATTAAGTTTGTAGTGCAATGGATTCAGTTGCAGATGAACAACTAAATCATCATTATTTTATAAGTCTTGTCCCTCCAATCTGTTGCTGCACATGCCTCAGACCTGTAATTTAAAGAGTTTCACTAGAATACTTTTTTGTAATTGTTGCTAGAAGTTTATGTTTACGTTTTCTCCGTGAGATATGAGATTTTTATCAATTCAAATTTTTTAATGTGTTTAATTCCTATTATTATGAGAATCCAGAGAAAAAAAGGGACCTCTTGACTGCTACATACATTATATTATGTTAAAAGACTAAGGCTAATGATATATATCCAAGAAAAAGGTTAGCATCGTCACCACTTACAGAAACCATAAAAACTTACATAAAAAGAAACACTCTTATTTTTGTATTGCTGTATTGAGTCTATTGGCTCACTAATGTGGCATTATTGGTTACTTTTTGGGCAACTCGAAAGTTTGCCCCAAAACTCACAAGAATCTTAGCTTGGTGATTTGTAAATTCCCAAGGTCTGTGCCACTTCATTTTCAGAGACCAGTAGGCAACGAGGAAACTCGGTGAGAAACAAGTGTGACCTCATAATTGAATCACGTGGCATTCAGGTAATCAGTGCTTAAACGTCAGTCAGTCAGTCACTGACATTGTCATTTATAGGGCTGGCTTTGCTGTTCAGTCCAACAGACCTTTTTTTTTTTTTTTTTGTCGAACCTCAAATCATCACATTTTCAAGCAACGTTTTTTCCCACTAATATTATAAGACAGATCTCTGATAATTAATCGCTGTTTATCAGGAATTTGGAATTTAAGCAACAAGTGCAAAAAATTTAAATTTAATGAATGGAGGAGTTACCACCCAAGAAAAAAAAAAAAAGCTTTTCATCCAGTAAATTTCTCTTTGGAAACTGTGTTATTTCAAAGCTCAGCATCTTTATAAATCCTGTAGGAAGGAGGACACAAGATTAAGAGAAGTGATAAAATGTTGAAGCTCCTGTGTCTAAGAAGGACAAAATATGTGTCTCTTTGAGGGGAGGTGAGCCATGATTTCACAACATGTTGAAAAAATACTGGCCTAGACCAAGAACAATATACGCAAATAACAGCGATGATAAATGTGCTGTGTGTCTGTCTAATGTGACATCATCAGTCAATTTGTTTATTTTGATATGTTTTTGTAAAACTTCTTGTCAGCACAGAAAATCTGTTGAATATGAAATAAATAACTGCAACTGCATGAAGTTGTACCACATTATGAACGAGTCCTTTTCACAGTGCAACATTAGCGAAAAATATATTTGTGCAGATGTTTGATTTTGTTTAAACAGTGCCCACTATGAATAGAGCATGTTCTGTGACAGTTTTTGTGACAACTTTAATAACTACAAGCTCATTTCATTAGTTTAATTCTGGGTTTGTTTGTTTTATTTGTTGTTGTTATTGTTGTTTTTTTTTCTTGATTTAATGAACCCATTCCATGTGTGTCCTGTGAGACTCATTATAGGTTATGTACAGGAGTGATTGCTTTTCATTCTTTGGCAACAGGAGAGAGGTCATCAGACCTGCAGGGTAGAAACTGACTTTTGTGTCTGTCAACTCAGAACTTTTTTTAATACAATTTTGATATAACCTGGACCAAACTAAAGTGTTGTTGTGCTGCATAGGATGTATGAGTATGGTGTGTTTTCCAAAGAACCACTTGATTCACTGGAGAGAAACTATTCATTTTTAAAGGCTAAGTTCAAGGCTCAGGAAGAAGGTACCAAATTTGGTGTGAGCATTTTTCAGGAAATGATCCTTGGAACTTTAGGGATTTTTTCTTTCTAATCAGTAAGAAATATTTTTTGTTTCACTGTCATTCACTGTGACTCAGTATTTACATCATCATGTTGTTACTCACACTGCTCTCTGCGGTAAAAATTTGGTCCAGTTGGGCCTCACAGTGACTTTATTTTGCAGTTTAATCAAGATTTATAACCATTTGAAAGGCAAATGTAATGTCTTTTATTTGTTCCTTGATTTCTTTGTACAAGTGTACAATTATGATATGTTTTTTGATATGCAAGTAGGACATTGTCATTTGACAATAAAGCACAATGGGTTGATCTTACAAAAGTATTGGTGTTATTACATTTTTTCTCTTTTTTTTTACATGGCAAATGTATTTACAGGTGGATGTTTCTTCCTGTTAATAAACAGTATAAAAGAAAATAGGTGTCTCAAACATAGTAATAGTAGAGTATCTAATCAACTGTCAACATCCACTGCACAAAATACTAATAATTGTAGTTAGTAATTATACTGTGAACTGTTTGCATTTCTCATTATAAATCATATTTAACAAACTTTTCTCTAATCTATCCATTACTTGAAATATGACAATCTTGACACTGACGTGTTCGACTGGTTGACATTTTTTACATGGAATAATATCACTGTACTGATGTGTTTAGGTGGCCTGCTTCATTTTGAAAGTCTGTTGTGACCTTAAAAAAAAAAACCCAAACTAATATATGTCAAAAATATGAAGCAAAGTTTTTTAAGACCGTTTAATTGAAAGCAGTTGTTGTTTTTCAGAAGGGAAAAATACCTACACCGGTGTACATGAAGTCCTGCATCATTACCAAGAATCTGTGAAACTGTGCTCCACATACTCTGTATTGACTCTTGGAAGGGTAATTCATGATCTGTTGCTGTTTGACCATTTGTGTTCTCAATTTATTCACTACAGATTTGGACATAACTGTACAGACTCGGTCCTTGATGAACATAAAACCGACTCGTTGATTCTTCATGACCCATCAACCTTTATCTTTCATTTTGTTTACTTTGCTGAATGACACATGAAGGTTTCTTCGGGTATTTGAGTCATTCTTATACGATTTGATTCAGACTTATTGTGTAAGTGATGCTCTATCCTGGTGCGCCGAAAAGGGGGGGAAAGGAGAAGGATTCCAGGGGCCCATGATTGAGAGAGGCCCCTAATAAAATTAGAATTTATATAAATTATAAATTTTAAAGATCATGGGGCCCAAAATCCCTTAGCGGCGCCCCTGGCTCTATCAACCAGAAGATCTCATGACATCAGAGCTGGTATCGGACCATATTAGTCCTTATGATAGATGAAAATGAGACACCCCTTTCCCAGAAATGCCCTTTATTCTGGGACAGCTGTTTGTGTTCATTTTTCTTCAAAGTTTAAAGGGGAGACAGTTTTTACTCCTCCTACACAGTGGCCTAACGTAGTTCGCAGTGAACGAAAGAGAAACGAAATACACTTAAAATCGTCTTTCTTGAAATCATTTCGGTCTCGGGTCCCTCCCACCACCGAGAGACAAAAGACAAAAGAATGCTTCCAGCTGCAGGAAGAACGGGAAGGCAGCCGAGGAGAGCACCTAGATCCCCCTGACAAGGCAAAAGCTCTCTCCCATGCAAACTGAATACACAAACGGGAAGAGTCTTTTCTGTGTTTACCGATGTCTGTCTGATCACTGCAGCTGCTTTTCCTGGGAAGAGTTACTTTTGGTGGGAACCGGACAGAGGAACACACACGCACGTACACACACAGGTGATGTAAGAGGTTCCAGTGTAGAGGACAGTCGGTGATGGATGCTCAGTCCGCAGAGACTCCGTGTCCGCATGCCCTCCAGGGGCTGTGGGACCACCTGAGAGCGGGACAGGAGGGGGTCCTGCTCTCCCCTCACCTGCCCGCGTCCTGCGCTTTCTTGGCTCATGTCTTCTTCTGCACACCTTTTCTGGTGCTTGATGCTCTGGCCAGCGTCAGCCAGCGGGTGGGGTCGTGGAGGATAGACGCGGGATCGAGGCAGCCTCCGTCTCTCCGCCGGTGGTTGGACTGCTTCTGGCGGGTGCTGTGCAGATACCTGACCGTCGTCCTGCCGGCCACCGCGCTGGTCCAGAGCCTGCGGAGCCCCGAGTTACCGGCGCACGCTCCGACCTGCTGGCAGCTCTTCGTGGAGGTGTGCGCGTCCTTTCTGCTTTTTGACACGCTCTTCTTCGTGTGGCACTTCTCCATGCACAGGTGAGCAGCGTTCACATATCGTGATCCTCCACAAGTCTTTGTCAACGTGACATCTTTACCAACACTACATCACCCCTCACTGTTTATCGAGTCAGCTGTGGAGGAGCCAAAAAATATCAAGTCCCATCTGGAACAACTCTACACAATACACTTCCTTCATTATCCCAACGGTGTGCAGCTGTGTGCAGGAGGGGAAAGCTGACTAACATTAGCCTAGTAAATACTGCGCTAACTTTCACCTGACAATGCTGGTTCACTTTTCGTTATCAGTCCACTAAAAAACCATGTGTAAAAAATCAAACATGCAAATATATCTGACATATGTATTCATGTGTGTGTATGTATCTATATCTATATTCCCATGGTGGGGAAATTCACAGCGTTGACAGCAGCAGTACACACATCCAGTGCACTCAGTGCACATAAGTGGACTGTATAAAAACAGGGAACAGAAGTATAGAAAAATTAAGATAAATAAGAATATAGAGAAAGGTATATAGAGGTATATTGCAAACAAGGCAGTAATTGTGCAAATATTTACATGTACGGGGTCGCCAGTCCATCACAGGGCCAACACACAAAGACAGACAGAGACCAACAACCACTCACACTCACACTCAGACTTACAGACAAATTAGTCACCAGTTAACCCAAAAAGTATGTCTTTGGACGGTGGGAGGAAACCGGAGTACCCGGAGGAAACCGTAACAAAGAGAATATGCAAACTCTGCACAGAAAGGCCCCGAGCCGAACCCGTGACCTACTTATTGTGGGTCAACAGCACTAACCACTATAGCACCGCGCTGCCCCCCAGTAGACTATTTCTCCCTAATTTTTTGACAAAAGATTTTATAGTGGACAACTTTCTTTTAATTGCGTAATGTATTCAAATTTTGTTGATGAGCACTTTTATTCTGATAACATTCAGATTGCAAGATTTCCTCTAGGGTATATTTAACTGGTATCCCAGCCTTTACTTATAGAAATTATTAGCATATGTCTTCTATCACTGTCTATAGGAAATCTGTTGTATCTCTTCACCTCCATTGCTTCATATAAATCTCAAGCTAATAAAGAACCGATGATAAAGTGTAAGGCCACAGTTCTCAGTAAGGATGTTAAGACAGAAATTGGTTGTTGCTATTGTAAGCAACAGGTAATATTGCTACTACAGAGCTAATGCTTAACATACATTTTCTTCCCTCTTTGTGTTGGATAATAACTTAACTCAATCAGGTTCTCAACTAATACAGAACTATAAGAATATAATTCTATAAGCAATGTTACAGCAGAAGCTGAGATATCCTGACTCTGCTCCCTACTAATCACTAAAATGTGAGTGCCCCTTCTATCTGAATGTGTGTATTTTGAAAGTTGTAGTTGTGTTAACTGAGCAGTAGACAAGTGACATCAACATTATATAGCTCTTGAAATATTCAAATCCTTTTCCATTATGGTAAAAATATGAAAAGTCACAGATGTTTGTTCCTCTTCAGGGTTCCCTGGCTCTACCACAATGTCCACCAGCTGCACCACCAGCAACACACACCCTTCGCTCTGGCAGCCCAGGATGCGACGTCAGGTGAGCTGCTCTCACTGCTGCTGCTGGCTTTGAGCAGTGCCTGGGTAGTTGGCTGCCACCCTCTGAGTGAAGCCCTCTTTCACCTCCTCAACAGCTGGATGGCGGTGGAAGACCACTGTGGCTACAATCTGCCCTGGGCTCTGCACAGACTGCTGCCCTGTCTAGGAGGAGCCCCCTTTCACCAAACACACCATGACCTATACAGAGGGAACTACGCTCCCTACTTTACGCATTGGGACCACCTCTTTGGCACATACTATACTCACATCCAGAGTAAGGACATTGTTAGATGCAGTAATTTGGGAGCTTAAACATTCAGGCTGCATTTAACTATCAACATGGATGTGAAGTCCTTCTTCTTTGTTTTTGCTATGAGGTTTTATTGAGCAGACATAACAAACTGCTGGGAAATAAATGAAAGGGAAACAATTGATTGTATCAGACATATATATCTGAGACCCTGCCTTTTTATATGTGTCCTTTGTTGTAGATATTTTGTTCACATGCATTACCTTGACTTTTTATATATATATATATATATATATATATATATATATGTGTGTGTTTTAAAATAAGTCAAGTGTAGTGGACACCAAGACCATCTTTATGAACTTTCATGACTCAACATTGTTGTCGCAGAAAAAACCAAAGTGAGGGGATTCTTTACTTGGATAATTTGGATAATTACAGCTGATACGGATTTGTTGGCTGACAAAGAGAAAAAGAGAAAGCAGGATGTGTTTGAATATGGGATAGAAGAAGATGGTGAAGAAGAGGAAGAAGGTAAAAGATGCAGTAGACTTACATGAGTTGCCAGTTATAGAGCCAGAGAGAAAGCTGAAAAGATGTCATGCTCTGTGGGACAGGAGGATAGGAGTAGCTTGTATGTTTGATTTGGTTCCAAGTGATATCTTAAGTTCCATGACTGTTTTTAATGGAAACAAAATACTCTGATGGATGGATGGATAGATAGATGTAACAACTATATTACAGATTTATCATTATGTATCAGTGAAATCTATTAGTGATCCTTGAGGTGTAAACATGTCTGGATCAATATATTTATACATATGCAAATTGCTTCAAATATATACTTCTGATTATGGTCCATAGGGGACAATTTCACATGCATATCACTGTAATTGTTCTTCTATCTGACAGGAAAAAAAAATATACAAATTGAACAACAAAATCATATTGGTTTGGTTTGACACATAACAAAATCCCATTAGAAATAAATTCTTCTATTTTAGATGAGCAAACTCGTGAAAAATGACACAATCCTAAATGATAAAGATTTGGTTTTGTAATCAGGTTAAATATATTCTTGGTTTAGTATAAAATGCTATATTCTATGGTCTTGTGGTCCACAACACTGGACATGCTTTTCTCTGGTTTTCAGGAGTATATGATATCACTCTATAAACAAGACAATACAAATACTATGTTTCTTTATCAATTTCCCTGAACATAAGGCATCTAATAGGTTAACATCTGTGTCATTAACAGAAAGGTAAACTAAAAATTGGAACATGTATTTTGTTTTTGGGTACTTACTTGCTGTCTTGTCAGAAGCTGAGGAGGCTGACACCCCTCTCATGTCTGTAGCCTACAGTAAATTGTCTTTCTTTGTGTGCATGGTGTTATGTATAATTTTTTTTTCCATATTTTCTTGATGTAAAGATGATATTCATCATTTGGGGTTGACACATGATTGTAAAATGGTTTTAAATAAGAGACCTCTGCGCTGGCTAAGAAGAAGAAGATGTTGTCGTCTCACATCCAGACTTGTATCATACCGCTATGGTTGGTGATTTGTTTGTCTCTGGCGTCTCCACTGTTTATATCCCCAGTTCTACGGGGACTTTGACTAAGCAATGTGTTTTGAGACTCTTCTCAGTTTCACAGTTTGGACCACAATTTGGAGTACAATTTTTTTATACCGGGTATTAACTCTGTAATTAAAATCTGAAGATAACAGCCCTCTTTTCAATTTTCTATAGAATTCAACATTTATCATGGCAGAAGATTTGCAGCTACATCTAGTTTTCTCATGAAAGAAGGAAGTGAAAGTTGAGAGTATGAGGTTGCTCAATCCTCCTGTACTTCATCACAGAGTAAATTCAGAGCGTGAGATTGCTCAACCTTCCTGCATTCAATCACAATTGTATGAAATGTGGGTGACCAACCATGGAGCAGCAATGCATTTCCTGTAGCAATAACAAGTTATGCCATACCATTATGTACTATTATTCATAATTACTCATTTTATTCATATTGTGTCTTTCTAAAGATTACTTTATAACAATTAATAGATTAACACACTTGTGGCCGATTTGATAAGTAGAAATACGTTTTTAATGCAATTTAAAGGCATCACTTTTAGTGAAGGATGACATATGTGTGTGTTTTCCCTCTTGACTCACCCTGAACCAGTTAAACCGAGAAATCATTGTGAAGGTAAGAATGACTTGTGGAAGCATATGAACTACACCGAATGAACATCTGTTCCTCGTTACTGGCTCTTTCGATAGGCCATTTGAAGTTTTGCAACATCAGAGCCAGATATGAATTGAGGAAATATGGTTGTGCGTTCGGGGGGTTGGGGGTCTATGAAGATTATACAGTTGTTGTGCATTCTGCTTTGCCTGGGAAATGAGAGACTTAAAGAAAGTGCAAGAAAAAAGTACTGGGTGGTGGTGGTGGTGCCATGAGATGGAATGATAAACATGTGACCCAAAACGGAAACAATCAGGCCTTATTACAGACCCTACGTCAGAGTCAGGGCGAGCCACGCAGTTTTGGATGACACACCAAAACACACGTTCACAGTGAGGCGCACGTCCTGCAGCCAATGCCACAATGTGAGGCAGTGGAATGTAATCTTCACTCTCTGACCTGTCTGTCGAGTTACTAATTATTAGGTGTGCTAACTAATCACACAGGCAATATCCTTCACAAACTGAACAATGTAACAACCAGCAGCTAGAATTAAATTCTCAGAGAGAGTCATGTCAAAACAAAAAAGAGCACAGAGGCAATCTGCAGCTGGACTTATTATCAGAGCAAATAGTAGACTTTCAATTCATATTTGATGTTTTCCATTCATTGACAAAGGCCAGATTCATATTTCTTCCACCATTCTGTAAATATTCAATTAGCAAGCCTGACAGAGCTGAGATGAGCTGTTGTCACAGTTACTGAGGTTCTTGCCCTCTGGTCTGTAACCATTTTTAGATTACTTCTGCTCTCATCGCATATGAAGAGTCAGTCAATGTCCAACTTGTTTGCTTTCTAAACACATCTCAGTGGATTTGCACTGTATATGAGGAACTAAATATTTTCTCCTAGATCTGCTCCAACTGCCAGCCACAATCCAATCTTTACATCACTGTTTATATCACATTTTATTTTTCACATGCCAGTCTATGTGTATTTGATTTCTGTCCTTGACCTCAACTCAACAGAGCCACTTACCCCATGCAATGTGATACAACAACAAATTGACACATTTAAGAGTTTAAATCTGATCTGTATCCTTTATTTACATCTTCAATGTATCATTGGTACATGGAACAACATATTGCTCCTGTGATCTGGTTTAACATTCACAGAAAACATAGTGAGGACAAAAAGACATATGAGAATAGATCTTTGTCTTCTGTTCATGTCTTATTTTTTCATGAACAGGTTTTCCATCACAGCTGTCTGCATCTGCTTGCTGTCAGTGTGAGCAACAGGCCATTCATAATGTTCATTAGCAGACCTTCCACTCAGTTTCCCATGGTTCTTTGTTTGTGTGTCATGTATGACCTATGACCTGTGAGCTGATACTGCTGGACTGACAGACTGATCTGAATGTGAGCAGTGCGTATCACTGGTCTAGGAGCTTCTTCCACATGAATGAAAGACCAAGATGCTTTGATGCATGATTTCACATGTACAATAAATTGTGAAACAACAATGGCACAATTCGGGTAGTTACGTACACTGTGACATGAGAAAATAGGAGTGTAAACTTTCTTACAAAATAAGGATCTGTTATTGAGTCACTTCATTTGAGATTATAAAGTAAATATACTTTTGGAAATAGTTTCTATTTCCCATCCCAAAAAACAAAAAAACCCAAAAAACTTTTGTGCTGCTAACGCGTTGTCATGGTTAAAAAACCAGCTCCAATCTAAGTAGCTTGTATATATATATATATATATATATATATATCTGCTCTGTTGTAAAAACAAAAAATAATAATAATAAATTAGAACAATAAATAGTCTTTTATTTGACACAAGCGGCAGAGGTATTAAAGGCTTACAACAAAAGAAAAGAACTGTATTTCCTTTGGATATCCGTAAAGGGAAAGAGACAAGGTACTTCCCAACACCCTTTTCCGCTCTTCGTTTTGTGGCAGAAAAGTATATCCCAAAAGGCAGTTTTAATATAAAATTGATGAATAACTGGTTGGAGGTATGTTGGGGCACATGACACTGGGTCAGTGGGTTGAGCCAGTGGAGATAGTTTATTGCCCAGGAATGTGGAAAACCTCTGCTGCTTTGTGCTGTTTCACCCCCTGCCCCACTCCAGCCACCACATAATTGCAGCCAGTTCTCCAAACCTGATTGGTGGCAAACATGTTTCTCGATCCCCAACACCCTGCTATCGCTTTAGCTTGGGGGAGTGGGAAAGAGGCATGTGAATTGGGAAACAGGGTTGGGAGAGATAACTGTGCCACCAGGACCCTGCACAGCACCTACGTATCAGGAGGCCGCAGGAGGCAGGAGCCTACAGAGTTAATGTCTTGTCAGGTTGCCTCTGGGAGGTCATTTCACTGCACTGGGACACATGAAGTGCTGATTAGTGTTTGCATCAAGTGGGGAGGCCAGAGATAAGTTGAGAGGAAGACAGATGTCAGAGGGAAGTAGGGGGAGGGGAATAACTGGCCCACTAGTTCACATCAGCCTGTGCTCAAGAAGGATGTGCTCGGTTTGGTCCTTTGGGAAATCGTGTGCCTTTTTATTCTTGTTTGATTCACTAGAAACAACATGTTGACTGTAGAAGGGCAGTACATTGTCTGTCCGCTTTCTAAATAATGACAAAAGATGGTAATTCCTTTGGCAATGTAAGATTAAATACAATCTCACAAGCCCTTAGAAGGCTTCCAACAGCTGTCCCTTGATTACATTCTTGGCTTTTCCAGCGTATTATGTTTTCACTGTCTTTCCTCCTAATGTAAGACTTTAAGAAGAGTTACACTCTCTGAGTACAGACTATCTGCAGCCACACTCAGCCACCACCATCCCTTCAAACTTGTACTTATAGGTGACCACCCCTGTGTCATCCAGATATAGCAGGGAGATGGGGTCCAGCTTGGTGGGAACACAACAAGCCCGTGCTGCCTTCTGAGGACTGTTGATGTTGATCAGTGTCTGGACAATGGCATGCTTGGTGGGTGTGACATGTTTTGTCAGTGGAAAGGAGCAAATGCCAGTACACTCAAAGGCATCATAACCAGTGGGTGCCAGGATCCAACTGTCCCATCCGATGTCTTTGAACTCTACATATAAAGATTGTTTCTTGCAATGGTTACCTTTCGCATTGCGCCGAATGCGGGATGCTGTGTCATAGATCAGATTGGAGCGCATTTGGATGAGGTCCTCTTCGTCTGGCTCAGCTTCTTCATTTTCCCCATCTGTATCCCTCCGCAGCTCACCCCACAGGTTCATCCCCAAGTCATTCTGTACAACCATGTTAGAGGTTTCGTGGTCAATCATCTCATTCAGCTCACGCCTATCATCACGATGATCCCTGCTTTGGTCATCAGAGAAAACAATCAGTAGCGGTTTGTGTTTTTCCCGAGGACTGTTGTCAATCTTCATGTCTCCTTCAGCTGGATCATTATCTTTGTTGTCCTCTTTCACACCTTGACCGTTATCATCAGCCAAACTGGCAATGTGTACTTCCAACCGGTGTGTAGTGCCATGGTAAGATTTGTGCCAGCGTTGAACAGCAGCAGTGATGTCAAAGGCCTCCCAGCCATTATCAGTACCATAGACCTGGCGTGAAGCCAACTCAACCAGCTCAATCCGCTCCTCTCCCCCTCTGAATCCATCACCTCTAACCGTGTTTCCGTCAGTCATGTTGCTATCCAGGTCGTGCAATTCCAGCTCATAGATTGTGACCTTGCGGTCAACACCAGCAAATAGGTGGCGGTCAATCTGGACAAGGGTGTAGAGGCGAAGCTCAGCCGCTGTGATGCGTTCATGATCAGGGACTGACACATTGAAGAGGAGAGGATGGCGCCTCACTCCACCAACAGTCACAACACTGGGAGATGAATCTGGGGAAGATATATAAATGGTCTAACTTAGGAGTTCTGCAACATATCTAAACCTTGTACAAACATAAACCTAATGAATATTTGTTCTCATTTTCATTTTCAATTTGGAAACAATTAACTGTTTTATTTAAGCACAAAGCCAGGAAACCATCTTTATATGATCATTGCCTTGCAAAGAGAAGTAACAGGGAACATGGTCATGGCTAAGACTTGGAGTAAATCAACAAAAATTTGATTTGTATGTGCTTGAAGTCAGTCTAATTATGAACTGTATGAAAGAAAACCCCACAAACAGTTTCACTTCTTATATTAGAGAGAGAATGAGAAAGAAAATAAAAATAACATTGAAAGGATATGAAAAGTAGATCTTATTTTTTATCAGTCTAACTAATAACATAAGAGCAGAGTGAGGTATACCTTCATTTTTGAAGCTGCGGATGATGTTGGCAGAAGGCATGGCAGTGTGGTCATTAGCAAAGCGGTTGTAAAGCTCCATCATGTACTCAGGCGGCTCTTCTCGTGTGTTTCCATGAAGCAGTGAAGGACCTTGTCCTGACAGGTTGAAAGTGCGCAGGAACTCTTCCTTCAGGCTGTCCAGCAAGCTCTGCATGTCCATGTTGCTGGTTTGTTCCAAAAGTGATGGATCCACCACCCCTCCATGCCCATCTCCCAGCCCTGGAGAGGGGCGATGCCTTCGATGTGGGCTAGAGATTGGGCTGCTTTTGCCACACAGAGGCAACCCAAGCAGCAGGATGGAAAACAACAAGAGCAAAGTCTTGGAGCTGCAGATGGTGCCTGGCTGAGAAAGCCAAATACTCGCCATGGGAAAACAAAAAATCAGCAGTTGTCTATTTTATGCCCTTTGAGGTTCTCTTTGAATGAGGCAACAATAAAACAAAGATAATTTGAGTAGTGTTTAGTTAATCTGTGTCTTCAGAAAACTCTGGTTCCTTGGTAGCAGTATTGCTGACCTTTGGACTGACCAGTGTGAAACTCTCTGCAGGAGCGTGTATTACTGCTGCTCTCCCCCAGATCTCACAGCATTTATTCTCATGCACACCTTTTGATGTCCTTTGTGGCAGGGCGGCAGTTCCGGTGATAGGGTGGCCAAGGCTCGTCTTTGTCCGCCCGGCTCATGTCTGTTCTCTCCTGTGTCAGTCTTGCTCTGGACTCTGCTCTCGTCTTCCCAGCTCTTTCTTTCCGTCCCTTATCTGGTGGGCTCTGCATTTTTTGTTGGTGTGTGTGTGAGAGAGAGCGTGCATGGGTGCATGCCCTCAACTTTGTGTGATGCACATGAGCGTGTGTTATCTCATAACTTAAATGAACTTAATGATGAGTTTGTAAACACTGTCTTGTAGCTTCTTCCTACAAAGTGCTATTTTGTTTGGGTGGGTGCTTCATTTGTTTGTTTGCTTTGTAGATGGTGGAGTTGTGCAATTTTATTTTTTACATTTTTATTTTTTTACAAATTACACCAAGGGTCTGTTGAATGTACCAGGAAAAAATGAAAAAACACGTCCAAATGAAATTGAAATGTAATGAAGTGTGAAGCCTTAATGATCCTGAATGAAAGATACTGAGCTGAAGAGTCTCAACAACCTTTCAAGGGGCTTGTGAGAACATAGTGGAGTAGGACAATATAATTGTTTGCATTCATTCAACAAAGTAACAGTGTTATGTTGTCATTGCTCTGCTCCATACTTGATGATTGGACACTGTCTGAAATGGTTTATCGGTGCACAAGATGCGCCTTAAAAATGCCAGAGCAAGTTCAAAAACAAACATTCATAAAAAGGCGGGTGACGTCCAGACTGCAGAGACGGATATGCTGTACATGGAGAACCAGGCTAGCATTGCTAAGGTTTGGATGAGAATGTCAGCAATTCTTTGGCAGACTTGAAAAGCTCCTTGATTTGCCATCCGAAGTCTCGCCTATAACTATACAACTGTCCTTCATTCCTGAGCTTCTTTGGGTGACCTGTAGATACACTCTTGATTATGGCACTCTACAAAGATGGGGAGGACTGAACTTTTTCCTTCCTCTGCCACTCATCTGCCAGACTGACAGTTGACAGAGGTGCTGTTATCTGTCACTCTGTTAAACTGCTGTCACAACAGACTATCACATTTTCCCTGATGGCTGTACAAAGGCTTGATAGTGGCAATGTCCTCTTCAGTCAGGCCCCTCCAGATGGTCTCAATTATAATGCACATGATTTGGATCCATAGAGGGACTTGCTATTTTTGGACCTAACCTTTCAAGGTTCCAATGTTTTGGGCTATCCAATATCCAAATTATATAATAAGAAATATTTGCGGTTTATTTTCCTGTAAAGAGCTGCTTTCTGTGTCTGGGGATGAGGTAGTTGAGTGAACCAAAACAGTTAGACTGCAGGGTAAGACTAAAAGACACTGAATACCTTGTAGCTTCAAGGAGAGGGGAACTGTGGTGCTAGATCATAACTCCTGTCAGTTTGGCAAGATAATTACATATGTGACTTTAATTAAACAGTGAAACTGCATTCTTTTAAGTAGGTTAATACAGATATTAGATTTTTTTGTCATGGTAGTGCTTGGCTCTGAATGCCGTTATTCAGTCAGATTTACAATATCCAACCATTATCTTGTTCTTATGGGGTCACAGAGGGATGGAACCAAATACAGCTGACAATAGGCAAGGGTGGATTACACTCTAAACACATAACCAATTAATGTAACTGTGGGAGGAAGTCAGAATGCCCGGAGGTAACCCACATCTACACAAAATTGAAATACTGATTTGCTGGTATAGAGCATAATATATGTGATGTGAGATTATTTTTCTATCAACAAAGACAGTTTAGTTCATGCAGTTTTATTAATTTACCACTAACATGAAATATCAAACAATTAACAAATGAATTATTCCAAATGGCACGTGAATTCTTATTTTGTAAATCATTCACATTATACAGTTCAGTTGTCCTGCAGTCTAATCTGATATTGATGTTGTCTGTCTTCTATCAAAACTAAGTTCGTCCATTTTCATGGACCAACTTTGTAAATGAACGATCTTCGACCCGTGTGGTGCTTCATTTTCTTGGAGTCACCCTCATCTGTAGCTGTGTAGAAAGCGACATCAGACTCAGAAAGTGCATAATCAGCAACACTAACTCTCCAGTGGTGAGAACAAAATGTGTTTGAAGAACTCTTAACACATTTTGAACTAAATGGAGCTCAAATGCAAACAATCCAGGATAATCCCTCTGGAGGAAAATTTTCCAAAATCAGCCCTGTCATGAAAAAGACAGGTTCAGAAATCCATGTAATGGTGAATGTGATAAAGAGAGAAAATGACTGTTAGGTGGGAGCATGTGTCTTGCTGCTGAGGAACTGCTGAATGTCTCTTTGAAGCTCCTCGTTGCGTCTTTGGGCCTCATCTCGACTGCGTTCTGCGTTTTTCAGGCAGATCTCCAGAGCAGTCACACGGTGTCGCTCTGCCTCTAGAGCAGACTGAAGCTCACTGACTGCTGCCTTCAGCTCCTTATTCTTCTGCTGCAGACTGTAGCAGATAATAATAATAACAATGGTAATGATAATAGTCACAGAGAGCCCAGATATGCAGCAAAACAATTAGTATTTTCTGGACACAAGTTCTCTCCTTGTATTCTTTGATGTAAAGCAGATTAAGCTTTTCCAGAATATTCTGTTCCGTGTCAAAATGTTCTCATGATAAATGGCAAAACAAGCCAAAAAAATTTAAATGGCTTCAAAATGTACCAGTATGAGGTGATACAAAAAGCTGTTTACTGGACTCAAATGCAATTCTTTTTTTCCAATCTTCACCTGGAAGATGAATTTACCTGGAAACACACCTGCAAACTCTTTCATGTACTCAATATGAACTTTTAAGTGAAGGACTGAATCCTCCTCTTTGAGCTACTGCGGTATAAAACTCACAAAGCTTTTAAAAGCTGAACACCCGTAGGTATTCAAACTGAAAAATTCCCAAAGATCACTTAGAAGTGAGGTTTTTGTCGAGCTAAAATATAAATTTCATTTAACTAAACTCACCTGTCTACAAGCTGCTGGTTGTCTTTCTTCAGCTCAGACTTGCTGCTAACCTGCTGACCCAAACCACCTCCTGTCAGGGTCTCAGTACTCTTTTGATGGGTCAGCGCCCTGGCAGGCTGAGACTCGCCGTCAGGTTGTTGAGAGTCAGCTGTTGATGAAGCTGTGCTTTCACTTCCTTTGCGGGATGTGACTTTATCCACGCCTTCCTTGTTATTCATCTGAGACCCCCCAAACAATGATCCTGAACTTCGGAGTTCTAGGATCTTAAAAATGTCCTCTGATAACGTTCCACTCTTCTCCTCTGTCGTCTCCTGGATGCGACTCCACCGGTTGAGAGCATCAGCTTTTGCTGCCATCCCAGTGAGGGGGCAGTTGAATGTGGGTAGGGTCTGGGTGCGTTTGCGGGGACTTCCGAGCCAGTCGTCTGTGGATGGCGAGAGAGGCTCCTGAAGGGGTGTCTGGGGGCCGCATTTTCCTCTGTCTGGACCTGGACTGTCTGCGTCCTCCTCCTCTTCTGGAGACTCAGACAGAGATGCATCGCCCATCTAAGAAGAACACATATCAAATACACCACATTTGGGTCTTCATGTACAGAGGTAGTTTTACAGTCAGAGAGAAAAATTAACTGTAGCGAAAGAGACAAAACAAACAAAAACAAAATCAAGTATTTGTCCCAAAGTACAAATAAATAGTAATGCCATGTGGATCATGAGTTTGGATGTTTCTTTGTAAGGTACAGTCTGAGCTTTGATAAAGGGAAAGGTCAACAGTCCCATATTTTATGTTTTCCACTTTTTCTTTTACAATGTTTACCATAAAAAAATTTGGGATTTTAAATCCCAAAGAACATCTCAGTGTAGTTTTACTACCTTGGGCTTCTCTCTGTAGCTCACGTTTCAGTTAAAGGCTGTGTGTATGTCTCAGTGGCCTGAGCTCATTGATACTTCGCAGTATGAATGTCAAATCTACACCTGTTTTTAATCAAAGACATGGACATTTTGCTTTACACCAGGGGACCTTCAAAAAAAAGCCAAAAAAAGAACAAGGATTTGATGAACAAACAGCTGTGGACCCTCTGAAATGACCTGTATTGATGTATAAATACCTAAAATATGGTCTGATCTTAGAAAGTTTAAATAACGAGTACAACCTGCTCTTACTAATAACACAAACCATTCTATTATTTTATGTTCACAATGGATGCATCTTTCAAACATTCAAAGCGTAGCAGTTTATGAATTTGTAATAATTGTAACATTTGTAATATTAACACATAAAACAATTAACTAATGATTTATTTTGTATTTCATTATTAAATAGTTCGGTAGTCCTGCAATCTAAGCTCATGTTGACTGGCCTTGAATTTCTATAGAAACGTATTTCTTTTCCTATTATATTCCAAATAACTTTGCAAAGAAATAATCTCCCCATGCAATATATGTTTGCAACGGGCATGATTAATAAATACATGTAAGGCCATTGTTCACTGTGTCTGAAAATACAAATGACTTAAACTGAATTTTTAGTGACCAATTCATGAGGAAAACCAATTAATTCCCCAAAGTTCACACTTTTGATGGCCACTGTATATTCATAATAATATAACCTATGTGTACGTACCACATTATCTATGTACCTATGTACCAAGATTAGCCAGGTATTTCAAGAAATAAACAGGAGAATGTTGAATCTGCTGATGCAATTAAAATTCACTTTCCCCCTCGACTGACTTAATTTTGTATTGTGGATATATATAGCATATGATATGTGTAACCACACAACGTGACCTACAAACAGGACACAAAAAACACTTGAGGCTCATTGTACCTCTGCAGACTCCCAGCCCACAAAGTTACGGGGCGCGTTCTTCTGGCTCTCCACCTTGTTTGAGGGAGGGGAAGGGAGCACATCCTTGGAGAGAGGAAACAGGGCCTCGTGTTGTCTGATCATCACTGTCATTAGCTTCTGGATCTGAGGGGTTGCTGTGAGGAAAAGCAAACAGATGAGAAAATCTTCTTATCAAAATGTCACATCTTTCAGTTACTTATACAATTGTGTGATTCACTTTTATCAGTCAAAAAATCAGTTGATTCCATTTTTTATTTTCTTGCACTTACTTTTATTTCAATTTCTATTGTTCAAATGTACAGGCAAACCATGCTATCTGAAACGTTTGTGGAATTGACATATACATTAAAAGATGTCTGCCTCACTTCTGAGATCATGTTTGTAAAAGGCTGTTTTCATTTCAAAATAAGGCATTTAAAACGAGAAGGATGTAGTCATGTCACAATATTGCCACTTCATTGGTTAATAAAAATGGCACATATCATTTGGATTCTATACAGTGATGTTTTGAACAACTATTGAACACATCCAAATAAAATAAGACATTTGTATTTATTTATTTATTTATTTATTTATTTGCCTTTCAGCTTTTCTCTATTTGGGGTTGCCACAGCAAGTCAGCTCTGCGACTTGCATGATTGCTTTGGCCGCAACCCTCCACATTCCTCCAGGCTTGGGACCAGCACAAGCCTATCACTGGTTTGCCTTGCGGCTGGGGTTTGAACAAGGGGCCTCTGCATGCAAAGCAAGCACTCGACGACCGAGCTACGTCCCCGGGCAGAATAAAATAAGACTTTTCATTCAGTTTAATTCATTCAGCTCTTGAGAGCACACTGTAATGTATGCTGGGGAGAGAGCAATGTTTTCTCACCCTTCATCACAGTGATGGGGTCTTCTAACTGAGGTTTAAGCAGATTGATCCCCATCACTGTAGCCAAGTTCTCCACGTTCATCTTATTCACACTGGAGTGCTGCTGTACCTCAAACAAAAATCTTAAAAAAAACAAAAACAAAAACAAAGGTGATTAAGAGACATAGCTGCAGATGTGTCACGACTGAAAAGAGATCTCAAAGCAGTTTATACTCTGTGTTTTTATCCAGAGCTACTCTGTGAGGTCTGTTAGATTTACAGTCAAATGTGATTCTCAAGGACTTTTTAGACTATTAGTGAGACATCTTTAGCCACAGATAATCTTTTGTGGATAGCCTCTACTCACCGGCACACGTAACTTAGAAGGTTGTAGTTAATTCTGGGGAGAAGAGATATTTGTTTCTCCAACTTTCCCCAACCCTGAAAACAGTAATAGATTAAAGGACGCATTCACATTTAAATGATCTGATATCATACATAAATACGGACACACAGGTACTGAGATGCAGACAAACCTCTGTGCTGGGGGAGTCCAGCACGTTGGTGCAGTCCAGAAAGTCTTGGTACTGAGTCCAGGGCACCACAGGCTCTGGAAGCTCTCGAAGGTACAGCTTAAGCAGTGACGCCACTGTGTGGACATCTGTATCACTGCAGGCAAAAAAACATCTAAAGAACACCTTCTCGTGGTGAAAGTGACATTCATTCATTCATCTTCTACCGCTTATCTGTTTCCTAGTCACAGGGGGTGCTGGAGCCAATCCCAGCTCACTTTGGGTGAGGGCGGGGTACACCCTGGACAGGTCACCAGTCCATCACAGGGCCAACACACAGAGACAGACAGAGACCAACAACCACTCACACTCAGACCTACAGACAGTTTAGAGTCACCAGTTAACCTAAACATGATGTCTTTGGGTGGTGGGAGGAAACCGGAGTACCCGGAGGAAACTCAGGCAGGCACGGGGAGAACATGCAAACTGCACAGAAAGGCCCCAGGCCAGGGAACCGAACCCATGACCTTCTAGTTGTGAGGCAACAGTGCTAACCGCTATGCCCTCGTACTGCCTATTGTCCAATTTAGGTGAACCTGTGAGAGTTGTAGTCTAAGTTTCAGTTTGGTGTTCTCGACTGACCATGCCTGGTGTTGTCTTCTGCTGCTGCAGCTTCAAGGTCTACTTCAAGGTTCTATGTGTTGTGCATTTAGACATGCTTTCCTGCATTTTCCCAGTTTGCTACAAGTGGTTCCTTGACTTACTGTTGCCTTAAACCAATCTTGCCTTTATCCTCACACTTCTGGCATCAAAAAGGCATTTTAACCCAGAAAATCTCCTGTCACTGGATATTTTTTGCACATTTCTTCTTCAATGTACAATTCTCTATGAACCCTATGGATAGTTGTGCATGAAAATCCCAATAGATCAGTAGTCTGAAATACTCAAACAACCCCGTCTGGAACCAACCACCCAGTTCAAAGTCAAAAATCCCCTTTTTTTGCCCATTCTGATACTTGATTGAACTTCAGCAGATTGTCTTGACCTAGTCAACATGCTTAAATGCATTGAGTTGCTGCCATGA
This sequence comes from Remorina albescens, assembly GCA_034769265.1. Lineage (NCBI taxonomy): Eukaryota > Metazoa > Chordata > Actinopteri > Carangiformes > Echeneidae > Remorina > Remorina albescens. The sequence continues at coordinate 6,668,013 of CM068485.1, forward strand.
GAATGGCTGATTAGATATTTACATTCACAAGCAGTTCCTTAGGTGTAGCTGGCCAGTGATTGTATATATTTTTGTTTAACAAATCTATTTTTAGATACTTTGGCAAGGTATGCAAAAGCTCTGACTACTGACAAGTGAAGACATAGCTTTAGGAATTTTGCTGTTTGGGCCCATGGGCCCAGTTTTGTATGTTCAGCTGTACATCAGGATTATTACAAAAAAAAAAGGATTCAAAAAATACAGTTAGGGGGAAAACAGAAAATCTTATATCTTCTGTTTTGATTTTGAAACATGATATAACTCACCACCCAGTTGCTCCTTGACTCTGTTTACATTATCTTACTTACAAATATTTTGAATAGATGTTTTAAGCAGCAGTACTCAGTGAGAGGAGCATTTGATGTTGAGTAGGAGATGTTCTGCTGTGCCTGCCAGAACAGGATGTGGTGACACAAATCTAATTTCATCTCTCTCATCTCTACTTGCTTGTAAGAAGAAAAAAAGCTGATGCTGTTCATTGATTGAGGTTATGACATTTTCACCTTATATAGCGATAGTGACCTTTGTAAGATTATGCATTGTCCAGCCAAGTTTAAAAAGGCTTAAAAAGATCAAGTTTAACATCTTTAAGAAGGGACAGTCAGAGTGATGTAAATACCACTTTATAACCACTGAATATTCAGCATTTGTTGCGTATTTTAGTAACTCTCCTTCCACCTACACACACACATATTCACTTCCTGTACTAGTCATAGATATTTGCATGTAAATGATGAACAAGTGATGTCAGAATCCATTCAAGTAAAGGGCTAGTCTAGTCAACACTGAAATCAACTCCTTCACGTAGATCTCTTCTGTACAGGGGGGTGTCTCACCTGGGGAATGAAGGCCTTTCTCCAGCATCGAAGGCATCTCTGAACTGTTTGACAGCATTGTCCTGTCCGGGCAGGCGGAAGATGCCTTCTTCATCCAGCCCGTGTTCTTTAATGAACTCCACACATTTCTGCACCAAAATTGGCACAATTTGGGGCCCAAAACGTTGTTCATAAGTCACTGTGTCTATGAGACTCTTCGCAAACACTGCAAAGAAGCAGAATGGTATTACATGACATCCCTGACCAGTAACACTTGGAAAGTATAATTAGAAAACATTTAATGTAGGTGAAATCATCTCACACACGCTACCAAGTGAGCCACAATTGTGTCCATGTACAACTTCTGTACAAATTAAATAAATGAGATGAGCCAGGTTATCTGAGTTGCTCTGTTTCCACTGTATACGATAATTAAGCTGATTTTCTTGAGAGAGTCGCTTCAGATTTAATAGATAAAAAAAGTGATCTAATTCCTCACAAGAAATTGAATAAGGTTCTCAAATCACCAATTTCAGGTGAACCACAGTACTGTACGTATAGTACATTTACAGTGCAGCTCCACCAGGACCTGTAGCCAAACTTGTATTCATTTTTTCATTCTTCATGCTTATCCATCATGCTCACAGGGGGTGCTGCAGCCAATTTCGGCCCCAACTTTCATTATAAAGTGTAGTTGAAAGATGCCATACAGGTACAGTATGGAAATAATGCGACACACATCAGACATCAGAAACAAACAGTTTTAGACTTAAAGAGTTTACTAAACCTCCACTTGTCGGTACTCCAATGACTCTGCGTAGCGTGCGTACCCACTCCTCCAAGTCCGTCTGGGAGTTTGTCATGAACACATATGGACATCGTTCTCTGTCTCCAGTTGAACCTGTGAAATTAGTATTATTGAAAAATTATATCTTAGTATGTAGTACGTGGTATGTTAGGTCTCTTTAACAACTCCATAAAGACTTTGTGTAAAGTGCCCTGATGTAACTTTGGTATAATTTGGCACTATATAGATAAATTTGATTTCATTTGATTTGATTAGTACAACAAAATCTAAATATAAGCTTCTGAGCAAATATCAAATCTGCAGGATAAGTCTAGTGAGAGGGACATTAAGCCAATGGAGGAAGCCAAACTTGAATATACAGAAAAACAGAGCATGGTAACTTATCAAGATAAAATAATTAAACTGAGTCCTGAAGTCCGATTTGCTCCATTTTCAAGGTGGACCATTTGCTTACGTGGTATGATCTCGAAAAGGTACTTCCCCGGGTCATCTGGGCTTGGGGGGAGTTCATTAACTTTACTGAACCGTAGCTGGATGACTCCCTGAAGACCAGAAAAAAAAACAGACACTGAAACATGACACATGTGATATGTCATATCTAACCATATGTACAATATATATAATATTTCCAAATAAATTTGTAATATTACAATAAAATTATAGTGTTTGCATTTCTTGACATTGTTGTCCCCGTCCTACAGGTGGTGAGTCAGCCCCCCCCTCATCTCTCTCTCTGTCTCAACCCAACCAGTCGAGGCGGATGGCTGCCCTCCCTGAGCCCGATTCTGCTGAGGTTCCTGCCTCTGAAATGTCAGGTCTCTTTAACAACTCCATAAAGAGTTTGGCATAGACCTGCTCCATGTATGTGCCTAAACCCTGTCATGATTTGGCACTATGATTTTGATTAGATTTGTTTATAATCACCTTGTGCTTCCATTAATTTTGACACTATATGTATCTATGTCCTGTGAATGGTAATAAAAGCTGTCTCTTTCACTACAGGTGTCTCTTACATCATGGAAAAACTGTCACAAGGGCTTTTGCAGATGCTTTACCCACCTAAAAGGGCAAAAAAGGGCAAGGAAATCCTCCTTCCTGCTTTACTATCATTTGGTTCAGGAGCCACTCCTGTTCACATTACATGATCACATGATAAACTGTACAGCTGGGTCCTAATATTACACTTAAAGAGATAACATTGTTTTTATATTTGATAATATGGTCTACGTGCTCAAACATGGTAAGAGCAGAATTAGAGGGTTCACTTTTCCACCTGTGTAAACAATCCTGAAACTCCCAACTAGTAATGACACAATGGGAACTGCATGCTGTCATACATCCTTGCTGCCTTTTTGGAAGTTTGCCCAAATATTGCACAAGACATGTATAGGGGATTAACATCTTGTGTTCTGCAGCATGATAACAAGGGTTCTGGCTGCATGGTTACTGTGTGTAACAGATTTGAGAGTAAAACAGTGGAGTGGAAAAGACTGACAAAAAGAATAATTTTCATGGGATGAGTCTTCTTCTGAATAACCCTGAGCATCATTTCTTGTTTGCAGGAGGAGTGCAGAGTAAGCCACAAAGCCAGAAATGTTTTTGTGGCATTGATTAGAAATGATAAATTACCCATTTATTAATATGAATGATTTTAGGGATTTACAAGATATTTAATACAAAAATACTCATATTTACTACTCTTCATTTTTCTGAGCACCGCCTTATGACACAGAAATAATAGAACAGCCGCATACAAACTCCAAAGTTCATGGCTGCCTTTTTAATTTTGTCACATTTAATTAATATTAATTGCTTTTGATAAAATGAGCATATATGTTTCTAATGCCAAAAGGACAAAAAGAACAAAAAGATGGTAAATTGCAATTTAAATAATGACATGAATTGAGTATAAAATAAAGCAGATCTGTGTGTCACCTGGACAGTGGTCTCCTTGTCATCTTTGTGGTAGGTCAATGTGCTTCCTCTCAGCACAAAATAACGCTGCTGCCAATTCTTGACCAAAGATCTCTGTTGTTTCTTGAGCCAGCCAGCCTTCAGCGGCCTCTCCATGGACCTTGAGGAGCGTGGTGAGCCTGAGCCAGGGCTTCCCTCTCCAGGTATCACACTCTTGGATCGTGCTGCCACACACCACAAGAGAGAAGTTGGGAAAAAACTGAAAAACAATCCCCAGTGCGTTGCGTCACATTTACCAAAATATCACCACTGTTCCTTTGCAGCAGAAAACTTCTCCTTTTTGTATATGAACATGCATCAGCCTTGAGTTTGCGAGGCTGGCTCAATGTTGTCTATTTTTGTTCCCATTTATAAGGAAACTGCTGGTCAGAGCTGAGCAGTTTCCTCTGGAGTGTGGATGAATGGAGCTGTGTATATAAAATATTTAAAAAACATAAACAATAAACTGAAAAAGTCAGAGGTCATGTTCGGATTAGTCTTAACTTGAACTGAAACTCACACATATGACCTCCTCTTTTGAGATTATACAGTCACCTTTGGTTGACATTTGTCACCATTGAGTTCTTGTGTCTGTAATGCCATGTTCAATGAAAGAGCAGAGGCAGATGTTTGGCAATGACAAGACCCAGTCAGCCTTAGTAACTTGCAGTGTTGTAGGACTACAGACAGTGCTAGATTGAGATTGAGGCCCATTGCTCAGTTGTTCTTAAATTCATTGTGTCTTCTTAAGCAAGATGACAAGAAGGGTTGCGCTGGGGTAAACAGGAAGCTTCAAAATAATCCCAGAGGGCTGGCTACACTTTGAAGGTCTCCACCGAGAAGCTTCAGAGGCTTTTGTGTAATTTTACTCATCACCCTCCCTTGATTAGTGGATAGCTGGAGTGCTGTTGAGGAACCCTGAGCCCACACACAGGCCAGTGTCACACCACGCCCTCAGTTTATTTAAACTGGCATTGACCTCTCAATACAGTGCAAGTGTAGATGAGCACCTCAAAGATATGTTCATAATAATATGAAATTACATTTTTCAGTGCAAAACTTCCATGTCTAGATGGGCACAGATTTTCATAGTCCCCTGACACACCCCTGGCAAAGTTGGGTAGAGTTTGTATATCAAAATATACAACTGAAAATTTCAACAGTCAAGTTTCCCATAACAACTCATCCATTCTGCATAATTGAATGAGTAAGAGCAGTTTACTGCATCATGAAGAATCAGCACCAGGATTGTTGAAATTATGATCATTTCTGTCTGTTATCTGTATGTTTCTGACTGTCCATAGTGTCTTTTCGAAACTTTCTGAAAGGACGGCTGCAGCATTGTTGTGCACATATCATATGTACACCCTCATACTGTAAATGCAGAACGACACGGCATACAGACAGGAACAGCTCTGCAGGAACAGAACTCTTGCATCAGTTTCCTGTGTTGCTGTGTATAAAATCTGTCATCTGTCACGGTCTACAAGGCATCTCAGGGTAAAGGCACCATGTGTGGATCAATAGCTCTCAGGAAGTCAGAATTTTGTACTGGAGCAATAGCATGCTTCAGCATAGCATAGCAATTGATATTCACTCAGCAAGAAGCTAATAAATAGTGCACTTCAGTCTGCTACATCCTTCCAGAACAACTGGTTCCGCCAATTGTAGAAATGATCAGAATGGGAGCAAACATGATGCAAACTGTGAACAATGGTTGTACTGTGGAAAATTTACCCAGACACTGCACTGAGTATGCAAACCTCTGTTGTCTACTGTTGTGCCATCCGAGACTGGCAGGAAACCAGACACGTTACTGCTTCTATTCCAACTTATGCAAACACCAGTAAGTGTAGTATTAATGAGTCTAGAAAGCCCAGCAGTCACTTTGAAATACATGACTGCACTTAGTTTCGCACACACACACAAGGGTTGCTCAATGTCTCATTCGAACCACCGGGAGAGGGAGTTCCTTTGTAGAGACTTATGAGCACTTAAAAAGTACTTAGAGGTTTTGAATGTCAAACTACATCATAGCAGCATGTCTGAAAGCAACTCTGGTTACCCTCAGCACTGAGATGAGCCATCACAAATTATCGTTATTTATACACATTGATGATAACTCAATATGATGGATCAACAGTTATACTAGATATAAATACATTTGCAAGTGGTAAAACATAATTTGGGAGAAAAGGAGATACACATTGTGTAATGTTCCGAACTATGTGGATTTGTTTCCACTGTGTCATCACTGTCACAGAATAAGAGGGGAGATAATTTATTTTATCCCGTTAGTTTACATGCCTTCAGCTAAACAGTAAAGTGCCTGAAAAAGCAAGAAAAGTGTGAGAGTGCTGCATCCACAGTGAGGATAGTGAAGACAGCAAGGTCACAGCTTACCTATCCGAGCTGTCTCAGCCTTTAAGGTGCTGAAGTCCCAGTTGCGAGGTAGTTTCAAAGACATTGTCCTTAAATCATCAACACAGGTCAGTGGCTCATGTCACACATACAGCCCCCTAGAGCACACACATACACGCGCACACATACACACACACAAACATACACATTGACATTGATGCAAACTCACTCACATGAGAACTGGAGATATCGCAGATCACACTTCCTATTTCCTGTGTTAATTTTTCTTCTTCTTTTTTTCAGCCCTTCAAAACACATCCCCTCCTGTTGCATTTACTTCCATGTTCATACTTGTTTTGATAAGTGTGCTGCGTAAATCGCTTCCAGGTTGAATTACTAAAATATCTGCAGGGCTTCATCTAGAGGGGATTTTTCAAATGACTATTCACTGGTTTAACAAAAAAAAAAAACAACTGGGTTGTCTTCTAAGCAGAAATTGTTTTCACCCCTTGGTTTTACTAATTTAGAAAGGATATTGCTTCACAGCTTCACAGCTGCCAGAGAGGTGAGTCAGTATTTACAAGGCTGGATTTTAAAGATGAAGCTTGAGGGATCATTATCTGACTCACAGATTTCCATAGAGAAAAGTATTATAATAGGTCAGTAGAGATAGCAAAATCTGCTGTGTATCCATTTTAAAATGGGGGAGAAAAAAATCAACAAGGAAGCAACCAGTAAAACTGCCAACCACATCTTTTTTTTTTTTTTTTTTTTTGTTGTTCATCTTTAATTTTCTCTGAACAAAAGCAAAGCATTAATTCAGCAACAAAAAGTACTTTGTTCAACACAGTGGTACAATTTCACACAAACCATTGTATGATTTAATAATAACATGAAATCATACAGGTTTTTAGGAGAATCTATAAGCACAAAATAAATCCACAGAGGGGAGCCTACACAGTACAGTATATGGGACAGTTAACTCCCATACATTCCTTTCAGAGGGTCCTGGCTTTGTAGGATTCACAACAGCAAAGTGGCACTGTTTTGATTCTAAATGGCACAGAGGGGTTTTCATGAGTGCCATGAAATGCAAGAAACACTGATTTTGTTTTTTGTTTCCTCCTAATATTTGGGCTCCATGAAAGTTAATCTCTGGTTTAAGGGCACTGGAATGTATCAAACAGCAGTAAGAAAGGCTCAAAACCTTTTCTGCTCAGTTGCAGCATCAGTGTTACACTTTATACAATAACCACACAAACTCCAGCTCTCTCTAGTGGCCACCTGTGACACCAGACAGAGAATTGGCAGTACACAGCTGCAGGGGAGTTACAAAACAAAACCAAAAAAAAACCTTAAAGATCCAACCACTTGCAGCGGCCATAATGCCTGAGATATCTACGACTGCTGAAACAACAGTCATCATGGTACCTTCAGGAAACTTCCTGTGTATTCAAAAGGAGACAATGCAACATTGGGCCACAAGTATCTGCAGCATTGCTTCAACTTGCAAAATGACTCACAGGTTCATTCACATAACAGCAATCAGGGAATAGACAAGAAAACACCAGGTGCACTAAAGTCACAGCAAGAAGAGACGGAGAGAAATACTTTCCTATCACAATATTTTTCTCTATAATGATAATAACAATACTTTATTTCCTCTGACCAAAAATACTATAGAGCACTCAACATACCTCTTAACATCTTCGATATACAATATAGGTCTGATTTGCTTACAGTAAATAAATATTTTAAGAAAGATCAAGTCAAGACTGGTTGAATATGACACAAGTCAAACTAAAGGCCAAAATGAAAAGGTCTGAATGGAAAAATGATTAAAAGAACATCTAAAGCCATGCTTGCCACAATGTAGCCAAAGAAAAATCTGGGTTATAAAAAATACATTTTGCCAAAAATTGTGTTAAGATATTGAAGCTGGTGAGCTATTTTCTGATAAGTGAAGCATTCATTGACAATACAGAGATAATAGCCCGTTTTTTTATATGATGACGTGGATGGAGACGCTGGCCTTCACATCCCCGCTACACTGATCTGCAACACAGACACAATGATCAATTCAACGCTTCACACAGGAAACAGTAATTCTTCTATCTGATTGGACAGGGACAAATTGATGACAGTGTACAAATGTCATGAGGTGCCTAGAGAACGTAACTCACATATTGCAGATACTTTAGTGTTTGCTGCAGTTGGTAGGTCCCTATATAGCACCCCATTTTCCATAGCGACGCATTAATTCATTCATTGGAGGATTACTAGATAGCATCAAGATGATCAATTTAAATTCAGGCCAAGTTTAAACTGTTGCAGTTGTTCAAACGTTTCAGAGGGCTGCATTGTATTTCAAATAATATTTTCGATAAAAAAATTTCCAACTCAGACTTTAAGTATTGTGTTGGTAGGTATTCCCAAAAGATACTCTTATCTTTGCATAAAATTTGGGGACTTACAAGAGACAGAATCAAAACCTGACTTTTAGTGGATATTACACTTCTCATACTGCATCTAAAAAAAAATTATTATTTTTTTTTTACTCTTCACATATTTCCCACATTTTGAAAATTTCATCCCACACTTTGTATCACAGCCTTTTCAGGTAAAATCTCAAGGTGGGCATAAATGATATAACAACAACATCATCAAGGATATTTTCAAAAACTGTTAGCATGCGTGCAGTGCTACACGCTGTGGAAGAAACCATTTTTGAATGCTTAAAAACCTGAAATAACACCTACAGTACAACAGCTTCGGCTTTTATATTAACAAATATTAGCCACTATCACACATCAAAGAAACCTCCTGGTCCAAACACACTGGTGGGGATACAGCGGGTGACTGCATTGGCAAACTGAACTTGTTAGAAGACAACAGGTCACTTTTTAATTAATGTTTCACTCAAAGTGGCGGGGCAGCGAAACCACGTGTTCTGCTCTGAAGCTGTGAACATGGCAGATGTAGACACCGGCAGTGCAAAAACCATCAGCAGTGATACAGAATCCCACCCCAACAAGGTCATTGTCAACAAAAGCTGCTTAGAAAAATCTCAACATTTCAGTGAAAATGTGTCAAACTTCTAGCAGCTGCTTCTTCCAAATACATTTTTTTTTTAAACAAAACATGACTAGTTATTCTTCTACTTTCACCCTTAAGAAGCAGTGAAGTAAAGGGAGTGTGTGTGTGTGTAGATTGTGCTGGGTTTCTTCGCACTGGTCTTTATTCATAATAAAAGACCACTAGAGTCTGTGTTTGTCAGATTCAATCAAATACTGCTGTGTAACTTGGTCTTTCATCGTATATTTCTGATCTGAAGACAATGACTTGGCCAAGCATGAGAAGCTTTGAAATGCAGAATGGCAACAAACACAAGGATATGACACACAGTCTCTCTCACGCACACATATACACACACACACACACACACACACACACACACACACACACACACACACAGATAAATGAACATGACAAGATCGTAAAAGTGAATTCAGCCTAAATAAAATAGACACAGACACGACCTTAAGATATAATAGAACATAGCAAATATAAAAACCATCTATGCATAAATAGAGACAATCAAAAGAAAGAAAATTAAAAGTTAAATTTGTGGGAGGAGCTGGATTAACATTACAGTAATTACTTACTGTTGTGAGCACAGCATAAAAAAAAAACAAGCAAAAAAATTGTACAATAAAACATTAACACATATTAATGGGTATATAGAGGTTGGCCTGTTTACAGGGAGAAATCTACAGCTGACCAACATTTGTTCAACAGTGTGAATAGCTACAAGTTGTTTATAATGGAAATGTGTAACAGTAATTGACTAACTAACCCTGTAAACACTGGCTTCAGAAACAGGGTTCAGAGACTATTAACACCAACACAAATAACTCTCAGCCCCAAATGAAATGGAATGACCCAAGCCTCTCGTTATTTGTTTTTCCCCAGATGTGTTCTTGCTTACACAAAGCACATTAGGTCTCCCAGTTTTCTAAGACTGCACAAAAACTGCGGGTATTGGTGGTGGTGGTGGTGCTGCTGCTGCTCCCCTTCTCTCCACTTGCCCTTCAAGGTGAGGCTGGTGCGGGTGAATTTAAGCGGTGGCCTCCTCCAGCGCTGGCAGTAGGCCCTTCTCTGTGAGGTGAGCCTTGAGGGAGTTGAAGATGTGGAGTTGCTGATCGGCACGGAGGGCAAGGAGCTGCTGGATCACTTTGCTGGGATTGGGGCCCCTGAGAGAAAAATCAAATATAGATCATCTTCTTAATCCCTCTTCCAATCAGTGGTTGTCCATATATAACTTGCAACTCTAACTAGGAATGGCAGGGGTATTTATAGTTAAACAAAGAAACACAATGCGATAAACCAATTTAATGGTGTTTAAATGCTTTAACATTAACTGCAATTAAAACTAAAAATCTAATTATAAATACAAGGCCAAATAATAACTCCAGTACAACTATAAACTGTACTGGAGTACATACTTATAAACAACAAATCATTGTACTGCTTCATATATATGGAATCTAACAACTGAAACAATGTACTGAAAACACTGACTTGGTCAGCTCTTTCGTCATGTTAAATAAAACTAATATTTAAAACAAAAGGAATCTGTCTTTATTTCTTTCATTGATGAGGCCTCAGGACTCTGATAAGAACCATCTGCCCTAAGCACCTTAGACAAACATTATCTGATAATGTAGTTACTATGGACAACGTTACTTTGGCCTCCAGTTCTACTATAAGGAGCCTTGGAGTTGTTTTTGACCAGAACATGTCCTATATCCCTACAAAACAAGTCTGTAGGACTGCCTTCTTCTGGACAATATTAGGAATATTACACACATTATGTCTCAACAGGATGCAGAAAAAATTTGTCAATGCTGTTACCTCTAGACTGGATTACTGTAATTCACTTTGAATAGGTTGTGAAAAGTTTTCAGTTTATTCGAATGCTAGTGCGGCGGTGCTGACAGGAAAGCTATGAATGACCAAGTTCCAACGAATCTCAAAGAGCTCTTAGTTCCTTATTGTGCCAGTGGGTCACTTTGCTCTCTAAATGAAGGTTTACTTTTGATATTTGTCTTTCAAGTATGCTGAATTAAAAGTTACAGTAAAATAAATAAATAAATATAAATTGTACAATACGAAATAATGCTCAAGCAATAGAGAAACACACAAAAGTACATCTTGTACTGTCCACTATTGAGAGTTGATATAAAAAGTTGAAATTATATATTGTTGCGCAGTGCATTGTAAGATTGCGCAATAAGGATAAAATACAGCATTTTCAAGTGTTATCATATACAGATGTTGTCTATTTACCTGATAAAGCTAGCAATGTAGACATTGACAAATGTTGCCATGAGGTACTGGCAGTCGAATCTGTCCATAATGCCACCATGACCTGGGATAGTGTTGGCAAAATCCTGGAGGGAGAAAGGAATGAACAAATGCTCCCACTCTTAACACAGTATAATATGGAAAACTAAGCAGGCCAATAACTTTATGCAAATGTGAAAAGGAAAAGACTCAAGCAGCATCAGCAGACTGCCAGTGGAGTGATGGTGCATGTTTGCTGATTGGTGACTGATCAGGACAGTGTCCTTCTCTACCTTGATCTTGAAGGCTCTTTTGAAGCCGCTGGCGAAAAACCCACCAAAGGGTCCCACAATGGAGGCGAAGGAGGAGAGAGCGATGCTGTGTATCTGGAATGGGTAGAGGTGCACTGTGGTCTGTGGAAACAAAAGGGAAGGGTTGGATTTAAACAGTCACATTGAACAGAGACTCGCAGCCAGTCATTTCCTAAAGTATAATTCTGTCAAGCAACTCATGTTCCTACTCCTGTTCTCACCACATTTGCATATATATATATACTCCTTTCTTATTTTAAAGACAATATTTTGCACTAATTATGTCATTGCATTGTTTACTTTGCACTACCGCCACTTCACATACTTCTCCACCATAGCACCTTATCATGGTCAGAGTATCAAAGAACCAGTCTTTATCAGGCCTAATCACTCCACATGATCTCTACTCCTCATCCTTAATTGTATGTACCTGTGAGTGTTTAGATTACTTTTTGTGTGTGTGAGATATGTGTGTATGTGTGTATATGTATTAGCTACTGGATGTCTAAAATTTCCCTCTGGGATGAATAAAGTATTTATCTATCTTTTCATTATGACTAATTTCTTTTTTTCTCCAGCTCTGAATTTCTTCACTGGATTTGGTTATTCTGTCAGCAACACAACATGACAAAGGATTCTACAAATACTCTACTATTCTCATGAGTCTTACCCATCCAGTAACAGACTCCATGATGCTGGGCAGTGCATAGTCCTGCAGCTGGAAGAGGTCAGATGGCTCACAATCCACCTGAAAGCTGTTGGAGTCATTGTTGAACTCCACTGGACACACAAAGTAACGGTAGCCAGCCATCACGTAGGAGAGCTGGAGGGACAGCAAGGCTCAGTTAGAGCAAAAACCTGCTTCACAAACTGTATATGTCAAGGTCAATGTAGGACTAAACAGAACAGCGCAAACAACTCTATACTGCCATACGTATATTTTCTGATTTTTTTTTTTTTTTTTGGTGACAAATGTTTTTGGATGCCCAAATGTAGATCGACCTCACTGTTGTCTAAATAAAAAATGAAAATAAAAAAGTACTTAGCAGGATTAGCAGACATGGTCACACATATCATGTCCATATGGCAAAATTCCATTTCAGTACATAAACACAAAATGAGAAGTCAGAATACAGTGTTTTGTTTCATGTATGTGTGACTTTCTACCAACTTCAGGGATTTTGCTGTGTGTGGAGCAGAGATCAAAGATAACCATACTGGTAAAATGGGAATCATATCTCACCATGATGCCAAAGACAATGGTGGAAAAAAATCCACCAATGAATCCTTCCCACGTCTTCTTAGGTGACAGCTGCAGGTATGGATACCAGATTAATATATCAAAAGAAAGCAATACATTACAAAATGAGAGGGTAATCCTCACATATTGGGTAGTTATTTTATTTCTCGAACACTTTTGTACAACAGTTTACAAAGCTAAACAGAATGAAGCTTCAAACTGACCTTGATTAGAGGGGTGCGACCAAAGAAGAATCCAAACATGTAGGCCATGATGTCGTTACAGATCACACAGGAAATTGGCACAATAAACCTTTCCACACAAAGCAGAGTGTACATCAGCCATTATCATAATTGGAAATACATTTTATGACAAGGAATGCGATGGAGTAATCTGAAAAAGTAGCAATCAAAAGTTAGATTGTCTGAACACAGTTAAAATAAACACAACATTTTAAATGATTTAATGTCAGGATAATTTGATTTTACTTTAGTAGAGGAAATGGGACAGATTTCACTGATGTAGTTAAGCAGTACAGTATAAAAAGAGATAAAGGACTGTTTACCCACCAAATCATCCCTTCAAACAGGTTGTGAATGATAAGGTGAGACTGAGTCACCACAATGAGCAGAGTGACATGAGTCCAACCAAACTGTGGAGACAAGATTAATGCAGTGTGTTTACATAAGGATGTCTCAAATGTCCTTTAATGCAAAACATATTGATATTTATCATAACAGAGCTTATTTCGAGCTTTACACAATGGACAGAAAATATCAACATCTGATTTCCAGGTGAAAGGAAAATTACTTAAATTGCTGGGAAAGTTATGGAATTAACTGTAGCTGCACAAGGAAAACAAAAAAAAAAAAAAATTGACAGGGACAGAGAAAATGTGAAATAACCACAGTTTTATTACGTACACAACATTATCGAGTTACTCGTGTGAGGATATTCGGGGATACTCCCAATTCATAATTGTCCAGAAGATGCAAATTAATTTTAGTGTTTAGTGGGGGGGGGGGGTTGTTTGTTTTTTTTCTTTTTTTAATCACTCCATGTGATAAAATAGCCGATAATAACAATATCGTTACATCACTAGAGTGGAAAATTTGTTTCTGTTCAACTGTCCAACAGGCTTATTTGTGTTTATGTCTGTAAAACCAGCCCTACAGTAAATACTGACACAAGAGCAAAGGCTGTCCTTCTGCTCTTCAATGACTCACTTCTCGGTCTAACACACAGGTGGAACTATGTGTGAACTATGAGCAGTCTCTGGACCATTTCGCCATCTATTTGAGGGCCTGGGTCACCAATGATCCAGTAGCCTGGAAGCTTGTGGAGACAGAGGGAGGAGGGTACTCACCATGTAGAACTGAAGGCGGTAGTGTTTCTTCACCAAACTCAGCACAAACATGCAGAAACCTGTGACATCAGGACAAATAATGTGTGAAATATATAACGGGACTTAATCAATTAATTAATTCAGAATCAAGGAATCCATCTTTACTCAAACCTTTGCTAAATTTAGCTTGACCTATTTCAGACAAAGCCCAGAGCTGTGGGTTGCTGCAGTCGTTGGTTTCATACTATATGCAGGACTAAGGGGAGGAGAGGATTTAACAATGGAGAGGGTATCTATTAAGGGGAGAGAGGAAGTCAAACCAGATGCACTAAAGAGTCCAGGAAGCTGCTCTTTCCCAACACTTTAGAAATAGAATCTGAGAAAACGCAGTAGATGTGAGTGTTTTTTTGGAACTCCAGGGTTAGACGCTATTATCTTAACAGTAAAGACATATGAGAAAGCCAGGCCATTCAATTCCATCTTGTGTTTAGCAGGCGGAAGGCAAAAAGAGTCAGGTTGCTTCTTTCCTCACCACATCCTGTTTGCCACCAGTTAGTAGCTATAGTAGCACTAACATAAAATGAGCAGTACAGGAAGTGGGATGTCTCCAGTTACAGTGGTGTCTCTAAATGGACATTTATTTACATTGCAAGCGGACCTGGAAGCCTCTGATGCCATCTCTTTCTTTGTGATCAATTAACAGTGGACATGTTCATTAAAAATATGACCTTTGACGAGAGCAGTTTAATGGTATTACTTGGCAAAATGTAAATGTATCTAGGGGACATTTCAGATTATATGACATGGCACTGTGTGAAGTAGTCATGCATATTCGTTTATTAACGGCATAAGAATCAAATGTTTAAAAAAACGCTGGCTGAAAAAACCCAGTATCTAAGTGTATGCTTCATATTAAGTGTTATTCTGTGTCATAATGTTCCCATCAAAACCAAATGCTGTGACTATTCTAAATGAAGCAAACCTTAACAGATACTGGATTGTTTCAGTGACATCTCGTGTGACTTCTCTACTTTGCCCATTAAACTGTAAAATTAACTACATTAGAATAAAATGTTGACCGTGACATGTCAATACTGAACAACTAAAATTCATTCACATCTTTTTGTGGACCTCTGGCATGATGATACAACACATTTACAAAACAGAGGACAACTGTAAAAGCGTTGCCTAAAGTTATTCCAGTGATATCTTTCCATCCCTCACACCAATGTGAGGCTTAATGTTCAGTTGAAGCCCTCCCTCATGTTTGTACCTGTGAGGTAGAGGGCGAAGGAGATGAAGCGGTGGTATTTGCTGAGGATACGAAGTGGCTCCTCCCTTTGTACTAGTGTGAAGAAGTAATCTGTCACAGTTTCGCCATAAAAGAAGTAGTTCACACACAACAGGAAGTACCTGTGGGGGGAAAAAAGTTGGAGCAGATGTACACATCTGATGGCAGCTAATCTCTGAATTCAGTATGCCCTACAGAAAAACCGCTCATGCGTTGTACTCTGGTGAAAAGATATGTCACATTTTTTGCAGGGATCGATTAAAGCTATCTTCGCATGAATCCACCATGAGAGTAATATGTGCTTTATGCAGAAAGAAGCCCAAATAGTTTGTTATTTGATGACAGTAACAGAAAATTTTGCCTCAACTTTCTATCGGGTTTTTCAGGCACATGGCATAGTGAATGGCAGAATTCCACTTTCTATCAATACCAGAGGTTTTCAAACTGTGAGGCCAGCCTCCCCTGTGTGGCATTAAAAGCGATATAAAGACTATAAAGTTGCTGCAAAAGGTGGAAAGAGGGAGGTACATGCTGGTGTTTAAACTACAGCCATGGGACTTGACATGTTATACTTATTTCGAGTTTTGCTGTTTGGTTCACGCTTTCTGATAATCAGTATATTTGGGGGGGTCTGCGTCAGACTTTGAAAACCACTGCTCTACACTGTACATCACTATTAGCAAAATTAAACAGCACTGATGAAGTTTTGTTGTCTTTTGCAACTGATTAGCTTAATAATCCATTTTCAGTTTACTAAAAACTAAAAACAGGGGACAAACCTCAGGAAGTCTGTAACAAAATAAAACATGAGAAAAAAAAAATAAGAAAGAAGCAAAATAAGCAAATGTGTTGCATACATGACACTTGTATAAAATATGCAATTGTTTGTGTGTGCACTTGCGTGTTGTGTGTCTGTCCTCACCAGCTCAACGTTCTGAACCAGGGCAGGTGGTAGGAGTGGTAGACACTGTAGCCGATGGTGATGATTTCCTGGAAGCACTTGATCTGAACACAGAGGACCTGCACAGAGAGTCTGTGTCACCACATACAGAACTAATGGTGCTCCAGAGCTTTGTGTGCGTCCTAGTGACACAAAATGGCTGGCAGGCTGATTTCAACAGAATTCCCAACTGAAAGTAGCAGCGGTCCTCTCTGTTATTAGAAAGGCAGGATCTCATTAATACATGAGATTACATTCTTCATTGTGTGTCAAAGGTCAACTCTGCAGAACATGCACCTGAGAGCAACAGTAACCCTTGATGATTATTAATTAATCGTCAACGATTAATAATTAGTATCTTATTATCGTGGCAATCCACTGGAGCGTCAAAAAAAATAATAAATGATGATTTCATAACAATCTCAGGATCTGTTCAAACCCTTTGTTCCTACTCACAATCATCATAAGCACCATGGGCCCCAGGTAGATGATGAAGAAAAAGAAGGAGATCATGGCCAGTGTGAGGATGCCTCGTACCCACCAGTTCTTCCATCTGATGGAAGCACACAAATATTTTTGTTCAATGTCAACACAAAGACAGAAAAAAAAAAAAAAAACAAAACCACGGTTTACCAGCAGAGCAAATATTCTGCCAAGACCAATAACTTCGAAACACGTTGGCGTTCATTCAGCTGCATGAATCATCTCATTGCTTTGTCACAACTTATCTTGTAATTGATGAATTTTCTTAGTAGCATGTTGAAAAAAATACTGATGTAAGCTAGGAATACAATCTCCCAGTCTACATGCGCTTTGTGGATCTGGAGAAGGCGTATGACCGGGTTCCCAGGGATGTTCTGTGGGAGGTGCAGCAGGAAAATGAGGTCATTTTTGAGGGCCAACCGATCCCCATATGCCCAAAGCGAGAGCGAGTGTGCCGATACTCGGAGTAAGTCGGACTCGTTTCAGTGGGTGTTGGCCTCTGCCAGGGCTTTGCCTTGTCTCAGAATCTGTTCATGATATTCATGGAGAGGATTTCTAGGCACAGCTGGGGTGAGGAAGGACTGCAGGTCGGTAGCCGGAGGATCGCATTGTTGCTTTTTGTGGATGATATGAGGGAACTCTGGAGCTTGCGATTGACCAGGGCAGCTGGTGCGGTGCTGCACCACTGTTGTGATGAAAAGGATGCTCAGCCAGGAGGCAAAGCTCTCGATCTACCAGTCAATCTTTGTGCCTACCCTCACCTGTGGTCATGAGTGATGGGTTGTGAATACAAGAGGCTAGAATGGGTTTTCTGCGGAGGTTGACTGGGCTCTCCCTTAGAGATAGTGTGAGAAACTCAGTCATCTGGGAGACACCTGGAGTAGAGCCGCTTCTCCTTTGTGTGGAAAGGAGCCAGTTGAGGGGGTTTGCGCATCTGATAAGGATGCCACCAGGGCATCCCCTAGGGAGGTGCTCCTGGCACGACCAACTGGGAGGAGACCTCGGGGCAGACCCAGGACCAATTGGAAAGAAAATATGTCCTCACTGGCCTGGGAGCACCTCGGGATCCCCAAGTGAGTTAGCTGAGGTTGCCGGGAAAAAGGAAGTCTGGGTCTCCTCGCTAAAGCTGCAACCTCCATGACCCAACTTCGGATGGATGGATGGATGGATGTAAGCTGATTGTACAATATACACAATTACTTCTAATCAACTTTGGGGTTTTTTGTAATATCTGGATTTATATTATTATCTGGCTCTCCACCAGTCATTGATCTCAATGTGATAAATGTATGATATCTTACATGCTAAATTACAAAACTGTTATTTATTTACATCAGGACTTGTTGATGTGAATTACTCTTCTATGTGAAGGGTCATTGTACACAAGTGTGAATTGATTGTTTCATTGTGCATATACAAGTATGCGTTATCCATAGCTGCAGATTTCAAAAGAACAATGTAACTGCACCCACACAACCAAGTTTGAGATTATTTTTTCACAGATCTCACAGTTTATTGAGTAATATCTGCTGTTCAAAGAAAACTTTGTGTAAGGAGGGACCCCTCTATATAGAACATGTAGATCAGACTACTGTCATATAAGTATAATAACTTTAATCACTATAAATGTTTATGTTGCCGTCAAGTTATTTAGTTTACTGTACACACGTAATGTTCTGTTTTACAAACATATTGTTAAACACTGTTCTTTTTTGATTTTCTCTTTAGAAGTAATTGTACCTTGAGGAAAGTCCAGACAGGGCCTTGTTTAGAACCTCAGGGGTGTCGTCAGGAGGGACGGGCACCTCTGGGACCCCTGAATCCACCTTGGACTCAGTGTCTGACATGCCATCTTTTTCCAATTTCAGCTCACTGTCTGAACCCTGACAGGCAGAGGAGAAATAACATTTAGTTGGGACAGAATCTTACAGGGGGAAAAAAAAGACCAAAGCAAACTACATAAACCCAGAAGCACTAGAAACTGTCATTTCATTTACATTCATATTTCTGTTTAATCCATCCTACCTTCCTTGGGAGCAGGACTTTTCAGGCCTGAGACGGTTCCTGAAAAGTGACATTTTCATTGCTCTACTAAACTTAATTTAGGACAAACTGTCATCTTCCCTTTGAACTGTACAGCATGATAGTGAAATCAGCATCCCTTTGAGGACATCAGGTCATCTTTATGAAAATCTCACCTTGCACCACATTCTTATCACGGGTGTAACAAATAACTGATTTGAATGGGAAAATCGGTTTTGATAATAAAAAGATGTGCATTGGTACACAGACTCCTAGATTGGTCTGAATGTAGCAAGAACCAGCCGATGGCCTCATTACAAAGTTATGAATCGCTTTGCTTGTTGTTGCTGTGCTGCTGAATCCTCCATCTGCTCTGCGCAGTTAGTTAGTAAGTTAGTTTTCAATGTACGAGGGGCTTTGTAAAGTCCTTAAAATGCAACATTGCACTAATAAAAATTAAGTATTTCAAAATTCACGTCATCAGTAAAAAAAAATACTTGTTCCCTGGTCTTTGATAAATCTTCTTGGATGTAAGCAATGCCACATTTAGTAGTCAGAGTACTGACTCCTTCAAACAAGGAATTTATCATATCCCATCAAATTGTATGGAATCTTACTGAGTTGAATCAAACCAAATCGTTTCATTTTAAAAATGTATCATCCCTGAATCAAATTGTACTTCATGTGTCTAGATAGTTCTCAGGTCTTCCTTTTTGGAGAGAGGCACACCCTTAATTCTTATACAATGTTCCTTTCATCAAAGCACTTGTTAATGTTTCCTAGATCAGACTGTAATCATCAGCATTTATACATATCCAAGTTTTAGATAATGGCACCTAAATTGTGTTAAAACAAAATAAAAATAGAATTAATAAAAAAGATAAGCAAACAGATATACTTATTGATAGTAAATAGACATAGATTTTTTTACAAAATGTTTTGCATTGAATCAGATCTGGCGAAGTGTAAAGGCTCGAAAAACTCACACAAGTGTTTCCTGTTGTGTCTCAATCTTATTAGTTTTTAAAAAGTTGGCTAAAGTTATACTTGTTCAAGATCACCTAACTGTGTTTACTTAAAGGATGCTTCAGCCTCAGTGATTAGCTTTAGAGCTTACTCTTCCTATTTTTACATAGTGTGTTTCACTTGACTTTAAAGATAAGGACTGAGTTAGTGAAACATTAGGTAACTTGTTAGGTGCTAATATTAAAGAGCTGATAATGTTGACCTGAATTCTGAAATACTCACACCACCACACATTGGTTGTTAAAGTCACGATCATGTATTTCTCTTTTGTGTCTTGTGATACAGCATGATCACATATCAATTAAGTGCAGTCTATAAATATCTGCTCTGAAGAGCTAGTCAGGCAAAATAAGTGAAATCTGTGTGGGTGAGCCATGCATCTGAAAAGTCTTTGAGGCCTTGTGGGTCAAAACTGTATAGTCCAGTCCTTCCATAAACAACCCATCGATGTGTTCTTTGCATTGTCAACTAAAATGTACTCATACAAATGACGTTATGTCCTTGAACAAGCAACAGAGACAGACATGCTGTGTTGAGCCAACAGCAGCAGGGCTGCCAGTGCAGGGTTGAGTGTGGGAGGTTAAATACTGAACCAAATCATCTCCAACCTTATTGTAGATTTCTCAGAACCATCTGTTCGCTTGATGGAAACCTTCATTACAAAACACTCTGCCCCCCTCCCCCCTTTTCCATGGTAACTACAGTTGAAGGATGGAAATCGTCAGACAGATGTCGTCATAGTTACAGATCCTCTAGTTAAAAAAAAACAAATTTGAGTTTCCTTCTTATTTCATGAAACACTAAAAACATGACACAACTGTTAGTTACTGTCAAAATCTACCAACTGAACGCTGAAGCCTACACAAGGACACACACAGCCTCTGTCTGCTGGTTTCTATGGATACAATATCTGTCATCCAGGATGCTTGAGTTAAAAATAGAAGCTTGTTTCACTTAAACAGTCCACCCCTTTCATGCTTTTGGAGTGCTAGCAGCAAGCCAGCGTCTCTGTCTGTTTTGTTTTAAAAAAGGTAAATCTGAAACTTGCAATTCTGTAGAATTGACAGAATTTTAATCAAAAGCCCATCTTTACTGGGATTTTAGAGATTTTGGACCAAGGCGTCTGAAATTAGAAAATTGTGGGTCTTTTGTGGGTTTGTCTACCATGTTTTCAGCTTTGCTGTGCTAAATTAATAAGACACAAATATTTGGGAGCAACTGTTGAAATGTTTTGAATCACTAGAGAATACAAGACTTATACTTATACTTACTTGGAATAACACTTTCCAATAGTGCCTGACAGGACACAAAAAGTTTCCACAGTGAGATGAAGAATCTTGCTGGTATGGAACAGTGTTATGTAATGTTACAGTTAAGTTCAAGTTTGACTCTAAACACAGTGAGACGTATTACCCAAATTACACTCTTATTTTAAAAACTGAGATTATCTCAATTACGGCTGTACTTGGAAAAATATGTCCAGAAATAAATGTCACAGCATCACTTCTTTTTCTACATCTCCTTGGTTTGATCAGTAGGGCTCTATAATAACAGCTTAACTGTATCGTACAGATGATTCTGTGTATTATGGAAGATGTTCTCATATGCTTGAACCTTGAATTTTCTGTTCCATGTCCTCATGCTATAGCTTGCCACATTAACACACCATCAACATAAGTAATGCATTTACGTCCCTTCGGTTCGATCCTTGCCAGAGATTCATTATAATACTTAGTATTTTGACTCTTATTATTATAGCAGTCAGGTTAGCCAAGCTGCTCCACTGCCTGTTGTGTAGTCCGATAGTAAACAGTCAGCTGTCTTTACCTAACGCTGTAAACAAACAGCAAAGAGATCAGTTGTTGGATATCGACTACTTTGCTTTGGGCGTTTTCAACGTCTTTGTCGTCATGAGGTTAAACTGTGTCACCGATAATCAGTCAAATAATTTTCATTTCACCGTTACTTTGCTAGACAACAAATAAAGAAGACGATCCAAATATAGGTTAACTTATTTCAGTATAGAATGACAACCCTTCGATGCATCGGCATGTAGTTGATACGGAAAGCATAGCTAAATGCAAAGACAGCTGTCTCTTTCGGTTTGCCTGGTGTTTTGATGATAAAGGCACCTCCTGGAAGACGGCAAGAAGCGTCAGCCAATCAAGTTAAAATTGGCAGTAATTTGGCGGATGATTTGTTTAGCGCGCTAAATAGTGAATCCTATCTGTTCATAGGCTGTAGCTGTTATTCTGCTAACTAAGCGATCAGCACGGCAGAACACGAGGAAAATACCAAGATTTAATCGAAACCCAGCGTGACTTTTTCCCTCAGGCTAACGTAGGATGGGAAGCTGACACCGACGTTTAGAATAGCTGCTCGGCTAGCTAGCGCTAGCATCTTATCCGAATGGCAGGACAGGGTCCTACCTTGTCCTCCGACGGCTGCTGCTGTAGCGCTGGGTCGGTGTCTTTGGCTCCGCGGTGCCTGAGCTCTGTCATCTTAGAAACTCGTAGCTTAACGACGACAGCAAAGGTCCGGCGACCCGACACACAAACTCAGACTGAATGACAGGTCCTCTGCTACGATGGGAAGCTTTTAGACAACAACACTATTCGCTCGAACGACCCAATCGATTGCACTTATTCAGGAATCAACGAAAAACAATACTTCCGGTTTTCAAAATAAAGCCAATGTAGCTAAAGATAGATAGATAGATAAAAGAAAAAAGTTCAACACAAAGCCCTGTTTATATAATGGCAAATATAAACACAAAATTAACCACAAATCAACCATTTATTCCCCATGATCCCATTCAAACCCACAGCGAAGTGGATTCAAAATTTAGATTCTATTATAAAATTCTTCTTGAAGAAAAAAAAAGACAAAAATGAGCCTAACTAGCCTTCAAAATAAATCAGATGCACCAAATTTCATGAATGTGAATAAACTGCATGGCAGCGCGGCGGCATAGTGGTTAGCGCTGATGCCCCACAATAAGAAGGTCACAGGTTCGGTTCCCAGCCTTTCTCCCCGTGTTTGCGTGGATTTCCTCCGGGTACTCCGGTTTCCTCCCACCGTCCAAAGACATCATGTTTGGGTTAACTGGTGACTCTAAATTGTCCGTAGGTCTGGCCTTTGTGTGTTGGCCCTGAGATGGACTGGCGATTTGTCCGTCCAAGAGCGCTAGCCAGCCCTCGCCCGGAACGTTGGCTGGGAATGGCTCCAACAACCCACGCGACCCGGAAACGGAAAAGCGGTAGAAGATGGATGGATGGATGAATCAAGTGCAGTATATCACTAAATGGATAAATCCAAATGCAGATTACAACTCTTGGCTTGAATTTGAACAGGCAGAAAACTGTCACAAAAACTGTTTCCTCCACCCTCTCTGCTTGGTGGAAAACTAGAGACCACAGGTTCCCAACTGGAACCCTGTATGTTCTCCCCAATCCGGCACAACCCAGACTTTGAAAGTAACACAGTCCCTCTTCAGAGGAAAGGTATCATCCGCTGTCCAACTTACTTTTTAAAATACACAGATTTATTTGAGACTTTTGGAATAAGAAATGGAAACTTTCTCCAGTACCCACAGGTGATCAAGACAATTAAGACAAAAATTTCAACGCTCCAGAATTTGTTACTAACATCACAAAACTCTCTCCAAAAATAAGAAAAACTCCTCTCAATATAAGTTACTCTCAAGCACCAATATCAAAAAGCGGAAACAGATCTGTCTCTGTCTGCTGAATTTGACTTCTGGACCCAGATCTGCACCTATTTCCATGCTCTCTGTTCACCTGTGCAGTGCTTCTGGTCAATGGTAACACAGAAACTCTCCTCCATCTTGGACTGCAGAATCCCACTAACTCCTAACTTTTGCCTTAGCTGTGACCTAAGACTCCTAACAACATCCAGTTTAACTAACCATCTATCCCAATCTGTTCTCGTAGCTCTAGCCACATAGATGTGGGTGACAATTAGAGGAAATCGAATGGAAATTATATCTGCAAAGAACTCTTTTAGGGAACTGTTTCATCACTACAGATGTTGCAACACAACAGTACATAAGACCTGCATATTCATTGCAGTCGAATTTTTATTATTCATCCATAGCTACGCATAAATGCAGTTACAAAAATTACTATGTTAATAATAATAATAATCATCGTCATCATCATAAAACAAATATTTCAGATGGTCAGGTTAATGGATCACCAAATTTGAATTACTATGCAGTGTTCACAGTGTTTAATGATCTGAAGTAAAAATAATAAACACATCTCACGATGAGATAAAAGATGCATGGTGTTTTGCAGTATCATTGCAGTGTCAGTGCAATTTATGGCTGATGAAAACATTTAATCAAAAAACCCAGCCCTATCCCCACCCATGTCTATGGTGTTCTTTGAACTCACATTGCATTGATGTGTGTCTAACAGTCTAATAAAGTAAAGCTATACATATATGTAAAATCAACATTGAAATAAAGAGAACTTCAGATTTGCATTTGTCTAGTACAAAATTTAAAAAGGAAAAAACAGGATTTATGTGGAGTAACAGAAGCCTCTTGATCTTTTACTGAGAGTTACAGATTTTAGAGTGATACTGAAATCTACTTGATGAATTATAAGGTTATATTTATGTCCAGTAACTAATTAGATGAGCAGCAGAAGCACATTGAACCTTAACAGGGATGGCATATAAATTGGTAATTGTCCAAGAGGAATTGTCACAGGGTGAAGATTATGGTGTAATATCAAAAATAATGCTGTTTTATACAGCATATAAAGTGTACTGTAACCTTGCAGGGAAGATTGTTTCCAGTGGCAAAAGGTTGTTGACATCATTATCAGTGCTCTCTGATGTCATAAGCGGTGTGGGCAATATACAAGGCAAATCCTGTGTAATAGATGATCAAACACCATCAGTGTCAGGCATTACTGTGTTTCTTTTATTCTACACAACAATAAGAAAAAATAATTGATGAAGAACTTAATATTTCATATTGGACATGATGGTGGACTGTATTCTTTATTATCCTCTCCAGTAATCTCATCAACTGCAGTAGAAATGAGATTAGATTAGATTAGATTCATCATTGTCATTGTACTACACCATACAATGAAAATTTTTTTGCACCCAGGAACCACACTCAACATATAATAAATAATTTGACAAAAAACAAAAAAGATATGGGTTATTGCGCATAAATTGGATATTGCACGTAACAAATAGTAAATGGATTATTGCACATAAATGAAGTTAAATTTTTTTAAATCTCCAAGCAACAAAACTACTCTTCATGTATTATATGTCATCTTTTTATTAAAAAAATCTTATATCCAATAACATTTATTGGAAAAGTGTATGGCATTATCAGTTTATTTGTGGGCAATATTAGTCAAGTTCCAATGAAGACTAGAATGCTAGATGGCAGTGGTACTCTGCCGCCTATCTGTAATTTGCACATGCAACACCAAGTGGCAGCAAAAGCTCACTGTAATTATGTCTCTGTGTGTGCGTGTGTGTGTGTGTGTGCATGAACATGTCTGTGTGTCTCTGTTAGTGTGGGAGATCCAGGTATTACTCATGTTGTGAGGACCTAAATTTGTTTATACCGTCACATTATGGAGGCTTGTCTTCCTTATAGATACAAAACGTAAACATAAATTGGTTAGGTTTAGGTTAACAAGGTAGAGGTTCAGTTCGGGTGAGTAATTATGATTAAGGCTTTCATGTGTGCGTGTGTGTGTGTGTGTGAGAGAGAGAGTGTCAGTTATAAATACTTAATGACCTACTGCTGTTGCAGTAGAAATAAAATGAAGTGAGCAGCCCAAACAGTTCAGTAGGATCTGACTCCAAAACGTTATGTGGTCACTGTCTCTGAGAAAGGTTGTTTTGATTCATTCAATTTACATTTTCATCCAATATAAAAAATATCAGATAGATTTTTTGGTTATAAATTGGTTACAAAAATGATCTTATTCTGTCCTCTATATGAATGAATTTCTTTTATTCTTTCACAAAATGTGTTTCCATGGCTACTTGTAGTGAACACATCTCACCATGTCTCTAATATTATCAGGGACAAAAGAGAACTTGTACAGATTTAACAGATTAACTAAAGCTGTCAATATACTGTACTTTTCTATACGGCTCTGTTCCTTCACCTTGTTTGTGTTTTGCCTTAAGCCATAGTTTATTTTTATTGTCCATCTTAGTTTATCTTAATTCATGGCTTCTTAGGTTCATGGGACAAGTTGTTGTTGAATGATTCTCTACAAATAAACTTGCCTTAAAAACCAAGCAGTTAAGAAATATTTTTTCATTAAATTTCTTCACCATGTTTTATGATATGTTAGAATAAAATGCTGAGTAAGTAATCTGTGATTAATATTTTGTTAAATGTGATTTTCCTTGTTTAAAAGATGATTTTCATATTGGGAACTTCTGAATTCAGATTTTGTGCCCTACCCAGCACTATTGCTTGCATTTAATGGAGGAGAAAGAGCAGCTGAGCATCAAGATGGTGGAAACATCAGAAAGACTCGGCGACGTGTTTTAGCCTCAGTCAAACCTAGACTCAACTGAGGAGTCTGTTGTGACTAGCAAACAAATCAGAACTATAAGAAAAGTTAGTATCTTTTCTTCGTTTATGTCGTTTATTAGTTTGCAACTGGTAGCGGCTCATACAGGGTTGTGCTAATACTCTCCAGCTCGCTATACTAACAAGATTTGGAGTTTATATTTCCTGCCTTTCTCCACAATTATTTTTCATGAATTACAAAAAAATTAAAAATGTTTTCGAAGAAACAAACATTCATACTATTTTTTAAGAAGCACTACTAATACTTGAAGTTGTAAGACATATAAATCTTATAAAAAGTTATTTTGGAATAAGACTAAAAGAAAACAAGGGAAATAGTTCAGAGAAATTAGCATGACAATAAAAATACCCTACCACTCATTCACACACCCATCTATCCAAAGAATATGACTGCAGTATTTTGACTATTCTATTGGGGGCACTTCATCTTTGCCGCAGTGTGATGCCACAGACATTGCTCAGTCATTCTGAACAGAGCACTACACAGTCACTGTGGTACTGTGAACAGTCCAGTCATGCTTTGACCTGAGGTGCACAGTGAGTCCAAAATCTGCTCTGTGTGTGTCATGCAGTCCAAATTTTGGCTGGGACTCCTCAGCATCTCCTCCAAAACAGCAGGGCTCTGGGACATCTGCAATGCAGAATTCTATATATAGCAATGGACTTACAGGGAGCGAGAGGCGCACAGACACAGAGAAAAAGAAGAGGGATGAAGGGAGACACACACTGAAAGCATGAGACAGAAAGCAAAAATGAGTGAAAAGAGGGATCCTTGAACTGAAAATTAGCTGGACAGCACTAGAGAGCCAACACAAATTAGCTTTGGCAACTGTTCTGTCATACCCTAACTTTTAGTTTAAGCTACACAAAAAGTCTAATTCTACTATGTGAAAACTGAAAGTTAATATTATATAATATATAAATAAGTCTAAGAAATCCTTAGATCCTGTGTTCATTCATGATGTCAGCACTTGCAAGGTCACTAATGACTAGTGTTGTGAGAGTGTGCCAGTATCTGTTTTTAACACACTTAAACAAGGAAATGTAATTTATGGTTTCGGACTCCGAGCAGCAAGAACAGGGAGGGGTGGTTGTTAAATGCTGAGGTTGAGTATTTAGTGCTTTATCTCGAAGAGTCTCGGGGGTGCACTGGAGGCAGAGGAGAGAAGTTCAATTATGCATGCACCTCCACAACAACAGAATCTGCTGACAACAGAGCCCGGCACGCACACAGCAATGGTGCAGCCAAATCAAGGACAATTCCATGGTCCAAGCAGGAGCAGGCCACACAAGCCCACAGAGCTGTGGGATTGATGGGACTCATGAATTTTCAATAAATTGCCCTCTGACACATTCCCCATCTGATATTCCACCACAGAGGTCCAGGCTGAGTCATAACTCTTCCTGTGTCACAGAGAAAAGACAGAGCATCAGTCAATCTAAGTCCAACACACAGAGAAAGGAGAGCCTGCTAAGTAGCAAAGATTTTTACGCAGTACATATAAAAGAAATTGTGATATTTTACTGAACACCACACTGGGTTAGAGTTAGGGTCATCAGCCATTAGTGATGGCTGAGGATTAGGGGATACAAGATAATTGTTTAGCAGTTTTTTTTGTTGCTCTTTTACTGTACTGAGTCATTCATACATTCATCTTCTATGCTAGCCATTTCCAGTTCATGGGGAGTGCTGGAGTCAATCGCAGCTCACTCTGGGTGAGGGTGGGGTTCACCCTGGACAAGTCACCAGTCCATCACAGGGCCAACACACAGAGACAGAGAGAGACCAACAACCACTCACACTCACACTCAGACCTACGGACAATTTAGAGTCACCAATTAACCCAAACATGATGTCTTTGGATGGTGGCAGGAAACCAGAGTACCCGGAGGAAACCCACGCAGGCACGGGAAGAACATGCAAACTCTGTACAGAAAGGCCTCAGGCTGGGAATCGAACCTGCGAACTTCTTGTGGGGCAACAGCGCTAACCACGATGCCGCCGTGCTGCCTGTGGCTTACTTTTAGAGGGTAAAAGGTAAAACACTGTAGTTTGAAACGTTGTTGTGAACATGCCCCATAAACGTTTGCATTACCTTCACTTTTGAGCCACTATGTCTATGTCCATTTTCATATGCAGTCTATGGTGACATCATGGATGGAACATCTATCTTCAATTAAAGTGTAAGAAGAAGTACCATGAACCGCTCTTGCACTGTGGAGACAATGCTAACCACAGCACAGCTGTGCCATGCAGAGAAAGAGGAGGAGAAGAGGATGTGCAGATAAACTCAAAACAGAGTGCAAGTCCTTACAGCATTATCTCTTCTGCAATATCCTAATATCTGTCTCAGACATTCTAAATTATTGATTGTCCCAAGCACATCCATGGAGGATCATGGTGCATTTTCCCAAAACTCATTCTACCTTTTTACTCCCTACATTTTTCATCTGTTCTATCCCCCTGCTGCTCTGACTTTCACTGATTGCCTGTTAGTGTTATAATAATATTTTTAACACAGTGCTGCAACACACACCGCACGCACGCACGCACACAGTGTCAGCGCTGAAACACATAGTCAGAGCCTATCATGAAATTGTTGCAGGGACAGCTGTGGGGTGGGCAAGGGTAAGCAACTATCATCCATCTTAGCCAGTTCCATCTTTCACCTTCGGGTGCAGGGAGGCAAAAGCTGAGCCAAGAGTAAGCAGCTCCTCCCATTAAAGAAAGGTTATCAACGCGAGCCTGAAGGCTCAGGGGGAGACAGGCTGGTAACTGGAATAACACAGTTATATAGTATTAGTCTCGTTGTAATAAAACTAAGCATGTAGAAACTTCCTCTCAAAACAAAAGCATGGCATGTGACCTTCCACTGTTATAAATCTGCTTTGTTCTATTGTCACAGATGCCATTAGTCTCCTTTTCAAGCAGCTGTGCGCTGCAATATTCAATGTGCAATAGGTGGGATATGCCAAATTGTGAGTAGTTAAACAGTTGATGCACATAGGTGGGAACATGTCTGATCACTTATCATCACTGATGTCTCAAAAACTGAAGTACAAGGAGTTTACGTGTCAGTTAACATGTTTGCTTCGAACATTTTTGCACAATTGAGGTGTATCAGTGAAAGCCATTCATTTGTCAGACACAATGGACACGGACCTCAGTTTGAAGTTTACAAATGCTCAAGGATCAAGAAAATCACCCCTTATCACAGACAACCCTTCTCATCCCTTTTACCACTCCTGCCGCCAGGCAGAGGGTACAAGGTTCATCTGGTCCGGAAAACCATTTACAAAAATCATTCACTCCATCCGCATTAACCACCCAGAACACACTGAAACAGACAGTCCATCGGCTGCTGTCTTAAACAGTTCCCTTTAATGTGCTGGTCATGTGTTTTTATGCTCTTTTAAATGTGTATTGAATTTTATTTTATTTTTAACATGTTTGATGGAATTGTGTGAATATTTCTTGGAGCCCTTTCAATACAAATTTCTGTCACCATGTGGTACATGGGTATATACTGAGTAATATTAATAATGATCTAATAATCTAATGGGATAAAGTGAGTGAGATGGTTGAGTTTCATTTAAGGTTGATGATATGAATATAGGCTCAACTAGGAGCTTTAAATTTCCATAAAATAAAGTTGTACTCTGTGGTAACAACCTTGCAAGCATTGCCTTTCACCCAAAAGCATGCTGAGATGAGCTCCAGGTGCTCAGACCCTTGTAAATGAATTTGTAGATTGATGGTGTTTCAGGTTTTTGGTTTTTTTTTGTGAATTCATCATCTCATCAGTGACCTTTTTCTGTCAAATCATTACTCTCATTACAATTGTAAACATTACATAATGGTTCTTGTTAGCATTTTGGTACAACAATGTCACAACAAAGAAGTTCAACTCCTGCATATAATTTCTAAAGCAATTTTGGTGGTATTTTTTCATTGTTATTCTGACAGCCACCGTGAAAGAGATAGGAAAACCAGAGAGAGGTGGGATGTTGGTTGAAGAGGGCTGCCGCAGTTAGGGGAAAGCCTTTATGGTAAGCACTGTAATAAATAAGCTATTGGGGTATTCAGCTTCCGCACAACTACAGAGGATCATCATTTTCTCATATTCTCGTCATACAATCATTTGTTGTTACATTCATAGCCTTGAAATCTGGAAAGACATTTGAGCTATTGAAGACACAGAGATGTGGTGAATGTTTGGTTAATAAATGTTTTTATTTGGCTTTGAGAGGAATATCACTGCATGAGATAGCAGCATGTACAGTCACAGTTGTATTAGCAGAACGGTTTGGATAGTGTCGACACTCCTCAGCCTCCCCAGAAACAAGTGAGATGCAGGTGAAAACATGTTTTATTTTAACTTTCAATCATGGTTAAGGCAAGTTTTGTTTTTTGTTTTTTTGTTGTTTTTTTTTTACTGAACATACAACAAGCACAAAAATCTATCCCATCCTTAAGATATTCAAGCTTCAAGAGTCAGGCCATGCATTCATTTCTTTCAGTCAATTCATTTGTCAAAAGGAAAAGCAAAAGGGGGTAAAATGATGAACAACAGTGGTGCAGATAGTTAGGGGAAAAGTAACAGAGATGAAAATAGCCCTTTTATGTGACTCTGTACCGTATACCCATGACCCCAGCAGGATCTGCCTCACCTGCCACTTGCAGTCTGAGCTGAGGGCTGTTCAGTGTCACTGTCAGCTGTGCTGACATTGACAACCATGCTCACATCCACCTTGTTTCTTGTTTCCAGCTAAATTAAACAAAAGCACCACCATGTGAGTGGATGAGGAGAAAGTGAAAAGATTGTTTTTCTCCGAAAATTAGGCAAAAAAATGTCAGGACGTGGTGTTATTATCCATAATGAACTGACAGGTGAGAGCTTTGGTTCTTGACAAATGAATCAATCAAAAGGTATATATATATATATATATATGTACATACATATATATGCAAATTAAACTAAATTCTCAAAGATGCATTTTCTCTCCCAGCAACTTAAAATACCTTCCACCCTCACAACACATTTCTATTTACAGTTTTTCTGAGTTCCGAGTTGCCGTTATTGCCGTGCTGTGAAGATGCAGTAAAACAAAACTGAATGGGTTCAGATAGCTAGCCATACATTTCGTTTTGTCGTGGTGGGACGAGCTGCAGATCTAAAATGAACTGCAATGGAAGAGGAGTGAAGAAAGAAGGGAGTGAAACATGCCTGCTCTGCGAAATGTGGGCTCTGAGAGTTCAAATGGAAGCTTTTGTTTGCTTTAAACATTCATGTTTGAGCTGGTGGATCTTTATTCTGTGATAAAACATTTACTTACAGTACTCCCCAACTTTTAATTGTAAAAATCTAATAGCACCGTAAAAAGTTGGACTGGCTGCTCCACATGCTCCAAAATCTGTGCATTTATCTTTAAGTCTGTGTGCTGACATAATTGTTACTTTCAAGGTATTATTGATTGCTCTTCATGTGAATATTGATCATTAATGGCACATACTGTTGCTTGTGTGAGGAAAATCATCCCCAGTTTTTAACTGATGACATGTGGCACCATGCCAGCTTTCTGCAATGATGTGATATAAATAATGATGATTTAAAGCCACCTGATACTGTAAAATGTCCGTTCCTTTCCAAAGAGCCTTCTCTGCCTAATAACCTTTGAACTAATCACTTCTGAGTTACAAAGCAAACAGAGACATAAAACACAGAAGGTGTGAGGCATCTGGGGTGTTCAGAAGTCTGAGTGAGTGTGTGGTTGTGTGTGTGTGTGTGTTACAGGGGTGTGTAACCAGATACATATGAGTGATTGGTGGGATGTGGAATGTGTTTTTGATGGTGAAGATGACAAAGCTGGTGACAGGAGCAGTTTAGCTCTTGCTGTTCTTTCCAGTGGGGCTCTCCTTCTTCTTCTCCTCCACTTTCGCCTTTGGCTTCTCCTCCTCCTCCTCCTCCTCTTCCTCTTCCTCCTCCTCACCTTCCTCCTGGTCATCCCCCTCTTCTCCCTCTTCTCCCTCCTCTCCCTCCTCTCCCTCCTCGCCCTCTTCTCCCTCCTCGCCCTCCTCCTCTCCATCTTCCTCCTTCTCCTCCTCATCTGCCTCCTCCTCCTCCTCAGGCTTGGCACTGGATTTCCTGTAGGCTCCCAGGGTGTAGGTTCGTGCTGACATGTAGGAGAAGCCAGGGTAGCCCGACTGGACCATGGCTCCACCGACAGAGCTGAGGCGGCACTCCTCCCCCTCCAACAGCTTCCTGTACAGACAGAGAAAAAGAGAGAGGGGACAGAGATGACATCCTTCTAGTCTCGTTTTGGTACTATAATTATCTGATTTTGTCTCAGCTGGGAGATCTAATGTCACTGGGATATCAGTGACAGAACCTTTGCTGTCTGTTATGGGAACCAAGAGATTAGATTATCATCAGGTTTCATGCTGTATCTGTTGCAGTGTGCGAAGGATTAATTCAATTTAAACAGCATCTTCAAAATGGAAAATCGTGTGATTTCTTATTTTATTGCTATCTGGTCATATAGCATGCCCCTCCCCGCCATAAGATCTTTAATATTGAAAACACTTCAAAGAAATGTTTGAATAATAATGATGCCAACTGTAATGTTGACTATATTTTCAAGTTTGTATTTAATGATATTGTGTCCACTAACTTCAAATGAAATTAATCGTCACATTTAATAGCACTTATTTATTAACTTCCTCTTGTTAATCTTTCTAGAAATGTTTAAAATAATTAGGGGGATTTCAGTCTCCCAAAGTCAGCTAAATTGATGACTGCTGTGTAATGTGGCCCAAACCTGTAGGCAGCGATCTCGATGTCCAGCGCCATCTTGACATTCAGCAGGTCCTGGTACTCACGCAGGTGACGGGACATTTCTCCTTTGGTGCTGCGCAGAGCATTCTCCAGCTGCTGGATGGTGTCCTGGACAGAGGCAGACACAAAATATCGCCTTGAGAAATGGAATTATTTTGTTAGGGCAGTAGTGAATAGGGATAGATTGAAAATGTGCCCAGGCTGTGTCCTTCATCAGTGGTGGCCATTCAGAATCCCTGAGACTTCTAATCAGATGTATGACTGTTACTAACTGGTTTATCTGTTGCCTGATTTTTTGTTAATTTTTGTCCGCAAATTATTTGCTGCTATCTCGATCAGGTTTTCAACCTCCGTGGTAAATACCTGGTTAGATGAATAATGAATAAATTAATAAGTGGAAAAAACAAAACAGATTTAATGTTACTGCCCCATATCATTTGCATACCTGCATCTCTCCAACTTCATTGTTATGACGATCCTCCATCTCAGCAATCTGCCTCTCCAGAGCCTCATTGTGGCCCCTGAGGGCCTCGATCTCCAGGGTGCGGGCCTGCACCTGCCTCCGGTACTCACTCAGCTCCTCCTTTGAGTGCTTGATGGCATCCTGGTTGCGGGCAGCGGCTTCAGTCACGCTAACAAACTT
The DNA here is from genome assembly GCA_034769265.1 of Remorina albescens. Classification (NCBI taxonomy): domain Eukaryota; kingdom Metazoa; phylum Chordata; class Actinopteri; order Carangiformes; family Echeneidae; genus Remorina; species Remorina albescens. The sequence continues at coordinate 6,702,082 of CM068485.1, forward strand.
GGAGCGGTACCATTCCTCTGCCTGAGTCTGGTTCCTGGCTGACAAATTCTCGTATTGGGCCCGGATGTCCTTCAGGGCAGCAGCCAGGTCAGGTTTACTCATGTCCATCTCCACTGACACCTGGACATAGGAGAAGAAAAGAGAAAAGGCATTAAGAGGCAGGTCTTGACACTGGTTCCGCTTAAATGTATTTTTGTTGTTTGCATTATTTAATATTTTTACTTTTTACGTAGACAAAAGCCATCCAGACTGCATTTTTTAATCATCCTGGGTGATGTTTATGTAAAATTAAGGTCAAAAGTATTTGGTCACCAGAACTAAACTGGCTCAGATGGAAAAATCTGGTACCAACGAATAACATCCTGAATTCTTCTCTGATGTGCTTTTCCTGGATTTAACAGGAGTGATGCAGAAGATATATATCTTCTAATCAATCATAATGACAAAAAGCTTCTTAAGAAAACTACCAACACTAATTTGAATGTTATGAATTTCTTTTATCTGTACTAACCTTAAACACATCGTGATTTAATGCTGTTCACAGATTAATGGTTTTTATTGGGGTTTTTTGCTGCTTTGTTTTGTTTTGTTTTTTATAGCTGTGTTCAATAAACAGTTTTTTCTGTCATGCTGTGCTACCTCTGGTGGCATACACATAAGTAAAAGGAGCAATGTGTTGATGATGAGCTGATTTGAAGGTGGGTGAGCAGGAGTGATTTAATCAATTGCTGACTCTGCTTCTCTTCATGACAAAGCTGTGCTGTCAATAGCTTATATGGCAAAAGCCATTCCCTGCAGGGGAGAAAAGAAACCCTGGAGAAATCTATCCAGCAACTGTCACTGAAAGTTATTTAATCCTATTGAGTATTCAGTAAATTGATCTCTGCAAAGTGGTCAACGCAGTGAAAACTGTCTGCTTCCTTTTATTAATCTTTGCTTTTCTTAGTTTTTATTTGCTCCATCTGCACCAAGATGTTACATAACTCACAGCCTCATATAAATCAGAGGAGCTTCCGGATTGATGGCATTCCAAAACTTTTTTGTCCAAATTTTGACTGAATGTGGCTGCTGTTAAACCACACTATCTTGATGCGAGGTCTGTCCCTCCTGCCCCCTCTGAGGATGACCACACCCTTGGATTAAGCCTTGTTTCTCCGCATTTTTCCCCCGCCCTCCCCCCTCTGCGCCCTCTCCTCGCCGCCTCGGAGGGGCATCACCCTCCCCACAATATTGGCTGGATAACGGCGGGTTCCACAGCAGCAAACCTTGCGTTTTTCACGACCTTGGAAGCCGAATGCCCATTTTTACATATTTATTTATTTATTAGATTTTTTTTTTATTTTTTGGAGGGGGCACCATGACACTTACATAAAGTTCGCACAAAGAACAGTTTGATGACGCACCATGGACCTACGAGCGAAAATGGATTCATATGTGGAGGTTTTTGTTGGGGGGGGGTTATTAACTGGCATAAACTCCATCCTGAACTTTAGTGCTTGGCTTGGACCGTGCACGCAGCGGGACGCTGCAGGGACGTCATTTTCGGGGGGGGGCGCGCACCGTGCTGAAACGGAACTGCAGTGCCATCAATTATCCAGTGCGCAGTGTTGAGTCTGAAGGGAACCAACTGAGAAACTGTTCAAGACTGTTTTTTACACTTATAAACTGAAACACTGTCACATATTGGCATTTATAAACGGTCATTGCCGACCTGTGTATTTGACTAAGTACTTATTATTAACAGTGTAAAAACTAAATCGTATTATATTCGGATTGTGGTACAGGCTACTATTTGTGATTTTCTCCCTGTGGTGAATATACAAGCTTCGGTGCCTGCATCATCACCATGGCCTATGATTAGGTAGACTATGAAGGCCAGGAGGTTTGTCAGTGTGACATTGAAGAGTAGTGGTTGACAGTAAATCTGACAGCGTTTCCAACCACCCGTTAGACTACCTATGATCAGAACCCAGTAGGGCCTGCGTGTGATGTGTACCTGTGTGGCCTGAAGGGACGCCTGCAGCTCCTGCAGCTCCTCCTCATGAACTTTCCTAAGGAAGGCGATCTCGTCCAGCAGTGACTCAACTTTCTTCTCCAGCTCCAGCCGCGCCAGGGTCGCGTCGTCCACGTCCTTCCGGTAGCCCTTCAGGGTGTTCTCCGCTTCCTCGCGCAGCCTGCTCTCCTCCTCCAGCTTCTCCCTCACGCGCTCCAGCGTCTCGTTCATCTGCACACAGTCCAGGTGCATCTGGCTCTTCTCGTGCGTCAGCTCCTCCACGCGCGCCCGCAGCTCGCGGATCTCCTGCTCGTACAGCTCGTGCAGACGCGACGGCTCGCTGTTGCGCTGGCGCAGCAGCGTGACCTCCGCCTCCAGGACTTTGTTCTGCTGCTCCAGGTTGTGAACTTTCTCGATGAAGGACACGAAGCGGTCGTTGAGGCCCTGCAGCTGCTCCTTCTCGTTGGTGCGGATGATCTTGAGCTCGTTGGTGACCGCGGTGGACTGGGTCAGGTCCATCATGGAGTCCGGCATGGAGGAGAAGACGCGGCCGGGTGCCGCTGTCCTGCGGTAGGTGGTGGAGGACATCACGGAAGGAGAGCCATAGGTGCGGTGGCTGCTGCGGAATCCCGGAGAATGGAGGCGGGACGGGCTGCTGCCGCTGCCGAGAGCCACGCGGCCGGACCGGGGGGCATCTCCGAAGATCTTCCGATAAGAGCTGCTGCTGTAAATTTCGTTGGAGTAACTCATGTTTCCTTTACTTTGGTGGCGTCCGGTCCCACTGCTCTGTACAGGAGAGAGACAGAGTGTGTCTGGAGTTCAGCAGTGTGTGAGGGTGGATGTGTGTGAGAGAGGAAAAGTGAGATGCGAGTGATGTCTGGCCAGGACAGGTGCTTTTATAGTGAAGGCGCCGCCGCATCATTTGACGCAGCGACGACAGAAGATGTGGGGAAACCTGCAAGCTTTTGCAGAAAGCTTCCACCCTCTGGGGAGACACGAATTCACTCATGCAGCCCCTCTTTTCTGCTCGAAGCTCGGCCACAAACACAACAACTCTATATGAAGAACATGTTTTGTGTAGGGGCTTTATTTACTGACTGTCAACGTCAAATTCCACTTTTCATTTAATCATTTAATGTTCTCAAATAAAATCAGATTATAATCCAATCCATCACTTCCCCAGCACACCTGTCAGTGTCTCATGTTACCTTAGTCCATACTGTCCACTGTCATTGCAGTTTTTCTTTGCTGTCCCAGCAGAAAGGCAAATGGGATCGATGGGGATCTGTGCGCAGGAGTGTGTGCGTCGGTGCTGCAGTACATACCCCCGACCTCTGCAATATCAGAATACAGGATGAGAGTCATTGTAGCGGCCTTATCGTTGTTCACACACCGTCACCGTCTTATCGCTGCTGTGGACCACAGCAGTGTCTAGTGATGCAGTCCTGTGTTATAAATGTGACCTCTTGTCTGTCGGCGTCAGGACGGATGAGGTGATTATGTCATAATTATGTGATTATGGCTAAAAAGCTGCGTTTAGGCCCCTACAATAAACTTCATAGGCTGTAACTTCCAATACTTACTTGAAGCACAGCTTATATATAGTTCTATACAGATGTGTCTAAACTTAGGTCCAAACATAGTTGTTCCTTTGATTAACTGTGTTGATGTGGGTGATGGATGTTCCCTGAAGCAGCGTTGGGTCTCAGTTTGGTTAAAAATAAATAAATAAATAAATAAAACAAACAAACAAACAAACAAACAAAAAAATCATGTTTGTTGTGACGTTTTTTAGTTCTGTGCAAAGCTGTCACTGGCCGTGGTCCAGGCAGGAGAGGGACCACGCCCCTGGAAAGAGGACTGCAGCCTCTCAGCACCACCTCCTCAGACCACTGAAGGTGCCTCTTGCTCACTGGCTGTCTGGAGAAACAACCCAAACAGTGAAAATGTGCATCAGACCTCACGCCAAGTTGTGTTAAATCACTCTTGACTGCTCAGCTGGAAATGTGAAGTGAATAGTCTTCCACACACCAGTAGTTAAATCAGGAGGAACATCCCCATAACAGGTAGATATAGTCTTTAATTATTTACTTTACAAATACAAAATAAATAAATACATAAATAAAAATCTTCCTTTGTATGCGACATAGTGTGTTTGCACTTGCTGCTCAGTTCAGGTCAGTTTTTCTGGATGTCCTGTATGTTTCTGTACATGATGAGTCATTTTAAAGAAAGAGTCGCCTTTGTGTGAGACACCGGTGTTATTTCACAAAAAAGTAATAGACAGATAGATAGATAGTTACCAATTAACCAGAAGGGGGCGCTAAAACATCAGTGATGCTTCACATGTTCAGAAGACCTGAACTGATGTTGTGCATGTCCATGTGTGTAAACAATAACCCCAGTCGCAGCATTATTACACTTTAAGGTTAGAAAACCTTCATACTGAGATAATAGCCTGTATAACTGTACACATAACTGTGAATATAACACAAGTACAGTACGCCCCTAATGTCTCTTTCAGGGTATACTTTCCTTGATACCCCAAATAACATTAACCCTGAGTTTTGGGGACTCATGTTTTAGCTTCACATTGAAGAATGAGCCTAAGAACCATAAGGTTACAGTATATTGAACAGGTTAACGTGTGTGTGTGTGAGAGAGAGAGAGAGAGAGAGAGAGACTGTAGCACTCTGTGATATCCAACAAGCCATTTTTTTCAGTGACTCAGCAGGAAATGGCAGGTAGACAAGAACGTCTGATTTCTATTATTACATCTTGAACAGCCTCCTCATCCCAAGCCCAGTAACAAGGCAGACAGCACCTGTATTTAATGAAAGGATCAAATCTTTCAACGGATGACATAAAAGGCTTACTCACTCAGTCAGTGACCGACCAGCTATAAAAACAAAATTACTTGGTTTGCTGCAGCTTTATAAACCAGCTTTTATTTTCGCAGCTCGGGTGTTTTTGCCTCAATGAACAGCAGTAACTCTGACAAAAAAATGTATGGAAATAAATACATAAACATGATCACAGTTTGGCAACATTTAGCATCCCACACTTTGCCTCTCACATGGAGACTGAGCCATGTATTGGATGTCACAGTGTGCCACAACATGTGGTTGTGGTGTTTTAGAAAAAAAAACACAGGAGGAGGGCACTATTTTCTACTGGAGTCAGGCAGGAAGCACTCAGGGTTTGTTGCAATGGCAAATGTAAGAACAAGTGTAAGGCAAATAAGAAGAAAAGTCCTCAAATGTTGTGTTGCAATAACTGACTGACTGAGGCCTCCTCTGCTGAAGGTTGGTTTCTCTGCTCTGATATAAATAGCCTCCTGCACTCCTCTTACCTCCACCTTTACCCCCTATTTTGGATAGGGGGTAAAGGTAAACACTGTTATCATTAATAGGGTTTCCAAGGTCCTTCAGGTGGAGAAAAACCTCTGAATGTACTGAGTTGGCCTTCCTTTGTTGAGACATACCTTTGTTCAGTGGCTGTGCGGTTTCGTCAACGTACAGGTCTTTACATTCCTCACTGCAGCGGTCTGCATACATCAGATAGCTTTTTTGGCTCTGAGGAGTGCAGTCTTTCGAGTTCCCAGTTTTTACTGTATTGAGTGTGTCAGCAATGAAAAAAAGAGTCTATAATCAGGCTTCTTAGTGATGTCACTGTGAGCAGCTGGTCAAAAATAAATGAGGATAACTGAGCGTTTATCAGGAAATCTGTATCCAAATTTGATTTCAAGTTGTCTGTTGCATCATGCATGGACTACAAAAGGGTGGGAAATGTTTAGTTTCTTCAACTTTAGCTAACACTGCATGTTAACTATGTCACGTGGTCATTCACTAAGAGCCCCAAATTTTGACATAGTGGTGGATAGTTTAGTACAGGTATTGGTATGAATGATTTGCCTGTTATGCCTGACACATTGTACTGTTATTAGGTTTTTTTCCTGATGAATAACAGCTATAAATGCAGAACAACGCAGTAAACTTGTGAATCTAAAATACATCTGAGAAATTGATGACTGTCTCATTATAAACAGAATATATCATAAAACTATCAAATACTGAAAATGTCCAGAAGCCATTGTAACATTGTGTGTGTGGGGGGGGGTTCTGCAGTCTGCTTCCCCTGTAGACGAGCTTCGCTTTTACATACAATTGTGTGTAAAAGGGAAGCCTCTCCACAGGGGAAGCAGAAATCATTTTTGTCATTCAGAGTAATTTAAATCCTTTTATAAAACATTAGAATGTGGAAGATTATAGCCTTCAGTTACTCTGGTCTTTTATGTCTTTATGTGACAGTATGAGGAGGAAGACATACAGTCTGCCTCACTCAGTGTTGTAGTATCATGACACCATGTTAGTGCTGACGAAGACAGAGAATATATCTATGCTGCCCCCCAACCTCCCTAGGTGGGACTGCAACAATATATGACGATACTCCACACGCAGCCTGCTTCTCTAACTTTTCTTCTTCTGCTGTTTCCACCACTACTGTTGCTAACCCAGCCACACTCTCCTCACTGTGGCTTCATCTAATAGGTTTGCAAATGCAGTAAACAATGTTTCACTGTTTAGTTCAGCTGCTGTAAAACAAACAAAATCGACCTGGAGCAGGTTTAAAACAATATCACATATATGCATACGTTGTAAATATGGCTCAGCTATGTGTTCCACTTCTATATATGTGGTTTGATTGATTACAATAAGCACCAAAGTTAAAATACAGTAGCAGAAACTGATGCTATAAATAACTCAATAAGTAGTTCACTACATGAAATATACATGTTAATGTTGAATCATTGAGCAGTAAAATTTTTTAAACATATGGTGATCTGATATCTTAGAAATGCCGGTGCCTTCATGATTTCCATGAAGGCCTAAGCATAAACCTCTTTCCAGTGGCCCTGTTGCTTTGAAATCGGTTTCTCTTTGGTGCTTCGATATGCCAGACGTCACTCATGAGCATTATCCAAGGGTTTCTGTGAAAAGCTTTACTCTGTGTCACGCAGAGGCCACTCGGCTCCCTCATTTTTCTTTTATCCTGGATACACTGATCTTGTCTGATATGCACTCTTCACTCTGGTCCCCTGAGAGTCCTCCTTCCCACATGCGGACAAGCTCCTGCCTCTGCTTGCATATATACATATACATGCAAAAGACAATGTATATACACAGGTGATGAAATCCAGTAACACTTGGATAAAAATCTTGGATAAAATCTTTGACTTCAGGTGGAAACTTGTGAGTGGATGGCCCAAATAATTGTTGCCCCAGAGAATTACAATCAATTAGGACACCCAAATGCAAGAATGAATAAAGAAAGGTGTCATATTTTCTTTCAGGGAGTGAAGGTAGACGAAGTTGAGGAATACAGCAGACACAGACAGAAGGCCAAAGGAAGCAGGGCAGAGTACAGATGAAGACAGGGCTGGGAGCATGGCTGGATGACTGATCAGCAGGCAGTAACACGAAACCATGAAAACAGCCAAGCAGGAATGGTTCTATGGCATAGATGAAACAAGGATTGAGTCAAAGATCAAAACCGCACAGGAGTCAAAGCTTACTTGTTCTGTGTGGTCAAATAATGTGGTATAACATACTGTCTGAAACAGCAATCTGTTGATGACCAGATGATGAACCAGGGTTGATATACTGCTGATTTGATGAGCCCATGGATTGTTGAACAGGTTGATCATTAACCAGGAAAAGAAAGAAGGGAGAGAGAGAAAGGAGTGGCACAGACACACATGTACACAGAGAAAGGCAAATAGGGGAAAAGAGTGAAACAAAATGGATAAACTGGAGGAAGAGTGTGAAACGTCCCAGCTAGGGAAAAAAAATCTGGGATCCACAGTATGACAGTCATTTGATTGTAAAGCCATGCTTTTCATACATCACCAGAGGGCTTTTGTGCACCGCAGTCTAAAACAGGAGGAACTCTGTTAACCCCCTGTTGTGACAGTCATGTGATGATCCAGAACACTTGGACTTATCATGACAGCAAAAATACCCATACAGTATAACCAAGCTTGAAATGTTTAATTGACCTGTAGTTTCCTTATTCTGACGTGTCAGAAAGTCTTGCATGAAAATGTATCAACTATCTACTGACACCAGGTGACCGTGAGGTAAATATGGGTCAAAATATTATTATATCAGATCATTATTAATTGGCATCCCACTTATGACTCTGCTTAATCATTATCATCATACAACATTCATGACTGTGGTATAGTGTTAAGGAGGTATAAGGAATCATTATTAGTGACTTGATACCGATTAAGTGATTGAATGCCTATGTACTTAGTAAGGGTTTAGTGATATTAAGTGATGGTACACAATATTTGTTGTTTGATTATAGTTGGCTGTGTTTGTCTTGAAGGTGTGTTGCCAGCATTAGTTGTCTTTCAGTCTAAATGTTGTGCATGTGTGTGTTTTGTTTCCAGGTGTGTATGCCTGCAATTAGTCACGGGAGTCAGGCAGGTAATGATCAAAGTAAACTGGATGTGCAAGGCTTAGATGAATTTTAGGGTGTGACTAATCCAACAAGAAGGGACATGGAAAGGTGGGTCAGTAGGCCTGTGACCCTGACAACCACCTGCTAACAAACCCAGTAACTTCAACTGTCATTTCTAGACACACATCAGCAGGAAGTTTATGTCAACAGCCAGAGAGACAGACAGATAGACATATAAACAGAAAGAAATATAATACAGTCTGATTTTCAGTGATAAGTTGTTTCTATAATTGTACCCAGAGCTGTCAGGTCGAACTGTTGCTACTCTATGAAATCAAATCAAATCAAATTTATTTATATAGCGCCAAATCACATCAGAGTTACTTCAAGGAACTTTACATAGAGCAGGTCTAGACCAAACTCTTTATGGAGTTGGACAGGAAGACAGAAGACAGGAGGGACAAACACAGGCTACAGGAAGAAACAAAGTTACTGATGTTGTATATACATTACATACTCCTGATTTACTCTCGGAGACTGTAGGAACCACAAGTAAACCTGTAAACCTCCATCCAGAGAGTGAAGTCACCTCCTGGGACAGTAAGGAACTATGAGCTCTCTGAGTTATGATGGAGCTTGGTCATTAAGAGCTTTGTAGGTTAGGAGAAGGATTTTAAATTCTATTCTAAATTTTACTGGGAGCCAAGAAGCAAATACAGCAGAAATATGATGTCCTTGTCTAGTTCCTGGTAATATTTGTGCAGCATTCATTCCTACTCATTTTCAATAATGCAAATAACTGACTAAGATTTTTTCATGTATCCATATAAAAATAAAACAATGTACCATAAACTTTACTTAAGTTCCACCTAGCTGACCAAGTCAAGTAATTCCAGTTTGAAGCTGGATAATAAGAGCTAGTTAGTAATAGGTAAATAGTTAGCTGGTATAACCCAGTCAGTTAAAAGAAAAAATTCTGGAGAATATGATTTTTAGGCTGTTGTGTCTGTTGCACCACAATGCCTCATTTAGGGTTAATTGTGACAATTTATTATTGTCAAAAAAATATATGATTTAGGTATTGCACTTAGCCATAATGCAAATATGTTAAATGAAGTTACTTAAATTAAACATTCAGCCAATTGTCTTAAACAAGTAATATTATTCAGTAACTATTTCCATTTAAATGAATTGTGTTAACCCTAGTTGTGAAATTCAAGCCTGGTGTATTTCTGAAGTTTAAATGGTGCAAATATGCCTTGTGTCCAGAATGTGAATATATCTGTAATTTGACTATTGAGGCTTAGTCCTCAGCTAAAACACAGAATATTTTGAAATAATATTCATGCCAACAATCAGTTACAGAGCTCTCTCTGTGGTAGAGAGAAAACCTTTTCTTATTGCTCCCTTCCCCCTCAGCACCCAAGACAGCTCCAGGAGGGATGTGGGATGCTTTTCGAGATGCCCATCCCCCTCTTTCTTCTCCTCTGGCTTTGTGTTGGCTATTGAGCTGCAGTCAGATGGCTGTGATCATACAAACCTGGGATTTGGCCAACAGATTATTCTGAAACACAATGGATAGCTGGCAAAGATCGAGCCCCCACAGAGGCCTTCTTTCATCTGTCGTGCAAAAACCACCTCATTACTCTTTAATCAACCTCTACATATAGGTTGGTCATTGTATGAAAAACTGGTGGGTAAAAAAATCCTTCATTTGTTCTTTGAATATAATTAGAGTCCAGGCTTTTTCATCTGTAAGCACAAATAAAGACTATTACAAGGTGATAGGTAAATAAGGGTTTCAAATGTTTTATTCCTTTAATATCACTGGCAAATATAAATTGCTGCTTCACAATTCTTTTTCAAAGGATTTTTTCTTTCCACATTTGAAGTGATCCTTAGAAGACCAAATGATCCAATTCTTAAAAAGTAAGTGCACAAAACATCCACCTTTAAGTAATTGTTAAACAGACACTTGATCTCTCTGTGGAGATGGGTGGCAGGCGACAATGAAGTCCATGGAGTGATGACACGGTGTTCATTTGTGTCCATGTGTACTGTGTAATGCATGAAAGCACCATGCCTGAGACCGTCACAATGAAAAGGAATGACCTTCATGATACATTTCAATATATCATATATACTCAAACATATCATATATTTCTGTCAGGTCGCACATCCGTGTTTGTTTTAAGGCATTATTAGCCACTTTATATGCAGGGACAAAATGTGCAAAAACCAAATATACACATGACTATGTGTTTCCCCTGATGCTGAAACCTGTAGCTTAAACAACTGGTGTGACTGTAGTCTTGTTCTCTGTGAGATTCCACACCTGCTTTTTAAGGCAGATGCTCAGAGCACCAGGCTTCTGGTAGAGGGGCAGTGGAGGGATCGAGGAGCAGTAGTTGCATGCATTCTTACACACACACACACACACACACACACACACACCTCAGCACCATGGAGGCCAACACAACATGAGGAGGGAGTCACACTGACACATGGGTGCATGTCATACAGGAAACATGCATACATATGTATGCACATCCCCACATGCACACACCCACGCACACACGCACATGCACTCACAGACATATAAATTGGTAGAAGACAGACAACAGGCCATGGATGGAAAAAAATGAGGAATCATGAGATGACCACAGACAGACATTAATGCTTATGTTAATACATTGAGTCTTTGTCAAGTGGAGTTTTTTGCATTTTACTTGTAAATAAATCAACAGAAAGAGAGCCTTACAAATTCTTTTTAAACCGCCCACCCTCTACCATCCCCAAAAAATTTCTCTCTGACGACAGTGACGAAATAAATACGCAGGCACACATTCGCACATAATGCATACACACACAACCAGTGAACACATCTTTCTACTCACACCTACATCTCCCCTTTAGTCCCCCTAATAGCATGGCTACACAGTTGCTTTCCATTTGAAAAGGTTTTACAAAGAAAAAAAGCTGCATTCCACACTTAAAAGACTAAACAATTGTATATGTATTTTTCTACTTTTCCGTTTTTTTCTTTTTTTTGGTGCATCATCACCATCTTCATGCTTTAACTGAGATTTACAAGTCATGGATACAGGAACAGGGTGATGATCCCTTTGGCGTGTGCTGCAGCATTGAAAGCCGCAGTCCGCTCTTTGCCAGTGATGATTCTGAACCAAACAAGAGACTACAAATCTCACAAGGGATAGCAGCCATTTTGTTTGACACTCTCAGGCACATAGTTGGGGGATCAGGCAGCATATCTTTGCCAGTGGACTCTTCTCTGCCCTCAACCTGGCCACCAGCTCTTCTCACTTTTACATTTTTTAAATTTCATATTTTTTGAATTTATACAGATATTTTTGTCCTCATCCTTCCATTAAAGGGCAAGGTGGCTTTGAAAACAGCTAAGAAATTAGAATCAACCACAAAAAAAAGAAGATTTAATTTTCTACGAGCACTGTGCCAAATTCTGAACAGACACAAAAGCCTCGAGGCACAAGGAGACATTTTCTAAATATTCTATAGATTGACTAAGCTGTGCAAACAAACTACACATAGGAAACTCTCCATAAACCTCACAATAAGAACATAGGCTATGACTAATTAAATATATTTATATATTTATATCTTCATCTATATATTTAGAATATCTAATAAATACATTTGTTGATAGACATAGAGATCTTTCTGTTAAATATTTACATTAAAAAGTGTACCTTTTTGCACAAACGATAAATAACTATCCAGACAAGGCAAAGCAGAGAAAATCTGTGGTTTTAGCATTTTGGTGCTCTTCAGGTGGGGACACATTGAAAGAGGGCGCTCCCTCAACATGCTCCCACTGAGGAGGCAAAGCCAGTTGTTCTGTCTCGGGGTGACTAGCCTCATCTCAAACTGGACTTTGCCTTCCTCAGGAACATCCATTCATAAAAAATATGCTATGAACCTCACTTGGATGTCCTCTCTACATAGTGGAATGTGCTCCAGTCTTTTGACTGCTCTCACAAGATAGCTTCTTTCCCTTCCTTTTTAATACCTGGTGAACAGGGCAGTGAAGAAGTGTACAAAAAATGTACCAGCACCTGCCAAAAATACACCATTTGGCCTGGTGGCTGGTGTTTGACTTTTCAAAACCTTCTAGTGACCCCTTGTCATCGCCAGGCTCAAACATGACATACACACAGATGATAAAAGGATGCTATAAAAACGCCACCGTCATCAGAGAGAGAGAGGCAGAAAAACATCAAACCCACCCCAAAAACCCTCCCACCCTAACCCCTAACCCCTTCACAATCTCATGCTGCACAATTTTTTTATTAGTTTTTTTGTGTTACTTGCTCTTCAGAACTGCATGTGTGGATGTAAAATTACAGGGTAGTTACGGGATTGACCCATCAAAGCCTGGGTATTAAGAGACGTATTGCTGTTGGCCCCAATAGTTTCGTTTGGTGTCCAAAAAGTCTGCTGTAACACACAGCACAGGCAGACCACCAACATGTTTTAACACTCTCTTCAGCTAACATTACTGCAACAGTGTGGAAGGGGGCTTTAAGTTTTTAAGAGACAGTGTTTGAAAAAGATGACAAAGTTTTGTTTACAAAAACAATTTTAAGTGCAATTTACCATGCACAGATGGTTGACTGGTGAGCGGGGCAGAAAAAAATAGCCCCACATGATGTCACACCTTTGGGAGGACTTTGTCTTAGCAGACAACTCGGAGCGATGGAGCGGTGTGTGTACATGTGTGTTAATGTATGCATGTGTGTGTAAAAAGGGTTGAATCTCGTAAGTGCTTCCCATGGCTCTTTAGGCATAGAAAAAGAGGCAGTGGGACATTGTGTGGTAACATTCTCTGGCTGAAAGTTGATGGATGGGGGGTAGAGGGCATGAAGTGTCTTTAAATTCCCACTCGTTTGATTAATGCAGAGCGAGTGACACCCTAAAGACTGATCGCTGATGATGGACTAGATGTGGGTGGGTGTCTCAAATGTGTTGCAGAGGTGAGTGGAAGTAACCTTGGGGATAGGAGGCCCACAGAGGCCTGGCTAGAGATGAGGCCTCAGACTTGGTCAGTCCTGGTGGAGGAGGAGGCAGGGAGAAGAAATAAGCAGAGGAAGGGGTGAGGCCTGAGAAGGACCAGGGAGACAACTTGACAAAGGATTGGCTGAGGGAAGGGGATGGGTGTTGGTTCAGTGCTGTTTATAGGCTGCAGCCCAGCTGCTTGGCCCTCTCCTGAGTGTCCTGCAGGCGCTGCAGGCTGGCACTCGAGTAGCCCTCGTCGCTACAGCTGCTCCGTAGGCTGCCTCGCTCATCCCCTGAGTCACTCACACTGCTGGTGCTCCACTCCAGGTCACCCAGCAGGTAGTCTGTCCCCTCCACATCTACATCCAGGTCCTCTGCAACAACACAGTCACCAGAATAAGATACAATAACAAGGATGTTTAACTTTCAGCTGTAGCTAAATGTGTGTCATAACATCAACAGGAAAAACTGTATATTGTCACTGAAAAGTCAAGGAGAGAGGTGACATGGAGCAACAAGCCAATTTGGACTGCTGTGGTTAGGACTGAGCCTAAATGGAATACTCTCTACTTTACAATACTCTAATGATTTATTCTATCAACTGTCAGAAAGATGCCACATTCTTCATATTCCTTGAATTAAAAAAGATTTCTTCGTGCTACCAGCCAAGTTGGTAGTATTTAGTGCTTAAAATTTGCTGAATATATGAATCCAGCCATTCTGTTTATCCACAAATAAATTCTTATGCTAAGGGTTTCAGCCCCAGCCGTATCACTAGGTCAAAAAAGGATTCACCATACTTCAGAGTGCTTTCCACAGTTAAACATATTGTAAGCCCTGTATAGAGTGTTTTGGTTACAATCTTTGTTTCAGTCCGAAGAGTGATATTGATGAAAGCCCACTAATTTCACTTGATGAACTGGTTCCAACAATCTTTTTTCACTGAATACATGTCATCACAGAATGTAATTCATTCCAGTTCCAGGTGCTTCCTTTGTCCGTGCTGCCTTCGAGGCAATTACACCGCAGACTCACCCTGGTCAGAGTCGGACTTGTCGGAGGACCGAGTGGAGCCTGTACTGTCCATGCGGGTCCTTTCCACCCCCAGCTGCTCCAGGCGCCTCCTCAGGTGTCTCTGCTCCCGCTGTAGCTGCTCCAAGGTGTGCTGAGCTCTCCTGTCGCTCTCTTCCAGCCTCTGTGGGCAGAGAAATAGAAACATATTGCTTTGTGTGGGTGTTCGTGTGTGTGAGTTTCCTTAAAAGATTGTCTAAAAAGTCCCTTTCACGCCAAAACACATTACTTACACAACATATCCAGCACAACACTAAACACATGGCCTGTTTCATTAGGTGAAAACTACACACATGCATGCTGGTACCTTGATGTGATCTTTGGCCTTCATCAACAGGCTGAGGGTGGTGTGCCTGTTGGCATCTGGTCCCAACGGAACGAGGGATTTCAAGCGCTCTAAACACAGTCGTAAATGTGCCCGTCTGGGGAGAGAGAAAGTGAGGAGAGAGAGAAAGGAGACAAATCCGTCAATCATCAAAGAGTTAGAAAGAGTGTGGAAATCCACTCTGTAACAGTGAGAATGAAAACAGACACTTTCACTCAGTCATAATGATCTGCATGGTGGATGTAAGTTGCTCAGTTGTCACGCAACTCAAATATGGAACGTCAGCTATGCTACAACATGTGACTAAAGCACCTCATGACAACTTCCTTCACTGTATAAGACTAAAAAACGTTTTTGAAAACTTCAGGGAAACATAACAAAAACATAAATCATAAGGCATGAAATCGGAGCATGAGTTAAGATGTTTTGCCACGGATTGTTTGGTATGAACTATGTGACCTGAGATACTGTAAGATTTCATTAAATAGTCTTTCACTGCTACAATGTGGTTTGACTCTAGAATCAATGAAGTACAACTAGACATCCATTCAACATCGTTCCAAATTGAGATCTGGGACACTCATCATTTTGTGTCATGACTCGTTTGTTGACTTGGACATTTACACATTGTTCTCACTGTCCATTTCTTTTGGTCCACTGAGTGATTTCTGAGGGTACTACATTGCGAATACATTTAAAAACTCAAAGATGAATAACATGGAGAGTGAACATACTACACTGTGCACTGCAGTAAATACGGAGAGCCATTGAGTCATTCTCTTTTCAACACATGCATTATTATTATTATTCTTTTTATCTTTTTATGCCTGTATTATAGCTGCAGTGAGAGAGAGAGAGGCCCGGGAGGGCCAAATGGAGAAAAAGAGGGAGGGATACGTGTGCTTACATTTCCCATAATGCATCTCTACTGACAACATCTAACTACTCCAACACTACCCCTCCAGACTTTTTTCACTTTCAACCTTAAACAAGGCTGATTCTAGTGACATCACATGAGGTAAGGTATCAGATTTCTGGAGTCACAAAAGGCTTTATACCTGTTTTTTATTGTCATTTCAGGAAAGGTCGCCTTTAATGAAACTTTGGGATTAAGAGATATGGAAGATCAAGATCACCCACCAAGTAACAGAAATTACATTTGAATGAGGTGGTCATATTTTCTATGTGAGCTACTGTGCATGTGTTTTGGTCTTTGTAATGCAGAGTTCATCACCACTATTAACAGACATATCGAAATCCAAAGATCATCTTTGACATACGTTCAGATCTGACCTGATTACTGATCTCACCTGCCCTCTGAACACAGTGCATATTTGAATGTCTCATCTCATCCCAACTCCACTCCTGAATCGCTGAGCTGGCAGCCTTGGCAATTGCCTAGGTCTGGTGGGTGTTTGTGACCACTTGACCCAGCTGTTACACAACACACACCTCCAGCCCTGGCTGTGGCAGCGTGCGTACTTGTCTGTGTGCGTGGCTGAAGTGAGTGGGTGTGTGTACGTCAGACTCCTTCTGTGTAAAAATGTTATTTTGGCAGTGGAAGATTGCCTGGAGGAGCTGTTCACTTATTTCCCTCTGCAGGTAACCCTGCCGGTGTCAACGCCAGAAAGAGTTTATTAAAAATTTGGATACAGCGAGAAAGCCAAGCTGAATGTGGCAAAGAACACACGAATATATTCTTACCTCATGCTCTTTTAAATTACACACAAACTGACCCCAAATGAAGCACACGCATGCACTTACAAAGCAGCATTCAGCAGCTGAAACGAAGTGGCTGTTTCTCAGCTGACTCAGTCCAAAGGGCATGCAGACTGTCATTACATAACATGGAAGTACCATCACCGCTGTGGTTCTGACATAATAAGGGATCAGCAGGGTCAGATAATGTTTGTTAAACAGCATTTAAGACCTGCAGACTCATGAAATAGAGCTGATCACATGGTCTCTGTGCAGGTGAATTGACTACAGGCGTGGCAGAAACACATGACGATATTTTAGCAACAAGTTACTCTGGTTTAGTGTGGCTTTAGTGCACTGTGTCAATATGCAAGTATGTCAGTGTAGCTATGGGTCTGCGTGCTATCAGCCAATGGCCTGAGGCCACAACCTACAGCCCTTATTCCAGACTCCATATTAACTCTTCAAACAGAGTCTAGCTGTTTGGTCTGAAATAAGGTGAATGTGCTGATCCAACCTGTTGCATAAAATGGTTGCAGCTGGGTGGTTTCTTGAGGCAAAGAATAGTTTTTCTTACAGTGCTATGATTTGGCGCTATACAAATAAATCTGATTTGATTTGATTTGATTTGGCCTTGCACCCACTACAAATGACAACTAGTTTAGCTTGATGCACTTTGTCTGAACAGCAGTACATCACCATGCTGCTCTTGCTCTCTGACCTCCAACTGTAACTGCCCATAACTAGCTGAGAGTAATATGCATGTAAGAGAGAGAAAAGGGTGTATTGGTGGCTGTGGTCATGTTAAGTGGATAGGCACAAATGCTGCTATGCCCTATGTTTTACAAAAGACAGAGAGATTTGGAGTTTTACAAAATGGAGGAGCTGAGTCTTGCAGCCATCTGATTTTAATTACACTTGGTCATTGTGAGTAATATTCTATCTGCCTGTGATGGCTTTTTATCACTGTGCTGCCACTTGGAAAAACTGGCCAAAGACTATGTATGTTCTTAAGTGTAATACATGCCATGATCATAATTTTGATTTACTGCTGTGCATGAGGGATCTGCACACACACAAACATACACACAAACATAAAGGGCTAGGTCCCAGGCACATGCCTTAGTGGCATATATTATTCATGCCATCCTGTGCTGGTTTGGATAAACTAGCATAGGAAGGGTGGGAGCATTGAAGGTGACGTGGATACAAAAAAACCCCAAGGATTCATATTTAGGCTGTAATTGTCTGAAGCCTGCAGAAGAACTGAAAACTCTTTAATTTTGGTTCAAGTTCATTAAAAACATAAGCAGCCTACTATTAAAACTGTGAAATCAATCACAGTTTCCTCAATATCTCAGTGCTCCAAACATTCATTCAATCATCCGTTTCCAGGTTGCGGAGGGTGCTGGAGCCAATCCCAGCTCACACTGAGCGAGGGCGGGGTACACCCTGGACAGGTCACCAGTCCATCACAGGGCCAACACACAGAGACAGACAGAGACCAACAACCACTCACACTCACACTCTGACCTACGGACAATTTAGAGTCACCAATTAACCCAAACATGATGTTTTTGGACAGTGGGAGGAAACCGGAGTACCCAGAGGAAACCCATGCAGGCACGGGGAGAACATGCAAACTCCACACGAAAGGCCCCAGGCAGGGAACCGCACCAAACTATGCCGCCATGCTGCAAACAAACTTAACTCAAACAAGCTAGTACAAAAAGAAGATGCAAAGTTTGCTTTTACATAATGACAAGGAAAAGAAAGACAAAGAGAATCTTCATATCTAAATAACTCCCATTTGATTTACAAGTTATTAAAATAACAATATTATTACATAATTCATATTAGTAGATGGACAGAATCTACTAATCATGTAAGGTTGCATTAGTTATTTTTTCTTGATCTCTGCAAGTCAACTTTTACATCTTTAATAGTCTGATAACTATTACTTCTTTCCAATAGGAAACTCAGTGTAAAATAGACCAGCTCTGAGAGAGCTCAGCTATAGGTTATTGAAACAGATCAGCGGTTTTTCAGGTGCAAAAGGGCACAGGGACTCACTGGATAAAACAAAGACACCTCATTTGTACCCTCCCGTGAGAAATCAGCTGCTGTATTTGTGCAAACCAATTTAATCTCTGAACTAATGGGATTACACCCATATTTTTTTTTCAACACATTGTCTCTCACAAGTTAGTAGTTTGTTCACAATGTAAACACAAAATACTTCTGCATTCTAGCCATGATGCATTTAATATTGAGCTGTCATGTTAACGTAGATACGGTTCCTGGGTCCTTCTGATATGATTTGGGATACTGGCCTAAGTAAGTAAATCAATCAATCAATCAGTCAAGCAAGCAATCTATCTATCTTTCCATTAAACTATCTATCTGCTGACGCATGTTCAAAGCTTAACCCATACACTGTTGATTTTCCATATCTACAGAAGCACATCATAGTTTTAACTGATTCATTCCAAAAAGCTAATTCTCAACAGTATTTTTTATACTGTAACAGTGACACGTTGAGTTCACAAAATAAAAATACCCAACCATGGGGAGAGACATGCCCAAACCAACACCCCACCTTTGGCCCTGAACCGTCTCACAGGTTGCCAGAGAAGAAAAGTGAAGGCACACAAAATCTGACACACTGGATCACATGCAAATGAAAACAGTGTGTTCATTTAACGATATCAAAAACTGAAAGTATAGAATCTGTAATTTTCTTTGCAGCAAAAATATTCAATCCACTTGTGCATTGTATGTATATGTCCAGGAGTGAAATCTTACACAGTAACAGTAAAGTAAATAGAGGAAGAATGTCCTGGGGCAGCTCTTCTCTGCCAACATATCAACAAGGCAATGTATTTGGTTGCTAGTCCAGCTCAGACCACCTTTCATCCTCCAACTACATGCTAGCATTTGGTTAAAATTTGAGTTGTGCCGTCTAGTTTGATATAATTGGTGTGGAATCACTTTCCTCGTCTCAAATGAACCACTCCAAACTTTGCTTTTGATCATACCAGGAATACTTCTTCGATGGAGGCTGCATCAAAACTAACACATTCTGATACAATAACATGACAGCTAGTTCTGCTGTTTCTTTTTGCAGCTAATCAACTGCAGAATAGACAATGGATTTTCCGTTTAGCTTGCTCATTTTCAGCGTATGTGAATGTTCATGAATGTCTGTTTCTGGTGTGATAGCATCGTCGGAAATTTTCTAATGGAGAAATATGAGTTTTTTTATTTAAAACATTGATTGAAATTAAATTGTAACTGTATGGGTGTAACATAAATGCACTTGTTTTAGCTCACACTAAAGCACCTTCAGAGAGTTTGGGGTGCAGGGGTTAAAACAATACACACATCAGAACTTCAAGATAATTTTACTTGACATCACATGAAAAAAGAATAGAAATTGGAAACATAAAAAGGTATCTGAATTCTTTCAAATTTTCAGATGACATAGTAGATTTGTTTTCACATTTAGTAATTTAAATGTGGGCTTTTTTTTTTTTTTTCACCACTACCTCTCAGATCAGACATTTTCATGCTGACGGTGCATGGGGTGGGGGAGTGGGGGGATGGCTTACTTATTTCAATTGAGGAGTAGCACCAACACACACAAACACACACACACACTTTCACATACCTGTTTTTTTCCATTTCATTGTGCGTAGACCTACGGAGATAAAACAAAATGCATATGAGAAAATGGCTGCACACATAATAACAGAGTCAGTGATTGAACAGGGGAAGATTTCCCCTCTCTGCTGTGTGTGCTATCACTGCAGTCCAAGGCCTTACTGCAGGGGCGTGAGAATGAGAGAGAGAAGAGGCTGTGTGGGAGTTTATGAGCATTGAGAGTGGATGACAAAGTGAGTTTCTGGGAAAAAAGAGGAAAAGACTGGATTTTCTGATGCCTTAAGGTTATTCTACGGATGGAAACTTTGAAAGACCACACTCAGATACGTGATGAGGAGGCTTGGAGTAAACATAGTAACAGTAACCAGAAACAAGGAGCAGGGGCGGGAGGAGACGGGACTATACCTCTTCATTTTGCCTGATTAGCCATTGTACATGTAGTATTGAGCAGGCTGAGGGTGGGGGTTGGGGGAAGACACTTTGTCGGATGTGGTTGACTGAGCAATAGTGGCCAGCATGACCTCTGTACTGCAATGCTGAAGCAGTGCATGGTCACACACAAACCCAGACAGGGGATGAAGAAAAAGTGGGTCAAGTGTATTTTTTGGAAGGAATGTGCTGCTCTGACCTGTGTGAGAAAGGGGAACAGGAGTGATGTTATGGGTGGTGGTGTGGGGGTAGGGTAGAGAAGAAGACCTCTACATTACTGAGCTCTCCTCTTCCTTCACCTGACCCCTGAGCCACCCCCACCCCCCATCCCAAAATATCCTGTGCACCTTGGGTTGTGCTGAGTTCGGGGCTGTCACCACACCATGGCCAAAATGTGCGCATGCGCACACACACAAATCTTCTTCCACCTCCATGTTTAACAAGTTATTTTTTACACCGCGCTTAGAAATACTGTCCTCCACTATCCTCAGTCAAAATCTTTGAACTGCAATGGGTCTTTTGTTTGAGTGTGTTTGTGAATGTGTGATACTGTGGGGGTATCGTCTTATCTCATTTTATTTCCTTGGGTGTCTCTATCTCACTTGGCCCCCTCCAACCAGTGTACATTCCTGTATGGGACAGACAGCCACTGGTGACATAACAGCACTCGCAGAGAAACGATTCCACTTATTCAGGCTACATTTCAGGCTGAGGGACAGCTCCCACCTCCTACCCCATTACCCTCTGTCCCTCATACCATAAACGAGACCTTTATGATTTGACCACAAAAAGAAATAAATACTTTTGTTGCTGAATGTCTGTTCAACAGTCCACTGGCAGTTTTAGTCTATTCTCAAGACATGGCTTTTAAACACTGTCAACAAAATTATCAGAATGTTTTATATCTTTAATTAATGCATTGCTCGTTTTCAATTTCCCACTGTAATCCTAACAAAACTGAAGTTTTGAGGCCAATAATAACATCAATATTTGGGAGTTTAAAAGTCTGATAACAGCTATAGAAGATTGGACAGTAATACATAGTATGGTTGGGGCTGTCCGATTAAAAAAAAAAAGCTGACCTAAGATCTGTATACTATCAAGAACCAAAGCCCAGATTTGAAAGCGTAGATGGATCATCCAGATCGGAGTGTCATAGTTACAGCAGACTATTCCATAGCCTGAGGGCCAGGAACGAAAAGGTGGGCCACCTCTGGGTTTAAGGTTTGGTTTTAAATGTGAGGGACAGTGAGAAATCCTACATCTGACGATGCGAGGGGCCTTGATCAAGCGGGGGGGGTAAAGAGCTATGATGTAGAGGTGGGGCAATCCAGTGAGTGCCTCAAACAAACAGGAGAATCTTCAGATCTATTCTAAATTGGGCTGGGAACCAATGGAATGAAGCTAGGACAGGGATGGTGTGGTCAGAAGCCAAGCCACCCTGGATCAGCTACAGACGGGAATTAGAAGACTGGCCGAGTCCACTGTATGGGGAATTACAGTCGTTGAGCCTGGAGGATCAAAAGACCATGCTCAAATGTCTTGCATAGCACATGGGACAAATAAATTCTGCATACATAGTGTGGGTCTGATGGTATCTTATTTTCATAGATTGGCCATAATCTTGTCAGTTGCATGGGGGTTTTACTCACAGAGTTTCCATATTGAACAAGGAAAACAGCACATACACAACTAAAAAATGTACAGGGGGTCATGAATGAACATAGAAGGTGATATGGCAGTTCCAACTATATTTCTTCAGTTCCTCTTAAGTTTCACCTATATGTAAATGCAGCCAGTGAGAATAATCTGTTGTGAAAGGAATAATGTGCCCGAATTCATGAAATCTGATGTTCTCTTAAAGAGGGCCCTCCCTCTTTAAGAGAACAGATGAATATCATTTCACAATCACCTGTCTGACCAGTAACTGAGAAAATCACTATTCTCATCCCTGAGTTTGGTCTCATCACCATTGTCCCTCCCTCTCTCTTAAGCTTTCATCTGCCTGTTTAAACAGGACGGAAAGATCACGATATATGTTATCTATAGTGTAGCGCAGTGGGGAGGGGGTAGGGGCTCTCTTCATTTATGTAATGGAGGAACTGGTGTTTTCCACTGCCTGCCAAGAGGTGGAAAGACAGAGGTGGAGGAGGGGAGGAGAGCGAGAAAACATAAGAGAGAGAGATGAGGGGGAGGGAGGACTCACTACTACTGACACACATGCGCATATACACCCGAGAAACATGGTGACTCCCCTCCCCCACTACTCACGCATCCATGCCACAGGGAGAGAGAGAGAAAAAAAGAAAAACTGGAGGGGCCTGTACTGTACATACTGGGCTGACTTCACACACGTGGCTACCTGCCCTACATCTAACCAAGGCTCAACGAAACAAAAAAAAAAAAGTTTAAACTGCAAGCAGCAATGAACGGGCCTTAGCACTCCAAGCATCTAGGAGACTCCTGAACTAGCCTCCACCCAGTTGTTCTAACACTGAAAACATTTAGCCAGGAACATTGTGAGTGCAATATATCGAGGATAACACGCTTAGACGTGTTCAGGATGGGAGTCTTAATGGGTGCAAAATTTTGGGAAGCTTGGACAATGTATGCCGGGGTTATAGGGACTTCCTGTTATGAGTGTCCACTAGGGTCCGCTTGGGAACGTTTATATAAATGATATGTTATGTTGTAGTGTATGATGCAGAGAACACAGCCTGTAAATGTTATGTCAATTCGATGATGTTTGTGTTATTAGGATGACTTCCTGTGTCCAGCAGGTGGCGCTCTCCGTGTGACCCAGTATTAGTATATAGATGTGCTCGGAGCTGGAGTCTAAACAAATGTTGTGAAATTGGAGGAGATTGGAAAATGGGGCTTCCTGTTTTATGGCGGCACAATGAAATTGGTGCCGTCACTACGCCCAGCAGGTACAAGAGCTGAAACTGATTTTGATAACTTTTCATCTTCAACGCCTTGAGTTGATAATGAATCAATGTGAAGTCATTTGGATTAAAGCTGTAGGCAGAGTTTGCTGATTTGAGGCTTGCTGACGTGTCCAGTAGGTGACACTCTGGCTGACTTCCTGTTGGAGTTAGGGTATGGGTCCATGTGACTTTTTGTGTGCCTTGGCGATTTCCTGATTTTCAAGGTGGCACTGTTGAGGCATTTTGTGACGTGCATTTCTGCAACTCATGAAGTGAAAAATTTCATGCAGTGCTGATGCTCTGTCCGATTTTCGTGAGATCTGGTGCATGTTAAAGCCCCCAAAATGAGTGCAAGTTTATGCAATGGAATATTTATAATAGAGAAGGGTTCCTTCAGATGCAAAAGGGCTCTCGCACTTTCAAGTGCTCAGGTCATAAAAATATCACGGTGGATAAACCTTTGGCCCACTCTACTCTGGCAGAACCCACCAAGAAGAAACAGGAAACAGGGAAAAACTTGCAGTAACTAGTAGTCTACATGACATCCTTAGCTAGTTCCCTTTTTTCCCCATTAAGCATGACTAAAAATGTAGAGCCACATGGCATCCTGTGGCTTTGAGTGCAGCGGTGGAAATGAACAGTCGCTGCAAAGGCATCATTGTAGTTGACAAAAAAAAAAAGTTTAGCCAAATAGCAGCAGTTAGCTTCAATAGAATTGTATTTTTCCATTTGGGTGTGCATATTAGGGCTACATGTGATAGTCATTGCCACTAATAACTATTCTGATGATTGTTTTTGCAATTTCCTTGACTAAAACAATGGCTTGTGCAAAACGTGCTACTGGTTTGACAGTCTAAAAGCGAAACATTGAATTTACAGCAATATAAAATGGAGAAACAGGAAATAATTGTTTTAAAATCACTTAAAAACTTAAACTTAAAGTATTTCTGGCAGCCATTTTGAGAATGGAATTATTCTAAGTCATTACAATAAGTCATTTGTCAACAAAAAAGAGCCCACCAAACTTTCTCTGGCTGCATTTTATTAAGTGTAGACAGACTCCGGTAACCATGTTGTAAAAATTGGCCAATACAAATGATTAGCTGTAAAAACAATCTAACCCACTGTGTAACCCATGAAAACATTTACTTGATAGTGAAAAAAAGGGGTATGTGTGTATATATCTTGTGGCTTTAGAGCTGATGATAATACAACGTTGCCATGAACAGGGCCAGCACATAAACTGATTTATGTCCTCTTTCACACCATTTGCGCCATAGACGAGATACTGATACCTTCCACCAGCCAAGGTATTCTTGAAACAGCCTTAGTTTGCACAACATGCTGTCAAGCATAAGTGAGGTGTTTTGTAGTTGTTATTAAAAAAAATGGCTCCAAAATTTTTGCAATCACAGTATAAATGCTGGCAGTATTCTTTAATTAAGAAAGAAAAATGACAGACAAAGCCCAACCCCCATATTCCAACTTCAGAAAAATGTTGAAGGAGGGTGGTTTTTATTTTTTGTTTGTTTGGTTTTTTTTTTTTAAAGTTCAGGTTGTTCAATTTCACCGAGAACTTTGTGTGACACATATGCAAGTAGGCTCTGGGGATGTAAAAAGTCTGACCATTCACCAAGTATCCCATCGATTAGGTGATGGCAAGTAATTTAGGGCTGGACAATATGGCCAAAATTTACATCCCAATACATTCGCTCATTTCCATCAATAGGATATAATTCCAATATCGATATGGACAATATAAAAGTCACAGAAAAAATGCCATGAACGCACACAGTCTACAAAATTGGGAAACATTTGTTTGCCACATCTATGAAACATTTTCCTATAAAGCCAAATAATATTTTAGGTATAAAATCGTCACAGAAAAAATGCCATGAACGCACACAGTCTACAAAATTGGGAAACATTTGTTTGCCACATCTATGAAACATTTTCCTATAAAGCCAAATAATATTTTAGGTATAAAATCGGTGCAAATCAATTTTCACCTTTAAATGTAATCAGCCTTCTAATACAAACAACAAACATGACAAGAACATCACCGTCAAATAAATAAAATCCTCAGCTTTGTCAATATTAGCATCTTTAAACTAACTTTAAAGGAAAAAACCTATCTTGTAGGTTGATTATCTTATTCTTTGCAAATAGATTGTAACAATAGTGCCTCAGCCATGAATAAGAACATGAAAAAATGCCTCAAGTTGCTACACAAAACAGAAAATAAGAGTGTCTAACAATAAAAAAACACAATAAGGGCTAGTGATGTTGTTTAATGGACAGGCTGGCTTAAACTTCTATCGTGCCTCACCCTCAAGCTCACCTTTATTAATCCTCAGAGGGGAAATCCTGCTGTTTTGTATCTTATCTTCTAATATTTAAGGAGTTGGTAAGTGTGATGGCAGTTGGTATGAATGATTTTCTATAGATTTCCATCCTTCATTGAAGATGGATTAACTGTCCACTGGTGTGGTTCCCCTGATCCACTAGGAGTATTTTAAGATGTTTTCTTTCTTCCTCTGTGTGCATTGCTCCACCACAGCCCCCAGTGAGTGTAATCAGCTCCACAGAGCCAGCTCTTTCCACCAGCAGACTACGGCATGAAACAGTGTACCAGCTACCTCAGACTGGTAACTTGCAGCACACTGAAACCTGTAGTTTATCTGATCTACGATACTTGAACCTCTTCCACACCACTGAATTATTCCCTTGTCTCCTGTCAACTATTTTGTTCTGCTTTATTGTGACTTCTGCAAGCTCATTCAGTCCATTTCTATTGAGGCCAGAGGTGAGTCTGTGGTGACGTCACAACACAACGGCGTAGCCTGTTGAAATTGAATGATTGTCCAGCCCTAAGATTATAATTATTTTTTTTTTTAGTCAAGTTTGTCAGATTAAATCCATGATGCTTGAGATACTGAAATGTCAAAAGTGTAAAGAGGATTGTGATTCCATTGTATTTAACCAATATGTTGCCCTCTGAGTATGGCAGTCTTATAACATGTATGTTCTGGATATACATTGAGAGACATGTGGTATGAAGCCTGCACGTAAACCTATTTATATTCTTCACTCTGTGTGCTCTGCACACACATTTCCCCACCTAAAGCCTGGCAGAAAAATACATTTACTCCACTGGGGGTTGGATGGCAGTATGGATTTGTGTCCCTTGATGACGGAGGTACTTGAAAGGGGCTTGAGTCAGTTTGAATTGGTTACTGTGTAGTGTATGATTGGCCACACAATTTCAATGTATTGAACTACAAATGACAGAGAAATTATTCAAAACACATTTTGTTTTTCACCTCTGGGAAGAAAATTTTCCCCTTGGTGTTTTAAGTATGAAAGGTGCTTTTTGTTGCGACTCACAATTGAGTTAGGCGCCATTTTTGTCCAGGTGGACTTACCTTATGTAGCTTTCCAAGATGGTGGACCACACTGCACATGTTCAAATTATATCTTTAGCCCACGCTGAACTACATGAGCAAAAGGGGAAGTCAAAGAGGAGACCAATTTTAATGAAAAAAAAAAAAAAATCGTCCTGAACAAATTTGAATTAATTGCTAAAATCCATTTATCACCAAGCCCTAGCTGCAAATATACTCTGTTCTTCTACATCATGTTTTTCCTGCTCCCCATTTAACATTTATGGGATCACATGAATTAAATTACTCCACACACTGGTGTTTTAATATACTTATGTTTTGTCTTCAAAAGAAACAAAAGCAGATATTGTAAACATGTTGCAACTGATTTTATAGCATCCTCTATATTGACATGCTCACTTCTCACCCTCACCTAAAAATATTGTTGTTGTTTTTTTTTAACTAATTGTGTGTTTTGCTGTTTTTTTACGCATATATCAGTATACTTAAAGCTATGAAGAACATGGTTCTACTGCATTTTCCTCTCCAATCAGTGTTTGAATGAAAAAAACACCGAATGGTATTTGAATGGAAGGAATGGTGGTGGGATCGGATGTTTGGAAAACAATAGGAAAACAGGTATTCCTAATAAAGTTCTTGGTAAATCTACATCATCCTCATAACCGAAATATTCAAAACAATCAGAAACCTCCTTTTCAAAACAGCTGCACAATTTGTTCAGTGAGTGTACATTGAGCACTGACCCTCCCTCTGCACACAAACACTGAACACATATATCCTGCTCGGGGTCATGGAGCCAAACTGTGATCTAATCACAGAGAGCACATCGATCTGTGGGGCATTGATGCAACATGAATCTGTTCCCATAAGTCTGATTTATGGAATTCAGGTTAGAGACTGTGAATGTACAGTATGTTTGCCACTATTATCCACTGGGGTGACTGCAGCTGCCAGGAGCTGCCCTCTCACTCAAATGTCTTCTGCAGTCACCTTGACCGACCCAGTTTGCCTTAGCGGTGGAAGTTGAGCCAGACTGATGTTTGCTGCTGTCAGTCACATTTTAATGGAGACAATGAGACATCTAAACGTGGCTATTTGCCAACAAACTAAAATTGCAGCTGAAGCTTTTTATTCAGGACCATAGTCTGTACAATTTGAAAATCAGACATTGTGACTTTTTCTTTCATAAATACAAATGCCTCTTGCATCATATTGCGCACCAAACTTTTACACGCATTTCACAGTTTAGTGTGTGACATAGCCAGTCATACTACTTATTACTTTCACCCTGCAAGCCTTAGTGCTCAATTTTGATTTTTATCCATCCAATTTGTTATGCAACTTTTTACATTATCTTTTAAAAATTAAAAAAAAAAAACATCACACAAAGCACTCTGTGTATACAAGTAAACAAAAAAAAAGTCGGGAATAACAGACATGGAGGCCAGGGATGTTAGCGTCTACAGTTTAATACGCTCTAATATTTCACTGTCCCTCCACTGGCCGCCTCTGTCTGTGCTGTCTGTAACGTTTGTTTTTGTTTTGTGACGCCTGCCTGCACACAATTATGAAGATTGTGGATCTAGAACAGTGATCCTCACTATTTTTTTCACAAGAACCACATTGGCAGAGCAATGTCAAGGGGAGAGCCACACGGTTTTTACTCGGAACACCTGACGTTTGCCTGCTCATCCCCTCTCCGGCGTCTTCAGTGACGTCACCAAGTGTGACGGCTTTGTAAACAATGCCGTGAGCGAGCTGCGTTGCCAGGTTTGAAAGTGAAGGGAGAAGTATAATGCAGATGTTTGTAGTGCAGTTTTCACTGTATATTTATGTAGCACATTTGAAAAAAAATGTATTGGCTGTATTACCATATTGTTATAAGCTACCATGTGAGCCACCAATTAAAGCTTGACGAGCCGCACAATGAGTATCTCTGGTCTAGAAGGACGTAAAAGTCCCATTAAATTCCGGATGGCTGTTCAGACTGAGGTCAAATTTAAATAAAACTGATCTGTATCTGATTTAGAAACGGATATGAAAGTGCACCAAAACCAATTTAAAAGGATCCGATTACATGTGTTTTATGCCATTCACATTGTCCTTAAACAATCATATCTGGGTCATACTCAGGCCTGCTGTGTGAACATATCCTTATTGAGTGTCCTCCAAACACCTAAACTGGCCTGCCTGTACATTACGTTGAGTAGGCCAGGTCAAAAATGCTGTTGACAAGTTACCTGTCAGGCTTTTAATGCTTCAATGTCTGCAGTAAGAAGCTCTACATTTACTTGTTTAAAAAAAAAAAAAAACAACATATATATATATATATATATCAGGTTTTGCAACAAAGGGAGGAATACGTTCAATAAGAATAACTTTCAAGTACAGGCTTGAAATTATTCCTTTCAACAAAAAAAACAATAAATTATTCCTTTCAGCTGGGAAGTAAACTATTGCAGTATCATGAAGACAATGATCAATATTTTGTGGCTGGTTGGATTAATTTTGTATTAACCTTGCTTTTGGGGGAACACAGAGGAATAGTGGTTCGCGCTGTTGACTCATGGCAAGAAAGTCATGGGTTCATGAGTTTCCATGTTCACATGGTGCCTGTGTGGGTTTACTCCGGGTACTCCAGTTTCCTCTCACACTCCAAGGACATGCATGTGTAGGTTAACTGGTGACTATAAATTGCCCGTATGTGTGAGTGTGAGGGGTTGTTCATTTCTGTCTGTCACTATATGTTGGCTCTGCGATAGACTGGAAACCTGTCCAGGGTGTACCTTGCCCTGGTCCGGAGCATTGGCTGGGATTGGCTCCAGCATCCCCCACGACCCATAAATGGAAATAGAAGATGTGTGAGTGAATAATGCAAAAATTTTAAAAAGGTGGGGTTGGGATTAGTCTCCTCACATATTACCAAATCTTCGCCTAAACACTAGAGTTTCTATGAGCTTATAAGGATTTTTGCAATGTTCAACAATGCGATTACTATGTCTCTGTTTTATCACTGTATTATAAACACAACAGACTCTGATCAGTTGAGACTAAATTCCACAGACTGGCTAATGAGATATGAGCATTGAATGTGTCGTTTTAGAATCAGAGAAAAGACTGCAGTTTGTTATAAGATATGAATTTGTCCGACCTTTTGCTAGCGGAATAATAGTGAAGTGCGTAGCTAGCATCTCAACAGTTTTACCAAGTTTGTTAGAACAGCTCAAACTGAATTTGATTTGCATGCATTAATGAAATTGACCCTGCCAACATACCAAAGTATATCAAAAGTATCAAAATAAAAAGTAATGACTTCTTCAGAGTCAATCAGATTAGATCAGTTAAAAAATTCAAATGTGAAAGGATAAAGGTTTTGGACAGAAAACAACTTTGTCATGTGATTACTTGTAAAATCATCCAGTCTTATGAAAATTAAGTTTGTTTCTAGCCCATGATTCCAGTTCAAACAGCCAAGTATACCACTGTGTGAAAACACGCACACAAACAAATCTGCCAAATCAATGGATTAACCCTACTGCACACTGTTGGCGCACACTACAAGTGGGGATATGCTGAAAACAAAACAATGTTTGTGGCCACAGCAGCTGATTAGGCTTTACCTGCTACTTGTGTTTTTCTTGCTTTTGCTTTTCCTTTTCAAGCTTTCCCTCTCTCGACTGCTGATGAAGGGTGGCATTGAAGCATAACCGTGCTCTGCTTCTGCAAGAAAAGCAACAACAAAGTGGTCACATGTCCAGCTATCTGGTAATAAAAACACAATATAACTGCATCAGATCGAAAATAAGCTTAATCAGCAACGACAGCAAAAACATGCCCATTTGAGTCATCTTGCCATTCAGTAGCAATGTTTTGTGCTGAAGTGTCAACACGCAATGAATCAATTTCATGCAGTATATTGATACAGTACCCCCCCACCCCCCCAACCCTGGACAATGATGTCATCTTGAACTGGAATAAACCCCACTAGCAAACCACAACAGAAGGAAAGGAGGGGCCTCTGTGAAAACAATGTCTCCCTGCACATCTGACTGCATCTGCCACATATATATTTATCCTGTTATCATCAAAAATGCAAATGCACGTGTGTGTTTGCAGATTGCATTATTACACAACAGCTCAAAAATATCTGATGACTGATGATCACCTATTTTTGCTAGAAAGTAGATTCTGCTGCTAAAGGCAAAACCAAACAATGTTGATAAATGAATACGGGGCTTAACTGACTATTAGTTGATTAAAACAAATTAATTAATTAATTAAAACAAGGGGTGCACTTAAATAGGCTTTCACGTGACTGGGGCAAAAAAATTGCGTGGTTTTTGGCTGTCGATGTCAGACATAAAATAAACTAAATAAACAATGCAATTATACTTTACCTCGTTCCCTGCGATCAAGGTACTCGGCTGCTTCGATCAACATCTGCACCATTCCGATCGCCGCCATTTTCAACAATAACACTGAAAATATAACAATCCGATGAGGGATTCCGTGGCTGTACACAACCTGCTTCAGGTCCTAGCAGTGCTCAGGTGGCTCGCTGCTCTGTCACTGATAACGTGAAAAGGCGAGAGGTAACGTTGGAGAGTTGCTCCTGCAGCGTGTCAAACGGGCTCTTTAAAAGTTAAAGGTCATGAATACAGCACCGATCACTTTTAAAAAGCCCGTCTGGGTCCTTAATGATTGTTAAAATGGAGCAGGTCAGTTTGTTGTTGCTGGCTAGTCAAGGATGGCGCCCCCTTTAAAAAGCTAATTGTAGGTAAATATTGTTAGCTTCAACTGTAGGTAGTTCTTAAAAAAAACGGGTTGTTGACAAAAACAAAACTAAGTCTTGCTTGACATATAAAAATAAGTCGAGTATTGGGTATATATTAGAAGTTGGCTAATGTCAGCGTTATAGACAAATTGTCTTAGTAATAACGATGAAAAGTTCGTCTTTGCTCGCTTGTGCAAAAAAAAAAAGAGCCACTCGAAAAACAAGAAGGTTGTTGGCTTGTACGGTGGTCAAAGAAAAAGAAAAACAAGCTAGCTGTCTTTAAGTTCAACCGACGATGTCATCCAACCTTATCGGTGCGGGGGTATGTGGCTAATTTTGGGCTGGTTTGTCGCTGATCACGCGTGGCACGTCTCGCTGTAAACGCAGATAGCGACTGACATCAGCTGTGGAGCAGAGAGTGTTTATCAAACTGCTGCCAAAATAGTGGCTTGTTGATCAGGAACACTGCTAACTACTGTACTTCACCACAAAGCCTCTGTGTACTGTGATATAATTGGTTACTGGACACAACAAATCACGTTGTTATTGGTCGCTTACGCCGTCAATCACCCGAAAGGGGTAAGCACTGACTGCCACTGAGGGCCTTCTGCGACCATTTTGGGTCGAATTCACGTTCAAGTCTCTGCTCCTACGGAGCTGCAATGGCTGCAGTTTCTGTGTGACACACACACGTATTGTGACTGTGTCATCATTGGCTGCTGTGCCCACGAGCATACCCGACAACGCCCGCTTCTGTCCGGAGACACGCCCCTCTGCCATGCTGCTTCGCGGTGTATGGGAGCGATTGGCTCGCGTGGTGTTGTTTGTCTTGTTTCTCGATCAGGGATTGGACAGATTCACATGCTCCCTTGCCATTGGCTCCTTGCATTTCCTATAGAAGCGAGCCTGTCCGCGCAGGCGCACGCTGACTTCTTTCAGGGGCATGACTTAAAAATGAAGAGATGACCAGCGTTGACCAGGACTGGACATACAATAAGGTGGAGAGGGTTTATCTACTGAAATACGCCGGGCTCACAATATTTGTATCCTCGGATGGAAAAGCTGATCAGAATGACTGCATGAAACTGCTTTAATTCATTAGTTGGACTAACTGTTGCACTGACTAGGATACTGGGATAACACTTACCAGTATTAACTGTCAGAATGTAAAGACATACAAAATGTTTCTGTACATTAAGCATATAAGTTTGTCTTAAAAAAAAAAGTGTAAAAACACATTTTAAAAAGCTTTTATTTCAAATAAAACACAATTTCTATCCAACAACATACAGCTCTATGCATTGTCCACATCATCTCCCCTCAATGCTCAGCTTATTGCAAACACTATTATTTACATGTATATGATTATGTGTGAAAAGGTATATACAGATTTGTTACATTGGCAGCATGTTGGGGATGGGTGGAGGGGAAGAAAATAAGAAAAATGTTGTATGTTGTATATCTGTGATGAATGTTCATTTCTTCAAATAAAAACATGTCAAAAAAAAAAAAAGAATTGTTACATCAAACAAATTGGAGTTGGTACACAATATAATCTACTAGTAAGGAAGGAAAAAGTTTCTTGTGTATCAAAACAAATCATCCATACTCTCAAGCGATGAAGTCCAGTGGTCTGTTGAATCCACCTTTTCTGTTCATGTACTGCCTAAAAAAATAAATAAATAAGAAGAAAACATTGCATCACCGTTACCCTCGCAACACTTGCAGATTACATCATCGTGCACCAATGGGAGAGCTAGGATTTCTGCATAGAAGCACCTGCAGAGGTGATTGGCTACAATAACAGTGGATGATGCTGAGGGCTCACTCTGCAGGGCCTAAAAAGTTGATGGTGTAACTCAGAAACCTAAGCAACAACAGGGCCTCACACAATTACGTCAAAGAGATCACAAAATAAAACAAAACATAAGGACTTGTGAAACATCTCTAAAAATTTTGGAACTACTATTATAAAGCAGCACAATAACCAAAGACCTCTGTCCTGTTTTTTCATTGTTATTGACGTACCTGTATTTTCTCTTCATGGTCACGTTCACAGCATATGCATTTACTGATCCATCTGTTTTCCTTCCCTGTTTGAAAACAAAATTACTGTATCTCACACGTCATTAATTTAAAAAAAAAAGAAAAATCACAAAAGTCACAGTTCAAGTGTAAATATTAGTGAAAGTCCTCGTAATACTGAGTTTCTTTAATCCGTTGATCAAAAGTGCAGAAACACCTAGTCAAACTTATCTATGAAAAAATATATAGGGCTTCACTGGCTAACTCAGTGTCTCCCTAAATTACTAGGCTAGTGGCTGCTGTACTGCAACACCTGTCCCATTGTTGCAGTTAGAGGGCTTTTACAGTTAAGGACTTGCTTGGACCCCACATAAGGCGTTCATCATACAGAAACGCTTCTCTGTGATAAGAAGCATGTACCACGGCCTGGCATGAGCTATTGCTTAAACAAATAACATGGAAATGACAAATAATATGTATGATTTCAGCCCCATAGATCTGAGCTTCTTGTCCAGTAAAAGCTGTTCCACAGTAAGGTATTCCAGAGTTACTGTACTTTGATGGACAGTTGATCAAAGTTGATTTAAATATAGCAAGAAAGAAATGACTGTCATCATAGCTCCAAGACGAAAAGATGAATAAAATCACAGTGAGGTATTTGTCAGATTAAGAACCTTTCACTAGGAAGAATAACTCCTTTGTGCAAAGACTACATGTATCATTGAATGTGCTGTTCTGCACAATCATACAATATAATACATTGGTGCATTCAGCAGCATCAAAGAAACAAATATAAGGGTCTCCTCCTCTGTTTAACTGAATGCAAAGCATTTTACCTGACTCAAACGGCACCTCCTTGTGGCTGCAAAACACAGGACACTCCTGTATTCTCACCTTGGTAGTGTCAAAGGAGCCAAATCCCATCATTTTCATCATCTCAATTTCCTCCTCTGTTTTGCCCTGCATGTCCTCCGCTGTAAAAAAAAAAGAAGAAGAAGAAGAAGAAGATAGCATAGAATTTTTTTCTTAATTTAGGAGAACTTGCCATAAACACAGAAAGCTGAATTTCCTGCTTAATTTATGTTATATTGTTATGTGAACCTTCTATTTATTA
The DNA here is from genome assembly GCA_034769265.1 of Remorina albescens. Classification (NCBI taxonomy): domain Eukaryota; kingdom Metazoa; phylum Chordata; class Actinopteri; order Carangiformes; family Echeneidae; genus Remorina; species Remorina albescens. Next base: position 6,737,007 of record CM068485.1, read on the forward strand.
TACCTGAAATCTGAATGGGTTTTGCTGGCTTATCCTTGGCCTCCTTGCGTTCATCATCACGTCTGTCTTTTTGTCTCACAGGAGAGAGGGAGGAAGAGCGATGACGTCTAACAGGAGACCTGCACAGGAAACACACAGATGGCTGCAGGACGGGTTATCACAACTATGGTGGGCAGACATGCAACTACAGTTATTATTGTTATTCATGGTTTGTTTAAACAGTTCGTAGTTTACAGGGGATTGGAAAATGTTTTCTTTTTCATTCTTTTTTTTAACTAACAACGCACACATACTTTCATTATTTCCTTAGTATTAATACAACAATAACCTGGAAGCAGTGGTGGACAGTAACGAAGTAAATTTACTTGACTACTGTAGTTAAGTACAGTTTTTGAGTATCTGTACTTTGCTTGGGTATTATTTTTTGGGGGATACGTTCACTCTAGTACATTTGAAGGACAAATATTGTACTTTTTACTCCACTACATTTCTATTGATGCTCTCGTTACTCGCTACTTTTGTGATTACATCAGCTGATGACTTTTATTTATTTATTTATTTTTCAAAATTCTGAGAAAAACTTTGTTTATTCGCATATGTTTTGTCTTAGCCATATTGCTGTACCTGTACTACGTCATGCCATACGTTGTGTTCAAAACGAAACTTAACTTTGGCGGTGTGGTCGAAGAAATGGAGGAAGAAACTGCTAGAGAAACTCACGGAGAAACTCCCCCTGAGCACCCCTGGCCTTATCTCAAGCCCACGTTTGAGATTTTTGAGACCAAAACGGATTTGTTTCAGTTCAAATGTTTGTTGTGCTTAACGCGAAGAAATGATATCACAGCCTACAGAAACTCATCTTCCAACCTGAAAAAGCACGTTGCAGTATGTAAAGTAGAGCTAGCTAGCATAATGTTTGTTAAATTGCAGATGAACATTTTAAACGTAATTGTCTTTGCTTGTAGTATCATAGTTGCCATTTTTAAATGGTTTAAAAATATGGCAACTGTTGCAGTGCAGCTGAATGATTAAGTTGATTTTCTGTTCATTTTTTCTTTTATAAATTCATATGAAAGAGTCCAAGGAAGGGGATAGGTGTGTGTGTTAGTGATTGGGGCTGTCTTTGATGTGGGTTATCCGGCTTATTTTTGGCAGTGATGCATGATATAAGTAAAGTAAACTAGCCAATAAGTTGTTTATCCTTAAATGTCAATATAAGTTCATCTAGGGCTTCTTTAACTGAAGATATTTTTGAGCTATAAACATGTCTGTAGCAAAATCGCATCATTCTAATGTATAATTACAATAAAGCTACTTTCCTTTCCTGTATTTCCTGAGATATATATTTTAATACTTTTACTTAAGTAATTTTTTAAGCAAATACTTTAGTTCTTTTACTGGTATTGGAGTAATATTTGACAAAGAATATCGGTACTTTTACTCAAGTAGTGAAGTTGTATACTCTGTATACCTCTGCCTGGAAGCAGTCAGACATATGTGACATATGCCCTAATACAAAACATAATCTGCATAAGGCCTGAAAAACAACTAGATAGAAAAAGACTATTTGAGAATCACCTCGAACGTCTCCTGTGAGGAGAGCGTGAGCGACTTCTGCGCCTATCACGGTCCCGATCACGAGAACGAGAACGATCCCTCTCCCTTCGCCTTCGTTCACGATCTCGTGACGTTGAGCGGGAACGTCTTCTCTCTGCAAGAAAGGTGGAAATCAGATCATTACATTAGCTGAAAACTTGTGTCTAATTGTTATTGTTCATATAATTACAGATACTGCAGTGTGTCTAAATGGTTTTCTTTTAATCTTTGACCACTTCAGGATATTCCATGACACCCAAAGAGTCCAAAAGCACGTTAAAAAAAAACTGATGTCTTCTGATCCCCACCAATGTCCTTTCAAAAGCCTTTGTCATCTGGCTGCGAACGAAATCATTGCTTCATGAGGAACAGTTATAATAAGCAGATCAAACCCCCAAAAACACCAATGTTCTTTGAAGCAAGACAAAGCTGAGACAAATCATTCCTTGAATTATATTTTGAAATATACGCAAGCAGATAACAGCTTCTCTGGTATCCGTTTCAAAATAATGATGAATCTGAGCAGCAGTTAATTTTTCTCCATTATTTTCTCTTGGAAATACCTTTGAAAGCCTAATGCCCAAACTGAGTTCTCCACAGAGCCACAATATTCTGATTCCATGCAGCAGCACTCCCGCTGTTTTTTAGCCCCTTTACCAGTGTCTAACTTTATAATATAATCCTTTGTTAGTCCAACAGCATTACACATATAAGAGAGAGAACATGAGAATGACTAGAATATGATCTTAATGACTCTGGCACTTAATTCGACGCGAGATATAAAAGTGAACATGAGTAGTTATTTTGGCAGGGTAGCATTCATTGGAATACGTTAAGGGAGTTTTAATATGCAAAATCAGCCTTGAAGAAAGGAAAATTTGGGTTTACTTTCTCCTAAAGCGGAGAACTTGTGAGCTAGCTTATCGTGCGGTTAGCCTATTTAGCTAATTCTCGTGTCGTACCTCGTCTTTGAGGAGTTCGGCTCCGACTCCTGCCCATTTTCCTGTCAGATGAAATCTTAGGCACGGAGACAATAGTAGTGCGAGACAGATGAAGTTGTATTCGCAAATACTGACAAACTGTGCTGTTTGAAATTCGTTCACATTAATGGCTGCTTCCCAGTCCGTCTTCTGCTGTTTCTGATCGTCGGTACGTTAACTTCCGGTGACATCTCTATCGCCACAAGTGCGCCCCCTACCGACCCGGAGAGCCACCGTCTCTTATTGTTAACCCAGTAGCTGCTGCTGCTGCACTCTACGGGGGGGGGGGTGTCAGGCCCGCAGGCAAACGTTATTTATTTATCACTGCAAACATTAAACTCATTATCGTACATAAAATGTATCATCTTTTATCAGCACTGGCCCAGAAAGTTCAATACTTAGATAATTGTATTATTTTTAAAACAGTAATAGCAGCTTAGCAAGGACTTAGTAAGATAAACATTCACACTTACAGTTTGGATTATACAATGTAGCATTCCCAGTGTAAATTTGGTTTTCGCATATTTTGTACACTTTGTGCACTTTTGCAGTGTTCTGCATTATTGTAATATTTTACATGAAGATGGAAAGGTGGAAAAAAGGCTTGTAAAGAAATGCAAGATAATCAAGCAGAGAAAGAGAATAAATAGTTGGTTTTAAATCAAACTTGATCTTTAATGACTGATACATGGTAACCTTGCGACACTCACCTATACATTCTAATACAAAATAAATTAAAACCATGAGCAAACATCACACACATTTTGACAACAGCTACTGGCTTCAACTGAAAATAATTACAACTGTTAGAGGTATTTTGCGCACATACATTTAAAAGAAAATGAGAAAAGTGGAATGTTTAGTACCTTCAGTATTTTCTTTCACTGGGTTTCAAACTGCATTAGCAGGCAACAAATTTGTTATGCTTCATCCTTTTTTTTTGGACAATTGTCATAATTGTTATTTTCTCCTGCTTTCTTTCTCTATGTCCTTGCTTCAATAGTTTGATAGTTTTACACAAGCCCAGCATTCAGAGGAGCGCAGTCAGTCAGTAGCTATCAGTATGTTTCTATATGTACTGCACAGTAGTATACCTGCAATATCTATCTGAGAACTACAACCAATTCATAAATGAAGGCGCCTATGATGTTGAACAAATGCAACATACTAGAAATGTCAATATACATATGTCAAGTGCCTATAGAAGAATAAGAGATGCATAATTCACAGAGACTCAGATTTCCAAAGTGCCTTGAAAAGGTGTGGATTTAAAAAAGACAAAAAAATTTAACAAATTCTGAGCAGCAAATGCACAGGATCCCAGTTTGAAAACAAAAATGTAATGGTTTGATAGCACAGCAGGTGAAAATAAAATGTGAGTAGTACATGAAATGTGTGTGTGTGTGTGTGTGTGTATGTGCATGTGGGACAAGTGATGAGACAAGTGCTATGTCAAACTATTGACCTGGGTCAAATAGTATGTCTAAATAATCGTTAGTGTTTTAACCTGCTAAAGATGAATAACCACATAGATCAAATTAGTTAGGAGCAGTTTACAGTGAGTTTGAAAGTCAGTTTAGTATGCTATGTTGGGCCAAATTCTTGACTGTTTAAATAGATCCTATATGGTTAGGTCCATCTGCTACTCATACACTCCACACTAAGAATTATTTCACAGTAGTATTTCACCAAGGTCTAGTGTTTCTGGATGCCTTAGGTCTCTGCTTTCTCTTTCTGCTTCTTGCTCTTTTTCAGGAAGGATGGTGGCTTGAATTTCTTTTTCTTCTTGGATGGGGACTTGGAGGGTGATCCCTCTGGGGTGCCACCTTGTGGTTTAGCGGGTGGAGGAGCAGGGGTGGAGGAGGTGTCATTGGTTGATAGAGCCTTCATGCCTTTCTCCAGTTCCTCCGTCGTCTGCTTCTCCTCCTCCCCTCCATTCTGTATGCCTGTAGAGTCGGTCTTTGCATCTTCTGTTCCAAGTATATTAAGAAAAAAAGTTTCAGATATAGGATAGAAAGTCTTAAGTTTGGGGGAGCTGCGAAAGCTACATGCAAGACATGTTGCTGCATGAACATGCTTGCTTGATGAAAAGTCGGTTGTCATACAGTTTCTCTGTACTTACTAGTGAGACAAGACCAAAGCACCTGAAGTGTGCCCTATGAATCAGTGAAGAGTAACAGAAAAAAGGACAGACAGACACACACAGAGGGAGAGAGCACAACAAATACAGTAGGTACAAAGACAGATGAAAAAGTTGAAATGTAGAAAATGTAAATCAAAGAGTAACCACCACGCCATTTTGACAAACATTCAAAGTGCCTCAGTAGGCCCAGGTGAGGCAGAAGGACACTCCACAGAGTGTTAACTATGTGTTACACCTGTGCTATGCTGAATGTCTGATGAGAAAGATGTTATATTTAGCCTCAGATCCTTTGTTACTCCATATCGTATCTAATATAAACATTTGGCACATAATCTACACATCTCATTCAGTATTTTTCACACACAATTATTTACCCATAAAAATCAGTGATGACAGTGAGGTGTGTGGATGAGCTACAGAAACACCACATAATGACTCCTATTCACCTCTGTTGCAATGAATGGGTACAGAACTTTTGTCTGCATTAGATCTGTGTGTTCAGCTAGCGGACATGTTGTCTACGGGTAAATGAATGAGAGTATTTTTGCCTTTGGTCTTGGCACACAATCTGAATTTCAAACCAGAATTTATTTAAATTTATGATCAATAATTGACTAAATGGACTGTTCACGTGAGAGAGTGACAGTGACAATAATTCTGCATTTTCTTGTGCATAATGAGACTTTTTCTTTTACTTTCAGTTAATGTTGTTAATACAGTTCTTTGAAGAGAGTCACTTATGGCTGCACTAACCACAGCATGCATTACTAGCTTGATACTAGCCTACTAAATACCAACTTTAATTTGCAGCATTTCAGTTTGTCTGAGATATAAAGATAACATATTTTTATTGATATGTTGTCAGTATAGTTTTAACAGTAATTATATTTTTAATTTAGAAAAATGCTGACACATACATACGCCGTTTCAACCTCACTAAGGTGTAAGGAGTTGTATGTGAGTATTATATAATGTGTATAAAGACATACACAGATCTGTTCCCTACATCAGTCTGATTCTTGCTCTGCAGTAAATTTTAAAGTTTGCAATGTCGGTTACTTTTAGTGAATTTTAAGATATTATTATTAGTAGACACCACAAGTCTTGTTTATCCTGATGTCACCACTTTCTTTTCTGCCACATTCAACAAACAATTTTGTAAATGAGCAGAATAAAAATCTGTTTCTCTTTTTTTTCCCCTTCTGTGCTTTTATCACCGGCCTGAAACTGGTGGGACTCCAAACCTCATATCTCCCTCCAACAATCATCACTCAGCTGCATTTGACACAAAGTCTGATGTCATTATTTTTTGGACACTGGCAATCATTTCTGATAGCAACATGCCCACACAGTCAATGCAGCAGATTCACTGGTTTGTTTTTTGAGTTAAACTCTTGATAAAAAATAACTGAATTATTATAGCCATAATACATAAAATTTGAAGCCAATTTTTAATTTTAATGATTATAAAATAAGGCATATCTTTCATCTAAAACCTCTAAACTAATTGTTTGAATGTAGAGACATAAACATTTTAACTTTCAATAATCAACAGAGGTGAACAGTATCTATACATATGTGGGGAAGTAACATGGATTTCAATGGGCACTTGAAGCAAAGGTGGCAAAAGCAGCACTGAGCCACAAATGCAGACATGTCAGACTTGGAGCAGGCTGCAGAAGTCAGAATGTAAGGCAAGCGGGGCAGACAGTCAACGCTCTGCCAAGCCTCACCTGAGAGAGGAGGGGGGCTGGGTGGAGGGCACTTTGTAGGGGAAGTAGTAGGGGAGGACTCCTTGTCAATTTCCACCTCCTCCCCTACTTGCACAAACACAAACACAAACGCACACACACGGTGAGGGGCAGTGTAAGTTCAGCTGTGCAGGAAAGTTAGATTAGTGCGGCACAGACAAGTGAACCCAGTTTACACAACAGTTTCAAGTGAAGGTGCTGTGTCAATAATTTTTACTTTAACGAATTAATGATTTTAAATATTATTTCACTGCTATGTAAAGAACAAATGGCCTCAAGAAAATAGTTTGCTCCCACCTGCCTTTGTGCTGCATTTTACATTAAATTACAGGCAAAATATTTAATATTTCTGAGGGAAATCAACAGAACAAGTGTGAAAATTTCCCTTTTCTTACAATAACAGATGGGCAAGTAATTAACTAATTTTACTTAAAAAAAATAACATTGGTATTTGAAGATGATTACACAGCACCCTCAGGATGATTAGAGAAAAGTGCAGCATAATGCTTCACTGATTCTTAATATTTAGAATATATTGCCAAACATATGCAAACTTATAAGACTGTCTGGCTAAAACAATTAATAACAATATTCTAATACTCTAGTTGAGAACTTATGAATAAATAGATATCTCCTATAAACAATTGTTATGATAATAATGGATATGCTGTACATTTAAGAGATAATGGTTAATATGACTACACATTGGTAATGAATAAGTTGTGCAGATGGTCTTGTCAAAAAGCTTTATCTTAGAAATGTTCTATTTAGTCCTAACAAAGGTGCAGTGCAGTGTTCTTTATGTTGGTGTATGGAAACATATCTGTCTATCATTCTATCTATCTATCTACCTTTCTTTCGTTCTGTCTTTCAATGTATGTAATACAGTCATTAGAGCAGCAATGAGTTGAGCTGTACAAACTGTACCATTGGTCCCTCCGTCCTGTTTCCTCTGCACCTCTATGCGGTACTCCTCCAACTCCTGGTCTGTCAACTGGTTAAAGGGGTTGGGAGGTTCTGGCTCTGATGGGACTTTGGGTGGGCTGACTGGAGACTAACAGACAAGCAGAGACACAAAACCATATTTGAACTAGAGAGCAAAGGAGGTAGATGCTTGACAGGCAGGGATGCTGCAGTTTACCGGAGGACCGTCCTCTGTTATAACGCTGGCGAGAACTTGAGACTGTGGTCCTGCTGTCTTCATGTCCTGACGATTCTGCTGTCTGATCTGATGAGATAAAAATTTATTGTAAATGATATTTGATATATATGACAGCGAGAAAAAGGCTAAATCAAGGGCAAAGGCAATTTACCTTGTTTCGTGTCTCAATCACTTCTTGAGGGTTGGTGAAAAGAGGCACAAACTGGTTTGGGTTCTCTATCTTGATGGATGTGCTGCCAGCCTGTGTCACCTCTTCTGTCTTCAGCCACTAAGAAAGGGGGAACCAACATCAAAACAAAGTTTTACAAAGAAAATCAAGCAATGATTCAGTGTGCCCATCTTCTTTAGTCAAAAGAAATAGTTTTCACCTAAAATTTTCCCTTAAATGTGTGTTTTTATGAGGGAAATGTATTGATTATATTTTTTGCCAGCAGAGGGCAGACTCCGCACTGCAGCAGTCATCTTTTAGCAGTGGTCTTTCCCCTGCAATGCAGAAAAGAGGAGAGAGGAGGGTGGGGGGAGCAGAGGAGGATGAAAAGGGAGAACCAAGCTCCTCCCAGTGATCAGACACTTGGCCTCATAATGTTTTCATCCCTAAAGCACTCGTCAGCAAAGCTCTGATCACTCTGTTTTCTGAGGTACAGAAATAAAAACAAATACGCCACAGTTTACAGCAACCCTCAGATACAGAAATGTCCAAATATCAATTTCTGCAAGTATGAGCATTTCTAATCCAGGAAATGGTGTGTAATAATTCTGCTACTGTGTCTGTCTCCTCTTAAAGTGTGACCTCAACAAGCTTCAAGGCCTTTCTTCCTTCTATTCTCACGGCTCCTGTTACTCTCCTGTTACTAAGTTAATGTTTTAGTAGCAGGAAAAATGGATTTGGGCAAGTTTGACAAGGGCCAAATCCATAGACAACTGGGTGAGAGTATCTCAAAAACTGCAGCTCTTGTGGTGCACATGGGGAATGAAGGCTGTCCCATGTGGTCTGATCCAACATACATGGTATCGTTGCTCAAATTGCTGAGAAAATAATGCTGGTTCTGACAGAAAGGTGTCAGAATACACAGTGCGTCGTAGTTTGTTGCATTTGGGGCTGCAGAGCAGACCAGTCAGGGTGTCTATCGTGTATGGTGGACCACAACAAGTTCGATGTTTCACAGGCGTGCTGTACACAATAACTTCCCTGGCTTACACTATTTTTGAGGTCATGGTTGCTAAAATGCGTCTGCTCATTTTTGCCAATGAAGAATTAGTTTTTGGACTCCATTTGTTATCACTTTTCTTATCACTTCTTCTGTACTTTTTACTAGCACTGTTGCTTACTAATGTACTTTTAGTGGTATCACTCACTACCACTCTTTACAGCTGCGTGTTTTGCTTGTATTTTTTATTGTTTTCTCTTTCCTCTCGCTCTTGTTCTCTCTTTATCCTTCCCTCTCGCCTTTTCGTTCCTCTCGCTCTCCCCCTCTCCCCACTGTGCTCATGGACAACTCATGGAGGGATTTGTTTGGTCTTTTTAAATAATTTTTTACCAAGCTTAGCCAAGACCTCAACTACATTTAATGTATCTTGATGTAAATTGTTATGATTTGTTGCTTTTTGATAAATAACATTTTATCTTATTTGACTAGTTTTGGGACTGACATAAATATTTCTAGTATGTGTCATCTGCTACTTTATTTTCATACGGGTATTGCATTCCTGTAGTGTGATCTATTTGGTAAATTAAAGGAAATGATCCCCAGAGCCTCACTGTGGTGCGCTGGTGCCCAGGACTGGCTTGATCCTGGCTGACTTTTTGGTAAGTGTTGGGGGTGTTGAGCCATCGCGTCCGCTCTTGCTGCTGGCGCTGGGCAAAAGGGTTCTGCTTCAGAGCCTGATGAACTCCGTCATCATCAAACTGGTGGAAGGCTGTGACGGTTGCAGGCACCTCCACCTCCCTGCGCATCCGTGATCGCTCCAGCAGCACAGGGAAACGGTATGCGTAGCCCGTACGGTAACCCTGAATACAACAGGTAAAGAAAGCTTTAGGATTGGGGGATGCTGGGGACACAATCTTCTATGCTTTTCTACTGGCCACACTTCAACCACACTGCGATCTGACACATACAGCATCTGCAATGTCTAAAAGAAATTACAACATTTGATAGGATTCATTTTCTAAGACATGCTCTGTAACTGCACTTGATATAAGTGACCACTGCAGCAGCAGTATTTTTGGTCACCAGTGGTCCGTTTGATGTGCACTTTATGACACAAAGTAGCTGCTTCAAAGATGTATATGATGCTGAGTTACTGCTGATGCAATCTAAACATTTGATGAGGATGCTCTTTTGCAGACGCTTTCCATTTGCAAACCACAGGAAGGCTTTTATGCTCTAATTGTGAAGCAGCCACAGGAAATGGAGCAGTATTTCACACTGCCATAAGACATAAATGCAACATTTGCATTCTTTCATATTTTATCTTCAATCTTCACGGTGAACATGTTGCCTACCAGATTGTCCAGAGTTCTCATGAGGGCTTCAAATTCATGCTCCCCAATGCGGCTCTTGTGGAGGGGCCCAAAGGTGGAGCCAGCCCACCCCACAGTGCCGGCTGGGTTGGGTTTGTGAGTGGTCCGGTCGAGTAAAATCAGGTTCTGTTCACCACCAGCGGAACACAAAGCTGTAACCTAAAAAAACCCCACAGATTTAGAACAGGAACAGTATTCCTCTTTCATTCAAAAGTTACTGTGTGCTGTAATAGGCCATAAACAGTTAAAATCAGTCAAAATACAAAATCAGAGAACTAACAACACACAGATACTTTAGGGTTTCCAGTAAAATAAACACAGTTTATCCAAAAGTCAGTTCAAACAGTTAGTCTTTAGGTGCTTTTTAAAGGATTAGGTAGAGCGATACTGCAGCCTGAAAAGTGTTATCACTATAAGTCTTTTAAAGCATGTTTGGCACAGACAGTAGGTTTTACTTTAACTGAATCTCTGTGACAGGAAACCAGTGAAAGGAGATGTGTATGGGTTTAACATGCAAGTAATGGCATTTTGGATTGCTTTTAGACAATCCAGAGCAGATTTATTAAAGAAGTGCATTAGTAGTTGATACATGAGGAAGTAAAATTTCTATTTCTGATGCAGAAAAAACAAGACCTGGTCAACCGCTTAGTATGGATGTTGAACAGCATGAACAGTTGAATATAACGCCTGAACAGCACAGGGTAGAGAGTAGAGAAAAGAGCCATAAACATTGTTTGGGTAAAGGAGTTTTCCTTTGTTAGTTTTCTGGGGCCATCAGGACCTCCATTTTGTCAGCATGTTTCCACTGTCCAATTCCTGATAGTTTTGTGATAGTGTAAAAGCTCAGTTGACATAAAAACCTTACTACAAGGGTTTGAATTAGAAGTGCAGTTTGATGTCATCTGCAGTAAGATGATACGCAGTATTGAATCTGAATAGAAATGTCATTGGCTCATTTTTCAGTCAGGCATGGTATCTGGCTCAGAAACATCTTAACCACATTGCTTGTGATTTGAGAAAATATTAAACATTATCCTCTTTAGTTTTAAAGGATGAACTGCTGTTGGTCTTGCATGATTACTGCAGTGAGTCCTTGACAGGTGGTGCTGGTGCTGCATCTGTATTATGGACACATTCCAACTCACTCACCCACTCACACACACCTACACTCATGCAGTGGTAAAACTTTGCCTTTATATCAGCTGTTAGTCAAGAATATTTGTGAGTGTATGTATAAAACCTGGATCTGGCAGGCAGTTTGGATGTGGAAGATGGTATAGAAGGCCTCCTCCACAGACTCCCCAAGAGCCATTATGCCATGATTTCTCAGCACCAGAACCTGGGATACACAGAAAATCACACTGAACAGTGAAATAAAAGCAAATCACAAATGGGGCACTAAAGTGGCTCACCTGGTAGAGGACACAAATTTATGGTCACTGTCTGGTCATCCAATAAAAATAAATATGCTTTACCAATTCATCCAGCTAAAGGCAATGCTACCTCAGGTCTTCTCATTGTTTACCCTCAAAGCTCAAACAGACCTTTTGTGAAGCACAGGAGCAGTAACCTCTAAATCAGGAAATGATATGCTGGTTCTTCTGCTTTCTGCAGTCTTCTCACCTTACATGTGGGTCCTAAGCTCTTCTGCAGCTCCACTCTGTCCTTCTCCTCTTCCATGACACCATTGTAGTCATAGTAGGCCACATCACCGACCAGCAGGGCCTCATGAGACAGTGGCAGGAGGCCACACCTCATTGCTGATACCTGGACAACATTCAAAGTCAGTCATGGCGGCAGCGACCATTAAGTAGGCTCATATTCTCGGTGGTAAAGGAAGCCTCACCCTAAATCACTGGACAATGGTGTAATGTGATCAGATTAATAAAGAAAAAGACAATCTTGAAATTGCTACCAGAAAAATGTCCATGACCATCACTGATCTAAAATGTGCAATTTAAATTACTCTGAGGATATAAATGACTGAGCAAAGGGGTTTCCATGTAAACTTGAGCAGCAGAGGTGCGAGGTTTCTCTGCCAAAGCAAACAAGAGAGCCCTTTGAGCTGATGCTCACCTCTCCAGCAGCCTATGATGACTCACCGCAGCTGTGGCCGGCGTGTGGAGGTGAAAAAGACAGCGAACATCCGGCCGCGCTGAGTAGATGGCTGAGTGCAGGTTGAACTTCTCTGCATCCACGCCCAGGTTGGTGCTGCCCTTCTCCACCATCTCACCCAGGATATTAACCTTAACCTGTGAAACCAAGCACCATCATTGTGTTTCAACTCTAAATGAGAATAACAAAATCGTCTGGATATATGATATTGGGAAAATAAAGTCAAAAACAATTCCCTACATTCCTATACCTGTGATATTCTTCCTAAATTATATTTTAAAATTCACTGGGTCAACTTACTTCAAATTAAATGCATTTAGATGATGCGTAGGACAATGATTAAAACCAAGAAATCCGAATAATCAAACAACCACAGCTTCAATGTCAATGTCAAATATTCTCAGGTTATAGCTTTTTAATAGTGAAGTTTGGGTATATCTTAGTAACTGAGATATCTATAGAGATTTCCTGTTGGTCAACACGTTTTTTGTGGTTGCAATATGAGCCACCGTCCCAGTTGGAATGATGGCGATGATGACTTTGCATTTTGTTTTCACTGAAATAAAATAAAATTATCAGTCCTGTTCCAAATAAATATATTGCTTTATGTCTGGAAGACTCATGCTTAACATTGCTCTGTAGCATCACAGTACAGCTCCTGGGATTTGCATGTTGCACCAGGCCTTATTGGGTTTTCAATGACTTTTCAATTTTTCAGATAAAAACCAACCATTTCAAGACCAAATGTTGGGGAATCGTCGACTATTTTACTTAAGATTTTTAAGCGTAAATGTCAAGTCATAAAAAAAAATTATAATTGTAAAGATGAAATCAAACAATCAATAGACGACCAATAACAATTCAATAATAGATCATACTTGGATACAATCAAAATATTGATTCGATTATTCAATCAGTTATTGTGATTAATAATAGAATACATGTGCTATAAAAATGGCTGGCACATTAGTGAGATGGTTAACCCTGTTGCCATATAGCAAAAAGGTTCTGGGTTCCTGGTGCCTTCCTATGTGGTGTTTACATGCAACCTTTACGAATACGGATGGGTGCTATAAAGGTTTGCATCATATCAATAAGATCAGGGGCTGAATACACTTTTTAATGAGCAGTAATGACGGCCAAATCACATATGGCAGAGACTGCTTTGACTCACAAGATTGGATCCTGTCACCTCACTGTATGCCAGGCCGTCTGGAAGCACCAGAAAGTGTTCCTGTTCTTTACTGACACGCAGCTGTCAACAAGAGTAAGAACATGCAAAACATTACACAACTGGTCAAAACCTATTTAGTGATTTTTCATTTGTGAAGAGGAAAAGATGAAAACAGTGACCAGAAATCTGATCAGTGATAATTAGCATCTTCCTGAGCTTGTTGGTGCAGTGTTTTTCGTCTTTTTCAAATTTCCTCTCTCTTTTATTTTCTTTGGACTTTATTCACAGTTTTTCTTTTTTTTAATCATTCCAAACGTTAGATTTCCACAGGCACCAGTTGCATTGTCTTTTTCTACCAACTACATATGTTGATGACAAGAATATGTGTTATGGAAAGCACACAACGTTTGGAACGTAATGTAAAAGGAGAGTCAAACTAACAGTGAGACAGGTGTGGCTGATCTGGGCCCAGCCATAGAGGTCAAAGAGGCGATGAGTGCTGGCCAGTTTGCAGCGCATTAACCTCTCCCCCTTCACCAAGCTGCCAGGCTCCCATCCATGCAGGTCATTGATGGGTGTCACCATCATCATGTCTGTGTGGGGAGAGAGAAGGAAAGAGAGACAGATGATGTTTCTACAAACAGCAGATCGCGTTGATTCTTCTTGACATTTCAATTTAGGCAACATGAAATAACACTAATATTTCACTACAGTTAATCAGCGCTCTGAATGCCTATCCCTGATGAGGCACGACAACATGACGACACATTTACCATTATTGTTATTTAATGGATATATGTGATGTGAGCAATAAAATGACTCATCAGCAAACACTTACATGGATGAACAGAGCCTTTAATTTAATTATTTGAAGCTTATAAAATTAATAATGACTCCATTTAGAAACACAAACACACCAGCTCACCAGGGGACACAAACTACACCCACAGATGGTTGGAATCCTGAATCTAACTGCATTTTTACTGTTATTTACACTGTTGTTGCTCTTTTATAAAACAATGCATGCGCTTATATTAAACTTAATTATACATAGAATGTATAATATTGGCCTCAATTTATGATACATCACGGAAACAGCTGATCTTTTAATAATGAATGATGCAGCGCTATCAAAGAGGGCTATATACAGTACAATATTAAACAACATTACATTACTGGTTTTGTTACACTGTAATAAGACATCTCTCAAAAATCTTATCAGAGGTGGGACCCCAATATAAGATCATATCAGATACTCAGTCTGTGATGTAATTCATGTCAATTTAGGGTTCCTTAAAGTAAAAAACACTAGTTACATATATATATATATATATATATATATATATATATATATAAAAACTGGTATATACAAACTGGTGATGGCTAACCAACTAGACATAGTAGTGGCAGACAAACTGTCAAACTGTGACCATTCCTTTTTAGCCCTTTTTTTAATCAATGATCTACCTGAAACCTGTCCTGGGGCTAGTTGCCAGCTTTATGCTGATGAGTAATATATGCCTCAGAAAATACAGTAAATGAGGCAGCTATAATATCATCATCACACAGGAACAGGTGGCTTCATCAAAATAAGATCACCTTGAACATGAAAAAGACCATGCTTTGCTTCAAATTAATTGGACACCATATACTAATCAATGTAGCACAACTCTACAGGCATGCAATGATTATTTTCTCATGTGTTTTCTCAGCCCCTTTGACTATCATTAAGCTTGTTGCAACTTTATTCAAGCAAGCCTTAAAAATTACTGGTAAAAAAAAAACAAAACCCTGAGATGACATCACTATCCCATCTTGAAGCAGTATAATTTAGTCAGCCTCAGGTACTTTTTACTTTTTTTGAAATTCTCATGTGCTAAACTGGTTTTAAACAGTTTGCAAATTCTAGCACCGGACTGTTTTTGTAAACTTACTGTATCTGCAGGCAAATTAATAGGATGACAACTATTAAACCGCATGTCATAAGACTTCCTTGGGGCAATCAGTTAGGCTCTCAAATGTGGCTGTGAGTCCCTAACTGGGAGATCCCAGGAACATTGTCTGAGATCTCTGTCCAGAAAAATGTGGTCCTATGAACAGCTAAGATACTGCGCAGAACCCTCCAACTCCCGGGTCTCTGGTAGAGTAACCATGTGTGGAAACACATAAGATCACTCACAGGACAAAGTGGAGAATTTTACCTCTAGCTGTTTTTCACATCAGAGTCTCGTGGAGGGCTTCTATTACATATTTAAAAAAGTTATTGGTTGGAGATAAGGACTAACAAGTTTGAAAAGGCTTACTAAGAAATAAATAAATGTTATTGGATTTTACAGAATATCTAAATGTGTTATTGATGGTTGAGTTGCATTCTGGGTTATGTCAGTAACAGACTTTGACAATGTAAGGAACATATATCTATGACCAGAGACTAAATCTGTGGCTCTGCTGCATTATTTTATTTGTGTCCACGAGTCTGATAAATTAAGGAATTCCTTCTAAGATTTAATCAAAGGTTTGTTCACATACTGGAAGGAGGGACAGGGAGAGCAGCTGGAGAACCATGTGAGGCCATAAAGTCAGCAAGTTGTCTCAATGCCCAAAGGTTGGATGAGCTGCCACCCTTCTTCATCTGTTCCTGGATCAGCACATCCAACTCCTCCCTGAATGACTATTCACACACACACACACACACACACACACATTAATGCGTTATCATATATAAATGTATACACAACATAATCAAAGTAATATTGGATTGAGGCTCATTTGTGTTAAAAATTTGGAAGTGAATTGTCTCACTTTCTACAACCAAAAATTCCCAAATCTAAATAATTTTAAAAGATGCTATTAATCTTAATAATTCATGGTGGTTTTGAACACATGAGTATTGATTCACCAATACTGCTACACTACAGAAGTAAGGGGCGGCCGGCCTCACACCACCAGTCCTCTCACTTCATGTTCACTCTCTCCACTTCACGGTCAAGTTGCTTGACAGTTGCTTTCCCATATGCAAAAGCTAACAGTCATTCACTCAATGTACCCACGGCTGTTATGTCACATTTGAGAATGGATTTACTCTAAAGTGGGGAGATGATCACAACTGTGGGAGAGGAGTCAGATAGGATTAAGAAAAAAACACTACATTATATAAACATGGAGGAACAAAAATCTCACTGGACTCTGAAGGAGGCTGGAGATGCGTTTCTTATGTTGGGGTCCAGAGCCAGGCGTGGAGTGCTGCGGAGATGGAAGGCTCTCAGGGACCTCATCACTGGGGCTGCGCTGCACAGGGGTGCTCTTGGGAGTGGGGGACTTGCTCATCTTCTACTTTAGTAGTGGGCGTCTTACAAGCAGATGTCGGTAGTGAGAACTGCAGAGAAAGTGTCAGTAATATTATAAATGCAGTTAAATAGCGCTTACTCAGAGTAGTGTTCACAGACTGCCAAGTCAAACAAGTAAGAGTCAACTTTTCACTGTTTGGAAAACACACTTTCTCAGTCTCTTTGTAAAACTAAGATGAGAAGATCAATACCACTCTCTTATCTGTCCATTAACTATGTAACCATAGCCAGGAAATGGTTACCTCAGCTGAGAAAAAGAATACAGGATTCAAAGGGAAACACTTGGTCCAGAAGTGTCTAGAGGTAATGATATCTCAGCTCAGTAAAACTCAGTAAAGGTTATATCTCATTTGTTCAATTTGTACAGAAATTGAAGCCAGAAATGCCGGCTTTGAAATGGTTTTTCAGGGTTTATGTAAAGGACTGTTTCTTAAGCAGGATAGGTAACTTCCTGAACTCCCCATGACTTTGACTGTTCACTTGTTTTGGCAGAACTCACTACGTTTTACAACACATTGTGCAGCAACAGGTTTTTTCTGTTCAAGCAGGTGCTGATGATGATTATTTGCCAAGAGCTTCAGACATGTTTCAGTTACAATATAGAGAGTACACAAAAGAAAAGTTACCATGGTGTTTATTTGCACCTTTGCAGACCACCATTTGTTTCCTCTAGACTGATAAGTAAACAGCGGTGAATGCTGGTGATAGCTATATATTTACAGCAAAAACGTACACATAGCGCATTTAATACAAAACCCATATTCCAATTGTGAAATATCGAGGCTATCATCAATACCACTATATCACTACACCCTGAGTTACGCCCAATATGAAATTAACCTGAATTGTATTCACATGAAAATTTAGAAAACAATGGTGATAAAGCAAATATTTAAATTATTCAGGAAGTAAAACTCAATGCAATTAAATTGCATTAAACAGACTGGTCTAATCATTCTACAAGCATAATTGTAGCACTTAAAGCTGCAGCCATAGTCCTTTTTAGGGGATACATAACCAACAGGGCTCATCCAAAGAAAAATATTTTCTAAGCTTCCTTAGTTTATGACATGAGGGTTTCCTGCAGACAGAGGTAGTTAAAACCTCTGAGAGCTAACAAAGATGACCAAATGAAAAATAAAAAATTGTCAGTTCAATCAATACGCTAGCTTATATGCAACCTACCCCAAGCAAACTATTTTGCATTGTAATATATTTCAACAGTTTCCTGTTTGTAATAGCAAAAATGAAAACTATTGTTTCTGGACTCCCTTGCATTTTCAAATGGCAGTGTTAAAATGAAACACCTACCCTCACATTAAGGATGCTGGACTCCTCGGGGCACCGACCAGTGAAAGGCAGAGCTATCAAGAAAGAAGCAGCAGCAATAAAAGCTCACATGTGGCAGGCAGCACCAGAGCAGGAAGTTAGCTGGTGCTGCAACTCAGTAATTGGAGAAAGAGTAAAGACTTACTGTAAGCATCTTCAAAAAAGAGCTTGCCACTCCCCAAATGAAACATATGCACTCCACAAAGACACACACACACACAGCTGTAGGGAGAAGATAAGGTCCCAAACACACCACACCCTCCCTCCTGTGCTACGTCCTATTAACTGACTTACTTGATTTGTTGCATAAGTGTAACATGTTAACTTTTGCATTCCTGATACCACACACTTCCATTGTTATTCCTCAGGCCTCTAACACTCAGGACAGGCACTATTATGCTCCCATCAAAAGGCACATCAACAGTTGCATTAGATCCAATTAGTGTTGAAGTGCAATGAGCTGAGTCTCATTGCACTGATAGAAACTGCCAGATGACTAAACCTTTAATGGTGTTTTTGGATAAACTGTGAACTTCAACATCAGGCTTGCTGGGCTCAAAGTACTGAACGATCACATTAGCTATCCAAACACATTAGCAGCATCCTAAAGGATTATCTGTGCTCCCTGAATACACTCTGACATATATCCAAAAGCAAAACTCCTCTCACATTAAAATTGGTTGTAAATTACCTGGTGTTTCCTTGTCTCAATTATTCTTTCATTGTCCACTTCCATTCAAATGGAAGTATAAGCACATCACCAGTTAAGCAGCAGGAGATCACCGCTTTATCTCCATCTCTTATAATGGAGGATGTTTTATGGTGTATATGACTCTCTCTCTCTGGGGGTAGAGGGAGCACAGCTGCTGACAAGCAGCAGACAGAAAGCCTTTCTCTCAAGGGGGGGTTTTAATGACTAAGGGGAGACATGGAGATCTGGCGGCAGGCCTACCATCACAGCTTCCTTCGATCCTGTGGAGCCTGACAAAGCTGATTTCCTGCCATTATTTCATCTCCGAAAGACTGACTTTTACTTGGAAACAAAGCTGTGAAATCACAATTGCGTAATTGGTTTCATACTGGGAAATAAGTTACTGCATATTATCTTCATATTTTCAGTGGCTACAAAACATATTCAGACCCCTTCACTTTCAGCTTACTTGATTGTGAAGTTCCAAAAATGTCTCAGGGTTAATTACAGCAAATATTTGGAGCACCACAGCCAAAGGTATGAATATTTTAGTGAATATACAAATTCTCATAATCATGAGGGGGGTGGCAGGAAAAGCACTGCAACCGTCACTCCACCATATACTTCCAGCACCCCCTGCTTCCCTTCCCTTGTTCATCCTGCTGCGTCTCATCTGTTCACTGTTTCCCCCCAGAGTTACTGTGATGTGGCATGGCCTTCCCAGCCTCGCGGAGGTCATTTCACTAAAGAGCAACAAACTAGCTGCCAGGGAGGGCTGGTGACGGTCACAGACACACAATGAAATAATAAAACTTTTAGCTGCAAGACAAAAAATGTATCAATCGCATAAAGATTTGACACACCCTTTAAACTAAAAAGACATATGCAAATCAAAAATAAAAAAAGAATACTGTAGAAAATAAAAATTAAATCGGGTTTTATTAAATTGTTTTCATTTTGTCATTATCAATTTAACAGTATCTGAGTAAAGAGTCAATGCTTTCTGAAGCCACTGTATGTGTTTGTATTGACTGCTGTATATCACTTGCAGTGGTTAGGTCTGTGTGAGCACTGACATCCAGCAGCAGGGAGGAAGATAGGGCTATAATTACCTAAGGAGCTCTGGATTGATTTTCTTTGGCTCTGCCATCTTTGGGCTTACGTCATAAGGGCTGGTCAGTAGATCGTAAGTAGTTGTGAAACAAGTTTGTTTTTTGTTTGTTTTTTTTTACAAATCAGTGCCTTTTTAAAATAAAGATAAATAATTGTGATCATTTTGAAACATCTGCAATGGCTTTACAAACTTCAAGCCTCTTTATATGATTTATGAAGTAAACATATTTCTATTTGTAAACTCACTGCAACACTTGATTTTGTCCGTTTTATGATGTACTACTCTCCCAGCTTGTTTAAGATTTAACATGTAAATTTGGGTGGGTTGTCCACAGCAACACACAATCCAACCTATTTACTTGTAGATTAATATAAACTAAACTGTAATTTTACTAAACATTATTTATTTTATCAAGCAGCTGTCAGACCTATATTCCTTCCTAACACAAGACTATGGTACTCCAGAGCAACACTACTATAACATGACTTTCAATCTTAAATAAATTCCCTCATTAAGCATTTGATAGGGTGTCTTCCAGAATGGCAGGATAAATGAGATGAAAATGTAGTAATGCATGTTTAATGAAGTACATTCTGTTGACAGTGTAGCATAAAATGTTTGACTCTACAGCATTAAATTAGACAATTGGCTTCCACCTTGGCAAACAACACCAAATGTAATAAACTGCATCACAAACACAAATGGTGCATAAAATACAGGGAGAGATGCAGTCCATTATAGTCAAAAGGAGTTATAATATTGAATCATTATTCCTTATGTGACAGAAAAATATAAGCGAATAACTTAAAGAAAAACTTCCATATTTTGCGCATAGTGTACCTTGGTCCGAGTTTTACATATCGTATTAGCCAATAAATTAATACCAGCCAAGATATTATTAACTAAATAAAAATGAGAAAATCCTTACACAATCTTTTGTAAAACTATATAATTCTGGTGGAGACTTGATCTTATGATAGAGTAAAAGACAGTTAATTGAGATCAACTTCTTTTTCGTGACTGGATGTTATCCTTTCCAGATTCAATGTCTGCCGTTGTGCTTCAGCTATAAAAATACATACTACTGTGTCACATGGAGGCGGGCGGGCGGGGGGGAGGGGGAGAGAAAGGGCCTATTGATCAGTCAGTGCAGCACACATTGCTATCTGTACGATCTTAAGCCTTATAGCTCAACATAAATACACAATATCCTTTAAGGCGTTTCTACCATCGGCAGTTCTTCCGCCCACCAGCGGCCCGATGTCTGCATGGCTGCCTAGCAACACACGCACGCGCTGCAGCATCCATAGCAGCCGAGCGGAGGATCCGATATTCACTCGGAGCTTTGCCACCCGCAAAGCTCCGAGTGAACATGACGGATCCTCCTCAGAGAATTCGCAGCCAGGGCGTTATTTATTTTCTCTGTGAGGCTCACGTCGCCCGACATAACCACACAAACCTCCACTGACGCGACCGTGCAAAAACAAAAAGCCACTACGGGCTCTCTAATGAGGACTTCGGCTGCACGGCTACAGCAGCAGTGTCACCCTGTGAACAGACAAACTGCACTCGGCAGACCTTTCTGTACTCAGCACAAAACCACCGATACACATACGGACTAAAATGAGCCGTGGTGCGGAGGATGCGGGCAAACCGTGAACCCGTGGATAACCGTGGCGGTGAAAGGCGGAGCAGCGGGCGGTCAGGACCGCACCGGATCACACGGAGACAGTGGTGAAATGAGTCCACACCGATAATGCACGCGTGAGAAAGGAGCCGGCACTACGCCCAGCCAGCTCACCACGACACATCTGGAAGGAGAGCGGACAGAAGAGGCCACTCACCTCAGTACATCCCCAGGACCAGATCCTCTGCGTGGGTGCGGCACACCCACACACCAAAGCAGTCCTCAGTCCCAGCAGATGTGCTTAATCACAGATGCGTCAGTTTTGGGTTGCGGCACCAGGGATTCCTTTGTCAGGCTATTTCAGGGCCTCAGCTGATTCCGAGTCAATGGACCCCAATGTTTTTCATCGTGCAGTGCGCCTGCACCAGCCCACTGCCACGCCTATCCTCAGGCTGTCACCCAGGAGTTCCCAGTAGGAACCAGTCTGTTATTTTGTTTTTAAAACCTACGCAGCGCTCTGGGCTATTTCTCCCGCTGTCCCTATAACGGTGTGTGGCTGGCAAGGCCTAGTTCAAGTGGGACGGAATACATCCCTTCAAAAAGGCGCCACCATCTGTTATAATGAAGAAGAGCCTGTTCACTGGAGGTTGATGGTTTAGAGCACATTATATGGGAGTGTTACGTCATAATTTAGAAAGACATCAACAAAGGTACAAAATGATCCAGGTGGTTTACACAAGTAGTTTTAAAAGACAGAGCTGAGGTTTTGACTCAAAATTATTATTTACTGCCGCAAGTCGTCGTTTCGAGTTTTACAATGTTCAGTGGTTGAAGTTGGATGGCTGAAATTTACACCTTAACTAGGAGCTTTAAAAGAGCAGACAACTTGGAAAGGTTGCAAATGAAATTTAATTTACATGGATTTGGACAAAAAAAGAAAACAGAAATCTTGCAGAAATGCAGTGTAATGAAGGTGTCTTGTAAATTTACTTAAGGGCTTCCAAGGATAGTTTAACTAAATAAAAACATTCATACATACCCTAGCAAAATGTACATGTCAAAAAGCAAAATAATAGAATTTTTCCTCACAGGCAACTCATCCTTCAAAGCAACACGCCCCTAATAAAACAAAAATTACTTAATTTAAGACTAGTTTTATTCAACAACCCATCCACTTAACACAATGACTACTTTCACTGACCTATCAATAGAAATGTCATCCATGATCTAAAGAGGAATGACATATTTGATTGCATGGGTTGTATGTAATTCAGACTGCACTGTACTGCATTTTCCCTCCACCTTTTCATTTTCCCAAATTCATCCCTTTTCTGAGAAGGACATTTGTTTTCTACATGCTCTCCTTAAATATTCCCAAAATAACAAAAAGAGTAGTGCAATGTTTTGGCCTCCAGTGTTTCAGACAAACCATGCAAAAAAGTGAAATGAGAATTTCTTCAAATAATTCATTTGTTGCCATTTTTATTTCATGAACTTCAGATTATAAAAAGATTAAAAGAGTAAATGTGGCAAGTGTAATGTCTCTGAAGTTCATTAATTTATTAGGCTTTATTTGACTCTAGGATTTCTGAGACAGGTCACATTAGGATTTGTCTGCTGCTGATAACAGATGACTGATGATCTAAAAATGAAGCTAACAAATGGATATAAACCAGGGTAAGCTATAAAAAGACTTTAGTCCTATTTTTTCAAGTTCATGAAAAAAAAAAAAAAAAAAACACTATTAAGCATTTGCTGCGGCGGTTCCTCCTCCCCAACTAATGCAAAAATCTGCATATAACTGCATGTATACTAATGTAACAGTCAGTGCAGTGACATTGGTGTGAGCACCCTGATGTTTGCAAGCTTTGGTAAAAAAACAGCTACCAGGGATGCTGTGTGACATTTAACCAGAGGAGGGCAGTGTAACAACACATTTGAAATCCATGGGAAAGATCCTTTCTGCTGTGCTCCAGCTACTTTAATTTTAAGCAAAAAACCTCATCAGGCAGGATAACTGAAAACTGTTGTAGGCTCTGCTGGGCTGGACAGTGCAACATTAGTGAAGTGATGGTAACTAGGAGAAACCAGAATGCCACAATAAACCTAATTAAAATCAAACAAATGATGAATATACAGCCTACTAACTTCATTAAAAAGATGCACATTAAAGCAAGCGACACTGTTTGCAGACATTTTGACTAATAGCAGGAAAATCCTATGTGTAATATTGAAATTAACAACATGATTCGTATAAGTGTGCCCTCCAAGTCCTTACTATGACAACAGGTCAACATGTACAGTACTATGAACCCTCTGCCTTTTGTCATTAACTCCTATGCTTTTCCTGTTTAGCCATGTCAAAGTGACATCTGTTCAATCAAAAAATTTCATTTGAAAATTCTTTGACAGTGATCTTTCAGTCAATTTGGGGGCAACAGCCGCATACCTCTGGATTAATGTTTAATTTGGATTTAGTATACCTATCATAACTAATTCACTTCGATGCTATTCATTAGATAAACAAATACTAGTAATTATAAGATTCATAGTGTTACAAGTAATTGTTTTAAGCTTTTAAAAATCTTCCCAATTAGTGGTATGTTCGAATTTTACCTGATATTGTAGTTCTGATTACTGATTATTGGTTTAAGCCATCTGCTCCAAAAATCCACTCAGTAGGGATGAGATGTCTGTGAACGAAAAATGTACAAAATGAAGAGTATAAGGAGCCAGAAAAGAATATTTTAACATAAATAAAAAACATTTGTTATTTGACAATAGAAGAATCCCAAGATTTTTTTTAGAGCCTTTTTTTATTCTTTAGACAGATTTCCATTTTGATCTAGCCTTCATTTCAGTGAATATAGTACAATCAAACAAAATGCACACAAACCAACAGGAACCTAGGAGCCCTTCCTCTTTTATTCTTTGGGGAATATGAAGATACAAACATGCTGTTGTGTTTTTGAGCTCAGCCATTATGCGCATTGATTACTGTACAGTAATAGTTGTAGCATGTCATAACAAATCTGTGAATGGAATAATGGCTCAAACATCTTCAACTAAAATGGCCAAATCAGATGATGAGATAGTTAATAGGATGGCGTGATTTTAATGTCTAAAATGATAAGTGCACACTGGAGACAATCAAATACTTTGTGCGATTGCCTGTTGTGATGTATTCCTGGCAGATCATTTGAAATTGTTTCTGTGTCTGATTGTGCAATCATCTGAAGCATTTTGCTTTCACAAGTTCTGAAGGATGCTTGGCTTTGAAAGGGTTGAAAGAATGTGCCATTTGTGTGGTGCAATCAGCAAACCTATAACATAATTTTATAATTATGCAAGCTCTTAAAAAAAAAAAACAACAACATACAATAAATAATTGTGCAGCATTGGGAAAACATTCAAAGCTGAAAAGTGACTATTTGGCATGGAATAGGTTTCAAAAAGCTTTCTCCAATAGCATATTTATCATATTTGGTGTTATGTCTTTCATTATTGTGCATTTCTACTATTGGGTAAAAATATTAATAATATTGCATTCTCCATCTTTAAGCAACCTGCCACTTGACATGTCAGAACCTGTTTTATCCCTTCAATGATGGTATAAGGTATTTGATCCACAAGTATTTTCCCTGATGGCATGCCATCACAAATGGTTCACAAAAACAATTTTTTCATAGAAAAAAGGTTCTCCTGAGCAATAAATCAACATGAAAAATTTAGAAAATCTGGACAGGAATTATATGCAATAGAAATCCCTGGCTGGGGATCATGTGCAATGATAAATAGTACATTGAGAAGAGCTGAAAGGTTAGCTGCATAAGCTGTGGAAAGCAGTGTACTGTAGGCATTCTGTATTACTGAACCCAGAAACAATAGGGTTGGGACCCGGATCCGGTTCTTTTTTGGAACTGGGTCCAAAATTCCGGTTCCGGAATTGGTTCCATCACTTTTGGATTGATGTTTCCCACAAACGGGTATTAGATTGTTGGCAGCAGAGATGGGGACTCGAGTCGCTCTCAAGTCGCACACTTCAGAGCCTTCAGACTTGACTTAAACTCGTACTGAAAAGACTTCAGACTCGACTCGGACTCGTTTTTTGGGACTCGTGAACAATCATTATGTTTTCTTTTTGTGGCATATTAACAATGAGGAAACTTTGAAACGCCTGACAAGCTTAATGACACTACCTCCTTTTTGTCACGGTAACCATTTTAGGCATCGGTGCGTGCCTCACACACTCGTACCTCAGATGACAGTAACTATGGCGACTGGTACACCTGCAGCTGCTTCTGTAACGTTACCCTGTGTAATTACGTTTGGTTATAAAAACTTTAAAAAAGATGGCATCAGCAAAAGAAGCGCAGACTGCAAAGTCTGTGGTACCAAAATTAAGGATGATGGATCAACTACTTCAAATTTTATCAGGCACCTGAAAACTAACCCCGAGTGGTAACTTACGTTAAGTCACATTAGCGCATATGGACGGTTAGCAAACATGTTTAGCTTAGCATCAGCTATGTAACATTAACTTAGTTTTCTACTAGCTTTATAACTGAATATTTGAAAAGATGAGTGAGTGTTAGTTTGCTTGTCACACTTGTTTTTTATATTGACGGGCAACGTTACTTTCCGCTGCCACCATCTACTGGCTAACATTAAACAGAGAAAAATACATAGTTATACTGTTGGCTTACAGGCAGGTTACAGGTTTATTGTTGACCACGTAACGTTAATGTTACAGGTTTATCAGGTTACCATTACACTGGATGATAGAACGCTCATTACAACCAGAAGATACATGAGACTTTTATTTTTTAGAGACTTGAGACTTGACTTGGACTTGCAAAAAAGACTTGTGATATATGTATATGTATGTGTGTGTGTGTGTGTGTGTGTGTATGTATGTATATATATATATACACACACACACACACACACACACACACACTTAAAATCGTAACAAGTCCCAACACTAGAGACAAACAATGTTCTCTCTTTTATTCTATAGGGAGAAGCTAACAGTATGAGCAGAAATTCAACTCTTACATTTAGTGATATGATGTATAACTTTTGACCCCTCTACCACTGAATATAACAAACTAATGAAATTGTGCACCTATGGCCTGAATAGTATGACAGCAGAGTCATTTCGGTCGTCATGAACGAGTACAGTGATACAAAATTTTCAGCCTGATAGAAAGCACAAAGTATAAAAGCCTTAGTGCTGAATAGTGCAATGCCACATCTCCTGGGTTTCAATTTCTTAGTTTTGCCCTTTGACCGAAAAACTGACTTCTGAAACCAATCATAAACAGTGCATCTTTATGACCTCTCCACAGCTCTATGGATAGGTGACAAACCCAAAGTGTAAAATCAAGCATTATGGTTGAAAAGCTAGAGGTATTACCATAGATGGGTCAGGTGCTACTTGGATGATGAACTGGTATGCAGGCATAACACAATGTTGCAACACCAAACCAGCCATATCTCCGTCCTCCATAACAGGTTCTGGGGGAATGGTAAATCCATCTTCCATCCGCTCATCTGACATATTGAGCAGCTGTCAAAATAAATATCCCAGTTAAAATGTGTCCCAAAAAAAAAAAAAAAACCTTTTTCTTTTTTCCAGTAATCCTTCATTTTACTCTTGACACAAGGGAAATTAAATTAAATTAAAATCTGTTAGGGCTGAATGATTAATCAAATTTTAATTGAAATCGCAATTTCTGACAATGCTATTTGCAAATGGCAAAAGGCTAAAGGCATTCACTTCAAACAGTTTTTTCTGTCACTGGATAACATTTTACTCTATACCGCCTGTAATTTCATAATTTTTTCAAACTTAATCTCTCCTGTACATGAGACAGTAAAGCAGCTCAACAGCATAAACCCCATCATCGAATACACCAGATGCATAGAAGTCTGTACAGATTCATGACTAAAACTATGTGTATTCCCAAAACTAGGACAGAATCATTCTTTTCGTCAGTTCTAAAAGGCATGGGTGTGTAAAATTTAGTTTTATAGATCCCACTCGTTGGGAAATTGGGCACCCAAGCTTCATGTTCCACAAACCCATAATCATCACTATTAGAATGATTGAAAAAAAAAAATCTCCCTTAAATCCATAATTTTTCCATTTAGAATGTACCCCACACAACTTGCAGCGCTGCCCAGAAGATGAAGGTAGGCAGGTATGCTATACTTTTGCTTTTCTTTTAACTTGTTTTTTCTGAATTTGTTTTTATTTTTAACTTCTTTTAACTCATGGCAACTTGTCCTAATCAGTGCATCCAGCAACTCAGGTCATTATGGCGATATGTACATGAAACCTCTTCTTGGATTGTTGTGCTTGTGGTTTAACTCTCACCTTGAGCTTCTTTGCATCTGGTATGGGTGCCACAGATTCTGTACCCATCTCTTATTCCAGAGATATGCCTCTATGATTGCACCATGCTGGCTTCCCTCTCACTGTAAACCTGCCTGAAGCTTTTAAACTTTAGCGGGAGAGATACAGACGGCATCGGGGGAGGTGCAGACAAGGTGGGGACATGCCAACAACTCCAGACGAGGAAGAAAAGTCTACCTTTGCCCTCCATGATACTGTGTAATGCCAAGTCACTCCAGAATAAAATGGGGAAGCTGCAGATTATCACCAGAGGCTGCTTCGAATATTGGGAATCAGGTCTATTGGTGTTTGCAGAAACCTGGCTCCAAAAGGACATTTAGTCCTGGTCCAAACAGTTATTTGGACCAGGGCTTAATAGGAATATACACTACATTATTAGAATAATTTCATTCTTGTCATAGTTGTGGCATTAAGTATATACTTTTACAAAGATCTGCTGCTCACTATATAAAATTATCAGTGCATTAGATGTCCCTCTCTAGCGCCTGACCACAGCATCCACTGAGAAAGGTGTCATATGCGACTTGTTTGTTACCTATGCAATAACGACATTTCCACCTACAGTTGAACATCTATTAGTTCTAATAAAAGTATGGCTGCTTTACTGGCTATGTGTCACACCAACCATCTGAATGCAGAGTGGAAACAAAAAAATTACACTTACGTCATCCACTCTCCACAGGTCACTGCCAAAGCCTTCAGTCTGACCATAAGTGATTGCATTCTTTAGAAAATCAGTCCCAGTGCCATCATGCTGAGAAACAGAAATTAGACAAATCAACATTTCAAAATAAGTGACAGTTTGCTTGAAAACATCAAAGGGCATTTTTCATTTTCTAAGTCCTTATGACTTGCGTACTTACACACTCACTGTCCTGCAAAACTGCAACAAGCAATCGAATGTACTCTGTTGCAGCTTTAAGCGTGTCTACTTTACTGGGCTTCCGGTCAGGTCTCATAAGTGGCACCATGCGCTTCAAGCGAGAGAACATCGTGTTCAAATTCCTAATCTGCACAGAAAACGGGATGAGGTTTCATTTTCTTATTAGAAGTGTGGAAAATTGGCTAATTGGGAAAAATCTTACTAGTCCAGAGTTATTTTAGAAGTACTTCAGAATTCAAGAGACAGGGATGTTTCATGATTTCACTATTCACTGACACCAATATAGGTTGTTATGGTGTTAGGAAAACCCAGCAGATCACACAAAAAGGAAAATGAGTATGCCTAATGGCATGACCTATTTCTTAATCCACTGTAAGATAATTTTGAGAATTATTTTGAGTGTATAGTTCGCTATACAACAAGCTCAGTTAATATAACATCTGCGTTTCCGACCAATCAATCTAATTTAGTTTTAAGTTCCATTTTTACCTCATTTACACCTCATCAGTATGTTCAGTCATATAGAAATTATGCTAATTGAAGGGATCACAGTTGAAAACAACTTGATGGAGAGGACTCATGTTCTACTAAACCCCAAAAAATGAAATAAGGTAAACGATTCATGGTGGGGGTTGCTTGTCTGAAATGTATTCCTGCATTTGGTATAATCATTTTTTTGCTTTTTATGGTAATGTATGTAAAACATAATAATTGACATACTTGTGACTGGGTTTCGTCAGTGTAGGGAAGTAGGATAATATGTTATTAAAACCGTAATTTAATTATAAATTGCAATAGCTAGCTGGAAATTCATGTATATTTACATGTGCATAGTGACACAGTTAAGTTCGTTTTTTTAGGGTAAATGAGGAGGATGACTAAAGGCAAGGTTTTTTATACACGTTTGACATATCTGATGTGCAAAAGCTTTGCTCAAAATGATCTTTCAACAAAAGCTAAGGGCAGCCGTTGCGCAGAGCTGATAGAGCAACAAAATCCCCTGAATTTTAGCTTGAGGAAAAATATCCATTACCATACTTAAGCAGTTGTTGTTTGACAAATCAAGTAACAATTGGATTTCTTGAATTTTTGTTACGTGGTGGTTCTTTAAAATCAGTTCTTCTCTTCACAGTTTGGCGGCTTTTGCAGATTTGCTACGTTTCAGTTAAGGGGAGCGGCACGGCAAGCTAGCTGACAGCTAACGTTAGCTAACCAATGGTGCCGTTCCCCACGCTGCTTTATTCCGACCAAAATACAAATCAACCAAAACAACATCAAAAACTTACTCTCAGTCGTTCCTTGGCGTTGACCAGCTCTCTTTTCTTTACAGTTTCGTGGAAGTCCTCGGCAACAAAATACAAACCGCTCTTTGCTCGTTTGAACTTCTCGATGTTTTGGTAGACAGGGAGCACAGACTCGCCCGTTAAACGCTTCAAAATGTCACCCATTAGTTCCTCCGCAGGCACCTTCATTTTAACGAGTAACATTTATTTAACCCGACAACCTGTCCTTAGTTTATCTCTGTGCGCTCCTTCGCTCTAATGAAAAATGCACACGCATCAAAAAAAGAAAAAAAAGAAAAAGCTATGGCTCCGGAGACCTGGGAACCGCACCTGAGCTGGGTGTGTAATCAGGGCCCTGTCTCCGCGATGCATGGTAGAGGCTTTTTTATTATTTGTTTGTTTTTGGTTTTCATAGTTAAATTTATTTTTAGTTTTACATTTAAATTTGATTTATTAATTATGAGTAACACTGTTTATTTGATTAACCTAAGTGTTTGCTATATATATATATATATATATATCAGAAATCATAATTGTTTTATTGCCAGGTATGTGTGAACATACTATGAATTTGACTTCAGTGTTTCAAACTTGGACAAGGGAAAGGCAGAAATAAAAGATAAAAAATAAAAAGGAAATATATAGGTACATATATACATTGTAATTAGAATATTAGAAATATTTGCAGTGGAAAATTTCCAATACTGCAGCAATGTGTAAATGTTTCATGAGGTTGACAGTCGGCTTACGGGGAGATCTGGGAGACAGCCTGGGGGAAGAAACTGTTTTTTAGTCTGGTAGTTTTGGCGAACAGAGCTCTGTAGCGCCTACCAGAGGGAAGCAGTGTGAATAGTTTGTGTCCTGGGTATGAGGGGTCTGCAGCGATGGTACCTGCCCGGTTCCTGACTCTGACCCTGTAAAGGTCCTGGATGGAGGGCAGGTTGGCCCCAATGATCTTCTCTGCAGACCTTATAGTGCAGTCTGTTCCTGACCTGCTTGGTTGCCGATCCAAACCAAACAGTGATGGAAGTCCACAGAACAGACTGGATGATGGTCGTGTAGAAGATGACCAGCAGCTCCTGAGGCAGGTTGAACTTTCTCAGCTGATGCAGAATGTACAACCTCTGCTGGGCCTTCTTCCTGACAGAGTCTATGTGGGAGGTCCACTTCAGGTGGAGATTGTGGTTCCCAGGAACTTGAATGGGTCCACACTAGTAACTGTTCTGTTGAGGATTGTGAGGGGGGGTAGGGTGGGCGGGTTCCTCCTGAAATCCATTGTCATCTCCACAGTCTTGATCGGATTTAGCTCCAGGTGGTTCTGACCACACCGGATGACCAGTCGGTCCACCTTGTGCCTGTACGCAGACTCATCAGCGTCCTGGATGAGGCCGATGACCGTTGTGTCGTCTGTAAACTTTAGAAGTTTCACAGATGGGTCATCTGAGTCGTTGGTGTAGAGGGAGAAGAGCAGCGGAGAAAGAACACACCCCTGGGGGGCGCCAGTGCTAATGGTACGGATGTTGGAGAGGATGCTACAGAGCCTCACCTGCTGTCTCCTGTCAGTGAGGAAGTTGTAAATCTACTGACAGGTGGAGGCCGGCACGGTGAGCTGGGTGAGTTTGTCCTTGAGGGTTCCCGGGATGATGGTGTTGAAAGCCAAGCTGAAGTCCGCAAACAGGATCCATGCGTATGTCCCTGGGGAGTTGAGGCGTTGGAGGATGAAATGCAGTCCCATGTTGACTGCATCATCCACCGACCTGTTTGCCCGGTAGGCAAATTGTCTGTTAACAGATATTTGTCTGTTAGTTATTTGTTTTGCATATTTTGATTTGCGAAGTGTAAATATGTTATTTTGTTTGCCAAAGGATCACAAGAAAAGTTCTATTCCTCAGTTAAATGTTTAATTGGAGTTTTAAAAAGCTTGTACAAGGACCTTTTCTTTTCAGAAAATCACAGTAAGCCTAGCTGTTAGTCTGTGACCAACTTCCCAGAAAAAAAGTGCATAATAGAAGTTACACAGGGTGATATACACATTCAAAACAGTAATATGATTGATTGCTAAGTTGGGGAAGAGCCGTGGTTTAGACTTAGCCCTCCCTTCGTTGGTGCACAGGCTGGTCCCAGCCTCTTGGCACATGACCACGTCCAATCCAGTGGGATGGCGGCCTGAAACAATGAAAAGTACAACTTCCTTTCTTATTTCGCTATTCTGCCTCATGTGTCTCACACCACTGAACTTTCTTAACCTTTATGTGTTCTATCCATCCGCCAGTTTCCTGCTTTGCCTCCAATCTTAACTTGAAGGACATATTGTGAGTGAGTATCTCAGTGAATTACAGATTAACCACAGTTGTATTCATATGGCAGATAGGGTTGTGTGTGAATGTGTGGGTGTAAGCTGCAGGAAAGTTTCTTTCGAAGTGATGACCTATCTCTCTTTGTGTTTGTTCTTCATACCGTCGAACTAATGTTTTCAGCCTTCTTTAATCAAGGACTTTACATTTCTTTATGAGCACAATTCCATTAAGTGTAATGAAGGTAACTAAAGCATAAGCACAACAAAAACTCACACAAGTATGGTATATTTATTTTGTGGAAATATCTTAAACACTGTTGGCACTTTTAACTCATAGATTATCTGAGGAGGTAGGTACAGTGAGGACCAGCATGCACCTAGGTGGGCCTATGGTTTTTTTTACCTGTGCAAGAGACGCAGCCATAGTTTTCCTTTGTTCTTTTGTTTCACTAACTCAACACACAACTGCAAGACTGGAATGGATATTCAACTTCTTTTTGCCTGTGTTAAACCACATTCCCATGGTGCATCAGTGGCTTTTTTACTCTGTTTCATGTTGTTTTTTTGGACAAATGGCCACTACATGCAGTATCTCCACACCTGTCTCTTTGGAGGGTTTAGAAATCAGACAGGACATAAGGAAATGGAAAGAAAAGCAAGAAGAAAACATCTAGAAGGGACTGGGTGTCACGCTCAGCTTTTGTTCAACTGGACTGCCATATCATACAGTTTTTTGCGGCCCCTTCTTTATTAGAGCTTACTGATATCCATTGCATTTGATAACAAGTGTGCTGGATTAGAATGGCCAGTGTTTTCCCTTGAATTTTAGAGGATTGATCAGTGTCATTCATCTCTATGTAGTCCATTGATAAATCAATTCAGTGTGCAATCCCTCTTCTATAGACAGCACTGAATCATTACTTATATGTTGGCATTTCAACTAACCGGCAAACAGTCAAAATGCCAGCACAGTGGATGAAACATAAAGTAATCTGATAGCAGATGGTAAAACATTCAGGGAATTTTTTTTTCCCCTGACTTCAACATATTATCCTACTTTCTTCACAATGAGAGAGAGAGCGACAGAGAGAGAGAGAGAGAGAGAGAGAGAATTTCAGTGATGTCTGCTTGAATTTTTAGTTAAAGATGTTTTGTGGTCATTTAGCCTTTTCTGTATTTCCAGATCATATACTATGTGATATTTGTTTAACATATAAGGAATTATTATTGAGCTAAGATTTCAAAAGAAAATTGTGCCTTTATTACATTCTGGCATCTATCAAAATTAAATGTTTGAATAAAAAAATACACTTTATATGAATTTCTTGAAAATACAAAATATACATGTCAAACAATTTCCCCTCAGTTTCAGACAAACAAAGGAATCGGGCCTAGCAATAGAGTCAGCTCATATTCACCCATGTAATATGTTTGTTGAAAGAGCCTTACAGGTTAAGCTTAAGCAGAATTTTGGGACCTCAGTATTTCTAAAATCCCGCCTACAGTCATGTTCACCACAAGGAATATTACCAACAGAAATGAAACCTGTCACTGCTGTTACGATCCCTCACTTTCCGCCGGCTGTGGGTCATCGTTGTTACAGTAAAGCTGAGACACCTGGCTCCTACCAAGGCTATATATACTGGCTGGAACTCATTCTCTCTCTCCTAGGCTCCACACCACTCCAGGTTTTGGATTTGTTTGTTTCATGCATTCAGAACACACGCACAGCTGGTTTGGGAAACTGTAAAAATGTCTGCATGGATGTGCATGTCAATGGAGTTATATTTGCTGGTGAGAAGTCTATAGACTTGGCCCATCCCATGGCCCAACATAGGAATTGTGCTTAAAATATTCAGCTTTAACTCAGTCACTCAGGTTTATCCGCCTATCTCCTTCTTGCATTCCTCCAAGGAATGTTATCTGGCAGCGCCATCCCTGCACGCAATGGCTAATGCAGTTCAGACAGTTTTATTGTTTCCTGATTGTAAAACGAGATACCACAAGCTATCAGGGCAAAGGCATCACTCTTGAGCACCCTCTTTAATTTATTAATTTCAAAATCTTCTACTGTCTCACTTGTAATTGCAGATTACCAGTTTGGCTGGTTCGGTGTCAAGCAGAATGAGAGTGGCATAGAACTGAAGGACAACCATAAAACTGTATTTTGTCCATCTGATATCCTCCTAAAAGCCGTAATCTTTTCTGTTTTCTGGAGCACAGCATATACCCCATAGGTTTAAGTTTAGATAAAAGAAAAAAGGGAAGCAAGCATTATTGCATTTCTGTTTTGCCTGCCCATTAAGTAGATGGGTGTTTGCTTTCCCCACTAGATGCATGAAAGAAGTAAACACTCATCTGCCATAATCACATTACAATATCCCACTCAGAGTGGCATTGCCTCACAGTGAGAAGATTCTGAGTTTGATTCCCACGGCCCAAGGGCCTTTCTGTGTGGAGTCTAAAGCGAGTGAAAATAGACTTTTTGTCCCCATATTGCCATATATTATCTTTAACCACGCTCGTAATTGTTTAAGCCAGTACCATTTGTCACTTGCAGACACATACTATCCTGGGTTTGTTTGTGTTTTGCATTATTTTTGGTTAGAATAGATCAGAGGTCTCCAACTCCGGTCCTGGAGAGCTATTGTCCTGCATGTTTTAGATGTTTCCTGCTCCAACACACCTGATTCAAATGATCAGCTCGTCACCAAGCTCTGCGGAGGTCTGATAAGGAGCCACTCATTTGTGAAAGAGGTGTCATTTAAAATGATTAATTGATGTTACCCGGTTAGATCCTTTTTTATCAAACTCAAATATGATGATCTAGATCTAAATTGTGCCTTCTGTGACTCCCATGCTGAGACTGTTGTCCATCTGTTCTCGAAATGTAAATATACCCGTAAACTATGGCAAATTATTTGTAGATTTATCTTTGATAATATCCTCTGTGACTTTAAGCTCCTCTTGCAAAATATGCTGCCAGTTGATAAAAAATATTGTTTAATCAATCTCATTATAATCCTTGCAAAGTTTTACATCCACAAATGTAAATTTGCCAAAATGAAACCTTTTTTGTGTTTTAATGAAAGAACTAAATTGTATTTTAAATCAATATCTTCTGCTAAAAACAAGAAAGCTATCAAAACTATGACATTGCACTCCCACTTACATATTTTTAATTCAATTTAATTTTCCTTTACTTGTGACCCCTGTTATATTTTCATTTTATTTCTATCATTTATTTGTTTTTCATTTATTAACGTAATGTTTATCCTGTTTCTACATTCACTGCACTTCTACTGTGCATGTTTTGTGAGTGATAAATAAAGCTGATTTAAAAAAAAACAAAAAACAAAAAAATACCACTCATTTGAATCATGATTTTTGACCCAACCACTGCATAATTTTTTGGATTGGTGCCTAAGGGCAACATTGTGCAAGAAAGTTACAAATACACCAAGATTTTCTGCTAAACATACACTAAGTGCAATTATGAAACAAGCAATGTATACATTATTTATAAAGTGTTTTATTTTTGCCTTTTTTGTGTCTGCATTTGCCCTCATAGTTTGACATCAGCTCTCCCCAGAAGCTAGTTTATTGTTGAGACCACTCCCAGCATGTGGAACTCTTGAGATGCCAAACTCAGGTCCACTGCAGCCACAGAACATGCCACAGTTAAAGCAAGGACTGATCCATAAATATACAAGTAGCACAGCTGATAAAAACTAGAAAAAACAGAGTTTGACTGTTTGCTGATGCTGAATGGTATTCTAGGGAGTTTTTAGCTGGGCTTTGATTGTATCAATGGAAGGTGATGATCTGACATTTTCAGGCAAACTATTACACACTTTAGGACTAAGAACTGAAAATGCTCTGTCATCTCTGGTTTTGAACTGTGTGTGGAACAAAAAGCAGTAATTTGTCAGTGGATCTGAGTGGAGGACAGGGTAGAATTGGATCTGAGTAGTTCTGAAATGTAACCTTGTTACAGTCCACACAGACACAAACCAGCTATAAGTGCACCACCGGTAAAGGTCCTCTGTCATCTCTGTCACTTAGAGGCATAGTTAAGAGATATAGAATTGCCAGAAGGGGAAAAAATTAGGACCTTAGTTTTATTGTGGTTCAACTGAAGGGAGCTTCTTGCCATCCAGGATTTTACATCATCAATACAATTTAAAAGAGAAATTACACTGCATGGATCACAAGGTTAAAAAAGGGAGATACAACTGGGAATTACATGCATAACAATGATAGGAAATATTGTATGTCTTAAAGCATAACCTAATGGAAACACATAAAACGGCAATTAAAATAGCGGCTAAAATGCACAGGAGATGGCTAGATGACTGGGTCAGAGATTCTCCAAAACAGCTCTTGTGGGGTATTATTTATTATATTAGGCAGGTGATCATAATGCTGTTCCTGATCGGTGTACATATATCTGTAATATCTATAATTTCTTTTTTTCTTCCACTGCTGTAAGGAACATTGAGCTGGGATTCCACTCTATAAAGTTATCATTATAGTTTTCAGATAATGATGGATCGGATATTATTTCTGCCAGCTTTGGTCCAACATTTACCAAAAATTATTAAAACTATTATTGACCACCTATTACTCTTTTGTCCACAAGGGGGCATTCCAGAGATTTGAAGTTCTGTAAAACGAACAAGGGTTGGGAAAAGAAGACTTTTACAGGTATCTGCAAGTTAGAAGCTATTTTAATCAACACATGAAAGAAGCTTTAGTGAAACTAAACTCGGGCTTCCTGCAGACGTTTTTATCCCAGCTTAAGTCCTGGTCTTGCAACAAAATGATATCCAAACTGTACAATGGCATCCAAAAATCAAAACAAAACAGTACAATATATATAAAGGAGAAGTGGGAAAAAGAAGTACAGGCAGTGATCTTGGTGGAGAGTTGGGAGTTGGGAGTGTGCCAGCTACAGTGGAGATCAACAGGGTCAAACATATGGCGTGAGTTTTGTTGGAGGAACATTGTGATATATTTTATCACACCCATTCAGAAAAGACACCAGGGTAATGGTGATTTTTGTTGGAGACTATGTGGCACTAATGGAGCCAATCACTTCCACATTTTCTGGGACTGCCGGGTTATCATAGAATTTTGGAAAGAAATCCATAAACATAACAAATGTAATGGGCATGAATGTTACCTTCAACTATGAATCTATGTATTTGGGAGATATTGACTGTCACAATTTGAACAAGAATGATAAAAAATTGCTTTGTGTACTATTGGCAGCTAGCAAAGAAACTATCAATAGAAAATGACAAAGTAGAACCACCCACCATCGAGGAGTGGATGGATATAGTACGTGAAATTTACATTATGGAAAAACTGTAATTTTCCCTAAGAGTACAAAAAGAAAAGTTCTATCGGATCTGGTCCAACTGGACTGAGTACACAAAACCTGTAAGATCTGATTTCACTTGAGTCTCTGTAATGTGTGACTATCCACTCTTCACTTAAAATACCTTTGTGTGTACCACTTGAATAATTATTTTATTTAAGATTTTTTGGTCTTTTTTTTAATCTGTTTTCACTATACGTGAAACCGAGATGCTTCAGGAAGTTAGCTCCCCTGGTTCGGTTCACTGAATAAGACTTGAATGACTTTAAAACAATTTGGAAAGCAGCATGGAAAAGACACTTGGACTTTCTAGAACCACCCTACCCAATTATTAAAGGGAATGGAGCAGCTAAACCAAGGGAAAAGACAATTTAGGGGTCCAGGGAAGGATTGCAATGTTGTAAATGAAACTGTAAATATTTGCTTTTCCAAATAAAATAATAATAATAATAATAATAATAAAAAAAAAACTATTAAACATCATCCATGCTGTCTAATTTAACGTTGCAATGAATAAATATTGAACGTAAAGCCGTTGCCTTAGAGCCATTTTTAATGCTATTTAATACATCCCATATTTTTTATTTTCTTTTGTCATTATATTGTATTTTACTATATAATGACAAAATATGCCAAGATATGCCTGTAATAGTGATTAATTTATTTTCTTCTGCCTATTAAGACCTTAGTTTAATGTATTCCCAATAGAGTGTATTTTTCTTTTTATAGGCATTTTGCAATACCTTTGTGATCCACGGTCAATCTGTGTATTATTGTTTTCTATTATATTTTTTTATTTGTCAGTTTTTATCATAAAATGTAAATATTCTTTAACCTTTTATTTAAATTGTCAGTATCGTTGCATTGTCAATATGTTTGTGTCTATATATTGGCTTGTGATAGGCCCATACAGGGTGTGTTCAGCCCTCTGTCAATGTCAGCGAGGATTTGCTCCTGCGACCCAGATGGATAACTGGTATACATAATGGATGGAAGAGCTCACTCATGATTTTTTAAGTGCAGATGTTATGCAGTGGTTGCTATTAACCCTCCTATTATCCTCAAATGTGTTATATCTACCTCCAGAAAATGATTTTTGTATTAGGCACTTTGTTTATTCTTTGAATACATAAAGGAGTCCCTTGATAATGACACTTATTAGCAAATTTCATGTGGCACCATCACCAGGCCAAACTTTCAAAGTAGAAAGAATGTATCTTAAACTTTTAATCCGAATCTTTTCAGATTTCATGACCACCAGAAAAGGATGAACCGTATTGGTTTTGGTGACCCCATGACCTTTCATTTACTTATTTCTATTGCTTTTATTTACTTTTTTTTTAGGTACATATTTGTGGTCAGTCACCATAAAGTCTCACTCACCTCTCCTCTTTTCTTGTTTGGGTTTGGGACTGACAGTGACAGAGTTGTATTTGTATATTTTTATTTCTTTTTTTGTTTTTCTGCCTTTTTTTGTGTGGGAAAGGGGGGGCTGAAGTGGGTGCTGAAACTTTGTTCTGAGTCAAATTTGCCCAAGTCAAATGAATACATTTTCAAACTTTTAGCAGGATTTTGTAAAGTAAGAACATGAAACTATTTTTATTTATAATGTGTGGATCTAATCCCAGCCAAATTCCTGGTCAGGGCAGGGTAGACCATGGACAGGTTGCCAGTCTATCACAGGGCCAACACAGAGATATACAGACATGAACAAGCACTCACTCACAATCAGACCTACGGACAATTTAGAGTCACCGGTTTACCTACACATGCATGTCTTTGGACTGTGTACTGGAATACCTGGAGGAAACCCACGCAGGCACAGAGAGAACATGCAAACTCCACAGAGAAAGGCCACGGGCCCAGGAATCAAACCCACAAAAATGAGGCAACAGTCTAACCGTTATGCCGTTATGCCACCGTGCTTCCTTGCAGACATATTTTTTGGATTGACAGGTCATACTCATCTTTGAATCCTTTTGGCTGGGACAAACCTGGCACCCGCCTGTGGTTTGTACCATTTGAAATGTTGGGGTTCCTTACCAGGGAGTAAGATGTCCTTTAGCCATGTCAAGTACAACCCCCGTGGCCTGATTTTTTGAGGTGTTTCCTCAAGGGATTTTCCTCACACTCCAGCTAAATAGCAGACACAGCAGACATAGCTGACTGTGCATCACATGCTGCCCAAATTTTGATGCAGGTTTGCTCAGCATATATTGTCAGAATGGACACAGCCCATGAAACGCAACAAAGCATTCATCAAAAGTCACCATGCAAATAATCAAAGTTCTTATTGGAATTATGCTTTTCCTCCCCCCTTGTCATGTATCAACTCAAAAGTATCAATCCTGCACCTGCAGGTGTATGGATGTGAGTTTACACACACAAATAAAACATGTTTTACACAGCTTGAACAGCTTGGGGTCAAATTGACCCCAGAGGAACACCGATGCGTACAAAATGTGTACAGCAAAATGAAAAAGTATCATCATGATAATTTTTTGCATAATTAGTTGTCCCCCTCAAATTAGGAAAAGACATGAAATATGAAGCCAAAAAAACTACAATCAACTCCAATTTTTTGAATTATAACCATTGAATGGGGTCAAATTGACCCCAAGGATGATGGGAGGGTTAAATGGCTAAAAGGAATAGTGTTCAGGGACAAACTAACAAACTGATGAATAAAAAAGCAATGTACTCGCCAGTCCACATCTTTGGCCTTGATGTTGTTATGCTAATATTCTTGCTAAGTTTCAGTTTTAACAAGACGAAGGATCATGAAAAAAAAAAAAAAAAAAACTTACTCAAAGTACATTCAGAGTAAACACAAATTTGTGCTACAAAAAGGACCAGACTCGGTGACTAACTCCCTAGCCTTAACAACGACCTTGCGACCTGCCCTACGTGCCCTAAAGATAACTATATCTAACTAGCCCAGTGAGCAGTGATAACTAACATGTCTTTGGGGTCATCAGGTGGGAACCTCCTTTCACCGGTGTTTCGTCTAGTTGGTCCCACGACACCTCCAGGAGGCTAGACAGTGATCACTGGCATCCCAGAGTCACCCCCCTAATGCCAGCTATCACCGCTCCTTAGACCAAGACAACTATCTCAAACAGCACTACCGTCAACTACTCCGACCTCGCACCAACTGCACCAGTAAAAGTGGGGCGGGGATACAGACCCTGGTTCGGGTAGGGGGTAATGAAAGTATAGAGGGTGCAGGAAGTGGAGGACAAGATACACAAGACAAGCTGCACTAGCAGATTCAGCCAGCAGACTCACCTAAACTGTCCTACAATTAAAGAAAGACATAACACTAGCCAAGTCAAACCAACACAAGTCTCTTTTCCCACTCTTGGCTGCGTGAATCTGATGCCAAATCATGCTAGTATGCTCTAAACACCCTGCGAAACCTGGTATTCCTGCCTTCTGTACTGCAGTGTCTATTATGCTATTCCTTTCTAGGTAACTAGCTAGTCTCCGTGCGACTACACTAAAGAAAATCTTCCCCTCTACATGTAGGAGAGAGATCACCCGGAACTGACTCAGATCTGAAGACTCCTCCTCCTTTGGAATAACAACACCTCCTGCCCTACGCCATGCTCTGGGAATAAACTGTTTCTCCCAAACTATTCTTAATTGCCTCCACAAAAACCTTAGGATATCAGGTGCGCTTTTATAAACCCGGTAGGGGACTCCATTTGGCCCTGGGGCCGAAGAAGCCTTTGCACGCCTGACTACCTCCTCAACCTCCTTCCACCTAGGTGGACTAACATCCATCTCCTGATCTATCTCCCCTAATGGTGGCATGTCAGATGGAAGGCCTACTACTCTATTCTGCTCAAAATCTGAATATGTATTTCTTAGATACTTTTCTACCTCTAACTTTGTTGCTTTAAGCTGCCCTCCCTTTTCCTGGTAAACAACCCTTTAACAAACTTAAATGGGTCCCTGTAAAACGCTGTCCTAACATATTCTTTCTTCTTTCTGTTTTTCCTAAGATATTCGGCCCTTCTGAGCACTGCTAGCTGCTTCTCAATTCCTCTTGCAACACATTAATTCCCTCCCTCTCTTCCTCTGTAGCTCTTTTCCACTGCTTTCTTAGTTGTCTTCTTTCCTTAACTAACTTCTCCATTTCTCTTTGCTGTCTAGACTTAACTTCCTGTACTCTTTCAACCCTCTTTTTGTCTTGCACCGCAAATCTTTCAACACCATAGGAGTAAATTATACCTCCCATTTTCTCTAATCTATCGCTTGCGTTTCCTCTTAGTCTGCTTAAAATTACTGACAAATCCCTGTTGACTGTCTCCCATTCTTTGCTGCTCTTTGCCCTAGGCCATTTAACTCTAGCTTTCTGCTCCATATTTCTCTCTTTGACTGGCCTGTTCACCTCAGTATCAGCTGCATCTCTTTTTATAACTTCCTCCTCCACCTCTGTAGCTGTGTTATTGATATCCTTCGAACTGTGGTTTTCTACCTGTCGCTGGATTTCAT
Organism: Remorina albescens; assembly: GCA_034769265.1. NCBI lineage: Eukaryota > Metazoa > Chordata > Actinopteri > Carangiformes > Echeneidae > Remorina > Remorina albescens. The sequence goes on from CM068485.1 coordinate 6,779,323, forward strand.
CCGACTAACTCAATTGACTTCTTAACAAGTACTGATCGATGCGGCCGCACTGCCCTTCCTTTCCCACACATCTCTTTCTTCCCTGATGCACTCTAAGGCCTCTAACTGATGTTACTTTCTGCCAACCACAAGGACAAACCTGGAGCTTGTTTCCCTCCAACCTACCATTTTCTCCAGCCACGCTCACTTTGCCCTGAGAACTATTCTACCCAATTCTAGTCCTAGAGAATAGGTCCGTGCCCCTATCCTTCACTGAGTCACATGTCCAACTCATAGTCTTGTCCGTTCCAGTGTCTGTTACCATGTAGTCATGGTATGACTCACATGCCTGTGAGTCATCTTCCACCCCTGCTCTCACTGACCCTTGGGGTATCTTCCTTATCTTACTTGTAGCTTATGCTGGTTGTAACAAAGCTGCTAAGCCTTGCTACTGCTACCATGGATTGCTAGCCCATGGCAGCACCTTTGGGGTCTTTGCCTCCTGTCAGCTGTCTGTCCAAGCTGTCACATGGTCTTTCCCTTGTTGTCAGCTGTCCTATTCACAGCAGTCACTAGCTATGCTAGTTTTGAATTCAGAGTAAACACAAGAAATTTGTGCTACAAAAAAGGACCAGACTCAGTGACTAACTCCCTAACCTTAACAACAACCTTGCAACCTGCCCTATGTGCCCTAAAGATAACTATATCCAACTAGCCCAGCGAGCAGTGATAACTAACATGTCTTTGGGGTCATCAGGTGGGAACCTCCTTTCACCAGTGTTTCTTCTACTTGGTCCCACGACACCTCCAGGAGGCTAGACAGTGATCATTGGCGTCCCAGAGTAACCCCCCTAATGCCAGCTATCACCGCTCCTCACACCAAGACAACTATTTCATACAGCACTACCGTCAACTACACCGACCTCGCACCAACTGCACCAGTAAAAGCTGGGTGGGGATACAGACCCTGGTTCGGGTAGGGGGAAGAAGTAGAAGAGGTGGAGATAAAAGTAGGGATGGGATACAGACCCTGGTCCGGGTAGGGGTAATGAAAGTATAGAGGGTGCAGGAAGTGGAGGACAAGATACACAAGATACACAAGACAAGCTATACTAGCAGATTCAGCAAACAGACTCACCTAAACTGTCCTATAATCAAAGAAAGACATAACACAAGCCAAGTCAAACCAATACAGGCCAACTCACCTGGACTAACCACATGGTCTCAAAGAGGCTTGCACAGGCCACACCCTCCACTTAAATACACTTCCTCTTCCTGCAATTCTTCCTTGCTTCTCTCAAGAGTCTGTCTACCCTAAGTGTTCCCCCTGCTGGGCCTCCAGCTATTATTACTTCTTCTAATCCAAATCCACTGACTGGATCTCACTGCCTCATCCAACATTTCCTTCACTATTTTCCTCACACTCTGTCCCTTTCCTCCTAACTCCCTCAACAAAGAGACAACAGCCCTTGCTAAAAGCCTCTACATCCTACTTCCACTGGAAAAATCCTAACTTTTCATCCCCGCTGCTCAGCTTCAGCCCCTAAGTCTGCATACCTAAGTTTTTTCCTTTCATACGCTTCTACTACTGAATCCTCCCACGGCAGTCAGCTCTATGAAATATACTCTCATTCTACTGCTAGACCACAAAATTATATTAGGCCTTTGTTTTGTACAGGCTATTTCCTGGGGAACAACAAGCTTTCCTCCTAAATCTACTTGCATCTTCCAAGCACAAGCATCCTCTAAGCTGCCTTGCCTCCTTGCTTTCTTATTAACTTTCTCTCCCTCTTGAACAAACTGAATTGCAACTCTCTGTCTTAGACCCTCCTAAATTTGCATGCCTCCGTATATCTTCAATGCCTGCAGCTAAGCTTTTTAAAACTTGGTTATGTCGCCACGTATATCGTCCTTGTGCCAGACTAACCTTACAGCCTGAGAAGATGTGCTTTAAAGTTGCAGTACCTGAACACAATGAACATAGCAGGTCTCCATTTACACAGAGTTTTAAGTTCTGGGGAGCTGGCAATACATCATATGTTGCCCCTATCAAAAATCTAATACTACTTTCCTCCATACTCCACAGCTCTTTCCAACTAAGCTTTTTCTTCTCTACACCTTGCCAGTTCAACCACTGTCCCTGCTTAGCCTGAGCCACTGCCTTTGCACTCCTTAATATTTCCTCCTGTCTATGAACCTGCTCCACAACTAGCTTTCTCTTCTCTTTGGGACCTGCTCTACTCCGCACCGGTTTGCCTGGGCCAAGCCCCAAGCCTCCCCGGCCTATTTGCACATTACCCACAATCTCTGTATGCCTAAGAGTTGCTTTCGCTTCCTGCACTGCCATTCTTGGATTCCATTTTCTCCCCTTGGTTGGGTTTGGAACCACCTTACTAACAACCACATCTTTACTCCCAGATAACATGAGCTCTGTCATAACCTTACTACATTTAAACTCCTCCACTAGACTAGGTACTGGGAGCTGAAGAATGCCTTTCCCATACAGTGCTACGGTACTTAAACATCTAGGGACACCTAGCCACTTCCTAATGTAAAAGCTAACTAATCTTTCCATTTTCTCTGCAGCAGATAATGGAATCTCATACACAGAAAGTGGCCACATCAACCTGGGAAATAATCCGAACTGCAAACACCAGAGCTTCAACTTTCCTGGAAGCTCTGATTTATCTATTCTATCCAGTCCCTCAGCAAAATCCTTCCGAAACTGCACTACCTGTTCTCCATCATGCAAGTCTGCCTTGTACCACCTACCCAGATTCTTTACTGATTTTTCCCTAATTATTGGAATTTCCTCTTCATCTATTATAAACTTTCGATCACTTAATCTCCTTCTACTTATTGAGATGCTTCAGGACTTACTAGGCTTGATTTTCGTACTAGCCCACTTTAAGTTTTTATTAAGTCTCTCAAGTACTCTTTTCATAAATGGCACCGTTGTAGTTACCAATGTCATATCATCCATGTATGCCCTAATTGGTGTGAGGTGCATCCCATCCTGTCGCCTCTCTCCACCTACCACCCACTCAGAAGCTTTAATAAGTAAAGTGAAAATTTGTAGGTTAAATGATTCCAAGAACCAAATACATGGTAGATAGTCTAGAGTTCAACAATGTAAAGGGTATTTATATTACTTTTGTATGACTTATCGACCTGATGTACTTGTGTAGTCTTATTGACCAGCTGCAGAAATAATGGTTTTCTACCACACTGGTTAAACAAACAGAACAAATGACCTGTACTGACAGTAGTACAGTAGTATGGAAATGCAGCAGGACAGACCTTATGTTTACATTTGCAGGAGCAATATTTAGTTCGGCATTTAAATAGCTTTTAATAATAACTATTGACATATGGGATTCATTTAGATAAAATTATCAAAAAACATTTGATTACTTTTTTACTCCCTCAATAAATACATAGTTGTTCTTAAAGGTTAGAGCCCTTGAAAAGAAAAAAAAAACACCAACAACAAACAAACAAACATGAAAACAAATAAAAAAGTCAACCGGCGAACAATTACACTTCAGTTGATATTAATTCTCTGTCTCATAATGTGAATGGGCAAAACTGAACCTTCTGAGTAGCTGCACAAAGGACCTTTGGAAAAGCCTACTCTTGCTGGGAACGGATGGCAAAACCAGTCAGAGAACATCACCTCAGCCATCATCATTTCATCACGCATAAGGCTAATCAAAGTTCAGCTCGGAGGCAAGTTGCTCTCACAATAGCACCTTCAATCATAGTTCACACCAACGTAACTTAAACCACTGTCATCAACTTCAAAGCAGGTGTTACTTGTTTTGACTGTCTGAGAGACATGATTGAGTGTTACATAGAAAGACATCCAAGTATCTCAAATTGGTAGAGATGGGAATGAATAGCTCTTTGAATACCTGTTGAGTTGGGATCCAAAGCATTTCTGGACTCTCATTAATACATCCACCATCACAGAAACAATGCACTGAGCACAAAGAGGAGTTGAGATCATCATAGTGGGGGCCCGGTGAAGATCTATCTTGGGTCATTCATTCACAAGTTGACAATTATAAGTTCAAACCTGATAACAACAACATCCCTGTGTCTCAAGATTACCCTTTTCTTGCTCCAATTGCAAACCGAAACTGCAAGATGTAAGATGTAACCGTAGGATGTATTTAGGAACTTGGCTTGTTCCTGTCATTGTTCGGCTTGTTCCAGTCCACCATATCCAGCCTCTGTATTTAATCGTCAGCAAATTAACAAATGGCCCTCTGGATTCCCTACTACAACTTCTGGTGGATTCCTAGACTCAACCTGCACCCCCCCCCCCAACAACCCAGCAAGTCCTTATACCAGAAAATGTCATTTTGAAGATGTATGTTTTTAGTAGCTTTTAGTATCTTAATGCGTTGAAATTTGTAATTTTTTTCTGAGATGGATTTTATTGGCGCAAAAATAAAGGTCAAGGACAGTCTTGGAAGGTGTTCAATATATCAGAAAAAATGCTGTGGGACAAAATGAGCTTGGAGCAGTAGGGTTTATTCCATAAAATGGACATAAACACGAGCGTGTTCTGGACAAGACTGACTTTTTTCTTAGTGGGAGAGGATGTTCCTTGCCCTTTCTCTATAATCCAATACATTATCTACAAATATATTGGAGTCACATTTTGGCCTTGTCCTCGCATTCACCACATTTTATTGGCATCATGTTTGGCCTTGTACACAGATACAGCAGTTTTTACTAGCACCACGTTTTGGCCTTGTGCTACTTAAGTTCAGCCTCCACCTTTGATTCCATTATTTCTCTCTACTTTTAATTTTTTAAAAAACCATAAAGTATTTATAAAATAGGTTTTGATAATTGTTATTTCAGCAAAAATTGAACGTTAGCCTCTTTGCATAGACACACTCGTTCCAAGGTGCTTCCTCCCTCCACACACTTAAATTTTTCTACATTTTCCCTTCTATTTTCCAAGGGCAACAAGTAGCTGTTCCCATCAAAGCGTCATTGGCAAAGCCCGTACACAATGACTTCTATTTGAGGACACGGAGCATCTGTTTTTGTCAGACCAAAGAAGGTTATTGCTGTTGTTGGTAATATGATTAAACACAGACTACACTGTACAACTGATTATAAAAAAGGAGAGCTCACATAAAAAAGGAGGCTTTTGTATTTGCATTTGCTAACAAAGGATATGCTGTTTAATCCATGCATTTCCATCAAAAACTCTGGTTACATATCAGCTATTTTTTCATCTGGACATCTCCTCCCCCTGTTACCAAACATATGTTTGAAGCATGTGTTATAAATAGTTATTCATATGATACTGATCAGTGCTTATTTCACCACGAGGGCTGACAGACAAGGGTGACAGCCACAGATACACAAATGCATAAAAAGATTCTGCTTGATCTGTTCCTTTTTGGACAGACATGATCAAAGCTTGGGTTCTAAAGTTCCCCAGGAGGCCTATAATCTCTTATATGAAGGAACACATGCTCGCAATGCCAATGAGACATAAAGGACATGGCACAAAGGCACATTGTTTAAAGAAAAAAATGCATAGGTATTTCATTGTCATAATTCATTGTAATTCATTCTTTATGTTTATGGATACAAGCAATTCTGAAGCAATGTCAAAGATTAAGGTCTTCATCCTATTGAGATGTTAATGGTTTTCATTGTCTAGTTTCCTGCTTTCGGAAAGCAGGAGACCAGAAAATGAAGACAGTAGAAGACAGGAAAGCAGCTTTCCTGTCTTGTCATTCTTTGGCATCAGCTTGCAAATGTACTTTATTCATGAAAGTAAAATGTAAAACTTTAAATAGTAAGTAAGTAAGTAAACTTTATTTACACAGCAACTTTCACAGGTAGAAACCACAAGGTGCTTCACAAAAGTTAAAACAATAACACTGAAAACAAAACACAAAAGATAAACATAAATACAAAGATGCATAAAACTAGACAGACATAAAACCCACATTTAACCAAATGCCTGTTTAAATACAAGGGTTTTTAAGTACTTTTTAAAAGTATCAACAGAGTTTAAGCAACATAGTGAGAGAGGCAAAGCATTCCACAGTCTAGGAGCTACTGCTTGGAATGATCTGTCACCTCTGGTCTTAAAGCTTGAGTGGGGAACAACTAGCAACCATTGATCAGATTACCTCAGACTGCAGGTGGGAATGACCAGCTGTATAAAATCAGACAGGTAAGAAGGAGCTTGTCTTTGCAAGGCTCTAAAAGTAAGAATTAAAATTTTAAAATGAATTTTAAAATGCACTGGTAGCCACTGCACTGATGCTAAAACAGGAGTGATGTGTTTCCTTTTGTTAGTGTAGGTTAAAAGCCTTGCTTCTGAACAGCCTGGAGACTGTCAAGCTCTTTCTTATTAAAACAAGTAAAAAGACTATTACAATAATCTAAACGAGACGAGATAAAAACATGAATGATCATTTCCCGTTCAGCCTTTGACACCAGTGATCTTATTTTGAGTTCACCTGCAGGTAGTTATCGCTTAGCCACTGTTCGATGCTAGTCAGGCAGTTAATTAGGGAAGACAGTTTATGGAACTCAGTGGCATAAACAGATCAGCCACATTCATTGAGCTAAAAATGACGATTTGTTATGTGAGGTGGGGGGTGGTTGTCATGGTTTTCCTGAGTGAATGAATGAATTTATTTACATAACATATACAAGAAAATGTCACCATTTATACATACAAATGAAAGAGATGACTATAGAGCAACAAACAAAACAACAAACAAACGAAAACAAAAAAAGATTTAAAAAAAAGCTCCATATGTTCGAAAAAGGAGTAGGAAGAAGTAAACACTTTTTTAAATTCTTACCCTTTTTTAACTATTCCTCAGTTTGTGAAAACATTTATTCTATATAAATAAGCATATAACAAATATGAATATACTTAAATAAATATATCATATGCAATAAATACAATAGAGTATTTAGTTATTATTATTATATTTTATACTTGCTCAGTCCCGGACAGGCCTGGCCTGATTTAACCCCTGGCTACGAAATTAAAGCAGTTATGGTAAAGTGGTGTTATACCGCAGGACCCCACTTTTACTAAGTTATTGTTGTTGATTACTGTTGTTTTATGCTGTTGAGGTATTTGACCTACAATGAAACGTTTCACATTGTGTACGCAAGATCATAGTCTGCGAAATGTCTATCTCAAATGAATGCAAAGGAGTTGAAACCATATTAGAATATCGAACATGACTTAAGTAAAGTAGAGTCCAAATTACTACTTAAACATAGTAGTCCTAGTGGAGCTTGAAAGATGTATTTAGGTACAGTATCGGAATTAATATAAATGAAATCACCTCTTGCCGTGTATTTAGGCAGTTTGTCCAGTTTCCTGAACGTCCCAAAACGGAATGGAAACTACGCAGTTGGTCTCGCGAACCAATCAGCACCATGGTTTGGGATGACGTCACCGATCCTCAAGTTAAGGAAGCTGGAAGTTTCTCCATAGCGCGGAACTTCGCTTAACGACGGTTGTTACTCAAGACTTATAGGCCAAAAAACAAGCATTGTTTTCGTTTTTATTCATAAAAAAACCGCAACAACTTTGTACACTTTCGAGCAAGTCTGAAGCAGGAGCACCAACAAGGCGTCACACAACAGTAATTTACAATGTCAGCCTCAAGTCTTCCGGATTATCAGCCCACCGAGCTCCATGATGACCAAACGCGTACAGTGAGTACATTATGTGTTTTAAACACCTTCGAGTTTGCTTCAGGGACATCTGCGGTGTAATCGCAGGACATGTGTGTGTGTTGTGCTACTGTGAATTGTGGAAGCAAAGGTCACTGGCACTCATGAAGGCAGGCAGTGACATTTGGGCCAGTTCAGGGCGGATATTTGTCCATTACAGTGTAAGGCCTGAGTGCCATCAGGAACAGGACCAACTGAATGTGTAGCGTAATAAAGTAAGTTATCTGCGAGTAATGAGGTAGAGCTAATCGCCCTCTGATGTTGAGCCCTGAAATACCCCTGGTGTATCTCATGTGTATGACTGTAAATGTCTAGAAAAAGGGGCGTAGCGAAAAACAGACGAAATGAGAGTGATGGTAAGGCAACAGCAGACACAGAGGACACGGTTCAGGGTTAGAAGAAGACGTTTAATCTTTCAGGACCAACTGGAACAGTGAATGGTTATCCTGGGATGATTCCTTATCTGCTATGAAAAAGCTTAACATGAAGCCATCTGACACGGAACTTCTTCTTTAAGGCGTGTTCTTTAAGGTGTGTTGCCAAAGGGGCAGTGTCAGCAAACTTTTGTTTTCCTTAACTTAGTTATGCTGCCCGTCTCAGTTGTAATGGATCCCTCTGTGCTTCCTACCGTTTACTCCCTTCTCTATGCTCTCCAAATTGTGAAAAATGGCAGTGCCTGTTGTTTTGAATGTAAACCTAATGCTAGTGCCTGCTGAATTTTTTGGATGCTTTGATTAAATTAAGTATGGTAAGGTCAATGTCACTTGCAGGGATAGTGTAATCCATGCCAGTAATAATGGATTCATTCAGTTTGAGTTGTTGACCGAGTTATGACATGGGCTGGCAAACAGAACCAGGATTTGGACACGATAAACGTTGAAAGTTCTTATTTCACATTTTCTCATGAATCATGAGTGACTGGGTTGCCCTGTTTGTCCAAGTGGAATTGCTGTATGTAGCTGTCCAAGATGGCATTACCTGATGTGTTACTCATATGAAACACAAGAGCCCAAGGAGAGTACTAGCAGTGGAAGTTGAAGTGAAAACCAATTTTCATTGAAAACATTGTCCTCAATTACAAATTCAAGTGAATCAATATTCACCAGGCCCTTTTTTCAGATGCAGTAACCCTCCCAAAAGAAACCATTTTATTCATGCTCTACATTGACACAAACAAGAGGTATGTGTGTCCTGAACCGTATGAAACTTTACATATGGAAATTACAAATGGCATACCTACCGAACAAAGTTTGGTCATCTTGTGGTGGACTGACTCATCCAATGTGAGCTGGGATTGGCTCCAACAGCCCCCATAATACATTTTTCTGAAGAAATTTATGGTTATATTTTTTCAACATAGTCAAAATTTTCTGTAATTTATTTCCATCCTGCTGTATTCACTGTGGTACCATTGCTCTAATAGTTTTTTTTTTTCTCAAATGATTTAGGTGGACATATACTTGAAGCGTCTTCAGCTGTCAGACAAGACTTTGATGGATCTGTCACTAAGATTTAGAAGAGAAATGGACAAAGGCTTGTGCAGAGACACCAACCCCACAGCTGCTGTCAAGATGCTACCCACGTTTGTGTGCTCAACTCCTGATGGTACAGGTAATGTCCGTTTCATATCTCTTTTATTCATAGCTGTTGTTCCATAAAAATGAGAGCACAACCACATTATTCTATTACGTGTACAGTGTACAGATGAACCCTGTTACCAGTTTCACGCTAAACCACATTAGATATTCCAGACATTGTTATTGTTAAAATTTTCATTACCACTGTTATTGTGACTGATTACTGTGGTTAATCCTTATAAGCAAGCACATATGCTTCCAAAAACCCCATTGTATTTTAAACTAGAGAATGAGCACTTTATAACAAATATGCTAGCAAAGTTTGGTAGGATTTGGATCTGTGTCACCCTTTGATAAGAACATTGCTGCTCTGTTTATCGATCCACTACCATGTGCCTTCTTTACCAGTGACATCAATAGTCACATGTATAGCCAAAGTGAATGGGAAGCATTCTGTATTTCATGATCTCAGTTTGAAGAGAAGTTGGTCTGAGTTTTTTGTAATGATGGAATAAAGACAGTGAAACATGAACTATAATTTATGTAGTGCATTAGAGGCTTTACATCTGATTTTTCAAGCAAAGGGAAGAACAAACTCCCATGGTTACTGCTTAAAAGAATGAGCATAGATTGTTAACGGATTAAGATAGAAACTCCAAATCACAGAATACATTTGCGAAACTTACTGCAATGTCTTCTTGTTATCATGGTGTTTTTATCTATGAAATATGGAAAAGTTGAGTTTGATTTTTAGTTTTTTCTTTTTTTCTAAGCTATTATAGCCTACAACAGTCTTATTTGCATGGCAAATAAAAATGTATAAGGTTGCTGCATTGTTCATCAACTGAGGTGGTGCTAGTTTTGAATTTGTGAAATTTTATAAAATGCCAGCCTAATAAGCAAAAACATAAAGGCGTGCAAAAAACGGAAGCCCACAATAAGGCTTTAGAGATTTTTCATGGCTTTGTGTTTTTCCTTATTAGGCTGCCATTTTTAAAAATTTTATACTGTGTTTATTTTGTCAGACAACCAACCCTACTATTAGCCATACTTCTGATACAATACTATACTAACAAAGCAGACATAAATGAAGACTGCTAGCTGATGCAAACATGGATGAAAAAAATTGTTTTTCTAATGTTTGAGGAAACTGAATTTCTCTGTGTGTGTGCATGAACATGTGATGCTGTTTGTAATGCTTTTAGTCTGTTGTTTTTTTGACACAAGAACAAGGTGAATTCCTGGCACTTGACCTTGGCGGATGCAACTTCCGAGTACTCCTGGTCAAAGTCATGGCTGATGGGGAGCGGAAAGTGGAGATGGAAAATCAAATTTACACCATTCCGGAGAACCTCATGCGGGGCTGTGGGTCTGAGGTAAGAGGCATGGCAGACCTTTGTCTGATGATTTCACACACACACACACACACTCTATTCTTATGTTCAGGTCTTGATTAACAAGAAAACTGACCTTTTCTTTCTTTTTAAGTTATTCGACCATATAGCAGACTGTCTGTCAAATTTCATGGAGAAGATGGGCATAAAAGAGAAAAAACTTCCTCTTGGCTTTACATTCTCTTTCCCCTGCCAGCAGACCAAGCTGGATGAAGTGAGTGATGTACACGTTTTCTGTACTAAAAGCAATATTTGATTCAATGGCTGCACCGACTGATCAACTAACAACTGTTATTGGAAGAATTTAATTAAAAATGTGTCATCAGCAGTTCAGATTTCATCCTTCTAGTCACCAATCACTTGTTGTTAATAGCCCTGTGTGCTGTGTAGTGTGGTACCACCATCTTGTTAACTGTGCCAGAAGGACTTTTACAAAGTCTGTGAGACTGACAGCTCTTCGCCACCAAAATTAGTGCATAAGCCTGCCGAGTTTTGTTTTTCTATGACTGCACAATACATTGAGGAGTGACATCAATGCACGAAGCTAGGCAACACACACAAAGTGGAGTGGGAATGCTTGTAGCTGCAAAATGGATCTGTCATTGTGATCCACAGGTAGGCGCTCCTCCAAAAAGGGTGAATCAATCACATGAGCGGGTATTAGATAATAATATAATCCCAGTGATACCTAATGATACCTTCTTATCCCAATCCTTATGTACAAATTGTGTTATTTTGTAGTTTCTTTTGGTGCTGCACAGTAATGATTTATAGAAATTTGTGTTTGTCCATTAATTATTAGGGGGCTTTTTAATTCATTATTATATAGGAAACTTTGTGTCAAAATCTGGGCCTTTTCTGTCTTAGTTTAAATTGATTTATTTATTTACTTTTGAGGAAAATTAAATCCATCTTGCAAATCAGACTAATAAGCTAATGCACTGTAGCCTGAAACGTTGGTGCTGTTCCTGTACATTTCCTTAGCTGCCCAGTTACACCAGAATGACCTGGGGAATTTCAGTAACTACTCTACAAGCTAGTCTACACTTGATATAACCCTTTCATTGAAGAATAAATTAGTTGTATTAGTATAGCAGAAAGTGCAATAAATAGGTTGATCAGCTAAGAGTGCAGCAAATTAAACCTGGGCAGTAATACAAAGTAGGATTTGGTAACTACATGTGCAGACTGCATATTTATAGGAGTTTTTGCAGTAGAGCAAATGTCACTGTGTCAAATACAGAAGCTAAGTCAACCTTATGACTGCTATGCTGCCTTTGCAGGGCTAAGTATTTTATATTATTTTTCATATCATTGTTTTTTACTTTTTAGACATTATTTATATTATTATATCATTTCGTGTGTGCTCTGTGTGCTAATAATGTCAGTAATTTTTTTTGCTTTTCATCAGGAAATCAGGTATCACGATTTAATTCTTTTCATTATTCCATTGTTAGATAGAATTATCTGTAATTCGTAAGCATTACATAATAATGAATTTGAGTTTCACGTATCCATCGCTTGGAGTTCAGTGTAAAAATAATTCTGTACTATGTCATTCTATTAATTAAATATTATTTTTCTATTATTTTTTCTTGCTTGCAGAGTGTTTTGTTGTCTTGGACCAAACGTTTCAAGGCAAGTGGAGTAGAGGGAAAAGATGTGGTCAGCCTTCTCAGGAAAGCTATCCAAAAGCGAGGGGTAAGTCCACAAATGATGCTCAAAATTTGAGAAGTCCTGATCCAGACTCTAAAGATACATCTTTATACTTAATGTAAAGATCTAAAACCTATTTTAGAAAGGAAACACTATAAAACAACAGTAGGTCAAAACCTAATATACAGTCCCTGACAAAAGTCTTGTCGCTTATCGAAGTTGTAGGAACAACAAATAATAACTTGAATTGTAGTTGATCAATTGGAATCAGAAATGGCTTATATGAAAGGCAGAGGCTTCTAGATTATGCTTATTATACCAAAATAAAATCGTGTATCTTCATTGAGTTTTATCATTTAATTAAGACAGAAAGGTCAGATTTTGCAAGGACAAAAGTGTTGTTGCATACAAAAATAATGTATGGTAGAAATTGTACTTTATTTTGAATACACAAACATGCTGCAACAACATAAGACTGGACCATGTATGGTTAATGAGTATAATGCCATTCCAGGACATTTAATATTCATGAAATTTTCCATAGTGGTCTTACTAATATTTGTTGTGGAAGCTAACCGAAGTAGGACTCACATGATAGGTAGGGTAACCATATTTTGATTTCCAAAAAAGAGGACACTCGGCCCAGCCACGAGATAGCCTACTTAAATGATACTCGCAGTTTACTCAAAGATTCCTTATAATTTTAAAATATTTAAAATTTATATGTATGGATAGAATATTTTGTTATATTGCAAAATAATATCTCTCAAAGACAGGTCTATGGTCTATGGCATAGACCTGTAGCTGTGGTTGTGTTTCACAGTATGAAATGCCAACGCACCCTCCCCTGCATTTACAGCATCCTCTGTTTTTCCGGGTTTCACAAAGAACTCAGTCAACTTTGCTGAACTACTCTCACCTCGCACTGCCTTTTTATGTTTCTCTGTGTCCATATGAGCTGTGTGGTCCCCGGCACCTTTATTTGGACACAAACACATATGTACCAGCTTTGCACTCGGTGCACTCAGCCTCCCATATGTCCCGACCGGGTCAGTAAACTGGGAATTTTTTTCACAGTTCATCTGTGAACGTGCATTTGTGCTTCGGCATCTTGAACGCTTCAGCTGCACCGCCGGTGTCTGCTGCTTTCTTGTTGTGAGTTTTGGAGATCCGCCCACAGGGCAGCCTCTCGGGGATTACGTCACACACGCTAACCCAAACAATGACAACCAGGGGAGGGGGGGCACACACATATACACACACAGAAGGAAAACCGGACATTATCATCAATTAATAAAAACGCCCCGGACGGGACGTAAAAAGTAGACATGTCTGGGGAAAAGAGGACGTTTGGTCAGCCTAATGATAGGGGAAGGGTTGGGGCACATACCACAATTGCCTGGTTTTACTCCCAGCCGGTCAAGCTGTGTTTTAACCATTGGGTGAGTTAAAAAGAAGTCAGACAAAACAGAAAGGGAAGAATGCAAACAGATAAAAAAGAAAGCAAATAGATCTAACCTTTTTATCTTTTTTTCACTGTCTATCTGTGTATATTGAGCTGCTGTATCGAACAATTTTCCCTCTTTGAGGGATCAATACAGGGTTATCTTATGCATTTGAAAGAACAGCGCTTTTACAGTCATAGGCTGAAGTGTTTAACTTACTTCAAACTAGAGAAGGCAGTAGTTAGTCATTTGTTTGGCATCAGTTTACAGATATTTTATATTATCTGTGAATTGCTTCAGAGATGGAGAAAGTTTCTTCATTCATATTCCCAAACAAATAACATGCTGCTAACTCAATCATTTCTCTATAATATTTAATTGTGTTATAGTGGCTGGTTGAATAGGTACACTTACCATGAAAAGATATGATGATGGACCATGTTAAATATTGCCATGAGTTTATAGTTTAAATATAATGCAGTTTCTTGTGTATTTATTTTTCTTAATTAAATTTACATATATCCCATCTTTAATTGTAGTTAGTACCACTGTAACACCAAAAGCTGAGTTCTTTTTCCTGTCTGGATGAGTTTATACATTTTGTCAAAAAAAATCATAGGTTCAATGTTCAAATCAACGTTTTTATGGTTTTATTGTGAGAAATGCATTGAATAAAGTAAAAAAAAAAATGTAGCTGTCATCAAATTTAATGAACACAAATCAGGAGAAGCAGTATAAGCCCACCAATGTTGTAACTCAGTCACTCACTCTTCTACACTGCCACATCTGTGCTGATTTTAAAACAATTGAATTAAATGTCATTGCAGGACTTTGACATCGATATTGTGACAGTGGTCAATGACACAGTGGGAACTATGATGACCTGTGGGTATGATGATCACCACTGTGAAATTGGACTCATTTTAGGTGAGTTCAACCTGTTAATCAATTAATAAGTCATGGGTGGTCAGTGAGTCTAACTTATTTCCAAGCAGTTAGCTGCAGAGGTTTTGTCTTTTTTTTTTGTTTTCTGATGGACGTTACAGCAGGAAGAGGGGGTGTCAATATATACCAATGCCATCTGTTGAGCTGTTCAGCCTGGGTCTGAATGCCCAATGCAGCCATTACCTACAAAAGCCAGATGTTACTGGGTCTGAGGATGTTTTTGACTAGTGGGGATAACTTTCTGTTCAGGTGTTCAGTCAGGGTGAGCCTGTGTAACTCATTAAACCATCGATCAAACACTGTCTCCATCAATGACAGCCTCTGCATTTGTGATGTTTCTACACTCAAGTATTCAAGTTTCTCAAAATTTGTCAGTAGTGCTGCATACTAAAATAGATTTTCTGCATGAAAAGGTGTACAGTTTAAACAAGCAGGTGGTATATATTAGACTACACAGCTGGGCCTGTTAATGCCCTGCCTGTCGTTCTCATTAAGCACGTTTACATGACACCTACAAAAAACGAATTCTTGCTTTAGTCCGACCAAAACTGGACTTTTAAAGTACATGTAAACACGTTAGCTCGACTGAAATCGAACTTAAAATTGTCGGACTAACACACCCAGATAATGCGATTGAAAGTCGATCTACTGCTGCATGTATACGGACCGTTGGACTGGAGCCGGAGGAGATGATCTGCGCATGTGCTAAACTTTCGTGCTAAGCTATGACCTGGAAGTCGAACGGCATTTAAAACGTAAACGCAAATGTAGGAGGTCACACAAAAGAAGCTGGCTAACTGCTATGCATCGAACATGGCAAAGTCTGCAGCAAAAGCTCATTTCTGACAGATATAGAGGCTAACTTGCCAGCTCACCGGTCTTTTTTTCTTTCCACCTCTGTTGTGGTCTGTGACGTCATAGGTCAATCGGTAGTGGCCCATTACCCACAAGCCGAAAGAGTGCATATCGCCACCTATCGCAGCAGAGGTGACATGATTTCAACAAATAAATCGATTTCACTCCCGTGCATGTATACTGGGACAAGGACAGAAGTCCAATGAGATGGCTTTATCGTGCTATAACCATAGCTCGACTTAACTGTGCATGTAAACCTGCTTATTGGTGTACAGATTACTTATTTATATCTCATTTATGTGCCCAATACCTGTGCCCCCAGTATCAATTCTTTTCTATGTTTTAATCACAAACACAAAAAAGAATGATAAAACACCACACAATTCATGGCAGAACACGTTTCTTAGAGATTAGAATTAAAACAAAGTTGCCTATATTGGAGAAAAATTTTGAAAAATGTCAGTGAGGTGAAGCAGACTCGTACACAGACACGAGTGGAGATTCTGGTTCCTGATGGAAAAGTGACAGTTACTTTTAAGGATATGATTGACATGACATGATTCAGTGGAATTAGAAATGACTCATGAACACTGTAGAATATTCTCTTCTCAATCTGGGTCTTATGTTTGCAAGAGAACTACCTAGTAATTGTTATGTCAACACTCTATCCCTGAAGGAACCGGGTCTAATGCCTGCTACATGGAGCAGATGAGGAACCTTGAGCTGTTGGAAGGGGACGAGGGGCGGATGTGTGTTAATACAGAGTGGGGCGCTTTTGGAGATGACGGTTCATTGGAGGATCTGCGTACTGATATTGACCGGGAATTAGATGCTGGCTCTTTGAACCCTGGCAAGCAGCTGTGAGTGTACTAACTGACTTGTATTGTATTTGGCTTATATTTGAAGGGCTTTTATTTCAAAGTAAATATATTTTTGAGTTTATTTAACATATTTAAGAAACCTCTATGAATATCTGGTATTTGCTGAAAGTGAAACCTGTCTGTTGTGTTAAATTCAAGGCAATGTACACATCATCCTTTTTTTAAAGATTTTTTTTTTTTTTTTTTTGCATTTATTAGTTAGGACAGTTCTAAGAGTGAGAGGAAATGGGGGAGAGTGTGGGGAATGACATGCGTCAAATGACAGCAGTTGGAACAGAACCAACATCACTGACAAGGACCTAGTTGTCTCCTTTTCATGAGGCGCACCTGCTCTACCCATTACGCCAGCGGCATCCCCTTCACATTGACATTTATATAACATCTACTGATTTGGCAGATGTTTTCATCAAAAATGACATTAGGGTTAATACTAAAGCTACAGAAAAGTAGAAAACATTGGTGTAAATAAAAAATTAGGGCCTCGGGCATAAACACATAGCAAATGGCATAGAAGAGACGTTACATTGGACACAGAACTAGGCAACACAAGTTTAAATTGCGTACTGTGCAATATAAATTAAAATCTAATTTTTTCAACTTGCATTTGGAAACATTTTTGAGATATTTTCAACAATTTCATTCACTTTCTCCCAGTATGTTTCACACAACATTGTACCAGTTGATCTAGTGATATGTTAGGAAAACTTCCAAGTAAAATTAGTTCAAGAAGATGAGTATAGACTTGTGCTCTTCTTCGCTAATTGGAGAGCATCCAGGGCAACCCTTGATAAATTTGTTATATTTAAGGGAAGCCTGCCTGATGGGCAATGCAGTGATTAAGGCGAAAGATAACCATTGTCTGGACCAAGAGTTGGCTAGCATACTCAGTCAGCGAGGCCAGATTTTTTTGATGCTGTATATAATGATATGTTTCATCAAACTTGATGCATAGGTTTTTTTCAACATGAATTTAGCTGAGAAATGTACAAGCAATTTTGACACTGATAATGTGATGAAGGGACCCGGCCAGGGTGAAGAAGTAATTTTACTCAGTCTTGGTTTAGTTGAAGTTTAGTTGAAGGTGGTATTCCTTCAGTCACATGGATATGCCAGAGACACATGGTGAAATCTTGGCAGATACTGCAGGGTCTGATGACTGATCTCACAGACAGCCTCCCTTGGACAGTGTGTTGTTTGCGTAGCAGTGACAGAAGTAGCCATGCAAGCAGATAATTGGATAAGGATGTTTGTCATTGCCATGACACACTGACAGACTGCCCAGTGAGACAGGGTTCAATCTGTGGGGCAATTTTAACCGAGATGCCTATGTTGGATACTATGAGCATCTGTCCCTGACAGTGTAACAGTGTAAGGCTGTGAAAAAAAGGGGCGGAACTGATTATCTGCTGTGCCTCTCAGACAACAAAGTCTCAGGGAATTCAAGAAATGTGTAGTATAATGAAAGAGAGTAGAAATTTGCTGCATTGGTCAGTATGAGGAGCGCTGACTGTCAGATAAGTGAGTCGTCTTGAAAAACCAAGACTTGGAATGGATATAAATGTTAAATGTGAACTTAATTCTACTGCTCACTCTTTGTGGTGTTTGGGTTCTGACATATACTCACCTGTATCCCTGTAGCTCACCAGTGTATATCATACTAACACGACAATGTTGCAGTGTGAGGCTGCGTTCATCAACACAATAAATGGCATGTTATTATTATGCTTATATAGGCTTTTCATGTCCAACAGATTCATTTAAAACATATACATTGGAAACATAAGAGAAAACAGTAGAAAGTTAAGTAGTTAATCGCATTATGTCCTGACATTCTCACATTCTCCCGGTGTACGATTTATCTATTATATGTTTGCATCAAGAGTTGTCTTTGAGACTTCACATGCACATACTTCGGCGTCTGCAGGTGATGTTGTGTAAATTAATTTTGCTACAGCTATTACAGTTTTCAGTAAATATGAATTACTCTGAATTGCCTGTAGGTATGAGTATGAGCCGTTGTTTCCTTTTTGTCTGTCTCTATGGGTTGGCCCTGCGAAGGACTGGTGACCTTTCCAGGGTGTACCCCACCCTTGCCCGGATCATTGGCTGGGATTGGCTCTAGCCCCACCTCACTACCTGGAAAAGGATAAGCAGTAGAAGATGACAGTGAGAGAGAGAGTGAATGTGACATTGTTTTGTTTCCCCCTTTTTGTGTTGATTTGCAGGTTTGAGAAGATGATCGGTGGTATGTACATGGGGGAACTGGTCCGTCTCATCCTGCTGAGGATGACCAAAGAGCAGCTGCTGTTTCAGGGCAAGACAACAGCAGAGCTCCTCACCACTGGAAGCTTCAAAACCACTGATATCTATGCCATTGAAAATGAAAAGTGGGTTTTTCATGTGTGCATGTGGAAAGTATGCCATCATGATATTTTAAACAGGAGACAAATGCGTCCCATCGACTTCACACTGTCTATAGAACTGAATGAAAGAGATGTGAAAACAATACAAGCATGATGCTGATCAAGCTGATTATCACTGACCCATCAGAGTACACTCAAAGCATATGCCCACGTGATGCCTGAGAAAATGAGTTTGCATTTCATGAAAAATTTCATTTGATATATTATATTTGCGGGCAAGTCTAGAGTAGCAGACTGAGGCAGGTGTACAGGTTATTATAGTGTATGTGTGTGTGTGTGTGTGTATATATATATACACAGTGAAGATCAAATGAATCCTGGAAATAGTCTAACATTAGCTGATAGCAAAATGTCAGCATTTGACTATAGTTCATATGACCAACTACAGCCCAACCAGTTAAAATGCAATGTTATTTATTTCAAGATTTATCTTTACTGTTGTTGACAGTCAAAGGCAGCACCCATTCCAGGTTAATGGTGTGCAGCAATAAAAATACTGACACAGAAGCATCAACATCCATACATCTCTGTCTATTATAATCTTCTATAGGCTGGAAAGTCATGGCAGGAAAACATAAATAATACAGTGTCAGTTGAAATTGAAATCTTCTGCCTACTACTTTTCATACATTAATCTTGCCGATTGATTTTTGCTTTCTTCTGCAGAACAGAGGAAGGTCTGGCAAGTGCTGAGAAGGTGCTTCGAGGCCTGTGTCTGGAGCCATCAATAGAGGATTGCATAGCCACTCAGAGGGTCTGCCAGATAGTTTCTACCCGGGCCGCACACTTGTGTTCTGCAACTCTAGCGGCATTGGTGCGGCAGATCCGGGATAACAAAGCAGCTGAAAAGTTGCGCGCTACTATTGGAGTGGATGGCACTGTTTACAAGTATCATCCAGAGTAAGTTGTCTTAGTCACCATCACATCTGTCTTGGTGTGTCTCACAAACACATACATACACTTGAGCTATGGGCTTTAGTTTCCGTGAACCCCTAAATACCATTAGTATTGAAATGGCAACTGTACTGCTTTAAGTACACACCTGCTATTATCACATTGGGACATCTTCATTTATAAAGCCATTCCAGACAATTTTCCAGTCTACCTCTCTTTTAATATTAATGGAAGGCATGCTCGCTGGACTTTGTGAAATTTGTTGTTCTCAAAGTGCAAACTGATTGAAAGGGGCCTTTTAGGCGTCTTTCAGCTGTTATAATCCACAGACTTGTATCAAACTGCAGAACTTGATCACTGCTGGTGTTTTTAAATCTTAGTGAAAAGACTCAAATCCACATTTTCTGTTTGCAAACGTTGTAACTGATGTTTTATCTTTGTATTTGTTGTTCAGTGTGTATGTTTGAGATCAGAGATCTCTTTTTCAAGGGAGACCTGACCTAGAATAGCACCACTACACACGACAGGGACAAGAATGAAACTCTCAAGACTAACATGGCTAAATATGGGGATGGCGTTTTAGGCTAGTGTGTCATGTTTTTTTAATTCATAGGTGAAGCTCGTGTTTTTGTTGATGTTATAAATGTATGGAGAAATGCTAAATGCTTTTCTTGAAAAAAAATTTTTTAATTATAATTTACATACAGAAATGCAGCTTAAAAACTGATTAAGTTAAATAACTCGTACTTACAGAAGTAAATTTTCTATCTTCCTATCTCAACATTCTACGCTTGTAATAAAGTATTTTACTGCATTTTGAGGGGTTAATCTGACAGAACATTACCTATTTAGCATTTTTGCAACTTTAGCCGTGAGTCCATTCATCTGGGCAAAGGAGAAGATTAGCAATTTAAATTGACATCTCTCCATTTATTTTACAGGTTTTCCAGAAGGCTCAAAAAGATGGTTAGAAGACTTGTGCCTGACTGTGATGTGCGTTTTCTACTGTCACAGGATGGTAGTGGGAAGGGTTCAGCCATGGTTACAGCAGTGGCTTACCGTTTCGCCGCTCAACAAGCAGAGCGCCAGCGCATTCTCGACACCTTGCGTTTAAGCCGTGAACAGTTGCTGGAGGTGAAGGAACGAATGAATAAAGAAATGATGAGAGGCCTGTCGAAGCAAACCCATGAGCAGGCAAGCATTAAAATGCTTCCCACCTATGTCAGATCAACTCCAGATGGAACAGGTAAACCCAATTGTTTTTCATGTCTTGTCATTCATTGTGAGGGGGCAAGGGTTAATGATGATTCGAACCTTGGAATTTTATTTTGATGGCCATGTGGTCTGAAAATGTTTGAGAAACACTTTCTTTTCTATAATGCTGTGTGTATATTTTCAGAGGTCTTTATTTTCCTCATCAGAGCACGGTGACTTCTTGGCTTTGGACCTTGGAGGCTCCAACTTTCGGGTTCTTCTGGTGCAAGTGCAAAGCGGAAAGGAAAACAATGTGAACATGCATCAGAAGATCTACAGTATCCCACAGGAGACCATGCAGGGCACAGGGGAAGAGGTACAACATTGCTGGGGTTGAAGTGCTTTAGTATTTCACATAATAAATGATAACAGTGACTGGTAAGAGGAAACTGAAGATCATCTGTCATGTGAGATTGAATCATCTACCAATGTTTGACACAGGTCATCAGAGAAAAAGTTGCATCAGTGCGAATTAAAAAGATTTTTTCATTTTTAGTTTTGTCTAACTAACTTATTGTATTACGTACCAATTGTAAATGTGATTTTACATGCAGTTTATGTATAAAGATAAAGTTCCCCATTTGTTGTGTAGAAACAATGCTCCATCCATGTGCACCGCCCATGGACACTGCTAAACACTGGGTTTTTGCACAGGGTACCTTGCCTGATAGAGCAGGTACATTGTTAACAGTTAATGTCTTTTTGTGCTTTATGTCTCTTGTTTTGTTAAGCTTTTCGACCACATTGTAGACTGCATTGCTAACTTTCTGAAGCACATGGACATGAGAGGAGTATCCTTACCTCTGGGATTTACGTTTTCCTTCCCCTGTCATCAAAGCAAACTGGATCAGGTAGCGTTTGAGTGTTATTCATTACTTAAGACTTAAGACTCTTTCATAAATATGCTGTAACATTGAATTTGAGGGATTTGTTGTGAATGATTTAAAGTTGACAGAACCTTTGTTTTTTCATTATAGCAGCTGCATTCATTTTCCTAAACTAGTTCATGTCTAATAATAAACCTAATTTCTAGCACTTCTCATGCATAGGATGTAGCTGAATTGCATTGAGCATGTCCATATTTCATCTCAATAATGGAAAATAAACTGACAGTAGTTTCAGTGATTTGCCTGTATTTGGCTCTTTGTGCACACAAAAGCATTCACAAACTCACAAACAGTTTACTGTTGTCATTCTTCAAGGGCATTCTGCTGAGGTGGACAAAGGGTTTTAAGGCCAGTGGGTGTGAAGGAAACAATGTTGTTTCATTACTTAAAGATGCTGTCCGTCGCAAACAGGTTAGTGCACAGATCACAAAAACACACACGGTGGCTTAAGAGGCACTGATGTGCACTTTACTACACGAATGTGTTTGTATATACATATAATGTGAATGAGTTTGTTGTCACTGCCTCCAGGAATTTGACTTGAACTTTGTGGCGGTGGTTAATGACACAGTGGGAACCATGATGACCTGCAGCTATGAGGACCCCAAATGTGAGGTGGGACTTATTGTTGGTAAGTTATTCTACTTCACAACCCTCTTCTATGGCTATGTTTTCACTTTGGAAAGAAATCAGTCAAAAATGACTGGTTTTCCTTCCACAACAGTACTTGCTACCTTTCCACCTGTCTTTACAGGCACGGGGACCAATGCCTGCTACATGGAGGAAATGCACAATATTGAACTGGTGGAGGGTGACAGCGGCCTCATGTGTGTGAACATGGAGTGGGGAGCATTTGGTGAGGGTGGTGAACTTGATGACTTCTGCACCCAGTTTGACCACAATGTTGATGCTTGCTCCAGCAACCCTGGGAAACAGAGGTAATAAACTGACATGTCATGCCATGTTCATAGCTGCAGGCCTGACACCAAACGTTATCAATTATCTCTTATAGAGCAGCAGATTCATATGACACCATCAGCACTGCTGTGTATTGCTGCTCTATGTGTGACCTTGTGTGCATTAAACAACAACAAAAAAAATCTTTAGCTTCAACTACTTTATTAACCTACCTAAAAGATAGATGACAGCAGATAATACAAAGCAAGCATAGAGGTTTATCCTGCTGTCATATACAAAAGTAACTGTAACTGTAGCTGCTCAGCTAAGTTTTATTTTGCTGCCTTACTCCTAGAACTGCACTACATTACAACACATTATTATTGTGCGACTGTGTGAGCAATATAAACTATTATTTCATTATAACTTTGTTTGTTTGGAAACAGATCTATCTGTGCCCATAAAATTCTTCTCATTCCACTTAAGAATGAGACACGGAAAAAAGACACTGAAAAGATTTCAGAATTTTGACGATGATGGATTTATGGGAATTATTATTTCTAAGGCATGACAGAGATGAGAGGTGCTCATAGTGCTAATGCCTTAGAAAATGCATTCCTGAGAGGGGCCAGTACAACTTGGCATTATTAATATCAGCTCCTGGCAGACTTCCAAGTAATTCCTGCAAAAACAGGCTTTTTATCACACCTCTGTTTTACCTGAGCTCTCAGAAATTATGAGCTCATACTAATCTCTTTGATAAATGTATTTATTTATTTATTTTTTGGACAGGTATGAGAAGATGATCAGTGGCATGTATCTGGGGGAAATAGTAAGAAAAGTGCTGATGGATTTTACTGCTAAAGGCCTGCTATTCAGAGGGAAACTGTCTGAGCGACTCAAGACCCATGGCATCTTTGAAACAAAGTTCCTGTCACAGATTGAGAAGTGAGTGTTGTAAAATTTTTCTGTCCCTCCCTGTTCAGCAGTAACTTTAGATCACAATTGCAAAACTACACTGTAACAGGCTGTGACATGGAGTGATACTTTCGTCATAAAAATGTTTCAAAAAGTCAACAGTGACTATTTTCTGCAGAAATGGCTTCATTAATAGAATAAATAGAGTATAAATAAATATATTGTTTCAGAGCATTGCATTGGTGGAAAGGGGGATGATTATTGCAAAACAGGGGGAGAGTATTTGCACACTTGAACACACCTGTAATTTTAACATATGGAAAAAGATAGATAAATAGATGCATAGATACTTTATATATATATATATATATATATATATATATATATATATATAACTGTGTTTGTTTGAAAAAAGACCTATCTGTGCCCATAAAATTACTCTCACTCCACTTAAGAATGAGACACAGAAAAAAGACATTGAAAAGGATTTCAGAACTTTGATGATGATGGATTTATGAGAATTATTATTTCTAAGGCACAACAGAGATGAGAGGTGCTCATAGTGCTAATGCCTACAATGTAGTTGCAGCCCAAGTGAGCCACGTTTTAAAATCAACAAACAACATCCGTATATGGGTGTTCCTTTTCTCAAGGTGTTGCAGGCTAAGGTCAGGTGCAGTTTATTTAGTGTCGTCAGTTCTTCAAACCTCACAAAGTAGTTGGACAGTTCAGAAAGTTGGTGCTATCGTCACAGGCCGGGAGTCTGGGGGCAGACCTGTACTCTGTGACAGATTAAATCCCCTGCCAGTCAATAATGATTTACAACTGTTAATTGCTAGAGAAAATTGGATGGTTTTAATATTCATTAAAAAAATCACCCTTCTCAGGTTATGTTTCCAAACATGTTTTAAGATCAACCATGTGTCTAATCAATGTAATGCTGTCTTATCTCCAAGAGACCGTCTGGCCATGCGACAGATTCGCTCAATTCTGCAGCACCTGGGTCTCACCAGCTCTACATGTGATGATAGCGTAGTGGTGAAAGAGGTGTGCACTGTGGTCGCCCGTCGTGCAGCGCAGCTCTGTGGTGCTGGCTTAGCTGCTGTGGTCGACAAGATTCGACAGAACCGGAATTTGAATCAGCTCTCCATCACTGTGGGAGTGGATGGCACTCTTTACAAGACACATCCTCAGTAAGTAGCAATAACACAAGTTTAACACAACTTTAAAGAAGTGAACAGCATATTTTTGTATTTGTTTACTGTCATCATGAAAATGATGATTTGAGTTGTCTCAAATGTGGACCTTCCACAGCGACATCATATTTATCAATGCTTTATAGTGTTCTTAGCTGGACCATTTATGTCCTTTTTCTTGCCTCATTCATCCTAAAGTTTCTCCAGCATCATGCAAGAAACACTGCAGGATTTGGCACCACAGTGTCAGGTGACTTTCCAAAAGTCAGAGGATGGAAGCGGTAAGGGAGCAGCACTAATCACAGCTGTGGCCTGTAGAATCATGGCACAAGATAATAACTGCCAGATATGACCTGAATTACGATAGATTTTCTGCACTGGCTAACCATGAATGGTTACATATACTTAGACCTGGGCCTGGTTTTGTCCTGTAGTACTGAAATGTTAAGTTTTATCTGTTGTTGGGGTTGTATACATAGACATATGTGAATGTGTTTGTTAAGTTAGAATAGATATGCATATTTATGATGGAAAATAAAATGAATAGATTGAAGATCATCTGGTTTGTTTGAGAAGTTGGGCTTCCTATCAGATATAAATGTTACAAGTTAAAGGCTCATTCTACCCCTTTTCCTTGCACCTTTTAAGCAGTACATCTTCTTCTTTAACTTTGAAATGATTTGAACACATGTGCATGACTTTTTTCAAGCTTAATAATTTGTTCCATCTTGGTATTGTTCCACCTCTTATTAAACCAGAATAAACACTTTTTTTGAATTGCTTGTGTCTTTACTGTGAATGGAACATCTGCCATTAATAGGAAAAGAATTGCTCGACTGAGACATAACTGGAGCCTTGGCTTATTTATCTGATATCTGACTGATCCTGACTCCTATCTCCAGATATTAAGAGTGATTAAAAAGTCACCCTTAATATCTGGAGATAGGAGTTAATTATGTTAACTGTTAATTGTGAAAAGCAAGGATTAGTGGTAACAGTGGGCTGGGTGGTTTGAGGCAGGCTATATACAAACAACTTTTTTCTTTTTTTGCTTGTGACATCACTTACCGACCAGTTGTTCCATATTTGATCTGTTGTATAAATACATTGAACCTGTGCTGTTTGAGGACCTGTTAAAGCAAAAGGATATACAGTCTATATGGGTTCTTGTGGGTCTTCATTTGTATGTTTCAACTAATCCTGAATCGTGTGTCACAGTCACTATTTTATCTTCAGGATACATCAGTATACCATATGGTGAGGGCAGTTTCAGTACTAGTATTTACAAAAAGCTGTTTTGAAGCCATGTCAATTGTATATATTCAATTAATAACTGATAAAAGATGCTTTGACTACGTGTGGGAAATTTGACAAAGGCTTATTGAACAAATTCAAATGAAATGGCCTGCATTTAAAAAGATTTTCAGTCTATGCGACTGCTCAAAGCACTTAATAGGAGGTCATTTTGACAAACACTTTCATTAAAATATATATATATTTTTTTTTTACATCAGTGCTTCTACCATACATACACACTGATACTCTGAATGTAAAAGCCTTCAGAGACAATTTGGTAATCAACAACCCTCCAATTAGTGGCTGACAGGCTCTACCTCCAGGGCTACAGCAGATATCTGGGGGTTTTAAATGAACTGCAGTCTTAGGTGATGCTGAAAGAAAAGAGCAGTTCACAATCTGCATATTTAGACTGACTTTTTTTTTTTTTTTGTGAGTGCTAGGATAAATAAATAAAGTTCAATTATTACTCACCACGGTCGAGCTATTGTGTAAGCTGATGTTTTAGACTTTGTGATGAAGAAAGAATTAGGCAAACAGTAACATTCTTGGTAACTGTGTTGGGGATTTAGTTGTCACTGTGGTGAATTTAGCACGTGTCATTACAGTTTTTTCTGATGGCTTAAGCACATTTTTTGTAACTATTGCCTATTTTTGCAAAACTCTACACAAAAATAAGAAAACCTTTCACCAAATCAGCAAAACATTGTAGTTCTCTTGCAAAAGCTAATAAACCTTGCTTAACTGTTCAAACCTTTGTAAAAATGGTATTTTTGTATCAAACAGTCAAACACAAGCCATCACATTAATAAGCACACAATGCGCCAACTACACACTGATGGTATGAACAAAAAACACATCTGGCTTTTGCTTTCTCTGTGCACAAGGTAGGCTATGTCAGTTTGAGGTCATACTTTTTTCATAGTTCTGTAAACATACAGGGATCCAAACTTCAAGTATTGGTGTTTATTTACACATCAAAACAAACACAAGTGTTTCTTTTCCAAGTCAAAACACGAAATAGCAATTTCGCTAAAAAAAAAAAAAAAAAAAAAAAAAAAATCAGTCTACATCATGTCGTCTCTCTGGGTCCGGCCACAAAATTTCGTCTACATCACATGCAATGTCCTCTAGTCCAAGGCACCGGGGAAAATATCTTCTGGATATTCGTATCCAGGCCTGACATGATGCCTGGTCAGTATCCCCACATGCCTCCTCCATTGCCTGTAAAAGGGCTATGCGTTGATGGGGATGTTGGTCATAGACCTTCCAGCGCCAGGCAGAGAAGAACTCTTCAATTGGATTCAAGAATGGAGAGTATGGGGGGAAGTTGAGTACAGTGAAGAGTGGGTGATCTGTAAACCAGTTGCGGACCAAAGCAGCCCTATGGAAACTAACATTGTCCTATATGATGACGAATCTGGTCTGCTCTGGTCTCTGAACATTAGGGAGCATGTCATGTAAGGTGTCCAGGAATGTAATAATGTGTGCAGTGTTATATGGGCCTAGGGTTGCATGATGGTGAACAACACCATTTTGACTTATAGCTGCACACATAGCTATGTTACCACCACGCTGTCCCGGGACACTGATTATGGCACGGTGTCCAATAATGTTCCTGCCACGTCTCCTTGTTTTAGTGAGGTTAAAACCCTCCTCATCCACAAAAAGCAGCTCATGACACATAGCATCTGCCTCTAGCTCCATCACTCTGGAAAAGACAAAACAAATGCAGCACAGCAGGCCCATGCACAGCACTACAGTATGCACTTCCAGATTCAGTACCAATGATACTATAACTTACCTGCACAGTCATATCGCAGTTGTTTTACACGTTCACTGTTTCTTTCAAAAGGGACTCTGTAGATTCGTTTCATTCGGATTCTGTTGCGGGCAAGTACACGAGATAATACAGAAATGCTCACATTGTGTATGTTTTGGAAGGTGGTGTCATCCTCAATTATGCGCTGCTGTATTTCTCGTAGCCTTATGGAATTATTTGCAATCACCATATTGACTATATGGGTCTCTTGTTCTGCAGTGAACATTCTTCCTCTGTCCCCAGCATCTGGACGTCTAGTAACCATTTCAGTATTTTTACATGTGTGGTATTGTTGTGTTTCACATTAGAGTATGGCAGTGCTACAGAACTTAGTGCAAAGTGACTGTGTTAACCGATTCTCATTTCGAAATGTCCTTATGATGCTTGCTACAGTGTAGCGGCTCAAGTTAGGCTGAACCCGTTGGCCAGCTTCCCTCAGGGTCATTCCATGGTTGATTACATGGTCCACTATTGTAGCTCTGATGTCATCAGTAATTCTATTTCTTACTCTTCTTACCCTTCCTCTTCCCCCTCCTCGTTCTCCTCTTGCTCCTCCTTGTCCTCTTCCTCCAACTTCACCTCCTTGTCCTTGTCTCCCTCTCCCTCTCGCTTCTTCACCTCCTCCTCCTCTTCTTCCTACTTCTTCACCTCCACCTCCTCTTCCTCGGCCTCCTCTAATTCTCACTCTTCTCACTCTTCCTGCTCCCTCCATTGTACTCCACACAGACAGCTTACCTGTGGCTTATTTATAGTGCTTAGGCTGATTGCAAAGTGAACTAATTATCTAAAACTGTTTTCACATCTGACAGTGTGCCAGACAGTTGGCAAAATAGTGTAAATAATAGCCATACATGTGTATAGTTTTGCTAGGAGTGTGCTGATCATTTGGAAATTGAGTGTAAAGCAGTGAGTTGTGTTTACAGTTCCGCAAAAAGAGTGCTGTGCAGTGGATTGTACCTACAGTTTTGCTAAGTGTGTGTTACAAAATTGCAAACTGAGTGCAAAGCAATGTTTGTGCTTTTAGTTTTGCAGACTCAGTGAGTGGTTTTGCTATAAGTATTAATAGTTTTAGAAATTGTGCTATAAGAATCACGGTTATGGTTTAAGCATTCAGAAAAAACTGTAAGAGAAAGCCAACAGTTTCAACAACGAGCAAGCAGGTGGGCAAAAGAGGATGGGAAGAACCCCCTCTTATTAGGAAGAGACTTCCAAAAGAACTAGTTGGGTATGTGCATACATTCATTTTCTTGAAAAACATCCTTCCCTCACCTTGGCCGTTGAAGAAAAATGTTGTTTTCTGTTGTCCTCATTGCACTATAGATTATAAAAGTGACTCTCTCACATACAGAAGGCCAACCAAAAGATCACCATAAAGAAGTCGGCCCTGGCAGTATGTTTCAAAGACACTGAACACTGCTCGCAGATAGGAAGAGGGCTGATCAAATCAAATCAAATCAAATCAGATCTATCCAGAGTGAGAGGGAGAGAGAGAGACAGACACACACAGGGGGCAAAGTTGGGTAGAGTAGGGAGAGAATAAGAGCAGCAGGAGGGGATATTCAATGCAGGTGTAGGCAGGAATATATGATGCTGCATAAAGTTCATAGAAATGATGCTGGATGGAGTTCATGAAGATGTGGGAGCAGCAGGCGTTGCAAGAACATGGGATGGTGATGATTCACCACCTGCAGGATGAGGACAGGGAGAGAAAGAAGAGGAACGGGGAGAGAGAGACACTTCGGAAAACATGGTTAGTAAATCCCACAGAATAGAAACTGTGAGTTGAATTGATGAATTTATTCAATTCAATTCATTTATTCAATTTTATGCTGGTTTAGATAGAAGTTGTCAGAACATGCAGCACATTACCGTTTGTTGTGCACTTGGCTGTGTAGCCGCAGACTGCTCAGGGTGCCCATGCTGAATTCAAAAGCTCCTATAGTGGGCACGTTGAGCATCAGAATTGGATCTCAGAGCAATGGAAGAAGGTGGTCTGGTCTAGAGAATCACATATGGATGGCCAGGTGCATGAAACCTTGTTCCTGTCCCCCATTAACATTGCTGGCTACCAGGTGCATAGACAGGTACCCCACTGGCAATGGCCTCTTACAGCAGGATAATGCTTAAAGGCCCTTAAAATGGTTCAGATTTGAGGATAACAATAAGTTCAAGGTGTTGCCTTTTCCTCCAAATCCCCCTAGTTCTCACTGTATTCCAGCTGGACCTGCAAGTCAGATTCATGTACACCCACCTCACAATTCACAGGACTTCAAGGATCTGTTTCTATTCGTCAGATCATATTATGTAGTAAATGGCCTCAAGGAGATGTGGCCATCAAGACATTGCAACCAAGATGTGAACTGAATAACAAACAAAACTTTAACATCGATGTTCATCATCTAAAGAGGACGGATACTTTAACCAAGTTACAGCCTTGCTAACGGTTTCTGATGGAGCCTTAGAACAGGAAATGTCGTCTTTCTGAAACGGCTTCCAGATATTACTGTCAAACATCAGATCACAGAATAATGAAGTTTGATGCATCTCAGACATGAGGAGGATTTTCAAAAGAGTGACCTGATCTTTTTTTACTGAGACATGGCTCCATGAGGGCAGCACGTACATCGGGTTCAATGACTATTCAGTCCAAAGGGCAGACCGTAATAAAACCACATCTCACAGATCCTTCGGTGGAGTACTGCACATTTTATTAGACACTACATGGGCCCATCAATTCAAAGTGCAAGGAAGGTGTGCAGGAGAGACTATGAGCAGCTGTCGGTGTCTTTCAGACTGTTTGGAAAAATCACTGTAATACTTTTCAGGGCCGAATAATAAGGAATGGATTACGGATTATCTTTTACTGTTGAGGTATCTCATTCTAGTTTGGTTTATGGATTATATTTGGATATTTAAGTGTATTATTTTCTTAATGTAGCCGCAAGGGGGTACAAGCCAGTGCCTTATTGTGCCGGTCCCAAGCCCGGATAAATACAGAGGGTTGTGTCAGGAAGGGCATCCGACGTAAAACTTTTGCCAAATCAAACATGCGAATCGAATCAATGACTTCCATACCGGATCGGTCGAGGCCCGGGTTAACAACGACCGCCATCGGTGCTGTTCACGTACAGGGTACCGGTGGAAATTGGACTACTGTTCGTCGAAGAAGTCGAAGAAGGAGAGGAGGAAGGTGTGTTCGTAGGAAGAGAGAGAAAAGGAACGCCAAGAGTCTAGGACTGAGAGTAGGGACTTTGAATGTTGGAACTATGACAGGGAAAGGTAGAGAGTTGGCTGACATGATGCAGAGGAGGAAGGTAGACATACTGTGTGTCCAGGAGACCAGGTGGAAAGGTAGCAAGGCTAGAAGTTTAGGAGCAGGGTTCAAGTTGTTCTATCATGGTGTAGATAGGAAGAGAAATGGAGTAGGAGTTATCTTGAAGGAGGAGTTTGTTAGGAATGTTCTGGAGGTTAAAAGAGTATCAGATAGATTAATGAGTCTGAAGCTAGAAATCGAAGGTGTAATGTTCAATGTTGTTAGTGGGTATGCTCCACAGGTAGGATGTGAGCTGGAGGAGAAGGAGAAATTCTGGTTGGACCTTGATGAAGTGATGCAGAGCATTCCTAGAAGTGAGAGAGTTGTCATTGGTGCAGACTTCAATGGACACGTTGGTGCAGGAAACAGAGATGATGAGGAGGTGATGGGCAGGTTTGGTATCCAGGAGAGGAACGCAGAAGGACAGATGGTGGTTGACTTTGCAAAAAGGATGGAAATGGCTGTAGTGAATACTTTCTTCCAGAAGAGGCAGGAACATAGGGTGACTTATAAGAGTGGAGGTAGGAGTACACAGGTAGACTACATCTTGTGTAGACGGTGTAATCTGAAGGAGATCAGTGACTGCAAAGTAGTGGTAGGTGAGAGTGTAGTCAGACAGCATAGGATGGTGGTGTGTAGGATGACTCTGTTGGTGAGGAAGATGAAGAGGGCAAAGACAGAGCAGAGGACTAAATGGTGGAAGCTGAAAAAGGACGAGTGTTGTATGATTTTTAGGAAGGAGTTGAGACAGGCTCTGGATGGCCAGGAAGTGCTTCCAGTTGACTGGACAACTACAGCTAATGTGATCAGGGAGACAGGTAGGAGAGTATTTGGTGTGTCATCTGGAAGGAAAGTGGATAAGGAGACTTGGTGGTGGAATGAGGAGGTGCAGGAGTGTATTCAGAGAAAGAGGTTAGCTAAGAAGAAGTGGGACACTGAGAGGACTGAAGAGAGTAGACAGGAATACAGGGAGATGCAGCGTAAGGTGAAAGTAGAGGTGGCAAAGGCCAAACAAAGGGCTTACGATGACTTGTATGCTAGGTTGGACAGTAAGGAGGGAGAGACTGATCTATACAGGTTGGCAAGGCAGAGAGACAGAGATGGGAAGGACGTGCAGGCGGTTAGGGTGATTAAGGATAGAGATGAAAGTGTATTGACAGATGCCAATAGCGTGATGGGAAGATGGAAAGAGTACTTTGAAGAACTAATGAATGAGGAAAATGAGAGAGAACGAAGAGTAGAAGAGGTGACTGTTGTGGACCAGGAAGTAGCAAAGATTAGTAAGGATGAAGTGAGGAGGGCACTGAAGAGGATGAAGAGTGGAAAAGCACTCGGTCCTGATGATATACCTGTGGAGGTCTGGAAGTGTCTAGGAGAGGTAGCAGTAGAGTTTCTGACTGGGTTGTTCAACAGGATCTTAGATAGTGAGAAGATGCCTGAGGAATGGAGGAGAAGTGTGCTGGTGCCCATTTTTAAGAACAAGGGAGATGTACAGAGTTGTAGCAACTACAGAGGAATAAAGCTGATGAGCCATACAATGAAGTTATGGGAAAGAGTAGTTGAAGCTAGACTAAGGGCAGAAGTGAGCATTTGTGAACAGCAGTATGGTTTCATGCCAAAAAAGAGTACTACAGATGCAGTATTTGCTTTGAGGATGTTGATAGAGAAGTACAGAGAAGGTCAGAGGGAGCTGCATTGTGTCTTTGTAGATCTGGAGAAAGCTTATGACAGGGTGCCCAGAGAGGAACTGTGGTATTGTATGAGGAAGTCTGGCGTGGCAGAGAAGTATGTTAGAGCGGTGCAGGACATGTATGAGGACTGTAAGACAGTGGTGAGGTGTGCTGTAGGTGTGACAGAGGAGTTCAAGGTGGAGGTGGGACTGCATCAGGGATCAGCTCTGAGCCCCTTCTTGTTCGCTATGGTGATGGACAGGCTGACAGACAAGGTTAGACAGGAATCTCCATGGACTATGATGTTTGCAGATGACATTGTGATCTGTAGTGAGAGCAGGGAACAGGTGGAGGAGAAGCTAGAGTGGTGGAGGTTTGCCCTGGAAAGGAGAGGAATGAAGGTTAGCCGCAGCAAGACGGAGTATATGTGTGTGAATGAGAGGGACCCAAGTGGAAGAGTGAGGTTACAGGGAGAAGAGATAAAGAAGGTGGAGGATTTTAAGTACTTAGGGTCAACAGTCCAGAGCAATGGAGAGTGTGGAAAAGAGGTGAAGAAGCGTGTGCAGGCAGGCTGGAATGGGTGGAGAAAAGTGTCAGGTGTGATGTGTGATAGGAGAGTTTCAGCTAAGATGAAAGGAAAGGTGTACAAAACTGTGGTGAGACCAGCAATGTTGTTTGGTCTAGAGACAGTGTCACTGAGGAAAAGACAGGAGGCAGAGCTGGAGGTAGCAGAGATGAAGATGCTGAGGTTCTCTTTGGGAGTGACCAGGTTGGATAGGGTCAGGAATGAGTACATCAGAGGGACAGCACATGTTAGAGGTTTTGGAGATAAAGTC
Organism: Remorina albescens; assembly: GCA_034769265.1. NCBI lineage: Eukaryota > Metazoa > Chordata > Actinopteri > Carangiformes > Echeneidae > Remorina > Remorina albescens. The sequence goes on from CM068485.1 coordinate 6,813,207, forward strand.
AGAGAGGCCAGACTGAGATGGTTCGGACATGTCCAGAGGAGAGATAGTGAATATATTGGTAGAAGGATGCTGAGTTTTGAACTGCCAGGCAGGAGGCCTAGAGGAAGACCTAAGAGGAGGTTTATAGATGTAGTGAAAGAGGACATGAAGGTGGTTGGCGTGAGAGAAGAGGATGCAGAAGACAGGCTTAGATGGAGGCAACTGATTCGCTGTGGCGACCCCTGAAGGGAAAAGCCGAAAGGAGAAGAAGAAGAAGAAGAAGTGTATTATTTTCTTGCATTTTAATGGGGAGTCCTTTAGTTTCTTAAATATCTCATTTAAATATCTTTCTCTGGTGTGTCAATTCTTTTACTGATTTAGTTTTTGCTTTCTTCTTAAATATCACAAGTTTAAACATTTTAATACTTTAATTAAAAGCATTGTTATGTTTTAATCTTTTGTGTGTTTTAGGAATGGGGATTCTTTAAGGTCTATGTATAGTACTTTGTGCTTCATTTACTTTGGTATGAAATGTGCTATACAAATAAAGTCTCATTCCATTAGATTCTGCTTGCCACAATCGCCATGTGTTTGCTCATGGAGGGATTTGTTGGGTCTCTCTAAATAATTTGATAAAGGGTTTGTTCTACATCTCTTCTATGTGTAAAGTGGGTTGTAATAACTTTGTTATGATAATGCTGTATAAATAAATTATGATTTGAGTCTCCCACAGCAATGCTTAGATATAGGTGGGATCCAGAAGGTTCCCCAATAATAATGTTTTCTGGGGAACCTGGGGCTTTTAAGGGCCACTGTGGGCCAAGTGTCTAAACTCACCCATAATGACCCTACCAACTGCTCAGGGTTGCAAGTTAGCAAGTTCATGCTTTCATTGCTTTGTTGCAGTCATTTCACACAATATTTTGTGATAATTGCTAAATCCCTTAATGAGCTCCTACCAGACACTGGTCGCAGTCAAGGGTGGCACTCTCCCCCTATTCAACGTGTTTCTCAAAGCTCAACAAAGAGCTTCTGTAAGCCTTCATGTTGGTATGGCTGACCATAATCTCTCTTTTTCTAACTGAAATGATACCATTAAATATCACCCTGATCGGGACACCAATTCTATGGTTCTCTCTAGACTCCCTGCAGTTTCTGGAAGCACTTATCATGCTGAAGTAGGATCAGAAGGGGAGCAGGCTGTGTCAGTGGACAGCCGTTTCACATTATTTGCCCAACAGTAAGGGATCCGACCCAAAGTGGTGAATGATCGACAAGATAAAGATGCATTTTATACAGATGTGTTCAAGCGGTTTTCACAAATATTATCCATTTTATTTATTTATTTATCACAATCATGCAAAAAACCTTGAAAAGAGCTTGTATTTATGAGTATGAAAGTTTGGATGCATTTCTCTTCAAATAGGCAGACAAAGGGCAGCACGGTGGCTTAGTGGTTAGTGCTGTCGCCCTAAAATAAGAAGGTCGCGGGTTCGGTTCCTGGCCTGCAGCCTTTCTGTGCGGAGTGTGCATGTTCTCCCCGTGCCTGTGTGGGTTTCCTCCAGGTACTCCGGTTTCCTCCCACCGTCCAAAGACATCATGTTTGGGTTAACTGGTGACTCTAAATTGTCCGTAGGTCAGAGTGTGATTGGTTGTTGGTCTCTGTGTGGTGGCCCTGTGATGGACTGGTGACCTTGCCCAGAGTGAAGTTTTAATGTCTCAGGATACAGTTCATCATTACTTTAGTGATCAGTATTGGAAGTTACACCTGCAATAAAGAGAAAAAGAGCGATAAAATACTGTGAAGTAATTGATGATTGATAATTAATTTTATTTCCTGGTATGGCAGATTGGTCTTTTTTAGTTGCTGGATCTGCATTCTGGACACAGCGTCGGTTCCAACCGGAGTCTCAGTCTGAAGTGAGGTATGGTTAGTGAGGATCCAAACTCTCCATCTTCATCACCTTCCTGGAGATGCATACCTGGAACAGATAAGATTTAGGCGACGCAGCATGCTTACATACATTACACAAATATATTCTACCCGAATAGCACACACATACACTGGACAAACGGACAAACATTGATATCAGACAGTGATAATTAGTAAGGGAACACTTTAGATTAAGTTTTTTATTTTTCATATTGGGGATTTGAATCTGGACATTTATTCTGCTTTTTGTTGATTGTAAAAATGAAAATCTGTGTTTACCTTAAATGTTCTTGGCTAAATTTCAGAAAAACCTTAAAAAGATTACACAACAGGGGCGGTCTTCCAAGGCATGATGGTGATGGATACATTTTACACAAAAATATTTGATGGACGAAAAAATGAAATGAAATGAAAATAAAATGGTTGTGACGCTGTCCTCAAGTGAGCAAATTGCAATCTTTAGAAAACGTTGTCGGCTAAATTGTAAAAATCTTCAGAAGATTACACAACAGGGGCCCTCTTCCAAGGCATGATGGTGTCCTGACATGGATTACAACACAAGTTGTCAATCAGAAAACATGAATTGTACAAGAGGCGACATCCTCAATGAAACAATAACATGTTTTTTACAGAGAACATGTCGGACTTGCTTTGAAATGTTTCCAACGCAAATGATGGATACATTTTACACAGAAATATTTGATGGACGAAAAAATGAAATGAAATGAAAATAAAATGGTTGTGACGCTGTCCTCAAGTGAGCAAATTGCAATCTTTAGAAAACGTTGTCGGCTAGAAAATTGAAATCTCCAGAAATCGTTGTTGGCTAAATTGCAGAAAATCTTCAGAAGATTACACAACAGGGGCCCTCTTCCAAGGCATGATGGTGTCCTGACATGGATTACAACACAAGTTGTCAATCAGAAAACATGAATTGTACAAGAGGCGACATCCTCAATTAAACAATAACATGTTTTTTACAGAGAACATGTCGGACTTCCTTTGAAATGTTATTAAAAAATTGATAAATTTTACACAGAAATATTTGATGGACGAAAAAATGAAATGAAATGAAAATAAAATGGTTGTGACGCTGTCCTCAAGTGAGCAAATTGCAATCTTTAGAAAACGTTGTCGGCTAGAAAATTGAAATCTCCAGAAATCGTTGTTGGCTAAATTGCAGAAAATCTTCAGAAGATTACACAACAGGGGCCCTCTTCCAAGGCATGATGGTGTCCTGACATGGATTACAACACAAGTTGTCAATCAGAAAACATGAATTGTACAAGAGGCGACATCCTCAATGAAACAATAACATGTTTTTTACAGAGAACATGTCGGACTTCCTTTAAAATGTTTCCAACGTAAATGATGGATAAATTTTACACAGAAATATTTGATGGACGAAAACATGAAATGAAATGAAAATAAAATGGTTGTGACGCTGTCCTCAAGTGAGCAAATTGCAATCTTTAGAAAACGTTGTCGGCTAAATTGTAAAAATCTTCAGAAGATTACACAACAGGGGCCCTCTTCCAAGGCATGATGGTGTCCTGACATGGATTACAACACAAGTTGTCAATCAGAAAACATGAATTGTACAAGAGGCGACATCCTCAATTAAACAATAACATGTTTTTTACAGAGAACATGTTGGACTTGCTTTGAAATGTTTCCAACGCATATGATGGATAAATTTTATACAGAAATATTTGATGGACGAAAAAATTAAATGAAATGAAAATAAAATGGTTGTGACGCTGTCCTCAAGTGAGCAAATTGCAATCTTTAGAAAACGTTGTCGGCTAGAAAATTGAAATCTCCAGAAATCGTTGTTGGCTAAATTGCAGAAAATCTTCAGAAGATTACACAACAGGGGCCCTCTTCCAAGGCATGATGGTGTCCTGACATGGATTACAACACAAGTTGTCAATCAGAAAACATGAATTGTACAAGAGGCGACATCCTCAATGAAACAATAACATGTTTTTTACAGAGAACATGTCGGACTTCCTTTGAAATGTTGTTAAAAAATTGATAAATTTTACACAGAAATATTTGATGGACGAAAAAATGAAATGAAAATAAAATAAAATGGTTGTGACGCTGTCCTCAAGTGAGCAAATTGAAATCGCCAGAAAACGTTGTCGGCTAAATTGTAAAAATCTTCAGAAGATTACACAACAGGGGCCCTCTTCCAAGGCATGATGGTGTCCTGACATGGATTACAACACAAGTTGTCAATCAGAAAACATGAATTGTACAAGAGGCGACATCCTCAATGAAACAATAACATGTTTTTTACAGAGAACATGTCGGACTTGCTTTGAAATGTTTCCAACGCAATTGATGGATAAATTTTACACAGAAATATTTGATGGACGAAAAAATGAAATGAAAATAAAATGGTTGTGACGCTGTCCTCAAGTGAGCAAATTGCAATCTTTAGAAAACGTTGTCGGCTAGAAAATTGAAATCTCCAGAAATCGTTGTTGGCTAAATTGCAGAAAATCTTCAGAAGATTACACAACAGGGGCCCTCTTCCAAGGCATGATGGTGTCCTGACATGGATTACAACACAAGTTGTCAATCAGAAAACATGAATTGTACAAGAGGCGACATCCTCAATTAAACAATAACATGTTTTTTACAGAGAACATGTCGGACTTCCTTTGAAATGTTTAAAATACAAACGATGGATAAATTTTACGCAGAAATATTTGATGGACGAAAAAATGAAATGAAAATAAAATGGTTGTGATGCTGTCCTCAAGTGAGCAAATTGAAATCTCTAAAAAACGTTGTCGGCTAAATTGTAAAAATCTTCAGAAGATTACACAACAGGGGCCCTCTTCCAAGGCATGATGGTGTCCTGACATGGATTACAACACAAGTTGTCAATCAGAAAACATGAATTGTACATGAGGCGACATCCTCAAATAAACAATAACATGTTTTTTACAGAGAACATGTCGGACTTCCTTTGAAATGTTTAAAATACAAACGATGGATAAATTTTACACAGAAATATTTGATGGACGAAAAAACGAAATGAAAATAAAATAAAATGGTTGTGACGCTGTCCTCAAGTGAGCAAATTGCAATCTTTAGAAAACGTTGTCGGCTAAATTGTAAAAATCTTCAGAAGATTACACAACAGGGGCCCTCTTCCAAGGCATGATGGTGTCCTGACATGGATTACAACACAAGTTGTCAATCAGAAAACATGAATTGTACAAGAGGCGACATCCTCAATGAAACAATAACATGTTTTTTACAGAGAACATGTCGGACTTGCTTTGAAATGTTTCCAACGCAAATGATGGATAAATTTTGCACAGAAATATTTGATGGACGAAAAAATGAAATGAAATGAAAATAAAATGGTTGTGACGCTGTCCTCAAGTGAGCAAATTGCAATCTTTAGAAAACGTTGTCGGCTAAATTGTAAAAATCTTCAGAAGATTACACAACAGGGGCCCTCTTCCAAGGCATGATGGTGTCCTGACATGGATTACAACACAAGTTGTCAATCAGAAAACATGAATTGTACAAGAGGCGACATCCTCAATTAAACAATAACATGTTTTTTACAGAGAACATGTTGGACTTGCTTTGAAATGTTTCCAACGCATATGATGGATAAATTTTATACAGAAATATTTGATGGACGAAAAAATTAAATGAAATGAAAATAAAATGGTTGTGACGCTGTCCTCAAGTGAGCAAATTGCAATCTTTAGAAAACGTTGTCGGCTAGAAAATTGAAATCTCCAGAAATCGTTGTTGGCTAAATTGCAGAAAATCTTCAGAAGATTACACAACAGGGGCCCTCTTCCAAGGCATGATGGTGTCCTGACATGGATTACAACACAAGTTGTCAATCAGAAAACATGAATTGTACAAGAGGCGACATCCTCAATGAAACAATAACATGTTTTTTACAGAGAACATGTCGGACTTCCTTTGAAATGTTGTTAAAAAATTGATAAATTTTACACAGAAATATTTGATGGACGAAAACATGAAATGAAATGAAAATAAAATGGTTGTGACGCTGTCCTCAAGTGAGCAAATTGAAATCGCCAGAAAACGTTGTCGGCTAAATTGTAAAAATCTTCAGAAGATTACACAACAGGGGCCCTCTTCCAAGGCATGATGGTGTCCTGACATGGATTACAACACAAGTTGTCAATCAGAAAACATGAATTGTACAAGAGGCGACATCCTCAATGAAACAATAACATGTTTTTTACAGAGAACATGTCGGACTTCCTTTGAAATGTTGTTAAAAAATTGATAAATTTTACACAGAAATATTTGATGGACGAAAACATGAAATGAAATGAAAATAAAATGGTTGTGACGCTGTCCTCAAGTGAGCAAATTGAAATCGCCAGAAAACGTTGTCGGCTAAATTGGAAAAATCTTCAGAAGATTACACAACAGGGGCCGTCTTCCAAGGCATGATGGTGTCCTGACATGGATTACAACACAAGTTGTCAATCAGAAAACATGAATTGTACAAGAGGCGACATCCTCAATGAAACAATAACATGTTTTTTACAGAGAACATGTCGGACTTGCTTTGAAATGTTTCCAACGCAATTGATGGATAAATTTTACACAGAAATATTTGATGGACGAAAAAATGAAATGAAAATAAAATGGTTGTGACGCTGTCCTCAAGTGAGCAAATTGCAATCTTTAGAAAACGTTGTCGGCTAGAAAATTGAAATCTCCAGAAATCGTTGTTGGCTAAATTGCAGAAAATCTTCAGAAGATTACACAACAGGGGCCCTCTTCCAAGGCATGATGGTGTCCTGACATGGATTACAACACAAGTTGTCAATCAGAAAACATGAATTGTACAAGAGGCGACATCCTCAATTAAACAATAACATGTTTTTTACAGAGAACATGTCGGACTTCCTTTGAAATGTTTAAAATACAAACGATGGATAAATTTTACGCAGAAATATTTGATGGACGAAAAAATGAAATGAAAATAAAATGGTTGTGACGCTGTCCTCAAGTGAGCAAATTGAAATCTCTAAAAAACGTTGTCGGCTAAATTGTAAAAATCTTCAGAAGATTACACAACAGGGGCCCTCTTCCAAGGCATGATGGTGTCCTGACATGGATTACAACACAAGTTGTCAATCAGAAAACATGAATTGTACAAGAGGCGACATCCTCAATTAAACAATAACATGTTTTTTACAGAGAACATGTCGGACTTACTTTGAAATGTTGTTAAAAAAAATATTGGATAAATTTTGCAAAGAAATATTTGATGGACGAAAAAATGAAATGAAATGAAAATAAAATGGTTGTGACGCTGTCCTCAAGTGAGCAAATTGCAATCTTTAGAAAACGTTGTCGGCTAAATTGTAAAAATCTTCAGAAGATTACACAACAGGGGCCCTCTTCCAAGGCATGATGGTGTCCTGACATGGATTACAACACAAGTTGTCAATCAGAAAACATGAATTGTACAAGAGGCGACATCCTCAATTAAACAATAACATGTTTTTTACAGAGAACATGTCGGACTTCCTTTGAAATGTTTAAAATACAAACGATGGATAAATTTTACACAGAAATATTTGATGGACGAAAAAACGAAATGAAAATAAAATGGTTGTGACGCTGTCCTCAAGTGAGCAAATTGCAATCTTTAGAAAACGTTGTCGGCTAAATTGTAAAAATCTTCAGAAGATTACACAACAGGGGCCCTCTTCCAAGGCATGATGGTGTCCTGACATGGATTACAACACAAGTTGTCAATCAGAAAACATGAATTGTACAAGAGGCGACATCCTCAATGAAACAATAACATGTTTTTTACAGAGAACATGTCGGACTTGCTTTGAAATGTTTCCAACGCAAATGATGGATAAATTTTGCACAGAAATATTTGATGGACGAAAAAATGAAATGAAATGAAAATAAAATGGTTGTGACGCTGTCCTCAAGTGAGCAAATTGCAATCTTTAGAAAACGTTGTCGGCTAGAAAATTGAAATCTCCAGAAATCGTTGTTGGCTAAATTGCAGAAAATCTTCAGAAGATTACACAACAGGGGCCCTCTTCCAAGGCATGATGGTGTCCTGACATGGATTACAACACAAGTTGTCAATCAGAAAACATGAATTGTACAAGAGGCGACATCCTCAATGAAACAATAACATGTTTTTTACAGAGAACATGTCGGACTTGCTTTGAAATGTTTCCAACGCAATTGATGGATAAATTTTACACAGAAATATTTGATGGACGAAAAAATGAAATGAAAATAAAATGGTTGTGACGCTGTCCTCAAGTGAGCAAATTGCAATCTTTAGAAAACGTTGTCGGCTAGAAAATTGAAATCTCCAGAAATCGTTGTTGGCTAAATTGCAGAAAATCTTCAGAAGATTACACAACAGGGGCCCTCTTCCAAGGCATGATGGTGTCCTGACATGGATTACAACACAAGTTGTCAATCAGAAAACATGAATTGTACAAGAGGCGACATCCTCAATTAAACAATAACATGTTTTTTACAGAGAACATGTCGGACTTACTTTGAAATGTTGTTAAAAAAAATATTGGATAAATTTTGCAAAGAAATATTTGATGGACGAAAAAATGAAATGAAATGAAAATAAAATGGTTGTGACGCTGTCCTCAAGTGAGCAAATTGCAATCTTTAGAAAACGTTGTCGGCTAAATTGTAAAAATCTTCAGAAGATTACACAACAGGGGCCCTCTTCCAAGGCATGATGGTGTCCTGACATGGATTACAACACAAGTTGTCAATCAGAAAACATGAATTGTACAAGAGGCGACATCCTCAATTAAACAATAACATGTTTTTTACAGAGAACATGTTGGACTTGCTTTGAAATGTTTCCAACGCATATGATGGATAAATTTTATACAGAAATATTTGATGGACGAAAAAATGAAATGAAATGAAAATAAAATGGTTGTGACGCTGTCCTCAAGTGAGCAAATTGCAATCTTTAGAAAACGTTGTCGGCTAGAAAATTGAAATCTCCAGAAATCGTTGTTGGCTAAATTGCAGAAAATCTTCAGAAGATTACACAACAGGGGCCCTCTTCCAAGGCATGATGGTGTCCTGACATGGATTACAACACAAGTTGTCAATCAGAAAACATGAATTGTACAAGAGGCGACATCCTCAATGAAACAATAACATGTTTTTTACAGAGAACATGTCGGACTTGCTTTGAAATGTTTCCAACGCAAATGATGGATAAATTTTACACAGAAATATTTGATGGACGAAAAAATGAAATGAAAATAAAATGGTTGTGACGCTGTCCTCAAGTGAGCAAATTGCAATCTTTAGAAAACGTTGTCGGCTAAATTGTAAAAATCTTCAGAAGATTACACAACAGGGGCCCTCTTCCAAGGCATGATGGTGTCCTGACATGGATTACAACACAAGTTGTCAATCAGAAAACATGAATTGTACAAGAGGCGACATCCTCAATGAAACAATAACATGTTTTTTACAGAGAACATGTCGGACTTCCTTTGAAATGTTAAAAAAATTGATAAATTTTACACAGAAATATTTGATGGACGAAAAAATGAAATGAAAATAAAATGGTTGTGACGCTGTCCTCAAGTGAGCAAATTGAAATCGCCAGAAAACGTTGTCGGCTAAATTGGAAAAATCTTCAGAAGATTACACAACAGGAGCCCTCTTCCAAGGCATGATGGTGTCCTGACATGGATTACAACACAAGTTGTCAATCAGAAAACATGAATTGTACAAGAGGCGACATCCTCAATGAAACAATAACATGTTTTTTACAGAGAACATGTCGGACTTGCTTTGAAATGTTTCCAACGCAAATGATGGATAAATTTTACACAGAAATATTTGATGGACGAAAAAATGAAATGAAAATAAAATGGTTGTGACGCTGTCCTCAAGTGAGCAAATTGCAATCTTTAGAAAACGTTGTCGGCTAAATTGTAAAAATCTTCAGAAGATTACACAACAGGGGCCCTCTTCCAAGGCATGATGGTGTCCTGACATGGATTACAACACAAGTTGTCAATCAGAAAACATGAATTGTACAAGAGGCGACATCCTCAATTAAACAATAACATGTTTTTTACAGAGAACATGTCGGACTTCCTTTGAAATGTTTCCAACGCAAATGATGGATAAATTTTACACAGAAATATTTGATGGACGAAAAAACGAAATGAAAATAAAATAAAATGGTTGTGACGCTGTCCTCAAGTGAGCAAATTGCAATCTTTAGAAAACTTTGTCGGCTAGAAAATTGAAATCTCCAGAAATCGTTGTCGGCTAAATTGTAAAAATCTTCAGAAGATTACACAACAGGGGCCCTCTTCCAAGGCATGATGGTGTCCTGACATGGATTACAACACAAGTTGTCAATCAGAAAACATGAATTGTACAAGAGGCGACATCCTCAATTAAACAATAACATGTTTTTTACAGAGAACATGTCGGACTTACTTTGAAATGTTGTTAAAAAATTGATAAATTTTACACAGAAATATTTGATGGACGAAAAAATGAAATGAAATGAAAATAAAATGGTTGTGACGCTGTCCTCAAGTGAGCAAATTGAAATCGCCAGAAAACGTTGTCGGCTAAATTGTAAAAGTCTTCAGAAGATTACACAACAGGGGCCCTCTTCCAAGGCATGATGGTGTCCTGACATGGATTACAACACAAGTTGTCAATCAGAAAACATGAATTGTACAAGAGGCGACATCCTCAATGAAACAATAACATGTTTTTTACAGAGAACATGTCGGACTTGCTTTGAAATGTTTCCAACGCAAATGATGGATAAATTTTACACAGAAATATTTGATGGACGAAAAAACGAAATGAAAATAAAATAAAATGGTTGTGACGCTGTCCTCAAGTGAGCAAATTGAAATCGCAGGAAAGCGTTGTTGGCTAAGTTGAAAAAAAAAAATCTTAAGAAGATTACACAACAGGGGCCCTCTTCCAAGGCATGATGGTGTCCTGACATGGATTACAACACAAGTTGTCAATCAGAAAACATGAATTGTACAAGAGGCGACATCCTCAATTAAACAATAACATGTTTTTTACAGAGAACATGTCGGACTTACTTTGAAATGTTGTTAAAAAATTGATAAATTTTACACAGAAATATTTGATGGACGAAAAAATGAAATGAAATGAAAATAAAATGGTTGTGACGCTGTCCTCAAGTGAGCAAATTGAAATCGCCAGAAAACGTTGTCGGCTAAATTGTAAAAGTCTTCAGAAGATTACACAACAGGGGCCCTCTTCCAAGGCATGATGGTGTCCTGACATGGATTACAACACAAGTTGTCAATCAGAAAACATGAATTGTACAAGAGGCGACATCCTCAATGAAACAATAACATGTTTTTTACAGAGAACATGTCGGACTTGCTTTGAAATGTTTCCAACGCAAATGATGGATAAATTTTACACAGAAATATTTGATGGACGAAAAAATGAAATGAAAATAAAATGGTTGTGACGCTGTCCTCAAGTGAGCAAATTGCAATCTTTAGAAAACGTTGTCGGCTAAATTGTAAAAATCTTCAGAAGATTACACAACAGGGGCCCTCTTCCAAGGCATGATGGTGTCCTGACATGGATTACAACACAAGTTGTCAATCAGAAAACATGAATTGTACAAGAGGCGACATCCTCAATGAAACAATAACATGTTTTTTACAGAGAACATGTCGGACTTCCTTTGAAATGTTAAAAAATTGATAAATTTTACACAGAAATATTTGATGGACGAAAAAATGAAATGAAATGAAAATAAAATGGTTGTGACGCTGTCCTCAAGTGAGCAAATTGAAATCGCCAGAAAACGTTGTCGGCTAAATTGGAAAAATCTTCAGAAGATTACACAACAGGGGCCCTCTTCCAAGGCATGATGGTGTCCTGACATGGATTACAACACAAGTTGTCAATCAGAAAACATGAATTGTACAAGAGGCGACATCCTCAATGAAACAATAACATGTTTTTTACAGAGAACATGTCGGACTTCCTTTGAAATGTTAAAAAAATTGATAAATTTTACACAGAAATATTTGATGGACGAAAAAATGAAATGAAAATAAAATGGTTGTGACGCTGTCCTCAAGTGAGCAAATTGCAATCTTTAGAAAACGTTGTCGGCTAGAAAATTGAAATCTCCAGAAATCGTTGTTGGCTAAATTGCAGAAAATCTTCAGAAGATTACACAACAGGGGCCCTCTTCCAAGGCATGATGGTGTCCTGACATGGATTACAACACAAGTTGTCAATCAGAAAACATGAATTGTACAAGAGGCGACATCCTCAATGAAACAATAACATGTTTTTTACAGAGAACATGTCGGACTTCCTTTGAAATGTTAAAAAATTGATAAATTTTACACAGAAATATTTGATGGACGAAAAAATGAAATGAAATGAAAATAAAATGGTTGTGACGCTGTCCTCAAGTGAGCAAATTGAAATCGCCAGAAAACGTTGTCGGCTAAATTGGAAAAATCTTCAGAAGATTACACAACAGGGGCCCTCTTCCAAGGCATGATGGTGTCCTGACATGGATTACAACACAAGTTGTCAATCAGAAAACATGAATTGTACAAGAGGCGACATCCTCAATGAAACAATAACATGTTTTTTACAGAGAACATGTCGGACTTGCTTTGAAATGTTTCCAACGCAAATGATGGATAAATTTTACACAGAAATATTTGATGGACGAAAAAATGAAATGAAAATAAAATGGTTGTGACGCTGTCCTCAAGTGAGCAAATTGAAATCGCCAGAAAACGTTGTCGGCTAAATTGTAAAAGTCTTCAGAAGATTACACAACAGGGGCCCTCTTCCAAGGCATGATGGTGTCCTGACATGGATTACAACACAAGTTGTCAATCAGAAAACATGAATTGTACAAGAGGCGACATCCTCAATGAAACAATAACATGTTTTTTACAGAGAACATGTTGGACTTCCTTTGAAATGTTTAAAATACAAACGATGGATAAATTTTACACAGAAATATTTGATGGACGAAAAAATGAAATGAAATGAAAATAAAATGGTTGTGACGCTGTCCTCAAGTGAGCAAATTGAAATCGCCAGAAAACGTTGTCGGCTAAATTGGAAAAATCTTCAGAAGATTACACAACAGGAGCCCTCTTCCAAGGCATGATGGTGTCCTGACATGGATTACAACACAAGTTGTCAATCAGAAAACATGAATTGTACAAGAGGCGACATCCTCAATGAAACAATAACATGTTTTTTACAGAGAACATGTCGGACTTGCTTTGAAATGTTTCCAACGCAAATGATGGATAAATTTTACACAGAAATATTTGATGGACGAAAAAATGAAATGAAAATAAAATGGTTGTGACGCTGTCCTCAAGTGAGCAAATTGCAATCTTTAGAAAACGTTGTCGGCTAAATTGTAAAAATCTTCAGAAGATTACACAACAGGGGCCCTCTTCCAAGGCATGATGGTGTCCTGACATGGATTACAACACAAGTTGTCAATCAGAAAACATGAATTGTACAAGAGGTGACATCCTCAATTAAACAATAACATGTTTTTTACAGAGAACATGTCGGACTTCCTTTGAAATGTTTCCAACGCAAATGATGGATAAATTTTACACAGAAATATTTGATGGACGAAAAAACGAAATGAAAATAAAATAAAATGGTTGTGACGCTGTCCTCAAGTGAGCAAATTGCAATCTTTAGAAAACGTTGTCGGCTAAATTGTAAAAATCTTCAGAAGATTACACAACAGGGGCCCTCTTCCAAGGCATGATGGTGTCCTGACATGGATTACAACACAAGTTGTCAATCAGAAAACATGAATTGTACAAGAGGCGACATTCTCAATGAAACAATAACATGTTTTTTACAGAGAACATGTCGGACTTACTTTGAAATGTTGTTAAAAAAAATATTGGATAAATTTTACACAGAAATATTTGATGGATGAAAAAATGAAATGAAAATGAAATAAAATGGTTGTGATGCTGTCCTGAAGTGAGAAAATTGAAATCTCCAGAAAACGTTATCGGATAAATTGCAGAAAATCTTCAGAAGATTACACAACAGGGGCCCTCTTCCAAGGCATGATGGTGTCTGATAACTGATAAAACTACAAGTGGCCAATACACAGGACAACAATTGTACAAGAGTGGACATCTCTTAGAGCATCAACGTTCCTTTAAAATGTTTCCAACACAAATGATGGATACATGATACACAAAGATTATATGAAACAACGAAACAAAAATCCAAGTAATGCTGCAAAAGCGTGATTGAAACTGTCCTCCAGTGGGAAAGTAAAACCTCCAGAAATCCTTTTTTGGTTAGATGTGAGGAAAAATTTCGGTAGAGAGATTCTATTTCAAGGCATGATGACGTCTTCACATTTGTTTCATCAAAGTGGTAAAGAACTAACATGAATTGCAGAGGAAGGGGACATTAAGGTGTCTTTAAAATGTTGACAACACAAATGATGCATATATTCTATACAAACAAAAAAAGCTTCCCCTTAAAATCATTTGTGGCAACGCTTTCATCTGAGCAGGTATAAATGTACAGAAAACGTGAATTCAACAAGATGGCATGTCTTCCCAGGCATTAGGTTTCCTTTGAAATATTGATACTGTAACAGCTCTTGCTGTTCATATGTCAAAGTGTTTTGATGTTGATTACAACATTAGCTGCAAAGAGCCAAAACCTGAATACGAGGGATCCACTGCTAAAGCATGACACTGTCCTGACATTACAAAACAAGTGCTGATGACACAAAGCGAGACAGGACAAATCTCCTGAGAACGTTGGGAAAAGTACACAATAGTGCTGTTTTTCTAAAACATGAAGGTGCCATGAGAGTACTGACAATGTAACTGCTGGTTAAAATGCCTAAAATAAAGGATAAGGCCAAATGTCAAAGTGACTAAGGTTGGAGAAATTCTTGAAAAATGTTAATGTGACACAGCATTGTTAGTTTCACCGGAATAATTAGCCATCACGTCATTGTCAGTGTATTGTGCACACACACACACCTCCTGTGTGTTACACCCAACATGACATCAGTTATAATCACTTTGTATCGAGGTATATAGGTTATATCACTCTTTTGATTAACCCTCTGCAATGTGGCCTTCAGGGCGCACAGTATAACATCAGTACAGTGCACCATATAGCACTGTAAGACAATAACAGAAAAAGGAAATACCATTTTATTCAGCAAATGTATCCTTACCTTGCAGCAAAGCTGGCTGAATCTACTTACCAGAGCCAGTGACCGTAAAGCAACATCACATCCTTTTCTTCTGTGGAACCTTTTTGTTTCTTACCATATTTTTGTTGTTTTTCTCCACTTGTGAAAAACATTTTCTACCTCCACCAAACAAATATCACATATTCCTCGGCCATATTCTTTCTCTCCCAGATGCTGCACATCTTCCTCCGATACACGTGGGTTGAAAAGCTCCGTGGGTAAGAAAAAATCCTCAACTGCAAGAACAAACCAAGAGATGTACGTCCAAGTCCAAATCCAGCGCGATCCTGTGTGTGTCCGCCAGTTGGTTTCTCCTTTAATATATACATAGGAGGAACATTCTAGAATTCCAAAGTGGCTTTGATGGTCATACTGACCTGTGACATCATAAAAAATTCTGACACATACATACACACACACACACTTGATTTTCCCATTGCATTTATAATGAAATACATTTTTAATATAATTCAAGTTACATCCTTAAAGTATTAGTTTTATTTACCAATCATAGTTAATTTTCGTAAAGTAACAAGAAAATCTATGAATCCTTTTACGTTACCTGGTATTAATCTGTCACAAATATAGTCCCTAGTATTGAGAAATACAATGTGCCACTATGATTATAATTGATTATCAAGTATTGTGTGCATATTTACACGCCACCTAACATTCACAGTGTTTGTGGAAAAAATAAATGAAGCCTGATTAACTGATTTAGTTATACTATATACATTTCATCTTTTGTCAAATAAAGGTACAAGATTAAATAATTATACGTAATCACATAACACTACTAATCTACTGTATATCTCACCACATGAAACAGACTAACTACCTAACAAGTTGGATACCTAACTGTATGTTCAAGCATTTTATTGCCACTTCTGACACCGATACATTTCAACCACTAGATGCCACTAATAGAATAATCTTTTTCCAACTGTTACAATCTGTTAAACATTTTGGCTTCCTGCATAGTCCTCTAATTCTTTACAGTCAGATCCTCATACAGTATGAACAATGACTCTTCTTCTTTATGTAATAAGTCACACAAAAAATCTTTTCCACTGTGTTTGTTGGGGTGAATATTAATAAATAAACCAAAAAATCAGCACTTGTTATTTTTTATAAAGCGATGCATTATAAAGTGAATTATCTGGTCACATTTCTGCTTACTGTTTTTAGACAGAAACTGTGAACATGATATAATAATCACACAAAATTTAACTCACAAACAGGCATATATACAGTTATATTAAATAATAAATGAAATAATCTAATGTGAATGGGGCCACTCCAGGGTTTGATGTCATGTCAAACCCACAGATAAGAGTCCCACTGATCCAGATGATCTTAATTTCAAGTAAATACAATTTGATATATGTTGTTTTAATATTGTTGTTGAAAATGATAGCCTATGATATCAACTTTTTGAAAATGGAGTCACAGGAAGGGGAGGGGGGACTGGGGGTAAGAGAGAGCCAGAGACACTGACCTCAACTGAGTTGAGCTCAACAAAAAGCTTCTGTAAGCCTTCATCTTGACATTGCTGACCATAATCTCTCTTTTCTAACAGAAATGATACTATTGTGGCAGGACGAGAAGAAACCAGGAGGCAGGTTTTAACTTTTTTAATCCTCAACCAAGAACAGACTGAAACAGGAACAACTTTACCATAGAGCCCGGGAACGTAAATCACGCCCTCAGCTCACAGCCCTGCTGGGTGAGAGGTATAGCCCCTGGTGTCCGCCATACTATCAAATATCCCCTTGAGCGGGACACCAATGCTATGGTTCTCTCTAGACTCCCTGCAGTTTCTGGAAGCACTTATCATGCTGAAGTAGGATCAGAAGGGGAGCAGGCTGTGTCAGTGGACAGCCATTTCACATTCTTTGCCTAACAGTAAGGGATCCGACCCAAAGTGGCGAATGATCGACAAGATAAAGATGCATTTTGCACAGATGTGTTCAAGTGGTTTTCACAAATATTATCCATTTTTTTATTTATTTATCTAACACAATCATGCAAAAAACCTTGAAAAGAGCTTGTATTTATGAGTATGAGAAGTGCAAAGGAAGTATTGTGTTTAAATGAATGGCTAAACACATGAAATGATCATCGATAACAAATAGCATGAATGATAAACATTCTTAGAGACCTTCTTCCTCTGCATCATGTCAACCAACTCTCTACCTTTTCCTGTCATAGTTCCAACATTCAAAGTCCCTACTCTCAGTCCTAGACTCTTGGCGTTCCTTTTCTCTCTCTTCCTATGAACACACCTTCCTCCTCTCTTCTTTGACGAACAGTAGTCCAATTTCCACCGGCACCCTGTAGGTGAACAGCACCGATGGCGGTCGTTGTAAACCCAGGCCTCGACCGATCCGGTATGGAAGTCATTGATTCGATTCGCATGTTTGATTTGGCAAAAGTTTTACGTCGGATGCCCTTCCTGACACAACCCTCTGTATTTATCTGGGCTTAGGACCGGCACAATAAGGCACTGGCTTGTACCCCCTTGTGGTGTGCAGAAAATAACCTGTTGCTCAATTTAGAAACGACGGGAGACAACATTCAACGGAACACACACTGATTTTGTAAAGTCCTGTAAGTATGTAGACATGCAACTTTATGACAAACTAGAGTGGCCCATTCTGTTTAGCCTGAGTTAGATCTGCTTCCCATGGAGGCTCATATGTGCAAAGTGTCTGGAGTCTGTAGGGGTTGGTGTCTGTTTGTAGCAAGATACTTGTGATGAGCAGTTCCTGGCAACAATAGTCCAATAATAGGAGATAAAATTATACTCAGCTAAAAATACAAAGTAAGCCATTCTTAGTCTACGTTCAGTAATATCAATGTTGTGTGAAGAAAAAATAGACACACCTGGGGCCTGTATCAAACCTGAAATAACACGCCTGGTATCTCTCTTCACTATCTGGCTTCACTTACCCAGACAGCTGCAATCCCGATAAAGGGTCTAATGAATCTGGTTATCAGCTCACTAAATGGACCCATGGTTTTCCCATCTAGATCAGTGCGTGTTCACATTAAAGGGGCGGGGTTTGCTGCATACGACCAATCACATCATGAAGAAAACAGAAAGAGCTGCATATTTCACAATGGACGGGCAAACTATAATATTAAGAAATTATTAAGACTATAAATCAACAATTCTAGCAAAAAGTAACACAGTTGCAGCTGCCAGAAGCTGCAAAGAATGATGGCAAAATATTTCCAACTCTGGCAATGCATGTATTACTGAGAGTATATTAATGAATCTCCACCACTTTGGTGAGATTTACAGTATGTGTGTTCCATAAATTTATGTTTTTGATAGTTTTATTGCATGTTTGACAATTTCTACCTCATTATTTCAGTTCCAACCCCAGTGGAAAATAAAACAGGATAGCTCGGTCACAAAGTTTTCTTTCCTTCTTGAGAACTCCTCTCCGATTCTA
Organism: Remorina albescens; assembly: GCA_034769265.1. Taxonomy (NCBI): domain Eukaryota; kingdom Metazoa; phylum Chordata; class Actinopteri; order Carangiformes; family Echeneidae; genus Remorina; species Remorina albescens. The sequence goes on from CM068485.1 coordinate 6,831,910, forward strand.
TCGCTCACATTAATGGACCTGTCTGGGAATTGGCAGGCCATTTTCCAAGAGAGTTGATTGGTCAGTAGGCGGTCTAATATACCTGCTGAGCTTAACCTTTATTTTTATTTATTTATTTATTTTTTTAATTCTCTTTTAGGGTGACTACTCAACATCAGTCCAGGGACAGCAGATGTAAAATAGCCTTTTGGCTAATTCTTGCATGTTTACATTTGTTAAAATGTTTTATTCATGTGCATTGTCCCTGATTATCAAACCTTTAAATAAATAAACAAATAAACCTGGCAGAATAGGCTTTCTGTTTTAGTTACCATGGCAATATGCCCCGATAGAAGGCAAACCACCTTTGTGAGACTGAAAACGTAGGGTTAACCCCGAAGTTGACTCCCTAGTCTAAAATCCAGCTTCGTGATACAGGCCATTGGACACCAAGGTCCAACTGACCCAGCAGTTTCAATCAAATCAAAATATCTTTCTCTCAACCCAAATGCAGATGGATAAACGAAAGTAATGGCCTAAAACTGAAAATGTGCAAATGTGTTTAATTTTTAGAGTCCCCTCCAAAAGTATTGGAGCGGCAAGGCCAATTCCTTTGTTTTTGGTGTTCACTGAAGACTTTTGGGTTTAAGATCAAAAGATGAATATGATACAAGAGTTCAGAGTTTCAGCTTTTTTCAAGGCCCCTGATGCACAATTGCAATAAAAAAATGGACAGATTAAGGGCTACTTTTTTTCCCTTGAAAAAAAAAAAAATCTGAGAAAATCATGAATCAGAGATCATGGGTAATTTGTAAAACAATCAGGGCTAAAACCTTGAATGCTCAGACCTATGAACAGCTATGATCAACAATCACAATTAAAATGTTTCTATGTGGCAGGAAAGAGGGGAATAGGAAGAATGTCTGGTGGATATTGGTAGCAGGCAGGCCTCCCTCTGTCTTTTGGTATCAACTTAATCTTTTTTTTTTTTTTTTTTTTCATGCTGATCTGTTGCCATGGAACCATGTATTTTTTTATGCTCATCAGTGGTACAGTATGTTTGCAAACAGATAAAATGTGGAATATATAGATATATATATATTTTTAATCTATGAATGAGAAATGGTAAAAAAACAACAACATGTTTTTATGTGTTTGTGTCATATTCAGTTTGACCTTAAACAGACTGTGGTGGCAGATGTTTGTGATGTTGCTGATCTTATCTCTGTGAGAGCTAGCCAGCCTCTGGATCATGTGATGCAGCTGGCATTGTGTCTGCTATAACCTATAAGGGTTGTCCTGGAGTGTCACTCTCTCGTGTGGCAACTTCCATTTCACCTGCCCTTCCAGAAAACAGTGCTCTACACATGGTTGTGTCAGAGCGTCATATAAAGACCCAAACGCTGGATGCAGGGTGCAGGTATGCTGAATGTATTGGAAAAGATGAACAGGAGTGGAGCTGAAGTGGACGCCAGAGGGGTGGGGGAACCCCTGACCAGTGGGGCTGCAGGGAAGTTAGGGTCTGGGGGTCATTGGAGTGGAGATGAGGGAGGGAGACCAGGAAGGGGGTGAGGGGCAGATCCGTGGTGAGACTGCAGTCAAGTGGGCTGTCGTTCATGAAGTTGTGGTCAAGTGTTGGTTAAAAAAATTGTTGCATTTCTGCACTGAAGGCAGTAAAAACAGCCTAAAAAGAATGAAACAGTTCTAATAACATGCAAAGTGAAACAGTGTCATTTTAAGCATCATGATGGAATGCTCTAAATATCATGGTTTAGGATGATCATGACTTTGTTTACCTTGAAACTTTTAATTAATCCTTCTGTACAGTTTATCTCTTAATTACTTAAGTAATTTCTTCATACTCAAACCTCTTTAAAATAATTTCCTTGAGAGGTTAGAGGATATTTTCAAAGGATTATTGTTCAGACTGAGTTTGACTGTGGGTGTGCAAAGTTTCTTTAGATTTTTCTGTATTTTTTTTATGTAAACTGAACTTAAGTCATAATGATAAAAAACATTATTCCATTCTTACGTGTCTTCATACTCAAATTTCATAAACAAAGAATTACCAAGAAAGCAAGAACTGAAAATGAACCAGGTGAATTATATAATGTTATAAAGACCATTAGACTGAATACTGTAAATTTTCTGCAATAATATCTGGTTGTGTCAGCGATTTTCAAAAACAGAAGGCTTCCTCTAATAATACAGTTTTTCTCGATTGTTTACACACATTTTCTGAAAGCATGCTTCATACTCTCAGAACTCTACACACAAATTAAAAACACACACACAGTGGGCAAAACCCCTCAATTCTCCTGCAAAATTAAACTTTACATTCAAAAGAATGTTATTTCTTCTCAAAATGGTATTTTGTTTTCAAATGACAAACACAAACCATCATATGAATAGACATTCATAAGAACCAGTTGAACACTGACGTGCTCCGTGTAAAACACTATAATGAATGGAAAACACTTGTTCTCCATTCATCATAATGACTTAGGCCTTTTTTTTGTTCAGTGTTACACTTACTACAGACAGTACATACATGTGTTGTAAAATATTTTTGAATATTGTTTTTATACTCAGAACACACAAATGCATGGTAACAAGTATTTTTAATTTTCCCCACAAAAACAGTGTATACACTTTACCTCCCAACTAACACAAAGTTGCACATACAGTGGTCTACATGCAAAACAGTTACAGTAAAAAAACAAACAAATGTAACAAATGCAATACTATCTACTGTACTTGAACTAAGGTGACTGTCATGTACTTTCAGTTTAGGCCAAATCAGAAGATATAGATTCGCTCAAGAAGGATATATTAAACGCAGACAAAAGTTGAAGGAGTAACAAAAGAAATATATTTATTGGCAGGAAGCCACTCTTTACTGTACCACATTAAAGTAGTTCAAGTATATCTAAATTTTTATTCCTCCATATGAAAAAAAAAAAAAACAGAAATCAACTTGGAATTTACAAATGTAAACCTCAGTGAACCATAACAAAAATAAATTCACAGTAAAAAAAAAAAATTATACCCTTTCAAAGTGCAAATAAAATAGAAAAAACGGGCCCCAAAGTAATAAACAAAGTCCAGCAAAGTCCGAAAAAAGTCAGTTTTCCAGATTAGTCAGTGTCCTCTATGCATTCAATGTGAGTGTGTATTAGTCCTTTAGAGTTTTTTATGATTGCATAAACACTAAAAACAAAAGAATTACATAATTATCAACACCTTACACTCAAGGAGCAAAACATTGGACCAGATTTTCACCACTATAAAGACAGTCAGCCTCACACTTTTTGCAGAACAATACACACAGTGATTTGCGAAACACTAAACACACTTGTATACATTAGACACAGAAGTGTATCATGATGTCACTTCCTTGCAATTCCAAAGCAGTGACTGACAAATCACCACACCCATGAGCCAGTTGATTAAACACATGATTGCTTTATTGTAGACACACCAATCAGGTTTGAGCACTACAAAAATGCAGCAGGTGAGTTCACCTGCTTTCAACCAAAATGGAAGTCAGAGGAACAAAAGCGAGGGTGAAAGGGGGGAATCTGTGGAGGACGAGCAGGAGGTAGAGGTAGAGGTCAAGGAAGAGGAAGACCTGAAACAGGAGGAGAACGTCTTTAAAGAAGAATTTTGTCAAATGAAATTCGTGCAACACTAGTTGATCATGTCATCAACCATGGATTGACACTGAGGGAGGCTGGACTAAGAGTTCAGCCAAATCGTAGCAGATTTACAGTGGCATCTGTCATAAGGACATTTTGACAAGAAAACAGGTAAAAAAAAATCTGTCGACAGTTTCAGTAATCAGCTGCTTACTGTATTGTATGCACCATATCAGCACCTTTGATACCCCTTCCTGTGTCATTTTACAGTAGCTTACATGTATTTTTTTTCTATATAGGATTGAGGGCCGAGAACGACAAGGAGGAAGGGGGCCCATATTCACACCAGAACAAGAGAGAGAGATCATAAACGTGGTTTTGGCCAATAATGCCATCAGGCTCAGAGAACTTCAAGCCAACATTATTGGTGACAATGCCATTTTCAATAATGTCCATCAGGTCTCTCTGACAACACTAACACGCATCCTGAAAAGACATCAAGTTCAAATGAAACAACTTTATCAAGTGCCTTTTGAGCGGAATTCAGAGAGGATCAAACAGCTGCGGCGTGAGTATGTGGAGGTATGTATTGTTCACTTTAGCATTGTGATGTTACATACTGCACATGTAACCGTTTATACATGTAAATTTACTGTATCCTAGATCTATGCTCAACTACACAATCTTGTCTTTCACTGTATTTCAGAGAGTTTTACAGATGGATGCTTGGGAAATCCCGCATGAATTCATTTACATAGACGAGGCAGGGTTCAACCTCAGTAAAGCAAGAAGGAGAGGCAGAAATATCATTGGCCACAGGGCTATAATTAATGTCCCAGGGCAACGTGGGGGTAACATCACCCTTTGCGCTGCCATTTCACAGAATGGGGTCCTCCACCGTCATGCCAATATGGGCCCTTACAACACAGCTCACATTCTCACATTTTTGGACCGATTGCACAACCTCGTCACAGTAATTAACCAAATGCACCAGATGCAACACATTGTCATCTGGGACAATGTGTCATTCCACCGCTACGCTCTGGTGCAGAACTGGTTTCAACACCATCCACAGTTTACAGTACAGTCCCTTCCACCATATTCTCCATTTCTAAACCCCATCGAAGAGTTTTTCTCGGCATGGCGGTGGAAGGTTTATGATCTCCGGCCCCAGGCTCAGGTGCCCCTCATTCAGACCATGGAAGAGGCTTGTGACCAAATCAACACCACAGCTGTGCAAGGATGGATCCGTCATTCAAGACGGTTCTTCCCACGTTGTCTTGCCAATGAGGATATTGCCTGCGATGTTGATGAAATTCTCTGGCCAGATCCAGCTAGGCGAAGAGATGTTTAGTATCTAATTTATTTTATTCAGATTTATTTTTTGTTTTCTTCTTTTACTTTACAGTACTTTTAACCTGTACTGGTGGTACAGTATTTTTATTTGTCTATTTTCTGGGCTTACAGTGTTGGGACATGTTTTGTTGTGATTGTCTATGTTGACTGATTTTGGTTATATGAAGACAAATAAATTATATTTTCAATAGTCTGCAGCATTGATCTTGTGTTGTGTTTGGTGAATTTACCATGTTGTATATTTGCACTTTCTCTGTGTACTTCACTTACAGTAATCTAATCACCGAGAGGTACAATTGCTAAAAGTGTTTTAATTTAAACACAGTAGTGTGTAACTGGTTCAAACAAAACTAAGCCTTATGAAATGTGTGTGTTTCATATTGTAACATAATATGGTTTTGATAAATGTGTATATAGTTTTTACAAGAGTGTTTCATCTTGCACAGGATCTGAGGTGTTCACAAATATTGTGTGTGTGGTTGTGCTAATTGTGTGCAGTGTTTTGAAATTCTGAGCCCTGTTTTCAAAATCGTGCTTAAGCAATCGTAAAAAACTGTAATGTGTGATTGTGTAATTGTTCATCTATTTGTTCATCTACCCGGGTAATGTGATTTTGTTTCTTAGCGGTATGATGTGATAGATGTGCTCTCTCCAGATGCTCGATGAAGCTGCCGCCGACGTCACACCTTCCACGCATGTAAGCCGGTGCTCCTGCTCCACGTTCCTCGGGTCTGGGCTCTGGCTCGCCATCAGAATCTTTTCATACACAATAAAAAAACCCAACCTGCATAGAACAGCAGTGTTTTTTTTAAATCTATTATTAATCTCTTAATCTCTTTTTTTGTTTGCATTTATCTAAAGCAACTGTACAGTATTTATTCTCTTTTTAATCTTAAATCAATGAATGTAAACCATTCACACTGACAATGCATCATATACAGCTATAAAATAAAATTTTAAACAGCCCACACGCACAAAATGGTTTAGTATATGAAATACTTTTAAATGTTTTCAGCTTTTACCACCGCATAGTGCACACAAATCATGAATTTAATCACATTCAACTCATATTCAGAAAAAAAATGATTAAATTATGAGTTTCAGTAACTCAAATGCACATGGCTGCGTGTTTCAGCTCACAAAACCAACTGGTTTAGCTTTGTAGCATTAGCTAGCATATAGCAATAACCCCGTTGCTTACACATAGCACTAGCTCGATTAGCACAGATATTTTCCACACATAACACAAAACTAACCACATTATCAACTTCAATACAATCTCTTATACCTCCAGTTGGTTTTAGACATTGTCTCAGAAGCACAGCGATACACAAAATGATGATATATTCATGAAATGAGTGAGTAATTAGCCATGGTCGGCAAGCCGATAGCATGCTATGCTAAGCGCTAATGGTTGCTACTCACCGGAGTTTTCTTCACGATAAAAACGCAATAAAACCCAAAAACCTCCTAACGGGTGCTACAATATATTTACTTGAAATTAAGATCATCTGGATCAGTGGGACTCTTATCTGTGGGTTTGACATGACATCAAACCCTGGAGTGGCCCCATTCACATTAGATTATTTCATTTATTATTTAATATAACTGTATATATGCCTGTTTGTGAGTTAAATTTTGTGTGATTATTATATCATGTTCACAGTTTCTGTCTAAAAACAGTAAGCAGAAATGTGACCAGATAATTCACTTTATAATGCATCGCTTTATAAAAAATAACAAGTGCTGATTTTTTGGTTTATTTATTAATATTCACCCCAACAAACACAGTGGAAAAGATTTTTTGTGTGACTTATTACATAAAGAAGAAGAGTCATTGTTCATACTGTATGAGGATCTGACTGTAAAGAATTAGAGGACTATGCAGGAAGCCAAAATGTTTAACAGATTGTAACAGTTGGAAAAAGATTATTCTATTAGTGGCATCTAGTGGTTGAAATGTATCGGTGTCAGAAGTGGCAATAAAATGCTTGAACATACAGTTAGGTATCCAACTTGTTAGGTAGTTAGTCTGTTTCATGTGGTGAGATATACAGTAGATTAGTAATGTTATGTGATTACGTATAATTATTTAATCTTGTACCTTTATTTGACAAAAGATGAAATGTATATAGTATAACTAAATCAGTTAATCAGGCTTCATTTATTTTTTCCACAAACACTGTGAATGTTAGGTGGCGTGTAAATATGCACACAATACTTGATAATCAATTATAATCATAGTGGCACATTGTATTTCTCAATACTAGGGACTATATTTGTGACAGATTAATACCAGGTAACGTAAAAGGATTCATAGATTTTCTTGTTACTTTACGAAAATTAACTATGATTGGTAAATAAAACTAATACTTTAAGGATGTAACTTGAATTATATTAAAAATGTATTTCATTATAAATGCAATGGGAAAATCAAGTGTGTGTGTGTGTGTGTGTGTATGTATGTGTCAGAATTTTTTATGATGTCACAGGTCAGTATGACCATCAAAGCCACTTTGGAATTCTAGAATGTTCCTCCTATGTATATATTAAAGGAGAAACCAACTGACGGACACACACAGGATCGCGCTGGATTTGGACTTGGACGTACATCTCTTGTTTTGTTCTTGCAGTTGAGGATTTTTTCTTACCCACGGAGCTTTTCAACCCACGTGTATCGGAGGAAGATGTGCAGCATCTGGGAGAGAAAGAATATGGCCGAGGAATATGTGATATTTGTTTGGTGGAGGTAGAAAATGTTTTTCACAAGTGGAGAAAAACAACAAAAATATGGTAAGAAACAAAAAGGTTCCACAGAAGAAAAGGATGTGATGTTGCTTTACGGTCACTGGCTCTGGTAAGTAGATTCAGCCAGCTTTGCTGCAAGGTAAGGATACATTTGCTGAATAAAATGGTATTTCCTTTTTCTGTTATTGTCTTACAGTGCTATATGGTGCACTGTACTGATGTTATACTGTGCGCCCTGAAGGCCACATTGCAGAGGGTTAATCAAAAGAGTGATATAGCCTATATACCTCGATACAAAGTGATTATAACTGATGTCATGTTGGGTGTAACACACAGGAGGTGTGTGTGTGTGCACAATACACTGACAATGACGTGATGGCTAATTATTCCGGTGAAACTAACAATGCTGTGTCACATTAACATTTTTCAAGAATTTCTCCAACCTTAGTCACTTTGACATTTGGCCTCATCCTTTATTTTAGGCATTTTAACCAGCAGTTACATTGTCAGTACTCTCATGGCACCTTCATGTTTTAGAAAAACAGCACTATTGTGTACTTTTCCCAACGTTCTCAGGAGATTTGTCCTGTCTCGCTTTGTGTCATCAGCACTTGTTTTGTGATGTCAGGACAGTGTCATGCTTTAGCAGTGGATCCCTCGTATTCAGGTTTTGGCTCTTTGCAGCTAATGTTGTAATCAACATCAAAACACTTTGACATATGAACAGCAAGAGCTGTTACAGTATCAATATTTCAAAGGAAACCTAATGCCTGGGAAGACATGCCATCTTGTTGAATTCACGTTTTCTGTACATTTATACCTGCTCAGATGAAAGCGTTGCCACAAATGATTTTAAGGGGAAGCTTTTTTTGTTTGTATAGAATATATGCATCATTTGTGTTGTCAACATTTTAAAGACACCTTAATGTCCCCTTCCTCTGCAATTCATGTTAGTTCTTTACCACTTTGATGAAACAAATGTGAAGACGTCATCATGCCCTGAAATAGAATCTCTCTACCGAAATTTTTCCTCACATCTAACCAAAAAAGGATTTCTGGAGGTTTTACTTTCCCACTGGAGGACAGTTTCAATCACGCTTTTGTAGCGTTACTTGGATTTTTGTTTCGTTGTTTGATATAATCTTTATGTATCATGTATCCATCATTTGTGTTGGAAACATTTTAAAGGAACGTTGATGCTCTAAGAGATGTCCACTCTTGTACAATTGTTGTCCTGTGTATTGGCCACTTGTAGTTTTATCAGTTATCAGAGACCATCATGCCTTGGAAGAGGGCCCCTGTTGTGTAATCTTCTGAAGATTTTCTGCAATTTAGCCAACAACGATTTCTGGAGATTTCAATTTTCTAGCCGACAACGTTTTCTAAAGATTGCAATTTGCTCACTTGAGGACAGCGTCACAACCATTTTATTTTCATTTCATTTCATTTTTTCGTCCATCAAATATTTCTGTGTAAAATTTATCCATTGTTTGCGTTGGAAACATTTCAAAGCAAGTCCGACATGTTCTCTGTAAAAAACATGTTATTGTTTAATTGAGGATGTCGCCTCTTGTACAATTCATGTTTTCTGATTTACAACTTGTGTTGTAATCCATGTCAGGACACCATCATGCCTTGGAAGAGGGCCCCTGTTGTGTAATCTTCTGAAGATTTTTACAATTTAGCCGACAACGTTTTCTAAAGATTGCAATTTGCTCACTTGAGGACAGCGTCACAACCATTTTATTTTCATTTCATTTCATTTTTTCGTCCATCAAATATTTCTGTGTAAAATTTATCAATTTTTTAACATTTCAAAGGAAGTCCGACATGTTCTCTGTAAAAAACATGTTATTGTTTCATTGAGGATGTCGCCTCTTGTACAATTCATGTTTTCTGATTGACAACTTGTGTTGTAATCCATGTCAGGACACCATCATGCCTTGGAAGAGGGCCCCTGTTGTGTAATCTTCTGAAGATTTTTACAATTTAGCCGACAACGTTTTCTGACGATTGCAATTTGCTCACTTGAGGACAGCGTCACAACCATTTTATTTTCATTTCATTTCATTTTTTCGTCCATCAAATATTTCTGTGTAAAATTTATCCATCGTTTGTATTTTAAACATTTCAAAGGAAGTCCGACATGTTCTCTGTAAAAAACATGTTATTGTTTAATTGAGGATGTCGCCTCTTGTACAATTCATGTTTTCTGATTGACAACTTGTGTTGTAATCCATGTCAGGACACCATCATGCCTTGGAAGAGGGCCCCTGTTGTGTAATCTTCTGAAGATTTTTTTTTTCAACTTAGCCAACAACGCTTTCCTGCGATTTCAATTTGCTCACTTGAGGACAGCGTCACAACCATTTAATTTTCATTTCATTTCATTTTTTCGTCCATCAAATATTTTTGTGCAAAATTTATCCATCATTTGCGTTGGAAACATTTCAAAGCAAGTCCGACATGTTCTCTGTAAAAAACATGTTATTGTTTAATTGAGGATGTCGCCTCTTGTACAATTCATGTTTTCTGATTGACAACTTGTGTTGTAATCCATGTCAGGACACCATCATGCCTTGGAAGAGGGCCCCTGTTGTGTAATCTTCTGAAGATTTTTACAATTTAGCCGACAAGGTTTTTTAGAGATTTCAATTTGCTCACTTGAGGACAGCGTCACAACCATTTTATTTTCATTTCATTTTTTCGTCCATCAAATATTTCTGTGTAAAATTTATCCATCGTTTGTATTTTAAACATTTCAAAGGAAGTCCGACATGTTCTCTGTAAAAAACATGTTATTGTTTAATTGAGGATGTCGCCTCTTGTACAATTCATGTTTTCTGATTGACAACTTGTGTTGTAATCCATGTCAGGACACCATCATGCCTTGGAAGAGGGCCCCTGTTGTGTAATCTTCTGAAGATTTTTACAATTTAGCCGACAACGTTTTCTGGCGATTGCAATTTGCTCACTTGAGGACAGCGTCACAACCATTTTATTTTCATTTCATTTCATTTTTTCGTCCATCAAATATTTCTGTGTAAAATTTATCCATCGTTTGTATTTTAAACATTTCAAAGGAAGTCCGACATGTTCTCTGTAAAAAACATGTTATTGTTTCATTGAGGATGTCGCCTCTTGTACAATTCATGTTTTCTGATTGACAACTTGTGTTGTAATCCATGTCAGGACACCATCATGCCTTGGAAGAGGGCCCCTGTTGTGTAATCTTCTGAAGATTTTCTGCAATTTAGCCAACAACGATTTCTGGAGATTTCAATTTTCTAGCCGACAACGTTTTCTAAAGATTGCAATTTGCTCACTTGAGGACAGCGTCACAACCATTTTATTTTCATTTCATTTCATTTTGTCGTCCATCAAATATTTCTGTGTAAAATTTATCCATCATTTGCGTTGGAAACATTTCAAAGCAAGTCCGACATGTTCTCTGTAAAAAACATGTTATTGTTTCATTGAGGATGTCGCCTCTTGTACAATTCATGTTTTCTGATTGACAACTTGTGTTGGAATCCATGTCAGGACACCATCATGCCTTGGAAGAGGGCCCCTGTTGTGTAATCTTCTGAAGATTTTTACAATTTAGCCGACAACGTTTTGTGGCGATTTCAATTTGCTCACTTGAGGACAGCGTCACAACCATTTTATTTTCATTTCATTTCATTTTTTCGTCCATCAAATATTTCTGTGCAAAATTTATCCAATATTTTTTTTAACAACATTTCAAAGTAAGTCCGACATGTTCTCTGTAAAAAACATGTTATTGTTTAATTGAGGATGTCGCCTCTTGTACAATTCATGTTTTCTGATTGACAACTTGTGTTGTAATCCATGTCAGGACACCATCATGCCTTGGAAGAGGGCCCCTGTTGTGTAATCTTCTGAAGATTTTCTGCAATTTAGCCAACAACGATTTCTGGAGATTTCAATTTTCTAGCCGACAACGTTTTCTAAAGATTGCAATTTGCTCACTTGAGGACAGCGTCACAACCATTTTATTTTCATTTCATTTCATTTTTTCGTCCATCAAATATTTCTGTGTAAAATGTATCCATCATTTGCGTTGGAAACATTTCAAAGCAAGTCCGACATGTTCTCTGTAAAAAACATGTTATTGTTTAATTGAGGATGTCGCCTCTTGTACAATTCATGTTTTCTGATTGACAACTTGTGTTGTAATCCATGTCAGGACACCATCATGCCTTGGAAGAGGGCCCCTGTTGTGTAATCTTCTGAAGATTTTTACAATTTAGCCGACAACGTTTTCTGGCGATTGCAATTTGCTCACTTGAGGACAGCGTCACAACCATTTTATTTTCATTTCATTTCATTTTTTCGTCCATCAAATATTTCTGTGTAAAATTTATCAATTTTTTAATAACATTTCAAAGGAATTCCGACATGTTCTCTGTAAAAAACATGTTATTGTTTCATTGAGGATGTCGCCTCTTGTACAATTCATGTTTTCTGATTGACAACTTGTGTTGTAATCCATGTCAGGACACCATCATGCCTTGGAAGAGGGCCCCTGTTGTGTAATCTTCTGAAGATTTTTACAATTTAGCCGACAAGGTTTTTTAGAGATTTCAATTTGCTCACTTGAGGACAGCGTCACAACCATTTTATTTTCATTTCATTTTTTCGTCCATCAAATATTTCTGTGTAAAATTTATCCATCGTTTGTATTTTAAACATTTCAAAGGAAGTCCGACATGTTCTCTGTAAAAAACATGTTATTGTTTAATTGAGGATGTCGCCTCTTGTACAATTCATGTTTTCTGATTGACAACTTGTGTTGTAATCCATGTCAGGACACCATCATGCCTTGGAAGAGGGCCCCTGTTGTGTAATCTTCTGAAGATTTTTTTTTTCAACTTAGCCAACAACGCTTTCCTGCGATTTCAATTTGCTCACTTGAGGACAGCGTCACAACCATTTAATTTTCATTTCATTTCATTTTTTCGTCCATCAAATATTTTTGTGCAAAATTTATCCATCATTTGCGTTGGAAACATTTCAAAGCAAGTCCGACATGTTCTCTGTAAAAAACATGTTATTGTTTAATTGAGGATGTCGCCTCTTGTACAATTCATGTTTTCTGATTTACAACTTGTGTTGTAATCCATGTCAGGACACCATCATAACTTGGAAGAGGGCCCCTGTTGTGTAATCTTCTGAAGATTTTTACAATTTAGCCGACAACGTTTTCTGGCGATTTCAATTTGCTCACTTGAGGACAGCGTCACAACCATTTTATTTTCATTTCATTTAATTTTTTCGTCCATCAAATATTTCTGTGTAAAATTTATCAATTTTTTAATAACATTTCAAAGGAAGTCAGACATGTTCTCTGTAAAAAACATGTTATTGTTTAATTGCGGATGTCGCCTCTTGTACAATTCATGTTTTCTGATTGACAACTTGTGTTGTAATCCATGTCAGGACACCATCATGCCTTGGAAGAGGGCCCCTGTTGTGTAATCTTCTGAAGATTTTTACAATTTAGCCGACAAGGTTTTTTAGAGATTTCAATTTGCTCACTTGAGGACAGCGTCACAACCATTTTATTTTCATTTCATTTTTTCGTCCATCAAATATTTCTGTGTAAAATTTATCCATCGTTTGTATTTTAAACATTTCAAAGGAAGTCCGACATGTTCTCTGTAAAAAACATGTTATTGTTTCATTGAGGATGTCGCCTCTTGTACAATTCATGTTTTCTGATTGACAACTTGTGTTGTAATCCATGTCAGGACACCATCATGCCTTGGAAGAGGGCCCCTGTTGTGTAATCTTCTGAAGATTTTTACAATTTAGCCGACAACGTTTTCTGGCGATTGCAATTTGCTCACTTGAGGACAGCGTCACAACCATTTTATTTTCATTTCATTTCATTTTTTCGTCCATCAAATATTTCTGTGTAAAATTTATCCATCGTTTGTATTTTAAACATTTCAAAGGAAGTCCGACATGTTCTCTGTAAAAAACATGTTATTGTTTAATTGAGGATGTCGCCTCTTGTACAATTCATGTTTTCTGATTGACAACTTGTGTTGTAATCCATGTCAGGACACCATCATGCCTTGGAAGAGGGCCCCTGTTGTGTAATCTTCTGAAGATTTTTACAATTTAGCCGACAAGGTTTTTTAGAGATTTCAATTTGCTCACTTGAGGACAGCGTCACAACCATTTTATTTTCATTTCATTTTTTCGTCCATCAAATATTTCTGTGTAAAATTTATCCATCGTTTGTATTTTAAACATTTCAAAGGAAGTCCGACATGTTCTCTGTAAAAAACATGTTATTGTTTAATTGAGGATGTCGCCTCTTGTACAATTCATGTTTTCTGATTGACAACTTGTGTTGTAATCCATGTCAGGACACCATCATGCCTTGGAAGAGGGCCCCTGTTGTGTAATCTTCTGAAGATTTTTACAATTTAGCCGACAACGTTTTCTGGCGATTGCAATTTGCTCACTTGAGGACAGCGTCACAACCATTTTATTTTCATTTCATTTTTTCGTCCATCAAATATTTCTGTGTAAAATTTATCCATCATTTGCGTTGGAAACATTTCAAAGCAAGTCCGACATGTTCTCTGTAAAAAACATGTTATTGTTTCATTGAGGATGTCACCTCTTGTACAATTCATGTTTTCTGATTGACAACTTGTGTTGTAATCCATGTCAGGACACCATCATGCCTTGGAAGAGGGCCCCTGTTGTGTAATCTTCTGAAGATTTTTACAATTTAGCCGACAACGTTTTCTGGCGATTGCAATTTGCTCACTTGAGGACAGCGTCACAACCATTTTATTTTCATTTCATTTCATTTTTTCGTCCATCAAATATTTCTGTGTAAAATTTATCCATCGTTTGTATTTTAAACATTTCAAAGGAAGTCCGACATGTTCTCTGTAAAAAACATGTTATTGTTTAATTGAGGATGTCGCCTCTTGTACAATTCATGTTTTCTGATTGACAACTTGTGTTGTAATCCATGTCAGGACACCATCATGCCTTGGAAGAGGGCCCCTGTTGTGTAATCTTCTGAAGATTTTTTTTTTCAACTTAGCCAACAACGCTTTCCTGCGATTTCAATTTGCTCACTTGAGGACAGCGTCACAACCATTTAATTTTCATTTCATTTCATTTTTTCGTCCATCAAATATTTTTGTGCAAAATTTATCCATCATTTGCGTTGGAAACATTTCAAAGCAAGTCCGACATGTTCTCTGTAAAAAACATGTTATTGTTTAATTGAGGATGTCGCCTCTTGTACAATTCATGTTTTCTGATTGACAACTTGTGTTGTAATCCATGTCAGGACACCATCATGCCTTGGAAGAGGGCCCCTGTTGTGTAATCTTCTGAAGATTTTTACAATTTAGCCGACAACGTTTTCTGGCGATTGCAATTTGCTCACTTGAGGACAGCGTCACAACCATTTTATTTTCATTTCATTTAATTTTTTCGTCCATCAAATATTTCTGTGTAAAATTTATCCATCGTTTGTATTTTAAACATTTCAAAGGAAGTCCGACATGTTCTCTGTAAAAAACATGTTATTGTTTAATTGAGGATGTCGCCTCTTGTACAATTCATGTTTTCTGATTGACAACTTGTGTTGTAATCCATGTCAGGACACCATCATGCCTTGGAAGAGGGCCCCTGTTGTGTAATCTTCTGAAGATTTTTACAATTTAGCCGACAACGTTTTCTAAAGATTGCAATTTGCTCACTTGAGGACAGCGTCACAACCATTTTATTTTCATTTCATTTAATTTTTTCGTCCATCAAATATTTCTGTGTAAAATTTATCCATCATTTGCGTTGGAAACATTTCAAAGCAAGTCCGACATGTTCTCTGTAAAAAACATGTTATTGTTTCATTGAGGATGTCGCCTCTTGTACAATTCATGTTTTCTGATTGACAACTTGTGTTGTAATCCATGTCAGGACACCATCATGCCTTGGAAGAGGGCCCCTGTTGTGTAA
The DNA here is from genome assembly GCA_034769265.1 of Remorina albescens. NCBI lineage: Eukaryota > Metazoa > Chordata > Actinopteri > Carangiformes > Echeneidae > Remorina > Remorina albescens. The sequence goes on from CM068485.1 coordinate 6,847,650, forward strand.
TCTTCTGAAGATTTTTACAATTTAGCCGACAACGTTTTCTAAAGATTGCAATTTGCTCACTTGAGGACAGCGTCACAACCATTTTATTTTCATTTCATTTCATTTTTTCGTCCATCAAATATTTCTGTGTAAAATTTATCAATTTTTTAATAACATTTCAAAGGAAGTCCGACATGTTCTCTGTAAAAAACATGTTATTGTTTAATTGAGGATGTCGCCTCTTGTACAATTCATGTTTTCTGATTGACAACTTGTGTTGTAATCCATGTCAGGACACCATCATGCCTTGGAAGAGGGCCCCTGTTGTGTAATCTTCTGAAGATTTTTACAATTTAGCCGACAAGGTTTTTTAGAGATTTCAATTTGCTCACTTGAGGACAGCGTCACAACCATTTTATTTTCATTTCATTTTTTCGTCCATCAAATATTTCTGTGTAAAATTTATCCATCGTTTGTATTTTAAACATTTCAAAGGAAGTCCGACATGTTCTCTGTAAAAAACATGTTATTGTTTAATTGAGGATGTCGCCTCTTGTACAATTCATGTTTTCTGATTGACAACTTGTGTTGTAATCCATGTCAGGACACCATCATGCCTTGGAAGAGGGCCCCTGTTGTGTAATCTTCTGAAGATTTTTACAATTTAGCCGACAACGTTTTCTGGCGATTTCAATTTGCTGACTTGAGGACAGCGTCACAACCATTTTATTTTCATTTCATTTCATTTTTTCGTCCATCAAATATTTCTGTGTAAAATTTATCAATTTTTTAATAACATTTCAAAGGAAGTCCGACATGTTCTCTGTAAAAAACATGTTATTGTTTAATTGAGGATGTCGCCTCTTGTACAATTCATGTTTTCTGATTGACAACTTGTGTTGTAATCCATGTCAGGACACCATCATGCCTTGGAAGAGGGCCCCTGTTGTGTAATCTTCTGAAGATTTTCTGCAATTTAGCCAACAACGATTTCTGGAGATTTCAATTTTCTAGCCGACAACGTTTTCTAAAGATTGCAATTTGCTCACTTGAGGACAGCGTCACAACCATTTTATTTTCATTTCATTTCATTTTTTCGTCCATCAAATATTTCTGTGTAAAATTTATCCATCATTTGCGTTGGAAACATTTCAAAGCAAGTCCGACATGTTCTCTGTAAAAAACATGTTATTGTTTCATTGAGGATGTCGCCTCTTGTACAATTCATGTTTTCTGATTGACAACTTGTGTTGTAATCCATGTCAGGACACCATCATGCCTTGGAAGAGGGCCCCTGTTGTGTAATCTTCTGAAGATTTTTACAATTTAGCCGACAACGTTTTCTAAAGATTGCAATTTGCTCACTTGAGGACAGCGTCACAACCATTTTATTTTCATTTCATTTCATTTTTTCGTCCATCAAATATTTCTGTGTAAAATTTATCAATTTTTTAATAACATTTCAAAGGAAGTCCGACATGTTCTCTGTAAAAAACATGTTATTGTTTAATTGAGGATGTCGCCTCTTGTACAATTCATGTTTTCTGATTGACAACTTGTGTTGTAATCCATGTCAGGACACCATCATGCCTTGGAAGAGGGCCCCTGTTGTGTAATCTTCTGAAGATTTTTACAATTTAGCCGACAAGGTTTTTTAGAGATTTCAATTTGCTCACTTGAGGACAGCGTCACAACCATTTTATTTTCATTTCATTTTTTCGTCCATCAAATATTTCTGTGTAAAATTTATCCATCGTTTGTATTTTAAACATTTCAAAGGAAGTCCGACATGTTCTCTGTAAAAAACATGTTATTGTTTAATTGAGGATGTCGCCTCTTGTACAATTCATGTTTTCTGATTGACAACTTGTGTTGTAATCCATGTCAGGACACCATCATGCCTTGGAAGAGGGCCCCTGTTGTGTAATCTTCTGAAGATTTTTACAATTTAGCCGACAACGTTTTCTGGCGATTTCAATTTGCTGACTTGAGGACAGCGTCACAACCATTTTATTTTCATTTCATTTCATTTTTTCGTCCATCAAATATTTCTGTGTAAAATTTATCAATTTTTTAATAACATTTCAAAGGAAGTCCGACATGTTCTCTGTAAAAAACATGTTATTGTTTAATTGAGGATGTCGCCTCTTGTACAATTCATGTTTTCTGATTGACAACTTGTGTTGTAATCCATGTCAGGACACCATCATGCCTTGGAAGAGGGCCCCTGTTGTGTAATCTTCTGAAGATTTTCTGCAATTTAGCCAACAACGATTTCTGGAGATTTCAATTTTCTAGCCGACAACGTTTTCTAAAGATTGCAATTTGCTCACTTGAGGACAGCGTCACAACCATTTTATTTTCATTTCATTTCATTTTTTCGTCCATCAAATATTTCTGTGTAAAATGTATCCATCATTTGCGTTGGAAACATTTCAAAGCAAGTCCGACATGTTCTCTGTAAAAAACATGTTATTGTTTCATTGAGGATGTCGCCTCTTGTACAATTCATGTTTTCTGATTGACAACTTGTGTTGTAATCCATGTCAGGACACCATCATGCCTTGGAAGAGGGCCCCTGTTGTGTAATCTTCTGAAAATTTTTACAATTTAGCCAACAACGTTTTCTAAAGATTGCAATTTGCTCACTTGAGGACAGCGTCACAACCATTTTATTTTCATTTTATTTCATTTTTTCGTCCATCAAATATTTCTGTGTAAAATTTATCCATCGTTTGTATTTTAAACATTTCAAAGGAAGTCCGACATGTTCTCTGTAAAAAACATGTTATTGTTTAATTGAGGATGTCGCCTCTTGTACAATTCATGTTTTCTGATTGACAACTTGTGTTGTAATCCATGTCAGGACACCATCATGCCTTGGAAGAGGGCCCCTGTTGTGTAATCTTCTGAAGATTTTTACAATTTAGCCGACAACGTTTTCTAAAGATTGCAATTTGCTCACTTGAGGACAGCGTCACAACCATTTTATTTTCATTTCATTTAATTTTTTCGTCCATCAAATATTTCTGTGTAAAATTTATCCATCATTTGCGTTGGAAACATTTCAAAGCAAGTCCGACATGTTCTCTGTAAAAAACATGTTATTGTTTCATTGAGGATGTCGCCTCTTGTACAATTCATGTTTTCTGATTGACAACTTGTGTTGTAATCCATGTCAGGACACCATCATGCCTTGGAAGAGGGCCCCTGTTGTGTAATCTTCTGAAGATTTTTACAATTTAGCCGACAACGTTTTCTAAAGATTGCAATTTGCTCACTTGAGGACAGCGTCACAACCATTTTATTTTCATTTCATTTCATTTTTTCGTCCATCAAATATTTTTGTGTAAAATGTATCCATCACCATCATGCCTTGGAAGACCGCCCCTGTTGTGTAATCTTTTTAAGGTTTTTCTGAAATTTAGCCAAGAACATTTAAGGTAAACACAGATTTTCATTTTTACAATCAACAAAAAGCAGAATAAATGTCCAGATTCAAATCCCCAATATGAAAAATAAAAAACTTAATCTAAAGTGTTCCCTTACTAATTATCACTGTCTGATATCAATGTTTGTCCGTTTGTCCAGTGTATGTGTGTGCTATTCGGGTAGAATATATTTGTGTAATGTATGTAAGCATGCTGCGTCGCCTAAATCTTATCTGTTCCAGGTATGCATCTCCAGGAAGGTGATGAAGATGGAGAGTTTGGATCCTCACTAACCATACCTCACTTCAGACTGAGACTCCGGTTGGAACCGACGCTGTGTCCAGAATGCAGATCCAGCAACTAAAAAAGACCAATCTGCCATACCAGGAAATAAGATTAATTATCAATCATCAATTACTTCACAGTATTTTATCGCTCTTTTTCTCTTTAATGCAGGTGTAACTTCCAATACTGATCACTAAAGTAATGATGAACTGTATCCTGAGACATTAAAACTTCACTCTGGGCAAGGTCACCAGTCCATCACAGGGCCACCACACAGAGACCAACAACCAATCACACTCTGACCTACGGACAATTTAGAGTCACCAGTTAACCCAAACATGATGTCTTTGGACGGTGGGAGGAAACCGGAGTACCTGGAGGAAACCCACACAGGCACGGGGAGAACATGCACACTCCGCACAGAAAGGCTGCAGGCCAGGAACCGAACCCGCGACCTTCTTATTTTAGGGCGACAGCACTAACCACTAAGCCACCGTGCTGCCCTTTGTCTGCCTATTTGAAGAGAAATGCATCCAAACTTTCATACACATAAATACAAGCTCTTTTCAAGGTTTTTTGCATGATTGTGATAAATAAATAAATAAAATGGATAATATTTGTGAAAACCGCTTGAACACATCTGTATAAAATGCATCTTTATCTTGTCGATCATTCACCACTTTGGGTCGGATCCCTTACTGTTGGGCAAATAATGTGAAACGGCTGTCCACTGACACAGCCTGCTCCCCTTCTGATCCTACTTCAGCATGATAAGTGCTTCCAGAAACTGCAGGGAGTCTAGAGAGAACCATAGAATTGGTGTCCCGATCAGGGTGATATTTAATGGTATCATTTCAGTTAGAAAAAGAGAGATTATGGTCAGCCATGCCAACATGAAGGCTTACAGAAGCTCTTTGTTGAGCTTTGAGAAACACGTTGAATAGGGGGAGAGTGCCACCCTTGACTGCGACCAGTGTCTGGTAGGAGCTCATTAAGGGATTTAGCAATTATCACAAAATATTGTGTGAAATGACTGCAACAAAGCAATGAAAGCATGAACTTGCTAACTTGCAAACCTGAGCAGTTGGTAGGGTCATTATGGGGGAGTTTTGGCCCACAGTGGCCCTTAAAAGCCCCAGGTTCCCCAGAAAACATTATTATTGGGGAACCTTCTGGATCCCACCTATATCTAAGCGTTGCTGTGGGAGACACAAATCATAATTTATTTATACAGCATTATCATAACAAAGTTATTACAACCCACTTTACACATAGAAGAGATATAGAACAAACCCTTTATCAAATTATTTAGAGAGACCCAACAAATCCCTCCATGAGCAAACACATGGCGATTGTGGCAAGCAGAATCTAATGGAATGAGACTTTATTTGTATAGCACATTTCATACCAAAGTAAATGAAGCACAAAGTACTATACATAGACCTTAAAGAATCCCCATTCCTAAAACACACAAAAGATTAAAACATAACAATGCTTTTAATTAAAGTATTAAAATGTTTAAACTCGTGATATTTAAGAAGAAAGCAAAAACTAAATCAGTAAAAGAATTGACACACCAGAGAACGATATTTAAATGAGATATTTAAGACACTAAAGGACTCCCCATTAAAATGCAAGAAAATAATACACTTAAATATCCAAATATAATCCATAAACCAAACTAGAATGAGATACCTCAACAGTAAAAGATAATCCGTAATCCATTCCTTATTATTCGGCCCTGAAAAGTATTACAGTGATTTTTCCAAAATGTCTGAAAGACACCGACAGCTGCTCATAGTCTCTCCTGCACACCTTCCTTGCACTTTGAATTGATGGGCCCATGTAGTGTCTAATAAAATGTACAGTACTCCACCGAAGGATCTGTGAGATGTGGTTTTATTACGGTCTGCCCTTTGGACTGAATAGTCATTGAACCTGATGTACGTGCTGCCCTCATGGAGCCATGTCTCAGTAAAAAAAGATCAGGTCACTCTTTTGAAAATCCTCCTCATGTCTGAGATGCATCAAACTTCATTATTCTGTGATCTGATGTTTGACAGTAATATCTGGAAGCCGTTTCAGAAAGATGACATTTCCTGTTCTAAGGCTCCATCAGAAACTGTTAGCAAGGCTGTAACTTGGTTAAAGTATCTGTCCTCTTTAGATGATGAACATCGAGGTTAAAGTTTTGTTTGTTATTCATTTCACATCTTGGTTGCAATGTCTTGATGGCCACATCTCCTTGAGGCCATTTACTACATAATATGATCTGACGAATAGAAACAGATCCTTGAAGTCCAGTGAATTGTGAGGTGGGTGTACATGAATCTGACTTGCAGGTCCAGCTGGAATACAGTGAGAACTAGGGGGATTTGGAGGAAAAGGCAACACCTTGAACTTATTGTTTCCCTCCAAATCTGAACCATTTTAAGGGCCTTTAAGCATTATCCTGCTGTAAGAGGCCATTGCCAGTGGGGTACCTGTCTATGCACCTGGTAGCCAGCAATGTTAATGGGGGACAGGAACAAGGTTTCATGCACCTGGCCATCCATATGTGATTCTCTAGACCAGACCACCTTCTTCCATTGCTCTGAGATCCAATTCTGATGCTCAACGTGCCCACTATAGTAGCTTTTGAATTCAGCATGGGCACCCTGAGCAGTCTGCGGCTACACAGCCAAGTGCACAACAAACGGTAATGTGCTGCATGTTCTGACAACTTCTATCTAAATCAGCATAAAATTGAATAAATGAATTGAATTGAATAAATTCATCAATTCAACTCACAGTTTCTATTCTGTGGGATTTACTAACCATGTTTTCCGAAGTGTCTGTCTCTCCCCGTTCCTCTTCTTTCTCTCCCTGTCCTCATCCTGCAGGTGGTGAATCATCACTACCCCATGTTCCTGCAACGCCTGCTGCTCCCACATCTTCATGAACTCCATCCAGCATCATTTCTATGAACTTTATGCAGCATCATATATTCCTGCCTACACCTGCATTGAATATCCCCTCCTGCTGCTCTTATTCTCTCCCTACTCTACCCAACTTTGCCCCCTGTGTGTGTCTGTCTCTCTCTCTCCCTCTCACTCTGTCTCTCTCCCTCTCTCAACCCAATCGGTCGAGGCAGATGGCCGCCCCCCCCTGAGCCTGGTTCTGCCTGAGGTTTCTGCCTCTTAAAGGAAGTTTTTCTTTGCCACTGTTGCCAAGTGCTTGCTCATCGGGGGATCTGTTGGGTCTCTTTAAATCATTTTATAAAGAGTTTGGTCTAGACCTGCTCTATATGTAAAGTGCCTTGATGTAACTTTGTTATGATTTGGAGCTATACAAATAGATCTGATTTGATTTGATTTGATTTGATCAGCCCTCTTCCTATCTGCGAGCGGTGTTCAGTGTCTTTGAAACATACTGCCAGGGCCGACTTCTTTATGGTGATCTTTTGGTTGGCCTTCTGTATGTGAGAGAGTCACTTTTATAATCTATAGTGCAATGAGGACAACAGAAAACAGCATTTTTCTTCAACGACCAAGGTGAGGGAAGGATGTTTTTCAAGTAACTGAATGTATGCACATACCCAACTAGTTCTTTTGGAAGTCTCTTCCTAATAAGAGGGGGTTCTTCCCATCCTCTTTTGCCCACCTGCTTGCTCGTTGTTGAAACTGTTGGCTTTCTCTTAATAACATTGTAATATTGTAGCCTGTGAAGTCTGTTTTTATTTGGCACTATACAAGAATACTGTCTTTATGTGATTCTTCTTTGCTCCAAAATAAGACACCCATGCAGCAACTGTCTGCCTATTTCAAGAGTAGTGAATGAAAAGCAACCCCAACAAATTCTATGAAGGATGGATGGGGGAATTACATATATAATACAGTTTTTTGGAGATTTTTTTTTTATGTGAAGTGCCTTGAAGTAACTTTGGTCTGATTTGATCCTATATAGACACAATTGATAAGGTTTGATTTGATTTAGTTTTTTCCCCCTGTAATCCTAAATTACAAAACCCCCGTGGGAACCAATCAGCATTTATCAATACTTGAAGCACCACTGAAATAAAAACAGACCAGAAAATAAAGTCAGTTACAAGATAGGTTTTCACTTCAATGTTTTTATTTATCGCGCAACATAAAACAATATTGTGGGCTTTTTACCACATACACTATGTATTCACATAATACACCATACAGCTACAAAGAGAGAAAGACTGAACAAAAACACTTTTTTTACATACTGCATCCTTGACATGAAAAATAAAGAACCAAGAACAATCCCTAACTCAAAAAGGAATGTAGCTGCCAGTTGTGTTGGTTAATTTTCTTTCTTTCTTTTTTTTGTATGGGCCAGGGTCCAAGCTTCAATTCCAAATTTGGAGAGTGTTCATTAAATTAGGTGTCTAAAAGTGGGCCATACATAGTGAAATGCAGATGTATATATCTATGTTTGTGTGTGTGTGTGTGTGTGTGTGTGTGTTTTTGTGAGAAAGATAAAATATACAAGGTGTTAAGAGAAAGAGAAGGGTTAAGTAAAGGAAGTGCGTGACTAGGGAGAGGAAGAGGGAGGCAATACACAATTTCTATTTTCGAATGGTTCAAATATCTTAGCATTCATTTAACTTGAACATATACAACAGACTCAATAGCAAGAATTTCAATAGCCATTGGTACTTGCACTGTACCAAATGTGAACCCCAGATAACAGTCTTCATATAATATGATTCTATATCTCATCCTAGTTTGAATGACTTCAAGTACAATATGGAATGAATATTGATAGAGGATGTGAACAACTGTTTGAGTGCCCCCCCAGCCCTCAAAAAGGAGAAGGAAATCTGTAGCGTTGTAACTAAAGACTTTGTAAAGTCAGCACCTGGGCAGCTTCCCATCCTGTGAAACTGCTTTAATTAAAAGTATAGATCTCTTGACATTCGAAGAGCTCAGAAAAATAACTGTGGTTACCATTCATCCCTTACACTTCTTTTTTTTTTCTTTTCTTTTCTTTTTTTTTTCTTTTTTTTAAATTAACACAGTGAATTTAAGGTGTATCGTCTTCTTAGCACCAGCTGACCAACCCTGGTGATCGGGAGGTGGCGCTTCACAGTAAAGCAATCCACCATACTCATGAAACATTTAGAAATTTACAGTTATCAAGGTATTTAGAGATCATATACACCATATCTTCAGCACCCTTTCTTAGGCAAGTGTGTATGTGTGTGTAATGTAGGCCATGCATCATGGCCTTTGCACCAATCAAACTGCTGTTAGCCACGATGTGTGTGTGCCATATAATTACTGTTACAAACTCCTGGTGTCTTTCCACAGGGGAGTTGAGACCAAGTGCAAATCTACTATCATGAGAACTAGATTAGATAATTATGACAGATACATCTAAACAAGCAGGGGACCAACCCCTTACCTGATAGTCTAACACAACTGACAAAGATTGCGGCCATTTTAGCACTTGCTAAAACATTGATTCACCTTAGACTGGCTCGGCAACTACCAGTAGCCTATGCTCTTAACATCAAGGCCATGTGGCTTGGGTGGTTAAGCCCTTGAGGGCAATTACTGATACCATAGGAATATTTATAACATGCGTATTTGAAGTCAATTTAATGTTTGTTAAATATGAAGCTTAACGTAGCATAAAAATTGAGACAGCAGAAACAACTAGTTTCTCTCTGAGAACGTCTAGAGCTAAGTAATAAATGCGTTGTAGCTCACTAAGTGTAAAAACACATTGGGGTTTCAGGTGATTTATGTGCATGGCCGGAAGCAGAAACTTAAATTAAGAAGCAAGTTAACTAGTGAAGTGCTGACTAAGATAGATGTTTTCCTCTGCTATGAGACTTCATGCTAAGCTAAGCAGCTTCATATTTGACAAACAGACAAGAGAAAAGTATCAGTCTTCTCAGTTTAGGCTTTGCAAGAAAGCGTATCAGTGTTTCTCCCAAAGAGTTTAACTATTCCTTTAAACAACAAACAGCACATACCAGGTTTATGGCTACCTTTTAGATATGTTCTTGGTTTACTGACAGTAGACCATTGTTAAGTACCATGTAATTGTTGTCTAGATATTATCTCAGGATTGAATTTGCAAATTTCTTTTGAGTGGTCAACACCTACTGTAAAACCTTGAAACAAATTCATTGCTACCAAGCAGACAAGACTTTCAATTCATACCGAATGAAGAGGTTTTGGTCAGACAATTGCATTGTGGGACACCCTCTATAGTTGTTTAGCATGTATTTAGAAAGTGAATGAACCAAGCATCATGTCAGATAATTTGGCAAAATTATTTTTTTTTTAGAAAGTGACAGGTCTCTGACAGTTACACGCTGACGTGGGGTACAGTACTTAAGAAAGCAAAACAGCAGTGTTACTAAGCACACATTTACACACAACACATTGGATCCAAGTGTTGTTACTGTTGTTAAGGGCTGTCAGACACTGAAAATACCCCATTGTCATTCATGGTTTAGTTACTATCCTCACCAGTTAAATAATCTTACCTAAATATTTTTAATATTTACATTTTTTCATCTCTCTCTTGAGAAAATTAAAAAAAGAGAAAATCTAAGCTTCAAGTTGTCAATAATCGGCTCTTTCTTTTTGTCATTAAAATCAAGATTAAAAGTGCTTTTATAAATCTTTTCTTCTGTATATACAATTTGTATTAGCTATATAAAAAAATGAAAAAAAAACAACAACAAAAAAAAACAAACAAAAACCAAAACCCAAACAAACAAAAAAACATCAAAGACAATCATTATCATCATCACCATGTAGTAATAAATAAGAGTAAAAAAACAGGTTAAAATGAGTGTGGAGATCTAGAGCACACAAAGGGACATATGCATGATCCTCTGCCGTCAGTAGCAAGTTGTGATTGTGACCAGTGTCTCTACAGCATGAGGTAGAGAGCTGGAGACCCCCCGGGAGAGGTAACAGGGTCTTTCACAGATGACCAGGGTCTTCATCCAAACAAACACCCAGCGGCCCGGAGTCAGCCTTTGTGAAATTCGACTAATCACCCATTTTTTATTTTCATCATAGTGAATCACCTGAACTAATCACATGGTCACATGATTCATGGAAAGAAAATAAAAATGAGTGACTGTCCAGGCTGTCAAACACTCTCTCTCTTTGGCTCTTTTCTCTCACACAGCCATGCATGTGTGTAATTTGCAGGAATACACAGACACACAGACACACACGCGCGCGCGCACACACACACACACACACACACACACACACACACACACACAAAGTGAGAGATTCACTGACTTAATGCATTTGCAAACTCCCAGAAGCTACAATATTCTAAGAACTACCTTTAACTCTTAGTATTATTGTTTTCTCTGGGAATGAGTTGCCAAGAATGCATTAAATGACTGTGCTGTGCTTTCTCCGCCCAGCTACAGTGTATTTTGTTTGAGACAAAACTATTTTGCTGTGATAAACCGCAAAAACACAGGAACCAGTCCAGTACTTTGTGTCATGACCATGGGGTGGCCACTTTGATTGGCTGGCTCTGTGGTGACCAGGTGCCTGCAAAAGGACACACCTTGCTCTGCTCGAAGATGACAGCACCATGCAGAAGAAGGAGTGGGCCCTTCACAGTAAATCAAGTTTAATAGGACAGCACCAGAGTGTGTCTAGGAGCACCAAAAGCACTGCTATCTCTACACGGTGTTATTCTGCTCTAACATCGGGCAGGCTTCACAAAGGCCTCTCCAGGCTTCATTCACATTTGTGCCCCTATGGGACAAAGATCAACTCTGCCTTGAGCTGCTTTGATGATGTCGATCCGCAGTCTGCCAACAGGGAGCAGAAACCCCCTCTACTGGCCACTGGTGGTTAAAGCAGAAAGCCAAGGATGTACCAGCTTCTGCATGGATCTCAAGTGCTTGTATGTTTGTTGGTAACACACCACTTTAGAATGGCAATCTTTGCTGCCCTCTAGAGTTTACACTGGGAAGTGCTCACCCTTACTTGAATGTGATAGGAAGATTAAGCGTGTCAATGGTTACATATCTGTGGTATTAGCTGATCTGGGTCAAACAGCATTTGAAAAGAATATGCCTTATTCTGGTTTTTGCGACATATCAGACGTGCAGTTTTCCACAAAGGAAAACAAAACATGTAGGATAACTCATCATGCCTTTCTCAGCCTTATTCTGACACTTGAGCCAGATTTGAGCACCTAAGTACAGCATCAAATGCCATGAAAATTGGTGGAATGAAAATCGTTTAGAGCTGGAAGTTGAGCACCAGTCAAAAGCTTGAGGGGTGTCCAAGAGGAGGAGTAGATCACCTGAGGGGCAAGAGCAGCTAGAGTGGGATTTAGAGGGAAATGGTGTTTATTTTTGCTTCCTTACCATTTGAAACAGTATGATTGGATGAAGTTACAACTTTGGAGCTCAGGTTTAGCCCCCCCCCAAAAAAAAAACTAAAATTTGAGCACAATCCTCATGATGGCCAAATTTGGGCCACATAAATAATGAATGGAATTATCTTTTGAACTATATTAAATTAAATAAATCTATCAGTATTTTGCCAATATATAGATGGGATGCAGATGGAAAGTCTGCTGAAAAGGCTTTTTTTGTCACATGATTACAGTAATATTGATTTGCTGTCTTGCCAGGCAGATAATGGCTCCTCCTCTGAGCACAGCTGGAAAATTGACAAGAAGGGGGAAAAAAAAAAAAAAAATCAAACATAAAGTAGGGTACACATTTTCCAAACATGGAAAAAGCTATTGTTTGAGTCTGACTGAGTCAGACTGATTGATTTAAAAAAATATATAACCAAAAACAATCACATCATTAATAACATTAATGAAAACAGCGAGAATAAAAAACAAACAAGTCTTCATTATAATAATACCTGTAATAACAACATTGACAGTAACAATAGCAATCATAATAATATTGATAATAATAGCAATAATTAGAATCATTAAAATTCTATAAACAAGAAAAAGCAATGGAGTTCCTCTCCAGGGAAGAGAGAGGAAGAGCACCACAGGCAGTGTGTCTGAACCCAAACCACTGCCTGACATGAGGTAAAAAACAATAAAAGTGTCCCCTCCTCCAAATGGACTGTGGAGGGGGCCAGGATGGAGAGATGCCAGACTGTGAGACAGCTGAGAGACATTCATCCTGCTCATCGCTCTGTTCAGCCCTTCACTGAACCACTCTGTAGTTATCAGTCTGTTTGGGTCTGTCCTGACCTCAGACAAAGTGGCTGTAGGGCCCAGTGAGGCGGGTGAAGGCATAGGGAGACACAGTAACCATAGAGGTTGTGTGAAAGGTGGAGGCTACCCGTGTAACTGGCCCCTCCCTCCTGTCTTTAGATTGTCCAGGTCCTGGACTGGCACCTGCTGCCGTGGCCCCCCACTTGCGTTTCTTCCCTAGGGCCTTGATGTCTTCCTGTGAGAGGCCAAGGAGAGCCGCTTCCTGCTGCCGCTGCAGCGCTCGCTCTGCCAGCAGCTTCATTTTGGCCTCCCACAGAGCTAGGCCATGCATGGGCTGGTTGAGGTTCTTGTGCTGGTAGAAGACCAGGGAGATGCGGGTGGGGTGGGAACGATTGGGCTTTTTGAGTGGAGTGGTAGCATGTAATTCCCGACGGGCACATTCAATAAGGATGGAGCCATGTGCTGGTGCTACTGCCACACCACCAATGTTGGGATCTAGGAAGTTGTGCTCGCTGTCAGACCACACCTCATCCTCCTCCTCTTCCCGACCCTTGATGCTCTCTACATCACTGTCAGCTCGCCTTGGATCCCAGCAGGCCTGATCTGACTGCTGCAGAGCATCAGGGAAGAGCCTGCCCTCCGGGGCAGGGGATGGTGTACTGCCCGCTACTGAACCTCCACAAGATTTCCAAGCCTTCTCTTGGAGCCCAAGGGGAGTTGAACACCGGCTTTCTCCTGTCTTGGACCACATTTTGTCCGGGTAGGCTCCTGCAGGATTGCTGTGCTTCAAACCAGGGCTATATGCAGCAGGCCCCACGGCCCAAGCATTTGGCTGAGGACTAGGAGCAGGGCTGGACCAGTGCCTAGGGGTGCCTGGGCCTGGAGTACCTGGCTGGGGTGTAACTGAGCCTGAGTGAGAGGTTCTGGGCTGTGGTGTTCCTGGATGAGGGGTGCTTGGGCGTGGGGTGGCAGGACATGTTGAGCCTTGGTATACGTTACCCAGGAGTGCTGCACCTGGGTGAGGGGACGGAGATGGAGAGGGAGGCACCTGGAGTGATGGTGATAGGGCAGGAGTATCCATCAAAACATTAGAGCCAGGGTAGGATGTCCACTGCGCGGGGTAAGGAGAGGACCGCTGCTGGGGGTGCTGGTGAAACTGCTGCTTTTCTGGGTTCAATGATGAGGCTTCTGGATTTTGTTTATGGTTTCGATGGTTTTCCCAGTTTGTGGGGAGCACATTTCCATTAAACTTATGCCCTGGCCAGGCAGCAGGCTGAGTGATGGTGTTAGGTGTATTGGCCCCTGCCTGGCTTGGCACTGCACCTTCATTGATTGGGGCATCTATGGGCTCCTGTTTGATCACTGGAGTGCCTCTATTAGAAATCTCAGAGGAGACAGAGGAAGGACGGGAGTGGCTGTAGTCAGCAGGCTGGGCATAAGCGCTATGGTTTGGTTGGTTGGTTTGCTCTGGTTGGCCAGGGTATGACTGGGCCAGTCTGGCCTGAAGGCTCTGAATATCTGGCTTCTTGTCTACTTGGACAGCCTTACCGCCTGCTTTGGGCGAAGAGCCATTTCGACCCTCATAGGTCCTCAACTTAGGGGGGAAAAGTGCATTGGGCGGGTAGCTATAATAGCTATAGTGCACTGTGGGCAGATTGGGTGGCGGATGGCAACCATTTATTGGGTCTGGTGCAGAGGGCTGGCCAGTTGGGGGGAGGCCTCCCCTTGCATAGTAGGCAGGGTGTGGGTAGATGTTGAATGGGTCTGCTGCTTGCACTGGGTATCCGTTGAAGGGCTCCTTCTTGATGTTGGGCTTCATCTCTTGTTTTATAATTGCTGAATGTTTGAAACAAATGAAAGTGAAATTTCAGACAAAACTTAACAAGTCAGTGCATTTTATTTTTAATGATTTATTTATTCTGTAGACTGGTTGTAGTCCATGGTACATTAATTGCAGGCTATAACAAAAGGCCCAGACTCAGGCAACTGAAATTTATTTACCTTCAAATCTTTTGGACACAATCATCTATAATTTAGCAGTGACACAAATGTAAACCCAAAATGAACTAACCTTTATTGCCTTGGAGTTGCGGGGATCCTGTGACACAGAGCTCAGTCTTGACCACTGCTTTTTCCGGTGTCTCCCCTGCTTGCTGCAAGAGTTTACTTTTCTTCTTCTCTGAGGCAGCTTTTTTGGCCTCCAGTCGGCGTTGTCGGCAGGACTTTGCAGGTTCAGGCAACTTGCGTACTTCACGGCGGAAAGCCTGAAGCACCTGGATGGCTCCGGTCTGCATCTTTAGGCTCTGGGCCTCCTCACTGCCAAACTCATCAGTTGGAGAGATCTTGTAAAGAGGCAACACATGAAGCTGCTCGTCCTCAGGAATCTCCCCCACTGCCCGGTTGTCCTCCTTAGTTAATGTGCACACCTGACAGAGAAAGATTAGCAAGATGAGATGTGAACGGTGCCAAACTACAGAGCATCCACACTTTAGCTTATCTACAGCTGATCTTACCACTGTGCAACCATTATGAAGGTTGTGCTGGTCCTTATGAGCGTGGGCACAGAAGTCCATGCAAGCAGTGACTCCAGAGAATGGCCGACCCTCCTTTAAGCCCAGCCTACACTCAGGAGCTCTCGACTCTGACTGGCACTGAAGGAGAGGGCATCAACAGGGGTGAGGTAATGTTTTTATGTCTTTACTGTCATCCAAAAGAGACACATACACAGTAATTCAGTTTCTTTCTCTCTCAAAGCAGCAATTCACAGATTTCAGACTATAATATAGTTAAGAACTGAGCTGCATATTTTATTTTCTCATTGTTTTTGGCAACCACAGGGCCACTCAGTGTGAATATACAGAACTGCGTGTGAAAATTATGAATTGGACTTGGTGGTGGTATGTTGTGGAGCTTTGACTAGATAACAAACCTGGTTGCTGTATGCCTGCGGGGCCAGCCGTTTGTACAAAGGAGCCACCTCAGTTGCCAGATGCTGAAAGTTATCCCTGAGTTTGTCCTCCTGCCGAGCAACAGCATGGATCACAGGTTAGAACAAAACACAGAGACACAGACTTAATGGAAGAAAATTACCAAAGCTGTCAACTCTGAGTAAGACAATATAACCCTAGTTATATTGACTTTCAGGGTGATGATTACCTCTTCAGGATGATCTCCTTGGAGCCTGAACTTGCGCGGCAGTTTGCTTCGGGCGTACTTACAGCCATTAAAGTACATACTCCAAGAGCAGCCGAAAGAGAAGGAAGCACCACAGCTTTCGGGATCCTTGCCTTGACATGCACAGGTACGACTGCAGGGGGAGACAATGAGTGAGCTCTCAGCCACATGTATAAATAATGTGTTCCTTCTGCATGCTTTACATCATGTAAACACTGTGTGTCAACTGAGCTGAGTGGGATATAAAAACATGAGTAAGAGAAAAGCAAATGAAGGAATGCAGTCTACATTTCATTTGGAGCATTAATGTTACAGGACATCCACCTAATCTTATGCAACAAATGTGCATTTTATTTTGCCCTTATACTGCTAATGAAGTGACTTTTGTTCTGGCAACAGAACCAGAGATGCAGGACACTCAAATATATCATCAGTCACACACACATATTGGGTTATATGAGTTTACTGTGCACTTGCCTGATGAGAAAGATGCATAATTTTGACTTTACATACACAGATATTTAGTTTATTTTGACTGACTTTAGCTCCGTGTCCACACATGAGCATGTATTACGTGACGGACGCCCACCTTTTGTGAGGAAAGCCAGCCATATTCTTTTTACTCTAGATTCCTTGAGATGAGTCTTCCTAAAACTCCTGATAAAGTTGAACTGACGTCCATTAGAACTTAATTCCTTAGCAACCAAAAAACATGCATCTACGGAGTGGAAGTAGAAAAATGCAACATAATGCTGAAATGCAGACTCACAAACCTGTAAGACAAAGGAGCCAAAGTCAGAGAGCACTGATCAGATACTTACTCATCATTGAGGCCACATCTTCGGCTGGTGGGGTTGCCATATTTGGTGAGGGTGTCACTGAGCTCACGATACAGTTTGTCAGCCAGCATCTTTGGGACACCTTCCCAGGCCATGATGAGTATGATGATGACAGCGTGGGCACAATGATGGCCTGCGCGCTGACGCACCAGACAAAGCAGCTTCTCTGTCTCGCTGCTCCGACGGATAACCTGAAAGGAAACGGACGTTATCGTTATTTTAGCTTTTACTTACACGGGGACATAGGAACACCCTGTGTCTTCTCTGATTTTAATAAAGACGTGCAAACTAACAAAAAAAATCTAGCTGAGTGTATGCTTAAACTGTGTTTCAGCTTCATATTTAATTTATATTTGATATCTTATATTCCTTGTTGAAATGGACCAGCCGTAATTTATTAATGAAATGAAGCTTGAGAATTGATTCACATTCTACATGTTATAAAAACTTATAGAGAGCATATACATACAGTATACAATAATCAACCAGATCATAACTTTTTTTTTTACCAGAAAATATGAATGTCTATTGATATGTATAAGTTTGCTGTCTTTAACATATTTTAGATTTGCAGTAGGTAGAGTAAGCAGGATGTATCAGGGGTGACATGAAAGGAAAGAGCAGGCAGTTGCAGGCAGAGTGAGACCTCCTGCTGATTTAGTTATTGTAAGTAACAAACTTACAACCTACCCTAAAACACTTCTCCATCTAATGTCTCTTACAGCACATTGTTCACAAACACATGAAGCACAGATTACCAATTTGCATTTTTGTGATTGCAGTCACCTTCTTTGAAAGTTTTGCAAGTGTTTGTAAGTAATTTTAAGAACAATGAGCTTATGACGCCTCTTTAAGAATTCATTATTATCTTTTCTTAAAACATTGTGCAAATGCTGCTAACAGTGAGGCCTTCTTGTTCTTAATATTGCATTTTTAAACCATTATGTATGTAACCTGTATGTAAGTAAGATATGCTAAATCATTTCATTCACTTATTTTGTTTGGGTATGGTGGGCTTATGGAGCAATGAGGGGTGGGTTGGTAAAAGAGAGCCCTGTGTATGTTGTATGTGACTGTGTTTGTTGTATTTTATTTCTTATGTCCATGTGCATTTGTTACCTCTATAGACTACTGGAATTCATTACTATCAGGATGTCCCAACAATTCTCTGAAAAGCCTTCAGCTGATTCAGAACGCTGCTGCACAAATATTAACAGGAACTAGAAAAAGAGATCACATTCCTCCTCAGCTAGCTTCTCTTCTTTGGCTCCCAGTAAAGTTCAGAATAGAATTTAAAGTCCTTCTCTTAACCTACAAAGCTCTCAATGACCAAGCTCCATCATATCTCAGAGAGTTCATAGTTCCTTACTGTCTGCAGAGGTCACTTCACTTTCTGGATGGAGGTTTACAGGTTTACTTGTGGTTCTTAGAGTCTCCAAGAGTAAATCAGGAGTCAGATCTTTCAGCTGTAAGGCTCCTCTTCTATGGAACCAACTCCCAGTATCAGTCCGGGGGGGGTGGACTCGGGGGGGCTTAAAACCTTCTTTTATGACTTCATTTAAGCCTACAGTTAAAAAGTTAAGGTTTAATTCCTCTTTAGTTATGCTGCTATAGCCCTACAGTAGACTGCTGGAGGATGCACTTCTCTTTTTCTCTCTCTCTCTCCCCCATCACATCACATGTCTTTAACTTTGTTTCTTCCCGTAGTCAGTGTTCCTCCCTAACTGTCCTCTCTCTCCCTGTCCTCACCCTGCAGGTAGTGAAGCTCTGCTTCATGTTCCTGCTTTACTTACTGCTAAGATTTACCAATGCGTATTTAGTGCTACCAAGCATTAATCCCTCTTTACATCTCTATGTTTTTGCTTACATGTTTATCGTTTTTCTCTCCTCTTGCTCTCATTCTCTCATTCTCTCTCTCTCTTTAAATAATACTTAAAAGAGTATGTGCAAAGTGCCTTGATGTAACTCTGTTATCATTCACATCATTTGGCTCTGTATAAATAAATTTGATTTGATTTGGGTAACAGCACAGTGGTGTAGGGGTTAGCACTGTTGCCCCACAAGAGGAAGGTTGTGGGTTCAATTCCTCCGGGTACTCTGGTTCCCACCCAAAGACATCATGTTTAGGTTAGGTGGTGACTCTAAATTGTCTGTGAGTGTGAGTGGTTGTTTGTCTCTGTGTGTTGGCCCTGTGATGGACTGGTGACCTGTCCAGGGTGTACCCTGCCCTCACCCAGTGTGAGCTGGGATTGGCTCCAGCACCCCCCCGCGACCAGAAAACAGATAAGCAGTAGAAGATGTATGAATGAATAACTTTGATGTCGAATCTCCTTGGAAACGAGATGGTTCATCTCAAGGGGCTACGCATTAATAAACTTTATGTCTTCACCACTGCTATGTGATGTAGTTTTTTGTTTTTGTTTTTCAAACCTGATCCTAAAGCAGGTGTGGTGTAACTCTACTTACCCATTTTGCAATAGGACATCCCTGTGAGCTCTTTCCTTCTTTGCCTGTATAAACTACCTTCTCAATCCGGATGGCATCCCCTTTCTCTCCATACCTTCAAAGGAGAAGAAAAAAAAATCTTAATGTTGGTCCACTTTAGCGCTTGTTTTTTGGAGTCAGAACGGCCTTCAGCCCTGACAACTTTAGAGCTATGACTAACTGAGCTGACTTCAAGTGTCACTACACGTGAAACACATGCTCCAGTCTTCTGAATGTGTCTGTGCCCTAAGGGTCAAGGTGGCAACCTCAAAATACTGATGCTGATAAAAGCTGACTGATCAAATGCTTTGCATTGTTACTTATTGCCTTGTGCTGAAAGCTCTATGGGGACACATCACAAAGCCCTGGAACACCTGCTGAACATCAAGCTAGTTACCAATCTGGATGTGTGTTCAAAACTGGTCACTCTAATGCTTTCATATTTCTAAATGGCTAATTGACTGACTGCATAATTTCACATCAGCTACTGAGAACGGTACCATATTGCAACACACATGGCACACATGGCCAGGTTAACAATGGTAAGAATATGAGTCCCACAAGAACATTTTGGGAACCACTGAATTGGTGAATCAGTAGAACGAATCTATAATAATCTGTTGAAATAGAAATAGTTGTTTTTGCCTGTGTGTGTGAAACACACAGGCAAAAAAAAGATATTTTATAGATATTTTCAGGAGTCGTAGTATCTGTCAACTTGAACAAAGACA
This sequence comes from Remorina albescens, assembly GCA_034769265.1. Taxonomy (NCBI): domain Eukaryota; kingdom Metazoa; phylum Chordata; class Actinopteri; order Carangiformes; family Echeneidae; genus Remorina; species Remorina albescens. The sequence continues at coordinate 6,867,774 of CM068485.1, forward strand.
AGCAAACCTCAGCAGTTCTGGCAAGACAGGAGTGTTCACAAAGCTCTGCTGAGATTCACACAAGCACGTCAGTGTAAACCAGAACCCACTTGCTTCTACACAATGTTAGCCGCAGGTTTTCTTTCTCTTGGAGATAGTTTCTGTGCGTCATCAATCATGTCCTTATGTCCATAAATGAGTTTATGTTCTGTTTGTATTTTTGTGTTTGGTCTGTGTTAAAGTGTGTATATATCTGTGAGTACAATGCTAGAAGTGCTTGCAATAGTAGCCTGGCCATCTTTTGCTAGAATGTTGGGGTGTATGGGAGAAGGAAGGGGTCAGAGGTTATGTTGGATTGGGGGCTGGGCTTTCAGAATTTGTCAGATGCCATATCAGGTCGCCTGGCTGCTTGATACCTGCCATTGTGAAAACTTCAGCCCTGAGAAGATTCGGCATGACAGTGAGCACAAGGGACTGCTGGTGAATAGGAAACACCCTGAGGGGGGTGGGGGGGTGGGAGTAGAGTGGGCTCTGTCACCACAGGGGTGGCCTGCATGGGTCAGAGGTGGGTCAAAGGTCAGCTGAGGACTATGGGGTCCTCACATCTTACATCATCTCTCAAACAACAAAGAGTGGTCTCTGGCCTAACATCCCCCCTCAACCTATCCACTCCAGGGACTAATGACTCATAGGTTTGTATTGATCGTAAGCCTCTCAAAAAACAGCAGCCAAATATCTCACTCCATGAGGCATCCAGTTATACATGGTTTAAATATGTAGTCACAGTAGCATCATCACAACATGTTACCCAAGCTCTGACAATTGGCAGTTCTTCCATCACCATTATCACATTGAATCTGTGATATGTTGTAGTAAGATAACCTTAATACAGTTTAATCATAAGGGCTGTAGCTGCACAGCTTCCTGGTGCTCCCCTGTAAATGGTTTTAATATTACCCTGTGAGGATCAATGTACTGTCCTCGATCTGTCTTTTAGAACACTGTCTACTGATGCATTGCAGGCAAAGCAACATCACTTTATTGGATTAGTTTGGCTAATGCATTCGGCTAATTTTGCATCCGTGACCTACCAAGTTTAACTGTGACCTTTAAGTTTTATGCATTACTTTATAATAGAGGGATGTTTTACAGTACAAATTCTGAGCTTGATCTGCCCTCTCCCCCCCAAAAAAATCATTCTACTACTACTTCTACTTTATGTTCTCTCTTCTTTCTTTCTGCCGTATTTCTGTTTCTGTGATAAGTTTTTTGCCCCCCTTGTTTCTCCATAATTCCTCTCATTCTCAGCTATCACCCAACCGCTACTCCTGTGTTTCTTGCTCTGATGCTGATGATGCTGATATTTCATATTGGATTCTGGGTCACAGAATCCCTAAGGGCAAAATGCAAAGAAGAGAAAAAGAGAAAAGAAGAGAAGAGCTTACCTTGACTCCATCAGATTTCGTATAGAGGCTACAGTGGGTCCAGATCCCAGGTGGTTGTAATAGGGACCTTCATCTTTTTCCAGGATTTGCTCTACAAAAAGAGACACAACAAATGAGTGGACCAGAATTATACAAATAAATGTTTTCAATAAACACAAAAAATACTTTCTGCTTTCTATTGGTAACATATTCATTGCTTACTTCTATTACAGATTATAACTGCTCTGAGTCTAAATATAACTTTTGTTTACTTTAGTTTTTCTGTTATTATGAGTTAATACTATACTTATATAACTCAATGATTCATTTTCAGCTTCCTTATCTCACACTCACTGAGCAATATTTGACTGACTCTACTGGCATGTGTTAAGCAACACAGCAACTAGCAGGGTTTAAACACAGACATGGACATATTAAAGAGAAGCAGGGATAAAGTCATTATTATGTAAAGTATTCTCCTAAAAATGTGCCCCAATTTTGAGATCAACAACAAAGAGATTATTTGAAAATACCCTTCAAGGTAAGACTTGTCATTTTTGTGGTGGCTCTGTGAACTGAGTAATCTAGAACAGTAAAAGTCTGTTTACTTCTGTAGACAATGAAGCATCTCAGTTTCTGTATGTTTTTTTTACCAGGTCAAAAGTACAGTTAATGCAATATATGACGTGTAAAAATGTGCTCCTGATGGCATCCTTAATTCTCAAAAACAAATGAATGTACACACCCTCCCTGTGCACAGACACTGGGATGTGACTATAGGGTGTGGTGCCTGAGTGGAGTTACTTTGTAAAGCAGAAGGTTTTTGAAGCAAGCATGAATGATTCAGTATATGTGAGGGATTAAGTCTGAATGCATCCTATGTACATATGTGTTTATGCTTTAGATTTGTGTGAAAGTATTGGGCCATTTTCCCATAGACATCATCAGCTCTCATCTTTGAAATAGATTTTGCATTGTGTAGTTCTCAAACATCTTATGAGTTTTATAACAGACTTGTTTTGCAGCTAAGGCTGCGTTGGTGTTGCTCTTGCTTTCTTTACAGGACACCTCTGTATCATCTCTAGTAGATAACATGCTCGGTTAAGTGCTCACTATCAGCTGAGTAACTGAAATGTGGACAAACATTCAGTGCTGGGGTGTGAGTGTCTGGTTCAAAGGCAATATTAGGTCACATTCTAAGGCTTGTGCATAGACTCCAGGGTGTGGCTCAGGCCAGGAAGTGGAGGAGTCAGACTAAATTTGTGCGTGGGAACTGTGGGTCTGTTTTTATATCCTGAACACACTCAACCAAACCGGACTCATGTTACCATGGGGACAAAAATGAAGGTCCCAAAAAAGTTAAGAGAGTTAAGTCTTGCCTTTAGTGTTAGTGTGTGTGTGTGTGTGTGTGTGTATGGTTGCAGTGGTGGCAGTGGTGTTGTGCCAACAGCAGTTGACAGGACAGTGTGTAACCAAGCTTGAGCATGAAGCCTGTTGTGCTTTAACTGTACATAGCAAGCAGGCGTTTAACTGCAGCTGCTCTTCCCCTGCCGTGCACTCTGTCCAGTGTTTAGGGACAGCTAGGGTCTGTTTACTATGCCTCAACCCTTTATATTTCCTCCAGTTAACATTTAGTAACTGCAGAAAAAAATGTGTCTTAGTCTTTGAAAACATGTTTTCTTTATTTTGTTGTTACAACAATGTATTGAGCGTTTACCAAACGTAGGTACAGCAGTGATATTCTGATTTACTCAGCTATTAATTAATGGTCTAATGGCTTAGGCAGGGCTGTTTACAAAATAAAGACGCAACATTTTACAATGTAATTATGTGAGGAATACTGGAGATTAAATTACCTTCCTGTACAGGCTGACCTATAATTTTCTTATTCATTTTAAATATGTACTATATATGGCCACGTATTATTGCAATTGTGAATAAATAACCTGAACAGGGTTCTACCCAAACCACGGGGCTGACCCTTCAAACAAAGACTCAGTTCAGCTCTTCAGCCAGAGCCAAATGCACTTTTGTGTGAGGTTGTGTGTGCCACGACTACTATTGTTCCTTCCCCCTGCATTCATTGCTTCACACTGTAGCAGTATGGACCTGGTTGCTGTGGAGATGTGTTGGGCTTACAGATTTATATACTTTAATATTACATGTACTTTACCTGCACCCCTATGAATACGTAATGTTTGGTGTCATGTTATATTAGTTTGAGATTATTGAGTAAGTGTCTGAAGAGTGCTGATGGAGTTTGTGTGCTGTCAGTCACAAAGGCATTGACAGAAGCTAACACACTAACTTACCCACACAGGTGCAGAGGGGGAACTCTGACTGTAGATTCTTGGAAGGAGTATCCAACAAGCTCTTGGTGGGGGTGTCCAGGTAGCGCAGAGGAGACTCTAAGAAGCCTTTAAGTGAAGGAGAAGAGGGCAGGCTGTCCTTAGTGGGCGTGTCCTCCTCAGAAAAGCATGTGGTGGAGAGTACAGCCATATCACCAGAGGCTTCAAGCTTCATGCGTTTAGGCATCAGGGAACATGGCATGCTGAAGTTATCCTTTAACACACTGGGCTGCTGCTGCACGGCCTCCTGAGGCAGAGACACATGGTAGGGCCCCTCATACTGCCCCTTCACAGGACTCTTTGTTGATTCCTTGTTCAAAGTTGCTTCATTTTGGGTCCCTGACTCATCCTTGTTAACCTCCATTTCCTGGTCATTCGGATGAGGTGTGGAACTGGCTTGAGTGCTGAGACTTAAGGGAGCAGACTGGGAGGTGGATGATGACATAGGACTGAGGTCCTGAGGAATGGTCTGGGACTGATTCCCTAGCTGAGGGACTGTAGCAGTCGCCTCCATTGACTGAATGCCAGTTGCATCTGGGGCAGAGTCCCCAAATTCAGCCTCAAACTGACGAATCAGCTCTTCATATTTCGGGTCTAAGTTGACAAGACTTGATAACTGTGAAGTGCTGGATGGAAATGTGGAGGTCAGAGGTATGGTGGTGCTGGTGTTACTGATGGCTGGGCTGCCTGTTCCTTCTGACTTAGCGTGGGCTACAGGGGCCACAGCTGGGAGCAGAGGGCCCGTGAGGGCTGGAGTGTTTGCTGACAAAGCAGAAGCAGTGGATGAGGGAGTCACTGACGAGGTGGATATGGATACCTGAGATTGGGCTGGGGCAGAGAGGCCTGCAGCAGCAGCCTGAGTGGAGTTACTGTGGAGTGGCAGAGAGGGGAGGCTGGTCGGGGCTGGGGCTCTGTCTGTAATGAGGACTGTTGGTTTTTGGATGGAAATTTGAGTTTGAGGCAGGAAGGTTGGCATGGAGGGTTTCTGCTTGGTCTTCTTGATGATTATCTGTTTGGGTTTGGGCAGGGGAGGGCCTGTATGCATTCCACTCATAGCTTTAATGACGGGAGATCCCTGGGTGTTTTTTTTCTTCTTGGGTTCCTTAGGTTCCTGTTTGATGGCCAGATGTGGCAAAACGTCTGCCTCAATCTGTGGCCACCATTTTTTCAAGTTTTGGCAAGCCAGAGGTGGACGTGGGCCCGGTGTTCCGAAGCCAGGGGAGTGGTTAGAGAAAAGGTTCCTCTTGTAGTGAAGGTGCTGTTGCAGAGCTGCCTGAGTGGAGTGGCTGATGGCTGCTTGGCCAGGTGACAGGGGTGTGCCAGGGTAGTGCTGACCCTGCTGTGGACCATTAGCCATGCCATAATGTCCCATGGAGGCAGTGTGATGGTAGTGCTCTCCAGAGTCTGGCTCTTGCTTTACTCTAGACAGTGCCGGGTTATCCTGGACCAGGATACCTCCATTCTGATTCAAGCTGAGCTGTTGAGTGACTGGAAGCTTGAAGGAGGAATTGCTGAATTTGCCACTGGTGTCACCAAGCAGCTGTTTAAGCTCTGACATAGGGTCTGAGCTACTGTGAGGTGCAGCAGCAAAGTGAGACTGGGGCTCAGACTTCACACACATCCATGGCTTCCTTTGCTCAGAGCCTCTGCCTGAGCTCTGTTGCCATTGTTGGGGATTGGGGCTGAAGCCTACAGGTTTTCCCTGACTTGGGAAGGGAGAGGTAGAGGAAAGGAGAGGTGTAGCATGGGGTGGCTGGCCCTGGGACTGGGGCCTGTGGTGCTCACAGGACACAGAGGCCTGCTGGCTGGTGTGCAGTCCTGGAGGGACAGACTGAGAGCGTAAGGAAGAGGAGTGGGTGCCAGGAGATGGTGGAATCAAGATTGAACCATTTGATGGTTGGGATGTGAGATTCTGGGTATGTTGGTGATGGAGGTTACTGTTGTAGGGTGTTTGACCTGGGGAGCCAGTAGCTTGTGGACTGGTACCAGATAGCTGGGTCAGGGCTTCTATGGCAATTGCTGTCTGAAGACTTATGTTCTTTTCCTTGGCTATGGAGAGCACCTGGGGAGAGCATGGAATCGGGGGTTTGGAGCAAGGGACTTGGTCTCGGTGAGGGCCTTGAGTTCCCTGTTGCTGCTGGGAATATGAAGTATGTAGATGGGGACCACCATTCACTTGGGGGTAGGACCGATGTTGCAAAAGAGGTTGCTGTAGATGAGGCTGTAAGTGTGGGGAAGCTTCAGCCATCTTGCTGGCACCTTGATCTTCATTGGTTGCCAATTTAATCTTCTTCTCCAGCCACTCAAGGTAGTCTGGACAGTCAGGCCCATCACAATTGCAGTTAGGGGGCTTGTGTCCATGTTTGGCTTGGCTCAGTGCTGTTTGTAGGGTGTTCAGGTCTTCTAGAGGTTGGCAGCTTCCCTCAGGAGTCACTGCAGAAATTCTGGCATGAGCCCCCTCTGCACCCATCTCCTGGGTGAACCTTTCATACAGCTGGGCTGTGTTGGGCTGCACTAAAAGGCAGGAAGAGGAGGAAGAAGGGGGCAAGGACCCAGCAATAGCCGAAAAAGCCACCAGGTTGTGGGCATCCTCCATGTTTGCATGGTGTACAGGTTCACTGGGGGTTGCATCACTGTTGCTGTTCCAACATGGCTGCTGTTGTTGGATGTCACTGACCTTGCCCTGTCCTGCCACCCAGCATTGCCTTGGAGGTGCGCTTCCCGCCCTCGACTGCTCTGTTTCCATAGATTCCTCATCATCATTACAGTAGCGATTCACCCCATTGGCCAGTTCCAGGCTCAGTGCGCCTTCTTGGAGGCGGTCATGTGACCCAATTTCCATCTGGCCTCCACTTCTGGGGCCATCCACTGAAGTGACTTTGCAAACAGTCTGAAAGACAAAAATAGAGAAAGGTCAGTGAAGTCATTACTACTCACTAAATTCAGAGCTGATTATGAGAAAAACAAAACATTATTATTCATAATCACCCAATGTGGCCCATTTGTTTTTAATAATTACTATAAATATTAGTAAAAATAATTGGATAATTCCTCTATTAACCATCAGGGTCAGATTTCATTCCCTTCTTTACAGCTCTTTTTGAGGATTTCAAGGATTTTTATGCATACAGAACATACAGTCCTGCAGGGTCAGTTTATTAGGGCTAAGGAAACTCAAATTATTAATGGTTTCAATGGAGTGATTTCAGAGCAGTCATGTTTTGCCAAACAAGTCACAGATTGTGTGACATAGTTTGACTATTGTCTATAAACTGTTGCACTACTCAAGATCATTTGGGGTATGCAAAGTGGTCTGAGTTAGAACTTTTGGTGTGTGTGTTAGTGTTTGGAACATATACGCACTGAAGAGTGAAGAGAACAATACATCACAGTGAATCACAAAATTACAACAAAGTCAAAAGAAACCCAAGTCCAACTCCAAAAAATATTTAGACATTTCCCGTAGAAACAGAAAACATGAACAAAATTTACATGTTTATAACACAACTACTTTTCAAAAACCAAAGCCAGATACTGATGAGGTTATTATGTTCTTTGTGGAGTTATTACTGCAAATGGCTTAACTTGAAACTGGAAAGACAATTTCTGATGAAAAATATTTTCATATTGTTCATCACAAGCTTGATAATCTGAAAAATTATTTTAGCAGTAGAACGACTGCAATAAACCCAAACAAGACCTTAAATGGCACACCTAAAAGAGCCTGAAGACAAGTTGAAGAGCATAATGCAATGCTAAAATAATCTGTAGCTTTGTAGAAAGCACAGCATCTCAGCAAGCTACACAGCCATATACACATTTCCATCACTCAGTCAACTGGGACAGTGCACACATCATAATTAAACTGAAATACATGACCGAGCACTGTGTTGTTGTGGGAACTCTTTTGGAAAAACAGGACTCATGCAAGGGAGACAGGTCTTTCCAGTTTATTCAGACACTGTTCAAAGACAGCGACTTTCAACAAGTGTCACAGAACACGCTACAAGCAGGAAAGGGCGCAAAACAGTCTCTGAACTCCTCCTTTATACACAGGGGTTACACTGATATCATAAGCCTGTGGTTCACACATCATCATCTCTTGACAGGTGATATAAGGAAAGCGCTCGGTTTCTTAAGTCTGTTTCCAGCACCAGTTGGGGGAAGGTGTGCACAACAACAACAACAACATAAATGCTTTACATTTGTCTGGATGAGGACTAACCTGAGTTGCCCTATTCTACCTGAACTCTGAAACGTTATTCCAAAACAGTACTCAGCTCACATCATTTCAGCAAATAAAACAGCGGCTATGTCTTGGTCATAAAATTGCACCAAGTGTAAATGGTGAAATTCATTATCAAGTGAATGAAAGAAAGTCTTGTTTGAACTTTAGCTGGTGTTGGACATAAGTTATTTGGTTTCGGACAGACTCACATTCAGGGTTTAACCATTAATTGCAACAAAAGCTTGCTGGTATGGCTCTGTTCAGGTGTTGCTTTAAGACAATGTGAGAAAGTCCCCCAGCAGAGCCTGAGATACACAACATTTGATGAACATGAGAATTCATTGAGAGATACGTCCATATGCTAATATAAGAGGAGCATAGGGACGTGGAAAGATTTCACTGCTAAAATCAGGCTTTGATGTAGCAGTGATAGCTGGTATGCACAGACAGTATGAGCAGCTGTATAAATGTTAGAGATGTGACATGTGGACATATATGCAGAATAGGACGTATGACTATAAAAGAGTTGTGGCTCTATATGAGCTTCGGTAATATTGCCAAAGGCCATGCTTTGTTGAGAAACTGGTTAAGTGAGATACAGCGAAGTAAATATTATGGTTGACTGGTATCTCTTATCAACCTGACTGAACCCTTTTGAATTTTTTTATGGAAAGAACACTGCACCATCAAAGACACCTAGTGGGATGTTCTGGCCTCTTTGTGAACCATGACTCTAATTCTCACTTTAATTTACTATATACTGGTGAAGTGCGATCTTGAGCAATGCGATTTGACAAAATTTTTAAGCATGACAAACAATTAATTTTTCTCAAGTAAATCTTCCAAACACGGATTGGTGTGTCTAGGTGGAGGGCGTAAGAGTTTGAATCACATCTGTCGCCCTTTGCTACATGTCATGCTGCTCCTCTCACACATTGTGACTATAAGAAAAGAAGTCTTACAAACAAATATTTGTCGCCCCTATCCTTCCTGCTCGCTCCTGATATTTGACAGACTCACTTTTTCACTCCAATCCACCTGCTCAATGAGGCAGGTAACTGCACCTGCTATAAATGGACAAAGATTTTTAAAGAAAGATTTTTTTTTTTTAAACTTAGTGTTTCCTGCAGTTATTGCGTCTTGCATGATAAACACACTATTTAATAATCACAAACCAGTGAATATATCTTCCTTTGTCTATTAAGTACACTAACTTCAATTCTAAGCCATTTCATAAGACTTTGTCAGACCTGTGGTCACAGTAATCAGGATTTGATCAGTGCAACTACATACAAGTTTCTCACTTCCTCACTCAGTCAACTGGGAGAGTTCATACAGCATAGTTAGACTGAAATACATCACCCAACCCTTTGTCAAATTACATTTCCAAAGAGCTCTGTTTATCTAAGTCTTCTTAAATAACCAGTTGGGTGACTATAACCTCCACAGTGTAAAGAAAGTGTGCACAGTGACAAACTAATGCTTCTACATTCATCTGAAAGAATACTAATCAGAGTTACCTAATTTCACCTGACCTCTGAGATGTTATTCCTGAACAGTACTCAGCTCCTTGTAGATTATAATTAAATGGGCATAGAGAAGAACAGCAAACAAAGATAATCCAAGGGCAGGCTGGGAAATCATTGACAGGGATCATGTTTTGGCTGAAGAGCATATTCCAACATGTCCAATTGCTCTTTGAGGGTAGAACAATGGGAAAAATCTCTAAAAATATTTTATGGAGGAAACCACAACACTATTAATAATATTTTTGTGCCATAGTCTTTTACCTTTGTTTACTATAGACAAGGCAGAACAAGCACCGTCTGTTTGTTTCACACTGGGCATATAGTATCAGCTCTAAAGAAACTTTCCTGCAACAAGCACAATCCTTTCCTGTCGGAAGACACCAAAAATACTACACTATGATAAAGTCATAGTGGAATAAATAGTTTCTTGCACATACATAGAACTCACACTCAAGTCAAAGCCATCTGATGGTATCACACTCAAGCATAAAAATGAACTATTTCCTGATTCAGATGTGAAACATCATCTCCAGTCAGGAGAAAAGAAAGAAGATAGCTTCTGTTTGTAAATTCATTAATCTGTCACAGAAGAGTTGAGCCTGGCGTTCATCTTCCCCATCATTTGAATATCATTGAAATGAGCCTTTGAAGTGGCTAATTACTGGACAGGCAGTGTGCTCGGTTCTTTTGAATATACCTTCTGTGCCGGGTGTCTGATGGGAGTCCCAGGGGGTGGCAGTAGTATTGATGAAAGGTACTGTGGGGTTGGGGTTGTTCGGTGGTAGCAAACAGCCGGCAATACGTGAGAGGCCCCATGTCTGCACTATCAGTGGCATCAGACGAGAAAGAGGAAGGAGGAGGGGGAGGAGGGTAGCTGTGCACGGCAGTTATGAGAACTGCAGTGTTGAAACAGAGACTGCAACACTGCACAACCAAACATCCCACAATCATGCACTGTCAGTCACAGAGGCACTCTCTTTTCCTCTTTTTTTCTCACAGTTACTTACACGAAACACAACCACATACAAAAGTCACGTGGATTTAAAGCGCCTCAAACCGAACATTTTTTTCAGCTGTGCCCGCCAGATATAAAATATCACACCGAACACAAAACAACGATTCTTTGTATCTTCGTGTAATCTGAGCTTTGATTAACCATGATTGTTTGTCACAAATGCTACACTTACACCTGCATTGCACAACACCTATGCTTAAAATTGTACAGACCACGTGCTTCGACAAATATTTACACCATGACAGAGCCTACTCTATCACTGAGTTCCCTCTAACTGTGTCACTCTAATTCAAACACACACACACACACAGTCCAAGTGTATCAAAAATCAACAATATAATGAACCGGATCAGATCTTGTAGAACCTGCTTGACCAGAAAATTGAGTCTGGGAACCATTTAAACAAAATAAGCCTTTCCAGCTCTGTGTGGGAGCAAAGCAAGTGCTATTTCACACTGACACTGTACAAAAACAATTGGAGGAGCATACTACTGGTGGTGCTGAGGGGTTAAGTTCAGCTCGGGGAATAGACAGCTGAACCTAAATCCTAAACACACAACAATCCCTATCCTCCCTCTTGTCCTCCACCCTCTTCCCCCACCCCATCTTTTACTGCCATGCTGAGCAGAAACATGAAGCAGAGACACTGACAATATGAAACCGGCTGAGGGCTCAAGCACCAGCGATGCATACTTACGTGATCCTAGACGTCCAGACAGAGCGGCCAGTCGGAAAGCAGAAAGCAGAAGAGGAGCATGAGACCTGCTTGCCGGCACAGCAGCCTACAAGCGGTCCAGCCTTGTTGGGTTAATCCTTTTTATTTCTTCCAGCCTGTGCACCGCACAGACAGAGCGAGTGCCGAAATACACATGCATGCATTCACACACACACACACTGCCATCCACACACACACCACACACCTCCCCCCAGCACAACACATACGTTTCTCATTCTCTTCCCTCTTCTTATGGCCGATGTTTTCTCTTCTCTCCTTTTTCCTTTCTCATTATCTGTCTGCTCCTCCCTTCCCTTTTTCAATATCCTCTTTCTTTCTCTCAGCTACACATGCAGTCGGCTTCTCTTAGTAGCCCCCACCTTCCCCTCTCTCCCTCCCTCCCTCCCTCCCTCCCTCTCATGCAGCCTCTCCCTCCATCTCCTCTTCTCTCTCTCTTCAGTGTGTGCAGAGCGAGAGGCCATTATCTGAGCCACAGCAGGCACGTACGATGGAATGGAGGAGTGTGCAGTGAGCAGAAACAGAGAGGGCTGTGAGGGGTAGTTACTAATAGCAGCAGCCTAGGAAACAGCACAGTGCAGCAGGGGGAAATTGGGATTGGGAAAACCTCTCCTTGTCTCTATCCACACCCTATTTGCTCTACTATATTTGATGATGTTATATTTATAGCGTCATCTAGAAATGAAGTGTCACTGGTCTGTTATCCACTAAAGCCAAAAGCCAAGTATTGGCAGTTATGACAGAGACAGTATTCAGTTATGACAGAGCTTGCTGCTTTTGAGTGCAGAGGCTAACCAACAGCTGGCAGGCGAATATACAATCGCAACTCACAACGGCATCAACGGGAGAAAAAAAAAAAGGACAAGCAACATTATGTTGCTTATTTATTCTGCAAACACCATCGGCTTTTCCTTACGGAGATTTCGTCCCTTGTCTGAGCGTCTAGATTCGGCACAGCCCTGGGCCAAAGGAGAAGCCACCGATAATGGTTCCATGTCCATTTTTTTTTTCTTCATCCACATTTACAACGCTTGCCCATTCATCGCATGCAACAAGAAGCTTCAATCTCACACTTGGGGCTGATAATAGCTCCTCTAGCAAGGCTGCATGCACAAGACAGAGAAAGGTTGGTATAGATGAAGAGGGACACTGCTTGCTGATGGTCTTGCTGGCCCATCCTCCAATCCAAAGGATACAGGCGAGGTGGAAGGTTTCTGACTGGAGGACGCTGAGGGTCATTTGATGTGCCAACATCTTTGAAACTCTATGTCAACTCTTACCTATGAGCATGAAGCAAAGGAAGAATGATGGCAACAGCAGCGAAAGAACAAGCTAACTACGTCGGACAATGAAAAGAGAACAGGGAATGAGACTTCGACATCAGCAAGCTAGAGTGGATGAAGAGAAGGGAATGAAGGAAAACATCGAAGAGAGGGACGACAATGAGAGGGAGGTCTATGGAGGTAACACTGTCAAAGCAAGACAGACTGGCTCAGTTATTTTTTTGACTGATTCTGTAACGGGAGGGAAGATGAAAAAGAAACAGAGTAGAAACAGAGAGAAGGTAGGCAGGTTGTTGCCAAATGAAGACAGCGACCAAGTTATCAACCCATTACAGTTTGTTTAGGCTGTCAGACTTCTGTCCCCTCCTATGACAATGTCCATGCGGAGTTCTCTCTTCACCGTTGTTCTGCCTTGGCGTCACTCCCATTACCACCAACGCCGTCATGATTGCTGGACGTTTCCTCTCACCCACTTGCTGGCTGACCAGCCTTGTGGTGTCTTCTCTCTTCTCTCCAACATTGCTGGAGTTTTGGAGCAGAAAGGGGAGGAAGGAGGATCGAGTGGGGAGGGAAACATGGCTGCTCCCCCATGCAGATTGCCGTCAGCTCCTGCGTAGTGTTTTTCTGTTATATTACTAAGCGTGTGCTGGCTACACTGCACTATGGCTGGATTAACTTCGATAACCTTTCGCTGGTTCTCCTACTTTGCCTCTTCCTGTTTCTCTTGGTCGCTCTCGATGTCTCATTTTCTCTGGCTTTCTCAATCTGCCTCTGTCTGTCTCGATGTGCCTCTCTTGTTTTGTTTCCTAAGCTTTTTCTCCTCTTACCCTAGCTCATTACATTACCGTTCCAACACTTTCTGATGCGTCCGCTCTCCGGTCCTACAAATTGCACACTATCTGTCTCTCTGTTGCTACACATAATCATATATACACACACACAGATGAGTGTCAATTCCAAAGAGAAACACAGCGCAGCCTAAGCTGTCTATGGGAAGGAGATGAGAAGTAGACCATTAGGTCACATGACCAGAGAGTGCCAATGAGTGAGAGTGAGAGCAGTGAGCAAGAGAGGTAGGAAACACATATGACGATGACATAGCAGCATCGTCATCATCAGTGGCTTCCACCAGGACGCTTTCCGTCACCGCTGCGTTGACACGCGTATCATCCAACATGCCGTCTCTCTACTATCACCAACAACACATACCAACAGGCGCTCAAAACACACCCTTTCATTCGCCTGACTGACTTGTGCTTGTGTTCTCGCCTGGCTGCAGTGACAGTGCGCTTCTAGCATAAGCCTCTAGTTAACCCATGAGTCACATGCTCTCCACGCACAGTTCCTCATTACAAATACTAAACAACAGATTTTTTTTTTCTGTTTCCTGCCTTTGTTATCAGAAAAGTGAGACCTTTCAGGTGAAGGAGTCTTTGAAGAAACACTGCCAAATAAAAATAGAAACAAATCAGAACAGTTTTATAAATTGCTCATACAACATGGCTATAACGTTTTCATCATTTTAAAGTGAATACGAAGAAAACAGAACAGAAGCAGACACTGAACTTGTGACCTAGGAAAGAGTACTAATTTAAAAAGAGGACATTAACTCACTCACTCACTCATTCCTGTTCTGAAACTGTGACCTCTGAGTGGGTTAGTCCCTGTCCATATACACAGCGGCGTAAAACAGAGCAATACAATTTGACCCAAATCACCAACAGGAAGAGGGCACTGCTACTGTAACAAATTCAGCTGTTTTCACCACATGATGCAGATCTAAACAACACTACAGATATAGTATATGATTTATGTAGGTGATAAAACTATAGAAGAGTAAGATTAAACTTAACTGAAACCAAGTTTCTCTGATGAATAATGAATTTAGATTAGATACAATGACAGAAAAAGACATTGAGAGTGTTCTTGGCTTTCAGATGTTTCTCACTGATTAAAGAAGTAACAGCATGATGCTGCCGTCGTGAGCTTCCCCAAGAGGGCTGTCCTGAAATCACCCTCTGAACACAATGAGTTCCTACATGAGAGAGTGTGACAGGCTACATTATAAAGTAGGAACAGTCTATAGCCTTGTCCTGGTTAAATTTTAACTAAACAGTTCTTTCACCAGGCCACTGAGACTTCAACAGTACAAATATGTTAACCTTTTAGAAGTAAATCGGAAATATGACACTTACAGTAAATCTGCTGTAACCGGGCATTGAGAGAGAGCTGGAGAAAAGATGGTACAACAGAGGCTCTGATTCGTACATCGATCACTTCATCTCACAGCGTAGTCAAATTATCATCCAAATGAGTTCTTTCACGCCCTCGTCTCTCTCGTTCTCTCCATTCCCCTCTCTCACTCTCCATTTCTCTCACTTCTCTGTCTCTTGCTCACTGTTTCTCAGCAGTACAGAGGAAAGGTCTTGGTTGTAGGAGGGATGACTGACAACAAAAGTCCATCCTCAGCAGTGTGCGTTGGGTTGGCATGCATATGACTAAGCCTGAGTCATCTTCATCTTTTCTTCTCAACAAAGTCCTGACATAAAACCCTCACACACTGAAACAAGCTTTTTAAATGTTTACCAGCACATTGGTAGTGGGAGGTCTGTGTGTGTGCTTGTGTGTGAAGCGCACTAAAGCCAACGAGGAAAAAAACTGTTTGTTTCAAATGCGAGGTGGGTGAGCTGATGTGATGTCACCATCTCTGCACCTAAATCACCTTTAGTTAGAGGCAAGATTGGTGCCGTTTAGGGTAATAAGGAACACTTACTCGAGCAGCCATTAAACAACTCACATGAGCATCATGGTCAGGACATGTGGGTCCTTCCCCTCCTCCCATCTTTTCCTGTCAGCTGACTCCACCCCCCTTTACCACTACTACCATACCCCCCACCCCCTCCACCAACCCTGCAGTCTAATGGCATCAAGGTCATCTGATCTGACACGCTCATGCTCTCCTTCCCTCCTCTATTGTCTCATTTTACTCCTTGTCTCTTTCATATTCTTGTCTCTCTTCCCATCCCTCTCCACTGTAACACATATGCCCATGTCCTTGCCTGCAAAGACACCAAAGACTTGTGCAAACACAGAAGCAGACTAATGATTTTTTTCCCTCCACAGACATACATGCTAGCAACCATACAGTATTGGATTGTTCACTGAGGGTCATCGGGTTTAATGGTGGGCGGGACAAGAGGCTGCAGGGCTGTACTGAGCACATTAGATTTGACAGAGTGGAAGCAACACAAAGTGTTTGAGTCTCGTTGAACAATTCAGGCAAATATAAAACTAAAATCTTCTTTTATAATGCTTATTACATTTCAGGCTGGATTGGCTTTTTATGAGAGCTTTATGCTGCATGTCACTAATTTATAATAGAGTCTATTCTGTACTGGAGATAATCTGTATGTGCTATATCTTTCCAACTGGCTCACTGTTAAAGCATCACCTTTTTACAAACTCCTCCACCACACACACACACACACACACACACACACATGCACAAATGCAAACTCCTCAAGCAGAATGGTGTTAAGTTTAGGGTGTGTTTGGGTGTGGATTGTAGTAATGAGTGTAGGGTATCCAGTCTGAGTCATACCTCCTGACATTCGGCACGTGCAAGTCAGCACGAACAGCCCAGCTGGGGAAGGCCTATCCCTCCGTAGACCCCCCCTCTCCCTCACCACTCTTCACAAAGGCAAAGGGAGGAGTGGTTTGTGAGAGAGAAGGGAAAAAAATGAAAAGGTAGTGATGGGGGGGGGCAGGGTGGAGCTGCTAAAAAATAAGAAGGAGGGGGAGGGAGGGCTGTTTTTGAGAAGCGACTCTTTGTGCTTAAGGTTTGGGACACAAGAAAAAAGAATGTAATCAATGTACAGAATATATTAGAAAATTTCTGTCTCAGACAAAGACAGCTGGCCACAGACACAATGAAAAATATGGGCAATAGGTGAGTTAATAAAACAATGAAAGAACACTGTGTGCAACTATCTGCCACGGTTGAGAGCTGAGCAGTTAAATTTGATTGGACTATGTTGCAATCAATGATGGAAAACACGAGTGATTTATGTGTAAGTTAAACACATCACAATATTTTGTTGTTTAATCACGAAATGCTCAAAGTTGAAAGAGAGAGAAAAACAGAAAGACAGAAAACCACAGAAGCCTTTCCTAGTCCCGCACAGTGGCTGGTTGCCAGCCTTGTCTCTCTCAGGACTTGGGCTAAGATTAGCTTCCCATATGTTCAAGTCAGGCGTAGCTGGGCTTAAAGGGCCAGTACTCAGTGTGGCAAAACAGAAAATCTCCATTGTGCACTATGAAGTCTTATATATACTAAATCGTCTGGATTACAGTCACGGTGATTCACATTGAAGGCAGGTAGATAACAATGGCTAAGGGTGGTTGTCCTATTGAAGTGAAAAGTGAGTACAAGCCATGCATTTCCGCCTTGTCTCACATGATAATCAGTCCAATTAACCACCTTGTCTCTTGAAGAAGTCAGCCCTCCTGAATTCACATAAATATGCTTCAGGAATCAGTATTTTCTTCTGTATATTTCAATAGTGTGTGGTGAAAACTCTCAACAGCTGTGGTGCTGTGTTATGTAAAACCTGGCAGTATCGAGCAGCGGAGGGATTCAGGACTGAATAAAGCGTGTGCCCAGCGGAGGCTGCAGAGGAGACTCTAGAAAGGTGAGAGTTAAAGAGCTCCAGCAACAGCTGAGAACTCCTCCTCCTTCTCTTTCCATTCATTTTTTATTAACTGCGGCACCAGGCGGCTGACAACCTCCCTCCGACATCAAACACAGATACCGCCAACGACGCCAAGAAGCCACCAACCACAACTTATCGTGCCTTCCAGGTTACTGATCCAAGCTGAGAATTGATGTAGGTTCAGCCGTGTTCAGTGGTACATGCACAGCTATATGCAGCACAGCAGACACATCTGCTAATTGTCATAAACTTGAAATAAAACATGACAACGCTGCAGAGTGTATTAGGTTTATATGTCAGTGAAGCTCTTGTTAGTGTGCATTTAGATTTGTCTATGTTTGTGTGTATTTGTTTTCAGGATAATGGGGGATCTTTGATAAAATAGTTCTTTTAAAAGAAGCCAGAGTCAAACTTACTTATACTTGTACACAGGACTGACTGTTGGTACAACAGTTGTTCAGTGTCTGAGAGCAGCTGACTTCCTTAGCTTGCATGCAGAGTTATAGAGGACTGTTAATGAAGAAATTATTTTAGTTACCTTTATACTTGTTTATATGTTGTGGCCAAGACACCACAGAGGCATGCAATACCATACAATGTTGTTGGGTTTCAATCTTTTTTTATCTGTTACTTCATTATGTGTGTTTTTGTACTTATGTTAGTTTAGCTTTCAAAATCTGTTCATCTGTATCTGAATGTCAGCTTTCCTATATGATTTGCCCTTTTTCTTCGTCCATCAATCATCTGTGGATCACATTGAATTGCACTTACATGTATGAAAATGTTTGTATAAATATCTGTGAATCTTAAAAGACTGGTTGTTTGATTATATTGTGTAAGTGCTGTGTAATTGTGTCAGCCTTGTGCAATTCTGTTTAAGACCTCAAAATACCTTTCATTATAATCCTGCATCCTTAAACAAGAATGTCTGGCCCACACTTATTTTCAGGAAACACTTGAAATCAAGACCATATTCCTTGAAGTTCATCTTGAAACCTAAATTTTTGACTAATTGTTGAATATATGTTATGGTGTCCTGACGCAGTGCTTCACAGAATGAGTGGAAAGCTCACAGAACTGTAAATACATCGAAAGTCAAGACGGAATGGAAGAGGTGATGTCATACCCTCCACTTCCTGAGTCTGTACTATATATCAAACCACTTACTACCCAACTACACATTCACATACACGTGTGTGTGGAGCCGAATAGCTGGTCATGTGACCAACCTTGGATGCTGGACTTGAGCTAAAATTAAAGCAATGATGTCATCAGACATTCAGTGTTGCCACGGAAACTGGGTCAGTGTTAACCCTTTGTGAGTAAGGCTGGGGATTCCACGCAAGGCTGAACACATGATTAACAAACCTTGCATCTGCTGCTACGCAGTCAGTGGTCTGAGTGTTTCTACTCCACTTTTGACTCTTTCCCGCAGGTGAATTCTCTCAAGTGCACCTCACACATTA
Organism: Remorina albescens; assembly: GCA_034769265.1. Classification (NCBI taxonomy): domain Eukaryota; kingdom Metazoa; phylum Chordata; class Actinopteri; order Carangiformes; family Echeneidae; genus Remorina; species Remorina albescens. The sequence goes on from CM068485.1 coordinate 6,886,491, forward strand.
AGAGGAAATCCTGTGTATGGGTGGGGAAAAAAAAAATCACGCACAGCAGTCTTGCAGCCTGTTTTGGTGACCTCTTAACTGTTGTTTGTTTCCTGTACAACTAAGGAAACTACCAAAAACCACATATTTTGTCACAGAACGTTTGTTATGTTCCAACATCTTGGAACTGTTGTTTGGGTCTATGAAATAGTTACCGACTATGTAACTGCTTATTTAAAATGCCAAAAGAGTGCCCTCAGCTTGTTGTATGTGGACCTTGTTCACCTTTGTGTAACCAGGGAAATGAATAACATGGGAAAAGATATCTACTGCAACCAGGACAGACAGTATTTTCTCATACAAATGGACAGTCCAAACATTTTTTCCACATACAAACCTTGAGGATAAAGACCCTTCCACACGTAGTTGGAGATTAGAGCAGGCTTAAAGGTAAACTTGAGTATGTCAGTAGAACTGAGCTAAACCCAATGCATGACATGGTGAACAGATTGATGAAACTAAATTTCCTTACACTGTAACGATGTAGGTGAATGAATGCAATGTTAAAAACACTTTCAAGTCACGACCTGTCATTTCTATTTGGTTTGCAAAACTGAAATGTTTCACTATGTTTCTGACGATAAGTCAAATCAAAGCTTTCTTTATCCCACTTGGAGAGGACATCACAAGGTTCTGAAGATTATAATTCATATAACACTTTCTCGATGAAACCTCGCTACCTCAAACTTCCTTTCCACACAAACACACAAAACGTGCCCCGACTCGGCAAGTTGTAGAACAGCAGCTCTCAGCGGTCACACGCCACAGGTTACTATGCCCGACAATCAAACACGTACGCATGCGTGACCCACTAACTTTTACTCCCTTTACCTCATTTGACTCCAGAACCTAGGAGAAGGACGGCCCCCTGGCTCCTGAGCCAGCGCACAAGGTTCCTCCTCCTTCTCATCCCTCCTCCTCTCCCTGGTCTCTTGCATCTACACATGCCTTGCTCTGGCACCAATCACTGGGCAGCGTGGGACGCTTTAAACTGAGGATGCCGCCACTTCATCATGAAGGCGCTCAGCTTGCTGAAGTAGCGTAATATAGTCAGCCGTCGATCAAGACAACTTGCATGTGGAATACTAAAGGTTACTTATGCACCTTTACTCCTGACTACGATCTTATCAGAGCTAATATAATAAGCTTGTGTCTTTGACGGAGCGTGTAGCGAATACTCTAGCATATTAACCTATTCCCACAAATACTTACATCATAATCATATTTGTAAAAATACACATTTAAATAAATGCCCATAGAACAGGGAAAGGATCTGGTCGCTATGTTAACTAGCCACCACATTTACACCTCCCATCACAGCACTGAAGAACCAAGAGCTGAGAGTCAAAGCAACATGGACAGAGATCATGCACAGATGACTGAGACAACACACACACACACATACACACACAACGGCGTGGGAACACAAACCCAATGCCCTCTCTTACCTCGGCTGCTAGTTTAAGGTTTCCCAAACAGCCTCAACTGTTGTCTTCACAATATTCCACCTTTACAGCCATTCAACAGAGCAAGAGAGGGGGGAGTGAGAGGGAGGTAGAGAGAGATGGGAGGGGGAGAGAATAACAATCAATAGAATAATGCGACAAGGGCCTGTTCAAAATGACTTGTTATTAAAGACCGAGGGATGACCAGGTAAAACATACATCCCAGTCTCACATTTTATTATTCCTGTCATCCCCAGCTGCCATCAAAAAGCAGCTGTGCATGCAAATTTCTTTTCTTTTATTTGAGCTCAAACAGTGAGCCAGCACTTCCCTCTACTGCTGGGACAGAGAACGAGAGACAGCAAAGCAAGGGTTCAATTTCACTTATGGAATTATGTAATGTCTGTATCTCAACCTGGCGCAGCCTCCCTAATATATGCACTAGACAGGTCGGCATAACCCATTTTTTAAAGGGCAACTTGGGGAAACGTGCAGGAGTGTTGGTGGCTATGTTAGCTGAGCGTCAGAAGTGGCTCATCAAAGCAAGGCTGATAATTGTACAGCAGTAGCATTTTTTTCATTTGGCACAGCATGTACCCCTTGTCTAGATGGCCCTGGTTGTCTCAATGTTAAATGATGTGTTTTGTCTTTAAGCTGTTCCCCTGTCCCGCCAATCTCATCCCTTACCCTCTCCACCCCCCAACCACCCACCCGGCTATCAATCTTAAAATAGTCTGGAGTGATGAATATTTACCCTGCAAGCCTCTGAGCTGCCTTGATTTGTACTCCTCCGTTCGCTGGCCGAAACCCCATCAGAAGAGTCCGGCTTCCTCTCGTCTTCACCTCTGTCCCTCTGTCCCTTTCTTCTCTCTGTCTCACTCTCTTTCTCTATCTCTCTACCTCTCCACTCTTCTTTCTGGGTCTCTCTCTCTCGTCTGTGTTTCAGCAGCCCATTCAGGAAGCCATCTTGTGTTTTTAATCTGGTTTTACATGATCCCCCGTACGCATGTTCTCTCTCTCTCTCTCTCTCTCTCTCACTCTCTTTCTCTCTCTGTCGCTTACTCTCTTGCTCTACCCCCTCCCTCCCTCTCTTGCTCTCCTTCGCTCTCTCCCCCTCCTGCTAGTATGCCAATAGGTCTACCGCACACACAAGAGGGATTTTTTTTTCTCTGTGATCACTATCACTCCTTCCTCCCACTCGTTCATTTTTCTTTTCTCTTCTTCTGCATATATACCTCCTGTATGCATTCACAGAACCCACAGCCCCCTCCCCCTTTTCTGTCTTTTCAAACATGTATACTCATGAACAAATGTACATGAACACATATACACACACACAAAAATACACAGTGCTTGCCGGAGAGACGTCACGCTAGAGATAGCACACAAAGGCAGCCTGTCCACCAATCAGAGGCCAGGTTGGGCTTTGCTGCTAGGGTGAAATTGAAGGAGAGCAAGTGAGGGCGGTGTGTGTGTGTGTGTGTGTGTGTGTAACCCTGTGTGTATGTAAAGGGGTGGGGGGTTAAAAGAAGGAGGTTAAAATACAAAAAGGTTAAGACTAAATTTGCTTGTGAGCGTGTGTGCAGGACCATAAAAAAGAGAGACGGAGGCTGGCATTAAGGTGCACATGTGTGTGCTGTGTGTATGTACGTATGTGTTGAGGGGGATGGGTCATCTCTAAGCCTGTCAATTATCTCCTTGAACTAGCCTTCCCTAAACAATGCCTCTGGTATGTGGTATCGCTGAGCACCATCTGTGTCTGGGCTGCCTGCAATAACTGGACTGGACTGCACACACATACACACGCCGCACACACACACACAAACACACACACACACACACAGGCAAAGACCCTCTCCTACAGCCAGAGAATCCCCCTTCTGTCAAGCAAAATGTACAACTGTGTGCAGAGTGAAATATGCTGACTCAAAGCAAGAGAAGATACAAAAAATGAGCGCTGTACCACAAATACACATTTTACCCACAATAACTTGTCATGTTGTCACAAGATCAAATAATCATCAGCTGTGATTTTGCCCCATGTGTAAATCAGTGATCTGCATAGCAAACACATGCAAACACTACCTCAACCTTTCACTTCGAGGAAAAAGCTGCTAGGGGCTTGGATTTCCTTTTTACTCAGTCTTTGCGAGAATGACATACCAAGCATGTTTTGGAAGCTTGAGTTCATAGTGTTTACATTCTAAGAGTGAAGGATCGTCTCCAGCTTGTAACTTCTTAAAAAACTCTTTGCCAGACTGTGGAACCTAACCATCAGAGCCAAAAGCCAAAAAAAATCAGCAACCACATTCCACTTCAAAAACGCATTCATCATTTTTATCAAGACCGTCTGCTAAAAAAGCTGTCACTCCATCTCTAGCCGGAATTTCTACTAAAAGAAATAAAATCTAAACAAAGCATACGAAAAAGAGCAAGACAAACAAACAAAAGTAAAAACCAGTTGCTGAATTCGAAAGTTCCGAAAGAAAAAATAAAGTCAGCGAAAGTGCATGCTGGCTTAGATATGGCTGATCGAGATGGAAAGACAGAAAGCAAGAGGCTGACAGAGACACAGACACACAGAGAGGAAAACGAAAAAAGAGAGAGGCAGCAAAAGTGTGTCATGGGGAGGTGAGGCAGCCGCACAGTGACACAGCATTTCTAGTGTCTGTCTGACGCTCTCATGTGGCATGGGAAATCCCCTCTGCTGACGTAAAATGGACCACGTGTGTGTGTAAATGTGAGTGAATGTGTGTGTTTATGTGCGAGCAGAGGCGTGTTTGTGGTAAACTGGGCAGCGAGAGCGACCGCTTGGTTTCACTGGGCTTCGATGCAGGTGGATGAGATGGTTTAATACTCAAGGCATTGGTCTTACTACTACTGCAGGCACGATAGAAGCATCGTAATGAAGGTGACACCAATAGTACAAGTAATGTGATATAATACTGGGATCATGGTAGTAGTAAGTAAAAGTTGTAGAGCTAGAAAAAGCAGTAGTTGTAGTAGGACTATAAATAGTGGAGAGGAAATTGTACTTCCTCTAATTTTTTATGTGTCTCACATTGACGTAATTACCAAACAGCACCTGTCAAGAGGAGAAGTGTTAGAAATATCTGCTGTGATGCTTACATAACGACATAATCTAACACACATTTTATGTGATCAGGGTTATTCCCCATCTCGCAGTCAGGACATTGCCAGTCTTCAACGCACACCTGCCATTTACTGACAAAACATAATCACACAAAAATTCAAATCCTGTCTATTAGCAGCCATCATCCTAATCTTGGGCAATAATTAGCTTCTGACTATTTCTTATCATTCAAATGTCCTATCTGTTTATGTTGCCCATCTAAATTTAGCGAGAGATTATAGATCTCCCAAGACCTGAAAACTTCCTACAAACTCTTCCTTCTGATCACCAAAGCCTCTGAATAAAACACATTTCTTGATTATTTGTAGAATTGCAGCTCGAGTGGATGGTTTGAAGTTAAAGAGTAGCTTATTTTGAATGGCCAAAGCTGCCGCAGAGCAGTTGTGACAGGGGAAGATGGAGGATGTGTTTGCCAGGGAAGAAGGGACTCAGCTGCTGCATCCATATGGAGGTCAAAAAGGAGAAATTCTGGGTGAGAGAGATGGCTAAATGTACACTTGGTTAAAGGCTGTAGAGCGAGCACCAATTATCTTTGGGGGCATGTAGTAGAAGTGAGGGATGAAACTTGGAGTTATCATTCTATATTAATATTGATTATCTCAGTAAGTATTAGTATTAACTATTTTATAGGAAGCGAGAAGCCACAAGGTTGTAATCTATCAAAAACTGTCTTGCATCAGTGGGACAACATAACTGTGCCAACATCCTGTTTTGAATAACTGCTCAGTGTAGCCTAGTAACCATAGCAGTGCTGCATTATGTATTGTTGGCATAAAATCTTTTTCTATAATGTAAAGCATGCATACACAAAACCAACGACAGTCCCTATAGTTCATTAATATGATGCACAGCATCTGTAGTATAGCCGAGTTTAGCCATGAACTATATGAACAGAGTGAAAAGTTTGGCTGAATAGGGGAAGAGTTCTCTCAGAGGTCAGGGGTTTTGAAATATGGAGGCTGTAAATGTCTATTACACCAAAGCAAAGAGAGAGCTTCGAAATAGACAATGGTTCCAATGAGGAAACCACTTTAAACAAGACTGTTTCCCTCTCTGCTGCTGAACTCCTGAGACAAAGACACACTCCTGAAATGTTCATTGTTGGCTGGTGAACATACAAATATGTATATAATATAGATAGATTTAATGCTGTATTGTATGGCTACAAATTGGGCTTCTTTAGCAGGAGACCTCCATGAGTTGTTGCTACTTTAGAAACCTCTTTTCAGGCAGGACAGGACAAGCCCTAAGTGTGATGATGGAAACCCTGATTTCCTGTTTGTAGCTAAACAAACCCTGGGCCTTTTCCTCTAGACTTGAGCTTTGAGCTCTTTAACACTTTCATGGTCTTGTCTGCAAGGTATCTACACCTCTGATCTACAACTCTAGACACACTGGGGATGGGTAGGTGTAGTTTGTCTGTTATTCAGTTATGCAAAGTGCAGCCTCACCGTAGTAGTGAGGTCATGCTTCAGTAGCCCATTCTGGTTTTTCTGCTTCTCCTTCACCATTAGTGCTGACCATTCACTGCATCTTCCTGTCCTCTTCTTTGAATTCACACCCCATCCCCCCTGTTTAGGACTCTGACACACACACACACACACACACACACATTTACTTCCATTAACACGCAGGCGCACACTTTAAAAACATGCACTCTTTCTCTTTCTTCTCACACCTACACATACACACAAATACAAAATGGTCTAAGGTCAACTCCCACTCCCATTCAAAGCCTCAGAGGTCAGAGGTCAGAGGACAGAGCTCAGGCAACTGGAGGAATTCTCTGCTGCTGCTGCTTGGTAGCCATCACATTCTCTCAGTCACGCCACCACACACTAACACACACACAGCCCAGTCAGGCAGAAACTTTTCAGTGGTTAAAGATGCACACCAGTCTCCAAGCAGACACACACAAGCATACAGACAATGAATTCTATTTAAGGTGAATGTACAAGTAGCACTCTCTGTCTGAATTAGTAACTGAGAAACTGTGATGTATTTGGATTTATTACATGCTTTTTGTATGAATAGCTTAAGTAGTTGTTTAATGATGTATGTAAAGCATATAGCATTGTGTCCTTTTATGAGTTGGCAAGAAAATGACTCATTGTAATTTATTGTACCATAACTGTTATGGCATATATGACACATTCAGTTCAGCAGCTTGATACGAACAGGTCTAGTTCTGACACACAAAGGACGCCAACAGTAGCACCAGAGGCTTAATGCCATTTGAATAGATGGTGATTGTAAAGTCTGTAATGAAATACTGCAACAGTTGGATGGATGGATGGAGTCTTTCAAGTACCATAGATGTGCAACTCCAATGCCATAATCAAAACCCTCTACTTTGGCAAATGTGATTAATTCAGGTTTAACAAATACATCATTCCAAGTGCAAAACTCCTATCTTCAATAATATGGTAGATTTCCCACATTTGCTGTTCAAGAAATAGCAAATATAAGTATATCTTTGCATTCATCAGTCATGGATATTCAGCCAGACAACAGCAAACTCTGTTGACTTTACATTTTTGGTGAGATGTTTGTCAAGGGTGTTTCCCTACATTAGTCTTTCAAAGGCTCTTGTGTGATGGTAATAAACAATCATTAAATATGGCTGCAGGGATGGATAAAAATGAACGGATGTTCTTTGTGGATGAGAATTATTCGTTTGCAACAGCTTTGTTTTTAATATTTTTGTGGTGGGCCTATCATTAAAACCAGCACAGCATATCGCAGACAATAACTTTGATATTGTCAATCAGCATATCACTCACTCACCTCGCACTCGCTCCGTCTCCTCTTCAGCTCTTCACATTTGCGCAACTTGCATATCTGCTTCCCCGTCTTGCGGTTCAGACAGTTTGCACAGGCACCACAGTTCTCTCTGCGAAGACAAGGAGTGCAGGTGCCACATTTCTTCCTCCGCTTTTTCTGCAAGTCGACAGAGGCATCAAGGGAGGCATCAATTGGAGAAAGAGTGAAGAGCCCCACTTGCTGGTGTTCAGCCTCAATATATTTGCTCAGAGGAGATATCTTCTCTATGGATTTCCTATACAAGTGGAGAGACTGTGCTTCCTCTGCATCCATTGAGAATTCATAAATGTCCTCTGGTGGAAGATCTGACCCAGCCCCTGGCCTGGGCATGGCAACTGTCCTAATATTTCTCTGAATTGCGGGGACTGACACAGATAAACTGTCACTTATACAAAGCAAAGTTTTAAATCACATCAGAGAACCATTCAAATTTACCACAAATAGAAAAAGTCTAAAATCTGTGTATATTTTCATTGAATTACTCATTGCAATTGACTTTAGTATTCAACATGCTGGAGAATGCTTAACCTTCTAGGTTGCTGCCAAGAAAAAATTTAGCTTTATGTTCATCGTGTCTTCTAGTTTGAGCCCTCTAGGGACAGCTTAATTATTATTCTTTGGTCTTAGTCACATGAGTGGCTCTGAAGAATCCAGGTGGCAACTTCCAGCATGGAGTCCATCCTTTCCAACTACTCTAAGGAATGATTGGCAGTCCACCACAATCTGAGCGACGTTGCTGGAGCCAGGAGTCATGGTAGTATCTGCCCAGCCTGGGCACACTCTGGAAGGGTCAGAGATAGCAAACATGGATAAGTCAAACTTTTGATTAAAGCTGGCAGTAAGGCTGGGCATTAAATTGATTTAATTAATATATTAGAAGTTTTCTAGTTTAGGATGATGTGTTTTCAATAAAAATCTGTGAGTCTTCAATGTTCACCAGAGACATTCCCCTTGATCACCCCAAGGGCTCCCTTCGGGCTCCAGTGGTTCAGAGTGGGCCGAGCTTGTCATTACCCGATGTGAGTTGCTACACCATGCAATCAAACAAGTGGATTGATGCGTACTTCAGTCATATTGGACAGGTACATGTGGCAATTCCAACTGAACAGAAAAGGCGCCCATCTCAATTGTGACAAATAGTGAAATAAGAACTTTTGGCTCTTTGGCATTTTACTTCCAGTTTAAATTTGTTTGTTTAAAAAAAAAAAAAAAAAAATCAATTTACATCATAAATCAAGTTTGATGTGAAAATATGAGATTTTATTTTAAAGACATATTGCCCCACTCTGACCCTGAAAGCTGAAAAAGTGGTAGACACCCACTTCTTTTCAAGATTTACAGGAGAAACTGATCTCTCATGTCTCATGGTTAATGTTGGTGCTGAATACAAGGACCTTAATGCAGTCTTCATACAACATTATCTTGTCACTCCACCAATCCACATCACTGGCTATTTTGTTAAAGAGCTGTTAAATCTAACTTACTGTCAAGTAAATATATGATAATATTAGATGTTTAGCGCCACATTAGTGTTCAGTCTAACACCCCTGATTTCTGTCTGGATACTGTCTGGTTTCCAAACACAGCTGTCAGCGCTGAGCATCCAGCTGGCTCATAGCCATACATGCTCACATTAGCAGTTTGTGAGGAGGCTGTTTAATGGTAGGGCTGATATGACCGAGGTCGGAGGGTGGATGGTGCCTTTCTCACACTGAATAAAAGAAGGGGCTGATAAGTTGATGCCGGGGACAGTCCTCTTTGTCTTGTGGTCACACGCTCCAGTCAACCATCAATGACGTGGACTGTGTTGAGACGACACAAAGTTTTTTTGCTGCTGTCTGGTTTCATATGCTATTTCTTCTTAAGATATTAATAGCAAAGTAATAGAGGCCAAAATTCAAATATAACATAGGTTTCTTTAACATAGTATAACACACAGAGCATGCACATTTTAACAGATTTACAGTTAAAGTTATCTTTTTAGTTCAAGAAATTCAAAAATAGCTGCTGGTTTCATGCAACACCAGTGCAACATTGCAAAAATGACTTTTATTTTGTAACATAACACTGGTGTGTAACAAAAAGTTACACCACTAACCTTATAATTTTCTTCTTTGTTGGCTAAACATTTTGCATTAGGAAAACAGCACTGTTGCCTCTGAGGGATATTCACTTTGAGTTTCTTGCAATGGTAAAGAACAAGTCATATCGTATGGAGGTGCAAGGTATGGTTTAAGATTCGGTAAAAGACAGTGTCCCTCAAGGACAGATAAATATAACACCATATGTGCTCGTGTTTCTCCCTCCAACACTGGCCAAAATAAAAAAAAAACAACAACTATGAAATGGAAATAAATAACCAGTGAAAGTCGTATTAAAGTAGAGTGGGATTCGCTGCTCTGCTGCCTTTATCGTGATAAACACGTGTTAAATAAACTTAATTATAGGCAACAGCAGCAACGCGCGCTTTGTCCAGCCGTCATTTAACACCTCACATTGATTCTTCTGAGTTGTTCGGGGCGGCAGGCCGGGAAGCACTGAGACTGGCAGTAAGGGGCCCCTCTCGGCTACTGTTGTTACTGTCACTGCGTGTCCACGTGGGCCCCGACAGGAAAATACTTAACATCACTGCGGGGAGTCCGACCAAAGCTATGAGATAAAGGCTAACAGGCACTCGTAGATTTACACCGATAACACGTTATCAACAGCAGGAGTCATTAAAGGTGTTGAGGAGGGACACTGTGCTAATTACATTAGGTGACACAAACAGCACTTTCACTGGCTGTGATTTAGATTTACATCCATGTCAGATCTGAAACTCCGCCTCAGGGTGTAGGCCAGCCAATTAAAAACTTTAGTCACACACTTTCCTATTCATTTGAATGGGAAAGTGTCTCCAAACTTTTGACTGGTACTGTGTTTTATACCACATCTTCACATAAAACTTTCAATTGTTTGATATATTACTGAAGGAGGCAGCTCAAAAAGTTTAGTAACTAACTTCATAGCTGTGCAAACGAGCCGCATCCGCATGTGCACAAAAGTGTTCATAATTTATTATGAGCAAAAAATAAATAAATAAATAAATAAACAACATACCTGATTGGCTCCTTAAAAACCTCGCTATTCCCTCTCACTCCCTTAATAAAGTTTAATAACAAAAAAAACAGGAATTTCTAAGACAATGTGTAAAAAAAAAAGTCTTCACTAGTATGAAGCCTAGGCAAACACGACTCCACGTCGTGCCAAAGAAGGGGAGAAGGATGAAAAAAGTTTCGAGCCTATTGACCCGATGACATAACTGACTCAGAGCTGCTGAGTGCGGCCGCTGCGCCTTAGGTGGAGAGACAGAGAGAGAGAGCGGGAGAGAGAGGGAAATAAGGGGTAAAAGTGATTGGTAATCTATGGAGTGGAGTCCAGCCAACTGGAGCATGGCGGCGGTGTGTGTATGTGTGGGAGGGTGAAGGGGTTCAAAATGTCCCGTAATGAAAGTTGAAGTTATGCCTCTCCGACAAAGAGGTGATCTTAATCACCCCATGATGACATATTCGTGGTTAGTGGTGATGTTATATAGCGGGACTTTGGGTTATTGTCACAAGTGTATTTTAAATCAGATGTTGTGACGTCATGCCGGGCCAGAGGATCGGGACTCGTTAGGTGTGGGCCCTCGATCACCCTCGTGGACAAATTTGGATCGGTCTGGTTCACATGAGCAGCAGCGGCGGCCCCAGCTGACAGAGCTGAAGGTGTCCCTGTTGCCTTTCAAATGATCCCATCCATCCTCAGCTGATGGTGAGGTAAGAATGTCAAATTTAATCATGTCACTGAAGACTTTCAGGAAAAGGTGAAGTTGGTGATATATTCATATGTTGTCTTCTGTCCAAGTTGGCAGTTTACAATAAGTGACGTCCTCAACCATTCGTCTAATTTCCACTTTGTCCTCTAGTTTTTCCATATTAGCGGTATTAGGAGTCACGGATGCAAACAGGATGCAGGAACTTCCAGGAGCCTGTGATTAATATCTGCTGCTGCTTCAGCTAAGATCTAAACCAACTGCAGTTTGCTGTATATGAAATTAAGACAGCCAGACTAAAACGGAAATGTTTGTGGTTTCCCTGTCACTTCACAACACAGAGTCATATGATGCTATATAAAAATCAGATGGGGGGATCAGAATGTTATTGAATTAAGTTCTAACACTACTTATCAAAAGACCCACAGCATGTAATAACGACTACAAAAATCCCATTTATACTGCTATTATCATCAAATGTGGAGATCAACATCTGTTTAGGAACTGAGATTAGCAGTTATAATTTCCAAAGTACCATCCAAGTAACATTTTACAAACACAGTATAACATAACTGAGTGAAAGAACTGATGAAATATTTTGTAACACATCAAATCTTTATTTTTACACTACTTGAACACTCCATTGAATTTTAACAAACACACTAGTTCATAAACATAAATTCCAAACCTTGAACATTACTTTTGAGATACCTGGTACATAGTTTCAGATGGTCTTTTTATTTTTGCTGTTAACACCACATTCTGTTTGCAATTATGCATCTCAACACCAGGGAAACTGGTGGCAGCAATATGATCTCCTGGCCCAGAGGCATGTGGAGTTAGAGCCTTTTAGTATTTAATGACAGAATGTAGGAGCTGGAAGCCTTCCATACAAAATATTACTTTAGCAAATAATTTAATTTTTTGACTAAATAATTTGAGTAAAATAGGAAAACATATCCAACAGTTTTCTTGTATCAAAAGTAAATCTTGGAAGCAGCAGATGTGAATGGTCACAATTGGGGGTGGCTCCAGTATTGTATTCGCATACATCAAGACACTTCACAAAAATCACCAAATTATTCCAATGTGGAGAAGCAGAGAAGGAGAACAGAACAAACTGAAAAGCAAGTGAGCTCTACAGGAGTTTGATAGGACAATAAATATTAGTCATTTCACTGTGTGCTATAGTTTGGGTGTAAAGAAAGGGGCCGTGTGTATTTCTAATGTGGTTTCAGGGATAAGGTGCTGTAGCATATTCACCCAATCAAGATCTACTAGTTTTATGACTCTTAGTTTGGTGTACCGCTGTGCTGTAAACCATAACGTGGCGTCTAGCAGAGGTCATTTGACCAAGGAAAAGACTGAATTTCTGTCATATTACAAATCTTAAACTATCAATTTCATATTTATTTTTTTTATGTTCTTTTTTGATTTACTATTGGTCCAGTATCCAGTATCCCTTTTTAAGTAAGTGCAGGTGACTTAAAAGTATTTAAGTCACCTGCACACATGTAGCCAGACATACATGATAAAAACAATGAAATATTGTGTGGAAAATGGACAACGGGTCACTTTCAAAACTCAGGCTATGTTCACACAGCACTGCTATTTTAAAATGTAAACAATCTCCGTCCTGATGACCATTTTTATTCCATATCAGAAGTAATTAAGCAAGCAGAGACAAGAAGCTCAACAGTGCTTGCAATTTATTATTCATGCTGCTTTCATCATTGAGCAACCCATGGTCATTCCCTGATTGGGAGTGACAATGAGTCTCTACATCATTGTCAACAAAGGTGTATATCATAGAAAAAACTGTGCATTTTAAAACTGAAAAATAGTAGTGTAGATGTAGCCTAATACCTACAGCTGAAACCGTACTGCATCAGTTTGTGGCCCATTGTTTATTTATTTGTTATGAATTAAAATATATTTCTCAGCTTGATGGACAGAAACTAGCAAAACCTCTCTGGTTTGATTTGGGTTCAAGGATAAAATGATCAGTGGAAAATGCTGTTCAAAGTATAGATCAGGAGTAGCATCCCCTTTGACCAGTATGGCTTTGGACTGGATTCAACTGAGATAGAGATTGAAATGTTTTGGTTCAAACTCTACAGGATCACTCATAGCTGTAACGTGGTGACTGGACATTTGATGCTTTTAATTCAACAGAGAATTGGTCCATTTTCACATGCTACAAGGAGCCTCCAGTTTGTGTAGGTAAATCCTGAAATGCATATACACAGGAAATATACCCAGTACCCTTCCCCAATCCCCCATCATCCCTCAGTCTCATTGTGGTTTGGTCCAGTAGTCAGAGAGTTGTCTTTACGTCCTGACCTGGAACTTGCCAGCCTTTGTCATGTACTTGATGCCTTTGAACGGTTTATACTTCTCACCGTACATGTCCAGTCGATTCACCTTTAGCCCTGTTGAAGGACACAGTTACCACCAACCTGTCAATGCTCTTAAAAAACAACAACATCAACAACAAACAAACCCTTCATCGCTGAGTATTTGAAGACAGTAGGTTGATCAGAGTCGACTGGCTGTATAAGAGCACTTTGATCATGTCTCCAGAATCCCAATTTAAACTACCTGGATAGAAAAAAGGGTGCTCTTTTGCATGGTAAAACATTTTTAATTGTTTCCCAAGTGTCACATCTGTTATCTCATCCAGATTATCATTGGAGAAGGGGATGACATATATTTGTTTTCAATTTGTAGCAAGAGTAAATCCTTGTTAAAACCCTTACGAGCTAAAAGTCAATGTTATCCTGTTAACGATCAGGCTCTTCAAATAAAGGATAATGTCTTACCATTTCAAATTTCTAGAAATGGCTTTAAATATTTGGGCATTAATATAACAAGGGACATGCAGAAGCTTTATGAGAAAAATTTCCATCCATTGTTTGATAAAGTCAAATTGGACCTGAAGAAATGGAGAATACTTCATTTGTCCTTGGCAGGAAAAGTGAACTGTCTTAAAATGAATGTGCTTCCCAAATTTCTTTACTTGTTTCAATGTATACCACTTTATCTTCCCAAATCTTTCTTCAAAACTATTGATAAGGCTTTCACATCTTTTATTTGGGATGGGAAGAGACCTAGAATACGATTAGAACTGTTACAGAGGCCTACATCACAAGGCGGCTTAGCTCTTCCTAATCTTTGTCATTATTATTGGGCCGCAAATGTTCAAAAAATCCTTTATTGGCTCCACACTCCTGATAAGGACTGGTGCCACTCTGAGGCCACATCCTGCATCTCGACTTCTCTTAAAGTCTTGGTCACCTCCAGTCTTCCCCTCTCTATTTCACAATACACTAACAATCCAATTGTCATAAACACCCTCAAGATCTGGTTTCAACTTAGATGTCACTTTGGATTTAAAAATCTCCATGCAAGTCTTGTGCTCAATAACCACCTCTTCCCCCCAGCTAAATTAGACTCAGAATTTACTCTCTGGCAAAGACGAGGCATTTGTACACTTAAGGACATGTACATAGACTGTAGCTTTGCAAGCTTTGATGACCTATCACACAAATTTGGCCTCCCTCGGTCTAGCCTATTTCGGTACTTCCGGGTCCGCCATTTTCTCCAGTCTCAAAGCCCAAACTTCCACACACATGGCTTCTCTTCCTGGTTTAGATGATCTGTTAGCAATCCGTTTCAACTCAAAATGACTAATTTCAAGAATCAATGACTGTATAACCTCTTTTAAAAACATAACTCTTGCAAAGATCAGAGCGGACTGGGTGAAGGAGTTGGGGGAGAACTTGGAAGAGGACATTTGGAATGGCGCTCTGCAATGAGTGAATGACAGTACTTCCTGTGCAAAATTAAACATAATACAATTCAAGGTTTTACATCGCACTCATTATTCCAAAGCAAGACTAGCTAAAATATACCCTGGCACAGATGCAGGCTGCGGCAGGTGTCGAAACACTCCCACCAACTTAACTCATATGCTTTGGTCATGCCCTGCCCTGACTACATATTGGTCTCTGATATTTAGAACACTGTCAGAAGTACTTCATACCGACCTCCAACTTATGCAACATTGGCCATATTTGGTGTCGCTGATAAAAGACCTTTTACAACAAAGAAAGGACAAAGACATACTTGCTTTTACAACGCTGCTTGCACGCAGATGAATACTACTACATTGGAAATCTAAGAACCCACCTACTGTGTCTTTGTGGTTGAGAGACTTGATGCAGTTTATAGAGCTAGAGAAAATAAAATACACACTCAGGGGGTCTAAATTCTTTTCTATTTAGGATCCAATGCAGACTTACTTGCATAAACTCAAGACTCTGCCCGCTTAGTACTAGTAAGCAGCCCTTTTACACTTATATTCACGCAGATTGTAGCACGGAGTGCACAGCTTCAATAATGATAAAACTATGTCGTGGTTTCTTTTCTTCTCTGGATGGATGTCCTACATGTTCCATGTGGGTGGAAGGGTGGGATGTGAATAATATTGATAAAAACATATGAGCATTGTCCTGTTATATGTCCATGTGCCTGTCTTGTACCATTGATGCTCAATAAAAAATGCAATGTAAAAAAAAAAAAAAAACAAAAAAAAAAAAAAAACCCTTACGAGCACATGCACATCATTTCATGGTATCTGGATCATAAATACACTTGCAACTTGTGAAGGAGGTTAAAAGTGTATTATGTTATGCAATGGACATAATGTTTGTCCATGTAGATGAAGACTTTTGAAAGATTCTGACCATTATAAGAGAAAATGTTTCAGTCTGTGTTCTCCGATAAGGCTCATTTGTCAGAGAAGAAGAAGTGTATTTCTTGTGTTTGGCACCATCTAGTTGCCATAATGTCACCATGCTCAGAGAATGGGGCAGTCAGGTGGTTATCAGCTGAGCAGGCTTCATGATGAAAACCTCTTGTGTGTGGCAAAGTTTGAGGTCAAATTTTAGTCAGGGTTTGTGAGGATGGCAGCAGTGAAAATAATATAATAATATTCATTAGCTGTTAGGAAGTATAGTGTTGTTTGGTTGTTTTAAAAAATATGGAGTCATGGCTACATTGGGATTGTGTATGCGTGTGAGTGTGTGTACCTGAGATGGCCATCTGTTGGATTTTGAATTGGATGTTTATGGTGGGGTTCTCATCAGGTTTGGAGGCTCCTGCCTGCAGACTCATGGTACCTTTCAGACTGGGAAGCTTCTGTGGGTTGATCTTACCGACATCCCATGTCAACAACTGTACAAACCCCAAGATATGAAGATGCAAATTTGAGCGTACCAGTATTTAAAAAGACACTCATTATTCTAACCAATGAAACTACACAATAAACACAAATAGTGGCATGTTTTTGGAGAAGTCAAAAGTTTTCATTCATAAGTTCATGCAAGTATATAATCAGCAGTGACACAATTTCTAAGTACCTTTGTGACAGGGTCAAATGTGTATGTTCCCTGGGAGGGGTTGAGGTTGGCGTTGAGGACGCCCCGCGGTAGCTGACTGCTGACTAGCACTGACTCCACAGCTTTACCCATGGTTTGTTTGGGGCCAAGGGTCAAGTCAAAGCGTCCCTGGGAGCTTCCTTCACGGAAGGTGATGTTGTGCTTGACATATACCGGGATTGCCACCAGGCTGAGGAAGAGGCAGGAAAACAGACACCAATAGCTGAAGTCATGTGCAGGTTTGTTTTGTTTTTTGTTTTTTTGCTAATGTTTTGTGATAGTTGTGACCTATTAATATTAAACTGTCTGGCCAGACATATATAGCATATTGACAACTTAAAAAAAAATTATGTGTTTGTCATAAACTGAATAAGTGAGAATGATGAGATAAGCATCATGACTGAAAAATCACTGACTTCTGAGAGCTGACGTGGTAAGAGAGCAACCGGAAGTTTCCGTCAGGGGGGATGAAAGACAGGATCCGCTCAGCTTCCCAGCGCTTGAACCGAACACATGGATGGAAACTGACATCATCCAGTAACCGAGGATTCTGGGAGAGGATGATAGACATAGTTGGGTTGAAGGATTTGCCTTTGGCGCCAGATGCTCTTCCTGCCACAACCATCCACATCTATCCAGGCATGGGACTGGCACAAGCCTACCACTGGTTTGCCCTGAGGCTGCGGTTTGAACCCAAGACCTCTACATGCAAAGCATGTGCTCTACCACTGAGCTACGGCTCCAGGCAATATAGTTGGGTCGAGGTTAAAGTGGATTATTTTTCTACTACATTTTTCTATTTTATTTCAATTTCTTGAGTCAAGTCAAGGCAGCACTGCAACACAGTGGTTAGCACTGTTGCCTCACAACAAGAAGGTCCAGGGTTTGATTCCCACACCTGGGGCCTTTCTGTGTGGAGTTTCCATGTTTTCAGGCCTGTGTGGGTTTCCTCCAGGTACTCCTCCCACCATCCAAAGACATGCATGTCTAGGTTAATTTGTGTCTCTATATTGCCTGTAGGTATGAGTGTGATTGTGAGTGGTTGTTTATTTCTGTCTGCCTCCATGTTTTGGCTCTGCGATGGACTGGAAACCTGTCCAAGCCTTCTCTTGCCTGGACCATTGGCTGGGATTGGCTACAGCACCCCCCCGCAACTCGGAAACAGATGAGTGAGGTGAGTGAGTCCAGTCAAAACCTTTGCATTATATATATTTATCTTTGCCCCTCCAGGTAATTTTTAACCATTTGTTTAATCCTGCAGGACTTCTGATTATCACGGTTTTTACACTTTAGAGTCCATAAAATTCAAACACTGTCTTTAGTAATTCAAAGATGCATAGATTCTTAGAATTATACACATAATACCCATTAATGGTCAACGTTAGTCTGACAGTGTAAATCCATAAGAGGCTTAAAAAAAAAGTTTTAAACAGAAAACTCACCATAAAGGATAGAGTGAGATCCGGCATGCCTGTCAGTTTTACACAAGCGTCAATAACTCCCTGGATTTCTGCAGTAATAGTGGAGCCTGAGAAGAAAAAACAAAAAAGTATAATACTACTTTATAAACAAGAACCAAAACCCATTTTAAAAACTGACATTGTGATTTGTGGATTTGCAACTTTATTATGCTGATGGTCAAAATATGGAAACATAATGTATGCCACTGTAATAAGTGTCGAGCCATACCCGATTTATCAATGATAGCATCTATCTCCTCGACCACATCAAAATAAGCTTCATTGTTAGTGTATTTGACCCCGGTGCGTCGCCATGGCACTACGGACAGCTGGCCTGTAGGAAGCTGTTCACCCACATTGGTGCTACCTGAAAAACATACATTGATCTAGTATGAAATTACACACATTCACAAGCAGAGTTTACATAAAGTATCTGTATAAAATTGAATGAGGCTCAGAATGGTGGAATCAGGCACTGCAAAGATGGTGTGTAGGGTTGAAACGATTACTCAAATAATTCAAAGAATTCAATAGAAAAAAGGATTAAGGCAATTTTTCTTGAATGAAAGTTTAAATTAATTCATTTCACTTCAATTATACCCTAGGCTCTGCTTTTGCACTGAATGACAGACTGCGGTTAAATGGATCATACCTGTGATGGTGTTGACCATTGTGCGAAGGATAGTGGGGGGCTTAATGAGCTCTTTGAGGATGTTGGACTCTGTTGCCAGTGGAAAGCCATTGTCCAGCATCTCCTCCAGTAGTTCATAGACCACTACCACGTTGTCTTTGATTGCAGCCTCTGTACACACTCCAAAATAGTCCTGAGATGAACAAACGTGACATTGATATTTAAAGTCAGACATAAGTGCTTAAACTAAGCTAAATGGAACAGAAAAATAAGTGAGTAATAACCTGGAATGTGTCCACAACTCTGTGCAGAAACTCAATGACAAAGAGCGGTGGCACCTCACTCTGGATAACTGCGACAAAGTAGATGCGATGTCTGAGCACACTGATAAGGTAGTGGTGTGGTGTGGGGATCACTGGCGGGACATTCTCTGGCTCAGTGGCTCGCTCCTGCGCCTCAAAGAAGTAGTCACACACTGAGCGGCTGACCACACTCTTCCAGTGTTTCTCCAGGAAAATGTCCCCTGAGGCATTTACTAGGAACAGGCTGTGGATCATTTTGGCTGGAGGCTGATAGGATAAGAGACAGAACCATTTTTCTCATCAGAAAAATTTGAAATTCCAATGAACTGTTCAAATATGTTTGCAGAGTTCAATTTTGTCGTATTAACTTTTTTTTTTTATTAATGAGGTGCAATAAAAGGGAAATACACAGAATGCAAAACCCGCATATTATGAAAGATTGAGAATATGTAGCGTTTGCTTGGAAATGAAAAATATAACTCGGATTTATTCCAGTTTAGCCTGAAACTGCAGCAGCTAGGATGCACTAAGCTGTAATTAATTATATGGTTTACATCTTTTACTACTGTGATATGATCAATGGCCCATAATAAGATATGCTACAACTATAATAATAATGCAAACAATAATAGCTGTACAATTATTAATAATAACAATATTAATCATCATTATTAATTTTTTTCATTCATTCATTCCCTACTGTCATCCATTACTTAATGGCTCGTGGATTCTCTGTCATGTCTTTGTAATAAATTTAATAAAGCCTTGAACCATTCTGTTTCAGGTAGTTTAAACATGGAAAAACAATGTTTGAATCAAGTCTGAAACAGTCTTCCCCTAGGGCCTTCAAAAAAGAAGTTTCCCATGCTCTGTAATGAAACCAGCAGCCCTTCCTCCTATCACATGACACACTTCGGAGTGGTTTGTGCTCTGAATATCATCCAGCCAACAGTCATCTCCCTATTCATTTATAATGTGTCGAAGAGCACACCAGCTTCCTCACAGCATCTGTCGTTGGTTGAACACAAAGGCAGAACAGCAGCGTTTGAATGACCGGCTCATGAACACATGTTTAAGTGAAAGTGGTCCCTTTTGTTTCAATAACATATTTCTAATTTTGCAGAAGGAGTTCGATGCACGGCTCTCTCCCAGCAGAGAGGACTTAAGGGGATGATATATGATACAATAGCATGCCGTCTCCACTCACTTTAAACTAAGGAAATGTGACACCGGAACAGTCATTAAATATGCGACAGAGATATCAAGTTCGGTCGCCTAAAGGTCGGTGCAACAAAAACATGAGTTAAGCGGAGCAGCGTATATTTATTAGCAGAGAGCATGTAACAGAGGAAGTGGGCGCCCACAGTGTCTGAAGGCCTCCATCTCCATACAGGATGCTACAGCAGTGCCCCCTCCCGCCTCAGTCTCATGACAGAGGAAAAGCCCAGTCACCCGGCACAGAGGATGGAAATACATTCAGCTAACCGTGCTGTTCCGCCTGCAAATTTGCCATTCGCTTGTTCGAGCCGTTCACAAATTGCAACCAACTTACCGACGAGAGTTTTATTTGACGCGTTTCGTCTCGCCTGTCACCTTTTCCTCCCCAATGGAAGCTCAAGCTGTCGTCGTTGCTTCCCGTTTGGCAGCGCAGATCCTGACGCGAGAAAGCTAGCGGACGACAGCGAACCAATCAGAAGCGAATGGTGGGGGGGAGGGGTTAATGTGATCCCGCCTACTTTAAGGAGTCATTGGCCAATAATACGGAACTTAACGAGCACAGACGCAGCTTTGATTGGATGGGGAGAGAAAAGCCACAGTAAACACCAGTAAAGCTGCTCGCTGATTGGCTTTAAGACGGAACTGGTCTGACATTTTGTTTTGAGTATCAGATTTCATCTTGTGAAGTTTCATTCCAGTCAGAGGCAGGTGAACTCAGAAAAACTGCACGGATTATAATCTAACGCGCTTTTTCAACCAGACAGCTACATTCATTTCGATATATTAAAATTACAGTAAAATAATAAAGTAAGATCTAAAATTTAAGACCGTACAATTTACACCCCAGAGTAAAGCCTCAGAATGTGTGGTTCATACTTAGTGATGCATAGTAAAATTATGAACTGTACATGTAACATTTTTCCTTTGAATACACGTACACGGGGTTCTTTCTAACACTTCCTGTTGTTCTGATATTTCAAAAACTGAATTTTAAAAGTTTCATAGTAGGCCTGTACGGAGGAATGAAAATAGTTCTACAATGAACAAAGTGTCTTTGTGTTTGAGAGTTGTTTTCATACTCAGTTCTGGTTTTGTTTTTTTTTTTTTGGCAGTGTGTGCAGTCTACACCCAAAAGACAAATATGCAAACAATAAATACATGTGGAATTGTATTCTCAAAATTAGTCAGTCAAAGCTTACTGTTAAGGGAGGACAGAGGAAGAGCTGTCAGAATGAAACACTAAAGTATGATATAAAGATTATTTTACTTCTTTCACATTTAATTGGTATGATCATTAATTAAGAGCTGCATCTCTGGTCACTGATGGTGAACGTGAAAACAAAGAAATGTTACTGAAAGCCACTAACTGGTTTTTGCGCATATGAAAACCAAACTAGATGTTCAGTATTATACTGAAAATGGGATTACATAATTCACCACATAGAAATCAGACAAAGGCTGTGTAATTGAATGTTGAAAAGTGGATGAGGAGATGACATTCTTGTTTTCTCATCAGGGCTTTTTGCCAATGACATGCTCAGGTTCACAGGGACATCTAGTGGTTACAAGTGGTCAAAACATTCAAATAAGTGAACAATTCAATTTGCTGTAAATCAAAATTAATTACAACTTAAAAACCTCGGTAGAAGTAACATCACTAGTTGCAGTGAGGCTTTTTTAATATGAAAACTAAAATTTCAACTTGGAAGAAAAATCTGTAAAATATACAACTATATTCAAAGACCCTTAGCCAGTATCTTGCAATGAGCGATGGGATATTCTATGAATATTGACCCTATTTCATGTCAAAGTTGTAACAGTGTTAGTTATTCTGCATGAGATTTACAGTGTCAGTGTCCGTGTATTGGTGACAAGCTGTCACAATTGGACCTCACCCAAACATGTAAAACTTATTTGCCCACAAAGGTCTTGTATAGTATACGCTAGATGTTTATGTCTTTTTTTAATTACAAAGAAGGTCTACATTCTATATCGATACAGAGAAAATATCAATGCCGTCAGTGCATGGGCAAGTGCACCCAGCCTTTCACAGCCTGGTCCAACACACCATCCACCATTACTGGGTTTGGTTTCCATTTACCTGAAATGTGCCAAGTTTTTATTCCAACACTCGGAAAATGAAAAGCCAATCAGAAGAGAGCTTCAGAACTTCTCACTGACCTGCTGTTACTTGGGCTCCAGAGAGATGGTTTTTGGTTCTTAAAACTACAAATGCATCTATATGTCCTTATGGTTGTCAAAACTTAAAATATAGCAATAGCTAAGGGAAAACATTTGGGACCATTAAAAGCAATTCCAAAAAAATTTGATTTACAGAAGACTAATCCGGAGTGCAGTGGGAGTGAATTAAGAAATTTAGATTGAAGCAAACCTGGAGGGGCTGTGTTGACAGCTACAATGGAATTGTATTATATCAAATGGAATTTTAAAAAGTTCAAGGGAAACATGAATGGCTCAACATAATTTATTTTCATTTTATGTTAAAATGTACAGAGTTCTTTGAAAGTACTTGCTAAGAAAGAAAAAAAATGAATGGAAATACATACAGGGACAGAGTAGAGAGTTGAGGCGTCTGGGCACAAATCAACCTTCACTATGTGCCCAGCTGTCACTCCTCTCTTTATTTTGCGCCATCTCTTAGCATACAACGCAACATGTACAATTACAAAGGATACAAAAAGGGAAGCGATATAAACAGACAGAAATATACTGAGCTCATTTTTACATGCCTCTTAAATGTAAGGAAGTCATCCTATACACACACAAGAAGTAAAAAAAAAGGAAAAGAATGCCAAGTGACCTTTAGATATTTGTAGTCCTTTTGTTTAAAATAGCATTAATATACTACACAAAGATAGAAAAACTCTAGAGATGAGATGGAATGGAGAGGTTAAAGGCATCTTAAAGTCACTAAAAGTGAGTGGTAATTTTTTTAAATTTTGAATTTCTTAGTAATTATTACCCAAGAGGCGAGCTAAAAAATATGTATTGTTTTTTTTTCCTGAAACAGAAGTGAAAAAAATGACAGTACCAATATCAATGTCAGAATTTCCTTTTATATTATAGAAAAAACATTTTCTCTACAATAGGTTTTCTAAAGTCAAAAAGAGTCAGCTTGTGTCATAAAAGAAAGCTGCCCAGTCTGATAAAATTCAGAAAGAAACAAAACAAAACAAAACATAAGTACAGAACAGAACAATACACACAAAGTATGCAATGTCAAGTCTGTAAGAAAATGAAAACTCCTCTTTTGACTTTGAATACTGGTAC
This sequence comes from Remorina albescens, assembly GCA_034769265.1. Taxonomy (NCBI): domain Eukaryota; kingdom Metazoa; phylum Chordata; class Actinopteri; order Carangiformes; family Echeneidae; genus Remorina; species Remorina albescens. Next base: position 6,910,088 of record CM068485.1, read on the forward strand.
ATGGAGCAACAAGGTCAACCATTTCACCCCTGCCAGTTGAACGCCATAGCCAACAGGACCTCAAACACTTACTTGCTTCTGACCCTGCTTTTATAAGTGTGCACCTCTATGTGAGGGCCCAACCATGTGCTAGATCAGACATTTAGGCATACCTTTTACATAGGCTGACTGTCGACTGCCATATTTCTAGCCAAAAGGAGAGGCAGAGTTATGCAGACCCCGACCCGCCCCCCCCCCCAAAAAAAATAACCAATTTTAACAGAATACACCATTCAAAGACTCTTTGACCTCTTTAGGTCACTAACACTTAAGGAGGGAAAGTCAGCTATAGTTAGCTGACTTTCGTTAAAGCAGTTCAATGGAAATCCCACTGTTTGTTCTGCGTTCACTAAACTGCTAAAAATGGCTGACATTGTACACCATCTGTCAGTGGAGTGTGGAACAGCTGAATGTTTCCTGAGCCAGCCATCAATTGGCAACAGCTAGCCAGTGTATGTGTTTGGGTGCATGTGCTGGATATTGGGAAGTACCAGAATATTTACATCTAAACGTTTCAGAGAGGCGGCAAACTGGAAAATAACGCTACTCGTTTCCTTTATTGACATACAATAGACAGTAATATGCTAGCTTCTTCTGTGACTTTGCTGTGTTTTTGGTACAAGACCATCTATCTGGGAAGACAGAGACTCTGGAAACAGCTCAGCACCTCAAACACCGGAGGCCCCGCTCCTATGCTTTTTCTGGAACCAGGTGAAAAGCTGTCTGACCAAGTTACCACAGAGATGTTTGGATATTTCTGAGAGACCAAAGAGGGTGCATCACTTTTTCAGAATGCCACACATATAAAGACCAAAGCATATAAGAGGTCGGACTGCACACAAGTATTTAAAAAAAACAATAAACGAAAACAACAACAACAAAAAGATTCAATATTATGTTTAACAAAAACAAAACAAGAGTCCGCCTACTATGTTTCACTGTCTCTTTTTTCAGGGTAAGGCTTCCTATATCAATTAAAAGATTGTGTGCATGGTTGAATATAGTCACTTTTCATTTTCAGTCTGACAAAGCAAAGTATTCCTGTATTGTCTTTGTCTTCCTCATTCTTGTTCTCCCCAACTCTCCTCCTGCATGAGGAGGATGACACTCCTGGGTCTTCGTGAAACCACTTTAGACGACTGTGTAGGCCTGGCCTGAAGCAGCATGGCACGTTTGCGGTCCATATACACACTCCTACCCTCAATTCTATCAACAGATAGCCAGGAGGTGTAGGGAAACAAGCCCAAATAAAAAGGGACAAAATGTAACAATGCAGAAACACAGGAACCCCGAAGACCCTCTCTGTCTCCATCACCTACACTCCCTGGTGCCTGCTGAGGCACTGGAGAGGGTTAACAGGGGCAATGGACATGAAGAGTACAGCGAGTATCTGCTCCAGCCTTATGTTTCCCATTTCAGTTCTTGGCTGCTCATCTGCTCATATATGGTGACTGTTTTGGGACACCAGCATAGCTGTGATGGGAGGGGCCAGTGTACATCATGTTGCCATGGTGATTGGGCTGCATAGGCTGCTGTGGGTAACCCTGCCCTCCCATCATGCCCATCTGCATCTGCATGGGGTACTGAGCTGGCTGATTCATGTAAGGGGGGTTGCCATGGTAACCACTGTTCATCATTGGTTGGGGCATTCGGTAGCCTGCTGACATGGCATTGAGGGGTGTCATGTTCATGGAATTGTATGGTGCTGGCGTGGGCATGAGGTTTGGCATCATACCACGCTGCACGGCCAAGGTGCGTGGTGTGCCCTGCATGGTCACGCCTGAGCTGCGGCCATACAGCTGTTGCTGGTGTGGGGCTGGGGCCAGCTGCTGAGTGGCTTTTGACCGGATGGAAATATGGCCTTTGACTGTCGCCATCTGGCCCTGGAGCCTCTGTGTGTGGGGAGGGGGTCCCAGGCCAATGTTGGTTGTGGGCATGTTGCACTGCAGTTGCAGGGATCCTAAGTTCATAGAGCCAGAGCTAAGGTTAGGAGGCGGGGTCATAGTGGGCTGGCCCTGAGGAAGGGGAGTGTGGGGTGAGGGGGCCAGCCCAGGATTGGAGAGAGAAACACTGGTGGCGTAGGAGGTGACAGAGGCAGAGTGAGAGTAGGGCATGGCATGGGGGTCCATGATGGTGTTTGTAAGCTGCTGGAGTTTGGCCAAGCTGAATGTTGCTGAGGGCTGGGGGTAGCCCCCTGTGCCGAAATCCTGGCCCATGCGCTCATAGATGGTACGGCCCCCTCCTCCACCTCCACTCTCAGGGATCTCCATGATCATCGGTGTGGAGGCAAACCCATTGCCCATGCTACACTGGGAGAGGGCCTGCTGTTGTTGCTGCGGTGGCGGTGGCGCTGAGGGTGGAGGCTGCGGGTTGGGGGCTTGCTGCTGTGGAGGCTGCTGAGGAACCTTTTTTTGGGACTGCTGCTGTTGCTGCTGCTGGTTGGTGCTGGGCGGCCTTTCAATCACACCACAGCTCTGAGGAGATTTTATTCCACAGCTGGGGGTATTGGACGGTGGTGGGGGTGGTGGAGGCTGTGGCACACCACTGCCTACATTACTGGCACTTGGCCCACTGTTGGGCCCAGGTCCTGTTTGCTGAATTAGGCTACAGCTGCCCATCGCTAGCTGAGATCCTCCAGCTCCTGTGGAAGATGTGAGGCTGGGGGCAGGCACAAAGGAGCAGCTGTTGGACTGGGAGGAGGAGGATGGGGTGGCTGAGTTGGAGGAAGAGGAAGCTGATGACGAAGAGGCTGTAGAAGCTCCTGCAACTACAGCTGCTGACATTCCCCCACCATTCCCTCCGTTCCCTGTGCCATTGCCCCCTCCACCCATGGTAGAGTCATAGCTGCTGGGGTTGTCGTAATTCTCTGTAGTGCTTTCTATGCTGCCCAGGTCACTGAAACCACTGTCCACCACTTGCTGTGAGTGGTCCGACACAGATGGTACATCCATCATTGGTGAGGTCTCCATGTTCTGCTGGGAGGGGGCTGACAGAGAACTTGGATGCTCTGGTGTGATCTGGGTGTACGCTGCTCCAGCACCTCCACCATTGGCTCCTGCTCCAGGGGGACCAGGCGTCCCTCCCCTCTGCCCTGCTGACGTTGTGTCCATGATTCCTGAGGGCAACCCAGGACTGTTGACGGAGCGTACAGATTGGCTGGATAGAGGTGGCACCGGGGGATTGGGGAGGGGGCTGCTGTGCTGAGAGGCCCCACACTCCTCCACTAAGGCCAGTGCCTCTTCCTCTGCTTCTCCTGTGTGGCTGTAACTCTGCAGGGTCCGGCAGGCAGCAAGGGTCTCCTCACAGTCCTGGTAAGCCCCGTGGTGTGGCTGGGGTTCAGTCTCTTCGTCCTGGGCTTCCCCCTGTGTCAGTGACTGAACAGCCTGCATAGTCTCCAGGTCGAGCTCATTGGAGTGGTGATGGGGGTGGTGTGGATGATGGTGGCCCAGCTCCTCTTTAAAGTCAGAATGCTGGTGAGGGTGGGAGTGTGGATGCGTGTGCTGGGGTTCTATCAACAGCGTGACATCCTTGTCATCTGGGTGCAGAGGCTGGAGCTCCATGGGCTCAGAGGGAACAGACATGGCCGTCACTGTTTCCACTGCAGCGGCAGCAGCAGCAGACTCCTCCTGCTCTCTGCGCCGCCTTTCCTCCTGCTGTGTGTCAGCTGAGGAGGGCCGACACTTGGCCTCCTGCACTTCCTCCTCAGCCTCCTCCTCCTCCTCTTCCTCCTCCTCCTGTTTGCTGACATAGTCCCGGGCCACGCTGTTCTCCATGTCTAAAAAAGCCTCTCCACCTTGGGGTTCTTCTTTAACTGGAGGAGAACTTGCACGAGAGGCAGGCTCCTCCTCCTCGTCTTCATCTTCATCTTCATCTTCAGAATCCTGGCTTTTTCTCTTCTTGCTACTGCTGTTGTTGCTGTTCTTGTCTTCTAGATGTCCATCCCCTTCATCATCCGCATCATGGTCTTCACTGCGCCTGCTTCCTGAACCTGGTGTGACTACTGTTCTCCTGTTGATACTACCACCACCCATACTACCACATTCTTCTTCCTCCCTTTCGTCATCATCATCATCATCTTCCCTGTCAACCATATCTGTGTCCTGAGGCCGGGACTGTGGGGCCCGGGGCCCTGAAGTGCAAGAGGAGGACGAAGGGGAAAGCAGGGGGCGGGATGGAGGACGGCTAGGTTTGTCCTCCTCCCAAGCTCTTTCAGTGTCCTCCTCCTCCTCCTCCTCTTCCTCCTCTGGCTCAGAGGTGGGAGGGGGTTTAGGGGCAGGCTGTGGTGGTTGGCAGAGAGCTCGGTTCTTGGGCGGTCTCCCTCGCCTCTTGGGCACCTTCTGCTCAACAGGTTTAGGAAGATAATCATCTTCTTCGTCAGAGTCTTTCTGTTTCCTGTCCCTGTCGGTATTGGTTCTGCAGACCCGCTTGCTGATACGATCATCTTTCTGGAGTAGCTGAGGATCTTTATCCAGCTGCTGCTCCAACAGCCTTTGTCTTTCCTGCTCCTGCCGCTCTGCCTCTTCCTGTGCCCGCTGCAGGTACCAGCTGCGGGGCTTACGTCCAGGCTTCATCTTGATTTTAGGGGGTGGAGGATCCCCACCCGGGCCATGACTGTCTGCGGTTGTTCGCTGCCCGGGCCCACTGCTAGGTGGTTTGCCAGGTCCCCGTTTCTTCCAGTGCAGTGGTTTGCGGCTCTTTCCCTTGGGCCAGCCTTTCTTCTTCTTGACTGGGACCTCAGGGGTAGCTGTGAGGGTCTTTGATGGAGTTGCTGGCAGAGCAGCCACAGGCTTCAGCACAGGCGATAGCTCTGTAAGGAGACAAGAAGATATGCCAGATAAAGCTACACACACATACTAGCGTATATATAACCAAGCACTAAATACTGAATCAAAGTCTCCTCACCATCATCCTCTGAATCTGAGAGGTTGGAGTGTCGGCCCCTTTTGGGTGCTGGGTCTGACAACCTTAGAGCTGAGCGGGCTGGGGGGTAACGGCGTAGTGGGTGGCCGAGGGGCGTCTCCTCCTCCAACCTGGGCATAGGCCTCTCTGAGTCTGAATCAACAAAGGGCTCATCCAACACCTCTGTGGTCTCTGAAATTGTCTCTGTCACCACGCTGCTGTGAGGGTGGCTTCGCTGGCGAAAGCGCCGTTTCCTCAGGGGCTTCTGGGTAGAAACAGAGTGGAGAATTAAGTGTGCATATGAAATTCACCTGAAATGATAACTACAAACCTCAGGGACAGAAACCAACCAAGACAGTGAATATTCCAGTAGTTTCCAGGTTAGGGACATAAAGTCTTTGGATTCTTTTGTCAGCTTGAATTTTATATTTCAAAACTACTGTAGTCCCAGTAAAAGTGAATGCTGAATTTTACCTTGCATTTCAGGCCCATTGCAGGCTTGGTAAGGATGGGTGGGGAGCATGCCCTCCTCTCTTCATCATCTTCATCATCGTCATCTTCTTCCTCTTCACTGCTTTCACTGAAACAGCTTTTCCTGACAGGTGGGGAGTCATTTAACCTGGAAACTAGAGGAAGTTGTGCCAGCCCATCCCCGGGCCCTTCAGTCATTCTGGGCTTAGGGCCTCTCTTTTTCCTTGGAGGCCGCCCTCTTCGTGTGGGGGTTATGGAGGGGTGCCTGGTCATGTCCAGTGAGTGAAAGGGTGTGGAATCTACTTGTCTGTCCAAAGAGAAAAGAGAGGGGAGGCTGCTGGCAGAGCCTGTGGTTTTTCCACCCTCTGTTCTCTCCTCATCTTCATCATCTTCATCCTCCACAGGGCGTATCTTAGGTGGCCGTATCACCCGGGCACTGTCCTTCACCTTGCCCCAAGGCCAATTTTTGGGTGGGCGACCCCTTGGTCTGCGTTCTCCATTTGTTGGGGGTGGGGGTCGTGTTGGCTCTTGCACAGGGAGTGGACAGCGGATGGGAGGGGAAGCTGGAGAGCTCTTGCTGAGGGGAAACCCCAAAAAGCCTTTCCTTTCCTCTTCCTCATCATCCTCATCATCTTCCTCTTCCTCCCTCTTCTTCCCTTGGCGCATGTGCCAGGACATTGGTGGGACCTTATGACCCATTTTGAGCTATTCACAGGTAAATGTAAAGTAAAACAAGATCAACAAGAATCTCCGGCAACTTTAAGATCAATCTGTTAGCTACGCTTAATGAGATATATAAATTAATTGCATTTACCTCCTTGTGGTTGTCTTTCTCTGGTTCTTCATCCTCCTCGTCATCATCATCATCATCTCCATCAGCATCAGAGACCACAGTATTGGTTACAATGACGGGAGTCCAGCGCAGACACTCAGGGTCAACCTCGAGTTGCCGTGGCCGGGCCCTCAGACGAGACATGTGGGTAGTCACAAGCTTCTCCCTCCGCACCAGGACAAGTCTGGCAAAGCCCCCACAGAGAGCACAATGCAATGCAAACAGCGAGCTGATTATATTTTACTTTAAGTACTGGCTATGTTTACATGAAGTGCTCCTGGGCATAATCTGGGTTGTTTGGATTAAGATGTCTGTCAAATTCTGCCCAACTACACTATAATAATTTATGTAGTACCATTCTAATGCAGGAGAAATAATGACAGCAATAATAACAGAAGCACAGCTCACTGAGCATGACAGGTCCCTGGGGGTTATCATGGGTCAATAGTGTGAACCTCTGTGGTTTACCTTGAACCCATTTGTGTCACTGAATAATTTGGATTGTTTTGGCACGCACGCAAGTTGACATATCTGACCTGTCTCCTCGCCGCTCCAGCATGTTGAGGCTGTGCAGGGTGGTGGTGATGTCCTGCGGGCAAATCCCTGTCAGTTTGCTCAGCTGTCGTATAGTGATCTGACGGTCGCGGACTTCATGAAGACACTCCAAAACTACACTGCGCCAGTAGGCCATGTAGGACAGCCTACCTAGGTCCGACAGAGGCTTCTCAGGAGATCCGGGCTGGCCCTCACGCTTTGACAATAAGTAGCCTGCAGGGAGTGAAGAATAAACCAAAGACATGTACAACATATTAGACATCATGGACAAAGAACACATGATTTTTTTTCTGAATTTATCAATTTTGTCTCACAAAAGGAAGAGGAAGCAAAAGTTATATTTCAAAGTTACTAGTGCTGTCACTGTGCTTTGTTTAAGGTTGATGCCCTTACTGAAGTCGATGAGAAAGCGCCCGTAGCCCTTGCGCTGATACTGTGGAAGAATCATGATGCACGATACATTGTATTTCTGTTGACAGTGCTTCTCCTGGAGAGATGGGAGAGACATAAGATACATACCATTGTAAAAAAAAAAAAAAAGAAAAGTCTGGAACCACATTGCAGAGCAATATCGGTGTACAGGAGGGTGTTGATGGCACACCGTCTGCTCACTACATGCTGTGTTTGGCGAGTTAATACATTAATGGTATCGCCTCTGCAGTCCACAGAGGGGCAACAAAGCTCACAGTACACAACATGGGTGATTGTATATTTGCTGAAATATACCAGTGGGGGTGATGCCAATGCATTTTAACTTAATCAAATTATTTCATTAACCCTACATAGGTTATATCAACATATTGTTCTCTTAATTCTGCTTAATCTAGTTGTTTTACTTATGCTTAAACTGGGTGTATATATTTTACACGCTGCATCCGCCTTGAAAATGAAGGAGATCCAAATGAGCTGACTATGAAAATCCAAAATTTTGAGATCTCGTTCAGAAGCGGCCAAATGATATCATGGCTGTACCTTGGAGAAGTAGCCGACGAGGTGACATCCTTTGCTGTCGTTTTGGGTCAAGACATAGAAAAGGAATGGCTCCACATCATAATAGAGGGTCTTGTGATCCAGAAACAGCTTGGCCAGCAGACACAGGTTCTGACAGTAGATTGTGCTCACATTTCCATCAACCTTTTGGGGGATAAGTGAAGAAATTTTTAAGTATCATCAGTCACAGTAATGTTCAGCCCCAGAAGCCGGCCACAAGTACATCTTCCAGCTGTTTTTAGGGAGCTTGGGAGCAAAGTAAAAGTGAATGGACAAGAAGTTAGTGTCAAGCAATGATCTCAGCAGTGTCTCTTGAGACCCTAACGGCTAGAGCGGGCAGAGCAGAAAAACAAAGCTCTAGTGAGAGAGAAGGGAAGTTCAGATTGGCAGCTCGCCAGTTATCTCTGCTCCCCTTCGAGCAGGGATGGACTGCAGAGTGTGAAAAGAGGAGCTGCAGTGACTGTGGTCTGCAGGCAACAGATCCACTCAGTCTACTGCTGAGCTATGTGACCCAGTAGAACAGCTCAACCGTGTGTCGGTAATTATGAATCACTCTAATAATAACACTGACTTTCACTGATGAAAAAACATCCCACTGAAATAAGCAAATGTGTCAGCTTAAACACCAGTATTATACAGAATGAAAAAGATTCTAGTCTTAAACAGCCATTAGTGGATATTGACGTTGGTTTTGAGTCTTGCGTGAAGGAATTTGATTGAAAGGTTGGCTCTAGGTGCCCTGGTTTGCAGGTTAAACAGGGGCCTGTCATCCAACATCACTCACGTCATAATATCTGTGTTTAGGTCTTTATGTTCATTGATTATCACTACCTCTCAGAACATCTTTTTCAGTTCTATCTGAGTCCCTCACCTCAAATACGGAGACGTCATCCTTCCTATAGATCTCATTGGCAGGGGGGTGGAACCAGTTACACTTCTTCATGTGCTGGTAGAGAATGCTGCGACTCTTCATGTAACGGAGGCAGAACTCACACAGATAGAGCTTGGGTAGCCTGTAAAGGGGAAAGGAATATGATAAAATAGGGAATAGTGAATTGCAAATAGTTGGAAAAGTCCCGGCTTGAGCAGAAACAAATAGCTGATTAAATCATTAGTTGATCAAAAGAATACATATCAGCAATTCAATTCAAATCTGGATATTTGCCTCTTTTCTAACCTAGCCCTAACCTGTGATGGTTTTATTGAATGATTGGCCTCTGTCTGAACAATCCAAACAAATAGAAACAGGTGAACAATTTAACTTGTTTCGGAAAACAATACGATAAATAAGTGAGAAAGTATTTGGCAGATGAACTGATGGCAACACTATTCAACAGCTTTTGTTTTGTATGTGGTAAATACTAGGAGTGGAATAGTACAGGCAGCCCAGGGTACAGTCCATACCTCGGTTTTTGGGTCACGGTTTTGGTTCGTGTTTTGTTCATAAAGAAACCTTTTTTGTTTTTACCGAAATGATTTATTTATTTTGCTTGTCAGAACAAGTTCCAAACAATTCTGAATAACACTTTAAGTTAACAGTTGGTTAACAAATACAACACTTAAACTCAAATAGTAGACGTGCCTCTTTTTCCTTGCCTACTACTTACACCGTAGCATAAAATATGTATAAAAAATTAAAACTAACAAAAATGTAAACAAAAAACACTTTCAAATGTTGAAGTGCCTCTTAGCATTAACTACTAGTATACATAAATAGTAGCAGTGATGGAAATAACAGTGTTAACGGCGTTATTTTTTTCCAGTAACAGGTAATCTAACTAATTACTATTTCCATCGTTACAACGCCGTTACCGTTACCGACAATTAAATGTGGTGCGTTATGAAGTGTGAAGTGAAGCAACTCAGAGAAGCTGCGTTCCACCACTAGAGCTGCAAAGGTGTTTTTTTTTTTTTTTGGTGGGGGGGGACAACCGCATGGGTATAGCCTGCAGCAATGGCGAGTCCAGAGGCAATATTATGAATCCTACTATGGCCATGCCAAGACCTGCCTTACCCGCCAATCAGAGGCAGAGTAAGGTGGGTCTTGGCGTGGCCGTAGTAGGATTCGTAAAGTTGTCGTTTCCAAAGTAGAAGTTTTCCTGCTTCTGTGTGAGTGAGCTGCAACGGCTCCAGTTGCAACAGTGTGATAGGTTAGTCACCGTGAGTGGGCAGAGGCACAACAGTGATTGGACATTAACTCGCAGGGGAGGGCTTTCACCTGGACAGTCAGTAAGCGCTAATGCAACCTGACTTCTACTGAAAACCCACGGGACATAAAGGCGTATTGTTCCATGCAGGGTGTACCGAACGGTTTGGTATTTAACCAAGTACCGTTGCATCTCTAGTAAATACCTCAGCAAAGTCAGAGGTGTGAAACAATCTCTTATAATCTTTTAATATTGCTATGTATGCTATTTGGTTTTTACTGAAAGCAAAAACGAAAAAGTAAGTCAACATAACAACATAACATCGAAAAAAAACAACAACAAAAAAAACCCCTTTATCTTAAAAAAAAAAAAAAACCTAGTCAATTCCCTAACACCTGAAGTATCTACAGACCTTGAGGTGGTAAACAACCTTATAATTGAGCTCCTTTAGACTGGTGGTAATTTCTGTGATTAACAGCAGGACTGCGTACATGATGCTGCTGTGTTTCATTGTGGTGCTTTATCTTACCTGCTGTACTCCTGGGGATACGGAGATGAATACCACGTCTGAATTTCAAACTTGCCAAACTCAATAACTGATGGACAGCGCATCTGAGGGTCTGGTGGACCTGTAACCCCAACTTTCTGTTTATGTGAACAACAAAGATGACAGAGGAAAAGGAGAGAGACATGGAAAACATGGAGGGTTAATTCCTGGTTTATGACAGGAGGGATTAGCAGATCACTGAGGAGGCAGATTATTGGCTATAGATGCTACATTGCACTATGACAAGTTAAAAGAAGACTGGGCTATACAGGCACATAAACATGTCAGCATTAAAAGCATGTGGCCAAAAGCAGCCATAACAGTCCCATCACGTTTTGATTCTCAGACAGACGAGACTAACTGCTAACAGGACTATTAAATTATGAGTAAATCTTTTAAACTGCAATACTGGAGATTTGTAACAGACTGGTTTGGACGTCCCTGTCAGATTTTTATGATTATCAGGTAATCGGCAACACTACTACTCAGCTTCCATGATCACAAAAGGTCTTTTCACACATCATTAACTGTTACTACTCTGAATGCATCAAGCACTCAACAATAAAGTGGATGTTCCAGTCGGGATCTGGGATGGCTTTTTATCACGAATCCTGTGACACTGGCCAAACTACCACTCTCTCGGATAATTTATGTTTCTTCATTGTAACTGCTGGCTAATCTGCCATTAGAGCTCCCCTGTTTTGTGCTCATTCCATCAAACACAATGTTGCGGCACCAAACAAACTTACGGTGTCAAATTGAAACTTGGCAGAGACCCTGTACCCTCTAAGCTACTGAGTGTAATTAGGACTAAAATTCAATCAAATTTACAAGTATAACACTAAACTTTGATTTCCTTGTAGTTAGGCATGTTACCATACAAAAACATCCCAAAAACATAATCTCCCCAGCAAACCTGCTCCTACACAATGTTAAAATACACACACAAACACAGACCTACATATAGTCAGTGTTGCTATACTTGGCCTAATATACTAATATTGGGTATTCTTACAGCTGTGTGGTGTGATGTTACAACAGATGTCAGCTGTCGCTGTTCAAAAACAGTGATGTTAACATCCCGTCTCTTGAGCTGCTCACAAGGTCAGTAACACTTGGAATCCATTATTCATGTTGTCTTCACCACTGGTACTTGAGACTGATAAAATTCAATCAGGGAGCAACCAGGTGTGAGTTCTTTTCTGAAGGTATCTGTTTTTGATTTTTCCAGCCTATAACCCAACCCCTGCGTCTTCCAATTAAAAATGCTTCATTTTCAGTGCACCAGCAAAGTAGTTTGGGTGGGAGGCAAAAACTTAGCAAAAGAGATGTACTGAAAACAAAACGTAGTAGCTTGGACATAGCCTATGTCTTGTGCCTGATGTCACTAGTTTTGTTCCCCAGTCTGGATCTGGTGGTGTTTCCCCACCTGCTGCCATCCATTGTTAGTTTCCAGTGTATTGCTGTCAGAATATGACAGACTGATTGTCACAGTCTGACTGTGATTATGACTATGTAGGGTTAATGAATTTTGCTGCCGACTTGTTATATGCATCTACTGGTCATTTAAAACAAAACCTTTGACCCCCATTGATCCTACAGCCATCGCCCAGGTCTGCCCTCTAAGGCACTGCTTCATGTTAATGGATGATTTTAATTAGTGATTGACCGATTGCTATGATACAATCGGTCTCTCACGGCTCATTGACTTTTCCACCTACGAAACATGTCTACATCCCACGTACCTCATCTGAGCCAGTGACCAGCTTTTACTACTCAGCTGCTCTTGACTTTGCTCTTTCTGACCACATTTTCATCACCGCTAAATTTGCTCTGCTTTAGTTTCTCCTCTGCGCATTGACAAAATATCACATACAAAGACTCTAGGCTTGCAGCATCAATTAGAGACCGACAGGTGTCTCCCAGGTGATGCTAGCTCCTCTTACAATTTATTTCTGCCTAGACACCAATTTTCAAAGACATTTAATAGTGTGTCAGTGTGTGTCTGTACCTGCAGTGCCAGCTCCTGGATGTGTCTGAACAGTTCAATGTCTTTTTCTGTCAAATTCTCATGGCCAGGCAGCTTGTCATCATCGTCACGCCAGTCACTGCCTTCCTGATTGTCTGTGGAATGAAGCACAAGGATATCATTAATGTATATCTAGTGTAAGGCTAACTAGTCACAATTTCGAAGAAGTATGCTGGTTGATTTTTAAACTAGACCTACTGTCGCAACGAGCTAGAAGACATTTAAATATGGTTAAGTTGTTTTTGCTTGTTTTTTTTAAGAAGCCCCGATAACTTTTTTTTCCCTATAGTCAGAAGAATTTTGCTGGTCTACTGTATAGGATAGGGTAACATATTTAAGGTAGGCCAGTTGTATGAACCTGATTATATACCATGTCAAAACATCTTCGAATGGGATCTGATCAAATACAGATGTGGGTGCTGCAGGAAGTTGAACTGAATGCTCCTGATTTGTCTGCTCTGTCACTTTTATTCACTTTTCCTATGCCACAAGAGAATGTGTGTATTTGGTCTCAGAAACTTCAGTGGAAATAAAACTGCAGGTGGCCATCACAACATATACCGGGGTTTTTTTAAAGCATGGGCAACTATTTCCACAGGAAGAAAATGACAAATCAATTCAGCGGAATTTTTACCCCTTGAGCTGCAGTTTCCTACTACGTTACATCAGGGCTGGATTGTTTTTTAAAACAGGACAAAGAACCATGGAGAACTGCAGTTTATGCATCGCAATAATAGCTGCTGGTACTGAGTCTGTCTTCTTATCATCTCCTAAAATGAGCCTGATAAAAGTTTTGTATGGCTGGCATAAATATACAGGATGTTCTTTAATACTATGGCAACAGCAGCAAAAGTTCCATGTTATGACAAATTACTTCTATTATCCATGTCAAATACATAGATTTTATGAGCCTTTGCTCAGTTTCCTTTAATGTTTAAACTGGCAATCTTAGATCAAATAAATACGTGGTAGTAACATTGTATGAGAAAAAAGCTTTAGTGAAAATTTCACATCTTGCATTAACCAGATCCCTTTTTTTTAATAAATCAGCACACTAGAACTGATCTATCCAAAGATCTGAAAGGCTGTGAGTATAAGCAAAAGAGTAAAGCTAATCCTTACCCCCCCTTTCATCCCCTTCTCCCTTGCGACTGGCTTTCTTACGGATGCGGCACTGCTGTGAGTAGTCCACCACTTCCTGCCGTGCCTTGCGGCCCTCAGGTGACGGTGTGAAGAACTTGGTGAGGGCGTCGATCAGGCCCTTGGTCTTGTTGTTGAAGCGGAGGCTGCTCTGTGAAAGGTCGTCGTCTTCCCGCATCGAGAAAAGAAGACGGTCGTCACCGGGATAACCCTCGCAGGAGGAACTGGAGGATGAATTGGCTGAGGCCGAGCGCTTCCGCCGACCACGCCCACCAAGCTTCTTGAAGGGCCGCCCCGGCCTATGGAGGGGATCAGAAGTCTGTTTGAGACTGTGTGAGGAGGTAATTAAACATTATGGCACTACATATGTCACCCAGATAATTTATTATAGATCAATACTGATAAATTGGTCAGAACCCCCCCCCCCCCCCCCAAAAAAAAACAGCAATGGAGAGTAAATACCACAGTTATTTAATTAAAAACATGGTATTTTTCTGCAGCTCTTCACTGCACTCAAAGTGATTAAGGCGAAATTAGCTGCATTCGTTTTTGTTTTTCTTTTTACCTGTTCTTGGGCCGCCCCAGTGGTGCATTGTAGCGCCGTTTGATTTGTGCTGCCTTTTCATGTAAAAGCGTCTTTCCCTTTTTCCTGGGTTGGCAGATCTGACATATCCACATGCCTATGAGAGAAAAACAGGGGTTCACATATGCTGGAGGTGGGTAGCAAAAGACAGGTTTCAGCAAATACTGTATGACCTCATATATATAGAATATAGTGGTCATGGAAAAGTAATGTGTGAGTTGTATGTAGAGATATGAGAAGCTGAATTCGTTTGGAGTGGTAACAAAGGTGATGAAAAGGTGGGGTATGAATAAGAAGAGCAGTTCTGTTTATTTACCTTTTGGCATCCGCGTCAGAGGAGGATCACAGCACTCCATGTGAAAGCCCCGGTCACAGGAATCACAGAACAGCATATTGTCCTACATACAACAGGCACAAACATGTGTTGGTGACAACCAAAGATGATAGTGCAGTATGAATTTTGTCTCTTTGTAGAATTTTAGCTAACACAAACCATTGACAAGGAGGAGCCTAACTAAAATAGCTTAATCCCAGAACCACAGATATGTTAATCAGCATACACAGCTCTATCTGGCACTTAAGCAGAAAAGAGCATTCACAGACACTAATCACCTGCCAGTCCGCCATATTCGCTCATCCACTCACCGCATTCTTTCCTTGATCTTGACAGCTGCTGCATGTCTTGCATTCGATGCACTGCCACCACAAAGCTTTAACACGGGCTGTGAGTTCCGGGGAGAACTTCAGACAGGACGGGTGGCCTGCAGGTAGATACAAAGCCGCACATAAGCAAGTGTGTCAACATCCCAGACTTTTTTCAGTCACCGCTGCCTGACAGTTGTGGCCCATTTGCATCATTTTTAAGGTGAAGGGGGGGAAAAAAAAGCTCCTTTTGGTATTAAAGTCCTTACTGAATCAGACATGGCTGCATAAAGTGTTCAAACATAAATGACAATCTATCAGAGCTTTTGAAGAATAGCAAACAAGATGGCCTTATCTGGGACAGAACCCCACTGAGGAAAGAAGGACAACTGTCCACTGCTTTCATTAAGTAATGTCAGCATTATCAAGGTTTGCAAGATGCTCCTAGGTGAGGGAAAAAAAAAAAAGATATTTCATAGGGTATTCATATCTCAAATCTCTTGAATTTTGCCGAAATGGCTACTTGGTATATGTATGTTCAGTCACTATGTTCACATTTCTCAGGTAACAATTTAAGCAGCTGTAAATAACATCAAACCAAGTTATCTGTTAAACTATTTGAATTACTGAAAAAAACTCAAGTGGCATCAAATTGAATCGTTAATTGAAAATTGAAAAATAGGTCAAATGGAAGCTGAGGTGAAACAAAGTTTCTGTGGGTATTATAAGGGTTTGCATTTGATTAAGTTCAAGTGTTAATTGGAGTGTAGGTGAGTCTGAAGAGATAGCAATTGCAAAATGTCAGTTGATGTGTTAAAACAGTTAACACATCAACAGTTAAAACTTAAATTCTTAGCATGAGAAATAAAAGCAGCTGGGTTGGGAAGAGTTGGAGATTCTTTTACTTGAAATGAACAAAGTTGCTGACAAAAGAAGTTAAAATAAAGAAGTTGGCATTGTCCTAATATACATTTGGTAATTTTTTTTAATCTCCAGTTTAAAAATGTTGTTTTTTCATTAATAATTAATGTAAAACATTTAAAATATATATCACTATTATTATGAAGAACAACTGCACTGATGATAACTGAATCACATTGATGTATTGCAGACAGAAGAGTGGATCTTCATCTTCTTGAAAAGTGTAATCAAATTAAAAAATGAACTGCTGCTAAGATGCATTTGAGATAGTCCAGGTCTTATTGCATCACAGGTAAACACTCACCACTGTTGCCACAGTCGGCACAAGAGATGAGCTCCTCCGGCTTTTTGTCACGATTCTGCTCCTTGGTGCCCAAACAGAAGCTGCAGATGGGGATGGGCTCAGCCACCGGCTGGCAGAGGGACAGAGCAGAAGGGGAAGGGGGATGCAAATTGAGACTGTCAGTCAACTTAACAGCTTCATTGTACAAATGAAGACAACAAAGTGGCCTTGTGTGTCCTGCCATAGTGGTGCACTGTGACTGTGTGTATTAACAAGCTGTGGACTGAAAACTACAGTGACACCATGGAGAATGTGGAACTATGAACATAGAGTTTAGGTTAATAAAGACTGGGAGAGTCACTGTAATAAGCGAGCTTGTATAATTCATGGGATATGTCAGGCTAGAGGCTTGGCATAATGTGCCAGTGTCTCTTGATGACTCCTAAGCTGTTTGATCAAAAGCTGTAACTCTGTGCTTTTGCTTGTACTGGCAGCTTAATTCCCCTGCAACATGTCCCAGTCTGACACAGACTCAAACCTAAACATGCCATCACACATTTACGTCAGGCTCTGTATAAAACTTTTAGTGTGTTCCGGAACACACAAACCATGTTGGCAGGTGCTTTCTCAGACACAAAACACTTCATTTCGAATGAACATGAGCACAAACCTCAGCCAGATTTGTGTCCAGGAAAACTAAAGGCTGAATAACACTTCTCTTGTTGTTACACATCCAATAGGACTTGTGTGAACAATAAAACTGAAAAATCTCATCCCTAAAGCACTGCAGGTGCACTTCATGCAGACACAAACACAGGAGGGACCTTTCTGTGACTTTCCTTGAAAGTTTCTGGAGCCTGGAAGCCTTGGGGAAGTGGCACCTTGCTGCTGCCTCACACTAAACCACAAGTCATTTTCAGCAGACATATTTTCTTTACTACTGAGAACCATCCAACAGATAGAAGTAAAATGTGCATTGCTGTCAGTGTAACCATTAAAATCTTTATGCAATGGTTGGTATACATTCAACTCACATAAGTTTCTCGGATACTACTGAATTTTGGTAGCAACAAATGCCAGAAGTTGCCCTGTAATAAAGCTGCATGTTGGTAAAGCATTTTTGAACCTTTTCAAAATTTATACTTTGCCAATATTAAGGTCTGTGGGTATAGTAATGGTTTAAGTGATTAATTGATAAGCGTGACGGGGATTGAATATAAAAAAATCCTTAGAAAATAAATGCAAGTACATTTAAAAAAATCTGAATGATCAAAGTAACCTTCTTCTTCTATGTTCACCACTTGCAGCCAGCTGTTTTGAGACACCACATCCTCTGGAGAATGAAAATCATGTGCACTTGATGTGAGGTGTAATACATTTTACATTAATACTTTAGATCAATCAGTTAGGAAAAGTCCACCTGTTGATCAGTCAGTTTAGTAGCAAAATGTGTCATGAGAAAAAAAAGAACACTTTCCCTGAAAAGTGGTGCTTGAGAGAAGAGTACTTGACTTCCCATGCACTGGATATCCTTTGTGTTAATCGGAAATATGTAACGGCATAAACAACAAGCATGTATGTGAGAAGAGCACGAGTGACGGACATTGAAGAAGCTACAGGTTGCCACAGCTGTGACAGAACACAGTGTTCCTATAACATCATCTCCCATTAGCCAAACAGCTTCTGAGCTGGTAAAGTGGCAAAGAGAACGAAACTATTGAAAACAACTCACATGACACCTGTAGTGGTATTTACCAGCAGGCATGTGGGGGGAAACAACAAAGAAGCGCCTGTGATTTGGTGACACTAAAAGCGGCGCTTTTTGGTCATCATATTAAATTGCATTTTTGTGTAAACCACATATGTCATGTGCGTGTGGTAGCACAAAAACTGTGTATTAGTACCATGCCATAGGAACACCTTTGTAGCGGGCCACTGAAGACAGAAGGTAACAACTATATCTGCAATAGAGGGACTGAGTCAGAGAAATCAACAACACTATTATGCAGTGGACGAGTCTGAATCCTGAGTTCAGCCCAAATCTGACATTATGGCAGGATTCACATTCCTACTGAAAATTCAGATATCTTGAGCAGTCTTATACCAGTCAAAAGTTTGGACACACTTTCCTATTCATTTGAATGAGAAAGTATGTCCAAACTTTGACTGGTAGTGTACCTCAACTTAAAACTGACCCGAAGTGGTCAAACAGAGTTATTCCACTATTACATACTAACCTAATAACATCAACATTAAAAAGCCTGGGGGAGCCAATGCTTACATAGTAGCAGTACAACCAAATCTTTCACTATTAAACTTAATATTATATTCTTATCTTTGGTGTAACACGTATGCCCAGGTGTCTGAGTGAAAAATTAGCTAAAGGATTTCCTTTACTAAGAGGCACCACATCAGAGCACCAACACATACTAAATTTACAAAGCATGAACTCACTTGCTCTGAGATTGTTAGTGTTAAATTGTTACTCCTGTGTTGCCCAACCACAGTAACGTAGCAGCAAATTAGATATTTAAAGAGGCTGATACCATCGATGTAGAAATTAAGGCTACATTTAGCCAAACCTGAAAAAGCTTGTACCAACTTAATATGAATTAATAGACTGAAAAATTCAAAGGAGGTGAACTCTTAAGAGGAAGAGTTTAACTTATTAAATCTCTCAATTTCTTATAGATACTTTGATCTGTATGTTTTAGATAGTGATGCAACTTGGAAACCATGGGGGGAAAAAGATTTTTAATAGCAAAGGTCATAACAACGCGCAATGCATTGTTTATTTCTTTATTTAGCTGGAAAAACAACAACATGACATGCAGAGAAGTGGTGTGAATGCACGTAACTGCAGAGAGCTGGGTAAGCACAAAGTCCTAACAGAGAGGAGACAGGGACAAGAGCTTGATTTATTGGGTTCATTTCCCTCAGACTCAGGCTGATTCCAGCAGCCCCTTGCTACAGCTAAGACACTCACACAATACAGCACACGGACAGAGAAAACAAAAAGGTATGGAGTGATGGAGAATGAGGTAAACAGAGTGAGGAAGGTTGCAGAGAATGAGTGGTGAGGAGAGAGGAAGATAAAAGACATGCAGGCTATTGAGAGGAAGCAGAAGCTTTACTAACTCCATTTCTGAAACTATTTCACAGCTTAAATAATAATGAATAATGGTAAATGCATAATAAAAATGGCTATACTGCACAACAAAACAAACTAATCAAGTTAGTGATGAGATATGAAAGTCAGCAACAAGGAAAAAAGAAAAGGAGTGTGAAAAAGGCAGAGTTGAGGAATATAAGAATTCAGAGTGCAAGAGAGCGAAGGAAATGGAAAGCGTAAAGGAAGAGAAAATCAGTAGCAGCAATCCCCTGAGCAGCCTGCGTGCGACCAACACCTCAATCATTCCTGACACTTAACCCTTTCCCCACCAGAGGAGGTCAACTGCCCCCCCCTCAGAGCGCTCCAGTAAACATAAGTCCACAGCAAGCGAGCAAGCATTGCCTTTCACACACACCTTGCATAGAGACAGGTTACAGAGGAGCTTCAGTTACTGCCACTGTTAATTAATCCCCAACAGATACTAAAACATGAAAAGCTAATCCTTCTCCATAACAGGATACTGGAATGGTAGCAGAATCCACAAAGTCCTTCTGAGAGCAGGGTTTTCCTCTGTGCTTCAGCCTTCTTTTCCTACCTTACAGCAGCACTCTAGAAATTTCCAACATCGACCGACTGTTTCAGTTAATCATCATGCTCAACATTAGACTTGAAATTTGCTCGTTTCTATTCTAATCCTGGGCATTTAAGTTTTGCCATCTGCTTCTTTTTTACAACATAGGGAGCATTCAGAACAAAATTTTATTCTAGGCCACAATGACACACCTCATGGCAACTGTTGGCAACTAACTGCTTTAAAACATGTCCTACAGGTTACAGCTTCCTTTTATAATTACACGTCTACACACAAATAGACAAGGGAAGGTGCTCTGATATACCCACTCTGAGGTGTGACATGCACTTATATCCTTTGGCCTTATAGGCGAGTGTTTACTTACTTTTTTCTTACTTTTTTTTGGTACTTTTTCTACTTTTTTCTGAATTGATAAGTTGAATTGAATACCTAAGGCAGCATGTAGTTTGTTTGAGACCTTGTACATTGGAGATAATAGTTTATGTAAAGTACCTGATGGTGGCCTGGTTTCCCCTTTACATGCTGACTTCTCTTATCCAGAGACAGAGGACAGGAGAGTGAGACAGGAAGGAGAGAACAAAAGAGGAAGGACAAAAGAAGAAGCAGAAACAGAGGAGGAGCAGGAGGGGAGAAAGGATAAAAGGCAATGGGAGAAAAGAGAAAGAGGGAAAAGTGCTCCTCTTGTCCTTGTCTCGTCTCAAGTCAAGGATCTCATTAACATGGGAGCCCAAACTCACCAGCCCCCCCTTTATGGACACCCCCACCTTGAACACAACTCATTGATCATTGTTACAGAACATGCCGCACAAGCAGAGACAACACACAAACACATACGCAGTCATTCCAAAATTCATTACACGCACTAAGAGCTAGCAGTGATGAGACACACCTTGACATGCCATTGTTCCAGTTTCCTTCAAGATCTCCCAAACATGCATCCGTGTACATTCAATTGACATCAGGTAATAGACAGCTGAGTTTATGTGACATTGAAATTACTCATCTAAATGTTCATCTTATTTCTACAAGGAGGTGCACCCTGTGTTGTGCCAGCGTGTCCTACTTCAGCCAAGCCTCACCCTCCATCAAGGACCGAGGTTAGCCAGGGAGCACAGAGCTAAATCACTGCATCAAACAGAGCAGGGCTGGCCAGGCTCCAGCCGTCACTTCCACAGCTGCTCAACACATTGGCTCTATTTGTGGGATGGTGAGGTTAACCATACGCAAGCCCTCACACTTCTCCACTTCTCATGCCAAATGCCATTCAAATCACAGTCGCTGGTAAGCTGGAGGTAACTGCTCTCCCTGGCCACTGACACCACTGCTAATGCTGTTTCTATAGACTCAGGGCCAGCTCTCTTTGTTACTGCTTGTTCTTATGCTTCCGATCAGTCAAAGTCAGCGATGCAAAAATGGTCACCAGATCAATGCTCATACTCCAAGTATAGAAAAGACTATCTGGTCTGTGTTTAGACTGTGACAACCCAGCTATGCATTGCTGCAGACAATTTTGTTGACATTAGCATTTTTTCCTACAAACGAAAGTCGAAATGAAATCCACTGAAAGGAAAGTTGGTGGATTATCTTTACTCTCTGGGATACTGTTTGTTTTTGGGGGGGGGAATTTGCAGCCACAAAAACCTAAGAAGAAATAACACAATGATATTATATAAAATAAAAACTCATTGAATGGCTGTAAACCACAACAAAACCAGCAAAAGAGAAACAGTTTTTTTAAGGTATCAGGGTGCAAATAATGACAACTTTTGATTAATATTCAGATTTATTTATAAATAATGACCAAACAATTAATAAATTGATGTCAAAGTCTTCACAGATAATCTGCTCATCAACTTATTGTTGCTGTTCTATCGTGATTTGAATAACTGCTTATCCGTTTTTCCATGTCTACTGGCACATTACACTCAAACAGAACTGTGTCAGTGGTAGTAGCACAGCTTGAAGCAAAAACTGGTGTACCAAAGAGGAGCCAGCCTTTTTTAACTTAAGACTCTAATAATGGATGAACTGAGGCCAGGGTCATAGAAAAATGTAAACAATAGATGGCTGTCAGAGGAAGGGGCAACAGAGATGAAGGATTTCTACAAATTTCTCATCCCTTTTATAAAATTGATCAGTCTAAAATTCAAGAAAAGTTGACACTAGTTAAAGCGAGACCAGTTTATGGCACCCAAGTTAGTTATTTTCCAACCATTCTTGTGATGTATCGCTATAACCCTGACAATGTTTCTATTCATCTAGCAAAGACACAAAATCCTCTCCTGTGGCTACATAACATGATGTAGGAGCAAAGGGGGATGGGGGATGAGAGAGGAACTGATAGAAAAACAGATGAAGAGGCAGGTTGCACCAAAGGCATATAATCGATGTCTAAGGGCATTTTGGATTCACAGCCCCCTGAGTGACAATACATGATGTCTTCACCTTGAGTAAACACAGAGAGGTAATGCATAAGATGTTCCAAAGATAGATGGGGTCAATCCAGTACAGGCAGGAATGAATTACAATAGATAAACATAGCAATTATGGTTCATAATAAGCAACACCTAATGTGGAGGCTCCACAACTTACTACCGGCAAAGGAACCATTGAGTGAATGATGCCAGCCATTAGCCAAAACTGTTAAGGGGTCACTGGGACATTTTGGAGGGAAAGCACCACAACTCGAGTATATGTGCGTGTTGTCCACAGGTCACTTTTCACACGTCCTCACCATGACACTGCATGATGACATCAAGAACTCTGATTAACCCCACTCCAGCTGTTGAGGAGAGGGCAGCCATGGGGCAGGGAGATTGCTCTTGCCCATTATGATAGGATGAACATCACAGACACGCTCACACCCACAAAACTATATACCGAGACGGATATACACACAAAGGCTCAGCGTCAAGCCCATCCCATCTAATGGCTGTAGCCTCATACTGCTAACGGGTGCTCAGGGAGGCAATGAGGTTTGCCATCTATATCCATGACCCCTGGTTGACTTCACTCCCCCATTCACCTCCCCCTTCATGACCTGGCAATGGCACTCTATTAGGGTGAGATGGGGGACGCAGAGGGACAGAAATAGGGTCTGGGATCCCATTTGAATGGAGTACTGACACAAACATCAGCCTTTTGAATACACAAATCTCCCTTCAAATGGGGTCAAAGCCAGTGCTTATCTGTTTGTTTTGATTTTTCTCACCCCTCAGCCTTCACTATCTCCCTCTCTCTCACCACTTTCTTTGGGAAATTGAGTAAGCAATCAAGCAGAGCAGTATGGCAATGATGCACCAGTGGAAGAGTAGTGGAACAGAGTATAGTGATTGTGCAGCACCTGTCTCCATCATCCCTGCACACTGTTTTACTTTGAAACAAGTGCCACTTGCAAAGGCCCAGAATAATATATACCTCAAGAACACACCAGCAGTCAAACGTAGAACACATGACTGAGCTGCAATACGATTGATTCCTCTGGAGAAATTAATTTAGGCAACAACAGGCTTGTGTGAATGCCAGATACAAATGTCAACTTCCTCAGTGCTGCAGCAGCTTCTTTGTGACCTAAGTATCCTGAAGAGGAGCCTCTCAAATAAATAACAAAACTTCCCTCAACAAATCCATTTGGACAAATTTCAAAAAAATCTCAGATAGATGAACAGTTTCATTCATGCAACAGGGAGGCATTTCCAGGACAACCAGTTGTGCTAAAAATCCAAATTGTGTGAATGATTACTTTGAATTTATGGATGTGATAACTGCTCCCTGGTGCATTATAAAATAATGTAACACGTTCATTTACCTAAGTAGAAGGAATGCTGTTAGTAGATCAAGTCAAGCTATTGCTTTCACACTGTAGTATGCATTAATTTATCTGTTTTTGCTCTTTGGTTCATTGGAGAAGCAAGCCGATCAGTAGCTGAATCACAGATGAGGAAGTGGTTGATTTCTGTTTGTCTTAAGAGGTGGACCATCTGCAGCCAAGCAGGTCACTGTGTTAGGTAGACCCCATGTGACGAGAGCTTGCTCTCTAGGCTAATCCTACTGTGTGCAAGTGAGTGAGTGAGTGTGTGGGTGTGTGTGGATATGTGTATGGTCATTCTTACCAGAGGCTTTTGGGGCTACACACACATGTACACACCCAGACAGGGGCCAGATAAGGCCAGGAGCCAGTCAAAACAATATTTAGGAGCAGTGTTGCGTCTGACTGGATGGGTGATAACCTGGCTGACGAATGACCAGATGATGGGCCTCCACCTTGGCAGACAGTTGTGTTCTTACGGATCTTTTTACATGATACTGGTAAAATGCATGATTGCATGTCTGTGGGGACCTGACGAAGATAACTTTAATCTTGAGAGCCCAATTACAATAGTTTGCAAGTCAGAATCAATTCAGTTTGTGTCTCTGTTTCTTTGCATGCAGCAGTAGTTGTAGTGTGTGTCCCTGGCCCTTACAAGCAGAGGTTAGCAGGCGGCTGCTCTCTCTGATCAGGTTACAAAAGTGGGTGTGTTCCCGCTCTACTCTGTCGCCTGCATGTCTGCCTCTCCCTCTCTTTCTCTAACTCTGTCTGTCTCGCTCACTCTCTTCTCTCTGTGTTTCTGCCTCTCTCAGTCTTTCTGGTTACAGAGGCTTGAAGCTTGCGTCATCCAGGCCTCTTCCTCTGGCAGCATTACAGACCACCTCTCTCGCGCCTGTCTTTGCGCCTCCCCTTTCCTCTCTTCCTTTCTTTCTTCCTTCCTTCCTTTCTTTCTTTCTTTCTTTCTCATTTCCTTCCTTCCTTCCATCTCCTGACAGCTCCTGACAGGGAGCAGCCCTGCAGCTGGTCAACACTCCCGGCAGGAGGCTAGGAGCCATGTGACTCTCTCCCTTGACTTCCTCCTCTGCTGCTGAAAACTGGCCCACCAGCCGCCCACCCAGCATCACTCAAATATTGCTAGCATGGACCGTAATGCACACATACACAAACAAACACACCCGGGGTTTTTGTCACTCATCGCACAACCAGTAAAGAACTGTAATGCTGACTAGCTGAGTTCGCAGATGTATTTCTAAAATGTATTCCAATCTGATGGCCTTCATCTTCCAAGAACACCATGATTGCCTTTTAAATGCAAAAGTGCAAACTACAGTTTAACAAAAAGCAGGCAAAACTGGTATGTCCCTCGTCTTATAACTGTTGCTGAGCCACTTTCAAAACAACTACAAAATATATGCTGCATTAAAACTTGCTTCTGATAGTCTTCCATTCAAACACGTTACGATACTGTATGAAATGACAACCTTTTAGGCAAAAACCATTTCAACAAGCAAATACAATGCCAGTGTCACAGGTATTGCTGGTTTAACAATCTCGACACTACTGGAAGCTCAGCAATTGTTATGGAAAAATTATTTTTTCTATTTTTTCACAAATCACACAAGCTTTTTCTTTATTGCTCCAAAAGTTTTAAAATTAATTAATCAATTACAAATCAGCTATATTTTTTATTTCAAAAGGATATCCATGATCTTAGCAGACACGATGCCAAAACACCAAAGTACTAGACATTCCTTTAGCCTCTTTACATATGTAGTTATACTTAAACTTTTGCCGTCAACAGTGATCACCAATATTCAAATGGTAAATGTTATATCCATGTAAAACATGATCAGATGGAAACTAGTCAATGCATTATGTCAGCGTGTCCAAGTATGAGCAAAGGTGCGCATTTGCAGGGACATTACCTTGTCTTTCTCATGGGGTAGCAATCGAACAGGTGGGAGTGATTCCAGAGACACTGTACCGGTCCCATCATCCTGGGAACTGCTGCGGCTGACGAGTTGGAACATTGGACCCTGCTTAACCACACGCCCATGGGCCACTGCTCTCTTCAGGGCCACCCTCAGCTGCTGGTGGAACAGGCCAGGGCCCATAGAGCCGCTGCCTGACAAGTAGGCTGCAACATCAGCCTGGCACTTAAGAAAGCGCTCAATGTTCTTTAAGCTGGAGCCTCCAGGCTCATGTAGCCCCTCCAGAGCCCGCTTGATCAGCTTGTTCCAGTCAAGTCCTGGTTTCTTTCCAGAATGGGAGTGAGAACTACTACCACCACTGCTGCCGCCGCCACCACCATTGCTGCCACCACTGCTGCTGCCGCCCCCACTGCTGCCGCTGCCGCTGCCACTGCCACTGCCGCCTCCACTGCTGCCACCACCTCCTCCTCCTCCACCTCCTCCACCTCCTCCAGAGCTGCTGCCACTTTTGGGTTTAGGCAGAGCCAAGCGCCCAGGGTTATCAGGGTCCTTGTAGGAGTTTAGACCTTTGTTGGTGACCTTAAGGATGGTACCGTCCTTGACACTGAGCTCTAACTGCTCCAGAACTGTTTTGCGGTCCAGACCATGAGACATGGAAACTGCATTGCAAATGCGTTCTTCTGATGGTCGCTGTTTCTGCTTCTTCACTTTCTTGATGGCCTCTAGAATCCATTGGGTGTACATTGGGTTCGCCAGTTTCACCATGGCTACGGTCTGGGTGGGTATGGGGGCCCTTAGGCCTTACCGCAATGACCACACACAAAAAATAGGGACTGTAAGCCAAGGAAATACCTGGCATGCGCCGTAGCGCCGCCTCCTCCACTTCCTCTTGCCCTCTGCCTGCTTACTATCCCTTGTCCTGGGGTCGCACAGAGAGTCCCTCAGAAGCTGAGTATGAGCAGCACGGACGAGAGCAGCTAACCATAGCACAAACCCCCTGAGCCAAACCTCCACCCAGTAAAATCAAGTCCACCAACCCACCACCCACTCCTAACCAGGTGAGACTCCCTGGTGAGAAGCAGGGGGAGTGGAGGAAGTAGCAGGTCTATGAGCAACTTCTACTCCCACAGCTCACAAAGTAGAGCAGAGAAGATCCTGAAGCAGGGAGTTAGAAGAAGCAGTTCCAATTTTGCCTACCACAAAATACCTAAATATAAACAATAAAATCTGTTCATTCAGTTTCCCTTTTGCTGGCAAACTACCCAGTTCTCAATACGAGTTGTGGAAGATGATAGTGGTCTCCAAGACGAGAAATTAGTGTTTCAATCATAAAGATGAGGGCAAAACAGTGAATGTTTTTAAGTGGATTGTGACATTCCACAAGTTGAAGATTTTCTCTGCATCCACGTTCCCTTGGCTTCACTTGCTTCCTCTTCTCGTCTCTACCAGTCTTGGCTTCTCAGTTCTGGGATGGAACAGATATCTCACCCCAGGGAGCAGCCAGGGCTGATCACCTTCATGCCTATTGCACTTCTGTAGCTGACAAACCCTGCAGAAAAAACAGCAATAACACATAGAAAACAGGTTAGCAAAACCATGCAGAAAAGAGTACTTTAAATAAATAGAAAAAAATGCTGGAAACACAGTTAAGTCTTCAAGGACTGATAGATTGCAGTGAGATATAGAGAACTTTATAGAAAGAGAACAGACATTTTAACCACCATGAGTACAGTGCCGTCATACAGACAGATTTGTAAATACCATGCTTGCTAATATAAAAGGACCATGTGGTCTGTCCATGCACTTCTAACAACGCTGGGAAGTGGGATGAGGAGCACACACTACCCGATACCTCCAAACATCTTGCTCCCCAGTTGAGTATGCAGCCATGTCTATCCTTTTTAACTCAGATATCTGCCAAAAAAAATCAGCCAGCATGACACAATACTGACAGCTAAAAAGCATGACTATAGACTGTGGTAGCTACTAGAAATTGCACCGATATTCTATCGAATGAGGTTAATGATCATGTGTAAAAGGAGTAAAGTAAAGCATACTAGAAAGTTAACTACTGGGCTAGTAGGGTTGCTAACGTAAACATGATGCAGTCAAAACACAGACTGTTAGCAAACATTAGCTGAGGCGCTAGCTAAAAATCAAAGCCAACTTAACCGCATTGACAAACGAGCCCCTGTGGTGCCATTTACCATTACTGATATCATAATAAACAGCTAAGTATCTGACAACAAGCATTCCCGCTATGTGCTGTTGTTTAGAAAGCTAACGTTAGAAACTAGCCGACATGCTAACGTTACGATTATGTTACCAACGTTACTCGCTGTCCCGAAACGTAAACAGCATGAAACGAGAGGTTAGCCAGCGCTTCTGCACAAATAGATAGCATGTCTGCCCTGGGCCAATATTTCAGGAAAAAACAAACCATCACACGGCAGCAAACGCAGCAAACAATATAATTCTGGATGACATTCAGATATTAACGTGAGATTGCGGCCTTGCAAAAGGCACAAAGCAACTTGCAGACGGCCATCTCGGCTAGCGTGCAAGTGCGAAAATGAAGATATGGTAGCCACCGATTCCGCAGTATTACATGTTGTGCGGCGTCAATGTCAGCCTTGGGTATGGGTGAGTAGTCTCTGTCCGCTCACAGACGCCCCTACAAGCGGTCCCCTCTTTGCTGACTTCCTCCCTCGGCCAACCGCCCTCCCACGTAACGCTACAGCCTGCGGAACGTTGAAGACAAGGCCGCTAGAGCGGAGTAGCTAGGCCTCGGCTCCCCCCTCCGTACCCCCCACCCACCTCCGCGATCACCATCCCTCCGTACCCCTCTCTTCCTCTACCTCTCGCGGTTCCCCAGAAAGCCCGAGCTGGTCCGGTTCTGGTCTCCGAGGGAAGCACGGGTAAAGCGGACCGTGTGAAAAAAAATCTCCCACACCCCCATCCGGCTTCCGCTGCTACTCACCGGAATTTCGTGTAAAGCCGCCGAGGAGAAGGTGCCAAAACCGTGCGAAACGGAGACAACAACAAGCCTAAAAATGCAGCCAGAGACCAGAGGCTCTAGAGCCGACGCCATCTTTGAGTGAAACAGGAGCACGGCTGGTGGGGGAGGGGGGA
Organism: Remorina albescens; assembly: GCA_034769265.1. Lineage (NCBI taxonomy): Eukaryota > Metazoa > Chordata > Actinopteri > Carangiformes > Echeneidae > Remorina > Remorina albescens. The sequence continues at coordinate 6,938,741 of CM068485.1, forward strand.
ACACTGAACCGTCAGGCAGGGCCAAGGGACCGTCTGCATGGTGCGAGGCGAAGATCCAGGGAAAGAAACACTCACTGCAAGGCGTAGAGAGATGGGGGGCGGGGGGGGGGGGGGGGGTGGCGTGCTGTTGCTATGAGAGGGGTGTGGATATTGCTTGAGGACATGAAATGGAAGAAAGGGACAGATGGTGTTGGTGTTGGAAGAAAAAAAAAAATAAAAAGAAGAGGATATGTGTTCTCGCATTCTCCGCTGCACTACAGCTAAATAGAGGGGAGATGCGAGGGAGCGTCTGCATTTTGTCCAAACGTTTGAAAAAAAAAAAAAAAAAAGAAAGAAAGAAAGAAAAAAAAATCAAAGCCAATGAGCATGCCTTAACGTTAGAGGGTATTTAAAGATCAAAGTGAACCACCCCTCCACACTGCAGTCTATTGTAGCAGACGGGTGTTTTTGGAGCTGAAGATGGGAAGCGAACCACACACATTTAGACCCGAGAGATGATCAGATGTTGCAGTGTGTATAATAAAGCATGTTATTATCTGTCTTCTATGCAGAGCAGTCCACTGAATCACTGCTCGCCCAAATGTGAAACAGAGTATTATCTTTCCACCAATAGAAAATGATTATGTAAACTCAGCTCAGTCTGCAGCAGACCCACTTTGTTACATTTCATTAAATGACAGCTGACACCTTTTTTCCTTATAATTTATGCTTGTAGAAAGGAGGGACTTTTACAGCTCTCAGAGCAACATAAATTACAGCATCTGGTGTCGAATGGAAGCATCATCATGTAAAGGTGTCACTTTTTGTCCATTTCAACCTGCAGTGTGCTCAATTTAAAAGTGATTTGCACTGAATATTCACAAGTAATTGATACATTCAGTTCTAATGTATTAGACTATAAACAATGCCCCAATAAACACCCACTTTGGTACAGGAATCTACTATCACACATTGCTCTGTAATTAATGAGAATGCCTTTGACAAATTTGAAAAACTTGTATACAATCTTTTTTTACTATTCATAAGTAAAGCAATCAATACAGGAACTGATTCTGCTGCTACAATCTCATGATCATAAGGATGCAGAGGCACTTTGTTTGAAATCTTGCAGCAGTCTTCTTTTTCTATTATAGTCTGATGCTGAAAGCTCCCTGGGTGGAAATTAAATTATCTGCAGCTTTGTGTAAAATGACGTGTACAGCAGTCCTCAGAGACAGATTATAGAGTGTCTTATAGGGAGCAATTAGACCTGAGGTTTTCCCATGTTAGAGGTGTCTTATGAGACGTTGAACTACACAGTTTTGCTCAAATAAAACTGGTAAGGTCAGACTTTACTTGCTGTTTATCTTGCACTTCTTTAGGGACAGATAAATCCCATTCCAATGACAAGGCACTAATTTTAATTAATGTTACTCTTATTAAACAGATAAACAGTGTGAAGTGTTAACACATAAACGGCTATTAGAACGCCTCCTGAGGACTCACATATTACATTAGTGTGTACAGTAGGCCAACTAACAGATGGACAATACTCAGGAGAAGCTTGCACCACATCTACCATTCCAGGCCATGAATAAATAATGTTTTGTGCCATGATCCACAGCACACACAAGCCGTGCTAACCAATACACAACACCAGAAACAAACTAATGCAGGTGGGGTGTGTAGGTGGAGCTTTAGGCACTTATTTCACTGTAATTTTGATATGATCATATTGATTTTCAGTCAGATACATGGAGGCAAAGGGTCAACTTGAAGAGTTTTGTTTATTACAAATCACTGCTACTTACTTCTACAGTAACTGGAGGAATGTGGACATTTAAGAAGTTAAAATTCAAAAAATTGAAATCTTTGCTTGAGTCAACTCATCTTCGAAAATATTACAAATGATTGTGGGCTAAATAAAACAGCACACAGAGTAAAGCACAATCTAAAAGCCACACACTCTGTTATGTTAGTATTTTGTAGTATTGTCCGATGAGGCAAACCTAATAGATAGATTAGATAGAAAGATAGATGTTTGTGCAAAACTAAATTAACCGACTGCTGGCTCCAGCTCCATAAGAAATAAACAGATGGGTGAATGGTATCAATAATTTTTTCTAACTTCTGGCAAGAAAGGGAAAAAGTGTATTTTCCAGTCCTTTCCAGTCTTAAACTTTCTAAAATAACTTGTTAGGGAAAAATGTCATAGATTCTCTGAGTGCAGCATTTCAAATTTGAGACTCTTCTTTTTTTCTGGGTAAAATAAAACCAATTTTGAAATAGCCACTTTTTTTCTTAAAATTGGTCAATATGCAATTTCTTGACATATTAAAAGTTATTGACTGTGACAGAATGAATGGCAGATTAATCAATAATGAAAATTATAGGTACTTGCATCTATAAAATATGTATTTGTGTTTAAAATGTATCATTAATAAAGTATCTATCTATCTATCTATCTATCTATCTATTTAGGCAAGTGGGCCTCTTTACAGGCCATTGCCACACTTCACAAAGAGAAAAAAAAAGAAAAATCTTACAATCTATGAACTATTTTTGAAAAGATAGGGTTTTTTGGGGGGGATCTCGATCTTCAGGTTGATTAATGATTTTTTGGTATAAAACCCTTGTCTTCAGTGTAGAAAACGAGACAAGTAATCCTCAGCTTCCTTTCATCCTCTTAATCCCTCTTTTTTAAATTTCTGTTCTCTGTGCATCCACTTGCTAGGGGCCCTGAGCCACCAGCAAGCTGCACCAGTGTCCACCTGCCCCCTGTTACCCCCCACCCCGACACACAGACATAAATACACACACCCTGTCCACCTGATGAGCAGCAGCTCCTTCTGCTCTCCAGGCCTGCTGGCTCTTGTTCTGCTCCACTTTTTCCTGCCTCCGGTTTATAAGATGGACCTTTGCCAAGCCAAATAAACTTATGGAAATTCACTCTGTCTATAAAAAACTTTTCATGATACAGTTACAATGCTTGTTTTGCTGTTGTTTTTTGTCAACAGATTTTTATATTGTGATATGGCTGGTTTCCAAACTGTGCATAAAAAGATTTTGCTGTTATTTTTGTTCTAAATCTTTCTCAGTATATGTCATATCCCCTTCTGTGAAATGTGCGTAAAATAGGATCTGATTGATTGCCTGTTTAGATTCAGTAGAAAATGAGGATGTTTACATATTGAGTTGAGCTGATGCAACTTTTTCCAAGTAAACATGGGCACCTAATGTATGACTAAGTATAAGTCCATTCTGAAACCATGCTGGCTTTGACTTCTGTACTTCTGTACAGGGTTGAAATCATGTGTATTTAGAGTGATTTTAATTAAACCTAAAGAATTGGACATCTTCACAATGAAGTCAGGAAGTGACTGAATGAAAGGAAAATGCATCCTCTATAGCTAATGCCTCCTTGTCAACATAAAATAGGTAGATATGAACATTGAGTGCAGTTGCGAACAAGCTGCAGTCAATCTGTGTCAAAACCTGTGCAGACTATATTTCACAGTTCATGTTTTTTTTGGTTTTTTTGTGATAACTGAAGTGCTGTGCTCAGATAGCCAGGCAGTGTCCAAGACTGCTTTTTTTGTCCATGTGAAAATAGCAAGTTTCCTGCTGTGGCTGGCTTGTCGCCAAGTCCCCAACCCAACCACCACCCCCCAACCTAAACTCATTCTCAAACTCTAAACCTCTCCCATCCTGAAAAGAGCTGAAAAATACAACGGAAATTTCCAGGCCATGTCCACCCAAGAGCATGCCCCCACCCGTCCAGTAACCCTTGCCACCACCACCCAAAATCCCTCCTCCCATCCTCCCTCCCTGTAGCCCACTGCGCCCTCCCCCATGAATCCAAAGGGACAGAGAGCAGCTGGAAGGTGAAGTGCAGCTTGTGGGCGCTGAGCTGAAAGTCAAGCCAGACACCGCTCCAGCTCCAGCTCCTACTGTCTGGAATCTCCCTGAAAACACCATCTCATTCACTTCACCCAGAAGTGCTTAAGAGGGCCGCAGAGCACACTTGTATGCCAGACTTAAGCGGTAGAGAGACAAGGAGGGAAATGTGGAGAACTACTCTGTTTGACAAATCAATTGTCCTGTTGTGGTTAACAGTTGTAAATGTATGCACATTTCAAGCATGGCCCTCTGACAAGGCCATTAACATCCACAAATAGAGTTCAACATTATTAAGCACAGCAGAAAAGGGAGACGTCATGGTATAGGGATTGTTGACATATGAAAAGCACTAACACATTTATTCCTTTATTTACTTACTTTAAGAAGCAGGAGACCTAAAGTAACTCTTTGATGAAGTGATTTCACTAAAATCAAGTCTCAATGTCATAGTCATGGACAATAATGCATCAGAATTCAAGCATCAAAATAATTAAGATTATGACAGCATTCACCAAAAATGTTGATTAAAAACCTTTCAAATCTCCAAGGGGAGGTAGATTTTTGGTGTAGATATTCTCCTCTCATGCTTGGTCAGTGTTTGGTTTGGTCAGCTAATGCTGAACTATCCTTTTTAACTTGGTACAGAATAAGCATTTGATTTTAATTTTTTAATTTTGTTTAAAATTGTCATTTGTCATGCCAAATTCCCACGGGTTTGAATCAATCAGCAAGAGTGAGGTCGGCAAGGGATAAAATTATCAAGGCAGGCCGAGAATGAGTCAAAGCTAGGTTTATTTGAAAATGTAAATGGACACTGAGATACTCACTGAAAGAATAATTTTAGTCACATTTTAAGTATGCTGCAATCAATAAAGTACTGCTGCAATCTATAGCAAATTAAGTTGCACTCACTTCATGCCATGCACCATTTCAGTTTTCTGTCATGATGTCCATAGCTGAAATTCAGCATTTCAAAATTTGCCAATTATTTCAATTTTCAAAAATGAGTTGAAAATGACACTGGACAAAACTTTTGGAATGAAGGGTTTCAGGTTCTACCTCCTTTTTTTTGTCCCTGGCAGCCTTATTCCTCCTGTCATACTAGTTATACTATGCATAGGAAACCACCGACAAACTAGACAAGTTCAGACAGTGTAATAGAAAGCAGGATGTGCACACATCCAAAATACCATGCTGGATACAATAAAAGTGAAAATGACAAGAAGGGAAAGAGGGTAATTAAAAGACAAAGGTAGACAAAGGCCATGCAGTTCAATCACTATTTGTTCCAGATATTTCTTGTGTGAACACAAGACCCTAGTTAAACAGTATCAAAGCATTTATTTCCAGAGAGCAAAATAGTTCTTCTGTAACTAAACAACTGCACCATAGATTATGTTTTTTGCTTTCCCACAACAAACAGCAACTATATCACATGATGCCTTGTTTGGATGTGTGGTATCCAGACCTCCCACATTACAATTACAGACTCTTTCCCAAGTCCACACTTTGGAGTAACTCTGCAGTGTTTGCAGAGCAGGATGCACCACAGACAACAATGCAGCCAACAGGACTTTCTCTCTCTCTCTCGCTCTCTCTCTTCACACACACACACACACACGCACCCTCACAAATTCCTGTGGGCCTGGTGTTGGTCGGGAGGGGGGGGGGGCTTAACTTCAGGAGTTCCACAGGCTTTGTCTGATTCTCCCCCACCCTCCCTACCTCCAATGCTACCCCCACCTTTTCCACCAAGTGCTCACTTACACAACAAGATTCTCTCACATCAGAACATGAAGACCCCCTTAATCAATTCTATTTAAAGCCAGGAGTAAGATTTATGTAAAAAAAAAAGGGCATGTTGGTTACTTGGCAGGAGAACACAAATGACGAGTGATTCCTTGATTTCGTCAATATGAGCCATGCAATATATATTAAAAGCCATTCAGTTTGCAGTCATTTATATTGATGATACCATTTTCAGATTATTGCAGGATAATGGTAAAAAAGTGTACATACCAATGAATAATGAGCCCTCCATGGTCGCCCTAAATTGCGTTAGAGAGCCAGTAATGATCAGTGTTGTTATTATGTAAACTGTGGTGAGTCAGTTACTCATTCAATATTGTTCCTAATTGAATAATTAGATTCTTGCCTGTGTAAAGATATGCATGTTTGTTTTCTACTGCGCTAGCAAGAGGCAACAGATGGAGCATGTTACGTAATGATATTGATTGCAATTGAAATCACAAATTATCCTGGGAGACCTGTAACATTGTGACATGTTTATATGTATCATGCTGAAGTTGATAAAAACCTTCCATCCATCTGGATAACAGTACCTAGCCCAGGTGACAGTGACAGAGCACTTGCTGTGTTTTTCATATGGAGAATAACGACAGAAACTACTGCTGCGTGATGATTGTATCATGTCTCATCCATCCAGGTGTTCCTCATACACATTTCCTGCCCAGAAACAGGAATCCTCAGGGGTGGAATACTGGATAAATCAATTTCAAATCATATTTTCTGCCTATTTAATTTATGTATAGAGTACTTATAGTCCCTTCATAACCCACTGTAAAGTTTAAAGGCTGAAATTTTATTACATGGTTGTTTGCCCTAAGTCTAGTTTCCCATGAAACCCGGTCATACGTAAATTTTCAGTTTTAATCGACCGAAAAAGCAGGCAAACTACCTGTAGATTAGGCCAATATAAATCTCATTCAGCCCCTTTTTGGCCATTTTTATATATTTATTTGATAGAGGAGGGAATAGATGTGAGGCAGGAGGAGAGCAGGGGAATGACATGCAGCAAATGGTCCTGCTGGCAGTTGAACGTGGGACTTGCTGCTCAGGGCCTAAAAGCCTTTGTCAGATGTATCCTAACTGCTTTGCCACCACGTCAACGTCACCCCCAGTGTTTTGATTTCTTTGTAAATCATGACATTAAGTGGTAGTATTAGACAGTTGTTGGTGTGTGCATCATGTTTTAATAGTCACAGCAGGGCAGCGCAGCAGCATAGCAATTAGCGCTGTTGCCCCACAACAAGAAGGTTGCTTGGGACCTTTCTGTGCGAAGTTTGCGTGTCCAGTTTCCTCCCACCGTCCAAAGCATGTTTAGGTTAATTAGTGACTCTAAATTGCCAGTCGGTATAAGTGTGTGTGAGGGGTTGTTCCTCTCTGTCTGTCTCTGTGTGTTGGCCCTGTGGTCGACTGGCGACCTGGCGATCAGGGCTTTGACCTAAATGCTGATGTCACTATGCTAAAATATTTAGAAGGACAATGTTTCGCAGGTTTAGTGTTTACTATCATGATTGTGCCCAGGGATGTAGCTCACTGGTACAACACAGTTTGCATGCAGAGGCCCCGGGTTCAAATCGCAACCACAATGCAAAACCAGTGGTAGGCTTGTGCCAGTCCCAAGGCCGGATGAAGGCGGGGGTTGCAACAGGAAGGGAATCCGGCGTAAAAACTGTGACCAAATCGATCATGCAAGTCACTGAGCTGACTTGATTTGGCGACCACATATAGGGAATAAGCCAAAAGAGAGAGAGAGAGGGAAAAAAAAGTGTTTACTATGATCACAATTTTGCTTTGACCACAAATGTCTGGATACTGACATAGGGGTTAATGCCCACAATGTAATGTTATAAGAAATCTAAATAAAGCTGGGAATTCATTCACCAAATTTATGAGACAATATCCTTTGTGCACAATCTCACATTTATTCTAGGAGCAAACCATCAATCAGTTGTTAAGATATTTTAGCTTGGGCAAAAGAACAACTCATTGACACTGCCATCCCTAAAATAATGTAAAAAAAATGAATGCAACTTTCAGCTCTAATTTTCACTACAGCAGTAAGTCATAGTGAGTCCACACAGAGCCTGCCACACAGCACCAATGCCAATGCCAGTGAACTTCTCTCTTTTAAGTCATCAGTCCAAGTAATTCAACTTAACCCCACAACGGCAGACGCTTCAGTCTGGCCCGAGGCTGTGAGTCCTTCCCTGACCCGCAGAATCACAACATCCCCTTTTAGGAAAGCGAGGGCCTGGAAGTCATCACTGATACTGGCAACACACAGGGAGCACTGAGGTCATCAATAATGACTCAATTTATTTAACACTAACCCAAACACCTGCTCATTTATCATGGCTGACACATGTCAGCCTGGCCCATTTCTCACAAAGGAGCCAGCTAGCCACTGCAGATCCTGATCAGGTCACTTTGACTCTGAGAGCTTTAGTGAGTAGATTAATAGCCAGAAGACACACAGAGTTAAGTGCAAATAGTTAAAAAGTCATTCTTGTATCTGTTTCTAGACTCTGCCTGGAACCTGTGTCCATGAATTTCATAAATTCCAGGACTTTGATAGTCTATGGTAGGTAAACTGTTTCTGGTTTTGGTTGCATTTGGGAAGCCAGTTACACAGGATTTCATCCCATGTAAACATTCAGTAGGTGTAAAGGTATGTTGTAATAACAGCTGTTATTACAACATACCTTTACACCTTACAACATACGTTCTTCTGTTTTAAGACATCACATCAGAGGACACAATGTTCAGTTGCCTGATCTATCCCACCCACTGACTGACAGTGGCCATAATGTTAAGGCTGGATGTAAGATTATTATGACATACATTCATTCATCTTCTACCGCTTATCTGTTTCCAGGTCACGGGGGGTGCTGGAGCCAATCCCAGCTCACACTTGGTGAGCGCGGGGTCACGCTGGACAGGTCACCAGTCCATCACAGGGCCAACATACAGAGACAGACAGAGACCAACAACCACTCACACTCACACTCAGACCTACAGACAATTTAGAGTCACCAGTTAATGCATGCATGATGTCTTTGGACGGTGGGAAGAAAACCGGAGTACCCGGACGAAACCCAGGCAGGCACAAGGAGAACATGCAAAATCTGCACAGAAAGGCCCCAGGCTAGGAACCAAACCCATGACCGTCTCGTTGTGAAGCAACAGTGCTAACCGCTACGCTGCCGTGCTGCCTACGACATATAGTACCAGTCAGATGTTTGAACACAATTTGGCAGTCAAATAAATAGGAAAGGACTGGCTCAATAGGTCAGGAATGTGAAAAAAAAAACTGGAAAAACTGCATATTTATTCCTGCAAATAATACTAAATAAATGCCCTTTCTTTTATTTTTAATGCAAGTTTTTAGATTCCTTGTTTATGAATGCAACATATTTGTCTTCCCTGGCAGGTTTTTAAAATAAATGTCTACGGGCCCTTTGCAGAACAAGTAGTAGCTGCCTTCAGTGGCCTTCAGCTGGATGCTTACTGAGTACTATACACAGCTGAACTTAAATCTATTCTACAGGGAGTTCCTCAGGACACTGTTCCTGTCTGTTTTCCTTTGAGACATTTTAGATTCATGCTCATATTCTGTAAAGGTGATTTCTTCAGTGAAACATTGCTAACCTCCAAATTCAGCAAACTCCCAAAAGTTTCTAAATACCAGGTTTCCTGCAACTGACCAAACATTAATGTCATCATTCATTCCAGGATGAGTAAGTATGAATGAATGAATGAATTTATTTCCAACATATACAAGAAAATGTCACCATTTATACATACAAATGAAAGAGATGACTATAGAGCAAAGAACAAAACAACAATAAACAAAAACAAAAACAAAAAAAGATTAAAATAAAAAAAGCTCCATATGTTCGAAAAAGGAGTAGGAAGAAGTAAACACTTTCTTAAATTCCTACCCTTTTCTAACTATTCCTCAGTTTGTGAAAACATTTATTCTATATAAATAAGCATATAACAAATATGAATATACCTAAATAAATATACCATATGCAGTAAATACAATTGAACAATCAACACTATTTTATTCATATCCCGCATCACTCTCACAGTTTACACCCTTCCTCTTGCCTGTATTTGTCTAGAAATATGTTTGTACCTCTTTTTAAACATATTTATGTTTGCACTGTTTAATTTATCTCCATTTCCAAACTGTTCCACACGGTCACCCCACAGCTCGACAAGTTTTTCATGTTTGTTCGAACTTTTCTGTTTTTTTAATATGTAAGTCTCCCCTTAGGTTATATCTTCCTTCCCTCTCTGTAAACATTGCCCGTATATTATTTGGTAACAGATTATTCCTTGCTTTGTACATTATTTGCGCTGTTTTGAATTTAACAAGATCCAGAAATTTCAACATTTGTGATTTTATAAAAAACAACTGCCAGTATGTTAAAACGGCTAATGTTGCTTTTCCTTATTTGAGTTTTCCATGTTGTATCAGTGAGGAGTAAATGCCTCTTAGACATGTCCAGACAGAGTGGAGATTTGTGCAGGTATGTTAAAGGGCAGATGTAGGTGTCCTTTGTTCCACCGGCAGTTGTTTGGCCTTTGTTCTGCAGTTTTGAAGATAGATGCCTTTGACTGCATCTCGTACATCTCAATTGTAACCATAATGATTAGGTCAGCTGAAATTGTTTTTTCCAAACTGTTAAATGCAACACTTTCAAAGGTTTAATAAATCATAGTCCAATTAATGATACTACATTGATACAGTATGCACATAATTAAGACTGTGATCAAGTTAATTGGCATCCTCCTCATATCTGTATTGCTAACCAGAATGCCAACTGTGTTGTTAGTCTGTGTCAAAAATCCAAATCCAATTTACCATGAATCCTGTTGCTTCCTGACACAAACAGGATGTTGCTAGTTGTCTCCTTTTCCTTGTCTGGCCTCTCTGCAAGTGATTACAGATAAAGAAGAAACACGGAGATAGCGACAGCACTTCGTAAAAACACGACATGGTATCACAGCATGGGTTTTTGTATTCTCTTTATTTATAGCTCAATTAAATAATTCTTCTCAGTGAACATCCTCTGGAAGAATAAAGCATTTATCTCTTCAGTAGATTTCCCATTAGCAGAGTCTTTGCCAAGAAGCAGTGAAGCTCAAATTCAAACAGCCTTTTACATAAACATTTTCCAGTTTATTTTTTAGCCTGAGCTATTTCATTTTATCGTATTTCTACAGTTTTAAATTTTTAATTGACTTTCATGACTGTGACGTAACAGAGGGGCAGTGGATTAAATTTGATGCAGTATTGATTGGTGGAAATTGATGCTACCTGAGTGTCACTTGGTAACAGGTGTGCTACACTGGTAGCAGTTAAAGCAGGTTGTAGTAGAAATGAGGGTGGATTTCAGGGGCCTCTAACTCCACACCCCGAGTTTCCTTCCATTTCCTAACTTGTTGTCTTCAGCCCAAACCAATGCTAATCAGACTTCACACACTTCCCCCTGGAGCCACAATCGGCTTTACAATTACAAGAGAAAAAAACAAAAATCAAAACAACAACAAAAAAAAAAAAAACCTGAAGTGAAACACAAACTTTGTTGTGTGTTTTGTTGGTGAGTTCCACTCAACTGTGACAGAAATGAAGAATAAATCACAAAATATAGCAACGAGGGCAGAGAAGAAAAAAAACAGACGATATCTTGCTCGGGTAAAGAATATAAATGTCCTTCCAGCCTTTAAATATAATGCTGATTTTTGCAGTAAGACGGGGGTTGGAGCTAATCTCAAATAACACAGGGAGATGTTAGGGTACACTACTAAAAGGAAAATTTTCGTTGGTCGATTGACCAAATTCCAAAAAGCTTGACACTATGCTTACTATAAAACTCCATGGAACTGTTCACTGACTGATAATTCACCTATACTGGCAATCCTAATTTAACTGGCTGAAAATCAAAAGCATGGAATTTAGTTGCATACTTTAGTGTGGCGTGAGCAAGAAAGCAACCTGTATAAATGACTGTGTATTAAGAGCTGCAACAACTTAATTCATTAGTCAATCAGCAGATAATTCACCTTCACCATCACCCTGGATGGACTCAATTAACTGACAAATTATATGATGATTAATTTAATAAAGAAAATAAGCATTAGATGCAGGGATAAGAAACTCACAGAAGAGCTGTAGCTGTTGCATGCAGGCACAGTGGAACTGCAAAACAAACTCAGAATAGCTCAAGGGTCACTTGTTGTTCTGCCTTTGTTTTGTTGCCCTCCTCCTGCCATCCTCAGCTCCATAGGAAAGCTCTGCACGGTTTACAGAGTGCACCTCTCAGCATCAATATTAGAGGACTCACAGCACAAAGCAGAGAAACGACCGAGGCAGCCAGACAACTTAATACCATTCAGCCACTAATTAACTAATTGAAAAACAAAGGTCTCCAAGTTTGCAAGTACACATAACTTATGTCTCTTTGTGTCTGTGTAGAAAGTACTCATCTGTTTTAAAATGAGGCATAAAATTAAGTGCACAGTGAGTGTGAAATCTGGAGGCTAAGCCCTATATTTATGAATGAGACCAACACTCTTATTACAGACAGCGACCTTGGACCTTATTTGTTGCTGCACTTCCACTTCCTAAAAACAAAAAAAAAAAGTCTTTAAAGTCAATCACATGAAGTAGAATGAGACGCAACTGAGATACAAAATGGTACCTGAAGTAAAAGAAGACAGGGAGAGGAGGGAAAAAATTTAGAGGCCAGGAGCTTCAGTGGAAAGAAATAGACTCCATTTTTGTAAGTCCTCCTCCCCAGCTGTCAGCCCACTCTCTATCCCATGGGGGGTTGCCACGGTGATAGGAGGCCACATGTCTTGGGGGCGTCGTTTTGGTCAAAGGACCCCATTGTTCTTGTGTTAAGCCGTCTTCTCTCTGCCTGTCTGCCAGGGATAGGGGACTTGGCCTCACACCCCTCATATACATATCCCTCTCACTCTCACACACACACACACACACACACACTCAGAAAGCTTGCACTTGTGCACAGTTGTGGCAGTTTGGCTGCACACTTAAGATGCTCCCAATTAAGTTTTAAAATCAAGACTAGTGAAGAGCATCACAACATGGTGTTACATGATGCTGTGGGAAACACACGCACACACAGAGGAATTGTGGGCTCGGCAGTAGCACACAACAAACCCTTTCCACCCAAGTGAATATGCACCTCCACAATGATTCCCTCTTGATAAAAACCAGCTCTTGTGGCGCCTTCCACCGTGATAATTGAAGCAAGTTGGAGGAGTAATTGCTTGTAACTCACAGCTGGCCCACCAGATGGCAGTGTGGCCCCATTGCGTCAACACAGCACTGCATCACCGGCTTTGAGATTCTGTCCATCTATCTTCCATGGGAATAAAGAAAAGACCTTGGCGCACACACTAAGAGTCACAAACCTCTGGTGTCCTTCAGCCAAGTTAACTCTAACTCGATGTAAAAGGAGGGAGTCAATTACCCGGTGATGGATAGATTACTGCCATGCATCATTCTAGAAGCCAATTTTCCTATGTGAACTGAATCTGAAACTCAATTTGTTACTCCTCTCTTCATTCCTCCATGACAGATGGATGGAGCTAGTAAAGACTAGCTGATTTGAACTGTAACTGGTGGAATCTGGAGGTTAGAGGTCAATTTACTTCCAGACATTTGGCTGTGTGTGAAATGTAGATCAGAACAGTAATTTATGCGATGGTTCATTTAGCTATGACTAAAGGTTCTCGGTTATGTGGAGGGAAGCTGCTGTGACTGGAACTGAAGTGACCACACAGCTGGAACATTTGTGGTGACAACAGCTTTTTCAAACTCTTATTGCACAATCTGTTTAGATGAATGCAGTTTGATACAATGGAATTGAATAGAGCGTTTTGTCACTCTAGCAAAGTGCACTTTTGAAATTTCAGGACACTCAATGAGGGCATCAGGTCGTCTTTATTTTGGTTCATTGTTTAAGGCAATATCAATTTGACTGTCTATTAATATTGATTATCAGCAGTTTTAAAATCATTCATGAAAAGCCCAGATATGAGACAGACCAACATCCATGTCAACAGTCTGGATCACTAAGTGGGGAAAAAAAAGAAAAAGAAAAAGAAAAAAAGAAGCCTGGAGCAGCCACTTATAAACAATTATTTGAGTCTATAAATTTAATTTCAGTGTGAGGCTCCTTCCCCTCCCCCAGTCCGCCTCATCTATCCACAAAGAGTAGATATTGATTCGGAGATGCTCAATCCAGTGACTTTGGAGAGGTAGACTGAAAATGCACTGCGATTACCAGCTGAGTGGTTAGATATTGATTGGGAGGTGGTCAACAGACATGACTTGGCTCTCAGTGCATATTGACTATTTGGGGTCCTAGCGGGAATCTGGCAACAGATTACTGGTCAGCTCTAATAATTCAGGCAAAACTGCATTTCGGTTTTAAATAATGTTAAACAATCAGCCCTTTCCTTAGAAAATCATTCCATTTAATTTTAAGAAACTTTGTTAGGCATGTGTGACAGTGTGATAAATGCATCAGTTAGCTCAAGAATCGTTGTTTTGTGTCTCAAGGAGTGAGGATTGGACCAGTAGAGCACTACTGAAGCGCCGGCTCCGGGTCCTCCTACGGACCTCTTTACTGGAGTTGGGGGAGGTCCGAGGCAGCCAGGCAAGACCGGCACTGTCGTCACTTTTGTCGGCGATGTTCTGGTTCCTCAGGCTGCGGCGTACAGAGCGCTGCCCTCTAGCGGCAACATGTTTGAATACATCTTCAAAATGAAAGTCACCCAGCCAGGGGGCCAGATCCAGATCAGCTACTCCTTTCTCTTCCTGGGTGTCAGAGCTCGACCTGCTGTCATTTTCGGGATGAATTGCTGCTTGGTCCATCTCATGGCTCTTTTGGTGCTCCTCCAACAGGTCTGCCCGCTCCTGCATGCGTGGGCTGTTGACAGAGCTCCTCAGGCTTTGCTTGGCTTTTCTTTTTGCTACCTCTGCTGGCACATTCATAGTATGATTGAGTTCTTCACCTGAAGATGGACAGGCATTTAGATTAGCATGGTGTTCTAATTCCCTGTTTGAGTCTGTGGTAGGTGTCATGGCAGAAGTCTGAGCACCGAGTTCAATGTCAACTCCCCTCTGTTTAGCTACAGTGTGTTTCAATGGGGTTTTTCTTGCTGCCTCAAGATTTGTAGTGGTTTGGTTTTGAAAGTGCTCCTCTGGCTTTCCTTCAGTCTGGTCCTGGGGTTCCTCACTAAGCAGGTCGCAGTCAGCAACACTGACTTGCCTTTTCAATCTTTTCCCTTTGACCCTGCGCCTTAGCAGTTCCTTGCCACCTGTATCAGGGTTGGAAGGCGTGACCAAATCTTCTAAAGGTTTTTCTAAAATGTGTGCCACAGTGGGGTCATGAGTTGGTTGTGTGCTGTCATTAGCCTCCGGGTTCGAGAGGGTCTCTGGCTGTGAGGCTGTGGGAACGGAAAACATCATGTTGTAAATTGGGGAAAACTATATATAGAACAAGAAACGCAGATTTCATTGAATTATAGAGAGTAAAATCCATAGGTAAGTATAGGTCTCAACATTTTAAAACAGATTATTATTGCCTTCATGTCTTGTGCAGCTTGTGGAGGGAGCCTGGGGCGCTTCTGGAGTGAACGACAGCCTCTCGGTGATGGGACTCAAAGAAGGGTTCTTTGAAGCGTATTCCCGAGAGCCGTACAGGGAGCGGTCCACGCCCCTGTTCCAGCGCCATGTTGTTGTGGATGTCACCTGTGGAAACAATCTGCACCGTGAGATCTGTCTTTATTTCTTCTGGAAATGAATCATCAGCTGGTGAGTATCCACTTAAATTATGTAGTGTGACTAGTACTGTACATCTAATCAATAGCACAATGCGTATGAGTGAATGGTATTATAATGAATCCGGCCAACAACTGAATTGAACGCAACTGGACTTAGGACCTAGGTTGTCAAAGACGTTTCGCCTCCTTATCCCAGGGGCTTCATCAGTTAGGAACGCATCGGTCTGACTAGTCCTCACTAAACAACATATATAAAATTACAACATCAAATAATAGTTTTTTTGGGGGGATATACTATTGTATGGGATATATGGTAACTTTAATACCAATGGCACCTTTGTTTTAACTAAATTTCATCAGTTCTGCAACCAAACTAAAGTTGTTTGGTTAAGCAAATTGACTGTAATGTGAGATACAGTGCCGATAGCTATACAGACTGCAAACTGCCTTCAAATAGCTGGGTTGATGCATTGTGGAATGCAGTGTCCACTGTGAACCACCATATGTATCTTCTTCAAATTGACCTGAAACACATCTGGTGATTTTTTTCTTTTATCACTATCAGCCACTACCATAACACTAAACGCAGCAATGAATGTATTTTATTACAGGTTTTGCAAACCACTCTGAAACCTGACTCTTACGAATTCCCATTATGTTAAATCTGTGGTGGCACATATAGAAGCATATAAATGCACACAAACACACACACAGATTCTATCCTTTACTCAGGTAAAGTAAGTTGTCAGATAGTGCGGCCATCATCTCCCAACTATCTCCCTGATCCCTCAGTGAAGCAGTGTAAAGAGAAATCAAACAAACAGACTCCACCAACTTACCTTCATCTTCCCGGAGGCCAACTTGGCAGCAGAGCGTGTCGACCTCTTTGCAGGTTCACTCTCCTCTGGTTGCTGAGGGAGCAAAGAGTTGGCATGAGGATATGTTACACAGAGAATGTCTCTGCCCCTCACACACACACATGCGCACGCACAAACACAAACTAAGTACCATCCGATATGATTAAATCCAGATCCAGTGGAATTAAGCAGAAGATTAGATAGTTGATTGTTCCGACACCTTAAATTATTAACAAAGAGAATTTTGTCTTATAAATGGGGATTTCTGCAAGTAAGAACAAGTGAGAGCAATTTATGGTAAGAGCAGACCTTTCTCTTCTGACTGCTGGAGCGAGCTGGAGCCTTACTGGTCGATTCATACTTCAGTTCTGGCTGCTGAGAGAGAAATTTTGAAGTTTTTGGTAGAAATTTCACACTATGAGGTTCTATAGATAATAGAATCAATTACTTTGGAAATATAAACAGGCAGTAAGAGAATTAATGTGAAACAGGGTGTCACTAAAAATAAATCCTATATGCCCAAAATGACCTATTCAAGTGAGTAGAAAAGTAAATAAATAAATAAAATGAAATAATGATGATAAATAAATAAATAAAAGTGGCAGACCTTTTTCCTTTGATTGCGAGATCTGACTGGAGCTGGTGGTTCAACATCTGCTTGAGACCGCTTTTCCTTCTCAGGTACGGCAGCAGCCTCATTCATGACATTCACCACTGAGATTGTACTGGGGGTCATCTCAGACTCTGAGGAACAATCTACAGTATTACAGCTGAAAGGACACCTGTTTCTGACTAATATCATTGATTCTATCGGTTAGCACGGTAAACAGAAACCAACAGACAACTAGCTGTTTGAGCTAGATGCTTCAACCTTGAAAGTCACATCTGCTAAGTCTCAACATTCGATATGTCAATAGACAGGACAAGACAGGTAATGACATTGAGCACCAAAGAAAGTGCACCAAGTTAAACGACAAAGAAAGGAAAAACTTTTATGATGGCTGTTTTACCTGCCACTCCCTGAGAAAGTGATTTCTCATGAAAAGCAGTGTTTAAATGTAACAGCTAAGACCACAAAATATATTCTGAAATTTTAACATATGGGAATAGCTGTGATCATAATTACATTATAGTGGGGAGTATAAAATGAAACTCTCAGGGTGAAATATAATAGCCAACCTGCACCACTTGTCACATCAGAGTCACTCTCTTCCATTGAAGGGAAAACAATCTAAAACCAGGAAATAAAGAAGAAAAATGTTGCTCTGTGATAAATTTAATATCTATAACCTTGACAAGATAGTGAGTCATATCATGGTTCTAAATTACATTACAATTTTCTCTAGTTTCCTGGATGTGTGCTGCCTCACTGTCCAAATAATCTCAGCATAAACCTATAATGGTGTAATTCTTTTTTCTTAACATTCACACGAGAGAATATAGGGACTTCTTTACCTTTCCAACCTTCTCCTCGTAGTCCTCTTCCACATGCTGCATTCTGTAGTGGCGAGGCATTGCGAGTGTAGGAGAGGCACCAAACGTATTGGGGCTGCTCAGGTTTGGCTGAGATTTTGGTGTCTGGGACTCACTCCTTTGTGGTGTCTTCAGCAAAGAGCGCAGCTGTAAACCGTCTCCTGGTGTGAGTGCATGAGCTGGTGTACCCCCCTTCTGCAATGGGGTGCTTGGGGGCAGGTCCTTATCAAAGAATTCAGGAGAGAGAGGACCTCCAAAGCGCACTTGCTTTTTCTTCTTAACTGTGGACATTCCATCCTCCATCCATCCATCATCCTCCCCTGCACAGAAGGTTAAACCTTTTCTTATTATGGCTGGACAAAAAAAATATCTAAATTGCCCTTTAGAAGCTCTAAATGTTACTAACTCATGTTCATATGACTACATGCACACTAATACCTTTTAGTTACCACCTTGTTACATGTATGCCTCACACCCACAAGTCTTCAAGTCATATCAATCAGCACTACTGCATAAAAACAATATTTATATTTACATCAAGTTTTGCTAGAATGCTGTGTAAATAGATAATTTGGCCCAAATGCTGAGATGTTAAGGTCTAACTCATTACTCATTTAGATGTATCTGAAACTATTTTGTTGCTTGGATTTAACAAATTCTTCTAAAAAGTGGTGGAATAGAAAAATGATTAAATCGACAATAAAAAGCATAAAACTACATTTTGCAAACCATTTTTTCAGCAAGTGTCATGAACTCATAGCATGATATCATGAACAATGACTTTATACTACATATCAAGCTTTGAAATGAAAATGCAAAAGCTTTTTCAGTGCATTTTAAAACTGCTGCAATAATCTTAGCAGCTACAGTGCTGCCAATTGATTAGTTTCACAGTAAAAAAGTTAATTTATAAATGAATCCACCGATTATACATGGTAAGAGGCAGATGATCTATATGTAGAGCTTGCCAGCTGGCTTTCTAGATCCAGCTGTAAAGTGAATTTGAACACAAACAGTGTTTTCTCACAACTCAAAGATAGATGATTTATTTCTTCTCTAAAAATACAAGTTGGGCACTCTCCTGGTATGGGGCCTGGAAGCACAGTATCAAGCCTACCCTCAAAATGCCAAGCTACCATAAATAAAAGTCCAGTGAT
Source organism: Remorina albescens (assembly GCA_034769265.1). Classification (NCBI taxonomy): domain Eukaryota; kingdom Metazoa; phylum Chordata; class Actinopteri; order Carangiformes; family Echeneidae; genus Remorina; species Remorina albescens. Next base: position 6,957,741 of record CM068485.1, read on the forward strand.
TTAACATGAACATAGAGAACAGTGTGTGTTTACCTGTGGGTTTCATCTCCAGCAGGGAGGGGACAGAGGGGATATTGATGAGAGAGGTGGAGTAAGCCGGTGAAGCTATTGCAGGATCATCTTCTAGTGGTCGGTTAGGGCTTTGGAGTTTAAAGACACCATCCTGTTGAGAGAGAATACATAAGTTCACATGTTCTGTTGGACTGGAGCTCAAACAGTTTCATAAAACAGGTTGGTAAGTAAAGTAACTGTTAATGAAATATTTCTAATACCCTGCTTAGAGTCTTCGTTCAAGGTGTTATCGTACTCCATAACATTAGCAAAGTTTTCAAGAAGTTTAGCAACCTTCTCCTCCGAGCTGTCATATGCTGAAGCTCACTTCAAACTTCAAGGTTCAACTTAGTTTCAAAGCAGTCTGAGCCATTTATGCTGTATTTGTAATATGTATTTTTTCCATATTGTGCAGAAATACCAACCAAACCATCACTTAAATCAGTGCTATATAGGCTAGAAAAGCATTGATGGTTAAAGAAAAAAAATTCTATCAATATATATTAATTTTCGATCATTTCTCAGTCATGGACGCAGATTCATACAGGAAAACACAAGGGATGGCCTATTAGTTAGCTCAACAAACATTACACCAATCAAACAATAAATGTGGTAATTATTCAGCTTCAGATGTGCCCGTACCTTTGGACATTGTTCCTGTGGTTGAAAGAAGTATGTTTTCTTTAATAGTGACCTTTAAAACTCATCTCTTGACTGAGGTAGTGATGAAAACAACAAACTGAGATAGTGGGTGTCCAAAAATACAGATTCTTAATACTGTGGCGTAGTATGGGTTGTTTTGGGTGTTTCTATCCCAGATCATATGCTCATCGTACTTTATCAGAGTCTCAGTTCACTAGGAGGAAATGCACTTGTTATAAATTTAAGCGTTTTGCTGTGTAGACCGGCTTTTACCACACAGCCATCAGTGCTGACCTCAAAAGCAGATAAACAACCTTCAGGGTAGTTGCTTCATAATAAAAGCATACTGTTGGTTCTCCAATGGAAAATACGAAAATGTACAAAGCATAGGTAATGTTTTCTAAACACAGAGATCTTTGATATGGTTGTACTAAAGCTGATTATACAAACTACACTCCTTAATCTTAGAGGAATGCAATAGATGGGGTGTCTTTTATGTTAGCTACCCCCCCCCCCCACACATCAATTTTTCTGTTTTGTCATACACACACAATTTTTGTTTGTGCTCGCATGTCGCTGTGTGCATCTGGATTAACCTTTTGGTTCTCAGTGGGGGAACAGACCTGACACTCAGAGTCAACATGCAGTGTTGGGGATATAAGCACAGCCTGGGCCTCCTCCACAGTCTCACTAGATGGCAGCGGTCCTCGTGTCAAAACATATGTCACTGGTTCAAGATCCTCCTGTGTACATGATAAAGGAATTCACAATGCTTTCACCCTGCTGCACTGCACCACAGCAGCAACAGCACTTCTTTCATGGGAACAGATGATAAATTCACCAAACTGGTATTGTAGTGTCTTGAGTGAAGCAGAACATTTAGAATCTGTTTTACACTTACAAGTAAAAGCTCCAAGTCCAAAAATCAGAAAAAGATTTATTTATTATTGATAATAAAAATAATTAGCGCTTCAAATCAAAATAATAGCACTTGAAATCAAACTTCTTGTTTCAGAGAGATATTTTCTGTTTTTGGATACTTGGAGTTGAACTTTCCTGTGGAGCACTGACTTCTATCTTTCATAGAGGAGTTCTAATTAATCAGTGAGTTCAATGAAGCCAAGTACAGAGAGGTAAAACCTTTCTGTGTAATTATTAATAGCACTCAAAAATAGCAAACAGATGATAAGAGCGAGTGTACCTCCTGCTTCTTCAAATTGAAGTGGAGGTTAGGAGAGCTTGCCTCTCTAATCTGCACCTCACAGCCTTTGAGGGGGCCCAGGCACCGCCTCTTTTTGGGTGTGGGCATCATCGCTGTTGGGTGGTTCTCTTTGCCTTCATCAAAACTGTTCCCATCTGAGAAAGGGAAAAAAATGCACCTATCAAAAAAGGAATGTTAGATAAACACAGAAAAACAAATGGGACTTGGGGACATGTAAGATAAATAAAAATAAAATATCACATCAAATGAACACAAAAGACAGGGGGGAAAAAAAAAAAAAATCACAAACAAACACATGGAAGGAAGTGAGATAGAGTGCCCCTTCGGCAACAAATGGCTGAGAAAGTGGCTGATTTATGAGGCTAACCAAGCTCAAGCAAAATACTATTGTGATGAGTTGGGCCTAACCTGTGCTACACATTAATCCCCTGCTTTGAATGGTGCCTTCAGATATAATAAAGGAATCCTATTGGTAAAGATCCTCTTTGAGAGATCAAACTATTAATCCTGTGATGCAATGAGGTGGCCTCACCAGACAGATAATCTCTTGTCTTGATGCATCCTCCAATGTTTCTGTCCTCCTTTGGCATTAGATCACAGACCCCACTCTCCTCCACATCCATCAGACTCTGGAAGGTGGCCATTTTCTGCCTCAGTGTGGAAACAACCCGGGGAAGGTAGGGGCTACTACTGACACTCTGGGAGTTGAGACAGCAAAAAATAAATACATTTATAAAAAAACAAAACAAAACCCTGACCTGCTCCATCCGTATACTCCCTCTCATAATCTCCGATCACCGGATACAACTTTTCTAACCCTCTCAGGACCTAAACTTAACCACCTAACCCACCTTTTGAATTCCGCTTTCAGTGTTAGATTGTTTGGATGTTCTTTTTTTAAGCAAGTTTTTTTCTTCTGCTCTGCATTGCTTTTATCAATGTGATTAAATTTTATTCTGTATGGTTTTATAAAAAAAAAAAAAAAAAAATCTGCTCAGGGATGGATTAATAAGTCATACACTTATGACATTACAAGAGTGACTTAAAGGCAGTAAATATATTACATATTCCTTCCACACACATCATCCAGGAATATGCATCATCTAAGAACTTGAGAATACTGGGGCACAGTATTTTTTTCTCTCAACTAAAATATGACTGAAAATGTAACTTCTTAGCATGAGACTCACCATCTGGAGACTTGAAATTTGGTTTTCACGGTGGAAGACAGAACAAAAAGCCCTCAGTAATTTCTTAAACCACTTCTGCAGCATGATTCACTTCTCTGCTACCCACAGCAGGTTTGCTATGTTTCAAATATGGACAGTTCTGTCAGAGTATGGCTAAATAAAGATAAGGCTGAGATCCTCCTAACTGGCCCAGACAAATAACCAAGATCTTTGCCTTGAAAAACTGTAAAATCACACAGAAAAACATACATATGTTAGATTTTGGCTCTTTTTACAGCCCATGCTATTTCTTTGACAAAGATGTATTTTTCAAATATATACAAAATTGCAAAAAGACCTCTGCTGAGCCAGAAAGATGATTGTTCACACTTCTCTGTTTCTACATCTGTTGACTATTGTAATGCTCTGCAAAGCCTAAAAAGGCAGTAAACAACAGAGCATTTAGTAACTGCTGGTTTAAAAAAAAACCCCAAAACAAAATAAAACTTTCTCAACAGGCCCTGAATCTCCTTGTAATTTATGAGAATAAGGGCTTCTCTTCTCTCTATGATCCATTCTAAATATGCTTTCTTCAGCAATGAGTAAGCTTGGACTGATGTGAAAGGAAGCTGTGTTTAAAATCTAAAGCTTAACATTTTTATCACACAACTTTCAGATAAATTCATGTTGTCTGTGTTGACAGACAATTTTAGTAGAAAAGCCTGAAAGCATCAGAAATTACTCAATTGTGTTGACTTTATCCAACTTCAATAACTTTAAAACAAATATTATGCAATAATTTGATTTGGAACATTCCAAGTAGAAGGAAAATACCGAATGTACATCTTTGGTAATTATCTATTGGGTAGTTGTCATTATATAACTTCTTTTTGGACTGGTAGATCACCTTTTATTTCTGTTTTAATGTCTTCAACATGACAGAAGGAACATGGGTTAAAACATTATTTAATTTTCCTGTGGTTTGAACTTTCTCTTTCCACAGATCTGGCCAAGACTTGAACAGATGCTCGAACCACCTCACCTGGCTCCTTTTGACGTTAAGGAGCAGTGGCTCTACTCCAGATGTCCAAGCTCCTCACCCTATCTCTAAGGCTGAGCCCAGCCACCCTACAGAGGAACCCATTTCTGCTGCTTATATCAGCATCCTCATTTTTTTTTTTTGTAACTACATAAAGCTCATGACCACATGTGAGGGTTGGAACAGGAAAGGGGTCTAGTCTGGCTCATGAAGATTCTCCTGTATCACAGCCTGGTCTTGGGGACATGGAACTTCACCTCTAAGTTCAGGATATGGTATGAATTTTACCATAGCCGATGTTAAGTATCACAACTTTTAACGGGGAGGTTTGTATACAAATTATTTTCCTTTTATATATATATATAAATTATTATTAAAATGCATTGTAGGCAGAAGAAGTTGGTGCAGTAAGTTTTTATTACACAACTAGTAGATGAAGTAGGTTTGGAAAATGTGAATATGGTGCTCAATTCAAGGGGCTTATCTGATTGCAACACATCTCTACTCACAAGCTGCAGGGAATAACCAAACTTTGTTGAAAGAAAGTCCAGTATAAGAATGCATACATATTGACGTGCATGCACCAAGACTTGTTTTAGCAGTGACAGTACTTATTTCTGTCTTTGAGAAAGAAAAACTACAGGCAATTGCTGCACAGTCCTACACAGTATGATAAATTAGACCACAATAATCTGAACACTGCCTCACACTCGTGCAAGATTTGCTCAACCGTATCCTGAGAAGCATCTCACCTCTGGAGTTTGATGAGTTGGAGTCTTCATTCTCTGTTGTGCCATGAAGCGGATGAGAGAATTTGTTTCTGGGGAGCCTCGGACACCAATATTGGATCTTCGTCTTGCTTTGATTTGTGCTAGACGTGACTTATCTAAACACGCGGGGGAGAGAATATGACTTCATTAACACCTATGTAAAATGTGAACGTAATCTTGACTTTTTTTGTGCTGAAGAATAAATTTGCTCCTGTTCTTGTCACAGTTGTGGCTGCATTATAGTTTAATGTGATCACAATTTAGATAGAATGGTTTAAAGCCTAATATTACAAATTTGTTGAGCAGTGGTGACAGCCACAGCACACTATATAACGCAAACAAGTGTCTGCTCTTTTACACCTAATATGAACCATTATCTCACCTTTGCGGTTTGATGATGCTGCTGGGATAAAACTCTGAACGGAGATCCCAAATTGATTAGGTGTCAGCTCCGAAAAATTCAGGGGTGGCAAGGTGCCATTAGGGCAAATGGGAGGGGCTTCCTCTTCAGAGGGGCCCATTTTCTCTATTTGATCCGCTCCTGTGCCCAACGTGTTCTTCTCTATGTTAGCCATCTGCACAGACAATTTGAGTATATCTTATTGCTTGACAGCAGCTGAACAACAGAGACATGTACAGCGTAGTCAGCAGTTACCCAGCAAAAAATTATGATGGACAACAATAGAGTGTAGAGTAAACTGTGCCCATAACAGTTAACATCAACAACTGGACTTAATGTCACAACGTAACAAAACGTAGTGTTAGCTTTATCTAGAGTTTTATAGTTAGCTTAATATGCCGGTTGATATAAGACAATCAATTAAAAGAAGCCATATCGGATATATATATATGCTATTGAATACGCACAATGAACTGAATAGATCGATGTCAGATTACCGGCTTTCAAGTAACAAGTAAAGAAAAATTGAACTGTACAGCGTTTGTCTTCTGAATGAACGCTAGCTCACAGTGGCGACTGTGTGTTGAGTTCGTGTTGACAACAAGTAAAACACTCACCTTGTAAATTTAAAGCAATCAATGTACGTTCTCTCGTTAAAACATATGTCTCACGACACACGGCGTCATTAATATCACAAAAGAGCTATTCATACCTCAAATCATGCTCTTAGAAATTAAACCGATAAAAAGTAGTAGCAGTGGAGAGCGATTCAAATCACGCTCCACGCCATAGCCGATTGCGGGTGTATATGTATCCCTCCGCGAAAGAAATCGCTACTACAATCGTGTAAACTTGCACAACTTAAAATCAGGCTGCGTGTTGTGTGTTCTTGCCTAAACGTTACACATTTATAAGAATGATAAATGTTGTTACAAAACGGCGAAAGTAAGTGAGAAAGTATAACGTTCGAGAATCCAACTTCCGTATTCTACGAGTGAAAATATGGCCGGAACTCGTTTAATTTGAACTGGCCAATAGAAATACCAGACAAACTACCACGTGCTTTCCGACCGTGAGGGGAGGATAGGCGGTGATAAAAACAAACAATTAGTTGTGATTGTACAGAGAATGAATATGACACATGAATCCATATACATATATTGTTATTCGGTATTATAAATGTTTACATAGTTTCAAAGTGCTTTCCCATTTATTTCGATGCACAACTTAATTTTGATTGTCTTAATAGACAGGGACATCACTAGGATTTGCAGACAGGGAGTGCTAAGCATTCCTCTAAAATCTTTGCACTCACACGTATTTTGGTCCCTCCTACGGGCGCTTCACTGGTGTCTGCCCCTGGGGGGATCACTTAGGCCCCCAGGTGGGTCTCTCTGGCCAGTGGAGTGCCTCCGGCTCCTCTGGTCGGTGGGGGTTGGGGTTTGGGTTGTGTGGTGGCAGCGGTGGATTGTGGGGGGAAGCTTGGACCCGACTCTGGGCCCCAGTGATGGTCTCACTCATATTTAGGGATTGCCCACATGCATGTGTGGTGTCACTTGCCAGGTCGTGTTGGGTCACATCATGAAGTTTTGATGAATCCTGCCAAAAATTGGCTGAGCTGTTCTTTCATTCCATCACTATGTACCCTATCTTTGACTCGGCTCCTCTGTTGAGACACCTTCATCTACCTGGACTCCCATCTCTACAGAGATCTACACAGAAACCCTCTGGACTCCTGAGTTAGGTAACAGGAAAAGCACAGCATCCTTCGCTCCACCAGTTTCTACCAGCACCACCTGCTTCCCTTCCCCTGTCCATCCTTCTGCATCTTCTCTGTCCTTTAAATCCCCCTGTATTCACTGAGGTGTAGCACTGCCCTCCCTACCACACAAAGGTCATTCCACTCAATAAAGATCCACAAACTAGCTTCCAGGGAGGGCTGTTGATGGTCACACACAAACACTGAAATAATAAAATATTTAGCTGCAAGATTATAAGTGCATCAATCTCATGAAAAGTTGACACACACTGTGTTGTTAAACTATGAGGACAAATGCAGACGAAAAAAAAGAACTATACATACACTACTTGGGCATAACATTATGAACACTGATTGGTGAAAGGAATAACACTGATGTTGGTTGGATGAAATATGCAGCAAGTGAACATTTTGTCCTCAAAGTTGATGTGTTAGATCAGGAAAAATGGACAAGCATAAGGATTTGTGTGAGTTTGACAAGGGCCAACAATGTGATCGCTAGATGACTGGGTCAGAACATGTCCAAAACTGCAGCTCTTGTGGGATGTTCCTGGTCTTTAGTGGTTGGTTTCTATCAAAACTGTTCCAAAGAAGGAACAGTGGTGAACTTGTGATAGGGTCATGGGCGGCCAAGGCTCAGTCAAACACGTGGGGAACGAATGCTGGCCCATGGTCAGATCCAACAGATGAGGTACTGTTGCTCTATTGCTGAAGAAATGAATGCTGACACTTTCTGATAGAAATGTGTCAGAATACACAGTGCATTGCAGTTTGTTGCATATGTAGTTGTACAGCTGCAGACTAATCAGGGTGCCCATGCTGACCCTTGTGCACCACCAATCTTCCAGCGGGTTAATATGCCATCCCACAAAGCAAAAATGGTTCAGGAATTATTTGAGGAGCAAAACTAGTTTGAGGTGTTGACTTGGCCTCCTAATTCCCCAGATATTGATTTAATGTAGGATCTGGGATAGACTGGCAAAAAATAAATAAATAAATAAAATTGCTTGTACGTAGATTTCTGCAGATGCGTTTCACACGTACAAAGAAAAGCACAAACAAATGGCTGTCAATCGGAACAATGCAGATACTTCGCTGATGATTAACAATCAAAAGAGAGCATCTCATATCCAGCCCTCAGACACTCTCCTTCTCAAGGCCCTTTTAAGCCAAGAGCTGAGCCCAGGAGAGAGTCCCTATGCCAACACCAATTCCCAAAAATCCATCAGAGTAATCACAGTACTGACACAATGTAAGCCATTCTAAACACTGCAAAAGAGAAAATAAAAGCCATAGTAGATTTGAATGTTATAAACAACCGTCAGAAACAAAAAGAAAAGTCTGATCCTGACCAGGCCCAGACTCAGTGATCAAACACCGAAAATTGAAGAAGGACTAGAGATAAATAAATAAATAATAATTAAGGAGACTGAAAAAAAAAAAGAGAACCAAACAGAAGATATTGCCAGGTTGGGACACATGCACTTCCCCCTAAAATGTAAATCATTCAATAAAGTGAGAGACCTTCACAATAACCAATTTTCTGTGATGCAAAACTTACATCTCAAAATATACATAAACATCCTCTTTCAAAGGGACAGGGTAGCTGTACACACACACACACACACACACACATACATTGACATGCAATTTTCAGTAAATACAAAATTGATATATAAATGTACATCAATCTTAGTGTGAAGGTTATCACTGAATGTACAAGCCGATAGATTTCTGTTTATCATTAAGTTATGAAAAAATTGTTTTGATGTGTTTGGGTACAATTTGAGAACGCCTTATTTTCCCCCACCGATCCAGCCTGATTGGAACATGCTTCCTCAACTGTAAGGCCCCGACTGCTGCAGGCTGTCATGAAACCAAACCGCTGGAACTTGACCGCAATGGGCTCTCAGTCTGCTGGTTCAAAGCTGACTGTGAGAACACATAACACAGAGATATGGGTTTTGGGCCGCAGCAGCTGGTAGGCACAGAAACGTATCCATTCACCAGCTTTCCTATTTGATTTTTGATCATGAGCTTGTGGTAACAAAAAAAAAGAAAAAGAAAAAAGAAGAAAAAAAAAAAAGAAGAGAAGCTTTGAGCTTCTTAAAAGCCAAATGGCCTCTGAGGGAAAATTAGTGAGGCCTTAAAAAAGCAAGTAAAAATGAATTTACAATAACCACATTTCAAAAGCATATTTTCTGATTCTTTTCAGTGGCTTCACACCACTTTCAGTCTGTTCTGTGTGAGTGAAAACAAACAACCCCCTACTGCCGGCTGAAAAGCTCAGCGAATCTTATGCACACATACACAATCAAAATCTAAAACACACACAGTCACAATCAAAATCTAAAACACACACGCTCACAGCTCCTTCTTTTGTCAGGTTTGGATGTCTTGCACTCAGCCCAGTACACCAAGATCAGATCTAACCTTGGGTCTCTCTCAGCTGGGAATGTCGACCACATGAGGCCTGTGGTTTCTGTTGACACCAGGCAAGGCTACTGAAGTCGATGGAAGCTTGACTGTTGTTGTTGTTGTTACTGTTGTGCAGCACAGGCTGGGGAAAATGAAACAGTTCCAGACATCCACAGTTGATAAAACAGTGTACGTGTCTGAGACACTGCCCAAAATGAAATGTTTATGATTAAAAAAAAACAAACAAAAAACAGTTTGACAAAATACAAAATCAACACGATACAGAATGTTTTAAAAGCTATTTTGATTGTATTTGCACACATAAAAACAACAAATGCATTGTGCATATAGTTTATGAAGTGAATACAAAACTGTTAACAGTGTATTTGTGGTGCTTTAATGTATGTGTGCAAATAATGATTACTGACACATTGTCATAATACACCAGTACATATATTTTGAGTTGTGGGGCTCTGAGTCTTCTGACAAAGGGTCTTTCAATGTGTATATCATTCACTATACTTCAGTATATGGGGACTGCACTGTTTTAAATAATCTGTTAACTTTGTATTTTGAACACTACCAGTAGTTGAACCATTTATCCAGCACCACATCCCTGGTCACTTGCTTTCCTTCCTGGCTTTTCTTCATTGTCACTCAGCATTCTCCGATACTGAGACTGAGATGTGTTAGCACATTGTAGATGGCAGTTTGTTTGCTATTCTGACACACTAATGAGATAAGCCTCACATTAATTCAGAACACTATGTGTGTGTTTATTTTGTCAAAAGAATAATATGTGGATACACATAATTTTGTCCTCATAAAACTTGAGGAACAGTTTACCCCTGTTCCAGTAGAGATACTGTCTAAGTTTATGTCAGTGTTCATTTTCAATGTGTTAAAGCAGAAGTTCAACAATTCAGTGATGCACAGCCATCAAGTTTGGGGTTAGACAAAAGACAAATAAAGAATGAAAAGCGGAATAGGCACAGAGATGTGCCGACTCAGGTTCTGTACAAGCCAAACTCCTACAACTCTTACAACTCTGGTCAAGCAAACTGTTACCAAAGGATGATCACTTTCCATGATGTCCCTATTACAAACAAACTCACACACCCTGAGTATATCTCTATTTTTATTTGTGTATATGTACACTTATAAAAAATAAGGACATATGTACAATGATAATAAATATCAACATGTTTTTACAAGTGAAATAAGTTACTTAACATATCTTAAAAACAAACATAAAAGATCAACAGGCAAACATGGGGAAAAAATAAAATTGTGATGATAATAATAATAACAATAATAACAATAACAATAATAATGTTAATGTGAGGAAAAACAGCAGAACTCATGAGATAAAATATTACAAGCAAATGAATGTAAAGAGGGAAAATGCACCAAACATTATTACAGCATTACACGTGCATTATATTTTCAAGTTTGAGATGTGTTTTCTTTATTTTTTTTTAGTTTTTGCAACATGTTACATTAAAGTAAAAGACTAATTGTTAAAAGGAAATATATCAAGACAACCAAGTACCAGTGTAAAGAGCTAATGTTTTTTTAGCTTTCTGCTTCAGGGAAATTATTACTACAAAGTGGGCAGATTTTAGTCCCGATCAGCAGATATTTATTTGGTTTTTCAGGAGCTGACAAATTAAATAATGGCTAAACTTTTGGTGCATCAGTTTACAGGGCATAAAGAATTGGGTCCAGCAGATTACTATTCACTTGTAAACAGGAAGCAAACAGGAAGTCCATCAGCATCAAGCCTTTTCTGTGCTTTGCTTAAGGGAAAATTTAGCTGCAGATAGAATTAGCAGAAAGGTTGCAAAACAGCGCAGAGATGCAAAGAGGACGGACTGCTGAAATTTAAATATTGACCTAGAGTCAAATAAAATTAATTTAAGTATTTTCAACAGGAACAAAAGCAACTGCAGTCTACTTTGGCTTATTCAAAAGGTGAAGAGGCACAGAAAAAGTAAACATGTTGAAATACAGCCATGAATTCCTGTACAATCCATAAAATCAGACATATTAAGTTTTTTTTTTTCCAAAGAGAGCATTAGTGTTCCACAATAGTTGTGTCTGTAAAAGTCCAAAAACGATCGCTCAAAATGATGCACTTGTACAGGGATGATCATATCAAAGATGTACAGTCCACTTGCAGAGGGTCATGCAACACTAGGATGGAGTGCTGATGGCTGAGTACCTCTTCAATGTTGGGAGCATATTTGATATTCTACATCTCTCTCAGTGATCTGTACACAGTGAAGCAAAACAAAGCATTTTGTCCTCTCCTTCTTTTTTTGCTGAATTCTTCTTGTCCCAACAGACACGTCCCAAAAAACTGAAGGTAAATCAAAGAAAGAAGGCAAATATAATGTAAAGTTAATGAAAGAAAATAGCTCCAAGGTTAAGAGCAATATCACTTATATATGTAGATTTACCTGCATTTGACATATACTTGAAACTCTTTTGATATTTGAAAATTGAAACGAATTGAAAATTTTATAAAAACATTGAACAACAGTGAGCTTATCTTTGGCCATTAAAGTCTGATGGACGTGTCCCTCAAGGCTTCATTAGTGCCTAAGAATAACTTATCATAATTATTATAATCATATGATGTAGACATTGAGAGTCATGGCAGTGTGTATGTACACAGACTGTACACAGTGGTTCTTTTCACCAACTTCTATGTGATCTACTGTGTTCCCTCACTGGTGAGTTCCTTTGAATAAAATACCATGTCTTGATAATAACCAGTGTCAAACATAAACTGCAGTCTGATTTTTTTTTTTTTGCTACGCTTTCTTGTCTTTGTGCACTGACCTCCTAGAGTTTGGAACTTGGTTTTTTCTTGGATTAAACAGAGAAAATATGAGTTTTGGTGAGCTTTACTTTTACAAAGAGCCAGGCAAGCAATTTCTGCTCTTAGTTTTTAGGATAAGTTAAGGATAATGTTGAGTTATTACTTTTAGTGATAAGTCTAGCAAATGCACATCCAGTTCAATAAGCTAAATAATTCTTAACACACCAAAATGCTGCATTGGAAATATCAAAGCTTTGAACTGTGCATTGCATAAATTTAATGAAGCGGGAGAATACCTGTCACTGGTTCATGGTTGCTTCCCTTCTGCCTGGACCCAGTAGTTTTTCGGCACAGCAGCAGTCAGTCTGTCCGTCTGTCCATCAACACTAATTCTTCTTTTTGTGTTGGTGTATTTTACAGTGCTCTATCTCTGGTTGAGTCCACAGTAGCCCTGGGTCAGTCTCTGGGCTTCGGTAAGAGGGAGGGGTTTCATGGGATTTAAGGGTGGGTCACAAACACTGTAGTCCAGGATGGTCGGCATTTATAGGACTGTGAGTGTGTGTGAATGTGTACGTGGGAGGGGTAGGTTCCACTTTGACAGCGCAAAATACCACCCTCAGCAAACACATAAGATATAAAGCACTTATTGAGACATCCAAAGCGGTCGCAACAGTGAGAGTTCAACTACATTCTCCATTCCTAATATCTTCATGTCAACTTCAATTTGGAATTAAGTGTGCAATTATTCTTCTGCGGCTAAGAGCTGAATGCAAATAACCTTTTCTTTTTCTAATGAGATGAGCAAATGTCCAACAGAGCCCAACCAAAATACATAACTGTTATACACTGTAAATGTAAAGCGGAGTGCACTTATAGTATATTAGACGAGAACGTGCGTTTTAAAGTAACTGTGCAGGGCTGAACAAGTACTGTGAACTTGTTTGCCCTCACATTGTCATTCACAGAGGGCAGCCATTAGTCACTTGACAAGTTGGCTGTAGTCCGCAAGACATGGAAAAACAACAAGAAAAGCAATGTCTTAACAAACCAACCATCACAACAAATTTAAGTGGAGGGGATCAAGGACTTTCTCTGTGGGTAAATACAATGGGGGGGGGGGGGTTAAATTGAGCTGAGAAAGTCTTGAGAGATTGTCCCTCATTTGAAAACTCCATTGGGTCCTCCACCGCAATTCACTTCATTTTCCATTTAATTTCCTCTCTCCTTGTCTCTCGCTCTCTCTCCTCTCTGTCCCAGAGAGCTCCTGCTACAGGAACATGATTGTCATCTTGCTTTGAGATTAATTAGTCTTTTTATCCCGCTCTCACACTCATGGCTCACAAATACAAAAACAGAAGACGCACTTCCAGTTTTTTAAGTGCAATAAACTGAAAAAGTCTCACAGGCAAAAAAAGGGACAGAGAATCATTTCAATAGTTCCGGTCCGTTGCATTTGCTGATCGTCAACTGGTTTTAGCAAAGGGGCTAAAAGCCTCACTTCGTCTGCTCAATGTGAAATTAATGTGCCCCTCCATTTCTCAGATTTAGATACTTGTCTTCTCTGCGTTCAGCCTTTTTAAATATACAATTTACATAATGTTGTACAATTTACACAATGTTGCCCAAAACGCAATAATTACAGGAGCTCATGTTGGCGAACACGGTGTATGAGTGTGTATATTTAACATGCTGTGTGCTATAAATGTCTACAGTGAGCCAAACAGGCATTGGCAGAATGATAGAAACAACATGGGGAATTGACAGCTTGTCACTGAAAGAGAGAGCGAGAGCAGGCGTCCTCATGAAGAGGGAGGTAGGTTGGTTGTTTTTGTTTTTCTAACTCAGGGAATGGAGACGGAGGAGGACAGGCCTAGACAGACGACTCCTCTGGGTTTGCATCGGGCAGTACGCTTCTCTGCTGCAGAGTACGTCTCAGCTCTTCCTTGAAGGGGCTGGAGTAGTCGTTCCCACCCATGCCTAGGGTTCCCAGCCCACCGCCCCCAGCGCCAGCACCGCTAGCCCTCTCCTCCCCTGCTGTGCTCAGGTTGAGGCGGATGTAGCCGTTGCTACCGGAGCCTCGGATGTTGGTAAGGCTGAGACGGCTGGGGGAGTGGATGGGCTGGCCAGGAATGGCGCTGGGTGACGCCGTGCTGCTGACGCTTGTGGGTCCCAGGGCATGACCGGGAACGATCTTAAGCGACCCATCTGAATAGTAATAGTTGGCTCCTGTTTCCCAGAAGCGGTCCTCATCACTGGGCATCTTGCTGGGTACAAAGGTGGGCGGCTCCTTGGGTAGAGTGATGGGGTACACCAGGGTGCTCTCAAGAGGTTTCATATCAGCTCCCTTTCCTAGTGCCAGCTTCAGCCTCCTGCGCAGGTATAGAGCTGCTACAAGTAGCAGCAGGCATGCTGCCCCAAGGGTGATGACCAGCACCCAGAACAGCCCCATACTGCTGTCTGGAGCTCGGGCCTCCATGAAGACCGGAGCACTGGCTACTACAGCCACCTGGTAGCGCTCCGTTTGAAACTTGACCCCCTGCTCCTCAGAGTAGCAGATGTAGCGGCCAGCTTGCATCTGGCCTGTTTCTGGGATGACGAGAGCTTTGAGGGTGCGGTCGAAGCGTGGCCCTCCAGCTTCTCCCAGTTGGAGCTCACGGTCGTTGAGGACCCACCAAGGCTGAGCCAGGTTGGAGACCAACTGGCAAGGCAGCACCATGTCAGACCCCACAACCACTGTTATATTCCTAAGGCGGGAGTGCTCTGCAAAGAGACAGGAGAGGTAGAGGGAAGAGGGTAGACAGGACCAGTGGTTAAATATCATCCACATTAATTCAAATTAAATTCTCTGGCAGCTACTTCTCTTCTGCTTAATTTAATTTATTGAACTCAATCCAAATATATTCACTGAGTCCAGCTCAAATCTATTCTGTTTCTTTACTACAAAAAAATTTCCACAAGGGGCCACTACTGAAGTGTGTCCTTCTCCTCACCAGGGCTAGGAATGGAGACAGGTTTATCGAACTTGGCTTTTCCCCAGCTGAACCTTTCCAGCATAAGGTCTTGTGACAGGGATGAAGTGGACCTAGAGGGGAAAGCATAGAAAGCAGGGCAGTTTTAATTATTAATTATATTATTATATATATTATTATTATATATCTTTATTATATATCTTAATATAACTAGTCTATCTCAAATTTGGATAGGACTGGATTATGCTGGTATATCAGCTTTTTAGTACAAAAAAGATCTGGTACATATCATCCTCCCGTTATATGCAGATACTTTTTCCCTGAACACAAACCTCTAAATATGTTTTATGGTTAGATTTGTTTCTTAAGGCTGACTGGGGAAATCATAGCGTCAGAAGCAGAGGCTATTTTACTCAACAATACTCGGAAAACCTAGAATGACTCTTCACTCTGTTGCAAGAAGTGGCTATATAGAGTTGGAAGGACAAATGATATATAAATACTGCTTTGAAGGACTGACCAATGAATCATGTATGTAGTATGCATATATAGGTGCACGTGAACACTTACCCGCGGTGGAGGTCGATGCGGACACAGGCCCGACCTTCGCTGTCCCAAGCACAGTAGGGGTCCCGGGCAAGCAGACAGTCTGGCTGAGACTGATAGCGGCTGCAGTTGGCCAAGGGCAGCTGGAGAACTTCTGAACGAGAGCCAATATACAAGTACTTCTACGGAGAAAGAGAAAGAGAGAAGTGAGAAAACAAAGAGCAGATCCAGCCATCCATCGGGAAACAGAAACCTGAGAGATGAAAAAAAAAGAGGAAGATAAACAAAGAGGCAGTGACTCAGTTTAGGGTTAGAGGAGATAATGGGATTATCACTCTCAATTACAGTAACATTCACTCCCCTGACCCTCTTTCAATCCAATCTGGGTTGTGCTCTTTTTTGCAAAAGCTGTTATAAAATGTCTGGTTGCAACTAAGCCAGCATTAATGAGATAAGCAGTGGGCTTTTGGGCTGGGAACACCCTCCGTCAAAACTGCATCCATCTGTGGACATGCCATCATAGAGCCACGGGGACATGGCTCAGCCAACAGGGAGACAGAGAAAACAACAGGGGCAGAGGTTCAATTCCTCACCATGCTGGAAGTGATAATTACTGTTATTGTGGGCAGGGCGATGGCTCTGTGAGAACAAGTGTCTGGCAAAAAGGGCATTAGCAATGTAGAACAAAGTACCACTGTTATCATTGAATACCAATGAACAGGTGATACAAGAGAAATCTCATAACAGCCCAGAACTAGCTTTGAGAAATATGATCAAATGAAGTTCAGAACCATCAGATGTGCAGACAGGAGATTCCCAATACAACAACAACTGCGTAATGTTTTCCCCTGAGATGCCATTAAAAAATTGCCATGCCCTTTTCAAAGCCAACAATTGATGCAAGCACACTCACTTTACCCTGTGACTGGCCAGGTTTCAGGAGTGAAACTAAGTAGGATTTGAACATATTGTGCTATCTCTCCCCTTTTTGCTGTGAAGCAATCTTTTCTGAAATTTTTTCTGTGTTTAAAAAAAAAGTAATGCCTTCTACGAATGACTGTCTGAAAGTGTGTTCCCATATTTAAACCAAGAATCATGTCTCTCCTCACTCTGACACCCCACTTTTCACTCAGTGTCCCACTGTGGTTGTTTAGAACGCCTTTTAAGACTCTTTCCTTCAGATGTGGCAAGAAACTGATTTAAACAGGAATGGCACTTCGTAGAATAGTGTCTCTGCCGAAGCCACACAATGCCATACATCTAAAAAGCTCTTATAATAGAAAAATATAAAGAAAAGTAGCAATGTGATTCAACAATTTCTTATACTAGAGCTGATTTTTTTTTTCAAGATGTGCGATGAACCAACCAAACAACCACCCAACCGCCTAACCAGCCAGCCAGCGAGCCAGTCAGAGAGACACCAAGCAACATGTGAAAACATGAATTTCTGATAAAAATGGTCAAAACCGATGCATTGGAGGATGAGGTACCCTATTTAATAGTTCCTAAAATGCCAGAATTGCTGGTCATTTCAACAATCTCTGCGATAAAGACCCACGTCTTTCAAATCCCAAATCCTAAGTCAGTCACTACAGTGCCGGGTTTCCATTGAAGATTTATGGTGTAGATAACACTGGTGACAACAGGAGATACTTTCCCTGAGTTGCCAGAGCAGCCCCAAGGCCAGAGAAGACATTATGTAACTGCTAGTGTACACTGTGTGTAGTAGATTGATTCCAGTGCGTAAATCTGGGGGACAAATTCCTGGAAATAGCTAAGCGACCTCTTATCCGTGTTTCTTACCTTGGAGTGAGAGATGGTCAGGCTGTCCACTGGCTGGGCTGTCTCAAACAGCTGGATCTCTTCAATCACATGAGCCTCAGAGTTGAGAATCACCACTCTCTGCAGCCAGCCCTCCGCTACAGCGAGGAAAGGAAAGAGTATAAGGTTCGCTTCACATCTTTTGAGTTCAATCAAACTTTCACTTCCACTCCGCTTTCACCATCCTTTCAGGTTGATTTTGCATGGCATGCATAAAAACATACATTTCAGAACAAATGACTTCAACACTTGACTGAGTCCTTGTGCAAAATACCCAGAAAACACACCTTTGACAGCCAGCAGTTTTCATAAATGCCACTTATGTGATATGAAAAACTATCTACCGAAACACAAACTTGTGACTCCTCACTCAGTAATCATTAGCTATGATAAATTTACGCATACATGTAGATGTTGTTTTGAATATTAATGATTGATAAACAAAAACCCACGGCTGCATAATATTTTACTCAAATATTCACCCAACAAGACCTGCAATGATCGAGGTTCATTTAAATATTAATGATGAGTTATTATGATCTACAAACACACAGCTTTGATAACATGAAATGTATTTAAATATTAAAGCACAAACTCCTAACTATGGTAATTTGCAAAAATACTGACTGTGTTTTCAGCTGCTGCTAGTTCATGCTGTACAATGCGATGCCTATTAGCCAGTCTGTAAAAAATGCTGCTACACCTGTGATATTTTGGTGCTCCAGTATGCTGTTACAGACAGCTGGCATGCAAACAGCACAAAAAAAACAAAAAAACAACCCATAAAAAACAACAAAATCTAACTTATAGTTCCATCAAGTTGTGTACGACTTTCATCAATGGCAATTTGTGGAACTTTAACAGCAGCTGCACTAAAATTTCATGCTGCTCTGCACTTGAGAAAATGTGCCTAAAATGAAAACAAATTCTTCTGACAGAACGTATAGCTGCATTATTGAGTCGGTCATATATTACTTTAAAGTGAATTTAAGGGAGATGCTGTTCGCGGTCTTTTTAACACCTTGTGCAAAGGTAGAATTATCAGAGACATTTTAAGAGGAGTGTGGGGAGTGGACGCTAAATTAAAAGGAGGATGAAGAAGAAATCTTGTGCTCTGTTTCAGTAGGACATTGCGACATGTTTAAATTCCCTTTCATGAAAGGTGTTTTAGGCACAACTAGTGGGATGACTGTGGTGTGTTTGGAACTATGAATAGGATTATGCGCTGGCATGTCTTGTTCTTGTGTGGTCCTTTTGACTAAGACACTGCCACAGATAAGAAAAAAAGAACCATCCTTTAGCCAACATGAGGCTTTAGAGAAGGTAATGTGTGTGTGTGTATACACACACACACACACAGACACACATATAGCATACCAAGCAGCAGGCACATCATCATACCTCTCGCGGCTTCAGGGACCAGTGTCAGCTAATCCCTCAATCCAGTAGCCTAGTCTTTCACAAAAACAGTCTCAGCAAGCGTTCCCCTTCTTTCTCTTTTCACATCAGCTGTCGCTATGCTGCAGCTAATAGCTAATCAAGCCCGCAGCCCAATTGGCACTATGAGCGCATGTCTGCCAGGGGCCCTGTTGAGTTTGTGCTGCGAAGCACGACAAGCGGGGATGACTGCACTTGGCTCAGAGAGTGTGACTTAATTTATGTGTGTTAGAGTCTGTGTGTGTGTGTGTGTGTCTGCATTGGCCTCACTGCTTGCCAGCAGTGAAGCCCCAAGTCCGCTGTTGTCACACTGTCAGTTGCCACAGTCACTCTGCTGCTGCAATGGTCTGAATGGTAAGTAGCGAAGTCTCTCTCCTTTCATGAGATTGGCTGCATTCAAAGTCACATTCTCTGAAATCCACTGTCAGTCCTGCGTCATTCAGGATTAAGGTTTTTGGGAGGGCCGACCGATGTGCAGGTGCCAAAACAGGATGGCTGCACATACACCCGGCGGCTCCTGACTGGAGATATTAATTAAGTCACACATATGAAATGTTTCATTTGCTGTGTGATGATGGATCTCAGCATGCAAATCAAGCTCTTAATTGAAACCCTGCTGAAATGTGGCCAGATGGCATGTTGTTGTGTGTCACCATGCCTAATGCCAGTGCTTGCCTCTACCTGCTGCCACGGCCTGTAAGCTCTCATTTCTTCAACACATGCTGTGTGCAGCTCACCTCAACACACGCAGCCACACACTCGGTTTCAGTCGGGGAACAACCAAACAAAGAAATTCTGTGCACCTAGAGTGTCCTTTCATTGCCATATTGAGAGAACACCATACTAGAGGATGCGGGCAAAATGACGGAAACACCTTGAACTGCACATAATATAATGCAATCCAATCCAATGCTTACAACCCTGCAAAACATAAGAGCTTTACCGTTATCTTGTGATGCTAAACTTGTGTATTAAGATACCTTGACTTAAGGTGTTGTTTCAACTTGAATTTCAGTAAGTTCAAGTTCTGAAATAGAAATTTGCTTGACATGATGGCACAAATGCCATCGCTAAAGTTGAACAAATGTGATTGATTGTTGGGAAATGTTCATCGTTGTGAATTTTCCTAGCTGATTAAAAGTGGATATTTTTCAGTGAAAAACACTTTTGTTTTCACCAATGGAAGGAACCTTTGTGTCATTTATACCTGTGCCGATGAAGAGCATGTGGTATGCCCGCTGGTCCAGGGCGCTGACCCGATCAACTGCCAGTCTGGTGAAATTGACACCCTTGGTGAGCAGCAGGGGACGAGCCAGAGCCTTGTCCTCCATCAGCGGGTGCTTCTTGGCAAAGTTGAGCGTTGCATCAGGCAGCTGCAGAGAGCTGTTGTAGCCATTCTCTCGGTCTGAGTTAGTTATACACTGGAACATGGACAGAGGAGGACATACACACAGGGGAAGGACATGGAGCAAAGAAAAGGAAAGGAGGGAAGGTTGAGAAGGGTCAAGAAGGAAAAAAAAAAAGAAGAGGAGGAAAGTTCTTAACTGCAGCTGGCATGGGCTGGTATGGTTAGTTTGCTTGGAGATGACTGCCCTCCTCCACACTCCTCCTCTTTCCACTGGCTCTTGCTCTCACCTCCGCCTGCCACTACAGCCCTCTCTCCACTTCCTTTCCTTTCGTTCTGGTCCATTACGTTGTTGGCTTTTCGTGCCAGCTTTTGCTGCTTTTCACTTCCAACCCTCCCCTTAGCCACCCATACTTCCCTCCCTCTTGCTATTCATCTGCCCACTCATCCCTCCTTTTATAATGCTGTTATATAAAATAAGCAGGTGCATAAAAATTGTTACACCATGAAAAAGTAGTCAAGCAATTTTCCTTAAGATGTTTGAAAATGTCAGCACAGGGTCACCAGTCTCTTACCGATCCAGGCCGCGGCACAGGGACGGCACCAGTGTAGCGTCCCCACCTCTGAGATGCCTCCCTGTACTCCTTGTAAGCTCTTTCAAACCCCTCCTTCACATCACTGATCTGGTACTGGCAGACAGCTGACACATCCACGTCCCCCCTGAAAACAGGGCAGCATGGAGGCGAATGAGTGAAGTAGAAATACAAACAGACAGCCTAGCTATAAAATGAGTAGCAAAATATGACTTTTAAGTAACAGCTAGACAAAAATACAGAACTCAAAAGAAAGGAAATATCTGTTGCTTGTTAAAACCTGGGAACACTCAATTTTTATAATAGGATAATACTTACAATACACAGCATTTATATTTGCTATTACATAAATATTAACCCTAAAGCCCAAACCGTCCTTTACTGAGTGAAATGCAATGATTAGATGTATCGACACATCTCCTGTCTTTCTCCAGCGAAGCAAAGTGATGCATAACTATATGCACTGGATTTAATCGGCCAGTGAAGTCAATCAGTGGATACTGTGATTCAGAAAACTTTCATTTCATTTAATGGAAAGGTCGGGCAATGGAACCTTTTTTTTATACAACCCAATTTCAAAAACCCCAAGTGGGACTAAAATTAGATATTGACACATGACCAAGACATATTAAGTCATACTTGTTCTGCTCATCTGACAAATAAATTTGATTTCCATGTTCATTCAGTGGAATGAAAACATCTTTTTCAATTTAGCTCTTGAACTAAATCACTCACATGCAGATATAACGACATACAGTTATGAATAAGCAGGAGAATTTAATTCTGGATTGGCTTCAGCAGGATGTCAAGCACTCAGGAAGTAGCAAACTCCCACAAGTACAGTCTCAGTGCAGTTTTTCTTTGAGGTACACTGCTTCAATTCAGCATTAAATACCGCGCACGCTGCTGCAGTGAAACGCCAGTTTTTTTGAAAGCCGTAAACAGGAAAAACGGAGAGTAGTGTCCATTAATTTCTATAATCTGATTTGTCCTGTGGGTTAAGTACTTTTCCACAGGAACAGGACTGTGAATGTGCAGCAGTGCCGCTGGTTTTATAAGGTGGATGTCAGAACCAAAGGACAGCTCTGAAGTCTTAGCATCTTAAAAAGCCACCCTGCTCAGTCAGATTATAGCTGGAACTTCAAATCATCATTTACATAATGTCCAATTATCTTAATGTTATATCTATCAAAGCCAGGGGGCTTTAAAGAATCCCCAGTGAGTCATACTAGCTTAGGCCTTTTTTTCCCCAGCAGCTGTAGGAACTCTGAATGAAGAAACAAAGCCTGAAGTTCAAAGAGGGTTCATTTTGTGATAGGATATCTTATTGAAGAACACAAAAGACACACATCAAAGGGCACTGCCCCGAGACGAGTGTACGCCTCCAACTTTCCTCCCAAAGAATAGCTCCTGCACTCACTCCTTCTTTGTTGATAAGCAACTCATTAACACATGTTCTGTAGTGGTCTGACCAACGCCAATCTTTACTCCGCTAATAATGCCATAGCCCCTTATCAAAACTAGATAACTGTATTCAATGCTTCTAATCACCACATTGTAGTTTCTTACCATGTCACCTCGTGAAATGTGTTCCCATTTGTCGTTGAAAAGTTTATTTTAAAAAAGTTTGTTTTATCCATCTACTATGATTTTATCAGTCAAAAACAAGCCATTGCATACAAAATGCTCCAGATAAGTAGTTCACTGGACACTAGTCTTAAATTGTGGCTAGTGGTCTGATGAATATCCTCTTCATGATTTATGAGTATCCTTAGAAATATTTCACTTTCATCTGAACAACAGGGGACATAAATCATCAATAAAACCAATAAAAACACAATCTAGTACACTTGAGTTGTTTCCACATGGTTAAAGGGCTATTATATTTAAGGCCCAATTACACAGTAAATACCTAATTAAACAAAGTGCGTAGTAAGAGCCATCATATAAGGCTAACTGGCTGACCCATTATTTTAATAAAAGCCAAGTATCTGACATGTTAGCAAAGTGATGTGGGTTTTTTTTAGCAGACAGCAGATGGCACACGTAGTAATAAAGTCACATTTACTGAAAATGAGTTACATCCATGCTCTGTCAAGTCTGTCTCACTCACCACTGGGCATGGAAAATGCCATAAAAGGTTGTGCCTCGCCAGTCTTGCCCCGGCAGAGTGAAGACGGCCCTCAAGTTGTTGAAGGAGACGTGACGCTCGGGCAGGGAGCACTCCATTCGGGCTTTCTGGAAAGTGGTCCATTTCTTCTGCAGTGTCCTGGTACCGCCCAGATCTCCCTGAAAGAACACATATGAGGTCTTACAGACGGCTGAAATGATTATTAACAGTATTTTAGATTCATAAACGGCCCCTTCACTCCAAAGTATGTTTATTGGATGTTAGATGATACAGTAGTGTGAAGTTTTCCCATTCAGTGGAAGGACGGGGAGGAAGACCTTAGATCCCCTAAACTAATTTAGAAGCCAGTCATGATTGAGCATGAAACTTGTGGAAACTTGAAACACACACTGAGAATGTACTTTTCATTGAAGCATCTTTTATCCAGAAAAACCTTCATATTCATAAAAACTTTTAATGAGAAAAAAGACCTGATGTAAATTTTATAAACTTTTATAGATTGAGGAAAGACTTTTGTGGAGACCAGATCAGATATGAATAAATAAATCTTATTATTTTTTAAGTTTAGCTAACCCCACTGGCCAGATCAGACGGAGAACTGTTGCATC
The DNA here is from genome assembly GCA_034769265.1 of Remorina albescens. Lineage (NCBI taxonomy): Eukaryota > Metazoa > Chordata > Actinopteri > Carangiformes > Echeneidae > Remorina > Remorina albescens. The sequence continues at coordinate 6,981,488 of CM068485.1, forward strand.
CTTCAAGCACAACAGACTGCTCTGCTGTCTGCACCATGTGTTCAACATACCCTTTGCAATTATGTGGAGTGTTTAAAGATCAGCTTTACGGCTGCTGAAAAAATTGTTCTCTCTTGACCTGTGGCACTTTGAATTCTCACCATGCTTCCGTGATGTATGTGTGTGTTCAGGGGTTTGCTTAGTACATTGTGACATTGTAATGGGTGTACTTAGATGTGTGAAATAGAAACTCTACTTTTTTTCGCCACTGTTATGCTTTTACTGTTGTATTTGACCTAACTTTCACCTCATAAATGCTACTTTAAATCCATTTCATATTCTGTGTAATAGATAAATTAGTGTTGGGCCAGTGGCTGGCGGTGATCATACTGAGCCCAGCATTGTGAAAAGCCCCAATCCCTGCTGTTTTTAGGGTTAGGAAAGAAAAAGGATTTTCTCAAGAGCAGCTCATTTGGCAGATATGTCTAACTCTTATTATCCTCAGTGATTACAGAAGCTGTAAAAATGGAATTAAAAAATGGAAATGCTGGAAATGCCTATATTACAGTATTGAATTATTGACATTATGCAGCAATAGCAGCAGGATGCTCTTTATTATTCATTGCTCAAATACACATCACATGTGAACATTTGTTTCTAATTTGATACATGGAGCTTTATTGTTAATCTGACTGGAGGTAATAAAAGGCTCTTCTCATAAAATAGTGCATATATTGTACACTTAATAGCGCACATCTCCTCAGACCGCTAACGATCTGTATCTATTTAGCTCAGTGCAAAAGTTAGTGGGATTACATGGCAGCATTAGTAGCTCTAACATCACACTAAACTGTTTTTGTGTTTGCTAAAAGACCGCTGAAACCATACAATATGAAAGTCTCCCAAGAGAAAAAGACCTCCCATGTCTGGCCATTATATAATTTGTATATCAAACATAATCAGTCTTCTTAACAAAACTATTTCAGCTAATAATTCTAATAATATTAATAATAATAATAATAGTTATTATTATTATTATTATTATTAATGCATAAACTACAAAATGTATCTATGCCAATCTAATTGTCTTCACGCAACACAATGTGAATAAAGTCTCATGTTGTTTTTGAGGGTTAATTGAAATTAATGTTCATTAAATTTTCTCCCTGTAACCTTGTATTAATGCAACCTTTTGTTTTTTTATTATGAAGCACATAAGGGGAAGCATGGCGGCATAGTGGCTATTGCTGTTGCCCCCACAATAAGAAGGTCGCAGGTTTGGTTCCTGGGCCTGGGGACTTTCTGTGTGGAGTTTGCGCCCTGTGCCTGTGTGGGTTTCCTCCAGGTACTCCAGTTTCCTCCCACCGTCCAAGGACATCATGTTTGGATTAATTGGTGACTCTAAATTGTCCTTAGGTCTGAGTGTGAGTGTGAGTGGTTGTTGGTCTCTGTCTGTCTCTGTGCGTTGGTCCTGTGATGGACCCTGTCCAGGGTGTACCCCGCTCTTACCCAGAGTGAGCTGGGATTGGCTCCAGCACAGAAACAGAAAAGCGGTTGAAGATGAATGAATGAATGAAGCACATAAATTGTAGTAGGTTTTTAGAAAAGTTCTGATGCATAGTTCTGATAGTGAAGAAATTCAAAAACTTGAGCAGCATGTGTTAAACTGAAAATGCAGGTTAGCTCATACTTGCTTAATGGATGTGTAGATGCATTTTGCCTCAAAGTCCAACTAAACATAAACAAAGGAACGCTAGATTAGACCTGAAAATAATTTCTTTGCGATGGACCTCAGGCTATTCCCAGTGTGATTTATCAGATCTATAGATGGATAATTATAACACATAGCCAATAGGTTTCTTCCTTGTCTGAGAAACTCCTATTGCAGTCTGAAAGACCAAAACTGTTAGCAAGTACTGTCTCGCTTTATTAAGTGCTCAGAAACAGCTGCCAAAACAGCTGTAGGAAACAGCTGATTCCAAGCCAAGTGTGCATGAAACTGGGATTCTGCAGTCAAACCTTGCTCTGTGCTCACAAATCTGTCCCTTTATTCTTTTAAATCCTAACTTGCTAACTGATTACTGTTGGAGTTAGTTTGTGCCTTTCTCTGGCTTTTGTCATTAATGAACTTCCCCTTTCACACGTAAGATGAATCAAGCAGTTTTAGGAGGCTCCTAATTGAATGTGCCCAGAGATCAACTCTGATAATAAAGTGAAGAAGTGGTACCTTGCAGACACGGGCCACTCTGGCCACGGTGAGCTCTGTGTCACAGTCCAGCTCCAACGCTCGCTCACTGAAGAAGAAGTAAATCTTGTCGTCATCCCCCTCCTTACTGCCGATGCTCTCCCTCACCAGGGCTGAACCCACAAAGTCCGGCTCTGCACACACACACACACACACACACAGTACAGATGAAAGTATATTTACACACAATAGCGAAGACACACATTACGTCAGTATTGAACAGACATCCTCAGCCTCCAGCTGCATTTGGACTGATATACAGCACACAGACACACAGAGACACAAACTTGACACCTCCACCTCATTCCCTGGCAACTCTTCTCACCTCTCGGTCTATTTTCTATCATCACTTTCTCCTTCGCCTCAGCTCTCTTCCAGTCATTTCTCACTCTCTGTCTCTCCAGTGCTTCCTATTAGCGGTCCATTTTGTGTTTCTCACTTCCTCTCACGTCCTCCCTCTTGTCTCTCTTAGATTCCCTTTATAGCCAGTTCACATTAAGCTGTAAGTTTGACTTATTTATTTATTTTCAAAATTCAGATACAGACATTTTTAGAGTAAGGTGCCTGGGGGCTTCAAAGTTCACATTTATTAAAAAAAAAATATATATATTGTTCTTAAAATTACATGTTATTTCCTCAAATGGTCATTTCTTTTCTGTGTGTGTGTGTGTTGACGCAACATTTGAAGCCATAACGGGACTACAAATGTAATAATGCACTAATAATCAGACCAATTAATTGCTTTTACTCTGGTCAGAAGAATCTTGAATTAAAGTGAAAATAACTTCATTGCATGCTTAGTTTTAACCCTTGTGTTGTCTTTGGGTCAAAAATGACCAGAGACCATTTAACAGAACAGAAAACCCCCAAATCATCTTTTTTCATCTTGAAATTTGATGACTTTTCCTCCAGTGAGCCAAACATTAGAAAAAGTGAAACATTGCCTTTGTTCATATTTCCATGACATCTGTACACAAAAAGGGTAATAAGATTGTCCTAGGGGTCATTTTTTAACCCGGCAGTTATACAATCATTTACACACCACAAAAAATGCAAAAGCACACACACCATGAGAAGTTGAGATTATGTGTGCTACTGACTGAACTCAAACAAAACCATAACTTTCTTGCGCTTGTGCAGCTTCTTCCCTCCAATGACCCCACACATGACTCAAGTTCACAGACAAAACAAAACAAACATTTCTAATTGCTTACTAAGATAAGATAAGATTGAACTTTTTTTGCCACATTTTTTTTTTTGTAAAAAATTACAACAACATAAGAATAAAATAAAACAAATAACTACTAATGGGGGATTATATTGGGTGCCGGGGCACCCAAGAGGAGGAGGTGTCAATTCTGCTCCTCAAAGAATGACCACAAAACAAGCACTAAGTGCTATAAATGTGATAAGTATGTGTGCAAGGACCATAGGCAGACACTTAGAGTACATAGTGTCCATCCTGTGCCAAGTACAACAGATTGATTTGTGTTCTTTACATTTTTCTTTGTATTTGATATCTCATTTTCTTCTTATTTATTGTTGTTGTTTGTACACTTTGTGGGTGAGGGAGTGGTTAAGAAACGAGAAAAGTATTTTGCAGTTTTTTAGTATCACTGTGTTGCCAAAAAAGTTCGACTGTTACTGTTCACCTTCAATAAAATACATTCAGAAGTACTTTCTGCACATTTCTGCTACTTTTGTCAGGCGATATAAGTGCCATCTCTTGCTGCAAAATTAATGTTTACAACTAAGCAGTACCTTCAGCCAGAATAATAATAACTAACCTGTACTTATTATGACAGGTGTGTTGCAATAAAAATGAATGGTGTCCACTGATGCAATGTGAAGAGGCAAAACCCAGATATTCACAAAGTTTGTGGTGAATGATAGCTTGTTTCATCATGCAAAATAGATTTGAGACTTAAAATTCAATGAAGCTGCTGTATTTCAGGGGTTTAGTGAAGGCGGGTCATTTTTGACCCTGAGGGCACGGGGTGTATACAGAAAGTGAAGACAGCACGAGGGTTAAATAAAATCTCCTTATTAAATAAATGTACAAAATAAAAAAAGTCCCAAATCAAACCCCACACGCCTCAGCCTCATCTGTTTGATCCATCTTTCACTTCACACAATTTATTTTATCAGACATTTTTCCTGCTGCAATTTCATTCTCTTCACTACCCCTCATTTCTCTCTGGGGGACTTACCCTTCCACCCAAAAAAAGATAATGATCCTTTTCTGTTACAGACTCCTGTGCTTCATTTTCTGCAACTCATTTCTCATTCTCTTGCTTTTTTGAATTTTCCTGGCTGCTATTTTTTTTTTTAATGACAAGTCTTTATTGAAAAAAGCTGCTGTTATCAGGCCCAACGTAATTTGCTTTCTCTGAATACATGTGATTTGTCAGTGTTGCAGTGTTTTAGGAAGTCAAATCCTCAACTCTAAATGAATTTCATAATTACAAATATCATGGAGTACTTGTTGTCCCCATCAATAAAAATTTGACTCTCACAGTCACTGTGTTTATAGGCCAGCTGTAAAGTTAGCTTCACCAAGATTCCCTCATCAACAAAATACATTTTTACACTGACCAGTTGTTCTGCAGGATAAACTTCATTAATGAACACAACTTTTATGATTTTTTAAGTCTTATCATAATAACTAACAGTGAAAAGTTTATATTAGAGTACAAAAGCATTACATCTAGTCATAGGATGTCAATGTTACCACCACAAACTTTCAAATGGTAATTTGATTAAGTTCTTACATCTCTTACATCTCCTACAGAAGCCTTTCCTCTTACGGCAGTAATACTTTGCTTAATGCAACGAAACTGTCAAAGAAGATTGGTGAAGAGATTTTGGCATAGTCAAATTTGGATTGATAGCTACTGCTAAAGTGTCTGATTTCAGGCATCTAACCAAAAATTTAAATTCCACTTCTGAATTTGGCAACCTGAATGACTAAAATGCACTCTAACACATAAATCTTATTATTTCTTTGAACACCTTTTTAAAATTACTAGCGGTAAAAAACGTCAGAGAGTAAAATGTATAAGAAATAGATTTAACTGTGTATTTGTCGGCTCTAAGGTAAGCTACAAACTTTAGCACACCTGACAGCTTATGACTGCCAACAGTTATGAGCTAGTGAACTCGTATGGCAGCAGAGCAAAAACTTTTATCATCTTGGACAGGGAGAGTCGAATTAATTTCAACTCTCCCTGCAACCCCCCACTCTTTCCTTTTGTCCTTTTCTCTCACTCACCATTGAGCCAGGCAGGCAAGTATTCGCTCTTCATGCTGTAGTGCTGTTTGCCCAGGTTTCTGAGAATGACTGGCTCTGTACCCAGGAAGTTGTTAAGCGTCGCTGAGTATAGCTCTTTATCTGCACCAACAAAACACAAGCTTTAGTTCAATACTGTTTTTTAACAACCACAATTGTACATGTGTACAATGAAAGAAGGTCAGTGGTTCAGCAGGGAGATACAAAATAAGAGAAAAGAAAATTGGTGCCTGTAGAATCAGTGAAGCTGTCCATGTTGAAGTCAAAGCAGCATGCAAAGTTAAATTAGGCCTCTGGACTCTCGGAGCAATAATATGACTACAAAACAGATGGGAAATGCTGCTGGAGCAGTTTGTGGCGATCTGATGCACATTTTATGCCTCTGTTAGAGCTGTAAAAATATGGGGCTGCTCACTTCAATATAAAGACTGCTGAAATGTAAGAACAGGGGCTGACTGTGTGCTTATTGTTACTATAAATGTCAATGGATTTTTTCCAACAAAACCACAAATAGTTCTTTTTGTTGTGAATTGATCCGTAACAATAATTAAACATGTCCAAAAACAATGAAAAACATGTATTTACATTTATGTATGTGTACTGTGCTTACAAACATCCATATGAACACATACATACTTACCCACTATCAGGCCGGTGTGACCCTTGGCAGGGTCATACGGGCATTTTCCCTTCCCATCTTCCAGGTCTGGGTCAAGGGTAAAATATTCTGCATTCTGCAAGCATGCATGCCCCCCCCAACAAACACACAAAGACACACACGCACACAGAGAAAATGGGGAAAACAGGTTGTTTTTGGTCAGTATGTATTATGACCCATGCGACACAGCTGGAAGCTCTGTCCTTCCATTACAAGGGCCAAAGCTTCACCCATCGCCATGTTGTCCTGTCACATCAGTGTCACATATATGCACACACACACTAGCATTCACACAGCATGAGGTACTTTTACACATTGCATTTATTTTTATTTTTTGTCACACAGTGTTCTAAGCCTTAGGTCAGGTGGCAGACATCTAAAGTTGACATCTGTCAGCACTGGCTCATTATGACACACTTTCTAGAGAAAGAAACACATACCACACGCACACATACACACACACGCACATATACACATGTGCATTCTCACCACATAGGTGCATTTAGGCTGGAAGGCGTATGTGCCACAGGTGTAGAGATGTGTGTGGTTGTAGCTCTGCAGGAAACGGATGTAGTTGAAGCACTCAGTCTGTAAAGGAGGGAGAAGTAATTGTTAGAGTGCTGTTTTGTCCTTTGTTAAGGTGAAGCTCAGTCCATTCAGTATAATAGCACATCCACTGATAATTAGTTTTACTATAACACTTCAGCGAGATGTTAAATCCCCAGTCGGCTGAAATACCCCTCTAACCTTGAAACCAGACAATGTTTGCTGGTAATGTCCATTTATAGAAAATGTTTGACTGAATCGTTTGGTCGTGCAAACAGAAGCATAAACCATTTTTTATATCTAGGGTCACAGATGGTTAAACTGAGTACCAGCAGTAAACATTCCAAGACTTATATTTTATTCTTATTTACTTTAACTTAAACACTATTATGCAAGTACTCAGTGTGCTTTGCTACTGAGGACATCACTTAATAAATGACGTAGGAACACAACCATACTATCTCAGTAACCTTTCAACTGAAAAGAAAAAAAAAAAAGCGACAAATTGTCTCCACTTAAAAGGACACGACTGATGTGAGTTAACGGTATAATTATGCGTAGTTTCATGGGAAGTGCCCTTTAATGCCTATACTGTGATGAACATTAAACCTCTTTGAATGGAATTGGAAACAGATGCTCACTCGTGATGTGTACTAGAAGAATGAATAATTCAGTGCATCCAGTTGATGTTGCCACTACAGCAGCAAAACAATATCTGTATCTCATGGTAATACAAGCAATTTGATTTCGAAAAAATTCATTGCTACAGCTCTTGCAATCACTCGGGATAATCAGAATGTGATGTATCTGGCAAATAAATCACTTTTAAGGCCACAACTACACCACTACATAAAAGGAGTAATCATTATATATAATGATGGGCAGCATGGACACCATATGGGTATGCTTGCACAAATTTATCCTTGTTGTCATATGTATAAAATCAATCAGATACTTTCGCTATTGGACTAAAGTAGATGCAGAATAAATTAGCTTTAGCTAAGACTTATTGATAACAGCCTATCCTGCATAATTTTAAGAATAGCAAAGCAAAAACAGGGAAACAGTTAATTTTCTGATGGTTAAATTTGAATATGTATTAAATTGAAAAAACATTTGAAAGTTTTTTTTTGTTTTTTTTTTACGCTTTAGTTACAATAATTTTCAACATATTTTTAACTTCAGTTTAGTTAAAGTTGTGATGCTGCTGCTGCTGCATGCCAGTGAACCATTTTCCTTTCTGTTTGGAAACCACATCCAAAAGTTACTGTTGTGAAATGAGAGGAGTTTTGGCTTCATTTCTAAAAGCTCTATGGGATTCTATAAAATATTTAAAGAGACTTCTTGCAAATGTACATTATGCAGCCTAAGCAGTGAGGACTCTTGATGAGACTAAGACACTGATCAGGGACCAGGACACTCTCCATGTGTAAAGCTTAATCACATTATCATTATAAAATATTTGGCAAAAGTGTAAAATCATGATGAGATACACTTTATGTTATTGAAGACTAATTTAAGACTGCTGCTCCGACTGTAACATGTATTTGTTGCAGATTTGAGGCAAATGCATTTATCAAAAGAACAGTTTCTTCCTGTTGCTCTGATCAACAGCTGAGATGATACAAGGCAACTAAAGTCTCTTTTATACACTGTGGCATGACTAAAGTAGGATTGTATTGAATGGAATGTTTCCTGTGTTCTATTCTACTTGAGCGCTAGCTGTTTTAGAGCAAGACATCAACATCCATTTTTAATGCTCAAGATAGAACACTTCTTGAATTGAATCTTAAATTTGCTGATGCTAACCCTGTCTGGAAGATGCACTTTACTGTGTGCTAATGTAATAACTGGAAGGTTTCCAGTTTGAAAGTCCACACTGATTTCATAAATGTAATCGAGTTAAAAAAAAAAAAGAAAAAGTGAGTCATGCTGGACTAATGAGACACCATCTTAAAGACTAATTCCAACGTCTAACCACAGCAACTCTGTCAGCTAAAATCCTCCTTACCTGGTTGTTCTTCCCCTTGGTAACACACTCCTTCTTCTTGTCCTGTGGAGCTGGCCAGTCAATCTGGAGAAAAGAAAGACAGATGTGATGTATCCTATAAAGATGAGGTCTGTCCATAGGAAACACATTCTATCCATAATTTTTTTTATATATTGCAAATATATTTTGTATGTTGCATATTTATACCATCAACTTATCATTTTTATTTGTTTCCATAGAACAGGCAACTGAAGCACGCAGTTAAAGTCGAAATGACACGAGCATTTTTTTTCCTCTAAATTTGCACTTGCAGAGAAAAAAAAATTATTTTCTGCCATTTCGTTAAACTCAACCGACAGTGTCTGCACACTTGACCACAGACTGCTGTAACTATAGCAACAAGCAAAGATTCACAAAAAGTACATATTACCAGCATATTTGGTCCTGAAAAATAAAACTGATCACAGTTGCACTACAAACAGTAAATGCTAGTGAAATTATACATTTTAGTCCACCAGATACCAGGGGAAAGGCACACACACAAAGCTGTTTCTGAAAATCTACTTCAAACTACTTTTTTTTTTTTTTTTTATTGTTTTTAAAATAAATAGACTGACAGACAGACTGACAGTAAAGAGCCTCACTGCAGAGACCTAGGCTCAGCACCAGGCATCAAACAGCAAACTCACTGGCGGTAGGTTGGAAACTGTCAGAACCTGACTGCAGCAGAACTCCCAACAAAAATGTACCAATGGGAAAGGAGCAATGCAGCTGAAAGATGGGAGGGGGAGGAAAATAAAACAGAAGGGCTCACCTTCAGTCCATTCTACCCTTTACACTGGTTTCTTTTTAATGACTCTGTGACAAAGTAACCCTAAACTATGCTCTATTGACAAAGGTCTAAAAAATAAACTGCCTTTACTGAAGAGTTTCCAGACCATTAGAAATACTTATACTGGCCATTATAGGCTGAGAGTTGTTGTAATTTAAAAATTAAACTCTGATTTAGCTGACTGGATTTAAACCAACAGCAATCAAACTAACAGTTAACTGCCACATACCAATAGTCATAAACGTGAACATTTACTTTTATATAGTGTAATAATTCTGACTAATGATCGTGACAGAAAGTGATGCACCTGGTTGATAATGGAAATGTTATATTTATTCAAATTCCTTCAATATTTGAACAGAAAATGTTTCTGGATAGAATGCATACCATGATGGTAATATTATTTCGGTTGGCAAGTTACAGAAAATGATTCACCTTATCCACTCATGACTGCCCACATAACTCATTGACAAGTTTTAGAGCCTTCCTGTGTTCACTGAAGAAATGATAATGGGGCAATTGTTAAGATTTAACAAGTGAATTAATCATTAGGATGAGCGGCTGTGGTATATAACCAGTGGTTTTAACTTCTGTACCTTCCAAGATCAGATTAAATTAAGGAGCGGTTTATTAGTACATCTAATTTATTCGTATTTGCCTCTTGTCAATCTCAGTAGGATTATACAACCAGTCTGTATTCGCTTCACACAGGATCACAAAAAATATCAGTTGCAAGTCGGCAAATAGTGGGAGCTTGCATTGCTAATGATAAACATCACACGAACACCCATCTGCCAGGATAAATCTCCTCTGCCTTGCACTGACACATGGAAATAATAATAAGCAACAGCCAGTGGGAAAATACTTCAACTCTCCTCTCATTAGTATCTTCATCTTTGAGTGTTTGTGTGGCAAATATATTGCAGAAAGTAAGCACGTTTAATAACAGTATCTTAGTTGGTTAGGTAAAAGGTTCTGGTCTCAGCTTTTGAAAATTAAGTGGAAACATTTATTTTAAGAAGGAACTCTGTACTGTTTCATTGGCAATTGTTTTCAGCTTTTTTGAAGTCATATGCTAATCTTAAATGTTAGATCTCATACTGCGTCTGCGTAAATAATTAAGTGCACACATTGGCCAGCAGCAAATGAATAATATATAAAAAACATCCTAAATTGAACAGTGTCTCTAAAGTAACCATATATGCTGACTGAAAGTGCTATGTAGGAGAGGTGGGTATGTAAACCCCCTTTCATTTAATGTGAACGTGCAGCGTGGGAGCTATAATTCTGAAACAAGGTAAAACTTTTATCAGTGTTGCCTCAGTTGCCACATAAAACGACTAAACATCATTAATAAATGAAATAAAGTAACAATGATGTAAATGTAAACAGTAATGTCAGGTGCTGACGCGAGTTGCGGCCTTTCCAGTAGCTCTGACGGTTTTGGCCTTTTTTGTCTTTTTTTGTTACTTTTCCTTTTGTTTTTTATGTCCGTGAAGGTTCTCAATCATCCGGGTCATCTTAGTCTTGGAGTGTTTAGTGGGAAGCAACTTCTTTATCTTGTTTGAAGATGTTTCGTCTCTCATCCAAAAGCCTTCTTTAGTTCTGAGGGTCAGTGTGGGAAACCCAGGTATTTAACTCAGAGTGGGTGGGGGCAATCACCAAAAAATTAGGACGTGATTGAAGACACCCACCCAGGTGTCATGAGTGTCGTTAAGGTCACATGAGCACAGGTGTGCCTCACCTGAGAGTGTTTGCTCCCCCTCCCTGGTTTCATGTGACACCTTGGGGTCACATGGTCCCAGGTGTGTATGGGGGTTAAACCGCCTGGGGAGGGCGCCCAAGACAGCATTGTAGGTTGCAGACAAATGGTCTCTTTGTCCACCACCTCTGTTTAGAGAAGGTTTCTCTAAGTGGACATAACTGGCCTCTTTTACTTCTCTTTCAAGCCATCCGTCTTCTCTGTCCAAAATGTGGGCATTGGAGTCCTCAAAAGTGACCTTTCTCCTTAAGAAGAGACCATATATGTCCACGACCCTTTGCTTTTTACTTTTATTTTTATACGCATTCCATATCTTTATATCGACTCTATGGATATGACAATCACTTCAACAACTGTCAACAACGGGAACTTTGTTTACAAAAAGGAACTGCTGCTTGGACTGTTATATGTTTGATATGTGGGCTGTGTGTCTGTTGTATGCGGGTGCTATGTACGTTTCAGTGTTTCCTTCAGAATTAATAAAGTATCTATCTGTCTATCTATCCACAGTCATCATGGGGTTCCTCTGATATTTAGGGACTTAAATATCAGAAGTCCGCAGTGATTGGATTTTTAAAAGCTGATGGGACAATGATTGCGATATGTTAGAAGGGGGGCTTAAAGGGTCACTGAGCAGCCAAAGCAGTGACAGATTTTTTTTCTATCTATACTTTTTCGTTCTCTGCCACACATCAAATTGATCATCTTTGCACTGTTACAGGTCACGGGGAGGGTCTTTTCCTACATTATGTTATTGTTGTTATTATTTATCTTTTCAAATGTTTTTTTGTGTGATTTAGTACTGTGGGCGGGGTACTTGTGATGCTATGGTATTTTCACAAGCTGTGCAGCATTATGCTAGTGTGCTATTTTTGTTCTAGTGGCGAATAAAAACATTCTATAACATAAAATAGTGGCGCACATCAGACACAAACTGCAGCAGTGTGTCTCCAAAAAAATGGCTGGATACTGGGAGAACCATCTGAAGAAAATATCTGGGGATGCAAGACCAACTTGAAAGTAATGAAGAAAAACAGTGAGTATAGCCAGAAGCAGTTAAAGGAAGGAGGGAGGAGAAAAATGGGTGAGAGAGTGATGGGCTGATGGTCGTAGAGGGGATAGATTATCCGCTTGTCCTTGCTCAGTCATTTTTCTATGCTGTCTCCTTCCCTCTACGTCATACATAGGGGATGACACCAGGTAGTCTTAGCATTACTATATGTCCTCATTCAAATAGGTTGTGCCTGTGAATACATATGTGCATCCCATACATGCTCATTACAGCGCTAAACCCGATAACAATTCCCAAGCTGCTGTAGGCCGCTCACTACACCTTCATTGGACTGCTGTAATTGTATTGATTCCAATATAGACCAATTACTGAGGAAACAAACCAGCTGCAGATTGAGTCTCTGAGGCTTAGCATCTCTGTGTGTGGAAGTGTATCTCAATCAGGTCAAGTCAAGGGTATATAACTTCCTAACACAGTTTTCCTTTGAGTGCTTTGCAAAAAAACAAGGCCCACAAATTAAAACAAGGACAACAACAACAACAAAAAAAAAACAAAACATGATTGAATGAGTGCATCATAAACTCTGAGAAACAGGTCCAATGCTAGTGTAAGTGTGTGCGTGCCTTTTTACACCCATACACTGACTGTGGATATGTTTGTGCTGATTGAAGTGCAATATTGGAGCTCCACATATTACAATGTTAATATTTGGCTGCAAACTCATGCTACTATTTATTTATTTATTTATTTATTTTTTGAGGCTTTTATCATCAGATAAAATAAATAAAAGTCAAATTAAAGTAATAACCTGGCACAATGTCAGAAAATATCTGAACTGATATATATAATATTTATACAAGAACACTTCACACTTTAACACTTCAATAAAGTTAATACATTTCCAGATCTAACTGAGTAAATGAAGAAGGTTAATAAAAATATAAAGCCTCATATTTTAGCTTCCGACGCAAGCAATCAATCAAACCAAAGTGTTTGGGAGAAAGGGAGAGACATTAAACCTAGTCCACAGTATCCTATCATATCCTCTCTAAGTCTATGGTCTTCATCACAGTTAGTTTGTCTTTATTTCATATTTTTCTACAACCAACATTACGTCTTTTGTTTTTCACTTGTCTTTACCTTATCTTACCTTTTTCAATATTTTGATAGTTTAGGGGAACCATGTTTTCTTTTTTATGGGCTTGAAAAAGTTCTTTGGTGTAAGATCATTAGTTCAGCCTAACAAAAACCAAAAACAAAACAAAACTGTGTGGAAATGTGGATTTGTTGCTGGTATAGAGTGTTTAGCTCCCAGCAGCAATTAATAGATTTTACTATTATTTTAAACCCTCAAGGAAGATGAGCTAATACATTTTGGTTAAGCATCAAATTGCTTTAAATTTTCATTATTAGCTTCTACAAAGCCTGAAATTTCAATGAAAGAAATATAGGCCAGACCAATAAAAGGCCCAACAACTTGTACCCCCATGACTCATGACTTCATGGATTATGGCACTATTACATTATTTGGATATCTACCAAAATTTATTTTTATGTGTGCTTCCAAATGTCCCTGAGTAAGACCAAAACAAGGTCTGTGAGTTAATTGACAGCCGTTAACAGTGGCACAGGCAGAGCTCTTTCCTTTCCTGTTTATATGAGCAGAACATAATATCTAATATATCACACTTATCACATTTTTTTTTCAGATTTAGTACTTGAAATGATTGTTTCTGTCTGCAATGTTGCACGGACGAGATGATACATTTTGTTCCTGAACTGCCTATCATGAAGCTCTCTGGTATTAAATCTCATTTAAGTAAATTATTTGCATTTCTGCATAAGCCTTTCAGAAGTGCATGGTTGTTTGAGCCAGGCAGTTTGTGGGTGTTATTGTTTTTCTTCAAATCTTTCTTTTTCCACATTGAGCTTTGTCAAGTGTAATCCCCCGCACTGGTGGAACATAATGCTTTTAAAGTGTGCTTGCGTATAGGTGTGAATGTTACCTGTGGCCGCAGCTGTTTGCTGATGTCATTGGGGTCCAGGGCAAACAGCGCCTCTCGTGCTCCAACGTATAAGACCCTCTCATGGTCAGACAGGGTCAGCATGCTGTAGTTGAACACTCCCTGGACGCTGAATCTTGCCATGCTGTCCAACACATCTTAGGGAGACACAAAAACATATCATTACATCACTGATGAAATAAAACTGCAAAAGATTTCATCTGTCCTGTCAGCTGATCTGCTGACAGACGACAGAATGAAACCCGAGGAGAACATTTCACACTTTAGTTGTCACACCGTTCACACCATTAAGCCTTGCCCACTGCCTATAGCTTAATGTCATTCATCCATGTAGCTACATGGTACATCTTTCCCACATTTCTCCTCTTCATTAAGTACAGTGTCAAACCTCCAGGAGATTTTGAACATTTGTGGCCAGCTCATCTGCTGCATTTACTTTCCAAAAGTCTGCAGACATCACTTTGTTTCTACCGCCATTCAATCCCCCAAAGTTTTTCTTCACTATATATTTTTATAAAAACATATCTCAGTACATAACAAACAAGATATTTCATTCAGGGCTGAGTCAAAAAGTGAGTCTCAAAGGAGGAGAGCTGAATAATAGACCTTCATTAACTCCAAATGAATGCTAATGTTTCTCAGTGTCTGTGTGTAATTGTACGAACACTTTTGCTACATCAGCTTTATCAAAGGTTTAATTTAATACAGTAATGTTGTGTTTACAGCTTTTTGCACTGCCCCCTTGTGGAAAAAAAAGCAACTGGGCGTGTTTAAATGTGACCTGTTTTATGAAATAGCTATTAGCTTGTAGTAGAACAACAGGCCTCTCACGTAATTTAAGTGGTTACAAGATTCAATTTCACCGTATTTACACCTCCAGTATGTGCTCAATTCAAGTATCCTAGTAAATTTACGATTTTTTACTATTAATAGACTCTATTCTCCATTCAGAGATAAAAACTAAATTTATGTAACAAAAGCGGTGTCACAACATGAGCATAAAGAGGTTTAACTATAAAAGTATCCCAGAATATTTACAATAATTAACTATTAATGGACTAAGTGAAAGAGAAGACTTCCATTTAAAGATAAAAACTGAAGGAGAGTAACAAAACAGGATCACAACGTGAATGTAAAGCAGTTTAATTACAGGCTCATATGGTTTTAACTCATCAGCTCCTAATGGGTTTGCTGAAACTAACCACAGTGTCTATCTCCAAGATCTGCTGTAAATTATTGCTGCAGGATAGAACGCTGCACTGAAAGCTTCCTAAGCTCTATATTTACTTTGAGAACCTGGAGCAGGAGTCGGATAAGTTCCAGATCTGCATGTCAGAAGTGAGATAAGGTTGCCGTCTATTTAGAAAAGCTGTACAAATAAACAAGAAGCAATGATGCACTCCCAGACCAGCCCTTGTTTTGGCGATGGAGGTGACGTGCATCATTACAACCGGCAGCTATTAATCCAAAGGCGTTTCTTTTTTTTAAATCTGGGAAGAAATAAATCCTCAAAACCTTCAATCTGTCAGTGCTTTGATGTGAGCATTAAAAGTGAGTTTATTTTTCAGCCAACTATTTAAGTGTATGCTTGTAATAATAACTTCAACAAATATAACATTAGGCCACTTTTCAAACTGGCAAAAATGTCTAATCTCGTTTTGGAAAAGAACCTAGATTTTGTTTCAGTTTACTAAAGCTTTGAGATGAAAGATTTTAAAGCATCTCAGCCTAAAATAAGTATTGCAGTACTGAGAAGACTCCTTCTATTAAGGAGGAGCATCTTAATCTAGGATACACTGAAAACCAATACACAACAATAACAGGATTTGGAGTTGGAGCTAGTAGCATTATAACAAATGGAAATGTGATCCCAGTGACAACGTGGGCAGACTACAGAACATAAGAGTGCTTATAAATGCTCTAACAATGGGTGTAAATCTGTGAGTGTGATTAGTTCATTATCTAATGTGCACAGTCAAATGCAGATCGAATTTTAATACAAGCTCTAAATGGAGCTTTTTACTCTGATTGGGCCATTACTCAGTGTGTTAACAGAATATTTGTCTCCTCATGAACCCAGTTATCGATCCTTTGACATCAAACAGCGGAATCGATGTGATTTATTTTAGGATTTTCTCACATGTTTCAGGATTGCCCATATTTTTGGGTTCCATTCCTCGTGTCTGCAGCTCATAGATCAACACAAATGGTCTCAGAGAGATTGTGAAAAAATCACAAAATGCTCTCTCCACAGTCTTGTCTGTGGGGATTGTCAGAAAACCAGGACTGACATACTCTCGCTCTAACATACACACCCAAGGTACACTGCTCAAATCCTCTGACTAGCATGCAAACAAACTGCTGGTGCAGAAAAAAAAAGAAAGCAAGACAAAGACGGCAGGAAAGAGAGAAAGGATGGTGTTTAGTCTTCATTATCCACACTTTTGTTCCTTGTAATGTCACCTTGTTTCCGCTCCTTTCTCTCTCTGTCTCGCTCTGCACCCCTCGTACTTCATTTAGGCTAATAGAATCTGTGCAGAAAACACAAGCTCATAAACCAACAAAAAAAAATAGTCTTCTTTGTTTTGTATATCATTAATATTTTTATGATATTATATTTTCTTATCTCATTTTTCCCCTCCATGAATATGGCAGTTGAATTCCAAGGAGGGAATGGCGTAATCTGGTGTTATTCATCACTTGTGTGACAGAACGTTAATGTGATGCTGTGTCCTAGTTAGGACTACATATATGCCTGTATATAATCAAGTAATGTGTGTGTGTGTGTGTATACATGTGTGAGAAAAAAGGAAGGAAATTAAGAGAACTGAGGCTTGTTATTGATGGGAGAAGTTCAACCATTAATAAGATGCTCTTAAGAAAATTGAACTGCAGAGAAGTAACCAGTAAGTAATCTAATCTCTGCTACATTAAAGACAAAGGAGTCCCTCTCAGTACCTGCTGCATTACTTTCAACTGAGTGGACTGAACTCTTCGACCTCCTCAACACATTAAAAAATATTTCAACTTTTGTGCTTTGAGTAATTGTACATTTAAACATTGTTGCACTGTGTGATTTCATGACAAGCTTCTTAGTGAACCTTAAACTTCTAAACTCATGAATCTATCGAAGGACTAGATCTGTCCAAAACACATTTCATTTTGTTTTGTACAGTCGTAATATAATCTAATGGACATCAGAGTCTTATCATGAAAATCTCCTTTTATACGTCATAACACATTGGAAACCTCAATTTCCATTTCCTCCCTGTGAAACAACAAATTAAGATTTTTATTTCATCTTAGATCAATAAACACACTTTCTCCTGCAACCTACTGCTAATGGGTGATGTTGAATCACTTTTAATAATCATAAATATACTGGAGGCCTAGAACTTTTCTATACAAAAACCAGTTTACTGCTAAGCAAATAAGATTTACTTGACTTCACAAACTAATTCAAACCAAAAATCTTGGGCATTGTAATTTTGGAGCGTGGGAGTTAATTTCACAAACCCAGTTTCATTAATATTAGTAATTTTTTTTGTAATTATTGTCTATTGATATTTTTTGCCCAGTTTGGATTTGAATAAGATTCATTTTAAGGCAATAATTAAATTTTTCTGGCTGCAGAATCCAAATGTTTGTCTTTCATTGCAAATTCGCTGCATGTCCATGGATATATAAAATGACCTTTGCCTACCTAGACAAGAAAAATATTGGTCCGTGGCCCCTGGGTGATCTGAGTTTCAGATGCCTGACCCTGTTGCTGCACTATGAGTGTGTGTTTAACTGTGTACATGCAGCAAAAAGAAAATCTTGAAAGATTTATGTGGAAAAAAACCAAGAGGTGACATGCAAGAGGTAGAGACTGACAGAGAGATAGAAGAGAGGAGGGAATTAGTAACCGAAAGAAGGACAGGGGAGAATTACTGAAGTCAGCTTATTATCTGAAGAGCAGTGGTGTATAAACATTAGAGGGTACGTACAGATGAGAGAGGGAGAGAGAAAGAGAGAGAGAGTAAAGAAAGAGAGAGGCAGCATCCTCAGGGGAATGCTGAGCACATCTGCTGTTCCACACAACCAGGCAAAAAACTCCAGAGTTGACACACTTTTACTGAGGTACACAGACACGCACACACACAGACACACAGGGAGACACAAACACACACCGACAAACACACATGCACGCACACACACACACACACACACACACAAACACGCACACACATACACAAATCAGTGTACATCTGCACACATGCTATACACAATTTATCTGGGAAATAAAAACCACATTGCATTTGCACACACACACACATACACACACACTTGCATGGCATGTCCAGAACAGTTCTCCAGGGCACCTGCTCAGTGACTTGAACGTCTCTCCACCAACAGAGGGAAAGTTTCGCTCCAAGTGGCTTGTTTGAAGTGATCAGCGGCTCTGTCATTAAGAGGCGATATGGGCAGACGCACTAGCAATCTGCCACCACACTGTGGCAACCCTGAGGCTACCTGTTGTGTGTATGTGTGTGTGCGTGCGTGTGAGAGAGAGGTTGTATCCTACTTGAGCGTAGATTTCTCTACAGAAACGCACTTGCAGTTCATCAGGTCTATGTACAAGTGCGAGTTTGTGAAAGGAATACATTTAAATACATGTAGACGGTATCTGTAGCTATGAGAAAGCTGCATTTTAAGATGTTTCTACAGATGTATGGAATAGATTTTTAGAAAAAGTAAACCAAACAAAAAGAGGCCATCCTATGAAGCCAAGGAGGAAAAGAAGAGGTGGACAATCATACTAAGATGCATGAAGCCCATGTGGTATGATTGTCTGTGTTAATGCCGCTGGCAGCACTGTGTCAGTGCATTTGAAATCTTTAATACTTGTCTATCAGCTTAAGGACATGGTAAGTGTATGTGAGCGTATGTGAGTGTGACTGTCTAAGCATGGTTTGCAATGAATTACAATGCCTTCTACGCTTGAGGACAACAGCCTGGGATCAGAAAAAGAGGGATATTACAAATGTAAAAGAGTGTGAATAAGAAATAGAGGGGAGAATGGAGGGGGAGGTGTAATGATAATAGCAAAATTCAAAATAAAGGGCAGAACAAGAATGCATGACTGAGGTAGGAACCTGGATATGGAGATGATCAGGGACTGAAATTCATTGCTTTACACTGACTGCGCGTGTGTGTGATGGCTGTGATTAAAATGGAAGGCATAAAGAAAGTGTAACTGTATGGTAATACTGTACTTAAAAGGACTGTTCTGAGCAACAAAGCCATTATGTGTCCTGTGCATTTGTCAACACACAACAATAATAACACATTGTCAACAGAACATGACATCAGAGTTTGCTGCAATGGCAGAAAGTGACAGAATACCTGTCTTGAGGTGTAATCTTAATTAGTTCACTTCTTGAAATGAAAAGCAGTACTTCACCAGGTTGTTCTAATGTAAGAGTGGCATGGACAAAAATGTTCACCTTAACGAATTTAGCTTTCTCAAGCAAGGAAGTACAATACGTGTCTGTGCTTGCATGTGTGATATATGCATGTGCACACCCAAACCAAACTGGGCAAAAGTGAGCCAGGCCAAAAAGAACTCCCATGTGGTGGGGAAGAGAAGGAAGAGGTGGAACATAGGACGAGGGGGTCAGCCAGCTGAAAAGGTCTCGAACCGGGTCTTGCCTCTGTGATCTGCCTCCATCGGCTTTCCAGCAGAGCTGCAGCCTCCCCCTCCCTGCCTGCTATAAATACACCCAACCTCTGCTTATATCCTCTAACCGCCGAACCACTCACACACCAAACTATGATTAAAAACCTATTTTAGGGAGAGCTTTGAACAAGCTACAAACACTGAACGAGACACAGCGACAGGCAGACAACGGAGGGAGAGACATTTTGCAGTGCCCACACAAAAATGCAGATATACCCAAGCAAGCAAGCATGCAGAGCTCCGGTAGGCCTTCATCTGAGCAGGTACCCTCTTTGAAGGGAAAAAAAAACAACAAAAAACAACATATTACTGCATGCACAAACACACACACACTCCCGCATGGATGCACTAGCTTTGTGTGCTGAACAGACGACAAGTTCACAGGAGAGTCAGACGGAAGACAGAATGAGAGCGTGGAGATACGGAGAGAGAAAAGTGAGAAAGACATACATGTTTTTAATGGCTGAATTTCCAAAAATACCATGTGCCACTTGCGGGCTGCATTTAGGTTAATGCAAATTCAATACTACAGTAAATTAGCAGTGAATGACATTTGCTGGATTATTCAGATTGCAACACAAAGAATTCATCTGCATAATTCACTGACTAAATCAATTCTCCATAAGGAATACAAGTGAGAACATTGATGAATACATAATTAAAGTGCGTGCTTTAAGCTGAATAATTACTTGTCTTGCATGGCTTAAGTGTGTAAGTCCTTGTTTGTTGGTTATGTGGCACTATACAGCTTTATCATTATTGTTTCTGATTTAATTCAACATACATGGAGGGAACGCGATGAGGAGATGGGAGAGTGGGAGGAGAGGAAGTGGTAAAAGTGGATTAGCACAACAAGTGAACAAGTGAGTGCTGTGGAACGGGATGGAGGAAGGGGGGATGAAAGCTTGTGCGAGTGTGTGTGTTGGGGGGCTGGAACAGCCTCGCTCAGTGGCGGGTGGGGGTGTCATCGCAATCTTGAACAAGCAGAACAAATCAAGGGCTGGTTGATGCCACAAGTGAGGCTTTTCCATTCCAGCGTCATGATTCGGCATGTATGACTGGTGCAGTGATAGGCACCAGCTGGGGAGAGTGAGGCCTTTTTTTTTATTTTTTATGATGTTGTGGTGGCAGTGACACACACAAAGAGAAAGAAAGAAGCCTGTGGAGCTCAGTGGTGTAGAATGGCACTGCTATAGGTTTGAAAAAAAAAAAAAAGTGTTTGTCATAGTAGGAAAGAATCTTATTCTAGCATTTAAACATTAAATACAAACCCAGATTCATAATTGTAACATATCCTCGGATTATAGATATTTATAAAGTTGTCTGCCATAAGGCCACAAAAGAGATCAAACAGGCGATTTGCTGATTAACCCAGCGCTTAAATCAGGCTTCTGTGCTTGTAGTATACCACAATCAGTTCAAGATTCATTGTGAAAAATAGAAAATCAGCAAATCCTCAAATTTGAAATATAGTAACCAATTAATTTGCTTAAGTCGGTTCATAAGAAAAAATTTAATTTCTTTGGGAATTTTGAATTACAATTACAATTGTAATTTGAACCTCGCTTCGTTCGTAAAGGATATCAAGGAAAGATTTTTCTTTTCATGTTAAATGTGCAGTTCTGTTGGGCGCAACATTTAAAATAATGTCTGAGATGCGTTAAATGGCAATAAGCCTCTCAGTCTCAGGTTTCATCCTGTGAAAGGGCACTAAACAGAGTGTGCATCCATTATATGAATGCAGTTTTCAGATGGGATGTCTGAAGCAAGAAGATAACATTTGAAACGCTCTGTCCTCCTAAATGAAATTTTAGTTCTAAGCATGGGGTCGTTGGACAGTAGTAAATACCAACACAGTGCTGCTAACGGTAAACCATGGTGCTAGAAGGTGCTCTGAATAAATGTAGCCATCGAGTAGCATTTAAATTTTAATCCATATGCCCACTTGCTCACACATCAACTCTCGCAAAGGCAGAATGACAACACAGAACAGTCCTGGTCCTGACATCTGGTCCTGGCTGTTAATCTTCACTGACCAATCAGTGCAGGGTCAGAGGATGAGTGACACTCAATGCAGATAAAATGCAATGATGAATCTTCTTCTTCCATACCTCTCCCATCTATCCTCCTAGTCACGCACAGCCTCTCTCTGCCTCCTCTTCTGCCTCACTCTAAACCACTCATTACTGTAATTGGAGGGTTTGGGGAGATACGACAGGGACACAGAGAGAGGAGAAAAAAAAAGAAAGGTTTTGCGAGAGAAAGGGAGGGAAGGAGGTTTCTGGAGGTCAGAGGCCCAGCCCTTTTCCACTTTCCTTCTGCTCTGTTTTTTTTCCCCTCCCCCCATCTCCCATTCTGTCTTTCTTTTCTAAATCAAGAGGCACAAATTTGCTTTGGCTTTTCTTTAAAGATGCAGGGCTCATTTGCTGAATAAAAGCTGGCTTGATTTTCAAACATGGCATCAAGTTTCCAAGGGATCTATTTCTCCTTCTCTCTTTTTCTCCGTCCTTTTCTTCTTCTTTTCTTTGTTTAACCAAGGTTGCATTTTATCATAGGTTTGGCTTGCTGGTCTCTGTCCCTGGGCTGGGTTAAGGCGTATATGTGTGGTTGCATGTGTGTGTAAACCCATCAGGAGGAACGTAAAAAGAGAAAGGAAGGGTTAGAAATAGAGAGAAAAGAGGAGCGAGACGAGATGTGATTCTATCAGCTGAAGCGCTTTCTGTGGTGATCGAAATGGGCCAGGTCAAAGGCGTGAAATAGCTTAAAACAACATAATGGATGCTCCAATCAGCTGTGGCAAGTTCATTAAGAAGTAGGAGGAAAAAGGACAGTAGGTGAGTCACAAAGATAGTACATAGATAGAGTACAAGAAGTAGAGGTGTGGGGCAAAAAACAAGAGATAGAACGGATATTAAATCCCTTCTTCTTGAACTTTTAAGATTAAAAGGTAGAGCAGTTGATATGTTGTACTTTTCTCAATATCAACAAATTCAGCGACAAGAAGGGCCCAAATTCAATACACAGCTTTTGCAGCAAATACTTAAAGCCCCTATTCTATTGATCAACAAACTTGACAAAGCCTGCAAACAATGGGGAACTGGAAAAGACTAGAATTCTGTGTTCATTCTGTAGTTGACACGTCTATTTATCAATATCTACAATGTTGACATAAAGACAATGAAAATGTTCACTTTTACCACTTTTCCCTAATGGGACTTGTTTCTTGTCACTCAGCCAACATAAGTGCAGTTACACCAGGAACACTGTAGCCACACTGAGCTCAGGAAGAACTGAGTGAACTGAAAGCACAAAATAAGATATTGATGAGAACCCAGTGATGAGACACAACAAATTGGTTTTACAGGTCTGCGAGAAAGCTAGCAGCTCACTCTGCTTCCCCTACATCTGCAGCTCTCTGGGTGTCATTTTATATGTCCTGTTGGGCAAACTCAGTTGACGGCATAGAAGTCGATGACCTCTTTATTGGGGTTACCCATGTTTTTTTTTTTTTTTAACTCTATTTACACATGCTACGTTTGGTATGAAGGTTATTATATCTGGTTACTAACATTAGCGAGCCCATTTTGTGACTTTTGGAACCAGTCTCTGTTTGTCTTGCTGTTACACAATCAATAAATTACCTGAAAATATAATTTGACCATTGTTCAACAAAAGTTACTTGGTTAGATCGTGACCATACCGAGGCTTAGGCTTTCTTATTCATGAATGATTTGTAGATTATTTGAAAGCCAGTATACAGACTTTGAATTAAATCTCGAGCAAGTTATCACATTGTGCTTGCAAAAGAGAAAAACAAGGTTGGCGCTGACTCACAAAATATAATTGCGGGAATTATCACATACAAAAGCTGTGCTACACAACAAAAATGAAAAGCAACATAATGGCTAAGATAAATAGATCAAGCCATTGCTTGGCAAAAGAGCTTCAGAAGCAAAGAGTTAACATTTTGCAGTTGACTATAAAAATATAGGCCCCAATCAGTGTGGGAGGAGAATTTCTGAAACCAAGATTTAATAGCGTGCATGCTTTTTTTTCTTTTTTTTTTTTTTTTAAACCAATAAACTTTCATTACTGTCTGACATTGGCTAACCCTAACCCCCTAACCTTACTGATAACAGGCAAATGCTTAATTTATTTTGTTCCTTTGTGTAATAGACCTCTGTTGTTTCCACATACCACACTTTTGCACTTGGGTTAAGAATTTCATATAACCATTAATATAGCTAATTTAGTTTAACATCAATCCCACATGAAGTCCAAATGCTGTAAACACTTCAAATAGGTGTCAATCAGAAACTGAGTACAGTCACTGATCCAGTTACTGTGCTATGTATTTTGTTACATAAACTACAGTGATATGATTGAATGTGAATATGAAGATTAATATGTCCCCAGTTAACACATTTCAATCTACAGTGAAATTTGGACCTTTCCCTAACATTAGAAAAAATGTATGGCTGAGAGGCCATTTTGCAAATAAAGATGAATAAGAAACCTGAATAATATGAACATAAATCTAAAATATAGTACATTAAAAAAAAACTGAAAAGTAATCAAGAAACATGCACGTTGTCAGTAATTAAAATGAGAGATTATGAGTGAAACATTAAATGTATGTGAATTACAAGTCATTAGGAGCTTTTTTTGGGCAGCACGGTGGTATAGTGGTTAGCACTGTTGCCCCACAATAAGAAGGTCCTGGGTTCAGTTCCTGGCCTGGGGCCTCTCTGTGCCTCATGTTCTCCCTGTGCCTGTGTGGGTTTCCTCTGAGTACTCCAGTTTCCTCCCACCGTCCAAAGACATCATGTTTGGGTTAATTGGTGACTCTAAATTGTCTGTAGGTCTGAGTGTGAGTGTAAGTGGTTGTTGGTCTCTGTCTGTCTCTGTATGTTGGCCCTGTGATGGACTGCTGACCTGTCCAGGGTGTACCCTCCCAGTATGAGCTGGGATTGGCTCCAGCACCCCCCACAACCCAGAAACAGAAAAGCAGTAGAAGATGGATGAATGAATTAAAAAGGAGCCTAATTAAGGCCATAAATAACATCTGTATGTAAAATTTCTCATTAGGAGCCAAAAGTGATATATTTTTTAAACATTCATAGTTGTGGTGATGAATAACAACAGCCTATGACGTAAAATGTCAACACAGGACTTTTAAAAAGTAAATGAAGAAGAAAGAAGGGAGATGCATAGTGAGAAAGTGGAAGCTTGTGTTTTTCTTTTCTTCTGTAAACTCATGAAAGCTTCATGTAATTGTTGGGCGGTGGCAGTGTTGGTGGGGGGAGTATTATCTCTTTAGCCATCTTTGCCCCACCATGACCCATCCAGCCAGCTCTCTCTCTCCCAGGCAAACACAAGCAAACACACACACACACACACACTACCCTGGAGCTCCAAATCCCACAGACTGCCGGCCTCAGCAGTACACACACTGACACACATATAAACAAAGGGGATTAGATAGACAGACTCACAGCTAGAGACACATACACGCATACACACACAAACACAAACACACAATCAAAGACAAATACACACTCTTTCCACACAAATAGGTATAAACACACACGCCCTCTCTGCCCCCACATTTTGTCTCACTCCCTCACTTGTTTTTTTATTGCCTATCTTCTTGTGTTTGTCTTAAAAACTCTAACTGTATCCGAACAGCAGTTCACATACATTAACACAGACACGCACACGTTAATATGGGTGCTGCGTGTGTCTTTCAAGGGAGCTGCTCCCATGCAAAATGAAACACAGAGCAAATGGCCTGCAGTGTGTGTGTGTGTGTGTTGTCGATGAATGTCTGTATCATTCGTCTGAAGATACTTTCTGTCCTTTTAAGGCAGTTAGTGAGTGGCCTCTCTCCTCTCACTGTCTCTGTATGTTTCTCAACTTTTCTTCCTCACTTGCTTTCTTTCCATTATATCTCCTCTTTTCATTTGGACTCCCTTGTCCAATTCATCCCTCCCTCTCCCTCCAGTGTTGTTGTTCCATTTGGGCTCTTTCAAATTTCTTCCTCAGCAGCATAGCAAAAAATCCATCCATATAAGTCATTTAACTCAGTATTAAGCCTGAAAATCAAATTTTTCTTTAACCAAGTGGAGAAATCTGTCAACGGCTAAGATAATCCCACTTCTTTCCAATGCAAATCAATTTGCGTCAAGAATTGTTCTGCACTCAAGAGCCACACTTGAATCAAGTATGATACAAATGCCATGATCTGGCTTCTCGTATTTCATGAGAAGTCTTTTTATTTCAGAGATGTCTCTCAAAAACAGTAAGGCCACACTCAAAGCAACAGGCATTATCCTGTCTCTACAGGGAAATGCATACAAGCATTTTTCAGAAAAATCCTGAAGACGTGATCCATTTTTTGTTCCTTTCATAAACGACCATATGTGTGCAGCGGTTCCTGTTTGCCCTGTCTGGTGTAACTTTACCACAACTGAGAGCTGGAGGAGGTTGAAATCAGAGCTTTTTGTGAAAACATCATGAGAGCACTTTGGGTTCATGTGATGAGCCATAGCATGCAAAGCAAAAAAGGGGGGAGGAGGGATAAAAGGCAAAAAGGGAGGAGAGTAGAAGGGAGAGATAGATATGGAATGAAAGGCGGATTAGGTGGCACAGAGAGGTGAGAAAGTATAGCTTTTCTCCATGTATTTTTTCCCTCTCCTTATGGTTTTTCCGTAATCCTCTGGAGAGAGAATGCAGCACTTCCCCTTTGAGGGATTAAAAAAGACTATTTCTCATTTTGCAACAATCGACATTGTTCAGCTAAGAGAGTCGAGATTGGCTGGAGAAGAGGGCCAAGATAAATAGTGCAAATACAGTTGAGCACTCGGATTAGACTGATGCATTGTTTTAGTGAGGGTCAATACGGACCTTCTGACAAAAACAGATCATCATCCCTCTCTGAAATAATGGGAAAAACTCCTCTGATTGTTGTAATGAAATAGAGTTTTATCAGTTTTGTATGAGATTTCTGAACTGCTAAATCAGCTGTCAGCCAAAGAAATTAGCCTTAGAAGGTCCCATTATACAACCATTAAAACAACAACATTAAACATTCCCAATATGTGGATGGTCGGCAGAGGCTGTTCAAGTCCAAATGTGTTTTACAACAGCTTGAAAGGCAACTTGACAATTCAATGCTTTGACCAATAACAACCTGTCATGACAACACTCACCTCTGAGGGAAAGGACAGCTGGAGAGTCATAATTGGAAGAAGCTATCATAGATAGCTTCATTAGACAAATATGTCTGATGACTTGTCTTAATTGTCCATTGACAACCAAGCAAATTATCCTTTTAACAGTTGTAGCCCGTTTGCATGTCTAGCAACAGCCTGGCAACCTAGGACACTTGAAATGTGGCAAGTGGCAATCACTGGCATTTACAGTCCCTTTAGTGTAATAGCATTTACCCTTGAGAACTACCGTTGTTCATCAATTCGTTAGTTACTCAACTGATTACTCAGATTTTCCAAAAATGTCTAAAATCTACCTGTAATTCCTTTTTCCTTTCATACAGATAAAATGTTTTTGGTGACTGATCTCGAATTGGGTTTAATAGACAAATCAAATTTAACTCTGTGGTTCATATATTATAAAATTAACATACAGCCACAGCTTGGAAAATACCTTTTTCATGTTACTTTGACTTTTTAAAGTTAGCCCTTAGCTGAAATGTTTTACTGGTCACTGAGGTCTCACCTGGGTATCGAACAGTCTTGCGTGGAATTGGGTTCCAGTTGAGACCCACTGACTTCTCCCATCCAACCAGAATCACCAGGAGCAAGACCTTCGTCCAGCCCATGGCTCCAAGCACGTCAACTCCCATTCGCTGGAATCAGCTTTGAGCGATAGATTGAGGGATCAGTCAGTTGATCAGCGTGACTCCAGTGAGCTGATGGGTTTCTGGAAGCCTGCCAGGTAGAGAGGAAAAACCAGGACATCAGCTGAAAGCAGCAATTCACTTTCTTTATTGACTTGGTTGTTTATCAGAGACAATTTTGTCGCAAAGGTGTTTACGGCATGTACAATATTCAATACATTCCCACTGTACTGAGAGATAATGTGCTCCCTTCGAAAAACACGTAGGCGTATAAAAATCCACATTAATGTAAAGCAAAAATGAGTAATGAAAATGATTAGAGCTAACAAGGACATGGCTATAATCAGTGTATGTTCATCTGAGTGGAAGCGTCTGCCAACAAAAACAAAACAAATATTTTAATGACTTTTGGCCTTGGGGGTGATGGAGGAAAATTCTTGCTGTCCCTGCCTCTCTCTGAGTGATAATCCAGCAATCTTCCCTCAAAAAAGCTCAAAAATAGCTTATCGCTGCACTCTTGTCAAGCCAATTCAGCAGCAGTATATTAAACTGAGGCTGAGTTATCAAAGTTAATTGGCGCTGGCAACGAATCAAACACCAATGTGTTGGGAAGTGAATGTCGAGGCAAGGACAATACAATAGCACTGTGTTGTGGATGAATTGGTTTATACCTAATGAACATGTCAAGTGTGCAGCTACAGAGTGTCATTACAGTCCAATAACAGAACAGGATGATTGACTTGCTACTTTGCTGCAGGTGGACTTATTAAAACAATGATTACAGCCCCAAAAGACTCACCAGTAGAAACTCAGTGACATCAGTAAGTGGTATAAATGTCTTGAGCACACTAACATTTGAGACAAAACATGTCACTTATTAGCAAGTAACTGTCAAATTAACCATGAGCTACCTTAAATAGAATAATTCCTTTTTCATCAGTGTTTTCATTAGTGGAGCACTTCAGTGTGAAAATGACTTTCTTTAAATTTATTATTATATTGCTATCATCAGTGGATTCGTTAGTCAGCCACCTGTGCTAACAAAACCCAGTGGGAGATAGAGTCAGAGCTAAAGTGGAAATTATCTCTTCTGCTTGTTCTACGGACAGCAATCAGATTTATTGGATAGATAAATTTCATTCATCCAAATCACAAATAAACGTATTTTCTTATTTCCCTTGTGACATCTAAGTATACAGATTCATTTGCCTAGGTTTAAGATAAGTGTCCATGAGATTGCTGCTGCCATTTGAAAACGAAGTGAAAGTGAATGAAATTTCATTTGTGTTGCTCACGGCGATAAAAATTTAAGAGCAGCATCCAGAAGCAGTTTCCATTACACCCTTTTTGCATGTAAGCGTGTCTGAGCTAGTATTTTGTGGAGCGGAAAAGAGGCTTCAGTAATTATGCTGCAAACTAGGTTGAATGACATGTTGTTTAGCAGCATCAGAAGGTAAAAGTGTCCCTGTTCTATGTGACCACGCCCTACAGCTGGACAAAAAGCCTGCCATCATAACCTCTTCCAGGCTGCCTCCGTGATCTCAATGAAATTAGAAAGTACAAATGCGGAGTGTGCTTTCAGGCAGTGTCTTAACATAGACCTTTGTGGTGTTCGACTAAGCGTATGCAAAGAAGCAGTGCAAAGCTGTAGAAAAGATAACTTGAAGAAGTACAAATCTTGCCTCCCCTCAACAATTCCACGCACTAGGTCAATCACTGTGTTAATTAAGAACCTTTGTGGAATATGTAAAAATTTGAATCAGAAGCGGCTCTGCCTGATAACACTGTTGCATTGTTACATTGTTAATCTGATAAACCTCCGGATAATCGACAGAACTATTCACTATTTTAGGGACTGCTTTTTCATCAGTTTAAGAGTAGTTCCTTTGACTGGAAAGAGAGGTAAATGTGAAATTTAAATGTCATTTGGAGATGCTGTGGGCACCACAAGCAAACAGATTTTTGAATCAATCCATGCAGAAATAAAGACTGATGCATATTTCCTAATCTTGGGATCCTTATGAGAACCAAACATCCTCATGAAAAGTGAAATGCATGCACAGAGATACGCGCACGCCATCTGTGAGCAATCCCTCTGCACCTGCTGCTACTGTGTATCAGCGAGTGAAATGACGCCTTTGATAGCGTGTGTTTACTGGAGGAGGGAACCCACTGACTTTTAACAAAATATTAAACTATATTTACTTTAACAGAGCAAAAGAAAGAAAACACCGATGTATGTGCAGCGTGCTTAACATGCCACACTCCCTTGCCCTTGTCTATTCCCAAATGTGAGTATCAAGTTCCAGAGCTGGCAAATGAACATTGGGTCTATTTTGGAGGTTGGCAGGGGAGATAATTGAGATTTGGAAATGTATGCGTGCATGCGCATGTGTTTGTGTGCCAATTTCCAACCAATGTGACTGTTTGATTGATTGCACTTTTGAGAGGAAAATAATACTCCTCCTCCACCCTCAGATCAGATCATGGTAACGTGCTGTTAAATGAGCGAGCCTAAATGCTGGGTTTGGGTGAAATCTCTCCAGACCTCACAGTGCAGACTACCGGCTTTATTGGATCAATGCTGGAGGCCTTGCCGGACAACGCTTGAGTGAGCTGAGAAGATTGAGATGGAGGAAGCGGGTGGGACGGAGCAAGGGGTGAAGGGTTGAAAGGATGAGAAAAAGGGAGGGAGAGATATGGAAAGCAAAAAATTAATAAAAAAATAAATTCTATCACCAGACGTTGAAGGTGGCTTGCATTTTTTCATGTTTTCTTTTCTTTTCAAAATGCACTGTTTCATCTATGTGCTGAGACATAACGAGATGAAGTGGGCATCCTGAAGGGCGGATTAAGTGAAGAAGCAGCATGTGAACACCACGGGGGGGAAGATGAGGAAGAGGAGGTGAAGGATATGAAGGATATGGAGATTCAAGGCTCCTGTCTGACGATGAGCTTAAAAATCCCCAATGTTTACTTCGTTCTCATTTCCACTTCTTCTCTTATTGACTTTCCATTTCTGATTTCACTTATTTATAGCATTTAATTCCCTGTTTAGTATTATAAAATAATGGCAAGGCAGTAGACAACAGAATGATGCGTATGAAGTTCAAGAAAGAA
The DNA here is from genome assembly GCA_034769265.1 of Remorina albescens. Classification (NCBI taxonomy): domain Eukaryota; kingdom Metazoa; phylum Chordata; class Actinopteri; order Carangiformes; family Echeneidae; genus Remorina; species Remorina albescens. The sequence goes on from CM068485.1 coordinate 7,012,525, forward strand.
CAGTTTGCAACATCAGTGAAATATCATTAGGGGGAGCAAAAAAGTCTGTTCTATCCTTCAAGAATACCCTCTAAAGTTTAAACAACTAATGAAGGGAAGAAAAATGGTCCTGCGGTAGAACTTTTAGTAACTTAAATGTTTCTATCACATATACAGCTTTAAAAGCAAATGGAATCCTTAAGCCGCTGAAAATGAATCCCACTTAAGTAAAAGGCAGTGCTTCCTCACAGAGGTTTATGGACTAAAAGATCTGACTGTGTGGAAGTAAACGGGCAGCATTTCAAATATTTCAATCATAATAATAGTTTCTCAAAATAATAATACTTTGCCTAAATCTCAAAACAATCATGCCGATAATGGTGCAGTTTTCAGCACATAAAAATCAGTGTTTAATTTGGACAGGTAAGCCATTATTTAGGTATATCGTAAACAACCACCACCTCCAACAGAGATTTGTCTTAAGGGCTGACAAAAATGAAAAAGACACTCTGATTGGCTTTCTTTCCAACTCCTCGTCTTGTTTTTATTGACGAAAATGTCAGTTACCTCTTATTTAGTTTCTGTCATTATCACTCAGTTTTTTCGATTTGCTTTAATCATTTGTCGACAGCCATTTTGAGGAAAACATTTTCATGATGAAAGAAACACTGCCTATCAGCATTTACGCAAAACGGCTACATTTGCATGTATTTCATTTGTGAGTTATCTCAAAATTCAGTGGCAACTTGTATTACAATCTGGTATAACAAGGAGGCACATCATGACAGTTAAACATATATGTGAAATCTTCATCTGTAATTTTACTAACAACATGCACCTGTATATTGCCTACACTGACTATAATTTGACTATAATAACAGCTTGCATGAGTCACAGTGAACATGCTAACAGACAGTGTGCAGCACCACTAGCTTTGACCACATGAACAATACCTGTGCAAACTATTTAAAAATGTCACAGATTTATTAGAATATATCGAAAGAATTCTATACAGTACCAATACAGAAAATTGAGTCATTCACTTATGGAGCCATAACTATCAGCTGAGAACAGTAGAGCTAGTGCCAGGATTGTTTTCCATTCAGGGTTGACTACTTCTCCTGACACCACTAAAACTGCACACTGAATCTTCACGCTACTTCGGTTGGGAACTTTATGGATGGCGGGGGAGAACGCTGAAGTCACTCGATGATGAATTCTTATTTGATTCTTTGCTTCTATTTTCTTTCTGTGAAACTGACTGTTATGATCCCCCCCATGTGCTGTGAGAAGTGAGGTACAGCCCCGCTCTCCCCTGACGACCAAATTAACTTGCTTACTCTGTCTCTCACCACGGCCTCTTTAAGTTCCTGTGGTGTCACATAACTCTACAGGCGGTATCAAATCATCTTTTAGCTGCTGGTGTTGTTGTTGAGCCCAGCTTAGCTAATGAGCTGAGACACAGCAGCCTAATAATATCAGTCAGCACTCCACAATGGAGAGCTCATTAAAACATTCAGAGAAATAGTCCACATGTTCTCATAAGGTTGCTGAGCCATGTGTGTTTTTCCCTCCGTCTGTTGATTTGTGCCATTTCATGTGCATGTCAGTCTTTTTTAGCCTACACGTAATAATTATGGGCATTTGTTGTCAGAGGATACTTGGAGGTAAGACAAATTTCTGTAGGGAGAAGCAAAGCAGGGGGTTTCTTCTAAGAGGATGGAAGAGAGGAAGGAAGGGATGAAGAGCATTTTCAACCCCCCATGTGTCTGTCCTATTTTCACTGCTGCATCTCTCTGTTTCCTGCTGTCCTCTTCCTGCACTTGATTTTCCCCAGCTCTCATTTCCTGGCAGCCTTTTCCCTCCCATCCTCCCATACACACACCCACACACAGTGACCTCTGGTGTTGTCCCAGTTGATTGCTAGTCTTTGCAGGCATTGTTTGACTTTAAACCACGACCTCTGACCCTTTTGTCGGTCAAAGTGAGCCTATAGGCACATCACCCACCACCCCCCACTCTGACTATCACACTGTGAGAGACTTAATGTCCATTAACCCGAAAGGACCCCCCCCCCCCAAACACACACATATGGACGGAGGGACTGCCGGACAGGCCCCACCCTTAATCTCCTCTATCACCTCCCTGCAAAACAAACACGGCAGCTACCATTAGCTTCTCTTGCTTCCTTCCTTCCTTCCTGCCTGCAACCCTGTTCCCTCCCCTATCCCCACACTTTTTATTGCTCCGGCAGAAATAAAACACATACACACAAAAACACACAAGCGCAAACTTTCTCACACAAAAGTGTTATCACCTAAACAGAAAAAGCAGGCTCAAACGATTTCACACCTTGTGGGCAGTGGGATGAGAGCAGTTCCAGGACCATCTTTCCCTCCCCTTGAAATCATTATAGTGCGGAGTTGGAGCAGTTCTGGCGCATTAATGGCTGGCTTTGTTGGGATTAGTGATACCATTGATGACTGATTTTCAACACAGGATCATTGAATAAATTCAAGAAAGTCATTTGTAAGACAGAACAACAGTCCTGCCAGAGTACAACAGTATACACTCTTACATACTGAAACCGAGACTAATGATTGACTCACATCACAGAAATGATGTGGATGTAAAATTACAAGCACCACTTGTCTGCCATTGAATTTGTTGATATCTGCCTGTGGTGTGGCATTATGAGCCTGCTGATTTGTCCAATTCACCACTTTGGTCAAGACACTCTTGACCAGACAGGACTGTAACAAAATGCAATCCAGATTTTCAGGATTCAGTAAAAGATGAAGCCAAAATACTCTTTTTCATCTAGTGTAAATTTGCTAGCATGTCAGTTTTTAAATGCTTTGTTTTAGGGACAAATACCTGGAAAACATCAGCTCTACTTTTGTTTAGTGCTAATTAAAAGATGTTAGTAACATAACTAAGATGGTTATGTGGTGATATCACGTGCTAAACCATTGAAATGTATAACTGTCATTGTGGGATAGACATTAGCATTTAGCTCAAATGCTATAATGCTATGCACAGCTATAGCAAAGTAGGCAACAGCCTCGCTGAGCTGATGTGGATGTACACCATTTTGAGGAAAGAGATGTGACAAACCTGTTCTAAAAATGAATGTCAGTATCTAAACAGCTGAAGTCCCTCTCAAGAAACACAGACATTTTTGGAAACAAGCTCATATGATCTCTTCTTTTAAAAATGACTTTTAGGACAACGGCATTTTTTATTCATTTCTATATTTTTTTTGTAACCATAACTTCATGCTGAATCTAGTTTCTGACTCAACCTTGAATCATACATGATGCCAGTGTAATAGAAGAAACCGGTCTTAAAAGGCGTAAAGTTTGATTGTTGGCACCATTCAACTTTTTTTAACTTTATGTTCAGGAGGAGCGCTTTAAGAAAAAATTGTTAGAACATATCTTTTTCACAGAGTCACTGCAAAATAATAATTTGTAACCCAAGTTCACCAAGTTTCATTTTTGGGATTCAAATATATTCTGGATGGTTCAAAATGTTATTGGAGCATCTTTGAACCAAGCACAGAGCCCTGGGAGAAGATTTCTCCAATTTTTTATTAATTTTTTCAGAGCTGAAGCATTTTGATCGACCTTTAAAAACACCAATGGCTGTATTAGTGATTTGAATCTGAGCCTACATACTGCAAACCCCTCTATATGGCAGCTGTAGCAGAATGCTATGAATATGAATGGAAAAATATATTATGGTCCCAGTGGTTGCAAGCCATCAAAGATGAAATCAAGATTGGCGATTTATGTCTGGAGAAAAATGGATATGAAAGTGAGTGATAAAATAACATGTAAAGCACTCCCTGCTAAATTGAAGTGAAATGACAACCTCAAACTCAGCATTTTTCAAAGCTATCACTTATTCATACAGTGTCATGCATGTAACAAGGCTTCGAAAAGACAGTTCAACATCTCACTGCATTATCCTCTGCGCCCACATGAAAGAAGCAGACATGGTCCCTCCACTGTCAGTAAAACAAGCCTTCACTCTCCCATCATGTGTACGGTCAGCATCTGACACTCTCCCCACAAACAAACATTGGTAAACATTGAAAAAGGTAGAGTGAGTTTTTGTATGATACTCTGTGTGCTTTCAAGGCATGCTTTAAAGCAATATCCAGCCAGAGTGAGCCTGCATCTAAGTGATAGCATTAACTAGCATATCTGTGAATAAAGATGTTACAAATGGGCGTTCGAGTTTTTAAGTCGACCACCTCACATAAAAGAGCTGAGTGAGTGTGTCTGTGTGTGGGTGGTGTGCATGGAGGGGGAAGGGGGGCTGTCCAGCATGTTTGTGTTGAGCTGGCACAGATGAAAGACAGATAATCAAAGTGCGGTTTGATCAGCTGCATGCAGTGTGTGTGTGTTTGTAAATGCAGCAAATGAATGTGAAAGATTGTGATGGGGCTTGCTGTATTGTCTCCCTCTACAAAACCTCTAAAAAAAATACCCTTTCAAGCTGCTATCATCAATATGTGAGCCACCCATCAGTTTTCATGCACCTGAGCACATGATTTCCTATATTTGCATACAATTAATGGCTTGCTAACCAGAGGCAGGGCGTCGAGCAATTCAAACGCGTCAAGTTAATATCATTGACTTTCCTTTCACATGGTGATTGGAATTCACTCCACGTCCTAATTACCTCAAACTGAAGTGGAACTGAGCGCAGCATTTGACTTTAAACAACCTATTGCAAATTGATGGAAAGGATGAAAAAAAAAAAAAAAAAAAAAATGCCATGAGAGTGTAGCATCTCAGCCTCCATCACTTCTGCCTCCAGCTGGCACCCTGCACTTTCATGTTTCTCCCCAGGGAGATGATGCAGGCCTTCTAATCTCCATCTTCTCTCCTTTCATCCCTACTGTAGATCATGTTCAGTCCCCAACCCCCCCAATCCTTGTCCATGTCATGGTCGGCTGGTCAGGTGTGGTCCGCTTATAATTCTTTGATCGGTGCTCTGATCTCCTTCATCAATGCCAGGAGCTCCAGCTGATTACAGATGAAATGGATCTGATTTGGACTTTAACTGCGGGCCAAACACCTGCTCAGGCCTGAGGAAGTGATAGAAGAAGAAGCTCAGGCGACATGAAACCAGAGAGACTGATCTCCATTTTAACATCAGTGGGACCATCTGTGCTTTTCGTAGTGTTGCAGTGGATGCATGCATGATGGAGGTGTATCATGTTCAGACATTTGGGGATTTGATGTTTTTTTCTGAGAAGAAAGTTGACAAAGTTTCTAATCAACTATTAAAGCTGCTTCAACAAATATTTGTATGGCTACATGTAATGCTATTGACCGCTGTGACAAATAAAGCATTTTTACATGGTCACCTTACAGCACGTAGGTTCTGGGTTCGATTCTTGGGCCTGGAGCATTTCTGTGTGGAGTTTACATGTTGTCCCTGTGCCTGCGTGGGTTCTCCGGTTACTCTGCCTTCCTCCCAAAGCCCAGATATAAATGTTTAGGTTAATTTATGAGTGTGAGTATTAATGGTTTGTTTTTGTTTGTCTCTACATGATCCGTCCAGGGTGTAAGCCATCCTCAGCAACGTTAGCTGGGCTTTGATCCAAAGACAGTGAAATCCTCCAAATAGGGAACATGATATTACAGACTGATTCTCAAGATGACATATTTGTCAGGATTAATCACATTTAAAGATTACGACTGCTAGATTGGATTTGGGGCTGATTTGTTGGTTGAGCATCTGCTAAAATGTCATTGGCTGTTGTAATTATTTTCTGCAATATCATATGGCAACCAGACTACTGAAAAAACTGCAAGGAAAGTAAATTTAGGTCAGTAAGAGGTCCACCATCTAGTTACAAAGTTATATTATTCCTTTAACCTGATTGGGGAAACCAGATTTTTGGTGTACTCGACATTTGTGAAATGTGATTACAGCTGAAAGCTAACTATAACCAGGTTAGTTTTGTGCGTGCAGACACATCATCTGTGCTTTGCCCTCTCGCTGCCTCGCCATCTCCCTCTCCTGTCTTCTCTGGCTGACCTTTAGCTCCTCAGCCCAGCATACACTGTTTTCTGATGAGTAACAGTCATGTGCACTCTGCCCTGCTGTGCCCCGTGTGCAGACCCAGGGGCTGCTGGCGTAGCCCTCTGACTTGTCATCAATGCGCATACATGAGTGCACTAGTCCATGATCACCGTGTAGTCATAAGTCGATCAACCTTGCTGAAGGCAAAGGGATAGTGCATGAACAACAGGCAAACCCACATTTACATACTGAATATAACTACTGTACACCTATCCAGGCTGCTATTTCCCCACATCTTAAAATTCATGAAATTCACTTCATTTTTTTTCTCATCAATCTACACACAATATTTCACAATGACAATTCAAAAGCAGGTTTTTGGAGTAATTTATCAGAAATAAAAGACTGAAATATATCATTTGCATAATTATTCAGGCCCTTCACTTGAACTTGGTTAAAGCACCTTTAATAATGATAGTCTCAAGTCTTTTTGGGAATGATCCTACAAACCTGGCACACCTTTCTTTTGGAATTAGCTCCCATTCTTCTTTGCAGAATCGTTCAAGCTCAACCAGATTGGATGGGGAGTGACAGGGCACAGCCATTTTCAGGTCTCTCCAAAAAATGCTCTGTCGGGTTCAGGCTGGGGCCTTCAAGTCTTTCACATTGTTACTCCGAAGCCATATTTCTATATTTTTCTATATTTTTCTGCATCCATCCTTTCATCAATCTTGATTAGTTTCCCTGTCACAGAAAAACATCCCCACAGCATGAAGCTGCAACCACTGTGTTTGACTGTTGGGATGGCATTAATGAGGCGATGTTCAGTTGGTTTCCTTCACGCAGAATGTTGAGAATTGTGGTCATATGGTTCAATATTTGTTTCATCAGACCGGAGGATTTTGCTTCTCATGGTCGAAGAGTTGTTCAGGTGTTTTTATCAATCTCCCAGTGGCCTGTCATGTGCTTCTTAGTGAGAAATGGCTTTTGTCTGGCCACTCTAAAGGCCTGATTAGTGGAGTATTCCACTGATGGTTTTCCTCTCATAAGGTTTTATCCCATCTCCACAACTCTGGATCTCATTCAAAGTGACCATTGGGTTCTTGATTACTTGTCCAACCAAAGCCCTCTGTCCCCAATTGCTGAGTTTGGCTTGACTGTTTGGCCAAGACTGTTGGTGGTTAAAAATCTCTTCCATTTGAGAATGATGGAGGCTACAGTGCTCTTGGGCACTTTCAATGCTGCAGAAATGATTTTGTATCCTTCCCCAGATCTTTGTCTTGGCTAAATTCTATCTCTATGGACCATTTTGTTGACATCATGGCATGGTTTTCACTCTGACATACACCATCATCTGTGAGACCTTATGTAGCATCTCAGTGGCCACTGATAGATGTGAGATGCACCAAAGCTCAATTGCAAATGTTATGACAAAAAGTCTGAATACTTTTGAAAATGGGATATTTTACTCTTTTATTTTTATGAAGCCAACAAAACACTGCAAAAATCTGGTTTTGTGTTGTCATTGTGGAATACCGTGTGCAGTTTGATGAGAAAAAAAATAATTTTTCAGATAAGAACATAATGTAGAAAAGTTCTAAAGAGAACGTACTGTAAGTCTGTATTTACACACACACACACTCATGAGAAAAAATAATGACATACACTGTGCATCCATTGAAAACATTAAAGCTGTTTTTTTTAATTATTCATGCAAACCCACAGATGCACACACACAGTTCAATCTCACCGCTCATATAAGTTTTACCCTCCTCACACACTACTAATCAAATCCACTCTATTCCCCGCTAGCCAGATTCAGACAAACAAAACAGCTGACAAACTTTCTCTGTTGTATTTCAGAGCTCATTAAAAGGTATTCACCACTGTACATTTTAGCACTATAATCAGCTCTGAATAATAGAAATGGTGGTATTGATACCCTTGGGCACCCGACACACCATCTTATTTTAGAACAACAACCGCTGGGTGTGTGAATGCAAAATACTATGACACAGACACACGCCCACACAGTATATCCATTTTGCTTCTGGTTTCCTCTCTCTGGCTGCCAGTCCCTCAAAAGCTAATAGTGTATTCTGGCTTGGGGAGACCACCCACTATGCTCCTGGGGGGGGGGGGTTATTGTCCAGTAGCACTCTTTCACTTTCCCACCCACTATCTGTTCGGCTCCATTCTCTGAGCATTTCTTTCGGGATGAGTTCAGCAGTTCACGCTAAGCCCAGAGCCCTGGATCCCAGTGAGGTGTCAGGGCAGAGAAGGTTACACATAGCTGGACTCCTATAGAAATGGCCCTCGCACATCAATGGTTGGCAGGTGGGCAGGGAGGCAAGGTTACACTCATAGAGAGATGAAAAGAATGACAGAGGTAATAGATGAAAAACAGGAGCGAAAGGAATACACTCAACCAACACGTGTGTAAATGAACTACCTGTTTTCAGCACAGTTCACTCCCTCGATCTCTCTAGACTTTTTTTTTTTCAGAATTTGGATTCATTTGGACTTATTGTTTTTCACTACGTTCATATGCTGTATATCCTTTGCTCCATCGTGGGTTTGTCAGTTCAAGACAGTCTTTTTTAAGCTTGCTCGGATTTGATCTGGAGCAGAGCCACAACCCCGAATTAAAATGTGTATTGTTGCTGAAGTAAATAGTGGAAAGTATATCCAAATGGCTTTATGATTATTTATGTACCTTTTGAGCATACACAAAAACAAATCCAGATTGCATTTGGCAGCTGTAGTTTACAGATACTGAAGCAAAATTTTTCTTTCTCACAGTCTGGGTCTCATTTAGCAGATTTGGTCACCAGACAACATTGTTAATATGAATGATAATGGGAAAATATGAACATACATTAATAAGTCAGATGAGGTTTAGAGAATTATATATTCATTAAAAACAATGATCAAGTCAGTTTTCCATAACAGTAACGGATAATTATGGGGTGCTTGCTCAAATTAATCTACAAATCTAAGTTCGATCAATTTTCCACTCATGACTCCTTGTGGTTTGTTCAGCATTTCTTCAGTTAGTTTGAGCCAAAGGTTATTTCCATTAATTATTTTGCCCTACTGTTGTTTCTTATTTCAGATGCTCTTACACACACACACACATACACAGCTCTTTCATGTGAGGAGGTATGCATAGAGACATGGAAGTTGGAAGATCATGAATGGCATAGTCATCTTATGTAAAGATACTGTTTCTCTTATATTACAATGAGAAATGGTGTTGCCTTTCTGTGAAAACTGAACTGTGTTCATCTTCCTGAACAGCATTTTTATCCTTTTACTTTATAAACCATTCACATCCCTGAAAGGCAAGCAAAACTCGCAGAGAAGAACAGCAAGAGGAGACATTTTCCCCTGACTCAACATCTAGTCAATAATGAAGGTGCCCTTCAGCAAGGCACTTAACCCAGCTAGATTGAACATGCTCAGTGAATGAGAGAAGTCTGGAGACAATGAAAGGATTTTGCTTCCAGTACTGGGCACATTCCACTGGCCAAAATTAGCCTACTGTGGCTCTTACTGGGCAGATCTGAGGGATGATGCATGATGATGGATGATGATGAAAAAATGCAAAGCAGGACATTTTTTTAAAAAGTGTGTGCATACTCAGCAGAGGCAAATCCTTCACTGCATGAAGAAATAATAATAATTATAATAAAAAAAAAATCTGCCAATGACATCTATCAGATCAGCCATCAGCTAAAAATGCACCTGGCAATGTAACAGTAGAGACAGAAAATTGGTGAAGAGAGGAGAACTGAAAGGTCAGAGTGCTTTAACCCTTGGTTTATTAGGCCTGATTGGGTCCATTAGGAGGGAAAGGTGATACACAAACCACAAGCAACGCTCCTTGGGATTAGCTCTACATTAACAACTGCCTGCTCTCTACTTTGTTGAACACATAGACTGATCGATAGCAATAAGGAGGACGAGTAGTAGGTGGCAGAGCGAGGAGGAGAGGAGAGAAGTCCAGGTTTATGGTAAGATAAGCTAAGATCGATTGAGAGACAAGGACTGCTGCTGCTTGGAGAGAGAGATGACGGAGGAATGTGAGACATAGAAGGTTCCCTCTTGTAAGGTGTGTGTGTGTGTGTGTGTGTGTGCACGCGTGTGGGTGTATGACTAAGTACTTGGCCAGTAGTCTATTTGTCTATGTCATCCAAGTTTGTGTAACGCCACAACAGTTATATGATATAAGTTCTTAAATAGAAACGTGTACCCCTCCCAAAAAACGCCATAATAAGCACAATCAAATAACAACCTACTAAAGGAGTAAAATAACACCTTTTACTTCAGTGTGGTGTTGAATGGTTCACAGTAATGGTCAGTTATGTAATGTTCATTTGCTTTTAGCTGGTAGCTTCTAATTCAGAGTAAATGCAGCATCAGTTAACGTCAACACTTCCTGTTCATGCTTCACATTAAAAGCCTAGAAGGAAATAAAATAATATTTTAATATGAGGAGGATACAAAAATGAAATGAGAAATTTGAAGCCACTGATCTATAGCTCTTTGTGTCGGAGTATGTATTGAAGTGTGTGTGTGTGTGTGTGTGTGTGTGTGTATATATATATATACTAAACCTGTGGGTGTTTTATAAATAAAAACAATCCTAAAAAGACATTTTGCAGCATTTTGTTTAACATTTTTGGTGTTATTTTCTATTGTTGTTCTGAGGGAATTTGTGCTGTGTAAATGTACATTATATTACATTTAAGTGCTCAGTTTTTTTGCATTAAGAGCACGCAGCAGCAAATTACAACAGGAGCGGATGAGAAAAGAGGAAGATAGTCACTACAATAAGATCAAATATGCTTGCCTATTTCTCTTAGCTGTCGAGATAAATGAAAGCAGACACCATAGTTGGAATATTTACAGTAGTACCTTTTGTCTTGCATCTCATCTAAGTATGCAAGTTTGTGTAGCGTTTCAATTCTTGCTTTTTGATTGGATGTATGGTGGTGTATATATAAGTATATAGTTCAGTATATTTCAGTTCAGTTTATGTTTGAATACCTGACACCTGTCATACTTTACTTTGATGTACTGAACTTCTGGTCTATCTTTCTGTCCTTCCTGTCTCCATTACACCCTCTATTTCCCTTTTCTGATTGTCATATCCCTCTCTCCCGCTCCCCCTTTTTACTTCCCCAAGCTCTTGGCGTCTGTGATGGCACTCTGTCAGAAAAGCTATTTATGATAGGCAACCAATATCCTCACAGAGATAAACACACACTGTGAAAGTCACAGACAGGGAGTTATTAGAGAGAATGAGGAATAAATGCATTGTGACGAGAGAAATACATACTTACAGAAAATGGTGCCTGAAGATGCTTTTTAGCACCTTTGTGTTTGTGTAACTGTGTGTGTGTGGTCCTTGTCATCACAGCGTACATACATCCAAACATATATATATATATATATATGATATATATACATGATACAGGCAGCACGGCAGCGTAGCGCTGTCGCCCCACACTCTGTGCAGAGTTTGCATGTTCTCCCCGTGCCTGCGTAGGTTTCCTCTGGGTACTCTGGTTTCCTCCCACCGTCCAAACACATCATCTTTGGGTTGACTGGTGATTCTAAATTGTCTGCAGGTCTGAGTGTGAGTGTGAATGGTTGTTGGTCTGTCTGTCTCTGTGTGTTGGCCCTGTGATGGACTGGTGACCTGTCCTGGGTGTACCCCACCCTCACACAGTGTGAGCTGGGATTGGCTCCAGCAGCCCCCGTGACCCGGAAACGGAAAACCGGTAGAAGATAGATGGATATATATATATATATGTTATATATACATGTGCGTGCATGTCTGTGTTAAAGTGCATCCCTTTTCAACCAATAACTCTTTGTATTCTGTTAGTCAGAGTTGTGATACAAATTGCCTTCAAGAGCATTTTAGTTAAGTTGCCCAGAGATGATAGCTGCTCGATAAAACAGACAAATGATTGTAAATGAGAGAGCCCTTCACACACTTCAAACATGAGAGGACCAGCTACTAACAGCACACACTCTCACACATACACATCGCGCATAGAATTATCATTCTAAAAATGCTTAGGTTTCATTTTTAGAAATGAGGGCAGTAATACCGAGCTGATTATGGAATATAACCTTCAATTATATGAGTACGGTAGTTGTCCTCTGTGGTTTTGATTAGATTTTTCTTCCTTCATCCTCTTTTAGTGATCCTTGATAAACACGTGATAGGTTTTCATAATGTCAAGAAACATAACATAATGATGCTGAATATGCACAATAATAGTTAATTTGAATATTTTTCAAATCTTGTCTTTGAATATGAAACACTAAGCACGATACAAGCTAAAATGATTAAGGCCGTAAGGGAAAAGCTGATGTTGGGAAATGCATAATCGCTTTCTTGTCACTAAGAAAACTGACACCTTACATCTGCATATTTAATTAAAACCCAGAACTTTAAGATTTTAGCTTAGCACAAGTCTTATTGTCATGATGAGGTAATTGTTACTGGCCAAAAACACATCAAAATAATGTATTATATATACATATTATATACATATTTTTAATCCATTCAATAGCAAGAAGCTGTGAAGATTGTGAAGCTAGTTCCGGTTTTTCTCCCCACAAACCAATCTATCTCTACCATCCCTCCTGGTATATAAGCCACAACTTGCCCTCTCATGCTTAAATTGAGATAAGCTAAGTTTCTACCTCCAGCTAGCTCAAGCTCCAAGTGCTCTTTTATCTAACTCTCAACAAGAAGACAACTTGGAGTAGAGTGAACTCCTCATGTTGTTGCCTAACCAGTCCTGTAGAGGAGCCACGACCAAACTGACACAAAAAAAAAGGGCCGCTGTAATCATACAATAAAGAATAATGTTTACGTTGGGCCACAGACAACCCCAAAAACCTTCCCAATCAGACTGGGACAGGCTGTATGTACCCTTACAGGCAAAACTCAGGACAAATTATTGATCCAAGAAATTTGTGGATCAATATATTTTTTTATCAAATTTTCTCTGCGCTCATCAGAATATAGTTATAGTTTCGTATAGTAGAGTAGTTTGATGATTAAAGCAAACTGACAATGCAAAAGTGCAAAGTTGTAACCTTTTACTAAGTCACATGACACAAAATTCATTATTCAGTCAAGCTGAAGTTGAAATTCTGCACGTGGCCATTTCCCTCGTCTCCCTCTGCTCCTTTCTTCTTTGCTTTTTTTACTGTAATGCTCCAGGCAGAATCTGGACGCCTCACTTTCACTCCCACCTACTCAATCAGGAAAACACAAACACTCTCACACCCGTAACCTTCAGTGTCTTCCAAATGCTCTGATATCTGAAATCCAATATATTACTGATTTTCAACTTTTTTCTCTTCCTTTTGTCTGCTTTTTTTCCCCTGAAATCCCAGTTTATGCATCGCTCCACTCTTTCTTTTTGACTTGCATCAGAATAATTTCTTTCCGGGAGTACCTGAAAATGTCTGTAATTTCCACATCCTGTTTTGACAACTGCCATACCCCCAACCCTCCTGCAAAGTTTTCCTTTCCCTTGTCATATTCACTTTCTCATGTCTTTTGATTCTTTGCACATTGTACATGCCACACCATACCTCTCCTTTTCTTTTCTCTGCTCTCCTCTGATTCACTCTGCCAATTGTGCCGTTTGCCGGCAGAAAAGTTGCTACTGTTTTTCTTCTCCACCCTTTGTTCTGTTTTTACTTTCTTACTTGTTTTTCTTCTCCTCCCTCGCACGTCTGTGTGCTTTCTTCTTAATCCTTTAGGTCTTTTTTTATTTTTTTAAGTTTAGCTTCTTTCTTCGTGAATGTTGAGTAGAGACCCGAAACCCAGATGAAGGTCACATTAGGCTTAAGGAGAAAAAGAGAAGAAGACGGGCGTAATGAGTGACAGGTTGTAGTGTATACATAAACAGACACACACATACACATTACAAACACAGTGAGATTCATCTGTGCTCCAAACCAACCTGGGTGCACCAGTGAACTGCTGAGGCTACTGAGCTAACACAGCAACCACTCAGGAGCAATATTTGTGAGTTGGTTTTTGGATGATGTTCAACCTGTTTAGAAAAGGGTTCAAAAACCTTTTTCATAGAAAGTTCTGCATTAAATGTTGTTTCACAATGTGGACAGGACAACAGCTATAGAAAGAGTAAAGCTGAGCAAAGATTGTTTGAAGTTTGAAGGCTCCAAAAACAAACTGTGTAACTGTTATAGACCACGACAAGAACAAAAGATCCAAAACAGGGTCTGAAACAAAGTCGGCCAGCTGATCTGGAAGATTTAGGACTGACACTAAACAATCTGGCCCAACCAAATAAAATCAGATGTTGAAGCAAAACCACCAATCATAAAATTAATTAGAATCTTAATTTACCCTGAACAGAGGTCACAGGGAGGCAGAGTACCTGACCACTGTGACTGGGAGAAAGCAAACATTGCCAAATGTTGGCAATGAGCAGACTGAGTTGAGCCTGCCCGCTATGGTATAAATACAGCAGGGTGGACCGAAGCTGAACTTGATCTGAAAAATGTGCCTGTTTTTACTTGATTGTTTAATTGTGTTATTAAACTTGATCTACAAATGAAGCACACTGTATGATCTCATACATCAGTGCTTGAGGCTCAAACTCATTGAATTCCATGTTTCACACGACAGATCACATAACTAACTGCCAATTTGCAGCCTGGCTGTGTGTTTCTATGTCCACATTTGTGTCCTCAAACCAAGATTCATGTCAGCATCAGCGGCTGACTTGTCACAATGAGAGCGCCAGGGGCGAAGCAAATGCTGTCAGTAACGTATGGGCAGGGTACTGTTACACACAGGGAGCATACAAAGGCAGCAGCAAAACCTCTGACACCATCATAGTTCATTCACAGCTCTCAATAAACCACACACTGGAAACTCGGCTACATTCTTTGCACACAATGCAATGACTCGAATAGCTGTGATGTCCATCTGGCTATATTGACTGGACACATGCAAATGCACATGCACGCACACATGCACACACACACACAGACACAAAACAACATCACTTGTGTATAGAAAAACCCGCTGATTCCGACTTTTTGATACTTTTCTGTGAAAATGATGTACAACAACCCTGTTTTAATTCAGTGACAAGGCAGTCTCCAACCAACTGAATATGGCTTTAAATAGTTTATCTAGCCTAAGAAGTGGAAAAATGTTGACAACACATAAAGGATAATTTAATCCCTCGTGATTTTAATTGGCCAGTAATGGTTTGAAACTGGCTATGAGCTTGTTTTTCTGAAAGTGGAGAGCACCTAAAGACTGGATAAATCCTGTAAGAAAATAAAAAGAAAATTACGTAATTCTGAAAGTCTATTTGGTGGCAGGGTCTGTGAAATTGAGTTAGTTTAATTAAATGTGCTAGAAAGTGGATTCAGACTTAATCAGGAGCCTCATGACTGTAGCTAACTCCCGATATAAGTGTGTGTGCATGTGTGTATTCCTCTGGTAGAGCGTTTAACCCTTCTATGATCGTCTCCACCTGGGACTGAACTCACAGTCTGTCTGCTGAAGCTTTAACAGCAGCAGAATAACTTTAAAGGCTGTTAGGAAAATGTCTCTCCACAATGAAATATACTGCTGCGACTGAGGCCACTGGGTGGGATACCTGTGGCCCCGCACACAGACACACACAGACTATGTGACAGCACAGCAGCTTACTGGCCATCTCTACTAGATTTTTCCTAAATAAGTAAGTCATCTAGACCTCAGCTTTCCATTGGCTTCATCCAAGAGAACACAGCAGCCAAAACCCTACAAGGCTCCACTCTAACACACAAACCCACGCACATTACACACATAAATATGGTTGAACGCCTGCACACAAACAGAGGAACACATATATAGTCCCCAAGCATACATGCAGGCAGAAACATACACAACACACACAAGGCTATAAATGAGGAAGAAGTGGAAGAAGAGTTTTGATGGCTGCTTAAAAATCAGGATTTATAGAACACCTGCACGCACAAAAACATACACATTTGTACACACACACCTCCAGGTGCTGACTGCCTGTGGATTTGACAGGCAGCAAAGTGAGTGGCTGCGTGGATGCCAGCCAGCTGCTTGTGAATCAGCAGTGACTAACAGTTTAAACCTGCGCTTTCTGAACTAATCGCTTGCGTGCTTATTGTAAATACATGTGTGTGTAAATGTGGGTGGATATGCCGCATACCCATGTGAGAACCAGTGTCTGGATGTGTGTGTATGCCTGCTGTGTCTATCTTTTTATGTGAGCCTGGGCCTTTAATTGCTTTGCACCAAATCTGACATTGTCTAAGCTGACGGCACCCTGATGAGCGGAATTAAAGTGGAGCGACAATGTAACCGTCACTTCCTCCAATCGTCCTCGACAAGAGCACAGCTCCACGCTCTGTTTGATCAGAGCACAAGACAACACAATTGGATGCTAATCACATGCAAAGGCCTGAGCTTTGAGCGTGCGCCAAAGTATGTGGGTCTGCCTTGTCAGAGTGCACACGTGTGTGTGCCAGTAATTGCAGCTCTAATCAGCAGCAGTATTGAAAGAGGCATGTGGCAATAAAGCCCAACAAAATGCCTGCCAGTCTCCATTAGAACTGACCACGTCCAGAAAACCTGGCCGACGCCACACACATACGTACATGTGCACACACAATCCATCTTATTGGACATCTGGCCAAAGTCAGAGCTGCATTTGATCGATGAACGCCAACTTATCACCCCACCCACGCTGCCAACACAAGAACCACCTGCACCCCTTTAAAAAATAAAAAAGACTGAGCTACAGAGCTTGACGTTGTCCTCCAGAGTGATTCAGTTGTAAACTCTGACCCTTGTAAGTGCAGTGCATTACTCATGGGTTGTGATTTACCAGCTAAAATTAGAAATGGCAGCCATTTACAGGGCCCATAATCAGTGTCCAAGGCATGGCAGAGTCAATTCCCACTGAGGTTCCTCATGAGAGTCGTCAATCCATACAGAACTGAGGGATCGATTATTCAGTGTACCATAGAAATGGCTGCTATACTGCAGAGGGTGTGGCATTTGTCTTCTTCATGCTTTGCCCTGTCCATGAAATACTGTGTGCTACTATTCAACTTATAGGCTTTAAGAGATATCTGGCTCTGAAGATCAATACTGACATTTTAACAATGGTGGCTGAAGTCACTGCTCAAGCAATGTGCTGAATCCCCTTGCATCACTTTTTGAAGTTGTGACTACTGGATTCATAAATGTTAATATAGATCAGTTACAATGGATTTATAGAGCCGTTAAAATCCTTTAATAACTTCTGGGTTGATAAATTGTGGAAATTTCCTTAAGCAACATGAAAAAGGCAAAAATAATTATAAATAAAGCTTTATTTCTGAACTATAACCACCTTAATAAAGGGCCCTTTAATAGAGAGTACCAATCATTTTTAGTATGAAAAATGAAAAATAAGAATTTATCCCATACTGATAATCCTGTAAGATGGAAAAGTCCTCTCTTTTCTCTACAACAGGAGTTCCTAACATTTTCCAAATGACTTGAAATCTAAAAAATGTTGGCAGTGCACGTCCAACCCCTTTTTATTTTCTTACCATGATGATGTACAAGCTAAATGAGGAATCTTTTTCCATGATAAAAATTTGACTTTTTTTTTTTACAAATGAATGGCTGGCCCGCTCGCTAAATCTATACAGGCCCTAGATGGATGCAGCCCACAGGTTAGTTCAGGTTAACTGCTGCTGACTGATAAAAAAAAAAACAACTAAGAATGTTTGCAACCATTGCTAAGATGGATAGTTTTTGCCAGACTTCATGAACTCTCTAACATGACCGGTGGTGCTTTGACAGTTGCAAACTTTGTGACCGCAGCTCACGCCACAGCTCTTATCAAAGCCTCTGTCATCTGTCAGAATGCAGCCGCCACAATTTCTGCCAGAGTGAATGAGTGGTTTCAACTCTTATTGTCTCTGCACCAGGATGAGAAGTTATCCCCAAACCAACGCACTTTTTTGGTTTTGACAGATAAAGTGATTGTGATCAAATCATTTGTTTACTTATTTTTTTCAGTTAACTGGGACCTTCCCACTATCATCCACTAATTTCCTGTGTGAGGTGAACAACCTGCATTTGATACGTTTGGCAACTGATGCTGCTTTGAGATGAGAGGCTATTATTATTATTCTCAGTATGCCAAAACACACAAGAGCCATAGGTGACACCAAATACTGTGCAGCACCTGGCGTGTGAACGCAGCAGAGGAAGAACCACACTCAAGTTAGTCAGTAGATCCACAACATATGAAGAAGTACTTTATATGAATGGCGCACTGCTACTCAAGCTTGTATCTGTTTTGAAAGTGAAAAGCGATACTACTGACCCAAAGAATCCACTCACCTGAACAAGTGTGCTTCTAAGTGTTCAGTGTATGTGCAGGACAGGTCAAAACCCCTCCAAAATCAGTGGGGTACAAGGTTGGGAGGCCCCTGTGTGTGCATGCATGTGTGTGTGTGTTGTATGAGACATCTGTTGACATAAGTGGGAGGATGTGATGGTAAAGTGCTGGCTTGGGCTGTGGCCTTTTCACAACAAGGCCCAGGGCAGTGAGGGGGTATATCCTAATATTTGTCTCATACTGGGCTAAAGCCTAACAAATCTCTTTTGCTGAGGTGCCCTCCAATAAAAGCTGCAATGTTCCACGCAGGGCTTTTTATCTGAGTACTTTCACTCTTGAGCTCTACTTTTCTCACCACACACACTTTATGGATGTCAACCCTCGGGTTTACTTTTTCATCCAATGAGTTATCAAGTGAAAGATGGGCTGTTCCAAAATTAAAGCTCCTCGAGTCAATATGAAATATAAAGCTACTTAATAAATATTTTTGTATCATCCAACTATCCAACTATTTTGCATTTAGGCCATTTGTCAGCCATCATGTAACACCTCTGCAAGTACAGTACACATTCATTCTTTTGATGAACTTTCTTTACTTTCAGCCTTGGTGATGAAATAAAATTTGCATTAAAAGTAAATCTTATGTCACATCCTTGGTATTACAAGGAAATACATGGCCTTTCAGGTCTTGTGTTGAAGAGCTGAAGAACAATGGTGCTCACCAATGAATAAGAAACCAGGTAGACATAGAGCCCTCATCTGCAAATGCTCTGATTTTATGGACTTATTCAGGGTCAGAGCAAATGTGATTTTTCTTCTCCTGTGCAGAGACCAGCAGCAGGGATATCCTGTTTCATTCGCTTTCCTCTCACTACTGCTGCCTCTGTCCAACAAAATGTAACTAGCTGAGCGCTGGCACTGCAGCTGAAATAGCAAATAGCTGGGGAACCATACATGAGGGGAAGATTATTGGCGGGTAAGAAGGTGAAAGAGTAATACAATGGGCATAGAGAAAACGCTTTCAAAACATTCACATTTTATCTGCTCACAGCCAGAAAAAAAAAAAAAAAGCAGAAAAAGTATTTTTTCTAGCTGTAATCATATAACGCAATTTCCAACATCCAAGTGCGATAAATATGAGTGATAGCTGAAAAAGAATTTTAAAAAATCTTGCTTGATTAGATAAAGAGGCACTGCCTTTGCTTTAATTACAGCCTTAGATCTGTGTGAATCCCTCACTTCCAACATTGCACTGACACCGAGCAACATTTGCCACTTTCCTTATAGGACTGTTCAAGCTCAGTCAGGCTGGATAGTGACCACTCATTTGACAGATTCACACAAGTCTGTGCTCTATCACAGGGAGGACATGGACTGCTTTCTCCTTCAGCTGCTGTATGGTCAATTTGATCCTTATGCTTCATACCACTTTCATGTTGAAAGCTGAATCGTCTTCGACATTCTGGCAGCATTTTGGCCCCTGCATCCATTTCCCTTCTATCCTCACAGTCCATGCTGAGAGAAAAACATCCCAAGAACAAGATATCAACAAGATATTTTTGAGTGCACACAATGACCTTGCTTTGACATAAAGCCTTACAACTCCTCAAAAGTGTCTTGGTACCTACAGCTTCCTCCTTGCCTATGTATCCAGTGTGCAGGGACAGTCTGATCCACGCCAGGTCATAGTCTTATGAAACACTTTGATTTGGCTGTTTTCATCTCCTGACTCGATCTTTTCCACAACATTGTTTCTTAACTTCTTTGACAATGAAAAGCTATTTACAACTGATCACAGATTATTAGTTAATTACGATTAGCAAAGAAAAAGGAATTCTTTTTTTCAGGCTGTGAAGCAGCTAAGACTGTTTCTCCCTGACTGTTGTGATGTAACGATAGGCCATTTCATGCATCTGTGTGTTCATACACAGCACCACATCCACACTTGCCCACTGGGTTTTATTTGCTTGTGTATCTTAATTTGTGCACATGTGCATACTTGTATTTGCCCCTGCATGTGTCATTGTGTGTGTAGGTGAAAGTAGCAGCATGAGCTGAGTGTACAGTATTATCTCATTATGAGGCTCTCCCAGTCTACAGGAGAACCCTGTCCCTAAAGGCCTCTGTGTTCATTATGGTGGGGCAGACAGAGGGAAAAATAAGGCCACCATCCCCCTCCATGGTAACTGTTGGGCCTGTGGGGACCCTTTCCTTGGTTGGTTGTCCCACTCGGACTTCTGCTCAAGCCGTCAGGGACCCAAGCAAAGAGGATTTTGACAGCTAAACAAATGAGATCACTTACCAATGCTGACGTCTACCTGAACCATCCTGACTCCTTCCAGTCAACCTTTTTGAGCTTAACCACTCTTACATTTTCAGAACATTATTGTCAGTTAAGCCTATGATTACAATATCTACACTAGGAGATACATTTGGCTTGAGTTTTGGGTGAAAACTGCAGCATTCAGTTAATTCTAGAGGGTGGTATAAATCCCATTCTAATCATCCTGCCATAACACATGGACACAGGAGAAACACTCTGGGCCACAATACAAAATATCATGGAAAACCATCAGGAAGGCTTGTGCTGCTTGACATTATTACATGTTGAGTAGTTACGGAGGTTAAAAGGATTGGGAAGCAGGATGTAATAAAGTACAAACAACGACACAAAAAAATCTGTCTGCAACAAAAACCTCAACCACTTGCACAAGGGGATGCTCATTTTTTGGTACCATAGGGGCACTTTATGTATTGCTTTTAGAGAGGTACTTGTTGGAGACGACTTGTTAAAACTAGTTGAAACTGCTTAAAATTTCTTTTTAAAGTAACATTGCGCTTATTGTTGAACCCAACTAGCCCAAAATCGAAATGGCACATTTATGTCACCGTATGAAATCTCTGGCGGTCCACTCCTAGAGGGGGCTGTCAAAGGTTTAGCTCTCTGCTACTGTCTGCATACAGCCAGCTGTAGGTTGTGATGAGCTGATGTTAACAGAATTTAATAGACACACCTTGTTGCAGAAACATTACCTGGATCTGGATATTTCACAGAATTACAGCAGTTAAATATATTGAGTATGAAGTAGCTCCACTAAAATTCTGAGCAGAAATGTCTTAACTTAAGCCGATATCCTTGAAAAAATAAAGATTCAAGTAGAGGTGAGAAAAAATGAAGTCTATTCTTGTGAACTGATCATTTAACTGTAAACACGTCCTATCATTCAACTAGTGGAGACAGGCATAGTGGCAGCAGGCAGAAACATCTTGCAGATTGCACAGAAATTACTCATTTTTTTATTCTTTGCAGGACATCTGCTCTCCCTTAAACACACAGCAGGTGACTGACATTAGCAAACACAACACGCAATGCACTGGACTCAACCTGTTTTGCCAGATATAATGAAGCACAAAATCACATCCACGGACGCTGAGACACAAAGGAGTTAGATCAAGAAGGATTATCCCCACTAACCCCCCCCCCCCAACTATCATACCCACCCACCTCACCACATACATACATTCACACATACACACGACTCGCATGCATGCAAAGATGCATTCGGAGTCCACGAAAACAAGTGCAACAACTTCAAACTGTTGTCACAAAATGATGAAGGAGAGGGAGATAAGCCGGGAGAATGAAAATGGAATTCTTCGTCTCAAAGTAATAATTATTTCACAATGTGAGCGAAGAAAGAAAGAAGGACAAAAAGAAAAGAAAAAACAAAAACAAACAAAAAACCCTCACACACAGACACACTCCCTCTGAGCTGCTCTGGCTGAAGTCATCTTTATTAATAAACCCTCCAACAACAAACACAAGGCCCTCGCCCTCCCTTCCCTGCCTTGCTTAGCTCCTTAAGAGATGGCGATTGCCAGACTGACACAGTCGGGGTGGGGAGATGCATGAGTGGGGGAGGCTGGGTTGGGGGGTATGCAGCCAAACACACACACATACAGTACAGGATGGCCTAGAGACAGCATGTCAGTGATCTGTCAAAGAGTAACAGTGCGGAGCAGGTGTGCGTGCGTGCGTGCGCGTGTGTGTCTGTGTTTTGGGGTAGGAAGGCCAGACAGACAGGAAGTTTGCCCTGCACACACGCTCAGACACACACTAAGAAACATGCCCCGGCTCATTTGTTCCCACTGACAGGAGAGGAGAAGGATGGTTTTCTCCAAGAAATGCCTGAGGGGGGAGGACAGGTGGGTGTGTGTGTATGCCTGTGTGTGAGTCAGGAGACAAAGTAGAGGAATTGAGCTAAAATCTGCATCAAAGCTTGGGAAGTTGTTTGATTTTTCTTGTGTGTGTGTGCATGTGTGTGTGTGTTGGTCTGAAGTTATCTACTTATGAATGTTTACTTGTCAGGATTTGTATGCAGTGTTTGCTGTGCCACTGTAGCTGTGCTCCGCAGGGTTTAAGATGGAACACTTGGGCCAGACCTGGAATTACTGTAGTACAACAGCCATGTGGCGTGTTGAAATGTCTTTGAGCAAGAAACTGCAGGTAGCTTGCCAAGCAGGTGCACTGTTCAAGAGCAGTCCACAAACAAATGGGTTCTTGGGCATGTGTAACAAATAACAGATAATCAAATGCATCAACAAGCAGTTTCTACAACTATGTGAGAATATCTTACAATTATCGCAAGACCATGTGCTTGTAGATGTTGATTGGCCAATGCATTGCATTTATTCCTTTCATCCTTCTATCCATTTTCAGGTCGTAGTAGCAGGAGGGCTAACTCTCTTGGTACGTCCTCCAGTTCTTTCTGGGCAACCCTGAAATGTTCCATCTGGAGATGTCCTCCGGGAGAAGGTG
The DNA here is from genome assembly GCA_034769265.1 of Remorina albescens. NCBI lineage: Eukaryota > Metazoa > Chordata > Actinopteri > Carangiformes > Echeneidae > Remorina > Remorina albescens. Next base: position 7,035,811 of record CM068485.1, read on the forward strand.
TCCAGGGGACATTTTGACTTTTACTGCTGTGATGTCTACACCATGTCCCCAAAGCCAAAATTATACTTCCTGCTTTCCTGTGGACTTAGAAGGTGTAATTTGGTCAGCTACCTGTATCCATGTGGGTCCATGTGGATCATCCATTTGCAGCCTTAAAATTTGTAATGCCTTCCATTATAGACTATAACTTGCTCTTCAGTGTGATCCCAAATCCAAAGAAAGTTTGGAGGCTAAGTAAACTAATCCTGATGGCGTATGTTAGACCGGCTTGTGCTTTATATATCTGCACACAGCTGATGAACACAAGTGAAGTGTGGAACATAATTTTACAAATTAAGATTATAACCTTCAGGCTGAGAAACTGGTAGGTTAAGATGGCATTGTGCTAAACAGTGTATCCCAGATGTCCCCTTGTCTGAAAGTCATCTTAAAACATATAACCTATCCAGTCCTGGTCAAGAGGTTTCATAAAAATCCTCCAGCATGCACAGCAAGTTAGACATGTTGAAAATGTCTAGATGGCGGTAACAAAAGGGCTTCAAAGTAAAGCGTCTGCATTACATAAAAAGCATAAGAGGCAGTGCTTGCTCTACTGTTGGTTTGAGCTCCACGGCTTGTCCCTAAAACCCCATTCGTACTTTTTAAATCTGTCCAAATCTGTGCTATACATGGGTCTTTGATCTGCAGGCTAAATATTTGACCTGCAGAACCATATAAATCAAATTGAATGTGTTTGTTCTAGAGTGTTGTGCTTAAAGGTCAGCCCAGACGTGAAGAAAGATGAAGGAAAATTACAGTGGCTGCTTGCATTCACAATTTCTTTCTTTCTGTTGTTAGAAAAAAGCTCATGAGCATAGCTGGTTGTAACACATGCTGACAGGTAAATAAAATTCATTGTTAGGCTTAGCTTCCTGTTTACCACAGTTGGGTTGACTGGTCCAATGATGATGCTTGAGTTTCTTCAAGAAGATTAAATGCTGGTCTACACCTCTATCCTTTGTAATAAAATTCCATAGGTGGCACTCTTTTCCTTTTAAAACCCAGCTGGCTGTCACTAAAATGCAAATTTTTCTAGTTATTCCCAGCAAACTGCTGCTGCTGCTGCTGACAAACACAAGACACATGGCTCCACATGATGCTACTTGTTGCAGGGGATCCTTCAGGGGACTCACTTACATAACAGTGAGTGTTTACTACTACAGAGCACAAGTAAAGCAAACAAATACATTTTATGAAAAGAGAATTAATCATTGGTGTTATATCATTTTGCAATAGCAAGAGCAGCAAAGGGTGTGGCAAATGAACAAACCCCACCATCAAACACTTTAATTAAAGCAAGTTATATAATGCACAATGTAAATCCCATGAGATAGATAAGTAAGCCATGCCAGATCTTCAAAGGAGCTCAGGAACAGAACATATGACACATTGCAACCTCAGTGGATCAGTAAATGCAGAGCAGCTGGCAAAAATTCACCATTCGTTCTGGTTAGGCTGTGTTTAACATTTTGGTTGAAAAGCAATTTCTTTTTCCACCTCAATGAAGCTGTTTTATGATATTTGTGCTTCTCTTGGATGCTGCGGAGTGGAGAGATGGCAGACAGTGAGGGTACAAACACAAATCCTGCCAGCTGGGTTTGAGCACACTGTGTTGTTGGTAGAAGTTACACAGCTCAGACCTGTGAAGACTTAACAGAAAAAAATAAAAATAAAAAAAATAAAAAAATCCTTTCTACAATGAGGGCACATTTTTTGGTGCAGTGGAAAAGCACTGACATGCCCTCATGCTCTTAAGGGAGAACGTATTTAATACTGTGCCTTTTGCCTTCATTTATTCTTGAGTATATATTTGGTTGTGAGTTCAATGATTATTTGAAAATAGAATTAAATACAAGCCAGGCATTTACATTTACCTCGGTCTTCTGTTGCTTACTAAATGGTAAACAACTGGCAGCCCAGACACCATGACCAACAGGGATTATATCACCTCATCATGAGATCATAGCCGGCCTGTAGCCAATAGCTCAATGTGCTTCAAGCTGACAGGACTGCTGAAGACGAGATTAACCTCTCCACTCAAACCCTGGCCTCACTTACATTTTATCCATTTCCAATGTGAGCCCAACTGGAATCAATGGTGGAGTAATGGAGAGCGAGAGACCATGTTAAAGTATAATGCAAGCTGCTAAATGCAGTTTCTGGCCATTCAATGCGAGCAGAGAGCTTAGCGTATAATGTAAGGATAAATTCCTTCTGGCAAGCAGGTGGGGAAAGGTAGAGGTTTAGGATATGAGATGCAGCTGATTAAAGGTAAACATCTTTGGAAGCTGCAGATTGTAAACACTTGGTGTAGAATACTCAGGATTTAGACGTTTGACTGTTCAATTGCAAAAGAACAATTTGGATTCAACGTTCTCTGCACAGTTTATTTTTGTCAGGGTGGAAAATTCTCTGGAGCTGCTTTTACACTGCCATGTGACAGCCAATAAATACCATACAAACAAAATTCTGTAAGGTGGGTTTGCAGCTCATTAAAGCAAGTTTCACTGCAGGGTTTTACAGACAGCAGCCCAGAAGCTGCAGAGAAAAATCATTACTTCATCTACATCTAATATCAGCTTGATATTATTCAAACTGAAACATAAAGATTAGCTTTTAAATCCCAAAATGCATTCACACAGATTGTCATCACATGTAGCTTTGTCACCAGGGGGCTTTTTCGACTTTCTGTCCATTGCAAATTGCGGACCTTTTTGAATAATATCAACAACAACAGACCTCCCTTTGAATGAACGTAAAACTTGCTGGCAGCTGACACATGCTGTCAGACGTTGACTCAAAAGATTAGTAAATTTAGAATGGAAAAATGTCTTAGGTCCAGTGAATGGAAGCCACATCTGCACAGAACCAAAACCAATGGTGAGCTGGCTGTTTAGACTGACTGGCAACATGCTCGAAAGAGGACATGTCATGTTATATGAAAACTAAGACACATACTGGATGCATCCAAGAGGGAAAGTCTTCTGAGCTAAAGTCACTGAGGTAAACACTTGCCAAAGTTAAGTCACAGCGCATTCATTACTAATAAAATTGATTTAAATAAATACTCCAAATTACACCAAAAAGAGAGAATGGCAGTCCCTGGCCCTTTAAATTAAGTTTGGAAGAAAGAACTAGGCCATTTTGTTGCTGCAATGGAAAAATAAAAGTGGCGGGGTGTCTGGATGACAAACACAGAAGAGGGAAAATGACAGTGGTACAAAGAAATCAAATAAAGACCGACAACAAATGAAGTGCAGGGGAGGCCTGTGGTCACTGAGCAGAAGTCAGAGAGCTGCTGACGACAACAATCACTGCCTCAGACTTTTTTATCTGCAGTACTACAGTACTTTCCTATTCTTGTCTGGATCAATCTATCTTACTTGTGCGACTCTCTTTCATCATTTTAGATACCACTCAGACTCCCATTCTCTCTATATGATTTTTCCGTTTTCTTCCTTTATTTCAACCTCGATTTTCTCTTTTTTTTCCAATTCTGTCTGGTACTTTCTGACTTTTCCATCTCGTTTTTATGGGAGGATCTCTGCGTGCCTCCTTGTTTTGCCTTTTTTCTGCCTAGCACTATATCCCTGGCTCTTTCAGTCAATTTTTGTTTGAACGAGTGATATAACATTGTGAGAAAAACTTTTTAGGTTTCCACTAAAGGCTTAGAAGAAAGCATTTATACCACTCTCTTGCCTGCAAATGGGAAGTTACACCCCAAAGCTGCTTAGCTTGGCATGAAGACTGGATGCAAGGTGAAACAGCTAGCCCTACTCTGACTTGAGATAGCCTGCACTTCACTGGTTAACAATTTATGCCAAATTTTTAAATCCATGAAAGACCAAATGATGACAATTATGTGCCTAGTATTATTGTGGACGTAGTTCTGCAAGGAAAACATTAACCCAGCTCTGTCCACCATACCTTAGGATGGACCATAGGCCATACCTTACACAAACCTCAGAATAAAGCCACTAAGAAGTAAAAAACAAAACAAAAACACAGATGTTCATCTTTTTTTAGATTGTTCTATCTGACTGGCTATTTCTGTCTCAAGTCTAAGTAGCGCCTACCTGTGGAGTTCTTCTATTTAATTGAATGAGGAAGTGTTGATGAATCTCAATGGAGATCAATTGGCTGCCAACACACAGACTACAAAGAGACACACACACGCACACACACAGACATGCGCGCACACACACACACACACACACACACAGGCGCACACAGAGCAATAGAGATACAGACTGATATGTTCCTATTTGTGTTAAATTGAATGCTTTCTCAGGTGCATGCTCAGGTGAATGATTTTGTGTTCAGCTGCACAAGCAATAGCGCAAGTGACTCACACACACACACAAATTCCATGCCTTCTCCAAACCCCTGGGTCTTTGTGAGTCAGCCTTGTCAGTGTGTGTGCACACACATCTTAATCTCAGAATCTAGACAAACCCAGCTGAGATTCTAGTAAATGTTGTTAATAAAATCTAGTGGGAGGTCTGTCTGCATTACTGTGGTAACGCACACACTCAGACACACACACACAAAATTATACAGACATCTTCAGAAAGGGGTTTATATATATAATTAATAAGACTAAAGAGATACAGACACAAAGCACTCAAAGACACACCTTCACACACACACACACACACACACACACACTTAAAGTCAAGGACATAAACACACTAAGACACACACTAGCACAGGTACAATAGACACATACTTAAATTCAGACACAAAGAGAAAAAAATGCACAAATATTAATACACACTCACATTGAAGCAGACACAAAGAAACAGCCACACAAACTCAAAGAAACAAAGGCATGGACACAAAGAAACGGAGCCACACGCACAAACACAGTGAGAGACAGTATATGGGCCTGACAGCATGCAGCAGCAACATCCTAACAGAGGCAACACGGTTTGCATGGTTTTGCTCTAGAGACAACGGTTTTGTATGGTACATAATAAGAGTAGCAGTCAACAACATGGCAGCTCTGCGTAACAAAGCGAGTGGCTGTACAACTGCAAAAACGACTAATGACATACAATAATGCATGCCTGAACACACACGACACCGAGTGGAGAACTGAAACGCTCACACAGGGACATGGGCTGGTAATGAACACATATATGCGACATTACACGCACAGAGCTGTCAAACACAACCCACACATTTAAGCTATGATCCACCTGCTGATTATTCTTTATTACAGGATTTTAATCAGAACAGACCAGGGCCCAAGAGAGTAATCCAGCTGCTGCTTGCCTTTGTCCTAAGCCTCCTCATTAAGCATCCCTTGACATAAAGATACAATAAAAAACACTTGAGTTAATGACAGTTTCTGCCTAAATGGAATGGTTGCTGGGAAAATTATTCAGTACCAATATGGTGCTTAAAGGCTCAGGTGTCATCCAACTATCACAACCTAATTAGAATTTTAACAGAAGTTGAGTTATACCTTGCAGTTTCGGTAAGTTACTCACAATAAGTGTATTTTTATTGAAAGCAGTGGTAGGCCCTTTGAAAAGAAGCATTGAAAGTAACTTTTAAAGTTACCTAGCAGAAATACTGCCTATTTGTTCAGCAGGTTGGGCTCGATATAAACACTTAGCCACACGGGTGAAGGGGTTTGGTGATGTAGAAACATGTAATTGTGCTGGGGCAGGTTTTTCTCATGTAGGCTCTGTTTACCATACATTATAACAGCTCAGTGCTATTCTTCCTATCTTTATGGTTTCAGTCACACAGGATGGTGTTTGTTGCAGACATTAGAAATAAACTCAGTGTTATGTATATCATTATGAGGCTGTTGAATTGTAATGTGGCAGTCCCATAAATGTAAAGAATAAAGATAAAATTTTAACTAAGCTGTAAAGGCATTTTGGTGTAAAAACGACTCTTCTACCGCTTATTCTCTTATGTTTCATTCAGTCTGACATAACCATTTTTAGCCCACTCATGTGCTTGTAACTCCTATTTCCCCCTTATGTGAATTTCTTTATTGAATAGCTCAGGGAAATTTCAAGAAATTTGTTTTATTAAAAGTAAAAAGATTGACACACTCTCTTGCCTGGTTGTTATATATAAATATGAAGCCAGCTAGTTGAACATAGAGAATGGAAAAGGGATTATGTCCAAAACTGCCAGCATATCTGATACTTCTAAAAAACCCACAGATAAAAAATTATGTGTCTATTGCGTTGGACTTATAAAACTACAAATTGCCATTTTTGTACAACCTGGTTTAGTTTTGGCATCATTTATTTATTTTCTTTTTCTTTGCAATAACAATATAAAATCAAAAAGGCACAGCTAGTACAGGCACACTCACAAAACCAGCTGCTCTTAGCCAGCTAAGTGTGAGGAAGGGACTCTGCCAGAACCACACTTACACACATACCCACACTCGCGCATATACACAGCAGCTAACTTAATTTCAAAATCAATTAATTAAAAAGGAGGGCCTTCTCCCACAGGGAGTGAAAGACAAATTTGAGGAATTTAATCCTGGTACACAAATCAGAGCTATTCAGCCGCAGAGATATGATGGGACAGGATGGATGGAGAAGTGGAGGGATGGAGAGTGCTGCAGAAGGTCAATGAATTTTAATTTTGAAAACCTATTTAACGCTGGTGCTTTAATTTGATATGATTCTTCTTGCTTTTCCTTCTTTACTCTATCTATCTATCTATCTATTTACAGAAAGAACTGAGAAAGTGAGAAAAACAGTTAAGATAGAGAGCACGGCTGTTGGGTGTGCATGCGTGTGTTTGCGGGGTTTATCGGGATCCTTCTTTCACTCCTTCACTGTCTCTTTGTTAGTTTGTAGTTGGGACGCGTTATAAATTTTTTGATGTGCTTAAGCAGAAGGGACCTTTGTGTATATGGTTCTGTGTGTGTGTGTGCTCAGTAACCAGTCTCAACTTGGGTAAAAAAAATTATAATAAATGGTTCTCTCCCGTCCCTAAAAAAGACTTGTGCCTAATAAGCACAATAAAAAAAAAACAAAAAACAGTGTGGGATAAACTGTTCCATATGCCACAGGTCTCTAATGTGTGAGAGTCAGAGAGAGGGGAGAGACGTGTGACTGCGTGTGCATGTATGAAGTTGTGTGTACAAATGTGTTTGGCAAGCAATGTGTGAATGTGTTAGTACAGGTGGGAGTGTGTCCTTGAGAAAATACACATGGTTTTCCATATTTCTCTGATGTTATGAGTGTGTGGTTGAGGTCTTGTGACAGAGTGGATGTGCGCGTGTGTGTGTATGCATGTGTGCGTGTTTGTGAAATTACAAGTGGTGAAAGAAGTCATTTCAAGTAACAATTTCCTTTGTTTTGATTGGTTGATTCACCATTGATTTGATGATCGCACATTCCATATGCACTTTGATGCTGTCGGTTGGTCCACTCACTTCTCAAACATATATACCTGATGGGATGTTCACAAATATAAATTCAAAAACATTTCAAAACTTAAAAAAAAAAATGGAGCTTCATTGTATCAGCCTTTCCTGCTCAGTTACAGGGACACATAAAAGGAGGCTGGGGATGAGGATGAGGATGCGTACAGTATGACGATGGCCGGTTAGTAAACAACTAAGAATGTAAATCACAGGTTCACTACAACACAGACGTTAGTCCAAGTTCGTCACATCATCAGGATATGTTCATTCTGACTGTCAGGTGTAGGCTTTTTTTTTGTATGAAAACATTATATTGTATTATAGTTGACAATGGTATAAGTGCAATGTTTTGGGTGTAATATCTTTCGTTTCATCAACAAACTAATGGTGTGGCATCCCCACAAATGCCGACTTTCAAAAACCCAAAACTTACGACTGCTGGCCTCTGTTTGGTTTGAAGGCTTTTGGTGTTGTGGTCTGGAGGCGCAAAAATAGAGGCCCTTGGAATCGATAGAAATGATGAAACAGACATGCCTGCTCACTTCCTGATTAAGCCTCAGTCTTGAGTACCAGTGGTGGTGAGTGAGTAACGAAATCTAAAGCATAGTTGATCATGCTTTCTCTGCTAGCAGCTGTCATGCATGTGCAGTTAAATTCTGCATTTTAACTCAAAACCAGCTTTGGTCGTTCCTTCTTCATAATATTTTTTGCAACAGCTGTAGGGCGGGCAACCTGCTTCCTGCTTACACTGGGAAGTGTTCTTGAATAGTCATATTGTATGTGTTTTCAAGGTTGTCAGTATGGATAGAGATTACTTTTGATACAGACTGAAGATACTTGTTTGGACTGAGTGTGTTTCAATTCACAGAAGCTTGCAACACGTAAACAGCTTCCAAATAAACAGGCTGATGCTAGCATAGTACATTACTAAATATAGTAGAGTGAAAGCAACATAAGAGCATAATACAACACCTAAAGAGTTTAAATAAATGCTTTCGGAAGAATAAATATCTGCGTGCTGGAATGTTTCAAGCAGTAAACTATATGTGTTTGTGTGTGTTTGCAACAGGCTACATGCAGAAAGGTCTATTACAGAAATGCATAGGGAACACAGCAGTGGAGAACAAAGGGGAGAAAAGAGAATAAAGGGGATCCCAAGAAGCAAAAGACAGAAAAGGAACGATTGAAAGAGAGTGAGAAAGAGGTGAAAGCCAGGTTAAAAATTGATGGTGTAATTGTTGACTGCTGGTGGGTCCTTATCTTGGTTTCTCAGGGCTGTTGTCTGAGCAAGCTGGTTTCTTTCTTGCTTTCCAATCTCTGCCTCTCTCTCTCTCTCGGAGTGGACAAACCTGGCAACATGAATACTTTTCTCTTTTTTCCCCCTCTCTGTAATCCTTTCATTCTTTCACCCAGTTTTTGTTCTTTATCTCCTTTATTTCATATTGTTGTGGCTTCATCCCACTGAACATCCCATGTCTTTATTTCGTTTCTTCTCTCTCCATCTTTCCACAGTCAGATAGAAAGCAGTGGACTGGAAAAAAGCAGGGGGGGGGGGGGGGGGGACTGCAGCCATCTGGAGGTCAAAGGTGAGTCTGCAGCAGGATAGGGGGCGGGTGATGGAGCAAACACAGAGCCTGTCTCTTTTGTTCATCCGCCTCTCCTGTCCATAAACCAGCCAAACACCTCAACAGCATAACTATTATAGCTGCAGCTGGGCTGAAAGGAGACTAGTGCCAGCTAATAGATTGGTAACCAGAGCTAGCACTGACAACCAGGAAGGCTGCTAGGCTGGCAGGGGATATTTAAAAAGCAGGCTCAGAAGTAATTTACAAAGTAAAGAGAAGTGGCAGGCGCCCGTTGGTTGGAGAAAGAGACCTAAAGAAAGTTAGCAGTGAAGTATCGCTGTATTTGGACTTGATACAAGGAATTAATAAGGTCTAAGTTTTCATCTGGTTATAGCACCACAGAAACATGAAACAAATCTACTGCCTGTGATGAGGCTATATTGAGCTTTGATTTTGTGTTATATTCTTAAATTTATTTCCTGATGCAGAACAAGTGTAGGATACGCACTTTGAAAAAAGGAGATACAACAAAGTAACTTCAATTCAGCAGCCTTGTTTGATGACTGAATCAGAGATTATTTCCATGTAGTTGCCTTGTTTACAATTTTTGGTGCACTATGACAGAGTGAAGATCACAGCAACAGAAGGTTTTGCAATAGAGATGTCTTTGTAAGTTTTACTGGAAAGAGGATGACTAGTGAGTGTTCAGCTTCTGTAATGTCGTCTTTCAACAATCTTCATGGAGAAGAGGAAACACTTCCATGCAATTATGTCTGACATTTCATAACCTCATCATGGAATGCAAGTAATTTGATTATATGAATGTGTAGTGTAGAGGCTGTATCAATACACGGACTCTAGTTTTTTTTTTTTTTATTGAAAGGCATTTTTAAAACTCAGTAGTATCAGTCAGTCCCAGATACCTTGTTTCTTCAGTGTGTTCACTAAAGTGTCAATCTCTGTGATGGATCTTTTAAATAGCCCTAGACGGATGCTCTGATTGTTCTTGTGTGTGTGCAAATAGACTATGTCTGTATGCATCACTACAGTGACACTACAGCAGCGTGTCCACTGTTTCTGCTGTTTCTCAGTATCACGATTAAATATTCAGCTATGTCAGCCTGATCCCCCTATCGCATTGAGTATTGACTGTGGTATTCTTAGATGCTAGCAGGATCTAATTGCATCTATCATGGGCAATATGGAAAGCAGGGCAAGTAGGTGGGGAGGTGGCACCGTCAACGAAAACAAACAGCAGGTTTGGGATATGTGTGTACAGCCTGTATTTACTCTTCATTCAAGGCAAAAAAAAAAAAACAAAAAACGGGGGGTTGTGTTGAACAAATCGTTTCATAAGAATACACAGTGATGAGATACCTTGCTACAGTCTGTGGCTTGTGTGAAGCCTGTTCAAAAGAAGAGGTGGCTCATGAGCTTAGATCATGCTGAAGTCATCATACTGAGATCCATGAAACGAAAATATAATTATTCACACAGCGGGCAAGGCATCTCACTGCCCTTCACTGCAATTTAATTCATTTTCTACAGATCAAGCTGGCTCTTTACCGGGGCAACTCCAATTAAGGAAAAGAAATACACCTCAGCTGTAGCGATATTTGCACAGAGTTTCACACATTGTTTGCCACACTTTTTCACACTCTCCAAAAGGCCCCTGTGATGCTAGAAAGAAGTACCAGCTCAGTAGTAAAAGCCACGCTGGTCTGTCCATTGATTTTTCCAAAATAAAAAGTGGCTTTGGCATTTCAGTAAGACTTCATTGGATTAGTTTCCAAGCAGCATTGCAAGGTAACTTTGAATTTCGAATTAAAGTGCAGCGCTAAGTAAACATCTAGAATTTTATTTAGAAGTGGCTTACGACTAACTTTGATTTTCCTTACAGGCCAACGTAACGCTAAACAAACATAACGGGAAATAAGCAGCAAAGCGTTCGGTCCCCTAACAGCTATGAAGGCTAAGCAACTCCCACACACAAGCTCAGCAGAGATCTCAGAGAGCAGCCATGTAGGGGCCCTCCTGCTGCTGATATGCTTGCATGGGCTCCTCTGTAGTGCCTACCCTGGAGAGAGGCCATTAGCCAGGCCGCAGCGCCTTCCTGAATAAACTGTAGTTCACCAGCCTATGAGCCGAAGGGCAACTTTTTATTGTTTTACGTGAGTGTGGGGCGATAGTTTGGGAGGGGCTGTGTGTGCTGGAGTCTGGGATACTGTATGTGTGTGCGTGTGCTCTAGCTGCACGCTCCTGGCACTTCCTGCCTACTAACGGCCAGTCCCACGGTAGGGAGGGTGAGCTTTATCGGGCCAGAACAATGCCTAAAAAAGGCTGTCATAAAAACAAACTACTGTGGTCTGGTCAACCCCCACCCCCATCCCCACCTTTCATCTGCATCATTATTCACACATTCACAATCTCAGATATCCAGTCTATACTCTGGACTGTTATCTTTAGTCACCAATGCACACGTATTTGCATACTCTACCCAGGAAAGAATGCATGAAAAAAAACAAGGAGCAAGAGTTGAATATGCATAAACATACACTCTATGCAAGGTAAATGCACACTCACACAACAATGTTGCCGCTGACAGTAAACAATAGGAGCCTCTGCATTTGCACAGCTCTGACATGTCCCTAGAACCAAAATAACAAACAAAAAACAAAAAAAGGATAATTCCAGTGGTCCTCTGAACACACAATAATGTGCGGACAACTGAGCCTGAAAAAAATCTGCAGAGTCCCAACAAGCAAAACAACAAGCGGCTGATGAACAGCCGCATCCACGGCCTCAGAAAGCATATTGAATACCTTACATGGTGCCCCTGAAACACACTTGGCTGACTGACAAGGCTTTTGGCCAAACATATTGTCTCTCTTCCATCCAGCTTTACATTTTCTACCAAAGCCAAGCAAGAACAGACACAGGAAACAAGATGAAAAGCAAAAGATGTGTCAAGATGCTATCTGGAACGGAAATTGCTACAAGTATCAAATATTATGAAGAGTTTTTTTCCATAAGTCTTTGAATCAGTTAGAAGATTGGAAAAGCACAGAGCATGACTGCATAAACATGGATGCGTAGTATGGAATGAATGAAGATTTTATGGACTTTTCTAATCATATACTTCAGTGTCGATGAACTTTTATTATTTAAGTAAAGATTTAAGGATGGTAATGAAATATGAAAGCTAAGGCTTGGTCAGTTATCATGTTGTACTATTTTGAAAGTCAGTTGCTCACTGGCTCTGAATACCCATAGAAACAAACCATGGGTCACAGGAGGGGTGGGATGTTGATCACTACTGGGCTGGAATGGGCGTCATCCAAGACTGCTGCAGCACTCCCATGAACCTGAACTGGAAAATGGACTAAGGTACATTTTCATTTCTAATCTCTACCATTAATTGAAATGTGTGCAAAACAATGCCATAAATCATGATTAAAACATTTCAATCATTGTCCAGCGCCAAATTGCTTCTTTGATCAGAAGTGTGACACCATTCACATAGCTGTTAGACAAGTTGGAGCTAGGAAATGATCAATATTCATGACTATTGTTTTAAATTTTTTAACTTTGGTCCAACCTGTCAGGCTTTCCTTGAGCTTAAATTGACATCATAAAATGTGTCTTGCTTTGTCTGAATACCTGACAGTCCAAAGTGATTTATTTTACAGGGAGACATAGAAAATTAGAAAATCATCATAACTAAGAAGCTTAAACTAATAGATCTGCCATTTCTTGTGTTTTGACTCATCAGTTGTGTCAGCTCCACTTCGACATTTTGAGACACATAGTTAACACTATTCTCATATTTGTCTGCACAATATATGCTAATCTTACAATCCTCTGACTCCAGCTTTAGAACTTCCTGTACTGAGCAATATAATGAAAACAGTTTTCAAGTTTGATGCCTTGTGTGCATGTTAATACTTAGAGATGGACTGTGTTGTCTTCCCTCTATGAAATTATTTTAAGAGAACACTATTCCATCTAAAGCACACAAAAAATCAATTTAATGTCTGTGACTCTGTGTCCTGCTTTACATAAAAACTTGGATAGAGACCCACTTATTGATATACAGATTAAATCAGAGAGCAGATCAACATAGATAGACAGATAGATAGATAGATAGATAGATAGAGTGGGGGATAACTGATAAAGGGAAAGAAGAGTGAGGCTGGCAAATAGCAGATGGCCCAAAGGGGTCAGCTGGTACCCAACAAGCAGGTCAGGGCTCTCCTCTCTATTCTACCACTTATAAATAATGCAGAAGAATGGAGCCACCATAGCACCTCCACCAACCTTCTTCGCAAGGCCTCCAACTCTCCTCGCAAAAGCCTTTATATTATGGCGGGGAACAATGTATTATTCTCTGTCTGCCTGTTTGTTTCAGATGAGAGTAATCAGATTTGGGTGAATATCTCACCACTGCAATCTGACATTTTTTAAATTACATCGATCAGAGAGGGAAATTAAAGGTCCAAACGAAAAGCTTTGATAAACAAAGCTTCCACAGGAGAGAAACGATTTGATGCATCCAGTCACAGTTGATCCACATATTTGCCTCCAGGAACATCAGTATGCACCGTATTGGATTTTCCAGCACTCTGACTTTCCTGGAAACACTTCTCCCCCCTCAGGGCTTATTTATTTATTGATTGCCCCAAAGGGGGCTGCATCATTCATGGAGGGTGACAAATATTTATTACTGTTTTGTGTTTTCTATAAATACAAAGTATACATATATAGTGTTTTGCAATTTATGGGAATGTAAATTGGTATGTAAAATGGTAATGGCCCTTTCTAATTTAACTGAACTGAAGCGAGAGAAAGGTCCATAATAGCTGCTGCCAGGGCATTCTGGGTACTGGCACTGCTGTTAAAGCCATCGAAGATTACTCTGCTTCCCTCTATCTGAGCATAGTTTTCATCCACAATAGGCTGAATGTGCACGTGTCTGTTCAATTAAAGTTGAGCTCCATAAGTGGTAACTTCTGACACGTTGGCAATACAAAAATGACCTTATTAAGCTAGTTGTATTGAGCTGAATTGAGTGAAACAGAGAAAGAGGAAAAACTATGTGTGCGTAAGTAGCTGAGAGAAAGAATAAAAGACAGAGAGTGCTCAAACGGAAGGCTACGTTTCAAAAGAGTAAAAGCGCCTTGTCTCGGAACAACTGCAATCACAGCTGCTGCCAAAACCCTCTGGATCCATCTTCAGTGCCTGGTGGAAACTTCTCAACTGGCCTTAAAGCCACTGAAAGAGGTGGGGGAGCTGGAGGTTGTGCAGTTTGCTGTGTGTGATTTAGCTTGTGCACGGTTTGTGTTCCACATTAATAGTTTGTTCCCTGACATTGTAGCACCAATGAACCCAATAAACAAAACAAAGGGTCTTCCGACAGATTTATCCTCTACAGGAAAGGCAGAGAGAAATAAAGATACAACTCAGGAAGAGAGGAAGGACAAGCAACAAATGCTCAGATCTCAAGGTTTGTGGTTCTCAGTCTTCATTTTGACCAAAAAAAAAAAAAAAAAAAAAAGTAGCTGTCTCAATCAACTTTGATTATTGTAATTACATGTGATATGATGTTTAATGTGACACCAATAAAGTTGGACAATCCTTCTGTACCCATGGGTGACCAGGTGGCCACGTGGTTGTAGTGTATACTGCATAGGCACATAAGCTCAGAGCAGGAAAGCCTCTGGTTTGACTAGTTCGCTGTACTCTTTACTGCATGGCATTGCCTTTTCCTCCGGCCCTTGGCTTCTATTGGCTCTACACTGTCCTGACTTAGAATGGGTTAAAAGCTTTTTAACAATCCCTTTCTATGTGTGTGTGTGTGTGTGTGTGAGTGAGTGTGAGTGAGTGCGTGTTGTGAGTGCATGTGTGTGTGTTTTACCTAGCCAAACCGCTGTATCTTTTTTGGTCCACAGCTGTGCACATAAAGTCCTTTCTCTCTCTCTCTCTCTCTCTCTGTCTCTCACATACACATACACACACACACACACACACACTCTCTCTATAGTTAATGGAGTCCTTGATAATGAACTAATAACAATAACATGACAGCATCATACAGACTTTAAGGCATGAAAATACAAGGTTCATATCACTTTGACCCTGAAGCCCACAAGGGCCCTTTCACCAACATGTCCCTGTAAACAAGCGTCTTCCCTTCCTTTTACTCTAAACATCAACGTCTTCAACCCAGCCCTGCCTCCTTCTGTTCCCCTCCAGCTTCCAAACACACAAACACAAAACCTCCATTTGCTTCACTTCTCCAGACCTTGCATCTGCTCTGCCATGAACCATATATATTCTCAACAAAAAACACATATTCAGACACACAGTGTGAAGGGACATTTGTCCCCATGCAGTATCAGACCACGGAGGGCATGGTCAAAGACAGAAACTCTCTTCAGTTTAGCGGGAGCTCAGCATGCAGAACAGTTTGAACTAGCAAACAAAAAAGCAAATCAGCTTCTAAAAGAGATTTTTTTTACAAGGAAAGAAAGATAGACATTGCAGCAATTAAATCATTGGTGGGATGAAAAAGGATGTTTTGAAATAATGTCTCTTGTGGGAAACTGGCACATCAACTGTTGATCAGCAGAGCATGTGAAAAAAATCCTCTCCCACCATCTAAAACACGATATTGTTTGTGAATTAAGATGCACAGGCATTCACAACACCATAGCCAACATGAACACAGGCTGAATGGTCTAAGTGTGTGTTCCTGTGTGTGGAGCCTTTGAGTTGAATAATCAGAAATCATCCCATTATTTCGGGGAGTTTACCTTGCTTTCAGCTGCTCACCATGTGGGCTGCAGAATCTGTTGCATTGACGTGATGCATGTGACACAGAGATGACAATTGAAAGCACACAAACACATACACACAGAGTCAGACAAGAAACATCTGGTGCAGTGATGATGTAACGGCTGTGATGCAACGTTGGCCCTTTGGTGTCAAAACACACACTTTATGCCACTTATGTGCGCAAACGCAGAAACACACCCATTAAGACAGATAGTGAACTGCGGGGATAAGATATGCCGATATGAATGCAACTATTTTGATAACTGATTCATTGTTTGAGGCACTTTTCAAACAAAAAAATGCCCAAATTATCTTTTTCCAATAAGGATTTGCAGTGTTTATTTATTTTTGATAGGAAATTCATTATTTGGAATTCAATATGAAAGCTGAACAAGATTAGATATTAGAAGATGTCATCTGGGGTCAGGCTTTGATGGACATCTTATTTTGTGGCCAAAACAAAGAGCCAGTTAATGAAGAAAATCACTGGGAAAGTCATCTATTATGAGAACAGCCGTTAAAGCCCTGTAGTGATATGAAGGACTGCAGGAGCATAGAGACACACAACTCGCGCTACGATACCAAAATAATGATAAAAAATCGAATGTTTCAAGTGAAGCCGCACACGCACGCCTGAAGCTAACTCTAAAAGCTTGCCTGTGTGCATATGGTTCTTTGTCTTCCTGACTATTTGCTGGATAATTATATGTGTGTTGGGGAGCGTGAGGAGTGTGTGAGGGACGATGGAAAGGAGGCAGGCCATCAGGATGTGGAGTCCATTGTCTGTCCGACAATAAAGAGATCGAGTCGGCAGGAGTCCTGTGGTTCTCTCAATGGTGGTATTAACATCTGGGGCCAGAGGGCTGCAGTGTGAATGCGTGTTTGTGTGTGTCTTTGTTGCAACTGCCCTGTATAAAACTGGATTTTCAAGGCTTTTTGTCCAGACTCCAAATAAAGCAGATAAGGAAGAACTCTTCAAAAAAACCAAATTGGTTTTCAAAAATTTCTCTTTATAACCTGCTTCTCTCTTGTATAATCTGCTCTGTGTGTTTATATGAAGGATTATGTGTATTCTTAAAGGTCTGTGAACTTGATTTCACAAATTAAAAAGTGAGTCAAGTGAATTTCGGCAGGATTATCCAGTGCCACATCCTGCTACACTGCAAATGTCAACTTGACGCTCTGTGTTAATGTTGAATTTTACCAGCAAGTCACCTTCCACGAGGAAGAGATCCTAAGACACACTTTATGAGAAAAATTAAACAAAGATCACAGCAGTAAATTGGATCCTCCAGTACTGTAATGCTCACATAAAGTTGTCCTCACCACCTCCTCCAGCCCACATGGCAATAACATGGCTCCACTGACTTACCCACAACCTTTCTGTGTTCAGTTTGTAAGCTGCCCTCCCCTCGAACTGTCTGACAGTTAACTGGTAGTGGCACCACACAGCTTGTTAAAAAATAAAAAAAAGAAGCAAGGGAAAACAGGCTGGACCACCCCCACCCCCCCCCCGGTTTTGTGTCCAGTGTGCACGCCTGCCCGCTCTTCCTCCTCAGTAATTACAACAATCACTCAACTGAAACTAATGCTTACTTCATTATGGCAAAAAAATAAAAAATAAGATAATAATAAAAATAAATAAGAGGGGGAAAAAGCTCTACAAAGTAATATCTCACGTCAGTGGATTATTGTCACCATAAGAGCTTAGATTTTGAGTGTCAGCTGAGTAGAGGCAGCAGTTCAGGGGACTCCTTGGGTTCATTGCTCTGGGAGCGGATGAGGACTGTCACACATGACACCTCCAACTGCTCCATGAAAATGAACACTTTAACCCCCACCCCACCCACCACACACACAGATCTCCCAATAAGATGCTGTGGAACTCTCAAACCAGCCTGTGAACACCTTATCCATGTTAACTCTACAGTCCACGCAACAGAGAATCAAGTCACAAAGAAAGTGAAGAACATGACTGGATGTCATAGAAAATACCTGACACGAACCGAGCAAAGACAAGTGCCTAAAAGTTAATCACAGGACAATACCCGCACTCCAGAGTTCCAGACATCACCCACGGGCTGATGGTGAGAGGTGAGGTGGCTTTTCCTGGTTCAATCAGAAGTGTGATACCGTGCAGATCGGACGGTGTAGATGCATTAGGGACAGTGATTGTGGAGCAGCGATGTAGATATGCAGACTCCAGAGTGACTTGATCCCCTTCCAGCAGCTGCTGACCGCAGTGCGCTGTGTTTACAATGCGCGAAAAGGAGATAAAGTTGCACCACGCTGAGCCGAGCTCGGACAGCAACACGACATCCCGCATAATGTGTGTCAAGGCGTCTTATTCACAAGGAGGAGCAAATACATAAAAGAGAGCGAGGGAGACAGGAAAAAAAAAAAGGTGGGCTTCGTGGCAACAGTTGTTGTTCCACAGACTCGGGATGAGGATGTTTTCTCCGTTTGTCTCCTCCGTCTACTTTTTTTTTTTTTTCAAAAACCCCTCACAGCAGCTCTGGAGACAGCAGACAGATAAATAACGGACACAAACTTACCGTGTGATAACGGGAATGGTGCTGATGATCCCAGCCGCCGCGTCCTGCGCTTTCCTCTCCGTCTTCCTCTGACGACAGATCCAGTATCCTTTCCTCCACCTCTCTCTCTCGCTCTCTCCCCCCTCTCTCTTCTTTCTCCGTTATCTCGGGTTTGTTTTTGAATCGCTGTTATAAATTATTCCACGCCCCCCCCCCCCCACACACACACACACACAGACACACCAGTCAACGTCCAGGCATATTCGGCCCGAATTTGTCACTTCTCTCCTCTTCTTTGCTCTATTATGTGAAATGTTTTAAGCTGAGAGGCAGATCGAGCCTTGTGATCCTGTCATTCAGTTTCCACACAGAGGGACTGGCTCTCCGCGCAACTCCCTCCCAAGGCTTTGTAACGCGAAACCAGAGGAGGAGGAGGAGGAGAAAGGGGAAAAGGGGAAGAAAGAAAGAAAAAAAGGCATAAATTTCATCCTCTATCTAGGGCGAGCTGGGTGGATCTTTCCTCTGCTTCTCCGTTTCTGCCCAGAAGTTTGAGCAGTCCACATATCACGGACCTATCGCGCTGCGTGCTCTGTGCCAATCCCGACTGATGTCTGTGTGTTTCTGTGTGTGTGTGTGTGTGCTGCAGTGTGTGTGCGCCCCCAGCCTACTTCTGCAGTACGCATCACAGCAGGCTTTCAAAAAAAAAAAAAAGGCACACAAACAGCTCCCCGCCCATTAGCCTCTCTGACTGAGGGCCCCGACACAGACAGAGCCCCCCCCCG
Source organism: Remorina albescens (assembly GCA_034769265.1). Classification (NCBI taxonomy): domain Eukaryota; kingdom Metazoa; phylum Chordata; class Actinopteri; order Carangiformes; family Echeneidae; genus Remorina; species Remorina albescens. The sequence continues at coordinate 7,054,979 of CM068485.1, forward strand.
GCAGCCGTTACACTGCTTCATTAAGACCGTTTCATTGTGAAGGTCTGTTTTAGCTAAGTGCTTCCCAACCCGGGGTCTGACCTGAGACACCCAGAGGTCCCTTTTAACGAGATCCAACAGCCAAATGAGCATGTTGTGGATCATGGCAGTTAAAGGGACTATTGTTGGCCCCCACTTCCTGAACTACTCATGTACCAATGATCATGTACCATTGACTCTGAATGGTCCAAGGTGTTAAGTCCTCATTTAGCTCACAGATTAGTCTAATGCAAGCAAGACTCTCACAAAAATACAGACTGAATGATCTAAGGCCAAATACTTTGTACACTTTACGTACGTGCACTGATCAGCAGCACCTAACAAGAACAAACAATAACCTGGCTCATAATTTGCGGTTTGCTCACGTTGTTACTTCTTTGTATGTTTTCCCCAAGTGGATTGTAACTGTTGAATTCTCTCACAGGAAAAATGTTTTCTGTGCTGCGGTTGGATGCGGTTTTTGCGCGTTTCTGTTTTGAAAAAAAAAAAAAGCCATAATTTACCCAGAATTCATCATGCCACTGTCCAGTTAGTCAAGAACAAAAGTGCTTATTTCAATGGATGATTAATTAAATCTAAGACATAGAGTCGATCTCTGTGAAACCCCTGTTCTCTGTGAAGAAAATGTTCAACAAGAGATAATAACACTAATATAATAGTAACTTATTGCCTTGAACAGAGGAAAATGAAGTAACACATCTAACTTTTTTGTTTTGTTTCTGATCCCTTCTTTAATTTTTAATTTTTTATTAATTTCGTGTAAAGATCGATAAATGATCCTATGAGTTGGATGGTTTGTGGAGGAGCAGCTAAATCACACACTGTTAGTGTCATTTCATTTTTAAGGCATTTTTAACTAAATATGCATCTGACCCCGAATCAACAGTTTTCCCCTAGGACAGAAAAAAAGGAGCCATTTCTGTTTGCCCTCTGTTTGACCAGTTGAGGACACGCTGCATTTTAGCCACAGTCACTTTGCCATATGCTATATGCATCATTTCACCAACCATTTACACAACATCGCTCATGCGTGACTCATTGCCACATACTCTTGAAGAGGCCACTCCAGCAATCTAACATAATATAAAGCACTAGGGTCATGACTTTTAAAAAATGTCAATGTTATAAGTATTGTGAACAAGAGACATCACCATGTCATATTTGCTCCCTGCCTGGGGTCATTTGGTTTCAGGCCTTTATCAGTGTGTGTGTTTCCTCCTTTTAAGATTCACATACACTAAAATTTAACAAAGCTGATGTCTCAGCAGACCTATTCTCACTTGAGTGTCTTGAGACAATGGGAGAAGTTTAAAATAGCGGCCCTTTAATTTAACACACGGACTTTAAAGCACTCCTCTTCAGCTAAAATCCAGATTTATAACTGCGTCACAAAATACATAAGTTAAAGACAGGAGCAGTGATTTTGGTTAATTATTTACAAACGATAAGTCTGAGAAAAAGTTGTGAGAGTAGTGAGAGAGATAATTTCTTTCTTTTTTCTTTCTCTCACTCAGTACACAGCAGTTTATTATTTTTTTCCCCACTTGGGGACAAATGAAGGAATCTGAGTTACCCAGCCTAAGTATAAGTAATAAACAGATCCTCTGGTGAGGCATTACTGGCAATTGTCTTCAATGGAAGTAGCTCAAGTTTGTCCAAAACATTGCTACATTTCTTTCTTTTATGAAAAGGAGAAACGTCTCGAATTCAGAATGTGAGCTAACACCGCATGCTGTAAACACCCCTTGATAACAATTGGTTGTGTCAGTTCATTTTTAAAGATGGTAAACCTCCAACATTTGCACCAATGGTATGACACCACTGGTGCAAGTGTTGGAGTGTTGGACATTCATTTTCATACATGAACCTGATGCAGTACAGTGATCATTTCAGCACTTTCAATGTAAACTTGTACAGGTTACAAATTTTTGGTTAACTCTAACATGGAAAACAAAGTACTGTATTCACAACTGCATCGCCGCACTTTTTGCACTGATTAGTTATGAAGTGTGACTTTACAAAAATGGGGTAAATGAGAAAAACAATCCTGAGCCGAGACTAGAGCAGTATGAAACAACAGGAAAGATTTTGGATTATGAGCCAAAGATTAAGTGCACAGATTATAACATAATCTCTGCGTATTAACACAGAAAGCATTACAAAATTTTTTTTCTCTCAGTGTGAGTATTGACGTCGATGAAGACACCTTGGGGCTTTTTAACCCCCAGTACAAATCAATAAACTGATAAGAACGCAGCTATTCCCCAAAGCAAAAGATCAAATATCTTGATCTGCAACTAACTAACTGCAGGAATAGATCCAGAATTTTAACTATGTGAGTATGCGAGCTCATATCCTGCATCTCGTAGCTGGTGTGAAACTGTCTGCTGGAGACGTTGTAAAGACAGTTGCCCAAATCCTCACACAGACAGATTACCAAATAAACAAAACTGAATTATAATGCTCATAATCTGAAACGCACATTAGATTGTAGACACTGCGGCACAGATCTATTTGCTTTGAGAGTTAATGGGTTTGCATTTAGGGCACTAATTTGGAGTTGGACTCTCATTCTGCAGTGAGTTAAAAACAGCTCAGTGATGAAAAGGAGAAGTAGCACGGCCTTGGGCCACATCAAGAGCCGCCGATGAGAAAATGTGGGTTTCATGCTAGAAAGTTATGCTTAGTATGGTAAATATGGTATTCTAGGAATTTAAATAAAAGCACAAACAATCCTACATAGACCTTGACCTTCGCAGTATGGAGCTTTTTCAGTAGCATTTCAAAACAAAAGACGATGATGAAAATTAATTTACAGGGATTATTTGCCCCCAAGGTCGGATAAAAGAGACCTCAGATGTATAATGTGAAGAAGCAGTCGTGTGTGAAGTCCCATGCCTGACCTCAAGTTCAATTTGGTATTGATGTACTCTGCTGCCTATTCAGCAAAAGGCACAGAATACATTTCAGTATACAAAATTTCTTGATGTGATATATATATATATTTTTTTTTTACCTGCACTCTCAATTTTCTATATGCTGAGTTATTTCCATAGCTTCAAGGCTTGTAGACCTGTTCTTACTATCTTCAGGAATACACAGCCTTTCTTCTACACTTCCAATAAAAATAAATAAATAAATAAAAGGAGGCAGATCCAGTTTTATCACTGTTATGTTCTATCTTTTCTATCTTTGATAATAGAATTTTAGTTAGACAGTCAGGGATTTCTATTTGAACTTTCTATGATGAGAGTTTATTCTGTCTGGTTATTCCTATCTCTCTTTTTTAAATACTTAAAAGTGTATCACATTACATACCACACTGCACCATAGTTTAATTTGTATTTCCTCTCCAGTGGGAGCGTTTTGATTCCTGTTTTTTTTTTTTTTTTTTTTTGAACACCTGTGGTGGGCGTGAGGGAGCTCTCAATTTCTCAGCGTCTGTTTATCGGGCAATGTAGAGCCGTCAACAGACTGAAAGCAAAAAACTTTCCGGTATTGAGCAATGTCATTGCATTGCTCATAAGGCCCTGAGAGTGCGAGAGCATAAATTATAGGCTAATGGCTCACAGTGTGGCTGATAGCGAGTCAGCAGCTCAGAGCTTTCACTTAGTCTGGTTTTCACAGCATCTGATAAACAATAATAACAAGGATATGCAAGTAATTACTGCAGTGCAGTAGTATGTTTTTCAGGAATTAATATGAGAGGATAAAAACATACTGATTTGTATGCTCCTTTCGAAGAGCTTCAATAGATCATCTTCAGATTAGAAAGTCCTGAAAGAAATCACAACTCTCTTTATTCGGTGCAGCTCAGATAGAATGCATTTGTTACCTCAGACCAAAGCAGGGGTGATTTTAGTACTGAGTCTTTGGCACAGCTGTATGCAGCACAAAGGACAATCCTTGCTATTTCTTCTCATCTTCTGTACTTCAGACTTAAGCTATGACCCAAGGAACTGCCGTTTCAGAAGAGAAATCAAAAATATAGTGAATCCAGGAACTACTGGTAGTGGAAAAAACATAGCAGTGACTCAGACAGGCTCATGTCTGAGTGTTCACATCATCAACAAACTGAGATGAACAAACAAAACAAAGGCCTTGCACAAAAAAAAACAAACAAACAAAAAAACCCCAAAACAAACAAACGAAAAACATAGTTTGCTGTCACACAACTCTTCTTTCACATGTTAAGTCTGTTGCTGTTTAGTTCTGATCCAGTCATGTTTACAGTGATTGTTTTTATTCATACTTACATATCACTTGTTTATTGTAAGCTTTTGGTAACTGTTATTGCTGCATCACCAAGACACTCGTATGGCATTCTGTTTACTTGCAGTGCTCTCATGCTTCTTGCGTAAATTGATCCTATAGAGGTAATGAGTATTGGACCACATATTGGGAATAATGACAAACAGTCAGGGAAGTGATAGCAGGATTTTGTGTCACTTTTGTGTTTTATACACAATTGGACACACCCATTTTAATTGCTTTTGACTGTCTGAGATAATCCTTGCACTCATCCTTGCATGGAATATAAATACGCACGGATCAATTTTAAGATTCCTTTCTGAGCATTTCATGGTTATCAGGTGGATTTAACGGAAGTTTAGCTTTTACGATCGGGAAAAGGCGGTCTCTGCCTATTTGGTCATTATGAGACTTCACTGAATAAACTACTGAGGAAGGCCAGCTCTGATCTGGGGTGCAAGAACAACACACAACAACACATCCCCTCCAGGAAACTGTAAATGCTGTGGGCAGCTCTGTCAGTGACAGGCTGCTCCACTTGCACTGTGTAAAGGACCACTCCTACAAGTCCCAGTTTCTGTCACACTCCTTAGTAGGTTTGTTATCAGACTAAAACACTGGCTTGAAGTCACTCACACTGCCAGCTCTGGGTTTTACATGACTTTGATTTTGCTTATACAAGTGCAATAGTGATATTTTAAACTGCCGAGGATGTAAAATCTACCTTTCTTGCATAATTTTTACATTGCACCTATACATTGCAGTTTCACTGTATCACTGTAATTTACTTGTTACTTGTCAGAACAGCAGAGACACATTCATTTGCTTCTGTGCCTCTTGATTTTTTTTTTAAATCCTTGTAAGACTATCATTTAGCAACAGGACAGATTCAGAATCAAGAAATGAGATACTGATTCTGGGCATGGAACCACCAACCTGATGCAGCATGTAGCTTAATCCCCACTGTTAAACCAGCACAGTCTGTATGAGAATGGCTCAGGAAATCCAACTCTTCATATAGTGAATTTAGGAGGGATTAACTCTACTGTTTCACAATTCAGGTCAGTCTTCCCTGGCAACAACAGAGAAGGAGATTTTTCTGGCATTGATGGAAGCTAAACCCCAAAGAGCTTGAGCTTTTAGGTGGGGCACAAGAAAACGAACAAACATAAAAAAAAAAAAAAAACAACCAAACTAACAAAAAAGAGAAGACAACAAAACAAAATCCTGGTTTCTATATATTCTCAACTGGCTTACTCGAAATGCACAGCCACCCTCTTCCTTACACATTACGGAACTAGTGGCACCAAGGTTGAATGAGTAGGAAGCAGCCACAGGAAGGTTTGTTTTTTTTTAGCACGTCTGGCGGATGTAGAAAGCAGACCAGGCGGTGAGAAAGTGGGGTAAAGTCTCATTACGAGGCGGAGCACAGGTTACCTCCCGTGAGCCTTGGCTCACTTTACATCGGTCCTCCCATTTTGCTCTGTTTGGACTTTTCCATCACAATGAGACTTTGGGTTTACTTTGGCTGAGATTTACACTGGATAGCAGTTAGAGCTGAGAACCAGTTGTCACCTCATTTACCTTGTGTTAGCTGGCATCGTCAGCTGGACTTCTTAATAACACATCAGGACTGTAGATATGGATGTTAAATATGTTAATGTGGAATGTGGAAAACCTGAAAATGAAGCGCATGAAAGGAACTGAATACTGAACATTCTCTAATAGATATCTATCATATCCTCTTCTTGGGAGACATAAGTACAATTAAAGTTGACAGAGCTGACCTTATAACAGCATTAGGATCCTAGAATATCATCTGGATTGTAAAGAGATGGAAATGAAAAGCAATGAATGGTTTTAACATCCAGCGGTGGCAGTTTGATTCTAAGCATGAGAGAACCAAAGTTGTCATAATCAATCTAAAGGTCTTTTCGCAATGTTAGCTTTTTGACAGAAAGCCGCTTTCAGCCGCTGCTGATCTGTCACATTTCATCTCATTGCAATTTCATGGGTAAACATTTGTGGAACGAAGTGGAGAAATATCCTGTCTTGTTTTGAAATGAATGGCCCAAATGTTTTAGTGCCTCTGCAGTCGCTTGGTGGTTAATATCTATTGAGACAAGTGTATTAAAACACGTCCTATATGATGAGTACCCCCCACCACCACCATTTCTGACAAAAGAAGGAAATTACAGCTCCACAGAATGTTACTTCATTCAGTTTGTATTTTCATTAAAGGGAGATGGGAAGCGACAAGCAAGGTTTTAATCATAGCGTTTTTTAAGAAGGGGAAAAAGAATCACCAGGGAATTTCTTTTTCACAAACAAATTTCATCTTTCTGGTCTGACCTGTAGTTCAAATTGTGGTGTCTGATTAGAAAGGAAGGTATAAAGCCTGTTTTCACCAAAATAGGGTAGTTAAGTAGTGTGCTTTTCCAACACGAGAAAGGAGTTTAATTTTCTTAAAAGTCGGGGCGATAGATCAGCTTGATGACAGAGATAAACTTCTGGTTCAGCCCTGGGTTTCTTTCACTTAATTTCACAGAGTCTCCAATCCTATAAATCAGCTTGGGATCTGTCTGTTAATTTGGATATCTAGTTTGCCTCACTGCTGCTCTGTCTGTCTTGATGGCATTACAGTATGCTAATTTACTGTTTTAACGTGGAGAGGAATAGTTTCAGAGGGTTATTAAATTCCACTGGAAAATGTGAAAGTGTCCCCAAGAGACAGCATGCCACCTATCAGAACAGGGTGAAAAATTGCTGAGGGAAGCAGGACTGGGGCCACTGGGACCCCTGCATCTCTCCTCTCTTCTCCATCTTCTGCTCGCCCCTGGACCTTTGCTGGCTATAATAAACAGCAACCAAGTGTCCTCACTTCCTCTCACCTCCATCACTCTCCTTCCTGCAAAGTGTGCCTGAGGGATCGTCTTCCCAGCTATGCATATGCAAACACTCTGGCAAACATGAAACCAATTAAACATGGGGAGCTTAACTCCGACACGGTTCTGTTCTTTTGCAGAAAGACATATAAGAATAGGCTCTGGTTATGCCTGCAATTAGGTACTCTCATTTGGAATGTCAAAAGTTTGACCAGTGTCTGAATAAAAACAACCCATGGTTTAACAAAATGGAGCATTTTTCAAAAGGCCAATTCCTGCCTCAGGCTTGTTGGTAGATGGCTATGAATGCCCATCATTCCCATCCGTTTGTTTGCTTCGAGAAAGCTGCCGCTGACAAATGTTAAATGCAGTGAGCGCCACCAAATCCAGCACTCGTAATGCGTTTCTGTGACTGTGCATTTTCAATCCATGGCTGGATTTCACATTGGGTACATGTTCAATTTGACTAGGAACTAAATCTCTGTTCCAAATCTATACACATTAAATGTAAATAGTGTATATATATGGTATTCACATTGGGAAAGTGTCAAATTTAGATATACTTTTAGTAAATATATACTTTATATTGAAAGCACTTTGAGTATAGGACTAATTATTAGAGATTATTTCATAGATATTTTTTTTACTTTTTATATCGGACGCTTCCTGACCTGAATACAAATTTTGTTTAATGTGCAAACATTCACATGACGACAAATCTACCTTGAATCTTGTGAACATTTTAATGAAGTTTATGTAGCAGTGATGACTGTGCGTGGCTGTGCTTGAGCTAAATGCTAATGCCAGCCTGCACACATGCTAATCACCAAGCTAACTTGTTAGTTCTATAGTGGTTATAATTAGGGATGAGTGAGTACACCACTATCCGTATCTGTTCAACCATCTACATTATCTGTATCTGTATTCGTACTTGTAGGGGGCGGGACTTAAACCAGAAGTGGGTGTGGTTTATACAAAAGTTGTATTTTTAAGCCTGAAATTGATATGGGTTGGTCAGAAGTGGAAATATCTATTGTAAGCCTCAATATATTTTTATTTACAGCTTAATTTGTAGTACACCAAGGTAAGAAGAGCGAGCCGACCAGAAAAAAAACTGACCCGGTGAAGAAACAGCGAGAATGAGAAACGCGATGTGGGCTGCATGCAGCCCTGTCTGTCACACAAGCACCGCTTCTTATAATAAGATAACAAAAAACAAAACATTTACACCCGTAGAGCACAATGACACGGTGGTCCATTGCGTTCTTTGAAAGTCGTCAAAATACATGAAACCGCAATTGCCCCCATTTTTTATTTCATAATGATGATATTTAATGACTTCTGTACTCTGAACTTGAAATCCTTGCTTTTCATTTCAGAAATCTGGTCACCTTATCTGAGATGAAATGGAAATAACAACTGCATGTTTTCCCTGGCTGTTTTTAATTAATGTAGTTTTTGAGTGTTACTGAGCACTTTATTGGACTTCAGCAGTAATGTGAATGAGTGAGGGGCTTAATTTAGGTTACTCTTTTCTTCATCTCAACAGTGTTCACTGCAGCTAGATGGGCAAATGACTCCCTGCTGTGATGGAATCAAATGGGTGAGAATACAGTGATCTGATTTATCAAACAGATTTTGACTAGGGTTTTGCTCATTTGAGTAGAGTGAAATACAAAGCTTATGTCTGAACAGTGAATTACACACAATGAACTTGAGTTGTCAGAACCTGATCGTGTAGGATGTCATTGTAGCTCCTAATTTCTTTTCTTTGTTCACAGGTTCAGCGTTCAAGATTCAGATTTGAAGTTCAAGATCCACATTTACAGTTTCACACTGCATGTTTGATACCAACCTTCTGTTCCATTTTCCTTTTGAATTAACGCTTCCTTTTCTCTTCTCTTCTGGGCTCGCTTTATTTTGTTATATTAGTAAAATGGATGTAGCAGTCCTTGTGATAGCGAGCATTAGCTGGTATAGCATATTCAGCAGGTTCCTGGCTGTGTAAGTTAAATCTCCGCACTGCCTCTTCAGCTATAAGACTCTTCTCAGTGCCTAAATCTTTCCACTCAAACACTGATTTAATACATTTTCACCATCCTGTGTCTGTAAAAGGAGTGATCGGTCCATCTTTCTGAGTTATATGCATGCAGCACTCCATTTCTTATGCTAATATGATGGTAGCAAACAAATAAAAAAAAAATAGCAACAAAGATTAATCTAGTGGCGGGAGGGGGGTCGCTTTTATGACGTTTCATCATTTTGACAGATAAATGACAGGTGAAGTTCCCAAGCAAGATAACAGACCTCAAATTTGTGAAATCAAATATGTTTATTTTGTATAAAGCTCACAGAGAAAATATACATGGTACCCACACAGACTGTTTAAAAAAGTCCTTAACGTGTAAAGACCAAGTTATTGTATTGAACACATAAAAGAGACATCTTAGGCTATGTATGTATGGCTCTACATGCAACGCCATTTTTCCAAGGTTTTTTTCTTTTTTCCAAGCGACCCACTGGATGATAACTACAATGACGTCATGCATGTCGGACCCCGAATGTAGCTGTCTGCTCTGTTTGCCGGAAAAAAAGGTAACGTGATAAAGTTACCTATCTACAAAAATGCGCAAGAAGTACCGGTGGCAACAATTTTCTTTTGACTTATTGAAAACTTAAGAAGTTGTCAACAAAAATCTGGGTGCTCCCCTGATAGGGAATTTTCAAATACAGGGAATCGTGGCTTCGGCCCGCCGCCTATTACAAATTAAGTTTTTACCCCATAACCCCATAAAGTGGGGCAGATTTGAAACGTTTGGGTTATAAAAAGCTATTTTAAAATGATGATGTAGTAGTGTGGATGTAGCCTAACGTTTTATCTCTATCAGGTTAAATGATGATCTTACCGGGGGACTCAATCTGGTAGTTGTAAATATCGATGTATGTCACCTCCGGCCATTCAGTGGGATCATTTCTCCATAAAAATGAAGGCAAACAGAAGGGACAATGAGAAAGACCCACATATGTGAGTTTTTTTCTCCGGTACAGCTAGCGTGTTAAAATAATCATCTGACATGTTGAAATAATGTTTTAAGTGAACTACTGGACAGTGTTTTTTAAGTTTTGCCACCGATTGTTTTCCCCTCCGGTGGGCGTGGCTTTCAGAGTTTGACGCTTTGCGCTCTGTCTCTATCACAGGACGCCCTGAGGAGGATTTTCCTTCAGCCCGAGCAGGATATTGACTCGTATTACTCGTATGGTAATCTTACTCATCAAAATTGCTATATCTGGGCTATAAATTGCTATAACTAGGCTCAACCCTAGTTATAATGTTTGCATTGGTCCCCAATGTTAGAGGGTTAATTAGTGCCAGACAAACGCATCCAAAGCTGATTGTAATTGACACTGAATGTTTGCACTAAATGTCATGGAGATCCATCCATCAGTTATAGAGGCAATGGACCCTTTTCACACTTCCGGATTCCACTAACCGGAATTCGTCATAGTAGGGATAAACAATTCGAAAACATGACGGTGGGCATGAATTCTTGGGTAACAAACACAACTTCTCAGAGTCACAGCAGTTGTATTGTGCCTTTTTGTAGCAACTCCAAGAAAAAACAACCAGAACTAGCTTTTCACCAGTTTCTTAATGATTTGGATCTCAGGAAACGGTGGCTGTGGGCTATAAAACGAAACGAAGGGCCGACCTTTAGCATAAAACGAGGCAGCACATTCGTCTTTGAACAGCATTTTCAGCCCGAGGATCATCAAGTCTCTGATTGGGGGAATCGTGAAACGCCTGAAAAGTGATGTCGTACCATCTTGCTTTAAATTGAATTATTTAATTGAGATTTAGAACAATGTACCATATGAGGAGGGTCTGGAAGCATTACAACATTTTCTAGATAAAAGATCTGAAGATACGCCATGCACTGCTTTCCTGCTAGATCTTGTATCTATATTATTGAAGAAGAATTATTTCCTCTTTGAATCTGATTTCTACCTACAGAAACACGGTGCAACATTGGGTTAGATTTTTTCTCCTGACTATGCTAATTTATGGGTTTTTTGGAAGAAAAACACATATGGAATATTTAATCCATTCTCTGATTATGTTGTGTTCTGGCACCGTTATCTCGATGACATATTTCTAATATGGAAGGCCCCACTGGAAACATTTAATCATTTTCTAGAGTATATTAATGCTCTAGTACCTTCTATCAAATTCAATGCAGAGGTGAGCAAGACTGATGTGGCATTTCTTGATACCAGGATAACACTAAATGCAGGTTGTATATCTTCTACACTATACACTAAACCAACTGACCGTAACAGTTTCCTGCATGCATCTAGTGCACATCCTATTCCTCTAAAGAAGGGCCTTCTTCTATTCTTCTTCTTCTTCTATTCGCAATTCTTAAGATTGACACGAATTTGCTCTAACGCTTCTGATTTTGAACAGAGGGCCAAGGAGATGTATGACTGTTTCCTCCTCCGCTCATATCCAAAGTCATGGTTGGATACAGCTCTCAATAAGGTGCACCATGTTGATGACAATCCATCAGCACACACCAGAGATAAACAAAAACCACATTTACTTAAGTGTGTTACAACATATTCTTCTATGAGTCAGGAAATAAAGAGGATCATTAATAAGCATTGGCATGTGTTATCTTCTGATCATATTTGTCAAAAACTGTTTGATCAACCACCTCTGTTTTGTCATTACAGACCCAGAAACATCAGGGATTTCCTGGTCAGGGCAGACACATACACGCAACCCTCTGCTTCTGGACGGCTCACTGAAGAGACGGGCTTTTTTCCCTGTTGCTCTTGTACAGCGTGTAGGGATTCATGCAAGCGCACCAACACTTTTGTTAGTTATACCACGGGTAAAAAGTACGATATAAGACAGTTTTCCACATGCAGTTCTAGCAACGTCATATATCTTATCTCATGTCCATGTGGACTCCAATATGTTGGCAAAACAAGGATAATTGAACACAAAAGTGCAATCAGGAGGGTAGATGAAAAATCATCCATTGCCCGCCACTTCAGAGATGTTAACCATCCTGTTTCCTCCCTCACCTTCTGTGTTATTCAGCAGATCAAAACACCACGTAGGGGAAGTGATATGGAAGGTCTCCTTCTACAGGCAGAGAGTAAATGGATATTCTATCTTAAAACCCTGTATCCTACAGGCCTCAATGAAGAAATGACATTAAATTGTTTCGTTTAAAACTGTTGTGGGTGTGTCTGCCTTGAACAGGGTAATGTATACTTTTTTGTGTGTGTGTGTGTGTGTCTGTGTGTATTTTTTCTGTATTTTATCTATTCCCTGTATTCTATTTTGAAAAGTTTATTGTTGGTAAATCAGGTCTCTAAGTAATCATACAATACTGATAAACAGCTTTAGAAATCTTACATCCCATCCTAAGGAGCTTGACTTGTGGCCCTGTAACATAAATGGATCCATGCACAGTTTGACTCTGCCTCTAATCTATAAATAGACCACAGGTGTGTGATTTGCCCCTTAGGCAGACTGATATGGCTGTTCAGCCGAAATGTTTCTGTTCAGTTTTCTTTTGTTTCTTTTGTTTTTTGTCACTTTTGGTTGCACTTTTATTATGGACCATTAAAGCATATATGTTTTCATCCGTTAACCTCCTATGTGGACATTCCCTCCTTTTTTTTCCTCATCAGTGTGCGGGTTTTTTCCTGTTTACTCACTGACCAACGCATTACCAGACCAACATAACCACAAATCATACCTAAATACTACTATCACAAATGACAATGGTTTGACTACAGCACGTATATGGGCATAGAGGGTAGAGAGGATTAGAATCCTGCCACATTGCCCAAATCTAGTTTGTTTTTCTCTGAACACCCCTCCCCCTCAGTATCATCTAATGTAATCATCTTTCAGTCAGTGTTCAATGGTGAAAATCTAATCACACTAGTTCAAAGTTTCAGAAAGCCATCTGCTTTAATCCAATTTCTGACAAATATCCCTGTCACGGCGCTCCCTCTGTCACCGTAACAACTATCCATTTCAGCAGGCTAATTTTACAGGTTCATCTTGTTAGGGATGAGACAGATATAGAGGGCTGACGATGTTTGAATTCTGAAGACAGCCGCTAATGCTTCCCACACCTTACCCATCCCACTGGGGGTATTTTCCACTGTTGCAACCCCCGGACAGCCCTTAGACAATGACAGCGACACACTGAGCTTCTTTATTGCCACCACAGCCCCCTGCCTTATACACTATGTCTTGCATTCTCTGGAGTCTGGGCGTCACAATGCCTTTGTAAGGCATCTTTGCCATCCTAAAGGGCAACTCGCTCAGCCATGAGAAACAGTCCAAATACGTACTCTTGCCATAAGTGCCCATAAGCTAGGCAATCTTTCAAGCTTTATAATGTCGTCTGAAGTAACACGGCAGCACTGAAGGCCTTTGATAGGGAAAACAAAAGACAAATGACTGACCGTGGCCTTTTCTAATCTATCAATTTCTTCTAGAGCCTTTTGTCCTTCAAGCTGAGCCCCACATGTGGGCCTCTGAACAGCTGTTATAGTATCCCCATTTTAATGCTTTGGACAGCGTTTGAACTTGCTCAGACACATTTTGTTTCATAGCTTTTAGCCCAAACCACCTTGACTGATATGATGCCAGATTTCAACGTTGCATATCTGCTTCCCGGTTGCAAAGAGGACTTGTCATGTTCCTGGAAGTTTCTATCAAACACCCTGACCCTAAACAATAAAAAAAAAATTCCAGGTGGATGTGGCATTTATATGGGACACCATGAGATAGATTAGTGATGTTTTTTCCTGGCACTCTGTGAAGCCATTGCAGTGTCTCCACCCTGCTGTGTAAGTGAGTGGACTGGTACCATTAGCAGACAGACTGTGGGCACTGGCTAAAGACTTAAGACCCATTGTTAAAGTAGCAGTTTAAATACCAGCATGTTGTTAATACCCCCACTCACTGATTCACACATACTGCCTCCTCACATGCACACGGAAACAGACATACACGTCAACACTCCTACCTTTGTGCTCTATCTCCAAGACATTACCACTGTTCCTGCAATAGCTTCTCTGTTTTCCAGTGTGTGCATGTGGGGCAGTCAGTACAGTATGAAACATTGCAGTTCTCTCTGGCAAAAGAGGTGAATTGTGCTGCCTAACCATTTAACCCTCGCTCCCCACTATGCCACCCTCCCATGGCAATGCCAATAAAACTTAGATTATTTTTATAACACAATGTATAGCTGCTGACTTTACAAGCTCCCCTCCAGCCCAAGGGTGAAAGAGAGAGAGAGAGAGAGAGAGAAGGGTAGAGGAAAAAGGAAAGAAATGCCAGGTCAAAACCGCTCTGTGTCTCCAAAAGGGCAGCATATCCAAAACCATCAATGAAGGCCTTTTCTACTGGGAGGAAAAATAAACACTCTGACTGAACCTTTTCCTTTTGCTTTTGCTTCAGTCTGGTGCTACAGAGGGGGCTACTATAGCTCCACATCTCCCAGCCGCAACTATAAATCTTCTTGTCCCATCAGTTTTCATCATGTTTATCTCATGGAAAGCACTTCAGACCTTTTAGATCAGATGTATTTATACAGTTAAACAGCTCTTCCCTGTCTGCTACAACAGAGGGTGGCAAAAAAAGTCTTTTTCAATGGCTGGCTACAAATTTCATGGTATTTCGATTTCAGGTGAACTTACTTGAGTTTGAGACTTTCTAGTTAAATTTTCCAAAAACTATCCCTTACAACTTTTCTATATATTTGAAATTTTGATTCATTTTTCCATTGGGAGGATTATTCAATAAAATGGCTCACAAAATAATATATCAAAAGTGACTTGTTTCGTTTATGTGGATGGTAACAGTGCAGAGCTTTATTGCCCTAAATAGGTAGCTAATACAGTAGGACCAAAATGTTCATTTGAGCAAAACAGACATGGATTAAATCAGTGACTTTGTGTTATGTTTGTCTAAGCACTATCCAGTTGTCCTTGTCTAAATATTTGTCGCTTAAAGTTCAGCGTCACATGTTACAAGTTGTTGTACAAAAGAATGTGTGCTGGCTCCACACTAGAGAATCCAATCCATTGAGCCCCTCCTGACAATCATTGAGGCCGGACAGGACCATGTGGCAATCTGAGAAATTCAGCAAAAAAACTGCAGCTCCTCAAAGTGCTACTTGAGGTTGGCTCCAAAAGCGGATAAATCCTCATATACGCCCATGTTAAATGTTGGGGTGAGTGGAAAAGTAATATTATCTTACTGGAGTTAATTTCAGGCAGAGAATCTAACCTCTCTACTGTATACCTGGGTTGTTAGTTTAACCAGATAATTACCCTGTAGATGAAATGACTTTTAGTTAGTCTTTGAGCAAGTGTGAGTGTATGCCTAGCATAGTTATTAAACTGAATGTGCAGATTTCTCAATTTCACACACACACACACACACACTTTGCCCATATTTGGGTGACACTGCCAAGATGGCCACTGCAGAACAGCACACCGATAAGACATTACATTACTGAAAATGTCTATTCTCATTTACAGTTTGTTGTCTGAGCTGATTAACATCAGTATGTTGTCATGTCAGTGGTTTCTGACATTTTTAAAATTAAGATTAAGATTTGAAAATCCTCAAGGCTGTCGCGGTCAACTTCTTCATTTAATTTAATTTATAGGGTATAAATAGCTGTTGTATCAAACACATGCAGCTGCAGGAAAAAAAAAATCCTTGGTGATTACTGTGTTAAATGAGTTATGTTTTTACTGTTTTAGATACCTATTGTCAAGGTCTTATACCCACTCAATGCTGTCCAAAGATAACATTAGCCTATTAAACTTGAGGAAGGTTATGTTTTTTTTGTTTCCTTTTTAATGCAGACATTGACCCAGTACTCTTTCCCCCACTACAATAATATGTTTGAGTGAACCTAGAGCAGGAACAACTTTGTTTGTTCTCTGTGATCCCTTAAAAGAGAGGCTCATGAGTTATTTGAGATTTGGAAAGAAGAGATATGCAGACTATGAAAGAACTGCCAAAGAAGAACATGATTAAATGTAATGTAACCTACAATTATTTGGACACTCCTCAAGAACCTAGAAAAAGGCCTGCTTATTACTCATTCGGGAAAGTACACCCCTAACTGACCTTACTAATATAGCTGTAAAATTGTCAGTGGCTTCATCTCATCCTCTAAAATTGGTACTCAACTTAATTTCTCATCCTTGCTTTGCTCCTTGATAAAATCAAAGTTGAGGGAAAATTTCCTCCAGGCAAAGCCAGCATTTCTGCCATTTCTCATCTGAGCTCAGCGTGATGTGAGAAGAGATGATGACTAATTCTATGAAAATTAATCGGGGCACCTGCATTTCTTGGATAATGCAGCTTTAATCTTATATTTAGAAGTGGTGATAACAAAAGTAACAACTTATTTTTGTGATTGGTAACTGTAATGTGGCTTTACCTCATTTGAAATAGTAGTTCGTTTTACTTCTTTGTCGGTAGGCTGAATAAAAAGCGCCAGGGCAGGGTTGGGGTGGAGAGAGAGAGACGACTGCATGAGCTGCTGTATCAGCATGTGTGCAGTAATGTGATATCAAGGCCTGGCCACACAAAGAAAACACATCCAGCACTCTAACAACCCTCCCACTAAGACCCTGAGAGGGCTGGGCGGTGGGAGGATGGGAAGTGGGGGGTATTATGCTGCCTTCAAATTCTGATGGAAATATTGTAATTCCAAGTTGAGCACATATGAACGTTATTAAATGTGGTAGCCTGAAGTGCAGAGATGGGATCTTTAGAGAGAAATAGAGCAGGGAAGCAGTGCCAATGCCTGCTGGCAAATATGAGGTGGCCTTTTTCATTCTATTTCAGTGCCATATGTTCCTACTTCTGTGTTCAAAAATGTATTTCCAATTTATTGTGTATGATATTTCTGCTACATGTCATCCTCTATGTTGCTGAAGCACAGAGACGGTAAGTGCTGTTGATTTCCAAAATGAAAAAAAGAAAAAGAGTGTTTTGCTACGGTGTCAGTTTTTTATAACCACAAGATAGCGATTGCTGTTAAACTGTAAGTCATATTTTATGACTGGAAAGAAGGGTTTACGTGGAGCACTTGAAGGTACATTTGCCCTCCTTTAAGCCAGACCTGTCCCACTTTCAACAGCAACTACATAATATTGAAAGTAGGAGTTGGTTAGTCGGTGGAAAGGCACTGTACCAGAGGTTGCCCTCGGTTTTTCTGCATGATATGTTACACAGTGCCTTGCCACAGAGATCTTTTTCTTTGCTAGAGCTAGCTACAGGCTTACTCAATAATTGGATTTTATAGTAAATACATTTAGGCTTAAAAAAGGTCAATGTACCAGCTAAATGTTAGAATGTTAGGATTATGTATTATTTAGTTTGCACAGGGAAAAAAATCGGGGTGGAAATCACAACAGTGAACAGTGGAAACAGACATTTTTATTTTAATCAGTTTCCTCATAATTGCTTTTGATTTTTTCATCTTGCTGTATCAGTGGTATAATGGAAAATATTAACCACCAAAATCAATTCATAATTTTTTTCACAATTTACATAACAGGATCCACGCATTGAATTGCTGTAGCCCTGGCTGATTTCTCTAGAGGTAGACAACAAGTGATCCTCTGACAAGGAACTCAGAAGTTTGTTGCTCTTTGAAAATGAAAAATGATATTGTAAGATGATTTGTTTGCTGACATCAGTTTGAAGTCGATACAATCACTTAACCACAAATTTCATTTTAGTCAGTCTTTTACTTTTTCTTGGGTTTCTACACCTTTAACCTCTGCACATTACATTTCATCAACCCTATCCTACTTTTCTTACTTTACACGTTTTTATATGCGATCTAGCTAATATTTAAAAATTATATTTATCACTGCTTTGCGCTTTCCCAGTGAGCTTAAATTCTTATTACAATATTTCTCAAAGGTGGCAGTAACTAGCTGCTCCAACTTGGGTTGGGGGGGGGGTCGTCAGACCAGGACAGATGTGTTTAAGCTGGCAGGAAAAGTAAAATGGAAGAGGGGGCGTGGAGAGACTTCCCCTAAAGCCCTGCAACTTTGACTGAAACACTTCCCAGTTCAGAGCTTCCGTCATTCCCCAGGGTGGTATCCCCTAACTGGGATCAGCTTCACCCTTTGACAGACACACATTGTGCTGGTGTTTGAAAAAGCAGGCAGTTCTATTGTAACTGCCTGAGCAGAGACCTGGATAACATCACACGCATGGGGTTGCCTGTGACTGTGTGACATAACAGCTCCATGTGACTTTTTCCCACTTACATATACACATTGTACACATCATACTGTGTACACGTATGCACAGACACACAAACACAATCTCTGAAAGTTCTGATGTGCTGTTGCGCAGACTCTGGTGGGATCAGGTGGTGATAAGAACAGAACATACGACTCCACTGGCGACCTGAACAACGCACACACACACACTGGGCGCTTTGTGAACAGTTCAAATTCTGTTTCAATCACTATAATAAACACACACACACACCGTGCGTCGTATTTGTATTTTCCCTGATCCACTTGGGTAGAAAAGGGAGGAAAAAAATCCTTTTGAAACCTGAAACCTGTTTCCATCAGCGGCCCCTGTGTTCCCCTCCACCAACTCAAGAGCAGAGCGGCAGTGGCAGGAGAACACGGGCCTCTGTTGTCTCAGCCTGAACCCTTTGGATACATTTTTAAACTCTGTCTCCCAACGGACGCAGCAGCATAGAGACCTTGTTGTACTGAGGAGCATGTGAACGCACTGCTGACTTCAGTGTGGTGAGCAATGTGACTTGTTACTGTAACAAGGTCAGCCTACACAGACTGAGTTGGGTTGAGTTTGTGGGTGACGGCGCAGGTTCATACAGTATGTTTCTGTGTAGGCTACCATGAGCATAGTGTATTCAGAAAGTATTCAGACCCCTTTCCCTTTTCCTCCATTTGTTACGTGTGTGTTGTGTTTATTGAACTTCAAAGTACACTTAGATATCATGATTTCTTCACTGAATAACTCTACGTCTATAGCCTAGCACTGCTTTAACAACAACACAAATTATAGCCTCAGATAATAATACACAATCAGTTTTCTGTGGCACAAATTGAAACTCCTTTCACAAAAGAGGGTTTTGATGTCAGGGAATTGTATTGTGTTATAATGTAGTCCAATGGGGGCTGTGGATAATTGTTTTGCATAAGATAAATAAAAACTTTCTAACAAATTGTTTGAAAAACAGAGACCAACATCACCAACAATATATTCCATATTTGACAGCAGTCTGGTGTTGTTAAAAGTTTGGCTCTTATATCAGTGTGTCTAACGATTTCTGTTGGTACTGGTTAAAATACCAGAGTAGCTTTACGGAGGGTCACAATGAAATGTGTGCATTTTTTGACTTTGCACCACCAAAATCTCATTTTCACTTTACTAACACTCTAGTACTTAACAGGACAGCTTTAATCCTTGTTTCAAACCAACTAGCGATTCAGTCTTGTTGCCGCAGTCTAAAGTATTGAAATTCTGAGGGTGGTGAATGTGTTTATCATACATCTTCACCAGAGTAGACCAACTAACTTTCTTATACAAAGCATGGTGGTGAGTGTCAGAGGTGCCAGAAGTGAATATGAGGACAGAATGATAAAAAGTCTATTAATAAAAAAACACATTAGGAAAAACTAACATTGAGTGACTCGACAAGTCGTTTTACACAATGTGCCACCAGAGCAGCCGCAGTGTTCCTGCTGTCAGACATATTGGACTAAAATTTCCCCTAGGTGTTCAACTGAGATGAGGTTTGGTTATTGTGCCACCAGAAGTTGGTAAGCAGAGCAATGAAGTTTGATAGTGTCTACTGGTAATTACACACCTGTTAATGGTAATGCTGGTTATGAAGCAATAGCTACAACTGAACAAACTGTATTCATTTAATATCTTAGCTTTGCTTATGTGTCTATACTCATGTTTACAACAATGTCTGCATGTATACCACAGCCTAAATATATGAATATCTTGAATATGTTCGGCGTGCTATAAGCATTTGTTCCATGTAAGGGTCCTCAGGGCCCGTTGATGGAGCAGCAGAGATCTGTTTAATGCACAGCAACTACTAAAATCCTACTCATCTACTCTGGAGTGAGCGGGCATAAACAGGAACCCCTGGGAGCTGGTAATATGTTAAATGATCTGACTCCAGCCCTGCTCAACCTTATCCAGCCTATGCAATGCGAGATATTAAAACATGATGTGTGTACTTGTGCATGTCCCTGTGACAAGAGTTCCGTGTATGCGTGGGTATTATGAGCACTGCCTTGAGATGAAAGAAAGCCAAGAAAGAGAAAAAGATGGAAAAAGGGAGAGCAACTGAGAAAAGGATGCAAATTACTAAGACAGAACTGAATAAAATCAACCAGAGTTGCTACTTTGGTGTGGCAAGCAACTGAACAGTTCAAAGGCAGGGTCTATATCTCTCCTGGCTGTAATGCAGTCGTATATATACATAGATATGGTGTGATCCACATATATACACACACAGATAAGAGGAAAGGTGTGTTTCAAGTAACACAGGATCAGAGAGCAAGTGATAGATGCTGGTGAAAAAGTGTCAAACTGAGACTTATCAGCTTGTCCTCCACCTCTTCTGCAGACCAGAAGGAGCATAGCGAGATAGAGAGAGCATGGGCATTACACAGATATTGAGAATGAGGGAATATGGGATACAAACAGCGAGGACGTGATATGGGAAGAGGTTGAATAAAACACTCATCTGAATGGAGGAAGGAAGAAAAAATCTGAGGTCTGGAGAGTGAGACTGAGAGTGAGAACTGGAACCGGGGGGGAAAAGCGGAAAAAACATTATAGCTGCACATAGGTAGATATTGAACGATATCTTAGGAAAGCTTTGGAAGAGAAGATCGAGGAAAGAAAGTTCAAGAGGCAGAGAAAGAGAAAATGTTCAATAAAAAACCAACAGTGTGAGAGATAGACACGCAGTGGAGGATTGGTGGCACAGGGAAAGTAAAGTGGATGTCTCCAGCCATTTCCTGTGATGGTAGCCAGCGACTTTATTTTCCAAACCTGCCTCCAATCACCACAGCAGCCCCTCTAACCCACCCTCCCCAAATCAACAACACTCCCATCTAACTGCACCTCTACTACCCAGCCAATCAAAAACGCACTCTAATACTTACTGAAACGCTGGCATACACTTTGAGTGTGGAGCTTTAACCTCTGTCGGGCTACTGTAAAACGCACGACAGCACGATAATAATGGAATCTGAGAGCAACACATGTTTCTCAGCCCATTCCGCCTTGCTCAACAAGTGACTGCTTGAAAATAATTACATCTCATTTTATTCATTGTCAGTGAATTAAATGCTTGAGTGCGCACACACAATGGCACCCCAAGATGTGGATGCATAGGCGGGGCTGGATCTGTGTGCTTAGGAGTATGTGTGTGTGTGTGTGTGTGTATATAAACATGCTAAATGTGTGAATGGCTGCATATGGAGTTTTGTTTGATTCCCTTGAGTTTCTGGTTATGTGCGAGAATAGATATGCTGTTAGTTGTAAAGAGCAGCACCCAGACCTTCCTCCATCTTTGCTAAATTTCACAGATTTTGTGTTTACAGATTTTCAGCTAAAGGTACTCGAACTTCTTTGTGTTGGAGCCAGAATACAGTTTCAAAATTAACACAAATAATTTAAAACATTTTAAAAAATGTGTATACTTTAATTTGTGCAAATGAGCCTTAAGTACAGCTTACCTTAAAGGTTAGTGGGTTTATGGTGGATGTTATTTTAGTAAATGTGTTTCTGTGTGTGTGTGTCAGACTATAGGAGAGCAGATGACTGGAGAAGGGGAGAAGATGTAGCTGTAAATTTTTAATGTTGTCAATGCGCTATCGTACCCTGCATTAGACTCCAGGCAGAAATGAACAGCTGAGTATTATGACTGGGCAGCATCAGAGAGCATTTGGCCGGGAGACAGACACTGGGAAACAGAGAGATACAAGGAGAATAAATCGCGAAAATTGCCCTTTCTTCTCGCTCTGGATTTATTTAGTTTGTGGGGTATAGGCATGATGGTTCAATGAAGTGAGCAATAAAATGTGAGGGGAAGGTGTGAGCAGTCCTGTAAATTGAGTAGAGCTGTGACAAAGTCTCTGCATATATCCAGTTACTGCAACTATTACGTTTGTTCCTATACAGTGGTGTTTGTGTTTTGTTTCTTTTACAGGTGATCAACGACTGAAATTTTAGATTGACGAATATGTCAATAAGGGTTGTTGAAAGATCTTAGATTAGGTTTTAGGAAGAATCGTTGCAAATTGAATGCTGACGTGCTTAAAGCTGCACTCATTTATATTTTAATATTAGCAGTAAAGGAAATGTCTTCATATGATGTGAAAGTTAGCATCAAACCCACAGGGAACCAAATGACTTTGTGTCCTCATTCATTCATTCTCCGGCGCGGATTTTAGCCTCTTTCAACTAATTGCACCTGTTTTCATTGAACAGCTCTAATAGACCACCTTTGCACTAGCGTACTGATTGACACGCAGAGTTTGCAACTGGTGCAAACCTATGCATTTCCTAGATTTAAACCTGGAGTCAGCACCTGTTTGGGGTTTGGGATTCTGCGCACTATTTCTCCTTTTTGCTTTGTTTTGGTCCCCACCCAAGGACAGTTCTTGGCTCCTTACAGCAGGAACACCCATAGTATGCCTGATCTGATCCATCAGCATGACTGTTTATTTATACTTTGGCTACTCTGACAAACACGCCGCGCATCCACTGTGTTCCTGGCTTTTCCTGATAAAAGCACAATTTTGCTCATCAGCTACTTGTGAGCGTTCCCTGCTGGGCAGGTGTGGGCAGAGCTTTCTCATTGAAAACAGCTGCTAACCTCTGGATAGACGTTTTAATGGCTTTAGACAGGACCAGCTGACAACCATGAATCAGTGTTTTGTACTTGTGTGTGGGCAGAGATTACTCATGTTTTCTCATTACTTTTGTTTAAAGGATATTCTTTCCGATACACGTAAAAAGGCTAAAACAATTGAAAAACAATCATCTCTCCATGTAATTAATTTTAATCTGTGAACTCTGAAACAAAGCTACACTGACTCAGCCTCCATGTGATTAAAACTGCTGCCGTTTGTCTTTTAGAATTATTCGCTCTTGAGCAGTACTGGTAGAAATGTTTTGTCTTCACAGCTGATTTTGGAACAACTCTCGTCATTTTTTCCCCTCAGGAGAAAGCTGACTGTGTCATTCTCAATCTCTCCAGACCTCTGCTGCATCGATATGAGCCCTGCTGGCTTTTAGCCCCTCCCTAGGCTTCAGTGGAGAGCCATTCGGAAAAGATGGCCCTATATGCTTGGGTTTCTACCAGCATCAATAGCAATATTATCACTTCATCTTCTCCTCTCCTTGCTTGCCCTGTCTGTCAGTATGCCCTGCTTTCTGTTTTTGGTAAACTGATATTGCTGATGTGATGCGAATGTCATGAATTTTCTCCTTTGCCTTTGGGGTTTGTAGCTTGACCTAGCCGTTTTTTTTTTCCTATGCCCTATATCAAGTTGTCAGCCTTGGCTGTCCACCATCCAGGAAGCTTGCCCTCGCTCGCCCATCTGTCTCTGTCTCCCTAAACCCCGTAAATCCCGCCTTCTTTCCTTGTTCTCATCAGTTTTGAACAGTGTGGCATTAATCTACTTCCACAGGGCCCGGCTATATTGCAAGTGCTTTTAAACCTTTTTCTTTTTTTTTCACCGATGAATATCTACCTGCTTTAATTTTCTTTCACTTTTAATGAATGGAAATCAAAAGACTAACTGAAATAAAAGAATTAAAATATTCAAGTACATAGTCAAGAAAATATTATGTTGCATGCTGAGCTTTTTTGATTTGTTAGTCCACTTGTTAAATATTATAAAACCTTTTAGCGCGGCCATTACCCATGTTTATGTCTATACCAATTCAGTAATAAACTAATGCTTTAATTGACTGACATGAATTAATTACTGTGATAATCTGCAGGGTGAATTTAAAGATATATTATTAGATAAAAGCCTGAAACGTCACTGACCCTCTATTAATAATGGGCAACACAATGAATGCTCTCTAATATTTCTGAAGTGCCATAGATTCCATAATTTTTCTTTGAAAGCTCCGGTTTCCATATAGCAGCTGCACACAGTGCTTGGCTGGCTTTTTCTCCTTGGCCTTTCTGTCTCTTATTTTATTCTTCACTCTCAGCCCTCATTCAGCCATTAGTTCAATCACATTATTGGCATTTCTGCCAAAGAACTGCAGAAAATGCAGTTTCAAACAGCAGTAATCAACAATTCCCACTTTCTTTTCTCCCCCCTCTTCTCTCCTCTTCTCTTTTTTCCTTTCCAGACAATGGCTGGCCTGAACAGACAATGCACAGCTGTCATCTCGACCCCGCCCCCCCTCCTCCCCCCTCCCCATCCCTTGACTCAACCTCCAGTAACATCTGTTGCATCCAGTCAGGTTTTGGGCATGGCCATGAGGGGGTGGACGCTGAGGTCAAAAGCAGACTGTAATGACTTCCTCTGTCCGAAACCCCCACGTCATCTTCTTCTCTTTCTTAGCTGAGATCCCAGGGGGCTGCTGGGAAGGATGTCTGTGCACTGAATGGGTCTCTGTTAGCTGTTATTCAGTCAGATTCCCACCATCATTATCACAGTGGACAAGCATGGCTGTGCATGTACAAGCATACACAATACAAATATGCACATAAGGTTAATATCGAAGAATTGCTGCTCCGTACAGGTGAGCAGACAGTGAGCCATATGGCTAGAATTGACAAACCATGAAGCTGCGGTCAGGACAACAGACAATTAAAGCTACTTGGAACATGGATCGATCACTGGCAGCAGACATACAGAATTTCTAGTACCTCAGAATCCGCCTGGGATTCTCACAAGACAGCTTTAACATTCACCACCACAAGTCCCTAATGTCCCTGTGGAGCATCTGCACATATGCGAATCAAAGATTTTAAGTCACTGTGAGGCCAAACAAAATAAGCACCTGTTTGGTAGTTAAAAGAAAACCAAGTAACATCTGTCTGATGTCAGGCATAGGATCAAGGCCATGGGAGGGGGGGGGGTGCAGATGAAAACTAAAGCAGATGTGCGAACTGGATTGATTACTGGAGGGTTTGCATATTAAGAAGTGTTCGTATAGAGTGGCGAGCAAGAGCCTCACTAACATCTTGCCTATGCCGCTCACAAAAACCTTAAAGTCATTTACTTCATTAATTCCTTAGATTTAGGTTATTTGACATTCGTTTGAGGTGAGGTAGCTATCTATAGTCAGTGTGTCACTTGCAATAGATTCAGATCAGCATGGTGCCAGTTTAGAGAAGCAACAGCAGGAGCGCCAGAACACATGTCGACATGTAAAAGGGAGAACAAAAAACATATTTTCGCCCCTTAAAAAAACATGCCAAAGAAAGAAGCTCAGTTAAAGTGCTATTTTTAAATATTTTCCCCAGTTTATTTTACTGTCAAACAGCCCTTTCCGTTGGAACTACGTTTTTTTACCTGTTAAACTGTTTACTGTATTACTGTGCACAAGCACAATTATATTCTGAGCTCTGTCTGTTTTAAACAGCTAGAAAAACAATACAGTACCTCAAAATAAAAGAAGTGCTGTGAAAAATATTCACAATATAGCATGCAATTCTACTGATATAAACTTTTTTCTGCAAATTTTTTTTTTTTTTTTTACATTAAAACAGAAGGTGAGCCCATCTACTGATTCTCTATACTGGAGGTACAATGATTAAAATCTACTGCAGTTAAAACACAGACTTGAGCCTGAATCAGTTTAAGGTCAAGAACAGGAATGACTCTGGCCATTGCCCCCCATCGCCATGCAGAAGAATTCTGTGTTGGTGCCCTCCGACATCACCAGTTGAACAATGCTTCACTCATTAAGGGGGATTACTTCACATTTAATGGACATTCATTGTTCCTGAAGAATACATTAATTTTGTTTATACTGTACCAGCAAAAAAAACACTCATGTAGGTGCTCAAGCTTAAATATGTATGACTGACATTAATAGTAATGGGACTTCTATCAGCCTCCACCAATTCTAATTCAAGTCAGAGCACCCCCCCCATTTTTCACAAACAAGCAGGATAATTAAAGCAGAACTGCAACACACACATCAAATATACACCAAGACACTGATACAAATGTATACAGATATTATCTTAAATGTTTGTATCTGAAATGAAATTTCCCCAAAACTTTAAGATGAAGAACCAGCTAAACCAAATAAGTCCTAAAACTATTGCTTCCTTTTCGCACATGCGCGCACATATTTTATGAATGAGGCCCAACACAAAAATTGTATAGTCTATTCAGCATCTTCTGAATCCATGGCATTTCCTCTATCAGCAATTGGGGGGGGGGGGGGTGTCTCAGCCCAAACTGCTGTCTAATTAAGAGAGAAATGAGTGCGCCACAGGGTTCTGGCTCAACTTTGAACATTATCATCTCTCTTGCAGATACCCTCAGTCACCCATTCTCCTCGAGGAGTCTCATCTTTGGTTGTAGTGATACATGATCCCCTCCATTTGTCTGTCTGGCTAATCCGCCAGGCCATTCACACGGAGATGGCAGCTATCCACCAAGGCTTCCCAGGAAGGGCAACCTGCTCATTACCATGACTCTGTCTTTTTCTTCCTTTCTCTTCCTCTATTTTATTTTACAGTTCTTTACTCTCTTATAGCTTCTGAAATTTTCTTTGGAGTCATTCTCTTCATTTTCATTCTTCCTCTGGCTCCATTTCTCTGTCTGGCTGAAAAACCACCAAGGACCTGCCAGTTCTTGAAGCCATTCGGCTGCATCTTATGTGTCTGCCTCTGAGTTCCAGCTTGGTGGGGGTGAATAGGAGGACACCGTGTTACATTTGAGTTAACAGGCAGTGCTGGCAGAACATGCCACCATGGCTCACTTGCGATGACTTAAGCAGGACTTAAACAATGAATGACTGGTGACAGCTTAGAAGTGATACTATACTGGTGTGGATACTGTTTAGCCAGCTGTGAAGGCTGGCTTTAAGTGGCATTACTGTGTTACGTCTGCCTTTACAGCCATTAGCATGTCATGAAATATACCGGCTGAGCATGATGTGCGTGTGAAACCTGTATAATAGGTCAGAAGAAAAACACACACCACTAACATATACTCTCAGGCACAATTGCATCCGAGCATGGCACCAATGCTTTCTGTGTGTGTCTGTCATTGGCTATCTTAGCCTGCCAATTGGCTTGCAGCACCAGAGGGTTACTGAATTTTAGCCGTGAATATCAGAGGAGGCGAGTTTACTTTGTAGCCCCACAGTGATATGTGTATGTGCACATACAGAATAAAAGCATTTTTGAAAGGTGCCAGTTGCTTCCAAAGAGGGATTAAGTAAGATTTATTGGAGCAAAGCCAACCTTACAAGGCAGGTGGATTACAAGCCAAAACCAGTCTTGGTTGCAGCAGGGCTGCAAGGTTTTCATCTGGTGTTACTCCAAAGTATTCTGGACCAGTCAGGATCCAATAAGGGTGGAGCTAACAGCTGCCCAAACCCTTTAGAGTTGTCTTTCAACAGGCTTACTATCTTTCAAAGCTTCTCAGAGTCTTCAATTGTATTTACTCTCCATTGCTCTTTGACTATGTCATGTAATAGTCGGATTCAATCATCAGGGAAGTGCTTTTTGAAAGCGGCTGTTCAGTTCCAAAAAGTTTGCATCGATTCTTCGCAGATGTTTTCAGTGCAACAAATCATCTGGTATGTCAGGTTCCAGTGAAGCTGCAGTTACCAAAACACATCACATTTGGTGTTTTATTCAAAGGAAGGTGGCATGTCGATGGTAAGTAACCTGGCTCAGTAGTGACCACTACTATGACCAAGTCATATTGTTACCTTAAGTTGGTACGTCTTCATATATTTTGATGAATTACCACCATGTCATATCCAGGCCTGTATGAGGTCATGTCATCAGTGGTTTTGCCTTTCTGTTTTATTTTGGCACATGTCTAATTTCTTCTCTTGTCCTAGATTTCCACTTCCTGCTTCCAGATATTTCCCACTCCTGTATTTGCCTGCAATTGTTGACCCTGCCTCTAATGTATTACACCTGTTTCTCATTTTCATCCCCTCCTGGTCTATTTAGTCTGTCTTCTCCCTGTGTGCTGTGTCAGTTCGTCTTTGTATCTAATATCAAGCGTTTGAGGCTTTATCCTCTGGGCTCCTAGTGGTGTTTCCGACCAGTTTTGTTTTTTGTCCTCAGTTCTGCCTTAGCCCTTGGGATTTGTTTGCTTGTTCTGACTGATTACGTGTGTGCTGACCCTTCCTGTAATAAAGACCCTGTATTTGATTCTCTGTCGGAGTCCAGCGTTTTTCAATCTGCACACTGTGGTTTGCTCACACCAAAGGAAGTGCTCTTACAGCAGTTGCACTTACTCAATCTGTAAACATCTCAAAAGGATCAGAAGAGGCATCCAGGATTATCCAGGATTAAAGGCAGTTAGCTGACCTATCGCAGCCCAATTTGTTTAGTTAAATGGAGGAATCTTTTGCCAAATTCTTACTGTTCATGTATCTGTCACATTAAATGTAATATATTGCATGATGTTATTCATTTGACTGCTGGTTGGTCCTTGAACTGAATGTGGTAGCAAATCAGTTTTCTGATGATGGGGGGATCATAACTCTCTTGCTTGATGGGCAGTTACCTGGGTTCATGTGGGTCACTTAAAAGCAGACAAGCAGTTCTTGTGCATACTGTAAAGTATAATCCTGCCAATGTGACTGGAACAAGACATTTTTAAAGAACTTGTTTGACATTTTGGGACAGTTTGTTCCATGTAAATCTTAAATATTTTCCTTGGTAAAGTCACAGAAACGACAAGACTGTAGCAAATGTAGCATTTGGAATTTATAGTACAGCTTAAATACAGCTTAAAATTTGTTTATTTTGCACATATTCAGAAAGCGCAATGTGTGTGCTTGCAGTGGGAGGTTTTGATTCCATGATTATTGCTGTGATTTACAACATGTGTCAAAGAGAAGGCAGTTGTAACAAAGAGCCAACATTTCCTTTATGCTATAGGCTGTCTGAATTTATTTCTCACTGTGTTACTGCTGCCTGGTCGGTAGAAAATTAATCTCAGCCTCTTTAGCAACAAAAATCAGTCAAGGCCGTCTCACAACTATTCATAACAGGAAGAGGTACTCCTAAAGACTTTGTAACTAATATGAAAGTTT
Source organism: Remorina albescens (assembly GCA_034769265.1). Taxonomy (NCBI): domain Eukaryota; kingdom Metazoa; phylum Chordata; class Actinopteri; order Carangiformes; family Echeneidae; genus Remorina; species Remorina albescens. The sequence goes on from CM068485.1 coordinate 7,084,517, forward strand.
TACATCTCTTTTTCTGGCTGAAGAATATGAGGTGTTACAATTGTCATTCATACACGCTCTCTTGTGGAAAGTGGCTCTTGCATTGAACTAACAGGTTTGCTGTTCCACAGCTAAGAACAAACTAAAATTTGTGTGTTAAGTGAAGTCTGACAGGTTGTGCATAAGCAGACTGTCACAGTGGGCAAGCAGATAGCAGCAGCAGAGCAGAACAGAGACTCACAGTTGTTTATTCCAGAAGAAAAAAGGGGACTGAGAAGTGTTGAGGGCGGATAAGCAGCCGTCTTCTTAATTCCTCGCTGAGAAAGTGTGTTTGCCTCTCTGAAACTTCTTGTCAAAAGCCTCTCTTAACCGCCCCTGCGGCCAGCCATGACTTTGTATTGTCACAAGAAGTGAGAAAGAGGAAGATTAGATGACGAGAGGAGAGGAGAAATGGAAAAAGGCGAAAAGAAGGAAAAAAAAATTGGAAATGGAAAATGGGAAGGGGATGAGACAAAAGGAGAGGTGTAGATATATTTGGGGGAGGCCTATGCAACTGTATCAGTACCATACATCCCTACAAGCATTTAAAGTGTAAAGGGGGATTAGAGAAAGCAGAAAACTAGGTTGGAGGATGAGTACTGAATTAGAACAGGACCCCTGAGAAGGAGGATAGAGAGTGAGACGAAAGGAGAGAGATGGGAGTTGGAGACGAAGAGGAGGAAGCGAGATGGGGAGACATGAAGCAGGACAGAAATAGAAGACAGGAAAAGACACCACTCAGCCGAGCGGAAAAGGAAAGACAAAAATAGAGGGTTCAGAGATTGGGGAAGAGGGGGTTGGGTGGACTTAGAGGGAGGGATTGGTGTGAGGGATGAGGAAGGTGAGGAGGAAGGAGGGAGAGAGAGAGATAAGTAGCTCACCATTACAAGGCACATACAGATGTTTTAGTTGAGTTATAGTCCTGAGACATGGATGGATTTACAGCTCCTTCTGTGTATGTGCACGGGTGTGTAAGTGTTTGTGTGTGTGTGTGTGTGTGTGTGTGTGTGTGTGTGTGTGTGTGTGCGTGTGTGTGTGTGTGTATGGGAGAACTTGAATTACTCATGTTGAGAAGACAAATATCTGTTCACACAGTGATGTCATGGGGACAGACCTCCCATTTGAAGACAAAAAGCTGATACAAACACAAATACACACACACCGGTCACATGGTTGATTTTTCAACGAAAAGAAGTGTTTTCTAAAGTCAGAAAAAAAAAAAACCCTGACAATGTCATTTGTGGTCACATTGGATTGTGCTTGAGAGTAAAATTTTTTATAAGAAAGCCTGTAGAACAAACTTTGGGGAGTGGAGTTTCTTTATGGTTATATTTATTTTTGGGCAGTTTGGGTTCTGTTAGTCGCCACAGAATGAATATCAGTCCCCCACCCCCCAAGCTGCATAAATAAGTTAGTGTGTGTGTGTGTGTGTGTGTGTGTGTGTGTGCGTGTGTATGCATATGTCTAAGTGTGGGACAAAAAGAGAGGGAAGTAAATAATGAGAGTAAGGAGAGTGGTGTACAAAAGTAATGTGTGTGTGTGTGTAGTCTGTGTGCACATTTTTGCACAGTGTCAGTGAGCCGCTGCAGAAAGCGGCACAAAGCACAGCGATCTCAGCTTTTAAATCCATTAACTGTCAGTGAAAGACGTGGTCAAACTGGAATATTTCTTTTGCAGAGAACATCGCAGAATGAACACTAAGTAAAAACAAACTTTACTTACATGGCTTCTACAGATGGAGAGAAATGTGTCTCCCGTCTCCTGCAATCTTCTTAACACGAGACGCTGACATACTCTTTTTCATTCACACTGAACAGTGCTTCCAAAGTGGTGACTGTGAGTCACTGGGGGATCTCTCGCAGGATCAAAGATCTCTTCATGCTGCAGTATAAAGACATTCTTTTTTACTGTACAGGAAATTATTCAAAATAAAGGAATTAATACGTTTGAATATCTGTGTGAAAGCCCCTTTTTCAAAGGATCAGTACTGGCTGTTTTTTGTATCCTCAGTAAAGGCCAACATCCATGGGGGAAATACTGCATGTTTGCTGACTTGAATGAAAACTTAAAACATGAAACATTCACAAAGACAACAGCAGTAAAAGCATAAGCTCTGCAAGGACAAATGCACCAATGAAAACTGCAGCATGACATTCCTGTTTATATTTGTGAATTTTGTATTACTTACTGCACTATATAACTTGCCAGACCACACCAAAACAAGCAGGGTGCGTTTTTTAAGCATCACAAATCAGTAAAGCAGTGCCAGCAGTGGCCTTCCAGGACCATCACAGGCCTCTGAACCAAAAAAGTTACATCAGCTTAACAATGGTGCCACGCGATGTTTAACAAAACATCACAATACATTTTGTTGATGTATTTTACAGGCTTTCACCATCGACTGAGGCGCATGTTTGATCAAAGTCTGCTCAACGAATCGATATGTTTGCAGAGTGGCTGCTCACTGAAACTTTTCTTTCTTATTGATCCTCACTAGACCATCTTTCCAAAATAAATGTAGACAGTTATGCTCTTGATTATTGGCTCAACACAAATCACTTTGGACCAACTCTTAGCAAATTGAAGTTTGTAGCCTAATGTGGATGAATGTGAGTGTGTCTGAGGAAACTGTCTGAGAGACTCTTTTTCAGGGACGATTGCTGGATTTCTTTCAAGTGGCTCTCTTTTGCCCCAGCTCAATATCTGCAGATGGAAACATCAGGCTCTGATTTGGGTTTTGGGTTGAATGTTAATGAAAAATTAACAAAGCTGTCTGTATTGCTTGAATTTTAAAAATGTCTATATTTTTTTAATGACTATATCCTAGTTTATGGCACTTTTGAAAACAGAATGTTTAATTTAGTCATAGCTAATAAATATCATTATTGACTTATTCTCCTTCATATGAGGAAATTGGAAACAAGAAAGAAAATATATTAACGTGGCACACAAAAACCACAGCTGGTTTGGATAGCACTGCAGGCTAAAAATCTCACAGACCACACAAAGCTGAAAACCTGCACATCGTCAAACATACACAGACACCAAAAATCACTCGCATTTTTTTCAAATAAAAAAACAAACAAAAAAACAACAAACTGGCAACATAACAAAGAAGCAAAAGAAAAAATAAGTATTGCAATTGCGGCTGGATTTATTTGATGAAATGCCAAAATGTACAATCGGTGAAGCAAAAAAACTCCCAACCACCTATTGAGAACTTGAGAGGAACAGAACTCTTTGGTGCCATTTCTTCTAAAATTTAATCATACATTTAATTTATTCCCATTGTTTCAGTTACAACTTTATGTAATGTGTACTCTTTCGCTTTAGTTTGGGGTGCCCATCCTTTCACTTGTGTGCTACTGCGACTCTTTTTATTGAGCCCACATTGAAATGATTCTACTGAATTAGTCTAATTAAACTGATTGTGGAAGCCAAACGAATTGAATAAACAGAGAAATGAAGGTGGAGAGAGGCAAAGACTAAGGCTCTCATAACGGCTGCAAGCAGCTCAGTGACATGCCAGTTAGGCATTTATGGTTTGATTCGTAAATATCTAATTCATGCTGTCATCAGAAGAGTCAGTGTTTGAAGTTGACCCTGCCCCGCCCACAGCGCATGAAGAGACGACCACTTCTGAGGTACTACCATCACACGAGGAAACTTACCATTGTGATCGCTGACAGCGTGATGCAAGGGGTTTTTCCCAAGACTCAAAGAGTGGGTTTAGTAGCCTTTATATTATGTGTACGAAGTCTACTTTTCCCATTTCTTTAGACACGCATACTTTAGACATTTCCGTTGAGTGCCTCTTTTATCTGATGTAACTCTCAAACAGTAAGGGAGGAGGGCTTCAGTGCTTTCTGGCACGTCAAGAAGTTGGGCATGCCAGTGACAGTGCTTCTGTTTTCTGCGCAGTTGAGAAACATAAAGAAGACATTATGGGTAACACATGACAAATGTCATGAGTCACACAGATGTCAGTACCACAAGTGCATAGCCTTTAGTTGACCCTGACCTGGTTACCCTGCAGCAGATCTGATGTTTGAAATGAAACAGTTTGAGAGAGTTTGGTTATAGCAGCATTACTGTATTTCTGTTCAGAATCCAAGAGTCTCAGACTTCACACTTTTCTTTACCAGGGTTGTGTATAATTGGAAATGTGTACATCGCCAGTGCTTATATTATACCCTGTTTCCAGCACTCATGTCATAAAGACTGTTTTCAAAATTACTTGGAGAAATCAGACGACTCTTTGACAAAGAGAATATTTTTCATTCATTTCACTAAAGAAGGAGAAGCTAAAAGCTAAAACTCCGAAATATTACAGACATAATTTCACATGTAGGGAAACATATTCATGCTTTTGTCAAGAGTTACTTGTAGAGGAAAAGAGGCCGTCACTCTGCTAAATCTTAAACTGCTACAAGCAGTCCATAAGCTTTGGTAAGCATAAAAAACGTGGGCACAGGTAAACAGCTAGCAAAGCACTATTGTTCTAAATAATATTTTCCATTTTTCATGATTTTGATCGAAACATGAATATCACATTGCGTAATTTGACATGATTTGTATCTTACTTCAGTTATGTATGTTTTTTTACAGTCAGTCTTGTTATCCTCTCAGTTCCAGTTTTAGGCTTTACAAGCTGCTTGTAAATGCTTCATATTTATCGTACGAACATAGGAGCCTACCTAACTCTTTGCGATAAAGTTACTGTCAAAACTTTTTAACCATGGTTTTGAATTCTCAGCACAAGCTCTGCAAGCAACGCAAGAACTTTGAGACCAGAGAAAATACATTACAAATTTGATTTTTAAAAAAAGGAGTAAACAAATGCAATGAGGCATTTTATACCTACCAGAAATTTTTTCTTAACATCGAAGATGCTTGAAGATTTAATCGCCTCTTCTTTCACTCAGTTTTCTTCATTTATGGATTCTCCAGATTAAACACTCACAGAATTGCAGACTACTTAGTCAGTGGCAGAGAAAATGTAGGGCATGCTGGAAAAATGCACCTTACAATGTAAGTGTATATTTTGATAGATATGGTTCAACACAGGCGAGCACAAGGATTAGCACCGTTGCCTCACAGCTAGAAGGTCCCAGGTTTGATTCCCGGACCTGTGGCCTGTCTGTGTGGAGTTTACATGTTCTCTTCATGACTGCATGGGTTTCCTTTGGGTTCTCCAGTTTCCTCCCACAGTCCAAAAACATGCATGTCTAATAGGGATGAGCGAGTACACCACTATCCGTATCTGTTCAACCATCCACATTGTCTGTGTCTGTATTCGTACTCGGAAGGGGCGGGGTTTAAACCAGAAGTGGGCGTGGTTTATACAAAAGTTGTATTTTTAAGCCTGAAATTGATATGGGTTGGTCAGAAGTTGCTATATTTATTGTAAGCATCAATATATTTTTATTTACAGCTTAATTTGTATTACATCAAGGTAAGAAGAGCGAGCCGACCAGAAAAAAATCTGACCCGGTGAAGAAACAGCGAGAATGAGAAACGCGATGCGGGCTGCATGCAGCCCTGTCTGTCACACAAGCACCGCTTCTGTTACGAATCAAGTTTTTACCCCATAACCCCATAAAGTGGGGCAGATTTGAAACGTTTGGGTTATAAAAAGCTATTTAAAATGATGATGTAATAGCGTGGATGTAGCCTACCTTGTTATCGCTATCAGGTTAAATGATGATCTTACTGGGGGACTCCATCAGGTCCCAGGCACCTCCGGCCGTTCGGTGGGATCATTTCTCCATAAAAATGAAGGCAAACAGAAGGGACAATGACAAAGACCTGCATATGTGAGTTTTTTTCTCCGGTACAGCTAGCGTGTTAAAATAATCATCTGACATGTTGAAATAATGTTTTAAGTGAACTACTGGACAGTGTTTTTTAAATTGTGCCACCGGTTGTTTTCCCCTCCGATGGGCGTGGCTTTCAGAGTATGACGCGTTGCACTCTGTCTCTATCACAGGACGCCCTGAGGAGGATTTTCCTTCAGCCCGAGCAGGATATTGACTCATATTACTCGTATGGTAATCTTACTTGTCAAAATTGCTATATCCGTATATACTCGTTTCAGCCGAGTATCCGGCTCAACTCTAATGTCTAGGTTAATTGATGACTCTAAAATTGCTCTTCGGCATGAATGTGGTTAAGAATGGTTGTTTGTCTCAGTATGACTCTATGTGTCGGCCCTGAAATAGACTGGTGATCTGTCCAGGGTGTACCCTGCCCAAACCTGAGATGTTCCAGCACCCCCAGCGACCTTGATGGAAAATGAGATGAAATTAATCCCTGAACGAAATATAGGCACTTTTTTTTCGTTAATAAATCTCTTAATCATTACCTTGAAGTGTTTGGAGGAAGTGGAGGAAGCACTGACATTATTGATAAATAGGATAGAAACCCATGACGAGTCTGCTTGGCCTAACTCTCTACTGCCCCCGCAACTGCTGCCATCGCAGCGGCACACTGACAAATGATAGATGTACTTTGTTGATGGGCTGTTACTGTGATGAATGCCTCTGTGAGCAGCATGATGAATACATTGCTAAAAAAATTTATATGTGTATCTATCTTTTATTGATTGGAACATGGAAATGTTTCAATGAAATCCTTCTTCAAAAAGGATGCAAAGATGAATCTGTCATTCGGCCTCAGGAGCCCACAAACACACACAGACAATTCCAGGCCATCTCGAGGACTTGCATTCAGCTCTGTCGGGTCCACTTCTTAATCTCTGGCTGTCAGTTTGATGAATAGCTCAGGGAGTAGTCATAAGTGGCCCCCAGAGCTTGACTGATCAGAGGTCAGTTGTACATTTTACTCTTGTTGATCAGGCTCAGATTTGGGGAGAATAAGTTGACTCTGGGTCTGCCCCTCATGGGGAGGAAGATGCAGTGCACTGTCAGTCTGCTCCTCAGCTGCGTTTCCCAGATGCTCTGCTGCATATAGTCAGATCAGAAACATTGTGTCGACATGCATGCCAATGCCACCTTAGATTTATCCATTCCACTGCTGGTACATGTGAACAATCGTTAAGCTCTCACTTCCACTGGCAGCGTATAGCAACAATGATGCAGGAATGAGTAAACTCTTGAAAGGTGTTGACTCATTAGCATTAGAAACAAGTGAAGTTAGACCCAGCTGACAAACTGACTCACTGGTTTTCAAGAAAATGTAATGCCTTACAGGGTGGAAATATTCGTGCAGTGTGGAGGTTGTTTTGGCAAGACTATATAGTAGTTACGTAAATCTTGCAAATTATAATGACCTTCAGGCAGTGGGTTAAAATGCAAAATTGTCATTTCAAACAGCTCTGTAAATTACTAACCTCCAAACACATGCAATGAATGGCTCGACAAATTGGACAAATCTATTTCTTGGGTGGAATCGCTTAATTTTTAGCCTTCATCAAGCTATTGTGTTTACATCACTGATATTTATGAGTATGTTAATTTTTGTAGTATGTAAAGCTCATTTTTGCAAAGCATGATGGTTATTAGTATAAAAAGAACAGTATTCAAAAGCATGGTAAACTCTGAAGGGGTGAGATAAAAAAAACAACACAACATTGTTGTAAATCACATCATGAAATTTTAAAACCTATTATATGAATATTTGACAGCAATGTGAGTGTGTGGTGTATATATTACAAAATAATAATAGCTTTTTTAATCTTGACCTAAAAAGTAAACATGACTAAACAGGATTAGTTCTGACGTGACACATTCAATATCTCAGGATGCGATGCAGCAGACGATGGTTCCCCGTACCAACATGTCACAGGAAATAAGATTCAGTCGCATGTAATCAATATGTTGCATGTCTAACTTGGTTTTTCTGTCCGTCTGTGTCCTGCACAATATTAGGATTCATTATAAAACAATACAACCAAACAAGAAAAAAGACGTGATGTAAGTGAAATGAAAAGATGCTAAATTATACCGGAGAAAATTTACAGCGAATAAAGGAACAATGGGTCTCCAGTGGCAGGCGATAAAGAATTAATGAAATGATACTCATTAGAAACTTTATGTAAGTATAAAAGTCTGATCTTGACGCATCTTGTTATCTTTTTTCACTCTTGAAATATCCTGTCCTAAGTGTTTGTGTCAGTGCATACACACCAACAATTTAAAGTTTTTTTTTGTTGAGTCTTTTTTGAGATTGCTTTCTACATAAATGCCTAAAGATGTATTAGTTACTGCTTAATAAAGAAGCTATTACTTCAATGATAAGGTCAAATTGGTGTCATCACAGACTCAATGAATAAGAATAAGAGTCACTGAATGAGATTTTTTTATGAGGTTGTGTCTAAAGGTTTGAGCAGAGGTCAGATTATTCCTAATAATTTGTTATAGTTTAGCGATTCCCTCACACCAAATAAATGTCTTCTGACAGAGTGTTTGTTGCTTGGTTGTTCATTCTTTCAGATGTGTTTGATATATGACAAGAAAGCACAGCAAGTACAGAACAGGAAATCACTACGAACAATCAAACTGCTAAGAGGACTACAATTCACGTGATCAAATGCCGCGCAACATACAGTAAGTCAGCAGCAGTGACTGATCTGATCTGATGGTGGAAGTGCACAGGCAGTCTATTCTTTAAAAGTTTATAAATTTTTTCGGTGAGAATAAAAGCTGTGAATCTATTTGCTATCAAGAAGAAGCTTCCAAATATAAAGCCCTGTTGATTTAACATCAATTTGTGGCGTTACTTCCTCTTGGGAGATGAACCTTATAATTTCACAGCCATATTACAGTCATCATTCCGATGCTGTATAGAGGCTTAATGCTGCTGGCATCACGATCAGGAGCAGAGTGCCTCACTTTAGGTGCAGCTGATTAGGTTAATAAGTAGTGCTCTGATTAACGATTAGCTCCTCTGTGAGTGAGAAAGAAGACTTGAGCGGATTATGGGAACCAGGAGGGAGACCCCTCTTGAACTTAAACATCTAGGTGTGCGATTTTCTTTCATTTCTACACTAATTACACCGATCTGAGGAGTAATTAGTGCCTTATTAATAATAATAATACTTTAATCTGATTATAATTTAAATATTAATGTGCTTGAGCATGCAATTGTTGCCAGCAATTCCTTGAGTGGAGTTCATGGTGATACCACATTACCACAGAAATAGTATTTGCCTGTTGAGCAGATACATTTAAAAGTGTCTCTGGTCCCAAATTCAATTTAAGTCAGCAACATTTGGTCAGAATTCCAAGTTAAGTATTATATTAGTTTGATAGTTGTCATGCATTTTCTACCATCAGCTATATCTGGTCTGCTTAGAACAGTGTAATAAGCGAGTGAATAATGTTCAGCTCATCATGAAAGTCCCTTAAAGTTAAACCATAACTATAACAACACAAGAAATTGTGCTGAATGAAGAGCTCTATCATGTCAAAATTATACAGCAGGGAATTTTGGCTTGAGCAAAAAGAGAGACCCCATTATATTGGGCAATGGCGGTTGTCACACCTTATAACAATCATGTGGTCAGAGAATGAGAGGTAGAACAATAAATAAAAGAAACTGTATGTCTTTTGGTCACTTTCTTCCATCCAAGTTAGCAACTCCAGAGAATGTGAGCTCAAAATTCAGGCTGGGCGGTAAACCCAATAGTAATTACAGGAGCACTCACCCACTCACTTATCTTCTACTGCTTATCCATCTGGGTTGCGGGGGGTGCTGGAGCCAATCCCAGCTCACATTGGGTGAGGGGGGTACACGCTGGACAGGTCACCAGTCCATCACAGGGCCAACACACAGAGACAGACAGAGACCAACAACCACTCACATTCACACTCAGACCTACGGACAATTTAGAGTCACCAATTAACCCAAACATGATGTCTTTGGATGGTGGGAGGAAACCCACGCAGGCACAGGGAGAACAGCAAACTCTGCACAGAAAGGCCCCAGGCTGTGAACCAAATCCGCAACCTTCTTATTGTGGGGAGACAGCACTAACCACTATGCCACCGTGCTGCCCAACTACAGGAGCAGACATATTTTATTTTTGTGTTCTTTCACTTCATCAGTATTTCTTTAGTAAAATTATATAGGTCTGAGTTGATCCCACAGACTAACTACTTCAATTAGCAAACTGTAACAGCAGGAAACAAAACTATACAACAACATCCTGCTAAAAGAACTCTAGTTCATTTTGCGTTCTGCTGACTGCTCATTCTGTAAAACTGGACTAACTGCCAGCTTTAGTCCTGAAGTCTCCCTGCTGTGCTGTTCCTATTTGTTGCACTGTGGGAATGAACAGGACATAGTTTGCTGGGGAGGCAAGTGCAAAGGACACAACGCTACACAGAACCACAGTAGGCTGCAAGTGTTGGCATTTTTGAATGAAGGATGAGGCAGAACACTGCTGAAAGAAGTTGAGCGACTTCAATTGAAATGATTTGGCCTAGAAAACAAAATGAGGTCCTGATTTGGAGAACATTTTATTCTCGGATTGAAAGTGAAAGTATTGGTATTGTATGCCGGTATTATGCTTTAGTCAAAGTGTTCTTACATAAAAAGTTACATCCAAGCACTTTACACATGGAGCAAGTCAGGACCAAACTCTTTATGGAGTTGTTAAAGAGACCCAACATTTCCCTCCAAGAGCAAACACTTGGCGACAGTGACAAGGAAAAACTTCCTTTAAGAGGCAGAAGCCTCGGGCAGAACCGGGGTCAGGGAGGGCGGCCATCTGCCTCGACTGGTTGGGTTGAGAGAGGGAGGGGAAGGGGGGCAGAGAGAAACAGAGGCAGTTAGAGAGAGACACAGTGACTGCACAGCGTGAAGGGGGGGGCACTCAGTGGAGGGATGGAGAGAGAACAAGAACAGGAGAATAAAAGATGCCATGGATAATAAAAACAAACAGAAAACATACAGTGATTGCAGCCCGGTAGTTCTAAAGGTGAACCGGTAAATATTAGCAGTAGGGGAGAAGAAGAGGTTCCAAGGTCAAGTGAGTAGTAGTGTGTAATGATAGCTAAAGGTAACTCTTGCAGCAGACAGGAACAGAGAGGACGTGAGGAATAAAACACAGACCACGGGAAGAAACAAAGTTAGATACATGTAATGCATGGGGGGGGGGGTGCTCAGTGCATGTGATCTTTTTTTCTAGTTCCTGTTGTGGATTCAGCAGTGTTCTGAATCCACTGAAGGCTTTTCAGAGAATAGTTGGGACATCCTGGTAGTAATGAATTACAGTAGTCTATAGAGGTAACAAATCAATGGACTAGTTTTCCTGCATCCTCTTGAGACAGGATGTTTCTGATCTTTGAAATATTGCAGAGGGGAAAGAAGGCTGTCCAAGAGACTTGTTTTATATGAGGGACAAAGGACATGTCCTGATCAAAAATAACCCCAAGACTCCTAATAGTGGAACTGGAGGCCAAAGTAATGCCATCCAGAGTAATTACATGGTCAGATAATGCTTCTCTATTGCTCTAGTGCTCAGGGCCAAATACAATGACTGCAGTTTTGTCTGAGTTCAGAAGTAAGAAGTTTCAGGTCATCCAGGTCTTTATGTCTGGAAGACATGCCTGAAGTCTGATTAGCTGATAAGTTTCATTTAGCTTCATTGACAAGTATAACTGAGTGTCATCTGTATTGAAAATAGTTAAAATTTATGCTGTGTCTGGATAATACAGTATATCCTAAGGGAAGCATATATAGGGTGAAAAGGAATAGTCCAAGTAGAGAACCCTGTGGAACTAAAGATGAATTGAAGCTTAGTGCTTAGATAAACTCACATTGATCGAGAATATACATGTTAATTAGTGGAAAATTTTGCAAATCATAAAAAAGACCTGGCCCTGCAATGGACTGGCAACCTGTCCAGGGTGTACCCCACCTTCCGCGACCCGGAAATGGATAAAGCGGTTGAAGATGAATGAATGAATGAATAAAAAAGTTATAATAATGCGATGACCACAGAGTGGACACCTGAAAAAGATCACTAATGTTGCAGCCCATCAGCGGGCCAGAGGAGTTTTTAAGTGGAATCTTTAACTTGTGCTGCCCTCAGCGTTGTCCTATGGTGTGCTTGCCTGGAGGAAGTGAAAGGACCATTAATAAGCACTATGGAGAAATTCACCAGAAAGGCAGTGTGTTGCAGAGAAGCTGTGTGTGCTGAAGATGGGTATTTACTGATCAGAGGATTAGGGCGGCAGCAGGTGGAGAGATAGAAGAGACGACAGCAGGGGTGTTGGGGAATGATTAAACTGCCACTAAGCCAATTGGGGAAATGGGACTATGGCCAAAAAGACATGAAGGAAGGCAAAGAGGAAGAGGGAGAGGGGAGAGGAACAGCAGTGAATGAGAAAGGAGGAGCGACATAAGACATGGTGTGGATGGAGAAAGTGGAAAAAGTGCTGGGGTAACAAGAGAATGAGAAACATGATGAAATGAAGGCAACAATTACAAGAGAGGAGGAAGGAGTGTATAACAGATGACAAAGACGTCAACGCAAGAGAGAAAAGAATAAACAAATGAGAAGGTGGAGGAAGAGAGCAGAGCTTCCACTCACTGTTTTTCCACTTGGTTCTTGCAAAATAAAAGACGCTTCGGTCACCTTTTCAACACACTTTCTTTTCTTTCTTTTTTATGTTCCCCAGAAATAAAACAGTGAGGATAAAAAGAATGATTGTGGCCTGGTTTTTAAGACAAATCAGCTTGTCTTTCCATGCTTGTTGAGGTCACAAAAGTCTCTACATCCCATCTGTCATTTTGTCAGCAAGGGGTCATGAGTAAGGACAGTTAGTCTGAGGAAGGACAGGTTTGAGAGAACGGTCATGAGTGTTTGGTCTTTAAATAAACACTCATTTTAATTATTATGAAAAAATTACAGTTCTTGAAAACTTTGGTCATTGCAAGTGGAGGTCTTGACAGTTCGATGTTCCTGCCTTTCTTTTTCTCTGCCTTTGTTTCTCTTTGCATTAGCTAATTTGGCATTTGGAATTCCACTACTGTTGCATCTTCTGTCAACATCCAGATGATGCAAGAACTTTAGCTAAATCCTACTACTAAAATTTCAGAATGGCTTGTGTTTCTGTGTGTCTGTCAGTGTCACTTTCCTCACAGGATGAAGCTCAGAGCCAAATTTTTCAGAATAAACCTATTTCTTAATGAAGCCTCTCAAAGGATGCCACTCGTTCCATGTCATGTCGTTCCCAGTACCAGGTCAGTTCTTCCCAGTTTGGTTGTTTTTCCCCTTTTGATACAGGATGATAGTGGTGTATGTTCAGCACATGTTGAGCGGCAGGCTTGAGGGCTTAAAACTCGAGTTTGACAGCTATAAGTGACAGGTGGGTTTCTCTCACTCTGTGGCCGTGTTTGATTTGACTTCAGCTGTGTTTGAGTGAAGGTCTCATTACCAAACATGCCCCCACATTTTTGTCCAGTTTTGGATGAGCTGGGTGTAAGCGAAGTTACCAAGGTGACGACATAGAAGCGGCCTACTCTGAGTTTTGGAAAGCCAAGGTTTCAAACTTCTCAGAAAAATAAAATTCCATTACTGAGGCTATGCCCATCAGTCCATTGAATCTGGTGCTTTGGTAGATTTACTGTGCTACTGTGTGTTACTGGTATAAAAACTATATGATGATGGTCCTCAGGCATCTGTGTGACTTTTTGGAAAATGTACAAGAATTTGTTTTCTATAAAAAAATATGTGTAGTTTTTATTGGATTAAATGCACATTTAATCTAATACACACTGTACTTTATGTAGACATGAACATGTTTTATGGAAACTTGGTGATGTGATGTGTTGCCTTTCCCACCAGAACACTGATTGAATTCACTTGGTTCAAACAGCAAGAGCAATGCAGTGCATATCCCTTATCACCAAGACTGGTTTGTTAGTCCATGAAAATCAAAATATTTAAATTAATAAATAAACTACATCTGACCAATTAATTTAAATTGCTTCGATTCATGTGAGCTAATTATTTTAAATGTTTAGCCACCATATCGCTTCAGGTCGAAGTGACCTTAATTACTAGCTTATTACATCAACAAAGGTCATGGATGAGCAAGTCAGTGAATTCGCATCTGACCTCTTCAGCCAGTGTTTGGTCAGCTCTGCATAGTTTTATCCGCGGATAACAGAGCCTCCAGCATCAGAGTTTTTATGGAAATGAGATGTGCCAGTATGGTTCTGTTCAAATGGTTGCATATTTTTATGCTGTTTGCACAATATGCAAGTGAAAAATTGAAACAAAATGTTTTTGTGACAAATAATCAGTTGTTTGATAACCTTTAATAACCTTTAAATTTAAATGATATTAAATATGTTTTGATTTTGATTGAATTTAGAAACATTCATTATGTCAAGGCGCTTTATAGAAATACGGTCAGTATGTTACAATATTACAATATTCTTAACATCTTTTAACAGCTGTATGCATATGTGAGTGCTATCTCAAGAATAAGCCATGCACCATTTTCTTCCAAATTCACCACTAATGTCAAGATTTGCTTTTGGCACTAAACATCCATTCTAATGGATTTGAGAAATAATTCAAGGGGAAATCAGAAAGGTAGTAACAAAGGGCCAAATTACAGGTTCAAAAAGCCAACAACCTTGACAAATACACACAATGCTGCCTTGTCACTAGCTTGACTCTTATTACAGCTTAAATGTTACATTTGTGTTGTAAAACTGGGTTGTGATTTAGCCAGACTTTAGCTTAGCTTGTTAAATGTTTTGTTGGGAATAAAATAAAAGGTTTCCTTCAATTGCAACTTCCTGGAAAGTTAATCAATTCATTGTAAAAAGTAAGACATCTTGCATTCACAGCTGGGCTACATGCCATTGCAATAGCACGACAGACTGTGTGCAAAGTCCCAAAAGAACCATTAACTGTCATTTGTGTCCAAGTGGAACAAATCTTAAAACTAATTAAGCTGCACCCCCATGGCGGCAATGTGAAAACAAATTTTGCCATCGGGAGCGAGTGCATTGAGAATCGATAGCTGACAATTTCGAAAGTCTTGTTCTGAATATAAGACTCGGGTGTGTGTAGTGGGTGCAGAATCAATCACTGCAAATTGAGTCTTGCGTAAACAGGGGGGTAGAGTGATTGACCAAAACAGAGTAATTCAGACAGAGGGGAGCCAAACCAACCTTATTGGCGGCACACCCCATTCTTTTAGAGTTCTTGCCAGGGAAACGGACAGCCGGTGCCATTTCGAAAGGTTAGCGCAGTCTGCAAGGCACTGACTCTGAAATGAAAAAGGAAATTCCAGACAACAACCAACGTGGAGGTACATTCCCGCACACACACACACACAAAAGGTTTCAGATAAGATGCAGAATGCAGCAGCATATATGTTCTTACACACTATGCTATCTTTACCACTTTCCAACTCATATTAAGGACAAATAACCGCTTTGATGAAGCAGACACTTGCAGGGACTGAGAATGAAGCTAATTATCAAAAAATTACTTGGCACGTCATGTCTCTTGTGATAGCTCTTATAACATTGTTTTCAGGCAGACAGGCAGAAAGGAGGTAAAAAAGAACTGTGCATCTCATGTATTGTAAAACTCAAACAGCAGGTAACACTGGCACCTGTCGCAGGTGGTAGGAGTTAATTGTGATTGCTACATAAATGCGCCCATTTGCAGGCAGCATCTGGCTCACCGTTTTTCTGTTTACCATGACATTTGGATGACAGCGCCCAACAAACAGCAAGCGCGCACCATTCAGACAAGTTCATGAATGCATTGTTTCAGTTTCAAAACATTGTCCTTATTTCAGTTTATAAAGTTAATTTGATGTTTGCTTACCAGAGAGGTTCATTATTCTAAACTACTGTAACCTTTGATGAGAAAAGTATAGATTCATTTCATCTGTGCTGTATTAACTTGGTCAGTCAGTCATCTGTCAGTGGGCAGGGCTGATTTATGTCAGCAACAAATTCGTGTGGAGTAAAAGGGTAAGGGGAAGTGGGGGATAATGCCAAAATAATAACGTTGAAACGCTGAAGAGCCTATTATATTTGACCATCTGTGAACCGTGTCTGATAATGGAACTAGAGCTTGAGTTTGGAGATTTGAAGTTCTTTTTTGGCAGAAAGTATTTGACATTGTTAATCGGAGCTGTATTTGTTATTATGCAAACTGATAAACATTTCGCAACAACTGAAATGTCAACACAGACTAACTGACAAGGTCACTTGTGATTGAACTTCAGCTGGAGCACACTATACACACCCTGGCATATTAACATTATTCTCAGACTATTTGAAGATGATAATTTTGAGGAATTAATATTGAAATGGGTCAAAAATGATAGAGAAATTGAAAACCATTCATCCAACCGTGTACTGCTGCTGCAGGCTATGAGCTGAACGGTCAACATCAAAGGTGATGCCTGAAAAGAACACTTTACTCAGAAATGATCACTTTTATATTATTATTCCATTATTTTTTGCTGGCAAATCTGGCCAAAACCTTCAGCAGGCAGTTGACCTTCCAAATGTGGCAAATGAATGAACAAATACATTGTCAATTGTCTTCATCTTTGTAGTAAAGCTAATTAATGGGAGAGTATTCAAGATGAAGCCATGCACTCATTTCCATTTCCAAAACAATTATGCGTAAAAAAAAACAAACCCAAAACAAAACACCCAGTAGTCAAAGGTTAAGTGTTTCCTCTGGAACTTCTGCTGCATTTGGAAAATTATGCCTTTGACACAGAAACGTATCATCAGTGCTGATGAAGTGGAATGTTATAGAAGGGTTCAATGACCACATCCAACTATTTTACTGAGCAACCTCCTGACTCCTGTGGGTACTGCTGCCTTTTTGGATCTGTAAGCCATGCATCTGCAACACATTTAGTCAGGTTATATATTGAAAGCTAAAAGCAGATGACCACAATGGAGTTAAACCAGCACATCAACTGTGAGTATAGCTACCTCCCTGCTCTGCGGTCGGTGATTTTTCATAAGATGCTGCATGGATGAAGCGTTTAATTATTCCGCTGTGCTTGATATGCAAGTCTGATGCTTGAGTTTTTGTATTTTTCTGAAAAAATTTATATTTTGTTGAAGAAGGCAACAAGGCGATGAGTCAACACCTATGCCAGCAAGGACATTATACTCCAACCATGTTCTTTCAATTGAATGTTAATATAAGCAATCTAACACGTGCAGATTGACAATGTTAAATATGCTGTTGTTGAGCCAGTAAACCAACGTTTCTCACCATCTGAGTTTAATTTGCTTGATTTGATGTTAACTAATTAGCTGTGTCGGTTATTTTCTAGTTGTTAGGAATTAAAGTCTGGTGGAGGAATGTTTGTGTGGTTTCATCACAACTGATCCAGTAGTTTTTAGCCTGTGTGGTTTTATTCGATTGGATGTAGATTTCAGTTTGTGCCTTTACCAAATGGACCACGATTCAGAACAGAAATTTGCAACTGTACTGCCTGGCAGAAAATGTTCCTGTAGGACACCAAATCTCATAATTGGAGGCTGAAAAAATTATTTTCAGGGCTTTTAATACTCATGTCAAATATATAGGTTTATTTCTGCTGTTAATTAATTTACAGAAATTGACTCACAGCATTACGCCAGCCCACACTGCATAAATCAATTTGAGGTTTGCTTTCATAAGTTTTGCTTTGTAATTTTTTTTCCCCCTGTTGTCATTTATTTCACAGATTGAAAGATGATGGGGCCTCTGTTGTCGGTGTTGTCGGTGTTGTCTGTTTCACATTTTTGTGTGCATGGAGGGAGAATGTCGCCAACCAATCACATCAAGTCAACACACATATATATTACTTACTGGTATTATGAAGTTTTACTTTCTTATTTCAAAATGACAGTAAAGTGAGAAATGGAAGAATGAGACACTGGCAAATGCCACAGGGCTGCCACATTCAGCCACACACCATGAGTGGAAAGAGCAGTATTGTTTTTCTGCTGGGGTGTCAGGCCAGTCAGTGCCTCTGCGCCGTTCCCCCGTTGCCTCCCCAACAGCACATTGCACTCTGTCTGAGCAGCACAACTCCTGCCATTGTGCTCTAATGGACTGCTGATGACAACGACCTGCTCGACCCAAGAGGACATGAAGGGAGAGCATGGGGGAGTTTGTGCGCGTGTGTGCGTGTTCAACTTTACTTTTGAAACGGAGGATGGTCGCATAAAGGAGACAGAGGACATCCAGCTCATAAAAACAAAATAGTAATGACAGACAGAGAGGGAGAGGGGATGAGGTGGAGTAGATGGCTTTGAAGAGGAGTTAAGTATGATGGAGGAAGGGTCCCTGGAGAGGAGAAGCAAGACGAAGAGAGCAGGAGAGCAGGGAAGGCACAACTGAAAAGTAAGGAGGGATGTGAGAGTGGAATAAAAAAAGCCCAACAGAAAAAGATGTTCTTTTCAACCGTAAGAAATAAGCTGTCTGTGTCGGTGAGGTAATGTTCCATAAGTCACAACCATTAGCCAACAAGTTACACTGATTCTGCACAAATGCTACTCTTTCCCTGCTACCTTTATTGAAAAGAAGAGGAGAGAGTTGTGCAGTTTTCTTATGAGGATTAGGGGAAGCTCAGCTGGCTGTTTGAAGCTGGGAGAAATATCTAGAAACTGAATGTTCTCTCTACTTCTATATGTGAGATGAAGCGGCTGGTAAAAAACGGAGACAATTCTCGATCAGGGGGGATGAATCTGCAAACAAATCTGCTAACAAATATAGCTCCCCCTGAACCCAGGAGAAGGAGAGAGCGGGAGATGGAAAATAGGAGGAAAGGTGCTGATTTATCTGATGTATTTGCCTTGTGCTTATCGAAACACTTGCCTGACAGCTGAAAACACGTGCGGGAATGCAGAGGAGCAGCCAGAGACGCTGGAGAGAAAAGGGGCAAGGCAAATTGAGTCTCATCTTTATGAGCAAGCTCCACTGAAATGAGGGGAGGATACAGATGGGAGATGCTGCTTTGGTTGAGAGATTACAGGTACTGTGGCGAAGCTACAACGGCAAATAGGGAGGATGGTTAATGAGCGGGTAAAAAAAAAAAAAATCACCAAATGATGAAAGATTTGATATGTGAGACTTGGAATACTTGTGGGTGGATGATTTGCTCTTCATGTCCCTTTTGGTGCTCAGCATGGCTAAAACATGTTAGTATCCACATGATGATGATCAGTGGTGATGGATTACATTCAACTCAGACTCTCTCTGGCTCGTTGTGTCACTCATGTATCTAACTATCTAAGGCACAAAACCGATTTTGTTTTTTGTTTTTTGTTTTTTTGTTTTCATTTTCCCTTTCCTGACTGCAGTGACTTCACTGAGCTGAAGTGACGGGCATCAGTAAAGTCAGAGGATGTCATCTTTGAACTTGGACTTGACAATAAGTTATGGAGAGTGTTTCTGTGTGAGATTGGTGAATCAACAGAGTGGGAGCAGCTGAAAGGAAACACAGATCAAGAGCGAGCGAGAGGGGAAACGGAGAGTTGACGGGGCTGGGATCAAACACCCCTCCCCACCCGGGGATGTGCTGACTGGCAGAAACCGACCGTCGAGGAAGGAAGCGGGGAGGAAGGGAGGAGGGAAATTGGAGGGTCGAAACAGGAGGGCAAAACTAAGAGGGGAGATGGGAGCAGAGGGAGCGGCATTTGTTCTCAGCAGCATCCAACGTACAGTCATGTGCAGACAAACAACATTATTGGGTGAAAAGTAAAACTAGATGCAACTTCTGCCGTGAACCAGTGTGATGTCAACACACAAGGTGTTGCTTTGGCCAATTTAAAATTTACAATAAAAAATTATTGCTGATGTGATAACTGTTATCAGTTGGAAAGTCCTTCCAGGAAGTTTTCTTAAAACCTATGCAATGTTGCAGTATCTGCATCTGCGGCCATTGGGGTTCTCTTAAAGAAACAATCGCTTGTTGATCCTTGTTAACCTCTGACCTCTCCCTGTTTTGTTCACACAGAAACAGCAACTTTTTAAATTTTTTTAAATGAGCTTTTCCAGAATTAAATCTAATGTAAATCTGGCATGCCTGTGTTCTTGCAGACCAGATGTTGACACTAGCTTTCATTTTGATTTATTATGTGAAACAACCTTGAAATCATAAAACATTGATCAGTTTGACATCACAGCAGCAGCATATGACTTAAGAAATCAGTACAGAAGTGCTTGTTGGATGAATGAGTGTGAACTGTTTTCTGCTGCGTAAATTGCTGATGAGTAAATTTGGATTTAATACTTTTATAACAGATGACAGGAAATCAGGGAGAGAGCAAGATCGATGGCAGCCTCTTAAACATGAAGCTACTGGGAAGAATTTAAATATATATGCCTCAATTCTTCTTCACTACCTCTTCACAGCGGCTTTTAAAAGTAATTTTTGTCATGTGCTAACAAGTGCACTCAAATACAAAGGCTGTCAGTGCACAGTGCGAGTCTTTCACTGCTTCACAGAGTGTCAAAATTAAATAACGTTCAGGCAGATTTGGGCAAGTAACTGACAAATACACAGGTAAAGTTAAATGGCAAAATTTCAGTGAGGCCCCTTTTCTTCTATTTGTCTACTGGCAAAGAATAGTGAATCAAAAATGAACCCTAGACCTACTAGGAGTCGCTTTAATATGAATTTATATAATTTCTTAAAACACTGTAAAGCAAAACTATTTATTAACAAAATTTATAAACTATAAATAATTTGAATCCGAAGAGTCACTATTTTGATGAATAGCTTCATGAAATTGCATTTATTATCTATTCTATTATCTATTCTTAATGTGTGACGTGCATATTTGATCAACATTTGATATTGGTTTGGATCAGAATTACTTACCGTATCATGTAATAGGTAGGATATCATTAAAGTGAACACATAGTTGTGGGCAGAGATCTCATCTTAAATTAGCCAGCCTGGCATGGATGTAGTCGAAGCGCCACTGCCTTTTCTCAGTAGATTTTCCAAAACTTGCCCCGTGTAGCAAAAAGGCATTGTGTCAAGGAGGCAGGTCCCATGGGAGGAGAGGAAAGAAAAGGGGGAGAGACATTGAACGGAGAGGCTATTATACATTTTTCATTAAGTTTCCAGCACTAAGCCACATCAAAGCCTTTCAGAGATAGGGGGGGTAGACACAGGATGTTCTAATTAACTTCACAGTCGCTTGCTCTCCCCACTTCTCTCTGCCTAACACACAGTCATTCTCTGTGTCTATAAGTGTCTACCATGCCCACTGTTTGCATGTGTGCCTTGTAAATTCATCACAACAACCCCCATCTGTAGAAAAAAAAAAGAAATAAAAAAGTTGGGAGTCTACTGCTCCAGGGAGTTTTAGCTCATGCCTGGCGATCAAACAGCAAAAACCATGAAGGGGCCAGGGGGGAGGGAGGAGACAGCGAGGGGACTGGGTGGGAAAGGGAAAGGGCGGTGGTGGGGGGGCAGGAAAAGAATATCACAGAGAAGGAGAAAAAGGAGCCATGAGGTGTTTCTGCTGCCACACCCAGGCAAGGATGAAGAGAGGAAGAAACAACGACCCACCCTTTCCCCCCTCCACTGCCACATGGTGTGTTCATGCCACCCAGGGAAGATAGTAGATTTGAGCTTCCTCTGCTTTCTTCTTTTATCCTTTCAACTCCGCAGCTCCTGCAGGGAAATGCTTGTTATCCAGCTGGGGACCGGCAGACAGATGAAGAAAGCTAGATTATGTTCTTAAAATGTTGCTTTTGCTGTTAAACTAAATTAAATAAATAAAAAACTGATAGAGAACAACCAGAAACACTTTTGTCAAGTCATTTCAACAAATTTTCCCACAAGTTCTGAAAGCAGCCTCACATTACCCCCGTCCCCTCTCCCACCCCTCCTTTCCTGCGTCCTTGATGCTGATTCCCGGTCGGTGTGAGTCAACAGGAAGTTGAGTGTTCTCTTCACATTGAACAAATTGTACACTGGTCTTGTCATCTTAATAATGTCTCTGAGCTATTAGTCTTCCACAGAGTGCTGACGAAAATGAACCCCATGAACAAGATATTGCTTGCATGACTGTAGGCGTGCATCTGGCTGCGGAAAAAAAGTGAGGTATAATTGCAGAGAGATACAGACACTGAAGAGATAACAGAAGTGATTAATCAATTTAAAGATAAGTGATGGCTTCCTGGCGACTGCATTTCAATCAGCCTTAAGTAGTTCTAATTAATAAATTCATAATGCAAAGCAAATTGACTTGTAAATGCTTTATCAATACCCCCTAAAAGTAATTACTGTAAATTCCATTGTTGATCATTGTGATTTGGTCAACAATTGTGTTCAGTCCATGTTTACATGGACCGTGTGCAGTGTTTTTATCAAAGCATCTATCTATCTTGGCAGCTTCCACAGCTCTGAGGACACAAGGAGAAGGACATTTCTTTTTTTCATTGAAGAAAATGGTTGATGGACAGCAAGAAATGTTGGGAACCATCAATTGCATCAGCTGTTTCTCTGAGTTCTCCAGTTAAAGCGTGTTTCAGATCAGCAATTTAGTGCTTTGAGACCTGCAACTTGATTCAGTCTCACAGTTCTCCAACTCTTATACAGAAACACTACATCCACTAGCTTTTCCATGGACTGGCGACCTAACCCAATGTTATGGGGGATTGGCTCCAGCACCCCTGTGACCTGGAAACAGGTAAGAGGTAGAAGATCAGTGAATGTATGGACTACATCCACTGAATCACATTAAAATACCTTTCACGACTAATGTGATTTCACATTTGCTTGGTTTTCAAGCCCTTACGGGTTAATACACGATAATTTGAATATATCACAAAAAATCTAATTTCCAAGTCACAACTGAGAACCTAATGTTGATGTGAATGTTTTTTCAAGGAATAATCGGTAGATTTTCTTCTCTGGTAGTTAGTTGACTGAATGAACTCTAACAATATGAAACACTGTGTTATATAATATTAGCACACTACAGTATACCACAGTATATTGTGGGCATAGTATAGTGCAGTACAGTGGGTGGAGGTCACATCACATCCCAACAGTGATATATCCACGGGACAGACCGGACGCTACAGTGAGTGATATTTGCAAAGTGAGGAAACAAGCCAGGGAGAGCTATTCAGTGTCCTAAATTCAGTAGAAGAAGACTTATGATATACACAGAAGTAAACAGCAATGTGCCATTCAACCACAAGAGACACAAGTCAAGGAAGAAAGTTTGGTACTGCATTCAATATTTCTATGAGACTGTATGCAAAAAACTGCTATTGTTACATTATTGCCATGATCTTTATTCTGTTCATTGTGAATGTAGACTACCATTCATTCAATTAATTTAACTACCCTGTTTTGTCACTTCTGCACATTAACCCGGCTCTTAAATTGAAATTATTACTAAATTATTTGAAGACAACATTCCTTTGCTTTTATCTTTCACAACCATGGATCTCCGGTTGATAATCAGCACCAGATATTAGATGTCCACCATCAGATTTACAAAGACAAAGAAAAACAAAACAGAGAGATCTATAGCCAACGATGGACGGCTTATTAGCGCAGATAATGAAAGAATACAGACGATGACAGCTTGAATAGAAGTGGTTCAGCTCTCCCCAAAGAGATCACACCCACAGCTCTGCAAACATTAATTGGCAATGCGACCTTGGGCAGCAAAAGAAAAACAGTTTTAGCTTGTTACCACGATTCATAATTTGTTTGTTTGTCGTCTTTGAATAAGACTTGGAAGATAATGAATAATTTGAGTTGTTCATAAACAATGCCAGCTTCCAGGGAGAACGTAATGGAATTCACTCAGCTTTTTCATTTGATGAGTGAATTTTTGATTTGCTGCACTAGT
The DNA here is from genome assembly GCA_034769265.1 of Remorina albescens. Taxonomy (NCBI): domain Eukaryota; kingdom Metazoa; phylum Chordata; class Actinopteri; order Carangiformes; family Echeneidae; genus Remorina; species Remorina albescens. The sequence goes on from CM068485.1 coordinate 7,108,388, forward strand.
TGTCGGGACCTCGGTCATGCTCTGATGGTCAAATTGCAATCCAAAAGTAAGTAACGTCTGATGAGATGGAGAGAGAATGAGAATGGCTTAATGTAACGATCAATGTGGAGGTGGCCCTAAATTTTAAAGCCTTAAAATATCAATTTGTTAAATGTAAAAGTAAACAAAGGCCCGAATTAACACATCGAGCAAGAGCTAGACATCACTGCTGGCCCAAGGACCATGAAGATTTTTCAGTGCAGTACAGCACACAACTATGTAACACATCGATTCATATGTGAAATCAAAGACACGAGGCTTTGTATGCATGAGGATTTTATCACAACAGTGATCTGAAATTTGGCAGCTAGAGCACTAATGGCAGTTGTGACTTGACTGACATGCCGACAGATTTTTATTTATATTCTAAACGAGGAAAACCCAATCTATTTTAGCTTTAAAGTGATAACCAAAGATATACAGCTTTCACATCTCTTCTTCTGCCTTCTGCATCTTACAACATACAAAATACAGATCTGAGTGAGAAAAAAAGCTCTTTACATTGTCACAAAGGTGCAAAAATAATTCCAGAACACAGCTTTACCTTTTTTCTTTAGATAAGTAAGGCAACATTAAATTGTAAGACTGTAGTTTTGAAACTGTCACATCAACCCTAATAAAGAACAATGCTGCTTTTGACTAGTCTGGCGCAGAACCAATGCTGTCAGTATGCTTTGCAGATGAGCCTATTAGCTCGTTGCTACTGTCAGCACCAGCATGAGGAGTGGAGTTGACTGTCTTTGGCCTTCAAAGCCCTGTGCAGACTTGTACTTTTTTATCTGACAGATTTGCTTTTTCCTTTGGAGGATCTGAGTGGCTGCTGTTCTCAACATGTCTGCTACCAACTTGTTGTTGGTGTATAAAAAAAACCAAAAAAAACCCCAGCCTGCCCCTGGTGGGGATCTGTCTCCCCGTGCATCAGTAAGGAACATTTGGCCTATCAAGCAGTGGGAAGGGGGCTAATGAATACATTGTGTGACTTGCCTCCAGTCAGACAGAGATAGACAGCAGCACTGAAGCCAAAGACGGATACAGACACTCATATTGAGGCAGAGATGAAGAATTCTGACATGTTATTATAATGGTCTTGCTATGCAGAACAGCACCAGTCATCTGAACAACAAAATGACAGTTGTGATAAATAAAGTTTCATTAATAAAGTTAAAGTTGACATAAGCTTGGTCAGTCGAGCAGCACTTATGACAAAATAACCCAGAAAGGTATCAGTGTAGGAGGGCACAACGCACTATGGTGTAGCACAGCAAAGTGCAATATATTATGGGCAATGTATAGCACAACACAATATAGTGTAGTATAACTTTGTATTGTCTTGAGGGACTGAGAAGTGCAAAAATAATCAGATATGAATAAAAATGCAGATCTGAAAGAATTTTGATGTTGATTTGAAGTTGCACACACACATACGTACACAACCCCTCCCTCCCCCACACCCACCCACATACACACACTGGCTATGCATAAAATTAACACATTCTATTCATATAAGCTGCATCCTCTTTGGAGTTTAGTACAATATAGTACAGTATAGTGTTGTATTGTATAGTTTGGTACAGCAAAGTTTCGTACACTGGACTACCCAGTATAGTTTTGTCTGGTATGGTATAGTCTACTACAGTATAGGAGAGTGTAGTTATATAATATGCTATTACAAATACATTTTCTCCCCTACCTCCGTACTGCGCCTCTCCACTGAAGAGTCACAGCACAAGCCCAGCCTGCACCTCATACACCAATCCACACTATACATGCATACAGAATAAAAAGCTACCTTCTAAAGGATGCATAATTGGTTTCTATTGACTTTAGCACCAGCAACAGATACTGCATGATAGTGTAATGACAAAAGATTAGCTCCTCGTGCAAGGCTGGGCAATAACAGCTGAGGCGGAGAGCAGCCTCACGGAAAGCCATCACACCAGATAAGAACTGTAAGCAATGTGATTATGTGGATACTAGCGTAATCTCAGTCCTATTAATATGTTTAATTGTAACCATTTGCAACATCCCTGAAGCTCCCACCCATGACTGCTCGGCAATCATGCAAAGTGTTATTTCATAAAGTGCTAAGCTAAATTCTCTGCAGGCAGCCGGTAATTATAATACTCTTATACATATGCAGGCATGCTAATAAAACATAGTTTGTGATGGAATTTGAAATTCAATCAGGCCAAGGCAGAGGGGTGCTAAATGCAATCTGAAATATGAATAGCTGCCTCTGTCTCTCTCTTCACTGCCAAATTGTGCTTTCTGTAATCTCTTTCAGAAAAATCGTAATTTTCTCGCATTAACCCCTTTTCTCTTTCCCTTATTATCGCTCTTTGTTGTCACCTCTTGTCTGACTTGTACTCTCACTCTCTCCTCCGCAGCTCTTCATTTTCTCCATGTAATATTCACAACCTTATTACTCTCTTGTTTCTCAGTCTTCCTGTGCACTTCAATGCCCCCACCTCTCTCCCATCTATCCTTCCTCTCTGTCATCAGATAGGAGAGCTCAGTGAAGAAAAGCCCATCTTGACTTCAAACGCCGTCTGGTCTATTTGTCTCCACCCCATCTCAACTGTCAGCAAGGCACAGAACTAGAAATACCCCCCCCCCCCCAATGCAGTTTGTGCCTGGTCTCCTTGTATTGATTTCCCTCTTCCACCCCCTCCCCTGTTTCTGTTTGCATCTCTTTTTCTCCTCATTTTCTTTCCCTTTATCCTCTCCTCATGCCCATGAAGCAGAGCATTTAAATGTGATCGTCCCTGTAGCTGTGAAGCTATGCATCCATTTTGCTCTGCGTGAAACAGAAACTGTTTATATCTCACTCTTATTTATTACTCAAACAATGTTTTCTCTTTTGTCCCAATTTGTCTATATTGCTGCATGACAATTTGAATAAAACTTGAAGTTGAGGTGACATGGTGCAAAATAGCCTACATGCTCCAGTGAATGGTCATTTAGCGCATTAAAACCCATGTTCCCCTGTAGAAAAATGGACAAAATGTATAAGGCAATAACAGTAATTATAGAACATTTAAGAATCACATTTGAGCATCTTTAAAAATTCTGTTGCTGTTTTGCTCTTGAATCACTGTTGCTTCCAGGGGCAGCGACTCTGCAGGCTTTTTCTAAGTTCAGGGTCTCAGATAAACTGCAAAGACTGGCAATGATGAAACCAGGGGAAACCATCCACAGGGTCGGGCAAGTTCTGCCCTACCAACTATCCCAGGCATCTCCAACTGCAGAAGCATGGAGTTTTTGTCCCGCTTAAGCTGGGTGTGTATGCACACCATCTGCAGAGGGTCTGTGTGACAATATGTGAATGTGCATATGTGTGCACTTGTGTTATTAAATTATATAATAGGGAAGCTTAATTGAGTTTCTTTCATGTCTTTATCAGAGAGTGTGGTCTTTCAGTGTGAGGTTATTATTTTGGTTGCATTTTATTGCATGGTGCAGCTATAAAATATACAGAGCTGCCCTTTGTATCAAATTGGATAAAACTAGAAATAATATGCTACAACAAACACACCCATACCCTTATTAGACACCATGCACCTAAATTAGCTGTAATTAGAAAATGCATACGAACGTAGACCATACAAAATTATACAAAATATTTAGAAACGTACTGCATCAAATTATATACTGATTAAAAATCTAATAGAAGACTCTAATGCATTGTTAGATACACATACAACCACATTTTTTTTCTTGGTTTGGGGAACTTTTCAGACCTCCATGGTTGGTATACATAGTGATGCTGCTAAAGGTTATGGCTGTTTTAGACACCTATTGGATTTGCTTAGAGGGCAATTAAAACATTAAAACTGCACTCAGGACTTGAGGCGCTTTGGTCAGTAAGTGATACTTCAAACATTATATGTATCCAGAAGTCCCTCAATTCTTCATCGTCACAGAAGTAGTTTCTTTAGAAAGGAGGAGGTGGGGACTTTGTAGGACATAATGTGAACAAGCTAACAAGCCTTTCAGGTTGGTGAAATGAAAGTACACAGTTTGTCGACAATCTGTAACAATTGTTTTGTTGTTGTTTTTTTTTTTGGACCGATGCTTGCAGCATTCAAAGTAAAAGGACAAAGCAGACTAAGAAAGTGTCACACACCCTATTGAAAGCAAACTGCACTGATGGTTTAAACCTAAAGTTTTCATCCATCAAATGATATTTCAGGCTTGTACTCCATACAGGACATACTTTTATAATCCTTTGAGGACAAATGGTCAGAGCTGCTTTAATGTTCCCATGGATTATTGCGTTTTTTGGTAAGTAGGGCTTGCAAGTATCTGTAGGCAGCTCTGCAAATCTGCTGGAAATCAGTGCCGGTCTGAGCACATGTTTTTATAAATGTGTTTATGAAAGCTCTCTACCTCTAATCATTTCCTTGTTTACCCGGACAATTAGTACACAATTAGAGAGCCAGGTTCTGCATACTATCTGTCATGTGATCTTCCCTTCTCTGACAAGAGTCTGGGCATTTCCAACTTGCAGCTGATTCCTTTGCAAAGATAGAGATGAGTGGTCTTTACAGAAGCAGCTTAGTCTGTTTTTTTCACTCTAAATGCTAACAGTCCATCTGCCACTAATGTTGCCTCGCACAACCCGAATATTTAATTCAGACATACAGTACTTCCCATGCATTGCAGTATCAACTGTTACCTGAATCATTTGAGCTTCGAAAGAATAAGCATGCAGGTTCTTAGAAGATAATATAATTATAAGGTCAAATTTTTTCTCCCCATCAGGACCGGGTGCCTACTTTATCATTAGTATCTAATGTAGCCCTGAGCCACTAGCTTCAAGCAGAGATGAGGAGCAGATTTCAGAGGTCTTTTAATATTTTCGTGTTTGTAATCTTGAATGCTGACTGATGCTGACTCAAGTGACATAATTTTGAGCCAGAAATGGTGCCAGGATTTCAGCTTTGGGGGGTCAAAGTAATTTGGACTCTTATTCCAACTTTAGTTAGTTAGTCTCTCGAAGATATATGCAGTGGACTGGACAATAGATTGCTGACTGAGAGATTGATTGTTAGGAGAGCCTGATTGACTTTTAACAAGAGAGAAAAGGTGGTGCATTGTGTTGTCAGCTTGTTTTGAGAGAAATATCAGGCACATTTTTTTCATGCGCCACCTCCCGTGTCATCTACACTGCTTCTAAGGTCTTCTATTCTCACTAGAAAAAAACATCTGCAGCTATGAAAGACACCAACTGACTCTGCAGTCTAAACCATAGATGCACACATTCTTCACACACACACACACACACACACACACACACAACTGAAAACTGATGTGTTACTATAGCAACAGAGAATACTTCATATAGGAGCAAGAAATAATAAATCCCTCATTCACAGTCTTCATAGATACCCTCGACACACTCACAGAAACACACATGCACAAACGCAAGATTGCATGCATACACACGGAGTAAATCATTAATCCTAATCTGAGTTGCAAAATATATTCCTCAAGCCATAGGATATGACATTCGTTCATTCTAGTTTAGTTTTGTAAAAACATTACACACGTCACACTTTCCAGTACTCAAATTTGAACATTAATAAGAAACACAATACACCAGCAGATAATATAATACGGTTGTATCATTGTGTGTGTGTGTGTGTATTTTTAATGCCATTGATTTTTTTTTCTCTGTTTTGATATTTACATTAATGCCAACACAACTTTTCTTAATCATGTCCTCAATGAATATGTTTGCTTTTTCAGTTTAGGTTATTTTACTCGCTCTTCAAGCCCCGTAGAATTAGCCTCTGTGTGTGTTAACCAAAAGTTTCGGAGAAAAATCCACCAAAAGGCACGAACACCTCAACACAGTTTACCGATCAGACAGCTGCAGAAGTGCGACAACACTTGCCTATCACTCAAAGTGGCCACGCCCTCAATTAGAGATAACTATAAGCATTAGGGAATTTAAACAGGTGAGTCATAAAGAATTCATGAAGGGGGAGCTATAGACACCAAAACCAGGCTGTAAACATGTTCATATTATGAACTGATAGATATTTACAAATCCAGCTGATATGGAGTATTATTAGCATGGAGTCTCGTGACTAATTTGAGACCAGTTTTCACTTCTTTTTAGCCAACTACTTACTCACTTTGCCTGTGTAGTTGTTTGTTAATTGTCGAAAATAATGTACAATGAATCTTTCAGAGATATTTCCCCCCAGCTCCTAGCTGTGTCTTGAAAGAAGGCTTTTAGAAGAAGTGAGTGAGAACAAAACATAAAGTTAAGAAAGTAAAGCAAAAACAATGAGGAAAAACATGCCGTAAAGCTCTGCAGAGCCGAGGAGAACTGCATTCAGGAGATTCTCCATGGTTTTAATGCCACCACTGACACCTTTCACACAGTCTGTTGAGTGGATTATTATTATGTATAATGCATATGAGCTACATTTTAACGCACCAGGTGATTCAGATGATGCATTCAGCCTTTTTGGGGAGGGGAACTGACCAGGAAAGGTGACAGGTTACATTCAGTGAAGACAGGATGGGATGTTATTGCATGAAGAGACCTGTAAAGTGAACAATTTCTTGAGTCAATATCCTGTACAGTGAGTGGTGCAGAATATTTGAAGTATCTGATAGTATTACTTTAGTTCGACTATTGTCTTTCATCTCTATGGAAACGATTTGCACAATATGTGATCTGTCATTTTACCGACAGGTCACATATTGGACAAGATAAGTGGAGAAACAGGTAAAGTTGTTTGACAAATCATGGAGTAAAAAAGCCTGTCAGAAAAGAAACCAAGCGCACTTATGCATGCAGGATGCATACATTAAATCGACCACAACTTGCTCTTTTGTCGAGGCTATGTGATATCCTACAGTGATGACAGTGGTTTTTAATAAGCAGCTGCTGATTTATCAAGAGCTGTGTTTAACACAGATACCAGAGTCCTAAATTTAGCACAGATCCACATTTCTACTTTTTCAGTCCAGAAGGCTAATAGCGGCCTGTCTCATTGCAATAAATAGCTCACAGCCAGTTATCGTTGCTATATACATGTACAGGAGAGGTGGCTTAATGTTGTAAACTGCTTATAAAAGACTGCAGTTCACTCTGCAGGCATGTTAGCCATACATGGAGCCACATTAGATGCAACAAACAACAAGTTTTTTTATTATTATTATTATTATTATTTTCACTTACCTCTTTGGATGTTGTTCTGCATGAAAAACAACAAAATTAGTTTACATAATGAGAAGCTATGTCACAATTCTTCACTGCTCATACAGCGTCAGTAGTGCACTGTGCACTAACAACGGCGGAAGTCCGTCAATCTGTTATTCATAGCCAATCAGAAGTCTTCCAGCAGCAGGCCTTTCTATGCCACTGGAAACAGTCTGATCTCTTTGTGTGCCATGCACATGTTTGCTCCTCGTCCGTAAGACTCTCATTGTCTTCTATTTGTTTAACATGATGGAATATGCTAATCAGTCAGGCGCTGCTGAGATAAAACACTCCAGTACTAACACACTTACCCAACCCGAAGAATAAAACTGTAACCCTCGTAATTTATTGTTCCCCTGGTAACAGAAACAGTGACGCAAGCTAGTTAAATAAACAACAACCTGTATATTAAACATGATGATCTCTTTGTGGTGGGAAGCTGACAATGTAGGATGTTGTGCATTTTGCTGTCCAAGGCTGAGAATTAAAGATAACCATCTGGGCATATTTTCATGTTTATGAATGTAGAGTGGCAACTCCACTTGGTATTCTCATGTTTTCTTCAATTCTCAGAAAGAACTGTCGAAGCAGAGAGGCAGAAGAGGTAGGAGGTCACACAGTGCGTGTGACGACTTTTTGATACAGGATTATTATACTATATACAAACACATGCATGCACATTGAGGAAACATTCACACAACAGTTGAAATGAGTGCATACATAAACACAAACACCCCACCCACACCTACTTGTCACAACCTGACTTAGGCTTTCATGTCCTGTACCCAAACATTTGATTGGTCCCAAGCAAGCACTGGGTGCATGTTTACTTCCTAGCAGCAAGTAAATATTTTACAGTGCCTTGATGTTGGAAATCCAGGAAGTGCATGGGAGATATTTCATTATCAACTTTTGTAAACAACCTGCAAATTTGGAACAAGGTGCAGCTCCCAGTTCACTTATGCACATCTAACAGACTACAAGGACACATATCCAGTATGGTTACATGTAACCACCTAAACAAAGCAACAATATGTCGCCACACATGGAAAATACAGAATAAATGGAAGGCTTCTTTGGGATATGAAGGTTCAACTTTTAGCAAAATCACACGTAGGACATTTGGAGATAAAAACCAAAAATACTGTCAATTACATACACTGGTTTCTTTCTCAGTGAAATCATATTTTAACCTGAAATTATAATATGAACTCGAAGTTAAAAGCGAGCCACTTTCACTTTGGAGTGTTTTTTCATATGAGAACTGAGAACAGCAGGAACCTGCAATAGAGGACTTGGCTTTATCCCTCAAGTGTGTGAACATACCAAAACAGACCATGCACCCCCCTGCTGCATAACGGCCTTTTAACTGGAAGTCTCTTGTCTGCTCATGCGCCAGTGGTGGAATCTGTGCCATTCGCCTCTGAAATGACATGACACTAAGCGTCCCGCTTTTATTTCCCCACTGGGACTGAAAAGCAGACTTGGCAGGGATTTTTATTCGACACCGAAATAAGATGCGGCCCTGCTGAACTAGCTGCATGGTCTGTCTTGGGAAAGATAGAGATGGAGAATTAAAAGCAAAATGAGAGAGGAAAGTGATGGAAAATGAGAGAAGGAAGTTAGGAGCTCAAGAAAGAGGATAGGAATAAATAGAGGGAAAAAACAGAGAAAATAGAGGGTGCGCGTGACACCGGCATCATGTTCCAGGGCGCTGCGATTTGACAGTCAGACCAGCACAGTGTCAGACCAAGTGAGCTGGGTAAAATGAGTTCAAATTCCCCCAAGGCAAGCAGAAACGTTCATAAAAAGTGCGTGTGGCAAAAGAAAAAGGAATTAAATAAATACATGTGTTAAGCCACTGCAGATTCAGTCATGTTGGCTTCAAACAAACCAAAGAAAACGGTGCTTTATCTGAGCTGTCAAACACAGTGAGATATGTGGAAGTAACAAGAGTAACAGGAGATGCTCCATAAATACAGCCTCTCCCTGACACACATTTTAAGGACTTTCCTGAGTGGAAATCCTTCAGACGGTGAGGAGCATTAAGGTGTATTTGTGAGAATGTGTGATCCTTCGCCTTCTCGGACAAAGGCAAATGACTCATGGGAAGTACTCATTTAATTTACAGAATAAAAAAGAAAAAAAGAAATACGAAAGATGTCGCTGCACTTGTGGCTACAGTGAAACAGATCACATTCCATAATACTCTCAACCTCACTTCATAATAAGTCAAATGTGAAAAAAAAAAAATCTAATTTAATAGTTTACAGTATCAAAAGTGAAAATATACTGCTGAAGCAGCAGGGTACATCTCACTAGTTATACTAAGACATTATGGAGGCTTCGTTGAGCATGAATATATTTTCCCATTATAAATCATTGAAATTTGTATAAATTAACAGTCATAGTCCCAGGGGGAGGGGGGTTGTGGGGCGTTAGTCTGTTTGGCTGCACATTACATGCAGTTTGAAAACTGGAAAAAAAAAAAAAAAGCTGTGAAAATTGATGCCCTAAGTTCAAAGCAACTTCAATCAGGATGCATTTCTCAGCTTGATGAATAATTGAGAAATAGCCTGAACAGCCTTGAGTCCTAGCACTTTTTTGTGACGGTTTTTGCATGAATAAAACACTGTCTGGCCCGCAGAGCTGTCTGCGTTGCAGGGATACAGCACTGTGTATTAACATGAAAATTGCTCTAGGTGTATTTCTCTTCAGCCACTCGTCATGGTTCAGTCTTCTCTGGCCCTGTGTCTTATTCCTCCTCCCTTTTTCCCTTAAACTGACATCTGCATCCCTCTCCCGCGTTCACTCTTCACCCCGCCATTTCACTCTAATTACCACATAATATTTTCTCCATTATATTATATTTTGGCAGCAGTGGATAGATGGACGAATTGCATTGTTGAAAAATAGAGACAAACATAGAGACTGAAAATTACATACAATCTAACAAAAAGTGCCTTTTCCTTCTCAGATCAGCACATCTGGAGGTGTGACAGCAAACAAGTTGAAACTGGTAACTACTTTCAAAATTTTCTATCACAACGAGAATTTCAGCTCCAATATCAAACTATTTTTAACTTCACCGAAATGAACAAAAAACTTTTAAAGCCCCTGTGTTTGCAGAATTTCCATTTCCGTAATCATGGCAAACATATCTGATATTTTTGCGGGGTTTTATATGAGAATCAGTCGAAATGGTGCAGTTTATATGCTACTTCAGTGTTGCTGTTTTTTGTTTTTTTTTTCTCTTTTTCTTTGATTGGCCCTGCAAAATTAGATCAAATAATTGCACACACCATGTGGATAAGCTACATAGCACTTTAAAAACGTGTTGTTCCGTAAATTAATTCACTTTTGAATAAAAGATTTTAAACTATCTCCAAATGGAATGCAATACAAACTTTCGAAGCTTATTTTCACCAGAGAAATTACTGTTTGTTTGGGTTTTTTTTTTTTTTTTTTTTTTGTCATGGTCATGTCAAATGATTTTAAAAAATCCATTCTTGGACTACTGTTCATTCATTCTTTAATAATGACAATTTCTTCTGTTGAACCTTTATATCTGTGATTAAAATCTAATTTATATCTGAATTGTGCCTAATGTTAGCATATTAGCGTTTTCCTGTGCAAGGGGAATACCTGCATACATTTCTCAACTCCTTCTCTACCAATTCCTTTCTGTTTTTGCTACTGTCACATTACTTTTCAGTGTTTACCAGTCACTTTTAATTACAACTCGTTGCAAAAGAGGCCACTGATCAGCTGTTGGCCTCACCTACAGATTTGACTGAAACGTTGAACTGTAGAGCTGTGAAAACAGTTCCCGAGCATGGTGGAAAAAACAGGACAGTCTGCAGAAACCGACATGAAGTACTTCAGTGTTTTTTAATAAACAGAATCTAGTTCAAACTCTGTCTTCTCATTATTTTTGCATCACATGGAAATGATCATACTGCATAATTTTAGTCTGACTATATTTTATCATCCCCTGATATTGAAATACATTTTTCCTTTTATCTAAATAAGAGGTACACATGAGATATTGAGAGGAATACAAAATTTGGGTTATGGCAGCGAGTTTCAGACTACCACAATTTCATCTCACATTAGGAAGCTACAGAAAACTTTCCCATAGGGCCAGCTTCTAAGATGTGCAAGCCACTACTCAGCAGGCCCCATGTCCTGTTAGAGTAAGTCATGCTGTCAGTCTGTAAGACTAGAGTCCCTTTAGCAAATAATCAAAATTAGACAGGACCTCAACGAAGCTGCTTTTTCAGGTCTATCACTGGCTGGCACATAGCAGAAATTCAGAGGGGTTTTTGACTTCAGGCATACAGTTCATACTGCATTTACACTTGAAAAGAGAACATTTTCAACTGTTCCTATCCCTTATGTTCAAAACATAAACAGAAGTGCTCAGATGTGGTCCTCCGGGGGCCTCGGCTGAGAACTCATTAAGCGCAATGATGTCGTCACTGACAGGGTTTCAGGAAATGTGCATGGCATGGGGAAAGGGATCAGCTGCAGTCTGTGATGGAGAGTAATGGCACGTCAGCACGCTGAGGGGAAACTCCTAATGGTCTACACTTCAATATTTAATGCCTTATTTCTGGACCTCTCTGTTTTCTGTGGAGGGCAGGTATGAATAGAGGCTCCATATTTCATGGCAATAAGAGTTATTATAATACTGAGTGGAACAGTACCTCAATGCGAGTGTGTTTGGGGACAGAGTTATTGTGATTTACGGCTGCTTGCTTTGCCTGTCTGCCACTTTGTGTGTGTGTGTCTGTTCGTGTCTGCCCTCCAAATTTACTTTGGAAATAATGAGAGCTAGTTATTAGTTTGCATAATTGGTAGTGTACTGTAGTCCATATCCAGTAAGTGCACGGAGAACCAACAAGAGGGCTGCTGAAGCTAAGGCCGTGTCTGAAGGAAGCACTGCTATCTGTGTCCGTGACTATGGCCAGCACATGGCCAGGATCATCAAAATCTTGTGCGTTTCTTAATGAAGAGGTGGAAAGAAGATAAAGAGGACAAAGAGCTTGTTTGTGATACTAAAATGTAAGCACACACTCTAGCCCACACACTACACCACACTGGCAACACTTTCCAGTTCTCCAGGCTTCCCACTCCATAATCCAGATGGGACTGGGAATAAAACAGTGTCCATCTTGCCGAGTTACTTTGCGTAGAACCGACACAGTTTGATATTTTGTGTGAGTTCAAAAAATGTGCTGGCGGGCTTAGACTCTTCACTCGTTCAATACAACCATCTTGCTGCTTTATCTTGGAACAAGTGGAGAACTGTGCCTCTTATTGTTACGCACCACATGAAACAATAGTGGGGAGAATTGAAATTATTTCACCCCCCAGTCGGGATTTTAACACCAAAAATAGGATTAATGGTCTTCCTCAAATAGATGTATGCTGGCTGTGTGGGAGTTTGGGAGTGAGAACAGTAAAAGAACACAGCAGGGGAGGATATCCTGCCTGCGCTGGATGACCTTTGACCTAGGATATCCTAGTTGAAATATCAGCTCATCACTGCCAAGGCCGTGGCATCTCCGCTGCTGCACTAGTGTTGAGGCCTCCTTTTGACTGAACTCTTCACTGGGACTGCAAAATCAGGCCAGTGGCATGTCTGTGTTACACAAAACTCCCCCCCCCCCCCTTGTCAGGGCTTACACTGGGCAGATGTAAAGTGGAGGCTTTTTTCCACCCCTCAGACCCCACATCTTCCCGTGTTGAGCCCCCCCTCAAACACTTGGAGTTATTGCTGTACTGTAGCAAGAGGGATTTGATTCAGAGTAACCCATAGCAGGGAGTGGAGACAATCATGTAACAAAAAAGGGCAGAACAAGGCCAAGTAGAAAAATAACAAAGATAAACCCTAAAGCCTGTGTGAGCTTGAAAATGCATGCACATTCAAATTTGATGGCCTCATCATTTTCTGCCAGTCATCAAAAGGACTGAGAATGTGAAATGGGCTGAGAGATATGATGGGCCGAGGGAAGAATTGAGATGTTTTGTGAGAATAATGGGGTGAAAGTCTACAAGTAGCTGCTTAGGAAGAAATTAGTAGGATATTCATGCAAATTCAAGCATAGATTTTGCTTACTCTGTAACAAATATTTCTCGCGGCATCAATAGAAGCACACGTACATTTTAATACATACAATATCTTCTCAAATAACGAGTTACATAAACGCAAATCAGCTTATCCATAGAGAAATCCTCCCTGCATCTTGCACTATCCACCCCAAGACAGAAGCGTATTTCACACGATTCCATTATACCCGTGTGCAAACAGATGTAATCATTTTAATCTAGCGGCTTTATGGCAGTTTTATGTTTGCCTTGGACATGTTTGTAATATACACTTGTAATACCTTTCCTGGGGCATCTATATTTTATTTGGAACATCTATTTTTCATTAGAGGGGAGTGCTGCATGACCCACAGGTATTGCTGTTTTGTGTCAGCAATGATGTTCATAGAACACACTACGCAGGATCCCTTGGACTGTGTCTGGCTGGTAAGAAGTTTATACTGGCGGCACAAATTACGCTTCATGTTTGAGTTGTGCCGCCGGGCACACTAACTTTGTTCTGACATTAAAATTTAATCCTCTTTAGGTATGCAGCATGGCCTATAAAAAAACAACAACAACAAAAAAAAAAAACAAGCAAACAAACAAACATGGATGTAAACCCAAGTTCATCTGCATCACTGGATAATTTCTTCATGTGTTGAGTGATATAATTTTACTTGATTGTTGCCATGAGGGGTGTAGCAGATCCCACAACGCTTGTTTGAAGAGAAGTTGAATTACACCCAAAAAATATAACCTCATCTGCAGATATCTCCCTTTAAACAAAGAGAGCAGGCTAAATGCTATGAGATTGTATTACACGTTAGGAATTGGCAGAGCCAGGAATTGGATGACGTGATGGGAGTGGGTGTGTTGTGATGCTCTCAGCTTGCGGTGGAGTTGATCATGTGCTAAAAGCAGCATGGCTAAGCTCTTCAGCGCGATGATTACTATCCTGTCTGTGAGTCAGTGTGCGGCATCAGATTTCACTATTTAGGAACTATTGCACTGCCTTACTAGATTGAATTGTTAGGTGAATGTGAACATATGGCCATAGTGCTGTTGTAAGTCAGTGTGAAGTTGCTTTCCAAAATTAGAATGTCTGCCATCACAAAAAATAACACAATACTAACTCTGAAAAATTGATTGCTGGCACGACAGTAATACCCTATTATGGCATGTCATTAAAGTTAATTAGCTGGAGCATCTGAAAACCTTTGCTAGTTAAATAATGACACTTTGATGAAATGGTTTGTGTGCTTAAAATGACACTTAATGAATTTTACTTGGAAATGTATTACTTTCACTTTTTCAAACCTCTCATGTAAAGAAAAGGAATAATAGTCTTTTTTCATGCAGTTCATACTACTGTGTGCTTGGCATATTCTGTTTGCCTCCTGGAGAGTTCAACTGGGTTATCTTTTATTTGCCCATCTAACCAGCATAAAATCTTTTGCTTATATATCAATGAAAACATCAGAATGGTAGCTGAGTATCAATCTACAGTCAGCGCTCCATGTGTTTAATAAGTCTGTCACTATGCCTTTATCAACCGCTTATCCATTTCTGGGTCGCGGAGGCTGTGGAGCCAATCCCAGCTCAGACAAACCCAGAGATCCCAGAGACAAACGGAGACCAACAACCACTCACATTAACACTCAGACCTACAGACAATTTAGAGTCACCAGTTAACCCAAACATGATGTCTTTGGACGGTGGGAGGAAACCGGAGTACCCGGAGGAAACCCACACAGGCAAGGGGAGAACATACAAACTCCACACAGAAAGGCCCCAGGCCCGGGAAATCAACCCGCGAGCTTCTTGCTTTGGGGCAATGTTTTAACCACTATACCGCTGTGCTGGCCTCTCTTTTGGCTTTTTCCTATTTGGGGTCGCCACAGCAAGTAAGCTCTGTGAGTTGCATGATTGATTTGGCTGCTTGAATCATCAAGTCTGAAATGTTTAAGACTTTTGTAATACTTTGCAGTTGAAATGTGCGCGCCAGTAGCCATCAACTTCTTCATGAAATGTTGGATGTTGTGACATCCTTACCTAACAGAATCACTCAATCACGTCTCTGTGCTAAGAAAGGCTACCTATCTTGTATTTCATTATAAAAAACATCAGTGGGATTGCTCTGAATATGAGAATTCCATATAATGAAAAGTGAGTAAAGTATAAAAATAAAATAGATAGGCTGCCTAGCTGCTTGCTGGATGTTCACATTTAGTGTAAAAATCAAAGTCACGTGGATCTCTAATTCTTGGCAACAAATAGAATCAACACATTTTGTAATAATGTTTACCTATTCTTTTAGAATTCAGCACACAGTATAAGCTGAATGTGTATCGTAAGTGAAAAAGCTGACGGTAGTTGAGGTGCTATCAAGTTCGGAAAGCAGCACTTCCTTCTGAAGAATTCCTGGAAGCTCAGAATGACAAAGACAGGAAAGCAAAGAGTGACAGATGATGGGGGGGGAGGAAGGAAAATGATTGTGGAAGCATGAGGGAATAAGGGGTAAGGAAGGGTAGAAAAAAATGTAGGGATTATAGAGGCAGTTTGGATCGATGGGTGGATTCATGGATGGGTTATTATTGTGTGTGGCAAGGACAGAGAGACATGTAGAACTCAGTACTAAGAAGTCAGAAGATAGGGGTGAGGGTGAAAGACAGGAAATGCAGGGGGGGTCAGCTGGCATACTGAACAATAGGCAAGGGAAATGGAAAAAGAATGAAGAGGGAGGTGGAGAAAGTGAAAAGAAGGGATAAGGATTAATACAAGGAAGTGAAGGAAGTGAACTAACAGGTCATGATGAACCTCATGCCTTTGCTCTTTACAACCAATCAAAGATTTGTTATGGGTTTTCCCAGTGGGCCCTGAAGTATCTGAGGGTGATGGAATTCAACAGCAGGACCCAAAATTCAACCCCGAGCTGTCTTCTTTTTTTTCTTTTTTCTATTTTTTTTGCAGGGGACCTAATTTCTGATCTTGAGTATATATTTTGGGGTCAAGAGAGAAATCCATGCAGAGCAGCAGTATGAGATATTTATATTCGGTCAATGAGCATCATCAACAGGAGTGGAAGATGGATTCCTGCACACAGCTTTTTCTGTTTTCTGTTTCTGCTTCCAGGGTTTTACAGAATAGGCTGCACTGCCAACTCTGCTGTCCCTGATGGAATTGCAAAGGTCACACGCATACACAAGCAAATACACACACACACACCTTGAATGCATGCACACTGAGACGCTTTCAGAAAAATGGATCCACACAGAGAGATATGACTTTTCTCAAGTCATATAAATCTCCATGGTTCTACAGGTTTAATGAGACCTGAATCAGGGCATGCTTGGGATTAGTTTATACTGGTTGGGTATTAAAGACCAATGTTTGATTATTCCACCATAAAAGCCTTTAAAAATTGCCTTTCCCATCTCAATATTTAACATCACTCTCCAACCAAATCTCCTTGAAAATACTCTGTGAATGCCTTTCACTGGACATTGTGCTGCATCAGTAAGATTAAATGTAAGATATACATATATCTAAACTATGTACAACGTGAAAGGATTCACAACGTCTCAACGTAACCTCCGTACATGCAAACATGTGTGTGTGTGTGTGTGTGTGTGTGTATCAACCATATATGTTAGCAGTATATATTGAATTTGTATAGCTATACAAATGTTTTCCTGAGAAAGTGTCCTCAGACCTCAGATATAACAACATACACTGCTGGTTTAGGGCTTAGGGTTTGATATATTTACATAGGTTATGTAAACAATTTTAACCGCATGTACCTTCACACCTTCACAGGTTATATTTCATATGCTAAAATCTGAAATTATTCCCATTTTGTAATAGGCTTCATATATAATCTATACACAAACACCCGTGTATTTTTTATTCTAGATACATATATTACCTTTGTTTGAATAAATTATTTATTGTCTTATTTTTAGGGGAAGTTTGTTTCCACAGAGTGTCTTCCATAAAAACCTAGATTACATGAATGTGCTCCCAACATATCGAAAAAGAAAAAAATCAACAGTCCATACATCCAAATTTACGCACACATAGCTATATACATAGCATCTTTTCACGTAACAGTTACGGTACTTTCTTTAATGATGCTGTGGCACAGGGGAAAACGATCCCGCCACAATGCGCTTCTTTCTAGGCCAAGAATCTTTCCCTACAATTTGACTGAAGCAGTGTGAGGAATGGGGCCCTCTGTATTTGCAGGTGTGCTGTGTGTGATGGCTCTGATACTGAGTTCGGAGAGGTTTGGGGTAGGGAGGCCAGTGACTGTTGAGGTATTGTGTGTGATGCGTATGAGTTTGTTCCTGTTGGACACCTTTAACAAGTTTGGAGTGACACGTGGAACAATTGTGGCAAATACACTAACGTAGCAGCAGGTTGGGGGCCACAGAGAGTGCTCAAAGTTTGTGAAGGCAGACAGTCTTTATTGACAGCTTTCTAAGATGTCAGCGGTGTGTTGATCAAACTGCAGTTTTTGTCCAGGGGGACTCCAAGGTATTTGAACCACTCTGCCCTGTCAGCAGTTTCACTATTGATGCGGGTGGGATTTGTGGGGGGAGTTGTGGGCCATGCTGTGTGTGAAGGGTGACTTAATAACAATAATTATGATACAATCAGCTGCAGGTAAATTTTCATGCACAATCATTAGTATTAATTTGTTCATCAACGAACCTTTTTTCCATGACTAAAACAAAAAGGAGGTGGACGTTAATGTATGTAATGTGTCACCGTGATTAAATATACATGTAAGAAAGATGAGACGAAATATAGTTTACAAAATAAAACCTGAATTCTTTTTTTTTTTTTCATTGACTAAAACAAGATGAGACAAAGTATTAGAATATTTAGTTTTTTTATTATTATTTTTGCTGCCTTTCAGTTTTTTTAGGCTGTTTAGAACAGGAATTTTTGGGAAACTTTAAGTTTTGTTTCCTCACCTTTGCCATCTAGAAATATGTGGTGGTGGAATTCATCTGCTGTGTAAAACAAAAAAACATAGACAGGGGAATCGGGACAGAGACAGAAAGTGGGACAATAGCTGAGGCTTGTGTGCACAGGGCTTGGGAGGAAAAGAAGACCATATATTTAATTAGTAGCTATCATGGCTGGCCCGACGCAGAGCCGAGGTCACCGCTGAACCAAAAACCCTTTTATCTGTGATATAATACGCAAATCCCATTGGTTCAAAAATAAACATGAAATTTAAATCAGAACATGTTCTGTATTTGGATATATTCCTTAATCTATATTGTCAGACCAGACATTCTCTATAAAATTGGATTTTTGAACATTAAACATGTATTGTTCATCAAGATAACCTCCTCTGTCAATTATGAAATGGGTTTGACTAAAAAGAAAAAAAGAGAAATTTTGTTTTGGGTAGATTGAATTAAATAGAATTGCACCACTAAAAATACCAGAGTAAAATACCATTTTCATCTATTAAAACTAGACAAAAATTTCACCAGTTTTATCTCAACTAAAACCAGACCAAATTATTTATGGTTTATTCTGCCTGAAATGCTCAGACTTTTTGCAGAGTAAAACTAAGCAAAAAGTAGGATGAAGGTGACTAAATATGGTAAAAACGAAAATGAGCATTTGACACCGGACTGAGACTAGAGCTCAAATTAAAAATAACTGCCAAAATTAACACTAAATATCATGTGAAGTAAGAGATGGAGTCTGGATAGCCTTAAAAGAGACTTATTGTGATTGAAGAACGCAAGTATGGTTGTGTCATTGGTGTTTTTCAAAAAGCCACTGGGAGAGTGGCTCACTACAGTCAGGTAGGCGGAAAGGTGCTTTGGATTTTCAGTTTTGAGAGTGTTTAATGGCATTAAATGCAATTTGTGATTTATGATTTGCAGTTTTGTCACAGTATCTTCAAATGGCTTTTGGTTTGATAGGCAAACTGACGGAGGCTCACTTCTGGTCTGACAAATAGAAGGCTGATTTTAAACACCAGTTTTTCCAGAAACTTCATATCTATTGAAGTGGGGGCCACTGGCTCGTAGTGCTCTAGGCAGGATTTTGTGGATACGATGGCTGTTTTGCACACAGTGTAGTAAGCTCCATTGCACACCCTTTAAACAGCCATTGCTGAACACTATCTGATCTCAGAGGCTTGCTTGGTTTGCACCAGTGTTACGCCTGCCCCCCCCCCCCCACCCTCCACTGTGAAGGGAGCAGGGTATTCTGGCTCTGCGGTGGGGAGAGTAGCAGCAGTGTTTTGCATTCATCGGAGCAGATGATGGTGCCAAACTGCGTGTAGAATGTGCTTAGGTCTCCAGCAAATAATGTGGGATCAGTTAGTGCAGCTAATTTGGGTTTTGGATCATATCCAGTGTGAATTTTTTTTTTTTTTTTTTTTTTTAGATTACTGTGCTTCTTCTTTTTTTTTTTTTCAGTGTGCATTTTTGAAAGTCTTTTTTGTCTCCGGGTTTAAGAAATGTCTTGGCTGTTCAACACTTTCTTTCTGGTTGCAATGAAATATGTTTCATGATATTTGTGCAAATTAAAATTAGCAAGAAGTACCTTATTTGCTAATCACACTTATTATTATCTACCCTTAGGAAGTGTTATTTAAAGTTTACGTCATTTTTAAACAATGGCCAGTTATCAGTGTCAGGTCTTTTACTCTTTGATCTAAACATGTCACAACATCGTTTCTGTGAACTATTTAACTCTTACATCTCACGTCTGGCAGTGACTATATTTAAATATTTAGTAACAACAAATTTCTCCATAAGCTTGTTTAAATCAAGTGTTCTCACAGGAGCCTATTCAAATGGCTCCTGGTGATCCCATAAATTGCTGAGTGAGTAATTCCGTTTTCAGTCACGCTGGAAATTAACAATGTTCAATACTCAATTTAAATCCAAAGGTGGAATCCTTGTCAAATAATCGATGTGTGTTCTTTCGAGGCTGTGTTTTGGTTGATGCTGAGGTTATCTGCAAACAATCTACCATCTTATTTTAGCAGCATCTTACAATTCACTTCTCAACAACGAATGCAATTCCTAACGGTGCAATTACAAAAAAGAAATTCCTAAAAATATGCACTTGCCATTTGTTTAGCGTATACCTGGGTCACATACTTTCCCATGTTTTATTCTGGTTGAGTGTGCACCCAGTTACATGGCCTCAATCTGCCTCATATGCAGCTGGACTGTCAGATGGATCTTTTACATCTGGACCAACTTTGGTGATTTCACAGCAAATCTTCTGCTTTCAGCCAATACTAAAGGATAACAGCCAAAATCTGCCCACACGTAGAAGTAAATTGGCCAGACTTGTGCCAAACACCAGTGCTTATGTTTGGTCAGAACGTTCCCATTATTCTCTGTAATTATATCAATGTTTCAATATTGTGAAATTATCAAATGAAGCCGTTAATCAGAAGACCTTATACTCAGTATTCATTCATACCACTAACCCAGAAAGACAGAAAATTATGTTTTCAGTGGAAAGCTCTTCAATTGTAATTCTGTCTGTAACAAACATTTCGATGACTTTCCCGTCAACCTGAATGGGTCCCGCTTATCCAGCAGTTTTTCTGTGCACTTACAGTCTGATAATTCCAGTCCTGACCACCGGTGTCAGTTGAAGAGACTGTGCAACTTAATTTGTTTCTGTGAAATAAAGGTGGAAGCTTTCTGAGGAAACTTTTTTCAAAACTAAAGGTGCTTCCTAAAGTAGTCACTCTTTCAGAGGCTCTTATTCCTTTTAATAATTTCTCTGTTTGAAATGTGTCTCGTAATCAGAGTGCCTATGGTTCTGTCAGACTTTGTGGCAGTGACCTGGACAACTGAACATCTGCTTAACAAGCCAGTATTCAGTTATACTGTAGCTCATTCGGGGGAGCTCTTGTGGCTTCTCCAAAGTTGAGGCTTAACTCTAAAGGTGACCATACCGTTTCGCATGATGGTTATCGACCTGCCTGAGAAGATAAGGCTAACAGAATCTGTAACATCTTTTTAATCCCTTCTTCTCTCCTACAACAAATTTCTACAGGCCTGCTTTCATATAACCCTTTCATGTTTTCATTTTCTCTTAATCCTTTATTGCATTTACTGTGATTGCATGCATGTGTGTATATGTGTGTGGCATCTAGTCCTTGTAATTAGACTGAAGTATTGTCATTGTTTGTCTTCCTTCAATAACTCTGTATGATTTCTGTTGTGCTTTTGACTTTAACTGCTTTTGTTAAAGGACATGTGTTCTATAAATCCATAAACTTTTAAATTAGTCATTCTATTATTATTTTTATTGACCAATCCCACACAGGAATGGCCAATATGTCAAGTGTTCTGGACATGCCTGACTGAATGTGGAATATACTGTATGTCAAGCTACCACCATGTAATCTGCAGCGGTTAACACCTCCATCAACCAGCATACGGGTAAAAACTTATGTTTATGAAGTTACATTTTAGGCAGGTATTATTTCTTGTTTTCCTGTAGCATGTTGGGCCCTGATGGAAACGCTGTCTGGCTTGACTTTACAAACGTTTATTTTCCAGTTGTGGCTCGTTACAGACAATACTGGAGCTAAGTTCACTCCAAATGATTCTCTTTGTGACATTTTTGGAGGAATTTTGTGAGGCAAAGTGAGCTTATTCAAACATAGTTGATTGAATCAAACAAAGCCCATAATCCACACTCACTTTTTTCATTCTCTGCCTGTTTTACCATAAAACTTGGTAATAAGTTTATATGGTTTTTCTTCAATACTTTTTAGTTTCTGTAAGTGGCCATAAACTCATATTCTTCAATGCAGACTAGTATTACAGCCAAACACTAAGCCCTTTAAGTTGTTCGGAAAGCAACAAGACAGTTCTTTTAAAATGAATTTTCATGAGAAGTAATTGACTGTCCAAGTATAATTTGGCACGGACCAAGAGCAATAAGTAAATTAACAGAGGAGTATGGCTAATATTTTATTATCCTCTGTGCCCTGTTTTTCTAATCCCAGTAAAAGGGATTTATGTTTGTGTCCCCTCACCTTTTCTGGACTCAGAAGGAAAGGCACAGTCAACTAAGTGTCCAAGTGACCAAGAGTAGGAACTTCTTTTCCCCTCTGCTCACTGCTAATGACAAGAAAATAAACACAGGAAATGGCCAGTCCCAGCTCTCAGCAATTAGGTCACCGTCTTGCACACACACACAAACACACACTGTGCTGCTGACTACAACTTGTTGTGTATGTGTACAGTACAAGCTGCAGCTGTTGCACGGCCTAATGTCGAGAGAGAGAGACAGACAGACGTAGGCAGAGGCTTCTAGTCTGACGGTGTGGTCTGCAGTAAAGGTTGGTGAAAGGAGCAGTGAGTGTACTTTGTGTGTAAAGCTGGAAGTAATAAGGCTGAAAAGGTGGGGTTAATCAGAAATAATTACGTCTGTGTTGTCCCTATAGCAGCTAAATCAGCTACTCATTTCATGAACCTCATCAGAGTTTAATAGAATCTCTGACATCCATCAGCCTCCAGACAAAACATGGGCAACTACGGTTCCTAACAAAAACCCAGACAAAGAACATTGAAACCACATATTCAAGCATCATGCTCACTACTAAAGAAGCCACAGTCATAGTTAAAGTTTGAAAAGAAGTTCAGTTCATCAAATCGGCTTTATTCGGCCAGTGTAGAGGTGAATGATTCAGATTTGATTTACAGTGGCCACCCTATATGCACAGACGACCCCACAGCTGATATCATATTGTATTGAACAGAAATCTCTGGGTTTGTTCAAGACTGACCACATCACTTTAATGATAAAGCTTTTTAAAGAAAAAAAAAGGGTTTAGAGCTTACTTTTAAACTAGCTACATGGAACATTATTACATCATATTAAAAATGAATGATACAGATGATGTCTTGTATAGATGTTTTTTTTTTTTTTCTAACAGACTGTATGAACATGTACAAATCTGTATGATTAATTTGACATATAATAGTTAGGTTTAATGGCAGCACAAATCTTACTGAGGTTTTTGTTTCTACTTCTTCTATGTTATTGTAATTTCCTTGGAGTTTCTGTTCGTTGATTAGACAAAAAGAAGACACCTGATAACATCAATTTGCGCTGTGGAGTCTTTTTTAAACAAATTTTCTGGCATTTTATTCCTATTTTGAGCAGCTGGATTTCAGCTATCCAGCATAGAGGAATAGCAGATAAGAGTATTCATGTTGAATAACTATCAGGATCTCCAAGCCCACTGTCAATGCCAACTAGCTCTATAAATCATATTAAATACTCATTGTCATCTTTATTATGTCTTGGTTTTGTTTACTAAGGAGAACACTTGGGAATGGGGCTAAATTTATAGCCTAAAAAATCTGACCAAAGCCAATGAATGCCAGTTAGAAATGAGAAGTTACTTTTGTCTACTCTATCTGTAGTCAAGGAACTGTTGTTTCAAAAATAGCACAAACAAAAAACTCTCATGTGAAACAACCAAAATTGGCAGAAAATATTGTGTTCATGTAGGTGCCCATCAGCGATAGTAATATGCTGGTTGAGTGCTGCAGATCAACACAACCCTGAAAACAACACAACCTGGAAACTCCTTTTAGTTGAGATTGAATGCACACCCCAGTGGTGTGATTAGCTGACTGTCCTCTCCAATGTACTGAAACTGGGGGAAAAGAGAGTGTGAGATAGAGAGAGAGAGAGAGAGGAAGTGAGAGAAAGAGAGACAAAGGGTTACAGCAGCTGGCACAAGGGGCTGCTCCTACTAGGCCCGTCATCTCTAAACCCCATGTTTAGATTTGGCAATGTCACTTTGACCATGACTGAGCCTATTTCCCACCAACTGACAAATACACACACACACAGAGTGGGCAAGCCAGAGTCGAACAGTAGGGCCAAAGCAGCAGTCTGATAAGCTGTGATAGCGATTAGTGATGTCTAAGGCCAAACGGCCATGTCAGAAATTCAGCAAGGGAGAAAAAAAAAAGGGGGGGGGATAGAGGAAGATCTGAAAAGAGAGGAAAAAAAAAAAAAGACAGGGGGGACTTGATCAGAGAGACTAAATTGTTGCCTGAGAGAGATAATGAGCGTTCCACAGACAATGAAATGAAAGAGAGAAAGAACAAGAGAGAGCGGGGGGCCCAGAGGGGGCTGGGAGGAGATGGAGAATGAGTGATAGAGTTTACATGGAGGACAAATAAAGTAAGCTTGATCTGTATGTGTGTGTGAGGAAGAAGGGGAGGCTGTCAGTTTAATTGATACCATGACAGCCTGACCATTTATTTTAATGGTGTTTTGCAGCACTCCATCACAGCCCAACACTCACCTCTTATGTTGGACAAGTTGCAAAATTTTTTGGCAGAGGGGTGAGGTATGTATGTATGTATGTGTGTGTGTGTGTTTGTAATGTGTGTGGTTATGTAGGCTATGCATGATCTGCATGGCTTTGCACCTTTGTTCATTCTGAAAGGAGCAAATCTTTTTGTGGACGTTTGTGCATGTGTGTGGGTCCTTTGTGCTACATCCAAAAGGATGGACTGTTTCCTTGTCCCTTTCCTGTTTCATCTTATTTTAACCTCTCAGCAAAGCTGGACAGAGGAAGCACATTCACATTCACACAGATGTCCATTTCACACGGACACACAAACAGATTCAAAAAGACACACAAAAAAAGCCCAAATGCACACTTCAGCAGTTATCTGGACATGCCCACACAGATCTTCTGTACCACATACGGGCAAACCACAAGCTTCTTTAGTTATACACACACCATGGGCAGCTGGCAAATGACCATTCATTGTTTGTGTGCGTATCTGTGAGTGTGTAGGAGTGTGTGTGTGTGTGTGATGAGTCAGAAGACCACACAGGGACTGCAGGGTGGTGCTAGTAGCCGGGGGTTGCTGTAACCATTTTATTCTAACCAACCCATTGTGGTCTTTCCTCAATGACAGATCTGCTTTTATGCACACTCTCTCTCAAACACACACACACACACACACACACAAAGTGGAAAAAGCCAGGCCAGCTATCCAGGGACCAACCTCTGACAACTTCTGCCTCTGTCTGTTTTATTAATGGAGCACCATGGCTCTGTCGGCACCATAATAGCTACTGTGCCCACGGATCTGTCTGTTTCAACAGAAGTGGGCACACACACACACACACACACACACACAGATACAGAGAGTGACATGAAAATACACAAATACACATGTGCAAGGCAAGGACTAATACTGCCTTGCATAGACCTAAATACGTCTACACATGTTTATGCATATGAACAAAAGTACTAACACACACACACACACACATACAGTCTTGCTGAACAAGAGTTGTGCATATACTTTTGATTTGAGAAAAAGGGGAATTTTGTCAATCTAAAAAATTCCCTTGTTACCCAGTTTGTCTGCTTCTCAGCCTTTAGGCGTGACCTTAGCCAGCAGTCACACACACAGACACACACTACACTACAGACAGCAGAGCTCTGGTCAGCTATGATATATACGCAGGCTCAGTTTTTATTGGTTTTTGTACACTGTGTTGTGATATTTAATCTGACACCATCATGACATTTTCAACTGTGAAATATCTTGTTGCTTCTAGAGAGTTTATTTAAAAGCCATGTACACAAAGACTAGGATGTGTTGTCCTGAATCATATGTCTTATAAGGTTTTGCACTATCAGAACAGGTTCTGAACTGGATTTGTTTCCAAATAAGTAAGAACTTGGGAGAAAAATTCTTGAAGATTTTCTGATACTTTTGAAGCACCTGCTCCTCTGTCCACATGGACAGGAGCATTCAAAAGCAGGGCAAAAACACATAAGTAATTTTGTGAAATGTAATCATAACAAAGATCTAAAAAGGAGAAGGATGCAAGGGAAAGGCTATCTCACAAAAAAGATTGGCTTTGGATAAAAATACAGTGTTTTGGATGTCCTTAAGTCATGACGTTTCCGAATGATATTAGAACCAACTAAATCAACTTATATAAGAACAACCAATCTTGTGTGTGGCAAGACAGAAAATATTTATACTTATAGCAGTATTGTTCTTCTTCTTATAATAATACTAAGTGTCACTTCAAATAAGTTCCAATAAGACAATCTGTCTTGAAGAAGTAGATGTCAGCCCTTACAAAAGAAATAATACCCTGGCTGGGGACGTTGCTTGTTGGCCTAAGAACGCAGTTCTCAAAATATGGCGTGTGCCCACACTGACTGACTTCAACACCTGGTCCTGTCGCCAGCCGTAGCAGCCTTCTCCGGAGACTTTCAGGTAGCAGCTGATAATGTGTTCCGTTGTACCTTTTCTGGGTCAGAGAGGACAGAGAGGTTGGCTGGGCAGCACAGCATAGACAGCTTGCAACATGAACTTTATTCTACCTGCCAGTCCCCTGCTACTGCATGCTCACCAGCCTATTGGTCTTCACCTCCTCAACACCTGCCTGCACCTCCTCCTAAACCAGGTGCTATCTTTTCCTGCCACGGGTTTTGTTGTAGCCTGGCAGTGGGCAGGCTCATAACCTTGCTGGCCTGGTCGCCATTATGCCCACCCTGCCAGCTCCAGCCCATCCAGAACTCTCCACTTCATCCCTGTCCTCACTGCGATGCCTGCTGATGCCACTCTGGATTCACTGGAATGTTAATAGATTAGGTTGGATTGGTGTGGAGAGGACTCTGAGCTCCTCCTCTGGGATGATGATCGGAAGCTGGAGTTTTGCTTTTTCTATGCCGTTGAGACTCTGTGGGAGACCCAGCCATTTTCAGGAGAAACAGTTGAACTTTCTGTTACCTTGTGAGCCATCAAAGCCCAGAGGATACGGGCCAAGATACCCATGCCTTTAAACTGCCAGGTAGGCCTGACTTGTCTATTGTGGACAACCAAGCTTTTGATGGCTGTTTACATTAACACTGTGTCCCTGAATCTCCAGTGAAAGACTGTGATTAGGCTTATGACAGTGATGGATGGTATTACATTGTCATCCCCAAAGAAGCAAAACATGTCCACCACTTTTCATGTTTTCAGCACCATAGACATGGATTTTGTTGGTTTGAAGCTAATTCTGCCCCAGGAGATGAGCCATTCCAGGCCCTGAAGGGTCTAGCTGCAGCCAAGCACAGACATAGTGGTAGCTGTCTGGTCATCCAATCGGGGATGACAAGCAGTTCCCTGATTACAAAGTTGGACAAATAGGGTAAATTATGATGCCTTTCTCAAGCTGTTGCCAGTCGGATGTTAAGCTCCCTGATATAATTATAAGCCTTAAGTAAATGTAGTAATTCAGGATGTGGTGTCAGTCCAGGGTTATGTCTGATTCTTGTGTGTTGGCTAAGTCCAGCCAATGCACTGCCAGGTCTTCATTTCCCTCCATTTCTCCCTGATCAGCTGAGTGACTTATCCGGTATGTTCCAGACACCCCAGCACTCAGTGAATGCAACCTTTCTGTGCTGATGTCTAAATGTCCTTGTTATTTCAGAGGAAGTCAGTCATCCTGTTGGATTGGATATAAAAGAAGACCCCCCCCCCCCCCCCCCACACGGAGAAGCAAAATGGATCAGAACTGCTGTAGCTGCTGCTCTTGGTTGAGTTCTCTTCCTCTGGACTCCTGCCGCCTGCCTTCACAGTTCAATGGTGGTCCTCTTTGCAAATCATTTGAAGTATCTTCCAAAGGAGTTTTGTTCTGGACACCACTGATACACATTGTTAGGTACTCTACTGGGACTTGGAACAGAGCTACCTCTGCAGTAACCACCTCCTGAACTTCCTTCCAGGTGTGTTATAATGTGTTTAACTTCACTAGGGGGCTCGTAGGTCCAAAGGGACTTCCTGTGCTTCAAGCTCTTGCTCGCTGTGGGTATTGCTCAGGGTACTGCTCACGATCCACAGCTCTTTCTGCAGTTAGTGGTATAATAAATAATCTTTTATAAAATCAGTGTGTGTTCAGCTTGATCAAGGCAAGAAGGGGCTTGAAATTGACGATTCAGAACTTACAGCCCTGAAGGTACAAATGCTGTGCTGGCATAAAACAACAGGAGAGGAGAGGAGAGAGACAAGTTAAGGATAGAGCTATGTCCAGTATAGAAGAAATAAATACATGGTCTAGTTTTTCTGGATCTATTTAAGACAGCATCTATCTGACTGTAGTTTATGCCTGTGTGGTTGCGATCTTTGCATCTAATTCTTGGTTTTTGTCTATTTGCATTTTAAAATTGGAATTTTATTAGAATTTTCATGCACCTGTAATGGAACCTTGTCATCTCTGAAAGTGAAAGTCAAAGATTAAAATCATAGTCAATCAAATCTTGATACGCAGTCCTAACAATAAGTAACACAACCACCATTAAGCACTCACCCAAATGTCTTTGTTATGCAATGAGCTGCAATGCATCTGCTATCAAATGAAGGGTACAAATGATCAAGTGCACATTAAAAGATCAAAGCTCAGGAGAAACAAAAAACTGGGAAAAGAAGGGGAGGTGATTGGGGGCTCATTAAGAGTTAGCCTTCATTAAGAGCAAATTAGAAACTCTAAGTCTGCAGACAAAATGTAGAGGGTAGGAAGGAAGAATAGAGGAAAAAATAATGTGTTAAAATATGTGTGTGTGTGTGTGTGTGTGTGTCTGTGTGCATTGTGAGCATAAGGGTGGATGGGGGGATTACAAAGAAGCTCAAAATGACTTTTTAATCACATCATTAAAAGGACTTTGAATTATGAATTTGTCACAATGGATGTCTTAAGGCATGGGAGCAAAATGAGAGAGGGATAGTTTATTTTATATTTTTTTGGAGAATGAGGCCAAGGATGGCCAACACTCTGAAGCCACTGTGAATGTGTGTGGGTGGTTTGTGTGGAGATGCAGTTCAGTTTATTCATTCCAATCAAGGATGGCAATTAGACCTTGATGAACAAAAGAGAAAAGAGAATAGCAGACCATCAAAATTGACTGTGCACTAAACCCCTCCCCTGAATATCGATTGTTCAATCACATCTTAGTAAGGATAACGAGGCCTGACAGGCCTGTCAGACTTTGGATTTGTCTACATGCCAAGGTAGTGTGCATGCATTGATTTAACAGTGTTTTTTTTTTCCCTCGCAAGTTGTACATTTTATCATACCTGGCTAACTAGCTCGCTGCCTAGAGCACTAAACCAAGGACACTTCCATAAACAAATTAGATTTTGTGGTGGGAATATGAAAAGAAATCATGTGACAATAGCACATCCTGTGGATAAAAGCAGTCCTCAAAAATATTGAGACCACCGAGAGCTGTACTACTTGAGATAAAGCCTAACACGTGAGCAGTGTTTGTTTCCTGTATTTTATTTCCTGAGGTAAAAGATCAGATAACCTTAATTAAGTATTTTATTTTCTTGAAGCTGAACCAAAATGTTTTTCTATCATTGACTCGGTAGGTATTTCAACCCAAATCATTTCCTTAACTCTTTAGTAATATAAAATCAGGAAATATGTTTATTTCTGAAACACCATTGTCACCCTGTTGATTGTATTGTCAGTGCAGAAAACCAAATGTCTGACAGGGACCAATGACATATTTTTTGGTTAATTTTGCTTGCTAAAGCTAGTTAACTTGTAATTCGATTTGGGGAAGCTAAAAATCATCATTTAGTCCTCACCCTAAAAGCTAAAAACAAACTGCTTGAGGATGTATCATCATTCAAGATGATATAAGATAACATGGTACAGGGAAAATTTGTACTGCTCTGCAATACAATCCTCTTTATGTCAATAATTTCTACAGAGGGCACTGCAATGATAACTGTTTGTTTGATCTAGGCAGCTTTAGCCCCAGTCTTTCAGCATTATATCATGCACAGTGTATGCACTGTACACTCTATACACATTTTTGATGGGTGAGTAAAACAACAAGTTAGACAGGGGAGAGCAGGGATTGTTGTAACAGTTTTTTTTTTTTTTTTTGTAATTTCTCCAATAAATGAAAACTTTTTACACTGGAATAGCCAATTTGCTATATTAGAAACTTCAATGTGGGCAGCACAGCGCATAGTGGTTAGCGCTGTTGCCCCACAATAAGAAGGTCACGGGTTCGGTTCCCGGCCTGGGGCTTTTCTGTGCCGAGTTTGTATGTTCTGCCTGTGCGGATAAAGCAGATAACTACTAGAAGATAATTTAAAAAAAAAAAACAACCATTCCACTGTTACAACTGTCTCAGTGTACAGGGACAGTTGTAACATGTATAAAATATTCATAAATAGTCAATCAAATATTCAAAATGAAAAAAAGATGATTTATTAGTTAAGATATTGTAACTATTGCCATCTGATTTGGCCACTCCCCTGAATGATCTGCCCTGTTATGTTTCATTTGAAGCCATCTCTAACAAGGGTTAGTGTTTTCTGTTTTGCATGCATGCTGTAAACACGTGTTTCAACTGAATTTTAGCATGCAGCTGATTATCATTAAGTTACTATGTAATCTAGTTTATGTAGGCCCAATACGCAAACTTACTGTATATTATTTCATAATTAACAAGAGCTGACATGAGAGAAATGTGCTGCACATTAATTTCAGATTCTGCCGGTCTTTTTTGAGATGAGAGACTTCTTGTGCAGCACAGTCAGAAGAAAAAGTCCCATGAAGATGTTGTTAAGCAGTTGCTAGGGTAAAAAAAACAACCTCTTAAAATGATGGTTTGACATCGCAATGCGAGGGAGAAATTTTGTGATTTATGTTGATGATGTTGATAATCTATGTTTTTAAAATGAAACACAGAGAAAGAATTGGAATGAGAGTCACTGAGTAGTTGGTTCAGCGATGGTCATAACAAGGCATCGCAACCGTCCCTGCATAACACTTTATGAGAACAAATTTTTACCTCAAAAAACACTTTTGTCGAAAAATTTTTCTGGTAGTTTCAAATGTGGCTCTTGTTGTGTTAGCAAAGAGACAATCTAAGTGAGAATGTGCGCGATGAGTTTAACCACTCTAGCTTGTTTTTGATTGTTGAAATTCAAGTTGATACAACAGTCCCTGGTCTCCCCTACATAATGCTACATTACACAAAACATTAAAAAGTTGGAGACAATATTTCCAGCCAATTCACGAAGCCAGTGTTTGCTTAATTAGTTAGATAGCTAGAGTTCATGGCAATGCTGACGGCTCATGCATTTAGTCATAATGGGTATATTTTAAGGCCCCTTTCATAAGATTCTCACTTCAGAACCAAGTCAGCTAGAAACTTTAGAAAGTCACCCAAAGGCTCATGGAGCTCATGAAGCAAATGGCAGTTCAATTAAGTAGCTAGTTACAGCTGATAAAATCTGCTATTGACTTTCCTCTTCGAAATGAGAAGATGCACTTGTCTTCTTCTGAAATCAATGACCCACTCTTCTAAAAATTACTCTGAATATCTGGTTGTAAATCTACTGTCATTAGAAAAGTGGGCATGTGCAGGGCTGGATTGAAGAGGCTGACATGCATAGCAACAGTAACTGAAGAGGCAGTGTCTAGTGAATTGCCAGTTGGCTATTGTTGTTGGACGGTTTGACAAGCTGATGGTCATAGGTGGTAACAAATGGGTCACATTTGGTGGGAGTATTTGTGATAGAGAGGGAGGGGGTCACGGGTATGAGAAAGACAGAGAGGTAGAAGAAGATTAAAAAACATTTGTGGGTTGGAAAGTGGAGGGAAACGTTTGATTATCACTTTCTTTCTTTTTCTCCTCCTCCACAGTCCTTGCCTCTCTTGTTGCTCTCTACTCAAAAGACAGATCACTCTGTGGAAATCAAATGTTGATAAAGAGAAAATTGCATCGGATGGGGGCGAGGAAAACAGGAAAGATACACCCAGAGAAGCCCCACAGGAACATTTAGCAAGGAAAGAGAGAGCGAGAAACAGGGAGACTGAGCGAGCGAGGGAGGGAGAGACAGCCAAAAAGATAGAGAAAGAGATGGCCGGAGAAAAGAGGAAGAGATGAAAAAATGCAGTTAGATCTCAGAAACTGATAGAGACCGGAATAATTCAAGTGACACTCTACACCCATTTGCATGTACACCCTCTTTTTCACACACACTTGCACTCGAACTACATTTGTTGCATACACACAAATGCCAACACATACTCACTGGCTAACTCTTGATATGTTGACACGATTAGGCGCTGACAAAACGTGGAAATGGGTTCAGGGGGGCAACACAAACAAATTTAGCTAGAAGAAATTGGACCTCTTGTTGCACTGCACTGCTCCAAACGCCTCAATTCTCTCATTACACTCCATTATAGGACCCATCCACAGACAAAAGAGTTCCTCCAGCACAGGTAATAGGAAAACAAGTCAGCACTCTATTGTGCTTTGTCCCCCATCAGTCCCACTGAGAGGATGGCTGAGGTTGGTTAGGCTCAAAAACCAAACAGATACACATATACGAGAGGCAGGACATGATTGAAACAACTTAGGGTTTTCTTATGTTTTTCTCAAGGAATTTGTCTTGCTGCAGGTAAATATAGAAAGAGGAGCGGATCTTGATTTAAAGTACAATTAAAAAAAAAAAGAGTTTATTGAAAAAAAATCCGGGGGCAAAGAAATTCTACTTTTCTATTGTTCGACATCAATATGGCCACAACTTGGTGTAAGTGATGTTAAATATCTTTACTTGGTTTTTATTTTGCATTTCAAGTGATATTGTACCAGATATGTCATTAGTCACTATAAGATGTGACAGAGTAGATGGTTTTGCATAACACAGCACAAACTTTGCATTGAGTTTGCGAATCACAAGGAATGACATCAAGCCCACTACTGGAAGTGGGGTTATTCCCTTGAAGTCTGTGTAAAACACAATAATGTCAATGGAGAATTGGGCAACATCATATAACTAGGATTAGATGTTCAAGGTTCAAGTTTCTAGGTCGATTTATTGTATTTTGCATGCTTACACACAAAACGAAATTTGTACTCAGGTCCAGCAATGCACAATACAGTAAGTCTACAAATAATCTATATCTATATCTGTTAGTCAAGCCCCAGGTTCAGGAGGGACAATGTGGTTTTTGCCTAGGTCCGGGAATGCTGCACAAGCTCTATACCCTTCACATGGATGCTGTAGTCGTGAGAGTTTGTCCAACAAGTCAACATGTCTTGTGAAGATCTGGAGAAGGCTTACAACCGTGTCCCTCTACAGTAGGTATCCTGTGGTGGTAGCTCCACAAGTACAGGGTAGATGGCCCACTTCTATGGGCAATTCAATCCCTGTACTCTTGGTTTCAGAGTCTGGTTCGCATTGCCAGTAATAAATCCGACCCTTTTCTAGTTAGGGTTGGACCCCTTCAGGGTTGCCCTTTGTCACTGGTTCTCTTCCTAACTTTTATGGACAGAATTTCTAGTTCCAGCCAAGTGGCAGAAAGCGTCGCATTCAGCGGCCTAAAGATTCGGTCTCTGCTGTCCGTAGACAACAATTATAGGTTGTTATATTCTCATTCCAGTTAGCTGGAATGAGAATCAGCACTTCGAAGTCTGAGGCCATGGTCCTCAGCTCGAAAATGGTGGAGTGCCCACCAGCCCCAAGTGGAGGAGTTCAAGTAATGTGGGGTCTTTGTTACGAGTAAAAGGAAAATGGAGCAGGAGATGGTCAGTTGGATCGGGCAGTGTGTGTAGTGATGCAGACACTGCACCGGTTAGTTGTGATGAAAAGGGAGCTGAAAAGCAAGGTGAAGCTCTCAATTTACCAGGCTATCTACGTTCCGACCCTCACCTATGGTCACGAGCTGTGGGTAATGACCAAAAGAACAAGGTCACAAATGCAAGTGGCTTAAATGAGCTTCCTCCATAGCCTGGCTGGGTTCAACCTTAGACATAGGGTGAGTAGCTCAGACATTCAGGAGGGGCTCGATGTAGAACCGCTGCTCCTCTGCATCGAGAGGGGCAAGTTGAGATTGTTCTGGCATTGGGTCAGGATGCCTCCCAGAGGAGGCATTCTGGGCCTGGCCCATCTGGGAGGAGACCCTGGAGTAGACCCAGGACTCGCTGGAGATATTACACCCCTCAGCTGTCTTGGGAATAGCTTAGGCTCCTGCCAGAGGAGCGGGTGGACGTGGCGGGGGAGAGGAGTGTCCGGGCTTCCCTCTTGAGACTGCTGCTCCTGCGACCTAGAATAAGCGGTTAAAAACATAATATAATAATTTGTACTTTTTTTTCCTTCCCTTTTGGCTTTTTCCCTATGTGGGGTCATCACAGCAAATCGGGTCTGTAATTTGTATGATTAATTGTGGTAGAGTTTTTACACTGGATGCCCTTCATGCAACAACCCTCCCCTTTTATCCGAGCTTGGGACCGGCACAGGCCTACCACTGGTTTGCGTTTTGGCTGGGGTTTAAATCCAGGACCTCCGCATGTCAAGCATGCACTCTAACACTGAGCTACATCCCCAGGCAGTATTCAACTAATAATAATTAGCCCAATACTAAGAATAAGTCTCAATAATAAGAATATCGTATGAATACTCTTGTGCAGTGAATTAAAAAAAAGCTCAGCAGTATATTAAAAACAGCAGCGCTGAAAGCAAAGCAGCATATGAAGTTAAGATAACAGGGCAGTTTAATGAGGCAAGGAGTTTAAGCACTCACATCTTTAAGCATGACCTGTCACCAACTGCCCAAAAGACTTGAGTAAAAATACATCTACCCCATTAAACAAATGTAACAATTCATATCATATGTTGCAATTGTAATGCATGATTTATATTACATTCAAAATATGAACCTGAACACAAATATACACAGAGCATGAGGTTGAGATGATACACAAAAGTGCTGTACACAGTAAAAAAATACCTATGCACAATAAAATTACCATCATGGAATAGAACAGCACTCTGATCTAAGATCTCTAATATAGTCTCACCTCTGCTGTCACCTGAGAGGTGAATCTACAGGATATCGTCAACGGTCATATGACAAAAATACAATTAACAAAGTAATAGCTCCAAATGAAAATTACCCATCAAAAAGGGTTAGATCAAGGAAATAATAGCAAAATCTAACTGTAAATTGGTTTTATGACTCTATTACATTACTACATCAGTTACAATAGGTTGTTGGAAACTGGAACTTTCTCCACTCTCTAGTTAAGCAGAAGGGATCTTTTCATTTTATCTCCACCACATTAACTTTGCAAGTGTAAAAGGAGAGTGAGGTGTTGAACCGTGGGATAAGTGGGAATCATAAAAGCTTAGAGAACTTAAGGCTGACTTCACACCCCTGCGTCATGCATTAAGCGTCTAAAGGAAGAGCATCTCAAGGTCTTCAGGTGAATTTAGTGAATTTGCTCTATCCACCTAGCAGTCATTGTGATTTACAGCAGATTGGAAACTGCACAAAGGCAGTGAGAGAGATGGTGACAGGCATAGTCACAAGTAAAAAAAAAAACTAACAAAAAAACCTTAAGATATAGAATGACTTTGATATTCAGATTTTGTGTATTTTTATGTTGATCCTATTAGTATCAAATAATATTATAGTTATGTATTTTTGCCACAGGGGCAGTTGAATAAGTTGTCAAGCCAACAGAGGGAATATATTAACAATTTCCATATATACATCCTTACAGAGCAACACCCATTCAGAGTTCTGCTTATGTCCACCGGATGGGTCCAATATTTTCTTCCATTCTGCAACAAATACTGAAAGATATATATTCTGTACCTATCCTTCTCTGTCACTGATAAAGACTCTAAGTTTATCTGCTGGTTGCTAACTCTGTGTGCCAACTATTTAGCGCTGGGCATGAAAGTTTGCTGATTTCACATTCTTTGCTAAAACCAGCTGCCTGCCTCTTAAAACAAGTTTGATGAAAGTGATTACCAAACAGTAAACCATGAAAGATAATGGAAAGCTTTGTGGAGCTGAGGGGAGGGAAAGGAGCCAGATAATTCTGTCTGGGTTTATCATGACTGATATTTCTTTCAAATATGAGTCATCTAACCCTTTGTTAAGATAGAAATGTTTTTAGAGCTCCACATTTGAAGGGCTTGTTTGCATTTCTTGAGGTAAGGTTTCATGCTGGATGACATATTCCAAAGTTGCACAGTACGCACATACTTCAAAAAGGGTGCAACCTGTTTCCACAGGTTTCATTACATTTCATTATATTTGGGCTCATACAGCAAGCACACAAGATTTGTTTGCTGCTGACCAAGCCATCTACAGTCATGGTGAATGAATTAATCCAGATATATGCTTTGGGTGGAACTTCTAAATGTT
Source organism: Remorina albescens (assembly GCA_034769265.1). Taxonomy (NCBI): domain Eukaryota; kingdom Metazoa; phylum Chordata; class Actinopteri; order Carangiformes; family Echeneidae; genus Remorina; species Remorina albescens. The sequence continues at coordinate 7,144,998 of CM068485.1, forward strand.
ATTAAATGTTCAATTATTCAAGTTCTTCAGAAAAAAGAAATTCCCAGTGGTTTGTGATGCCGAGAAAATTGTATTTAGTGATTTCATGTAGAGGCAACAATGCGGCATAGTGGTTAGTGCTGTCGCCCCACAATAAGAAGGTCGCGGGTTTGGTTCCCAGCTTGGGTCCTTTCTGTGTGGAGTTTGTTTCCTCCAGGTACTCTGGTTTCCTCCCACCGTCCAAAGACATGCATGTCTAGGTTAACTGGTGACTCTAAATTGTGCGTAGGTCTGAATGTGAGTGTGAGTGGTTGTTTGTCTTTGTGTGTTGGCCCTGTGATGGACGGGCGACCTGTCCAGGGCCCGGAACGTTGGCTGAGATTGGCTCCAGCACCCCCGCGACCCAGAAATGGAAAAGCGGTAGAAGATGGATGGATGGATTTCATATAGTTTGAATGAGAAAAAAATATTGCACCTGGAGATGGAATTTGGAAGTTTGAATGCATGAACTGATGAAGGAAAAAAAGGGGAAGCGTAGACCTGAGGAGGCTGTTTATCCAGTCAATGTGACTGCTAAAGTCAATTTGAGGTTGCTGGCTATCCAACATGTTGAATTAAAATCACTCCAGTCATTTAATTTGGGGTTTTCTCATTCTTCCAGCTTTTCTGCCATAACAGGGCATGTTATAGATAGCTATTAGATAAAAGGAAAGTGGTAAAAAAAAAAAAAAAAAGCTCTTTCCATTGTTTCCAACATTAAAATACAAAATTAGACAATATCTGTGAGTGGTGTTCATCCCTCAATAACAGCAACAGAGTCAATGTCAGGAAAGTATAAAGCTATTCTGAAGGCTTATAGGCCCAATGCCTTGATACTAATTCATCCATCCATCCATCTTCTACTGCTTTTCCATTTCCATCGCAGGGTGCGCTGGAGCCAATGCCAGCCAACGTTCCGGGCGAGGGCGGGGTACACCCTGGACAGGTCGTCAGTTCATCATAGGACCAACACACAGAGACAGACAACCACTCACACTCGCACTCAGACCTACGGACAATTTAGAGTCACCAGTTAACCCAAACATGATGTCTTTGGACAGTGGGAGGAAAATGGAGGAAACCCAAACAGGCACAGGGAGAACATGCAAACTCCACACAGAAAAGCCCCAGGCCAGGAACCGAACTCACAACCTTCTTATTGGGGGGGCGACAGCGCTAACCACTATGCTGCCCCTGATACTAATTCAGTTTAATTTATATAGTGCCAAATCAATACAGACATGATCTCAAAACACTTCACACTATAATAGAAAGAAACCAAGCAGTCTCCATAATGAGAAAGCACCAAAATCCAGAAGTAACCAGAAACAGAACCAGATTTAGGACACTTGTGAAGTTGAGAAATGGTAGAGAGAGGAAAAAGAGGGAGTGAGAGACCCCTGAAACAACTCTGTGGTCAGACATTGTCAAATTGATTGATAAGGGTCAAAATAATAGTAATTCAACAGCAATGGTAGCAACACAAATTAGAAGAACAGGACGATGAATAATGTTAATGATGATGAATCTTGAGTGGTGCCAGAACCTGCAGCTCTGGACTGAAAGACATCCGCAGATTGACGAGGCACAAGAAGAGGCACAACCTACAAGAGAGAGAACACACAATTGATGACATGCAGGTGTGTCACATATATGCAGGGAAGGAAAAGAGAGCGAGACAAAGGAAGAGCGAACAAGAAAGAAACGCGTCATGGGAGTTCCCCCAGCAGCATAAATAATGGATTGTTCAGGGCTCACATGAGCCAGCCCTTGCTATAAGCCGCACTAAAGAAGAAAGTTTTAAGCTTTATCTTAAAAGTAGATAGGAATTGGCCCTGAGAGCATATTCCTCTCATTTGTCACCAATCTCTACATGGTTGCACATCATTTACATTTTCTCTGTCTCTTCTGCTACGATGTGAAACAAAATCAACACACATCAGTGCTACATGTGGGCTAGATGTTTGAAGGATGTTGTATTATAGTTGTGCTTACTTTTAAATGTCTTGCCAAAGCTTAGGCGTCAGCTGGAAAAGTAAATTTATACCCCTTTCCATCACTCTGACTCTTTTTACTCATCTTACGCTCTTCATTGTGGATTCACACAAACAAGCCAACTGAGCTCTAGAGGTTATTGATATACAATTTGTGACATGAAATCTGAAATACATACCATCTAACATACACACAATAGCGAGACATAAACTGATGCACTGAAACACATGGGTTTCAACCAAGCGAGGGACACACATCAGCCACTCTGTCATCATCTTGACAGATGTTTATATGAGCAAACTGTGATAATGCAGCTGAGTCCAAAGGCAGAGAGAAGCTTAAGATGAAGAAAAACTCACCTTCTGCTGATGACATGGAATTTGGCAGTGTTTGAGAGTAGAAAGTGCCTGGTGACAGAATGATTATGAAGGTAGTGCTAAAAGCTGTGATTTGGTCTGGTATTACGAAGCACCTCTCACCACTCTTCTCTGAAGACAATGTCAAACAGTTTCAACCCCTGTCACATTATTTCTACTCTTACAGTGCATGAATACACACGATTGCGGCACACTGTCACTTCATTAAGAAGCAGAAAGTGTGGTGAAAACAATCTACAATGGGAATGAGATTTTTTTCCATCTTCTGCATAGTTTATTTCATTGAGATCAATCACACTAAGATAACCAGGCTTTATTTCACAAATAAGACAAAGTGCGGATGCAAAAATTTAAACAATTTCTTTGCTTAGGCCAAACTGCGCTAAAGCTAAGACTGGAATATATGCGTGCATGTGTAGGTGGGAGGTATTAGGGTATTAGCAGGAAAGAAATGGAGAACCCTGAGATTTGGTTAAAAGCAACCGGATAGCTCTGAGAGAGTACAAGAGAAAGGAGAGAGGCTGGTAAAAACAAAGACATGGGAGTGGGAGTGCATGATAGAAGGCAGCTCTATTCTGATGCAAGAGGGTAACGGTAAAATGTGTAGAAAAAGAAAGAAAGAAAGAACAAAAGAAAGGTTAAAAAACATAATATTATATACTGTAGGAGAAGAGTACACAAGAAAACAATAAAAAAAAACATATAATAAAGATGGAAAGTGGGAATGAAAAAGGAAGTTTGGATGAACAGATAGCTGTGTGCGGGGCCTGGAGCCAGATGAATGAGTCATAACTCAGCTTCATTAGCAAGTGTGTCTCTTGACCTATCGACATCCACATCGCACCATGTAATCCCTTCACATCGATCCACTGACCCGTGCAATTGTTATCACTTTTCATTGTTTCAGCATCTGAACTCCTAGATACTCTTGAAGCTCCCCCGCGCTGCCCGTTCGCCACCTCTACCCTTTTTGCCATTAATATTGAACTTCCTCAAATGAGCAATGAGGTCAGGATTTGTTTATGCATCAAGCAGGACCTTTCAGTGCCTATATTCAGCAAGACAAACTATAAAGTTAACTTCTACCATGCCAGTGTGAAAAATATGACTTCTGACTCTATATATTATTAATTCATGATCAGTAGTTCAAGTGTTTTATACAGAATCAGAATTCGGTTTTGGGCAAACATTATTAAGATGCTGCTGCTTGAGAAAAAAAGTTTGTCAAGTGAAGTACAAACGCAAGGTGGCTTATAAAATATTAATCAGTGCATCCAGAATTTGCATAACCTTATGTCCGACAACAGACTTTCATCAGTGTAAACATGATTAAATCTTTTAGTGATCATCTTCCTGCCCTCCTACTTCAATACGATTGTAATATATTTTCATTTCTGTCTTTTGTATTCCCGGTATATAGCTATTTCAAGTAGATGTATAATCCACTTTACAAAGCAGTCCTCAATTACATTTTAGAAATCAAATTGTCACCACTGCCACCAGTTGGTCATGAGCAAAAATAAATAAAGCAGGGAAATTACCTGTCCCCCCTTGGTGACAACAGAGGTTTGGTTTACTGTGATAAGAGATAGCAAAGCAAATAATAAAATGTGAAGTCCACCATGATTTTCAGTGAGGGATATTCATGAAGAAATATTGTTGTAGGCAACGACATCAAAAAGTACAGGTGCCAGAAGAGCACTTTGTGCGATTCTTACATTTGAATCATTAAAAGCCCTTAAGAGTCTTGTTTATGACTGAAAAATTTATCATGTAGATTACAATAGATAATTATAAAGATATCCATACAGACATTTAATCGATCACAAAATCAGATACCACCACTCTTTCATTACAAATATTTAGTTTTGTATTGACTGTAAGTTAAAAAGGTGAAATTGTCTTTTTGAAAAGACCTCCCAACTGTCTTCATAGACAACTGGCTTTGTTTCCAGTCAAAAAACATACAGATTAAATCTTGCTGTATGGCCCTGTCTCCAACTGAGGTGGAGAATCGTCCTGCTTCTGAATCAATGCCCAATTCAGTTTCATGCGCCATGCTGACATTTAACCAACAGAAGCAGAAAGGTTAATGGAATTCCATATGTACACACATACGGCCTGTACAGTGGCTGATGGTATCTCAGTGCTACTTAGTGGAAAAACCAAACTAAAGGGAGAAAATCCTCCTCCAGCTAAGCCTTATATCAGCACATTCACACAGAAGGCCCACTGGAAGGGAGAGCATTAGATTAGCTCCTTTTGTATGTCAGTCTGTCTACCACCTACCATCTCACCTAATACTCTGTCTGGTTTTTTATTCTGTCTCCCTGACTGTCATCTTTTTTTCTGGCCTCGCCACTTTGTTGGTCTTGGTTCATCTTTCTCTTTGCCGCTCTTCATCTTCCCTTTGTTTTCCCACTCTGCAGCCTATTTGTCTTCCTTGCCGACTTTCTGTTTGTCTGTCTGCTAGCGTATCTGCTTGGCCTTTTATCCAATCTGTCTGTCTGCCACCTCCCTGCCTTCTCTGTCTGTCAAGTCAGAGCAGCAACACAAGAAGACATAACACCCACCAGATCATGATCTAATCATTCAACTAACCTCTTCTTCCCCCTCTCCCCCTCCACTGCAGCTTAGCTTCCCCGCAAAGAAAGTGATAAAAAAAAGCATCAGCTTCATGAGAACATATCTGATCTCCTGGTCAAACCCGGTGCAGTTTTAGCTCAGGAGAATGGCTGGAATCAGCAAGGAAGAGGTGTTTGCTGCCAACTTTGGCGAGCCCCAGTAGCTGAAATGATGAGAGCAGGGTAGACACTTGGTCCTGGCCACTGTAATTCAGCTGGATAGCTTATACATAAACACAATTACCCAAGCACATGGGCTCTCAGCCTGCTGGTCAGATCTACTGACTGGCTAGAGAATGGATTGGACACAGCCAGTGGGGGAGATACACAAAACCACAGTGAATTACACTGGCCATTAGGCAAATCCGTGAAAAAAAGGTAGACACTAAAAGGCCAATACAGAAAGCTTCAAAGGCTACACATCATCCAACGCAGGATGGACAAAATCCACAAATCATGCTTCACAGAAAATGGGGGATGCACAGCACGCAGTGCAAGTTACACAACAGGAAATACGCAAGCCACACAGCAGGCAACAAAGTGATGGAATTGATTTACAACTTGCAACTTGAGATTTACTGGTTGAAGCAAACATAGATGGGAACAAGAGTGTTGTGTTAATATAATTTTCCTCAGTTTGGACTGTGGGCAGCTCGGCGGCGTAGTGCTTGGTGCTGTTGTCCGACAAAAGTCTGCATGTTCTCCCCGTGGTTGCGTGGGTTTCCTCCAGGTACTCTGGTTTCCTCCCACCGTCCAAAGACATCATGTTTGGGTTAATTGGTGACTGTAAATTGTCTGTAGGTCTGAGTGTGAGTGCTTGTTGGTCTCTGTCTGTCTCTGTGTGTTGGCCTTGTGATGGACTGGTGACCTGTCCAGGGTGACCACGCCCTCACCCAGAGTGAGCTGGGATTGACTCCAGCACCACCCGCGACCCACAAATTGGATAAGCGGTAGAAGATGAGTGAGTGAGTCAGTGAGCGTTTGGACTGTGTCTAGCAAGCAAAGTTATAATATATCATTAGTCTAGAGGTGGAATGGAAGTATTTACTGCTGCATTAGGTGTGTTAAATACCTTAAATAATAAACTGCCTTATAATTTGGTGTTACTTCATTTAGGTGACAACTTTCCTTAAGCTTTATTTTTTCAAACATATATTTTTTAAATATATGTTTGAAAATGAAATTCCTTTGATGGTTGCATTACCACATATTTAAAAATCTAAAAACTAATAACATTTGGTTAGAATTGGGTCCAGCTTGGTAACAACATAAATTATAACGTTATGCACAATGTAGTTTGTGATATGGTAGCCAGGGGCCATTCTGCTGCCTCATAATTTAACATGCTTTTTGGCATTGTAAGGTTGCAACTTTTACTTGAGCAAAACAGCTAGATATTTCATCCATCACTGTCATTTGCCTTGGTTACAGTGGCAAAAGCCTCAATTGCAGCTTCATACTAACAGCACATTGAAGCTAAGACAAAAGGAACTTGATTAATTACATTGACATTCAGTCAGTCTTTTTTTTTTTTTTATGGTCAGTGTGAACTTTTGCATCGTATATATCCCTTTTTCCACCAAAATGATGGATGTCTGGTAGTTATACTGACGGACACTGTTTGGACTCCTTTTCAAGTCTTCTTATCCTTTTGGCTTTTCCCTTCGGGGGTCGCCACAGCGAATCAGTTGCCTCCATCTAAGCCTGTCTTCTGCATCCTCTTCTCTCACGCCAACCACCTTCATGTCCTCTTTCACTACATCTATAAACCTCCTCTTTGGTCTTCCTCTAGGCCTCCTGCCTGGCATTTCAAAACTCAGCATCCTTCTACCAATATATTCACTATCTCTCCTCTGGACATGTCCGAACCATCTCAGTCTGGCCTCTCTGACTTTATCTCCAAAACCTCTAACATGTGCTGTCCCTCTGATGTACTCATTCCTGACCCTATCCAACCTGGTTACTCCCAAAGAGAACCTCAGCATCTTCATCTCTGCTACCTCCAGCTCTGCCTCCTGTCTTTTCCTCAGTGACACTGTCTCTAGACCAAACAACATCGCTGGTCTCACCACCGTTTTGTACACTTGGACTCCTTTTCAAGTGTTGTGTGAAATTGGTGATTGTGTGTTTTTAAAACTTACTTTGTTGAAACAGGTTGTTTTATCAGGTGTTTACGGTTTAAAAGTACTTTGCTAGGCAGGTGGCAGGTGTCTGTCTGTGTGGTCTGAGACGCAGGTTTTTTAACTTGTGTAAAGGGAATTATGGCAACTTAATTGTCCGCGATCCTTTTGAAATGTTAACACACAAGGTTTACTTTTATAATGATCTTTCATATGATTGCCTTCTATTTAAAACCTTCATATCGTACTGATGTTCCAGGATTGTTGTATTTAGCAAACGCTAAATACACTTCTGCTAAACTAAAAAATGTACAGAGGATTTTACATTGTAATTGCTAAGTTAAGCTTTCAATTCCTCCTCTCTCCTATGCTTGCTTTTCACAGCTTACTTGCCCACACACCTGACTTCTCTCTCCCTCTCTCCCCTTAAAGTTTCAGTTAAATTATATTGAAATCTTTGAGTTAAGTCTTAAGCCTTGATTTGAAGATCTTTAGAATGGGGTTGCGTAACCAGTCCAGCTGACCTTTCCCCTTTTCAGTCAACTGATGACATCTGTGTCTGTTCGAAAGGAGTATCAGTGGTCACAGAACAGGTTCTTTTCTTCTATAAAACCAATTCCGCCAAGTCTTGGAAAGCATTCAAAGAGTTAGTTTGGAGTCTATCACTGCCTCATGGTCATAAAGTCCTGATGAATTTATTGTTTTAAATAAACTGCAGATCAATCCATCTACTGCACAAGTGAAATTAATAGCTTCGTTAAAGGTTGTGGCCTTTGAGTTTCTCATCAGTATAACAAATATTTGTAAGTCCTCAGGATGACACTGTATCGTCCACCACACATACAGAAGCATAACTTTGCGGGACTTCAGACAGCATGCTAAATCAGTTTTCAAAAGCTGTAAAACATTCATGCAAACAGAAGTTACAGTCAAGCTCTCTGTGTTGACCTCGCAGTTTTACCACAAACATGTGCCGTTGTGCTTTTTTAGCCCAGCTACAGTAACATCATGGTGCCTGTTTGTGTAGGCTGTATAATCAGTGAGTCCACAACTTGGGCGCAGTTCACCTTCAGGATGAATGAGAATAAGAATTATAATTCGGTTGAAGTTTCAATTAGTTCCAAAAAGCCTAACTTTGGTTGTGAATACAGTCATCATCAGCCTATACTTGCTTAACTCGGTGGTGTCATGAAAATAACACAAAAATGTCCCAGTTTTCTTTTATGAGCTATGGCTCATAATTCAACACTGACTGGTGATGTTTGTCAATTATTTTACAATAAAAAAATACATATTTTAGAAAGTTATTGTTTTAAGCATAGAAATTTATGATATTCTGTCCCCTTCTTATTGCCCAACCTAATATAAAAACCATAAACAATGGGCTACGGCTCATAATTCAACACTCACTGGTAATGTATGTCAATTAATCAATCCATTTTTGTTGTCAAGGCTGTTAGTAGCATATCAATCCAAAGCAAATGCAAGAGGCTTTGATGCTCACAGCTCTTTCTGGCAGAACCCGTCAATATGATTAGTTAGCTATCATACCAGAGACACAGCTGGTAAAGTCTGCCTTGGTGGACAGATCTGCCCAGTGCTGCAATGATAATAGCTCTTCTCATTGGAAAAATGCTCATTACACTTAAAGTTACCAAATCCTGCCCATTATCTGTGTTTTATTTTAGGTTTTGCTCTTCATAAGAACATACATTTGTGGTGTTAAGCACTAAGAATGATCTCAAACCATTAGGTTTTACACCCACTCTTTAAGGCTTCTGTCAGGACCTCTAGAAATAACAGACCAGTGAGCCAATCAGAAGACAGGCTCTGAGATTTTAAGTAAACAGACAGAAAACCAAATCTGCCAAGGTTGGATGGTGGGCTGGACTTGGAACACATCTGCGGGGCTGTGATTGATTTTTTCTAACATACTTCTGGAAATCCTAATGGCTTGTTTTAAGGTCTCCCAATATGAGACCTTAAAGAGCCTCTGTTAAGGGATTTAAATGTCATCACCGGCATGTTAACACCAAAAGTTTAGCTTGCTGAAGTCAGCATTTACCAGTGGCCAAGTATAGCCTGTGGCACTGTCTTGTTTTAGAATCTGATGCTTTACTCACCTTCAGACACCCCCTTTTTTTTCTATTAATTTTATTCCCTCGTGTTCAGAATGAAAGTCTTAGATTAGGCTTCTTAAAGTGAGGAATTTTATGACCCACACATATCTAAGTAACACTTTGTATCTACATTGTGTTATGCCAAAAAATTTATTAGATACTGATTATACCACCAATGCCTCTTTACAGACAAAAAAAAAAAAAAAAAAAGAGCGCGAAAGAGAAAAAAAAATAACATACTGTACCTGTTTTGGCTAAATTTATGACATGGTTACTCAGATGAGATAAGACCTACTGCAGTGAGTCTTATCTCAGACAGCAGCTTGCGGTCTTCCTCTGTCTTAAATGCCACCATGACTTATATTCTTTTCCCTCGAAATTGTCCAGCCATTTTACCCTGCTCTTGCTGCTTATACTTTTGTTTGAACACTAAAAAAGCTAAAAAAGACATGAGCAGTGGATGCTGTAGTCACATAAATTGAATAATTATTCTATCTATGATATTATGACGACCTTGCCACAGTATACTCTGACTCTTTTGTAGTTTCTGAGAAATAAATTGTGACGGCATTTTTTATTTTTTTTTCTTCAAAGCAATGGGGAATATTTCATGCCTTGGAACATCATTTGCTGTTTGGTCTTCACAGAGGAGCTGTTGATGAAAGCGTGTGAAGGACTGAATTGTAAAACATCAAATACATGATGTGTCTGAGAGATAATTGCACCAACACACAGCATGAACAACCAAGAAAGCTTTTGAGACATGCTGTACAAGGACAAATAGACCTTGTAGCACGCATACACTGCACACACACACACAGACACATTACTGCATCTCCCCTCAATGACCCAACCTAGAGGAAACAACAAAGCAACAAACAAAAACCTGGTTGTTCAAGAAGAAAGGATGAAGAGAGGGTGCAGTAACGCAAGAACAGAGAGATGGGGGAGGATGGGAATTGGAGGTTCGCTGTCTTTCAGGGGCTGCTTTTCTGTTTATGCTATATTCCATCTGTATCATGTTACTGCTTGGTGCCTGTGTCGGCAGAGAAGGCTTAACTAAAAGAGTCAAAGGGAGACTGAGAGAGGGAGAGGCCCAGCAGGGAATAACAGGTCACAAAAGATTTACTTCACCCCTGTCCAGAAACCAGTTTTTCAGGCAAGAACAATACAGGCAGTAGAAAAAATAATAGAGCTAGATAGGCAGGGCCAGGGTGGGGGAAGGAAGATAGAGAATGGAGGATTGATGACACAGTAAGGAGAAATATATAGATTAGAAAAAAAGGTAAGGAGTCCCCGAGTTCAGTCTTGGGGGGTGGGACTCACAGCTGGCGTTGGCTTCAAAGCGTCTCGAAAATTGAAAAAGCAAATTGAGAGCAGGATGGGATGAGATGGAAAGGTAGGAGGGAGAGAGTGAAGAAAGAGAGAGACAAAAAAGGGGGGAGAAAGGTGAGGATCCCGAAGAATGAGTTCTGCATTTGAATTTGAAATTGGAAACAGAGTGGCAGGTCATTGTTCAGCACTGCAGCTAATGCTACTATCTCTCTTGGAGAGTGTTCTCCCTCTCCTCCTCCTCCTCTTCAGTGTTCAGAGCAGTGCAGATGGTGCAGTGCTTGCCCGCAGATATTAAGAAACCCAGGAGACCAAACGCGTGAGAATGTTCTCCATTCTCAGCTTCCTCTATAGCCATTCAGCAGCACACTCATATACTTGCACGCAGGCTGCAAGTATCACTGGAGTAGCTTGGAGGAGGAATCTTATGATCTCTCCTGTTTTATGCATATAATGAAAATATGCTGGTGGTGTATTTGGATGCAAATACACATACGTAAAAGAATACACACATTCCCTTACACGCAAGCATGCGCAAGCATGCACAAAGGCGCTGGAGTCTCGTGCCTCTGCTGGTAACATGCAATTATGTGGCTATGATGTCATTGATTTTTTTGCATTGGTTGGAAGCTGCGCAATGCCAAAGGATTAGGGAAGGCTGGAAAGTGCCTCGCTGTGTGGAATACTAATACACTCATTTGTGAGCAGTGGCTAAAAGGGAAATGTTTTTCCATGCAAACCCGCCTTCCTCCACCACTAATGTTTACCTCTGCAGAGTTGAGACCGAAGTGAACTGACTGACCGACTGACTGATTGGCAGGCTAACTCAGCCCTGACAAACACGTCGGATCCTTGCTATCTGACAGGTCGATAGACTGGCCCCAGAGCTTCAAGTGGACAGAGGGGAAAAGAAGGTAGAGAAAACAAAAAAAAAGGGGGGGGGGGGGGTGAAAGGGGGGAAAGGGAATTATAGGCTGTCTCCTGCAAAAAAAAGTATTGATGGGTTTCATTTCAAATAAGATATCCACCATTTGAAGAAAAATGTGATAGCTGCTCTTACAGAATGATTGATGGTGCAAAGGGAAAACAATTTATTGAATTTCCAGGAGGGAAGCAGGTAAATAAAAGCCCCTAAGTGTAACACTTGGCAATGAGTCTATGATCAATGCATCATGATCACTGAGTGTCATAAATGTCATCAATGGATTATTTTATGGGGCAAATTCAATGTAGATAGCATAATAATGCTATAAAAGCTACCTCAAAAAGCTTGTGTATGGTGCTACACATCCATAATTGTGGTTTTAACAGCTGGATGAATTCCTCAAAATTCATCACAAACACAAATTTCAAGCATGCACTATAATTCGTTGCCTTCAGATATGGTCGCATTGTTTCCAAACGAAACTCTCAATTACACAGAAGAAAAAATAAGGCAGCGCATCAAATTCAAAGAGGCAACACAGACGCAGTGGCCTACGGGAGTAAGGTTAAAAAATATGAGTCAAAATGGATGCTCCAGATGTTGCAATATCCTGACTGCTAGTCTAAGAATGAAGTCCATGGATGCGTGTGACACCCTCATGTGGGTTACTGACTTACTTGCATCATAAAAACACTGTAAGAAATTATTTCTTGCAAAAGTGTCAGAATTAGAGCTGTGGTGTTATGTTTTGTGTGTTTAATTTTGCAACCTCTAGCTCCAGTAAAATTCAAAAAACATTCAAAATGGAGTGCAGTCTCAGATTTTGAACTCCCCCCCCCAAACCTGGACCCACATAAGACAATTTCAATGGGTTGGGTGACAATTATATCAGCACCTATTGAGTGCATCTTTGAGCACCTTAGAGGCCATGAATGTATCACTGAATATCTGAATAATATAAGAAGAAATCTCCCGATGATTCACTAGCCATGACTGACAACTGCTTTACTACTGTTTTTATTAGAACAGACTACATTAACCCTTCTGTTGTGTTCGGTCAAACAGGATTTCAACACACAAAATAGATTGTCTTAATTTGCATACAGTTTTGTGTGTTTTATTCAACTTTTGTACGTTCTTTGCTTTACGGTCAAAAATGACCAGTCATTAGAAAAGAATGGGGGAGAATACAATGTGTGTAAAAAACTGGGCTCAAGTCCATCCTCTACTTATAAATTGTCAGATTGATAGTCACACACATACATACACACGCACAAGTACGTGAACCTTTGCCCAGTAGAGTCTCTCCCTCCAGGGAAACAATACCTGTTGGCAGTTCTCGCAGACAGTTGCAAAATTGATTGAACAAGATTAAACTTTTCTTGTAGCTTTGGTGTATAATGCTTTTTTTAGGCCTTGCTCGAAGTTCACTGTGTAGCAGCACCCTGGCAGCTTGATATAAAGTAAGTCAGGCCCTTGACAATATATTTGATCACCACACTGATGATGAGCCAGAGTCCTTGTCCAGGTATTGGGTTGCCTTGGTTACCATCGATGACTGTTACCCAAACCACATTGACTGGCCTTATGTTCCCTCCTGCGGGTGGTGGGCCTGTGGGAAGGTGGACTCACATCGTTCTTTTGGGCTGGGCCCAGCTGGGTCCCATGACACCAGGCACTCACATACAAGCCCCAACCCCAGGGCCTGGCTCTAGGGAGGGGCCTCAGTATAGTCAGTCCAGGCAACGTAACTGTCCTGTGCTGTTTCTTTATGTCCATAAGGCGGTTTTAGAACTGCTCTTAGTCTGACCCATTACCCAGGACGTCTTTGCCTTGGGCATTAAGCCCCTGACAACATCGCTCCTAGGATCATTCGGGTGCTCAAGCAAGTCCACCACAGTAAGGTGGGCGGTTCAAGGAGGAAGGATGAAGGATGGAGCGTGATGCGGTCGATGTACCGGTCTGTCGTGGTGAAGAAGGAGCTGGCGAAGGAGAAGGCGAAGCTCTCGATTTACCGGTTGATCTACGTTCCTCCCCTCACCTATGGTCATGAATTTTGAGTCAAGACCGAAACAAAATATTATTATATTATTTTGTTTTGCAGGGTGGCGGGGTGCTCCCTTAGAGCTAGGGTCAGGAGCTCTGTCACCCGGGAGGAGCTCGGAGTAGGACTGCTGCTCCTCCACATCAAAAGCAGCCACCTGAGGGGGCTTGGGCATCTGTTTCGGATGCCTCCCTGGGGAGATGTTCTGGCCAACACCTGGGGATCCCCCTGAAAGAGCTAGAAGAGAAGTCTGGGCTTCTCTGCTTAGACTGTTGCCCCCAGGAAAGCCATCTGATAACTGATAACTGATTTAGTTATCAGTTTTCATTTTTTTCTGTTATTAGGCAAAAAAATAGATCTGATACACTGATGAGCATTGTTATGTTATTGTATTTGTTAGTTGTTTCATTTATTTAGACGTTGATCTTGGAATATTGTAAAATTGTCAAGTGTTTTTGGGATCATTTCTTTGTAAACAAATAAAATCTTCCTGGGCACTTTTGAATGGGAACACAGCAGGTGTTATTTATGTGACTGCATAAAAATTTTAAATAGTTTCAGAACAAATGTCTTTGGTAACTTTGATCCAATGCAGTAATATAAACAGTATATTATGTTGGGTCTGATTAAATCCAAGATGTACAAGCACAGATCAATGGGGCATATGGGCCATAAATAACAAATAGTAGTTCAAAACTTGTAATGTTCACAAGAACTTCACAAGTTTATGAAAAAAATCCAACACAACAGGTTGTGAAGATATATGTATTATTACAGTTTTTATGATGAGTCTTATTCAAATAGTCATTTTTGACCGGGAAGACAAAATTGTTCAACGTGACATGAACACAACATGAGGGTTAGGTCTTAAAGGAATTCAACAATATTAACAGCACAGTTGGCACACCATCCCAAATCTCCCGAGCGGTCTGGTAATTATTCTGAAGTACAAATGAAGATGACTGAGTTGCTTTGTACCTCCCACCAGCCGTATTTGCTCACTGCCAGCTCTGCGCTGCCTTCTCCAGGGGAAATATAGCCACAACCATTACAGAACCAAATGGGGAGGGAGTACCAGACAATACTGAGTAAATGAAGCCGCTACGATACTGTATAAATGTTTAGTCTAATTATTCCTGTATTTTCTTATGACTATTGTGTGTGCATGTGTGTGTGTTTTCAATTATGTCCCATACACCATTGGCCATATTCCTTTTACACTTACCACCATCATTTACCATCAATGTGTCAACATTTGCTTTGGGAGTAAGCGTGATAGAGAAGGTGTGAAGCATGTTTTCAAAAGTATTAAAAAAGGATTCTTTGTTCATGTGCTTCAGTCTCTGTGAGTTTGCCCCTAGTGTAAATTATATTTCAAAAAAGTTTAAAAATTATACTATATTATATAACTATTGTGAAATAAACTGAACTATTTATTCAAATGACTCTGAATTTTTTATTTTTTTTCTCCATTCAACAGTGCGTTACAGTACAGTACATTTTTGATTGAACAGAACTGCTGGCATCTTTGTCACACAGCCAAAGTATGGGACGAAATTTTGCTCAGCGATGAACCTTGGAATGCTGGCCGGCCACTTGTTGGTGTTGTTGGTTGGTTTGTGGCCCAGCAGAGAAACTCCCCCCAAGAATCTGGTTTTGTCTTTGTGCAGATGACCTTACTGTTTAAGTTTTGTGCAGCTGTTGGGCTAATAGTTACTCCTCGAAGAGTTTTGCTGTGACCAATATTTATCTGTTTTAAGACAACATTAAAGACATGATCTCATCATTGGCGTGTAGCTGCTGCAATGTATTACATCATTGTGCATTGTTAGTCCTGCATTTTTCACTGCGTAGGCCAAATCATTATAAAATATGAGTGGTCTTTTACAACTTTCTTAAATTATGCCATCTCATACCTCATGAAGTGCTTGTTGCAAATTACACTATGTCAGCAATATGATTTATAGAATTTATTGAGAATTTATTATGATACTTGGAAATAAACTTAATACTTAAACCCCCTCAACCCTACAGTACCATTAGGTATGCAACATGTCCTTTAACAATGGAACAATCTTTCCACTCATGCCCCAGTCAAGGTTACACTGTCTCCACTTAGCAGACATCTATGCAAAATTATAAAAAGAATTGTAACCTGAGGTTAGTTAATTCGAACATACAATGTTTGCCATCTACTATTGACATCTTATCAATTCAGCAAGGTTAGAATTAATCCTTCCAAGGCTCTTTTCTAGATTATCCACCTAAATGATAAAGAATTTATTTTAAAGGCTTTGTGATATGCTGGGGTTTATTTAAATATATATTATCTGTGGCAAAGAGGCATTTAATTTCATTCATGTGCACTGATTAGGCACGTTTTCTCGCTTTGATGAGCAGGTAGCCAAAACTCTGCACTGCAATATCACTCCTTTCACAGGCTACATACTCTTACAGGTCTAAACTCTTACGTTTTCTTCTTGATAAGGTCAGAACAGTTTTTTGGTGTTTTTTTTTTTTTGTAAATCCGTGTTCCCTTTAAGTTTCTTGGCTTGTGATCATCTGCTTATCTGTGGAGCACAAGATTCTTACTGTCGACAGTCTGTCTCAGCCTGCTTTCATCAAACTTCTCCACTCCATTAGCCTGTTTGGCCCAAATTATTACTTACTGTTATAGTGTTAGTGTTAGTCTTATATTTCCGTTACTGACATTTCCCAATTTTCCACAATTTTCATCAGAGACACCAGCGTTGATAATCTTACTCCTCCATAATTGATTTTCTAAATAGGCAATATCCTGGGACACATCTCAACTCTCAAATTTGCCATTAGAAGACTCTATACTATACAATACACTTAACTGTCCACTGTTTTACGACGTGCAGATTATCACTATCATCCTGATCACCGTTCATGTTACAGTGGTAACAGCTGTTGCAGCAGCTCTCTGTAGAAGTCCTTTTGCTGCTCTGTCACAACTTGAAAAGACACTGTCAGCAGCTGTTCCTCAAGATATTTCTGTACTTAAGGTGGAATCTTGTCAAAGGCCTGAAGACAAAAAGATAATCTGCTAAAAACCTCTTTGTGAACTCCATCCTCAGGCGCTTACTCAATATATATATATATATATATATTTATATATATGTTTTTAACTTACATAGCGTGAATGCTTGATAAAAAAAAAAATATATTCTTAAAAATTGCATGACAAGATGAATGAGAAAGGTGTCACCATTGGATGAGCTAGAGTCACAAGTCTTCATGCCCAAACTGAGATTACTCACATGAAGTCTGTTAAGAACCTTTTAGTTTATTGTTTGACAAGAGGAACAGTTTGCTATTTAAAACTATACGCCTCAGGGCTTTATGCTAAACTATGCTAATGGATGTTTGCTTGGCTTCATATATACCCCATGGTGTGTGGTATTGAGTGGTGATGATCCCATCATTTAATTCTTAATAATATGCAAATAAAGAATTTTTTACCAGCCTCCTTTCTTTTTAAAATATTGTCTTACAAACATTCCAGAACCAAAGGCTCCTCAGTTTGCTGCCACAGTGGACAAATGAAACCAGTGAAAGTTCAGAAATGAAAGTTGTAATCGGTAAAAATGAAAAAATAAATAAAATCTGCTATGGACAACACGGCAGCATAGTGATTAGTGCTGTCGCCTCATAAGAAGAAGTCTTGGGTTCAATTCCCGGGGCTGGGGCCTTTCTGTGCTGAGTTTGAATGTTCTCCCAGTGCCTGCGTTGGTTTCCTCCGGGTACTCCAGTTTCCTCCTGTGATTCATTGACAGGTTGAGCAGCATATACACTGACTGGATAGTGGACTTCCCCCTGGGATGACCTGATGAGTGAAAAAATGTGTTGACAGTTTCCAACATCATATTACAGCACATACAGTTAAACTAACTAATGAAACACTGAAACATAAAAAAAAGAGCACAGTGAGGCCACAGATGGCAGGAAATGGGAAGGTCTATTGAGGAAGAAGTGCTGAAAACAGTCAGGAAATCATTGAATGAAATAGAATAACCCAGAGGTAAAGATACACTGTGTGTTTTATGGAGAGATGATGTTGGGAACATGAATAAGACACAGGGTGATGGAGACAGATAACAATGCTGGTATGAGTGAGGAGAGAGCTGGGTAATAAGGATCAAACCTCAAGTTCTTATGATAAAAGGATGATAAAAAAAAATGCAATCTCGGGAGGGACAGAAAAATAGATAGAATGAGACAGACAAAAAAAAGGCCCATAGGACAAAAACCAAATGTTAATTTCTGCTGCCATTATATCATCTCGAGCAAAGTCTTCCTGTTTCAACAAATATGTGATGAGGCAGGGGAAAGGAGGGAGAGATGTATGGAATGTAGACCGAGAGAGTCAATGGGGGAGACAAAGACATGATGGTGGTTTCGATGGGAACAAAGCTAAAAGAGACAGCGTAAAGAGAGGCAGGCCAAGAGAGTGTGGCGTGTGGCAAGTTCAGAGACAGCAAGAAAGAGACATCAAGATATGTTAAGTGTGAAGTCTTGCCATACAGAGGAGCTATTTGTGCCTGAAAGAGCTAGAGAGGAGCATCCTGTCACAAGACAAACATAGTGAATGACTTCAAGGCCTCAATTTGTGGTCCATGATGTTTACTTCACAGCTGTGTGTTGATGGGAATATTGTTGGTCTTACAAGTCACAAATAAATTGGAGCTGTCGATGGTGACAGATGAAAAACTAAGGGATCACCAAGGGTAATACAATATGGCCTGGGGGAAAATTTATCTCTAAAACCACCAACATCAACCTCATGGCACCACTCGAGCAAAGCATAAAAATTACATAATCTGGTAAGAATGAGGAGTTCTTTGTATTTATCACACAGTTTTCACAGCTGCAGTGGTAAAAACCGATCAGTCTCTCCATTCGATATAATAGTCATTTCTTATCACATCTCTTAGCCCAGCCAAGGTCATGAGAAACCTTGGTGTCACATATGATGAGCAGCTATCCTCCTCCATTACATCCATCTCTTGGCTGTGCCCCTTCGCACAGCAATGATCTGAAAAGGTTGGACACGCCGCTGCAAGGTCTCAGTCTCTATTTTAAAGAAGCTCTTTCAACTTAAACCAAAGTATAACTGCAATGAGGCTTTAGTGTTGTCCTTCACATGTAAATTGATACAAAATTAAATCACCCACCAAATAACCCTGTAAGGTAATATTATGTACGCTAACCTATTTCCATGAGACCTTCTCTGGAGCCTGAATAATTGCTCTACATTTTTCGATAGAAGTCTGTAGAAGAATTAAGATGATCCCTGTTATAGTAGTGTAAAATGAGGCATATTTGGGTTATTAACATGATAAGAGAAATCCTTTTAATCATCCTTATGAGACAACAGTAAGTATTACTTGATTATTCAGGGGCAATGAATGTTGGGGACTTGATTAAAGTTAATAAGTCTTGACATCATCGATGTTGCTCAGAGCATCAGGAGGATACCCGACACGCCAGATGATTTCAATGTGAAATGCTGCAAAAATTACAAAAGCAAAGGTTTGTTTTGATAGATGTATACATTTCATACTGATCAAACATGGATAGTAATAAGAGCAAATGCAATAAAAATGTGCTTGCACCCCAAAAACAGCTGTGTTAGCATTTCCACTGGGACGATTTATAGTCAATACAAAAGGGCATTGCTGTGGATTTGTGCTCATGAATGGGATGGCGAGAGCCAGCCAACCCCCACCAGAGGAAATTCACAACTAATCCAATTCCAAGCAATTAAATGAAAACACAGGATTATTTCACTCAAGGTGTACTGCAGCATCCCCTGCCATCATAACCTCAGAGAAACAACCTTAGTCAAGTGTCTAAAAGTGCTGACAGAGGCACAGTACAGACAGTCACAGACAGACGCTCCCATCAGCACATATACACACACTTTAGGAAATAACCCGTACAAAAAAAGAAAACAACAAACAAACAGACAAAGCACTTTAAAACACATGCACACATTCATTTTATACACGCACACACGCATTTGTTCATTCAGCAGTTTAAAGCAAACCATTAGTCGCTCAATCAGGCAGACCCCACAAGGGAGAGAGAGCTAATTAACGGCCGTATCGAAACGCCAAGCCTCGCACTTTATCAAGGATTCAGGAAACATGATGGGCCTTCAAAATGCCATATTGTTCTCTCTCTCCCTGAATGCCTGTCAGTCTCTTGCTCTTTATGCTTCTCCTCATTGATACAAAATAATAAAACACTTAAATCCCACACAATATAATGAATAAACGGGGAAATATAAAAGAAATCACAGAGTTTGGCTGTTACAAACTGATTGCGGGTGGGAAAAGGCCAGAATGTAAAGTTTAATGAAGTTTGCTTTGGATAATTCAAGGTCACACAAAGGCCCACACATTTTTATAAAGCATGACTAACTGCGAAGGTATCAAAATATGCAGTCCACATAAATCCACACAACCTGTATTCAAAAGCTGAGCCCTTCAGTTTTCTAACTGTTTACCTAAAAATGATTTTACTTTATAGAAAACAGCCACATTGACGTGTTATGATTGATTGTTAACAGAGCTCCAGAGAGAAATGTCGAAGAAGAGATATAAACAATACTGAAATAATTGTAGGTTCTTAAAACCATAAATATATCTCTTTGTTTAGATTAACAGATTAAATAAACCAAAGAGAAAGCGCAAGGACGCAAGTCACCTTAGACAACAGGTACGTTTTAAGCATTCCTGTAAACTGATCATATGTGAACTTTGTGACTTTGTGTTTTGAGGGCTCTGCAGCAATGGGGCTAGAAATGCCATGAAGTGGCATAGAAAGGGTGAGTGGGTGTTAACGATGATACTCCCGCTAATATCCAGCTGATAAGGATCCATTTGGCTGATTCTTAATTATTTGGCAGTCACAAATCAAATTAATGGTTTGTAAATTAGGTAATAATGCTGAATAACAGAAATATGCATTTTAATTATTAATTTCTCATGCAACATTTATAGAAAATCCATATATTAATAGTTCAGTTTTAATACAGGGGTTCAGATATAGTAGCTACGTGTCTGTTGCATTCTAACAGGTTGCCTGTTACAGCTTGATCAGCCATATACATCTGGCCAGCCCATCAGCAAGATGGACACCTGATCCAAGCCCAACTATATGGTCAGGACAGGAGAGAGCAGGACAGAAATACATGGCCAGAGCCACTAAATAATTGATACATAAGGATACAGTGATAAGGAAGATACAATAAAAAAAATAATAATTAAAAAAAAAACCTCTATGAAAAGCATTAGTGTGTTATGAGGAGGGGGCATGACTTTGCCCTCCTACAGTTACTTTTCAAAACATTACACTATTAATCATTTCTAAATGCATATTGTAATCAATGTTATAGTGTGTTAAAGAAGCTGCACAGTCTCTTGTAGCTGCTGGATAACATGGATGAGTTGTTCTTGAGCCTTGCCATTATTTTGTATTTACGCAGTCATGGGTTTAATCACCTGGCAGAGGCCTCATCTGTGAATGAATCAAGTGCTTGATAATAAGCTTTTTCCCACGCAACAAGCGTTTTTAGGTAATGCACATTTATTGTGGACAGTTCTCTTTTTTTTTATGCACAATGTCATTTGTTTCCATGAGAGAATTAGAATTTACACAGAAACACTTTGTGTGGTTACACAGAAACCATACAAAGCTTTTTCCCCTCGCAATAAAAACAGGAATCATTCACATTCCCCTGTCTCATTTTGACTAACATATTTACATGATACAAAATGATACATTTATATATTTAGCTCTGGTCAATATTAAAACTTAACACAGTTCTGAAAATTTCAGCGAGCAGAAAATGGAGGGGTTTCAGCTTCAACAGTGATAAACAACAGTAATGACCATGACGTGTCCCCATTGCCTCTATAAATTCACCCTAACTCTGAAAACTCCATCGAACAATGGACTGCAGTTACCTGGTTGGATTTGGCGTTGTGAGAGTTGAAAATTGTGGTAGGGAGGATAATTTTTGGTGGTAATGATAAATGATAAATGAACGCACATTTGGCAGGTATGAAGTTCAATAAAACACAACTAGTTTTTTATTTTATTGATTGTTTTCTTATTAGTGTTTGTTATGCATAAACCTACTGTCTGTCCTCTTCCTCCCAGGGTGCACAGGCAAAAGAATCCCCCAGGCGTTTGTGCACCTTTTATTAGTTCCAGGAGGGATGTACCAAGCACGAGTTAGGTAGAAAAGAGTTTTAGTTTTGGTAAAAATTTCAACATTTATGTACATTTTTAATTTATATTTCTTCGTTGCGGATTTGGGTGTATATATTTATTGAGAATCTATTTTTATTTTTGTGTTTTGGGTTTTTGCAAATAATTATCGAATAATTATGTGGGTGTGTTTAATGGTTAACCATTCTGCTGTACAGGCCAGCTGGTGATTAAAACAAGCTCGGGTATAACAGCTGCTCAGTCTGTGCATGAGGTTTTGTTGATGGTGCATTTGATAAAAAAAAAAAAAAACATTGGTTGTACGTCATCCCTAGTTTCATGTTTGCTCAGGCACGCCAGTTGACACTTCACCTTACGTTTTTCAGAACAGATTTTCGTGCTCAAACAAGTGCACAACATACTGGTTCAGAGAGAATGAGCTCCTAATGAGGGTGCAGTAGTTTTCATCAGAGCCAACTTGAATATTCTTTTGGAGACAGGAATTTTTCAGCAGGTCTCCGTTGAGATCCCTTCAGTGTTAAGTGCACAACAATTCCTTGTCACATTGCTCTAATGGTAGACTTCACAGTGTTACTACTTTAGAATCAAACCTTTGTGAAATGTTTTTGAGACGTACTTATTCAGGTCAAATAAGGGCATTCAGTTCTCTAAAAAGTCCAAGGAGGAGGTGACTTGGTCCCCAGACCAAGAGCAAACAACTGATAGTGCTGAAATGGTGAGCTGACGAATCCAAATGTAATAAACATAGCTTTTAAGCTTTTGTTGCACCATTTACTTTTTATTTTACCTCTTACCTAATGGATTAAAAAATGTTTCATCAAAGAGCAGCACTTTGCGGACAGTTATGAGTATGAGGAGTCAGTGATACGGATATATTTGTATGTTAAATCTCCTAAGATAACAAGACTGCTAACTGACCGTTCACAAGACTGCTCAGACAGCTTTATTTTACCGCTTCAGTAACTTTACGTTGGAAAAATGTAAAAAATGAGGAAGTAATCGTTGTATCAGCGGACATCCTGTCCTCTCTATATTATGTGGACAGAGTGAATATCATGACAATGCATTGCAGTGCCTGTTAGTGCTGCAAAAACAGACATGATTCAATATAATTAACATGTTAGAACATGTGACAAAAGTTTTGACATAAGACATCTGTGCCTGAAAAAGGACCAAAGTTAGACACTTATTTTGACTTAGTTCCTCTTAGAATTTAAATTGGGAGAAGCTGAGCCACCTGCCTGCCATGATTCAAAGCCTCAGGAAAATGAGTCAGAGCTACTTAACCAAAGATGGCTCCCCCAGGAAAGTACACACTACTGAGAAAATGAGCAGTACTGCTACAGTGCACCATTCAATGACAATACAGGCAAGACAATCAAGCAGCATGCTCTCCCAGTGGTTTTTTTTTTTTTTTTTTGCTATATGAAAGAAAGAGCATCAATATATTTGTGTATATACAGATAGTATAATGTAAACAAACCCTAAAATTTTAGATTACAAGAAAATTCATTCATTAATTCAAGCACTTATCTGTTTCCGGGTCGCGGGGGTGCTGGAGCCAATCCCAGCTCACAGTGGGCGAAGGCGGGGTACACCCTGGACAGGTCACCAGTCCATCACAGGCCCAACACACAGAGACAGACAGAGACCAACAACCACTCACACTCACACTCAGACCTACGGACAATTTAGAGTCACCAATTAACCCAAACATGATGTCTTTGGACGGTGGGAGGAAACCCACACAGACACGCGGAGAACATGCAAACTCCACACAAAAAGGCCCCAGGCTGGGAACTGAACCCGCGACCTTCTTATTGTGGGGCAACAGTGCTAACCACTATACTGCTGTGCTGCCTACAAGAAAGTTAATAACATCTATTATTGGTTAAACTAAATTTCTCTCAAATGTCATTTACTGTGAGACGATTATTAATATTTGTCATTATAATTTGTAGACTAAACTCCAAAGAATTCAGTCACTGACTGAATGACTCCTTGATTTATGGAATCGGCATGGCCCACATTTCCCACCTTTTCTTCCCAATGGACTCCTTAATTGTATGTGACAGCGTGGACAAGATCTGTCTATATTCCTCGGAGTTCATTTGGCTGCCATTATCAGTAACATCAGTGGGATCCACAGAGTCGGATCCAGAGGCAGTCATGCATGCTGCAATCATGATGCTGCCTCCCAGATGTTTCACAGGTGGAGAGATGTGCTCTGCTGTTTCTACCAGTGTACTTGTCCTCTGTTAATCCTTTTCTACGGTGAAACTGTGTTCCTGTAGTGTGATTTTACTTCATCTTTTGCTCCCATTTTTCCTCATTTTTTAAAAATCTTTTGTTAGATTCATTTTTGGGCTTTTATGCCTTTATTTTACTCTGTAATTGGCAGGGAGGCTGACAGGAAACAGGGAAAGAGAGCACCTTAGGTCCCTCTTCAAATTCGAACCAAGGATGCTGGGATTTAATGGCACACTCTTCAAAGCACTCAACCACCAGCACTCCATCTTTCATGGCACATTCTTGAAACCACTCAACCACCAGCAAATTTAGATATTTTCGATTGCATTCTCGCTGTCCTTTCAATTCATAACATTCATTTATTTTTCTTAAATGCGCAACTCCTTTCTAAAAGTCTAATTAAAATTTGGAAACCGAATCTTCATAAAGATTTTCTCGCGGATACCAAAGATTAAACCCAAGCCAAAACGTCCACAGTTTGTTTGTGCCTTCATAATTATTGCAATATGGAACATGTGAGCTGTGAAGAACACCTGTCTCTCAGTTGTCCCAGCATTTATGATTACCTAAGACTGATGCCTGAACACGGAAAATAACAATGTTTCATTTTGCTAACATACCACCATAATATTATGTAGAAATGTATTATGCATACATGAAATAAATATTCCTACAGTTAGTGCATATGTATGCGTATCACTGTAGTGTGAAATGGCCCAGCCTTCCTCAGCTGCCACGACATGACTGACGGACCCCTTGAAACTGAGGGGAAGCTCATAATAAATACTTGGCGGATTCTTCTTGATGAGAGTAATTCGTCACTGACAGACCTCTGTGGAACTATAAAATGTCGGAGACACGCAATCTGTTGGGACAGTGAGGATGGTAGGGAGAGGGAAAGGAAGGAAAAACGAAAATGGGGGAGGAAGGGAGGTAATGGACTGTGTTTGTGTGTGTGGGCTCAGTGTACCACAGTCTGGGCTGACTTTCAAATGAGACATTTAACCCACTGGTGAAGATTGCTGGAGTTTTTGTCTCTTGTTCTCTGCATGACATGGATGTAGGTGAAGTTTTGGCAATATTTACTCAGCTGTCACTCATGGCTACATGGTGAAATTGGGAAAGGTGAATGGAGGGATATCCATCTGGCCACTTTTGGCAGCACTGAGTGTGCTGCAGCTGTGCATTACTGCTGTCAGTTCGCAGCAGAGAAATGCTAATGCCATGATCACACTAAATTATACGACACCACCCCAAAAGTAGCCTGACAGCTGCTTATTTTATACTTGTGTAGTTTGTCATAGTGGGAGACAAAGAAACCTGTGACACCTCACAATAATCCGATTGAAACCTCTTCAAGCTCATACCAACTGCTTCTGATCTATAGAAACATACACCGTCTCCCACGCACTACTGGTGACGTACTTCATTTGTTTACTGGCACCTTCTTCCTCATCACTTATGTATCTCAATGAGGATGTTAGTTAAGGAAAGGTTCCAAAGCTCTGGGTCAACATGTACCTGAACGTATCTCAGCAAATCACCGCGATAATAGATGATTCTATGATTGCCGGCCCTGACAAATGGATAGTCTCAGATGAGGCAAAGATTTTGTGCAGTCTTGTGAGAGGCTTGCTTAACACAGTGATTGGATCGTGGCTTTGATCAAGCCTTCAGAAAAGTTCACCCGTTTTTCTGACATAAAATCCAACTGTCTATGTATAGACAGATTACTGAACCAAATCAACTGGTGCAAAAACACCATGACAAGTTGATGTCCAGTTAAAATGCTGCAATCAGGAAATATATTTATCTTTATTATTTTTATTTTGTTACTCTTACTGCTAGTTTATTGCTGGTGTTAAAAAGTGAAGCATTTGGATAAAAAAAATATATAAAAAAACAAATTTCTTAAGCACAGCACCTTCACTGCCTTTTCTGCCCATATGCATTGTCTCATAACATATTGTTACATATAGCCAGCACAATCATGCACTGGTTAGCATTGTTGCCTCACAGTAAGAATCTTCTGGGGTCAAACCACTTTCTGTGTGGAGTTTGGATATTCTTCCTTTGTGTGGGTTCATTCCATCCTCCTCTCTCAGTCCAAAAACAAGGACATTGAGGTTAATCGGTGACTCACAGTCCTGCCTGTGAGTGTGAAGGTGAATGGTTGCATGTCTCTATGAGAGACTGGCGATGTGCCCAGGGTGTTCTCTGCCCTCACCCAATGACAGCTTGCACTAGCTTCAGCCCCCTTGCAACCCTGACAGACAAGGGCTATAGGTAAAGAATGATGTTTACTACATAGAGTTGGCAAAATTGGCCTATCAAAAGGCTTTACTCTCTAAAAGCAAAATAAATAATATTTTTAGTTCCAGTATTTAATTCATTCATTAACCTTCTACTGTTTATCCATTTCCAGGTTGCGGGGGGTTCTGGAGCCAATCCCAGCTCACACTGGGTGAGGGTGGGGTACACCCTGGAGGGGTCACCAGTCCATCACAGGGCCAACACACAGAGACAGACAGAGACAAACAACCAGTCACACTCACACTCAGACCTACAGACAGTTTAGAGTCACCAGTTAACCCAAACATGATGTCTTTGGATGGTGGGAGGAAACCGGAGTACCTGGAGGAAACCCACACAGGCACAAGGAGAACATGCTAACTCTGCACAGAAAGGCCCCAGGCTGGGAACTGAACCTGTTACCTTCTTATTGTGGGGCAACAGTGCTAACCACTATGCCGCTGTGCTGCCCTCCAGTATTTCAAATATATATATATATATATATATATATCACCCTATTCACCTTGTAATAGCTTATGATGTAACAGCCCTGCAGAAAATTCCATTTTCTGACTACAAATGTACTTTTTTAAACCCCCAATACGCTAAGAAGTATTTGTGTACTTTTTATATCTCCTGTAAAGAAGATACACAAACTGAACTCATACATTGCCAAAGATTGATAAATCATAACAAAGCAGCATCATACAATGTGATAACATATTGTCAAATAAATTGATGAAGCATGATGAAGTCATTTAAAAGGGTGTAAAGTAAAGCATGCACCAGGTAGAGCAATAGTGATTCAATACCGCACTTCGGAGAGCTGGAGCTCTCTGTGATGTTCACAAGTAGAGGTCACCAATAAACATCCTTTTGACCCATTATTACAGCAGTAAAATTCATTTAAAGCCATCAGCTGCAAAGTCATACTCATCAGGTTTCTTGCTCACTCTCTCTCTCTCTCTCTCCCTGTCTGTCTCACTCTCCGGATGTTAAAAGTTTCTCATTTAGACCAACATGTCGACCATTTAACTGAATCAAAAAGTGCCAGCTCTCTTGCAGACAGGAGGGCTAATTTGGCTGCTGTTAGAACTAGGCCAGTGCTGCTGCAGAGGCAAGGAGAGAAACATGAAAAGACCAAGACAGAGACAGGCAGAGAGGGTCATTGACTAATAGACAGGCAACTCACAGAAGTCTTTAGACAGGAAATATTTGTGAGTGCCACTAAATATAAGTATTAAAAAGAGTCACTCGGGGTGAGTGAGCGAACCCTACAGAATGTGGGAATGTGAGACAAAGAGAAAAGTGGCGGAGGAAAAAATCTTCATGACATAAAACAGAAAGTTTGATCAATGGATCCCTCAGTCACCTCGTTAATAAAGACCAGTGCTTTTATTAGACGCAAAGCCTTGCAATATTTATACCATGAATATTTCAGAGTCCCCGGCAGGAGCCCAGATGCAGAGTGCAGCCTTTCCGCAGCAAAGACAGAGTTTTCTTTCCAACCAGACAGCCAGAGGAAAGGGAGTTAAGGCCCTTCATCATACTTTCTCATTTCAGAATCTCATCTGAGCGTGACTACAGACCTGTGAAGACTGAATAAAAGAGAAGGTTTTAACCTGATCTCTATCAGACCCATGGAAACCTACCCTAACTCAACATGCATGAATTAATTCTAAAGCAAATGAAAACTTAATCTGTAAGCTAATCAAGCAAAGTTTAAACCAGTTTCCACATCCACTATGCAAATGCATGCTACAATCCATATGTGTGAGCCGTGGTGTGTGGATGTCCATGACCAACCAATTTGTTGTGTCTGTGCAGACAATCCATGTCATCATGCTGCAAGAATAAAAAATTGCATCAGCTGAAAAACAAAAGCTTGAAGAGCGACTGCGTGAGGAGATCTGTTGTCACCCTCACCTTATCTTTAAAACCCTATTCCACTGAAAGCTTTTACCATTGGTAACCTATCTATAGTATGTATCTATATAATAAAAGTCATACCATGAGTGAAATACTCAGTGCCATGACTCTATTTTTACACCCTGGAACTGCAGTGAGCTAATGGTAATCTCTAATGGCAAAGTGATTCAGGGATTCATATGTGACATAACCAAGAGAACCAATCCCATCAAAACTTTATTAGTGTGGCAAGTTTGCATTGCCACAGCAACAAAGATTGGGTCATTGACTCCAAGTTCCAAGTTAACAAACAAGAAAAACAAGTAAGGGATGCTAACTTTTCTGAGATGTCTGCTAGTCACCAACTTTGGTCATATAAAACTCATCATGTGAATCCAGATCTGACTCAGACTCAAACGTGTGGCTGAGTGTCTCTCATATTTCCTCCTCAAACCAAATTGCTACTGTCTTCTTTTGTGTGTCAACCTGAAGCAACATAGGTGGGTGGTGACAAGGCGGGATCCAGAATTTCACAGTTGGGAAGTAAGCAGGTATGTGCCCCCAACCCCACTTCTTGACTTGTTCTTTTGAGTCTCACATGGAAAATAATATGAATCAAACTATTAATCATACACTTTTCCCCTCTTTCCTCCAAGCAGTGTAAAAATGAAAACAACCATGCATTTGTGGTGTCATGACCTGATGTCAGGTCAGGCTCACATAATAAATAATCACCTACTGTCCTGAATCCTTGCTTAGTCATAACTTTTTCATAAGCCAAATACTATATTATGGCTTTGCTCAAATTGATAAGATAGTTAAGGATAGAGATATAATGATTGTGTGTGTGAGGTCACAATGTTGGAGTGCAGTGCGCAGAGCAGGAAAAGACCTGTGGATACAGTATGGCCAATATTATATAGAGTCACCTTTGTGGTCATGTAGCTATACAGGGATGCTACGGGGATGACTGGGCAGCGGGGCAGTTAGTGGTTATGCTGTTGCCCCACAAAAAGAAGTGTGCTGTGGGTTCAGTTCCCAGGTCTTTCTTAGCAGAGTTTGCATGTTCTTCCCGTGTTCGCTGGGTTTCCTCCCACCGTCCAAAGACAAGCATGTTTAGGTTGATTGGTGA
Organism: Remorina albescens; assembly: GCA_034769265.1. Lineage (NCBI taxonomy): Eukaryota > Metazoa > Chordata > Actinopteri > Carangiformes > Echeneidae > Remorina > Remorina albescens. The sequence continues at coordinate 7,174,400 of CM068485.1, forward strand.
CTCTAGAGTGAGTGAGTGAGCGTTAGTAGCACCGAGGGGTTGTTTTCAAGAGGCTGGAGTTGAGGTCTAGCCTGTTCTGGGAAACACTCCCCTGCCACATCTCTCTACTTTTTTGGGAGTAGAGTTCAAGGCAATCTGCCTTTATACCAAATAAAGGCTTTCAGTGAGGATTATCCTGATTCAGCTCTTCTTCCGAAGCAGCGGTGTGGTGTTTACACTGCATGAAAAAGTCAAATCAAAAACTTTTTTGAGCCATTCCATTGTATGGAAGTCTTTCAGAGACCTTGAGATGTGAATAAGAATGTAAAACAAAGTTTTGTTGCTTCACACAAACCTTGGCTGCAGCATGTGTTTAAACTGACTTGGAAATGTAGAAATCTAAGATCCTAAGTAGTTTTTTAGTAAGAGATGTCCTTGCTCCACAATTTGAAACTTTCTGACAAGTCTGTGTTTTCCTTGTTCTTCTTTGCTGTCTACTGTATCTCTTAATAACAACAATCTATCAAACTAAAAATCATCAACCATACTTTATTTGATCACTTTAATTCCCATGCCTGGTTTATAGCAAATACATACTGCGTGTATTATGTGAGATATCATGAACAGACACTTGTGCACCAGCACTTTGGCAGCAGCAGGAGGATGTTTATACATAACACAAATGGATCACTTTTTAACAATACGCCACTTAAAAGATTATTGTATGTTGTTGCCGCTAAAACACAGTAGTTTAAGGCTCAACCAAGCCTGCTCAGCTGACATAAGCACGTGTATTTTGTGAGTGTGACTGATGAAGGTCTTTACTGTCCATGTCAACATTCGATAAAATATCACTTACCAACAAATCAGAATCATCTACCCCACACACACATACACTTTTTTTTCTTTAGCCATTTTTCAAAAGGGAATATGCAGCATTTCTAGCTTCTTTAATGTGTCATTTCAATTCAAACACAAGTCTCCTTTCTGTAGATATTCCGTAGTGACTCTGTTCAAATAGAGAAAGGCCATTTCTCATAAAAACACTAACGCCTACACAATCTTTAGCATGTGGTGCATGAGAGGCCAGTGTCTTTGAATTATTTCATGTATATTATAGGGATGAGCGAATACACCACAATCCGTATCATTTCAACCATCTACATTATCTGTATCCGTATTCGTACTCGTAAGGGGCGGGACTTAAACCGAAAGTGGGCGTGGTTTATACTAAAGTTGTATTTTTAAGCCTGAAATTGATATGGGTTGGTCAGAAGTTGCTATATTTATTGTAAGCCTCAATGTATTATTATTTACAGCTTAATTTGTATTACATCAAGGTAAGAAGAGCGAGCCGACCAGAAAAAAATCTGACCCGGTGACGAAACAGTGAGAATGAGAAACGCGATGCGGGCTGCATGCAGCCCTGTCTGTCACACAAGCACCGCTTCTGTTACGAATCAAGTTTTTACCCCATAACCCCATAAAGTGGGGCAGATTTGAAACGTTTGGGTTATAAAAAGCTATTTTAAATGATGATGTAATAGCGTGGATGTAGCCTACCTTGTTATCGCTATCAGGTTAAATGATGATCTTACTGGGGGACTCCATCAGGTCCCAGGCACCTCCGGCCGTTCAATGGGATCATTTCTCCATAAAAAATGAAGGCAAACAGAAGGGACAATGACAAAGACCTGCATATGTGAGTTTTTTTCTCCGGTACAGCTAGCGTGTTAAAATAATCATCTGACATGTTGAAATAATGTTTTAAGTGAACTACTTGACAGTGTTTTTTAAATTGTACCGCCGATGGTTTTCCCCTCCAGTGGGCGTGGCTTTCAGAGTATGACGCGTTGCGCTCTGTCTCTATCGCAGGACGCCCTGAGGAGGATTTTCCTTCAGCCCGAGCAGGATATTGACTCATATTACTGGTATGGTAATCTTACTCATCAAAATTGCTATATCCATACCGGATACTCGTTTTAGCCGAGTATCCAGCTCAACCCTAGTAAATATATATATATATATATATATATGTAAATATTAACACCTTAGTATTGAAAAAAATATTACAGGGAGAGATATCATATAGGTGCAGAGATTCCAACACAATTCAGTCAGAACTGTGGAAAGAATTGGTTAGAAAAAGAAAAATACAAAATTTATGTTATGTGTGTACCTCAATATATTTCACCCACATTCTCAACATAAATACTTACCTTGAGTTATCAACCATGTTCCCACATTCAAAGACATGAGAAACAGCTTTGCAGAGTGCCGCCTGTCCTCTGCATTTGCTGTCTTCACATTGTGCCGGACTATCATGAGCTGTAAGTGCCGGAAAAGACAAGAAAGGCAGTTATGTAAAGTTACAAAGAAACTTCTAAGTGTCCGCAATGTAGGTTAAAGGTGATTGGATTATGGAAGACATCTTATCAATGGTCAGAGCCAGTTTGTGCTGGTTTTTTGCAGATGTTAAAATTCATTCTAAGGGACTGGCTAAAAAGCAATGTATCGCTGCCCGTGCAAATTGTCAGAGTAACCAATATATCATTTATAGCGTTTTTTCGTATTAAAAAAAAAAAAAGTATCAACTACAGTTCTATAGCTTAGTTTCTTCAAATTTATTTATATGGTTTATCAAAGTTTTTTTCTAGGCAGAGGCTGAAGTTCAACTTAAATTACACATTTATTGACATTTACATGTAGCTTTGACTTGAATGTTGCTGGAAATGTTATGTAAATATTACCAGGTCTGACTTTTTAAATTGACTTTAGACATGATTTAGACATGAGACTGCAATCAAGCAAAGTGCATATTTGAAAAGGATTTACACGCTCAAAGATCTGAAGACCAAATCTACATCAAATGTGGTTAGGTGATTGTCAGACGCCATTTTTTTTTAAGATGTAATAAGCTATGTTACGTTTCATTTTCCTTTTCAGAGAGAAGCTAGGAATAATGTGTGGGAGAGACTTAATGCACTTACTTTCTGAGGGAAAAGATCCACTACATCAGTCAAACTTCTATTCAACTGTGTGCAAAATCAGCACATTTACATATCACTGAGTACTGTGGTACATTATTGCTATCTTCATTTCCCAATAAAGTTGAGGTTTTACCTGTCTGGGAAAAGTCATGTTTTCACATTTAAAAAATTGATGATGTGTATGCTATAGAAGGAGTTATTATATTTTCTCACATTATGTTGCCGTACATTTTCATATCAAAATAAAGAAATAGTTATCATTATGTCCCCCTTTTTCTCCATTAAAAATGTAAAATTTTCTGAGGATGTTCTGAATAATAATAGGCTGAGGAAGGGTTTTGTTTTTTTTTTATCTTGCTTTTTATGCAGAGTGACCAAAAGCTTTTTGAGGGTTTGTGGTAAATGGATTGTAGTGGTGGTGAGAACTTACAGGTCCCATGGACAATCTCTGGCCGCTCCTTCACCTCCCCTTCATCAGTATTCACCTCTTCTCCTCCCAGCTCTCTCTTTCCCTCCCCTCATTCTCTGTGGACCCGAGAACGACCTGCAAGGCTGACCGCTTCACTTAGAGCAGAGTCCTCACAGGACCAGTTGCTGTTTAAAGCCCAAATGGACAGATGTACCAGTGTGTCCAACTTACTTCTTTATCTCCTTCCTTTCCAATTTTTCTTCATTACTCTCATCTCTCGCTTTCTCTATATCCACCTCCACCTCCCTTCATCCCCTCCCTCTTTATTTCCCCTCTCCTCTCTCTACAGACCATTTCAAGCCTGTTTAGGTATGCATCATCAAGTGCACATTTAGAGATGTCAGAGAATTGATTGTTCCTCCCTCACCTTCATCTAAACTTTCTCTAGACTTTGGCTTGTATTCACCTCTCACTCTCTCCCTTCGCGAAAAGACAGACTCTACCCATTTTTTTTTTTTTTTCATTCATCTCACTCATTTCCCAGAATCCCCTGGGGCGTGACAGTCACTGCTGACATCTCTGACACCCTCCACGGTCGTCATTCCCTGAGAAATGAGCTGACATGGACACGTCTACATGTTTGTGTACTTGAGTGTGTGTTATTTTCAGCTTGTGTTTATGTGCCCAAGACACAGGTTTACTTTGAAAGATCAATGCAGTTACATGCATGAATGCTAGTCAGTTCAATTTAGTGTAAGTACACAACTGAACACAATTTTTCCTGTTAGTGTGTGCAAAATTCATCCACCGGGGATCTGCACTTGCAAGTAAGACTCAAATGTATGCATGCGCGTGTGTGTGTGTGTGTGTGTATGCTTTTTTCAGCTTTCTTTAAGGTTTGAGGAAAAAAACAAATCGAAGCAATGTGCCATGTCTTTTGCTGTTCAGATAGGTTTAAGTTGAAGGCCAAGTTAACAGTCCAAGCAAGGGCATTAGCAGTAGATCCCTAGAGTGTAGGATCCAAACTTCCAAATGATTGTGCACTCACTTCCAAAATGCCGATGTCCATTTTTATTTCATCATGTCTGAGCGCTGCACGCTCTCTAGTAATTCACAATTTGCAGGGTGGAATAAATTTCCATTATCTCCAACCCTCAGTGTCTTCCTTATTTAATTGCTGTGTGCAGGAGATGAAGGTGCAATTAGTTGTAAGAAGTGAAAACAGAAAGAAATATAAATCAGGCATTTTAGTGAAAAGGTACTACTATGATGGGTAGTCCTTGCCATATTCTAAATCTGAAATCCAATCATTTGTCTGAGAAAGTTGAATCTAGGACAAATGGATTTGGTTTGATGAGTCTTTGTAGAGAAGATGTTTCTCCTCTCATCCAACAGGATTCCGTTCCAACTATGACCTGAATGACTGAATGTTGAAGACTAACCTGTGTGTTACCACAATTAGTTTATTCATCAAAATATATGTTAGTATTTCCAAGGGACATCTTTTTGTCTGTTATAAAATTTTAGTGGTTGTCTCTATTCATTGACTCTTTCTTGATAAGAATATATAGATCTGAACTGATCACACGTGTTTACGACCATTTACTTAGCAAATTAGATTTTTTATTTATTTTTTTGCTTTTTTTTTTGTTACAGCAGCAGAAAAAAAAGCCAGGCAAGAGATTCCTGGAAAATGTTTTTGTTGTGTTCGGGTCACCACCAGCTGTGGCCTCAAACTCACTTTTTGACTCTGTTCTTCTCTTGTTTTGATTTGAGCTGAACAGAATTCCATTTGCCGAGGAGGCAGACTTTAGAGAGATGATGGCCACGCAGAGTCCAAGGGGGTCTCTCGGACTGCTCCGCTGGGCTGATCACCATCAGCACCATCGATCTCCCTATCTATTTTCCTTCTCTTTCTCCCATCTATCTTGCCTTCCTGGCCTACCAGGAATATTGCACTGCCCTCCACGCTGTACTCAACATACACCAGTCTTCATAGAATTCAAAGCCGTAGTGAATCAAACGATCTGCTCCAAACTTCAAGCTTTTGGGACTTTCATTGTCGCAGATACAATGAACGAAAAAAAAAAAAAAAAACACATGGTAAAGTTTGTGGAATGGAATCGGTTTCATAAATGAAATGAACAGCAGTCTCTTTAAAATTGATTGATCCATCTACCTCGACCTCCTCCAAATGTTACTCGCTGTGTTGCTCCCTTTGTATTCAGCTGCTGGTGCAGATTGTTGGAATCTACAGTGTCTCTCTCGTCATCCCTTCCTCTGCTGTTCTGTGCTTTTGTTCCCTGTCTGTCTCCGTCTGCTGGGTGCAGCTTTCTGGATTGCATTACCTGGCCACCTACACACCTGTTTGCCATTTCCTCAAACAACCACACTGTCTACAATAGGGGTGTAAAACTCAATCACACAAGGGGCCAAAAGCCATAGCACACATTAGGTCGCAGCCAAACAGGAAAAAAAATGTATTGACCAGACTAAAACTAACCATGGTTTGAATACAAATATGAATTGAAACACACAGAATACTATATTTTGCCCCCCAAAATAAACAGATAAAAAAATATTTTGTTCTCCATGAAAATGTCTAGTGAAAACTTGAAAGCATAAATTCATTCATTCATTCATTCATCTTCTACCGCTTATCCGTTTCCGTTTGCTGGTACCAATCCCAGCTCACACTGGGTGAGGGCGGGGTCACCCTGGACAGGTCGCCAGTCTATCTCAGGACCAACACACAAAGACAGACAGAGACCAACAACCAGTCACACTCACACTCAGACCTACAGACAATTTAGAGTCACCAGTTAACCTAAACATGATGTCTTTGGATGATGGGAGGAAACCCGAGTACCCGGAGGAAACCCACGTAGGCAAAGGGAGAACATGTAAACTCCGTACAGAAAGGCCCCACAACCTTCTCTATGTGTGGCAAAAGCGCTAACCACTATGCTGCCACACTGCCTGAAAGCATAAATAAAAATAAAAATGTTTAAATTCTTAAATTACAGCCACATTAGCTCCACAAACAAGACACATTTTGTACACAATTGAAAACATCTACAGATGCCTGATTGGTGTGTCATCAGGGAAGCTGAAATTATGGTTCTTGCAGGTAGACTATTGTTTGGCACGGCAGCTGTTGTGCTGCATTATGGGATCTGTAGTATGAGTGTTACAGGCACCTCATACGGCCATTAAAAATTTGACTATTGAAATGACCTTGCGGGCCAGATATGATTGTATCCCGGGCCGGATGTGGCCTGCGGGCCTTGAGTTTGACACATGTGGTCTACGGCTTAAAGCCTGCTTGGACTCGCCACTCTTGACCAGTCTGTCATTGATCCGTCAGTGGCAAACAACTCAGGCAACTTTGAAACCTTGCTTCTTTTTTTTTTTTATCCTCTAACCCCGCCACACTCATCAACTACTCTTTTGCACTGCGTCCAGCCCTCATCCTGTCTGTTTGCTGTCCTTCATCTGGTTTCACTTGATGCACTCGCCTTCACAGACACCCTCACGGATTCACCACACCCAGCCCCAGCACAAGACCCCCCAGCAACTGTCACCAGTATTGCTAATAAACTGTTTTTGCACTACCATTGTTGTGTGGCCTGCATTGTGGGTCCTGTTGTGCTTTGGGCATAAACTGAACACAAAAGAGTTTTTTCCAAATGGATACCTCTGAAGAGTGAATGAATTCAAGCCTTCATTTCTCATTTCACTCTATCCCCTCTGTTAGGACCACAGTTCTGAGTTTCTCAGTTCAACTTAAAGTGAAATGCAGTTGTTTCAGTATATTAGAGCTATACCAGATTTCGAACAGCTATGTTTTTGTTATCACTATGGTTAGAGTGATGTGTGGCATCAAGTCAATTTCTGTGGAAGAGTGAAATTGAATGTAAGAACATACTATTTCCTAGGATTAAAGGGAAACACGACCATTTTTTACTAGTATTACAAAACATCAAAATGTGCTTACAGGTCTTAGGGAGTTGTACAAAAACTCTGCGGCTCAGAAGGAACTGAATGAAGTCTGATAGGTTGCCTCAAGCAGTGTCACTGGACTATGTATTGGTTGGGTCTGAAGACAGAAAAATTTGATCATCATCTCTTAAGGCCGCATAAGAGGGCACCTGAGTCCATTAGACTTTCTAGGGATGTCGCCATGATACTCCCAGTACCTCAGCTTGATGAATAAGTTAATGTTGTTGATTGGAATGGTGGTAGAAAGCTAAATAATTTTTCAATCGAGCAGGATTTAAGATAAATTAATCCATTGTTATTTTATTTCAACCTGGCAGCCATTTTACTTAGAAAATCGGTAATTTGGCTGCAGGGCTGTTATGAATTTTCAAAAACTGTTAGGGATGCTGAAGGAAGCTTTAAGCCAAAAGAAATAATTGTGCTTTGTGAAAGGGATCATAATATTTGCTGGTTTGAAAGTAAAGGTTTTATGGAACACAGGGAAGGAGACAAAAAACAGAGACCTAACAATAACAGGCTCAAAAGTCTGATGGCAGTTTTTCAGAACAAGTACATAGGGTGTTCAGGTAAATGGCACAGCGCTAGAAATCGAAGCATTGCATCCAGGAAGAAGGTCATGAGAAATGTCTCCCATGGCTCTATTCCATTACAAAACAAAGCAGGTGAGGCTGCGATGATTAATGACTTTATAAGGGGCTTTAAAGAGTTTGAGGAGACAATTATTCACAATTAAGATGTGAAGATGAATTAACAACACATTTTATACATGATTTTACACACATTTTATATTTAGTGTTTAATAAACAGAACTAACAAAATGACCTTTTTTTTATGGTAAAATAATTCATTATCTCACTTTTCTCACAGTCATGGGCAATTATAACCTGAGAGACCTGATAACATTATTGATGTATGCAACTGATCTGACAATAACTTCACCGGGTGCTGACATGTTTGACTTTCACTTTCCTCATCCTGTTTTGGGAAAAAAAAAAATGTGTTCAAAGCAATGAATTAAATGATATGGTATATAATTTCCAGAAAACTCTATTCCACTCTACTGTAATGGGATACAAGTCAAGCTATTCACTGCCAGACACAAAACAGTACTGCAAAATTGCATTCAATTATTGAAGCAGAGTCTTTTCATCCTGGAGTGATGAGTGCAAAAATACTCTTAAGAAATAATTTTCAGAACGTGTGGCTGAGTCACTGACAGGTAGGTGTGCAAAGTGCTAAAGAGATAAGAAAAAGAGTCAGGACAAGGAGGACTTATCTGTGTTAGTGAGAAATTTGTTGTCTTTTGGCAGTGGCTGTTGGAGAGGAAAGTGTGATGGACACACACCTCCTCTGGCAGGCAGTCTGCCATGTGTGACTGTGTGCCTCCTGCTCACAAACACAAACACACACAAGCCGGGGTGTCACCAAGACAAAAAATCTCTCTTGCTCAAATAAACACAAAGCACTAAAATCTTAGCTTTGAAAACCCAACAAAAATCTGTTAATGCCTTCACATACTCAATACGAACACAAACAAAACACTCTCACATGTTTTGCGGCATGCAAAACTTATTTACATTAGGGCCAATTGCCTCTTTTGCACTGCTAAGTATTGTACACCTCAGGGCGCCAGTCAACGAATTTTTAGGGTTTAAGGTTCCAGGTTGATTTATTCTCATTTGCATAATTTGCCCATTAAACAAAATTTTTGCGTTGGTCAGGAAGCTTATAATATAATAAGTTTAAAAAAATCTATGAAATAATCAATTCAAATGAGCCATATAATAAGTGGAAGTACATTTAATGAAGTATGGAGTTCACCAGTTTAACAGCCTCTGGGTAGAAGTTGCCTTTGAGCCTAGCTCTTTTGATCTTAATGCTCTGCAGCCTCTTGCCCAAGGGAAGGATATCACCAGGGTTTTACTTTATAGGGCCCCAGTATTCTCATCAGCTGTCTTGATTTGCTTTTTATTTTTATGTTAGTAACACATTAAATGACTTGTAACGATTTTTTTAATAGCTTTTTTTTTTTTTTTTTTTAATCCAGGCCTGGTTACAGCTTCTTCTTTCCTAATGTGTTGTTGGAAAGTTGAAATGTTTGCTGTAAAACATGCTTGTGCAATGAAGAAGTAGTATTTGTCCAAAATGCAATCCATTACGTTCGGAAAATACACATATGTTCCTGCATATACAGGATGTCGTACTGTAAGACATCCTGTTTGCGATTGTGCAAAATGAAAATATGTTTCTGAAGAAAAACTGCATCAAACTATGCACATATAATACATAAAACTTTATTTTGACTACAGACTAAAAGTAGCGAATAGTAAAATAATCTATGAAAATAAATTAATTTGTTCTTTGACCTCTGCTTGTTTCACAACTCTGGAAATGGAATAGGTTTCTTACAGCTCCCAGACGTAATAATGCTGCCATCAACAAAAAATCTTTCCAACACTACATAGAAGTACCATTTATGGTTTTTACTGGCCCTGCTAAGTCAAAGTTGAGTACTTTTGGTGTTTCTGTGAATACAAATGCTGCCTTTTTCCGTTGGGCCATGATCTGCTTACACGGGAGCACTCAAGACTCAATAAATAAATAAATAAATAAATAAATACAACGCCTGGCCCGAATGCTCCAAGCTTAGCCTCTGACATTATCAGCTCCTAGAAATGCCCCCGTAGGCAGCACATATATTGGAGGGCCACAGAAACAAATCTCAAATATATATGCAGATCAGGCAAGGCAGAGGTCTAGTCAAACAGGATTTGACACTTCACACCTCCATCACTCTGAATTTAAATGCTTCCTTTAGGCTACACAGTCCCCTGACCCACCAAGAATGTTTTTAGACACTGTTTGGTCCATTTTGTCTTGAACTCTTGATTGATTTTGGATACTTGACCTGTTTTGAACCATGTGCACTGGTGTCGGTGCCTTCTTACACATTCCCACACATTAGACTGATACAAGACTAACTCATGAATTTCCATGAACAGAGAAGTTTGAGGTTTAAAAAATAATAATAATAATAATCTGTATTTAGCAGACAATAATGTGTATAATATAATCACTTAATAAAGCAGTATTAAATTTATCTGTAAAATATTATGATCTCTCGATATTGTTATATTTTCTTTCTGGTCAAAACATTGCATTTGGTCCAGAGATCAGCAGCAGCATTTCCCAAACTAATTATAAATGACATATTACCCCTGCTTTAGCTGTTATTCTGCCTTGGTTGCCCTTTAAAGTCAGAGTACATATAGGACTCCTTTAATCACTTACAAAGTTTTAACATGACATGGCATATTCTTAAATGTGTGACTCTTTATTCCATGACTGTAGCTTAGATCCCCTAACCATCCATAATTTCAAACTCAAAACTTCAGTTATCTTTCAGCTTCAGCTTTCAGACTGTTGAGTTATAAAGTGCTTCAAAGAAAAACTTCTGTTCTCACTGGGTTTTCCAAGTAAAACAGAGTTATTTTTTCTTTTTATGACTCTGATGATGGGATGATGTGCCTCCCAGTCATTTGCAGTGTTTTGTTTTGTTTTTTTCTTTTTTCATGATGTATTTCAATTGTCTTTTTTATTGTTTTATTGTTTTTTGCTGGGCGGTTTGATGTCTCCTTCATACCCTTTAGTTTGCCTGCTAAAATACCGTCCACCCAACTTTTCAGTCATCTCTCCCTCCCGCAAACACACCAGCAGACTGCTGCAGGCAGTCTGTCAGCCATACAGGGAAACAAATACAGGCTACAGATTATGGAAGATTCATATCTAGACACACAGATTTTATTGCATATTTGAGGTTTTGAAAGCCAGATAGTACTGTTTCCTGTAACAGCTGAAAATATTTTTTTTATTTAGGCTGCCTTGGGGCATGAAAACCCAACAAAAACCCAGCAAAATGCATATTCATGAGACTAATGACATGAACAACATTATTGCTATCGTGCCTTGTGGAATAGGTGTTTCCCGTACATACACCAGCGCAGTATTGATGAATCATACACAACCCTGAAGGCAATCAGTAGACCAGAAATCCCAACTAGAGCTATAAAATCTTCCTGAACTTAAAGGTAGGAACGCACTTTATATAGTTAGGTGTCCAGATTCAGATTTTAGCAGCATAGTTGCACAGATTTGAAATGCTGTTTAACAGCCAGATTAAAAGCCTGGATGTCAGATCAATGAATCAATATGCTGTATAATTGTTGCTCAAAGATCATTATTTAATCTAACTAACTGCCCATTATCCACTCTTTCATGTTACTGTGGAATATTTGCCTTAGTTTTAACAAGGTATTTTGGTAATTTGTCATGAAAGTATCTATATGTATATATTTCCATGAATTATCCACTCTGTCTGTTGCCACAGTGTTAGCATGGTGACCTATCCAGAGTGTGTCCTACCCTCATCCAATGACAGTAGGGATGAGGTCTATGGAAAATGATTGAATGAGCACAACAAGTCTTAAGCTACACTATAGTTCCATATACATGGGCAATTTGCTTCACAACGCACACTATAAAAAGCATGTACTGTAATCTTTGGAGACTGAGAAAAAAGAGAATACAGCGTGGAGCGTGAGGAAAAACCTCATAAGCAATGTATTTTACTGAAGTGACTACAGTTTTAACTGCATCTCCCAGGATACTTAGGAACAGGAGCAACATTTGGAGAAATTGTGCTGTTGGAAACATAAATGTCTGTACACAATTTAATGGTAATCCATTTAATAGTAGCATAACATAACATAATATTTCGATGTCCGTGTTGGCCATCATGCTGCATCAAAGTGGAATTTCATTTCGAAACCCTTCACGTCACTTCTTTCAGAGAATGATGATGCCTTTGAGGCTTAGTACGAAACGCCATTCAGTGTCTCGGAGGTATTTATTAGTCATCTTTTTTCTTCTCATACAGTCATCTTTCACTTAATGAAGCATACCCTGGAATTAATTTATTATTTGTTCAAACAAACGGACAAACCAATTAATCTGTATTTTTACCAGAATTGGTGCTCCACAGCTCCATTACACGAGCCTCTGGAGAGGAGCGCAGAGACCTCGCAGAAACATAATAATGATTAGAGATAATACTAGCCGGGCCCTGAGAGAGAGACATGCTGTTTGTTCCGCTGTTATTAGCCCCCTCCCCCCAAAATAAGATGAAGGTGTTTTGTTTTTTGTTTTTTGTTTTTTTTTTGGGGGGGGGGGGTCCTGGAGAGAAGCGGAAGGGGATTATGATGGAGAGAGGGATGTTGGCTCAGTGTAAAGAGGCCACAGAAGAGAAATTTAAAGGTGTTAGAAGAAGTGATGGAATAATCTCGCTCCTATTCTTCTTCATCCTCATCTTCCCACTCACAGCTGCCACCACTGCAGGAACAGAACATGTTGTACTGTGGAGTGACATTTTTGAATTTCATCTTGACTGATGCAAACGCAGCAAGTCACAGTTGGCTTTATGTACATTAAATATCTCAGGTTATAATGTTATTGCTCACTGGGTTTGTTTTCTTCTTTCTTCTCTCTATCCTCACTGTCACTGTGTATCATTTTCTACTTGTGCATTCCCTCACATTTCCTCCTCCTTTCCCTTCCCCTTTGCCTTCATCAATCTACTCTGCCCCAGTCTCATGTTAGTCCATCGACTTATCACCTCTTCTTCCTCAATTACAGCATTTCCCCTTCGCTATCATCACCTAGTGCCATCCAGAAATCACCACTCTGCCCTCATTTCTATTTAACCATTCTTTTTACATTGTCTCTTCAACCTCCCCATCCCTTTATCTCCTGTCACCACCATCGACCCCTGACTACATTTCTTGTCTTCATCATCCCCGTCATCATCCCTCATCATCTTCCACACAGTCCCAGAGGTGCAGTACAGTATTTGTATGTATTGGATGTACGGTGTGCTATAAAAGCAGTATGCTAATGCAGCAGAAGGCTGTGGAGCATTACGGCGAGTGGACTAATTTCAGGAGTGCTTGGCCACGTTTTATTACAGCTCATAAGCCCAAGGTCAGCTACGTAAGATGAAGAGGCAAGAGTGTCCCATGCAGCACTTGAATCATTTATTACCGTGCTCTGGACTGCTCTGTCTCCCTTTCCTCTTCCATCACTCTCATCTTCATGCACAGTCCACCTAAACTGTAATTTATGCCTTCCCCTTTTTATCCTTTCACATTTTCACCCACTGCTTGTCTGCAAATTCCTCTATATCTTTGTATCTTTCATTCATGTTTCTGTGTGCAGTTCTCATTTTCACCCTTTTTACTCATCATTGTTATTTTCTCTCATTTCCCGTCAGCCTTCCTCACTGTGCTAAAAAACACATTTAGTGCACCCGCTTTTTTCCCTTCCATAACATTTTTTTTTTATTATTATTTGTTGACTTTGTTGGCATCATTTTCTTACAGCAGAAAATATATTTTCATATCATTATACAAAATGACAAATTTATTATGTCAACAGGTGCTTTGAAATGCATGTTGTACATTACTGCCAGTATGCACTTTGCTTCTGAACAGGTGCTTAGATTGGATTGCAATCAGATTGTGTATTTTGGCAGGATGTCAAAAACACCAGGGGCCATCCCTGTAAAAGCAAATGTCTAACTTCAGCCAGCCGAATGGTAAACTCCATTGGTTTTACAAAATCAAATGGCACAAGTGCTCTATGATGGGTTTGTGAGTTTGTTTGTTTTCTTAAATCACCGTTCAAATCTAGTGATGCTTGAGGCAAACCCGCCATGACAGAGAGGTAAAACAGCAGTTTGCAAATGAATATAGCCGAAATGAGTACAAACAGCTTTGGACTTATCTGAATTGTGATGTTTGTCTGATGTAACAGTACTGAAATCAGGATTTCAGCTCTAAAAGAGCTCACAATGGTTAAAACTACGGTTTTCACCTTTGTCCAGTGTTTTGAATCATATGAGGAGAGCATCCCACTAAATGTAAGTGCAAAACTCAAGAAGTGATTCATTCATCCAAGCATTATATTGTAATATATACAGATGCATATTTATGTATGCCTATTTATTTATTTGGTGGCTGTGAGAGCTGTTTCATTCAGTGTTATTGTATCACAAAGAAGGTGACTGATCACAGCTTGAAGTTTCAACTCAACTGTGGTCTGAATTTTGCTCTTCTTTGTGCTCCTCCTTTTCTCCCTTCCATACTTTCTCTTTCCTGTCTGTCTCCCTGATTTTCCTCCACTGTTCCTCTCAGATGTTAACTTTCACTAGCCAGTTCCCCATGAATTGGCTTTTACTGGTTTCATCATATCTAGAGCAAAACGTGTGAACAATTTTGGCGTGTGAGTAAAATATGACACCTACACTGTAATTGTGTTCTTAATCATAGGGGCATTACAGTGCACAGTTTCACAGTGAGTGAAAAATGTTTTTTGAGTTTTGCAGAAAGAGTAAATGGGATGTGATATTTGTGTCTCACTGAATGAAAATGATAATAATAATAATAATAATTGCTGTTCAGGTTCAAATAGCCAAAAAGCACAAACATTGCTCTCCAATGAAACCAAAGAAATGGTACCATTAGCTAGCAAAAAGTAATAAGGCAGATTCTGAAGCTGTCACTGTTATATCGCAGCTGAAATGTCTTTTTTTTGCGTCTTTTCTCGATGCAATCTGTACTTCAGCTCTGCCACCTCCCCCACCCCCCACTTTACCTTTTTTTTTCTGTCATAAGTCTATAAACAACACACATAAATCTACCATCTTTGTTGGTCAATTTGTTCACCTCCTGTCTATAATTTACCCTGATTCTTCTTTTCTCCTTCCCTTTTCTCTCTACCCCTCTGTCTCTGCAGAGGGTAGTTAGTGTGATGCAGCCACATGACAAGACGAAGCAAAACACAGCGTGGTTTTACACCAGGGAGAAGCATGTGTGTTTTCATGTGTGTGAAGGGGAATGTGTGAGGTTTTCTTCTTGGTGATATCAGACGGTCTGTGTGTCCTCAGAAGTGGGAATGGACAAAACGATCGCGTCATTTCAAATGTGCATACACATTCTGGAAAAGGATTGTGTGTCTGTTCAACAAAGGGTGTGTGTTTGTGTGTGTGACTAAGTGAGAAAAAAAAAATCCTTTCTTGTGACTGTTGTAGCGTAAAAAATATGTGGTGTATATCTGTGTGTGTGTGTGTGCATGTCATTTCATGGGTCTACCACTTTTCAAAAGTGACACTGGGAAAGCTTGACACGGAATCTGCGACAGAGAGGGTGAGAGGAAGATATGAAACAGAGAGAACGAGAAAAAGAACGAAAGACGTGCGACAGAGAGGGAGAGGAAAACAAAGACATAAGATAGAGAGAGAGAGAATAAAGAGAAAGACTTGAAACAGAGAGACAGAAAGACATGCGACAGAAAGAGAGAGGTGAGAGAAAAGAAGACGTTAAACAGAGAGGGAGGGGATAAGAGACAAAGAAAGACATGAGACAGAGAGAGCAACAAGGACAAATCAAAATATAAGATACAGAGAGAGGGAGGATGAGAGACATAGAGAGACACGAGACAGGGAGTGAGAGAGAGATGATGTGAGGAGGAGAAACAGAGTGCTGACACACCAGTTGGCCAAATGCCATTTCTTTTCTTTTTTTTTTTTCTTTTTTTTTTCAGGAGGTCATTTAGAAGCTCATCTGCTAAATGGTCACTTCAATTCTCCAGCTCCAGCCGTATCGTAATTATTATTATTGTCACGGCTAAAGCTCAGGTATAATAGCTTGTAGCCTCTCCTGGTAAATGACTGAACACTGGTGAGAACATTTCCTGGCTCAACCCTTCCAGCCTTTTTACGTCTGTTCAGGTCCTCTTCTTATGAGCATACAGAGACGAATCTGAATATGTGAGAGTAACCTGAATCCATGATGTCATTGATTGGGCAGTTTTGTATGCATTAATCTTAATCTCATATATTTCATTCATTTCTGATCAGCAAGTATCACTGCGAACTTCTGGTTGGACATCTATCATTAATTATCATTTTTCTATTCAATTACTGAAACTTGTACATCTCCTTGTCGTCTCCCCCTCCTTTTTCAGTTGTGAAAAGTAATTAGTAATTCTTTCCTCAATTATTTCCTCCTGCTTTATACTACTACTCCTGTATAAACCTCTCCATTTAAATACTTTCCTTTTTGCTACAATACATTTATTTGTTGACTACGTATAATAAAAATATGATCACATTATTACAACTTAAGATAAAATAAGGCAGAAGGGGGAAGGACATTGTTAAAATGGTCTGAACCTCTAAATACAACATTAGTAATGTGCACTTTTTTTTTTTAATATTCATTATTCTGAAATATGCCATTCTTTATAATGGCACTTTCACCTGTGGTGCTTCAAGTTGTATTGTGGCAACACTACTTCCATCCTTTTACCTCTAAGGTCAAAATACTTCCTGCTGCTGAAAGCTCTTGCCTGAAACTGGAGGTGGTTATTTTATCGTTGTTGCCTTCCCAATAAGGAACTTTGAATATGCCCCTTGAGCAGCAGTTCATCTTCGTAGCAGATTGGAGTCTGTGTGAGATGATAATGAGGTTATGTTTATTCTCCACAGTAAAAAAAATTGTCAGTGCTAACCCTCTCTATGTAGCAAGAGCAAAACTTGTAAATACTTACTTTAAAGAACATTTTGAATGCACTTTTAATGAGAATATTTCTTTCCTATGGTGTTGCTAATGTTTTCTACCACTGCTAGGCCTCATCACTTTCTCCTCCTCAGTCTTAATTTTGTTGTCCTCAAAAGACTATTGAAGAAGCATAAAATAGTGTAATCTGACTTTCACATAAATGTCAAAAGAAATTTCTGATTTATCAACTTAAGATGATGAAAGGCCATCCAAAGGGTTTGAATAATCAGCACCTACATAGTGTTATCTGAACTCTGAGTAATGATTTTTTGCCAGGCAAAAAGATATTGCAGTGCATCGGATTTAGGTTTTTGTTTTGCTCTTTGTTTTTGTGATCAGCTAATCCTGCTACCACAGCTAAACTAACTAACCCTAATTCTCTGTCAACATAATGGTCCCATTCAAGTTTTAAACACAAAAGAAGAAAGATGCATGCTGTCGTTATGTGTAATTGAACTCAGTCAAGGACCAATCCCAGATAGCAAAATTACATTGAATCAACGTTGATATATGGTCAGAAAGGTTGATTTTTGGTTAAGGTTGAAAAATCAACAGCAGATCAACCTTCTAATAATTTACTGTTGAAAATATGTCATTGAATCAACATTGAATAATGGTTGAGTTTGATGATTGAAATACCAACATTGAATCAATATTTTTTCAACGATGCTGTTTCGATGTGCAGAGCCAGGTCAGACCATTTAGGGGTGCCTCATGCAGTTCCACTTAAGCACCATATGCTGTGGATGTTATTTTTTATGAGTAAATCTTAAAGTTTGTGTGTAATATGTGTGGATCATAACATTGGAAAGGGGGGGGGACTGTATTTTCGTTGTTAAAATACTACATTTAAGGCTAAGACTCTCTACCAATTTGTTAACATTTCTTTTGGCTTATCAGAGATAAACCCAAAAAAGAAAAGAAAATCGTTTTTACTCATATTTCAGAGGGGTTGGGGCTCAATGTAAATGTAAAAATGGGCTCGACCCGCCTACGATCAAGACTAAGGAGCCGTCTATGCCTCTGATTTTCCCGCTGCTTAAATTTTTACACTCGGTCCTGCTTCTCTTTCGGTAAGTAGAGAATATTTTTAATTTTAGACTCCAATAAATTTTGATAACGTTTCATATTAACGGGCATATTTACAGCATTGTTAGCCGCCCAGGTTAAGCTCTTAGCACACAAAGTTAGCTTAATATTTTAACTTTGTGTGTCCGTTGAGAGTAGAAATTCGTGATTCATAAAATGTCTGAAATCACACTCAATCATGTTTAATGATCATTAAAAATGTTTAAGCGCATTGTCCACACTGTGTGTATTATTTTTTAATCTTTCAGCTGCAGCCAGACAGTTTGACCACAAGCTGTCCACCTAGAGTTCAGCAACACTGTCAAAAAGATGCTCCTGATCGAGAGGGAGGTTTGAGGAGGACTCCAAGTGAAAATTAGGGTAGCCCCCATCCCCAATGGATTATTTTAATAGTTCTGTTATTCAATTCAGTTGATACTGTTGTTTCACAAGTTTTCAGAATAAATGTGAAGATCAAAACCATGTGCTCTGTTATTTTTTTTAGTAATTCAAATGTTAAAATTTTATACTTCAAGGTTCAAATTAAAGCACACAAAGGTCATTTTGAACTAAAATAATACCGGTATTTATATCAGTTTAAAATTTACATGTAGAATACCATTTAGATGATGGTTGAATCAGTGTTGATTTAGTGTCAGATGTGGTTGAAAATATGATATTGATTCAACATTGATCATAACAAGCGCTTTCAATTCCGTTTCAACGTCGGGTTTCAACATAGATTCAACATTTCTGCCTGACCATAAAACAACGTTGATTCAACGTGATTTTGCTATCTGGGATCACATGGTCATATGATCATATGTCATATGATGTTCTGGACAGACAGGCCAGAACCAATACACACCTATAGTGAAGGATTCACAATTGATTCATCTTGAGACTGGAGAGCTTTGCTTTTCAAGCCAGCCTTTGAAGCACAGGAGGTAAACTGGCTGTGTCTTTTCCCATAACCACTTTAATATCACACACATACCTTAACACACATAGTCTTCTTCACAAAAACACGCAGTCCCACTTTATACGCAACTCGGATCAACCACCCCCCCGTGTTTCGCCGCCCTGCCTGGTCTTGTTATCTCCCAATGTATCTCACCCTGTCCTCTCCCCTTTTTCCACCTCCACCTAGAGATCGGAGCTCTTGTTTAATGGCACAGGTAGAGACCAACCAACTGGAGCACTGAGGCTCATACCCATGAAGCAGGCCTATCTAGGGCACAGTTAGCACACACTCTCATCAAATGCTCTCTAATTAGAATATACTGATATTGTAGGTTTGCAGGCGAGGGGAGAGGAAAGCTCAAAGGAAAGCCTATACATAGAAAAAGAGAAGAATGTCTAATTAAGGCCTCATTCTTTTCCGAATCTGATTGCGTTACATCCTCCTCTCCCACTCATTCACTCCAGTTATGAAACTTGCTCTGGCCTCTATCTGGTCCACGTGGGCTTTAGGTTTAATCTCACCAGCACTGGGGTGTGAGTAGACTGACAACAACAATGGTGGAAGATCAGCAAGACCAAATGCATGGTGCAGGTGAGAGCGGCATATGTGTGTGCGTGCTTATCTGTGAGCAAATCAGAGAAAGAAGTACATGAAAGGTGCTGCAGTTTCTTGGCTCATCCTTGGAGATTGCCTGAGGTCACATTCAACTTGCAATTTGCACAGGCAGATATATAAGTATTCAAAATTAGCTGCTGTAACTTTAACAATCACCTCCGATAATGAGCAGCCTACTAAAATCAGCATGGCACAAGCAGAGATGCTTAATCTTGCACACGGCGAATACTACCAATACATTACCCTTTAATAATTGTAAACTGGCTGACAAAAAGCACAACAGGAATTACCAGTTATTGCACCAACCCACCACATACACAACAAGCAGACGCACACAAATGACTCCTCGTTTCGGAAGACAATTATTGAATGCACCTTGTCACAAAATTAATCACTGAACTTAGTAACTTGCTTTACAAGTGGTTGGCCTTCTATACAGTACAGTTTAATATTAGCTGAAGAGATGCTAACATATACCACAGTTTTATTTTTTATTTTAATGCTCATTAGTTGCAAGGAAGAATTCCTTGAGACAGTGTTGTTTTTATTTATCTATTTATTTTTTATTCGAGGTTGTGAGTTTGTCCATTTTGGTACAGAGCTACATAATAATGTAGAGAGCTCTCATTCCTATTTTAGTTTCTTTTGTGTTGGTGTAATTGGGGACTGAAAACTTAGCATTGCAATCCATTCATTGTTAGTTCTTTTTTCATTTATTGTGGTTTTAACTTTAGTTATGTTTTGTTGGTTTGCTACTTTGGCCAGGCTTTTCCTTGAAGTTCAAGTTAAGCTTTCATATTTGATAGCTGAAGAATCTCAAATTTTTTAAGCTTGCTCTTCATTCTTCACTTGATTTGATGTTTTGGGATGATTTCGGATAAGCGTCCTTCCAATTTCATTAGACGACGGCGTTGAACTGAGGCCCGTAGAGCCTGAGGAGCA
Organism: Remorina albescens; assembly: GCA_034769265.1. Lineage (NCBI taxonomy): Eukaryota > Metazoa > Chordata > Actinopteri > Carangiformes > Echeneidae > Remorina > Remorina albescens. The sequence continues at coordinate 7,195,043 of CM068485.1, forward strand.
CCACTGCAAGAGATTCCCAAGATTATCTGTCAAATTCTGTATATGCAAAGATATTTGAGACAATACATGCTTTCAATCACTTTGACATTTAATCACTTTCAATGCCGTTTTCTTGGATTCCTAAAAGTGAATAGCAATTTTCTTTTTCTTCTCTTCAAATTGCTTTCTATTGATCATGAGCATGCAGAGTTTTTTAAGTGTTTCATAATTTTTTATAAGAATTTTTTGGGACTTTAAAATATTTTTCTTCATTTTCCAACATTTTAATTAAGCTCATTAAGCTCAAACAGGAAGGCAGCACTTAGTTAACTTTGTTATCCAAGACTAATCCAGGGCTACGCTTCCCTCTTTTAGTTCAAGTGGCAACCGGATCCTGGTTTACAGCTTGAAGTCAAGTCAGAAATTAGTCGGGCTACTCTTTATCTTTTACCCAGAAGTCAGTCACTAATGAGCATACTTGTCATTAGCCGCACCTGTACCCCACTGTTTCCATTTCTTCATTTGAACACTGACACCTTATCAGGAGTGGAGCAGTGTATTGGTGTATGCACTCTTACCGGTAGGTGAAGCCAGTGATTCACCATGCTATCCAGCAGCATAATTCCTTCCACACTTACTTATTCCTACTTAATGTGGTGCTTGAGCTTTGCAATTTACATTTTGTCAGAATCAGGAAAAGACCCTGAATAATTTGACAGTCCATTACATTCAGAATAGGGTTCAATCACCAAAATTTACTTCCATTTAATAATTCATTCATTCATCTTCAACCGCTTACCCGTTTCCGGGTCGTGGGGGCTGCTGGAGCCAATCCTAGCTCACACTGGGTGAAGGCGGGGTACACCCTGGAACAGGTCACCAGTCCATCACAGGGCCAACACACAGAGACAGACAGAGACCAACAACCAGTCACACTCACACTCAGACCTACAGACAATTTAGAGTCACCAGTTAACCCAAACATGATGTCTTTGGACAGTGGGAGGAAACCGGAGTCCCCGGAAGAAACCCACACAGGCACGGGGAGAACAAGTAAACTCCACACAGAAAGGCCCCAGGCCGGGGACCCAAGCCATGTCTTTCTTGTTGTGGGGCCACAGCGCTAACCACTGTGCCCTGACCTTGGACTATTCCAACATAAAATGTTATCACTTCATTTTAGATTTATAGACATTTGACATATTCAAGTATGTAATGATTACCACATGAACGTGTGAGTTATGGCCAAAGATATGTTTTGCAAGGCCAGAGTGATTGTTGATCTTTGTCAAGCAACAATTAATCTGTTCATTCAAAAGTGACGGTGAATGTTTATGCCAAATTTGAATAAGAACCATCGAGAAATTTTTGAGATACCACATTCACCGGGCCACAACTATGTTTTTGTGGGGCCACTGTGACCTCGACATTTGCCCACTAATATATTGTCAGTTTATCCTTGAGTCCGAAGGAACGTTTGTCTGGTTGTCATGGTGTTACCATGATTCATTGGAATGCAAAACAGACATAATGTATGTAGAAACATAGACACAACTCAAAAATTTAACGCCACAACATGAAAGTATGCAGAAAATATGCTACACACATTTCTATTAATAACCCAAACGAATAGTTTACTTTTGATAAGATCTCAATATCATTCTTAATTTGTAGAATTACTTGGAGTTCTGATCAATGAGACCAGATATTTCAATCTACTGTAGCTGTGATTGTGTCCAAAACACTATTTACTGTATTGGAACAAATTGAATTAGACAACCTGTATTTTTGTATGGTAGAGACAAGAAAACAACCCCCCCCCACCCCTTCAGAACACATCTTTCTTGTCGTCAGAGACATTTGCAGGCTCTCTGCTACTTTTAGAGCTTGTAGAAAGCTTTTATCGGTCTGGTTCCACAGTGTATATCAGACATGCTCTCAGTTTACAAACCAAGTGGATCTCTCAGGTCTCCAGGCACCTTCTGTACATCTTTTATATGCCTGGAGCTCAACAGTTCTGGTGAGATTGTATTCAGCATGTAGGCACCAAAAAGCGTAAAATAGGTGACTTTCTGATCTAAGAGTCAATCCATTGGAAAACAGCCTTGAGATATTTCTATCCATTTTAGCTTGCTGATAAAGTAATTGATTGCCTTTACTGTGTTTTAACCTCTAAAGTTTTTAGTGCTTGAACACTTATGTGTTTTTTTTTTCACTTTTCCCATATTCGATGACGTGTTTTGTTTTGTTTTGGTTTTTTTTTGTTTTTTTGGTGTTTATAATAAAATTTTGTATTACTGTAAACCACTTTTACCTGCACTTTTATTATCCATCAAGAAGGCTGTGGATGTGAACCTACCAGCTATCTGAGGCCATTTTCTGTCCGTGTTGTCCTTGTGCTTGGGTGTTCACTGCATACTTCAGTTTTCTCCCAGAATAGAAGAGTGAATGTGTGTGGCAGCATGATTGGTTGTATGTCTTGATATGTCATATGACTTTGATACACTGGCAACCTTTCTTGGATTTGCCCTCATCTGCTGTTAGATGTGATTGGCTCCATTCCCCTATGACCCTAAAAGGATAACTCATATGGCTAATGAATGAATGTATCATTTGTTGCTATACAAATAAACTGAACTTCAACTTGACCTAACTACTAAAATAAGTCCTTGGAATGCATTTATTGGAATAATAAAATTGGATCAGCATTCAGTGTTTGGATCAACATCCTGTAGTCTGCAAAGCCTCTATTCGTTTTTCATGCTAAAAATGTTGTGCACCATTTGCCTTTTATTGGAAATTTGGTTAGATGTTAATGACTTAGTGTTCGATGCCTGTATACAGTATTCAAACAAGGTGATTAAATTAGTATTTTGACATGTCAACATTTATCTCCAAGTTCTATCCCCGAGTAAGCACATTCAGCAGGTATGTGCAAAGAGTATACCTCTAACTTGATGAATTTTGCATTAATTGTAATATCAGTGATACACAATCCCTCAGGCCGGAAGATACATCCAAGACACTTTTAGAGATTTAACTGTGAGAAAGGTGGTTGTCAGAAAGTAATGGTGTCAATTAGTGGTGGCTGGTTGGTTCAAGAGATTGTCAGGTAATCATCTTGAGACATTCGTGGTCCAGATTTGATACATTTTCAGTGATGGTGAATATTAAATTTCCATCAACCTCACCTGCAGTGAGAAGCACTACAGTAAGCCAGTAGAGACACCCCCTGGAAAAATCCATATCTCGTTGATTTTTTTTAAGAGAAAAGAAGTAAATCCCTACAGTGATCAGCAGGAATGTAAGTGTTTGGGTAAGGTAGGTAAAGAATTGGTGTTAGGAAATATCTGATAAGTATTCCAGAGATGTTGAATTCAACATCTGAAGTCTGCAAAGCACCATCTGGAAAAGTCACAATGGTTGTGAGTGTGTAAGTGAAGTAAAAAACTAAATGAAGCACAAAATGCTCTACAAAGCCTTTGAAATCACAATAAATGCAAAAAAGCACACAGCAAATTCATAACAGTAAGAAACCACAGTATTCAGTAACACATAAGATGCAGACCTGATACAGACATTACTTTTAAAGCCTGTTTAAAATGAAAGGTTTGAAACAAATCATACATGGCTGATTCTACGGCTCGGGCACTACAGCCTCAAAAGCTCAATCCATTTAAGTCTATTAATGGGTGTGTGACAGACATTAGGTTTAACTTAATTGACCTGAGAGAGCGGCCTGATGAGTAGGGGTGGCGTAGATCAGTTACATATGCTAGAAGCTTGATGGTGCAATGATATGTGTGTAAGAGTAACACATTTGAATTGGATTCTGTACATAACAGGGAGCCTCTATACTTGACCATTCCATTTACTGTGGAAAGATTAAATGAGAATTAAACTCTTTGGCCACAACCACCAAATGTGTGTTTAGAGATAAAAAAGCAGCGGTATTTGATGAAAAGAACATCTTTTAAATGGTCCCCATGAGGGTGGAAATATTTTGGTTATGTGGCAGCCAGTAGCACAGAAAATACTGCACAGATAGATGTAAATGCCCTGCAGTCAGTCAACAAACTGACTGTGAACACAAGTAGGGAAATGATCCAAAGCAGACACCAACATCCACTATGAACGACTTCAAGAAACGATAGGAGGTAGACCCCCACAGTCTTCTGACCTGAACATAATTGAAAACCTGTGGGTGAATTTTAAACATGCTGTGGGTATGTGACAGCCTAAGCATAGACATCTCAAAACATGAAGTGAACTGCAGGAAGAGTGAGCAAAAATTCGAACATCAAGAACAAAAAGAGACTAAGTGTTTACAAGCTATGTGCTGGGGCATGAGGTAGGGGTGGGGGACGTAAATGAATTTTGTCCCATGTCCAAGGTTTTGCACAGAGACAAACAACCACTCACACTCATAACTACGGGCAACTCAGAGTCACCAATAAACCTAAACATGCATGTCTTTGTATGTTGGCCCTGTAGTGAACTGGTGACCTGTCCAGGGTGACCCCGTCCTCGCCCAATGTGAGCTGGGATTGTCTCCAGAACCCCCCACGACCCAGAAATGGATAAGCAGTTGAAGATGACTGAATGAATGAATGAATGAATACTATAAGAATCCAAACCAACGATTGGAAAATATCAGGTTTTATATTACATATAAAACACACACATTACATAAGCGTATTTCTTGTTCTCAAAAATGCACTATTGATGTATATACAGCAATGTAGCCAACTCTCTGCCCAAGCAGCCAAACAAATTTATGGTGTGTGTTTTTTGATTTTAAATCAAAAAGGATCACTGAGACATTTGGAGGGAAATGTGTATGAAGTTGACAATAAGTGCCCTATGATTTGGCTGAGTGCCCTAGCTGCCTGTTAACTCAAGAACAGACACAAACAAGTGTAAAGGAAACCTCTGACAAAAAGGACACAATAGGAACAGCTTAAATCGCACTGATAACGTCATCAATGTGACCAAGACCTTGATGTGCATTTAATGACATCTGTCCGCTTCAGACGACTTTATATACCCCACAAGTCTCCCAAGTCAGAATACTACTGTTTAGTTTACTTTGACCCTTTACCAGGTGACATTATTCTGCATAAGCTCAACACAGTAAAACATTATTTTATTTTATCTTTATTTTTATTTATTTACTATTTTTTTAGGTTTGGGGCTATATTGGTTTATATTGGGAAACACTGCTCTAAACTAGGATGGTCAGCACTGTAAACAACGGGGAATGTTAACTTCTACAATGCAAGCAGGCTGGCTTTTACAATTCACATGGCAGTAGACTCTTCATCCTGTTTGGTTTGATCTTTAGAGGATGTTTGAGTTTGGATAAATCTATTGTAGATAGATTATGATAGATTTATGATCTTATCAAAAGACATGTCTTGTTGTGCAGCAGCCAAAGTGGTATTGACTATGAATTGAATTGTGTTGATAATTATCCTAAGCTTCTATACCCAAATGAGCTTAATGACATTTAAGGGCAAAAAAAAGGCACGCTTCTCTCAGCTGTAAATATGCCCTTGACGCACATCTGCATCCGCATCTAACAAGTCCCACACCAACTGTGATCTGACTCGGTGTGTGGTTTTGGGAAAGGTCGGTTCATGCTCAAACATTTAAAGCCGAACTAAGATCATAGGAATTACATTCATACAAATTCTTTTTAAGGGTGACTTTGTGCAATAAATTCAGCCGCTCTTATCTGCATAAGGAGCTTTATTTCTTTAGTAATCATTCTATTAATACATGATTACACTGTATCCCCTGGAGTTTTCATTGTAAAAAGGCTGATAGTCTTTTAATTAAACCTAAAGGGGATTGGAGCATAGCTTTTACATATTCCAGGAATGCAATGAATTATGAAACACTGCTGTATGGATTCATACCTCACATTACATAACGTGCCATTTATTTGGGTCTTTATCTGAGTTGTGAAAAAAGTGTTGTTGTTTTTTTCATATAATGTCACGGACAAAAAACAAGACAACCATTGTACATCCATCCAGAAAGAATATATAGAAGTGCTTTCCTCTTCACAGGCTCTTCACACTCCACTAAAGTCCACAGTACCTGGCCCAAATCGCTTTAAACCAGCAGGTCATCACCAGGAAAAAGCTTTCTGCAATGCATCATGAACCCTTGCTTATTTTATGTCCGTCTAAAGGTTTATTCTACTACTGCTGCTGTCCTAATGATGCTGGAGAAATGTTGTTGTCTTGGTAACAAAGGATAATGACGGGTTTTGATATGATTTTCTGATTTAGAACAAAGCTACAGTGTGCTGCTGGGCATCATGAGACACACAGATAGGCAACTGCTTTTTTTTTTTTTTTTTTTTAATGTGTGCATGCGTTTGAATTATTATAATGATTCGATTATAACCACTTTATTCATTCAGATTAAAACAAGCATGTGAAAATCTCCCACATCCAAAGAAATACAGCGCTACAGGTCTCTAGTTTCCTGCTGATTTATTTTCAGGACTTAGGTTTAGAGTTGAGGCTGTGGTTAAAAGGGCTGTTTTTGAGTTTTGCTATTGCTCCTTAACCAACGATTGCATATCAGTGGTTAACTTATCAGGCTGGAAGAAACTTTTTGAGTTCAGGATCAATCTTCATTTCTTTACTCGTTAAATGCTTCTTTCAGCGGATGAACATCAAAAGTCTTGCCCCATCCCGTATTTTCTTCTTCGGAGCACATTAACCACCTTGTCACTTTCTGAAAGTGACTCAGTGTAACCTACAATCTGCCTTGAAGACATCGGAATGATTATAGCTTGTATCATACCCTGTACACACACTTTGTATATACATACAAGTCTTGTTTTATAACAACAGCATTCATCAACTCAGAAAACTTTCTTTAAAAAAAAGAGCACTTTTGGGATTCTGTCATAACAACAGCCAACACTCCTTGTTGGGAAAGAATGTGGAAAACTGCATTGGTAATTACATCTTACAGCAGCCGTTAAAAATTTATTTTGCAGCAATTTAGGCCCCATCTTTATTGGATTGCACCAGTAGAGATTAATACCACACATTCAGACAAAACTCACAGTCAGAGTGTGTTATCTAAGCTGGTAGACTCAGCAGTGTTGATGAAAGTCTGCCAACCTTTATAAAATATAGGCTTTCAGTAGATACCCCTTAATGTGAATCTACTTTTTTCAAACTGCAAAACCTGTCCTTATCTCATTCAGTGCAGTACAACTCAGTTGTACATTTGGTAACAGGTGATGGACTGACAGAGTATGAAGCCTTCCCCTTCCCCTGAACTGCCCTGCAACGTCTGAGCCAATTTGAACACAACAAACAAACAAAAAAACAAAAAAAAAAGCTGCGCCTTTCTCAGCGAAGCAAAATGTCAGTGACAGGAGACAGAAGACTTCACGTCTTGTCTCCTGTCACTGACTGCATCACATTCACGTACAGGGTCACTAGAGTCATTATCATGTGACAGGAAGCCACGATGAACTCATTACCGGTAGTGATAGAACAATGAAGGCTCAGTTGGCCTGAATGCACTGTTTCTGAAATAGCACACATCCTCTATAACTCCCCACCCCTTTCCCTGCCTTAGCGAGTACTTGGTACCACGATCAGGACCACAACCACAGTTTTTTTCCTCTCTCCTCCAGAGTGTCTGAACTAGCTGCTGAAGAAAATAACAGGTTGAAAGGCATCAAGCAAACAGAGACAATCTTAGCATCAGAGTCTTTTGTCTCTGCAAAGCAGCGGGATAAGTCTAAAGGTAAGGGAAAGGTCAACGCTGCAATCACTGAGGCTGCCTTTGACATTGGAGGGGGGGCATCCAAACAACATACACTCTGCTACCTCCCTAACCAACCTTTGCCTCTCTCATTCAGTCTGGGAGCACAGAGAAAAAAACATAAATGTGAACGCACACAACAAAAATGAAGTACTGACACATGCCTACATTTCTCCAGTGCCTCATTTTTAGCTGGCTGTGTGCTAACGCAAGCTGTAAACAAAATCTGGGAGAGCTGCTACAGAGTGGAGAGAGTCAGTGGACCCTAATGAAAACCCACAGAGTGGAAGGTGTGGCCCTGGCCTCGACAGGAGTTTGTTCTCCGCCAACAAGGCCCCAGGAGTTAACACGATCCGGCAGAGGCAGACGGTGCTTGTTCCTCGTTTTCGCTCCCTCCAGCAACTTAATTTATGCAGCATCTTGCGGTGCCGCTGAGCTTGAATAGCAGCCTCGACAAGAATTTGAATTTGTTAGTTGGGGGGGGGGGGGGGGGGGTAGTTTTCAGAGCTAGGAATCACAGTGTTCTTGGTTGCTCAAAATGTGTACAGGGCTTGGCATGCGTGCTAAAAGGCTCTGCTCCAGTAAATACAGACTGAGGACTTCAATTTGCGGCACCATGACATGTGTCTATTCCCTGATCTTGCCACTGAGATGGGGCTTAATTTCACTGGGTGGTTGGTGGTGGTGGTGGGGGGGGGGGCGATGCTGACGTCTCTCTCTTCAGCTCTCACAGGATTTAACACACTCCAGAGAAATAAGGAAAACTTTACACATTTCAACGTTTACCCTCTGTTCACTCTTTTCCATCTCGTGGAGAGAAATACTCAGCGTGGCCCAATTTCATCCACCTCCTCCTCTCTTTTTTTGCTTTCTTATCTTGTTTCTCTCTCTCCTCAGGAAGCAATTTGAAGCAAAAGATGCTTGGTTAAGGGCTACGATGGCACAGTCTGCTTTGATATGCTGCTTTGCCTTATGAGCTGTCAAGATATATGGACAGGAATGGGATGGGAGGAGGAGTGAAGAAGCAGGGAAGCAAGGAGGAAGGGGGGGAAAGGGAAGGCGCTCAGCTGTGATTTGCCAGTAGTCTGGGAGAGAAAAAGCTGAGCTTCTGGCATTTTTCCAAGCAAGTCGGCGTTGAGATACACTAATTAACGAAGGCATAATTAGAGTTAGGCCTGACAAACAGACTCCCCCCCCCCACCCCTCTTCCCCACACACTTTGGGCAACTTTGCTCATCCAGTTTTACCTACTACGCATAATCGTCGACTTTTAATTTTTTCAGCAAAATTTTGCCTCACTTGTTTTATCTTATTTGAGGAACAAACTAATGGAAAGAAGAAAATTACACCCTAACTAGGCCAGAAAATATTCTTTCCAGCCAGCCCTTACCTGGTTTCCCATTACTCAACCATGTTCTCGGCGTTCAGATATTTTCATGTTAAGAATCATCGCAATTTCATACTTGACTAATGATGGTGAATATACTTCTACCATCCACCGTGCCTGAGGAGGACAAAGCTAAGGTGAATAATGTTATTCCACTGTCACTTCTACTTGGTTCTAATCATCAATCACATGCTTCATAAACAGTGTGTGTTCACACAAAAGATATGATGCATTTGTCCTAAATTAGATTGTGCCTCACTGTCATTTATCAAGTCTTTCTCATATATAAAGCCCAAAGTACAGAGTAACACACAGGAAAAGGGTCTCAAAGCTCATCGCTGTCAGAATGTCCTGCAGCTATGTCCTTCCTTGAATTTCAGGGGATTGGTTGGAAGGGGTGGTAGCGGTGGGGCATTGAGTTTCAAAGGACTAAGATTCGTTTGAATGAATTCCAAACTGCTCTTATGTTGAGAGGATGGTGAGCATCAAAGGGTGGTGGCATTGAGAGTGAGATTATGTCGGTGTGTCATTCTACAGAGCAGAGTGTGCTTTCATGTGTATGTCTGTTACAGGGTGCATGCGTACAGCTGTTTGGCAGCAGACCTCATCTGAACAGTGCTTAATATGAGAAGGGTGGTGCCTGAGGGGTGGCCAGGTTCGTCCACCCCACCTCCTCATTCCCAGGTGCCCCTAAACATAAAAATTCCTTGTTGGAAAGTCACTCAAATGGTCAATTTGTCTTTCATTGTAGTTATTTGCTTCTCTGTGCTGTTGTTTTGCATCTGTCTGTGGTCAAATTTGTCATTTTGTGGTGGTTTTGCATTTCTTTGTAGTAATTTGCATGGTGTTGTAGTTGTGCTGAATCCTTTTGGTACATGTTTGCATTCCTTTGTGGTCCTTTTTCATATCCTTATAATTGCTTGTATTACTTTACTTTGTATGTGTTTTGCCAAGTTTGGTTATTCTATTGGTTTCCTGTGGTCCATTGTGTCTCTTTCTAGAGATTTGTATGTCCTTGTGGTTGTTCTGCATATGTTTAAGGTTGACTCGCAAACTTTGTAGTTGTCTTTGTAGCCTTCAGCATATCTTTATTCAGGACCCATTGCCCTGTGTGGATATTAATTTATACTAGGGTGGGAATGTTTATTTGGCATTCATCAATTGCACTCAATGAATAATGCAACCATTAATCATACATATTTTATTGTTGCCAAAAAACAAGGACTATTAATAAAGTATTTTTACCAGTTTTATTAATGCAGTGTGCCCACCTTCTTGAAAAATGTGGACCAGTTTGGGTCCCCGATTCAAAACCACATAAACCAGCCCAGGAAACCAGAGTAATGGCTATTCTCACAGACCAGGAAATTGATTAAATGAAAAGATAGCACACTGTTATTTCAGATTACAAAGTCACCAACGTACTGTGCATAAAGATGCATAAGCTGGGCCACAATTTAAATGCAAAGTGTAAACATCCATCCCCTCCCACCATCTCTCCCTCTCACATACAACAAACAGAGCACCATGGAAAACAGGAATCATTGGTGTGCATGTGCTGCAGCAATAAGACAGAGGGTAACTTTGTTTTCGGCCAACCCAGTTGCTCTACTTGCTTCTTGTATCAACACATCGTCTCTCACTGCTCGGGGCATGTGACATGCAGAGAGAAAGAAGCAGGTGTATGTCACTGCGTCTGTTTTTTTTTTTGTTGTTGTTGTTTTTTTTTTGTGTGTGCATCGTATCCCAGAATTAATGTCGTAGTCTCAGGAATGTGAGCTCGTACATCAGGAACCATAAAGGCTATGAGTGTTTGCCACAGACCAGGACACTCCAACAAGCCAAATGTGAACCTTCAATCTCATCACAAAGAGCAGGAAAAAAGCCACACAACCTGCTTACTGAGTGTGAACACAGAAAAATGAGATTTGGCCCAGACAGTGCTGTTTGTTAATGTGAATATGCGTGTTAGTGAGTTGAGGGGATGGGGTCTGGAGTGGAGCAAGAGATGACTATCAGCTAGGTTGTTTATGTAGCTGCTTCCTGAGTGCTGGTGTGGCCCCCGTGATTTAATTGGACAAGCTGCTGAGTGACTGCAAGGCTACTGGCTCATTGATTGTTCAGCTGGGTCTGTTGCAGCACAGCAACACCATCCTGTGGAGAATAAGTTCAGTGCAGCCAGGAGATAGAAAGCATGTGAACCTTGCAGCAGCTCCAGATGCAGCTTTTTGGACTCGACGAAATGTAAAGAGAAGGTTGAAAAATGACATACCATCAGTGCTCATACCAAGTGCCACTGACTTAATTCCCAGATTTATTTATCATATGCAGCCTTCACAGCCTTCTAGAGTAGAATCTTTCTCTAGATGCAGGGTAGAGTGTATCTCAGCGTCAAGAAAAGGAAAAGTCATAAGCGGAACATGAAATATGACAGTGTCTGTATACATCAACAACATCAAAAAAGCAGTTGATGATACTGTTGCTCAGAATACCATGTTTACTTGTCAAGTATATTTGTACCTTTGGATGAATCTGATGCAGAGAGTACTCTAAAATTAGAAAAGCCGATAGAGGCTGTGTCCAACTCACCCTTTGTGTAATGAATTCAGGATGTGCTTATTTCCCAGAGCTTTTGACATCTGTATTCTTGGAGGGTTGTGCTCACTGAGAGCCAATTCCCAAAGCCCACAGCCCCCTGCTGAGACGCTGTTACCAGCACTTACAGTAGATGGCGACAGATGTCTGAGGCAGGCCTGATAAGAGCCTCTCAGCAGGGTGGTCTCTTTGAGAAATGCAGTCAGAACCTGCTCTGTCCTCGGCTCCCCAAAGAATCATCTTTTGATCCACACTCACAGCAGTAAAAAAATGTTCTCTGAATCCCAAATATCCAACATAGCAGAGGTATGACGAACTGCGACAATCAATCTGTATTTATCATACATATTTTTCAAAGACATTTCTCCAAGATATTTGACAGGCACCTGCTTGACTTTCCAAGATGATGTGTGTCTAATGAAAGAAGAGGAGAGATGCAGCGGGATATTTTTATCAACACCATTTTAGCTTTCTAGTCCACGCACAGCCTTGTCCATGTTTGCCGACATTAAGCTGTAACATTCTTTCAGTTTACTCGGCAAAATTGAAGTAAAGGGTAAAAAGAATGGCACGCATTTGAATTATGACATGGCCCCCAGAGCGCTTTAAAATATATTTTGATGTTAAAAGTGGATAAAGTTACTATGAAAAGTGACAAGATTTCACTAAAGCTATATGAAGCCTACTTTTCAACTTATTTTTGATTTATTTTGCTTCCGGTATGTAAATAAGGCACAATTTTCTTAAAAGGTGAGCTTATACACAACTAGCTAATGCAAAACTAGCTGCCTAGATGACTACATCTGTAACTTGCACCGGTAGTCTTTATGGGGGGATGGGTTCTTCAATGGACTCGGCAATGGATACATTGGAACTGATGGATCGCCACCATTGACACATCTGTCAGTCAGAACTGACCGACATTTTGCATCATTTGCATTAAAAATTATGCTTTGACTGAAGTGCAGAGAAGCAAGAAAAGCCATGTTAGAACTTTTTTCTTGTATTGTCTAAACTGGCCCACCACATCTGAATAATTGCAACATTTTCTGTAGTTTTCTATGAGAGACCATTTAACTCTCTTTGGAGGTTTTGTGAAAAATATTGCTGAGTAAAGCTATTAAAGAAGTAGTTTAGGTTTACATACACTTTTATTTGGCTTAAATTATTAAGAAATGCTTTTGCATTCACTAGTGGACCATTATACCTGCTAGAAATACATCCTGAATGTTTAATGTGCTTTTTTATACAAGCAGTCTGATCTACACAGTGTGAGGAACGATTACTGAAACTTTTGCGTCTTCCATTTCAATGAAATTGTTTGAAAAGGCTTTTGCTCATAAAGATAATAATTTTATTCATTTGCACAAGGTTTTGTTATTTTCTGGTGTCCAGAGCGTTCGGTGTAGTAGTCAAGCTTTATGCAGTGGAAGAGGAGGAGGCAGGATTTACCTGATATTTCCCATCAGAACTCAAGGTTACAATCAAATTGCTGCACCCCACTGAGACCTCTTCCTGTCACAGCCCTGCTGATTGGGGTCGACACACTGACTGACGCAGAGTTAGTTGTTTCTTTGTTTATTTGACAGTCACACAGGCTCCTCTTGGCTCATTGTTCCTCTCACAGTGTCATTTGCTTCCCATTACACTATTATGTTAATTCTTCCCTGCATGGATACTGCAGCGCCAGACATCAGTGCTGTCATTCTTTGGATTGACAGCTGTGGAACATGTGCTCCTTGGCTTGTCATCTCCTCCAGAAACACTGGTTCTTTTCACACATGCTGCTCGGTTGATCCCTCACTCTGTGTTTTAAACATGAGAAAGCTGGCAAGTGACACCTTCACATACACACACACTCACGCACAATGACGTGGTTATCTGCATGAATTTATCATAAAATGTGATCTGATCTTCATCAAAGTCACAAGTGTAGAACAAAGAGTAAGCTACTCACTGTGCTGGTGGAGAAGATAAGTGAAACTTTGGATTTAAAAAAAACAAATTCAACTCGTTTTGGCACCAATCACTTTGCTGATCGGACAAACACAATGTTCAAGAGGAATTTTCCTCCAGACCTGCTTCAGCTTGGACATACTGTACTCCCAGGATGTTAGGCGTGAGCGGCTTTCTTCAGCTCACTCTACTGCATCCCTAATGGATTAATGTCTTAGCTCGAACGGGGCTGCTCTAAAAGCTGCAATTTCTTAGTTTGAAGTCATTTTCCTGGTGCACCATCCAGCCTTTGGGCTTCAGTAGGTGATCAGGGCATGGAGGTATACTTCCCAGTGGAGTATGCCACATTATCTGGGCAGCAAAGCACCAATCATTGTAATAAAATCATGAACATGGTTGATAAGCAGCTTCAATTATTCGCTGACTTCTTCAACTGCAGCTGTGAGGGTCTTTGTTTCCTCACCAATCATTCTGCTTTTGCTTTTGCATGCGTGTTTTTTTCGTGAGAGTAGCCACTAAATCGTTTCCATGTCCTGCTCGTCTGCCTGTGGGATGGTGAAAATCTGGACTCTTTGATATGACGGTAATGCTAGCAGCTTCAATCAACAAATGTTGATGATGTCTTTTTTGACATGTGGTACATATCAACAGACATTCCTTGTGAGGAGAATGCTCCAAATGTTCAAATGTTTTTTCAAAGTATCTCTGACCCCAAATTCTTACACTGGACAAGAGCAACATAGTGACTGTGTCTAAAAACTTTAAAGTTTACACTGAAATGCGTTTGAACCATTCAGCCTCATTGATGCTGACTGACATCTGATACTTTGATAAAGACAAACAGCTTGTGCTGTTTCCGTAGCTTTCTGCTGCACTGCCCTTGCTTGCTTTCTCTCCGATGTTCAGTTTTGTTTGGGGATACTTATAATGATGTGCTATTGTTTCAACACAGTTAATCATAAATCGCATAATTGATTCACGTTTTCCATTAATATATGCAGAGGGATTTGCTGCAGTTTTCTTGACCATCAGTAGTATTTGCAAATCTTTCCCTAAGGCTATAACCATTTTACACCAATCAGTAACTTTCTATCTGCTATAGTGAGAGGCCAGCTTGCCATAGATCAAACAAGTTAATAGAATGTTCATCTCTGCTTGATTGTTTTTCTGATGGACATCATTTTCAATCAGACTTCAGAGCAGTGAATTGTTATTCTCTTGCAGCGCCGTGACAGCTTCCCATCATACGTTCTCCTGCTGGGAGTCAGGTCAGTCTCTGACTGACATTGGAGTCATAGAGCACTACATTTGCCTAAGCAGATTTGGAGAGGTGCCATCATTTTCTCTCTTTCTGACCCCAATTTCTTCAGGTTAATAATGAACGCTCACATCACGTCGGACTAACCATCAAACACGTTCAGTTATGGTCATGTTTGAACTCATATGATCAGAAAAAAGACTTGGATGTCTAGTCATGTTCTTTATTTATGCTGTTTTCCAAACTTAAATCTGCCAAATTACACAATCTGGGGTAAAAGTATTTTAGGGCCTCTGTGTGATTATTGGCTAGCCTTGAGCTTGTATCTGGGTCGTCATGAGTCCTGGCCAACACGCCCAATCCCCCCTTCCAAAAAGTCTCTCACCACCAGCTGGAGTCATTACTTCAACTCCTCCCTGGGTAGGAGAGTGCCACTCCTCCTTCATAGTCTTGTCAGCTAACAGGGACAGATGTTCATTACAAACCAATTTCCTCCCTCCAATATAACGTCTATTAGCAATGAGGCAGAGTTAGTTGAGCACATAGCTGCCTATTGTCTCATACGACATTGGCATTACTTCGTATGGTAACAAGTAAATGGGATGAGTCTGTTTAGTGGTCACCTGCTGGCAGATCCTGGGTCAGAGCAATATGTTAAATGTAAGTGTAAGATGGCTGCTGAATGATGACTGGCTGTGAAATAATGAGGCTCATTAGCAGCTAATAGCCATGGGTACTTAGTCCACTAAACTGATGATGAGGAGCTTCTTTTTGGGGCCACTTCTAATTTAAGACTTAAAGAACTAAGATGCTGCATGCGAATCATCAAAATGACTCATATTGTAAGAAAAAGAAGAACATGTAAGAATTGTACATAAGAGAAATGTAAGAGAAAAAATAAATAAATATAATGATGAAAAAAAAGGTTTGGTTTTTTTTAATTTGTCAGAGTCGTTGACCCAACATCTGTGTCACCTGTTCCACATCAGCTCTGCACTAGGCCTGGTGAGTTCATCAAACATTTTTCTGTGAGATTTTAATATTTTTCATATCAGCCAATATTAATATACAATTTAATACAAAGTAACTAACTGCTTTTGCAACGTATAGCTCATGTGAAATGACCAAGAAATTAATGAGCTGTGAATTAAAACTTAATGAAATTTTTTAAAATAAATGATTCCATTACGAATATAAATAATGCATGGGAAACAACATGTTTGATGTGTCTAAAAAAAAGGACAGCTTCGCCTCTCATGGTTTATAGTCAGTTGGCTTTGTTAAATTTGAAACAAGAACTGTCTTTCTGTTATTACCGCTCATTAAAGGTTCTGTACACAAGATGTTAAACGATGATATAGAAGTCAAAAACTTCAGTGTAAGATACAGTGCAGCAATTGTGTCATGAGCAGAGAACTGTGTGTGTTGTGATCTGAGTTTCTCTGTTCTCTGTCTTTGTAACCTATTCCGGTACACCAGCGTTTTGTAACATGTATGTATTTATGTTCATGTGTTTGACTGCCTGTTAGACCTCTGGCATCCTGTACAATTAAGCACAGAAGCACTGTCCACACTTTAGCTGACACAGTACAGTATACAGTGTTCAGGTGACTTCAAAACAAAACAGCCAGTTTATTCTGGCTCTTCCAGTGTCTACAGTTTCTACTGTCCTAATTGGCTCATTTAGTCTCACTTGTTTAACTGCTGTACCAGTGGTCCAAGGCTGAAGTCTAACCATGAAGTAAAATCTGCTCTTGCTTTACTAAGATAGAGAGCCCTAAAAGTGACTAAAGGGCTTTGGTGTGATAATGTTGCACGTGAGTTTCAATTTGTGACCAGCTAAAGCAGCATGATAAGTTAGCTCACTTGCTGACATTTGTTTGGAAAAAGTTGCTATTGCTACATATCTACCTATCTAGCAGCATCGCTGCTACATGGGATCTGAGATGCTGGTGGTCCAGCGCAACATTTAATGGAGGTCATGATTGCTGATTGGATCCCGGTTCTTATATAGCATGTCTTCTGTGTATGAAACTGGTGACAAGCTCACAGTCAATTAGTTGAACAAATCTAGCTAATATCTCACTTTCTGGAATTTACACAAAAGATGTCCACCTGATCCAGTAATAACTGTCACAATCTGTATATTGCAACAAATAAAATATAGGGACATTTTCTTTATATTTTCTGTGCATTTAAGATTAAAAGCGCAGTTTCAAGCATGCAGCTGTAAACATTGTCCCTGCATGGTTTCTCTGGCTTTTTTTTTTTAAATATGTATATAAGTAACAACACAGGGCCTCAGTGACACAGTAAGTCACTGAGGTTACTCAGGAAATGTCAGCCAGTCCAGTTCAGCTCTCACCCATATCACTCAACAGGAGGATTCAATGCACAGGATGGGACCTGGGGGTGGAGAGGAGGGATAGCCCTCCTCTCCACCCCAAAGAGAAGGGCCTTGTTCCTGGGCAGCTGATGAGAGCTAGTGTGCTGACAGAGAGCCATTCACTGGAGGAAGATGCTTGATATCATTCAGAGCGCCCAGCTCAGGTCTCTGTCTAAATGCAGTATATCTGACATGTGTGTCGTGGGATGTACGTTTTACAGAGTGCCATGAGTGCGTCTCTACATTCGTCCCCAGTTTGTTTTGCATGCTGCCCTCGATGTGTTCTTTATATTCTTGAGTGGCTGTTATCGCTCCGCAGGGGGTATTCACTCTAGGAGTAGAGATCCCGCTTGTCCTCAGATAAACAGATAAACACTATGAGTCTGTGCTCTCAAAGTGGAAATATTAAAACTGTTGATTGCACAGAGGAACAGTATGTGTCTGATTATATATATATATATATATATGTATGTATGTATGTAAGAGCCTGAACTCCCTAAAGGCAATAACTTGTGGGTAGTTGCCAGTGAAGGAGGCACTGCAGTGCAGTAACTTTACACAGTTAGAAAAAAGGTCCACTGGAAAAGCTCATTTAATGTTGTATTGAGTCAAAATAAATTATCATTGCTTCACCATGTGGAATGTTAAATGTTGGATGGATCATAAATAAATGTGCAGTCTGTTTATACAGTGGTGGGTCCACAAAATAATAGCATCAATATGAGCATGTAATATGTGTACTGATAGATTCAGTCTCTCCTTTTTATCATCGTTGTCATTGTCCTTTTAAAAAGAGAACACAACTGAAACCTGGAAAAGGTTTCTTGTTTTTATCCACTAAGGAAAAAGAATAAGCTCAGCGCTCAGATTTCAAAATGCTGAATGAGAAGCTTGATCAGGCAGTTATTATGTTAGAAATGTATTAATGTGTGTTTCCAAAATATTTGAGTTATTACTTTACAGTTCAGGGTGTCAGATGGTTTGTTTTGGTTTAAGAGAAATATAAAACCTGAAAGTCTAAAGAATCAACTTTTGCTTTAGATTTGTTCACTTTGTTGCAACTTTGGACCTGCAAGGTTTTTCACTATAATTTCTACTGTCAGCCAAAACCTATAAAATGGAGCATATTTTTTTCTTTTGTTAGAGAAAAATAATATCAGATTAGAGATGACTTGTTAAAATGAGTATTTTTTCAGCACAGTATTCGGACAAAACTGGCAACCCTGTACTGAGTGGTACAGCTGGTATAGTTTAATGGCGGTAATTGCTGGTTTTCTGGCTTTTTTTCAGCCCATCTGTTGCTGACGAGCATGTGGTTGAGTACCATCCAAACACACACACCTACATGCACACATATCCACGCGCCGCACAAAGACATGCACGTAGACACACAAGCAGTACCATCAAACATGTGTACATGCAAATTCATGCCTGAGCCTACATTCACTTAAATTCACAAATCCAGACAGGTGGACAAACACAAACATGCAAACTCGCACACATCTGTCATCTATGGAAGCGTGCCAACACACACATGCATGCATACAAAAACTGCACCTCTTCCCTTTGGTAGATATTTTGTGTTAATCCACACATAATCATATACTTTAACACCTCCACTACACCAGCAAACACAGTTCCTCCTCTCTGGGTGCATACTTCTCATATTTTGTTATAAATCACACAGACTCTTTGAATATGTAGAATTTGGCCTCTACATATTTGAAACAGAACCTCTGCGCACGGACATTCATAGCGACGTACACACACAAACACACAAGTGCACACACACCCAGACAATAATAATAATGATAACAATAATAAAAGCCTGTTTTATGACTTTGATGAATGGATTTTGGATATTGTATCCTTTTAAGTGGGTGCAGAAATGGAGTACTGTTGGACACTGGGGGAGTACACATACACAAACACATTCATGCTGCTTACATATAAACTCACAAGTACAGATATATCAACACTCTAGTGTACATATACAAAAGTTGCATGCATGCAGAGATGTATAAATACACACCCAGGGATCCTGTCCCTCTGCTTGGGGAAGCCTAGTCTCTACAATGATTAATAGGGGTTGTGCAGTTCCCACTCTTTACCTCATACTATCTCTGTGCAGAGGCTGAAAAAATAAGCAAGCAGTCAGCTTACATGACACAGACAAGAAAAACTCCCTGGCCAAGCAGCCAGCCTGCATACAGAATGAACAGAAGAGAGCTTAGTATGCATTGTTCTGGGCTCACCAAGCCTTGGAGCCAGAAATAAAGGCTAATTTGCCGCAAGGCTTGGTACACTTTGCTTGTACTGCATCGGCCTAGAAAACTCCTGTTGCCAATGGAAAGCTATAATCCTGCTTTTATTTCAAAAAGGCCATCACACAGATTTTTCCTTCTTTAGATATAGCTAATAATCCCTGAATTCACAACTCAGGGTGCCATTCCTGGGCCTGGGGCCTTTCTGTGCGGAGTGTGCATGTTCTCCCCGTGCCTGCGTGGGTTTCCTCCAGGTACTCTGGTTTCCTCCCACTGTCTCTGTCTGTCTCTATGTGTTGGCTTTGCGATGGACTGGAGACCTGTCCAGGGTGTACCCCACCCTTGCCCAATGTGAGCTGGGATTGACTCCAACCCCGCGACCAGGAAACGGATAAGTGGTAGAAGATGAATGAATGAATGATTGAAAATATTTCATTGTAGTTATACTTCATATATTCTCACTTAATTTGGTATAAGGACTTGGTTGCACATTCACAGGTGACAGTTATGTTTAATTGTCCACATCTTTTGTCAGAATAAATAGAAATCACCTCCAATGAAATCCTTCTTTTGGCCTCTTCATCCAAACACACCCCACACAATGCTAGGCACGATCAAAGCATCAAGCTCAGTGAGACCTGCATGTTTAGTTCTAAACAAGCTTCATATTTGTAGACATCACAAGTATAAATGAAATAAATTGATCTAATTGTAACCATGAAGCTGGATTAAATCCCCAGCTGTTTAGGGATTGCTATTAAACTGAAAAGAGCTCAACAGAAAAACTTTTTAAAAATAACATGATGTCTATTGTTTGATTGATTACAAAGCCTAACACCCTGGGACAGCTCTGTGGAGAACACCAACCAGTCACTGACCCACAGCCAGCTCAGGCAGAAAACATGGCTGCTCTCATGTCTTTTTTTCTCTGAGATTTCCAAACTAAACAGTCTGAAGAACAAAATGAGCCTCCAACTGACCGCAAGGTGAGATCACAAAATCATTGTCAAAAGTGCAAGTATTTCCAGTCACTGTTAGATAAACTGTAACTGTCACAGGTTGAGCGTGCCAGTTGTGCGATTGCATGGTTCCATGGTAGTATTTTTATTGGGTATGCACGGGACATATTTTCACTGAGGTCCAGGTGTTTGGCAGCTTAGCCTCAAGCTGTCAGTCCAGTCAGGGCTTTCCCAAGAACATGACGAAGCTCTGAGGTGTTTATTTAACTTAACCCCATTAACTGGCACCGATTGACACACTTTGGATTTCCTGGGAAGAGAAGGTGAGGTCAGAGGAGTTAAGTGGGGAATGTGGATTTCTGCATTAGTTCCTTTATTATATAATTATTTAGTGGTGCATATTAGATTTCTTACAGTCCCCACAGAGTATAGACATGCCTGTACAAAGAATAATATTTGCATGTGGGCTAAATTGATAGATTGAACTGTTTATGGATATTTAGAGTGTAAAGGTTCACTGGCACCAGCATGTGTACCAGTCAGCTGCAGATCGTTGCCTGTTACACTGTCAAGTTAAATAAAACCTTGGTGCTTTCCTCAAAGGAGAAACGGCTCTCAAACAGTTAAGATACATGACATGTGCCTGCTCTGAACCTTGTCCAGTTGAGCTCGCCATAATTCTGGGTTTGCTATTTTTGTCTGATATTTCATTTATTTATTGTTATATTATTGGATATTTGGTCAAAATCCTTAAATAAAAGCCCAAGTTCAAGTTCAAATTTATTTATATAGTACATTAAAAAACAACCAAAGTTGACGAAAGTGCGCATTAAAAGTAGAGCATGTGCACCGAAAAACATTACAGCGTTCAAGCACAAACAGCAAAAAGGTGAAGGCAGATGTCTTTACTTAAGTTGAAAGCCAGTAAATATAGGTAGGTCTATATAATATACTATAATATTATATTATGATATATTTTTAATATCCTAATCAATAGATGGGAGGTGCATTCATTTACTTTGTTGATTAAATTAGTAGAGAGGGAGAGAGAAGGAAACCTTCAGCCCTTCAGCACTAACCAGAGTGCTCACCTGATTGACTGGCCGGTTGGCAAGATTTGACCAGAGGGGCTTTTTGTTTGTGTGCATGTGTGAGGGGTGCGGTGACATGGACGAAAGAATGCTCACTGCATCCTGACATGACTCTTTGTCCTTCGAGCTGATGGATGGGTTCATGGCCTGAGTTTCAGAGTGGACACACTCACGCCTTACTTCTGTTTATCACCTCTAGGCAATGACCACAGCCATCGGCACTCTTGTTTGATAAAACTTCATCAGTCCACGGAGATGCCTGCTTTCACAAATGCAAACTCCTGCAGTGACCTCCAATATGTATAGCTTGTTGTAGTGAAGCACTTGAGTCAGCCTGGTTCCAGTTGCTGTCAGTCCTCCGTCAGCTGCAATCCATCATGGCCCAGCTATTTGGGTTCACCTGCAGCCAACTGGGCCAAGACAAGAGGGCTTGTCAGTCTGTCAGTCACTGAGTAATGACACCAGGCCTGAGTGACCTCTAACACCCGCCAACAAAGCACAAGCTGCCTACAGAAGAGCGGAGTGGGGTAAAATAAACTGGACTGCACTAGAAGTCAAAAGTATGAACATCTATTTCTTCAGCATTTTTGAGTGCAGAAGTCTGGAGGAGCTGACCAAACATGCTGGATGAAATATGAAAGAGAGGCCCAGGTAATTATTCAGATCCCACTTGAGAAAGAGATAGAAACCCAGCGAAAAGAAATTAAAAATCCTTTCATCAGGCGTTACTCTGGTCAATAATGTTTGTACAGTTAAATAAAGACTGCAGCTGAAGTAGGCCTGTACATAACCCCCGTCCTTTCCTTTGAGCTTGCCAATAAGCCTAATGGCTCAACCTACCCGATCGCTTCCCCTGGTGGGTCCAACGCCGGCATCCACGGACTCATGCTCATCCGGCATGGAAAAATGATCAGCCATGGAGCTGAACGCTGCCGGCCTCATAAATAAGACAGAGGCAACGGTTGAGAGGATGTCCTGACACAAGGTATCTGACCGTCCAGCTCCCTCGATCCAACCGCAGGGGTGTAAATCAGATGTCTGCCGATCTGGGGACAACTGGCCTGTAGGGTAACAGAAGGAGAACAAACGTTCTGGGAGGTCGTCTTCTGCTCCTTAGCTTCCCTCTCCCAAGGGGAGAAGTTAAACATCAAATTAGAAGAGGTGGCCCTTTCCACCATTGGGTTTCCTCTGTTAAACCGTGGTCCTCTGCTGCTGGCAAATTAGCAGCACTGGAGGCAAAGCTTGTAGTTTGAAGGAGTGGGCAGCCAGTCTTTATCTGCAGGGAACAGAAATTTACAAAGATTACTGCCAGGGGCATACCAGAGGAATTCTAGTCCCCCACTCAGCACACATGCAGATGAAGTACAAAATCCTTTGGATTCTAAAGACTTTCTGTACAGAAAGTGGGTACAGAAAGTTTCGCTTGGCTGCTATATTTCCCTTCATTTATCTCTCCCCTGGCTATCATCAACAACCACACACTGAGAGTTTATATTGTTCCACTTCACATGAACTGAATTTAATCCAAACAACAGGTCCACCAAAAGTTACACATTAGATCTGACAGTTTAAAGGTCAGCACAGATATCTTTGGAATGAAAGCAAGAAAATTTTGAGCTGCAATGGTGATTGAAATTTGACAATTTTTATGCCAAGACAAAAAAAAGTCAAAAAAGTGTATTTTTTCAGTGAACTCCCCATAATCTTTAGAGACTGCAGTGGAAAATGGACGGGTAAGCTACAAATATTGGGTGAAATCTTCAGTTGTGCTTCTTTGACTAAAGTGATTTGTTATTCACTGTTTGTTCAAACCTGCAATAGCCGATCTTTTGGCCACCTGGGGGCAGCAGAAACAGCTACAAACACATCACTATTCGTACTCTCGACTTGGTGAACGTGTCAGCAGACGGTTGCATATTAACATAATTACCAGCAGACATGGATCAATATTTACATTTATCTGGAGTCACGTTTCTGATATGTGTCTCAATCTAATATTCACTCTCCTTTTAAGCCCCCGCTGACTTGTAGGGAAAAAAAAAAAAAATGTGGCTCATTTCCTGCTAAATGTTCCACTGTGGTCACAGGCTAGCTGCTAATATTATCTGCCTGTTATTTGGTGCTGGGCAGGGTGTCTACTCTGGCCAGCTGCCTGCAGCTGGAGCTGAAACTAATGCTAACAATAGTGGTGAGTGTGCACCAATGCATTAAAATGAAAACAGTGACTTTAGAGTCACTAAACACTCCACACAGCTGAGGGGAAATTGCAGAGAAGGGTGATAATTCAGTTATTTTAATGTTGCGAGTGTAAGCAGCCAAATGATCATTTGTTCACTATAAAACTTATTTTTAGACACTTCATCTCAACAAGCTGCTATTCAAAACTCTTCAAGTGACACAATCCAACATGATCAGTGTAGTATTATTTGTAATATATCAAACCGACACAATGGCTATCAAACACTCTAATAAAAGAAACTTTATGTCATACATTAACTCTCCCTTAGGGAGAATTAATAAAAGGCCACGCACAGCATTAAAACAGATATTATCAGGAGAAGGACCTCAGGGCTCACAGACGCATTCCTATAAAGCCTATGAATGGATCTCTTCTCATTAAGAATGTCAGCTAAAAAAATTGAAATGAAAATTGAACTCTAACAGCTGCATTGTAATATATCTAATTTTACTGCTGAGCTTTTAGTCTTAGGTCATTAGCAAAGCATCTGCTATGGTGTGTTATGGTGATAGCCCAGTGCAGCAACCAGCAAATCAAGTTTTATTACATCGCAGCTCATACATGACATTTGCACATTACGTTTTAGGTATCTCACTGACACTGGTTTAACTTTAAATAATTTCATCAATAATGTTAAAGCAAAGACTACTGAGGAGTGAAAGAGTCAAAATCTCTGCAGCAAAGCCTGGATGTGAATAAGTGTTGTTTTTTTGTTTTTTTTAACACATTGTTTTCATTGTTTTCTTTCTGTTTTGTTTTGGGGTTTTTTTGCCCACACATTTTTCATAAATTGTTGAGAATCTGTAGCCAGTGTTGCATCTATCGGCGAACACCGAGTCGACCTTGAGGAAGCAAAAGCAACATGATTCCAAAATTTATTGGCTCAGGGTTAACAAGGTCTAGTTGGTAGGCAAACAGCCTTTCCCGGGGATGCAGTAAATAATAGTAAGCACCTTGGTGCGAGGCCACAGGGTCTGTACAGTATGTTTGCATCTGGCCTGTAAGGATGGGCGAGTTTGTGTGGGCATTTGGGTAGGATTGTCAGACTAAGATTGATTTGCTGGATGAACAGGGAAAAGTTTTTTTTTTCTTTTTCCATATTACTTTTACTCCTCACTGCCTTTAGACCTTTAGGCTTACTGCTTGTCCTTGTAAAAGTTTATCACTTGATTTGCTGAAAGGCTTCAGCAGTCACCATGGTGATTTGCATAATGGTAAAATAGCAAGCTGCTTGTTCCAAAAGATAACCATAGTTTGCTCAAGAAATATCAGTAGATCGAGTCCAACCATTTTGGTGTCACTACTGTAAAACACTAAATCAAAACATCATTTAAACGCACAATAATGCGTACGATGTGAGCTCCGCAGTGTGCAGTTTTGATGATGGCTACGGTGAAAATTGAAGATCCTGAGTATTGCCGCATACCTCTTGTCTGTATATTGATGTAGCAATCAGAAAACCACTTGGGGGTTTTAAGTGGTGTTGTTGAACAACAGAGTCAAAAAGAGATGCTGACAGCCAGACTCTCACCTAAGTATCCAGTTTATTATCTGATAGGCATCTGCGTGGTCCTCACAATCTCTGACTTAATCACAGCCTCAATGGGGTGGAGGGAAAGTTCTTTGATGCAGGCAGCTGAACTTCAATTATATTCCAGGAAAGAAATCACATCTGGGTACATAGTATGTACATGCCCGCTTACTGATTTGACAATACATTTTCTCTCATGCTGGCAGTAGTTCTCTTTTCCAAAATCTCAACAGCCATATATGTAGATGGATAGACAGATAGATAGATAGATCAATCCTGGCATGTAGGCTACCTCATGGATTAGCAGAAGATTTTGTAGGGTCATTCACAGATACTACACTCCCCTGTGGTTTACATATGTGCTTTTAATGACATATGAGTATCATAGACCGCCTTGAAACTTCATACAGACATCCACCATATCAGGAGTTGGATATGTAAACTGAATTTGGTGGGATATGAGTGCAGTCAGCCAGACTATATTTATAGCGAGTCAGGGATAGAGAGTGATCAAATGAGGAAGTTGACTGCAACTCTTCCCGACAGCATAAGCCTGGTAAATCCTGTAAGCAGCACCAGTAGCCAGAAAATGGGATCAGCAAATGAATGATATCTATTCTTTATGCTGTTTTCCTTGACCTGGAATCTGGTACCTGTCAGCTGTTAAGGTCTGATCACTTAAAGATCTGTGTAAATCTAGAGGTATTTGGATCAGATTTCTTTATTCAGCTGAAATGACAGGATACGGATCACATACAAATAATAGCAAATAGATGTACATTTCTTCTTAATGCAGCTCAAAAGAATCTGAAGCTCTTTGAGAACCATATCCCTCCCTCATTCTCTGTTTATCAGCAGTCTATCCAATCATGAATCACCCTGGAAGAGGCCACTCTTTACTGCCATTACCAGTATAAGACCTTTCTGTTTGGTCAGTGTCCTCCAAAGAGACACAAAAGTCTCTAAATAGTGACCCGCTGTCCATCCCAGAGACCTCTAGATGACCTCTTACTGACCACTACCACTTAACACACACCCCACATACCCCACCACTTCCACCCAGGCCCATCATCTGACCCGCTCATGCATGGGACAGTTGAGGTCGACTGCCAGTCCAATAAATCTGACCAGAAAGAGGAGATCCGCTCACCCCTGTTTACTTTAAAGAGCTCTCTCTGACTTTCAGGCTCTCTCTCTTTCTCTCCCTCCCACCAATTGATTCATAGCCCAAGGCATGAAGGTTGATAGCAGGCTGGATGAACAATGAGCACCTGTGTGCGAGGCTGTGTGCGTGCATGTGCCTAACCATCCAGTAAGAATGACCTTCCCACCCCTAATGCCTCCAGTGACTATTGCAGAATTCACTGACAGTTGTTCTGCTGCATGCACAAGAGTTTGTTCCAGTACAGAGAGAAACCTTACAAATCTTTTCCATTTGCCTTAACATACCCCCTATGTTTTTTCAGATGACAAAAATAAATATTCCCATAGGATGCACTGACATCAGCTAAATAAGAGATAAGATAAGAAAACTTTAATGTCCATTTATACAGAAATTTGTGTTGCATCAGAAGCTCCATATTCATCACAAAATTGTCATTAAAAGCACATCAAGCCAATAACCAACGCTTACACAACAAATACAGATGGAAAAATACAAGTTCCCTGCTAAAAGGCTCATGTGGTGGCATGATTAATAAACAGATGGACTCTGTCTATAGTGAAAAAACTGTGGAAGAAAGAATATTAACCCTATAACACCATGCGCATCATATTTGATATATACATTTATGAGACTATCCCCTTGTCAAAATAAAAGAAAAAGAGATTGAAAAAGGCACCTGTTTGGAAAAAATAAAGATGCAGATATAAAGATACAGATGTTATAGATGACCAAGGAGAAAAGTTTTTGTTATTGCCTGAAATGGGTGTAATGCCCGATGTAACAAATATGATATAAACAAAAAGGCAAATATGCTTTTTTTTTTTTTTTTTTTTTTTTTTTACATTTTGTTAAAGGGCCAAATAAAGATGTCAGATTGAAAAAAATTGAATTTTCTGTCCATTATTTCTCTGGTCAGGCTTTATAGGGTTATTCCATCCAAGCCTTTATCCTTGATGAAATAATTCATGTGCAACTGTACCAAGACAAGTAAAAACAGGATTTCAGGGACAACTTCCTTTCAAATCTAATTCCAATCAGATTTAAAAATGTATGCAAAGACATATTTTAATGTCAAATTAATTAAGATCAGCTGGGGGGCAGAAACAGCCTGAAGCTACTCTCTGCTAAAGCAGATCATCCAAAACAAGCCAATGGTGAATAAAGCTAATGTAACATCTTTAATTCTGTTTGGGATTTTAACAACAATAAAAATTGATTCTGTTGTTCCAAATCCATCTAGATAAATCAATCAATCAATAAACAAGATGGCCTCTTTAAACGCAAAGCACCTCATTAAAAATGAATGTAAGTAACTTCAATTGCAACAAGCCTACGGCTCTGTGAGACCCTCACAGACACTCCATCATCATCCTTTTCAGCAATTTAACAACAATGGTGAAAGTCTAAAACCGCTTTTTGACATTTTGTCATTTCACAGCAGCGATAGCAAAGGAGTGAATAATTAAATAAATGATGGCAGAATTTGTTTTAGCTGCTGCAGTTTCGGGGTTCTGGTGCTGAAAAAACTCAAAAAATAGCCATTTTTAATGTAATCAGTGACATTTGGGTATGACAAAACTGTTCCTGTTCCAGTAATCCTCAATAATTACACTACTCCAGCTGAATACAAGGCAGTCCTCATTGTGTTGGGCTCTGAATACTCATGATCTTCAGACTCTTTGTCATGCTCCTCGTCATGATGTTCAGTGCCAACAGAGGTTATTTTAGCTGTTTTTTAACTGATACATTTGTCTCAGGCAAGGTGTGTGTTTGTGCTCATTTTTCAGGGCATAAGGGAAATGGCGGTGATGCTGTGGGACACACAGGTGTGCTGAGGTTGAAAGCATCGGGCATCACAGCTCGTGGCCCCTGATACGGTGGCGAAATGCTTCGTTTAGCAAAGGGGAGGGTCTGACTTCAGAGAGGGTGATGACAGAAGCAGTTAGGAAGGTCAGCTGCTCTTCAAACACACTAGTGGGAGAGAGAACACTTCAGTCTATATTCTTTTAAAATTATCTTCATGTTTTGTTGCTCATGCATAATTTGCAAAGCAAATAATAGGGCTAAAAAACTGCAAATGACAATACAAGGTGTTTCTAATGTGACCCATATAAGCAATTTTTGACTAAACATTGAACTGAGAGGTTTCTACACCTATTGTGGAATAAGATATAAACAGGTAATTCAAACACACATCTTTGAACACAGCACCAGAGAAAATATAAAGTTTCTTCAGAGTAGTGGTTGTGGATTATAAAATGCTAATCGAATTTCTTGTAATTATGTTGATCAGAATTCTTTATTACCATTAAACAATCTTGAAAACAATTCTGGAAAAAAAGTGGAACAGTCATAACAATTATAAACATGAAGTTTTGGTTAGTTTGATAAATCACAATCCTCAATAAATGAGTGACATATCATGAATTGATCTGAAATTTCTAAAAAAAAAATTTTAACGTTGAAGCAATGTACTTGTATGAACAAATGTAAACATATATGAAAGACACAGCAAGTATAGTTGCTTTTTTGCCAGAAGTATGATGAAATTTATCTTTTAGCCTTGCACCATCGTTTATATTGACAACTGTCAATTAATTACTGTGAAACTGAGGAAAAAAACAAAGTGATCAATTTAAAGCTTGACGAACTTTTATCTGGCTGAAGAAAATAGTTGCACCGGCTAAAATAAAAAAAAGAATATGAGAAAAAATATGTCATGTCCAACTTAGTGTCAGTAAGATTCAGTCATGACTGGGGACAAACTGAGACACCTAACTGCTTCTATAACATGTAGCTTCTATAAAACTGGCACTGCTGCTGTTAAAATTGTTGAAAAGTGACCTGAACAGCAGTAACTAAGAAAACCAAACCAATAACTTAGTCTTTCAAACCACGTGCATGCAAATCATATAAAAGATATAAATATTAAAGCAAGTAGTTTCTTTCACTTGCTCACACACACAGACACACACTTTCAGTCTTCAAGGCTTTTACGCGGGTTAAATGCAACTTCAGAAGAGCTAAGGTGAGCCGACCTCTTAATCTCCCATTCAGCTCACATCATTCTCCATGCATCATTACCGTTTTAGGAACCTTGGGCCAACAAACTGCTCAGCGGCACTACTCTTATTTAAAAGCACGAGGGGAAATGGAAAAATATACATGCACACACACAGAATGCTCAGAATGCTATTCTAGCCGCCACACACAAACAAAAAAAAGACATCGATATGCTTAACTTATGTATCAAAAACACACACAAGCAGAGGGTGAGTGAGGAAAACATGCTGTGATCACACACACAAACACACATTATTAATTTCCAACTGGACCAAATTTAGATCTGAGAACTGTAATTATTAATTGGAACATATAAACAACGCTATTAAAGTCACCCCTGAGGAATTTTCACTGCAGAGGAACTTTCGAGTAATTAAAAATTGTAATCAGATACATGCTCAAATGACCAGTATGTGTCTAAAGATAGATGTATGCTTCTTGTTTTCCGTCATCCCAAGACAATAATTGTCCCCGCACAGGAAAGGAAATGAAGAATAAATAAAAAAAAAAAAAAATACAGGCAACGCTGGAACAATTATAGACCACTCTATCCAATCTAGATAAATAAACACTCAAGAGGCATGAGAGAAAGAGAACACTTACGGTTATGGTTAAAATCATTTTTCAGGCCGCAGCCCACAACGTTTTGAAGCGTGTTTATGACTCTGAGCATGTTTCACATTGTAGATGAAATATTTGGTTTAGTTTGGCTGTGTCACAGCCAGTGACTCATGGTGCGTGATTGATGCAGAGTGTGTATCCTAGTGTGACATTAACCATTCATCTCTGACCTACAGCACACCAATACCAGGAACTCAACAAGCTTTCCGTCCAGCATTACTGGATGATCTACTTTTATTTGCTTCAAGGACCTGTTCTGACCTGCCATGCGATAATTGTTACAAAAAAGTATGACTCAGAGGTGATGAATTTGAGTCTTTCTTCACCAGATGATGACTGTGGATAACTAAGGTTTGTATTTAACCTGCCTGTGGATGTATGTGATTTTTTTATCTGTGTTGTTGGAAAGCATACACAACCTCAACAAGTGATTTTAGTAAATAAGATAAAACAGCATCACAGAACAGCAACACTAGCTTCAAGGCAAAAGCCACATGCTAATAGTATTTGCATTTCTTAAGACTTGAATGAAAAATCTGCTTCATTAAAACTTTACACAACTACTTACTTAAAAACTGGCTTTGAAACAAACACATGCATAAATGGAAAAAGTTCAACTCGGGTTCATCTCCCTCACAGACAAACTGTGTAAAATGAATTCATTTAACTATAATATCATTTGCTTTAGATCCATCTGATCAGATTATGGGATCACGAACAACTTAAATTTTTGTCTAAGCCAAGTTGCTTGTGCAAAACAAACCATAGAAATCCAAAAAGCGGAGCTACATATTCAGGACTAGCTTTTCCCTGCTAACACCTGTTTATCTGTCAGGAAGATTTGAGTCTCAGGCATTGGTCTCAGTTTTTATCTATTTGTCTGATCCAGATACTTGTTGCCCTCAGCTGTTTACACTTATTCTGCAAAGTCCGTCACCCAGGCTCAGGGCTCTGTTGGGATGCTGAGCTCCTCCGGGACTTAACATGGCCTTGATCAGATAGAACACAAAATAAACATCTACGCACACACACCCACTCATACAAATGCACACACACTCCAGCAGCCATTCATACAGATCTATGCGTCAGTCGGCACTCAAATACAAATGAACAAAGTATTTTGACAAGGGCACAAGTACACATTATGAGGCAAGCGCAGAATGTACAAGTTCAAACACACACTGTGCTCTCAGCCATCATCTAAATGCAAACAGAATCAGACACAGCTAGCATGAGTCCAGATCAGCACCCACATGCATCAGTTGACTCCAAAAGCCGCACTAGTTTGGCTCAATGGCTCATTGGCCACCACGCTCCATTGGCCCCTCCGTCAGTCTGTCCAGTCTGCCTGCTTGTCTGTCTGTCAGGGCTGAGATGAAAGGCTCAGGCTGCCTGCCCTGAGCTCAGCTGACAAACTGAACAGGCTTCACTCCACTGCAGCACACTGACATCTTAGCACTACCGCATGTAATACAGTTGTTCCACAAGATAATTCAGGGTCACACCAGAGGTCTTATCAGCTTAATGTTGAAGGGGTCACTGAAATAGAAAGGAAGAAGCTGAGAATGGAGCGTTTGATAGTGTTTAAATCTTTAAGATCAATAATGATTCATTAATAAAGGGGGGTTAGGTCAGAGGGTTTAACTCATGACAGGCTGCATGAAGATTCTTGGGATTTTGCAGAACTATGAACTAATAGAAAACCGTGATTATCAAGTCAACTGAAAATTATAAGAGAATTTATTATTATGATAATAACAATTCTTAGTGAGGTATCACGAGACACATCTTTGAATTTTTAGCCTCTATTTATAGACTTTTCATTACCCCCTTATGGATGAATACATTGTAATTATTAGGAAAAAAAAAAAGAAAAAGAAAAAGGTTATGTATATTGACGACGTATTTTTTTATTTATTTTTTTTTCTGTTGATCACAGCATTTTGTTTTGGTGTTTTCTTTTAGTTTTCAGAAAATTATTCATATTACATAATGAGGACAATCTCTTGGAAAAGAGGGTTGGGTTACAGCTGACATCCAACATAATATATGGCGATGCCAGTGTATGTTGTTGTTTCATATAAAGGGTTATAGAAGGTGAACTGTAATGAATGCTGCACAATTCAAGCTTAATTATTGCAGCTAGGCACTAAATAAATCAACCTTCTGAAGACTAAAAGCAACTCAAGTATGTTTGAATAAAATCTTCTTTGAATGCTAAGAGGTGCTTCAGAATGACCTTTTATCAGACAACTCAAACTGTTCGCCATTTATGTTTAATTAATTGCTCCAAATCCTGATGTTGCCATCTGTGGCCAGAGGAGGGTGTAAGAGCCCCACGTGTGTCTTCCTGGCTCTCGTCATATGAGTCATATTGCTTCACTATGTCTATGGTTCATATGAAACACTCTCACTCATGACTATATAAGTATGAGTATTAGTGGTGATGGAAGCAGGTAGACTGGAGATGCCCTGATGGTGAACCTTGATGTTTGATTGACACCAGCAGCCTGTGCGGCTAGTTTCAATTCCAGGCGGCTGTTCACTCAACTTCAAATCGCTGCCTTACTCATTACTGCAGCAAACAGACAGATATTTGTTAATGAATCCATTTGCTTCAGTAATTCTAGCTTCCTGGCACTGGGGGAGAGCCCACTTTTCCTCTGTGGCCTCTTCTTGGAGCGAGCGGGGTCTAAGGTGGAGGGGGTCGGGGCAAAGGTCAAGGGCGGGGTCATAGGATTTTAAGCTGCCGGGGTTCATCAGACAGAGGTTATCTGGGACTAATGGACTGGTTAAAAGCAAAGAAATGCAACAAGACGTAGAGTCACTGTAGTACTTGTAATGAGTTATGCAAGGCGATACATAAATTTCACAGAATATGGAGAATATTTTGTATGAGTTCACAAACGATAGTACGTGGGTGTACATATACAAACTGTTCTATATTTTCATGGTTTTAGGTTGACTTCTTCCATTTGTTTTATTGCTGATAGTCACTTCAGACAATGCCATTTTTGAACAGATGTTTCCTGTCATCCGAATAAAGCTAATTTAAAATGAATTGATAGACAGCGAGACAATTAGTAGGACAGATGCCATTCTCACAAAGCCCATTGTGGCTGTAACTCTAATGAACTGTAATGAGTCTCATAATGACATGCTTGTGTAATCTGGACTAAATTAAAGGAAAGATTAATTTCTGACTCTGCATTATTGTAGAAGATTAAGCAAAGTCCTGATACCATCTCAAAGCATGCAAACTGCATTATATCACAGGCTGCGTTTGTATCTGTCTGATGCAATGTGATCCTCAAAGACAAGCGCTTTTGATTCCAGCCTCTGAACTGAGGCAAGAATGTTGGCCTAATAATAAACCACAAAATTAAGCTCTTGCAACTATTTCAGTCAGCAGGTGCCAGGTGAGTTTTTGTGAAGGTTGAATGTAAAAGGATCCTACAACTGTAGTGACATTGATTTGATAAATGCGACAACAATGTGAATGTGCTAAACCTTTAAGCCAAGTTTTTTGAAAAGATCCTTTACACTGTCTACCTTGCAATAAGCAACTTATTTGCAACAGACAGTGTGGAGGATTTTCAAGTATAACTTCAGTCAGTTCACTGTTTGGACTTTTTATTTCTGGCCTTTTCTTGCTTTATTCATTAGGACAGCTTGAAGAGGGACAAAAAATAGGAAAAGAATGACATGTGGTAAATGACACTGAACTGGAGCTTAACCAGCGTCGTGTACGAGGACCTTGTAGTCTCTTCCCACTATGCCAGCGGCACAAGTTATTTAATGACATAAAATTGTGTCTAGACATTCATGGTCCCCTGAGAATGACATTACACTGACTTCTCCTTACATATAGTGGTGATCTCCTGACTTTGCCTCCGGCTTCAACATGATGCGGATATTTGTAGTCTTGATTGAAAAGTCTCCACAACCATCAGATGAATTGGAACAAAGTTTCCATACAGATATTCTTGCCCACCACATGATAAGCCATAAAAGCTATGTGATCCCTTAACTTTTCAACTGCCATCATCATTAGAGCAAACTTTTTAATCAGTACAATCATTTGGTTCATGACCAAATAAAAATTATAAAACTATTAAAATCGAATTATAAAAACTGTCTGTCAACAATTCTATTGACTTCTGCAAAGTGCTGAAATTTCCATCGCCCAGTCGTTTAAGTTTAGCATGTGTTGTCATGTCTCGAGCGGGCTTTCCTGCGAAGTTAAAGCTTGATTGCTCTTTAGTTACGCTGCTATAGGCCCAGTCTGCTGGGGGATCAACTGAGCACCCGCTCGCTCACTCTCGCCCCCCCATCACACCATCATATGTCACTAACTTAGGTTCCTCCCTTAGTCTGTTTGTCCCTCCTGTCTTCTCTCTTTCTGTCCCCGTCCTGAAGGTGCTGAATCATCTCTGCTCCATGTTCCTGCTGAATACCTGCTAGTGTAATAGTTATCAGAAACTGCTATTAATAATTTCTATCACCCCTTTTTCTTACTGCTATTATTGACTAATGCACATTTAGTGTTTCCAGGCATTAATCCTCTGTACATCTGTCTGTTTTTGCTTGCATTTTTTGTTCTCTTTCCTACTGCTCTAAGTCTCTCTTTTCTCTCCCCTCTCTATTTCCCCCCTCTCGCTCTCTCCCTCAGTCTCTCCGTCAGTACAACTAGTCTTGTTCTGAGCCTGCTTCTGCCAAAGGTTTCTGCCTTTTAAAGGAATTTTTTTTTTCTCTTCGAGTGATTTGTTGTCCTCAATTGATTTCATGAAAAGTTCTGTGTGGACCTGCTCTCAATATAAAGTGCTTTGAGGTAACTCAGTTCTATATAAATAAATTATATTTTTTCTTCTTTTCTTTTTTTTTCATTCCATAAAAACAGCACTGCAGAGCCTCTGGAATGTAGGCCTGTAGCTGTTGTACTTTTAAATATAACAGACAAAGAATGATAAAGTAGGAACAAAATGTTGTCGTGACAAAATAATGAACCAGAGCAATCTTGCATTTGATAGAAACACAGCTTGAATGCTGATTTATTGTTGTGATAAGACAGGGAATCTACTGGGAACAGGAACCCAACAGAGATACCTTTTATCCTCTCTCACCAGTATTCAGTGCTAAACACTGTCCAGAAGGCATCTGTGTTTGTGGTGCTCATGGTAATAGTTTATTTCAGATCCCACGTTCTGCATACTAAAAGTAACCTTCTCAACACTGGCTGGTGTACAACTTGATAAAAGTATACAGGAAAGGGTTTGGGTTGTGGATAAGGCCAGTCATAAAAGGCTACTGTGTGGGTGCTGAGAGACATATTAAACCCTTGTGCCACCAGCAGGTGAAATATCAAACAATGTTTTTTGTGTTTTTTTTTTCCCCAGTCAAAATGACGTGCAGTTTTCCTTGAGGTTTTTCCTGGCTGAAAATCTTGCTCATACTGGCAGCATGTCCAAAAACACAATACTCTTGATGCTTTTAAACTTTTGATTAATGAGCCAAATAAATTCATGTTCTAGCCCACAGGGTGAAAGATAATAGGGAATGGCCTAGAGTCACAGTGGGCCACAGCTCACTGCACACTGATACACAACCTCTGCTTCATCTGCATGAATTTGGGTGTATTTGTGTTCTGTTTGCGTGCTCATCATTCTTAAAATACAAAACTGTTTTGCATAAAGCACAACAAAAATGCTCAAGAATGAAGCATTAATATAGCCTGCCAGCAGAATACACCTCATCACAATCTTTGTGTATCGGCTCACAAACAAAAAGACAAAAACACCCACACAAGTAAAACTAATGAGAGTAGATTAATGCTGCTTCAGGCTTATTATGCAAGCAGGTCTGGGTGCAACACTGACAAAGAAATCCATTCAAGACAACACAGAATAAATGTGATATAATGTAATATGTCATAATACAACATGACACCAATGGTAAAATATCTGTAGTTCAAAGGTTTTAACTGAATTCTTTTAATAAAATGGTACTGTTGCCATAAATGTCAATATCCATGTATTCCTCCGGATGAAATAAACTCCATCTAGTGCCATTATTGTGGTGAAAATGAAATAGTAAATATTAGCAATGGTTAGTGGTTACACATCAGGATTCTATTGTTACTATCACCTGCTTGATGATTTCAGCATTTAGCCCAAAGCACAACTGTGCATTCATTTAATAAAAATTTGTGAATGTGAGCATGTGAGAAATAGTAATATAGGAAAAATTTTATTTTGATTATTTGCCCATTAGTATGTTGAGACATGTTTTGTTTTGTTTTGTTTGCATTGTTTTAGTTGCAAATGTAAGATTCACGATAAGTGCACCACTCGAACTAATAATGATGAATAATGAAACAAATTTTTTTTTTTATCCAGCGCTGCTATAGATATGTGGGGTTTTTGTTGTTGTTGTTTGTTTGTTTTTGTGTCTCCAGTCCAGACTCCCATATTTTTTATTTTTATTTTTTTAAATAACTAAATAAATAATAAATAATAAAATAACGTTTATTTTTTAAAATGAGTAATAATGATGAAATAGGTACAGGTTAAAATCAACCTAACTACGATAACGTAATTCTGTCTAAATGAAATCAGGCTACCACTTTTAATCACAATAAATATCCATCCATCCATCCATCTTCAACCGCTCATCCGAAGTCGGGTCGCAGACACGATCAATATATATTCAAAAATTCATATTCATATTCATTCTGTCTATTAGCTCTTAATTCTTGATTAAAAGCCAAAGTCAGATAAGTATATCAGTTTTAATGTACCAGTGCGATCATTTCGTCTCTGGCCTTGGCTTTCTCAGCAGAGGTGAATTGCTCTGTGCGTTAGCAGGGCCATAAGAGAAGTTGGCCAGTTTGTCTTTGGTGCAGAGGGAAGGTGAGCCACTGCTCTGAGGAGCAAAGCTCATCCATCCAGGTGGCTGCTGACAGGGCCAGATAAGCATCTCACTCTGGGCAAAAATAACACAGCGTCCCATTGAGACCTGATAATTACACGGGCTCACTGCCACACTGGGCCTGATGCATGGCCCCTGATAGCCATCTCACACCCACCTCGCTGTTGCACACACGCACACACACACTCAAACACTTGCACTTAACATGCAGGTTCAATGAGAGCATACATATATGCAGTGGGATGGCATATCACTTTTACGGATTTGGAAAACGCATGTGTGGCTAACTTCAGCCTTAGCTAACGGCAAGGTGTGATGTTTCACTTCATCGGGCCTACTAGCACAAATGATGAAGAATTTGGTTTTAGAAGCATTCGGTTATGTTGTTAAGCCACAGGTGTACAAGACTCTTTCAACACAGACCTTCACAAGATAAGAAATATCACTGACACTTAGCATGACAAGGACATGTTGGCATGCTATCTTTTCTTGTCACCAAACATGCCACTTTTGCCAAACAAATACCCCCCCCCCGATCAAATATTATCAATAACAAGCATTAACTAGCATAGAGATGGAGCATTATAAGCAATGTCCATTGCTCGTTTCAAGACTGCTTTAGCTTAGAAAAACTAAGATATTTAGGAAATTTCTATATATTGAGGAAGATGTATTATGAATAATAATAAGCTGTCATTATTGAGGAATTATCTCATTTAAATTAATATGGTAAGCCAGCAATCAACTGTCCATGCAATAGCCACAGGGTACTGGCATTAGTAAGTTTTGTTTATGGCAAAACCTTTTCAATTCAACTGTGGTAGGCCAATTTTCCACCATATTTATTTGCCTCAAGCTAACCAGTCTGAGGCTAGAGTAAACCCTATATTTGTTTCACGTTGTTCACCTGTTTAGAGATCTGTGGAGTGGTCTTTTGCTTTGGAAAGCATAAACTGAGTAAATTAAGTAAACATGGCTGAGATACATCAATCATATAATTTTTTTTGCCCTCGTTTGGCACAGCGATATTAATTCACAAATGAAACTGATGAACCCCCAAGAGGCAGTGAACCGCAGTCCTTATAGCTAAAGTCATCTTGACTTTTGAATCTTCACACAAATTCAATCAATCGTGATTATTAAGGGTTCCCTCCCCTGCAATACTTTGCTTAATCACCAGAGTGTAAAGTACAAGCAGGGGCTATTGTACAAGCTTGCAGGTGATCCATTCTATTCCAAACCTGCCATCCTTCATCTGGTGGGCTGACGTGCTGACACCAATGGCTAATACCGGCCATTGTGTGTCACATGGGACTAACAACACCTGATACAACCACCTGGAGGCGAGTTCACAGAGAAGGGACAGAGTTCACGGCACGTCTGGCATCGTGTGCTTGTCCCCTGGGCGCTAGAACCTATGATTTATGGTGATGTAGGGATGTAGGGTACTGTATAGCTATTGGTGAGCCGACCACTTCCTGTTGTTAGCTAGAGTTAGGACAGTGACTGAGTGTGTGAATGTGCAAAGAGCAAAGATAAAATAGATACATTCCAGTGGCACAAACCTTTGAAGAATTCGCTAGATATGACATCAATAGTGCTACACCGATGGTCTCACTATCAGGGTACCACAGATCTTTCTTATCTGTGCTGCATTGTGGCAGCGTTTTCCCTTTCTTCACTGCCTTAAACTCATTTACTCCAAACCTTAAATGTTCTTTTGGAATAAAATACTGGGTAATTAGGCAGAGTGGCAATTACCACAAAATGACCTGACAGATAAAGAATAACGTATTAAAAGCAGCTGCAGAGACTCAAACTGCATTGTCTTCATTACAACAACATTAAAGTATTGATAAGTCAAGCAGGATGGAAACTCTTAGGGTTTCCTTGTGAGCTGAGTTATGGTCCGGCAGTGTGTAGGACAGCTGTAGGGTAGCCTGGGGTTAGAGTATCAGGCTGAAGGAACATGTTCAGCAGTAGAGGCTAGCCATCAAAGCCCCCCAGGCAGAGAAACAAGCTTCATTAATCTCAGCTTCCCTGACAGGACCATTGTAACCTTATAAATAGTCTTGGCCCATATCTGATACTCCACAGTGGTGGGTGGGGAGATGGAACAGAGATGTACAATACTGGGGTTGCAAATAGGTGATATCAATCTATACAACTATCTAAGCACACACTCACAGAAAGAAATATTCCTTCAGCTTTTTCTTTTTTTTTTTCACAACAAACCTCCTGCCACTTGCCACCCAGTGCCGATTGCAAAAGAAGAGAAGATGAGATAACTTGGTGAAACCTGAGCCTTCAGACTCGGTTTCTCAGCACATGTTCTTTAGCATAAACCACAAATCCTGCAGGAAATGGGAAACAACAGTGACTGCCAATGCATAAAATGGTCATTTTGGTATAGTTTAGAAGTGTGATGACAAATTGAGTGGATTTTTTTGCTTTAAATGAGCACTTCATTTACATTATTAATAAATCCAAAGTTCATTTGCTGCAGTGTTTCTTAAAAGCTGAGCTGAATTCCTCTCAGTCTCTGCATTCCTGACGACAGCCACTGTTGTTACTGTTGCTTTATCTCCTGCTGTTATCATCTTGCAGTTCAACTGAGTGTAACAGACTTTCCGCCACTAAAGGTCCCTCTCCTGCTGTGTCCTGTACTCTCACACAGCATAACATTTCTGGCTGATACACCTCAGCACATGGCTGGCAGCAGGGGAGGACATCCATACCACTGACCCGTGAACCTGTCAAACCACCCAACCCCCCCCTCCCGCCAGAGGACCTACACCCCCTACTCCTACCTTAATTGCAAACAGGGGTGGGAAGTAGTGATGATTTGGACGTCAAGAACTATATGTGAGTCAGTGCTGGTGTCAGTGCAAAACAAGAACACGCTCCTGTTCCACTACGTCTGACTTGACCTCGGGCAACCTTTACATTAACATTACAATTAATCTTATTCTTGGTTTAAGATGAGCTGTGCTACACAGGATTAAAATGAAAACATTAATTAAGCCTCTATTGTCATTGTATTGTTCGCTCACTTGGATTTCTCAGTAAGTGATTAATGTAATCCACCAAAAACGTGCCTCATCCCGTCCAAAGAAGCAGTGACCCACTATAATAAAACAGAACATTGGTAGCCACTAGAGACTTAAGTGTGTTTGGCTAAAGGATGTTTCAGAGGCATGTACTCCACCAACTCTGTCAACCATTTAAGCAAGACTCTTACTTTGTTTTTAAAACATGGCACATTCTTCTTCAAAGGAAAAGTTAAAACTTAGTTTAGCTATTATAGTGGATTTTGACTGCTTGTGGTAATATGATCGCATGTTTTCCAAGGTTTTGAAACGTTCAAGATTTCAAGGTTTTGTTTTGGTTTTTCTTTTTAGTTTTTTTATTTGTTTGCAATTATTTCAGTCATTTGTATTTGCAATGATTGAATCTTGTGCTCACATTAGGAGCGAACCTAACTGCTACATACTACATTGCAGTGGAGTAAAGTGTATTCACTAAGTGTGGGAGGTCAAAAATTAATCAGGAGGGTGATGATGGAATATTTCAGCAAATACTGATCATTTCACAGTTTCCTTGTGTTTTCCGCTCAAGAAATGTTTGTCTATCTTGGAGTCAGGACAGACAAGCTGTGTCTATCCGCAGCCTTTTTCTCTACCCATAATATTGTTTTACTAAGCTGTGTCTTTGGTTTTCACCAAGAGAAAGAATTCACAGAACTATATAGCTACAACAGAGGCAGTATTATTATCTTCCCAAGAACCTTTATCCCCCTTCCATTTCATCTTTACTGTGGAAAGCTGATGAAGTTCACTTTGTGTTTTTAATGGCAGAAGTTGGAGCCCCATGCAGAGTAGGGCCAGCTCTGATGAAGGACTCTGCTGCATTAGGAGAAGCGGGACAGAGGAAGCCTGACTGGGCCATGACAGATCTTTGGCCCACAGCAGCTCCCATCAGTCACCCCGCCATGCACACCCCGACTCCGCGTCCAGGAGCAGCGTGTCAGAAGCTGTTGATGAACTTGTTTTCCAGACAGCCGCGCTACCTTGGCCTGTGGTTTAGAGTGAGGGAATGTACCCAGTGGGAGCTGAAACTGAACCACCTGCTGCACTCGCCCACTCCACTCCCTGACTCCCAGCCTTCTCCATTTACCAAACACCAGTTTCTAAGAACACTCAGCCACCGCTATTTGCCATTTGGCATGGCAGGAGTGTGCTTGATACGGGGTGGCAGGGGCTGCTGTGTTTGTGTTTGTGTATTGTATGTGTGTGTTTGCATGTGCATATGCAACTGTCCATCTGTCCATCTGGAGCAGGGGCTATATGTGTATAAATGTGCGTGAGAGCATGTTATGAGGGGTAAGGAGACAAGCAGCTGAGGCCTAATGAGCTATAATGAGGTCTAATAGTGGAAAAGCCATTTAGAAGCCATGACCTTGGCATTATGACTGATGCCCAAAACCATAACACATCTAAAAACAGCCTGGGAAACAAGCTAAAACATGCTGTTGTCTCACATGGTGGTAAGTCATCGTCCATATTTTACAGAAGGTGTTGAGTTACTTCAGCGTTAGCAGCGATTACAAATTCTTGTGATTTGGAGATCCACAAATTGGACCTTGCTGGTTGTTTTGATGAGAATACCATTTCATTTACGAGAGTCACAATGATGGTTTAGCATGTTAATCATGTTAATGTCAACACAGAAGACAGCAGCTTGATCATAACACCCATAATGCCGTTCGGTGAGTGCTTTTATCCACAGCTCTGACTGCATATATGTTTAGTGTGGGTGGTCACAGTTGGAAATGAGCCCTGAGTACAGCTACTGTCATTGTTGGCTCCATGTTCTCCGTATCAAACTACAGGACACATTAATAGACTTTGTCAGGTATTCCAGAGTGTATGCTCTAAAATTAAGAGCATTAGCAGACCTTATAGTGTCACTGCAGTGTCTATTTTCTAAAAATTTGCATGACATACAAGTTAAGTGACACTTACACTTTTGTCCACAGCACTTTGATATCTTCTTACCCACTTGGAATTAATGTGAAATATAATACTTGCTTATTGACCTCAGAAATCATGAAACAACTCAAGATCCTGTTCACAGTTAGTTACCTACTTCGAGTGCTAACATTGTACAATAGCTTTGCATGCAAAAAGATGAAGAAAAGGAAGAGCTTAAGTTAATGGAAAATAAGTATGGATAATAAATGAGTAAAGAAAACAGTCTATTTAAGGACAGAAAAAGTTGTTGGTTACAGTTGTTAAAAATGCAAAAGCTCACAGCAGGCTTGATGCCAGGCTAACTTTGGTCATCTAAGAAATTTGTCAAACAAACACAAAACAAAACCCCCAAATTCCAGACAATCCTTCAGCGTTTGTTAATATTGATATTAATAGTAAGCATCCAGAGCTTTTTTTAAGATGTGGTCTTTTTTTTCCCCAACTATTTCATTAAGCAGTTCACCATCTCACAGGTTTCTTTCAAAAACCATCTGGACTGCAGCTGATTTTCCATGTACAACACACACACACTCATATACACACTGAGCTTTGTTCACTTTTTTTTTGTCCTCACACTGCTGAAGCTGACGAGGTGATGCCTTTTATGGGGCGGCTAACACAAACAATTCACAGGCCATAAGTCCTTGTCTCAACGGTTTTTGTTTGACCATAAATTACATAGTAAAGCACCCAAGGGACCCTTATCATTTAACCAGAAATATAGAAGTGAAAGGTCATCTATGTGCAGAGGGGGTTACATTTTACTTTAATACACATATTTAACCTATATATATATATATAAAATTGTGCGTTCTTTACCATTATTTTACCATGCCTAACCATAATTTATGTTGGTCAGTCATATTCATTGATATAATGTTACATAGTGTATCTGCACTGGTTCTTTATATCTGGTCCTTGTTGAGTCTTCTGTAATACTTGAACTTAAAATAATAGGATTCCAAGTACATTTATTCTCATGCTCATTTTATAAGTGATGTTTTCCTCTATGGATCATTATGAAAACAATACTCTGGCTTTTATTTCTTGCATGAAAATCTATTAATTTTAAAGCACAAAAACCTATGTGGTCAAACTACATTTCATCCCGCTACCCACCAAACTACTGTGTGTTTGTGTTTGCTGTGTATTATTGGGCAGCAGTCTGCTGGCCAGTAAAGAGAAGCCCTGTCCGTGGGGACCGAGCGCTGTTGGAAGAAAAACAGCAGTTCCTGGTTTAGCTGCACACTGGGACTTATTAAGCCTGGGAAGGTGCGTTGCTCACTGCGGTAGATACTTAACAGCCCACATCAAACTCTCTCTCACACACACACGCTTACACAAACAATAGCTGTGTATATTTGAATATACCTCCCTGCTGCTTCATAGCTCTGTCAGAGCTATTCAACCCTCAAACATTCACTTTATTTCAAACACAGCTGGACAGGTATGTGGAGCAGTGAGCGCTCCCCCTGCTTCAGGCTAGATAGGCTCTTCCAGTAAATTAAGTTTGACTGGCAGGTGG
Source organism: Remorina albescens (assembly GCA_034769265.1). Taxonomy (NCBI): domain Eukaryota; kingdom Metazoa; phylum Chordata; class Actinopteri; order Carangiformes; family Echeneidae; genus Remorina; species Remorina albescens. Next base: position 7,238,825 of record CM068485.1, read on the forward strand.
CTGTGTTCAATCCACCCCTGAATGTTCAAACGGAAGAAGTTAGCTGGCGCATCATCCTCAGCATCAAAGGTCTCTTTGCAGAAGATCAGTCAGCCAGACTAACAGGAGGAATGTAGCTCCAGGATAGACTATTTTCACTTCCTCCACCTGTGAAAATGCCTCTGGTAGTAGAGGGAGCTAGAGGTGAGTTAAGTTAGACTGACTTGAAGGTATCTAATTCAAATCCCCTTGCAGGTCTGTTGAGGACGGCAGCCAGCTACTCTTTAAGCCTTACTATTTCACTTCAGCCTCTGAGTTTGCTGTGCTTTACACTGCTAACAATCTCAGAAAAGTTTGTTATTCGCCAATTTGGTTGAGGTGAGGAGAGCAATAAGGTTTGTTGCAGATTGTGGTCATGTTTAACAGACACCAACAATGACTGTTGGTAGAATTTGAAAACAACATCAAGCTCCTGGCTTTGTACGCTTTGCGGTGCGCTTTAACAACATCATGTTTCTGAGAGAGGACAGTCAGTTATTTGTATGACCACAACTTTTCACTTGTCAGTAAAACATAATCATATGTTGTGTTGAGTGTATGAAAGAAGCAGTCAGTCTGAAATTTTAACCCAAATCTAAATGCCGTGTACCCAGTCTGTTATTTAACTCACTGAAACACCAAAATGCTAAGAATGAAAAATCTCAGCTTTTTTTTTTCACCAATCCAAATGATAGAGCACTCACTCTTCCACTCCATATAAAATGAAATATATTCCTTTGCTTTCTCAGAATACTGCCTTAAGGGGAAATCTCAGAGGACCCTTAAACATTTCTGCCTGGTTGTGTAAGACTGTGTGTTCAGCCCATAACAAAAGATGCCTTGGGCTTAATGTTTTGGAAAAGAGGAGAAAAAAATCTTAGTGGAGCTGACCCTTGGTGAAGGCTATAGCTAATTAATACTCCTGTCTCACAATCCATTTTATCCATTGGCAGAATCCAGAGATACCAAATAATCCTAGTCCTGGTCTGGTCCTATTAAAACTCATTTAAGGCCTGGGCTCATCTATGTGTAATTGGGTTCCACAAAGCTGCTCATTGATGTGTACAAAAGCGACAGAGGCAGGGCATCACTGAGCCACCTTGTGGTGTGTACCTGTCGGTTTTTTTTATATTTTTTATTTTTTACTCGCAGCACTCAGCTACTTCTCCGGGCCTGCTGGTTTTAGCGACAGTGACTGAGATCCATATGACTGCATTTTTCTTCTGGATGCAGACTGTTTGATCTCAGGCTTTGATCGCAAACAGATTCTTCAGTGTCATCCTTCAGATATGAAAGAAAAACCGGAGATCCTTCACATCCTTAGATGTGACTGTGAACCCTAAAATAACCTCTGAGCTCCAGGGATCCCCTTACAACGAGAGAGCATGATGACTGAAACCAGTGACTGGCATTTCACAACGTTGTCTACTCTTTCTCTCAGGCTGTCACACTCTCCTGGGAATAAATTGTTTTCAAAAGTGGTTCATCAGGGAGAAAGAAAGATTTTGCCAGTATTTCACGCTTTCTTTTCTCTGTGATGATTGTGCAGGTAACTTGGAAAATGTGTGATTGTGTGTCAGATGTTTGTCTAATAAAAAGGAAAAAAACTCAAGGTTGTGTTACATTAAATCATTTACAAATTTTTAAGTCTGTATAAAATATCAACATATTGTTAATTATAACTATAATTATGTTGCGAAATTTTTCCCTTTTGAAAAATCTATCTATGATATAATCTGTGATGCAAATGTTGTACAGTTCAAGAGTTTAAGTGTTTGGGGCTTGAGGATTAAGCTGTCTCCGACTATACTAAAACGTTCGTCATCAGTCGATGATGCACTACAGGTTTCAAGTTTTCACTTGTAATTTGCATATTGGACCATGACTGGCTTAAAATAGCGATGATGTACAAATGGAAATGCTTACACATGATGAGCACAGAAAAATTTCCCCTTCAGATGACCATGAAAATAGTCTAGCATCAAATTAACACATAAATCATTCTCAAACAACCATGTGAAGCAAATCTAGATTCTGTGGGCAGAATCTAGCAATTTTCTCTCATACTCTCATACATGTAAAAAATTGTCAGTATGAATTCTTTCTCACCTTTCTCTTTAGCTTTCTGTAGGTGGCTCCCACTTGCCTGTCACTGGGAATATTGTTACTCGTGCTTTCTTTCCAGCTTCAGCAGGTCGCTGCCACTGCTGATGGAAATGTAAAAACGATCATTTTCTCTGAATATTTTTCAGGCATGGCCAACAACAGGCGAGCAGTCATAAGATCCAAAAGAAAAGTACTAATGTTCGGGCACTGGGTCACTGTTGTCTTATCCAAGCAATACAGGGTAGGAAATGTAATTTATTTATATAAATATTTTAGGTTATTACTTAAACCAAACCAAAGGGCACAACCCTATGGAAAAACATGCCATACTGCGGTCATCAGTATGTTTCATGGTGCACTTGTACATTGGAAAAACCATATCACAGGAATCCGAGACCAGACCATGGGAGGCTGGCATCTGTCTCCTATTCTGGTCATTCACAACAAAACACTGCCTGTCATAATAATAACAGGAGCATTTCTTTTGGGCCTCAGACAATCCCAAAATAATAAACTCTAGATAATAATATAGAACCTATTAACCATACCCACACTAATCCCTTTGTGTCTACACCAAAAAGTACAAACAAAAACTTTTTCCAGTAGAGAAAACATTTCCCAATTTCTTTAGATGAAGACTTCTTCAGTAAATGTACCCAACTTCGACTTCTTTGATGAGACTTTGGTCAAATTGAACTAAATTTTCAGAGAAATCTGAGATCAGACCGTGGGAGGGTGGAGTGAGAGGTCCAAAGAAGCAAAACATCCACCTCCACATTACCTGTCCATCCTCACCTCTGCCTTGCTTGGCATCAAGACTCTGCTGACCATGAATCAGACCTTCATTGCCCTCCATCTAAATGACTTCCTCAGGTCAGGGGTCAATGTCCAATCACTCGCTAAACTCTGGCTAATGAGTCAGTCAGGTCAAGGTCCCAAGATGGTTATTTGCTTAATGAATACTAAGGTGATATTATATTTCCTGTTTACGTTAATTATGTGAATACCTTTTCTTTTATCTGTTCAGCATGACTGTTAAGGTTCCTGAAAATGCTGAATATTCAAGTTAATAATGCCAGGTGATTTATTGTTTTATTGCTGTTTATATTTACGTATTCAGACAGCATTGTTTCTATTTTTGCACTTTTTTGCAGTGAGACTTGGTCCAGCTTTCATATCACCATGTGTGGCTTCCACAGAGTTTCAAAGTGTTTTCGTCCACAGTTAAATTTTCTATATATGACTCAACATCCGTTTTCAGCAATGCAGACCTCTTCTCAGCTGCCCTGCCCTTCATTTTCCTCATGTGAATAGCTCTTCATGTGTACTGCAGCCTGCTGCTTAGATGGCGGCAGTGTTTGCGCGCAACCTGAAAGGCTCTCGATGACACATTTGTGGCAGGAAGTAGCTCTGGTCATTGAACACTATTCAGAAACACAATAGCACACAAAAGGCAATATTTACATCAACAGAAACATTTAAAGCTGTAACAATGTAGCCCACATACTGCAGCATGTGTCATAAAAGCAATGCTACAAGAAGTCTGAATCCCAAATTAATTTGTCCCCGCAGAGTCTGGAACAGCCCGTTGGAGTGGGAAGAAAGACCCAGCGATTGTGTTTTGTTTTTGCCTCCAGCTTGACAAACAGTGGCGCACACAAAGTATCCTTTCTGTGCCGTTTCCTTCCACTCTGATTGGACTAATTGGGAACTGTTGACAGCGAATCCCATCCGTGCAGGAACAGGCCAATCATGTCTTGGCATCTGTCATCCCTGGCACACAAGGCTTCCACCCCCTCATACAGGCCTTTGTCTCTGTGACCTAAGTGACCTTTAGTATTTTTAATATAGGAAGCCCGATTAAGTCTTCAAAAACAGGACATGAAACATTTAGTGTACAGAATCTGGTACAAATGATTTAGATTGTCCCCTTCATGATATAAACAGCTCTATTACAGCTCCCATACACTGTAAAAAATTATGTAGTGAAATGAAAAATTTTTAAGGTAGCTTGCATATATATATTTATTTGTATACTGTGGAGACAAAAATCTGAAACCAATTACTCAGAATGGGAAGATAAACATGTTACAAACCTTTCATGACACTTTAACTAGTTTTGGACAATTATTGAGAAGGTTTTAAAGAAAACATTTTATATGGATAGTATTTTAATGAACATGCATATACGAATGAGATATAAAGCATTCTCTGATTTGTTGTTATACCATATGCACACATTACAATATATAGTCATAAAGCACTATATTTATATTTATATTGTGAGATGTTGCACATTTGTCACCTACATTACTATCACATATTCATCACTATTACAAATACAACATGACTTATGATGAAGGATATATATGTGATTGTATAACATTTCTGTACGCTACGCTGTGTTCAGACCAAAAGCTCATTAATGTATATTCGTCAAAGAGTCACTGTTCCAACTGTCCAACTGTTCAGACATTACCTGTAAGCAAGTTATCAACCATAGTACCAGTGTGTGTGTGTGTGTGTGTATGAAAGTCCAGTTCTTTCTGTAATTTCTCCTTCATTCTTTTTGATTCATAGAGACCTGCATGAATGTAAATTCTTCACATAACTAAAGACTTAAAGCATTAAATCACTGTTCAATTGGTAAATTACTGTGTCTGTGAAAGACAATAAATTATCCTCACAAGTTTGGTTTGTTGGCACCTTTTTTTTGACTTAAACATTATCAACTTAATTCTTAATTTTTTAAATCCAGGAAATTTGCCAATCAATAGTGAGAGTAATAATAATAATAATAATAATAGTGGGATAATTCACAGCTTTTAAGTTGTTAGGATAAACCTTTTATGATCCACACCTTTTATGAATGCCTTATAAATGAAAAAGCTTCTCCTGATGAAGTGGAAGGGTTTCATGATCTTTTGGGGGGTTTTTGTTTGTTTGTTTTTTTTCTTACCAGTGACAAAATTCAATCGGAATAAAATGAATCACACCATGAAGGAAACAGATACATCCTTACATGGATAGTCAAATTTCCTTTGCTTTGAACATGTGCGGAGTCACAGGGGCACCTTTGCGTCAAGACAAATGACCACAGGAAGAGCAGGAGCAAGGGGGCTAAGGAGCCCACTGAGCTCCATCAAAAGTCTCTGAGAGCAACTTATCTGTCAGCGCCATTATGAGCGTCTCATATCTTGGTCTGCACCTGTTTTTGGTGAACCAGGGGTTTGGTGAGCCCTCCCCACCCTCCAGACTCCTCGCCATCCTCGATTCTTGGGAGCTGAGGTGAGGCCAGGGGATCCTCATTCATCCAGGATGATCGACATGGCAGCAGCTAGAAGAAAAGGCAGCTGTAAAGAGAGAGAAAGAATGGAGTGTGTACCATGTTCCCTTTGTGCTTTTAACTACCTCCTCTCTTGTCTTCCACAACCATGTCAACACAATAGAGTCTTAACAGAAGCTGTCAGCAGACAACACTAGTGTGACCACTGTGGGCACTGGGGTTAGTCAGGATCACATTAGCTCCATGTTTGTACGGCACTGAAAGCCAGCTAGCTACAGTTAAAGCATGTTTTGTATTGTTTTCTAAAGGAGCCCACAGCAGCTTTCAGCCTCGTGTTTACCGACATTGAACTGCAAAGAGACAGCAAGTGTTGCCCCCACTGAAGACACAGGGGGGTTTTAAAAAGCTTGAGGGGAAAAAAAAAAAAAAAAGTCAGATAAGGTGTCCGGCGTAGGGTTCTACTTTGGACCTGGGGTTTGATCAATATAGTCAAGTGATGACATGTCAATTTGCTCTGGCTAAAAAGAGATGGCGAGGCCCTGAATGGTGGTGCTGAGAGATGGCAGCAGGTGAATTGTTCTGATAGCGGATACACTGTATCAACGTGTTGCTTTTAAGTGCATGTTTATCTCCCCGCCGCGACTCAGTCAGTATTTTCCTACGTTTTGCCGCTTTATTTGACCAGTGCTTGTAAAACTGATACTCTATGCCAATGCCCATTGTGTGTATGCTTTTGTGATAATGCAATGTTTATGAGTAATTGCACTGTACACACAGCCACGAGCCAGCTGCAGCCATTATTTGATTTTTATACATATAATTAAGCCACAAAGGCACTTAAGGGCTTTAAGGCGCACGTACAAAGGAAGTGGGTGGTGTGATCTGATAAGGTTGAATCAGCTCAAGATTTTGTTGTTATTGAACAATGATTAGCCAGGTGTTGTAACAGAAAATGATTAGGAACACACTAGCACCCATATAAAAGAAAATGTTCCCTGGAAGAGACCACCTGTGTTGCACTCTGAGGAGCAAGCGTGATCAGGCTTTAATTCATTATTTCTTTATACACCAAAGAATGTACAGTCATTAAGGTAAATGTGAAAATGTGCTCTTTGTGCATGGGGAGAAAAAGAACTCAAGCGTTCAAAGGCTTATGTAACAACCGACACAAGGAACAGCATACCGAGGCGGTAATGTGTTTTATGGTGTTTTGTCTCTTCCTGATCATTAGATGGCAGTAATGCATAGCTGAGCCTTCAGAAACGAGAGCTATTCTTTTCCGCTTTCTTGGAAAGACAGAGAAAATGTTTGGCTGAAGATTTGTGTGTTTGACTTTAAAGCAGTGAGTCAGCACAGCTCAGTCTGGGAGTGCAATTAGTAAAAAAAATATAAATGTCAAAGACATTGCCTCATATACATGGAGAACACAAACACAAACAATTTATAGTTGTTGCCTCTCTTAGGAAGTTCATAGTGGAAATAAAGAACAGAGACACACCATAACCTCACTGTAACAGGAGCATATTTACTCTCTTGATCTTAACCTGTGTTAGCCAGACAAAGAGTTCAGACAGAGGAAACCTGAGCACTTTTCCCAGGCTTGCAGGGTTTACTGTGAGCGTAGGATCAGACCACAAATTCCAAAGGGACAAGCCACCAATAAACAAACAAGCAAGTCAACTGAAAACACGTTTGACAGAGAGAATAACTCACTGTGGTAGCCGCCTGCAGTGGCTTTTTTGTGGTCTGGCTTTTATCTGGAAGACAACACAGAGGCAACATTGCAGGGCCTTTGGTCTTCGGTGCACAGAGTGGATCAAACCAGCCTTATCTGCAGGCACTGCTCACCACTGTTGGTGTTACCTCATCTTCCCGTAGTCATTCCTCTTTATCTCTGCTTGGGATTTAACCCCTATTTATTTAAGATTAAGATTGTTTGTATATCCCCAAGAGTTTACAGTTTGACTCATTGCACATCCATTGTCAACACATGCACATAACTCCATAGACCTCACATTATAACAATGGGCTGTAGTGACTTGTAGGGAAAAGACAGTAAACCTCTACCCCTACCAGAACTGTAGATTGGTTTAACATTTTTCAGCTCATTATTTCTGTTCATGCTCATCTGGGTTACTTCCTCCAAGTGTTGTTCTTGGCAAAAAAGCTTTGATAAGATCCTTGTGTACTCAGCACCAAACAACAAATAGACAATGTTAGCAGCTACCTGAATATAATAGTTCTTGTATGTTGCTCCTTTATTGCATTTCTGATAGTTGCACCCTCTTAAGACATTTTTATGGCTGTTCAGGTGGATTTGACCTTTTAGGACATTTGTAGCTAAGATGAACTTCCTGTTCCCACCAGTAACACCCCATCAACCCAGCTAGTACTGATAAATCTGTAAATATGTGCACCACTGTATTTGAGACAAAAAGTAGACTTCTCTCTTCACCCTTCAATCCTGTTTTGTAAAACTTTAATATTATTGTAAAGATAATTCTGCATTTGAATTGAACTCATAAAAAATGTTTGTCACACTAAATTATATTTCAACATGTTTTATCCTCTACTACATCTCTTATGATTATTCAGCTCATTTCTTCAACTTCTTTAACTCTGGGGTAACCTGATGCTACAACCTGCTCAGCTATATATATATATATATATATATATATATATATATGTATAGATATGTATACATACTAAACGGCTGCGGCATGCCATAATATATATATATATATATGATACCACTTCAGAAAGTGAATTTATATGCCTTTATGGTTGGAAATTGAGAAAATGTTTTAAAATTTTAAGTGAAAATTAAATAAAATTCTCTTGAAGGCATGATGTGACTTACAAAGACTCAGAGGCACTGTGAAGGCACCATTAAATGAGTGTTGCATAAATGCAAAGATGTCTGAAGGGCTGTAATAGAATCCACGTGTTCAGCTGGACTTTTCTACAGGCCTCATGTACACTGCTTTGGACAACAGTTCAACACAAGCGTGAGGGGAGGAATAAAGTGGGTCTCAATGTTTCAGTCTCTCTTCACGTCAGAAACTTTAAAGTAAAAGAGACACAGATAATTAAACATAATATTTATTTCCATCTTTATTCAGTGTAGTCAGCCAGGAACCAGTCAGAGTGACAGACAGTATCGCAGGCAGGTGGTCAGAGTGGTGATGTGCAGCAGTGACTGACATCCATCCAGATCTGTGTGAGCGACATGCCACAGTGATTCCATCTCAGCCAGGCAGAAAAGCACCACTCTCTGCAGGCTGAGAACTGCCAAACGCTGCAGTGTTCCTCCTCATGAGCACGACTCTGAACCCAGACCCTTCAGCCAAGTGCAAGAGAGGTATTAAGGCCCATGTCAAAACAGTTTACAACCACACAGTGGGCTCTAAAAGCCCCTGGCCTATTCATGGAGTCATTCAAAGTGACAGCACCCTGAGCCTCCTACACTCTGACAATTCTGTGCACTGGAGTGAGGAGGGCTAGTGCTGGGGATTGGCCGAAGTCAGGGAACATGGTCTCGGTCTCTGTTAGCGTTGGCAGCTATGGTTAAAAAAAAAAAAAAAAGGAGTTTCCCTTTAAACAAAGCTCTTCTCAATATGCTGACAGCAATAAAATGCAAGAGGAGGGCAATGTATCAACCATCCTCTGGTTGAAGTCTCGTTCAACTGTTTACTTGGGTATCCTGGGGGTGAGTCTCCCTGTTGTCCTGAAGAAACCAGTTACCCACCACATCCTCAAGTCAGCAACAGTGGGTTAATTCTAACAAAGAGAAGGAATAATCACTGTGGTCATGAGTTCAGTCTTGCTGTTTGCCACCATGTTGTTTGTTGACATGAAATTGTATGCAAAACCCTTTGAGACTGAGCAGAAAAGCCTGACAGAGCAGGATGTTTCTTTGCCTCTGTAACCTTTTTATCATCAGAGTAAACTTTAATCAGCCCTCATAAACAGAAAATGTGCCTAACCTGGTTAACCAAGTTATGATGGGCTCATACATTGGCTCAAATTCAAGCAAAAGAAAAAAATTGTGTATTTATAGCTATGGCTGGCAGATCCCCGGTTAGGGGGTATTTTTACAGGTGCTGCATTTGCACTTAAATATTATTGAATTAAACTGAGCAGTTTTACAGTAATTCTGGGGTGCCCTTGCGGCCTATGGGTTTAGAGCACTGACAATAAATTGCAATATTCACAGTTTGATGGCAGCAGGGCACCCATCTCTCTCTACTGACTCCCTATCATCTTTCTACTATGACCAAATGTTAATTCAAAATCTGCAGTCATCTGAAATTGTAAAATGTTGTCAGGGATTTCATCCAGTGCAATTAAACTCTAGGAACTTGTAAGAGGGATACATCGATGCAACAGATCAGCTTCAAGTTTCATACTATCAAATTGATTTAATGGCCCTCTAAATGTTCTTAAATAAATCTTGCTGGTAATGAAGCTGTAAGATTGGCAATAGAGATGTTGTAATTATTATATTTCAATTGGTTCTCAGGATTTATATTCAATTTTTCACTCTGATGTTTTTTTCATCGCGTTTCTATTCAGTTCATGAATATTATCATCAGGGTCAGTTGTATTTTTCAGGATCTTATCTTTCTTTGACCCTTAACCCTTTTGGCTTCTTCTAATGTTGCTAAACAAGGTGTTGAGGCTTCTCATCCAAGTCACTATTCACCCTGAGTGAATGAAACAGGACACAAAGGCACCTGACAAGTAAGTTTCAGTGTTACTGGTATGTGCGGCAGAAAGGATCCAATATCACTCTCTGCTGAGCTAGAGACAGATTGTCCTGGCAAGCTAAATAAACAGTAAACTAATCTGTCTTCTTACTGCAAGCTGACAAACTCAGTCATGGATGAAATCGAGGCTTTTGACAGTGAGAACTTCTGAAATGTGAGGCTTCTGTCAAATGATAAGAACAAATGATGACTCACTGCACTCGTGACATCACAGTTTTCATGTAGTTGCAAATTCTAAAGCGAATGGATTGTGAACTTCAGCTGGAAGTAATAATCGTTTCAATATTTCACGGTTTATTTCAGTTTAAAGACACAGTTTTATTCACATGTACGCCCATATACAGTAAATGTATATACATTATATTTTTATCGCTCTTCTGTGTGCAATAACATACATTTTGATTGATATGACAAAGCAGAGGCAAACACTGTAGATGTGTAGCATGTGTCGTGTTTAGTGGGCTGTGTAGATAATATCAGTGAAAATAAGTTCCGATATATATATACAGTAGTGAGGTAGACTCTGGTTCTCTACTGTATGTAAGCTGCCCGGACAAATCAAACTCAGGAGTTTATATATATTCTCTGTCAAACTCAAAATTATTAGTAAACACTATTAACGGGATTTGTTGAATCCTTTTAAATAATTAAAGAGTTTGGTCTAAACCAGCACTTTATGTAAAGTTCCTTGAATAACTGCAAAAATGTGCGCTATATAAGTAAAATTTGATTTGATTTAGTTTGATTAATGGCTTGTTTGACAACTCATAGTGGTGTAGCTCAGGTGGCTCTATCACAGTGCACACCTGAAAGTGTTTTGTAACTGTTCCTGAGTAAGACCTGCAGCAGGTGCCAGTGCAGAAACACTGGGCTGCCCAGCCAAGCAGCAGGCTTTTCTTATCAGAGAAGGCCTCATGTTGTCAGCACAGTGCAGTGTTGAGTCTGCAGCGCAGCACTGACATCATCCAGATGCCCCCTAGAACGTAAGAACTGTTTACCTCTAAAGCTCGTTTTTGGTCTGAAATTTCTCTGTAAGCCCTGCTGCCTGTGAGCATTACTATTACAGAGACAGTGGGACACACACATACAGAAAATATTTTTACAGTACACTACAATCATTTCTTTGAACTCTCTCCTTTATTCTTCAAACAGAAAACCCTTCAAAATAAGAAAGTAAAGCATAAAGATCCTATACCCCAATTAAAATTTTTGATGTCAAAAGAGAACATTCAGTTTCCCATTTCACGTTTCTTTTATCCCGAAGACAAATATTATTGTAATATGCTGCTTGCTAAAACTATAGCAGGCTTAGAGAAATGATGGGATGTCTGTCTTTGATCCACTTCAGCTAACTCAGCTGAAGCAGAATTGTTGCGATTCCACATCTTGTTTCCCTCTGGTTGAGTTGAACTAAGCTAACTTGCTTAAGTTTCATGATTAGCAGGCATGCTTAATATGAGTATCAGTATTTTTATCTTACTGTTGACAACAGAACACACCAACAAACAAAAAAGGATGACAGTACCCCCATCCATGTTGTGGTTTTCACTAAAACATAAAAAACTGTGTCACTGACAATACGTGATCGTATTGTATGGAAGAGACAGGGAAACATTATCAACAAGTAATGTAATAATTATTATTGGCTTGTTGATTTGACCCATAATTATATTAGTATATTTTCTACCCCACCAGCTTGACAGTTGTAGAGACTATGAAAATAAATTGATGCAAAATGTCATTAATGATAACAGTACAATACAAAGTATCAATATAAATGTACATCTAAATTTACACCCACATCACATCACATAGGTAAACATATACTGACAGATAATACACACACAGGTGGATTTGAGAACACATTGTTATAATCATTAGCCGTGTGAAGAGACATACCAACACAGCATCATCTGTTGCGAAGTGAGACACTGTCATTTAGATGCTCAGCGGAAGCAAAAAACACATGTTACAAGCTAAATTCCACGGCAGAGGAGGAGAGAAAATACCCACCACACGCTACAGTACAACATGTGTGTTTCCCATCTGGTATGCATGCTCACTGTAATCAGCACAGGAGCATGCACTGTATTCAAGGGCTCAGCCTCTTATTTGTTATCTGAGGAAGTGGCTTTCAGCGGGATTCTCTCCTCCCTGCAACAAGTGTTACTACCTGGTTTAAATGGCCTTGGGCTACAACAGCCAACAGCAAACCTGTGTGAGAATGGCAAAGTAGCTGATGCAAGAAGGGAGTGGGGGAGTATGGGGGAAATGTCTTCTGATTATAGTTGCTGTGCAACTCTCATGAAAAGGCCAAAAGCAACAATGGATTGATCCTGGTGGTTTTGTGAGCCTGATATAACTCACTGCCATGTTTTATACTCGTGAGTGCATCAAGGGAGTATTCATTCATAGGTGTAAATAGTCCTATGTCTTCCTGTTTGAATAACATTTACTAAAATCTACAGTAACCAGCTTAGTTACAGAAATTAACGTGTGTTTTTAATATATTTGTTTGCACTCGGAGGCACAAGACACAGCCAAACACATTGCTGGTTTTAGTATTTTCACAGAAATTGTCGATACTATGAAATAATCACAATATTAATATCATATACAGTAACAGCCAAAGGTTTGGACACACTTTCCCACTCAAATGAATAGGAAAGTGTGTCCAAACTTTTGACTGGTACTGCCTGTCAATATAAATATTTGCATGAAGTGCTACAATGATAATACGTATGTGATTAGATTCTGGCTTTCTTTTCAAATGAAAATTTCCAGTCTTTTCGAACAACACGTACAAACCAGGCATATGGCATGCATGTGCAAAACTGTGGACATGGTAATTGTAAACTGTGGTGGAAGTGTTGCAAACCAACTCCTCAATGGAAAGTGCATTAAGCTGGACACTCACTGAATGTGGCTAGATTACATAATTATTATTCCTTTACTTGAAATTTATGTCTCTTTCACCAACTTTTCAACCATGACAAAAAAAAAAAGAAAAAGAAAATGCTTTTCCTTTAAGTTGGTTTAGTCCAATATATATATACACTGCTCAAAAAAATAAAGGGAACACTTAAACAACACAATGTAACTCCAAGTCAGTCACACTTCTGTGAAATCAAACTGTCCACTTAGGAAGCAACACTGATTGACAATCGATTTCACATGCTGTTGTGCAAATGGAATAGACAACAGGTGGAAATTATAGGCAATTAGCAAGACACCCCCAATAAAGGAGTGGTTCTGCAGGTGGTGACCACAGACCACTTCTCAGTTCCTATGCTTTCTGGCTGATGTTTTGGTCATTTTTGAATGCTGGCGTTGCTTTCACTCTAGTGGTAGCATGAGACGGAGTCTACAACCCACACAAGAGGCTCAGGTAGTGCAGCTCATCCAGGATGGCACATCAATGCGAGCTGTGGCAAGAAGGTTTGCTGTGTCTGTCAGCGTAGTGTCCAGAGTATGGAGGCGCTACCAGGAGACAGGCCAGTACATCAGGAGACGTGGGGGAGGCCGTAGGAGGGTAACAACCCAGCAGCAGGACCTCTACCTCCGCCTTTGTCCAAGGAAGAACAGGAGGAGCACTGCCAGAGCCCTGCAAAATGACCTCTAGCAGGCCACAAATGTGCATGTGTCCGCTCAAACGGTCAGAAACAGACTCCATGAGGGTGGTATGAGGGCCCGACGTCCACAGGTGGGCTTTGTGCTTACAGCCCAACACTGTGCAGGACGTTTGGCATTTGCCAGAGAACACCAAGATTGGCGAATTCGCCACTGGCACCCTGTGCTCTTCACAGATGAAAGCAGGTTCACACTGAGCACATGTGACAGACGTGACAGAGTCTGGAGATGCCGTGGAGAACGTTCTGCTGCCTGCAACATCCTCCAGCATGACGGGTTTGGCAGTGGGTCAGTAATGGTGTGGGGTGGCATTTCTTTGGGGGGCTGCACAGCCCTCCATGTGCTTGCCAGAGGTAGCCTGACTGCCATTAGGTACCGAGATGAGATCCTCAGACCCATTGGGAGACCATATGCTGGTGCGGTTGGCCCTGGGTTCCTCCTAATGCAAGACAATGCTACACCTCATGTGGCTGGAGTGTGTCAGCAGTTGCTGCAAGATGAAGGCATTGATGCTATGGACTGGCCCGCCCGTTCCCCAGACCGGAATCCAATTGAACACATCTGGGACATCATTCTGCTCCATCCACCAACACCACGTTGCACCACATACTGTCCAGGAGTTGGTGGATGCTTTAGTCCAGGTCCGGGAGGAGATCCCTCAGGAGACCATCCGCCACCTCATCAGGAGTATGCCCTGGCGTTGTAGGGAGGTCATACGGGCACGTGGAGGCCACACACACTACTGAGCCTCATTTTGACTTGTTTTAAGGACATTACATCAAAGTTGGATCAGCCTGTAGTGTGTTTTTCCACTTTAATTTTGAGTGTGACTCCAAATCCAGACCTCCATGGGTTAATAAATTTGATTTTCATTGATAATTTTTGTGGGATTTTGTTCTCAGCACGTTCAACTATGTAAAGAACAAAGTATTTAATAAGAATATTTCATTCATTCAGATCTAGGATGTGTTATTTTAGTGTTCCCTTTATTTTTTTGAGCAGTGTATATATATATAAAATATAGGGCAGCATGGTGGTATAGCGGTTAGCGCTGTTGCCCCACAATAAGAAGGTTGCGGGTTCGGTTCACGGCCTGGGGCCTTTCTGTGTGGTGTTTGCATGTTCTCCCCGTGCCTGCGTGTGTTTCCTCCGGGTACTTGTCCGTAGGTCTGAGTGTGAGTGGTTGTTGGTCTCTGTCTGTCTCTGTGTGTTGGCCCTGTGATGGACTGGTGATCTGTCCAGGGTGTACCCCGCCCTCACCCAGTGTGAGCTGGGATTGGCTCCATCACCCCTGGCAACCCGGAAAGCGGTTTAAGATGAATGAATGAATTAATATAAAATACAACCTGCAACTTATTATTTTATGAAAGACTAAATCTTTCAATATCCGTTGAGGTTTAATTGAAGGGAGTGGGGATTGATGGGAGACAGAAGATGACACTCCCAGTGGCACAGGGTTGGAAGCAATAATCTGTCAAAACCATCAGGAATTAACCTAAACCTCGTCTGTTGGCGAGCCAGTGGGTTTGACAAATTGATTGGAATCACCTGACTGACAGATGCATCAACGCGTGCCAAACAAGACACACAAGTTGAGCTGTGGGAAAGTAGCCTGAACAATTTGCCCAAAACAAAACTGCAACATTAAACCATTTGTGTCTCAGTACTAACAATCTAAAAAATCATAAATTTTTACTTTGGATAATAGATAATAGATACTTTTAGCTGATGTCATAAGCCTCTCAGACCATGAAATGCTTGAAAGACATGTGATAAGACAATGCTGAGCTCATCTTGAGATTACATGCTCTGTAAATGACTTGAACTAACCTCTTAAAATAACAAGAGAGCTCTAAGCTCAATTTAAGGGCCCTAGTTGATATGCCAGAGTCGAGCCCCAACAGACAAAGTCTGGAGGGACCAGTGTCACTGTTCACTGGCCCTGACAAATCTGGACAGGTGGAGAAATTTCTGTCTTTGCCCCCCCCCCAACCCACCTCCCCGTCTGCTCCACCCCACACCATCCTGAAACCAGATCTGAGAAGTTGAGTCATGCACCACCATTCTTCATAACTCACTATCGTTGCTTGAAGTCGTGTTGCCAAGCAACCAAATGTTTTGCTGCTGCACCTTTATTTTGGCTTTTTTTTTTTTTTTGTCTGTCCCACACCCCCACCCTTCACACACACACATTAATACACACTCAGGTATCCTAAGGATTGCATCACTGAAATGCATTCAAAATCTCCCATGGATCATCACAAGGCCCATAATACCTCCCATTTTCTCCTCTTTTGCTTCCCTCCATCTGCAGGAGAGATTAACACCGAATCCAGCTCTCTCTCAATTCTCTTCATCATCAATTGCTTTTTTTTTTTCATCTTTCTTGGTTTGCACGTCAGTTTACTGATCACCAGGCATGCCCAACCAGCCGACCTGCTGACTGACAGGTTTGAGAGCTGTGGCTAACCAATGGGAGTGATTAATCAGAGCAACCTGGTAATAAACACAAAAGCTGTGCGATAAAAGAGTTATTCCTCACTTTGCAGCTCTGTAAATCTGAAATGAGTTGAGAGGCGACACAATGAGACGAGAGGAGGTGAGCATGGTGAAAAAGCCTCCCAGCCTATAAATAGTCTGAGGCTGCCTCTCAGACAGCACTTCAAACAGAGCGGGCCCGCACTAATGATAAAGGCAAATACGTGGGGTAGACCAAGGCATTATTCATTCTACCCATCACGCCTTGAGAGAAACCTTGGTGGGAGGGCGTGTTGATAGCTTGCTTTGCCTACTGCAGAAAAATCAAAAGATCCGAGAGAAGATGAAATTCAATTCCGAAGAGCAAACCACAAGCTGTGTTCCGCTACTAACAACAGCTCCTGTTTACTCAGCAGCAAACACAGGTGGCGAGCTCTTTGACAATATATGGCCCTCTTTTTCTTCTCCAGCCTTTTCTTCCTTCCTTTCAATGGACTGGACAGGAAAGATAGTTGCTCCCACACACACAGCCAGCTGCTGTTGGTGAAAATACTCACTGCTACGCATTGTGGAGGTAATTGATGGAACTGTGGAGAGATGACAGGGAAATGTAGAGGTAAAGGTGATGAGGCTTTCTAGCCTTCAATCATGAACAACTGAAAAAGGGATCAACATAAAAAGAAAACACACGTAAAGCAGGTACATGTTTATTTAAGTTATTAACCAGTGACAAGAAAGCATTATTTGACTTGTGCCAATGTTTAACTGGTGTGTATTCAAGTATGACAAGTAACTAAATCCTATGTCCTCTCACAGTTTGTTCTTTTTTTCCCCAGCTAAACTTGTTTTTGTTTTGTTTTTACTTGAAAAGAAAGACACTATTATATCTTTCTCAAACACAAAGATGTCTCCCCCCCGGTTACATACTCACATAGAAGTGCCAAATGATACATCATACGCACTAAATGAATCCTGTGTGATTTGTGGCGTATAATCTAAAGTGTTGCCTTTGTTTTCACTTCAGGCTGGAGTTGTGCCTGTTCAGTGCTTCAAATGGGAAAGAAAAGGGGGTCTGTGCTTGGACGAAAAGGGTATCAGGATGGAGTGATGGAGGGATGTTGTTGAGAAAGGAGGATGAGGTCAGAGGGAAATGGATCCATCCATTAGGGGATATAATGAGAGGGAGCAGCTGCCTGCTGCTGGGTCAGACAACACACAGATGTGAGGGAGCCTAAGGGCCCGACAGAGCTAAGGGAGAGCGCTGGAGTCCCTGCGCCATGACCTCACTATCAGAGCCAGGACTCCCACCAACAGCAGCGCCAGCCCCTGCAATGCCAGGCCCTCCATTGGCTCAACAGATCAGCCATGCCCGAAACGCACCTGAGAAAACCCTTGTAGTTCCCAGAACATTCTGGGTTGTTATGCCCCCTTTGCTGCTTGGCTAAACTCTGGCTGACCTGGAGGGGCACAGCATGCCAGAGACTGATCTCAACATCACCTCCACTGCCACTAGCTGCTGAATCAAATGCTCTCATGGGTGGTTGAATTTTTTTTTAAGCTTCAGTGGTGTTAAATGGAGTGCAGAGTACATTAAATTCTCTGTATATTTTTATTCCATCAGAAGAGGTCAACAGAAGTGCCAGTTGGTGTCATGGTGTCATTTTCACTTCTGGACATCTTGTCCTGAAAGTTTCTGAGCAAAATCTACTGCTAGAAGTCAGATCTCAGCTCAAGTCCAACCCTATTTTCACTGATATTTGATTATTTCACTTTTATTATTTTTATTTCAACTTTAACTCTACTTCTGTTTTTCTTCACATATTGGAGCGACTTATAATTCAAAGCGTTTATGATCCTTGCAAGAGCAATACAGTTAACATATTTTTTCAACCAAACAGATGTTAATATTTTTGCTAACGATTAAATATTTGATGATTTATTTTGTAATTATTGTCTTTATATTGAGTGCGTTTTGCTGATTTTTTGGAGCCAAGCAGAAGTGTGGGAATAGGAGCAGGATGACTCCTCCACATTCCTGATGACAGCAATGCTCCTTTGGCAGAAACCAGGAGATGCACTCTGTGGTTGAAAAGATGAAAGAGAAGAGAGACAGGGAGAGAGTGTGAGAAATTGATGTCTGTAGAAAAAAAATCTGCCCTTTAACTCATTGAAGGAATAGATCAACATTCAGGGAAATACATTTATCTGCTCTCTTGCCTGGAGTTTGCCAACTTCCGAGGGGCAGATTTTTTCCCTCTGTTTCCTCCAGAGCTTCATAGTCTCTATGCTGTCTTGATAACCATCTCACACTTTGCTATGTAGCGTCATTATGGACATGATAGGAGAGTGCTGTTTCCAATAAGCATATCCCTGGATTGGTCATCCCTGTAGGGTCTCCTTGGCACTGTTATTTAATCTATTTGGTGGAAGTGCTTTTGTATGCGGATGGCTCAGTCGTATATGCTCACGGGACAGATGTTAAAAAGTAGCACTTACATTTTGAAATTACAAATTACATTGAATATTTTAAAACTACTAACAACGTATTACGCAAAAATAAATTCCAGGTGGGGAAGCACGGCGGCATAGTGGTTAGAAGGCCACGGGTTCAGTTCCTGGGCCTGAGGCCACCGTCCAAAGACATCATCTTTGGGTTAACTGGTGACTCTAAACTGTCTGTAGGTCTGAGTGTGAGTGTGAGTGGTTGTTGGTCTCTGTCTGTCTCTGTGTGTTGGCCCTGAGATGGACTGGCGACCTGTCCAAGGTGACCCTGCCCTCACCCAGTGTGAGCTGGGATTGGTACCAGCAACCCCCACAACCTAGAAACGGATACGCAGTAAGAGATGAATGAATGAATGAATAAAACTCCAGATGAGTTTAATTCTACTATTTACCTATTCTTAGGATGAGGCATAAGTGGAACATTGTTGCCATTATGCATATCGGACTTATCTTACTCCAGGTGCAAAGTGCAAAGCAAGTCTTTTTACTAGTTTCAGATGGGCGCAGTTGTGATTTTCCAATCTAGTGCACATGGCGTTAAATAGAAAATACACTAGATACCCATCTAAGCCCATTGGCTTGTTGGTCTAAAAATTAGGTGTGGTCAGGCACGTTGCTGGCACATTGATCCTATGATACAACAGAAAGTGACTTACCAGCAAAAACCTGGTCTTGAGTCAGTGGTGCAACATTTGACTGTTATTTTAAGGAGACATGATGGGGAGAGTAATTTGCCTCTACATAGGTGGGCACACACATCACTACCAGAGTGACGCACAAGCAGTGTGTGAAAGACCCAGTGTTTCCCGTTTATCACCTACTCAAAAGTTGTTCAAGGCAATCTCATAATGAACTGAACTTTTATTTCAACTTATCACGATGTTTTAAGATGTCCGGTGTTGCTATTTGTGCCATTACTTTTCTGTGGAGCTGCATGCAACGGTTGAAACAGCAAATCCATTGATCCTTTTTTTGCAGTGTGTCAGGAGTGCAGTCACTGATCACTTATAATATGTGACTATCTGATTGTGTGCTAGACACTGCTCCATTCCAATTAGCATCAACCAAGGTGAAATCACTGCTGCTTTTTACAGGGAACGGTAGATGACATCCTGACTGGATAATTCCAGGGGTATTTGAGAGATCAAATACAAAGGTTCTGAACCATCATCAATAGTTTAGCAATAGTTTCTTCCACCAACAATAGCAAAAGGGATATGGATATATCCTAAATGCACATTATACTGGGCGTTTTTGGTGTTTACAGTGGAGCCCATAGTGTTGAAGTGTTCAAAGTAACATTTTCTTTTCTCAACTGTTGCATTTTATGCTGGATTTAGGTAAGCATAGCCTTAAAATCTGTTATAATGGTAAGTCTTATTAAAGCAGTGTCAACATTAGTAGTAGTGTAGGCCTGTTATACTTAATGTAAGCATCCTTACACACAGATAATAGAACAAACACGTCCATGTAAATCAAATTCAGACAATATCTTAGATACTGCAGGTGCTTTATGCTAAATTACCAACATATTCATGCAACTCACACATCATCAACATCAGCATCTCTTTTAGATATACACTACCAGTCAAAAGCTTGGACAAACTTTCTCATTCAAATAAATAGGAAAATATATATATATATATATATATATATATGTGTGTGTGTGTGTGCGTGTGTGTATGTGTGTAAAAGACAGACATAAAAGAACTACTGATTTATGCTCTTCAGATCCCTCATTGCTGCTTGTGCTGGCCATAAAGGTGATGACACTCATTTCACATAGACACACATATACTGAAGTAGGAACAGAGATTCTGGTAGGTGTTGACACACACAGCCATTTCAGATGACTGTGCGGCTGACAGTGAATGGTGAGTTGAGTGCTGTTCGCTCTGTTCTTACAGGTCCCTGCAGTCTCTCTTTCTCCCTCTCTCTCAGACGATGACATCCAGCTTAGTCACTCAAGAGCTGCTGCCTTGTAATCCATGTTTGCTTGTAGGTGCAGTGCTCTCCAAATACAACTGGAAGCTTTTCTTGGAGGAGCGGGGCGCTGTTGTCCTTTACCTCACGGAAATTGCAGGATGTAGGTCCATGGGTACCATGTGCTTTTGATCCGGTAAATAAAATCTTCATCCGCGTGATATCCATATTTTCTGTTGCATATGCAGTCATATTAAAAAATTGTATGTAGCAAAAACATGGCTTTCAATAATTTGTTCTATCTCAGCTTGAAAGAGCTCATGTTACAGTAAAATTCTATTATAAAGAGTTTGGTATAGACCTGCTGTACTTGTAAAGTGCCTTAATGTAACTCTGTAATGATTTGTTGCTATATAAATAAATGTGATTTGATTTTGATTTGAGTTGATAAAATGAAACAAGCTTTAGCAACGAGACCGCCACAGAGTCTTAAGATTCATTGTCACAGAAAAATTTATCGAGTTTGTGTTTCACAGCTTAGCCATAGGCAGATTTGAAAGCATATGATCCACTGGCTTTTGTGTCAAGAAAAATACTCAGGCATGTTGTTGCTGCAAGCGCTGGATCTACAGTTGCGTGGCAACATTAGAATTCAGAGTGACACAAGCAAGAAACACAAGCAGGGCTAAAAGAAAGCCAGAGCGCACTATTTGGGTCATTGAATACCTCTGTGTTTACGCTGAGCCTAGAGTAGGATTGACGCTTCGATCCCTACCTCCTCCTGGGAGTTTTTCCACCCTGACATGTGCATTGGGGAAACTTAAGCCTGAGCAGATCTCCCAAACAGGAATTTTCACTTCTCCTCTTTATAATCCTATAACCCCCACCTGCCTTAAAAACCACTGCGAGCATGTGTGTATGTGTACATGTGTGACAGGTCTAAATCTTTTTCAAACAGAAAATCAGTACAACCCACTGCTCAGTGTAAGCACCCAACAATGAGGAGCAGACAGCCAGCCAATAAGCACTGGGCTGAGCGATGATTGGACATGCTGTTTTATGACCTTTCAGGTGAGTTACACAAAGGCCAATGAATGGTTATTTAGCAGCAATGGAAACTGTCTCCGTCGCTGCTCTTGGATGGCCTTTCTGAAAAAAACGCATCAAAGAAGTCATGTTTGAATGTGAGAACCTCATCCTCTTCCCCCTATGAGAAATCGCCACACAGAGATCTTTCGTCTGTGATCATTTGAGTAGGACTATGCAAACATGTTAAAATAAACCTCTGCAAAAAATTTGTCAAATATTATTAGGGAAAAAAAAATAATAATAAAAAACTCTTCAAAGGCCATCTTTAAAGAGTTTAACTGGAAACAAATAAAATTCTTTTTACATATTTATCTTCATTATCTGAATCATAAGTCCCCTTTTCCAAACAACCAGTGATTGTACATATTTTTTGTAACATACGAGTCTCTCTCTACGGATCTCTCAGGTTGGTATGCACTCAATCTTACAGGTTTATTTGGCCATATGGGTTTATTTGCAGAGCGCAAGTAGTAACGTTGCACCGTAATCAAATTCAAAGGACTTACATTTGCTGCACAAGGCCATTTATCTCAGGGTCAGGGACCTTGAAAAGACAACTATAATTTGGCACTGGTGCGAGCAAATCCATCCTTCACATCTGCCTGCACTGGCAAGAGCTTACACAACAGCTCAAGTATAAAAGCACACATCACAAACTCGACCACAGAGGATGCCAGAGTAAAGCTCAGCTTTCCCTGCAGAAAAACATTACGGCAGAGAATGTTTCTTAGATGGTGCAGTAAGGCTGATCTAGTTGTTCCTGTAGTTGTACTATATTTATTTCCTTTAAGGCAGACAAGGCTTTGCAGGCCGTTTGAAGATGGAAAAGGGGAAATGAAATGGAAAAAAGACTCTTACTTCGTACATACATACACCCTCAAACACACACGGACACATACATTTTTACTTGAAATCGATTACCACTATTACTACAGTCTCACTGCAATGCACCTTTTAAATCAAACCACTACATTGGAGTTTAAAAATGTCACCCACCTGTTGCAGGAACTGGAAATTACACAGCAGGAGGAGAAAACAGGTAATTGGCTGTTTCTTGGGAAAGGCTGTTGACAGAAAACGTTGTGCTTAA
The DNA here is from genome assembly GCA_034769265.1 of Remorina albescens. NCBI lineage: Eukaryota > Metazoa > Chordata > Actinopteri > Carangiformes > Echeneidae > Remorina > Remorina albescens. The sequence continues at coordinate 7,261,716 of CM068485.1, forward strand.
TATCGTGTTGTTTCAAGTGCACCATTTTTAACATTACTTTAACCATATATACATATAAAATCATATAAGACGAGTGCATCCTTGTGGAATAGAGAGCAATCATAATTTAACATTTGGAAGTTTACTGTAATAATAAACTCAATGGGTCTCATACAAGAATCACCATGAAACATCAAAGTGAGTTCACTGGTGTTGGGGAGTACCCTTATTTAAATTGCAATGTGAGAAATGTAGATGTCAGGATTTGACAAGGAAGAAGAATATGTGGAGGGAAAAGGGCTGACATCCTTTTTCTCTTTATTGAGTTGGATATAGGAATTATTTTACTGTATTTTATTTTGTTCTATTCGATTATAAAAAGTTTAACACATTATCTTTTACAGTTTAGTTGATTAAAAATTGATCTGTATCTTTTATGCCTTTTATGCCTAACAGCCTCTGTTAAGGCTGACTGTAATTTCTTTTTCTTTTATTGGACTTTTATCTTCTTTTTTCTCGCTGAAAAAATATTACAAGACTGCAGTACCCAAGAGTCTGGCCGTGGATGCATTTACATGTGTCCACATGCTTGCAGGTAAAACCCACTGCAAACAAATGCCCATCTTCACATGTAAAAAGACACAGATAACATGGAACAACACAAACCTTTTCACTTGGATCTTGTTGAATTAGTAAAGATCTTTTCTGTGCTCATCAATGAACCAATTAATATGTTGAGAAAGGATTAGGGTGGCTTTTGGGTCAAAAACAACATTTCCCAAGGTGCCTCAGAGGAGCTTGCTGTAGTGGAATGCCACTTGCTATTACCAGGAGATTACCTGTAATCTTGTATTACTTAAAGCAGGGTGGAGAGGCTTTCATAGCAAGGCATCTTAAAAAAAAATCAAACTGTGCTGTCAGCCTGGCTTAAGACTTAGTTTATACACCAACTCATATTTATACAGAAACATGCCTGCATTTGTAGCCTGGACTACTTAGTGGAACAGAGCCTGAAACAACTGCGCAGACATGGTTTTCAGCTCAGACTTTAGTGTCAACAGAGCTCCGAATGAACTCATGTTGTCTTTCTCTCACTGAGGGATCACTCCATGAAGATCTTCCGATCATCAAAGTGTTAAACAGTATTTACACAAACACGGCAAACTGCATGGAGAAGTTTACAGCGTGCTTTTACCGTCAGGAGAAAACAGAGGCATTAAGGACATGTAAAGACAGAAACAGCGGTGAACATGAAAATATTAGTGTGAACTGCATTCGTTCTCTTTTCCTTTTTTCTTCTCTTTCAGGGATAATTGCTGTTTTGTCTTGACTGCATGTGCTGTTATTTATTTGCACAGGAACTGAGACAGCTTCCCTTGGGGCAAGAAATGTTTTTCGATTAGGTGGGTTTATTGTGTCGTAACCAACAAAAAATAGGAATGAGAAAAGTATTGGTATTATTCCATGCTCACAAAAACCCCCACATATAGCCTTCATAAAAATAACCTAATCATTAAGGGCTATTAAGGTGAGTCAATTCAGCATGAAGTGTCCTTTAAAGCCAAACCACAACAAGCTCTGCATGATCAATATTTATATATGCAGCTAAACAATGGCTACTTCTCAGCTTGAAGCCTGGCATTTTGAAGTCAAACACAAAGCGCTGCCTGCAGGCATCGGGCATGGCAGTAGCATGAGCTTTAAGTGCTTCGTATGGTCCCATAAACCTTTCAGGCTGATCCCCATTAAGTTAGACAGAAGAGGGAAGAGGGTGGGGGAATTGGAGGCAAAGACAAGACATGGGTGAAAAAGAGGAAGTAAAAGGAGGAAGAGGAGTTGTTGAAAGCAGGCCAACAAATAAAACCCGCAGTATCAGAAGGAAAGACTAGCTGATGTCTGTATTTCTTTATGGCTGCTATTTGATTACTGTGTCTTGATATGTTTTATGACAGTAGGAAAAGTCGGTTTTCAGACCCACATTCACCACACTTCTGTATAAGTGTGCTCCTGTGATTCACCTTTGCCTCTGCGGTCCAGATGTAACCTGTGGCTACAACAAAGTGAGTGCACCATTGGACTGTGTCTGTAAGGGCAGGCCAGGGCTGCACGGGGGGAAACGGGTGTCTCTGACATGTCAGGCAGAATTTGTGACAGGCATCTCCGCAGACAAACACAGATGGAGTGAGGATGAACAGAACCAGCAGATGAAAGACCCTGTGCGGCTGGACCCGCATTTCCACGTCCTCCCATCAGTCCCCCAACAGTTCAGTTCAACACAGCCCTGACAAATGAAACATATCACTGTGGCACACTAGCTGAGTGTTTGTGGGGGAGAGAACACTGGATGTGTCTAGGTGCAGTGTATTCCTGAAGGAAGCATCTGTGTATTATTTTGGAAATATTTGGTGTGTGTCTGTAGAAGCATGTGAGCATATGGGATTGTTTTTTGTAGCCACACCCACAGATGTGTACATCTGTGGGTGTGGATGTGGGAGTTTGTAAGTACATATATCAGAGAAAAATGCTCCAGGTTCACGTCAGTAGCTGGGCCCTTAAACATGTTGAATGGATTGGTGTGTAATATACTGACAGTGATGTATGGTATATCATATCATTCATCATTCATTCATTACTCATAATGCTTATCCTTCCCGGATTGCGGGAGGCTGGAGCCAATCCCAGCTGACAATGGGCAAGGTTGAGTGCTGTGCAGGTCACCAGTCTTTCACAGGACTGACATATACACCCATTAGGCATAACTTTAGGACTACCTGCCTAATATTGTGTTGGTGCCCCATTTGCTGCCAAAACTGCCCTGATCATCGAGGCATGGATTCCACTGGACCCCTAAAGGTACTATGGTGTCTGGTCCCAAGATGTTAGCAGCAGGTCCTTTAGGTCCTGTAAGTTGCGACTTGGGGCCTCCAAGAATCAGACTTGTTGTCCAACACATCACACAGGTGCTTGATTGGATTGAAATATGGGGAATTTGGAGGCCAAATCAACGCCTCAAATTAGTTGTTGTGCTCCTCAAACAATTCCTGAACCATTTTTGCTTTGTGGCAAGGATGCATTATCCTGCTGAAAGATGCCACAGCCATCAGGGAATAGTGTTTCCATGAACGGGTGGAGATGGTCTGCAACAATGCTGAGGTAGGTGGCATGTTTCAAACTGATTCATATAGATGGCAGGACCCAAGGTTACCCAACAGAACATTTCCCAAGGCAACACACTGCCTCCATTGGTTTGCTTTTTTACCTGTGTTCCCCAGGTAAGCGAAGCACACACAGCCTGATGTTAAAGAAAACTTGATTCATCAGAGCGGTCCACCTTCTTCTATTGCTCCATGGTCCAGTTCTGATGCTCACATGCCTGTTGTTGGCACTTTTGGTGGTGCACAGGGATCAGCATGGGCACCCCGACTGGTCTGCCACTATGTAGCCCCATACACAACAAACTGCAATGCAATGTGTATTCTGACACCTTTCTATCAGAAACAGCATTAACTTCTTCAGCAATTTGCACAACAGTAGCTCATCTGTTGGATCAGACCACATGGGCCAGCCTTTGTTGCCCACCTTGGCTGCCCATGACCCTGTCGACAGCTCACCACTGTTCCTTCCTTGGAGCAGTTTTGATAGAAACCAACCACTGCAGACCAGGAACATCCTACAGGAGCTGCAGTTTTGGACATGTTCTGACCCAGTCATCTGGCCATTTGGCCCTTGTCAAACTTGCTCAAATCCTTATCCTGGTCCATTTTCCTGCTTGTAACATATCAAGTTTGAGGACAAAATGTTCGCATGCTGCCAAATATATCCCACCCACTAACAGGTGCCAAGATGAAAAGATAATCAGTGTTATTTCTTTCACCTGTAGTCAGTGGTCCTAATGTTATGCGTGATCGGTGAGACAAAGTATCTGCATTGTGAGGAAAAGCACAGAGGAAATTAGGAGGCATAAAGTGAACATGCATACTAAAAGGCCCCATATCATTTTATTATTGTGTTGAAGTATTATATCAAATCAAAATTTCAATTCAGGAAATAAAACTATTTCACATCACCGGGACTTCTAACAATAAACAGTAATATGATTTTTCCCAGCAATGACTTTGTTTGCGGAGCGCATACATCCAAAATGAATGTGCTAATGACTTGTTTGTGTTGAAATGTTACATCCAACACCTTTAACCTAAAAATGAATGCAATGAGAAACCCAATCCATCTTTAAGTACAGTATGTTCAACATTGTTGAGGGAGAACCTCTGATTACCAAACAAAACATAAATCACACAAGGGTGAAATTAGGTAATATTCTTTAACAGTGCTCACTGAGCTGGACTTGTTTAGCTTCCCTGCATGATTCATCATAATAACAGCTGCTTGGGTTAATGGTTTCAACTCAGTAATCAGTTATATTATTTTGCCACACCTCTGTTGACATTTGAGTCTTTGTGGAAGCATTTTTCAATTCGGTGATTAATATCATTGAACTGACAAATTGGTACCTCCTGCAAAGAACATCTCTGAGTATGTGAGGCTTATTTAGAAAGACTGCGCATTATTGCACAATTAATGTGATCTTGATGAATGCATCACGCTGATCATTCGTTATCCAGCGAAGGAGAGAGCAAGAAGAGAAGGCGAGGTTGACTCTTCCACTGTAAGTGTGGACTGTGACTCTTATTTTTCATGATGGAGGTTAGGTTAGAGAGGGACCACCTGGGCTAGAGGTTTGTAACCAGAGAATACCATTTCACATCTCGCAAAATCAGTGTTTCAAACCTCATTCACACAAAGCCAAGATTTCAAAGCAGTAATAGCTTATATGTTAAATGTGAGGCGAGAACTTCCACACAGCCCCAGGGCGTCAAGTGGAGTAGAGTTACCTTTCCTCAACAAACTGCTTGTTCACTTTCCAGGGACCTGAAGTGGATCGGGGACTTAATCCAAAAACCCCAAGGAATTTCAGGAAGAGGCAATTTTTTTATTATTATCTACTCAGGGATGCTCAAATGTAACATTTACTTGTGTTTAAAAAGAAGTGGATAAGTATGTCAAATAAACATTTTTCATGCCCTCGGGTCAATGCAGATCAGTCTGAAAAAAGAAGTCACCAGAGCCATATTTGAGGATGTTTTACAACTCCCCATCACACCTCAGAATATAGTTTAAGATAACATGTGTCCTTTTTTCACTCTGCCATGTAGTGCATATGATAGTTCATCAAGCAGACAAGTGAAAACACAGAAAAGAGTGTGTTTCTTCACAATGCCTGAAGCTTTTAGTCTGACCTTCTCCCCTCTACATCTCCCTTTCACCTTCGCCCCCCCCTCCTCTGCCCTGAGGCACCAATGGGTCGGCTTTTAGGAGAAGCAAGCGAGGGGAATGGGGGGCATCGCCCATACCCAGGTTAGTTAAAGAGAAAGAACAAACCCAAGGGATGATGGTTAGCCTTGATGTTGTTGAGACAGTGGTTGGGTGAGGAGAAATGAGGTAAATATCAATGGCGGTGGTCTCACATAGCTCATTAGTCAATGTCTGCAGTCCACTGTCTGAGCATCAGCTCAGAGCAGCCCCAGGGCTTGCACCGCCACCACCAACACCACCTCCACCACCACTGTCCTCCTGAAGAATCATACCCATGCAAAAATAAAGCAACCTGAGCTGGGCATAAATCATTAGGAACATTTGTTATCCCAGGTAATTGTGCTTCATTCATCTTCAACTTTTTTTTCCATTTGTCAGCTCCCAGAGGCTGCTGGGTGTCAGCTGCACAGGTCTGTGCTTTAGGTTAGACTGACTGTGTCCGACCAGAGCTACAGGAGGGGGCGGATATCAGGAAACAGCCGTGCATAATGCAGCAGAGTTTGAGCGTATCGACTGATGTGTTTGTCTTCACAGGACTTGTTCAATTGTAATCACTGTTCATTATTTATATGCAAGCACATTTTTTTGTCTCAAGCATATGCATTTGAGTGTGCAGGACATAAAACATATTAATAACCCAAAACATTCCTTTCTATAGCCATGGCATGGTAAAGGAAGTGCTGAACTCTCAATGGTTAAAATGACACACAAATTATTATGTCTTTGTGAATATAACTTGAATTTCCCCATCTAAGGGACTAATGAAGGATTATCTTATAGACTGTACGTTAACTGGCCGTGTTACTGTGACATCTTTAATTTTTTTCCCCCAAAGACCAAAAAAATTTATTTGTTTCTCCCATACTAATCCTCTGTCCATTACACATACTACATAATGTAGCAAGTGACCTGCTGCTCTGCCGTTTCGTGCTAACTAGAAAATAAGATAAACAGGCAGAGAACTAGCCGAATGAGCCCTGGCTGGAGGCGTGTTTTCACGGGTATTGTGATCTGCTCTTTAGGCAGGCATCTATTAACACCAATTGTAACCTTACTGCCTTGGAACCTGTCTGTAGCTGTTAGCACCCTGCCACCTCCATTCACCTGAGTGACACACACATCTTTAACACACTGTCGTCTAGAACACACACACACGTTACGCACGCACTTACAGCGCTAACACCACTCTACTTAACAAAAGGCCTTCTTAGATCTGAGGATGTCTCTTGGGGCTTTTTTTCTTCTTGTAGCACCCCTGCATCTCTTTTTAAAAGTAAGCAACCCTAGCGGGCATATATTGAATGTGATAATATGATGTGGCCTGACACACAAACAGTCCTGTTTGAATATCTGAATTGCATATTGCATCTGACCCCCTAAAGTGGACCTGCTCTGTGTGGCACAGCTTCCCAGAGTGATTCATAATGGTTAAAAATGAGCCAGCTTTGTGATACCATAAAGCTTGATTTAAGTTAGGTAGGCCCAAAGATAGTTAGATAACCCACTTACATAGCTTTTGGTAGAGGCCCTAGGCCATGTGTTTGTATTGGAGGCTTTAAAAATGTGTAGTTGCCAAAGCCAAGCTGAGATAACCCCTGTGACATCATCAGGGTTTTTTCTCAAACTTGGCAAAGCTCCTCTGGAGCCATAGAAGATTTACACAGCTGTTTTCACAGGCTGAGTAGTTTCCCCAATGTCAAGAAAACATAGCTGTTGGTGTAAATTCAGCAGATTTTTCTTCCACAGCACAATGCCATGGAAAGATAAATCCCTATGCCACAAAAAGAGGTGAATATTAATGTATTAATCAAAAAGAGAACAATTACAATCACAATGATAAGACTAAGGACGTGTTTTGAAACCACACACTGAGAAAGAGACACTTCTGCCGAATGCTTTCGGTTCTTCTAAGGATTGGCCCCACAGGTAGCTGGGTGGCTGCTGCTGACAGGTGAGGATGTCTTTTATCAACAGATGCTAAGAAGCCAATGAAGATATGAGGACAGATAGCACAGGCAAGCAGTATAACAGCCCAGGAAGAGCGTAAGAGAGAGAAAGATGGAGGGAGAAAAACCGCAGACGAGGTGTGTGCACAACCACAGCCACATTCTCAGCCTGCAAACACCCTTTCACCACTTCCAGTGTCCCCCACCACCCCTTGCCCAGCCACACACACACACACACTTATCTCCTCAGATCTGAAGGAGGCGGATGCATTGAGGATCTACACATTGCCAGTTCCAGCATAATTAGTAGAACACATGCAGCCAGCCGTTGCCCGAGCTCACTAACACACATTTGGTCCCAAAACAAACAAGCAACAATCTGGAACAAACCCTGCTAATGCCCTGAAGTCAACTCAGCCTTTTATCAGGAATGTCTCACAGCCGGCTCACACACTCCAAAGCTCTGCACATGGAAATTCATTATTAGGTCACATCACATAAATACACAAACATACAAAGAGTGTTGCCAGCTCGTGCCTTATGTGACAAAGGTGATTTCTAAGGGTGTAGGATGTAAGAGGGATGCTGCAAGAATGCCACAAACATAATAACGAAAAAAATCTTCATAAACAGCCAACACAATAATATTAAAGTTGATTACCTAAAAGGATAAATACTGCTGTCCCTCGCAATTATTCAACTTCGCTCACCCTGTCTATTGTGCAATGAAATAGGGAGGTGATGGTTGATGTTTTATGGACAAAAGTGGGTTACTCAGCCCAAGTCTGTGATTTTACAATGACTGATGGTAAATGCTAGGTTATATCAACCAGAGGAACGCAATTATTATCAGTTCAGATGTTTGTTGGGTTTTGGTTTTTTTTTATGAAAAGCTCTTCACATGTGTGAGGACGAAAACAGAGAAAAGAGAAGGGGCAGAAAACCAAATATAGACGAGCGTTGTCTTACGTCACCATTAAAAAGTAATTTAGTTTTCATTTGTAGTAGTGATGTGTGGACTGCAGGGCCAAGTCGTAAAAGTCAACATTCTGATGAGCTGGGAGGATGGTGGGTGGGTGAAATACTGTTTAATGTTGGAAGAAAAAAAGTATTACATTTTATTAAATACTTGAAGTTCAATTTTTGTGAGTTTATAAACTGTTAAATTAAAAGGATGGATGGATTAATGTATTAAAAATATCAAATTGTGCTAAGGGTATATGAAATATCTTGTAATTTTTATTTTACCTGAAATTAACCTTATTTGAAGACCTTTACTTGAAATGAATATTTATTTGTGCTTATTTAGGGTTCAGATGACAGCAGCTCTGATGTGAACATTAGTTAGGGGCTGCAGAAGCTAGTTATGTTGTGATCATTTATGAGCTAGCAATAGATTGAAGGGTGTAAAATTCAGCGGTTTCTCCCGAAGTTTTTGTATTAATATGTATTATCAGGAAAATAAGGTTAAAGTCTTAAAGTAAAACAACTTTTCTCACATCATTAAATGATGAATGCTGAAGCCTCAGTGTGTCAGCAGCATGCCACTGCTGTAGCCAGTGGGAACTACCTGATTCGCAGTTTTATGTAAAGGGACTCCAGATAAATCCAACGGGTCATCATGTCAAGTCTGCAGGGAAAAGTCACTAATCAGTGGAGCTGCTAACAACTCATAGACATCTGAAATGTCACCCAGTCGCACTATTTTTGGTAAGAAATCAGAAACCAAAAGCTAAGTTCAGTGGGTTAGTACATTTTCCCTTCAACTGCAGTAGAGAGGAAGGATAAAGTAGAACAAAATGGAAATACTCAAGTAAGTGCAAATACCTCAGAAAGTAAATCAGCTACTTTCCACCTGCACATAGATAGACTGGAGCTATATGTATAAAATGCAAGCACATGAATTTCAAATGACTACTAGGAGCAGTATTATCTGACTGTTTTTGAATTATGCATTTGGAAAAAGGACAATATTAACACGGTCATAAGCAAATATGCTTAAATATATAATTTTGGGAGGCATGAAGAAAGTTACATCTGGGATAGGAGTGGTCCAGGAAGGTTGTTGTAAGAATACAAAAAAAGCAATTGCTATTGAACATTATAAACAAAACAATGAAGACTAACTTTATTTAAAATACCATGAAGAATATGTTGTATCACACTCAGGATACTCAGGATAGGATTGATGGCTCAGGACAGTGAACAAAGTTTCCTGTCTGCCCTGCCAGATGGGTAGCTTTACTATTATCCAAAGTCAAAGCTGGCTTCAGCCCAGACAACAAGCACAAATGCAATATCTGACCCCAGGGAAACAAGGCTATCTCTTAGTGTTCAGGTAGCGGGGGGGGGGGGGATTCTTAGGGGCAGCATTCTGCTTCTAACCTGGAAAAGGAAACTAATCTGGGTCAAAGAGGGCCACAGTGATGAGTGAGATTTCACATGGGGATGGGGTATCAAAGTGTATTCCTCCACCATCTTCATTAAAACCCTGCACCTGGGCCTTGGACTGATCCATGGGGAACCCCCTCATGGTCACCACCAGTCAAACCCCCTAAATCTGTCCCCAGCCATTATTCAATCCCTACTTAGCCCTCCTTATTTCCCTTTTTCCATGCTCTCTGCCATTTTGGGTCAAGCTTGGAGCTACAACATTGAGCTGATTTGGACAGGAAAGGGATGAGATAGGATTAGAGAGATAACAGAAGGCCAAAACTGGGTTTGTTGCCTAGAAAAATGATCGTTCCAGTCTCTGCTTGTTGGTCTCACAATTAATAATGGGGTGTAATCAGAGACATTTTTCAGCGCCTCTCCTGGGTTTCAGGAGCTTGGCTGCCAGTTGTCATCCGGTGTTGAGAGGGCAACACAGGCCCAGACCCAGCTAACACCTGATGAAAAGCCTCTGTTGGCTTTCATCTTTCACACACACACACACACGCTCATAAACGAACAAAAACACACAGGGAAATGATTAAGTGCTCACATTTGGTATAAATTCTCAACTCCCTTTCAGAAATTACATAAGCAACGTTGCTACATCTTTTTGTTAAAACAACGGATTTTTGTTACTCAGAAACACCATCAGGCCATAAATTCTTCTGACTTTATTCAGACGTTATACGAACACTATGAAAAGCGCTAACATGATATATGTTGTGCTTTTTTTGTACAAGCTGCATCAGTGAGGGATTTTAATCCTTATTTTGTAATTTTCCATTTATAGTCAGTATGTCTCGCCAAAGCAAATTGTGTGTGCTTTACAAATGGACCAGCATTTGCAATGCTGGTTTGGTTGAAAGTGCTGAAACACACATTGTTTTCACGCACTTAGCCAGTTAGGTTGCATTCATGTACAGTAGGCCCTGTTCAGACATGGCATTAAGATGTCATCCTGTCACATTGCAAGTAAAAACAAAAGGTTCAAAGGCACTTTGAACACAACGAACACAATCCCAGCCCTGAGAAGGCACTCTGGAAAAATTGTGTCTTTAAAAGGGATTTAAAATAGGATAGGAAGCTCGCCAGTATGTTCTCCTCAGGGAGGCTGTTCCACAGGACAGGAAAAGTTCAGTCTCCCTTGGTCATCAGCCGAGACAGTTGACTGGTCAGCTAAGCCTTGGCTGAAGACCTCAGGCTGTGACCAGGTATATAAACTGTATTTGGGTGTGAATCCAGTGCAAGCGTTAAAAGTTATTAATGAGTCAATTCTAAAACTAACCCAATGAAGAGAAACTAGAATAGGAGTAACATGCTCTTTCTTTCGTACTTGACAACTGTGTTAACCTGCTTGTTCAGGTTAAGAGTGTTGTAAAAAACAGCAAGATTTTTACAGTTTCGGGGTGTATTATGGGAACGTGAGCCAAAATGTTTAAAGGCATCAACATTAATTGTGTCAGGGCCAATGAAAATACCTTGGATACATCAATATTTGACTGCAAAACAATTTTAAACATTTAATGTCACCGATGCAGCCATTGAGAGCATTGGTCCGATAAGACTCATTGGGGTTAAAGGAGGGGTATTTTTGGCTCAATATGAATAAAATAATTAGATTATGCAGGGCAGGGCAGGGCATAGTGGTTAGCGCTGTTGCCTCACAACAAGAAGGTTGCAAGTTCGGTTCCCAGGCCTGGGGGAGTTTGCATGTTTGCATGTTCTCCCCGTGCCTGTGTGGGATTCCTCCAGGTACTCCAGTTTCCTCCTACCGTCCAAAGACATTATGTTTGGGTTAATTGGTGACTCTAAATTGTCTGTAGGTCTGAATGTGAGTGTGAGTGGTTGTTGGTCTCTGTCTGTCTCTGTGTGTGTCCCTGTGATGGACTGGTGACCTGTCCAGGGTGTACACCACCCTTGCTTAACATGAGGTGAGATTGGCTCCAGCAACGCCACGACCTGGAAACAGATAAGCGTTAGAAGATGACTAAGAGTGAGTGAGAGGGACTATGCCAGAGGACATAAGAGTAGGTAATTCCTTATTGGCCAAGGATTCGTTCACAAGCACAGTTCTAAGAGAATGTGACCCTGACTATCTCCAAATTACCTTAAACACTCTCAATGTATCTTTCCCACCTGTGTGTTGAGTTCAACTCTGATTTGACCACCTGAGACAGAGAAAGTCAATGCCAGGTCTGAACAAGCCCACAAGAAGCCACTCATGAAAACTTGGCTCTTGGCTGAGACTTCACAGGGCACTTTTAACCACTTTCACTTTAACAAAGTGATACATTTATACAGCACAGGTGACCAAAATGTGTTTCATTTCTCAGCGCACGTTTTAAACTTGAGCGATTGTAACCCTCCCATGTATGGATTTGTGTACCAACTGAACCATCTTACTCCCATGTTAGTTGGTACAGTGATTTACTGATCCCTGATGTCCATGAGACTGACATTGAGACAGATTCATGTGTCCAAAATAAGCAGTTGTCTTTTTGTGGTACAAACGACTATTTTAAATAACATTGCATGATCCCACAAATATTTGTTACAACTGTTGACAATGCCAAGGCCCATTATGGTTTGCTGTGCAGATGGTGTTATCTGACAGTGATCATATTCACATATCTACCGTTCAGTCACATGTTACTGAGGTGTGTATGTTCATTGTAAAGGATAAGAACTCTAAGCTATTTGTGCTATGGGGTGAATGTTATTCAACTGTCATTCCAGTAGGTTTGTCTGCAGGCTCAGTGCCATATGTCCTACGAGTGTTTACACCAAAAACCATTTCCGCTGAGAAACTCTGCAGCCGATCAGGCCATAAGTGGCGTCATGCAGCTGTTCCAGTCTGAATGTGTGTTATTGTTACTGGTAGCATTACCACGCTTAAGTGCAACAACATAATTTGTAACAATAAGAGCAAATTAGCTCAATGCCATCTGTGTACAGCATGTACATATAGGCCTGTGAATGGAAAGAGAGAGCGATACAAATCACACAAACACAGAGGAAAGAGCACACACAAAAAACGTTTGAGCACAAAGTTTCTCTACAGTTTGTCTCCCAAACACAAGCAGGCTCAGATTTCAGACTTTGTGGTCTACCAAAGATATATCGACGTACACATCAGGCTGCATGTCACTACTGTTTACAGGAAAGTGATTTATGGGGCTTTTTTGGGAGAAGAGGGAAGGGTGATACGGTCTGAATAAGTTTCAGAGAGAAACTGAGAGGTCACGCTACCATTAAATAATCACCAAGAAAATTCATTAATGAAGATTATTTATCCAAGAAGAAAGCTGAGAGAAGTTACAGTGCTCCATGACCATTATGACATGAAATCACATCCGAGAGCAATTAGTGTATTAGTCTATAAAGTTGTTTTTTTTTTTGTTTTGTTTTTTTTTTGTCTTGTGGTTTTATTGGATGTGGAAACTTGGCATAATGCTTGTGCAAATGCCAGACATAACTGCATGGGAGCAAGATAAACATAGCTTGCATGTTGTCAAATAAAGCAACTGCACCAGACATGGAGAAGATCTAAGTTTTTCTATGCTCTCTTCTTCTGACAGGCCCTTTGTGTTGGACTTCACACACAGCAACTTGTCTGACTAGTAGGGTTCCATTCTATTTAGACTAAGCATGTGTGAGTGTGTGTGTGTGTGTGTGTATCCTTGCACTTAGTGTACATATTGAGCCATACGACACGAGCACACTTCACAGGTCCCTGGCAGTATATTCTCAAAACACTGACGTCTTGAGCAAATATGCCATTATGGAGGCATAGTGGCCTACTGTCAGTAGAGATAAAGAGCAAGATAAAATATCTTGAACAGGAAAAAAAAAAACTCCACTCAGAGTTGAACAGATATAAGGGCACGTTGCTTTTCACATGCAGGAAAGATAAAGCCTGAGCCTTTTTAAAATACATACTTTTGACACAAGACAGTTAGCGTTAGAAGAGGTAGATTGATCTCTACAATGGGAATCCAGTCTGCTGCAGATGCAAAACATCATCATCATCATCATCACCATTGTCATTATTAAAATTTCTCACTACAATTCACTGGAAGTGAATTCTCTTCTCTATGTAAGGAAATGCTCATTCTTGTAAATCATTTGCAACTATGGACAACACCATTTTCCATGAAATATTTTTAATATCCATATCGAATTTCCACATATGAAATACACATGAAAGAAAAGACGTGTAATAATTGTATATTTAACCTATTAGAAAATGGAACAGTTACATAACTGACGGTGTGCCTGGTGTGCAGCCGTAATGAAAAAGAAGGAAGGAAACATATGTCAGTGCCATTAGGACAAACTTCACTCCAGTTATTGTTTTTGGTGATTAAAACAATTTTGATTCTGATAGTGGTCAAGCTGAGTAGGAATCAGTCACATGTGCCATGTTGCAGTTATAGACCACATTAAACAAAAAGAGGTGGGGGCAAGAAGGGCACCAAAGCACCAATTCAAACCACATTCAAACATTCACTGGAAGGTGGCCTGGGCTCAAACACCAGAGGACCACCCCAAAGTCACCCTGTGGTCTCACCAAAGACAAATGGAGCACTGAGGCCCATTGGCATCACAGAAAAATAGATCCAGTTTCAACGATATACAGAGTAGCTCAATCTTACTCTCTCTGGTGTTTTAGTTTTTAATTGAGAATTCTCATGCTGCCGAGAATGCAAGGAATTTCAACAAGAAGAAAAAAAAAAAAAACTGGTGGAAAAACTTTTTTTTATCCATAATGTCTTGTGTGCTTTGCCAGAGCAAGAATGTCCTTTTTTTTTTTCTTTCTAGAAGGGTAAGACGGAGAAGGAGGTACAAGGCTGGGAGTGTGGTGTTTATTGGTTTCTGCCAAGCCAGTCGGAGAAGCAAACACAAGCAGAGTGAAACCTGATCGACTGGCACCGTGCCTGGACCAGCGGTGGCGCAGAGCAGCGTCAGGGGAAAAACACTCACAAACATACACAAGCATAGGACACAGGTCTCCAAATAATCACAAGATGAGCCAGCCAGATAGAAAAAAAAAAAAAAAATCAAGCACATCACTGAATTTTAGGCAAATCCCAAAACTGCCTCAGCATGTTTTATGGAACAGAGAACAGGAATGTTGGGAATGTTTGTGAAAAGCTGATCAATGACTTTTAAGATCCTCCGCAGAAGAGGGGAACTTTTCCAATTGAAGTTTACTAATTCCATCCCCTTGATTCCAACCCTCCACCCCAACCACACACACATACACACACACACACACACACACACACAAATAGTCCAACCCAGCAGGAAAATCCCTCTGTGGCCAAGCATTTCTTTTTAACTTGATATGCTTGTGAATCACCCTCAGTGCTGCAGTGGTGCTCCACTAATGAACACAGGGCCCACAGAGAGAGCTGTCCATGCCCTGCTACGCTCCCGGATTGCACTGGAAAACAGGATCCAGCTGCCCAGCACTCTGTCATTATAGAAGAAAAAAAACAAAAAAAAACTCTGAGAACACCCTCTGCCTGCCCCTAGACCCGTCTCATCCCCTGACCACATCTCATACTCACCAATCATGCCTCCTGCAGCTAACCTTGGTCTGGGCTTAACCTCCGGAACCTTTTCAACCCTACCCCAGCTGGAGCAATAACCTGCATCTCACATTAATCATTCCTTGGTTTGGTTACTTGTCTATATCAGAGCACCGCTGTGATACAGTCCCACTTCCTTCAGCACAGTCACACACTCGCGCTGCACCTGAGATTCAGCTAAACAGCTGCAGAGTGAGATTACTCTTGGCAGTCTAGGAATTGAGCTTCATTGTGCTGCTGATCTGGATGTCTTCAAGTGCATTTTATGTAATTGCAGTGTCTGACTGCTGTCCAAAACCAACTCTGTTTTCACATTCACTACACATAGGTCCTGATAGTCTTTGTTTTCGTTCACGCAATATACATAGTGAAAGCGATAAATCTGCAGCGGCATACTTGGATCTGTATCTGCACCAGACACCAATATAAATATGAACGTGATGTATGGAGGAGGAGGGGGGGGTTCAGATTGGCATGAAATTCCTATCTGATAAATACTTCAAAGCGGCGGACCTGTGAACATAGAGACTTGGCAGCAGGATGGCAGGGGAAGCATCAGACAGACACACACACACACACACACGCAGACCTTTACCTATGTGTGCACACAAAACGCAGACAAAGGTGGGTGCCCACACACACACACACACACGCACGCACGCACACACTGATACCAGCATCAGGGTAGAGTGAGGGCCATATCTAATATGCTGAGTGAAAAGTAAACACAGCACTGTAGCATCAGGGCTTCCCGCTTACTGACAAACCGTCTGACTCAAAACAAGCCCGGGGCCAGAAGGATTCAAGGAGTCCAGGGTGGGACTGGCTGGCCGTAACTTACACAGTCATGTGCACAGTCACACACATACACAAAAAGAACAAGAGTCAATTCTTCATAATTGGTGCGTTGTTGTTATGTCATTAGCAATTACAGTGGATGCACCAAAAGGGTTTTAGTCCAATATTCTTCCATCGCATTCACCCACCACTGAGGCATTTTATGATAGTCAAACTAATCATGAGTCATGCATTTTCAATGAGCTTTTCAATCTGCACAGTATGCAACACCTTGTATCTAGTGATCTTACATGTTTTTAATAACAAATAAAAGTGATGAAAAAAACAAAACAAACATTTGTCACAGGGCTCATTTGCAGTCTTTTGATGGAGCTTTTGATCATATCGTCATCTCCAACACCATCGACTGACAATTTGCATGGAGATAAATCTGTTGACATGAATCAGTAGCATTTCAAGTTTCAAGTGTTCAGCTGGTAGCTGAAGCATTAAGACTAAGTTTGTCCTGTACTACTTCCAATGTTAAGAATAAATTCTGATCCATAATTTGTAGTGCAGAAATATGTTGTTTTCCTGTTTATTATCTTGGTAATAAGCTTGTGACACCTTAGATTTATCTGGGAGGTCATCAATGAAAGAATCTAAACACACACGATGCCCTTATATTATATATCTTGTAATATACCTTGTAATTCCACCAAGGATCTTTCCTGCACTGGCAGCACTTCTCCTTGTCTGAGCAGCGATATTCTGAGCCCTGTTTGTTGATATGTCAGGAGCAAACACCTCACTGCTCTGCCATGTTTTGACAATGAGCCTGTGTGTGTGTGTGGCTGACTGGCGTTTAACAGACTCCCCTGCTGGCTGTCTTGTAGACACAATAAAGGAACCATCAGACGTGGCAGAGGGGGATCTGACCCACACACAGTGCAATGCTCTGCTGCAGTCTGTCTTGTGGTCTAAAAAGTTTCACAAATCATGTTAACAAATATCCTAGACTGAGTATCCTGTGGTTTTTCACTCCAGAGTACAAGGGGCTGTCTGCTTTTGTTGTGGCTGTGGAGATCGAAGATGATCATGGAGAATGCTAGAAGCATGTGAAAAATATTTGTAGCCATAAAGAAAGGCCAATTGGTATTAATGGTTTGGCATGTGGTAGAGGCCATGAGAAGTGTGTTTGAATCGGTGTGTGTGTGTGTGTGTGTGTTTGGTCTGGGTCAGTCACACACACTTGTTTCCCAGTTGGATGGATCTGATGGGGGCCACAGGGCAAGGAGTAGACAGATTCATCAGAGTCATCAGCTCGGGGTGTCTGGTATCCCACACTGCAGTGCTGCAGCTGCCAGGCCTGCACTGGTAGCCATGATGGGCTCCAGGTGGACAGAGAGGCAGCATCAAATGCAGACCCTTCGGTTAGGGAGCTCTGCTTTGAAAAGTTGCAAAGCACTAACTGCTTTTGAACTTTATTATACCTCTCAAAGGTGCGAAGGGGACAATGTTTTATTTGAAGAGTAATTTCTTTTTAAATGAAATATTGCATCGTATACAATGCTCATATATCCTCCATTCATTTAAGCTGCTCAATTCCTCACAGGGGAAATCATTTATCACAAATTTAAACAAAATATAGATGGGCATATTCAGTATGAGATTTAAGATAAAGATAGTATGTAAACAGGAGCCATGATGCCTGCCTTGTAAAGATTATTCTGCTATCATCAAAATCCTCGGATGTAAGAGTTAACATACTTAAACATGTGTCAGAGAGTAAGTCAGTTTAAATGGTTCCTTATGTATGTGTAAGTCCTTTGCATTCATTTTTTATGCCCAGAGACGTTCTTCAACAGCTTAGGTAACATGTTTTCATAAATACACAAGCCACTTGTTAGTTTATCTGCAGTGCGAGAATTTCTTTTAGATCCTTATCACACATTTGAAAAATTTGCTTTAGCAGAACTGGCTCATAAGAGATTTTTGTCTCTGCTTTCCTTCAGATGCCTTGTTAAATCCGGAAATTTGTGACAAGTTTGATTTAGGGCTGTTTGGACTGAAACAGCAGAAGCTCCTTTTAGCAATCAATCACATCAAACTGAAAGCAGTTATTTTTCTAACCTGACGTTCATCGCAAAGGTATGAAAGCAAACCTATAAATATTGCCCTTCATTCAGCCTTCAGACAAGTTACACTTATCATGGAGCGATTTTTCTTTCTTACACTTTTGCCGTGGTGACATACAGGTGAGTCTCTTCAACCACCAACTGTTTTACAGGGAAGTAATAAAGTAATTCATTTGCCAATTTGTTAACAATAGTAAATCGTGTTACATCTGACAAGGAAATACATTTTTTCCTCAAAGTTGGTCTTTACTATCAGGAGAGAGACAGACAGCACAATAGCAAGTCTGTGTGTTGCAGTCATGTTATGTTTTATACCCTGTTAACAAAATTTGAGAAAATAAACAGGGTTTTTTTTTGTTTTTGTTTTTTTTATGTGAGTAATCTTGCATTTTAAAAAAAGGTTATTTATTCCATTTAGTCTGCCAGATTGTTTTGTCAGAAAGGACATACACAATGTCACCACAAAGCATTTGGAAAGCAAACAGATACAGACGCAAAGGAGAGAGTGAGTAGCTAGCCATCGTGCAAACAAGTGAAGCAGTCTGTCAGTCTGTTGCATCCCGGGATGGTGCTGCTGTTGTATCACAGCCTGTCTGAGACACTTTGGACGGCTCTCTGATTTTGTGTTGTGCACAATCCAAATTGTATTATCCACATGTGTAAAAAAATATTTAAAGTTTTATATGCATAACAAAAA
Source organism: Remorina albescens (assembly GCA_034769265.1). Taxonomy (NCBI): domain Eukaryota; kingdom Metazoa; phylum Chordata; class Actinopteri; order Carangiformes; family Echeneidae; genus Remorina; species Remorina albescens. Next base: position 7,280,653 of record CM068485.1, read on the forward strand.
TAGAATAAAGTTATATGTTTTATCTTTATAGAATTTTTTTTTATTCTAAATCCTTAGCTCCAAAGTCCCAAGGTAAGTCCAGAGTTAATATTTAAGTCTCAACTCAAAACCCGAAGCTTTCTTTTTTTCCTGAATAAGCAACTGGCCATGGCAGTAAATAGTACTAAAAAACAAAATACCTCAAAAGTTTGACAAGTCAACTTCCCTTGTCCCAAAGACAAGGTTTTTTTTTTTTTTTTTACTGTGCTTTTTTCAGATGCCTTAGAAGGTCTGTAGTTGACCTGTGCTTAAGTCTTTTAAAATTTTTATCACTTACGGATCGATTTATTCCATAAATAAATCTGTAAATGCTCCAGTTACGATTTATTTCAGCTTTTACATCATTTCAAAAAGTTATCACAAACATCATCACAGCGAACACAAAACCAGATCAACTCCACCTCCATAGCCAAGTTTATATTCACATTATTGAAAACTGTGACTAACTTTCTAAGAGGAAAGGCTGAGAATAAAACATGCATGACATACATTTTTGCAGGTCAGAGAGAAGAATTTGTCAGTGCTTTGTTTTTCCAAAACACTAGAAAAATCAAACAACCTTTTTGTTGTGGGTACCAGGGTGATGTTAACTTTCAGGTTGACCAACAAAAATATGTCACATCTGCAGCACTCTATTATGGGGCTAACCTTACTGCTAGCCAACTAGCTCGCAACAGACTCTGACTGAACAAACAAATCCTGAATGGAAAGCTCAAATCACCGAAGCGCACGGGCAAACCAATGTCATGTTTGAAAATTTTACATCAAAACGTCAGGTTGTAGGTGGCAGCGTGATGACTGAGCAAGACACAGTATTGACAAACAACAAAGTCCTCAAATATGGAACACTATAAGTTTCATAGATTTTCCATCTGCCTTTTCTGACTCTTTGTAATTTTGACATCAGGCTGTTTACTGTTGTCATTTACAAATCAAGTGAACTCACACAAAGAGATTGGATAGCTTTGGAATAGGTTTGCAACCCATGCTTATAACACAGTCCTGAATACTATCCTGAACGCTCTTTAAGAGCTGTGAAGTTGTGAATGATGTGATGTCAGGTGACGACAAAATGACTGGAGCAGTTTATTGAGATGAAGTGAACTGAACCACTCCATGTGCTCAGATATTAAACATCACGGGACATCAGGGTCAAGGTGGCTGATCACATAAAGTCCGCAGCACAGGTGTCTTAACCACAGCAGGTTAGGTTTGAGTCCAACCTGTGGTCATTGTTGAATATTACCCCCTCCGTCTTTGTCCTTCTCTCATTATCAGAATAGTGAAAAGGGCAGTCAGCAAAGCATTATCAATAGCTATGCACATTTTCACGTCGAACTACATGACTAACCGTATTATCATATCTAATCTTAATCTACTGCATATTAATGCAGTACATATTGATCTAGTTCAAAGATGCAAAAATTCCAATCACACAACCTGATGCATCACAAAAAAATTGAACGATTTATGTTATTTCATTGCTTTTAAAGTTACTAGTACTGAAGATAGATAACCCAGTAAAATGATGTCATCAAAAGTCTCATCGTCAGCATCACTGCTTTCGAAATTCAGTTCCGTGGTCTCTATTAGCTTCCACGGTCTTCTCAGGTGTTCTTGGGTGATTGAAATGAGTGCCCATTTCGAAACACTGGTCATACAAACTTAAGAGTGAAAGAGGAGCGTCCAACATCCAACCGACATCAAAAGTCTAATTAAAATGAGGACTCCTATCATTTAGTGTTTGAAATAAAATCATCAATCCAATGAGTAACAGCTCTGCAACTTTAAGGAGAATTTAAAGCGAGCAACTGTGAAATTTGAAGCGTGGATTCTCAAGGATATTGTGCTGAGTAACATGGGGATGTGGCAAGTAGTTTTTATACCATGAAGTTTTTTTCACCTTAAATGAAAATCATGATATGGCAGCAGGGCGTTAAAAACAATGCTTACATGGCATGTTGCATTGACAAGGCTGGGCAGTGTTTAATTCCCCGTTCAGGATGCTCAGCTTCCCTCCCTTCCTGAGCAGGTGCCGAGCAATGTGTCGTACGTGTAAATGTGATCTGGTCTTCCTAAGCTTGTCTGTGCTAATGACACTGACAGAAACAAAGACCAGCAGGGTAACACATAGTCACCCTGTTTTCCACTGTAATGTAGACATGCATAAAATTAGTCAGCACCATAGTTCCATTGCTAGCTCACTGTAATAAGACCCACATACAGAAACGCTTCAATCCAGATGGGACAGATGTTCAGCAGGCGGACAGTGAAACTGTGCTAAATGACTGATGCTGACATGACAGCAAGACTTTTTCCTGAAAAAAAGAAAAAGATTAAAACTAAATCCTCTGAAATCCTTTAAAAGCATTTCAAAGTGACAAATATGTGTCATTGAAAGACAACTAAACACAGCCGAGTGTTTTGAATTCATCTGCAAATAGTTATCATTTTCTCCATAACCAAAAATGTATAATTCTAAAGGCAGTTTGGAACAGGCTAAACTATGTGTTTGACTTTTAAATAAGGCAAGACCATATACTCTGTTTTTCCTGCGCCTTACAGCACAATATTAAACTGGCACCAATTATGTTTGTCAACTTCAGGGGAGTGGCAACAGTTTCTTATTAGCCTGCATTAGGATCGATTTATGTACACATTTTATGACTATGATTTGTGTCACTGTGCATTGAAGCTTTTCTTGACAAAAACAGCTACTAAAATGAAGCGAGAAAAAGCCAAAATAGTAAATTTGTGGTAAAAATGCAAGCGTGAAGCTGAGAGGAGCTGCAGAGACAGCTGATAATTACCTGTACGTCCACCACCACTGGTAATCCCTTTCACATTGTCATATTTATTGTTTGAGACATTGCTATTATAAATAACATAATATACATATAAATATCTGCTGTTAATAGTAAGAAAAAGTAAAGCAGCACAGTTCATGTCACAGTAATTGAATAACTAAAGATCCAACAGTCAGTGAATTAGATTTGTATCTTTACTTGAATTCAATTAGTGAATGAAATAATCATCTCCACGATAACCAACAATGTGCATTTTCAAAGCAAAATGTAATTTTTTATACAGTCAAATATATATGATTATATATGTATTATTTTTACATTAATATATCATTTACATAATTAAGGACATGTAGAAAAATTTTACATTTAAAAAGGTTCCTTACTTTCTCCGCCCTCCCTTCAGTGAAAAGAAAAAAAATACACAACCCTGCCTCTGTCCTGAGAAACATTAAATGTTCTGCTGCTGTCTCCTCCTGACAAGAGGGTAAGTGTTTTAATTCAACACTTTCAGAAAGATAATAGAAAAAAAGAGGGCAAGATTAATAAAAAGGTATCATATTTTATGGCATTTCTCACTATGACAAATACTTCAGCTTCATGTTTATCTCCTTGGCAGCCGAGGTGCCAGTTTCCTCAGCACAGGAAAACACGCACGGACATGTCAACGTGATACAAACACAAGTGCAGTGCTAATTCAATTGCAGCTTGTATTTCTTCTCTTACCAGGCAAGATTTGTGGATCGGCTATTCTGACCTAAAGCAGTGTGTGAGAGCAAAGCCCCAAAAGGAGAAAAGCACATGCATGTGTTTGTGGGAGTGAGTGAGAAAAAGAGAGCGAGTTAACGTGGGATCCTGATCTCTCTGGGACTTACTCATTCCCAAATGTAATGTAAAACCTATGGGACAATAAGGGGCTACACAGTGCTGAGCTTTACCCAGGCCAGAAAGTCCACCCAACATGTTGTCAAACCATGAGGAATTTATTACTAATGTTGGTCAGCTGTAACGACAGGGGGGTGGGGGCTTTTTTTCCACAGAGGAAAAAGAGAAATCATTAATTATCTACACCGCCACCCTTGATCATTCCCTGAATTTCAACTGAGTTTATCTCCAAAGCGTGTATTTCCATCCCGACTGAGGCTCTTCAGCTAGCGTGTCCATTTATAAAGCTTATGGCTTAGCAGCAGGGTCATCCCCTGACCTCACCACTGAGAGCCAACGGTGTGAAGGATTGGAGGGAGACAAGGCAGAACAAAGCAGACATGGCAGCAATATATGTGCTGTGTTCCAGACCTTGGCATTAACATTGGCCTTCAGCCACTTTCCCAATGGGAAAATGGCTGATGAGCACTTTAGAAGAATTTACAGGTAGCAGACCGCGGACTCCTGGTCTGAAAAAAAGAACAAATACAACTCCAATAGAAGTAAAGTGACACATCTAAAAAGGTTCATTCACACTGAGGAAACAAAATACAAAAAAAAGAGAAACACAAATGTCTTAGAATTAGTTGTGTGTGAAAGTTTAAGTTTAAGTGTATTTCATTTATATAGCACCTTAAAAGCAAACAGTATTTGCACCAAAGTGCTTCACAGATAAACATGTCTCATATATACATACAGTATATAGTACAGTACAGCATAAAGACGTGCAACATACAAGCCAGTATAATTTTATACTGGCTTGTATGTTGCATGTCATTAAAAGTCATTAAAAGCCCAGGGAATCAGGTGGAAAATAAAACAGATCAAACTCAATTAAAAGCCAGAGAGTACAAATGGGTCTTAAGGTACTTCTTAAAAACCTCTACTGAGTCAGCCTACTCAGTACTGTACTGTCACAGTAGTGGGTTTACTTTTCTTTTAGACCCTGTTGGTGGAAATGTTAAAGAGAACGGATAGTGCAGACAATAACTGAGATGAAAACAACAAAGTGCATAGTAGTAATGTTCATGCTTTAAACCGAACCTTTTTTTTTTTGAAAAATGCAGGAGTCTGCACTGGTACAGACATGTTGTCCAGTTTGAGTAATAGTCCCATTAGTTTGAAGGTTTTTATTTAGAACATTGCACAACTACCTATAATATTATGAGGGTTTATCAACATGGCAACAGTAATTTCTGAGTAAGTTTCCAATGGTAAAAGGCAGAAATGTTGCTCTCCATTGCCATGTAATACACCAGGAATGTACACTTGCCCCATGTTGTTCAGCAGTGCGATGTATAACTGGGTGATGTTGTGTTATGGTGCAACAAAGACAGACCTGGTCCCAGAACAAAATAACTTGGAATGCAACTGAAATTAGTGGTGGATGACTGCGGATATCTAGTTGATGTCTGCCCAAAAACAGCTTATTGCCCCATTCATTTCTGTCTCTTGTTGCGTTTACCTGGATCAAACTGTCTGAACGTGCTAATGCACATGACTTTGCAGAGGCAACAACAAAAGTATGTCTTTGTAAAACATGTATAATAATTATAGCCAAAGAACTGTGATTATGGGCAACACCATAGTATTGTTTGTTTCCGATGTTTATATGTGTTTGGTATGTCATAAATATCACCATGGAAAATTGTGTGTTGTCTTGATCCCTGGTGAACACATTTGGCTGGAACACAGCTGGAAAAAGTTGACAATGGACATACCTAAGATTGGCTGGCACTTGTTTAGATTGACTTTCGTCTTTATAACAACTTTTCTTTTGGTAACTTAACTGCTGCTTCTGTGATCAACCTTGGCAGCTGAGGACCTGAGGAGGAGCTGCTGGGGACTTCAGTCTCCCTAACCATTTTCAAATACCCATGTAACATCAATTTGGACAATTAGCAAACACTAATACAATTAAGTTAGTTGATTAAGAATTCAGTCCAACCACATCGTAGGACATCCAGTTAAGGCTGCAAGATGGCTCAAGGCGAATTTACTCACTGTCTTGATGAGCCACTTAAATGACAACACATTTACCTCTCAGATTTCTACTGAGGGGGGAAAACAGAAACTTAGAGCTAAATAAATGTTTCCGCAACCCCAAAGAACTAAACCTGAGTACAATTAAACATTTTCATCTTCCATTCTGATTTCCAAGACAACCTTGCATGCTTTTGTAGCCAGTCCTCTACCTTTGCAGCACCACTGCATTAACACAGTGGCCCATTCAAATGAACAGGAGGGCTATATTTTCTGCCAAGTGCTGTTGTCTCAACGTGGACTCGATCTCCTTTTTACTTCATTTAGGAAACGGCACTTGGGAATCCGGAGTCACTTTCAAAAATGTATGGAGTGGATCTTGGATGCATGGATAGAATGGAAGCAGACTCAGCAGCTGATCTGACTCTGAACACCTCCAGTAATTCATTCTATTAAGAAAGTATCATAAAATAAATATACCAGCAGCTATGCTACAAACAGCATGTCAGCTAGTATGCAACAGACAACCCAAAGCTAACAATCTAACATATACACACTATAGATCAGCCTGACACACAACTCACATTCAACCACATGATTTCTGCATCATCAGCTTTTTGATAATGCTTCCATGGCTACAAACCTGCTTCTCTCTCCTGACTCTCTCCTTTTCCTTAGATAAAAATATATGCCATGAAAAGCTTTTCATATCAGAGTGATCAGTTAAAGAAGATTTAAATTAATCTTTTCATTGAAAATTTTTTTTTTCCCATTCCAAATTCATTATCCAAATTTATCAGCTATCGGTGTGCAGCACTTGATTTTGTGTTATTGCACATCTGAAATAATCCTGGCTGCCCCAAATGCCATTCCTACCTGTCTTACAGTTAACCACACAGCCATCATTTTCTCGTCAGTTTTTGCACTTACACTCACACTGTCAAGCACTGCCCCTTGACTTCAGTGTTGCACTGTCGGTAAACCTGGCTCAGGTTTTTATGGCTTGCTGTTAAACCTGGCCAGGCATGTTTCACTGTGTCTACAGCTAATTCATGCTCGTGTTCGAACGAGCATGAATTGTGTTTATTATCCCAGTGTGAGTTCCCGAATTATTGGAGTGAAGATTAAATTTGTGAAATTAGAAGCAGGTGAAGTAACATTGTACCACACAGTTTGTTCCACACTATCAGGGAGGACTACAAAAAAAAACTTGCCAACACATTGGGCCACCCATCTGTCTGTGATATTTGCAGTAGGAGAGTGCCAAAGAGGAAACAATACAACATTTGGTTTACAATGTCTCGCTGTGAATATAAAAGTTTACTGGGGTTTTTGTTAAATGTGTCATGAAAAAAATATTGAAGTAGTTTGTTCCCTTCAGCTGGTTCTGGAAGTGCACCACACGTGATAAGATAACTGACATCAAGTTATAATTTCTCCAACTTTCGTGAGTTAAGAAGTTACTTCCCCATAGACGCAGATATTGTGATGTCATTAGGATTGTTTTGGATTGGGCTTGGAAATTACATTTTTATTATCAGAGGTGTAGACAGGCAGGTGATGATGGCAGACACAACTGAGTTGCATGATGGGAAATATAGGATCTAATGTTCTTGACACACACTGCCTCAGAGCTCAGGTAATATAAACCTCTCAGCCTCTGCTGCTTCATTTATGAGAGTTCTCCTGTAAATCTTTTTTTAAATACCTTCACAGAGTTGTCTGTTTGACGAACTTGATATCCAAAAATATGAATCAGCACCAGGTAAAATGTAAATTCTTGGAGGTTGTTATGACATTCATCTACTTAGGTTACATTGTTAACATAATAAAAACAAGACGGGGACAGCAGATGTTTTGTGAAGGCAAGAAATTGGTAAAGCCTTAAGGGTACTTCATGTGCCGTGCCATCGGCATGGTCCATCCCAAGTTACATGTCAAGAGTCCTTCTGACCACCACCCTGCTACAGACATACTGTTACATGGCTTCTTACACATACATTAAATGTCAGTTGCATCTTAAGCAGGCGAAGAAGAATACAGGTAAAGCTTCAGGCTGCTGTCCAAAAGTCATGAGTCACAGCTCACAGACAGCAGATAGTGTGATAGCTCAGCTCCTTGTTAACCTTTGCAGAGAACCTCAGGGTGTCTCACTGACAGAGCACAACAGCAGCAACAGCGTATCACAAAAGCACAATCATAAATCACAAGAGGCGCCAATAAACTTTAACAGGAAATAAAACATGAAACCGTCCAAGACCAAGAGTTATTTTTGGAAGAAGGGAAGACGAGGGGAAGAAAGTGATCGCAGTTAGGGAAGATGATATTTTCCGAACAAGTGTACACGGCCTGTGTGTTTGTGTCTTAATTTGTGATTGTTGCACATTGCAGCATAATCTTTGTACAATCACAAAGAGTTTGACAAATGAGTCTGGAGCACACTGCCAAGTGGGCTGCACAATTGCGTAATGTTCACTTCTGAGATTCATCAATAGCTGTGTAATGGAAAAGCAGAGATCAGCAGCAGCAGAAGCATTCTACTTCAGTGGCGGAGAAGTTTACAGCTTTTTTCACCAAAAGTCTTCAGACAAGGGACAAATTCTGCTGTAAATAACCATCGTGGGTAAGGGCAACACATTCCAGAGCAGACAACAAATAGCCATTAAAAGTCATACTATTAATCACATACGTACTGTGCACTGTCACTCATGCTCTTTTCATGCATTCCTCACGACAGCCATAACTTTGACCTGACAATTCCAGTTACTTTGAGCAACTTCCCCAATCTATCACAGCTGTCAGAGGCACAGCACAGCTTTGTTCTGATTAATTACACCTTTGCTGGTAGGAGCTGTCACTCAGCCAAACAGGTGATATACAAACTATCAAGTTGTTGTGAATGAACATGAACGAGCGTGGGCGTCATGAGTCAGCCGCCAAATATTTAAATTAACAGTATAAGACAAGGGAGAATGAGAGAGAGAGGAAGGAAACCATTTGGCTGCCCTCGGGCAAAACTATCCAGTCTTCAACGTCCAGGAAAGCAGAAGTGCTACCAGTGTCAGAGGATCAGAGTTGCTGCATTAGAGTGACAAGTGAATGCAATTTCCCCTGAGAGAGATTGTATCATAATGATGGTAGTGTCTTTCTGTGCACATATTATGTTTGAATAAACCTGCAGGGATCTCAAGGGAACTCCAGCATGCAGCCGAGTTACAGTAATGTGTTTAAACTGGCAAAACACACAACCAGCCATGAGTCACCTTCAGAAACATTTCAAAGCTCATAAACTAAACATTTTTCATACATATACTCCTTGCAACTCATGTTAGATTGTTCCAAACTGACCACCATAGCACAATACATATTCATAATCTTGAATAAAGTCATAATAATAGTCAAATAAAGTCATAGAAATACACTTGTGTGAATTAATGTGGATGTGTATACTGTATGACTATTAGTGTTCATGTGTAAGTATTTTGTTTATGCTTTTCTTGAAGTCTTTGTTACATTTGAGGGTCTAGTATTCAACAACACACTGAAGTTATGCAACTGAAATATAATTCCCTGCAACAACACTAAATGGTTTCCATTTTCGTTGATTACTTGTTCATTGGATGAAGGAATGGAAATGCACCTTTTTTTTTTCTTTTTTCTTTTTTTTTTTGCATTTTCAACATGAAAGAGCGTTTATAGATGACAGGTTGTCATCTAAAAAGCTATCAAAATCAATTTACGGATAAAGAAAATTTAATGAAAATCCATTCCTTGTTTGTTGAGTCTGAGCTTTCTGACATAAGTGTCTCTGCTGTCTACTGACTGCAGTGAAGCATGATCGGAAACAGAAGCTCTGCTTCTCTGGTAATTACACCATTACACCTGTTAGGTGTGTATGCGTGTGTGTGTGTGTGTGTGTGTGTGTGTGTGTATTTAAAGCGGGTCGTACTCACGCTAATCCCCATGTCAGTTATCTGCAACGTCTCAAACTACAACTTCCGCTGAATCGCACAGCAACAAAGCGTACAATCCGGTGGAGTTGGGGCCTGCACCAGGTGCAGCCACACACAAGCTCAGTGTTTTACTCTCCACAGTACTTTCCACAGCACCAGTGCTCCAACAATAAGCATTTTCTCATGCCAACACACTTTCCCCTGTTAACGTTTCATGGCTTGCAAATCTACTAGAGGGGTCTCAGCGAGGCCACTGCTGAGGGAACAGGACCCGGGGACTCCTGTCCAAGGACAATGTGTCTCAGTTGGCCATTACACATAAGCATAGAGTCCTCCAGAGACTAAATGTAGACCACCATGATACAACCCCAGAGAGTTTCAAGTGTTAAAACATGTCTGGGAGCAAACTGAGACACTTCGCTCTGTGTGCTCAGGTTGACTCAAGGGCCAGTAGGTCGCCTGCATGCTAACGCTACAAAGCTTGCAGTACAATCATGCCTCCTGATCTTTATCTGAGTAACAGTGATGCAGACCTGCTCTGAGACGCTTTGCTGTGTTCTGCTCCACAAGCTAAAGCTTTTTAAAGATTGACTTCTTTGTGGAGGGAAAAAGCTCTGGAGCTCAAAGGAGCAGCTCTGGCTGGTGTTTTATTACATTGTGTTTCTTCAATGGCCTAGTGCTTGAAAACAACTTTCCAGCTGAGCAATTCTAGCATTAACAAGTCGTTCATCTTTGATGAGCTCCATATGCAAAAAAACATGAAGGGGGAAAAAGAGTCTGTGATCAGAGAAATAAAATCATATGTATATTCTGTCATGCCTCACATCCTGTGGAGCGGTGCAAAATGTGGTGTGCTTGAAAGAAAACAAATATCATGTCCCTGCACAAGGCTGTGTTTGTTTCTGCTGCTTTCATTGGAATAGCATGAGCAAATGTGAGCCTTGAAAATGAATGTGTGGCTTAAAAAACTGTTTTTACATGATTTATTTCTTCAATGGTGGATTGCAGGAATACTTTGTCTTATCTTCAGGAAGTATTCCAGCCTGCTGCAGGGACATGTCAGGAGCCAAGAGCTCTGTTGCTCACGAGCAATGTTGTTCCCTGCAGCTATATTCTCAATCTTGGGTGGTCACTTTACATTTTCTTATGCATTCTTTTCCCACTCCCACCATTTTAAACTTTGCAACACAGTGAGGATGAGCAGTGGTTTTACCTCAGTTTGGCAGGGCCCTGTTGTGTCAAGGAACACCCAGACTTACCACACACACTTATACACACACACACACACACACACACACACACACACTGTCTGCTTAGGAAACAAACACATACACGGCATACTGTATCTGCGAGACAGAAAGCCTCCCATTGTCCAACCCCACCCATATCTTCACAGTTGACAGTCAAGTTTTGGGTCAATTGCACCAGCTTGAGCTCACATCCGTCTTTCCTTTTGAGACACATCACAATTGAAAAACGAGACGAACAAGATTTCCACATAAAGGGTTGGAGGGCTCATTCTCAGTGTCTGAGACAGTTTGAAGTTGTGGGTTCATCAGAGTACACATGCACTGACATACACACACTTTGCTGAGATGAAAAAAAAAAGGCCTTAACAATTTCACTGTCGATGTCTTCCACTCATTCGCACTCAGCAACTATTGTGTGTCTGATTATATAATTCCTTTAAACCATTCATTCAACAAACTACAGCAAAATTCAATTTAGCCCAGGGATGTCGAGAACATCATCACCTTGCAGTGAGGTTTGTGCTTTGGTGTATATACTGTGTACCAGTGAAAGGGGAACCAGGGATAGAGTCATCAGGATTGCGGGATGACCCTGGGTTCGCAGTGTGCCCCCCCACCCGCTGTTCGTCCCTTTCATCAAGCAGCCCAGTTGTTGGTTTAGCTCAGGCCCTTCTCAGCAGGCCTTGGCACAAGGGAGAGCTCGTGGCCAAAGAGGATTTGGTCAGAGGAGGAGGGAAGTCTGCTCACACTCAGCAGCAGCTTTTCCAGTATCAAGCACCACCTACTTCCAATCATCCGTAACCCCCAAATCCTCCCTGTTCTTGCAAAACCGGCAGAGCCAGATCTAGCAGAGAAGAGGTCTGGTCTAAATGTTACTTTAAGTTAACACAGAGACACAAAGACACAAACTCCCACTAACGCCATCACACCTTTAAAAACACTTGCGTGGATATCCAACGAAGTGAGCAACATCAATCACGTTTCCTGAGAGACGTCTTATATGTTATTACAGCATTTATCTTTTAGTGGTGAAGTGGCACATCACAGGAGAGGAGATAATGACACGCTTTATTGAAATAGAGACGAATGCACCCTCTCCTCACCATGGGTGGTCTCGTGAGGAGAACTGCATGGAGAAGAGCCCCACGGGCAATTAACATACAAGGCAGACTGAAGACCTCTGGTTTATGAATTACACACATCTGGGCTCAAGATATCACTCAAGTACATCATATAACAGAGTGTCTGCGTGTTTTCAAAACTTTAAGAGTAACAGCGTGCGTTTTGAGTGCATGTGCCAGACAGTGACAGTGGAAGAGCAGCGGTGGAAAACGTAAATCAAAATGATTCTCTGTTTACAGCAGCAAGTCTAAACCAGCAGAATCAGGAAACATTGTGGGTTGGTCCTAACTGGAAGACAACACCAAATGCAGTTGCACAGCTTTGCTGATTTACATTTAAGGGGGCATAAAGCCAGGTTACTGACTAGCCACAGATTAAAATAAGCCTGCAGCTATTTTAATGACTCTGACAGACCACAGTAATGTATGCTAACATGTTCACGTTGCTCTTATTAAACCAGGTACAGCCTTACACAGTTGCATTACTATTTTAGAGTAATTGATGAGCAAGCTGACATTTAAATGTAAAACTGATCAGATGACGAGTCAGGGCTCACCAACGTCATTACAGTGTTCATGATTGTATGCAAATTTGTTGAGATATTTCGACTTGAGCTAAGGTGTTGAACCCACAGACCCTCCATAGAGTCCCAATGATAGTGTGGGCGAACAATAACGCCATCCAATGTGTTTAGAATCCAATGTGAGATAACTCATACAAGAAATTATGTGACTTCACTTGACACAGCACCTTCAGAGCCACAGAAGACACTGTGCAAATGTTTTCACAGGCTGTGTAGTACACCCACGTCACCACCAAATTGACTTTGACATGTAAAATCTGCTGAGTGTACCTCATAGGCAAGCATTACATGGAAACATGAGACAGAAACAAAAATTTTAAAGCTGTGTGATTTTTGACAAGGACACAGCCTGAAGTGCAGTAAAGGAAAATAAAGTAAAAATGCAGCTAAATGGAAAGAAAAATCTGAAGAAGTTTGAAATGCAAACTGTTCCTGAAGGTCTGCGTATTTCATTTACCTTACGAAGAACTAAATCACCAGAGAGACTTTACTTTCCATAGAAATGACCCAAGAGGGGATTTTTTATCCTCTTAAATTCCAAAATAAGAAAGTCTTCTTATGTCTCGTCTTGATCCTACTTATAGGTCTTAATTTCTTTCTCTCACATGTGTTGTACAGACTCCTTTGTCTCCAAAACCAGGATTTAAGCTTTCAAATACAATAATGTGTTTGAGACCGGTGATGAAGGTGAAGAGTCTCTAATAGTCAGAAAGAGACAGATACCGAAAGAAAAATATAGATCAACAGCAGCACAATATCAGAGAAAAAGGGCCCAAACAACTGCACATGACTATAAATCCTAGGCAATGGATTTGTGTGGCCATCCTGCTGGGAGACACCACATCATTCATCATCTCATTAAGGAGGATTATGAAAAGAAAAATTGATGGCTGAAGCTACTTTCTAGACAGTCATTGTTGGATGAAAGTGCCAAGTGGGTGGGGCATCGGGAGCACACGCTCATCTTCATTGGCGGACTGCTGCGTGATGGCAGCTGATCTCAGGGATTGTGCACAGTCAGGTGCAGCAGTCAGTCAAAGCTCTGGCTCCCACTCAGAAAGTTGGCGAGCTGCCTTGAAACGCTCACCCAAAGCCACAAGAGATACCTGCAATTTGTCACCCCTATAAAATAACATTCTCCGTCTAAATTGTCATTTAGAAGCAAAGAAGTTTGTGTTCCTGCAGGGAATAACGCTTAGCGCCATATCTGTGTTCCTTGCAGAGCATGTCATTATCAAGAACCCTCCTACCCCGTGTCTCAGTCCACCCCCACCTCTCCCAACTCCTAGTGTGGTGTTTTTGAGGCAGTTGGCAAAGACAGAGGAAGGTTTTAAAGAAGACATTTAATCTTTCCTGGCTGCAAAGCTTTCATACTAGTCAGTGTAAAGACGGGCAGGAAAAGCCTAGAGGGCAGTGCATCAATTCTTTGTTTGACGACTGGCTTGGCAGATTGCCAAGGCCTGATTTCTCACACCATGCATGCCACAGCACACCTCAGGCTTAGGAGACAGAGAGACACTTGGAAAGACTGACGAATGCATTAAGATCGTGAAATTTCACTCTGTTCCGTCCACAAATGCTGTGGACCCTGCTGTCAGTCACGCCTTTACAGATATCATGCTGTCTGACTACACACACAGGATGAAATGCTTTTCCTTTTGAACGCAATATTTCCATATTGTACAGCGGTGTGTTTACAATGTTAGGTCAGATGTGAAATGTTGTAAGTGCTTCTGGATAGTTCCATTGTAATGTTACCTAAAGACAAAGTGTGTTGGACCTTTTATTATAGTGAGGAAAATTCAACCATTCATTAACCGAAGCATTTTTACTTTGCTTATGGCTTTACTCATTTTTACAGCAGGGCTAGTCCCATAAAGACAAATGTCTGTGACTGACTGAGTGATCGAGTTACACCATTGTTCAAACAAATGCTGCATGACTATTCTTAGTCATGGTCTTAGTCTTTGTAGTGAGGTTTTATTTGTATATAGAACAGCAAGAGAAATAGAAAAACACAAGACAAGTTGAGTATTTAAGTTTTTCAATGACAAATTAGTAATGATAAGACTACGGATTATTATTAAGCATTGACCAGTGTACTGTCTGCGGGGGATTGGTCTTTTTGGTATTATTCAAAGTACTCACTGCATTCTGAAATATTTTTGGGTTTGTAATTGTCTGAAAACAGCTCTGCATTTAAACAAAGCAAGTGACTGCACAGGCTAGGCCATGGAACTGTTCTCAAATGCATCATGTGAGGCAATAGTTTTATCTTAAGATGCTGTGATATAATACCAACAGTATAAATATTTCAGAATATGTGTTTGGGCAACATGGAAGTTTACAGGATGATGCAGTGTAGCCTAAATTCAGTCAGATTCTGTTTTCCAGATTTGTTTTCACAGAGAGCTCATATCAGTCTGAACACAACCGTAAGGCTACAATATTTTGATTAGCGAGCTGTAGCAAGACTGTCAAGATATAACGACAGAGTTGAGGCAGACAGTGAGAGTTTTTGTCATTGTTTGTAAAACCTGGTATGCACCAAACTTAGAAAAGCCCTTTTTAACTGTTTTGTTAGAAATACTGGATATCCTGGTGATTCATGCAGAAAGCGACCAGACGAGTGGACGACCAGCGGCACATCTTAAGTTTCTAATGAGGAGAACGTTGGATCTGGTGAGAGCAGTTATGGATAACTGGGGTGGCATAGTGGTGAGTGTTGTTGCCCCACAGTAAGAAGGTTGTGGGTTCCCGGCCTGGGGCCTTTCTGTGTAGAGTCATGGTCTCTCTGTTTGTGTGGGTTTCCTCCGGGTTCTCCAGTTTCCTCCCACCATCCAAAGACATCATGTTTGGGTTAATTGGTGACTCTAAATTGTCCGTAGGTCTGAGTGTGAGTATGAGTGGTTGTTGGTCTCTGTCTGTCTCTGTGTGTTGGCCCTGTGATGGAATGGTGATCTGTCCAGGGTGTACCCCGCCCTCACCCAGTGTGAGCTGGGATTGGCTCCAGCAACCTCCGCGACCTAGAAACGGATTAGCGGTAGAAGATGAATGAATGAATAAGGCTAACTGCCAGATAAAACAGATGACATGACATTGTTGATCCCAGTGAAGAAGAATTTGCAAGAAATGGATAAATAAATGTAGCAACAGAAGGCTGATACAGTGGAGTTCTAAACAAAACACAAGATAACCATGGCAAAAATATTTGACACGGACATTGTTAGTGTAGGTTCGACTGTTTTATGCATATGAATCCAATTTAGGGTTTTTCTGAGAAAGGGAGATGGGTCAAATTTTCCGAAACCAAATGATTATTTTTTTTTTTTACGACCTACCTACCCCTACCTATTGTCCTCTTCCTCTTAAGTAATCAATTCTACACTGGTTTGCACATGGGGTCAGTTACCGTTCTGTCACCATGAGTGAGGTTACACGTGTTGCCATTCATCTTTGTGACGGACGCATTGTGCAGTATTCTGTGCTGTCATAAAATATGACATAGCTCACTCACTGGATACTTCCCTGAGGGAATCTGTATGTATATATTTCATAAGCTACTGTGCCAGTAGTATAATAGGCACAGGGATAGTAAGGCATATTGTTTGCTTTCTAAAGTAAACCTTGCATTGCGTGGTAGTGTGCAATTCATGTGCAATTCATTTTCTCCTATCATATCTGATTTGTGTAAAAGCACTGAGGTGTGACTTTCCTGTCCTGCAGAACTTCCTTGTTGGTGTCCACTGAACTATGCATAGTCATGATTGACACAGCTAATGATCTGATTTGTATTTGACAGATTGCTTTATTGGGCAGAAAGACTAGCTTTTCAATGAGAATAGTCATGTATGACTACAATGGGCACTGTCTTATTGTTCATCAAACAGCCCGTCATGCTCCCTATATTCACACCGAAGCACACACAGGGGCTGGTGTGCAAAAATATACAATATAAAATGTAGTATATTTATAAAATATAGAATATAAAAATATCAAATATACTGAAGATAGTGAAGAACAGAGACTGTTACCTGTGCTTCCTTCTCACTTTGTTCCTGGATATGACTCTATTTTACCCAACATAGCTATAGGGATTATACATTTTTTATGGTCTGTTACGTAGCTGTTAGTGTGTATGTGTGTGTGTGAATTTAAAAAAATTGTGTTACTACACAATCCAGGCTCTGTAAACAGGAAATAAACAATAGAGCTAAGTGACTCACCAAACGGGTAATGTTTAACATTAACAGCAGATGCTAATTCCAGATTCCTGGTTAACAGAACATTATTAACTCCAACTGCGCTTTTTCTGCCAGTGAATGGGTGTGTATTTTTAACAAAACACTCATCAACAAACATCCAACCATCTATCTTTTACCGCTTTTCTGTTTCTGGGTCGCAGGGAGGTGCTGGAGCCAATCCCAGCTCACTCTGGGCGAGGGCGGGGTACACCCTGGACAGATCACCATTCCATCACAGGGCCAACACACAGAGACAAACAACCCCTCACACTCACACTCAGACCTACGGACAATTTAGAGTCTCATCAACAATCAATATAATATATTTGCAAGAATACATATTTAAAGTCAGAAAAAAAAATCTGTGATTAGTTTTTTCTTAGCAAGGGGTCACTGTTGCAAAGAAGCAATTAAAATCACAGCCAAAAATAAGTGTTAAAAAAACAATAATCCTAGAAATGTAAACGTTCCTTAAGGTTTTTGCCCTTTGGTTATCCCATACTTTATAGATTATCATTAAGTATCCTATATTATTTGTAAATAATTAAAGTTTGAATAACTACAAATTTAAAAATTTTGTTGGCTCTGTGGTCATCTGTGGTTGGACTAGTAACCAGTAATATTGTAGTTTTAGTGGTAGTTACTAAATTAATTGGCATTTATTGAAGAACCACAACTAATCCACAACCTAAAGATTTGTGGACTGACTGTACTAAACGGTCTGAAACTGTTTCAACATACTCATTTAGACTCTTGACCCAAACAATGGACGTGGATATGAACTATGATTTTTTTTTTTAAGAACTGAAAATACTGACATGATCTACAGATAATTCATATAGAAAAGGTCCCTACTACAAAAACACTGTTCATTTGTGGTCGTATTACAGAGTGGTTTTTTTTTCTTTCTCTTTTGTCAGAGTAGCTGTTAGTTACAACTGACACTGAAATCTTCTGCTGTAATGTTGGTCATTTAAGCGGGGAAAAGAGCAGCTAGGGCCACCTTTAAAGCTTGTGAATGTTTACCTGCACATCTTCAACACTAGTCACTGCAAATAAAAGAAGTTTTAAACATTTAAATTGTTTGCACTAAAGCAAATATATATATATATATATATTTATTTTATTTTATTTTTTTTTACTGTAATTCACCAGCCTTAGTGCCAACATAGTGAAACAAACACGTCTCTGTCCAGTACCCCTTCCATCCATTTCTTAAATGTCCCTTGGTGTTTTTGTTGAGATTGGCTATGTGAGAGTGGGAATGCCAAAATAAAGAATTTAGCTCTCTGGCCCATTTGCCAAATCAAGATTTTATCACACATGAGCTCCCTGACACAGAAGTTGATACATGAAGTAAAGGCCATGGAGAGAATCCCTAAAATTCTCCCGTCCTTTGACACTATTATTATCTGCCACTGACTGTAACTAAGACTATTAAACAGGTTATTCATTATCAAACAGGAGCGTGTGTATTCAGCGGCCTTTGTCTGATGAGTAAAGCTTAACGAGATATATAAGTACACAGAAAGGTGGAAAAACAAAGATTTGCTGTATATGCAGTGTGTGCACAGGTGTAAACACAGAACTGCTGCAGACTGACTGAAAATTTGATGAACTGGAAAGATTAAATGTTGGTTTAGAGGCAGCTCACAAAAACAAAATAAAGGCATTTACGTGGTGCTGTTAGCATCAACGTATCTAATGATATTTTGTTGGAAATAGAGAAGTCACACACTCACTATTTCATTGCACATTTATTATTCACACAGAAACCATATAATAGTGAAGTTAGCTTACGTTTGGTGGAATCGTCCACTGCTCAGTTTGTTTCAAGCATTATTCAGAAATCAAGACATTAACACCAGAGAGTCACCCTTTTAAACGTATTCTCTCTATCAATCAGCATGACATACCTCTGTGTATTTTTATTGGAAATGATATGTTCCTTTAAACATGTGAATTGGTTTAACCCCAGCAGGTACATCATGGCACTGGTGTAATGGAAAGACTCCTGCAGAACAGCATGAGAAGAAGCAGATGATGATTGGCAGAGCCCTCTGCAGAGCAGACTGACTGACCGACTGGCTGACGGGCCCGCTGGCCAACTGCTTAGGGGTTTTCCTTCTCTGCAGCTGGAAAGG
Organism: Remorina albescens; assembly: GCA_034769265.1. Taxonomy (NCBI): domain Eukaryota; kingdom Metazoa; phylum Chordata; class Actinopteri; order Carangiformes; family Echeneidae; genus Remorina; species Remorina albescens. The sequence continues at coordinate 7,299,699 of CM068485.1, forward strand.
AGGGAGACATCGGGTTGAGGACAAAATAGTCGACTATGTCAAAAAGGGAGAGAAGAAAAAGGAGAGACGGAGCAGAAGTGAGTGACAAAGAAAGCAAGAGAGTAGGTGAGACGCAAACAGAGCTCTGAGCCAGCGATTTGCTCTGCTGTTGCCTCGGGATCCTTAATAAATACATCCATAAACTTGCTCTGTTTCTCTTTTTTTTTTCTCTCTCTCTTTTTGCCAGGTACAAAGTGGAGGCTAAGAAAACTAAAGTGTTGTTAAAGCACCTTTCTTATTTCTATGATATGGCTTACTCAGCTTTCTGAGGAAATCGAAGTCAGCAGCTCAGGAAAGAACCTTCTGACAAGGTCAGCCTGGCTAACACAGAGCTGTTTGAAACTGCACAAACACTAGCTGACATACTGGCAATAATAAGTTTAATTATTCTGTGTATTTATTAAAGTGATGATTAAATAAAAAATATGTATACGTTTTATATTATTTATTGTTTTATGAATAACATTTATTACTGTATAATTTAATCTTGTATACATTCTTCTTAGATTCAATCAAGCCAAAAAGCCACAATGACTGCAGCACCAATGTTACATCTATCAATCTGTCAATTTCATTTGTGCATACATTACAGTGGTGTACTTTGTTTTAGTTAGATTGGCATTTGTTTACGCTTAATGGTACTGTAAAAACGGGTTTCTACAATTCACTGACAAAAAGAGAACATTCGAAGAAAATTGCCTTTCATTAATACACTTAATTTGATTCACTGTTTTAGATCAACTCTGTGAGATTCTACTGAAGAATAAACATTCATCTATAAAGTGACTGTCCTGCTTAAAAAATGACAACCTTATAGGTCGTATGTGGAAGCAATTTGATGCAAGAACATTTGGGACATTAGCAGCTTTTGCAGCAACTGCTCCAAATGAAAGGCTTACGTTCAAGTGACAAAGGTGGTCGTGCCAATGCCAAGGACAGACTCAAGACATTACAGAGTCCCACATTTCACTGTCATTAAAAGGTTGTGTGGATGTGGCAGCTGTTCTTGTCACATTTCAAGCCAAAATTCTTGTATCTAATGTATCTTTTAACCATGACCACTCAATGCTCTATAAGTAGGCCACTTTATTATATTAATCATGACAATTAAGGCCTACTCAACAGGATTGACACATTTATGTTTTACCCTCAGGGCCCCACAGCAAGATGGTTGTGAGTTCAATTGCCTGGCCTGGGGCCTTTCTGTGTGGAGTTTGCATGTTCTCCCCGTGCCTGTGTGGGTTTCCTCCAGGTACTCTGGTTTCCTCCCACCATCCAAAGACATCATGTTTGGGTTAACTGGTGACTCTAAATTGTCCGTAGGTCTGAGTGTGAGTGTGAGTGGTTGTTGGTCTCTGTCTGTCTCTGTGTGTTGGCCCTGTGATGGACTGGTGACCTGTCCAGGGTGTACCCCGCCCTCGCCGGGAATGTTAGCTGGGATTGGCTCCAGCACCCCCTGCGACCCTGATGAATAAGCGGTTGAATGAATGAATGAAAGTGTGAACGATTATTTGTTTCTGTATGACTTATAAAACTAATGTATCAGACATGAGACCCATGTTAGCTGACTTGATGTGGGACAGTGGAGAAGTGGCTGACCACAGTTACTTTGGAAGCGTAGGTAGTTTAGACTGCTCAGATTGCCTAAAGAAATTAGTGAGAAATGACCACATCTGTGTTTCCATCTTTACTATAGTTGGGGGAATTTACATTTCATCATCTTCTTGCCATCTCTGTTTTGTAGCTGTAGAAAGTGTTGCTTTCTGAACCCCCCCCCCCCCCCCCCCCCCCCCCCCCCCGACTGTGTGACAGTGCTGAGAAACCAGTCTGTTATGTACTGTATGTGTGTATCTATTTATCTACCTATGTTTTGCATATTAATGGCCTTGACCTGGAAACAGCCAGTCTGTAACCTGGTGAACTCTGAACAATCCATTCATTCCTCACCCTTCCCCCCACACCCAGACGGCGCAGCTGTCCAATCTCTCTCTGGGGTCAAAGGGAACATCCTAAAGCTCGTCCCACTTGAGACTGGCACCTGTTGGCCCTGTCTTAGCCTGGCCTTCATAAAGACAACAGAGAATTCAATAAAGCAGGATTAGCCGGGGCTCACTCCACTGTCAAGGTATTTCCTCTTTCTCCTCTCCATTTCATTTGAACCTCAAAGAAACGTTTTGTGTCATTTGGAAGACTGAAGAAGTCTAGCTCTTAGACATATCAAAGTTGGGCTCGTGAGTCGAACCATAGAGGGTTTATCAATGGAAGAGCGAGGCTGCATCAAATGTCTATGTTGGGAATCTGACAAGCTCCTCTTCCTGTGTTTAAAATAACCAGACTCTGTCTTGGGCTTTGAGCTTAAGAAAGGGGATGAAAAGCAAATGAATGAACGACAAATAATTACCTGCTTGTCAGTGTAGATTTTTACGTGTTGGATTAAGGAGAGACAAAGCTAAAATATTGGCAGCAACTGTCTTTAGCAGTTTCTACACCAATACATGGAGTTAATACTGTAGCTTCGTAACAGGACAATAATATCCGCCGTACCAATGCGCAAGTTGTTGCCCATTGTGCCTGATTTTGCCCCAGTCTGATGGCTCACTTTCTCTTATAGCTATTTTTCATCTCAATGGCCACTCAGCTGTCCAAGAGTGTAATTAGAAGACAGTTAGATCCCACTGTCATGCTGCCAAATTGAAGCTGATGGAAAACTGCTCTGATTGTGACTTTGACAATGTGTGAGTCATTTGACTGATCCTCTCCTTCATTAAAGCAAATCCCTGCCACAAAGACCAATGAAGAAGAGATTTAGTGTAGTCTGGGAGGTCTGCCTAAAAAGGCTAATGTGCCTGTGTGCATGCGTGTGTGTGTGTAGTGCATCTGTGATGTAACTGGATGTGTATCCAGACTTCTTTTTTTTTTTCTTTCTTCTGTGTTTCTATATCGCCTCTTCTCGCTGTCAGTCACACTCAAACACCCCTCTGCTTGACTTAAAATTAACTGCAGTCGTTAATGGGCTCAAGAAGAATTTAGCTTGTAAGCCGATCCTACAATTAGGGCTTGTTGACTTCGCATAAATGTTGGGGGCTGCCCTCCCCAGGGGTGCAGGGCAAATGAAGGGCGCTTTGAGGGGCTGCCAGGCCTGGCCGGACCTCCTGAGATGTTGGAGGGGAAGTGGAGTCTAAAACACACACAGTGGACCCCCTTTCCCCAAATCCTTTGGGATCATACAGGACATCAGGTTAACCTCTGGAAACTTAGATGAGACCCCATGGACCAGTGAATCTCAAATGTGCATCCTCGAGAGGCTGACATGCAGAATTATTTAAAAGAGGAAGTGAGCTTGAAACAATGTGGATGTATTATACAGGAGATATTCTTTTATCAATGGCTAAAGCTTCATGTTTTCACAATTTAAAAAGTAAACATTTGCTCAGTAACTAGCATTGCACTTCAATTTAAATATGCATTAAATATGGTAAACTGGTAATGTTCACCTTCTCTCTCAAATTCTGATGCTTCAGTTTCAAATCAACAAGAAATTACAACATGTATTTTATTTTGTCTTTACAGGATATTGAAGGCTGTGTGTTTCTCATCACTTTGAAATACTGATTTTCTACTTTCATCTCATTTGTAAAGGTCCTAAGTGTATGTCAATGTAGAAATTATAGCATTTCTCTTGAATAGTACATATTCATCCCACTTAGATGCCAGCATGGAAACCAGTGGAGCCTCCTCACAAAGTATTTGTGGGTTTACTCCTGAAAACAAGCGCCACAGCTCGCTTTCCTTTTACTGGATGTTGCAAGTTACAACAAGTGCCAGGGCTCTTTTATTTTTCTTTTTCTTCTCTGTTGCTTAAGCGGGAAGTGATTCAACAACACAACTCAAATTAATTACAGTAAACCTTCATGGAAATTCATGACAATTCTATTCATTTCTGTTGCAGTTCTGAAATACTTTGATGCATTATGGCTGGCTGGACTTTTGCATACATCATGTAGGCACAAGGTGTTGTTCATTTATATCTATCTATAAGTTTAAGTAGAATTAATATGTATTAAAAGTAATGATCCCCTTGATTTCTTCTTGCCTTTCACTTTTCAGAGTGTAAAACATGTCTCAGTAGCACTTGTTATTGTGAAGAGTGATTCATGAGCTCAGCTTTGATTGTAAAAGCATTTTTAGTAAAAGAAAACCATCGCTTTAGAAATCACCTGCTGCCAATCGTAAATCAGTCTTTCACCATATTGTGTGCACAAAAGTTTGGCCACTACTGTGCATACACACATGCACAGTACTTGTGTGCACACCCACCCACACAGATACACACAAACATAGAGGCACACACACTCACACAAGACTGGCTCACTTCACATCAAATGATCGGTAATTTATGGGGATGTCCCACTGTGTTGTTAGGTCAGAGTTCAGAGCTAAACGGTGGGGAAGATATACGGGCAGGAGGGGCTTTCACTAATCACACTAATAAAGTCTACACACTTCGCCTAAAGACTGTATATCAGTGTCTGTACAGATGGGCTACAAGAGTAGAGTTTCTGATGTGAGTATTGTTACACCTGAAGTTCGGATGGCTTGCTGTAGTTCAAGCAGTGAAAATCTTCCCCACTGTTAGATTTACATAGCAGCAAGTTTGTCAGGCTGGTTATGTTTGTTAATCTTGTTCTTGTTCTGTTTCCCACGGGCTGTCACGGGATTAAGACGTTCTGACTTGGAATTACAAATTTAGTCCTTTGTGAATTTCCTTCCATGTACTACCCGGCATGATTTATTAAAATTAACACAAGAAATCATTAAAAGTATGCAAGATATTCCAATACAGAAGAATTATTCTGTCGTCTTTCTTATCATTTTCAGCTACGGTCAGGTGACAGGAGACCTTTCGCCTGCTGGTGATTTTGGCTGGGTCAAAACCCTGCAGACTGCAGCTCTCTGCCTTAATGGCTGTTCACCTCCGCAGAGCAATCAGTAGAACTGTTGCCTCCCTTTGGATGGTTGCCAAAGTTTCACAGATCATAATGTCTGAATGATTTAGAACAGAAAATAACAGGGTGAAGGCTTTCCTTTGTTTCTACTAAATATAAACATGACTGGGTGTGTGGAAAACTGTGGTGACTGATCAGGCTTGTGTGTGCACTGGTCTTGGATAGAGACTGTTTTAATTATGACAGTCTCGGAGCTTTAATTAAAATTTGAGGGCAAGTTTTTACTGTACTCATACAGTTTTTGCCATGATTTCTGTAATAATGACAATAATGACACTCTGAGAGATCTGAGAATATGGTAACATCCTCACAACGGGGTCCGAAGGAGTGAGATGATCAGATTGGAAAAAGAAGATGGTTGAAACATATTCCTTTTGGGTGAACCTAAAAAAAGAGCAGACAAAATGTCAGCCATCACAATGGCGAACTGCATGCTTAATCACACTAAGAACATTGCTAAAAGTTTAATTAAAAGGCTGAAGTTGCCATTAAAGCTAAACTGAACTCAAAAGTCATGTTTACCGAGTAATTATTGGATATCTTGGTCCCATGCATGGTCCCATCTATGATTTGAGCCCGATTTGTTATATGGTGATTCTGTAGTGATATCAGTGTTGACACTAGCAAACTACACTAACTGGCTTAAGAAATTAAGAAGTTAAGAAGTTTCACAATGCTGAGGGTGTGTTATAAATGTTTGTGTTGAAAATGCCTGCCTGCGGCCTGCGAGATCATTTCAATCGCCAAATTTTAATGGCCCAGTGGCATGAGGCGCCCGTAACACTCATACTATAAATCCCATAATGCAGCGCAACAGCTGCCGTGCTGAACAATAGGATACCTGTGAGAACCCAAATTCCTGCTTTAGTGACGACACACCAATCAGGCATCTGTGGATGTTTACAATTAACAATAAAAAATGGCGAAACTAAAAAATGGACTGTGACAACAGGCTTTCAAAACAGGTGGGAGGCAGAAGATATATTTCTTGACATTGCCAGTAAACCTCTGCGTCTTGTTTGTGGAGCTAATGTGGCTGTAATTTAAAAATGTAACAATTAAATTTTTTTACGTTTTTTCAAGTTTGCACTAGATTCTAGATTCTAGGTTGCACTTTTTACAGAGACCAAAATATTTACAAGGTTTTGTTTTTTTTATTGAGGAAAATATGGCAAAAATCTGTCTGTTTCAAATGATATTTATATTCAAAACATGGTTAGTTTTACTCTGTTCAATAAATGTTCTTCCTGTTTGGCCTGCGACGTAAAGTGTGCTCGGAGTTTTGGCCCCTTGTGTGATTGAGTTTGACACCCCTGCCTTAGACAGTTTGGCCTTATTTATGAAAGAAGCAAAAAGCAGTAAGTAAGCAGCAAGTTGAAAGTGCATCGCCAGTCAACCACTGCCATACACCAACCCAGAAGCTTCAACCTTTGTCACTGTTACACAGTTATTTCCAAGAACTGTTTCATCTTATCTGGGAAACTGAGGATAACTTAATGTTGATAATTCAGACTGACTTTAACTAAAAGTGGTACTCAGCTATTGTATTATGGTTGTATTTCTTTAACACTCTTCAAATAATGTTCCTCAGCATACACAATATCACCATTCCTCAGACTCTTTCTGTCTGTGTGACAGATGCAAAATGTTGAGACTATTAGGGGCTTCACTAATTGCCTCATATTTCTCAGCCCCAGCCCCGCTAACAAAAACTTATCAAGTTCAAATTCAAACCCCATGTCGTGGGGATTCCAGTATGTTGCCGGCCTCCTTGTATCACTTAGGGATGTTATGCTTTACCATGTGTATGGAAGACAGATGAACAGTGAGTCCAGCTATTATATCATATCTCCCAGTGAGACACATGTTTACAGGACAGCAAATCGAGCTCTAATGAAGTCATCGCCAAGAGAAATGCTGGGATAGGTCCGCAGCGAGCATGTGTGTCTGATGCCAAGTACTTCTGTACAGTGATGAACGACTGCAGCAGAATTTTGCTAATGATCATTTTGGAAAAGCAAATAGATGTATCCAGCATCAATATTTCTTAATTACAGTTGTTTCCTGTGGAATTCTCTGTTGACGAAAACAGGGCGAAACAATCAATCAGGCAAGAGAAAGAAAGAGAGACTCTGGGAAGAAGGAAAGTAAACCTCAAAGGACGGATTTCATCATTCGCAATGGATTTTCACCTTTTTTTAAAGTGTCTAAATGTGTGTGTGCACACATGTCTGAGAACAGTGAGGGGAGTGACACCCACATTAAAGAAAGCAAGTGTGTGTGGGGCAACCAAGAGGAAAAACATAGCGACTTTCTCTGCCCTCTAAATCCCCTGCAGGCTCCATGCCAGTGGCTAGATGATGCTCACAGTGCTTTAATGCCCTGTCAGCTGCGCCAGTGGAAAAGAGCACACACACACACAATCATGAACGGAGACACACACTGTTAACCCTACTGTATAAAGTAGGCTGCAGCTGCTGCCAAGAAGCACATATGAATCCCAAAGGAGTGTGCTTGAGGGTTTGGCAATAGAGGGACAACATATACATAATATAATTCCACACATATATATATGTGTGTGTGTATGTATGTATATGTGTATACATTTAAGTAGCCTCCTGTGAAAAGAAGCAATAGTGGTAAAGTTACAGTCACATACATACGAACACTTACCATCTACCATCTGCGCCACTCTCTTTACACCTCCTTACCCTCTCTTAGTTTAACCTATTCACAGAGTCATAGGTTCCAGAGGTTAAATCCCTGTTAATCTTCTGCATAGCCGATGTTACACAACTGAGTGTTAAAGCCCTTCAGAGGTAAATATATATTTATATATATAAAAGCAGCAGACAGAAAAATCTCCAAGTGGATGGTGAAGAAATTGGTGAAGAACATCTTGAAGTTAAACGAGCCTTCTTTCCTGAGTCGATGAAAGCCATGTGAATAAGGGCCTTACATTTGTGGCCAGTTCCAAAGACAAAACTAAACTTTCTGAATCAATCCTGATGAATGTGTAAAGGCTGGATCACATTCATGACGTGCTGTCCGTTGATGTCAAAGGCAGAAGTGCCATAAATAGGTCTGTAACAAATAAAAAAGAGAGCTGGAAAGAGAAGTTCAAACTGAGCTCTTTCTCTGTCACGCCATCCAATCACTCACATGGTTTGCAGAAAATTTACATAAAAAAATTTGCATCCAGGACTACGCCAGTGTGGGTTAGGAGCATGGATAGTATGTAAAGTAATGCTATTTGTTCGTTGGTTCTGACGCCTTTTACAAGAAACTGTCTGCTACAGGCTTTCCACATCTAGCTGACTATACTCTTCCACTACACGGTACAGTTGGCTGCTTTACCTGATCTCCATTCAGCAAATAACATGATAAACCTACAGCTCATGTCACACCCCCAGAAGAATGTAGAAATCGCTGAAAATATGTTCTTGACAAATAATCACAAATCAGAGTGTGTTTGCCACTAAGATCAGCGTGAGGTTGCTGTTTTGTGAGTGTCAATGAGAAGCAGACAAGCATTAAAAACATTATTCAAAGAAAACTTTCTTAAAAACATTGGAGATGAATGTTTCTGGGCCAGCACTTCTTCCATTTTCAGAAACCTGTCACTTTACAGGCTTTTAGGCTGCTTCGGTAAATATGAGAGACAATGGAAATTTTCGAACACAAACAAACGTTTATACTGTCAAAGCTTTCAAACATGTACTATCCAGTCATAATGTATCCTTCTGCCACCTCATTCACTACCCACCCACTGTGCTCTGTTCACTCAGTAGTGTGAAAGACTGGGATTAACCTTGGATTTGAAATGCGACACAGGCCCATACACTCAGCAATCCCTGCATCAGTCCCACCCCCGTGAGCTCATCGCTGCTTTATGAATAGCCCCGGTCACAGGTGAACACACACAGATAGACAGGGGACACCCACACAAAAAAATAAGGCCAAACAGGCGATTATGCCTTTACACTTATGCATACATATGAACTCACAACATCAGCATTGTAGCGCTCACTCTCTCTTTTTGTGAGAGCTCCTTCGGTCAGATTTGATGGTATTGTTGCTCTGTCAAAAAAGGACAGACGCTGCACAATGCTTATACACACAGACACAGAGTGGGTATGAAAGTGCTTTAGCTGCAGCTTCGTCATTGGGGCTGCTCCTCTGAGAAATGTCCAGCTCAGAGCAGGTTTATCAAGTCGCTGTATGTGTTGTACTCGTCTGCCTACTTTCTGCTATTAGATGTAATCACATATTCTCTTTCAAAATCCTGGTGACAACATACAACATGCCATACATAACTCATGAATGCAACACAGAGACTAAAGACATCACTGAAAAATCATTTCCCAAAGTTAAATGAGGGGAGAAGTAAAATCCTACTAGTCAGACAAAAAAAAAGGGCAATGTTGATTAACAACCTGGGGAAATGAACTGCCTGGATTAAATCTGACGTTACAAATCTTGGTTTCATGTTAGATTCCAATCCCATTTTCAGGCCCTACATCAACACAGCAACAAAAGCAACATTTTCCACTTAAGAAAGAGATAAAGTACAGTTATTTATAAGTCAAAAGACTCATCAAAGATTGATTCATGCCTTTTTCTAAGGACTTGATTACCGTAATGCACTTTTTACTGGTCTCCTGAAAAAAGTACCTGAAGAGACTTCAGCTGATCAAAAACTCTGCAGCTTGCCTGTTAAGCAGAACCAAGGAGAGGGACCACATTAGTCCAGTTTTAGCTTCTCTGTGCTGGCTCCCTGTTACATTACAGAATAAATACAATTGCTGGTAGGAAAACTGGAGATGCAGTCTTTGTCACTTATCAATGTTCTGGACGATACTAAGTGAAAATATCATAGACCCACTGCTCAACACTTAAATACTGTTATAAGTATTGATGTATTAGTGATTTTAAACTTTTTTCTAAACTTTTTTTCTTTTTTCTAGATGGTTTTTAAAATATTTTTATATTAGCTATTTGTTGAGAAGCACTTTATACTGCATTTTTTGGATAAAAGGCTGTATAAAAATGTACTTCATGATGATGACTAATATTATTATTATTATCATTACTAATAGTCGTATTAATATTAGTATTACTATTATTCATAGAAGTAGTGCTGGTAGTAGTATTAATGTTAATGCTGTCGTTGATGATGAGGATGACACCACTGATGATCAGGTGCATTCAAATCACATTCAAAGGTAGATTATATATAATACAATATACACAGTATTGCGCCATTAGATTTATTGTTTTAGTAATGCAACAATGATCATATATAATTATTTCTCCGTGTCTTTATTCAAATACAACCAGAAAATACAAAAATACATTTCGCGTCCAATTATCGACAATATGTGAGAAGAAGATGGAAGGTTGAGTGTTTGCAGCTGTCAGTTAAACATTGTGGAGTGTCTGTGGGGCTACATTTCTGCCAGTACTGTTGGCAATATTTTCTGATTTGTGTTGAATTCATTATGCCATTCTTTCTGGAAAGCCCCTGATTATCAATGTTTCTCCTTTTCAGCACAATAACAATCCCAATCATACTGCTAATGCAGTGAAATCATATTTGGAGAAAAATCACGGACTGGTTTTAACAGCCCCTGGACCAGAATATTATAGAGGTAATATGGGATCACCTGGACAGAAAATAAAATAAAAGACTACCAAAATCTAAAGAGCTTTGGGAAGTGCTGAAAGGAGCATGGTATAGTATGCCATAAGATGGACAGTCTTCTTCAGAGAGTTTCTGTGGTTTTAAATATCAATGGAAATGGTGGCAGGCATTTGAAGTTACTATGTTCAATAGCACATTATTTATATTTACAGTCTATTTACAGTTACAGTATCTTGTCTTGTGATCTGCCAAAGAGATAGTGCTTATTAATGTCCTCTAAATCTTTTCTACATCCTATGTGGGCCCTGTCATACTGTATTTCACAGCCTGCTGCTGACTTTCAGGCCTCAGCCAGTGTGAGTCTTGCATGGCTGATGGCTGCTGACAGCCAACATTAACTTTACACCAAAGATGATAAGATCATGATAGGACACTAAAACTTGTTAAGCAGTCACAGTTGTTCTACAAATTATATTTATGAGGAAACAAGGGTCTCATCTCATCAGCGTTGAATAACATTACCTGGATCAGACAGAGGTTTTAATAAGAAGATAATATATTAGTCTAACCTTTGTTGCTGTTCCCCAAGGGCAGAGTGGTGTACGAGCAAAATCACTACAGTTAACAAACAAACACCCCCTTGGGTACATTCAAGTAGGGGAAAGAGTAAAAACAGAGGAGAGGTAAGGTAGGGTGGAGTTACAAGAAGAGGAAATAAAAGGTGAAACTAGGAGGAGAGGATGGAAAGGTGATAAATCAAGTCTCTTTTGTTCATGACAGACCTGTAAAAGTTGAAGTGTGACATTTATGTGGGGTTGTATTGGCCATAACGCCAATAAAAGCTCTAGAAAATGCAGACTATTTGTGAAATGATGTTTGGAAGGTACCATTGTTGAGGGCGAGTTGCAATAAAGCAGCACACAATGCCTGAGAATAAGGGTGTTTAATCTGGGGTATCAGATTCAGGGCGCTGCTAAAACAGCATTCTGGGAGTGAATGGGGTCTTTGTGGAGGCTGCGGCTTACAGGCTCATTTGCATGTAGTGATAAACGTTGTTTACACTGGACATACAGCTCTGTGAAGTGGTAGGTAAACGCAGCAAGAATGATAGATTTACCATGTCACATGGGAGCCAGACAGCAACGTAGCAGACACACACACACTCATACAGCTACACGCATACACACACACGCAGACCAATTCATGCAGCAGGTATGCAAACATTAACTGCACAGAAACAGACACGCAAACACACACTCAGATGGATCATTTCATGTAGCAAGGATGTAACATACACACGCAAGTGCACCTATGAAACAGTATCCATTCTTCTGGTGATGAATGTTTTCATCTTTCCTCCGTGGCTGACGTTTCTAGCCAATCTGTCAACATCAAGCTCAAACAATGTTTATTTTCTCCATGTAGATTTGATAAACATGTAGATATAAGCTAGATCTTTCGAGGGTTGAGGGGAGGTGCGGGGCTGACCAGGTCTACTGCTTCATTCCAGGATGAGGAATCCCTTGTATAACCAAATAGGGCAGACTGCGGGAGGGGACCTGGGCCCAAATGGGATCTCAGTCCTGTTTAAGGATCGCCGGATGATTTGTCATCCCGTTAAGGTGACGGACAGGAGGGTGGCAGTGCGGCTTTTGAGAGGAGTGGAGGCGGGGGTTCGAGGACAGGGGCAGCGATTTAAGGCAGTAAACGGGTTTTGGGTCACTGGCATTGCACAGTGGGCCAGTCACTCAGCTCTGCAACTGGACAAGGTAGAGGGAGCAGGATGGAGTCAGGCCGTGTGGCATGTGGAGACAGGGGTGATAGATGGTCGCCCTCTACCTCCCTCAACCCACCACAACACATTTCCAGAGCCTGTAGGTCAGTGGAAATGGTAGATCACCCTTCTTTAAAATAAAGTTCCCTCAGTTCAAAGCCAGGCCGGTTATGTTTGTTTTACAGTCCCGGTAATGTCCCTTGTACCATAGCATTGAGGGAATGTCTGACACTGCCATCGATGACACAGGACGAGGTGCCTAAATGTTTTTTCTTACTATGTTAACGTTGCTATTGAGCCCCTGTGTGAAATGAATATGACAACCCCATTACTGCACCCCATCCCCACCCCCACCATCCTTCCCCATGTGTTAAGAACATTGCTATGTTGGTGGGACAAATAATATTGAGTTTCCGTGTTTCCCACAGAAAGTGGTAGCAGTGGAACAGAATGGGGGTCAGATATTTTTCTTATGTGCTGCCAGCCAGACACTCCACTGAAGGCCGATAAATCAGCTGAGTGTAAACACACAGACTGTGAGCGAGTGAAAAAGAAGAACAAGAGACAGCAGAACTCAACCTCGGTAAAGTGGTTTGAGGTTTGGATGATTTGGGTTAAACTTCCAATGGCGATGCAAGGTGGTAGATTACTGCATTCTTAATTACGTATTTCAGTGGAATAAAAGCTGGCTCTACTTCAGATACAGCCCCAGGATGGCAAAATAAAGACTGGCTGACACATCTCCAGTTGAACCAGCTGTCTACTGTCCATGTTTTTATGAACAAAGAGCAGCCAGTTTTAGCTAACAGTGACTATGTGTGGCCAAATGAAATTAGACAATATCAGTTGTAGCTTGACCATGTGCCACACAATTGTCTGCTTGATCAGCTCCTAACAAGACAGGATCTGTAGTCAGCTACAGATAACTTATTGGAGAAAAAGTAAAAATTATCTTATTAATGTTTCATTTCAGAAAGGGGCGGGGGGTGAAATATTTTGCGTCAGGAAAAATGGGTCACATGCAGAATAGGGCTATGGGAAACCAAGGCACCAGAAACTTAGCTCAAATAGAAAAATCCTAAATGGAATAACAAACTTTTATATGGAAGGACAACTATGTTTGAAGTTTAAAGGTCCAGCTTTCACAATTTAATTCATTGTCAGAAGTGTTGAGACTCTGATTTAGGAGTGTCACAATATAGTGTTATTTCGTAAAATAACACTATTTTCTTGTGTAAAAATTGTTTTTTTTTTAATTAAATGTTGATATAGTTGATATAGTTGTAATAATAAATGAACATTTGTTCATCTGTTTGTTTTTCATTATGTCAAATCAAATCAAATCAGATTTATTTGTATAGCGCCAAATCATAACAAAGTTACATCAAGGCACTTTACATATAGAGCAGGTCTAGACCAAACTCTTTATAAAATTATTTAAAGAGACCCAACAGATCCCCCGATGAGCAAGCACTAGCACAAGCATTATGTGTAATGAAAAGTGTCATTGTTTTCTACCAATTTCTACAACAGATGTCCTCTATACCTAGAAAGAATTTGAGTCTCCTTCAAATACCAAAAAAGAGACAAAACACACAATAATAGTGATTTTCATTGATAGCCTTATTGTTTTGTTATTGTTCTCTATAAATATTGAAAATACATTATTTGGCCCTGACAATGAGTGGTGAAAACAGTTTGGAAAAATAGTAGTGAAAGTCTGATAATGTGCGAACCCGATTTTAATTTAGACTTTGGTTTTAAGATGACTTATCTGTCGTCACTGACATACATTTTAAGGCACACATGTAGTTACACAGAAATGCACTTGACTAGATGTAGCCAGGTCCAACTGAGGCCCGCTTGGTCTCTCTGCAATTGGGTGGGCTGATTTAAAGCGTCCCCGAGGTCTCATTCCAGGTAGGAAGACAGACAGAGTTCTGGAATCCCCCCCGCACACACACACACCCAACCTTTTCTCACTGCAAGCAGATCTCGCTCATACACTCACATACATACACACACTTTCTCAACACAGATTTCTCTCCATCCAGACAGCATCCATGCTTTCTCACACTGGCCCAAACTACTCAGCCCTCCTCTCCCCCATGTCTTAAATGTGTCCTGTCCCCAACGAGCAGCCACACATTCCAGCAGCACCCGCGCTTATTATTGGAGAAAATTTATAGGGCCATTCATTTAACTGGATCTGAATGACATTGGTTGTGGATGAGTGGAGCTAGGGCAAACTGCCGGGCCATGTGGTCCAGGGAAAACAGAGCAGGGGATAAATCAACTGGCAGCAGGAGGAGAGATGGTGGGTGGGAAGGTGGGAGACAGTTAGAGAGACGGGGAAATAGAGTAAAAGTGAGAGCAAAACGAGAGACACAAACGAGAAGAAAATGAAATGTGAACACTAAATGTTCAGTGTTCAACTGCACCGGAACTCTCTCTCAAAACAGCACACTGATCACAAGTTCTGATAAATGAAGTGCGTCAGAGAACAAATGGCAAAAATTACCTGTGGAGCCACTGTTGACTCACAGTTTCATTCAGAAACATGCAGCATGTGTACGCAAACTAAACTTACAACATGTTGCATGTCTTCATTCTTCATTTTCAGGAACCTGCAAAAACTGTCGAAGGTGTAGTGTGTTCATCAGAAAATAAGGAAGCCTTTTGGATTTATTATCAGGAAGTGGAATTATATCTTCCCAAAGTCCTGATCTTTGACTTTGTAGTATATACATCACACTTATACAGACAGGTCTCAACATAAATAGAAGAAGCAGTGTGTATGTGTGTGTGTGTGTGTGTGTGTGTGCGTGTGTGTGTCTCAGGTGTCTTGGTGATAATCACAGGGCTGACAGGGATAAGACATAGAAGACAGCATGAAAACAGAGATGCTTTAAAATAACTGTTTCAACGTGAGCGTGGGCCATTTTTGAAATAAAGTCAAAAATAAACAGCTTTAAAAGATAAGATGAGGGAGAACGGAGGCGAAAATGCATCTGCTGCCGTTTGAAATGTTTCATTTGCATTAATACTCACATGACCTTATGAAATGAATGGACACCAGGTGCAACATTGAGGGGATGTAAATGAAAACTTGAATTTCTGAGAGTTTTTAACCAAACACAGACACTTCAGAATGGCCACAAAGCATGCATACTGGTTTAAAGTGACGAAGGTGGGCTGCATGCAGGTGTATCATAATGGTCAAATCCTGGGGAATAAAAGTTGGAAATAAAATAAATGTAAAAAATAAAAGTGAATTTAATCAGCTTTTTTTCTGTTTTTATAACTTACCACACAATACAAGATTTGTTACTGGCTATTCCTTCTGTCATGTGTAAAGTTATGTATCCACAACACGAGGATCTGTCGGTGAAATGATTTGCTAACCTTGGAGACAAGTAAAGATGAAGGAATGACTGACCTGGAATGTCAAAATGTGGATCATAAAACTTATGGAATAAAGGGAACCGTTTTTCCAACTGTAAATAAACTATTTGAAGAAAACGATTGGGATTAACTGCTTCTCTGGGGTTTTAGATTTTCGCATGGACATACAAGTGTGGACAGGAGACATTTTTTGTGCGCTTTTGATTCGATGTGGGTATAAATGAGTAGACCGAAGCTGGGGAATCCCATAATCCTAAATTTGATGCATATCAAACCCATAAAAAAACAAAAAAAAAAACAGACAGTATATTGACCTTCATCCAGGAACGTATTGAGTGTTTCATCATGTGCCAACATGTGATCTGACCCCTCATTACATTTGAAGATGAATGTGATCTGCTGCTACCAAGTAATGTAGTCCCCACAGGATCTTTTTCCAATGCTAAACTGGAATGAATGATGCAGAAAAGGCTTCAGAGGTAACCTGAGCCCTGTTTACTCAGCCCAACCAATTGCAAACAATCCTACACACTAATACACACACACACACTCACACTCTCTGGACTAAGTGACTGACACCAGCGGCTGTCACAATCCATTGGGGGATGGGGGTGATGCAGATAATCCCTGTCCACAGTAATGACCTGCCTTCAAAGCAAACTCTCCTTCACACACAGACACAGACATGACTGCAAACACACACACACACACACAACTGCGCATACAGATGTAGACAGCACATCCTGGATCCATAACATATAAATGCCTCCAAAAGTTCAACAAGTTTCAAATCAGGATATCTGACCATCACCCTAACTGCTTATGAGACTATTCAAAACTGCACCAACTGCCCTAAAGGGGGTGCTGCAATATCTGTCGAAGTCATACACTGGAACATGTATGCCATTTATTGTCTAACACAAAATGTGATGGAAAGATTCATCTCATTCCTCAGTGCTTTAAAGGGGTTGCAAGGTTTTTCTTGTTTTGGCCTCAGTCACATTTCAACAAATTATCAGTCATCATCTGCTTTTCTTCACACCAGATCTCCATTCATACACAAACATGTAAACACAAACCCAACTTATCTATTGTGACTATAAAGCACTGCAGCATTCTTCAGTCACACACATACAGCTGTACAGTGCGGGGTACTGTGTGTGTGGGGGGGGGGTCAGCAAATGGTAAGTTCTCACAAGTGAAAAGAGCAGCAGCAGAGATCACAGTCAGCTCCCTCCTGTTGACTCCTTTTATTTGGTTAAGCAGCCACACCGACTGTTTGTCCCAGTACTGAAATTCCCATTTCCTCTTGCTGCATGGCACTCAACTGGAGTGACTGAAATTTAAAAAAAAATGCAATTGCTTTTTGGCATCTGATAATGTACTAACTAGAATGTCTAAAATGCCTACTAGGCCACTGACAGCAGTGGTGTGGTGTAAAAGTCTTTTTACACCCTCAGCCACATAATATTCATTTTGACACTGAAATGGAGGCTAAAATTAGATGGGTGAATATATAGAATATGGTTACTTTGGTCATGTAAGGCTTCAGAATAAGGAATATTGATTAGACAATAATAAATAAATAGAAGTAAATATGACATTCATTACTAGCTAACAACTTTCTTAAAAAGCCAGCATCCAGAAGCCTGGCCCAGACCCTTCGGCTGAAAGCATTCCTGCAATGGAGGGGTGGAGTGAGGGAGTGGAGGGGGGTAGAGCGTTAGAAGAAGGACCCACCACCACCCACGAAGGCCGCCACGCTCTCTGCTCCTCTGAAGGCCGCCTACCTGCTAATTTGCATCAGTAAACAAGCATCCCACAACATCAAAGTGTTGACACCAATGAGGCCTGACGCAGGAATGGACTCACGTTTAAGCATGTGTGTTGGTATTTATGCGTCAATGTGTGTGCATCTGCATTGGAGTGTGTATTCCACGTTTTATATGAGGGAATGCCTTTCATTGGTGCAACACTGGTTGTCGGTGGAGGATTTCTACACTTTACGACTGTGATTTTTTAATATCTGAATTTTTTGCACCGTTTTTGTCGTGAAAGTGAATGAAGTGAGAAAACACCCTCTATATCAGCTGTGTTTATCTGTATGCTAAAAAAAAAATCCATCAACGTGAATGTGTGTATACGTGTTTCTTTAGAGGGACCGCCACCCATGGAGACATGTCAGGTAAATATTTGGAGGGTGAGGGGTGGTGAAGTGTCCAGCGTCCAGAGAGGGCACATGCCCTCCACTCCACATAGGCATGTGATATGGACGGAGACACCTGATCCTGCATTAGGCCTCTGAAGCTCAGCAACATCACAGCTCACCCCAAACATCAACTTGAACCAAAGGGCCTCAAGCCAAATAACTGTGTGTATTTGTGTGCGTATGGCATATAGCTGTGAGCGAAGCAGCCTGACTTTCATGTGCATATTCCTGCTGGTACATGCACGTCATGCTGGCTAAAACAATCATAGATATGTGAACACAGATAGCTGCAATGAGTAGCCTAGTAATTGTGTTCAGCACTCATGAATCCTTTGTGGATGTGTGCGTGTTGTTGTCATATGTCACTTGGAGGTGATGATGGAGAATTTTGAAGATGTGTTCTTAACAGCAAGAATGCAGGCTGAGGTTTAAACATGGCAGAAGACACCGCCCATAATATTTCAACGCATATTAGTCATTGCATGAGACTAGACAAAAAGTTTTATCAGCGATGCCTAACTTTTGGCTTAAGGGATGCTTTTATCCAAGTAACTCACAGCAGAGGATTTATTGGATTTATTCCGGAGTAAGTCTGACCTCCTGCTGTGCCAGTGGAGGTCTGCAGGTTCTGCCCAAGTACCCGGATGCCCACTTATCCCCCTGTGGTGCCAGGTGCTCTTACACCAGCAAACCACACAGGGGAGCTACTGCTTTTTCCAAAGCCTGTAACACACATACACACACACACACACACACACACACACACACTCAGAAGTACACACACAAGCACGCACACTCTCCCTCTCTCTCTCTCCAATTCATCTCTCCTCTTGCCAGCCAGACATTTCCTTCAGTCAACCTGCTTTTCTGGGTTCAGCACAAATGAGCAATTGAGCTGGAAAAAAGGCAGTGTTTACTCTTTGCAGCCAACAGAAGAGAACGTTTCTATCATAAACGGCATGCAGGCATTTCATCAGTTGACTTCTGATACTTATTGTTGCCCGCTGGTTGCAATGGGCAAACCTGCAACAAAATAGATCACTGATGACTGATAACTCTGGCTGCAGACGGAGAAAACAGAGAAAACCACCCATATATCTACATATCTACAGTATCATTTATTCCATTGATAAAAGTCTACAAATAAACCAAATCCTGGTATATCTAGTTTTTGCCCCAACCAAAAATGTCATTTTGATTGTATTTTATATTTTTTAACAGCTATTTTAAAACATTTGGCATCATGTTTTCTTCACAGGTAAGTCAGACACAAAGACTTAATTCATTTATTTTACCAGTAAAACAAATGAAGTGGTACTACCAGTCATACTAGTAACTAGTTTAGTTACATTATATGATGCAGATGTGTAGTTTTTTTAAACAGGTTTGAATGTGTTGCTTTTTGGGGGGCATGACAGCAAAATATTTCAACAAGACAAATTAAAAAAAAAAAAAATCCCAATCTTTTTCAAAGAGGGAAGAAAAACAAAGTGAAAAATATTGATGTCCAGCCCTCTTCCTCTTAGTCATACGTAAACACAGCTTGGTATCTAGGACAATGATGTCAGATACGGTAAGAGACGTACAGCAAGCAAAGACACGTTCTAATAAATATCATTACATTCAAGCCGGCTGAAAATATGCCAGCCTGTGAGACACACTGAAGGACTACAGTCAAGATTAATGGGCTGAGAAATCAGACCCAAACACAAGGGATATTTTTTTCCACATCCAGTTCACTCCAATGTTGAGGCCTTCCCAGTGAATGCCGCATGAGAGATTGCTGCGACACGAAAGATCGCAGCTCGTCTGTGTTGCTTGTTTCATCTGTCAGAGGGTCCATCCATATTTTTACGGTGTGGGATGGGACAATAGGGGTCTGTGGAATACCTGTTCGGCAGTATGAGTGCAGCAGTGTGAAATCAGTGTAAATGAAAGGTATTCCAAACTGTGGCCGACACAGTTTTTGTTCCAGACATTTGATCCATCTGCAAATATGGGCTGGTTAATAAAATCATAAGGAAGATTCAGTGTTTTATTGTGAGTCCAGTCAACTGAAATTCATATCATAAGCAAGTGGAATTGTAAAATATGTTTTGGTTTTTAATCCCTTTTCGTTCAACGCTTAAAGACATTATCAACATTATGTCCTTTTTTCTTATTCCATTCATATTTTTTTGTGTGTCAGCTCCATAAAATAAGTACATTTTATTTTCAAACTGATTGAAAAATATTCTGTGATTTAGCAATATGTCACATGATACACATGATACATCCTGATATACACTATATCGGTATTTATATGTTAATGTGTTGTTCAGGTGTAGTTTCTCAAAAGTAACTAATAAATGTGGGTTTTATAAGTTGCTAACTAATTTCAGATAAATACTTTACTGGCTGTTTGATAATTAGATTTTCTTATATATCACACATTTATTCTTTTAGGGGAAAGTCATTAACGTGACCTATAGTTGCCTTCCAGGAGACATTTCAGATTGCAAACGATACCAAGAATTTTATTGCCTTTTTACTTCTAATAATAAAAATGGATCATATAAAAAAGGGAAAGAAGAAATTAATTAAATATTTAGTAGCACAGTATGACTAAACATTCCAATAAAACAAGTTAAGTTGTAAAAATGTGCATTTTAAATACAGGCAGAAATATTGTAAACATTATGTGATTAAAATACATGCTTCTGATTGGAGTTTATAAATCATCTGAACAACAATACAATTAAATTATGTTATTGCAAAACATTAAAAAAACAATACTTTACCCAAAAAGCAAGCTTATCACTGTGTTCAAAATGAATGGATTCCTTTAGTAAATTTGGCTCCTGCTTCATACAATAGAAGAGGGAACTTTTTCATTATCCCAGGGTCATGTAATCTCTGGAACTTTTGTTTTCCTTTGGTTCTCAAATGTTCCTCGCCACCTCTAGAGCTAGCTAATGGATGCAGATGGAGGAAGTGTTTGACATTATGGACACAGCAGTGCTTGTTTTAGAGGAGCTGGTCATGTGGTTTGCCATAGCAGGCCACACAGTACCCCCTTAATGTGACCCAGACCCCCCTCCAGCCAACTCCAGTAAGTTTCAAGAACGGTCCGCTCTGGGGGAACTGAGTGTCAGTTTAGCCCCCAAGTGAACACAAGTCAACATGCCTCAATCCCCCCATCACCTAAAGTTACACTTTTTGGTCTGCAATTAGCCCACAGGCCAGATCTCCTCCCTGCCCTACTGAGCTGGCTCTTTCCGAGCCCTGACATGGTGCCGCCGGTTTCCATGGCACAGTGCGGGCTCGGGGACACATGGGCCCTCATCTTTCACTGTCACTATGTTGGAGAGGAAGCGCTCAAAACAAACATTTGATGGCAGGGAGTGCCTGGCATGATGAATTGCTGTAATCAACATCAACAGCCCTCCGCTATGATTGCTGGACGTGCTTTTGACAGATTCTCAGAGTGACTGAGGGACAAGATGCACAAAGCGAGGTCTGTGACCTGAGTCCTGGAACATGGCCGATCCAAGCAAAAGCACCATCACGAGATGCCATTTTACACTCAGCCACACTGGGTTTCACATTTTTCTATGAAGGGAAAATATTTGCAACATGGAAGCTGGGTGTTTGGTGAGCACTGGGTCCATTATTAACTGGCCCACAGCCATGCCAACAAGGATGATGGGGGTGTAAATTCCAGTCCATGGTATCAGCTCCATTTTGTACATTGTTTACCTCCTGTGTGACTTCCTGCTTCTTCATCTTGGAAGAGGAGCACAGGAAGGCCAGATATTCCCCCCAACCCAAATCTCCTGTTTGGCCAAACAAAAAGCCACATTGTAGCTCATTTTCCTGTCTCCTCCGCTGCGCATTTCCAACTGGGGGTGTGGTGTTGGCATTCCTCAAGGTCAAATCTCTGCATGCCTCTGATCCCCTAATTTCGCTGTCTCGGGTCGGTGTGGGAGCCTCTCTAATGGACATCTTATCCACTTCCTGCTACTGTAAGAGGTAAAATTGATCCCATTGTCACAGAAGGAATTGCCACGTTAAAACCCAGCTAAACACCTTCAGTGTCTCAAATTGGAGAGAGACTCGATGATTCGTCATCTGAGGTTGGAGTCTTTCTTCACATGGGCCAAAGCAGTGACAAATGCGAGTTAGCAAAAAGGAGGAGGGAGAGGGAGAAAGAAACAGGATCAGCCCCTGAAAGGTGCATTTAGTGACTGGAGTGACTTTAAAGGAAACATTCACTCAGCTGGGTTTTTGGAGGAAAAGCAACAGCGTTTGGCCACCCCACGGGCTTACATATCAACGTCGCTAACACAGTTATTAATTTCAGCTGGAGAGGAAAAGTAGTTAAAGGGACACACACACATACACTCTCACACACGCTTGCTCACGGTGCATTTGTTTGTAGTGGCCTTTGACTGAATGTCTGTGGTTCAAGTTCACAAAAGCAGCAGAGGTAAGCAAGCCAGGGTGGCTGAGGAAGGGCAGATGCAGAGAGCGATGTGGGGCTGGAGGGATGGAAGAAGTTGGGGGGGTTGATGTGGTAGGAAGGGGTTCTCAGTCTAGAGCCCCTTCTGCCAGAAACAACAAGCAGGCCTTCTCATATTCAAATAAATACCAAACCAGTGGGGAGCAGTAAGGGGTGGCAGATAAGGAGAGGCAAGGGGCAAGCGCCAGAGTAGAGGATGGCTTCCCTGCTACACTGAGGCCTATTTAGGATCACAGGCCAGACCGAGAAGAGCAAAGCAGGCAGTGACAGATTTATAATGAGTGTAGACTCTGCCCTTGCATTTAATACTAGGCTTAAGACGTATTACAGAGACAAAGGCTGCAGATCCTGCTCAGAGAGAAGAAAGACTTTAATTAATTTGGGGAGATCACGGAGGCCCTGGGCCCACATCATCGGTTCTTTGTGCAGGAATGCCAGCTATTTACCGGTGCTCCAATAGGGCTGCGGGAAGAGGCGAGGTGATGACGACTGGGGCGGCCGTGCAACAGATAGGAAAAGGATACTTTTCAAAAGCTAAAAGCTTCTCAGTTTTAAAACAAAGACGGGAGGGAAAGAGAAGAAGTGATTTTGAAAAGGGATCTGACTCCAAGCAACCCCACCCCCCCAAGTCCCCTCTTCCCCACTTCCACACCTTCCCACCACCCCAACCCTCCTATATCCTACATAGACATTCCACACTGTTTTTGCTCTTTCTCAGTCGCTCCACGAGAAATTCAACTGAAAACGACCCTGAGAGGAAAATTGAGAGCACAACAGTACCAATGACCTTCAAGCATTTCTTATTGTATCACATTGGACTGTATCTTACAGTAATCACCATAGCTGACTATTCAGCTGTTACTTACTTTACAGTGTTGCTCAGGTGTGGTAGGTCTGTAGAGAGCAGAGGCTTGAGGCCGGCTGCTCAGAGCCTGCTGAAGGGCACGGTTGGCAGCTGTCAGGCTCCTTCGTTAACTCCGAGAACACATAATGAGAAAGGACCTTCCTTCCCAAAATAAACAGACAGTGATGGCACACATCTTGTCAGGCGACTGCAAAGGGGAGGGGAGAAAGTGAGAATTATGCTTTTTCTGTTTGTCTCTTTTTATTTCTGTGTGGCTTTTTGAGCAAATATTATTAAACTTCATATTTCATCGAGACCAGGGAGCAAAAAACAGATCTTCAGTCGTAAAAATCTGTCAATTCTGGTGACCAGAAGGGTTGTTTTTTACACATTAAGTTGTAGCCTCTGAGATTTTCTATAGGTCGTATTAAAAGCTACAGTCTACACCCTGTTTTTCCATATTTTATGAAAGTGTGG
Organism: Remorina albescens; assembly: GCA_034769265.1. Classification (NCBI taxonomy): domain Eukaryota; kingdom Metazoa; phylum Chordata; class Actinopteri; order Carangiformes; family Echeneidae; genus Remorina; species Remorina albescens. Next base: position 7,323,598 of record CM068485.1, read on the forward strand.
GAATTTGCTGGGACAGACACCAGGGAATCACAATTTTCACCTTTGGTCAACCATTGTGTTCATGTCCATTGTTTTTTTTTTATGTGCATGTCCTTTTATGATGACCCCTAAAATACAAAGACAAGAGGGCTGAACAGGAAAACCATATTTATATGCCAACAAGGAAATGTGTTTTGACTCATTTTCCCCTTTTTTTCTCTGACGAAAAGAATTCCCAGTAAATATCCATTGGAGGTCGAACTGTCCCTACAGCCAGGAGTAGATGAACGCAGCGGTCAAATAAATACACCAGTTACAAAATATAATTAACACCAAATGGTCTGTAAAATCGCTTTCAGGTTAGTTAATGTGATATTTGTATTGTTACTGTGCTGTAGTCACCTTTATGCATGACTGAAGGCCCACTGAAGGACGATATAGATCTGAAACACATGTAACACAAAGTGAACACAAACTACATGGATACGTTCAGTTTACTCTGTAATCATTTTTGTGTATATTTACACATAATAACAAGTTCATACTTAATCAAACTAGAATTTTTTTATTTAATTCATCATGCCAACCAAAAAATCGAGCTAACCACTCAGTGACAAATGATGGAGATAAAATTTAAAATAAGGAAAAATAAATAATGACAGACACTGTAAAAATATCCATCACATCCGTCAGAGAGGAAAATATTTGGATGTTTTGTTTTTTGTTTTTTGTTTTTTGATGTAGTTTTTTTTGTTTGTTTTGTGTTTTTTTTAGGAGAAACACCACTGAGTATTTGCACTGATGTGGACCACTTATTCCGGTAAAGGAGGTGGACGTTTTCATCCGGCGCACTGAATGAAGGCATACACAGTTTGGGCAAACTGCTGCTGCTGTAAGACAGGAGACAGCTCCCACCTGCAGGACTGCACACTCACTGTAAGAGCTCCATACAGCCTTCTTCATCTCTATGAGAAAACCACACAGACAGAGCCTTTGATAAAAGCTAATAACAGAACTGCCAGAGCCATTTTAACTCCAAACCTTCTTGAGTTAGGCCATTATTTAAAGGCCTGGTGAGTTCACAAGTGACGCCTTAGGAATTAGTAGGAATTAGAATTAGTAAAATATTTTTTTTTTTACCTATTGTGTCCATAAATAAAACATGTTAAAATAAATTAGTAACTAATAAGCTACAAAAAATTTAATCTTTTCCTAGTTTGGTTTATTGATGAAATAGTATTGGTGAGATGGATGATTACTCATTTAAAGGCAGTGGGTTTTAGAGCGATCAACTTTATTTAAGTTATTTAATTACTTCTTTATTTATTTCTATTTTTATTTGATCACCGGAGAGATAGCCGAAGCACCTATTTAAATATTTCCTCCGGCCTACCTGGCTCTCTCCCCGCGGAGAGAGGGGACACTCCGCTGTCAGCGGTTAACTGCTCACTTCCTCTCCTGCATATTCAGGATTTAGACCAATATTTAGACAGGTCGGCCTTTTATTCCTGCAGCGCAGCGTCCCGGTCCAGCTGAAGGTGAAAACCATTGCTTTTATGATCAGACTGACTGGTGATTTATCATCTGTTAAATGATAAGCGGGTGTCATTTATAATTATGGTTCAGTACATGAAAACCTGAAGAATTAAATATCTCCCAGACACAAGCTCAAAAACATCAAGACGTAGGGGAGGGGGGGGTTATTGTGGAAGAAAAGAATATATATAACATATATATATGATTAAACCTCTCTGTCGGATTACAAAATTAAATAACGGCAGGTTGGTGGCATTTAACGAGTCCAGGTTGGCATCTTATTTTTTCTTTTTCTTTTTTCCCTTTGGTGTTTTGCCGTGTTACCACAGCAGCTCACACAGGAGCACACTCCGCTACATCAATACAGACCACAGGAAAAGCCACAACGCGTGGATCTGTGCTGTGTATGAACGACAAAGTTGTGTCATGACTCGTAACCCGACTGATGTGTAATATAGGCTTCTTATGAAAAAACCTATACGCGCTTATTATTTTTGTTACTATTATTATTTATTATAATTTACCACTATTATTATTGGTGCGTAAAAGCGCATGCCAAAGGACTTCTGGTTTGCCTTCTGCGGGCCCATATATCACCTCTGTCAGTCAACGTCGCAGAAACAACAGATTTGACAGAAAGTAAAATATTCAAAGAGAAATTATCTGAACAACTGTTATGTCTAGATTTTTTTCAGTTTTTTTTTTCCACTTTCGTCCCATCCGAAATAACATGTATTGAAGTTAAGTGAACTTCAGAGCAGTTCCGACACCAGAATTAATTTTCTTAGCCAATTGCTTAATTAATTGCATTGAACAATTAAATAAAAATGTTGCTTTTAATCTTAGGTCTCTCCAGGACCACTTCCCTCAGGCTATTCACGTGACAGTGGACTTTATTTATTTATTTATTTGCTCTTTTTTGTTTGTTTGTTTTGATTTGTTATTAATATGAAGGATGTTAACCTGGAAGTTCAAAATGCCGAGGTTTGATTTGAGTTCAGAGATCAATGAGAACTTGGTTCCTTCTCTGTATAACAGCCTGAAATAATTTCAGTCCTTTTTTTTTTTTTTTTTTAACTTTCATTGAGAGTATCAACTTTCATCGGCGCTCATAATGGTTTTAATAAGTGTTGACTAAAACAAACAAACCTTTTTGCTGTGACAGTCGAGCAGCAGCCACTGAGGGATGTGACCGTGTGTTTCCATCCGTGTGTCAGTACTGAGGGCAGCTCACACAGTTTGCCGGCCTGTTGTCAGGTTTGGATCTTATGTGTTAAACTCTTCAGGAGACACGTGGGCAAAGCTGTTTCAAACAGAGTCAAAGGCCTGCTCTGAAAACTAGAATAAAACCACTGTTTCTCTAGAGTAAGAAAGTAGTTTACAGTTTGCTGAGGTTTTATTTAATTATTCGGCTTAATTTGAGCACGATGTAAATGTGTGGTTTAACAGCTGCAGAGATCTTGAGCAGAGATTTTGTGTAATTATCTTTTTCTCACTTCTACTTGAAGAAATTAGATCCTTATCCCCGAAAAGCTTTACGTGTTTCGAACGGAGTAAAATACGCAGCCTCTTCTATTGATTGTAACTTAAGCTTTCGATTTAATTTCTAAAATTAAAAAAACAACAACATATTAACATCTTAGCAGTTTTTCCCCCGTTAAAACATCTCCCTAAGCCAGATCAGCATCCTGTTGGACGCTGCTGAGGCTTGTGAGCGAATTCCAACACAGTCTCTTCCCATTCTGATCTGATCCTGTATTTTGTCTGTTATCACCTGGGTATTTACAAAGGAGGCTTCCGACTTGGCAATGATGAAGTGAGTCGGTGTCGATGGCAACATATCTGATAAAACGGGCCGTCTTACACTGGGCGGAATACACCACCCAAGCAATGGTGTACACCGCCTCATTTCTTTTATAATCTATCTATCTGATATTTGCCCTATAAACAACATATTGCAGAGCTTTATTTATGCTCCGTCCCTCCCGTGGAGAAACATCCAAAACAAACAGGACTAATCCTCTAACTGGTTTATCCCATTAGAACCCCGCTGCTGTCCCTACACTTCATTCAGTGACTCCAGTGTAAATGAGACTCTATCCGGCAGCCTGAGCAAAATGCATCTTTGGTGGCTGTACAGTAAAGCTGGACCTGGTTAAGGTGAGAGCCCATAGGGCGAAACGGGAGGCGCAGAGGTCAAGTCCAGCTGTGGCCCTCACAACTGTTTGCGCTGTTTACTGGCTGGCCATATGCTCTGTGAAAAATCGTCTGTCTGCATGTAACAAGGTCGTCTGTGATGTAAGGCACGAGGGTTTTTGCGTAAAATGCGCGTGAAATTCAGCTATTCGTATTACATTGCCTTTGGGACTGTGGACTCGGGCCAGAATAATAACTGCAGTTGGTGTGGATGAGTAAGCCAACTCGTCATCTAAACGCTGGCTTCCAAAGAAATCACATAGATTTTACTCCTGGAATTAAAATCTGTTCATGCAGCCACTTATTAACCTGTGGCGTTAAAGAAAGGCTGCCTTTGGATATTGTGAGGTGCAGCCCCTGATGTTCTGCAGCAGCTCTGTCTGGGCCTGGGCAGATAAAATATACACACATATGTATGTAGAGTGGTAAATTGCTGGAAAAGAGGCGCACTCTGAAGCCGGACATTGCAATGACGTTGGAGTTGAATTCAAATGACTGACAAGCTCTTATTGAAATAAAACATCCAGTGCGGAGCGCAGACACTTTTTTTCCTGCTGGTGCAGGGGAGGCGTGGATCTTGCTCACTTTTGACATTCTCGTAGCAGTAGTAGCTTCTCCTCAAGGCAGGACTCAGATGACACCACCAGCCACAGACCGGAGGAGAAACAGGGGAAGCTCTCTCCCTCCCTCTCCCTCTCTCTCTCCCTCTACTCGCTGCGGATGAAGTGTTTTGACACCGGGACGTGTTCAGAAGTTCATCAAATGACTCACAGCACCGGGGAGCGTTTCGCGTCTTCACAGTAGCCGTGGGATTACTTTAAAGAACAGCCTGCCCCGGTCTCTCCGAGCGCACCGGTGGCGGAATGTGAAAACCCCTTTTTTGGCGCATGTTCCTTCCCATTGTGCGCAGCCTTCTCCTGCTTTCTGTGCGGTTGGAAAGCGGAGGAGGAGAGACGACTTTTCCCGATTCGATCCCTTGCCTATGGACGACGGCGGTCCCCTCTCTCCAAAGGCAAATGCTTTCAGTATTGCCTCTCTGATTTCGGCTGCAGAGCAAGCAGGAAACGCGGCGTTTGACAGACAGAGCACCGGCCTAGACAAGCCAGACCTGCACAACCACAGTTTCTTTAAAATGCACTACAGCACTGTGACCCGGGAAATGGAAGGTAAATCTGTCTGTTGATGCCCATAGAGCTGCTGTAGCACGTACACATCTCACTCCCAAAAAAAAAAAAAAAAAAAAATCACATAACACTCAATTACATCTGTTCGTTTAATAGCCATGTTATAAAAGTAGAACAACAACAAAATAAATTTACGTGCGTTGCTTTGAATGCATGAATTGAATTAGTGTAGGAAACGAATTCTTGCACAACTGGCCGAGAAATCAAAAATCACTGTTAGGGAGACGTCTGCATACAAAACAGCCACAATGGAAAAAAAAAAGAAAAAAAGTTTCCTATTACAAAACCCCAAAGCGCTGCACAGAGTCAACTTTAATTCGTGAAGCGGATAAGATACATTGACAATGACGGAGGAGGGTTTACACGGTCCCCCCTGTGTGTAATGGTAAAAGCAGACCACAATAAGCATACCCAGCCCGGAGAGGCGAGCATGACCACTCATACACCTTTTTGTCCAATAACCAGACAGCAACAGTCACCTGCTGCCTGTTTGTTTGTTCATGCAAATCAGTGTGTGTTTACCTTGTAAACCGTTTACACTCCTCTCTGCTGGTCACATCCTCCATTGTTTGTTAATAGGGGTGATGTGGGCGATACCCTTATCCAAAAGTTAAATGGGTGCCGGAAAGCCCATTAAAAAGGGGCGCACTTCTCTGTCAGTCAGCCTCGTCCCAAGGCGAGGAAAAGGCACATTACCTGCAGTCCCTTATCTAAATAGAAATAAGAACCGGTTTTATCGCAAAGGGGAGGCCCTCTGCGTCAGATAAGAGAGGAGACGGAGCTGCGGTGTAACACAGAGCAGCAGCAGCGCACAACAGAGGCCGCTCAGAGCGCAATCTATCCAAAGCAAGAAACGCATTCACACGCACCCGAGGCTCGTTTGTGTCCGTAGCTGAGGGACTGCGAGCGACACAGTTGTTTTTTTTTTTTTTATGTGTGCGTGTGTGTGTGTGTGTGTGTTTGTGTGTGTGTGTGAGGGGGGGACATTTCGGCACTATTCGGAGGTTTGCCATTTTAGATGAGGCAGGCTGTAGTATGCTGGCGGTGGATGCAAACCCAGGGATTAACCAAGAGCCGAGACGGAAACTTTTAAACCGAAAGGGCTGAATTTGTGCCTGACATCTTCATTTTGGAGTTCACTGAAAACTGCTTCTGTTTTCACCATTTCTCTTGTAACCGACTAACAGTACACGGCGTGTTAAGTAAATCCAGTTTTTTGGGATGATTTCAGCCATATCCAGCCCGTGGCTGACGCAGCTATCCCATTTTTGCGATGTTGCAGCCTTCACGACGAGCAGCCTGAGCAGCCTCAACACGCCGGGGGGCTACCACCTCTCTCCGTCCCCCGGGGACCCGTACAGCCAACATGAGTCCCACTTCGAGCCGTGCCCGGCCGCCCAGCACAACTACAACTACCCGGGTTCAAACCCGGGACAGGCCCCGTCGAGCGACAGCGGGACTCCCAACTGCTCCTCGTCGTCCTCCAGCTCCACACCGAACAGTAAAAGCATAGTGAAGAAGAACCCCAAAGTGGCCAACATTAACGTCCAGCTGGAGATGAAGGCTTTATGGGACGAGTTTAATCAGCTGGGCACGGAGATGATCGTGACCAAGGCTGGCAGGTGAGCTGGACTCATAACACTCAGCAGCGATGTTTTACTGACTTATCGGCTGATATGAGCCGGAAAACCAATGACACACAGATTTCATTTTCAGTCCTTTCTTCTTTTTCTTTCTTTCATTATTATTATCATTTTTATTTTTGGGAGTGGGGGGCACATTTATGGTAGTGCTGCAAATCACAAATGAGGTATTTGTAGGCCTATTCCAATCTATTTATTTTAAAATCTATTAATTATTGCAGCTAATCGAGTGAAAATAAAGTACTGTAATAAAAAAAAAAAAACAAAACATAAAATCTTCCGTCGCTGTAAAAATAAATAATAATAATAATGTCCTAACGTTAATATAATTCAGATGCACGTTGTTTTACTTTCTTCATTAAAATAGTAAACAGATATCAAGCCGGGGGGGTCAAAGAAAGAAAACTTAGATACGCTCTGTTTCAGGCCGTGGAGCTTTATACAATAATCCGTGTAGCTGCAGTTTAACAGTTCAGGTCTGCAGGTTTTGGACTCGTTAACGAGGTCAAAACGCAAGGAGGCGTGTGTATGCGTGTGTGTGTGTGTGTGTGTGTGTGTGTGTGTGTGTGTGGGTGTGTGTGTCAGCTGTAAACACCATGTTGATGCAATCCTGCTGTGTATAATAGACCTAATAAGGATAAACGTGACTCTGGGCTGCTTTTCTTCCCCGTCAGTCCCAGTTTTATACAGGGAGCATTACGGCCTTTAATCTATGAGTCTTTACACGTGTGAACGCAGAACAGCTCTTGTACAAGCTGATTATAGTGTGTTTTTCCTCGGGTCTCATTGCTGCATTGCCTGGTTCCCTCCTTTACCTCTCCATATTCATAAATATATATATATCACACAATTTTAACAAATATCAACACACCAAGGTCTGTTTTAGGACTCTTTGGTTACTAATAAGAAAAAAAAAAAAAGATATATAAAGAGAGCCAATTCATTTCCAATTTTTGCTTGAGTCGGGGCGTTTTGTTTGCAGAATTTATAGGTTACTCCATCTTGATCATTTCCTCGTAGGCACAAAGATCCTATCAGCGTTGACCCCTGACCCATAAAATGTTTTACTCATAGTCATCGTATTTATGATTTTCAGCCAGTAAGCGTCTGAGCTCGTTTCTATGAAGTTAATTAAAAAAAATGCGTGACCCAGGATTGAGTTTCCCGCGCTGTGCTGTCTGACAGGAGAAAGGGGATCTGCAGCAGAGCACTTTACAGGCTCCTTCAGGCTCACCTAGCCACAACACTGACGTTAATTGAGCGTTGATTTTGGGATCCCTTTCACTAACTCGGCAGATTACTCAACTTTCAACTGATGCCCTGGCGGGATATGGATCTGCTCTGCAACACAGTAACCTAAGGGATGGAGGGATCTGTGGGATTTAAGCCTCCCAACAGCGACTGAGTACAAACTTCTGAGAGAAAACAAAGAGTTGGTGGTAAATTGTAAATAAGGTCGTGGTCGCTGAAGTTTCAGCATGCAGAGTTGCAGCCTATTTTTCCCCAAACAAACATAACATTGTTCGGGACTGATTCCACTTCCTGCCTCTTATTCCCGGGAATAAAAAGAGAAGCGTTCGGGGGGTGTCTTTCTGCTACGTGTGTGTAGGCCTTCGTGTGTCTGGAGATCATCAGAGACGCATAAGAGCGTTTTTGCCATAAGCTGTAAACGCAGAGTTAAAAAGACAGCACACCGATCATTCAAGACTTATCTGGTTACGGTTATTTAATCACGTCATTTGAAATAGTTTTAAATCTGTTTTCTTGTACAATCCAGCTCGGGCCAAATAAAGCTCCGAAGGCCTGGAGCTGCACGTCTCTCTGCAGAGAGCAAACATGCTGTTTTTCTTTGAAACACTTTGGCAAAATAATTTGCTGGCTCTTATGGTGGACCCCAAATGGCCCAATTCAAACAGCTGAGCCCTCAAATAATACTGTTTTTAAAAAGCATAGAAACACATAAAAACTAAATGTGCACTCGACAAGCAGCAGTAGCCGTCATTTCAAACCTAAATTTAACAGTCAATCCGTGCTTTTTCTCTCTCTCTCTCTCTCTCTGCCAGGAGAATGTTTCCAACTTTCCAAGTGAAAATATTTGGGATGGATCCCATGGCAGACTACATGCTCCTTATGGACTTCCTCCCTGTAGACGACAAACGTTACAGGTAACTTTGTGAGACGACAGAAACACACATCTGTCTATGCAACATTGCAGGCTACTCGGGGTTTTTTTTACTGATGCGCACAATCCGTAATTTACTCTATTAAATTCCATTGTTTTACAAATAAATGTATCAAATAAATATAGGCATGAATTCTTAACAACATAAATATGTGTCATATGCATTCATTCTATAAAACGGGTGAATATTTCCACCATTAACGAGCAGTGCCAGAAATATGTTGGAGGCGATATATGTGTTGACATTGCAGATTCATTCCGCCTCATATTTTCCCCCGCATACTGAAACTTGTTGAATCTTTATATATCCTCCACACGGCTTTTATTCTGTGACTTCTTTGTGTGTGATCCCCTGTTTTCCACCTTCCAGGTATGCTTTCCACAGTTCGTCGTGGCTGGTGGCGGGCAAAGCTGACCCCGCAACACCCGGCAGGGTCCACTATCACCCGGACTCTCCGGCCAAAGGCGCACAGTGGATGAAGCAGATCGTCTCTTTTGACAAACTCAAACTCACCAACAATCTGCTGGATGACAATGGACACGTGAGTCCACATGAATAATACATCAACACAAATACACGAATAAAAAAGGACCACAGTTCGAGCAAAAACAAAACAAAACAAACAAACAAACGAAAGAAAAACAAACAAAACAAAACAAAAAACATGCAGTGCAGTACGAGTAAGAGTTTCTTTATGGCTTTGCCACCACAGCCAGCACACAGTCTGCCTCCAAGATCACTATGCAAAATTACGCTGCTGTTTAACTGACTGTAATGATAATCAAGATAAGAAATATTTTATTCACAGTTTTACCAACACACGGGGGGTCTGAAACACTATAAACCATGATAACAACTAGTCCTTTACCGTAAAGATTTTTAAAAGGAGCTGAGCAGTTTTATTCGCCCTAAGACTTTTTGATATTAAGTATTAAACTCTGATATTTTGACTAGTAGTCAGATATGGCCAAAAGCATATTTTGATCCACAGAAAGGGCGGCGCACATGAGGCTCTACTCCAAAAATGACGGCGAGGAATGATTTCAGCCCTCCACTGTCACTGTGTGTCTCACTGTGGAGTTTCTTAGTTTTTAGGGCAACCGAGTCAAATGAAGAGTCTTTTCGTCGTGTCGGGAACTATTTAAAAGATATGATCATCTACTGAGGGTCTGTCTAGGGCCTGAAAGAATTACCTAAAGATCATCATCACTGCTCCACGATTTTGTAAAATATAAATCATGCTGCTAATTAATCACACCATGGATATATAATACGATCTGCATACAGTTTTGAATTGCGCTTCACTTCACTAACTTTGTGTAAATTTCTGCTTTTAATGAAATTTCCCAGACACATTTTATCTTGGAAGTGGTCAAGTAATAAAACTTCATCGTCTATGATGTTTAATTGTATAAACCTATTTAATGCTATTCATCTAACCGTCATTTATTTTTTGCCAGATCTGATTAAATTAAGTCAAACAATATAAGTGGCCTGTAAAAACAAAAAAAGTCCAACTTGGGCCAGTTCAGTCTTTTACCCAGATCTTTTCTCTTTTGACAGATCATTCTGAATTCCATGCATCGCTACCAGCCCAGGTTTCATGTGGTCTACGTAGACCCCCGCAAGGACAGCGAGAAATACGCAGAGGAAAACTACAAGACCTTTGTTTTTGAGGAGACCCGCTTCACGGCGGTCACAGCCTATCAGAACCACCGGGTGAGCCGCTGATACTAACATTTCTATCTACGTTCACTCACTTTGGATAAAGGGAGTCTTTATCTCACAGGTAGGAACATCAGTAAACAGTAAACAGCAGTAGACGGTCTCGGTATTTTGTAATAGAACCATTGAATAAGTGCACGGGATCGCATAAGAAGGTGCAAGAACAGTTCATCCAAATATGTTCACAGTCTCGCATTTACGGAATGAGTTCAGATCCCTCCATATAATAAAAATTACACAAAGTAGTCAAAGCATATCTCGGATTATTTGAACATTATCGCAAGCATTAAAAGATACCACACGTGATTGTGATGCAGGCTATGAAAACAGTTTGTTTTTGCTGTTCCCGCGCCACATTTTGCGCACAAAATAAGGAATAATTTGTTTTTGTGCGCACTTGAATTGCTTTTATGGCGCGCGCTCTGGGCGTAAAAGTTCCCGCTCAGTGTCTCTTTTTACTGCGTCTTCACTGTTCTGTTTTCACGCTCGTCCCCACTAATCTGTGCACCAGTCTGTCTCTGTTCACACTCTGCGTGTAGCTCATAAAATGTTTTTAAAGTAAATATTGTCTGTGTCACATTATGTTCATTATTTTAACACGTGCGATAATTACAGATATATATTATTGCTTTTTAAATGTATACAAATTAGCAGAAAGGTGATAAAAATGATGATGACGATGGTAATAATAGTGAGAAATGAAGGCGGTTGACTTTATTATTGTGAATTATTGATGGCTGTTCTGTATGCTGTGCAGCCGTGTAGAAATCAGCAAAAGCCTAACAAATATGAGCTCTGTAGTAACTGCCACCTTTGTTTTACATAACATAGAATTGCCATGATGTTGTTGCCCTGAAAAGACCTGCAACTATTTAGTGGTATATTTTATTAAAGACATCAGTGTGTTCAAATATGAAGCCTAGCAATGTTCAGTCCATCACGCTGGTCCAGCACAGCTGTCATTTTTTTCTATAAGTTAAAAGCGGGGACTAAAATAGAAAAGAAACAGCATCGTACAGCTACACTATGCAGCACTGAGCTTTATTTGGTGTTGTGCTCTGGATTTCAGATCACACAGCTGAAGATTGCTAGTAACCCCTTTGCAAAGGGCTTCAGGGACTGTGACCCGGAGGACTGGTGAGTATTTACTGTCTTATTGGTATGCTTCCACATGATGTCAGAATGTACAGCAGAGTTGGCCGAAATCAAGGGCATTTATAAAATAGTTTAGCTCTTTGTTTTGCTTCTCATAGGTGGCATATGGGCGGAGTAAAGGGTTTATGCCACATGAAAGAACACAATGAGTGGCAAGATGTTTCTAAATCACTTGATATTATTTAAAAGTGAGTCACCTTTGTTATTCTGTCATTGACAAATTACCAGGCACTCTCTTATTGTCAGAATGTAGTAAACCCCACCCATCTAGCATAATCAGGAATTTGGAAAAAATGCAATTACTATTTCCCTGTGCTGCTCAACAGCTGTGGATATTTTTTTTTTTAATAGCATTTACTGAAACAATTATACTTAAGTTTATAGGGAGTTATGATTATTTCATAGAATAGGCCAATCTGAGTCATGTATATCCCCTCATATTTCAGTCATTGAAAATTGGGGGTCTGTACACGTGTTAATGCTCATTACATGCATCAGTGTATACTCTTAAAATATGCATTCATCATTTTAATATATAATAAAGAAAATGTGCCCTTGACATTCATTAAATGAGTATGTAACTGAATCCATTCTCCCTGCTCCAGGCCCAGGAATCACAGGCCAGGCTCTCTGCCAATAATGAGTGCCTTTGCCAGAACAAGAAACCCAATGTCATCTCCCCCGCAGCAGAACGGCACAGAAAAAGGTCTGCACCTCACTCCTGGTTTCATTTCAAAACTCATGCCTGCCATCAGATATGAAGCACAGTCATGTTAAGTTGTTAAGGATTTAAAAGAAATACTTTCTATTTTCTTTCCTTTTCTTTTCTTTTCTTTTTTTTACTTTTATATATTAAGCATTACGGTGTAGGCAGTATTGGCTTATGATTGAATGACAGCCAGTCAGCGTCATCCACTACAAATTTCTTATACTATGATACAACTGCCCAAAGCTTCACAACACAGTACTATTGGCAATTGTAATGAGATTTTCTTCACTTGATTTTATTTATTGTTAAATAGGAGTAGGAATTTGATTATCTAAATATTTGTTAAGTTGAGAGTTAAACCTTGCCTTTAAAATGCTCCTCATTAGTCTGAAAGATAACAATTGTTTTTATTAAAGATTTCCAATGTTGAATTAACATAAGCTATTATCAGATTTGAAGAGATATCTGATATTTACATTTCTGGGTACTACTACAGCCTCAGTGCAAACTCTTACACTAGCTTCCATCTAAATACACCGGTATCAAAGACCTGTCTATGTTGTTACACTGCTGAATACACACACTGTTTCAGAAAACATACGCATCGTGCTGGTACAAAGCATTCACATGTTGGCCATCTCTGACTGTCCCTGTGTCTCTAACCCCGCAGAGGACAGTAGGCGGGAATACGAGCGGGACCCCAGTGGCACGCCCATACACGCTGACCCAGCTCACCAGCTGATGTCCCGTGTCCTCAGCCCTGCCCTGCCTGTCCCAGGAGGCCTGCATGCCGTCCCACTCACCAGCGGTCGACCCAGCCCGCCCCATGACCTTCGGCCAGACCCCCACCCTATACCACCGGACACCCTGCACCACCATCCTTACAAGTACCCCACCACCTATGAACACTACCTGGGAGCCAAGACCAGGCCATCGCCTTACCCTTTACCCAGTATCAGAGGACACACGTACCATCACCACATGAACCCAGCTACAGCTAACATGTACTCAGCCACCAGCGGCCCCTCTAACTATGACTACGGGCCCAGATAATGACTGTTGTCCACCAGGGCTAACAGCACACAGCACTGTGGGAATGGAAAAAAAGGCAGGACACGCAACACAGCCCTGTCTTATTGATGGCTCACACAGCCCGTGTTACCTGTGTGTGCTTACAGGCTGAAACTCCTTTCTGCTGGATAAATCTTGCCATATTTATTTAAAAGACATGCATCTTTGGCAGAAGCATGGGCACCTGCTCCAGGTCTGATTTGACCTTTGAACCCCAATGGCAACAACTCTACATCAAGGCTCTCTCTCTAACCTGAGTGGTGTAGACATTGAGCCAGCAAACAAAGGAGGACAGGAGGGGTCCCTCCTTAATAAAGACAATACCTTTGATTGCAGACTGGAAGAGATTTTTTTTTTTTTTTTTTGTGTTGGATGCACTTTTTGACTTGCCTTGTTTTTATTGCTTTCAAAAAAGCCATATGTTATATAGTCCATCAACCTTTTAGGTAGACAAGATGTTTGCATGTTGAGCTCATCAGAGAGGGTGTCGAAACACATCAAATGTTTTTGTTTGAGGAAAAAAAAATACAATATTTGGTTTTGAAACATTCTGGACATTCTGAGCCGCTCTGAGAAGCTTGTACCATGGCACTGACTTGCAGCAATACAAAGTAAATAAATGAAGCAGAATGACTGTTCTGTATCTGTAAAATAAACATTAAATTCTTGTAATTCATAAAGAAAAGAATGTTCTTTGTGCCAATCTTCCATTCAAAGTTCGGTCTGCTGTTGCAGAGCTGAAGGAGGAGGTTAAAAAAAATAATAATAACTTACGTCACTGATAGCATTGTTCAGGTTTCACCGTCCGGATCTGCCTTGGTGAAGGAGGTTGAGATGTCCGCTGCTCCTGCAGTCACTTGGAGTCAGCACTGTCCAAAACATTAGACTTTGCTGTAGTTGAAATGTTTCAATCTGCATCTGTTTTTGTAAAAAAAAAAAAAAAACAATATCAAAATTGAAACAATAATAAGGCTGTTACATTACAGGCTGTAGTTTGTTCTGAGTCTGCTCTTGATTAATGGATATCATTTTCCTTGAGAGGTCATTTAAAAACAGAAATATTTCAGTGATGAGCTAAAACACATTAAAAATAATAGCTTTAGTTAAATTAAGTATTAGTCATTTTCTAGACCTTTAATTATTATTTCAAACATACTATTGTGCAAATAATTTGATAAATCATTTACTAAATTTAACTTCAAATGTAACACCAACTTTCCAGAAACTAAGAATATCATGACAAAGAAACAGAAAACAGACAGCACCTACATTTCCCCTCTCACCAAAGGATATCATAGCTCATATTAAATGGGACAGTTGTGTGATATTTTAAGAATGTCACCCCCTCCTGTCTGTGCAGTCCCTTCCATCCATCCTATGAGGAGTGCTTTGTTGTCAAGGTTAATCTAGTTAGGGGGGAAAAAAGGTCCACTTTGGGATTTGTGCTGTCATGATGCAAAAGGAAACATAAGCTAATGATTCATTTCAAATTATGTATTTGTTTTCTCCTTGAACCCAGCTGCCATTGAGCAGAGAGCAGGCAGGGAAAGGATGTCTGCAGGCCCCTGACCTCTGACTCTTTAATGGCTTGTCAAGGTGTCAGAGGTTAAATAATGTTTCCACGCAATTAAACGCTCACTAATTGGTTGAATAGTTTTTTTGTTTGCTTGTTTGTGACAAAAACTTTGGCTCTACTTTATTACAAAAAAAAAAAAAAACAAAAAAAAAAAACCCCAAAAAACAAAAAAATAAAAAATAAAAAATAAACCCCTGATATTTAATTTGAGGCTCGACTAAAATCTCTGTTAGGTTGGTATTTAACTTTGTGAAAAAGTTTGCTCAAAGTTTGACAAGAAAGAACCAAAATCCTTTATCAGGCCAATAACTCACAGACCTACACTTTAGATTTTGCGTCGTAAAATAATTTTGAATTTCAAAGGGAGGACTAGTTTCGAAGTTTTAAAGTAATTGCACACTGTTTAATTGGCTTTGTTCGGTCTTTATGCATTTATTTTCCTGCATATTAAAATACCTTTTAACATACAGCGCTGTGTCGCGTCTGCCGAGGAGGCGGAGGTCTGCAGACGTGAAACAGTTTGACGTTAACCTTCGCCGGCGCGAAGGGTGCTGACGATCAGCCAATCAGAAGACGAGACAGAGTGAAACGTAGCTGGCGCTGGCGGGTCTCTCGGGGTTTGTCCGCGTGCACAGGTGACGGTGCACGGGCTGGTCGTAGGTTTGTTAACGCACATGTGGAGCTGAGTGGGAGCAGTTTAATGGAGTCCAAACATCAGTGAAAATGGAGGAAGTTCATTTAATAAGTGAGGTAACACCCAGGATTATTTTAGTTTATTGTGTTTAAATGTGTTAGTATTTTATATCACACGCACTTCCGTGTCCAAACACACCTTTAGCGTGCCGCAGCTATTAGCTGATTAATTTACAATGACGAACATGTCTACTTTGTCACACAGTTAGAGAGGAATGAAATGTTAGTTTATATATCTTGCATGGAAGATTTCACTTCAGTGAATGAATTGAAGCACTGTTAGCAAATTTAAATGGAAAATAGCCTAGTCGATGCAGGAATACAGCGCCCGTTATTCTGTTAAGTGTTATATTAATTCTTCTTAATGAGGCATTAGTGTTGAAGTTTATTGTTACAGTTGTTAAAGAAACCATTAACTGCTTCGTGTACAGTTGCCTTAATTCTTAACTATTCAGAACATATGAGCCTGTAAAATCTGAACTTGTGAATTAGCGGTAACGCCGTCAAATAAATGTAATGGAGTGATGAAGCAGAAATATAAACTAGCATTTAATGCAGATATTTAAGCTTTTTTTGTTAGTTTTGTTTTTTGTTTGTTTTTTTTTATCCTCACATATTCAGCAATGAAAATGTTTATGATGGGATTATTGCAATGCGGTATCCCTAGTGTAGTGTGCGTCAGTCTGTTTAGGCCTCTCCTTGAAGCCTGAAGCTGATTTGAATTGTCCTGCAGTCTGAAGGAACCTGATAAAACTTCTATGAATAAGGAACACTTCGGATTACTGTTTCCTAATATCAGCCTTCAACATCTAGATTCATGTAAATTATGATGAATAGACATTTATTCGTTGTAAGAGTAGAGATATTTTGAGTCTTTGCAATAGCAAATAAATTAGGTTTTTGTTTTTGTTTTGTTTTTTTTGTCCAAGAGGCAAATCAGGGAAATTGCACCTACTAGAGGAATAATAATGTAGTGCACCTCAACTAATGTAATCAGCATGGTTTCTGTGTTGGATATTATTTCATTCATTACATTTCTACACATGCACCTAAATAGGCTTTAGTATGCTTGCAGCAGGTTTAGGCTGTTTTTCACTTTTGTATCATTTCACACAGAGAAGACAAGGAACTTGCTTCAGCCCACGCTCACCACAATACAGTTTATATGCCCAAGATCGCTCCAGCTCAAGGAGACAGAGTGCCAAGGACTTACTACTGAACTATGAGGAGGCCGAGGATGGATGATAATGAGACCTGAGGCATCATTTGACACTTGGCTGCATCTGGAACAGCTGTTGTGACAGGTCGACCAGGGCCTCAGTGCATTCATTCACCTATGTACATGTCTGCCGAAGAGCTTCGCTTGGACAGCTATTAAAAACAAGACAGGTAAACCAGCCAGATTCTTCTTCCTAAACAATAGAACACATGTTCCATACTTTCCCTCTCTGGGCCTCTCAGCAAATTCAAAAGGTGCTACAGTTTATGGCATGTATGAGGTTGCTGATGGACATTTTATGTGGCCAATCAAAACACATCACCAACACCGAAAAAGAGATGTGATACATTTGTAATCATTCATATTTGAAAAAATAAATAAAACCAACCTATATCCGAGGTGAAATATTGGCTTTGGCCAGTACAGAAATCAATTGTTTTCTTATTATCATTCTTTTCCCCCCCGTTTATGTTTTTTAAATAATCAGACTGCTAATATAATCCATTAATACACCTGAAACCTCAGGGAGTGACAACATCAACCAGATGCACACTTCCACAGCACCGCAATCCAACAGATTATGTCCTATCCCAAAGCCAGGTTGACCTTTGACCTTGAAGACCAAGGAAGACACACATTAGGTGATAAGTGAAGCACAGGGCCTGTTGTGCACACTGCCTCCCTGGCCATTTATTGACTTCCTAAATGATCCATTATGAAGTGATTTATGAGGTTCACCAGCCACTTCTAAGGCTGGTGTGTTGCTGTCTGCTCCATTCAGCAGACATCTGCACCAATGGACATAGCATTTGATTTATCAGAGAATGGACGGAAGCCGGCTCATGCCACCTCTAGTGTTTGTTCAAGGCCAACAGGAGAGTTAGGAAGCTATTATGAATGCAAGATGTCACCAGTGGGGTCAGAGACAAAAGGTATAGACGGAGCTCTGCAGAGAACAAGGAAGGCAGGTCATTAAACAGGGATTGGGGGGGGGGGCAGGCAAGCAAATAAAGTTTTTATTCCAAGAATTTTTTGAATATCAACAGGTTTCAAGTAAAAACACAGCTTATCCCAAACAGAACACCAAAGGCTGACAAGAATAGCCACCATACCTGCAGTTACGCATTTTTCCATGACGGTGGCTTCACAGCAAGGCAGCTTGTCTAGCAAATGACCTTGTCTTTCCTCTGTTCGCTAATGATTCGTGGCCATTATGTTAGCCTGGCTCTTTGATTTCTCAGGCCTTTCCTGTACAGCATGATGAGCTTCTCAATTTGGGGTCATCCCAGGAGACAAAGCCTTTATGAAGCAGAACGTCGATCTTTTGAAGCCCTGGCCCCCGGCCTCTTGTCACAGTGTTGTAACACATGAGCTCCCATGCTGCTCATTGACTCTGAGAGATATTTTTAGAGACAGTGGACAGAAAAACACCTCACTATTTTCTCTGGGACTTTTACAATTAGACCCTTGGCTTACTGCTCAACAAATGTCAGTTTCTTAAAAAGACATCTGAATTAAATGAATCATAATACAATTTCACAAGAGATAAATGTAGAAGTTATTGATTTTTTTACTGTTTTATCACAGGGGGTTAAAATACATCTTTTACATTTTGCATGTTCAAATTTCTTCACCATGATGGTTTGGTGTCCAGTTTTTCTGATTTGGTTTGCAAAAAGGCTAAAATAGAGACCAGCTCAAAACAGATTACGCAAAAAAAGTCACTGAGGATTACCACCTTCCCTAAACTAACAGCCTTCTACTCTCCTTGTCGCTGTTTTGATTAACCTGGTTTCACAACTGCAGCTCAGGTCAGGCCGGAGGGCCCATGTGTTAAGGTAAGACCTGGTAGAATAACAACACAGGATTACATAGCTGCTCAGGTGCGTTGTATACCTCTAATTCAAGAGCACTGGAGCCAATCTCCAATCAGATAAGTCAACACAATCACATAGCATCACAGAAAAACACATCAGGCTTTAGAAAACAGTGGGCTAGTCCGCATCAACTCTCCACATTTATGCACTACAGCACTTGGTATGTATTTTATAAAAATTTAATGTCAGTGGTTGGTTGATAAATTGGAAGAAATTAGTGCGATGTGTGTACGTAGGTGTGTTACCAAGCACAAAAGCACCAGAGAGGCTGGTTATTTTTTGGGGCAACTTTGGGTTGTATTCAACTGAAATGGAACTGACAGTGGGATTGCACCCAAAGGGAAAACTGTTCTTGGGCAGCTGAGAGGGGCAGACCCTGGGGTAATTAAAGCTTGTAGTACTGTTTACCTCTGTAGCCCAGGTGATATCTCATAGAAGAGTGCACATTCTCCTTTTGGATGAATGGTTTATGTTTATTGTATGTCTTCTTCAAGTAGAGGCCGTGGTGCATGTCATTTCTTTGACATTTCTTTCATTACATAAAAGAGCTTGTTCAACTTGTTTAATAACCAAAGAAATAATGGACGTCTGTGCAGGTCTGACAAGTTACAAATTTACCCCATCATAATAATGATATAGTATAAATTTACAAACGTAAATAATTAAAACAAGCACTTAAAATTATTATCAAATAAGGAACATAGTCTTCAGTTTCACAGAGCAGAAATGAATTATCAGTTTATTCGGTACACATGGGTATGCAGTCTGCTAGTCTTGAATGGCATTATACTGTCAGGTATTTCAATTTTTATTTTGCCCATCCCTTTTAAAACAATGAGGGTGGACTACACAGAAATGCTGCACCTTGGGAACCAGGTAAAAAAAAATCAGCAGCAGACAATATTATTTCATGTTCAAGATTCATATGTTGATGTATCTGATTCTCTTAGAATGCTGGAAATACCTTCAGAACAGCAGCTGCATCACATCAGTGCACATTACAGTTGAGAAAATATTTAATGAAAGTCTTTATATCCCCCCAGAGCCAAGGGTTCAGCCAGTGTCAGCTCCCTCGTTGAATATTGACCACAGGCTGATCTTCTGGTCCTTGGATCCAGCAGCCAGCAGTCTCTGTCTGCGGTCCTGGTGGTCTGAGAAGGCCACGCTTAGCACCATGTCAGTGTGGTATTGAAGCACTGCCAGTGGTCGCAGCTTTTTCCAACCGAACACACGTACCCTATGGTCCCAGCCCGCTGAGGCCAGAAGCTTACCATCCTCCCTGATACACAGCTGGGAGACCCCAGAGTTGACCAGCATCACACTGTCCTGGACCTGGAAAAGGGATCAGGGAGAAGATAGTATCTAACATCTGTCTAAAACACCTTCACAGGTATTGCACATAAGGCCACACAAGAAGAACTTTGACATGGAGCCGAGGAGGCCGAGTTCTCATTTCTTCGTCAAGTAGACATGGTCAGCCATACTAATTAAGTCATAATTGGGTCAGTAAGTCGATTAGTCACTGTCATATTAGAAACTTTAGCCAACACAAACACTGACAGGGAGAGACTATCAGCTGATCTGATGACTGAGGTCCAAGTGTGGAGCTGGATGTCTGTTGAACCTGGCTGTAGACTTTTAGGACTCAATCATCAGCTACGAATCATTACGGCAAGAGGACTGTGAGCAAATCCCTCTGCATCCCACTGTTTGGTTTGGAGTTATGGAGGTCTTTTCTGGAAGCTTTGAGATACCTTTGTCACAGTTTGTGAGAAAGAAAGAAACCACCTCGATGAAACGCTTGTTTGCAGAGGCCTTCTTGCTTTAAACGCCTCTGATGAATTACACTGACACTGAAAGGTCTGGTCAGCAGGAGAAGAGACCCCATAAATACACTGTTGTAACATCTGCCTGCTAAAGATTAGCCACAGCTCTGTCTGCCTGTGATCTCCAGTGCCCCATGCACTGTATCAGTCTCTCTAAAGGGGCAACTTTCTGACATATTATAATGAATGGCGGCTAAGATCACTATCTGAAGGGCCTGCTGTGGTGGGCATTCCTGGGGAGCGAACGTGCTCTTCCTACAGAGTAGGGATCTCTGTTGGATCGGTGGATGGGATGCAAACATCTGGATATGGGAGCTGAAATCAAACAGGACAGCATAAAATTGACTTCATAAGTTGTGTCTTGGGAGACTAATGACCTTGAATAGGAGGAGATGGTGGAGAATTTATCTGCGTGCTCCCGTTCCGAACGCGAAAGATCCACAAGCTGCATATGGAAAACATAAGCCAGGACTCACAGCCCAAATGGACAAGGTGGAATGCAATAGAAAGAGAGAGTAGGGAGGAATGTCATTGATCAAAAAGGAGCAACAAAGCAAAGTTCAGAGGCATAGATTTTTTTTTGTTTTGTTTTGTAATGGCTAATCAAACCACCATTGCTGGTACTACTAGTATGATTGGATAACCCAAAAGCACTTACACACAGTAACCCGGAGGGGGGTGAAAGACTGTTTGGAGGTTTATTATTACCTCAAGAATCTGGTATGCCACTACCTCTCTCCATCTGGTTTGCATTAGAGGCCTGATAATGATGGGTTTAAGTGTCTGTTTTTGTTTGTTTTGCTTCCCATAGTTTGTGTCAGGAAAAGGCATTTGTTTCATTAAAGGGTCAGTTGTAAGCGGTACATGGCTAATGATGCAGTAATGGTCATTCAGCAGGGCTGCCTGCACAATTGTTGTACTTTCTACAGTCCAAAAAAGCAGAAATAAAGGATGGTGAGAAAATGGGTTGTCCTGCGATCCAAGTTAAAATAAATGACGGTGATGTGTCGCTATGCTGGTTGCTAAGCTACAAGTGATCAGTGCTTGCTCTGTTATTTTAAGTAACAGAGGTGCTTAAAAGTAGTAGTGCTGAACCAGTTAGTTAATAAATTACTTGATCATGAATAATCTATTACAAAATTCAACGAAGTCTTTTTAACAAAGTCTCTAGTATTTGCTGGTTCTTTTGCTCTGCTTTTTATCGTTGTCAATCTTTGATTTGTAAACATCACCTCAATGTCACATGTAACAACATGGCTATTATTTACATGCTATATTATAATTTGATATTGTTGAAACCATAAACAATTGAAGAAAGTTGGTGTAACATGATGAAAAACTGCTGACGGCCCACAAGTCTCACAAAGCAGCAGGTAGTAAATGGTACCGGTCCAGAGTTCATCTGCTTCATCCCCACTCCCATGCAATTCTACAAAGGGTCAAACTGAAATGTCTTGTACTTCAAGATAAAGGCCTCCATCGGCATAAATTCCAGAGTACATCTAATCCATCATGTTGTGACAGGAGGGTATTTGGTTATCCATTGCAGCAGTGTATAACTACGTACCAGAGAACAACTGAAGCTTGGATGAATTGACAGAGTGGTGGAAGAATCTTTCACATACGGGCACTCTGATCAAGACAATAGGTTAATAACAACATCTTAGTAATTTCTTGTCAAAACAAAAAAATATCGTAGTATCTAAACATACAACACGTCTATCCCTTTTATCTCCTTCTTCAACCTGGAATCAGAACAGGACTTTGACAATTTCGGATTAAATGTGCAGATTATTGTAAATTGTATGTCATTTGTTTAATTGGTGCTCAAGTATGATTGGTGATGAATACAATAATTATCTTATGGATATATATTCAGTTTCAGGTTGTCAAATGTAAATCTAAGCGCTTTATTTAGTCATTTATGATGGCAAATTGATTATCTTTTGATTTGGGGCTGCTGGTCAGATAAGTCCTTGGACTTTGGGAAAATAAGATGGGCATTTTATACTTTTTTTTATTAATGCAGAATAATGGATACCAAAATTCAGCTTCTTGCAGCCTTTAAAAATGTAACTTCTCTTTTCCTTAAAAAAAGGAAAACGGTGTTAATTATATTGCTATTAATACCATATACAGCCGCAGTAGTGAGAGCTACTGAATGAATACCAAGAGAAAGCTGCTGATATCCAGCACTGCATTTAACAAGACCTCAGTCTGTAATGAAATCCATTAGCTCAAACTGGGAGTTTTGGCTCATATTATTGAACACTCCAGTTTTTCCTGCTATTGCTTCTGTCGCTATCTCATCATGGACAGAATCCATCTTTGGGCTTCATCATTCATTTCCCTGTTGTTTGTACACTCCTTCCTGGCCTGTGTTGGAGCACGCAGACACACGCACATACAGAGAAGGTTTGCTGTCTAAACGCCAGCTTTCTCAGCTGTCAGGAGGCTACCAGCTCTGCTCAGCAGCTGGGCCCACAAGACTTGCTGTAGATCCATGACAGATCCAACACAAACGCACACTCCAAGATCCTCTTTTGTAGCATCTCACCGACAGCGGAGATGTTCAAAAGGAAGGTCCATTTGGCAGATTTCATTCAAGCCTTGCTACACTCTTCTCCTCGTCTTTCCTGTCAGACTTGGCACGGACCTCTGCGTTTACACTGATCTACTGAAACGTCCCATCATCGCTCACTCACTCGAGCCTAGCGGCTGGGAGGCTTTTCGCAGGTATTTCTGACACACCCTGTCCCTGAATCACACTCAGCAGCTGGGAGATTATAGCCTTTTGTCACCTTGCCTGTCAGAGCCTGGCTCTGGCTGACAAGAGATAGATGTGTCAAACAGGTGAGTGGCCTCGTTCTGGGGAGAAAAAAAAAAAAAAACAGGAGGGTTTGTCACTCAATAAAAATGAGGCAAATTTTTGACAGCCAGCTTGGATATACATTAGTCCAGTAGTAGACTGAGGTCTGGGCCTCAGATTGGCAGGTCTGGTTGACAGGTACAAGAACGCACATGGGGATGCCAGCCATGCAGGTGAATGCTGGCGGAGACAGTGGGGATATTTTTACATGGCAGTGAAGATGAGGACCAGCAGTTTTGTCTGCAGAGAACTGTCATCAGTCTCAGAAATAGCTTGCTGTCAGCCATGCTTGATTTGCACTGCTAATCTTCTTTCTGTACCTGGTTTCTCACTCTCCATTCTGTGACCTCTGTCTTTCTTTCTCTGCCGGATCAAACCATCACTGCACGCCAATACATTTGAGTGGCTGCCTAAATATATGTCAATCCTGCTTAACAGCTTGTGAACCCCTACCAACCTACAGCCTCATAGTCTCACCCTGACACACTCCCAAAAATACATGTTAGAGGGAAAGTAGAGAAAAAATGGCTGACTATGATGCTTCATTACTGCACTGCATGAAAAGATCAGGCCAGCCAGGTCAAACAGCAGATACTGGCCTCTGGGAGCCATGTGTAATACATTAATCTCCATTCCTGAGGCTATCTGTCTTTATCTGGCCTTGATAAGCTCACTTCACAGCCCTTCAGCTTCACTAAATCATAACTGCACTGTGTTGTGTCACCTTCAGTTTCCCCTCCATTTCACAAAAAGCATCTATCTGCCCTGCCAGCTAGTTCCCCCACACTGGACCATATCACAGGGGTAATTTGTGGGAATTGGGATGCTGTGGCACTTATAGCCTTCTCAGCCTTTATTGCAGCCTCCCACTGTGAACTACTGTTCCCTTTACTGCAGATGTGTTTTTTGTTTGGTTAAGGGGCCTCAGAGGTTTTGATATTTTTATTACCTCTGACGGGTTGTCCATCAGGACCCGGGGCGTAGGACCGCCACCCAGCATCTCCCCCCACCCCCTTGCTGCTGCTGCACAAAAATACTTTTGTGGGAAGAACTGAGGATAGCTGTCTGGACGTCACACTGAGCTGCACTTCAGGATAATTTAAAAGCCCCTGTTGGATACTTTCCCTCTCCATGTGCTTTTTTCCTGTCATCCTCGTCCTGGATTACATGCTGAATCAATATTTTGTTGCTTGAGGAAAATAAACCAAATAACCACTCTCCTCCTGCTTTTGGTATATTGAATCAAATCCTTCTTAGTGTTTTTCTATACGCATTTTGAGGATGAAAAAAATTGACTTTGCAAATATTTCTAATTCAAGCGTTCATTTGTAAAAAGTTTTGGAAAGAATAATACCCCTTCATTGTGCAGGAGTGTCCTATATCAGCCTCAGGTTCGCCTCTTCCCTGATTCATGGCGGTTGGCTGAAAAATCGGAGCATTCCCTTTTGCTCATGAAATCAAGAGAAAATACAGCTTCAAATGAGGCGTTAAGTTTCTGAAGCGATGGCTGTTATGTAAAATGAATTATGGTTGAAAACTGATGTGATTCTTTTGGTGTGGCAGAAGATAGTTTGGACCCCTCCCAAGTATTTTTGTGTATGAGAAAACCTGCGTGAACAGTTTTTCAAAGGTAGAGAAGCTTTTTGCATTTTTGCTTTAATTTTCTTGGTCCAGAAGGAAGTTAATTTGCTTTTTTATGTGTATAATTTTTTTTTTCTTCTAATTACCACACAATGAGTCAAATGAAATTTAGCCATAACTATAGATAGCATCCAGATCTAATAGTGTGACTATGTGTCAGTGTGTACATGGGTGGTTAGACTCTGGAGTGACAGCCCCAGCCTGGCCCTTGGCCCCTGGCCTTGCCAACACTGTGTAACCAGCAGCTGATTTATGGCCCCTGGAGCCCTGCTGAGCCTCTTCCTCCTTGGCTCCTAATGTTTTCCAAGAGAGCACAGGGTAGGGATACACTGCTCCTCCCATCTCCAATATTAGCAACTTTGTTTTATGGCATTTAGTTGACGCTCCAATGCAACAATTAGTTAAAAAGTAGGGACATTAACCAGGGATACTATGTCAATCAGTATAATAACTCAAAAAACCAGGGGACTCAAACCTAAGGGAATACTTATGCAATTGGCCAGGAAGACTTGGAAAGACTACAAAACGAACAGATATTTTGGCAATGTAGCTGTTATGATTTGATGAAAAAATGCACATTGAGTCCAGTGAAACAGTGGAACACAAAATCCCAAAATATCATCAAATATAATGAATGAATAATTAAAATGCTTAGATCAATATGTTACTAATATATAAATTAGATTTATGTATTTCTTCAGTAACAAAGTGTTGAAATGGGAAGCTAAGACTAAAGAGAAAAAATATTCTACTAAATGATAAACTCTGTTAAACTGTTAAAATGCATTCACAGCTCCATTATATGAAGAATTATGAATTCCATTGATTGTGATGTGAATAGATTATATTGTGTGTGAAAAACTGTCACGTCATAATTGACAAATGAAAGCATTCAGGAGATGACGAGTGATGCTGATGAAGAGGTACTTTAGTTAGGGTTAGTGAAGTTTGTGAACCACAAAACTACCCACTATGACCTTTTGTAAACCTGTTCTGCTGACCTGCAGGTTCCTCTGTCCATCCAGCATCCATGAAGAGAGTTTATTCTCAGACGATCCCGATATGCCCCTCAGACGATCAGTGTCAAAGGTCATGCACATAACAGGTTCAGGATGGACTTTGGCTCGGCTCAGCTCGGACCTCTGGCTTACATCCCATAGCAACAGCGAGCCATCCTCATATCCAGCCAACAGGAGAGGTCCGGGACCTGAGTCGGGCTGCAAGTAAAGGAGGATGATAAGAGAGAAGAGCAGGGTCAGCATGATGGAAAGAGGAACATAAGAAAGAGCTATGGCATTAGATTTGAGATGTGAGCCATGCAGCAAGAACCACAAAAACCGCTGCTTGATGCTGGAAGCTGAGCAGAGCAGAGGTTATCATCCCAGAAGCTTCCGCTGACACTCGGGTAGAGGCTTTGGGCTCCATTCGTCAGCCTGCTGCTCTCTCTTTCCAACACTCCATTACACCACTCCTCACTTTGCTCCTCATCTATATTACTGAGCCACAGACCTCGCTGCCGGTACTCATAAATATAATCACATAAAATACTACTAAAGCACTGTCTTTAATTTGTGCTTTTTCTTTTTTTCAAAATTTTCCTTTTTCCTGATTTTATTTACTATTTTATTTCGCATTTTTTCTTTCATGCTAAGATAAGTAACAATTTCACATGTTCAGTCCACTTTTTGAATCTATTACTTAAAGAAGAATTCAATGCAACTTTTTGCAAATTTACCCAAGAATTTTTTTTTTTATATATAAAATTCAGATATCAGAATATCAGAGTATAAGTAAGGCAGAATGTGAAAAAAGGCAATGTTAATAATTAAGTATTTTGGCAGATAAGCCATGATTTTCCTGCAAATGCTCTTTTTTGAAATTCATTTTCCCTGAAAATAAATTAAAATTATGATGTTATTTTGTTGCGTTGAGACTTGTGCCAGACAAACATGTTATCTTACATTTGAGGATGTGATTTGTTGGCTGGGGTGTTACTGCACTCAACAATACATCATTTGTGATTTGTTTAAGCACCTTCAACTTGAAATTGTGTCGATTGGCATCAAACACAATTTAAGTTTGGAGAAAAATAGTTATTTCTTTTTAAATTATCAATTATTCATCAAATGATTACTTGCTAAAAAGATTATTTAATCCCTTCTTATTTGTCTAAACCTTTGTCTAAAAAATTTTAGTAAAGCTGATAACTATCACACTGTTTGAACCAGAAATTATTTTTGGTTTGTAAATTACTTCAAGGTTAATCATTAAATGTACGTTACATTTTCTGTTGATTTATCAAGAAATTGTTTCGACTCCATATACCTTATATGACATTACACTTTATTATAAACTAATGTACCAACATGTACTTTGGTCTTGCTTCATCCCTATTTAACCCAGGACAGAGCAGATCCTGGGTTTAGGACTGGAGAATCCATTACAGTAAATCTGTCAAACAACATGAAATTCTCAAACACGCATCCAACAAAAAACCTAAACCACAGCTCCTCTGTTGAATATATACACAACAGTAATGATGTTACATGCATATAAATGAGAAAAGTAAGCAGTATAGCATTTAAAACAAACAATCAGACAGTGCCTCTGCACTGTTGGGATATAAAACCTCATGCTTCTTCTAAATGAGTATGCACGAGGTTGAGCTTGTAAATTGTTACAACATAAAAATGATCTTAAAACAGGAGGCTTCATAGATCTTAATAGTACACTGCTGGAAGGAAGACAGGAGGAATGAACTGGTAGATCTGACCTTAATTCTGCACTCCAGAAATGCCACAATTCCTCTGTCTGCAATGGCTTTCGATGCCTTGAAAGCACCTCTTTAGGTCCATAATACACCTCTTAAAAAATAATTTTAACTTCTCCAGGCTCAAACCTTTCAGCGGATCTATGAATTAACAGCAAAGATACACACTTTTTACTTGCTAACAAATACTTTCAGGCCCCCAGCAAAAGCACAGTGCCCTGCAGAAGCATGGAGGGAAAGAAATTTTTTCCATATGTGCAAGGGGGCCATGTCTGCCATTTTTTCATCCATCTTAAAGTCCTCTTCTCACTTAACGCTCGATATTTCTCTTCTTTCAGCTTTAAACAAATTAAAGACAGAGTCATGTATTCCCTCCAAACACATCAGCGAGGACGAACACTAAGGGATTATGAAAACAAATAAAAACAAGTGAAAATCAGTGGCCTTTGCTTGCCGGCAGGGCCTGGGCTAAGCGTTCCAGGCTTGGGGCCCACTGTTTCACTTAAGGGTAGGACCTTCTTGATTGATGATGTCATGGGTCAGAGGTCAGGGAACCCTGGGTAGACACCTAATTCATTATATCCTCCACAGGCCTTTCTACAAGAGGGCTCTCCGCTGGAGTGGGGCTGGGACTCTGAGTGGAGATTTATCACTACAGAACAGCTGGAGAGACAGATGGATGAGGACTTGCAGAGGAGGTAAGACCAGTGAAGCCAGGTCTTCTCTAGCATGGGTATGAAAGGTTGTGTGACCTGGGCCATTTCATTTCATTGCTATAAATAGGTTTAAAATCCTGCTGCAGCAGAGACAGAAAAGTAATGTCAAAAGATGTGACCGGTGAAGACACAACAAACAGGCTTTACCAAATAATGTGTTTGGTTTACGAAAGGTTAAAATAGTGAATGCAAAAATATGCATCCATCACTAAAAACATTCTAGAAGTTCAGGATGTTGTCTGCACAGATGCTGACTAACCAAGAAGAAGCAAGTATTCATTAATAGAGAACTAGAGAACTACTATTGCTATATCATTTTTATGTGGGTTGTGTCTGTTATATGTGGGTGCTATATACGTTTCTGTGTAAGCTACCGGATGCCTTAAATTTCCTTTGGGATTAATAAAGTATCTATCCATCTATCCATTTATCTATCTATCTAGAGAAGTCAGAATGATGTAGGCAATGTTCAGCATTCTTCCTTTAAAATAATTTAGGCATCATTCAATTTCTGGATCAATCATAATTAATTTTAAAATTATACAAAATCAAGTTCAATCAACTTCACTGTGATTGATTCCATGCAGATTTTATCTACAAAGCATCACCTGTAGAATTAAATTTTTTAGTGGTCATTTGTCATGTTCTATGGGTAAATAAAGGCTTTTATATCACTAAATCTAGTCATTATGTATTATTATAAGATCTACAAGAGTGTCATTAGTTTTATAGTCGTCTCCTATTATCTATAACAGCTAAGTCAAAAAGCTCATATATGAATAGCTTCCATATGCCAGATTACTCTACAAATACTCCAGGCGGCTGATCCAAAGGGAATCCTTTTGTTTCTTAGGCTGTATGGTTTCCAACAAACTTCCATGAAATGTGCAATGGCATTATCTATAGGGTGATGTGTACAAAGCTATTTTGTCAAATAAACGATGAGTAAAAAATAAATGAGTAAAATCTAAATTGAATAAGAGAAAAATGTGTGTAATATCCTGAATACATTCTATGTTTAGCAAAAACTTTGTTATTCCTATTTGTGGTCAGTGCCTCAACAATCCTGAACCAAGAAACAGCTTGTTTGCTGATGTTGCCGCCACAGGCCCCAGGCAGGCACTGCTTCAACATAAGGAACCAATCGTGTTGTCCGGTTTTTGTCCCAGTTCGCAATGATGTCATGGCCAAGAGGCAGCAAGGTGATGAGCTGAGAGCGATGGATATCTGTATAGGAACATTTCCTTTCCCCCACCAGCCTCCGTTCACATTAAAAGCCTTGCACGTCATACATCAATACTGTCCCCTTAGCCAAGCCCTATTTTTCTGCACAAGTCAAACCCACATGTGGAGCTACTTTCTGCTTCCAGGTCCACTGTACTGTTTCACCCACATCACAGGCAATCCCATTCAGAGAATTCAGATAGTTAGCTCTGCCACCTTTCAGACATAACTTACTATTTGGACTAAAGGCCAGGTGGGATTTTGCTGAAGGGAAGGCAAATTGAGGAGAAAGTGAAGTTTAACGCTGTATTTAATCTCCCATAAACTCCAACAGAGAGCACTTAAAGGCCAACAATAAATCTATTGGTGAGTCTGTCATGGAAATAATGGAGGATAATCACTTCTCGTCTCAACTGTGGGGAAAAAAGAAGGAGGGACGGTGAGTGGAGAGACGGAGAGGAGTTAATTGTCAGTGGCTTCCTCCTGGGGTGTGGGTGATAGAGAAAAACTTTGTAGAAAGAGGGATGGCAATGTCAGCCGTTGGCTCCTGCTGTGTCAGGTTAAGGAAACAATTTCATGAACAACATTTCAGAACATTTCAGGTGAAAGACGAGATCAACCATTTTCTTCTTACAACTGACAGACAGAATAGCTTTCCAAATCTCCTGTATACATGTGTGTGTGTATGTGAAAGGGGGAGTTTACACACTTGGTTTCATTTAATTCCCAGTGCATGGATAACTCCAGTCATTCAGTCAATGTAACAGATGAACATGCCTCAGCCTTGAAAGGAATCAGCCTGAAATGATTTAAAATCACCTGGGCCATTGGCTTTGAAGTTAGACAGCTGCCTGTGCTGTATTACAATGATATTATATAATTTATAATGATATAATTGATCATTATGTTTCCTGGCACTCAACACTGAACCAGCATCGTTTCATAAATCAGATGATGAAAGGTGGGTGTAACTGGAAAATCAAAGGAAAAGAGAGAAAAACACAAACACAATGTCAGCAGGCATTGTAAGACTCTAACCTGTCTACATTACACTATAAAACATCACAAACACAGTCACCTTTATGGTTTTGTTTTTGACTGATTAAAGTAATTCTAATTAGTATTACAGGAAAACTGGGCTGGCCTAACTCTAGCTTTAAAAAATGTTCTGCTTAAGCTTTGATTTCTGTTAGCTGTAAACTGCACAGGCCATAAAATTTACCATCCACCATCTTAGCATGCATCTGAAACACTACTCAGTCCCTCCCCAAAGGCCCAAAGGGAAAGACCTGATAATTAACCATGAAAATAATTACAGGGTCTTGTTAATAGCTGGAAAATAAAACTTTCGACGGCATTTACAAAACAAAAAGCAAACCTTTGCGGGTATCAGATTCGATGTACAGCTGCAGGCTGATATATGGCTGTGAACCCCTAGCTCTTCCAAACGCTCTAATTACAGTGCTGAGACTCGCTGCCAGCCGAGAAGAAACGGTTGGAAAAATGGCCCAGGATGAGTTGTAGGGAAGTAAATTATGTGCCACGTCAGACATCTGCATTTTTGTTGACTTTCCTATTATGGCATCTTGTTATGGGATGCTGGCCAATCTGAATGAAGTATTCACATTGAGAATGAATCCCATTCATAAAGTTGTCAGGGCAAAATCGTAGTACTTCAAATGTACTCACAAAAGGGACACGAAGCTGCTTGTGAAGGAGGAAGATAAAAAAAAAACAACAATAACAACTGCCTAATGCTCACCTGCCACAGCTTGATACACATGACCATCCCCAGCCTAGCCTCTGGTACCAGGGTGCAGACTGGAGTCTTATTGGGCAGCTGGATAATCTTGATCTACAAAGAACACAAGAAAACTAGATCTTAGACCTCACCAGGAACAAAGGAGCCTGATTCCTTTCAATTCATGTAGCTGTTCTTAGGCACAGCAGTGATAAGCAGGTGTAATGTTTATCGTGTATACAATCTTAGTGTGATATTAGGCCAATATTTGAACATTAGCAAAATGCAGCAGGGACTGATGGGAATCTCTGTCTGTATTTGAACATAACTAAAATATGGGACATCTGATCTAATGATAGTTCAAGGTGAAAACCAGAGTTACTGGGAGACCCACTCTGGAAACCATTAAATAACCATGCCAATTAATCCAGTAGCTGTGATTTATTTATGTATTTATTTTTGGAATTTAGCTTTTTTAGCAGTATAAAGATAGAGGAAATAGAACAGACAGAAGGGGAAGGACATCCAGAAGATTTCGCTCCAGCTGAGAATCAAACGGGGGGGGGGGGGTCTGAGCATTAGTGGCCACACTTGTTTGCGCCCAAACCACTCTGTGAGTGGGTCTGATATTTAATGAAATAAGTGAAAACTCTGACCATGTAGTGGCACTAGATGGGAAGTTAGATGACAGAGTAGGCTCCATCCAGTGAGATCTGTGGATTCTGCTCAAAATTTCATTGCAGCTCTGGCTAAAAAGAGATTTCTGTGTATCAACATGCTAGACTGTAAACTGTGCATCTGTTCATTATTGAGAACTAGTTACAAGCACACAAATTGCTGATTTTCATATACATGTCTACAAGCTGTCTGCCAAGTCGTGATTTGCTTGTTTTCTGAATTCAAACAACAAAGCTGCAGTCTCAATCTTCTATTGTGGTTCAGGACCGCAGCGGATCAGAGTGCCTCTACTCAACGGAGCAACACAATCCATCAGTGCACGACAGTCGCGCCAGTGTCTATAATAAATCCTGTTAAAGTCCGACCCCGTGACATGAATGGTGTTTTCCTGCACACATTGGCACTGATTCTGATAAAATACACAGCCTAATGGAGCCAGAAATAAAGTGTGTCCCTGTATGTGAGCGTACACACATCACTACCAAAACCCATTGCTTCGCCTTCCTCTGTGCTGATGATCTGCATATTCATCGTCATTAGGCTTCACATTAAACAGCCCTTTAAGGGAGTGATCTGTATTTTAGCGCCGGGCCACATCTGTCCTGCATGTTTACCTCTGCACGGCTGACAAAGGGGGCTTTTAGAGACTGTTCTGTGCCTCAGGTGATGGCTGCTCTTGTGTGGTATCTCGCTGCTCATAAATAAAACAGCTTCTGCCATGGAAGGGATATCACTGTGAGCAATAAAACGACCCAAAAAGGCTGAGGTGACTGTTGCCTGTTTTCTTGGTAAATAAATATTGACCTATGTACATACTGCTTAAACTTTTGTGCATGTTTTCGGCTAAGTTCATGAATTGATTCTAGCGGGAATTCATTATGTGGGTATTTGATAAACATCTGCCTTGGCCATGTCTGTGGAATGGAGCTGATGAGACAAGACGACGAAATTGGCTGTGACTTGGTCAAAATTGTGTGTGTGTGTGTGTGTGTGTGTATGTTTCTGTCTGTCCATGTCTGTTGGGACAATGGCATTATTGAGGTGCTGGGAGTCACAGGCGCCCTGATGCCTGGCTTGCTGGACTGGGGTTAGCAGAGGCACGTTTGCCTAGATCAGGTGACTGCTCTGTCCCTTTCAAGTGTGGCTCCACCACAGTGAACAAGTAACATGAATCTGGAGGCAATAAAAGATGGCTGAATCGCTGGCTGCCCAATCCCCATCCTGCTGCACTGCTCAGACACTGGCTCCACACAAAGCCATACAAACTTGTGGGTGTTGAGCATTAACAGAGACAGACAGAATGTGATTTTGTTCCAGTGCACAACCTATTCAGGCCTGTGAATTCTCTGTGTAACTCAACATTGAAAGATTAAAAAAAAAAAAAAAAAGTAGTTTGAAAAGGTGGATCATCCTTGTTGTTTATCCTCCAAAACGTACAGTTACAGTTGCTATCTTTGCCTTCACAGAGCCATTAGTTGTTTTCGACAAAAGCATTCACTGAATGGCAAGTTACTACCCACAGCCAGAATCAACCAACATTTAGCTGGTGCCTGGTATTAAGTTCCTATCTCTGTAATGAGCATGGTGACTCATGACATGGCTGGTTTGTTAATGATGTTGTGTGGATAGTTGTGTGACAGCTCTTGGCTGCAAACAAATGCTCACATGTCACTTTGACTCATGACATATTTGCTGAGCTTTGGCTAAAAATATTATCTTGGTTCATAAACACTACTAAGAGCCACAAATACATGTGACTGATCAAAGTCAAGCAAGTTAACTGGCAGCAGCAAGCCTGGCCAGGTTTGTTAAGTGTGGCATTGTTTATACTTAGGTCAGACTGTTTGAGCAATTTACCATCCAACCTACCACCTGCTTGTGAATTCAGGATTTGATCGTCATGGTTGTGGCTTCATTTCACCCAAAAATATTCTATAAATACTGAAGGCTTTAAGATCATCAAAAGCTTAAAATTAGAGCTATTTGATGCAAATTTGAAAATGCAACATTTTATTAGCAATACACATTGCATTTTTGATATAAATTCTGATCATTATTTCTATTTACATCCCCGTAACATTAATGTCCACACTAATAAGTAAGACACTGAAATCATGCTGCTTTGATGAATGATTGCATGAAAAAGACATTCATTCCATCCATCCTTTACATGAATATTTTCAAGGCTGCAGAAAACCACAGCACATCCTAGCAATGTGTATGTGCAATGTGTGAGAGGCAGAGTATAAAGTTGATTCATCACTATTTAGGGTTAAGCATTTCTGACAATCAGACACACTTACACTCACCCCCACTCACACTCACACACTCACACACACACATACATCTTACCTCTTCTGTCTGTTGTCCAGCAAAGGCCAGCAGGTAGTTTCCTGAACTTGTCTCTAGCAGCGAACATTGACAGAATCCAACACTGCCAGTCCACACCGAGTCCACCAACTCACTACGGCCTTCTCTCAGGTCCCACTGACACACCTGCATGTCTCGTCCCTGACTGCTTAGCAACAGAAGCATATAGTTATAATTATAATTAATATGGATATACACATGTGGGCCTCATGAGAGGCAAAACAAAGTGAAGAACCTTATGAGAAAGACGCAGACATCAGTTATCCTGACCTGATGAGAGCATCTGTCGACTGGAGTGTGCTGATCCAGATGACCGAGTTGCCAGAGTGACCTTTTACAACCATCTCAGCCCTCCTGCTGTTCATGTTCCAGATATGAATGACACCCTTCCCTGATCTGCAAAGACCAACAAGATGCTTTATGAAGGCGGTTTAAATAATCTATGTATATACACAGCATTCAACACAGCTCCGCTCTTAACCAAACCTACAGAAAAAAAATACCAAAAGTGGTCAAATTAGTTCTTGTTCACCTCACAACTTTTGGTGTGCAGACCTGTAAAAAAGCACGTTACACTGTGCTGCATTGAAACACAGAACCTGCAGTGCATCCTGATAGCTGGGTTATTATGTATTTAAGTATCAAACTTGTAAGCATGTTTGTTACATATATTTCTCTGTTACTATAGACTTACAAATAAATTTGTATATTGGTAAATTAAATAGTGTCTTCATAAACTCATTACAAACAGGGAAACGATTGACAAAAACAAATGTGTTAAAATATAAAGTTGGAATAAATGACTCACCCAGAAAATAGAAGGGGAGTGTCCACTCCTTGGCAGCTAAAGTGAAGGGTGTTAAGGGGCCCACCAGCACCCCTCAGGGTGTAGATGGGGGATGGAGAGGGGCGAGACATCCCTGGATCTCACAATCAATGTATGGATCCAAGGAGGCTGCAAACCAGCAACATTACAGCCCCTGAAACAGACACCAAGTAAAACTGAGGGAAGATATGAGTCATTTAAGTGACATCACCCCAAGCCAGACCTGCAAAAATATGCTTTTGCATATTATGCTTTTATTCCACTGTAGTCAGATTAATTTGGGGGAAATACAATACAATGAAAATGACTTTTAAACTCTACAGCCAATATCTGCAGAAACCATCTCATTTTGTTTTGTAAAAACAGCCAGTCTGAGCGCAGCTCCAAATTTGCCTTGAAGCCCTTCTCCTCCAAACAGCAGACAGTTGTGTTTAATGCACTGTCTGTTTTTTCTATTGTCAGGAGCTATAAACCCTGTGGCCCTCTCTGTCTCTGTCTCTCTCTCTCTCTCTCACCCACTCACTCTCTCTGTCCTCCTCTTTCTAGTCTACGTGATAACACCTCTCTTACTCAGTACGTTATAAATCACCACCTCTGACAGCTTAATTACAGTAAACAGACAGAGTTTCGAACTTCTCACTCCTCTTGTGATCAATGGTCGTTATCCCAAAGGCAGAGGTAAGAACTCAGGCTTTTATGTCATTTGTAGGCCGGGCAGCGGAGGAAACCCAACCAACCACAGGTATGCTGCAAGGAAATCATGTGTCAATAATAAATTGCAGAATAATCACGTGAGTGTCTGGCTTCAGGTGGATAACATCCATTTTTCTAAATTGCTTATCATGTTCGATGATCTATCCCACCTGCTCACTGATACCTATAACAACAAACACACAATAATAACCCACTCATATAAATGTGAACAATTAACCTAGAAATGGAAATGCCCCTGAGGCTGACAAATAAAACTGTTGCCATACTGGAATTACTTTTCTGCCCTTTTATTTACACAATACGATCACCATCCAACAAAAAACAACACAAGACCAAGGTTCTGCCAGCTTTATCTTATAGGTAGCCAGTCCATTTTCTGAACACTAGTAGCACTTTCCCATCCATCAGCTTTCCCTCTGGAGATGCCACCCACTAAAACACTAAGCTAAGATGAAGGCCAAAATGAACATTAGAGTTTCAAAACATCAACATGTTATTTCTGCCACTATAAAAACTTTACCATGACAGGAAATGATATACATTCCTGCTAGCTTTCACTTGTTATTCTGCTGGTTAGCAGTGAAATGTGGCAACAGCAAGATGATGACTGCAAGGCAGTGTGACATGTAAACCAGGCAGGATTTTGAAGTTCAAAAGACAAACAACTTGGAAAATGTTTGATGCAAAAGCAAATGTGTTCAGTATGTTTTTCAGACCTTTAAGACTGAGTGAATTTTGCAAAGCTCCACAGGCTGCCCTTCTTCATGAGGAGTCTGGCACAGTATGGATGTGCAGTGGTTAATAAGCACAACCTTACCCCCAACCCTCCTCTACTTTTACTTATCATAACCCTTGCCCTCTGCAATCAGAAGAGGCCGAAACTGGAGCCTGAGGCATTCAGGAGCAGCTCATTTCAGGAGGTTAGTGGTTAAATTGTCCATGTGAACCTGTGAAGCGGAGAGATGGACATCTGACCAGCCTACCTAAAAGGACACCATGCCACAGTCATTTTTAATGCAAATATACCACTGGGGAAACACATGCATGCCTGGAGGAGCATA
Organism: Remorina albescens; assembly: GCA_034769265.1. Classification (NCBI taxonomy): domain Eukaryota; kingdom Metazoa; phylum Chordata; class Actinopteri; order Carangiformes; family Echeneidae; genus Remorina; species Remorina albescens. The sequence continues at coordinate 7,360,780 of CM068485.1, forward strand.
TTTTCAGTGATCATTTAATATATAAAAATGTCCCCCCCAAATAAAACATGTGGTTCACTTAGCTCAAAACATATGGCTATTTGCATAGGATATTTCCCATTAAAAATGACACAGATCTGTGAACTAAACCAACAGGAAACCCTTCATCCAACAACTGTACAAACTTGTTTTTGTGAGGAATGAAGAAAATGGCAAAAACCGTCAACAGAGGTTTTGTAAGGGTCTATCAGTTAAGCTGCTCATGTGACTGGGTGGGTAAAGCTGCATTCCTGAGCCAGAGTCCTGTGCCTCTGCGAGTGTGTGAAGGAGGGAAGCTCACGCTGATAACAGGTAGATTAAGCGTTCCTCATTGTCCTCCAGTAGTAAACTTTCATGGAGTTGTGAGTCACAGACATATAGACATTCATTCATTCCTCTTCTACCACTTATCCATTCTGGGTCACTGGGGGTGCTGGAGCCAATCTCAGCTCACGCTGGGTGAGGGCAGGGTACACCCTGGACAGGTCACCAGTCCATCACAGGACCAACACACAGAGACAGACAGAGACCAACAACCACTCACACTCAGACCTACAGACAATTTAGAGTCACCAATTAACCCAAACATGATGTCTTTGGACGGTAGGAGGAAACCGGAGTACCCGGAAGAAACCCACGCAACCACGGGGGGAACATGCAAACTCCACACAGAAAGGCCCCAGGCCCCGAGAAGAGTCACAGACACACCAGCCTTAAACCAACTGTTTTCATTGTTACTGGAGCCTGGCAACTTTCCAACGGTTGTTGCTGTTCACTGTCACATAAGACAATAGCGATGGAGATTTCCCTTTACAGGGCTGGAAGACTGCGACCAAACCCACATCTGAAAGATGAGTATCATGGCCACTTTCCCCTGCCACTACTTCCTCAGCGTACTGTTCCCTCTGCTTTCTTACTGTCACAATTTGCATGCACTGAACTGCCCCCCCTCCTAACAATGACTCTGCTGTGGTGGCTACAAGTGAGTCACCCACAAACCCAAATACAAACATGCAGGCAGCTCAGGAAGGGAGAGACAGATAGTGTAAACAAACAACATGGTGGCAGGATGTCACTCAAATCTACTTGCAAGACCTTTAAATTGTACTCAGCTAACAGAGACAGGCGGTCGAACAAACAATCAAGCCAATCACTTGTCAAGCTTGTATGTTTGACATGAAAACACATCTCTAGTGAATGCAAAGATATCTTGCTGAAGAAGCAACAGTGTGAAACTGGTGCAGCTGGGAACCCCATAGTCAAGTATCTCTTTCTATTTAGCTCTTCAAAATTCCCAGCATGCAGCAGGTTAATGTACCTAATGAGGTTTCCTAAAGTGAAAGAGCAATGAATAAAAAGTTCTCAATAGGTCAGTGAACCGTCTTATTAAACATGTTCACTGGAAAAAGCTAAGATATTACAGCAGGAAATCGATCTAGGCCTAATTAAACCTATGTGTTGTGGATGGGGGATAATAAATCACACTGACTGATTAATATACCTGAGCTGGATACAGGAGTCAGTGGGAAGAGGCAAAAGAAGAGGATTGAGGCTCCCGCTGGCCTCGCAACAGATAAGACAGCTCTGGGTAATCTGACTCTAAGTCCGTGGATAAAGGCAGTTTGTCTCTTCTTGGGCCGTCTGTCCACACCTACTGGGTAATTAGGCGTAATTATGAGAGAAAGGTCCGCTTCCCCTTCATGTTATTAAATAAGAGCCAGCCTCGTCCGCCAAGGATCTCTCAACACTAGCAAGGGGCTGGCGACCTTCAGATCAAACGCAGCCACTATCTGTGCCCCCCTCCCAAACCTCCACCTCTTCGACTACAGCACCGGCTCCCCTCCTCGGCATTGCCACATATATGAGAGCTTGAGGAGGGAGTGGACAGGGAGGGTATTCGTTATGATATGGGCATCAAAGTTTTTGAGTGGGGGGGGTGGGGGGTCCTGTCCACATTCCATGCTTAGGTCTTTGGTATCATGTGATCAGCAGCTACCCACTTGAGCTGCCCCCTTGTCAAATTCTGCCATTCATAAATAAGAGCAGTGAGGGAGGGACATACTGATCACAGGGATTTATTATAGAAGCTTTATAATGCCCCAGCTTCACAAAAGCCATTATGGACGCATGAGATCCCAAGATCCCATGCTGATACCGGCCTCGTCAAATATGAGATCTGAGCTGCATGATGAAAACTGAAAGTAGATTACACATAGCTCAAGAGCTGCATTCTAGATAGCTTTTTTCTCTGTCACATCTTTGCCAGGAAAATTTAACTCTGAGGGAAATAATCCGTGATTCTGCTAAATCATACTTCGGCTATTGGTCATTCTGCTGTATATTACAAGCCGTGGTCTTATCTGGTGTTTCCTGGCTTTTCACTCTCTCGCCAAGGAGGCACTTCAAGCCTGGCTAGCCAGAATGTGGGTGGTGACCTGGCTCTGCAACCATTAGTCAGCCCTTCTGCCCACCAAATGATACAGATCCTTCTGGGGAGGAAACCAATGTGCCAAATAAAGAGCAAGGTCTATTATAAAAGTCCAGTTAGACAAACAACATGGGAAGTGGTGAGGAAGACACACGCCCTTTATTGTGTCTTGGAGGGGGTATCTGGACTGGATAAACAGTTCAGTGTCAGATAGAGACTGAAGTCAGACACAAGTGCACCAACACCCACTGTCAGTCACAGGTCCAATGAGCGGGAAGAGGTGGCATTGTTCACATGAATGGCGTGAATGCTAAGCAGGGGCCATTGCAGATAAGGCCTCAATGCCTTGTGGGTGTCACTGAGGCAGGCACTGATGGAGCACTGTGTCAGGGGTTCCTGATTTAGGAGGTCCTGACTGTGGTCAACAGGTACCATGAGCCTTATCTGTTTGCATTATCACCCATTTCCTCCATGAGGTCATTTGCCTGGACACTAGAGGATAAAGGAACACAAGAGGGTTGACATCTCAAGTGTCATTATACATCTCCACACACTTTAGGTGTGATGGCTTTTTGGATCTCCAGAGATTTTGCTGTCGATATAGCAAAGACATGAAAACAAGTAAATGTTGCTGTAATCCCAGAAAGACATCATTGCAACATGGTCTAACAACAGGAGGTGACACTTTGTCAAATAGCACAGGTATTATTGTTAAAACTGTCACTCATCTCCAGAAGTGTGATGAGTGACAGAACAAAGTCTATGTAATGAACAATAAAAAGGCTGACAAAGTGCTCACCATTTCAATATGATGAGCCTCCAGAGATCAGTCTAAACTGTCCCACCAAGGTTCTAAGAGGACAAGATTAACAAAAGCATTGCAAACAATTCCAAATTGTGCATGATCATGGAAGATGCATTGAGCTCCATGACAAATTTCACAACTGGAAAGAACTCACAGAATGCCTACCTTCAGTCTGCATAACCATTAAAATTGTTGCTATTTTCACATAAAAAAAGAACATATTAAAACTAATATAAAAGAGAATAGAAAATGTTTAGAGCTTCAAAATCTATATTTGGACTTTGATCTGCTCAAAAGACTTCAGAGGACAAGTACGCCAGTCCTCTTCACAGTTTGTGGAAAAGATAAAGAGTGAATTAAATGTTTCTTCTAATGAATAAAAATCTGTTTTTACAGTGCTAAGTATGACATGTATTTGTCAACATTTCTCACACACACCTTTTTCCAAAACACATTTTCTGAACTCATCTATGATTATTCACCAGACTTAGTGGAAAAATGTCAGTTTCTGATTCTTTGTATAATAAAGGTACATGTAAAGTTTGTGCGAAATCTAGGTACCCGTAAGGAATTTTCATATTCAACTATCTATTTTTTAAGAGAGACATAAATATAAACTCTTGAATATTGTATTGTCATTATAATAATAATATTACTACTTTGCAGTACCTAGAATGGGTCACATCATCTACATCCCATCTACAGACTCAGCCGTTACTTTGATGTCAACTGTGTATCTTGCACAGTTGCAATGCTATTGCACTGACAAAATCTGTCCACAGACATAAACAAACAGCTGCCAAAGTACCCAAAACCAGCTCCGTCCCACTGTGACAGTGGGTGGCCCGACATTTTGTCATAAAGACAAACACACAAGGAAAACACAATATCAGCCACTGCTGTCATGGCTGTTTCCAGCCATGATATTACGCCCCTCATCACTATGTGGTATCTCCATAAGGCTGGGCACTCTGAATATTAAATTATATCATTAGGACTTGCGAAGCAGGTAAAGAATTGCTACTAGAAATAATAAAAGGATGATAATTCAATAGCTGGTAATATTGCTGCCTCTTCAAAACTTAACCCAAAGGTTTACTTAAAAGTAACTCATAGCAACCATATACTCTCCCAACAACTGACAGAGAGTATCAAAATTAAGCTTCACTGAATACTGAGCAAATATGTTTCACATACCACAGGTATTATTGATTATATTCTATCTTTTTCAATGAATAAAATGAAATGTTGATGTTGTGACAGTCCAATTCAACAGTTTGTTTTCTGAATGAGTTGTTTACTTGTTTTAATTTCAAAATGAACTGAATATAGCATTTGCTTAGGAGTGGTCAGAAATATTAAACTAAACATGTAGCGATTTCACTTGCAAAGCTTCTAATAAATGTCAGATGTTGGAGTTTGACGTTTGAAGCGACTGCTCACAGAGTCACTCATGAAAACTATCTGTCCACAGCTTTTATAACAAAAGGTCGTGGGACCGTTTTAATTCATTTCTTCGGGAGAAGATATAATTACATGTCCTTATTACAGAAATGACTACATTGCCTTTTAATAATGGCCGAAGCAAGCATTTATCATATACAGAAACATTATATTTCACCCCACTGGATTACTCTACTACCGTAATTTACGTTTGTTTTCCATGTGTAGCACTGTTGAGTTGAATAACCTGCGTGTCATCGAGGTGTAGTCTATGATTCACTATGATTTCGGATAAATCATTTGCGAGCAGGAGACGAGACTTCAAACCAATAAGACAGGACAGAAAAGTTGAAAAGGTAAGAAAGCGTAGCTGACAGCCAGCAGGTCAGTTTGTCGTTAAATAGCCAGAATTTTGAATGGAGTCTGGCACGTTTGTCGACCACACGCCATCAGGGCTGCTTTAGCGACGCTCTTCATTACTTTGGGTTGAAAAAGTAACGCAGCTGTTTGTACCTGAAACTGTCAGTTACGTGACGTGAGGACGGTTAGCAACACGCTAGCATCTGCCTCTGATAACAAAAACAATAGCAGCACTTTATCATAGCATGTTATAGATGTTAACGCGCCGTACAATGAGGACGTCCAAGTACCGTGGGCTTTAAAAAGGCTTTGTAAAATACCATTTCAGTGGGACACCGGTGTGTTGACACTAGTCACAGAGACTCCGCCAGCTTCACAGGGAGGGGATACAAAACATGCGCCATACCAGAAGGACCTCTATTTACAACAGAGGAGCTGCCCGAGAAAGTGCCTGTACAGAAAGTCATCTCCAACCTCTTATTCGTGTGACTGATACTTCTGTGTTCACCTCACTGTGTGTAGAGAACACAGCAGTTTACTCCTATAATTGTAATATCATGAAGATGACCAAAGATAGATGTTCACTTACAATCTATAGTTTCTTTTAAAAGCAAATAAGAGAACAGACGCATTGGAGAATTTAGGACCAAAAAAACTTTTAAGGCTCTTGCAGCACTTATTTTGCTGTTTTATTTTATACCTATCACTTCTATAATAGGCCAATAAACATTTTGTGTCTCTAAAAACCACCAGAAGTGAGCAATAACCATAGAAATTGCAAATCATTATGATACGGCTCAAACAGAGGTGCCTTTCTTTTTTCCAGCCTTTTCAGTCTAATTGAGAAAAAAGAGACAGAGAAAACACTGGGCCTTAATCCACAGAGCACACAGACCTCTTTCATGGGAGTGCTGGGAGAGACTTTTATTTGTCCATTCCTATCATGGAGAAAGCGGGTTTTAAGCTCAGCTAGGTCTGAGCTGGCAGATTAGATGAAACCAGAGTGTTTTAAACCTCTTCTGCGGCTGTGGATTAGAGTCAGACAGTCACCCTTCTCTCTGAAACCAAACAATAAGGAGTACAGGTGGCTCAATGGGAGAGGGTGCATAGCATGTAGAGCATAGTGGATTTAAAACCTAAATCATCTCTTTGTCCAAGCAACAAACCTCCCAAAAAAACATTTACTTATCTTTAAAAAGCAATGAAGAAAAGTATTACTACGCATCGGAAGTGATTTTGCAAAATCAGTCGGAGCGTTTCATTTTGCAACTCCTCTTCAGTGATTGTACATCTTAGTCATACTGTAGGGGAAGAGTTTTAATGTACATGAGAAACACAGACAAAATGATACCAAATGAGACACAAGCCTACAATATTTTTGGTTGAAGAGATGAGCAGGTTTATCAGTGTATTTAATTTACCAATGAAGCACTTAATGAAATACGTAAAATGGTAAGTCAGGATTGAGTTAAAACCAATTAGTGCAAATGGAGGTGAAAGGATGTTACCCCTCAGCAGGAGATGGGAGAAAGTGTGTGTTGCTCTGCCCGGACAGATACCATGATCTACATCATCATTAATTATTCCTGCTATCTCATCTTACTTAGGGGCAGGGAGGTTATAGGGGACAATGTCAGGGTGCACCTGAGAATAAGTACCTCCCTGTGGGTCCGAGGAGGAGATGGTGGTAGAGTGCAACATGGTTGGGCTGTGTATACAGTAGCACCCATCCAGCACAAGAGTCTGCCTGGTAAGGAAATCCCAGGAATCCCACTCTCAATCCAGTTGCCTGGCTATGGGGGCAAGCGGGTCACTTTACAGCTCATCACCAAATTAGAAAGGCTGCAGGTCAGCCTGAGCAGCAGCCAGACCACAGGCAGATAGAAATAGATGGGAGTGCTTCTGTTGAATTTGCTGGCACTCATTCACCAGGCTCCTCTCTCATCAGGGAACAGTAGTCAACTGCACTGTGCACCATGCAAGGCAAAACTACAGGGAGGAATACTAGACTGTGTTTTATGTCCCCTTAGACTATAAAGTAATGGATAGGTGACATAGTGTGGACCCAGAGCTACTGTATCAGGAGACTGATGAGCAGGAGGGATTTTACATCATGCTATTGGTTGGTTTTTAAATGTGAAAACTAAAGTATAGAGGAAATACATACAACAGGAACACTTCCTAAAAATTAGGTAACTACCAGAAAATTAAACTGGGTATACTTCACCTCTATTGAAAGAGTAAGCTTCATACTTAAGATAGTATACTGACTCACTTTCTTTCCAAAAGATAGATGAGAAATGTTACACTTGCTCATCTATAAATTAAAAATTGGCCAGGGCCAGCAACCAGTTGGTTTAACTCAGTAAAACAGTGGAAACAAGCAGAATATATCCAAAGGTAGCAAAAACCTCTTACTTGCACCTGTAAAGCCTACCAACTACCAATTTGTTCACTTTGCACAAAAACTGTCCCACTGTAATAATGAAATGCTACACTGATGGGACAGGTTCATATCATATCAATTAAACCATAATTTTGGGCCCAGTTGTCAGGACTGTTAGACAACACTGCTATTTCCAACACAAATATGAAAATAAATGTTTGTCTGCCCCCTGCAAGCTTGACAAATAGATAATGAAATGAGGAGATGGGATGAGTATCTGTAAAAGACAACTTCTTGCATTTAGATCAAAGTAAATTTCGCCATTTTTGATAAAAATGTGTGTCACATTGTAATGTGTTTTACATTTGTAGATGGACAACCAAAGCATGAATGTGATTTTTTTTGCAATAAAAATGTTTCTTCTATCAATTTACATTTAAAAGATATTCTTCTCAAGTCTGTGTGTTTCATTTCTAAATCAGTTTTCAGCAGCATTTAGAAAACACACCAGCAACAAACATAATTGCAGAAACCTTTTCCCTTCCCGGCTTCACGCAGACAATAATGTGTTTGTGTGTGTGATTGTGTGTAAATGTCTCCCTGAATTTTCTGCATATCAGGGAATAAGTATGCATCAAGTTATCAGGAGCGAGGGGGGAGATACAGCATATGGGAGTGTGTTGGATGTGCAGGTATCATAACATGTGATGGTGAGGCCTCATGTTTTCCTTGGGCATCTGAGCAGGTGTGAATGGAGAGATCTCAGGGAGGGTGAGGAGTGACCGGCCTGCATGTCACTTTGAAGAATAGAACAAAACACAGCTTCGGTGAATCAGTATGTAGCAAGAAGGAGAGCGCTGATGCACAGCCACTATCAGCACCACTGAACTATCCTCCCTTGGAATGATGATGAGGAGGAGGAGGAAGAGGAGGAGGAAACCAGAGTCTTAATGTAATATACTTATCTGTTCTTTTTGAAACTCCTCATCAGTGATGTGATGTGTTTCTCATGGTCATATTCAAAACAACGTGCAAGGAAAATAATTATCTCCTTAAAATGTTTAGTCCAATAACACAGTAAGGACTAAACATTTTAATTTACCCCAATCAGCATGTTACACTATGTCTTTCATACCAATTTATACTATTACACTTACATACCAATGACAACAACTTGTCTCAACATCGCATGAAAGATATTCTGTGCACTTACTGTATCGATACAGCGTCCGTGAGGACTCAACAACCTGCAACTTTGAAAAACACAATTAACCATACAAATACAAGCAAATCCAGAGAGCATCTTAATCATTTTGGCAACGTGTGCTGCAGATTCTCACAACTGCAGCAAATACCACAAGGCAGGGCAAGTGACAAAGAGGACGAGGACGGCTTGAAGTTTTCAAGCATTGAGTAAAATGTTCTGTACGTCTTAGCCAGTTCCATATTATGTCCCCTGAAAACATCTCCATTGTCCGGTTGCCTACAGCCATATGTTTTCTTAATCTGTATTTTGAGCTCTCAGGGCCACCGTACATATCTACCCATATATGGATCCTTGTTGGGAGTACTCACTGTTAATAGCACTAAGCTAGAATTATTAAAACCTTTTTCATAAAAATTTTTTATTGTCCTCTGTCATACATTACCTGCTGGTTTGAGCTCCATTCTTACCACATAGTCATGAGGGTGGTATTGATCTGTTGAATCTATTTTCTAAAATCCATCCATCCATCTTCTACCGCTTTTCCGTTTCCAGGTCGCAGCCGGGTCGCAGGGGTGCTGGAGCCAATCCCAATATCTTTTTAAATAACTGTTAAAAATGTTTCAGAGTGTAATTATCTCTGATTGACTATTTAATTTTAGGCAAAGTGAAATGTTCTAAGCAGTGAAGTTTTTACTTATCTACAGAAAAGATTTGATGATTTGCAAGATTTACAATTTTACACCAGTTAAAGGTCAAAAAGATTATTATAGTTTTGCCTTACCACCCAGTGATTTGTTATTATTATCTAAAGACTCAAGTCATTTTTGTTCCCCTGGCAAGTAAAAAGAACAAAGATAACAGTGGTCTAAAAATGCCTTTGGGTGGACAGAACCCAGATCAGTGAGCCGAGATGCATGCCATGTCTCCTCCTCCAGCAGACGCCTCAACACACAGTAATGACCACTTTTCATTTTGCTGTTGCTACTTCATTTGTCATACAGGATGACATTAAGGCCAAAGGTTACTATGTGAAGGCTAATTACTGAGCTGGTTATATATACATTGGTCAGTGTGTGTGTGTGTGTACCATACTTTGGTAGTGACAGTGACAATCCTGTTTTAGTACTGTCTGTAAATATTAATTATGTTTTGGAAATGCAGAGTCGAGCTTAAGCTGTGCACAGCTTTAATGGTAGGGAAAGTTCATTTGTACAGGTTGGAAGCTGCCATTCGCACACACAGGAAGTGTGGACACCCTCCTACAGACCATACACACAGCAGCTTACGTTACCAACACACCCATGCAGCCACATTCCCCTCTGCCCCCCCAACTCACTTCATAGACACACAAACATACAAAACATACCACGCAAGCCATCTCTCATCAGACGAGTGACTAACAAATAAACACAGGCAATACATACTGCATGCAGAATGTGTGTGTGTGTGTGTGTGTGTGTGATTTATTCACAAGCTGCTCGTCCCAACACACAGAGCTTTTTTTTTTTTTGGCTAAACAGGAAAGACAGAATCAATCAGACAGGCAACGACAGCAGCCAGAGGGTGAGCCCAACATGCAGTCCCTCTGCATCACATGTCATGTCCGTCTCAGTGGCTCGGCCTGTGCACATTCTTGTGCACGCTTATGGACAGGACCGTCAACAAGAATTATGATTGATGCCAGATATATTATCAGGCCCAAACATTTTCCTAGATCTCCAGCCAGATGTGTTGGCTGCAGAGTGGGAAGCCATCGTGACACTGGAAGTTGATTTATGAGATGTGACTGGCACTGATAATGCCAGAGACTCCAAGCAGACGCATTCAGAGAGGAAACCGTCAAGCTAGTGTTGATACTGATGCCCTCTCAGATTCTGCTGGAGGATTGGCAATTGCCAATATTTAGCAGAAAGTGCCTCCCTGCAGTTAAAAAAATTTATATCCTGTTTTTCTTCTGTTGGACTGTGTCAAGTCAGGGCAGCTGTGGAGAGCATCACAGTTTAGATACATAGAAAAACCAAATGAGTCATTCATACTTCAGAAGCGTCTTTCTATAAAGCCAGTGTAAATCATTCCCACCCAATGGAAACTCTAAACCTCCTTCCGAACCCTGTTCAATTTTCAGACTTTAACTCACCTAAGGCTAAAGTTTTTTGATAAAGCTAACCACAGCAGCTCCCTGAGGCTGTTCTTCTGGACTGCGGTGCAATGAACTACAGTAAATCATGTAAGGATGTGACGATGTTAGCAGAAACTGTTTACTATTGTAACCATCTGGGTTTAGTATGTCAGCATGAGGAAAGCCTGTGCTAATTTAAATCATAGATTAGATCTGAGGCTGATGAGAATGTCATCAACTATTTTATGAGATCAGTTTCTTGATTTATTTAATATAAATAAATAGATCCATAGATAAAGATACAGTTAAAAGTCTTGGCACCCGATGCAAGGTGAAAGGATTTTATAAAAGTTCATTTTGAGGGCGATATTAGTGTTTGTACTTACTTCGTGGCTTATTTCTGGAAACCACAAATTTCATCTTCACCGTGGTAAAAATCCACCATGTTGATGCTGTTGCTACTCTTTTATTACCTGTTTGAGACATAATTAGTGGCTTCATTTAATCTGATCATCACAGTGGTGCAGTGGATACCACTCTCACCTCACAGCAAGCAGGCTCTGGGTTCAAATTCAGAAAAAAACTCTCACTGTTTGTGAGTTTGCATGTAGTCCCGATCCAGGTAATCCTCTCACAGTCCCAAGACATCCAGGTTAAGCTCACTGGTGACTCTGTGTCTGATTTGAACCTGAATGGTTGTTTTTCTTTATATATCTTGTGACCTGTCCATGGTGTAACCCACCTTGATCCTTTTTTATCTGGGGATGGCTCCAACACCTCGTGGCCCTATAAGGATAAACGTCATAGATAATGGATCAATAGTATAATGAAACATTTGAGACTGGTTCCTGTTCTAAGGCTTCTTCAAGGCTTTTCAAAATAAACCACTTAGTTCCTGCACTTTTGTGTGCAATTAAGCAACTTCGGCTATTAATGTCATCTGCTCCAAGGAGGAAATTAGAAATTATCAATATGACCGATTCAGATCTCATTAGGAGGACAACATAATCCTAATTCTTGCAAGTCGAAGTACAGAGAGTCAGACGTCTTGTTTAGACGAGTGTGCTGTGTTGCTTCTTTGCATGCAGACTGTCCCAGTGGATACACTCAGTCTTTCTTTGTTGGATGCAGTCATCAAACTTCAGCTCAATAAATCTCTGCACAGCTTCCAGAGGTAATAAGGTAAGCTTCCTTTGTGGGAGAAGACCTGACTAAATGATTTAAGAGTTGAGGCTGCTGATCATAATTGCTCTCTTAGTGATGTCTTGGGATCAGAACCACATAATCTCTCCATTCTTACTGTTGGCCATAGGCACTTGTATTCTGCATAAGGTTGTGGTCTGCTGGACTGGTCTAGATAGGAGAAACCCAACCGCTGTGCTACACGTAGCTCCTTTTCAAACACCCACATCCTGCCAGATAAAGACAGCTGCAGCAGCCATGTGTATTGAATTTAGACCACTCCTGGGGGTATCCTGCTCTTATCAGGGCTGAGATAAGCTCATTTCACAGGCCTTCACCTCTACTGGGCTACCAACAGGACCCCAATCTGACAAGAGCTGACCTCAACTACTTTTCCTCAGTGTTTGGAGTTGAATGTAAACTCAGAGGTGGAAGCAATTTGACTGAATCTTTCTCAGAGTTAAAGTTGTAGCAAAGTTAATTATGTGAAACAAACAAGGCAACCTTGACATTCCTTATGGGGAGTATTGAGACTATGAACACAGTCCTACTCCAGAGAGATTAAAATGTCTTTGGTCCGATGAGTCCCAACAGGGAAAAAGGGGGCGTCTGCACTGTCTAGGTTTGCACAGTGAATGGGAGGTGAAGGTACATAGCCCCATCTCAACACCCTTGTTCCTACGGTTGTTTTTTTGAACCTACCATTAAGCTTGCTACGTGGCTCAGAGGGTGTTTTGAGCTAATTGTCTTGAACTTGGGAGGTCAGATGAGGGAGAAAACACCAAAATCTAGCAGACCAGTTTGGAGGCTCTCATTGGCTTATCAGTCTGAGGGCCCCCCTCTACATCAAGCCTCCTGAGGATCTCCTCCCCAGCCGCCGCACCCTATCCAGCCCTGCAGGCATCTCATACTGACAGCTCTTGAGCCAGATACTGGCAGTACAACAGAGCAGTCATAATTGGCCCCTGTTCATTTCTCTGGGATAATCCTCACCTGTATTGAGCCTTTTCTGTTCCAAGCGTAATTTTTTCACTCATGTTTACACAAGGTATATATCAGTTTCTCCTTCTCCTCCCGAGGCCTTTGCTGCAGCTGAAGAGCTGTATACCCAGCATGTGTTTTAACGTGTGTCTGAGGGTTCTGCTCTTCCTTTCCTGTGTGGCTGCTGGGGCTCAAGACCTGAAGTGACAAAGGCCCTGTGAATGTCTGACTCAGACACAACTGTCAGTGTTCAATGGGTTGGATTAAGACTGAACATAGAACCGAGCGCACCCTGACATGTTGACATGTTCTACTAAGTGCATTTCAAGGCGGATTTAGTCTGTTTGCTCTATTGTGGAGGGACAGAAGAAACACACTTGCTAAATGGGGCTGACAATTCTTGAGGCAGCCAGTGAACTTTACTCCAGCTTTACTCACTCTCAGGATGACTGAGACTGCTGCAGATCCTGAGGTGGTTCAGGGGTTTCAGAGAGCTCTGTCCTTAGCCAAACAAACACGGTGGAATTTCTGCCATTGTTGGTGCAGAGGGTTGAGTGACAGGGGTGCATAGCAGACGGCCTGTCAGCAGAGACGACACAGGGTCAATATGTGACCACCCCTTTTGTCAATCTTCAATATTAAGACATGTAGCAGTCAGTTAAATCTGTTCAGATCCACACATGCACATATTTATATTGACAATGTGTGTGAGTCAGTTTATTTATTGTTTTGGACCAAATGCATTGACTGGACCTGGTAAAAAATAACCATGCACGTAACACAGTGCTCGCCCAGCTAGCAGTTTCCATACTGGTTTGTGTAATACACACAATTTCTTTTGTTTTTCACAAAATAAACAAGGCCCAGTAAAAAAAAAAATCTCTTTATAAACATAAATGAACTGTATGCTTATGTGTACATGCAATAGACGGAACACTCAATCAAGGGGCATCATTACTTTAATGGTGACATGGCGCATTCTACTGTGTTATTAGTTTACATATAAATTATGTATCACAAAGCTTTAACAGAAAATTACACGTCTCTATTTACAATTACTAAAGTTGGCGGCCAGGTGACATCAGACCTGCACTGCCCAGTTTTGGGTTTTAGTGCAGGTCATCATTAGCTGGCCTATCTGAAAGTTGAACCCTGACCCCCCTGAGACACAGGTGAGGCTAATTGGTGCCGTGAGTCTTGAGCCTGGAGAAACTTTTCAGCAAGACAACAGGAACGTCATACGTAAATAAATACTACTTCATTTTGTGCGTGTGAGCTTTCATACTGAGTATAAAACAAGAGGGAAGATGAGACAAAACAGAAGGGAAGCGGAAGGTAAAAAGCAAACAGACATTACAGTTGCACTGACAACCTCAATGACTTCCCTCAAGTTGCTTTTTTGGCCGCCCTGGGGTCCTGAAGTGGCTCATTAAGCTCAGGAACACAGACTCAATTACCCTGGGCAAATATGCCACTATTGCTCAGTATTTGGTTGGTTGGCCTGTCAGATGGTTGGACGGTCAGTTCTGTCTGTCCTTTGGCCATCCTACTCCCCCCTCAGCCCAAGCCCCACGGACCCCTGCTGCGCCGGGAGCCCACTGTGCTCGGAGTGATAGAGTCAAGCTGTTCCTGCTGAACGGAGGTCAGGGTCCTTCAGTCAGCACCTCGGCCCTGAATAGAGCACAAAGGAATCCCCCATACCTCCCTAACCAGGGCTGAAATTCAGCTCTCTGTCTTCCAGCCCAGGTCCAAATAAACCTGGTAGCTCTCTCTTTCTCTTTTTCCTTTCTCCATCTCCTGGCATGCTGTCACTCCCCTCATCGAAATCATTAATCAGACTGGACAGATTAGACTTCAAATAAAAATAAACTACAACCACCAACATCTTTTCTATATTTCAATATTAACCACCTTTAGTAACATTCCTCCTTTTCCTCTACTTAATAAATCCAAGATGTCCAGTTTAGACAGCTGTGAGAACATTTGAGCAATTTGGCAATTTGTGGGGGTATATCACTGCTTTACTGGTATAAACAACTTGCCTTATCTCTAATAGTGATGACTCTTGAGGGCTAACTTGCCATCCATGTAAATATACGACAGATAACCTATATCAGTTTGGCACAAACAAAGCCACTCTCTTTCCTGTTTCATCTGAAGACACATTTCTTTTATAAGGATTAAAGGGATTGAATGTGCAACAGAAACGTGTTCATGCTTATGTTTTATACAGCAACTAACTTATCCTGCCTGCCACTTTTAGTTCACAAAAAAGGAGCGGAAATGGAGAGTAATAGTGCCACCTTTGGGTAAGGTTGAGGAGTATAGCTGTAATCGACCTCTTGCCACTGTTATCAAGGGATAAAGTTGCTCGGTGCCTGGGCTATGGCATCCACACAGCTTTTGACGGCACATGTTTGTAGCCCATCAGCATTCCTACATAATTTGAGATGGAGAGGAGCATGGGAGGAAAACAAAGGGGTGACGGGGTTGGTGGATTCTGCTGGGTCCTAAACAAGCCGTGGCTCCCTGGCCCAGGTCTTAGTTGGCTGACTGACAGGCGGCCTGCTGACTGTTTGTGTGTGTCCATGGGAAATGGGGCGGTGTCGCTGCGGCGACGGCTCTGGGGCCATCCATCAGTGTCATTGTGGGGGTGGTGGTGTGAGGGGTGTATGGTATGTGTCACCTACAAGACTAATGGACAGGAAGTACAGCCAGAGAAACAACAATATTTGCAGAATATGTATATTCAGAAAAACGTTATGGCTTCGTCCATGTTTCTTGAATGGTTTCAACAAAACCCTGAGCCCAAACCTTAATCCTGATTGATGAGACTGTTTATTTAAAAGACGCTCACTCTGCGGCCAGAGCTCTTACTAACCTGATCTTTAGCCATGAGCTTCTAAAGCCTGCCCATAACATAGATATATATGGGATAGCCACAGTTTTGATGTGGACACGACATGTCAGTAACGCTTATATGTCCTGAATCCCTAAATTATGCATTGAAAAGAGAGCGCTTCGTTAACCTGGGCCTATTTCAGGGCCACATTTGAGATGGATGGGGAAAAAGAGAAAGAGCAACTTCATTCTATGACCACTGTGGGACCCTGTGTGCTCACTAGTTATCAGAGGCCGAGGAGCTTAACCTCAGCAGCCTGTGACCGTGGCATCCAGGCCAGAGTGCTTCGTGATGTTGACCTTGACCACTTCCTCAGCACAGGTTGGGTGGATGCCTACTGTCTGCGACAGGTGGGAATATGTTGCTCCACACCTGAGACACAAGCACACAGAGACACTATTCAAGTTACTATTACTGACTCATGACTGATAAGAGTATTTTATTTGCTATCCTGTAATAACTCCTGCAATTTTTTGCATTATAAGTCAATTTTGTAAGCACATTTCGTCCTACATATGTGTGTACCTTATTCTAAAACAAAAGATTATGTCTACATTTGTAAAGTCTGTTGAGAGTGATATGCTATTCTAGTGACTTGCATGTTACACAGTACTTATAAAAATGCATAGATTGAAGGTTATATTTAAAAAAAAGCAAGATTTACTTTGACAGCTCCAGTAATACAGAATGTTAACAATCATAACCTTAAAATTGTAATTTTTACTAAAGACTCCATGAGCCGCTACATATTGCTTGATTTACTTGAACCTACCAGTAACAAGGTGTAGTGAAATTACAAAACATTATTTATTTTAAAATCACTTTGAAAAACTAATAATTTCACAAACACAATTGCAAATGACAACTTACTGCTGTATTTGTTTTTTTTTGGTTTTTTTTTTAAAGTTTGAGGATATTATCTACATGAGAGCTGAGAGTGGAAAGGTGAAAATCAAGTCAACACAAAAGAACTGTTTTGTAAATCTTGCTAAAAAACACCAAATATTAAACTTACTGGAAACCCATGGCAAAGCCCTGCGTGACTTCTCCAGCATTTGGACCAGTAAAATGCAGCCCAAGGATCGTCTGATCTCCAGCTCTTTTGCAAACCACCTAAAGAGGTGAGAACACATATTTAAAGAACTTAATTATTCGGTGTGTAAAATACAATTATAATAATACTGATTCAAAATACCTAAATAAATTCATAGTATGTCTGAAGTTCAACCCTACCTTTATGTAACACTGGCTGGCGTCGCGCTCGGCAACAGTGAACTCCAGAGGCTTGTAGAAAGCATGGTAGACCTACACAGACGTAAACACAGAGGACAAGTCACATAAACAGAAAAATGATATTGCATGTATTATTGTTTTATTTTGTGTCGTGCCTACAGCCAAGCAGTGTTTCATAGTGATTTTAATGGCCTCGTGCCTCTTATGGATGAAGCAGCGAAATGTACTAATTGGAAGCGTTTCCAGCATTGATCTCTGCTTGTGTATATTTTTTTTTGCATTGACGTTAACTAACAACTAACAGACTAAAAGGAAGGTAAACAAAAATGCTGCCAGATAATAAAGCAAAAATCACTGCGTCTACTGAAGGATGTGAATTATCAAAATGGAGGGATTTGAAATGCACTATAACGCATTACGAGCAAAAGAAACACATTATCAATATTTTTAATATTGTTATTGGAGAAGTCATTTTTACATCAGAATAATAAACAGTATTCATCCAAATTAGTATGAAACCATGGCACCATATCTTATGCACTGCATTTTTTTTTTGTTTATGTTGATTGTAAAGATGATCATTCACTAAAACCACAGTTGCAATGTCTGGTTCCTGAATAAAATACAATCTGTGTAAAAGTCACATCAAAATGTTACTGCTTGCTCATGATGCTGAGGGATTTCACAGTCCTTTATTGAGACGTGTGAAGTGTGTTTTATTCTATGGCCGAACATGCTGACACAAGTTGTGAGGGCCATGCAGCTGTCGGGGGCTGGTGCTGCAGCTCCTCTTCAGATCTCAGTGCGCCTGTCATCACCCCATACACACCTCAATCAGGCCTCCTGCTCGCCTGTCAGTCACAGCCGGGAGCCCCACCTCGCCGGCTAAACCATTTATCTACAGCCTCTTGCAGGTGTTGGCGAATATCTGGCACATTGTGCATGTACACAAGAGGCGCTACTTGCTTTACATTGTCTTTATGTCTCAGTGTGTGTTTACGAGGTCTGGTACACACCAAGTGCAATTTTTGCATTTGAAACTGTATTTCTTCTGTAAATAACAAAATATATAATTTACCTGATTTTAACACTTACTTACAAATGACCTTTGGAGAAAAAAAAATATATATTTATCTACTTAACTCCATTATATGTATTAACCAAACCGAAACATATATCATATGCTAAAAGATAATTCTTTATGTTGAGGCTTTTCACAACATTGTAGGCACTTGAGTTGTTACATAAAACTTAACAGTGCCAAATTAATATGGACATTCCTGGTGTCATGCACATGTTATTAAAACTGCCATTACTACATAGTGGTAAAAGTAAGAAGTCATTTTCTTTTAGTATTCATTATGGTAACCATGATAAAACTACCAAGATTAAATCATATTTTTACTGTATTTTATCTCATGAAAGTTTTTTTTTTTGTTTGTTTTAAAAATCAATCAAAGAATACTTAGGGTAGGAAATTCACTGCCCATAGCATTGTTATCACAACACATTTTCTTTTTTTGTTACCTCTATGTTGTCTTTTCCATGCCTCTTCTCAGCCTCCTCCTCAGACAGACCGACACAACCGTACTCAAGAGGGGTGAACACTGTGGTAGGCACCTGTCACACAAATGCACATACAACTTTTTGGATATTCCTTTTGTATTCAATCTTCACTAACTCCAGGATCAAGAAGAATTACCACTTCATAGAAAAACATGCATTTAATTTAAGAATAAGGAGCAGCAACAAATGTACGATAAAACTCATTTCATATGAAAACTATATTAAACAGGTCAGTCGACCAATTTTAAGAATCCTTTAACAGTGACCATTTGTAGGATGCAAACCTGAAGGTTGGAAAACCACTACACTGAAACCTCCATTAAGCCTTGCAGAAGGATACATTTCAGTATATATGAGATGATGAAGATTGATGATATTACGGAAAATGCTTGTGTGTTTATACTATGACTCATCCTGAAAAGAAGTTGGAAATACAGTCAGATAGGGGTCTGGGTACTTAAGGGACTCCAACCACAAAGCACCCGAATTTATTATATTATTATTCGAATCAAATGAAGCATAAAACAACAGGCTGAAAAGGACACAAAGACATAAGCTGTGGAAAGATAGAGGAAAATAACCAACGTTTGAGTGAGAGTGTGTGTGTGTGTGTGTCTTACATTATCGTAGTTCATGAGTTCAGTGCTCTGACCAGCCAGTCTGCGGGCAAGAAGCTTTCCTGCTTTAATGGCTGTAGGGGTCAATTCAGGACGACCCTAAAACAAGGGAAAATTTAATATGTCTGATCTGCCTGATCCCAAGTTTG
This sequence comes from Remorina albescens, assembly GCA_034769265.1. Taxonomy (NCBI): domain Eukaryota; kingdom Metazoa; phylum Chordata; class Actinopteri; order Carangiformes; family Echeneidae; genus Remorina; species Remorina albescens. Next base: position 7,380,176 of record CM068485.1, read on the forward strand.
TCCTTTAGGTCCAAATACTTTTTTTAACAAGCTGCTTTTGTTTGAACCATTAGGTCAGTCACTTTCATTTTAAAATATATGGCAAAGACAAGCAGCAACTGCTAATCATTTCAAACACCCAACATCTTGGCTTCTGTGTTTTTTGACTATTCTTCTGGATGCCTGCCAAAACAGACAAACACAAACTCATGGATACACACCTGCACACATCCACATATATACAGCTGAATTGTACAGGAAACAGGAGGGCTGCAGGGCAATTCTAAAGGTATGACTAAAACCTGTTAAATTACCACTGCACATCCTGTTGTCCTAAATATCTCTTGCACCCATGCATGTATGTGGATGTGTACTCTAGTATCTGTTTACACACCTGACAGCATGCATCACTCTAATGCATTTCTTGGCACAATTTTCTAATAAGAAAAAAAAAACAAAAAACAAATCACTGGACAAACTGAGAGATATCGGTTACCATAAAAAGAAAAAGTTGCTCTGCTGCTGTGAAAGGCTGACAGACAGGCTGGGTGAAGCATGACTCATCAAAGCTGACTGTCATTCAAAAAGACAATCAGGGAGAGAGTGTCTGTGTGTGTGTGTCTCTGGGAGACAGGAAGGAAACACACAGCTGGTCATGATGAAAAAACAACAGACATTACATTCAGCAACTATAACTAGTATTAACATGGCTGGTTCTGGCTTTGAAACCAAATAACAGTTACAGGATATAAGTCTTGCTATTACTTTAACTTCTAAATAGATTTATGGACACTGGTGCACATTGCAAAGTCTGTCTCCCAGCATGCTACAGTGTGTGTATGGTGTCTGTGAGTTTTGATTTGAATGATGCATGACTCAGTGGTCACCAAGTGGTGTGATTTATCAGGTAAAGCAAGGAAAACAAACACATTACTAGTGTTGTGATCTCCTCATATCTAAATAATATATTTTTATTAGTTTACAATCATGGTTCATGCCACATTTATTCTGATCACACGTGAAAAACAAAAACAAAACAAAAAAATATTCACCATTTTTGCAAATTTTCATGTGAAGTTTTTGGTTCCAGTTTTTTAGCAGACCTCCGGATTATCTCCTCAAACTATGACAAGTATTTACAGTTTACTGAGGAGGGTGTGGACTTCCAGCGACTTTGACAATGTGTTGATTTTTACCTTCTAAATGAAGACTAATAATTATGGGGAGTTCTTTTCCTTTCAAGACCGCTTTGTTTATACTGTCAGTGTAGCATCTGTTGACAAGGCCTACCTCTGCAATGTCTCCAAAAGCATAGATGTTTGGCACTGAGGTGGATTCGTCAGTGCCCAAAACTATTTTCCCAGTTTCCTTGTTGAGTTTGACACCAAGCTTGTCAAGGCCCAGGGCTTTGGTTTCAGGAGCTCTACCTGAGTTCAACAAGGAAGAAACAACACAAGGAGAGTGCTACATTACAACTGAGGAGAGAGGTGTAGAGGATAAGGCAGGCACTCTGTACAGTGTTCATAACAAGCTCTGCTCAGTTATCAAAAACACACTAATTCTAAATAGGGAAAATAATTTGTATACCCACCATGCATGCAGCTTAAACACTGAGAATGAGAGCTGACTAAAACAACATTAGGGGAAGACAAGCTGCACTAAAATGAACCATGAAACCACTTCATACACTGCTCCATCCTGACACAAAATAACACGAAAAAAAGAACAGTTTATTTATTTATTTAGGGGGGCCATGCTAAATGTTCTGTGAATCTGTATTCATAAGAACATTTATTAACAATAACAATATGCTTTTCAACTCATTATTTTAGCTTGTTGGCATGCTAACGGTTGTAAGCACAAAATTGCTAATTAATCAAAATTTACATAACTTTCCTGTGTTCATCAAAGTACTGGGCAAATACAAATCATTACCTGATGATAACAACAGATCATTCACTGAAATAGAATATATTTGGGAAACAAAAAATATTGGGCTGTGTGGTGGATGGGCTATAACATCGATGCAAGCAGAGGTTGGCTAAAACGCTATTTGAGTTTTGAGGGGATTTCCTATCCCCTCAGTTTTATATCATTGTAAATTGAATTTCTCTGGCTTTTATACTGTTGGTTTGACAAAACAATTTACTAAAAACATCTTAAAACCCCAGAACAAATGTCATCCTTTAAAAGTTAAAATAATGGTCTAGCAAATGTAGAACTCTTGAATTAGGAAACAATAACATCTGGCCAGCTGACAGGGAGCATTTGAGAGGAGGAGAAACTGATGAGCATCTGGGAATCAGTATCCCACTGACCTCAAGGGACATGCCAAGGTGTGAGTTTTGACACTTCCTGGGAGATGGTTGACTGACACTGTCGACACTGAGTCTCCATGGCGATGGGAGAACGAACCACTCACTCCCCCTCCATCTCCACAGCCCCTCCTGGGTAGCATAATAAACACCCGGCCCTGAGGTACCCATGTAGATGCTATCGGACAGCAAAAATAACAAACCCTTGAGACCCCTTTTCCTGACTGGAGCCAAAGAACAACGTGCTCTCCCTCTTCTCAGACCAGGGGGGCAACAGAGACCTGTCTAGTACTCCACAGTATGGGTGGCTGAATAGGATAGAGAGCATGGAGAGGAACGACAGAGGCCAAGTCAGGGAGTCATGACCAATTCCCAAAAGCTGGACCTCTATCACCACAACACTAGAGTAGTCTACACTCATATGCTGTTCTGTGGTTGGTGTAATTTCTGGTGATGATACAGCCCACATTTATCTCTAAAGTGAGTTAATATTAAAATTTTTATGTTTCAGTTCAGAAATATATGGAGATTATGTTCTTGGACTGAAGAGAAGCATGTTGGATGATACAGCCAAGGATTTAGACACTTAGCTGCAATCTCCTCAGTAACCTTTCAGTGAAGAACATAAATAATAGCACATTATAGCACATTACAATGTAGTTGAAAACAGTTAACTGATGTATTAGGCCAGAATTATAACTTCGTCTTGTAAAACATATGTAGGCTAACTGGTGTTACAGATGTAAAAATGTGTACAAACTAGTTAATAATGTAACTGCTGTAACATCTATTTACTCATACATATATTCATTTTGTGTGTATAAACATGTATACAAATAATTAACCGTCATTGTACTGGACATTTTAGCAAACTTTATCTGTTGGTAGGTATCAATAGGTGCAGCTGATAGCCTCAAAATAATCTAGTGAGTAGACTTTTTTTTTTTCATTAGACTGCAGCTTCTTGGTTGAAGAGTAATCAACAGTTTAGGACCTTTCATGTTATTTTTTTCTCCATACATTCCTTGCCATAACCTTTTACATATGTAAATGTGTATTAACACCCAATGCTTTATAATCAACATTAAGACTGGGTAATCATATAATAGATGATTACAGCATCAGAGTGTACTGAGTTACAAACCATCCATTACCTGATTAAACAGCAGTTGCCTTACAAATGATGACAAATGGGGAGAAACACAGACAGTAACAATATCTGCTGATGTTCTAAATAATTCCGTGCGTGTTTGTGCATACCTTATAAATGCTCAAGATCAAGTCTGGGTGCTTAAAATAAAGTACTGGGAGTTAGTCTGAGGTTCAATGGAATTGTGTCTCCCTCTCCGACTGCAACTAAACACAAAATACCTGTTATTTTCTGAATCCAAAGTATTGACTTTCAGCAATGGTTCCTACTGAAGTATTGAAATTTTCCAACAAAAATCTACATTAGAAGAATCTGAGTGGTTCAGAAGTTCCTGTCTGTAGCTCCACTATGTACTGTACTGTAGGTGTGACCACAGCTCCATTATACAACAAGGACACAACAACAGTTTTGACTGATAAGAGCCTTAATAGGAGCTGGGCCACATACACACACTGTGGTCCAACACATAGGCCAATCGGAACAAAGCCTGTTGTGACATTAAGAGGAAAGCCTCTAGACTGCTAGGCTAATTAGACACAACAGACCTCCACAGGGCGAAATGAGAGCTGGATGCTTATCTGATCAATCAAATGAACAAAGACAAAAGGGAGAGCAAAGTTAGGGGGTGACTGTTATTCTTGGAGGAAGAGAATGTGCCAGAGAGAGAGAATTCTCCAGCTGCAGAAAAAGATTATTGCAGTGTCTGTGGATATTTAAAGATGTCTAGGAAATGGGAAATGGGACAAGAAAATTAAGAGCAATGCATTTATTATGTAGACGAGTTGGTGCATTTCATCCACACTGTGTTCAAAAATGAGATGGGTGAAATCTAAAACTTTAACCTCCAAAATCTAGACCAATACTTGTACCTTTCACTGAGCTTTTAATGACCACAACTCAAAACTGTAGGTAATGTTTCTCAGCTGGACAAGAGCTGTCCTAGCTATTGTTAATATAAACATTAGAGAGAAAAGTTTAAATTCTTGTTTCCTTCATCAGCTTTGTACTATTAGTGATGGGATTGAGAACACATTTTTATTTTTTACTGAAGTTCAACCAGCTTAGATGTTTCAGTATAAGAGGCTCAATTTGAAGGGGGCATGTTCAAGGTGATATCATGTACCTCTGTGCACCAATCAGAGCTTAGCAACATTTCATCTGCAATGTGATGTCAACTGTCAGGTTGTGTGCTGATTTTGGCAGCCCTGTCAATCAAAGCTGCACAATCACCCACACACATGCTTCCTGAAGCAGATCAGCTTTGTTTTTTATCATTCACTCTTAATAATTCATACCTAAACATGTTTGTTGAAACCATGTCGATTGTTGTTCATTTACTGATGCAGGCCCAATAAACATCTCTATGAAATGAATACCATGTGCATGATCATTTCAAAATGTTATTTCCCAAATGCACTGCAATTTGGCCAACAAAAGAGCTATATAAACAGAAACAGTAACTTGAATTTTAAAAAGCAAATACTCCTTCAGGAAGTAGGAAATATTTCTATAAGATATCCTTGAGTACTGTAAACTAGAGGAAGAGTAACAGTTATGTGTCCACTCTCCACATGCAGACAGGAAGTGTGGAAATGTTCTGTTTCCTGGTGTGTTTCTGGACACACCTGGACAGGGGTGCGGCCATGAGGCCAGGAAGGAGCAGGGGAAAGGTGGAGGGAGACAGGGCCAGGCAGAAGGATGTAGCAGACAGTGGTGATACTGTCCCCCGGTCCCCTCTGGCCTTTAATAACTCCGGAGAGGCTTGAGACCCTGCTTGGCCCCTAGTGTAAGGTCACAGTAAAAGGAAGTGGCCTTGTACTCATAACTCCTGCATGCACACATCAAAGAGCAGAGGCCACGTTTTTACTGGTTCTCTCTGCGCTGTATGGGAACAAAAGCTGTGATGGCTGTATGGATGTACATATAGCAAGTGTTTGAGTACGAGCAATAACAGAGGAAACAGTTTCTGGTGTTCTGACAATCTCTGGACACCCTTTTAATGAGTAAGACTTGACTGACATAAGGAGATCGAAGTTTGAGTTGTGGTGATTAATTTTGCTGCAGATAATAATATATTAAATGTGGTTTGTAATGATAAAAAACTAAACAGTGATGATTCATGAGTTGGTGCAGTGCGAAGTAGGATAAAGATTTTCTCCTAAAATGTCATGTGCTTGCCAGTTTGTTGAGCACTCTCACTCTACAAAATATAGGAAACATAAGGGATGCAGCTTCTCACGCATGTCATGACAAATATCTACTGGTACATGCACTCAATGCAAATATCATTGTCACCAAGAGTCTCACGCTGAGACAATGTGGGAATTTAGCCACGGGTGGGAGGAATGAGCGTCATCTCAGCTGCAGGGTCACAGACATCCTTGTCACTGTCACACGCATAGGGGCCAAAGGACCCCTTCTTTCCCTCAAACACACACACACACACACACTCAAATAAAGCAAAAACCTGGTAGTCAGATTTTCGGAAGCACAGCATCGTCTTTGAAAGCACTCAACACAAATAAACTGATGGCTGTGGCTCCGACGGATGTTCCCTCTATTGTTACGCACACTGCTGGTGGAACAGTAGAAGTGGAACAACAGAATTGAGACTTGGTGGCTAAGAATGAGAAGCCAAAGAGCTGGTAGTAACGGCAGGCAGAGGACCATGAGCAGGGATGGCAGTGACAGATGCAGGGTTGGTTTCCGCAGGGCTGGCATGGGCAGGAAGACGCAAAGAGGGAGAACAAAGAGGGGAATGCAGTGACCCTGTGCCTGGGTGCATCCTGCCCCTCTCCAACCACAGCACCGCAGAGCCAGCAGTGGGTGATTAACACTTCCCCTGGCCATTCCCATCACTCAGGCTTTATTACTTTGTTTTCAGGCTGGATTCTTCTACTATCTGCTGACACTGCACTCTATTGGAGATGACAATGAAATTGATGGTGGCATGGATATCACAGTCCCGCCAGTGGTTTATATTAGGGATATATTGTTACATCAGAGGAAAACAATGCAGGTGCTGACTGACGTTCAATCCCCACAATTTTAAAAACAGGGAATGCATTAAAAACTCAATTGTACTAGAGTGTGAACTGCATTCAGAATTTAAAACAATATCTGGTTTATAAAATATCTGTAGTTAAATCACTAAACTAAAAAGCAATTTACCCATCTAAATAAATCAAGCTCAAGTCGATTGCAACAATCTACATCAAGTGTTGGATCGACTTCAATCCAAGTCTCGGATCAACAGATAAGTTTAAAGAGAATTAAGAAAAGTAAAAAAATCAGGACCAGAGTCAATCAATACAAATCTTAAGCAAAGTCACTTGAGCACGTAAGTCAAGTTTGTCAAAAGATGCTTGCATGTTCAATAACAGTTTGAGACTTACAACAGTGAAGTCTTGATTCTAGTTTCAATCATGTCCCACACTCAAACCTACAGCTTTGATATCTGTTATTTATAACCAATACAACAATTTTAACTTAATTTTGCTGATCAAACATATTCATTCATTACAAGGTTATTTTTGGATTTTAAATATTTTTCCTTAGAATTAACACACGGACTTACCAACTGCCCATAGCACAGAGTCATAGGTGTCTTGGTGTTCACCACCTGTCTGGGTGTTGGTCCAGGTCACCTGTAGGGCTCCTGAGGAAAGCTTGTCCACTCTCTTTGGAACACACTTCCAGGCAAACTTGGTCCCATAAGTCTCCATGTAGTCTGTCACTAGACCTGCCATTTGCTGCATAAGCAAAAAAGAAAGAATACCCACTTTCAAACATGATGGAAACAGAATCATGACATGCAGATAATGCAGGGGCTAATACAGGGAGCAATACCTGATCAAACCCCCGGAGGGCGATACTGCGAACCATCACAGTGGTGTCTAAGCCGATGCCTGTGAGGAACCCTGCACACTCCAGAGCCACATCTGGGTGACGTTGGGTTGAGGATTATAATTACAGTTTTTTCTTGAGTTGCATGTGCAGATATACCTGATGTGTGGCCATAACATAAAAACGGACATGGCTGCAAAGCAAGTGAGGGCTTAAAAACAAGAGGAAAATCAAAGTACTACTGTATCTTAACAAGGAAATGGTTAAATAGGATTTAAATAGGGGAGGACAAATCCACAATTATAATTATTTAATCATGGTTTACCAGATAATGTGAGACAAGGTGTGAGACACTGGAAACTTTTCTGAAAGGTCTCAAATTACAACAGAAGGTTCTAATTTTCTTAATGAGTAAGATTTACTCAGAAATACAACTAAAAGCTGATTTGTACAATATTAAATTCTGTTAAGCTCAGAATTGTTACTAAAATAATTTCTTGACTGATTACCGGAAGATTTATACAGCAGCTCCATTTACAAGTCCTCTAGCAGACAAAGGATACAGCTAGCTCCAACCACAAGTCTGTGAAACAAAAATAAAGTTATTAGTTGAACTAGTACAATACAAATTCATTTCATCTTTGTGCAGCACACTGTGACCAAGTAAAAGAAAAACAAATACAAATTTGGAAATGCTTAAATCCTAGAATTAGAGAGGTGATGAATTACAGAACTTTATAACCTGAGAGGGAAGGGAAGAGGTGTGAAGTAAATGTTGTAAAGTAGGACAGTGTGTGTGTGTGTGTGTATGTGTGTACTTGCGGTGTCAGCGGGTGTGTGGTCCAGGTAAATCACACGTCTAATCCAGCACTGAGATCTGTGTGCTGAGGAGAACTAATTGCTAGCATTTAGGCTAATCCCTAGAAATGGGGTGTGCCACATTGAGGGACACACAAGTCTGTGGAGTGAAGCTAGTTGCCCGCATGGATGAGGCCCCTCTCTACTGTTTTTAAAACTTCAAATCAAACCTCCCTCCCTCCACGTCTGCTCCATCTGACAGCTCTGGGTGCCTGCGGCACATCCTGTCCTTGTCCATGCTAACACTTAACACTAAAAACCCTACTGCCCATTTTCTCCATGTCTGTGTGATACACAGCTGCACTTAGCACATATTGTGAGGTGGCTTAGAGGAGATTAGGCAAAAAGCTTTAGCTTGATTCTGCACTTTCATCACTGAAAAACTATGTCTTGGCCTCCAACTCTGCTTCTTTCCGTTGTGTATGATTGTATTTTACACTGGTCTATAAAACTCCAATACATGTTTCAACCCCATTGACCCTTTTCTACAGTTGTGACATTGGTGGGCGAGCATAAAGACAACGTGAAAGCCAACTGCATGGATAATGAGAAACATAGTAAAATGATGCCCTCACTAACTTTTGGCATTTAACAAATCAGGGGAGCATATAATGTAATGTTTACTAGCCCGCAGACAATAACAGGAACATGTGAGAATCTAGCACAGACCAAAGACCAGTCAGAACAACTATCTCCAAACCAAAGTTCTGGGGGAGGGTGGGGTAGTCAGAAGAACTCAAATTCATAAATGGTAAGGAGTTTATTACCTGAATGCATGAACATGACTACTTAATGTAAACAACATACATTACTTCCACCTTATGCAGCATGCATACTTAAATCATCAAACATAAAATTTCAAAGAGCAGTCATAGAGATGGAGCCATAAAACAAACAGAGACCTGACAAAACTCTAAAAGATCCTCCTGACACTGGAATGGTAGCATGCGGTTTGGAGCTCAAGCCAAAATTTCCCTGAACCTTCACGTCCTATAAAAAGAGGTTTTTTGCTCATTGTTTATACTTCAGAGGCCTCAACATTGATAAGAAAGTCTTCTAGTCTCTCTCTACTACTCTGTCTCGAACCTGGTTGTATTTTGTTGCAAGAAAAGGCTTGACATTCTCACTAAATGCTGCTAACTTTGACAGCATTTCCGTTTAAACAGATGGAACACAAAACTTAAAGTTGTTGATTTGTACCTTTGTCTTGCAAAGCCACAAGGACAGCATGACAACGTTACCAATGTTTCAAATGTCTGTGCTGAAAAACACAGTCTAAGATAGATTTAAATAAAAGTATTTCCCTATTCCAGTTTCATGTTAGACTCATAATCAAGCTTCTGCAGTGTCATTTAGACAATGAGAAACAATATTGCAAATGAGTTAAATTGACAAACATTTCAGACAGGCTTCTGGTAGGATAACAGTTTTCAGTGTATGTTAATCACTGATTAAACAGTTAAAAGTACAACATACAATGAAGAACATGTGCAATTATTTATCTGAAAGATGAAGATAAATAACACTAAACAGGCCTTAATAACATTTTCAAATAAAGCATTTATCAGGAAAAGTCTTATTTTATTAGTAATTATGCAACTATTTTGCATTTAATGTTGATATTGGAATGTGAAATACTTTGTGGAATATGCAGAGAGAGACTGAAGTTTGAACTTTTTTCATGTATTCATTTCATAAAGTGTTTTGCTAAGTAGCTTGAATTCCACGGTGTAACTGCTGAGACCATGCTTTCAGGTGTGTGACACGTTGTTACAAACGCATCATTTCAACATTAATGCAATAAACTTCTCAGATTATTTATGACAGCCAATGACTGCTGTGTTTGTCTACTTCGTAGGTTGTTTCATGATTGCTGTAAGGGTCCATTAAAGGCAGTGGAACATGGACTTATTTGATATTTGAGTATTGAGTACTTATTTTAATAGAAATGTGTGTATGTCTTTGTAATGTTTGATTAAATATTATACTCTCCCCTCTCAGGATTTTCCTGGAAAGGCACAAAGAGGTTTTAATGCATCTGTGATGCCATCTGTGGTTTTATCTTTGTTGACTTTACAAAATAACAATTTTGTAAGTTATAACCCCAACACTAATCTGTTGCTCTTCCATCTCATTCACGTACTTGCCGATTCATTGAACAGTATCAAAGGCTTGTTGGCACGTGCTCACTGCATTCTCCTGATCATACTATGAATGCAGCCAGCTTTGGGCTTTGGACCTGGGGCCAAATCTGTCATTTGGATGTGTGTGCGATCCAAGGCCCATTAGACACACATCACTCACTTGGACCACTACTCCCACATGAGCGCTACCGGCAGACACAACCTTTCGGAACTCACCTGCACACATGACAGTTCTGCAGTGAAACAATATCTTCACTTCTAGGCTAGTATGTGGTTTGAGCCCTTATAGGAGAAGCTAATGCTAATGCTAACCCTCAGCTAACCCCGCATAACCTGCAGGGAGGTATGGGACTGCACTAACCATCACTGTCTCACATCAAAGGCTTCCTGAACTCAAGTGTTCTCTCTGAGTGGATAATTCTGCTTATTACACAAAAGTGTTTTGTTGAATGGATGACTGCAACAGTGATAACTGCTTGAGGGTGGTTGCAGTATACTCAAATTGATTTGATGGCTATAAATGATTTTGCATTGCCTCCAAGTGGTCAAGAAACAGAATAGCACAAGTCCTATATACTGACACACCACAGAATGTATTGATACTTTTTTTAGCCAATGAGCCTAAATCAGGCCCAAAAAAAGTAATAAAGTTTTGCATACCAGCTGTAAAAAAAAAAAGTAACATTACTTATAAGCCAAAGTTTTAAAAAGCTACATCTACTAGGCATTATAATAAAAAAATAATTAAAACTCCATGGTACAGACAGCCAAGCTACATATGAAGCCTGAATATCAGAATAATTACTTCCGCTTATCTGTCTCTGTGGAGCAAACAACCACTGCACCCCAGGTATACCACAACCACCTATCACCGCCTGCACGTTGTGCCAAGAGGAAACGTCAGGGAAAGACCAATTAGCCAGGTGATGACAGAAACTATATGGCTGGATTAAAGGGCTTGTTCTGTAAAGGTCAGGATGCACGTCGCTAATCTGAATCATGAGGCGAGGACAGGCTGACAGGAAGGGAGAAAAACAAACTGCATGTCAGTGATGAGTGATTACAGTGCGTGACAGTAGGACATCTTGTGTCAGTGAGCAAGGTAGCGTGGAGGGTAGAGTAAGGCATTAATAGTTAGGTTTACATAGTTAAAAGTTTTAGATTATGTTTCTGTTTTAGCTCTTTGTAGAGAGAGAAGCAATCCTACACATTCTGTAATTAAAAATACATATCCATGAGTAATTACACTTTTTAAAGCTCGAAAAGTCTCCAAGTCTTCATATAATATATTCTTACACTTCTGGAGTAATGGTTATGGTTAGGGTTAATAGAGGAACCCGACTGAGCCAACATTCAGAAGACCTTCAGGAACTGCAACTGAAGAGCACCGATTGGTTAAGAATATGTGTTTGTAGGTGTGAAGAGTTAAAAAAAAATGTAAATGAAAAAAAAAAAAATGTCCTCACGTTTTACCAGGTGATTTTTTCAGCCAAAATATGTCATCACTGGTGATGCCATGCTCCACCGCTCCAGGGATCTGTAATGAGAGTAAAGCAGTGAGCATAAGCATCAATCATCTATCCATACTATTTTTGGTGTGAAAAAGCTTTTCTGTTGTTGTAGGGCATTGCTCTCTCTCTCGTCCTTGTCTAAGAGATAACCAAAATAACATACACTGGCAGAGAAAGACAGCAACATCTGAGAGAAGTTATCATAACAATCATACTTACATTTGTGGGATACTTGGGCCGCCCACCTGTAGCGATTACAATGTTTTTAGCAGTGAGGATCGTCTGTAAAATAGTAGGAAAACATGAGGTAACAGCCTTTGTTCATATCCTTCAGAAAACAAGGAAATGTCCAATGAAAGCAATTGGCCTCCAAAGTATACTGCATTGAGGTGATGATGGAAAAGCTCTGAAATCACTAAAACAAGCAACAGCCCTCTCAGTAGGTATGGAAGTGTCCATATCAAGGAAGTTAAGATAGCAACATTAACATGCATAAAGACATTGTTTAAACAAAATTTTCAAAAGAAAAACAGTAAATAGTAAATATACATCATATTGAAGTGAAACTGCATGAACAAACTGAAGTAAATATTTTGTTTATTTTATAAATCAGCCGGTGACCTCTTTTCCTCCTTTGGTTAGTCCTTTAATAGTGTGTTCATCCACCAGACTTCCTTTGAAGTTCAGATACTTCACCTTCCTGCAAAACAGAAAAGAAAAGGTTTATTCCGAGTGACGCATTAACTTTTACAAGTGCAGATCCTATGAAGTAAACTGTTACAGATTCACTTATGACCCTCATCATCCATCATTTCCTACACATTCGCACAACACAGCCTCTAGACTGCAGTTTTTTTGTTTTTTTTTTGCTCAAATGCAGGTTAGTACAAAAATTATTCAAAAGAGGTGAACAAATTTATGATGTAGTTGCACAGAAAGAGGGTGGACAAGGCTTCATGGTAGAATATTATTTATAATGTATTAACTGCTTTGTTTTCTATGTATTGTTACATTCAGCCTTGGACCTGTTAAAAGAAAAAAAAAAAAACAACAAGAAAACACTTTATGGCCAGTGCTCGAGCCTGCAGGAATTGACAGTGAAAGGTAAATTGAAGCAGAATGTGCAGGTTTTTTTTTTTTAAATATATATTAAAAATTTTGTATGATTTTTTTTTCAATATTTGTTTTAAACTGAATGAAAATTAATCATAAACCAAACATTAAACATAGACAGCTGTGCTGTTTCTATGTAGACAGCTACAATTTGAAAACACTGATACTGAAACTCAACACACATATAACTTAACTATTAATTATTAAAAAGAACTACAGTATAATTATAGATTATTGGAAAATTCTGCTTTTATTAAAAAGTATATAATGGAAAATTTAAAAAAAAAAAAAATACAATATGGAAGAGAGGCAGGTGATTTGTAGATAATACAAAATATCTGCTGTACAGCTGTGAAAAACCTCACTGAATGAAACTATCATCATTATATAAACAAATCTGAGTAACCCAAAAAGCTCTGGTACTTACTTGTCCTGGAGCTGGACTCTGTGACCCCAGTTTAAGGACCTGACATGGTTTTGGACTCCCTCCATCATTGTGGCCCTGGAAGACACAAAAAGTAATAATATGACACTGCACATAAGAAGCTCTTAAAGATGCTGTGTAATATGCCTGAGCTTGTTACTGTGTGTGCATCTATGGCAATGGCCGAACGATGGGGTTTAAAAAAAGCAATATAAATCTCTTAGAATAGGAACCACCAAAAAAATAAGCTAAAATTGAAATCAGCAACACATTTCTCATTTGTGCAGCTACATCACTAGATGGTGCCATTCAGCTACTAATTCCCTGCACTGCTTGAATTCATTCAAATGATTTCTTCTCTCTTTAGCTGATGAAACACTTTGACAGTTTGTGTTCGGGTCAAACCTACCAGTCATGGCACACTGGCCCTGAGATCTGCCAGCCATACTTCTTAGCATCTTTGAGTGCAGTGCCAAGAAGAGCAGCCTGATGTATGAGCTTCTTAGGAATGCAGCCAACATTAACACAAGTACCACCAAGACCCCACTTGGTGCCTGTTTGATAAAGCAGTTCATGTGGATTTAATAATGGTGTGTTTAAATCTTTGCTGAATAAACAGGATTTAAGAACAATTGCCACAACAATTTTTATTTTACCTTTTACAGTGGGCTCCACATAATCCAAAACAGCCACTTTTTGTCCAAAATGTGCTGCTGTTAACAATAAATAAATCATAATAAATATAGTGCATTCATAACTTTCTACAAAAATCACAGATGTCCAAAGAGGAATAGCCGGCAATGCAAAAGAGCCCACCTTCTTTAGAGCAGGCAAGCCCTCCTGAACCCCCTCCAATGACCACCAGGTCATAGTCATATTTCCCTGCACGAGAAATACAGGAGGACCAATAACAGACCAAAAAAAAAAAAGCAGAAATTATGTAAACCTCCAATAATTTATCCATTAGTGCTGCATTTACATGACGTAAGCCTTTAATTTACCAATATCCTTTGGAAAAGGAACAAACTAAACCCAATTCAAGGACTGTCAGCTCACTTTAGTGTGACATTACACTCTTATTCGTGGCTTCAGTACACAAGTTACTATATTTGCAACATATCGTGTTTGTCTTGGCGCCGTCCGTTCGTCCACAGAGGTGTGTTTCCAACTGACGGCTGAAGTAAATAAACTAACCGGGGAAGCGCTCAGTGACGGCAGCTGCTGGTCGGAAAGTTAGCTGTGTGCTAACAGAAACGCCTCTGCAACTAACAACCTAGCAACGTTCCCTTCTTCGTATCTACACACAACAATAAAACGTGATGTTGTTTTACCTGTCAGGTTTCTTGTCGGCACGTATAAGCAATTAGTCTTTTTCCACCGGTGTCTGCCTCTACACAGGGCAGCCATGTTGTTATTATGAAAGGACCGTGGCCGCGTATTAGGTGGCTAGAAAATTGCCTGAAAAAAAAAAAAAAAAATATATATATATATAAAATAAGATTCACAACAAAAAAATGTTACTTCGCTGTTTAATAAAAATTTGGTCAGTGACTTTCTTTTTAAAATATTATTTACTTGTTGTCTGTCTGTTTTGACTATTTTGCTCTTTGATTGCTCTGTGCATTACTGTGTGTTGCATTGAATTGGTATTTGAGATGAGAAGCACAGAGTGCATTAAGACATGCACATGCATGTCTTCCGCTTATTATTATTACTATTCATATTCTTCTTCCTTTTCCTCTTCTTCTTCTTCTTCCTATTCCTCATCGACTTCTTTTTCTTCTTATTAAGCTATGTACAGGCATGTACAGATCAGCTTTTGATCAGATCAGCAGCTGTAAGACTTAATTCTAGGTCCTTAGAAGAAATAAAAATGAGCTAAATTATTTCGAGTTTAATGTAGAGGCTTTGCTGCCTGTTTAATATTATTTGACTGATTGCCAAGGTTAACACCGACAGTGCTGAAGGACTCAAATGAAAACAAGAGATTTTAAGGCAATTAAGTAATGTACCGCTTCATGCTTTGCTTTAGTAAATGGATTGTCTAGTGCGATATTAGGTTCATGGCATAAAGCATATAGCTACACAATAAAAACATGTCAAAGCAGAAAACACAGGTATAATAGGTCACAGCCAACTCTGGATCTGAGTCATCCTCAATGTTGATAGTTCTTTCAGTGTTTTTCTTTCTGCTATGACTGCTTGCTTCTTATACATGCTAAATTATCAACAATCAATTGTGTACAATAATAATATATCAACACAGGGAATAGTATTTCAAGGACATTTTTCCATTTGTGCTTTCACTCATTTGTGACTTCCATGCAAGGATTTATGAATTGTCACGTTGGCTCATATTCATAATCTTGCTTCTTGTCTCTGCTTCCTTCTTTTATAACAAAAGATATACTGAACTAAAATGCTGCCAAATATTCAGACTCCTCAGAAAGTGCAAGCTCCTGCAAATTTAATTACTGCAAAAGTTAGAAGAAATGTAATGGTTTGACCAAGGATTAATTGGAGGGGGCAAAGTTCTCCAACACTAAGGTTTAAACCTCGGTCATCAAATTTTAAGTTACTCTGCTTTGTTAGGACACCAGCCTATTGTCTCTTATAGTAAAAACTTTATCATATTGTGTTAGAAAACATAAAACATGCATTTTTTTCAAGTTATGGTCCATTAATTAAATATAACAGTAGAAATCCCTATGAAAACGCAGACTCCAGGATGGTACCTTGTTTGAAATTAATAGGCATAGACTGCCCCCATTCCTTTTCTAAACATACATCAGTTTTTGTGGACATGGCATGTCTTTGGACTGTGGGAGGAAGCTGGAATACTCTGATGACACCAACAGGGAGAACATGCAAACTCAACAAAGAAAAGTTCCCAGGCCTGGGAAACAAACCAAGGAACTCCTTGCTATGAGGCAACAGTGCTGAACACTTCACCACACCACCCCTATCCAATAAAAAATGGTAGAATCTAAATCTTTTTCCAGAAACAGAATTTTCCACACAAGTCAACACTGAATGTTCAAGAAAATATTAAATATTTGTTACAGTAAAGTGTAAACGCTTTACAGTAAGTACCACAAATTAAATAGCGTTATTTGGGTTAATTGACCATTCAGAAATCTGAAGAGGCTGTTATTATGACAAAAGACCTTGAATTTTACTGAAACCAATAACATAATAATAATAATAAAAATAAAATAAGACACAAGAGCGAGCAGCTGCTTCTTTCCAGGCATGATTTATTGAAAACACATCAAATTTATACTCTACAAACCAGTATTTTTCCATTATGTTTAACAAGCGTAATATTTGCCTCTGGGTATTAGTAAAATTAACATAATACATTCTGTCACTGTGGCATCGCCTCTGCTCGCTACGAAAGCATTAACAATTTTACTCATCTAGGAAATCAAAACCATTTTTTGAATGATCTATTTTTTTAAAGTTTATAATACAATGTAATACAAGGCAGAAACTGCACCAACAGTCTAAACTACTTGAATTTGGGAAGAAGGTGTGGTCACAGAGGAGGGTGGGGGCAGGGTGCAGGACAAATGAATAAGTGAGCAGAGTGGAGGAAGAAGGGGGGGCATAGAAGGAGAATGGAGTAGAGGTGAACAGACAGGATGGAGATGACAGTTGAAAGGGACCAGTAAAGTTATATAAAACACACTTATCTTTATGTACCATGGAAAAGGTTAAGGCACATGATAGGTACAAACACATCTGCTACTGAGTAGTACAGTTACTTTATTTTGACGGTCTTGAATCAATTATATCTACACAGGTAGGTCAGTTTGACTCGATGTATGTGTCCTGTATTTATTTTACATTTGTTTGGCTTTTTGTTTTTTCAATGTACAATCTGTTGCACATCCACAAAAACAAAAACCCTTTTGATGAATGCATGCAAACATCACCTCCAGATCCTTTGGTTGTGGTACTGCATAGTGCAGTCAGGAATCGACAGTCATATGGGTCTTTGTTGTGAGGGTTCAGTATTGTCCAATGTAACTACACACTTCTTAAGACACACGAAAGGGATGCTGGGTATCTTTATAACTTTTTTGACCTCAGAAATTAAAATTTATACAGTAAGTTTTTTTTTGGAGTTTATTGATTTTTACCACAACGTACATTTTTGTAAACACTGTGTAAAATATGCAAGCTTTATAAAGTCACATACGTCACGAAGAAAAATCAGACTTCAACGCAGGCACATGCCGTTCGCCTTGATGACGCATGAGTGACACCAACTTGGACTGGACTCTTTCCGTGTCCGATTCAAAGTGAATCAGGAAACAGGAGGCTGGAACTGAGACCGGACCCATTCCCACTGGATTTTTCAGTCTCACCAAGCAAGAGAAAAATGGCAATAAGATTCTGTATCCCTCTCGTTTTCTAAATCTCAACTGTCTTACCTATAACGTTGTAAAAATATATACTATATATGACCAAACTTGAAGTTTTCATTCATACAGTGTGATTCAACTTTTTTTTCATTTTGCCTTGTATGTCCAGATCCACTCGTCCACCTGAACTCTCTTCCTGCACATGAATGAATTAGTTCATATTCAAATGACACCACAAAAAAAACTGGCACTTGGAAAGAATAAAATATAAACATCTGTACACATCTGATTTTCTTCATGCTCACAACTGAATATTTCTCTTTAAGATGCATTGGTGAAAGAGGACTCAGGGTTGATGGTAACTTGGGCTGAATACACCAGGAAGACATTTGAAGGGACTTGTATGATGTAAGACTGCCATCTTTCTCTATCCCATCACCTGTCTGACCCCTTAACTCCTCCAGTATTGTCTGTTTCAGTGATGCAGGGGCTGCCAGACAACATGAATTCATCGCCCCTATAAAGAGCACTGCAAATAATTTTTTTTTCCTGTAAGATTATTTTGACAAATACAAAATATAAATAGATGATCGTCGGCATTACTCGACAATATTTGCCACACAATTAAGTTAGGTTGTTATTTCTTGCTTACAAATATGGTGAGCCTTTATCAAATGAGATGTGCTTTCCAAACAATGTGATATTAATATACATCTAAGAAGTCTGTTATTTTTTGTTTTGTTTTTTTCCCTTCATTTTTCAATTTTTTTCGTTCCTTTTGACCTTTTATACATTTATATAAAATCCAACAAAAATAAAAATGCTTTTAGATCTATCCTTTCAACAAGAGAACAATCTTCTACCTTTCTTTTCAAAAACACAAATCATTTATAAACAAATGCCTTATATCCTCTTTAATACACATCATTGACAAAGAGCAACCAACCAAGAAACTCAAAGAATTGTGTCGCTACAGAAATGAAGTGGTAGCACATGTAACCACAGCTCTGTGACAGCTGAATGTCAACATGCAACTTGTCTCATACATGTTGATCATGATGAAACAGAAAGTCCTTCCATTTTGTACTTTTGTTCCACCGTGTTAACAAAACCTGTCACTCCATTGGATGTACACACTTTGTCACTTTACTTTTTCCAGACCACAACTTGCAGACTCCTTGCTTTATAAAATGGACTTCAACCACCTGTTAACCATGTTTGATTTCAAAGCATCTCAGTGCACTTTTTTTTTTTTTTTTTTGGAAAAAACACAGTGAACCAAATGGACTGTAAATCTATGAGATCAGGCTGCTGGGAGTACATGTCTATCCGCTATGCTACAGCTCTTCTCAGGCTCGGTTTCTCTCCTTTTACTTTCACTTTTCCTTTCCTTTGTCCATCCCACTATTCTGAAAACAAACGTTCAATAACTTTCAAACAAATCAGTTCAAACCTGTTCAATTCAATATTGGCAACGAACTAAAATTAAAATTCTTCCAAACCCACAAAGTCTAGGGTGTGACACCTGAAATGAAAAACATCCATTTTCTATATCTTTTCTCACAGGTTTCTTCCACAGAGCACACTTTTCATTCCCATTCACTTCCTTCACTTCCCCTTATCGAGTCGTCACATGTCCAATTTTTCAACAGCACCGGCCTCTGTCCGTTTCTCGTTACTCGTACAGCTCAACAAGAGTCAACACTGTAAAATTCACATGATGTCCAGTGGGAATGTAGATATGAGAAAGTAGTAGGAGTAGTCACTTTTTATTCTTTTTAACTTTTTTTCTGAAAAGCATGAGAATGCTGGCTTCTTCTGGGTAGTCGCTGTTGTGATCATGAATTTTCTTAAAATCCTCTTTTCTGTACAAAGTCCAACTCCAAAGATAAGCTCCATGTGAAATGGCAGTGGTGATAATTCTTCTCTAGCTGGGGTGTCGCACTTTTAAGCCTGAAGCACACGGAGAAAAGAAAAATATTAGAGGAACTGTTATGTCAAGTTTGAAAAAACAGTAAATGAAAAGCTTCAGTCCAAAGTGCTACATATTTGCCGTAAAATGACAAATGGTAACCTTCATACTGTATAGTGAGTTAGGGACTAAACCATATTCTATATTTTTGTTATTGTCTATAAATTCCATGAAAGGACAAATATCAAAAATGTGTCTACACCTTCAAGAATTCCCAGTCCTCACTGTAGTATCCTCGCCCAAGCCCAGCCCTATTCCTTAGTAAAGTTTTAAAATCTTTCAATTAAACGCAGGAAAAATAATTACGAGTTATGTAAAAGGATTAAATGCTTTTGACAAAATCAGAAAAAAGAAGCTACTATGTGTTGATCCCCTTGGCTCTAAGGATGACTTAGCATCTCTTGGCTCTTCGTAATTTCTGGGCCCCAAGTCACTGTTTTAGTTCAGTGTCACTGCAGGTTGGCCTACTGGATAGAAACAAGACTTCAAATAAATGTCACTTTGTCTGGTGAGAGTAGAAATGAGCGACTGTTTGTTGACATTTTTGTCTTTCTAATGAAGTTGTAAAGCTGTCTTAGTGATGCTTTAACAGCTGGTTGTGCTGCCCCCATGTGACCTAAGGAAGCACAGTTGCCGAGGGTGCAGCAGCACATCTGAGCACCTGACATGAGTCAACCTCTTTACATCACAATCACTTGCAATATTTCAAACATAAACATAGTAGCAAAATAGTGCTTTTGTTAGACTTGATTTTCAGCCCCACACCAACCCATAACAGAAGTGCCCCATGTCACAGAGGAATGAGCTACATCAGGCTTTTGCTACACAGGCAATAATTGTTACTGTCATTTTTTCTTTTAGTCTTTTCATGGGATTTGTTGACAATACAAAAACTTTTACTGACCATTAAAAGTTCAAACCTTCTTCGAGTCTGGACTGAAACGCTCCAGTTTCACTTCACGTATGTGAGACAGCTAGAAAGTCACTCGGCCTTATAACAATGCTTGAGAAATGTCATCACTGTCTAAATGTTTCCATCATGTCCAGATGGCAAATGGAGGCGGGAGACAGTACAACAGATGCTGCGTGTGCTAAGTGAAATGAAAATTACTTACCTAACAGTCCATTCCGACTTTTACCTGCAGCTTTTTTTATAATTAAGTGGCAAGATTACACTGTATACTGAAAATAATCTTCTCCATAGTCACCCTGTGATGAATTTCCTATGATAATTCCATGAATGGAGATAAAAGAATTGAGCAGATGGCCATTGATAAAGATGACTGAGAAAGGAAGATGATAAAACAAGACCTGATAGGAGGCCTCTGGCACAGGAGAGGATGACAGTGGTGAGGGGGAGGCAAAAGGGGGAGACACGCTGCTAGTACAACAGTGACAACTAATGAAGCTCACCCCGATCATCAGGCAGCCTTGCAAAAGTCATTTAGCGTGATACTGAATACTTGGTCGGTTTAGCCTGAGGCTGTGTCCGAAACCACCCCCTCACTCCCTACTCCTTATATAGGGAGATGAATGTAGTGGACTATATAGTGAACTCATTCACAAAATGAAAAATCGCTTTCAGACACTACTTTTGGTGCCGTTAATTGCGTCATCGCTGTTGCACAATTAAAACGTACCCAACTCACGGCTAAAGACAGAAAAAAAAAACTTTTCTGTTTATCACTGCATTTTGTTAAAGGCTTTTGATAATCTTGCACTGCACTGTAATTTTTATTCTCGTATTTGGTCTTCTTTTATTATATTTTTAGTTTCTATTCCCTTGGCTCCTAGGTAACAGTTTTTAATTGTAATCTAACGTTACTTGAATGTCCGATTATACTGTGTTTTGCATGATGTTAATGCTCTTTACATTCATGTAAACAGTACGTTTAATTGCCTTGTTTTGAAAATGTGCTATAAAATAAACTATCCTGTTCTGCTGGAATCGCCATTTTTGGTGCGAGCGCATTGCATCATGGAATATCTTGCTTGGGTTAGTGACCATCGGTTATTCACTACTTTTCACAATGCATTGTGGGATACTTTGAGTGCACTACATGTTGTCGCAAAACATTCAGACACCACTACAAAACGACGAGCTCACTATATAGTGCACTATATAGTGATTAGGGGGTGGTTTCGGACACAGCCTGAGTCTGAGGACATGATTCATTTCTATTAGACTGTAGTGTTTATGACTGTAGCTCTATTCAGTGAAATGAATAAAAACTTTCAGTTGAAATTGTCTTGATGGCTTCTACTTCAAAAAAAAACAGCCATTTTAGGGAATTTGTCAACCTCAAAGACAAACTGAATTCCATTCTTTCTGTGACTCAATTGGAAATGTGGACGTTACTATGTTACTACGTTAATCCGGATAACTATTTATACAAACTAATCAAATCTGTTACTTCTAGGCTCAAATTGTATGTAAATTGAATTCATATTAGCCTCACATTACATGTCTTTCTTCTGCATATTGTGTATGGGTTGATCAAGTATGAATTTGTGTGTGTGCATTGTAAGAGCTGACTCTCTTCATCACCAGCTTACATGAATTATTTATCTGAAGTCATCTTGCTTTGACCCAGCAATTTGTCTGCACAGCAATGTAGAGATTGTGTGGATGTGAGTGTGTCTGCGTGTGTGTCCCTATCTGTTTCTTCCCCCCTACCGCTTTTCATTAATGGATAACTGAGTCTCTGGAGGATCCATCTGGAGTGCAGAAGAATGATTCCCCTTCATCATTTGCCACCACTTTCAGCAAAGGCTGTCAGGGGAAGCAGTGAGTGAGGCTAGGCGTACATTTCAATCAGACAGGTGGTGCTGGATTGTAAACAGAGACCAAAGCCTGTCTGTTGTCTATGCTTATTACAGAGGAGGAGAAATAACTTTTTTTTTTTTCTAAACAAAGTTATATTGAATTGTTTGTTGTAGTGGAAACATCAATGTTAAAGGACAATGTTCACTAAGTGTTATAAATTAATGATTCAATTCTTATTTTACTCTGACATCTTTGTTATCTGGTTTGCTCCATACTTGCTGTTACAAGATTTCGGGATAAGGACTGAATGTGATTGGTCAATATAATGCTATTTTGGGTCATGAGTTTGACAGAGGAGTAAAGAGCTGCAAATGTTGGCTGGTAGCATGCAGGACCAGCTTCCACAAACTGAGTAACTGATACACAGTGGATGTGCAAGTCATGACATGCTACTGATTGCAGTTTAAGTGAGAGCTTTCCTTTTATTTCCACTTTTTAGTTTTGGACATTTTGTACCTTTATTTTATCCAGTAATTGGCCGAGTGACTGAGAGGAAACAGGTAGAGAAAGAGGAGAATGACCAGGAGCATACAGTAGGTCCCTGGCTGGATTCAAACCAGGGATGCTGCGATGACATGGCACACGTTCTAAACCGCTGGACTTGTGCTCCAAGTTGGAACTTTCCTAGTGTGCTGTTCTTGTTGTTTTGGTTTTTAGAAAAGCTACACAAAAGACTACGAAACTCTTTTAGAGTAACACAAGAAGTTCCTCTTATTACAGTCACAAATCTAAAGCTTGACAGACCTTCTGTGCCTAGTTACAGTTGCTATGATGGCTAAGAATGGCTGTTTGAAAGAGGGTTTAGTAAACAGTCAATTAAACAATGACAAATGAGGCGTATTTTAATTAAAATCCACCGCAGCGTTCTGTTACACTGAAACACTGACATCAGGTTGTGATTGTTTGTGTATGGCATGAATTATCTTGAAATTAATTTTTTCCCTCAATGATTCAATAGGAAAAAAAAATTGTGCGCAACAAAAGAGCCTGTGTAAATATGGAGCGTTGAAATACTTGGTTCAAAAATGAAATTCTAATAAAGGCTCATTATTTTGAACTTAGAGTTATCAAAAACACATACTCGATTACACTACAGGTGAACGGTGTAAATTTCACCAAGGAGACCAAGGTGACTTCACCAGCTGACTACTGTGGGTTCAGGGTGACAGTGTTCTACGTGATACAGGGTGAGGATAAAAGGAAAACAGGTGGAAACGATGAGGAAACAGGGAATGAAAGGACGCTACAATCGAACATGAAAGGTGAAGGTTGTTATTTTTTTGGTGTGATTTTGTTTTCAGACCTACCATGCATGCATTTAGACCCAGGAGTCAACAGGCTGGGGCTTAACATCACAAGCATCCACCAGACTGACCGCAGGCCTGTTACTCCTGATATAGTGTTTCCTATTTGTGTCATTCTGTCGCCAGGAGGACAGATTAACAAAAAACAAAAACAAAAGAAAAAGCAAAAGAAAAACAAAAAACAACACAGTAGAGTCAAGTCAATACATTTCAGAAATACACGCACACACACATACAGATACATGCATCAAGGATCAGAGAAGCCAGAGTTAGTTCCCTGCCTTAAGGAAAGCTGGGGAAGAAGTCAAAGTGATTACAAAACAGCATCGCAAAACATGCAAATGAAAGAGGGAGAGAGCAGTTTCACAGCCAAGTTCATTCAAAGCTTGCAGAACACCTCTGGGAAGTACAGACAGGAGACTTGGAAGACAGCTTTGGAGTAACACATGGAGGTCTCCACACTCCGAAGACTAACATGACTATGCTGTACTCCTTTCTGTGGATTCAGAGCTAGTAAAAGAATTATAAAATAAATTAATTAATTAATTAATCCCTGACTGATTATTTAGACTTCTGAGTAAAATCACCTTTTACACGATACCTCTTATAGTTATGGAGATACCTTTAAATAATAACAATTGAAATATTAAAAACTGTTATATTGAATGTAAAGATTTGTATAAATTGTTTTCAAATGTTATATTTTTGAACAGTAGGAGCTTTTTCTTTTACGAAGCTATGTAATAACTCTGAAGTATATTCGCTCTGAGATTGAGGCAAAATTGAATTCCTTTTTAAAATTTTTGCTCAAACTAAACAAATCTACCAACATAATGAATGCAGAGAAGACATCAGTTAAGACCAGATGAAAATCTTGTTTTTGCAGCCCTCCAGTAGTTAAACTTAATGTGTAAGTTGATGCAGCAGTAGAATTGCAGTAGAAGTGCATTCCAGGATGTGGTCAGTACATAATGGCATCACCGTTATGAACAGGTTTGGCTTCAGCTACAATTGACTGCCCAACGTAAAACAAAATTTAAATTTTCTACCAGGGACGACAGTGGCCCATTTTTCTCTAGCCTTGTGTTAAGCTCAGGTGGCAACCAAGAGAAATCGATGCAGCAATGCACTCAACATTAACCTGATTTTAAAAAGAAAAGAAATCTTGAAGTGTTGATTTGATTGAGAGAGAATATGTTACAAGTATTGCTCATATAATAACTGCAATTACTTTTATTTTAAATTACAGTGAGACTGAAGGAATCCACAGTGAGCATTAAAAATGTTATTAGCTCTCAGCAACTCTTCCCTCAGGTATTTTCTTCTACAGTGGTACTTCAGCAGAAAGAAACACAAAGAACCAGCTTCAGTCTAGTCAGGTCATTAACTTCAGGACTACTGTTCTATTATAATAATCTTTAACTATAATAATATGTAGTAGATCCATAATAAAATATGAATGGCTAGCTACTAACATCAAATTATTTGGTTTAATCCTGATTAAATTCCAAACACAAACATTTTAAGAGTGAATTTGAACCTGCATGGTTCTGCATCTATATATTAAATTAGCGACATAAACCAAACTAAATTTAATGGACTCTTTATGTCAGTTATTTTACAATCCCACAGGGTAAATCCCATTAATCTAGCAGAAATTACATCAAATGTAGCCTACACCAAAGCATTTGAGAAGCATCTGACACGTCAGACACCCTCTGAAGCCATTATCCCATGACCTCCTCATTGAGGGTGGATTGCCAGTCAATTTAACAATAAACAAACTGTGTCTTCCGAGTAAAATGGCTGTATAATCAGGAGACAACCACCTGATAATGTAGCAATGTGCTCATTGCCAAGGCAAAGGTCGTCTCCATGAGGAGTGCTTGTTGGCGGGTGCTTTTAATCAGTCTCAGATTAATTACTTTACAGACACCAAAAGCTTACACTCAATTAACGAGTGGCTTCTGATGCTCTCCACAGTACTGAGCTGGGGCAGGCAACAATAACAGAGAATGACAACTTCCAGCCTATTTAAAGAATCAATAGGATTAAGAGCCTCTAATGAGGCCCACCACAAAAAGCACGAGGAGAGAGAAAACAAGAAAGAGAGAGAGAGAGCATGGTAATAGTTCAGTGAGGCATCATTATTTTGTCCTCTATGTCCTGATCCCGCAGGAGATCAGAAGAGGTCTGTTTGTACCTTCAATGGCTCCTGTTCTGTCAGATCCACTGAGCCGTCGCCTGTCTTGTACTTGCAGTCCTTATCTCTCTGGTCAATGGTGGAGTAACCATCTAATGAGGTCAGAGAACAATGGTTAGCTAATACCTCTTCAATGACACGAAAAACATTGACAAACAGTTCACAGTCTTGTTTTGTCTTGTGTTGAATGACAAAAAAAAAAAAAAGTTTTCTGCACCGTAACATTTACCCGAGTGCCAGGAAAGAGGAAAACAGGCTAATGATACCTCCACACTCTTAGTGACTGTCTAAACTTTCTAGCACTCATGTTGTTTTCCCACTGCAGATGCTCATACACAAACTAGTTTAAGTATTTTTCAGTAGTTTTAGACTCTTTCTCAAATAACCTGCCTTAGGGCCAATATTTGTCATTCACTTGACAGAAGTTAATCTGCCCTTAACCAGCCAAAACTTCTCTTATTTTGTGCTCTAATTGTTAGATTGAGTTAAACTATTTTATAAGCCTTCATCTTAGCAATGCAAATATTTATTACATAGTCCCTGTGATGTCCTAACGTGTTAGTGGTCTTTTCAGAAAATGGTTTTTACATAGACACAAGAGACATGAGGTCATAAAATGACAGCAAGTAAATCTACATTTCTTTATTACCTTGAGATGCAACATTGACATATAATTTTGAAACAATAATCATATGAGCGTGTGATAACGACTGGGGTTAGCAGCAACAAATCCATCTCTGGTCACTTGTACATCTCCTCAGATAGAACAAATTCATTCACCTATCCATGATTCAGTGTGAAGAGAAATCATACAAACATGGGCTTATCTGTTCAATCACTTATTTATATTCATTAGATGACCTGATGACAGGCAACAGAAATAAGTTAAAGTTGTCATGGTGTACTTCTCTACACTGGGTGAACACTTATTTGTTAGTATTATGAGATTTGATGAAGGAATGAACCAAGACGAACTAATTCCCCATATTATTCAACAATACACAACAAGGCTTCATTCCTATTTTCTGCATTTCGGAGTTTATGAGTTAAATATTTCAAGCTGCTGTTTTATTTTGTGGCTAAAAAAGTTGCAAAAAAAACCCCCACAAAGTCTTCAGAGTAATCCTTCTCCTTGTTGAAAGCAAGTTTAAAAAGCTTTATGCATTAGTCTCAAATCCTACTTTGAGTCTTTTAGTCGTAGTTTCACATTGGGCACAGTTCCTAGGGGTGATTTTTAGACTGCGTATAAATACAGGCCCAGAGGAATTAATGGTAAACCAACATAATACTGTGTACCAAATAAGGGTGACTTTGAGTATGAGGTTGAAAAACAAAAAACAACAAATATGAAATAAATAAATAGTTAAGTTGCAGTTTCATATTATTCAAGGGAAATCTGCACCGAGATATAATGAGCGTGCATTTATTATGTGAAGGCACATCCACACCTTTAAGTGCAAAGCTTCTAATCAAGGCCCAGCTTTGTACAAACATCTCGTCAACAGAGGGGTCCTGCATACAGCATCAAAGAGTGTCATGTCTACCATCATACCCAGATCTGGATGTTCAATGGTTTAAATTTTCTGATTCAAAAAGAGAAAAATTCTTGGCAACGCTTAATATGCCCAGCAGTGGAAGACATTGTCGAATCACAGGAGAAGCTATGGAAAGATTAGAGGAGAGCTAGTTCTTCTTTGGCTAAGGACATTCATGCAGTCTGACTCTTACCTGGACCCAGCTCATCCATAGGTATCATATCACCACTGCCACATTTCCTGGTGCCTGAAAAGCATTCATATGCCATTTGTACAAAAAAAGCGGTGCGCACACACACAAACTGAGTAACTGAGCCGAAACGCTGCTGCTTTTCAGGGTAATGGTTTTTGGCCAGTGATTGAATAAAGCAAAGTGGGCAGACATTAACGCCAAGATTCATGTGTCTGTATGGATGCAAAATAAAGTGGTGGCCTTATAGCCAAAAATTAGGGCAGTAACCTGCTGCTATGCTATTGACTCCTCTGCCAGAAAGATGTTTGTTGGGCCAATGTGCTGCACCAATCCCCCTCTCTCCCCAACACATGCTGCTGCTGTTAAAGTAAACTTCTCCTCCACTTTTTTGATTGGATACAGCTAAACAGTTTTTGACGGGTGGAGGGATCTTCATTATTCCTGACCTTATTATATCAATTTAAAACCCAAAATGAAAAAACACCTTCAAACAAACTTTAGTCAGGTTTTCGTTCAACAGCAGCAGAATTCTGTTTGATGGTAATACTGCAGCATGTAACACACCGCACCTTCACCACACAAGGGATGAGAGTAATAACGTTGCAAGCATGGTGCTTAAAGATAGCCATAAAGAAAATACACACATGTCCTCAGCAAGTAGACACCCTGAGAAATTGCTGTTCTCCGGTGTCTGTTAGTATTCTGTTTCAACCTGTTTCAGGGACTGTACAGGTGGGGTAATATCAGGACAATAATAATAGGTACTTTACATCACATGTAAGCATGTATTAGCTGGTTAAAACTGAACATAATCAGCTGTATTTCTTCTGTTGTGAATAAATCCTGCGAACAAATCAATTACAACAGTGCACTGCATGCAGCCAAAATCGGATCTATTTTTTTTCCCTTTGAGCTCATTTGTTTTTCAAAAACTATGAAAACACATCATGAGTCACACTGTTAGACTGCTAAGTGAAAGGTTTCTTTCAATGCTCGTCTTTGTTTGTTCTTTATTTCAAATAAGCTCCACATACACTGTCCTTTGTATGTGGAACTCACCAGTCTTTATCTCATCTAATCCCACCAATTTGTCCTCTGAACAGGCAAAAACAGGAACAAACCCAAACAGATACACACCTTGGTTTTTCTCCATCAGGGGTAGAGTGGTGTCGTCATAGCCCGGCTTGCCATTTTTAGTTACTTTAGGAGTGGTTGTCACTGTGGGCTGAGAAGAGTGACAGAACAAGCATTAATTTAATGAGGTCAAACAGCTCAGGCACTGTACACTATACTACCAATATAGAAATGTAAAATATGACATACATTTACCGATACTAATAGTGATGTTTGCATATATGTGATACTGTACATCATGACCACATATGTACCATCCGGTGGATTTGTGAAGGCATACATTTATAACATATAATAAATACCCAACGTAAATAGTAAGATGTCTATCCTCACATTCTGGTAAAGTTTTCTTGGACTTTGAACCATTCTGTATATAATATCAACATGCTCACCATATATTTAAAATTTTAGGCCCTGATATCACAGTGACAACACTGAAGATTCACACTACAGCCCTCTGTAGGAATCTACAGTGGCTCCGTACCTGGAAGTGGCTCTTGTTCCAGCCATCCTTGGTCAAAGCGTTTCTTAACTCCTTGTAACTCCATACTGTCTGTAGCACATGGGACGCAGCCTTTGTTTCTCGAGCTGATTGGCTGAAAGATCCACAACAAAGATGACACAAATTTAGAAATAATGAGTTAAAATTAATGTCAGGAACCACAGCTGTTTCCCAAAACATTGACGGCTGGGTGTGTGTTATTAGCATGTCGCTGCTGCTGCAATCAATCTCTCTATTCAAAGACTTCAAGTCCTCTGAGTGGCTCCAGGGTCTAGTTTTTAATTCATAGCCACATGATTGCTTGTTTCATTAGCCACATCGGAGCCACCAGCATTAATTACACGTGAGTCAGGGTTCTCTTCAAAGGAAGCTAATCTCAGAGGGGTGAGAGAAACCAAAGCTATTTGGTCTGTGTATAGAGGTATATTCATGGTGGTTCGTGACTTCCTGAGGTCAACACTTTACCACATGGGGACTGGCCCTTGAAAAGTGCAGACCCTCTTTGTTTTGGAATAGCTGCCATTATGATTCCTGAATTCTATTTTTGTTTTCAGATGGTTGATGGGAACTTA
The DNA here is from genome assembly GCA_034769265.1 of Remorina albescens. Classification (NCBI taxonomy): domain Eukaryota; kingdom Metazoa; phylum Chordata; class Actinopteri; order Carangiformes; family Echeneidae; genus Remorina; species Remorina albescens. The sequence continues at coordinate 7,410,128 of CM068485.1, forward strand.
GACAAATAGCTACTTGCTTATTTCTATAAGGAGCAGCTTCAAAGGCACCCCTGTATAACAATTCCCTTCAGTTTTAAAAGCCTATTAATGAATGTGTGGTGTGCATGTGTGTGGGCTGAGGCTTGTTAGAGTACAGTACTATGGTAGCCAAGCTCAGGCTATTAGAGATACATTTCATTATCCTTCATGAATACTAACATAAAGGCTCATGATGCAAATTGCATTCAAGGTCACCCTGTAATTATCTGCACTGTATATGTATAAGGTCTCTGTGGTAAACCCACACTTGTAGCGTAGTTTACACAAATATGAACAAAGAGTTATTTTTTTGTTCACTGTTTGATCAACAAACAGCATATAGCACACAAGAAAAGGGCCATCACTCTAAACACACTGATCTTCAACAAAATCCATTCACAAACCTAATTCAATCCAAATGAGACAATATCCAGCTTAAGAGGGACTCTAGCAACTTTAGTTACATTTGTGTGATATATATTTAAAGTATTACCTAGTCCTATTAATTGCAACCAGCTTCTCAATGGCCTGCGCCTGGATGAGGGAACGAGCGTTTTCGGAGCTGTCAGTGACGATCTCATGGATGGTGTTGAGGATGGCAACCACGGTGTCTTCCTCCAGGTTCTTAGCCGGTCGCTGCTGACCACTGGGCAGGTTGCTCACCAAGTCCCGCATGGCATAGCTTCCTATAGGGTGAAGAATCGTATTTCAGGTTAAGGAGGTGATAAAGCTGGAATAATAAGGTTTATTTTAAAAAGTCAGATCAGAAAATTTGGCAATTAAATCCGCCGACACATATTTTTGGGAATTGCAAGTAGAATCTTTGAAGTGAATTTTTGCACAGAGCAGCATTTGCAGATTTTGTTCTCTTTTTCTTGAAATAAGATTCAGAACAGATCTCCTCAGTGCCAGCATCAGCAGGAAGGATAATTGCAGCCACTAAATATTTCAGAGTACATAAGGGCATACGTACTGTGTTAAGACAAACTTGAAAGGTTTCAACTAATCCTAGAAGAAGCTACACTTTAGACAATTACTGTTGGTTCAGTAGCAGAAACATAAGTGTGCCAGTGTTCTAAACAAAAATGCTGCCTGGTGTGTGTGTGTGTGTGGGCTTGATGGTTTGTACCGATCAGGTCCTTGTTGCGGCGGTCAATGGACAGGTTGCGCAGAGCGATGGCCACAGCTCGGACCACCTTATCAGAGTCAGAGCGCAGCAGCTCCACCAGGATGGGGAGACCTTTCTCTTTACGCACTGTGGCTCGGATGTAGTTGGACCACTGGAGGGAATACAGAGGAATGTTGCGGCTACTTTTTGTACAATTTCAACCACTGACCTTTAGCGGAGGCTGAGTGAGCACACACTGTCAGCAGCATCCCGTTTGACATTCATACAGGCCAACAGATTCCCAACTGGGAGCTGCCTGGCATGACCAGGCTTTTTTTTTTCTTTCTTTCTTTGACCACTGGGGAAGCACCATTGTAGGAAGTTAGCTTATGTCCACAATACCAAGAGAGGGGTAGACTTTTTTAACTATTCACTCACTATCTACTGGACAGCTTAACACTGTTCCATGGTCTTCACTAATTCACAACATTACACAGTGGGGCTATGAATTGACGTGTGATAAAATGTCTCTAAATTTGAACATCATTAGATGTTAAATTTCAATTTTTTGTTACATGAAACATTCAGTTTTACATAAAAGAGTTTCTCTTCTAAGATGATACCCCTAGAGATGTAATTAAGCCGAGGAAAAATGCAACTGAGCCACCAGATGGCAGTAGCAAGCCTCGAAAAACAGGTCAACCCAGCAGTGCAGACAAAAGCAACCAAAAGCAGTGGCTAAGGAAGTACAAGAGAAGCTCTGATATACTCTCAGGGAGCAGGGACATGCTTTGTCCAGCTACCAGATGTGCCAGTGGGGTGGGTTTCTGGCTCCACAGGTTCATGAGCCCAGCCAAGAATTTTGATCAGCTTCCACAGGAAAAAAAAAAGAAAAAGAAAAAAGAAAATGCCAAAGGAAAGAAGGATTTCTCCTCAAAACGGCCACCTGAGCTGAAAATCACTTCTACTGAATTATTCAGAGAACTACATGGGAGACTCATGGCTGGATGTCAACTCGTGAAATAATAATAATAATAATAATAAAAAAGAAAGAGTTCAGATGCTTTTTCCTCTGAAGCTGCTGGTGGCCTCAGAGGACTGAGGAATGTGTTTACAGTCTGACACATGGGTGTTAAGAGCAGTGGCATAGTGATATTGCTGCCGTGGGCTGTGTACCACCAGCCTGCTGAAAAACATAAGTGACCAATCTTGCCTGAGGTGCTGCGTATAACTGGCACCTGACAACTGGCCTTCCATGTTGATAATTCACTGCTGCCTACGAGCCAGACAGCCTCTCAGCAGCTCTACAGCCGTTCTAATTGGAATAAATGTCTGAGTCTCGCTGTAGAGGTCCTTACATCATCCGTCATCAGGCAAACCCCTACCAGAGATGAGAGTGTGTTGTATTGTAGTTATCAAGCCCTTAGCTAGTTGTAAAAGTCCATAGAAAGCAAAGGTCCTAACCTTGGAACCTATTAACTAAAAAAACATGCTGTCTACTAATATTTAAAAATAATATTCAATTTCTCTTTCCAATACTCTGTTGTCAAAGTGCTAGGGGATATGTTGATGTTCAGATCACTTCATTATGAGAGTACAATGATGATTTTTCAAGTTTTCAGCTCCCAAGCACCCTGGCAATCAATTTTTGATAAAGATTTGACTGTTTGAGCAGCCTGCTGCCTGGTTCTGTTGTGTCCCATTATTAACATTTGCTTCTTCTTAATGCGCTGTGTCTGTGGTTTCAAACACAGGGCATTTGCATCTTGTTATAGGGACTCCAAGCATCTCTGGGGACAAGTCTTGTGTTCTCGTAATTCAATCACAGTCCAAACAGCTGCTACTGAGGGGACAGTGATGACAAAAGGAGCTGCTAAAGAGCAACATATAAATGAAAACAACAGCGTGTGCTTGTTCACCCTCCCCAAACCCCTGGACTCACAGTCCACTGTCCAGCGCTGAGGTTTTGCAGAGCCCCGGCAGCAGCCTCCAAAGTGTTGTAGTTCTGGCTCTCTGTCAGCAGAGACAGGTACAGCCTCACCACTTCCGGCTGATATAGCAGCTCAAAGCCTGCAGGGAAACAGAGATACACACACACAATGTTCAATTTCCCTGCCAGAAACGGGCCAATTAGGCAGTGTGAAGGTACAGGCACTATAGTGCAGAGATGTCTTTCTCAGACTATGGCACAAGGGAACAGAGACAGAGGTCTGGTTTTGTTAACAGTAAATAATGTTAAGGAATGGCCCAAACATTAGACAGCCCATTTTACATTACCAGTAAGAAATGCAGACATTTTACCAGTATGGAGTATAAAACTTGGTTTTATACTCTCCATACTGGTTTTATACCTGTAAAGCCTCAAGAAATTCTGGAACGGTGTCTCGTAATAAAACATGTTATGGATGAGGAGTTTAACTGTGGAAAACACAACAAGGGGAAGTTATTGATTTGACAGTTCTGACCAAACTCCAAGTGTTTCAGAGGGGTAGAACATGACACGCTCCACAACAGCCAATCAGTAAGCCTTCCCTCTGATGGAAACCTAATTTCATTAACAGCTCTCAAGACAGAGGAGGCACCGGGAGAAACATGGAAATCAAATCACATCACATCAAATGTATTCATCCAGCGGTTCTCTTCATTTCACACATACAGGTTGCTCACTAAGTGTATTATAAAGGATCAAAAAGGCACATGATGATTTAATTAAAAGATCAAAGCATGTAAATATCTTCTGTCAAGGTCATTTTCAGTCATACATTTTGTTTTTTGCCTGGAAGCAAGGACAACTCGTCAAGATGTCAATAGCACTTCCTCTCTACTGTGACGATCTCGAAGGCAAACTACACACAGTCTCATAAAAGCAGTCATGTAAAAGGATCTTGAGATTTTTTAACTCGCATATGGCGAGTTAAAAAATCTTGATGGCAACAGTTTTAAGTAAATGTCTTTGGAGCCAGGAATCAAAACAAAGCCAGAAGTAGGGCTTCAACAGGGGCACAATCTGCTATTACCCACTGAGGCTTTAACAGCCTTTTGCTGTCTGGATCACAAGTTAGCTGATGCTTTGGAACTAGTGGCTAGAATCATCTTTTGCAGAAACACCATTTCATCAGCAGCTTCCTTTCTCTCCTCTACAACTAGACCCATGCAATTCCATATCATTTTTCTATTCCTTTAGGCTCAAATTACATAAACTATAACTTCTTCCCAGTTTCTATTTGAAAACCCCTGCATTATGTGGTCGGGGATATATGGAGCCCATGTTTGAGAGATGCACAAGGCCCAACAAGGCAAGTCGAAATAAAGAACCGTTTTGTAAAATGACTATTGTGAGTATGAATAAAATCCCTTCAGAGGGAATCTTAAGTTAACATCTTTTTTTTTACACCGACTCACTTTTTTAAGTCGAAGAAAAGAAAACAGTCATTGAGGGAAGAATGCCATTTTTGTGCTTAAGAAGTACAACGGAAACATGGAAATTGAAATTTGTGCCTCTAAATCCACATCTCACACCCATAATTTGCAAAGGGTGGAAGCCTGGGTGCACTCTGCGATTGCCAGATTCAGACACAGCAACATAGTTGTTAACACTCCAAAGGCAGCGTTTTCATCCCCGTGGCGTTTCCCTTCTTGATTATGCCAAGTCTACCCGAGAATGTGTGTGGGTGGAATTCCCATGTCGGGAAGATGTTACTTCTGCTTGAGATATCTTGAGCTTCTTTTCAGAGAAGTGACTGAGGTACGAATGGTTCTAGTTGTAACCATGTGCTACAACATGAATCACATCAATAGGACTGACGCAAGAGGGTGAGTGTGCAAACCAGACACTCAGCAACATTCAGCATGCTCCTCATATTTCTGGGCCTACTGGGTGCAGACTCAGCAAACTGGAGACCATCTTGCAGGCAGTCCTGTTGACAGACATTTCATCTCCAAAGCAGATTCCATCTGCACAAAATGGCAGCCATGTTGAACCTCTTTTGTCACGTTTGCCTTTGCTCCAACACTTTGCCAATCATGACTGCGTGTTTTTTTAGAATAATAAATTCCACAAAGCCACATTTCTTCCATCTTATAATTCCTGGGTATTTGGTCTGGCAAGCAACTGATGAAGTGGACATTTATTAAATGAAGGATAACAGAAAAAAAAAGACATGTTCTAGTCAACAAAGGAGGATTAAGGCTGAGGGAAATTCACTGGAGAGCTAAACTAATTCCCTTATCCTTAGTGGAATTTCTCGCCGTTGAGCCACAGAATATATCTGCCAGGGGTTTAAGTGTCCTTAGCCGGGGCCTAATGCCAACATCAAGCACCTTCAGGTCTGTCCTTCCTCCTGACACTAGCCAAGTCAAGCTCTGTTGGCAAACTATACTGTGTTGTTGTTGTCGTCATACATCTCCTGCTAGCTTTTCAGCCTGCTAGTTTTCAGTTTGTTGGTCACACATCAAATTCAGAGGAGGAGATGAGCTGTCAGCATGATGCATGATGTGACCTTGGCTTTCCTCAGGGCAATCCCATATTCTGACTGTAGACAGTACAAAGATGGTGCAGTCACTTAGATACAAATATATCCAATGGTGTGGCGTGAAGGACATGTGAGTAAACTTCTCTTTCAGTGAGAACAATGCACACAGAACATTTTTCAACTATCAATCAACAATGCATAGAGTTACAGCCATGTAGAACATAAGGTGGCAGGCGGGCAGCAGTGATGGACTTTTTATTTATTTTTTTTACTAACAATTCAGTAGTCATACTGCTTATCCTGAGAAAAACACAAGGGGGCTGGAGTCAATCCCAGCTGACAGGTCTGCAGTCTATCACAGTACTGATATATAGAGACAAACAACCACAATCACACCTTCAATCAACTAAATGGATGTATACGTGTTTGGAGTGCGGGGGGAAACCTGATTATTTGGAGACAACGCACAGGGTTTTAGCCCAGAGCCATACCACCTCTTTTTTATTCACCAAAGCTTAAAAAAAATGCAAAAAAATACATAAATGCAGATAAGTCTTGTATTTGAAAAGAGTAACTGCTGAGTTAAAGCTGGTTCACTCTCTCTCATCTCATTAATCTAGTTTCCAGGAGTAGGAGTGAAATGTTTTTCACGCATCGGCTCTGTGATGGCCCTGAGTTGGAAGATCGTATATCTGGCCTGCCTCTGTCTCTTTCTTTCAAGCTCCTCCAGCTTGCCTGGCGCCTCCCACCTCGTTTAGTGATTGGATTCACCTGCCTGAAGCCTACAAAAGCTTGGTGGTTCCAAAATGGCTTTCTCTCCCACCCCCCTGGGAAGGCTGGGGCCTTCCAGGTGCCCTACTGGATTTTGTGGTGTTTGTTGATGTTGTTACATTTTTGACTCTTGTTTCAGGTTATTTGGGTTAACTTTAATTAAATTTGTGGTCTAAATGGTTGCTTGTGTTTCCCCCTTCTTTTGTTATGCTCCTGCACGAGCTGGGCATAACAGCTCTGAGAAACTACATTACCCAGCACCAAACAATAGCGACAGAAAATTAGAGGCAAGGTACTGAACACAGTTTAGCATTTAGGCGCATATTTCCATTGGGATCGAGCTGTTGGCAACAAGAGAAGTTAAAAGCAGGTGAATATTGTACACAAACTCTGAATGAATGCTAATGTTGCTCTATGTTTGCTGAATGTGTAAACAGGCAACCGTTTAACGGTAATGGGTTTCAACTTAAAAGGTGATTGTGTGTCAGATAATGCTGTGTTTATTGCTTTATTGCTGTGTATCCACTGCCTCTATATGACAAAAAAAAAAGTGCAGTTTGTTGTTCAATCTTTTAAAAGTAAAAGCACTTGACCTGTCTGAATCAAAATTATTGTACATTTGTAATTCCAAATTAGTATTGATTATGGATTCTTATTTAGGCAGTGTATTGTTATGGCAGGTCAATAAGCCCATTCTGTATTTTATATTATGAGCCTATTTGTATTCATCTATAAATAACTATTATATATGGCTGTCAACTTAAATATTATTATGTGTGACAACATTTTAAATTACAATTAGAAGTTCCTCAAAAATAGAAACAATATTTCAGTAAACAGACCTGTAAATGTTCCACCACTGTTGAATTAAAGCAATAAAAGGCCCTGGGCCACCTAAAACAAACAGATAAGCAAACTCAATTAATAATATATGAATTAACACATTAATGTGAAATTAACATTAGAGCCAAGTGCAGTGTGACTTTTTTCACTCAACGTTGGTGTGGCAAAGCATCACACACTGCTGCAGCCTCCTTGCAAGACTCCCGCTGAGCTCTGGTGCACAACTTATGCTGAGAGATGGACACACACATTTTGCCGCAACGCACACACATATACGACATATACGCACAAATACAAAGGGGCACATTTGGTATCGTACATCTAAAATGCTGTGGAGGTCTAAGCTCACTTTTAAAAGAGGTGAGATGGGAGGAGCGGCAGGTTATTTTTCAAAGCAGAAGTCAATTGGGGTGAAGCTCAATTAGCAACCAGGCACTGAAGAGAGGGGGCTTTGTGGTGCTGCGGTGCATGAAAACTGGTTCAGAAACAAAGTTAAGTTGAAGTGATTGAGTGACACTCAGTGTGAAGCTATGGCATTAATACGGTTCAAGCTGCTTCACTATTGGCCGGAATTAAAGATAAGGCAGAGCAGGGTGACAGGCTGGTAAATGATAATGGATTAGCTGATGGGTAAGGAAGGGACACACACTCACACACTCACTCACACACACACACACACACACACACACACACAGTCATACATACATGTGAAAGCCTCTCAGACTCACACACTGAGACAAACATTTCACTTACACAGGCCTCTCTGGCATTTGTCATCTCCATGATAGGCGGCTACATTCGTGCAGGAACTGGATATACACTTCTGCAAACACCTCTGTTTGCACACACACACACACACACACACACACACACAAACACACATACACACCAAACCCTCGGCTGGGCATGTCAAAAACTGATGTTCATTGATCCTGTATGCCGATATCATGTTCAAAGTCTCTTCCCACTTCTGCACAAGTAGCTATACTGGCTCCATTTATTCACTGCTCCAGTTCCAGCTCCTGCATTGAATCAGGGGAACATAACTTTCACAACTCATGGGGGACTTTTACAGAGCTATAAAAGGAGCAGGCAGGGATGGAGGAAGATGGAGAGACAAACACAAAACAGCAGAAAATCATAACAATAAAAACTATACTGTATGTCAAAATTCTCGACAGGGTTTTGCCCTTGTAATCATCACATGGCCTCTGACCTTTGCACTGTTCACTTCGGCTTCATTAAACTGTTGGTGAAGTCTAGTACAAGGGGAGAAAAAGCCATCTGTTGGCTCTCTTACAGTGTCCACCGAGCAGTGCCCTCCCCCCTAGAAAAGCTGCATAGATGAATGGGGCCACTACACTGGGGAATCCTTAAGTTGCTCAGTCTTCGGTCTCATTCCATTCTCTCTGAAACGCATGCACATTTAACCCTACCAGATCCATTCTCATGTAACGGTGACTTTATATGAGGCACATGGAGGAATGCTAACAAAGACTTTTTTCAGGGCCCAGCCAGCAGTCAGAGCAGTTTGGTGGCTAAAACAGCACATCATTAAAAGTAGAAAGCCACCAGTAGAATAACGGTTCTCAGGCTCTCAGGCTCATTAAAAACCAAAAGGCAAACAAAACAAGTCAATTGGCTGGACTCGCGGGGGCTTAAGAAACACCTTCAACGGTTTTGCCTTAATCTGGGTCATGTAGGGGTTGCAGATAATATTTATTATCTCATTGTGTTTTTTGTGCTTTTTGAAGGAGCACCGGATGGATGGTGTTTACAGACAGCAGCAGTGTAGACAGTTCACTATGTGGCACATCACCTTTCTAAAATGTGCTTTGATTAAAAACTATTGTCAACAAAATGGCCGAAAAGTGATGATGACATGAACCTTTCTTTAGATAATATTCTTCTATGGGGTAAGTACTGCCAGAGGAGGTGGAATGCAGTGAAATCTGAGTGTCCTCTAGGGAATGACAGATCTGAATTCTATTTGTATGCTGAGTTTACATTTAAACGTCAGCTCTGAATGCAATCAGGGTCCGGAAAATAAACTTCATTGATTTTCAAATTCTCTTTCTGTTTCTCTTCCTGGTGCAATATCTGTTAAGATGAACCACTGTGAAAGTTTGCTCCTCTGCTCAGATTAGACTGAAAACAAACACTCATTTAGATCCATGTAAAGTATGGTTCCGCTGATTTAAAAACATGCAAGTGTCTTCATCCTACGAGGGAGAACATGTGATGTGTCTCTCCCATTCCCTTTGTCTACACAGCCCTCCTGATGGGTTTGGAGCTGAGCAGTGCCCAAACAGAGAACACTGCAGGACTGCAAAGGCTGCTCATCCCCCTGATCGCCCCTTCCAACTGACAGGGTCCAGGAGTCAAAGCATAATTTTTTCCTCCTGTACCCGGTTGGCCACTGCCACAGTTTGGCATCTCTATAGGCAGCCCCAGGGCAGTGCACATTAGCATACCCACATGGTGGTTTGGCCTTAGTTTTTTGGATGTTGACAAAGGGGGGCAGAAGGTGGCAACAGTCCCATCTCTTGGACAGCATACCCATCAGCTCTGTGCCACAAAGATGTCATGGTGTGATGTGGTGGTTGTAGGGGACAGAGAGCATTGACTGATGGGAAAGGCACCACAGCAATACAAGGTAAAAATGCAGCACGGACGCTTCCGCCCGTCCCTCCTTACATCTTTGCCATTTCAAAACAGGGGTCCTGCTGCAGCACTACCAAAAGTCTGTTCCATGAAAGCTTTTTTCCTATCATTTAGCACATTAGGGTCCTTTTCCCCAAGCTGATGCTGCAGTGACAGGGGAGTACTTTCTCTTTTTTCTGGTGACAAGCGAGCAAAGTCCTGTTGTGGGCTTTTATTCCAGAAAGGACAAATCAACACAGATGGCAAAAACAGGCAGAGAAACTGACACCAAATTGTCCAAAATATCCAATCGTTCCTTTAACAAAGTTCAGTGGAATTGCTCTGTCTGCCCCTCTATATCCCCTGAATTTTGGATCGAAGCACAGAGTCAGTAGGTCTCTCTCTTCTGCCATGAGAGATAGACAGATATATTGGGTTTTCTGTGGCTTACTCAAGAATGTGCCCTGGAGCTATCTCACCTGTCAGTGGATCAACAGTGGTAATGTTCCGGTTGTTTGTTTCAAATGTTCCTCCTGCTAATGTAATAGTGTTCCAGGGCCTGAGGTGACATTCGTTTATATTAGAATCGGGAGATCTTATTTCCCTTTGGATGAAAAACATATCGACAAGATATGTAACATTCTCTCTCTGTTTTGGCTAAAGCAGAAACAAGCTTTTCAAAACCATTTCAAGTTTTCTTGAGCATTAAAGAAATTGCTCTTTAAAGTTAGCATGAGCTTGTGTTTACACATAATTTTACATAATTTTTTTAATAAAATAATTTTATAAAGAGTTTGGTCTAGACCTGCTCTATATGTAAAGTGCTTTGATGTAACTTTGTTATGATTTGGAGCTATACAAATAAATCTGATTTGATTTGATTTGGTACATAGTAGTCACATAGTACAGAATGCCTTTTGCTGCATGCAGCTGCAGGGCAGATGTACAAGCTCTGTCTGCCTGTGTTGTGAACAGACGCTGCTTGCTGTCTCCATGTCTGGCACAGGTAAAACCTACACGTGATCAACCCAGGTGGGGGAAAGTATATGATATTATTAATCAATATTTTTCGGCCCAGCACAACATCCAAATAATACGTGTGACAGCACTGGACTGTAAAAATATATATTAATTGGTCAAATTAGACTTATTACCGAGGTGGTGCTAACAGGGCTCTGTTTAGGGTTTGAACAGTTCAAAGCAAAGCTAAAAAGTAACAGGTAGAGTGTCCAGTATAAAAAGAAGGAGGGCCAATCAGAAATTAAGATAATTTCAACCATGGCCATTGGCAATCACTTTTGATTGGTTAGAAGTTGAAGAAACCAGAAAATATTACTGCTCATCTGTGAAATACATGTTTGTCCATATGAATTAATGGCAGGTATTAAAATGAGGTCAGAGACAGCAACAGTGAGTCTTGTCTTACTCCTGTACACACTAACAACAACTACCAAAAAAGTGAATTGCTGAGAACAAATAACTAAGACCAACCCTCCAAGCCCACATGGGGAGTAATACTTGGTATTATCCTTCACTTGTAACCCACCACTCTCTGGTTTCTGTGACTAAACACAGACCTCTACTTACAGAGACAACTATACACACAGCTGGGACAATTGTCTCATATGGATGAATTATTGCAGATCATAAACATGGGAAACTTCCATTGCTTGCTTCTATTGCTATTGAAGTAAATTCAGCTTTAGAATATCCATCACACTAGTTTAAACACAGCTTCCACACTCAGCCACGAGGCTACTGCAGACTCTACCAGGCAGGTCAGTATACTATATCTTTCATGCTACTCAGAAAAACTAATAATGGAATAACTATCTCGACTATGCTATTCATTTCTACTCTCTCAGCTCTCTTTCCTTGGTTTCTCTCACCATCTCTTTCTCTCTTCTCATATGCCAAAAACACAAAATGCAGAAGGCATACCAACACTGCTAGATAATGTTTATTGACATAGACAATAAGTAGAGATGAAAAAATACACATTGGTAGCAGTAGGGGTTGCTTCTCCTTCAGCTCGAACAAATCTCATCCAATGTTCATGTGACACCCATTATATAATACTACATTTTGGTCCATTAGGTAGTAATATATGTAAAAAGGGACTTTTTTTGTCCTCACCTTCAAGAACCATAATTCGACAGAAAGTGGCAAAAATACGAGCTTTCAGGCTGCAATTAGAGGCTGAGCCCTGCTTGTGCTTGGTGTAAACATCTCCCTCAGACACTTGAGTGCTCAGGGGTGGAAAGCCTTGTATTACTGCTTTTTTTCTTATTAGTGTGTATGATTTTGTAAGAGCGGAGTGCATTTCACAATCACCTGAGTACCTGCTAAACTTATCCAGTCCAGTCACATCCTAATCCAGACCAAAACAGAACTAGAGACTGTGCAATAGGCTGCAAGGGAGATGTAATGGAAGGCATAGGTGGGGAGAGAGAGAGCGCGCGCGAGAGAGAGAGAGAGAGAGAGAGGAGGGAAGCTCTAAGAGAGAAGCTATGGGGACCAGTGGACAATGTTTTCTATTTCCTGTTTGGCAGTTTTAGTTGCTCACCTGAGACTGAAAGGCTGAAAAACAAGCTAAGTTGTGAGGGAAGTGTCGTGTACCACAAATTAGAGGAAATTCCCAAAATGCTACACCTCTCCACATCTGACAGGGATTTCATTGGAAGGGGGAGGAGAGGGGGAATAGGACAGAAAAGGAAAAGAAGATACAGATGTGTGGATAAGCCGATAGGAGGGGGACAGAGACAATCAAGACTAGGCCCGAACCTAGTATACGGCTATATTACACATCTGTGAGACGGGAAGACAGGAAGATAGGAGCAGAGTAAGGAAAGTGTGTGGTCAAAAGGCTGGAGGGGAAAGAATAAATAAACATACAGTGGGCACTAGAAAGGGTTTAGGGAATAATTAGGGAAGGATTAATAACAAATAGGAATTGTAGTGGATTTGAATTATAGTTGTTGTATGGTGGATGGGGCACCATGGTGGCATAATGGTTAGCACTGTTGCCCCACAATAAGAAGGTCATGGGTTCGGTTCCCGGCCTTGGGCCTTTCCGTGTGGAGTTTGCATGTTCCCCTCATGCCTGTGTGGGTTTTCTCCAGGTCATGTTTAGGTTAACTGGTGACTCTAAGTGTGAGTGTGAGTGGTTGTTTGTCTTTGTCTGTCTCTGTGTGTTGGCCCTGTGATGGACAGACAGACCTGCCCTTGTCCAATTTGAGGTGGGATTGGCTCCAGCACTCCCCGTGACCCAGAAGTGGATAAGCGGTTGAGGATGGATGAATGAATGAATGAATGTACGGTGGATGGGCCAGCTAACTGCTAAATAGTCCACAGAGGTGCATAAGTCATGTCAGGAGGAATCACAAGGGAAAAAGAGAAAAAACTCAATCACAATCTAGTAAACCTGATGCACTGCAGCACAAGCTAAATACTACACTCTGTAGTTTGTGGAGGGGGGTTTGGAGGCTGGGAATAAGCCTAGATAATCCTTAGCCTGCTGCTGCTGTGTGTGGGGGGGGGTGGTATGGCAGTGACTAGAACGAGGACTGAAGATAAAGATGTTGGCTAAGAGGAGGTGTGGGTTTTTTTGGGGCCTGGGCTGGCAGTCTGGATGATAGGAAGTAATAAATTTAAGCACACCACTCACACACAGGTTGGGACTAATATATCGGCTGATACCAGTCATGAATATTGACAGGGCATTTGAAATGTCTCACAGGCAATTAGTAAAAGTTAGCTGCCTTTGGTCAATGCACAGTCCCACCATAACACAGCAGCCACAGCAGTGCACATAAGCCTACAATAAGGATTGATATTCTTGGAGGGTGATGCCCTGAATACGTTTGCATGAGTGGGTTTAGGCTGGGGGTTACATAGGGGGAAGTGCACTCAAGCAGCCCGAGTTGAGCATTACCCAAGGCAGCGTTTCCAGTTTGTCTTAATCCTTAAGGCTTTTTTTCTTGATGGTGAAAACACAGCCAAAATACCATTATGTACTGTAAGCTGAACAGTCAAACAGAATGATGTTAGAGTGAAATAACCTTAACTTGTCATATATAACACCATATATCACACTAAAACAATCTATCATTACAATGCAACGCATCAATGCTGATCATCAGCTGCCTGGGACATGCAGCACGAGCACCAGTCTCTTGGTGCTACATGATAAACTGTATTCAGTCTTAATCTGCATATTTAAGACCCTAAACAGTACAGGTAGAGACAATAAGCACCCTGGGACTGTAATTTCATCTTTCTTATAGAGCTACTGGTAGCCTTATTGGACAGTTGTCATTTCAGTCAGCAAATGTTGGCTTTGGTATTGGCTGGAAGATTTGCTATACATGAGAAGCTTGTTACTTTTGTTATTCTGTGAAGGACCCTCTGTCTAAAATATCTCTAAGAATCAGAAAAGTACATTTGCCATCATGAACTGCTTTTGGACAGCACAGCACCGATGAGGCTATGAGGTGGGGTGAGGGGCTTGGAGTCTTATAAGTGGTAGGATGTGACAAGACGGTGTGGCTCTGTGTCAGAGTGGATATATTATTAGTTTGTTTCGCTTCTAATTGGTTTTCTCAGTTTAGTTGCTTTGCATATTTAACTAGTCCAAAAGCTTCAGCCTCTGTTCCGTCTATCAAAAGAATTTAAAACATCGACAGAACTGTGGTTTTGTGCACGCACACGCACACCCACACACATAGGAATTTAGTTCATTGAGAGCTCTTCTCAGTACGTGTTAGGCTAGGGTTAGTACTTCGTGATTTACATTACTCTGGCTTCACTGTCTTTGATTTGTTGCACCTGTTGGGGGAAAATCCTCCTCAGGGCACTGCACTGATATTTGATTCCACCATTCCTCCACCCAGTTTAGCCGAAACACTTTGATGAGAATGACATTGAAGTTGCGCTGGTGGTTGTTACAACCTGTCTCACGGACTCCATTAAAACAGTGACAAACACACAGGTATATCAAAAGTAAGAGGGAGGAAACTGTAAAGTCTGCAGTGTAGGGAATAGGTAAACAAAAATGTACTGTGTAGGTATAGGGCTTTAAAAGCAAGGGGGTAAAAATCCAAACCTTCACAGCTCTTTATGTGGTGAAAAGATATGCCCCCAGCTGACTGCTGCCCTTGCTTCTGCTGTTCTGGCTGTATGCAACTCCCCAGTGTTGGATTTTTGTTGAATTTGCTTGAGGAGAAAGTGAGTATTTTTTATAGGCAACATCTTCTGCAATCTAGCAGCAAATGGAAAACCAGCTTTGAGTTTTTACATGACAAACTGTGGGAGCGGCGGGGAGACCAGGAGTGCTGATCTAGATGCTGAGATTTCCAATGAAACAGTCTAAATCATGGGGTTCATGGCTCTCAGTTTTTTTGTTGACTATCAAACCTGAACTCTGCCCAGCTAGTGCATCACAGCCTGACCAAGAGCCTCAACCAGGTGGACCCTCTGTCTCCAGCACCACAGGAGTGCAGGATGAAGGCTGTGATGGTGTTTGACGGTGGAGGCATCTCCCGTGTCTGTGTCTCTGTCAGCAGCCATCTCTTATTTAATACCTCCTCCAGCCTCACCAGCTCCCCTCCCACTCCCATCTCGGTGAAATGGCATGCTAAAGTGTGATGGATACTATGGATTAACTGTCGCCATGGAGAATGACGGTCTGTGCTTCTCTCCCGATACACAAACACAAAAAGACACGCTAACACATACACACATAGCTGTGGTCAATTTTCCTAGGTAATATTCTCTCTCTGCAACACCCTGATAAACAGCACCTCCCCTAATAGCCACATAATACCACCCTCATGCTCAAGGGCACACAGAATTGTCCTTTTTGTGTGTGCGTGCGTGTGAGAGAGCGAGAAAAACTGTGTTTATGGACAGATGTATGAATTTAGATCTGGCTAGGTAACATGTGCTTATCAGAGTAAAATAAAAATCAGTGAAGACAAAATGAGTTGACAAATCAAACACACATTAAACACCAAAATACCTGTGATGACAGACTAGTTAACTAGATGGCTGTGTATGCGGAAAAACTCACAGTGTTTTAGAGGAGTGAGTGGGAAGAGGGCAGCATCACTCATAATCTACATAAACAGATGCTCCCATTCTTCTCTTTAGACTGCTCCTCTGACTATTCATCTCTGTCATGCTTCTTTTATTGTGAAGTAAGGCATTGAGACCTTGGCTTTTCCAGCTTCTCTGCTTACTAGCTTTGAATGAATGCATACATTTTATACAGCGTAGCGCAAATGCATCTGCTAAATCCCAAAAATGTCATCTACTGTAAAACACATTACATAGAGTAACTCCGCTTAGTTCTAAAGTCAGAGTAAAACCTCAGGGACGGACACTTTGATTGGACCCCTGCCAGTGCCCAGCACTTCTCAGTTCCATGTGACCCCGCAACTGCCATGATTGTATACAAGGACCGCAGACTTTTGGGTGCATTTAGGTGCTCCTGTTCACAACAGTCTAGACTGTTTACAACCAATATTTCATTTAATGTTTAGCAGTAAAAGGACAATTGCAAATTCTGAATGGGGGGCCAGATGTTTTTTCCCCTTGCTAAGCTTCTCTTGTAGCTTCAGTGATGCCAGTCAGTGTACCATTAATCTGCTTTTAATTAGATTAAAGCATCTCTTGCAGAAACAGGAAGCTGCACTCTTGTGCCTTGAACAGGGCCAAACAAAGGCTCCAATTGGCAAGTAAATCTCACTGCGCTTCCTCCTACTTCCCCTGGACTCATTCTGGTCTCATAATTATCACTTTGCTCCAACTGCTCAGGTTTGGGGAGATTGGAGAGGCGAATGACATGGTTAATCATCTAAAGAGCCTGATGTTGTCAGGTAATGTGGATTCAAAGCATTTTTTTTTTTTAGAATTACACAGAGTCTTGTAGGAGGAGGAAACCCTGATCACAAGTACTGAGATTTTTTTTTTTTTTGGCGGGGGGGGGGGTTAAAGAATGTAGGAAGCTGTTGATCACTACTGAGGCAGAGTGGGTTTAAGTGCTGTTAAGTTTATACACTGCCACAGAGAAAGTGCTGGGAATAAGAGACACCCCTCTATCCTAACCTCTAGCCAAACACAGGTGGATAAATGCTTCCATGCATCAATCCATGCAAACACACATACCAATCTGCAAGGACTTCGTTCCACTAATGATGTGTGGCGAAGTCACTCTCCATGAAACCGAGAAAAAGCATTATTATGCAAAGCTCTTTGTATTTCCTACAAAACACAAGGTGGTCCCCCTCAAACACACCTCCCAATTCACTTGTTTGTTTTCACACACCGCCTGTGCGCAATGACTCAAAAGAGGTGGGTGAGGAGTTGAAGGGGTGGGGGCTACAGAAAGCCACTGTGTTGTGCTTAGTTTTATTATCAACAACAGAAGAGGGAAAGTGACTGCCATGTGAGAAGTATTAGGTTAGCAGGTTTAATGCCGGGTGGCACTCCCTGCAGCTGGTGGAGCACACAGGGATTCAGCTTTAATCTCACGGGGAGGGGAGGGAGAGGTGTGAGATGAATGGATATACCTGCATTGTTGATATCGTACGTGTTGATATCAAAACACAGGTTACTTAGTGACATACGTGGGACAAAATTGTTTTTCCCCATGAACAGATGAATGAACCCACACCTTTCCCACCCGGCTTTAAAATGAATTTCAAAGATTTGATTTCAAGTCCACCTCAGATTCTTTTTGGCAGCAGTTCCAAATGACTTGGCTGTCCAGTCCATAAGAGATTCACATTTTAAAAGGGCTCTTACAACATCTCTCCCTATCTCTAAAGAGATAACTGATGCCCAAGAGCCAAGAAGGAAACTGTAAAAAGAAACAATAAACACAGTTTGAGCAGAAATTCCAGCATGATTATATCTAATGTTTTGGTTGTAGGTTTTTGTTTATATTTATTTATCCTATATTTAACTAGGCCCTCTCTTGAGATTTTTTGGATTTCTGCTTGCTTGTAGCCAATTTAGCTTTGTCATTGCATTTGAAAGTTATGACTGAAAGGGAACAGAATTATAGAATCAGTCACTCATCAAACCTCCATATATACTGGCCTCCTTTTCTTCGAGTACTGTAGGATCGACATCCCTCTGGATGTGACAGCACCCGATGTAAAAAAGTTGCAGAGCCAAAGTGTCACTGTATATTTGGCATAAGGAAGGTGTATTGCCAGAGGAAATGTAATGGCTTAGGCTACAAAAAGATGCAGAGCGATATGAGGTGCCAGACAGTCTGGATCCAACCCTGAGAGGAGTGGATGATATGTGTCAACATGCCAGAGAAGCTGAGAGTGAGACAATATGTGTGAAAATCTGTGAGCATGTGTCCATGCAAGTGTTACATGTTTGTAGGCACGCCTTTTTATTTGTGTGCATGCTTTGTGTATGTGACATCTGCGTGTGTCTGAGAGCATACGTGAGGGAGCTAGTCATCACCCTTTGGTGTGTCACTTTGCTGAGAAATGTGATGGCAGGGAGAGAGGAAGAGGAGGTGGAACATAGATAAACTGTGTGGTGTGTTCATTCTGAACAAAAGGGCAACTGATTTGCCCAAGCGGTCCAAAGTCTGCTCATTCACGAGAAGTCAGCAAGGCCACGATGCAGTATTTGCCGCCTGGCTGTGAAATTCCACAGGCACAAAAAATGGAGCACACCTACATGCACCCTAACTGCTGCTTGGGAGCTGCCACAGAGAGTAAATTATTCATGATATTCTGCTTTAACTCTGGGTGTAAAGTAGACGCAGTACAAGCCAGAACTTTCCCTCCCATTGGAATTGTACTACACTGAAGCAGACTTGGTAGTGGTCAATGATGCAGGAATGCTTCATCTTGAAAAATTGATCTGCTTGAACATATTTGCTCACTGTGGCAGGACGTTCATTTTGACTTTCGGCAAGACAATTGCTTTTCTCACCACAGCAGCTTTCAAACCACAGAGATATTACAGGGAGGATTAGACGAATCAGATTTGTGCCACAGAGCCTGTAAGCGAAATATTTCTCCTCCATGTGCAGTGAGAGACAAACAATGACAATGTAGCTCAGCTCAGCTCTCTTCCTTAATTCAATTGAGGCTCTGTCTTTTCTGACTTCAAGAGCTCAGATGCATCAGAAACACAGATGATACCGATAGCAAAACTGTTAGTGTTCATTATACTACAAACAAGTAACTCTAGTAGGATGACATCAAAGATGGTTATACAATACAATACACAATAGCTTGCAGTATTGTTGTTTGTCAATGCAACGACCTTACCACAAATTAAACGCTTTGCTTGCGAGGAAAAGCAGTCAAACGTGTTACATAGCTGTCGTCCTGGTAAATGCTGCAGTTTTTTCAATTGTGAAATGTGCATTTGCAAAACGAAGTGAGCACAATAAATCTCCCAGGGAGATAGCACTGGAGTGGCAGAGAGAGAGGAAAATTAGTAAGTGAATGAAAAAATAAAGAGAGCATAAGGGCCTGTGCAGGGAAACACCGAGGTTTTTAAGGCTGTTATTGCTTTGTCAGATATCTTGTGACTAATTAGTACTACCTGGCACATTTGTGATCAGCCTCACTGCAAAGTGCAAGCACAGACAAAGTTCACCCACAAAATTTCCAATTATGCCCTCGTGTAAGAAAAATACTAGTGGGGCACATGCTAGGCCAGAGCTAAAAGGTAATCTGGGTTTTGCTGATGTGGATATTTCAAAGTACACACATATATACTGTAATGGTCAAAAGGCTGGACTGATATGCAATACAAACATACAGCTCACATGTGAAAACTTAAATATGCATGCTAGCAATGCAGCCACATGGATGGCGGTACTGGTTTGTCCAGACTGAAAAATTTCAGTAGCAGATGTTCAATAACCCCAGAGGGTGACCCATACCGACTTTAATGATAGTGCACCTTTTTATTAAGTAACACCATCAGGATGACATCTTCTGCTCATATGAACTTGTCTCAGTGACTACTGAATGGATTTTGAATGTCTATGTTGAAGTGCCATGAAGTGCCTTAGGTGATTATTTGACTTTTTTTTTTTTCGAATAATCGAGTGAAAAATGTTTATGTGTCAAATTTTACAATAAATATAAATAAATTCTATCAGGTTAAGGGGCACTTTTAGTCCAATTCGTGGTTGTTGCATACATGTTGCTGCAATGGCCCGTGTGACATTATTGTCACGTTAACTGTTATCATCTGTCACAGTCCACACAGGTTGGGTGGTACACACTAGGCACCATTTTGTTTTTTGACGATTTTTTCTCGAAGAAGACGGAGAGGGAGATTTTTTTTTCCTTGGCATCATGAGGTCACAGCAGATCCCAGATGTGATATGTGAAGTAGAGGTGGGAGGCAGCTGACTGTGTTGGTACTGAAACATGACCAACAATTTTTCAACAAATATCTGAAGGTTTTTTTTAAGCTGCGCTCTCTATACTTAAAGTAGATGTAAAAAAAACTCCAGAGCCCATTGTCCTTATCTGTCAGTGTCATATGATTTAATCCTTAGTTGCAAGGATGTGAGCACTTCTACGTCTGGAAAGACTCTAACATGCTCTGAGAGAATGTAAGTTGCTTTCCAGCATCACGGCAGCTCTTTAACAATACACTAGAGTGTAACAGAGAAGTCGATGAATGGGGCCTGACAGAGGATGTACAAAGGGTAAAGGCCAGTTAATGTAAGAAACTATATTTCCAGTGTCTGTATTCTCTCATCCTCCTCAAGGTAGAGGAGGCCTGCACTTAAAAAGAGCTTCCCTTTTTATTGAAGCTGTTTTTTAAAGTCTGCTCTCAGAAATTTTTGCACATACAAGTGCACATACATAGTAATAGACTGTCACACCCTTTTCCTCCCCCTTCCTTCTCTCACCTGACCTTTCTGCAAACTAAAGTTTTAAGCTGTGGTTTTAATTAACTGCTGGAAAATGTTTCATCATTTCAAGGGCTCACCGCCTCATTAATGAAAAGCATCTTTTCACACCTCTTCATTGCTTTTGTTCGTCTCTCTTTTCTCTGCCTGTGGTGTGGGCAGCATGAATAATGTACCGATAGTAACTTTACACTTGTGGTAAAAATTGGTCACTGAATTAATCACAATGATAATTTACCAGGCCCAAAAAAACCCAATCAATTGAATTATCATTGACAGAGTTTTTAGTAAGTGCAGAGGAGCAGGCTAACTGACCTTCACTCTTTTGCCTGGAAAAGAAAGTTATTGAAATAGCTTTACTTTCAAATTGTTCAAACCAACAATTCCTCATGTATAAACAACAACACTGTTCTTTCTAAAACAGAAACTACTTTGTTACGTCCAGAGATTGTCATGGTTATAGAAATCTGGCAGATGGTGGTAGGGGGTTAATTTCCCCTCACAGTTCTGTATAAAAGATAACAAACATAGAATGGCTCCAACGTGTTTGGCTCAGTGTAAACAAGCAAAATAGCAGTCTAACAAGCAGCATTGTGCAGCATTGTGCATATTAAAATCCATATGCTGTGCAGGGACATCCTGCTAAACATCCCTTGGCCACTGCTACGACCTGCTGTGCTGTATGGAGCATTTTCAGGTCATTCAGCTTGTTGTTTTGGTTTCATGCCATACACCTTAACTGCTCTCATTCCCTCTATCTGCTGTCAACCTACAATTCAGTTAAAGCGGGTAGAGCCACCATGCGGTACCCTCACAACACAGGCAACAGCATACAGACAAAGCTGAACATACTAGAGCACCAAGCTGACCTCAGCTCAGTAGATTTACATGTGTAGCATTTCATTTGTATATGAAGTAAGCAAAAAATGTGATGGCTTGTGACACGATTTGGAAACAGCTTTGTGGGTGAAAAATAGTCACAAGTAGGGAAATAGAGAGTTGAGAAAGTCATAAGAAGTGCAATGGAAATCAGTGATTTACATTCTACCAATGAAAACCATACCAAAGTCTAGGTTACAAAGTGAAATTGCCTTCCCAAAATGGATTTAACAAAAGGGGACACAAAATAGAAATCTAGAATCTTGGACTTAACTTGGGATTTCAGCAGTCTTTTTGAAAGTGTAACACCACAACTCGGTTTTGACGCCTGTTGATTGCTGTATCACCGACACAACTTGAAATGTTTGAATTCTACTTCTCTTACAGCCCCTTCCCTTAATGACTAACTTCCTCTCTTCCAGATCTTTCCTCTTTTTCTAAACACATTTTTCTGCAACGAGTCTCTTTGATGCTGTTTTATCAGCACGCTGTCTACACTTCATGACCTCATCCTGCTTGTTTGCAAAAAGGCTAAAATTAAGCCTCTTCTGAAGCCACTGCAGGACCTTGGAGAATTTTGATGCTGCTGTTTTTTTTTCCTTGGAAAAAACGGTGATTGCCACAATGGAAGATACTGCATTGAATAAGTACAAGAATGTCTAAATGGATGGGAATAAGTTACACCCAGACTTCAGTTGGGAGACCCTTGTGAGCAGTCTCACTCCTGGCTCCTCACCTGAGAGATCAGGCACTTCAAGCTGCTTTCAGCTGCCTTAGCCTCTTCAACCCTCCTCTGCTGGTCCTTCAGATCATGGTGTCAATCTGGGTGTTATGATGAGCACCTCTGGCACCATCATCACTTTTTTCCATTGAAGCTTAACTCCTTCCTTCTCTTTTGCTCCTCCCTTTGTTCGACCCCTTGCCTCCTCACTTCCTCCTCAACTCTCTCCTTATGACTTCTCAGTCCTTCAGAATCTCCATTTCAGCATGGTTTGGATTCTGGTGGCTCTTTTCTCGACATGTTGCTCTTGTTTACTTGAGCAGGTTGCCTTGCTTGTGTCTCTTGGAGAGGTCTTTGGTGAACTGATTGCAGCAGATAGGGGAACTGCAGCTTAAGAACAGTGTTGGAATCATGACACAACTCTATCCATTGTTACATAGATTCCATCACCCTTCTGCTTCTGGAATGGTCAGTGAGTAAGTCCAGATTTGGAATAAGGAAACCTGTAATATGATTCAGCTATTGTAAAAGCGCCTTTAAAAAGACCTGCGATAGTTTAGTATTGTATTTGAGTAAAGTTTATGGTCAAACCAAAGCAGCAGTGGCTCAGATATCCTAAAAGTCAGCCCCCAGGATGGGTAGGCCCCTAAAATATTGGTTCCTACATTTCCCATGAGACAACCCCCAGTGGTTCTCATTTCTAACCCAAACTTTGTTAGAAATTTGCCATCAAGCTGTCATTGTTTTCACTGTGCACTTCCAGAAAAATAACTGCAATACACCTAGTGCCTTCCTTTATAGACTCTTTCTTGTGACTTTAAATTCACTTTGGGACTTAAAATTGTTCTTTAAATTCAATACATGGCCTGCTTTGAGACATAACTTCTTCATAGTCCTAATGGTGAAATGCACTGTAGGTTGAATGAGCAGTAAGGTAGTCAGTTTACAATGTCCAAAACAAGCAGTTGGACAAACACGAAACAGGTTTCCATAGAGATTTTTACAGCCATTCATGATCCCAAGATGTGTCCTGATATCTTTGGTGATCTCCTGACTATCCTTTAATGCATCAACAGGTAGACATGATTGAGTTGCATTGAAATGTTACTACACCAGTTGTTTTGTCTGCTGGATGCATAAATAAACATCTGTCGTCTGTTTCTTCTACATGACAACTTTCTAAATGATAAATAACCTTTATATCTACAGTACAACTTGTTCTTCTGGCCTCAAGGGGCCAAAAAATTGTAAGTCCAACCCTAACCCAAAACTTAAAATGTATCTTGTGGTAGTATGTCAAAAATATGAAACTTGATATACCCTTAACGCCCCACTGTCCTGCCTTGTTTTCTCTCTCTTTCTTTTTCCTCACACACACACACAAACACAGCAAGATAATCATTGCCCACTGCCAGGTCCAGCCTGGTCTCAGTGTTGACCTCTCTCTGTCTGACATCAGGACCAGGACACACATGTAATCCCTTATATCTTCCTTAGCCATCACCACAGAATCTCCTCCTTCTCTCTCCCTATCTCTCTCTCTCTGTAAATACAGATGACCAGGGGATAGTGGCAGGGTGGGGTACGTGCTTGAGCACACATAAAAATGCATCTACGTAGACAAACAAACAGCACCCAGATGATACTGATGTGCCCTGAAAAGAAGAAAAGTGATTAAACATGCTTTAAAAGTCATTGTGGGTTTTGTTCTGGTGATTAAGCGTATTATCCATGCATCTCACTGTTGTTATTCGCCTGTGTGTCGAGCTAATAAACGTCAAATATGATTTATCAGTCCGCAGGCAAGAAAACGTGGTGTTCTCTACAACGTGAACCCACACACACATATTTTAATTGTGCATGACATTTAGGTCTATAACAATAATTGCTTTCTCTGGATTCAAAACTCAGAAGGGTATTGTTTGCACATTGTGTAATGTAATCACACACAATTGTAACTGCTATAGAAGCACAGCCTCAGTGTGACAGCTTGGCTTTTTACCCATGAGCAAGTGGAAAATATTAAATATCATCCTTGAAGCTGATCCGTTCCTTTCACTTTAGGAAAGATTAAAAAACAGGCAAAATTGGCTGAACTTGGAACAGCACAGCACATATACTCTAAAGACAGCCCACTTTGCCATGTTAATGTGGTTAATTAACAACCAAACAGGAAGTGGTATTGACTTACACAGCCTGCCAATAAACATTGATGAAGGTGCTGATGTGCAAATACCACATAAGGTTATGTAGCAAGTGAATTATATCCAAAGGCACAACTAAGCGAAGATGGTAAGAGTGGCCTTAGCCAGATATCCTTGCTCTGTTAGGAAAAGGTTCTAACTTTGGAGCACTTCCAACTACACAAAGAGACGGACAAACATACACACACACACACACACACACACACACACTCTTCCATAGAAAAAGGTCTTATACAAATTCATAAACAAGCAAATTCAAATTCATTCACCATCCAGATGCACTGCCGTATATGCTGCATGCTAATTATAACAGTTTTGAGTTATGAGTTTCCAAGTTTATACATTACTGATTATATGACATAATACAATATACCACATTTCCTAAAATAGTGGCCTAAATTCTCACAGATGCCGGCTGTCTATTAATGGCAGGGTGCGTAGGCAATTTGAACAAATGAAAGCCTCCTCCTAATAAACACCTCCTTTTTCCCCCCTGGGAAAAAAAACAGGTGGTTCCCCCTCGTAGCTGTAGCTACCTTTACTGTGACATCCGATACCTCCACGTGTACCGGCAGGTGTCATTCCCATAACATACACAGCATGCAGACATGCATGGTATCCCTCAGACCATTGGGATGACAGAGAAAGTGTTGCTGTAGTTGAGAATTCATTAAACAAAGGCCTCCTCTCTAATAGAATCTTTCCTTCTAATAAAGGCCCAATATCCTCTCTAGTTGAGTAAATAGAATCCCCCATGCCAATTATGGGAAATATGGTATACACACAAACCCTTAAACAGGAGAGCAGAAGAAAGGAGCTGAGAGGTGTTCAGTGGACTCATAATATCTCCGAGACGGCCATTTAAAATATTAGAGATCAATACAATTATGTTGGAACATCTTGATTTGTGAGAACTCCATTTCCAGAAACTTTGCTCTATCGTGATGCAGTATAGGTCAGTATCCAAGTTGTGAAACTAATACTGCTGTTGTTCAAAAGCATTTTTATTCACAATTAAAGAAATTTTAATTGATGCTAAAAGTGATATGAGATCACCGTTAACCTAGAAATTTTATCTTTGCATCAAAGACTTAAGGCAACAAACCAATAAACATTTAAATATTGGACGAAATTAATGAAATGAAGTCAGAGACTTACAGTAAACATTAATTATAAGGCACAGCATTGTTTGAAAGTGGCTGACATTACTTCTAATCATTAAATGTCTGATATTATGTGTGGAACACTATCAAATCACATTAAAACTCAAACTTAAACCATTTGGAAACATTTTGTTAATGAAACCTGTTTGTCAATGGTCCCCTCAGCTTCACTGATTTCAAAGGTCAAAGTAGTCTATGCATGATGATAAAAGAATGTTAAACAGAGGAAATGGCTGTGTTTTTCAGTTCACTTAACTTGGTTAGTCCACATAATTTGATCTACTGCTGAAGAGTAGGAGTCTTTAGTGAAGTACAGTCTGACGATATGAATCAGTATAGACACCATGGAGATTGTTTTCATTGAAATTAAAGAGGCCCTGATTGTGGCCTGGCTAGTTGAGTGAATTAGCCATTTAGAAGCTGGCACAGAATTTCAGGGGGGGGGGTTCAAAAAAGGACGCTGATTCAGTAATAGTATGTTACACTGAGATTGGCATTCAAAACATTGAATGTTATTGCATACATTCAATGTTTTGAGTAATATGTGCTTAAATTGTTGAGTATAAATGCAATTCCAGGTTCACAGCGCAGAAACAAACTTATCAACTCACATTATAAATAAGGAAGATAATATTTACATTAGAGCTGTAGAGCTGGGAGTAAGTCGAATGTGGTACAGTATGTTGGTCAGCTCTTTCTCCTTTTCTAGATTCTGAGCATTCTTGTATCAATCGTTCCATCTACAGTATCCTGTCAATAAATCCCATTCACCCCAAAAAAATAAATAGATAAACAAAAAGTCACACTTTAACCTCTCAACTATTTTATAGATAATTCAACCAAGTGATCGATCATATGTGCAATAACATATCTTCACAGTAGTCTAAAAATCAAAGCTATTCAATTCACAGTTATTTCAAGAAAATTTGATCAAATCATATCCAAATGAAACAATTCTGGAGCAAGAATGATTAACACTTAGTGGAACAGCGATAGTAGAATGACAAATATATTTTATGACGATGTTAAAACTAAATTAACTATGTTCAGGAATACAGCCTTAATCATGAAACTTTATTAATCAGAGCATTTACAAAAAGCATTTAAAATCACCAGCAGCAATCTGCAAAGAACTGTTGTGTATGACTTGGTCTCCCTTTTTCTCTCCAACTTCCTTTTCAAGGATTAAGAGCAGCAAAGTAAGAACCCAATGTGATGAGTTCAACTCATTACATCTCTTAGATCTCCTTCACTCTTTTAAATCTTAGCAAAGTAGATTGATATGTGTGTGTGTGTGTACATGCAAGCATTTGCAATGGGAGGATGAGAAGCCGAGCGAAACAAAGGCAAGACAAATAGATTTGAAAATAACAGGTTGATGATGTTTTTGGTGGAACAAGCCAAACATTATTTTAACATTGTCAAAGGCATAAAATATCGATCATCCGGGATAATCCGCCTATTGGCACAGACCTGATGATTTGTGCATTGCAGCAGTATTTAAGAAAAACATGGCTTTCAGAACTGATGCTCTCACAAGGCACAAGGCACTGTTGACTGCAACTCTGGCAAAAAACCTTCAAAACTAACAGTCCTATTTTTCTGTCAACAGGATCCTACACTTGTGTTGATCCACACACCTGGCCATCTTTAAACCAAACAGATCACACTGATGATACTGTTTCTTCTACAACTGGATGTAATATCCATGTTTATGCTGCTAAGACTGTTTTGTACTGCATTGCTATACAGTCAACTGCAGAATTTTTCCACTGACGTTTTTGTAATTTAGAAGGTGACCCTGGCAAATAACCATAAATTAGTTTTAAAGGCAGAAAAATGTATGCTGGAAATAATGATTTAAATAATTTTATTGCGCGCTAACCACACAACCAACCACGCTTCCCTTGTCATTATTTATAAATTGTATTCCTATGTTTGCCTTAATTGAATTTTTATCTATTCAACATCATTGTAAATGAAGGCATTTTTAATAAATACGTCTCCGCCACCACTGCAGACTCTCCTTTCTTCATTTGCAAGAAGACATCTAAATACAGCGGGTTATTTACAGATCTGCTCTCCTCTGGAATACTCTTACTCAGTACTGAAAGCGTTAAAAAAGGGATGTGTTGCTTGCCAGGCAGGCGCCTACCTTTCGATGGTTCTGTGCGTTTAGGCAGATCCAATGTGTCGTAGTTTTTGTCGTTCTCACCGTTTTTCCTGCCTGGGTAAATAGGAGAAGAGGGAAGATGATATCAGTGCCAAGTCCCTGAGACAACTGGATTTTAAAGGACATTGTTGTACATAACAGGGCTAGACCGATACGGTCGGTAGGTTGCTTGCATAACTTTGGATCATGACTGTGTTTTACATATCTTTAAAAACATCATTTAAAAAAGCCTACTTATTAAACTATATTAACATGTGGAGGGCTTATGACTGATCCACTTTCTACAGAGGTACTAAAAAGCACAAAATGACTCAATGACGATAAATAAATATATCGGTCTAATCCAGTTCTACACTATGAACCCAACAACACTAAAGCACAAATGAAACTTTCACACACAACAAAGAAAGCCAGAAGCATTTTATATTCAAATGCACATTAAGAATGCACATTGCCTTCCATCCGAGCTACCAAACACCAGTGTTAGGGGGTGAATGAAGTTCAGGATCTTCCAAGTAGTGGTTAAATTGGGATTTAGATATGTAGGTGGGGGAGGCTCTGAGGCCTCAGGGTTGTTATGGGGGCAGGTGTCTATAGATTACAAAATCGGCTTGCTATAATTCGTCACACTACAAATTAAATATAATAAATTGAGACAACCCTTTGCTTTAACAACAAAGTGCTAATCAGGGTGCAATCTGATTTGCTAATTTTAGATTAACTTTGACTAGAGCTTGCCGTCTAGCTTAATGTAACAGTTGGCTGCCAAAAGCTGGGGGCAACCTGCCGCAGACTCACTTGCGTTAAAATCGCAATATTATTTAAACAGAACATTCGTTTCCATTCTGTTATTAATCCTGTCAGTTTCTGACCTATTTTATTCTGACTTTGCTACTCATCCATCACTTCACTGCCATCTATGCTGCGATTGTCTGTCCGACAGACCAACAATAGACTGGAGTTCTTTGTTGGGTTTTTTTGGTTGTTTTTTTTTTTTTTGTGTGTGTGTGTGTGTGTGTGTGTCTTTTTTTTTTCTTCTTCTGCTTTTTTTTGTGGGCAGCAACGAGCGCCATGTCGTCTCCTTCTTCCTTAAGGTTTATGGCAGCTTCAGCAGGTCAGGGAAAAAGGAGAACCCCGGACAGTCCCGGCCCAATTTAACCCCTACTTACACAAACACAAAAATGACCACACATTCTTTCCACAATCACATATATACAACTCTCCAATACAAGAGCAGTACTTGCTGAGAGGCAACGAAGCTTGAATAACGCAGTGGCAAGGGGTAGCTGGAATAGGGTAGGGGGTTGGTGGGTTGATTGCAGCACAGCTAATGGTCATCTCACATGCACATGGACATGGCACAGTAAAGAGATAGACAGACAGAAATTCCTTAACTAGATGGAAGTGAATTTTACAGCCACTGGGGTAAGAAAAAGTTATGACGTGCTCTCTCTAGCCTGAGGCCAGCCATGCTTCCCTTTGGGAAACAAGCTCATGCATTTAAGTTGCCTAAAATTAAGGTTAGGGAATAATTAGGTTTTCTCCTATGTGAAATAAGATATTAACTAGTTAGGGCTTTCTTCCTGTCAAATAACATACTGTACTGTATAATGGATCAATGCTACATTAATTATGAGCAGATCAACCTGCATCATGAATGATTCTAATATAGATCAATATAATATTCATTTAGCATATTTTAAATCCGGGCAAACAGACCATGGCCTCTCAGGACGGTGTTGCTATTTCCTGGTCAGAAAATGCTTTCAGGCACAAAGCAGAAACACCACCATGTTCTGTTCCTCAGCTCCAGAAAAAGTGAGCTGAGCAAGTTTTAAAACATTTTAATATAAAAAAGGTGAATAAGGTGCAGCTCCGAGCTTGTACAGAAGCAACTAGGGGAAAATGAGGAGTAAACACTGGGTTTTTTCCATTTTTCTCTGTCTAGACTATCTGGAATATCATAAAGGGTGGAAATATGAAAATAGAATGCTTCAGGCTAGCTTTTTCTACTGACTTTCATAATTTTTGAGGCTATGCCAAAGGACTCTCGCTTTATCAGTTGTACACAGGCATGGCAGACATTGAATTTCCTCATCCAACACTCAACAAGAACGTCTCCAAAATGTAGCACTATTTTCATGTTTTTTTGTTGTTGTTGTTGTTATAACACTAATAATCTGTTATATGTTTTCAAGGAAACCCCTTACTCATAAGGTAAGTGAGCTGTGGCACAAAATCTTGAATATTTGCATAGACAAAGTCTAGTCAAGACATATCCATACACACACACTCACACACACATACATACATATACACACTGCCAGGGCCTGCAGCAGAGCTT
Source organism: Remorina albescens (assembly GCA_034769265.1). Classification (NCBI taxonomy): domain Eukaryota; kingdom Metazoa; phylum Chordata; class Actinopteri; order Carangiformes; family Echeneidae; genus Remorina; species Remorina albescens. The sequence continues at coordinate 7,440,382 of CM068485.1, forward strand.
AACTTTTTTGCTTAAACACAGCACAAAGGGTCCAGTGATAATGGCTCAGGTCAGATACAGTCTGGAGTAAAATGCTGCACAATTCAACTCACTGACAGATTCAGAAAAAACCAGCTTCGGGAAAGATTTCGGATTCTCATTTCATTTCTCTTTGATTTATGTGATTAGTCAAGCTCTGCTTACACCCTGACAAAAACAATGAACTTACCTCTGTCACCAAGGCTTTATTTTACCCTTTACCTATTATACCTGGACCAAGGAAACAACTACATCTAACAAAGAGTGGAGATTGGCATGGGTGGAGTCTACTGTATAATACTGCTATAATACTGCTACAATAGTTAAGCAGGTGTGGTGAATGTGGAATGTGGAATGAGTGAAACACCCAGATTTTCCTTGGAAGACCTTGGAAGTTTCCCAGGTTTTTGGAGGACACCCAAACCTACTTTTAACTATATTCTACAGCAAGGGAACAGGAGGAAGAGGGGAGGCAGGAGGATGGAGGGGAGGTGGAACAGGATAGCTGAAGTGAGAAGATTTGAAGGGGGGGACACTCACCTTGATTAAACCATTCCTCTATAGTTAGCCAAGGAGGCAGCAGCAATGCCAAAAACACAAAGCAGGGAGAAGAGAGAAGAGGCATGATGAAAAAGCTGTGTGCGTGTGTCAAGATGCTGTCCGATACATATGAAACACAAAAAAAGGAGTCATCTTTTACACAAGAGTCAAGGGAAAGTAGAAAAAAGCCAAAGCAGAGAAAGGAGGAAAGAGCAGAAAGAGAGAAAAAAGGGATGAAGTATTTTTGAGATAAAAAGAGGCAAGAATAGGAACCAATTATCAGTCCATATGTGTTGTCTAGAAAAGATTTCAAAGAGTTGGCATTGGTGGAATGGCTCTTTTAGAGAAAACAGAGGAGGAAGAGAGATACAGTCAAATAGCTAGAGAAGATATAAAGACCTGGTGGGAAAGGAGAAAGCAAGAAAAGAAGAGACATGTGCCAAAAGAGAAAGACCTTTATGTTCTACAGAGCAGGACGGAGAGTAATAGTGAAACACACACACAGAAAAGCACCGCATTTGTATAAGTGCGTCATTGAAATCAGTGTATAGGTAGAAAAGAAATGTGCTTAAAGATATGGAAATAACAGCAGAGAATCCGACAGTTTATAAGCTAAAATAAAGCATAAGCGCATGCTGATCATATTGTTATGCCTTACACTGGAAGTGACATTAAATTGAATAGATGTCCAAATGTAGCCTACTTAAGGCAACCATTTACCCAGAGCATTGTTGACAGTGTTGCTTAACTACCCACCCCCATGTTCCTTTATAGCGGCAGTTAATGTTTCTGTACCTGAGCCTCTCTGCTCAAAGAATACCTTCAGGGTCCATAGCAGCTAAACACATCTCATTATTTTAGAGTGTGTGTATTGGCTGAGCAGGTTCCTGATAAATCTGTATACATGTAAACTTCCGTGTTGTCGTGACCCCTGATTCTCCGATGAGTCGTTAGAAGTCAGGGGTCAATGGCTGCTGGTCTCACCTCATTGGCTGACTGATTAATGGCAGCCATTATTGTTGTACAGCAGGGAGATAACAGTGTCGTTTAGCAAACTAACTCGGAGAACACTGATTAACACGTGGCTAACAACGCAATACACGCACAGCACATCTGTTACGCTGAGTCAGTAATGACAAGAACATCCTGGCGCTGCAGACGGCGCCATTATAGTCATCCATTATTGATGTCATTTCAGAGAACTCAGATGTCAATGTAGTCTTGTACATTAGGTAAGGAAGTTACACAGCAAACGCTCCTCTTTAATGACTGCACACACACTAATGACTAATGACTGAACAGCCATTGAAGTTCACTGTGCTCTGAAAAAGCAGTAGATTGTATAAAACAAAACATTAATACATTTTATTAAAGGGTGAGATGTGAGTGCCTGTCTGATGGCTTTCAGTACCAGCTGGGTCAAAACATGTAGAACGGTTGGGACTGATCAAATCAAAAGAAACTGCATAGGAGATATTGAAAAATGGAATCAAACCATTTCTTTCGCTCTGAATCCCTAAAACAACAAGTAGTTTGGCTGATTTCTGTGAATGGGACGTGAATATAATTTGTGTGAAATCTAAGAACTCTGATCATCCACTCCATTCATATTTCTGAAGAAATGAAAGAAGTAGTTTAGCTGTTGAAGTGTTGCACTGCTGTCATACAACAGTTTCGATATCCAAGATATTTTATGAAAAATAAAAAGGACTATAACAACAATCCATATGTCTCCCCAGAGTTATTTGAGCAAAATGATACAAGGGATGTTCGTAATAGGTCCTTGGTTGCCCATTATGCGGTGAAAATTACCATAATATTTTCAGTGAATTTTCCACCTATTAAGATAGTGTAAGACTAAGAGTTGCAAAATTAGGTGTTTTATTGAAAGGACAGAAAACTCAGTTTGAAGTTCCTCCAAATTTATGATTGTGTTTAGTGGTGAGCCTGTTTTTTGTTTTTCTAATCTGTCTCCCTCTTTCCTCATTCTCACCCTTGGCTTTCTTGCCTCCGAAGCAGCCTGCATCATCCTTCTTTTTCCTTTGAGGTCCTGCTGAACCAGGGGCCTGTAGCACTGAGGGGTCCTGGAACTTTTCTGCCCCTGGCACCTCTTTGTGGACGTGGTAAGAGAGGTTCCTCATAATGCAAACACAGTTCTCCACAGACTAGGAGCAAAGAGAAGCAGAGACATTGTCAGATTTAATTACTCTGTGTGGTGCTTCAGTATGGCCTCAGTCATTCCTATGCACAAGACTGAGAACAGAGACTGTGTGATGTACATCATCCTACCTTATTGTCCATGTCTTTCTTTCCTACAGCTGACTGGAGAGCATGCAGCAGGGCGTCCACCAATCCCTCGCATTCCCTCAGTCTGCGCCGGGCCTCTGCTCCATCTGAGCTCACATTTCTGCAGGAATAAGTCAGAAACACACAAACTCTCCATGAACGTCAAAGAGGCATGAAGAGCATCAACAACAGTGTTAACCAGAAATCCAGTAGATGCTCTAAATTTGTGCCTCTGCTATTTAACACTTTAGGAACATTGCGAGAAAAGTACTCAAAATTATTAAAAATTCCAATTTGCTGCAAGTTCGAGTGCAGTTCGAGGTAGTAATATACATTTGGCTTTTATTGATGCTTTTAATTCCAGCAGTCAAACATCAATATTTGAGATAATGGCCATTATCTTAAACCTTTTATCTTATTATATAAAAAAACAGTCATCTGAGAAACTGTTGATGTGAAAGTTATCACACTGTAAGTCTCAGTGTGCAGCTGATAACAATGTAACTCCAAATTGAGACTATGCTATTATTCTTGCTACAGCATCTACTGTACTTTTGCCACTACTTCAATGCATAGTGGCCAGGGATCTGTTCAAGTTTATTTTGTCATTGGAATAAGGTATCAGAAAGTGAGTATAAACACACGTAACACACACCTGAGCTTTCTCATGTGCAATAAGGTAAGGGTTTGGACAATGAAAAGCCAGTTATCAGTCTAAATCCACCATGTCAGTGGTTTGTGGGTTTGCATGTGACCCATGGCCTGTCTGTCTTAAATGTGCAATGTAGGAAATCCTGACTGCTTCAGAAATAATCTTAAGAAAATGATGAATATAAATTTCATTTTCAGTATAAAGGGGAATGCCATCCCTGTTACATCAGCCAGTTCCCGGAGCAGCTCTTATGAGCATTGCAGCAGAGCTGGTGCAGTTTTAGTGCGGCTGTCCGACTGATTTCTGACTGACTGTGAAAGGCATGGCTTTAAAGAGGGTTAAGGGATAGCTGTGGCTCCCTGCTCCTCTCCAGGGACTTGATTTATGAGGGCTTCCAACCCAAATAATCCCATTAGCCGACCCCCAGTTAGTCCTGTGGCAGAGGGGCAACCTTGTGGGGGTAAGCATCACTAAGGTGCTTCATAGTGCTGTGTAGACTGAAGCAGATGTCACATACACATGTCAATGTTTCCATCTAATAACAAAGGACACCACAACGAAGGCAGCCAAGACGTTTACTGCATTTGAATGATTTTAGAATAGCCTCTCTGAGTTATTCATTATTAATGTACAGCTAAGAATGGACACACATATCCACCTGTTGACCTACAGAACCACAACCCTCTTCACACACAGAAACATATCACCCATCTAACACAGAGTCCTTTTTGTGCCGCTCTTCAATGGGGTGGAGACACGCAAAACCAAGCAGCAACCTGTGCAAATTAAAACTAACGTTTGGTAGAGACCAGGCAGACGGCACCTTCCATCTGGACCCGCTCATAAACCAAACCTACCGGTCTCCAGCTGTCAGAAACCAGTCACCACCGTCCCTGTAAATGGACAAGCCTGGGATTTATTGGACAGGAGTGTGTTTCGGGTAGACAGACTGAGGAGCTTTATTGTCAGCTGTTTCATTTCCAGGAGTGTTTCAGGGAGCAGTTGTCTCGGTGGAAGCTTTATGGATAATGCATTTGTCAGTGTGGGAGAATGCTGTTGTCTTCAGACAGGTTTTCTCATGGTGCTGCATTTGGTTTTTAATGGGTGTTAAGGTCTACAGGTACTGATGACAATTGATCCACCAATAGCACACCATCTGTTGCAGAAATACCACACTTCCTCTGCAGGTGAGTGACCTCTTAATGATTATTACATTATTCCTTATAACATCCAACCTCAAGCACTTGAAAGACTAGTCAGCAGGAATTGGTTACATGAATAGATTTAAAATAGAAATGTGTGCCAATCATGCATTAATTATGCTCATGCACACGCACACACAATCACACATAAGGACACACACTTACACTATAGCTTTCACCTGAATCAGATTCCACTTCTTCTGGTCAGCCAAGGTCCGGTGTTAGCTCTGACTATTATGTGCCTTTGGAACACTGATGGACTATAAAGTATTGCTGTGACAACCAATCATCATGAGTTCCAATGCTGCCAATCCAAGCTGAGGTATGACTTCACATTTTTAATCATGCTAGCAGCACGATTTCAGGTCTTCGGTGATGGTATGTTAGAGTCAGTCATGCCATTTAGAAGAGTGGGATGACATCCTGATTACTATGAGGTTCACATCTAAGGTAATAAGCACATTTCCTAAGTTTCAGTGACTATTAAATTGATTGCTGAGAATTGTGCAGACATCAAATGATATTTGGCTTACAGGAACCATGAAAGTACTCTTAGAAAATTGTCATTGTACTGTGCTTCTGCTGTTCTTCCGCTACGATGAATAGTTTTGCCATTGCAGTGCAGTTTTTGGTGGTCTGATATCAGCATTTTATTATTAGAAGCTAAAAGAAAAAGTGGGTGTCAATTCAGTGATGTGTCTGTATCTGCACAGACAGCAGCAGACCATCACTTTGGTTTCAGTGTGTCCACAGTGTGTCTGCTTTATCAGATGAAGTGTGGGTATGAAGGTCACTCAGAGTCATGTAGCCACTAGAGGACAAAAGAGCAGCTGCGAGGAATAGACCGGAGCAGGACTGATGGAGGCGGATGGAGATGGATGAAGACATGGCTGAACTCTGCTATCGACCTGCAAGGTCAATGGCGACACTGGAAGACCATATGTGTGCCCTTGGGGTGGGTGTCCTTAAGGTTTTATTGATTCTGATTCAATTTCTGATTCAGCCTCTTAACTTATTTTCATTTGGACACTTCTCACATCATCTTAATGAAAAGAGAAAATAACAGATGATCTTTAGTATCATTATATTGAGCCTGACATTTTGTTCATGTTTGCACTTTTCAATGCTTGCAAGCTCAGGATATATATATATATTTTTTTTTTTTTTTTTTAACTACATGCTGAGGCAGGATACTGGCTACACTTACACACACATATGTTTATGTGCCAATTTTAAAATTTCACTGACAGACAGACTAACATTGTTAGTTATGCTAAAAAGTCCAGTATACAACATACCAATGCTGATTTGTTTTTGCTTGAGTTTGATGGCTTATATAATGTGACTTCGGAGCAATATGAACATTAAAGGAGGTACATTGAGGAACATTGAGGTTAGAAGAGTGGGATGACATCCTGATTACTATGAGGTTCACATCTAGGGTAATAAGCACATTTCCTAAGTTTCAGTGACTATTAAATGGATTGCTGAGTTATAGTTTAGTTATAAACTATAAACTGAGTTATAGTTTAGGAACAGTTATTGATAAGGAACCCAAGTGTTCACCTTCACCACCAACACACACACACACAGAGTTTCCCTGTATCATATAGCCCACAGAGTAAACACTGTAAATAAGATGGCCCCTATTGACAGAGGAGACCATAAAATACGACTGCCTCAGGCTTGATTGAGGTGTCTCTGTTGTCTGTCTTCTCCGTTGGCACATGTAAACAGAATCTCCCCAGCATCAGCGCTTTCGCTCCCTGCATCTAAGCAACTGCGAGCTTGGTTACAGTTACCATGGAGACATACTCTCGACAGCAGTGTATGTGCCAGTGCCACCGATGGCCGAGGGAATGAGAGCAACAAACGAACACTACGATATGTAACCGCGATGAGATATGTGGCATCATGGGCGACGAGGCATGCCTATACACTACTAGTCAACAGTTTGGACACACTTTCTCATTCAAATGAATAGGAAAGTGTGTCCAAACTTTTGACTGGTAGTGTAGTTTTGTTGAAAAGGTGAAAAACGAACAGCATAAACCCACACACACCAAATTAAAAAAACAGGGTAAAAAATAAAAAATAGACAGTGACAGATGATGAGAGAAATCACGAGAAAGAGGAAGACACACCAGGTTTTCCACTGGAGCCCTGAAATTTCCTTGGTTTCTCGATGACTTTCCTCAGCGTTTTCAGAGCACTTTCATTTATTCTCTCTTGGTTCATTAACGCTGCTCTTCAGCTCAGCAGAAAATATTCTAAAATTACAAGCAAGTTTCCACAATTTCTGCAGTCAGAAAAAAGTGGCTGAAATCATCTAATGCAAAAGAAAAAAGTGTGAAATATGCTCTGAAAATTTCCGCCTGAGCTGGATCTGGATGTTATATTGTCCTGGATCTCAACCAGCACCGACTGCAGTAGCAGCTCTCCCCTGGATTAGAGTCTAGACAGGCTTGGCTGGGCCGGGAGGAGACAGAGCAGCCAGGCGTGAGGCGTGTTAGATAACCCACATACTCAATCCCATTCTTACATTTTACTATGGTCTGTCACTCTGACTTCAAGACAAAATGACAGATTCAGCGAGAAGTGAAGAGATACTTGAACAAAAAAAAAAAAAAAAAAAACTGCTTGGAAGTTAATAACAGAAATTCAAGATCCCTACACTCAAGTTGTTGTTCTCAGTGGGTAACAGCATTTAGAGAATGAAGTAGTCAGGGAAGATATGAGTGAGGTTTCAACATTTTTGAGGTGCGCTTGATTTTTGCCTGACGTTAATATCACCTTTAATTTAAATATTATCAAATGATGGCACGGCTTTCCACAAAATGTAAAGATGCATCATTTTGAAATAAGAGAAGCTTTTCAATAACTGATGCAGAGCTTTATTACCCATTAATCTGCTATTTTTTGTTTTTTAAATAGTTGATTTAATCATTTCCTAAAACCTGATATTAGATCTTCAAATTGCTTGTTTTGTCTGACTGAAAGTATTTGGTTTAATTATTAAAAACATTTCTGCCAAAAAATTACTTTATTATTAAATTGTTAATCCGTAACAAAATAGCAACCGGTTCATAATATAATTACTAAACTCTGTGGACACAGCAGCATGAAGAAGTCTTGATTCTCTCTCTTTAATTGCTGCTATGTGCAAACGTCTGATCACACCAGCTGCATCATCATTTTTTTTCAGCGCGCTTTCGTTAAAACTTATTTTCTTTTGATTGTTTTGTTGTTCTTCCCTTGACGTTACTGATAATCTGATGGACCAAATCATAAACTGTGTGGTAACGTACCTGCATTCAGGCTTTGTTAGGCAGTCCGACACACACAGTATTTGCAAATAAGGACATGCTCTCACTGCAGATCAACTGGTTTCAGGACAATTTAGAGAGGCAGCAGTTTCCTGCTGGCCAACAGGTTCAAGTCACAACAACCAACATGTAGTCCTGCTTTATCAGCCAAGTGCACCATGGCTGTTTTGCAAAGACCATCAAGGTCTGAACTACTGCTGTGTCTTCTCTCACAGTATGTGTAGAGGCTTAGGTAAGCATATAGCTTTACCTCAGACTAAAACCTCTCAGGATTGAAGTACACCTTCAGTTCTAAAAAAAAAAAAAAAAAAGGATCACGATGGGTCAGGCAAACAGCTGAGTGAGTCACTTAACTTTCACAGTGAGTTTGTCAATGTGGAAATATAGATTCTGGATGACTGATGTAAGCACAACTCAAGGTTTCCAATGTGGCTGTTTAAAACAGTTGCAGCAGTGTGTGACTCAGTCATTCCAGGGTCTGTGATGAGGGCAGTAAGGTACTGTAGATGTTGTCCATACTGGAGATGTGACTCTTCCAGTGCTCTAGAGAGCATTATAATAACCCTACAAGCCTTCTGGTCTGTCATCACAACACAAAAAGAGTAAGAAAGCAAACACAGTAAACAACAACAACAACAACAACAACAAAATATGGAATGACAGCAGCAGTTACAGGTGCAGATTCAGGTCCGCTGTTTTCAACTTCAGTATGCTGTTTCAGTGGTCAATTTTAACATGTCGTCATCATCTTTATACAGTACTCTGAATTGTTTCTGTTATTGCTTTTTGCAATCACAACTAAGCTTGTTAGCATGTTTAGGCTACCGTTAAGACACTGCATAATGTTAGCAGGTTACATTCTTTGCTGTCAATAAAAATTTAATGGGACTTTTCACATTTATTTTTTAATACCATGCGCCTTGCTAGTCAATTTACTACCTGTGTACTGACTATATGGAGGCATATGTTTAAGTGTGTGTGTTTTTATGTGTCAGTGAACACACTGTGTGCACAGCAGTGGTGTTTTCTTTCTTCCTGTGGTTTCACCAGTGATGAATTGGTTGGTTGGAACAAATCTATGATATCGTAACATCCAAACTAAGAAGTTCATATTTTTCATCGCAGTTAAAGTTTTCATGTTATCTGAGCAACGATGAAAAGGATGTTCAACCCTAAAAGATGAACCAAACATGATGACTTTTCATGACAATCACTTTTCCTTCCTTCAACCTTAAGTAGCTTGAGATTTACTTAATTTGTGTGATTATTTTATTCTGACTTGTTTAGTTCGCTGCGAATGCTGCCCGTTGGCTTGAGGGTGGAGTGGTAACGAAGTTACAGAACCCATTAAAATGAATGGACATTTACAATGAAGGGGATCTTAGGAAGATAAAAAGTCCTCTTAAGTGATATCGAAAAGCTTCTGTATTCAAAAGTAAAGCTAAAGGACTTCATAGAGTCAGGCAGAAATCCCACCGCACACATATTCAATACAACACACTCTACATACATACAGATGCAGAGGGTGACAGAAGGAATACAGCATCTGCCACATCATAAATTCTCCAGAGAGTATAAATCTGTGCTGGGGACGACTCAGAGAGAACAAAAGCTCATATGTACTCTCAAATATGTCCCACCTGTCCCCAGCTACAACTGGTACTGCAGTGAAAACAAACTTTAAAGGTTTTGGGTGCGTCATGGGTTTCCAGTATGAAATCCAGGATGATCTTGTCCACATGCTGAACACAAACCTGAATAAACTGGCCATCTGTTTCTAAATATTAGCCTAATGTCTGTGTCCTTCCTGATTTCAAATTGGTTTTGTCCAAAGGTTTCCAACACACAGCTCCAGGCTTTCATCCATTTGATAAAGGCAGCCAAGAGTTTTTGAAAAAATGTTGATATCTGATATTTGGAAGAATTTGAAATTTGTTTAAGTTGATTATTAAGTTCTTTTATTTTGGTGCCATTCCCACTTTAGACGTTCATAATATTGGTAATGACTATTTTCATTATACTTACTGTGGCAATTATTTTCTTCCATTTAGTTGAATTTAATTTATAAAGCACCAACCATAACATGTATCATCAATTCACCAATTTGGCTGTTATTGTCAGAGAATAACAAAAAAATCCACAGATTTGTTTCTACAAGCCCAATGTAAAATCTTCAGACTTCAGACCGTTTTTTCTAAGTCTTGAACCAAAATATATACAATGAGAGGACAAATATAATAGGAAAAAAAATCTTACGTCAGTCATTTACACAGTGGGAGTTGAAGAACTAAAAAGCAGTGGTTTCATATTCTTTTAAAACTTGTACAGTTTACTCCACAAATTAATGTTTAATCAAACCAACCTGAGGCAGCCAGAAGTGTTCTTAAAGACGGTGGTCCACTCTGCATCACGGGGCTTTGAGTCCTCATTGGGTTCATGCTCCCACCCTGAGTGGGGGATTATGACCTCATTGGTCATGGTCTGTAGGCCGTGGTTGATGATCACCATCTTCAGGGGCTCATAGGACGACAGATTCCACAGGGTTCCTGTAGGGAAGCAAAGAAGGGGGAAGAACAAGAGAGAAATTAAAAGATGAATTTATATAATAGTGCAGGAGGAAAAGGTATAGGAGTGAGAAGAAGTGGAGAAAGAAAGTGATATTGAAGTAATATAAGGACAGCTGTATTGCAGCCCAACAGACTCTAAGATTGTAATCTAAACCACCTTTAGACTGGCAGTAAACGACATTTGAAAAAAATAAATAGATGAAAGAAGAAAATTGGTTGTTTATTAGCCAGTCATCCATTTCAACCAGACAAACTAAAGTGTTTTAAATAATCACGTTTAAGACTTTTATCGTTCTCCCTTGAGAGCAAAGCAGGGGACGAATATGTTCTAATCAATACTGGCTTTATATGAAGCCATAACTCAGCAATATTTCTATATCACTCTATTAATATTGCTATAAAGTCACTGTGGTTTATTCACCTTATGATGCTTAATGTCAGCCTTCAACCAATGCAGCATCACTACAGATTTATAGTCTATATATGATATTTAAGTTAACACAAACAACAGACTCTCTGCTCTTCCAAATAATGCGAAGATGGGATTTAATTCACCTGCCCGTCTCTGTATCAGCCTGCCTGTTTTATTCTGCTGGATATTTGTATCATGAGGTTTCAGAAAAAGAGAGGCAGCCAGACAAAGCAGAGAGGAGGCCATTTTTGGCAGTGCAGCCAGGCAGCCAAGCCAAACAAAAATAAAGTGCTTAGTTAAAGCATCATCGTGAGATGATCAGACGCACGAAGGCTGTGGAGGGAGGTTTGAGGAGAACACCAATGTCACAGCAAAATGAAAAAAAGTCCATGTTTGACAGGAATCTGACTTTCTGTGAGTATGAATCCATTTCCTTGCTGTCTCTATACGCTAGCTCACATAGTCAAGTGCGGATCATAATAAGCTGCTTCCCCGGACGGCCTATGGCTTGGAGTAGATTTTACCAGTTTGTAATATGAACAGTGAGTGTGTGCCACATTGATTTAAAAAAAAAAATTATCATGTCTGTGTGTTCAGGTTTGATTTTGAGTTGTGAATCTTGGTGGTGTCTCCTTCACATCTCCAAGTATCTTTACTACATGTCTCCACGTTTCCTTTCATGTCTCCCATGAAGCCCCGTGGGGAAGTGCACCTGTTGGAAAACCTAAACCAAAGGGCGAATGCCTGGGTTCTAAGGTGTGAAGCTTGACCCCACACAACTGCAGAATTATTCTAAGAGAAGTGCACTCTGCCAATTACGCGCATACGCACGCACAGATACCTGCAGTCTATAATTCCCTCCTGCCCCACAAGATCAGATCATTAGCAGCACAGTCAAACTGTCATACTTCCTTGCTTTGCTCTTTAAAATGGCTCCTGTACATTTTCCAGACGGTCAAGATTTCCTCTGTAAAATCATGCTCTCCACACAGAGGCAAAAAAAGCTTCGACAGACAGGGGCCCCACTAAAAATAACTTTAAGTCTTTCTGGTGTGGTTGAGCCTGGAGAAAACTGGATTCCAAAGCCAAGAAAATGAAGGAAAAAGAAAAAAAAAAAACCTCATTAGACTAATCCACGTACTGTTATATTTGAATTCTGAATGTGGTTTATGACCTCTACTCTCTCTGTTGTAACTGAACTATCAAAGCAAGCAAAGCACACTCTGCACCTTCATTCTTTCTGTGGTAAGTCGGTGACTCGACAGATCTCCCATGTGTCTGCCAATTTATCTGTATCTCACTGAGAAGCTATTACACATTTAAGATGGGGTGTGGCTCCACTCTAGGCCATATTCACACACAAATCCTAGGTGTGATGCAGGACATTGAGCACACTCTAAAGCCTCAGTCCAACTTTATTTAATCCTGTGTGCTGAGCAGATTATGTTTTATGGGACTTTAAAGTAGCTTAGTACAGAGAGCGATTTCAGGTTTTGGACAGCGTGGATGATCTTACGTAGCGTTACATCTTTATAGACTCAAATCTTGTATGACCATTGATAACATCACACCCTAAATGAAACTGTGCACTTGCTTGTTGAGTAGAGAACATTCATTCGGAGCAAAATGTCCCCAAAGCCTAAAACAAAAAAATGATAAGGTAATTACTTTGTTGATAGAAGGCTGGTTTAATTTTGTGCTTCATGTGTTTACTAAAAATGTAATCTCTCCAAAATTCAAAATGGATTTCTTTCTTACAAGCACTTCATGCTCTGTTAAACTCTCAGGAAACCAAGCTGAGATGTTATTTAAACATATGGATGTTCTTCCATCAACATATCTCCTGCTGTGATTGAAGAAATGGAACCAGTAATATTGATGTGTTTTTGTTTTCTGCCTTTATTTTTATATATCGTCACCTACCCACACAGATGTGTGTCTGTTTGTACGTCAGTAGTTGGTGTGAAGTGCCCCTTCACACTGAGGATATTTTCACATTTTATTATATATAGAGCTATAAAAACTCTCTCCCTCTAGCTCTCCAACTCTCTCTTTCTTTGTGTGTGTCTGTGTGTATGTATATACACACACAGACACACACACAGATACACATGGATGTGTGTATACTGTATATTGTGATACTGGATGTTTGTGTTCAAAAGCAAAAGTTTTCCTATGGTGCATTTTCTCTCCACCCTCCTCGTTTACATAGTTACATTTATTCCAACTCATGAGAGCCAATGACAATAAGTATCCATAAACAGGCATAAATCAGATTACCGCCAAATTTGCTTTTGATGTGTGTGCGTGTGTGTGTGTGTCCCCTCTGGTATGATGACAACTAGCTAACAGTCATGCCTGCCCGCCAGGCTGACAGCTTGATTACCCCCACTGTTGTGTCATTAGCATCAGTTTTAGATGTGACAAGCCACATCCAACATGTAGTCAACACACAAAAAAGCAGCTGGCACTGAGCTTCACAAAGACAAACAGAAAAAAACTTCATCAGAAGAGGAGGAAGAAACAAATAGTGCATTAATAAACCAAAACATGACTCTCTCTCATTCATTTGCAGAATAGTTTGACTGGTGTAATCAAGACTGATGTAAAGCCTTGTGTTTGCCCTGCTATGAGATTGTTGCTGCATTATGTTTCACATCGTCATAAAATATCAGCAGGCTGCTGGTGAAAATAGACCAACATTCATCTACGACTTGTTTTTCCTTGGCCAATGCTTAAGCAAAAAAAGCATCAACAGAAATGGGTAAGGTCCCATATAACACTCAGAGCTGTTCCCTATCACCTCCAGCATTCAAGCTGAAACACTGCTTGGGCCGGTGGAATCAGTCAGTTCTACACTGATCACTTATGTCAGAGGGGAGGAAAAGGCCAGTCTGTGCTGTGGCTGCAATCCATCAAGTGTGACAGGGCTACAGTCCACGGACAGAACGTTATTAAAGATGACAGCACACTGTGGAAATGACACTTTCCATCCCACATCCTGCCACTGTTTCAGAGCGGTGACTGCTTGCGTCTATTTGCTGTCCTCCATCACACTGTTAGAGGTGGGTGTGGCAGGGCTGGCCTGCTGACTCACTGACGCAGATACCAATCAACTGTGTGATGTCGAAGGCTCAATTTACCCCTGATGCTACCTACAGATGCAACATGGGTATAAATCCCCTCATGTATCTTTGGGCATTGAAGCAAAAGTATTTCTAAAATTTGTAAAACTACACAGCACAGCTAGCAAGTCAAGTAGAGAGTTTCCAAATAGATAAAGAGAAGCTATATAGACTGACTGACGATAGATACTGATGATGTGTTTGTGTTTGTGTGCGTGTGGGGGGGGCAGTGATGGTCTTAGTATTAGTATTAGATTCATGTCTAAGGCAGAGACTGAGTGGGAAACTCTTCCTCATGTTAATTATAAAGACTAGTATCCCACTCATGGCATCATTGACAGAGTACGGAATATTTTGTGGCTGACAGGACATGTAGCATATGTGTTGAGTGAAGCTAAATAAAGTTGGATGAGATGGTAACATCATTACGTTTATTTTCCATGACAACGCTTAAGGCCTTAGGGCCTTCAGGGGAAGATTCGACTGTGACACCAAATTAGCGTCTCGCACCTGCAGTGTGCTGCTCACTAATAGCTCCTGGCTTGTTCCAAAGTCAAACTCCTTTCTTTTGTACTCTTGGTGTCTTGTTTGATAAAGGTGACACAACAAACTACTGTCTCAATCATCCACCCAAACTAACAACATCTGCTTCAAAAACAAATGCTCGCTGAACCGCCTGCCTACACTCCGCGTGTGCTTTCTTATGAGATTTATTTCCACCTCCAGGTTAGCTCATTCCCAAGTTTATCTAACACAGGCAGGATTCCCAGCAGGGCCATGAAAACAAAATTCTAAGACTTCACCATGACCTTCCATAACTAAACCAAACTGCTTTCAGGATCCTAAACTGTTATTCCTCTGATTTATTAATGTTGTTGATCTGCTGAGGAAAGTTCTGAAGGGGTAAACAGTCTGGGTGAGTTGGTGATGAAGGGTTAGGGTAAGCACGTAATGAAGTAAATTTGCAAAACAAGTTGTAAAGCATACTGTAATTTATCCCTGTAAATGGAATCCACTCCACCATAAAAATCTCTCCAGATCTCAGAGGAAGAATGTAAACATTTCAATTTACATAAAGCTAAAAAGTATTTCTGAAAAAACACTGTGATCTCATATGTAGAAACAGTTTTGAAATTACTTAGGTGTTCCTCTACACCTGTGATTCACTTCTGTTTTCATTTCCTCAAATCAAATCCAGCCGCCAGGCAATTTTAATATGCACATTGTTACCCGCCTCTTCCATCTTCTATCGCCACAAACAGGCAGTTTTGATTTGTCAGATTTTTGTCACAGTTTGACATAACCCAACAAAGCTTAGATCAAAGCGTGTGTGCATATTTGCCACTAAGTAAGTGGCAAGATAAGGAACAAAGGAGACGAGATGTGATCTATTTTCTATTTACTCCTTGTCCTTTCCACTATGCTCCTCTCTGTCTGATACCTGGACATGAGGCCTGGAAGGACTGGGATGGGGACTGGGAACACCTCTGAAGCTGTGGCTGAGGCTAACTGAATTTTCCAGGAACCACTGGCAGGCACGTTGCTCTTCAAACAGGACTATTAACTTAGCTCTGCCCATAACCGCTCTCTTCATTCGCCTCCCTCCTCTTCTTCGCTTCCTCAGCCCTTATGCCATCCATTACAGTCTCAGTAGTAAAGACAAAGGGTGGAACAGTGTGGAAAAAATGGAGGGTATTCGAGAGAGATGGAAAGAAGGAGAGGCAGCAAACAGCAACTAAAGTAAGAAATGGAAGATTTTTACTGTGTGTTTGTGTCTGTGTCTGAGATCAATTCCCAGAGGGCAGTTCATGAAATGAAGTATGAGGGTTATACAAAATGTGCAAACACACAAACACAGAGTGTGCTGGTGATGAATTCAGCAGTTTGTCTCATGGATCACAGTAGCGGACCTCAGATATGTTGCCCATCCCAATAATGACTTCACTATATTTGTCATCGTATCAGGAGCATGTCTGCAAATATGAGTCACACCTCCAGTGTGTGTACGTGGGGCAGAAACTAACTCCGTGTGCTGAATCTAAGTTAGGAAAGGTACACTGAGCCCAAACCTTCCTGTGGTTAAAAATTTATTTGAGTCCAGGCAGTAAATGCACTGTGTTTGAGCACATACTTAGTATGCAGCACTGATCACATACTTTGATCGGTGCTACACTTCAATTAGCGCTGGGAATTCAATTAGATTTGTATTCTCAGCATTAAATACAGTGCAGTACAATAATCCCTGTCCTTTGCTGTCCTTGCGATGCCCTTGGATAAAACTCTGCCAACAATTAAGCGGTGATTTATAAGTAACGGCTGTGTCTTCTGCCCTGCATGCACAAATTTAGCAACTTACAAGAAGCTTCCAGTAAAGTGGGCACATCAAGTCTGCTCTGTCGGAGAGCATTTCTGGGTCAAATGGGAAATACAACGCAATCTGTGTTTTTTGGGGTGTATTTACATCAGTGATGTGAAATTTAAAATGCCTTTTATGTCCCATATATCCTTGAACTTTCTTAGCTGACATAATAGGAAAAGACACAAGTGTAATTAATAATGCTAATAAAAAGGGCTGAAGCTCCTCAGTAGTCTCAGTAAGTGAAGTGGTTGGAGCTGGAAACCTAAAAGCAGTGCAGTCATTACTAAATGATGGTATAAATTACACCTGTGCTTTTCCTGCTCTGACTGTGTGTCTGTATGTGAAACAGGGCCATTGTCTGAGGTGAATGATCCACGAGGCTGCTCTAAAATGTTTGAGGCTCTCCCTTTGTGGGAAAAGTGTATACATGGGTATCAACAGCAGTTTTTGAAGAACAGATTTTCATCAATATTCAATCGCTATTCTCATATTAACGATGGATATAATGACTAATACCTAACGCGTAGTGTTTCTCAGTTAAAGATCCACCACTCAGCAGTACCCCTCAGCTCTGTGGAGCATTTCATTAATTTGCTTTGACAGCCACAAATGTTCTGTTTTGGTTCAGTCTCACTCATCAACCTTGTTTGATTCACCTTCCACCACCTGGTTGGCACCAAACAAATATGCTAAATAACTGCTAAACATGGAGTGTTTTTAACATGGGTGTAGCTACAATAATATAAAGGCATTTTATTTTTTAATGTTTGGTTTGGACCCCTGCCAAATTTTAACATGTCAATAATCCCTACATCAGTCTGACCACTCTGTTGTGCTGTTTTCAGAGCGCTGTCAGTGCTTCAGTATTAAATTCATTCCACTTGTTTCTTGACTGAAAACCCAAATCCGTGACACTCCAGTTCACGTTTTCACTGTTACTAGCAGCTTCTCGCACATCACACACGCACACACAAACACCCCCCCCCGCGCAGCTAATCCTTATTGTTGATGGACAGTCTCTAAATTTGTAGCTAAATTAAGGTGTGTCAATGTCAAAACAAAATGTTCAGGACATTTTTCACATGAAGATCAAATTCACCGCTCACGGTAGTTTTACTGTAATAGTCTAAGTTCTGAAGTTCTGATACTTGTAGTCGTAAAAACCACTAATGGCACTAGAGATGTCTCTGTAATCAAATCAATTTCTTTACTGTTAGTTTTTTAATATTTTCAAATGTGTGATCTGGGGCCTAGCACAACCTCTGGAAGTAATAAAAAAATTTTCCCATATTTGTTTTCACAGAATAGTCAGATTTAAGTGTCAAAACACCTGTCAAAGGGCACGAGAATACCAACATTTATTTACTCTTTTTTTTTGGGGGGGGGGTCTGTGAGTTAGCATGTTCTCCCTGTACCTTCATTGGTTTCCTCCCACAGTCTAAAGACATGCATGTCTATGTTCATTGGTGACTTTAAATAGACTGTAAGTGTGTGTGCGAGTGTGAGTGGTTGTTTGTCTCTGTGTGTTCCTAAATGTTGGCCTTGCGACAGATTGGTGACCTGTTCAGGGTGACGCTGCCCTCACCCGAGATGCCAGATGGGATTGGCTCCAGCAGCTTCTGCGACCCCAAAACCTCAGATCATCTTAGACAGAGTTTAAATGAGCCCCACCCCCTCCCCCGAAGAAGCTTACTAACACATAAACTATAACAACGTAGTAGGTAATAATATACCATAACAGCTTCATGTATTCCCCCCAAGTGATTAAATGGTCTGAGGTGAATACATCATGCTGTTTGCTATATTAAGATCCTGTGTATTTTGTTCTCCTAGGCTATCTTAACAAAACATCATCTAAGTAGTGCTGTATCTTTTAAAACTCAGTACCTTTGCAGAGACATGGACATGTGTCTGTACCACTTTTATCATTAAGGCTATTTGCACTTTACCCATTCTTCAGCTGAATGACATAGGTGCACAGCAAGCACCTGCCTGACTGGCAATCCACCAAATTTTGATTCATCAAGCAGAAAGAACTTGGAGACAAATCCGCTTAATAATCCACATTTCCACAGTGAGAAGTGCTGGAGGGGACACAGCCCGGAGTAAACTTGGAAGGAAAATACAATTACTCTGAACAGCAAAAAGCTCTAAAAATACGAATCACTGGTCCGTCTGGTGTGTTGGAAAATAAAACCACTTGGTTCCTTCCACGTCACCCGTTTCCCTTGCAGAAAACAGAGCTCTCTGTGGTTTTACAGACACAGCACAAACTCCAATGGCAAACTCTTAAAACACATGCACTAAGAAAAGGGGCCTCTATTTAAAGACCCCCAATTATATTTAATTGTAGAAAAACACAGTCAATTCTAGCCAAACGGGCTACGGCTGTAAGCTCAGCTTGCATTGTGACTGGCTTGTTTTCACTGGGGCCAGAGCACCAGCAATGGAAACATGAAGCTGGAGAGGTAGAAGGAGGTGGGAACACAAACAGTGAGCATGTAGATAGTGAATATTCACTCATCTTCTTCCACTTATCCGTTTCCAAGACGCGTGGGGTGCTGGAGCCAATCCCAGCTCAGATGAGGCGAAGGTGGGGTACACCCTGGACAGGTCACCAGTCCATCACAGGGCCAACACACAGAGACCAACAACCACTCACACTCACACTCAGACCTACGGACAATTTAGAGTCACCAATTAGTCTAAACATGATGTCTTTGGACAGTGGGAGGAAACTGGAGTACCCGAGGCAAACCCAAACTCCAACAGCACTAACCACTATGCTGCCGTTCTGCCCAGATAGTGAATAAAAAAGAGAAAAAATTTAATTGAGCGAAGGAGCGCGTAATGAGTGAGTGAGGGAACGATGGGAAAATATAAGAGACACCCTCCTTTCTGTCCTCCTGGTCTTGCGGTGCAGGTTTATTTTTAGCTACAATGGGGAGCAACACAAGGCTGTAAAGACAATCATTTCTGCTGAAGCACAGTCATCACTCACAGCGATATCTCTGTCATAGGAAAGGAAACACACACACACACACACACACACACACACAAGCTTGTAGGCATACTATGGTTCAATGAGGACTAGGATAAGTGTCAATACTTTGGAACTGAAGCTGTCAGTTGTGAGTGGTGTTCCCAGCAGAGATCCACTCTTTAGGGCTCCAGCCTCACATATCTTCAGTTCAGTAACATCCATTTAGGAACCATTGACAGCTGCCAAACCTCATCTTAAAAAAACTTGCATATCAAATTACCTAAAACATAACACAACATATATCACTTTAAAGAGCTTCGTGCTTTTCACACATGAAGTGAAAACAAAAGCCCCTTCTAAGATGGCAAAGCATACATACCAGCCCAAATATGTTAGGTCAAACCAATGATGTTGGGAATTAGCTGAGTACTTGGACAGACGCACACATACACAAACACCACTATATTCCCCAGTTGGCATTTACTGGGTCAAGGATAAGAAAGCCTATTATGGTTTCTGAATCAATATCTTCCTCTTTGAGGAATGAAAACATGTTTCATTGCATTACACTGTCCTTCTGTTTATATCCCAGAAGTTTTTCCATGGAGACTCTATCCACTTTCTCTGTCTCCTTCTGCTCACGATAAAGTCATCAAATATCACAAAGTCTGTTTCAAACATTGAGTCCAGCTGTGATCATTTGCTGGACAAACTAATTAGCTCATTAACATTTGTTACTCTTTTAACAAATGGTAAGCATCGCTCCGTGTGGGATGTCAGGGATCCATATCATTTGATCTTTCTCTGATATAAGCAGCACTCTGACAATTGTTGCAAAAAACCATGCAGTGCAGGGAACACTTCTTACTATTGTATGACTCACAGCCCTGCACTACTATGCACAGTACTGGATTATGGCAGCCAATTCAATATATTCCTGGGCAGAATATTTAATTAATGGGAAGTCTGTAGCTGGTTATTGGGAAGAACTAAGGTATCAGCTTAAAGAGTTTCAAAAGAGCACTTTTACACTAACACCATTACATTATGGCAGGTTAATTTTAAATGGTGTCTTAGTTAAAGAAAGCAGTCCCTCATATTATTCAAAAAATATTTGACAAAAAATATTTTTGTGTTGGAAAATATGATGTGATTGCAAGCTCTGCAGTGAAACTGGTGAGAGAAATTCAAACATGCTATGAATGAAATTTATGAAATTGATATATTATGAGATGGGAAGCATTAATCAATCCTATGCCAACATAAAACTGATTATAATGATTCTTTTTAATTTGTTAACATTTGATCTTAGCAGCAGGTTTAAAAACTTTTACCTGTCTTATTTGGGTGTTTTACAGTTTGATCACACATTAAGTTAAATATCTGATGTTGCCTGGCTGCACAGTGGTGCAGTGTTCCCTCACAGCCATAGGCTTGTGGGTTTAACCCTTCGGAGTCTATGATCACACCAGCGTGATCAGAGCCCATGATGTCTTCAAAGCACTGCCAAGAAAAAACTAGGTCACCTAGAGCATCAACTTCACCCGAAAGTGCAGATTCCAAACTCTTTCCCAGTGTTTGTTTGACGTTGATAGACCGTGTAAAACCAGAGATACGATCGTTTTCATTTCATAGTACAAAAATATTAATCTGAGCATAACAGTGCGATGCGATGGGAGAGGCCACGTTGCATTTTTTTCTATATATATTTGTCATTTTTTATCATTTTACAAAACAGAAAATAGTGGTTGAATCTGGTTATAATAATAAAATAGGCGTTTTTTTTTTAGGCGTGTATTTCGTTGCCCAATGCGTTAATACAGTAGGCTAAAATGAAAAAAATATTATCTGATCTGATATATGAAGCTGTGCTGGAAAAAAAAAAAAGATACCAAGCATGCCAAGTGTATGTTAAACATTTTTTTATGTGGTATGTAAAGAAATATCTGATTTGAAAGGTGTGCCATCCGTGGCACCACAATTCTTCCTTTCTGATAGTATACAATAACATTTTTCATCTTTATAGTAGAATTTTATATAGATTTTATGTGTTTAGAGAGTTTCTTCTTACCAGTGATGAGCTCTCGGACTTCCATGTCATTGGTCTTCCTCAGCAGGCGAATGAGGGCTGGGATGCCGTCACAGTTCTTAATGGCCACCTTGTTGTCATTGTCCTTGCCGTAGGAGATGTTGCGCAGTGCACCACAAGCTTTGCGGTGGACCTCAGACTTGGGGTGGTCCAGAAGCCCCACCAGAATGGGAATCCCCTTCAGCTGGCGCACATCCTTCTTAATCTTGTCATTTTCATAACACAGGTGCTGAAGGTAGGCAGCAGCATTGGACTTGACTGGGTCAATGGGGTGGCCCAGCATGGCGATGACTTCGGGGAGGTCTGGGTCACGCCAGCGTGGGTCTTTACGGATGCTGTCAATTGAGGGTGAGCGCCTACCACCCATGCGGTCCAAACTTGCCATGCTTCCTCTCTCCGGTTGGGCCAGAGGCGCTGAATACATGCCATGGATGTAAGGGTGGCGCTCATCGATCAGCTCTGCCTCAATGGGGTCGTCTGGGTACCCTCTGGAAGACAAGAAAGGAGAGGACAATGAGGACATGGGAGATGGACGAGGTAAATGGAGGGTGACTCAGACAGTTTTGTCAGAGAGAAGAATTAGTTAACCGGGGGACAGACTTTGAGAGAAGCCAACTGAGGTGAGAACCACTGACTAATGACGAAGAGGGAATGCAGAGGATAAGGTGAGTGAAAGGTGAAACGATGAGGATGATGGAGAGTAAAAGTAGGCAGTGCAGGACAGAGTAATACAGATCTTTGGTTTGGATCTGTTATTCCCAGGTATGTCAGAAAGACTACGGTGCCATTCTCCTTATTATTCCTCCCTGTCAGGTGGCAGCAGCAAACAGAAAGTCTTGCACAAAATGATTGAGAAACGGGAAAGTACTGCTCAAAGAAAAGTCTACGTGGTTCACAAAGAAACAGAGACAAAAGAAACACCAGAGAAAAAGCTTTGAAGGAAAATTCTTGTGAAGTTTTTTAAGAAGCCACTTTAGAAAGAGGATATGGTGACTTTTCCCTCAGGGACCAGAGAAAGGAGTTGTGCTGTCTCCCCAGGGAGCACTGTGAGCCCCTCCGATGCCCCCAGGGCTGCCTTTGCTCACAGTGCCAAACACTAGCATGCAGTTGCTAAAATGTTAACAACCATCTCCATGGGAAGTATCTGCTAGCATTAGACACAAGTATTGAGCTCTGCTCATTTTCAATGAAATAAGTGTTGTCGGCTAGGGAGATGGGGAGTTGCAAGGGAGGGTATATAGGGAGTTTCCTTTAACCAATCTCTTTTTCCAAGTACTATGAACTACACTCTGTTCTGTGGTGTGTTAAAGGCAACCCCATCAATTCTCTATCGGAACATGGGCATGGAAAATATAGGCCTTTATTTCCTTTGACGGATCATTTGTTGCTTGAGTGCAGGCTGCTTATTTTACTTAAGGCTCTTTAATCATGGGGGCGATTATTTTTCACAAAGATGGAGTCAGGGGAGCCGTGTTTTACACTAGCGCAGAAGTTGCACAGAATATTTTCGAAAATTCCTCAATTTGACCAGACACCACCGAGTTGTTTAAAGCGACGGGAGAATGTTTGGCAGGAAACGTTATGACATGGGGAGAGGAATTTAATTAGAGTTGCGTAGTTATGCACAGCCTTTATCACCCCACCCACCCATCCCACAGTTTGAGACTTGTTTACCCTAGTTGCATAATCCAGCTGGTCTCCTCTCGCCATCTTTGATGTATGGCAGTTGGTGGTGCAACAGAATGGTGGCCAACGCCGTCAGTTGGCAGGGGATTCCAAACCGAGCTCTAATTTTAATGAGTTTTATGTTAATTATGTGTTTTTACAATTCCTCCCAGGCGAGCCGGGGAAATTTACACGAGATGAACCGGGTGAAATACTCCTGACCGAGCAATGTAACGAGATTGTAAATCGCCTATTCACATGGTTGGGGATGGAAGGAGGACGGAGAGGACGGAGGACGGAGAAGGAAGGAGAGAGAGAGTGAGGCACCACTGCAGTGGAGTAGCCCTGTGTCTAAATGCTGAAAGTAGCAGGAATAAAGCTCAAAGAACCATAATGCTGAATGACCGCAGCAGACTTTGCAGGCTGAGTTTTAGGTGTCATGGGCACATGTCAAGAGCAGCTGTACTTCTGAAGCCCTTTTCAGACAGGTGCTCCTCCTGACACGACAGAAGAAAGATGAAGCTAACCTAAACTGAAGTGGTTTTGCACTTTCACAACAGTTCATTTCTCTTAAAAGTATTTTTTCCAGTTCTGTGGAACATGTTGGACAGCCACCAGCCCCCATATGAAGCCTATAACCATGATCTGGAAGGAGGGACCAATCACAAGCCTGATTACAGCTCATCGTTTGGGGAATGACGGCTGCTCTGAGGTTTTGACAAACACCAAACTTCATGGTTTGTGTAGAAAAAGAGCAAAATATGTGCGTATGTGTGCATGTGCGCACGTGCTGGGATTACTAAATGTTTCCTTGTATACACTGAGATTTAAACACAAACTCGCAAGCTGTCATCCAGCTTTCAACTGCTTTGGGACATTGGACATGACATTGAAACTGGAGGCAAGAATGGGCCATCCTCAAGAAAGGGCAGTACACAACCTTAGCATCTCTCTCATTTATCTATCACTATATGTTTGTCACACAGTCTCTTTAACACCCAGATGCGATTTACAGTTGTGTAGATTGTGACGCGTTTAGATCTGGGCCAAGGCGGCAGGGCTTTTGGCGAAGCAGGCGTCGTGCGGCTGAGTGATGGGAATGTCAGGATTTGCATTTAAATTGGCACCATTGTGCGTATGGGGAGGGGTGTATTCATAGGATGTGAAAGGGCTCTCCACTGCCAGACGCGATGCTCTGAGCATGATTACAGTGGATCACTCCCCTCATGTTAAATCGTGCTGCTGGATGTCTGGATGTCTATGTATGTGTGCGCTTGTCTAACGCTGCACAGGAGCATTTTCCTTCTTTGTTCTAAGACATAAAAGAGCTGAAGAAAAGATAAGCAGATACAGCAGAGACCGGAATAATGTATGTTTACCAACTTCAGGACTCCTTGACTCATCTGGACTTTGTACCATTCTCAGTATTCTCCCTCTCCCTCGTCCTCTGTCAGATACTTTCATCAGCCTTCAATCACAGCCATGCATGACCCTCTTCTTTGACAGGCCCATAAAAGGAGCTAAACTGAAAAAGGATTAGAGACTTCGCCGGGGAAGATGTTTGCATCTCATATGTACACGTTACATCTCAACGGTGTTTATGAGCTCTTCACGGATTGTCCCTGCCAAGCAGACTGCTCATTTTGAATTATGGGCAATAATTGTTTTATGACGCACGAGAGTCTTTGTGGGACAGAGAATAAAGAAGGAGAGGGAAAAAACAACTTAAAAGCTGGAGTGATTATTTCTCTGCACTTTCTAATTTCTTTGGCTGTTTTGACGGCATTATTCACTGCCAGCTCAGCTAGTTTTCATTGAAATAAAAGAGATTGACATCTCAGAAGTTTCTTCTATAATTCAGAAGATGCTTCTGAGAAACCTCAAACATGACAGAAGGGGAGTATCATATTATACGTGTTTGGCTCTCAGTGAAATCCTCTTGGCAGGATCGAGGACAGCTGAGCTGGCTAGTATCAGATCACTTCCATGGGCTGTCCCCTACAGACTGCACTGGATTAGAATGAGCTTCCCTCCCCCTTTTCAATAAAGAAATGAGCGAGTGGGTCTTTGTGTGTATTCCTATGTCTAAATTTGTGTGCGTGTGTGTGTGGGGGGGGGGGGGGGGGGGGGGGGGCCCTAGTTGTAGGTGGGCAGGTGAGGCAGAGCAGGTTGCCTAAGGAGAGATGAGCCATTAGAAACTGTCTGAAAAACGCTCCTGTTGTTTGGCTGAGTTCAAAAGCAGCTATTAATCACAGTGGCGTGAGGACACACACTGACACACACACATATACAGTAGGATGGACTGGAATAGAGTAAAAGGGAGTATGATGCACTCACATTCTCACAGTGGGGGAGAGAGAAGGAGAGAGATGAAGCAAACAAGCATTAGCTGCAAAAGCTGAGCACTGATACTGAAATACCACAAAGCTTTATTGATTCATCACTATGTCAGGCAAAATTTTTCAAAATCCAGGAAAACCATGACTGAATACTAATAATAATTACTCAATAAAAGCAGAGAAGTAAACAGACAAAAATAAAACATGTATTTCAATGTAAATTAATGTCTAAATCTCTCCCTCATTTTGAGGTTACACAGAAAGAAAACACAGATAGTGCTTGGAGTTTAATGCAGCAGACAGAAGGACTCCATTCTCAAGGACAATGAAACATCCACCTCTATGACCTTCTACAGAGGGGTTTTAGCATTCAGAGACGGCAGGTCCTGTTGGCCTTTCAGGTTCAAGGCTTCTGTCAGAAATATCTGGTGTCGGAGGAGGAGCAATGACAAAACTGAAAAAAGCTGTACAAAAACTTTATGTGATTCACGCCACGTTCACCAAAATGCGCAGCGAACCCGACATATAGCAGTGTCTGCATTTAGGGGTCCATTGGTATTACGCAACAGCTGTGTTAAAACTTTAATCCACAAGTGAGGCGTGCTTGAGTCACAGAAAATCAGCAACAAACATCCTCGCTCCCATCCATATACTGCACATGATGAATTCCACAGCTGTGACAAAATGAGTGCTCAGAGTCAATGCGTGAAGCTGATGTAGCACTAAACATCTTCATTTTTGTCAGCGCATAATTGAGAGCTTGCAATGCAATGATAAGCTGTAAATAAACCACTTTAATTCTCAGATTCATTACGGCACTTTGGAGTCACCACCTCTTCCTTGGAAGAATACTAATGACTGCGAGTACACAACAGAGATGGAAAAAAAATGTCTATAGTGTATGATGTTTTTGGTGTTTAGCTGTCAGCTGATATGACTGCAGGGGGGTACGGAGGCTAGAACACGTGGGAGAGATATATTTGGGATTTATTTTCTACTGCAATTAGCCAGACAGCAGCCAGTCAAAAATGGCTTCAAACGAGTCCGTGTGTGTTTGTGTTTGGGCATTTCGTGCGAGCGGCTGTCAGCGTGTGCATGTGTGTCCGTTCTGTGAGTGTGTGTTTTTCTGAAGGGGTGTAAGTTGCTGTTAGGGCTTTGTTGTGACACATGTAAGGCAGGCTACAAATTGCCTGTCACACCAAGTGCCTCTCACTAGGCGGATGGGGGAGTGACTCATTTTTTGAAGATGTGGATCCTTATTGAATGTTTGTGTGAGCAAGATGCTGTGTGTCTAAATGTCAGAGCAAAATCAAAAGTGTGTAAAGACACAGTCTGAATAGGCATCTGCTCTTTCGTGTCTCGCACGCATCAGTGGAGGAGGCCTTTAAATGCAGCTTTTTGTGTATAAATGAGTGAGAGAATGTGTATATGAGCCTAATTAAGAAGAAAAAGCAAAACTCACGTGCTATTAAGACAGCAGCAAACCCGGATTCAGCGTCACAGAAACCACACATAACCTATTGACAGTCTCTTTCTTGCTGTTCGACCTTGTTGGCTCTACTGTTTTAGATCTGGCTTTGAGCCCAAACACATTGTCCTCAGATTGGTGGAAAATTGTAGAGAACATGCAAAATATCATTCTACTCCGGATCACTGTTCAAAGATCACACTTCCTACCGATTCAGCTTCAAAAACCCGGCTTCAATTCACTTAAGGGTGGACATTTTACCTGTGGGAGACAACAAAAATTTTAAAGCTATTAGGGGGCAAAAGTCAATTTGGGGCTCTTATGTTGAAGGCTAACAGGCTCTTTTTATACCAGCTATAGCCAGAGGTCATACTCCTCTCAACAAAGGTTACAAAAAGCACAGGCTTTGAGCGATAGCTGACAGTAGCCTCCCATCCTCTCCTCTCCTTTCAATCCCCATGCTTTTTATCTTCCCCTCATTCATTTATCACACGTTCACCATCAATTTGCAGAAAAATGGCAATCAAAGACTTGTTTTTTACTCCCTTCCTTTGTCAAATAAGTTGCTCAAGGAGAGGAGACATCTCGAGCATGTCTTTTTTATGGCAAGAACAGGAAAAATATTCCTTATTTTCTTCTAACTTAACAAGCCCAAACTCCACTCGTGTCAGGCCAATCAATGTCTGTGCGTGTGCATATGAACAAGAACAAATTGTCCAATGTAAAGAGAAATATATCAATAATGTGTGAATCTGTACACATTCAAAAAGTCTTCAGAAAATGAGGCACCTCCATCTGCAAGCTCCAGTTGGCTGTATCTTTCAGCCATGATGTCAGGTTTTCGTGGATTAACACAGGTGCTGAAGTATTCAAACAACTATTATGCAGATTTATCAGAGTAATGTCTTTGCTTTGAGCCAGATTAGTAGCCAGATGTGTTTTACATTTATCCTCACCTGACTCGAGGCCCATCCCGGAGGGGCTCCCGGTGGGTCCGGCCCCGGTTGGCCCCCTGCAGGGTGCGTCGGTTGGCAGTGGAGTAGTCAGGCTCCAGCTCATAAGGTTCTTCTTCCTCAGGACCCAAGCTGCGCCGATCATCCTCCAGGCCATATGGCTCAGGCTGGAAACGCTCGGGCTGTGAGCGGTTCAGATCCACAGTGCTGGTACCCATTGGAACCTGGGGCTGGGCAACATGGCCATAGTCGTCCTTGCGTATAGGGAGTGTGTAGCTGTTCTCTGGCCGGTAGCTGTTGGGCATGTAAGGGTAGCGAGGCGGCCGGAAGTTGACGCCACGTGACAGGCTGCCGTAGTTGTCTGTCAAATCAGCGTAGCCGTCATGAAGACCATAGTGGCGAACGTACTGGCTCTCAGGTGTTTCACCGTAAGAATCATTGTAGGAGTTGTTGTAAGAGCGTGTCAGGGTGGAAGTTGCTTGAGGAGTGATGAAGCGGTCACCTCCATTCTTCATGTAGCGCCTGTCGATGGAGTCAGTGTAGCTGCCCAGTGGGGATGAACCCTCAGGCAGGGGCAAACCATCAGGGCCGAGGGGCACCTGACGCACCGTCCTCGTGGTCACTGTCTTCACCATCTTGGTGACCTGTAGATGAGAGCAGAGACACGTCAGAGTGTGTTCTTCTTTTTCTTCTTTACTCTCTCTCTGTCAAATCACACTTAGTGAAAGAGGCAAATGAAGACTACCCAGATAGCAAAATAAATATGGCCCATGCTTTGGCCACATGTTTGTCTTATTCTGGCCCGCTATATACCACATCTGGACCTCCTTTGGTGCACGCAAAGAAAATCATCTGGTTGTCAGTCAATACTGGAGGATAGCTGGAATCTGCTCAGATGTGGAACAGTATGGGCCAGGAAACCAGACATTTGTTGGAGCACAAGTTTCATCATGCTATCTGGGTGATATGTTAGATTATTGGTGTCCAGGTCAGGAACCTAATGTAGAGGGACACTCATCCATTTATGTTAGTCCACTGTTACTAACTCTGCAATTAGTTTTCCTTCATTTTCAAGTGTGATCTGTGCTGCATCATAATACTCGAACAATGTGTCATAAATCATGGGTTCTTGAGGACTTCAGGTGTTTTTTCAAGTAAATTTTTATGCCTTTACTTGATGGCGACAGGAGAGACAGACGGGAAATTCAGGAAAGGAATATAACCAGAACGGTACACGGGGCATATGAGTCCATGTGATTTGAACCACAACCATTAAGTTACACATATACATGTGGTATTAGTGATGTAGTTGGTTGGGACTAATTTTCAAGTTTAACTTTAAATTTACAGGAACGTACAACAAATGGCTGCACCTGAGGAGGAATCTGTTTTGCACTGGAGGTGGATACTAACTGACCAAAACCGGGTGTGCCTGTTGGTGTCACCTTAAATCAGTCATTGGAAAAAATATCTCCACAGATGATATATTCTGTTGACAAATACTGTCAGCTAACTCTGTATCCAAAATGTTCCATAAACACAGTAACTTGGTTGGCTGACTTAGTGCCCTGGACTGTGTTGTAACTGAGCCATCTAGAAGCACTGGACCTTGAATCCTTTTTCCCAGAGGGAGTGTAGTAGGGCACCATCGCACTCTGGAGCAGCTACACTGTGATAACCAGTGGACATATCTGTCCATCACGTTCTCTTCATCCTATAGCAAACCAACTGCACTTGCTCTGCTGCCGATGAGGATGTTTGACTGGAGGTGGGTAGACAGCAGTTCTCCTCCCTCCTTTGGCTCTCTGCACATGCAGAAAACCAATTTGCTGCCCAGTGAATTCTGCTGTGGCTGATAATTGGTGATTTTGCCCGGGGCTATAAATTCATCTTCAAAATTAATGAAGTTAATGAAAATGAATCGGCATCTTCAGGGGTGCAGGTTTGATCCAGATCATGTTGTGCCTGACAAGGTGTTGCAGAGATGTTCATTCCCACTTGACAAGCATAGATCGACAATCATGCGGATTACATGGGGAACGAGAAGATGAAGAAAAAAAGCACCACTTCACGTATTGCCAGTTCTGATGGGTTTAATTTTGACACCAGCCCTCTTAATCGTATTATTCCTTTTTTTTTTTTTATATTATATACTTATACATTTACGCCACAATTTTAATTTTATTCAGGAGTGAACACAGGAGTGAACACAGGAGTGTAACATTATCATGAAACCACAACTAACCATTAACCGTACAGAGGAGGGTGCAAAGAGCCAGCGCACAAACCACATATTTGTTGTTTGACACAGCATCCTCATTAACCTCATAGAAACAAATAGAAATGTTCTCTGTCCTTGTTTCTTGATTACTCTCTGACTGTGAGCTACGTAACAAAGCCTATTTCAGGAATGCAAAGGTTCCTTTCCATGTCGGGGCAATTAGTGAATAATTTCGTTTGTCTCTGATGCCATTTTGCCTTGGATTTGCACAGTTAGAAACAAAGAACTCATTTGTCTGGCAAAGCTAAGGCACCTCTCTCTCTCTCTCTCTCTCTCTATATATATATATATACACACAACTATTCAAAAGTTTGGACACACTTTCTCATTCAAATGAATAGGAAAGTGTGTCCACACTTTTGATAGTGTATGGTAGTGTATATATATATATAATAGCAGGAAAACTCCAAGAGAGAACCTTTGCCTTCTACAGTGAAGATGCTTCAGTTCATATCTGTATATTCTGTCACCTTTTATTTACAGTATCATCATATTTTATTCTTATCGATTCTGGCTGTCGGCACTGAGAGGAGAGCACAGTGAATGCTACAGCTTCCCAGCCTTGACATGCCCAGCTGCCTTGTACTAACACAGCTTTTTAGGTGATTTGCAAAGGCTGCAACGAGGACCATCACACAGGTTTCAAACACTCTTTGATGTATGCTCAAGTTCACAAGGCGTTAAACCGTCACGCAA
The DNA here is from genome assembly GCA_034769265.1 of Remorina albescens. Taxonomy (NCBI): domain Eukaryota; kingdom Metazoa; phylum Chordata; class Actinopteri; order Carangiformes; family Echeneidae; genus Remorina; species Remorina albescens. The sequence continues at coordinate 7,471,343 of CM068485.1, forward strand.
GGGGAAGCGAGAGGAGGTGAGGGACCTTCGTTTCAGAGGAGCCTCTGAAATATGCTGAAGCGGGGTAAACAGAGCTAAAAAAGAATTCCTAAAATTGTACAAGGTGCCAGTGTGTGACTGTGTGAACATGTAGAAATACTTTTACTATTCTAATACTAATACTATTCTACATGTAAGAATACTGTAGATATATATGTTTGTGCACATGCATGAAAATCATGATTCTACTAAAGTGTTTAGAATGGTCACAGACACAGGATCTAACTGTTTACCAAGCTTTTTAAAATGGGAGGAAAGGCAGCAGGCGTCAAACTGTCCACTTAACAACACTGTAAAAGGTTTAACAACCTCTGCAGCATTCAATTTATTGAGCGCTTAAACGGACATGGTGTCCTGAGGTTAGTGGGAGAGGATGAGGTAGTAATTCAGATTTTTAAGCAGCCTGTGATTGTGAACTCTGCAATTCATTATCAAACCCATAAGCAAAGAAGACGGAAGTACAAAATTGTTAGTTTCTCCACAATGCTAGTGAATAAATGCAGACTTAATGCTGGGCAGAAGAGCATAGGCCACTATTACACAGGTATCGGCGTCCTTTACTGGTTCTGTCTCAGACATCGTGGAAGTTGACATGGAGTCCAAGTGGCAGGCCACTGCCAACTTGTCAGTCAGTTACTGGGTGGTAGGTTCGACAGGTAATTGTTTTGACCACTTTGGTAACCTGAAGTTGAAGGGATGGACTGGTAAAGCGCTTACAAAGTGCTTTAGATCATTTATCATCATACATGTGTACAAGCGCCGTGTTGTTTTTCATTTCTGAAAAGGCTTGGGAGTAATGACACATCTTCGCACACATTGAAGCTACATGTAGCAGTGTGCAATTTGAGAGAGGTTAGAAAGCTCTTTCTGTATTCCAGAAACTATTTTTAAAATCATCTTGCTTAAAAAGTTCTTGCTGAGGCTAGAGTTAGTGTAAAATAGAAGTAAAATAATGCCCTTGGTGTAGAGCGTAGAAGTTATATTTCTTCTTTCCTGTTCGACAGTGACTTCACTTCTTACACTAGTTATATCTGATGGAACTAACATTTGGCACTTTTTTGAGACGTTAATAACTGACTCCTGCCCACTGCGGGCTGGCTCCCCAGTGTGTGCAGGGCAGTGAAAGTGCTTTTATTTGTTTGTGTGGTATAGTTTGACTCCTATTAGCTCATATCCAGAGGAAAGAGCAGGAAGGCTGCTTTTATTGGCCAAACTCAGACATCACTGCTGCATTCAGTGTGTCTGGCAGCAGGGACAGAGGTCTGGATGATTGCCAAAGGAAAGCATGCTAAGACAGGAGAACGGACGTGAATCTAATTGCAGCAGGGACATGTGCTCACAACATAAACAAACCACATGATAAACTGGTTTGGACCAATTCCCTGTGAGATGCACTGATTGAAGATCTAAATAGAACCAGCAGTTGATATATCTATCATGTGTTTAGAGGTCCCTCACAGCTTTTTATGATTGTACAGAAAGAAAAATACTCTACTAAATTTGACTGTTGAAACTTACCATGACCCCCCTGAACAAACAATAACATTGAGTGTACAACGTGACTCCAGTCTCTCACATACAGTACCTGTGCTTTTCTGCCAATTCCTCAGGTCCCTCCCTACTATCCTAACTAATAATACTGCTGATACTAAAACAGCTCCAAACCTGTTTACTGTAAATGGAGAAGATGGGAGAGGTATCTTTGTTTCATCTTCCAGCAGTAAGACATCAAGGAGAAGGAGTGCGTATGCATTAGGCAGTATGGCAAGACTTTGGTTCAAAAGATCTTAAAGATAAGATACACACATAAATAAAACTAATTTGCTGTGAAACGAAAGCGTCAAATGATGAGAGAGGGCGAATAACAACCCATGAAAGTGAGTTAGAGTGAAAGGTGAGTGAGAAAGTGAAAAGGACACATGGAGGGGCTTCTTTGTGTAAATTCTAAACTCAGTCTGGACCTATATGTTGCCACAAAGATGCTTCCAGAAGTTCACCCTGAACATTAACGTTTTTTCTTCTTTAAGAACCCCCCCCCCCAGAAAGGTGGCGGGCCCTTCAAAACACCGTGCTTACTCTTCCCTTCCATCGATCGGTGCAGTATTTCAGTGTAATTTTTTATTGCATGTGTCTGTGGGCATTACTCCCAAGACACTGTATGTGAATGTGTAAAATCATGAGTGTGAGCATATGTGTGTGTGTGTGTCCGATCCCCCTGCAGTAAACAGGCTGGAGGGCAGTGGGTCCTCCTTGATGAGGGATTAGACCAGGCTTTTTAATTACAGTCTCACAGTCCCTGGTGTAGCAGCTCCACACAGCGCTCTCCACTCCAGCAGGAGCTGACTCCACTGTAACTGCATTTACATTCAAATCCCCAACTAAATGTTGCATTACAGGGCCTTTGTGGTTATGTAATAAAACAGCTTACCGACCCCACACCGCAATTTTAAATTGTTGTAGATTTGCTGGAATTTTTTGAAGGAATTCTTCTGTATGCACAGAGATTCATTACATTATTAGATATTACCATGTTACTTCTTAAGCTAAACATAACAAAGCTACAGCCAGCAACAAAAATCTTTTATTTCCTGAAGTCCCTGAATTTATATTTCCTGTTACAGGGGTTACAAATGTACCCTAATGATCTAATGGTTAAATTATACTACAATTAGAGAGACATTATCTTATATCAAAACATTCCTGGGGGGATGTATAATGTTATTTGTGCTAAGCACTGGTATTTTGCATCACCTATAATGTTAATTTGGGATGTTGAAAGATACAATTTCTGGGAGAGATACAGAAAGAAACCAAACAAACAAAGAGAGACAGAAAGAAAAAAACATGCAAGACGAAGAAAACAGAAAATTAGTATACAGGCTGGAGCGTTATTGGGTTTGTGATGAAGCAGCCTGTGTTGCACACTGTTGTTGCTGCCTCTACAGGCACATATAAAATGGTGGCATTGTGGGAAAAGCCATAGTGGTATCAAAGTCCACTCACCTTTACGTTAGTTGACAAATCCTTACAGAAAAACAGCAGAACATAGAGGACAAATCAACAAAGGAGTTTTTAAGAACCGCAAAACTAGGAGAATACCAGGGGAGTTGGCTCTTAATAACACAACGTTCAAATAAATAAAGCCATGAGAGGGAGATGAAAACACTTTGGGCTGCAGGATTATGGGATTTAGAGTTTTTAAGGATGGAAGTCTGGGAGGTGAGGTACAGTACTATAAAGTGTGGAAGCGGTGATCTATGAGCATAATTCAAAGCAAAACTGAAATGGATCAAAAGGAACTTGTAGGTTTTTACAGCTTAGAGTTCATACTACAGGTAGAATATTAGCTCTGTGCAGCGTGATAACCTGTCTGTCTTACCTTGGTTTCTGTGCGCCGTGTGGTGCCGTCATCAGAGGTCACCACTGAGACATGGGAGGTGGGGGTGCCGGGGTCCTCTTCTATGGTAACCGTCTCTTCCACCACCTCCTGTGGCTCCTGCATCATGGCCAGGGATGTGGCGTTACTGGGACTCTGCTCCTACACAGACAGGGAAAAAAACATGTTAAACAAACAGAATTTACAGCCTGAAATTTTCATATGCAGTTGTTACACAGGTAGAACAAAACTGCAGATTTTGCGGGAAATCTTCCATTAAATACACGGCAAAATGAAATTTTAATTGGGCCAGTGCGGCAACAAATTCTATTAGAATCCAGCTGAAAAAATAAAGCATAAACAATAACATTGCAAACAATGGGTATTAGACATAATGCCACCCATAATTTACGACGAGACTCTTGAGCATCAATTTAAGGGATGGGACGTGTGAAAAACATGAAATGAATAAAAATGTGTTTAAAACAACAGCACTAAAACAGACATGAACGGTTCTGTTACATTTGAACCCAAAGCAGACAAACAAAAAGGGGTTTGACGGAAAACTGAGATTCTAACTACGAAAAAAGAACCTTAAAAAAAAAAAAAACAATCGTGGGGGGAAATAAAAACACAAAGCGCTAAGAAAAAGAACCAAAACAATAAAATCAAAAATAGTGGAGGCACAACAATCAGCAGAGACTTCACTATGGTAAAATAAAACAGACAAACTGACTAGAACAAGGGGGAGAAACTGGGAGACAAGGGACATCGAACACATTTATTATTAAAAAACTGCACAAATGGTCTTTACACTTTTGCTTAAGGCTAGGCTGGGCTAACTAAAACATGAGAGTTTTGTGAAAATAGCAAAAGGACAGTTATGGTAAATTGCTCTGGTTAACAATGAACAACTTACTACCTTGGGAAAAGCTTTAGCTATGCTCTCTGGAGTCAGTAGGCCTTTTCACACACCATTCCACCACACCCTGATCCCTGCAACCTTACTTCCTTACTTCCTCCCATCTGGCTCCATAATGCAACTGGGTGACACTGAGTAAATCTTAAAGCAGCATGTGTATGCACACACGCTCTAAACTGTGCCTATAGATTACAAGAAGGAAACTATCAATGTATTGTTTATGAAATTTCTACTCCTGACAGCCCATGATTTATTTGTTCCTAATATTATATCCAGACACTGCAATGCAGGGTAGCTAACAACTATTCATCTCTTGGGACTTCAAATTGAGTTAAAGCTTCTTTCAAGGCAAGCAGGAGCCTGGAGGACCGTTTTTGATTCATATTTCATTGGGAGACCATGAATTTGAGGAAAAACGTGTCCATGGGTATAGGATGAAAGTGAGCATAAAGTCCCCTGTACCCCAGCTGACCCTGTGTGAAAGCATGAGAAAAATGTATTTCTTGCTGCATTTTTTGCTGATGTAAAATGATATGAAGTCAGTGGTCGGTGGTGCAACGCCTGGTCATGGCCCCCCCGCTGTGCAAGAGTGTACCAAAATTACAGCTCCCGTGATGGGGAGGAGAAGGAAGGCATATCAAGCAATCACTGATAACCAAAAGAGCATGGAGCCAAGCAAGGGAGAGGAAATCTAAGGTAATGGAGAGGGCGGAGAGGGAAACAGCAGGAAGAGAACATCATAGTGGAAGTGGAGGCTAAAAGAGAAACAGGGAGTTGAAGGACAATACAGTTAGTATCGCCGCAAGTTTTTTTCTCCATGGCATTCATTCATAAACACGACAGAACACAAAAAAATCTGTTGTTTAAAGAAGTATAACAGAAAGCTATGAAAAACGCAACTCATGCTAATGGAATTTACTACAGGGTGAGACAGAATTAAGGCCGAGGAGAGAGGAAGAGACAAAGTTTTAGTTTCAGTCTCCAATGTGTGTGTGTGTTGTTGTTTTTGGGGTTTTTTTCCACGCTACAAGTGAGGCCTTATGGAGGAAGACTGCTTGTTTTCTTCACATCTTTAAAGAAACAGATAAGTTCTCCATTGATTGGCCAGCTCCTCTCAGGCTTCAAAGACATTCACAGTCCTCATTGATCTCTAGTCCTTTTGCTGATCAGTCAAAATTTTGCACTTTCTATGCTGAGGATATTTTCCCTTAATCCCACAACTATCCAGTCTGCCTGTGTCCCTTCTGGGGGTAAAAAAAAAAACAAAAAAAAAAAAGGCTCTTGTTTTGTGCCTCATCTCTTTCAACAGCACACAGAAAATGAAAACATTTACCTGCTGTACTAACCGGGAGTCAATTAGCACTCTGAACTGAGCTGAACTGGGTTATTAAACCGGAGAAAGTCCATTATTGGGGTTATTGAGTATGAAGGCTATGTGCTGCATAGTTAGAGGAACGTTTATTCGTACACAAATGTTGCTGAACTGAGGAAAATACATTTTTTACTCCTGACCTCAGACTGGACAACACAAACGCAGGAAAGGGTTTTGTAATGGCACAGAGAAAAGATTCAAGCTGATTAGCTGCCTTCAATCAACAACCTTGTTCTGTTTGGATTTTAATGCAAAATAACTTTATGACTTGGTGAAGTTTATAACAACATATTTGAAGAGCCTCTTAGTAGCATCAGTGTCAATGTTTTTCAATGCCAAATGAGAAGATGAGTTCAGACACAGAAAGGCAAGGCCAACTGAAAACAGAGGGCCTGACTGAAAGTGCGCGGGGTCTTCTACAGCAACCTCCACCACAAAATAGATATAGACAATCTTATATTGAAATACTGCTAATTCAAGATTCAAAGTCTTTCGTCTGTATTGTCATATTTACAGTAAAGAAACACATTTCCCTGTACAATGAAATTCTTTTTTGCTGTCCACAATGAATGCGCGCATATATAAAATTGATAAATAGAAAAAAAAAAAATTTTTTAAGTTTAAAAAAAAAATTGAATAGAATAAAAACAGGACAATCTTAAGCAGCTAAAATAGAAATATAATACAATAACAATAACAGTATGCAAATGAAGATGTGCAGTGAATGAAGTCGGTGTGCAAAATGAAACCAAAATGAAATCCAGGATTATGGCATGTGCAAATGAAGTTTGCGAAATGCAGTGTAACAGTTGCCTGACTGTTACATGAGGTAGTCGGTGCAATTATTAACCTTTGTTTAGGAGTCTGATGGCTGTGGGAAAGAAAAAGTTCTTTAGTCTGCTAGTCCAACATTTCCGGGCATTAAAGAGAATGAATTGCAAAAGACAGGAGGCAGAGCTGGAGGCAGCAGAGATGAAGATGCTGAGGTTCTCTTTGGGAGTGACCAGGTTGGATAGGGTCAGGAATGAGTACATCAGAGGGACAGCACATGTTAGAGGTTTTGGAGATAAAGTCAGAGAGGCCAGACTGAGATGGTTTGGACATGTCCAGAGGAGAGATAGTGAATATATTGGTAGAAGGATGCTGAGTTTTGAACTGCCAGGCAGGAGGCCTAGAGGAAGACCAAAGAGGAGGTTTATAGATGTAGTGAAAGAGGACATGAAGGTGGTTGGCGTGAGAGAAGAGGATGCAGAAGACAGGCTTAGATGGAGGCAACTGATTCGCTGTGGCGACCCCTGAAGGGAAAAGCCGAAAGGAGAAGAAGAAGAACAAGAAAGAGAATGAATGACGGATAATGAGTGTGTATGTTGAATGAATGACGGATAATGAGTGTGTGTGTTTCTGTCATCCTAATTGTATGTAAGGCACCATTTAGTCTTTCTTCATCAATGCAGGATGAGGCAGAAACGGTGCACCACTCTACTCTGTGCCAATGAAATCTGGACAGTTGAAAAGCATCCCTGTGACATTTCATCCCTTTGAAGTCTCATTGGGTGGGCAAAGAGCTGACGCCATTAAAGCCGGAATACGCCATAACACCAGCACCATCCTCCACTTGTTTAACATAGTGTTTTGCAAAGCATTGGACAGAGAGGAAGGAGGGATCCAAACCTAATGCAATGTCTCTCGTTCACTTTCCCCCACTCTCACCCCCTCGTCTCTGCGTGTACTAAGTGAGAGCATGGAGTTGAGCTTGATGTCACAGCTCCTAAATAAATGAGTAAAAAGTGTCTGAAGGTGAACTATTGCGGCTGTTTGCCAATCCTGGGGGAATACAAGGCTGATTCAGAGAGATTCAGGAAAGCATATCCTTTAGTCAAGGGCGGGAGAAGTGGAGCACACTGAGTTAATGGCTGATCTGAGAGGGTTGAATTATAAAGTGGCAGAAGGGTATGGGATGAGGGAATGTGAGAGTTTGCACTTACACATCTCATGCTAATGGTTTGCATTAGCCAGTTTAATAATAGTAACCACTAAGTTGGGAAAAAAAATTTTTAAATCTGATAGTGGCAATAACATTCTCCGATCAGAAAGGTGCATCAGAAAAACAAAGGGAAAGTCTTTTGCAGCTCAAAAGTAGGGCTGCAACAACTACCATCTAAATTAATTAAATTAATTGTCAACTATTTTAATAATCGATTAGTTGGGTCTATATAATCATAACCTGAAAGCACAGTGGCAACATTTCTTAATGTGGAGGAAGAAATCCAACCAATGCCGAGGTGGCAGTAAAGAATCATGAAGCTAGTGGCTGACTGTCGACCACCTTCAAACAAGAAAAGAAGTAGAAGGATAAGAACCAATGCTCAGCCTTGTAGGTCAAGTCACAAATCTCTGGTAGAAGTGTTTGATAACTGATTAGCTGATAGGCTAACGTTACTATGGAGAAAAATGTACAGCCAAAATCATCAGAAGTCTGGGAGCACTTTACACTGAAGCCTTCAAAGAATGGCTTTGGGTGCAAAATGTGCACAGCTGATCTCACATGGCATGGCAGCACATCACTGTGTGATTTTTTTTTTTTTTTTTGATGAAACAATATCAAAAAATACTGGTTGTACTTTATGAAACTTAGAATTAGTTAAACAATTTAGATTCAATTAATGGAAGAGCGAGGAAAATGTTCCGAAAGACCTGCTACAAAATAGTTCTTATTTGTTTTTTGCACTCTTAAGGCGCATAAATGTAAGTTTTATTTGATAAACAAAAATAGTTTTGTTCATTCAATAAAATGCTGGAAATTTTTTTTCTTTAGTATCCAATTAATAATCGATTAATTGAAAAAATAACTGATAGATTAATTGATTATCGAAATAATCGATTGCTGCAGCCCTACTTATAAGCACCAGGATAAATTCAGCAGAACATTTCAGATCACGTGTTCAGTGGAACAACTGTGGTTGTACTGAATAGAGCCATAAAAATGTGAAAATATGCGTCGGCAGGAGTCAATCCTGGATAAAGAGGATAAAAGCACATTAAGAATATCTGGTAAGGAATCAAAGCACGCATTAGGGCTCCTGGACCCAAGTAAATAACAAAATAACAAGAATGTTTGTCTCGTTGCCTGGTCTCAAGAGCCTTGCCAAGAGCTGGCCCCAACTTCTGACGAGAGCTTGCGAGAGCTTTGGCTGTTAAATCTCTTCTGTGCGTCCAGTGGTAGCTGGGAGGCTGAGGTGTCAAACAGACAGGGAATTGGCGCCGAAGAAGGCCTGAGGATTGTACAACCTGCACTTTAATCAGTCTGGTGTGGTTGATTCGGACTACCAGCTTGAGGGAGAGAATTTGGTGGATAATGAAACCTCATCTTTCCGATCAGTGGGAAAGCAGCAGCTGACTCCTGAATGGGTGGATCAGGCTTGGAGTTAACAAAGATAAGAATTTTAAGAGCTCTGTATGCTACATAACATTGAACCACAGAACGCTTTGTGTCTTTCAAAGAACGGGGTTTGCAACTGAAGCTTCTCCACAATATAGAAACATCCAACATGATCAATACTTCCAAAACACAATATCCTTGACTAGAGCCCTTTAGCAATCCCATGTGGATTACATTCCATTACAATAGATCATTAAGGGGCACATGGCTCCTTAAGAGCGACTGATCTCAAATATAATGGACTGCTGTGTTCTGAAAAGGAAAGGAGGAGGACAACATGAAATACGAAAGCGGGAGATAAAGTGATACGGTGTTGTCAATTAGCATCAGTCTGCTATCTCGCATCAATCTATACCTATTCATCATCTGTGTTCAATACGCTGCTCAACGCTGTCTGAATATGGAGAGAGAAAGCAAAGTATTGAAAAAGGAGAGAACATACAACTGATAAGGGGCTTTCCTTCACCCGGGACAGAATCACAACAAGAAAACTTCAGTTGGAGTTTAGAAAATAAATCATCAGTGTAATAGGTGTATTAGTATCTAGGTTTCTGATGTATTAGTGATAGTGTTGGTAAAATAGAAACATGGAGGAAATAAACTGACTCGATTGTTCTTCATATTTACTACACACTGATCTTTGATCTTGGAAAAGATATTTTCTGAACCACAAACGTTGAACCACATTTTATTCAAGATTTGTTCTAACCGTGACACTACAGTCATGTGGCTGTATCCCAACATTCATATAGTGGCTCACTAGTTGTATGAAAATCCAAAATGAAAGAAGACAGTGCATACATGGAAAGTGTTTTATTCTCTTTACTGGTTTATGTGGGGCTATTTTTTTAACGAAATAAGATTTTTTTAAGTATGATTGAACAAGTTCCTGTAGAAAAAAAAAAAAAGCAATCCATTTCCAAAGCTCTGGTAATCACTTGTGGAATGTCTATATCTTGGTGGATACATTTACCATATACAGGCAGATATGTTTGTGTTTTTCACGCCTTTTCTTTACACATTTCAATAATATTAAGGTGTGAAATATTCATTTGTTTTTATTTTACACTTGAATGTGTAGTGTTGATTAATTTACAGGTTTATGGGCAGCACAGCGGCATAGTGGTTAGCGCTGTTGCCCCACAATAAGAAGGTCCTGGGTTTGGTGCCCGGCCTGGGGCCTTTCTGTGTGGCCGATGGTTCATCAGATTGAAGATATGGAAAATGAGCTGCATGCAGAGGGACAGGTTGATGTCGATAGCGGCAGCAGTTCGAGGGATTGGGACGGTAGTTCCGGTGATGAGGCAGAGGATGGGGTGAAGCGGGATAAGGAAGAGAAGAGGGGAATGAGGGAGTTTAGGTAATTCTTAGAGGAGCACAGTACATCTTGGAAACACACACACCTGCATCCTCAGCTACATATTTGCAAGCAACCTGCTCCCTCTCTCTGTTTTCTCACTCACTCACTCGCTTGCTTGCTCGCTCACTTAAATTGTCTCTTGGTTGTATTGGTGACTGGGAAATGCGATTTTTTTTTTTTTTTTTTTTTTTTTTTACATTGATTTTTTTTTCCTTAGATAGATGGAGAAAAACAAAGTTTGAGCATCAGCTAGCTGCTACACCAAGCTCCTTCACAGCTCCAAACAAGCTTTCCACTCCACTGGAATACTTCTTCAAAGTGTTTGATGACATCTTTGTGGACAAATTCAGACAAATTTTATATTCGTGTCACATTATTCGAAGGCAGCATGAACACTAATGCCTCTCAAATTAAGGCATAAGGTCATCACAGGTGTATTGAAAATGCCTGGAGTGGAAAATTACTGGGCAACAGAAACGCAGTATGACAAAATGTCAGATGTCATGCCAATCAAGAGGTTTGAATGTTTATCTAGGATGCTCCACTTTAAGGATAACATGACTTCTGATTCCAACGACGATTGCCTGCATAAAATATAGCCTGTACTTGGACAAATGAAAAGGAAGGGCACAGAAATTAGGGGCGTTAGAACCAGTTATATATTGATGAAATAATGATAATTTGCAAAAAGAAAATAGCTGGAAATCAGTTGCAGTATCTTCCAAATAAGCCCGAGAAATGGAGGTTCAAGACTTTGGTGCGAGCTTGTGGGTCTGGCTTTGTGTATGACTTCCTGGTTCACACAGGTAAGTCTACACTTGCTGGTGCTGCTCCATTCATAGAATATGGGCTGGTTGAAAATGTTGGTCTGCAGCTGTGCAGAGCAGTTAGAAATCCATCTGACTGTGGTAACTTTGACTTTGGTGTTGACAGTGATGCAAAGCTTGCTCTCGTTGAGTGGGCAGACAATGAATAGTCTAATTGGTGAGTTCCTGTGCTTCTGTTGACCCGTTTGGCCAAGTGATGCACTACTCTGAAGAGACCAAGAGGAAGATAAACATGTCATGCCCAAAGATTGTATGTGAACACAACACTGATGATGACTGCCCTGTATTGCACCCCAGCAAAGTCACACCGGTGGTACCTTGGCACGTTTTTGCAGACGAAGGACATTGCTGTCAACAGCACATCTTCTCCACTGCCCGGTTTCAGCAGTACTCAGTCAGCAACACAACAGCCTGAGGGACTTTAGGTTGGACACTACCAGAGGACCCATCTATCCTGCAAAACAGAAAAGGGGACGACCCACCAAAGGAAATGAAGGCAATGTATCACCACGATTAATCAAAGAGCCAAGGGTCCCGAGAGCTGTGGATGACATGAGTTTTGACCGGATAGACCACTTCCCTATCCTGTCAGTGAAAGGCTGATGCAGGATGTACCAGGATGGACAGACCTCAATCATGTGTCAGAAGTACAATGTGAGGCTTTGCATTGTCCCTGGACAAAGTGCTCGTAACAGTTTCCTCAGCTTCCACTGTCTGTAGTGTAGTGGCACCACAGAGAAAACGGTAGCCTGGAACAAGAAAGAGGAATGAAACTTTTTTTATCTAAATGTTAATAGCTTTTTTTTAATTTTAACGTTGTTGAAAATTAGTTTCCAGCGTTCCAAAATGTATTCTTTTCCCCGCCCACACTTTTTTTTTTTCCAATAATGACCAGTTTCAGTTAATGGCAGATGCACCATGTGGTATTGTTAAGCACTGTGCAGTTTTTTGAATTTTTAAAAACTTTGTGCACAAAATATGAAAAAAACGGCTGATTGATTGTTTGTAAATTTTTTAGAAGTTAGCACATGAAATGTAAAAAAAAATTGAAAATTTGGGCGATGTGTCCTAAAGACACAGACTGTAACTTGGAAAATATTATTATTTTAGCATAGATGCATTAGAAATAAAATATTCATTATTTTCTTAAATATTCACGTGCCTGCTAATTTAGGGCCCTTCTCTTAATTTTCTCCATCGCTGAACATATTATGTTTCCACGGATGATTGTTCTGCTTCAACCATTGCAGTCCCTAAACATTAGATGCATGTCCAACGCTTTTCCTGTCTGTGTTTACACTGCTACTATCAAACAAAGCCACAAAATAAGAAAAATATAAGACGTTTAATTTCCTTAGATTGAGGAATACAAATATGTCTTTCTTCTAAAGACTTTTTTTTTTTTTACCAAAAAGTCAAATTTTCCAAGGGTTGATGCTGCCAATGCTCTACTGATGGTTGCACTGCCATTCCTGCTATTTCCTCCTTGCTATTATTTCCCTGCCTAGCCGGAGCTCGTCCAACACCTCAGAATCCATCTATTAGTCCTTTGCACTCCCTGTGCACTGTGCAAGCCTGGAAACCGAATATAAACTCTGAACATAATCGCATAATAATCTATTCAACATTCGGTTTGACGATCGAAATGAAATTATGTGTACAACTGGCAAAAAATGTAGTGCAAAATTAGTAGTACAGTAGGAATCCGATAACACAATACAATGAAATACTAAATACAATATTGTATTTGATAGGAAGAGTCACTAGTTTGAAAATATCAGTGTTTATAAATTAGGTTTCTTTAATTAGAACTTAGTTGGGAGGCCAAAAAAAGTGAAAACAAGAACGCAACCTCTGTATAAGGAACAGTTCATAAGACTAGCACAATGTCTCCTCTGTGATTATTGCAGGTGTACACGAGGACAAATTTTCCCACTTACTTCCGACACAACCCCGGCGAGCAGAAATTAGATCTCAGCCTGAACACAGTAGGAGGGAGCCTGTGGTTACTTTCAGGCTGAGACATCAGATAACCACCTGGTCATGCATACTGCCGTGATCAGAGTCACCTTCCTTCCTGATATACACATACACGACATGCTCTGTCTTAGCCTGACCCCTGTGCAGTGACTAACAGGATTTCACTGCAGAGTCATGCCAGCAATCATTACATGGCTCTTACACAATTAATCCTCCAGCAAAGATCGCCTGGCTAACCTTGGGTCGTCCAATTTTCCAACGGCCCCTTCTGTTTCTACCACCTGCCCTCCCAGGCAGCTCCGCATAGCCAACACTCACATGATGAAGTTCAGCAGAGAATAAGGGGAAAACAGGCAGCATGTGAGAATGTCGTGCACTAGGATTACCCTTCCTAAAACAACTGTGAAACCTGGTCGTGTGATCCAGCCAACACAAGGCTTGTTTGTGGGATGAAGCAGAGGCAGAAGGGAAGTCAACTGGAGGAAGGGAAACTACAGAGGCTGACAATGCATGGCAGTGGCCCAAAACAGCATGCACTCTCAGGGTAAAGAAGGAGAAGGGGGCTATTCAGTCACATCCATGGCCAGCCAAGCAGGCCTCATCGCAGTTACACTTGGGGCAGAAGTCCCAACTCTCTGGAATGATTAGATGTCCAACTAACCCTTTGGTGGGGGTGTGTGGTGATGATCTTTGTATATTTGCGTGTACTTCAATTCTACATATCCTCCCAGTCGACAGTGTTGCGAGGGAAGCACACACAATTACACAAAAGTAACTGGAGGGAAGGGGGCCAAAGCCCTGATGATGCAGCTGGGAATTATGGGACCTTAATCGCTCCGTCTCTGCTGACTGAACCTGGGCCAAATCTGGGCTTCGCTCCTTCTCTCATCTCTTTCACGCTTGGCCTCCCGGTTTCAGACACTGCCATCATTTCCCACCGTGGTCCTGTTTTTTTTTTTTTTTTTTTCAATTTCTTCCCAGAAGCCCCTCCCGCCACCTTCTGTCTACGTGCCCTTTTGTTTCTTAGTGCCTAGAGACAGGGCAAAACTCTTGGTAGCAAAAATGTTTCACAAGCTCAGACCCTCAAAGACAGAGGCCAGCTCCAAGCCTCAAACCAAATTCCCAACCCCAAAAACATCCTGCAGCTAAAGCTTGATTGCTTCCTTAACAGGGCATCATGAAAACATTTTCCCACTGTGAGCTGACTATCTAATGAAAAATGGAAACTCCAGGTCTGCCTTCACCAACACTCGACACCACGTTAATCTCTGCAAAGGCTGATAATTTCATTCAAATTGGCCGGCAGATGATTGAAACCTTGGCTAATTTCTTACATATGCCATCAATTATATGCCACACATACAAACAGGGTTGCACACATGGAGACATATACCCTAAAACTTGGATTCAAATTAGGTGTCAAACATGCAAAGACTCTCGCTTTAAACAAAGAACGCATGGTAACAGGGAGCAAATCCAGCAGCATAAATAAATTGTGCAGTTTTCAGTAAGATGAGGAGACAGAGAGGGAGAGGAGAAAAATAAAAAACAAAAGGAGGAGAAAAACCACTTGGAGCCAGTATAGTAAAACCAAAACAATGAGCCTTGGAGGGAGGTCAGCCTTCACGCCAGGGTTTGATTATTTGGACAGTGGGTGCGGCACAGAGACCACGAGAGAAGAAGAAGAAGAAGAATTCAGCACTGTGGAAGCAGCATAGTCGTAAAAGCCTGCAGTCGTTGGGGGCTACGCTTGGTATGGGGCGTCGGTGGGTTTACCGTGATGGCATAACATAAGGATGCCAGAGGGTGGGTTGTTTCCAGCACCCCTCCCTTCAGCCTCTGGATCGCTGTTGGCATGACTGTCAGAGGACTGGTGATTGGGTGGATTGCGGTGTGTGGAGGAAGATGTGTGATGGGCTTCGCCAGAAGCTCAGTTCATGTGAGGTCTACGAGAAATTGAGGGACTTGAAAAGGGGACATATGTTCCACTTCCTGTCAGGCTACCAGAGCAACACTTATTGTCCCCCTGACACCCTTTCTCCAAAAACTGTTTGGGTGTGGAGCCGCGGGGTCTCCCATTTAGCAGAAATTTACCACCCCCACCCCCCTCACCCCACATCTCTGTCTCTTGTGTAGAAAACAGTAAAGCCTGGGGCAGTCACAATGGAGGACTACTAACTGGCTCAGCATCGTACTCACACTATTTTAGGGAAGATACTAAATGTCCTCCTCTGGGACTTCAGCAAAGGAGTATGTGGGGGATTCTCTGCAAGAGGCAGGAAGTCATCACAACATAGTCACATTTCTTAGGATATGCTAAGAATTCTCAAATTTTTATTATTTAATGTCATTAAATCCAAAAAAGTCTCACTGAACTTGTTTGGCAAAATCTGTGCTTTTCCTGATATATTTCCAAACTGCATAACAGTCTACCCCTCAGGAGGTAATTGAAGAGGAACTCAATTTAATGATTTCCATAGTTAGGACATTCTGGACCAAATTAAACTACTTCTCATTTGGCAAAAAACCTGCATAACCTAAGGCACCTTGGACACCATCGGAAGTCGGCTCTGAGAAACTGTCTTTACACTCATAGATAACACATAACAGAGCTAACGCAGTCCATCACAATAAATGCGAATGCCTTTCAAATATGTACTCGCTCAGACGTGATTAACCCCGCTCTGAGGACATTTTTACGGCCTTGTGCCAACCGTATGGTAAAAGATTGAGCTCATTTTGAGGTCAGAGCCAGATGCCGAGGACAAGGAGCAAGATTTGGCCTATGGAGCGATCCCCTCCCATTTTACTGCTAACCCTCAATGGCTTGTGAGATAAGGTGAAGTCGGATGTGTGTGTCTCCCATACAGGAACCATTCTGCTGTTGGATAAATCTATCGGGAGGCCTGAGCTATGGCCCAGCTACTTTATTTATTATTCTCTCTGTCAAATAAAAAGATGAATGAAAAATGCAACATTGCATCTTCTCTGCCCTCCCCATTTGTTGTGAATGTGTGTATGTGTGAGTGTGTGTGTGTGTGTGTGTGTGTGTGTGAGAGAGAGAGTGACGGTACTTAAAAATACACTGGAGCATCAGGTCTTTCCATGTGGACAAGACAAATTTACAAATGCATCATTTTATAACTCTCTGATTTATTCAAGAAGCACGATTCTCTGTTTTCAGTGAAAAGCACTTCAGATGAAATAAATAACTTCACTCACTCACAAGTAATGAATGCCCATCAGAAGTTCCCAAAGACAGATTTTTTGTAAATCTGCAAATAAACTATTCACTCATTCATTCATCGTCAACCATTTATCCGTTTCAGGGTCGCGGGGGGTGCTAGAGCCAATCCCAGCTCACACTGGGTGAGGGCGGGGTACACCCTGGACAGGTCACCAGTCCATCACAGGGCCAACACACGGAGACAGACAGAGACCAACAACCATTCACACTCACATGCAGACCTACGGACAATTTAGAGTGACTAGTTAACCTAAACATGTCTTTGGACGGTGGGAGGAAACCAAGGTTCCTGGAGGAAACACATGCAGACACAGGGAGAACATGCAAACTCTGTACAGAAAGCACCCAGGCCTGGAACCCCACCTTCATATTGTGGGGCGACAGTGCTAACCACTAGGCCGCCGTGCTGCCCTGCAGACAAACTATTGACAATTATAGAGAATTTGTTTTATGATGACAAATCCTCTAAATAATGACTAGAGTTGTTTCTCTCTTTTAGAGTGATTGGCTGATTATCAGGCGTTTTGTTTCATGGTATTAGGCTACACCCACGCCAATGTGTTCTAGTTTTAAAACACATCATTTTTGTTATGTATATGCCTGCTGTCAACACCACTGCAGTTTTCATGCTCCAAAAAAAAAAAAAAAAAAAAAAAAAGGACTCCTGGACAAGCTGTTTCAGTTTGAAACTCCTAAGGTTAAAAACTCCACAATCACTCCCGAGTGGGGCTTTAATGGTAATGAGTACCTGTAGTAACTACAACATGGACAAACGAAATGCAAGCATTGCTGACCTTTTCACCAGCAGCTGTTAAATGCTGCATTTTACTGCTACAGTTGCCTTTTCTGCTCCTTGTGCATAGCATTGTCTACCAAGTGCAAATTCTGCTTCCTGTTTCCTCAGCACGCATACTTGAATGGTCATGTTTTTTTACAGGTGTGTTCCCTATGGTTGAAAATAATTTCTAATAGGTCATCAGGATGTAGAAAGTTTGTTTAAAAATTAAACGTGTTAGTGTGGGCTTATCTTTAGTCTAAACAAACTTGAAGTACAACCTTTATTATCATTTCAGTATCTAATTTTAAACCCCTTTCCTCCACCAGGCAGTCCGATTAGTTAGATAATGACGCAGGGCTGAATTCCTTTACACAAACACCATCTCTCAGGCTTTGAGCAGGTTGGAGCCAGTGCTGCCTGTTAAACACATCCACAGATCTGAAATTTGCAAGGCAACTGGAGTACATGCACACACCATGTCCTCTGCATCACTCCAAAACAAAGACAGAGCTCGCTCTCATCTCACTATGTCGAAAGTGAAAAACAAGTCTGCAGTAACAGTAATAGATGAGGAAAAGAAAGGCGAGGCCACTGTATCTACACATTAAGTATTCCACTGCCTCTAGAAGAGGTAAAACAGCCTAAATTTGATCTGAACGGATCTGTATTGGTTTGCTACAGATGAAATTGTGTTGCAGTTAAGATTTTTAATCAGGAATTAACAACACCACAAAAAATAACAGCTCATTTACAAGCTAATGGAAACAACTCTACCTGATTTCCTCTGAATATTGAGCAGGGAATAAAAATGCAGAAAGACAACAGACACGGCCCTCATTTTGGCGTTGTGTGCCTGTGTGTATATCTGTGTGTGAGGCTGAGAGAGCATAAGAGTCTTTTAAACTGCAAGCCGATCATGAATATTTAAAATGAGGCAGATATCTGAAATATAGTTTTGGTGCTGTGCCTTTTGCTTTTTTGCATGCTAAATATGCAGAGAGCACGTTTTCGGCAAGAGCCACACTATAAAAATAAATAACATCTTTAAAGCTGTGGCTCAATCACTAAGAAGTGCGTTTTTTTTATTCCAAACATTTGTAGAGTGAATTAAAAAATATCAGGAAAGTGCATTTTTAATGATCAGGCAAGTACTCCAGAGAGTATATGTTATGAATACAGAGTAAAGTCTTTTGGCTGGATCCAAATTGAAATCTGCTGCACTGCTGCATAAGAGGGGTGGGGGAGTGCAGGAGGGGACGTGGCAAGTTTGTTTATTTATTTATTTATTTATTTATTTATTTATTTAAGTGTGTGTGTTGGGGTGGGGGGAGAAGGGGGCCACTTTGAATCTCACATCTAATTTAGTCAATCCAAAACTCTGAGGAGCTCCTTAAGGTGTTATATATGAAAGGGTATCTATTTCTTTCACTCATGCATTAGCGCAACTTAAATTCTATTTCTGCGTCATGTACTATTCATGCTCTGGGTCTGTGTTATGTTGCTCTGCAGGTGGTTGGGAGGAAGAGGAGGATGCAGATGAAATATGGATTATCTCCTCTCAGTGTCTGGCTAAGCCCCACTTTGCTGGCACCCCTGCTTTTCAATGTAGCTCCCCTCCCACTCAGCCAGCCAGCTGCAGGCCTAGCATCTGTCTGCTAACCCCCGCTCAGCCTTTAATCAAGCAAACACACACACACCCACACACAAACATTTCTATCCATCTCCCCCCATAATGAAACACTCCACCCCTCCCCACCCACCCACCCACCTACCCTCCCTCTTGCATCAGCTGCTGTTGTTCTGTGCGACAGGAAATGCTGACTTCTGAAGATTTGGGTATCCAGTAAACAGGATCTTGAACCTAAAGAGCCGTTAGCCAAAAGAGGAGTGATGACAACTCAGACTCCAAACTGTCCCATTAGCAGATAGGTCAGGGTAGTCTGGATGACAGATATCATCCAAACCCTGGTGAAGACATGACTCCCTACAGGAAGGAAATCTTAGCCCAACCCCTCACAGTTTTCTGGGAGATCAGCCAGAGCTGCTTCTAATCCTAAACCCACACAGCTCTACAGAGTCATTCACTTTGCTTTCAGATATCACACCTCCCTACTCACACTACAGATAGATATTAAACACAAATTCTTTACAACTTAGGTGTTATCTTTGCGGTTTGGGCCATTATTTTAACCTACGGAGGTGTGTGAATTTTATCAATACTGCCACACAGATGAATGTGGACAGAAAAACAGAGGCCAATGACAAAATTATCACACAAACTACCCGTACACTTCAATTAAGTTTTCAAACCACCACACTGCTTCAGCTTGGACCGACTACACATGAAGTAGTACACATGCAGTTTTTTTTATATGCAATCAGGGACTATTACCAACATTTTAGAGGCAGTAATTCAGTCTTACCCTCAAGTCAAGCAGTTCAGATAATCTTATTGTGAAAAGACTGGCCTAATGATAACTGACGAAAACAATTAAAATATCATACAAGTTGTGACCAAGCAAAGTGATGATCTAACGCATGAGGTTTTTCTCCTCTAAAGTGAAGTTCAGTTATTAAAGGGATCTTAAGCAGAAGACAGTCGTGTTTTCTGATTATCTTTTCTGAATAAATATCTATAAAGGTCTATAAAGTATTTAAAAATAATGAAGGACGCCTGGCCAGCTGTTCAAAACCCATACCTACATATATGCAATTTATTAAGGAAAGCATTTTCATGTTAGACGAACTGAAATCAATTGTTTTGACTTGTCTGCTTGAAGAATGTCTACATCGAGTAGCTGCTGATTCTTTGCCTTTCGATGGACCAATCGATTAATTGATTCATCGTTGCAGCTTTTCTTAAGATGTGTAACGTACAGTAGGTCAAACCAAACATACTGTGCTAGCATTCATGATATGATAAATGAGATTTGGTGCTACAGTTCTCCACTGCTTCACTCTGCGTCAGAGCAGTTTGCAGAAGTTTGTGCACTGGCCATTAGGGATGGCAGTGGTGAAATAACTATGACAGTCACTTAATTGGGAGTGAGAAATAAAAAAACTTGAACAACTGTTCATTTTGCTGGAGACCCTTTAGAGGCTCCTCAGGGACTTTTGACAATTCCCGAATTCCACTTTGTGAGGGACCCGCACCCTAGATCTTTTAACCCCAAGGACTATGGGTAATGTAACAGCAATTAGGCAAAGAAGAACAGCCATCATCGCACACTTCAGTGAGTGGTGCTTCAGGCTAGTTCCTAAGCTGAAGAAGCGACTGCAACAGCAGCTGATGGAGCCAGCTCGCTTCGCTGTCTACTGCTGTGATTATCAGGAACACTAAGGAGCTTGTGTGTTTTTGTCTCTGTCAGACAGAGGATGTCCGCTGCGAGCCGGACATCTGATTACCAACATTTCTGTGCACCCATTCCAAATTAGTTTAACCTCATCCTCCTCTATTCATTGACAGAAATATGGGTACTTTCCCAAGTTGATGAGCAAGGTTGTTTAGACAACTTGATGAAACCTGAAATTGAGACACAATTTGTTGCTCACTCTAGTGTATTGGCAGGATGTATTAGATTTATCAACCTTGTGATGTGGGTACTTTCCAGTAAAATTTATTAACTAAATTGTTTCTAAATGACTTGCCGCATCTTATTATCATCTGATAGAGGCCAAAGCAAAACACAAATCATTGAGCTGCAACAACTCATATTAATGTCCACAGAAGGTTGAGATAGACAATGTCCCTAACCTCAGGTGCTTGTGTATCTTTTTTTTTATGCTAAGTGGCGTATTGCTGGCACAGCATCATGAACAGACTGGGAGCTGGGAAAACAGTATGCAGACGGGAAGGAAGCACGGGTGGTTGTCGCTTTCCTGCTGTCTGCCCACTGTGGAATCCAACCCCACCCTGGCAAGCCAAATCCACAAAGAGACGGGACTAACTGGTACGATTCTGCTGAATCTATAATTAAGCCAATAATTCAAGCAAATCGTTCAGCAATTAATCAGGTTGCAGAAACATAGTCCAACTTTATCTCTTCTTATTTCACATTCAAAGATTGTAAAAGGAAGGAAACTCCTCAGAGTATGGCACACGGTGTTGTGTCCTGACCCACAGGGGCAGCCATGACAAATCAGCTCTCCTGTAAGACAGTAACGTTGAATGAGCATCCTCCTCTGACTCTGAATGTGCAACTGGGGCAGCGGTTTACAGAGGCTGCGCCATTCAGGATGTTACCTCTGCTATTACCTTTGCACCAACTGGCCAGAGTTGCTTTTGTGTGTGTGTGTGTGTAAATGTCTTGGGTGAGCAGAGGCCCACGCTCTGGCCCACACAGAGAGAATGAGGTCCGCTTGAGGGGGAGCGGGCCTCTCTATGAAGGCTTAAAATAGAGTGGAGGGTGTGAGATGACTGCAGCCAGACCCAGTCTGTGGAGAGCTTTTGTCACAAGGGAGGGGGATTTGGGAGGAGAAGGGGGTGCTGCGTTCAACAGCCCTCACTGCTGTGCAACAAGTTGTGTAGCGTGTAAGTGGAGCCCAAAAATAACTCACTACAATGTTAGATGCAGACCCAAGCACTGTGCAGACTCAATTACACACAAGTCCTTTATGGTTTAAGGAGGATTGGCTGGAAAAGCATTCCCCACAGCATTTTAATCAGACCCTAGGTTTTTCTAATAGAGCACAACTCATGAAAGACTTTGAAATGTGTTAGCAGCTTTCATTGACCCCTCAAACTGTAAAGTAAACCAAGCGAGACATCAGCTTTCATGATTTTTATTCTAATCATAAAACTTTTGCCGCTCTGGTCACTGAGTAATGTTTACTTTCATTTCAGAGGTGGACAAGACTGACTGGCCAAAATCTCATTTTTAATTCATTCATTCATCTTCTACGACTTATCCGTTTTCGGGTCATGGGGTGTGGCTGGAGCCAATCCCAGCTCACATTGGGTGAGGGCAGGGTACACCCTGGACAGGTCACCAGTCCAACACACAGAGACAGACGGAGACCAACAACCACTCACACTCACACTCAGACCTACGGACAATTTAGAGTCACCAATTAACCAAAACATGATGTCTTTGGATGGTGGGAGGAAACCGGAGTACCTGGAGGAAACCCAAACAGGCACAGGGAGAACATGTAAACTCCGCACAGAAAGGCCCCAGGCCGGGAACCAAACCCATGCCCCTTTGTTGTGGGACACCAGCACTAACCATTATGCCGCTGTGCTGCCCCTAATTTTTAATAAAAGTCTGAATATACTGGCCCTAATGCTCTCTCTCACAAGATGCTTCAGCAGCCAACCAGCAGGGTAATTCTGTCTTCTCTCAAGCACACAACCATGCACATAACAACAATGGTACGCACACACACACTACACTGCCACAGTACTTTTATTTGCAGTGGTAAAAAACAAAAAATTTTCTGGACAGCAACAGCCTTTTCCAATAATCTGGCTGGACAAAGAGTTGTAAGAAGCAAGGCTACCAAAAAAAGAAAAGTGGACGCACAATCGAAAGCAAATCTTTCTCTGGGAAGGAATCGAATATAACCACAGGGCTTTTTGTCAGCTTTACGCTACTAGAAAGGAGCCAGATATGCAAGTTTCCCAAAAGGTCCCTGTCAGCTTTTCACACAGGATTGCAGAGGTTACAAAAGCACTGCGTAGGAACTGACTTGGAGGGCTGGACCGACACCAACAGCAGTAATTACAATACATGCTAGCATACTGTGCTTTTGTGGCCGTAGCTCTCTGTGGTCTTCCTTTATGCTTCAGCAGGAATTTGAACTTCATATACAAAGCTGGTCTGGGACACAGTGCGAGAAACAATGCTACACTCTGACATGTTGTGTACTTGAGGTGACAGAGAAATTGTTGTTGAGGACACAGAAAAAAAAAAAATCACACTGGCCTTGAATCAAAAGTTTTTGGTTAACTCACAATAGACAGATTTTTGAGGATGTGCTCTCAGCAGGAGGACAGAAACCTCATGCTGCAATGTCATTAGAGTTTACACACAGACAATTTCAACTGTTTACAAATGAAGCAACTTACGATAACCCAGTGCAATGATTGTTCTGAGGTTCAGAGGTTTTTATCCCCAAAACTTGTATGATGATGATGATTTCTGATATGCTGAGGACGCAGCAGGATAACACTGATTTCTTCGCATGATTATTAATCTACATCATTCAGGCCAACTCTTTTAATCTCGCCAAAATATCTTGGCATAATATTGAACTAATTTTTTCTTTTTTAAATCAGTTTTCTGCCTCATATGTAAGAGGTTCAGACTCAGCACCTGACATCTACAGTCAGCATCAGCTCAGGCCACCTTAATCAGAATGAATTCATGACTGACAGCTGAGTTTGAAGGGAGTGACAACCCTTGATCTACAGTGACTCGCACCATCTCCCCTAGCTGAGACATCCCATATATCAATGCAATCACTCTGAGCAGATGAACATTGCACTTACTGCAACTGCCTGAGCGCTGAGGAGCAGCGGTCTCCCACCAAGACTGGCAGAGCTGTGAAGCCGGTCCCTCTGCCTTGGCAATTCCAGCAAATAAAAATAAGGATAAATACGAAAATACAATGTGAAAATGTGTAACAATCTTTTCACTTCTAATTGGGGACTCCAGGTGCGTCATCAATTGATTAGGGTGAGATTCTGACAGAGACAAAGAGAGACAAGACAAGGCGGTAAGCATTGCATGCCAATGAGTGGTTATACAAATAGCAGGAGACATCATCCAATAACAAAATGAACACTCCATCTTATTTAGGATCCTTGGAAACATCGGGGTTGTTTTTTGTTTATATTTTTTTCCTTCAATCAGAGTAGATTTTTATCTAAACCACTAAGCTGCTGTGAACAGATCGACCGCACAAAGGACTGCCCCAGTCATGGTGAATATTTCATATGAAGTCTATTGTTGTCCGCCCCACAGGGGCCTCAGCAAATGGCCCAATGAGGGAGAAAACACTGGAGTGGATTCCACATACCAAAGCCCATTAGTCCACTGGCCCCAGGAAGGAACTAAGAAATATCTCAAAATGATGAAAACAAGATTTTCAGGCCGGTGATGCAGCAACCAAAGACTGAAGGATGATACCTGAAGACCTCGGTAAACCTGCGGAATGTATCAAACGGGGAACAGCCTGTTCCCCATTATGATTAAAGGACATAAAGAGAAACTGTCTGCAACACCCACACAAATGATTTTCCACACATTGTGAATGAAAACCTGCTTGGTTTAATTAGAAGCGAGCAGACCCCCACCCTAAAGAGCCTCAAAAACACAACCCTGAGAAATATTTCCTCCAGATTTAATGCCCACACGAAATATCTCACAGGGAGAGCAACACTGTATCAGGAACTGCAGCCATCTGTGCTGACTCCAGGCTACATCACAAACAACAGCCATATCTTTTAAAAAGCATTACGAAAAAAAAAAAAAAAATACGCCACCAACTTGACAATAAAACTAAAACAGCTGGCACATATTGATAAAAGTTTGAACAGAACCTGTTAATAACTAACCATATGTTCAATTTAAAATTCTACTTTTAATGTTACTTTAAACTCAAAACACAAATTTAAACTCGAAAACACTGAGTAGTGCACATGTCACAGTAAACAACGCAGTAAAGATAAGTTAAATGAGAACAGAAAGTTTGAGTTGGTCCGATAATGTCTCAGGACAACAGCAAGGCCTGAACTGCCCTGCTGCCTGCAGCATGTATCACACTACAGAGGCAGGACAATGATATCTGGCTGCTTTACTTCAGCACTACAGACACCTTGGGTGTATTTTAGAAAGCAGGTTTAGTGAGATGAGAGAAACCTGGACTTTACTACTCCAGTAAAAAACTTCAGTTCCTGTCATAACTCAACTGAACCTAACCTCATCGATGGCAGGTTTTCTTGGTCTCCCTGCATCCTGCAGAGCCTGGAGTCTTACATGCCGCTTCATTTCCTCATTCATACAACTTTGAAGCACATATCCAATGGGAAGTTTGTTTATTTCTGATCAGTCAGCCACCTGTTTAAGGATCAAAATAGCAACTTCTGTATTTACATTACTCATGGTTTACACATCACAGCAGATAAAATGGCGACATTTATGGAAAATCAATTCTCCTTCATTGGTTTAAACAGTTGTCTAAACAGGACGTTTGCTGAGCCACTGACAATTGCTATTATAGAGTAGCAAAGAAAAATTGTTTTGTTTTGTTTTTTTCTGTTTCCTGAGCCTGAGCTCACTGATAGGCAGAACACTGTCCTACATGGGATTGAGAAATGATTAGATATGGTTTAACCAGCACAACTTTTCCAGTTTTTACTGCATTGGTCACCTCAAAGAAATAGGTTTTCAGTAGTTCAGTAGTACAGCTGTCATTGACTTCTGGGGTTGTAATTTTTCAACCTATTTTCAGGAAGGAACACTTCATCATACAAAGTCAAGAAATTCAACTACTAAGTAAACTACTGCTGCTCCATCTCAGTCCAGATCTGCCCACCTACAAACCCAAACAGGAGTGTCTAACTACCAGCTGCATGGGTATGGTGAGCTCCTGTTTTTTCACAATCATCTGTTTCAGAAGTCAAAGGGCTGCAGGGGTGCTATAAAGGCACTTTCGCACTGCACGCCAAAAGGGAAACCACGTGGGAACCGCTATTTTTCTCCTGAAAAACAAGGGCTTCAAATTCCTAACATGTTGTGGAGATTAGAGAGCAATTTGGTGGAATTCCAACCCCATATGGTGACAAGGTGCTCACATCTACCCATATTAGAGGTTTGTTTTCCCTGCCAGGAGAGCCAGCACTTGTTCTAGAGCCTAAATAAAGATTAAGCAACAGAGGGGAGTGAAGAGAAGGCCAGCAGTGCGTAGTGAAACAGTGCTCAATTTGGTCGGCCTGGTTAAACCCAGTCTCATCAGCTGAGGGTGATACTGTAAAGGAGGTGAGGGAGGATGGAGGAGTTTGTGGGATTGGGGGTTG
This sequence comes from Remorina albescens, assembly GCA_034769265.1. Lineage (NCBI taxonomy): Eukaryota > Metazoa > Chordata > Actinopteri > Carangiformes > Echeneidae > Remorina > Remorina albescens. The sequence goes on from CM068485.1 coordinate 7,497,702, forward strand.
CTAGAGTGTAGTTGCTTGGATAATGACTAACTTCAGGCATTAGGCCACTGGTCTTCCAGTCAAACCAACTCTGTAGATTTGCGGGACAACACACAATGACTCAGCCCTTGGACACTTTGAATGAAAAGACAATACAATTCCCGGTTCAGTCCACAATGAGTCCAAAGAATAAGCACTAAGCTTCTATTATGCAAGTCTCTGGAGTCTTACAGGAAAAGCCCCTTCATCACTGCTGTCTATACAAGACCCCTTACCTGCATGAGAGCTCAGCAGCTTCAGACGATTGGTTGCTGTGATTGAGTCTTTACTGAGATAGCTTAGTACAGTGTTGCAGCATTGGTAATGACACCAACACAACAAACCCCGACTGAGGTATTTCTGGAGTCACATCAACACAGATTCTCTGCGCATCCAGCTTGAATTAGATTGTCACAATCTGAGAAATGAGTCTGTGTAACTGTCTGAGGGCATGGCTGCCGCATTTCATCACACCTGTTGTTTCACACGAGCAGCTCGGTGACAGGCACAAAAGTAAACCCAGCAGACATTAACACAAAATGTCATCTCTGCTGGATCCCCAGTTTGGCATCAGACAGCCCAAACGTGGCATGAGAGACATAATTCTTCTGGGCCACAGCCTCCTGAGTGTCATCACCAAAACAAAGCAGGTTGTTGCATCATCAGGTCTGCCCTGCTTGCTCTAGCCAGAACATTAAAAAGAGAAAATCCAGCGCTGACTGATTGGGACTCCAACAGCCCCATTAGCGAGGCACATTCCAGAGGCATGCAACAATTAAGGCAGCTCTGCCTGCCAGGGAGGATTGAAAGATCCATAGGCAGCCAAATCCTCATCACTCAGAGCAGCCAAGCTGGAACCCCAAACAAAAGATGCAACTTCTTGAGAGGAAAATATCATAAATATATATATAAAAATAAATGTTGAAATCATAATGTCTCCAGTGCACGTTTATCAAAGCTTTGCTATGAAACATGCTGAAGCTTTGTATTTGGACAAATTGGACCTCCTGTGATACAAGTGAGAAATAGTGGAGAGTACAAACATCCAACTTTTAAAAGTATATATATTTAATGAAGACAGATGGATACATTCCTGAATAAATCTCCATGGGAACATTAATCTGCTAGACAAGTATCCTACTCATTTTTTTTGCCTTTTCAATGTCCCCGGGAGACAGAATGTGTGTAGTCACAGGGATGGTTAAATCTTCTTGGACTCACTTGCTCCTTTGAGAGCGAACAGGGGCTTCAACACTAAGGAGAGGCTGACCCACTTCACAGCCAAACTGCGCAATACCGCAGTGCTGCTGTTAGTAAAGTTCACAAACACTGCCAAATATCCGCCATACACAGAATTTCACACATTAAAGCACCGGCAACATCCAGTCAGCAGTTAAAATCTGCACAAATAACAAAAACACACAGAGAGAATATGGTAAGAAAACAAAGAAATCTAGTTTCAAACTCCATCCTGCAGATCTTAGTTCCCCCCTGGAGAGGTTATCTGCAGTGGAAAAACAGAGAAAGTTTTTCCTCTGCAGCACCTGCTCTAGATGCCACAGACCTCTGCACCCCCAAAACAGGGAAAGCTGAACATAGTGAGTTTGACTTTGAAACAAACCTCTGAGAGATCAGGTGCCAGCAACGGGCATGATATGGTGAAGTTTTTTGGAATTTTATGCACTCGGTAAGAAAGCATATTCAAAGTATTGGGGACTTTTCAGAGTGCACAGCTCTGGCAGCGCAGAGGAAGGAACGTACAGCCGAGAGGGAAAGTTAATTAGGTTTGTTGGTGTGTGTTGGAGAGAGAAGACAGGAGGTCCGTTTGCCACAAGAGGCCCAAGTACAGCACAACAGCAGCAGCTTGTGGCTTCAGGGTTCCAGAGAAGGAAGACTGGCGACATCATGCCAGTCCTGCTGCCTGCAAGCCCGAGATTGCAGGGACTGGATGTAGGCCTGTAATTTCAGATCAGTCTCTGCGCACATGCCCGATGTGATTTCCACACCACAATGTGGCAGAAGACACAACTGCTTTCCCTTTGAACACCATGCCACATACATAGTATCCATCTTTCAAATGTTGCTGCAATCACCATATTTGCAGGCAATTTGTCATCACTTACAGAGCACAGCATTACTATGTTTAAATATGTATTATTTGCACAACTTTGGCACAACAAAAAATACAACAGCAATGAATTACTTAGGGCTAAAACCCACAATGAATGTTGTTTACATCCTAGGTTGTTGTTTTACATCAACCCCTGCTTTTACTGGTAACTGCAAGTGCGATCATAACCGCAGATTCTGCACCCCTGTGTTTTCTCCTGACTTAAGCTGGACAAGACTCTTAGATTTTATAACTGGGATAACCAATCAAAGATGGATTCCATTTCGAGCCATTTCACCATGGGCATCACTTACATTTTCCTGATTCAGAGTCTCTGGGCTTTTGTTCAGTAATTCGGCCGATAATCAACTTTCCAATGCGATTATTTTGTCTACCACCAGTTACTGAATTAAATTCATAGCAAATTTTTCGCATTAGGGGATCAACCACCTATGAGGTGACCCACAGATGTTATGATGCTAATTTAATGCTAATTTAATTTAATCTAATTTTGATAATTTTTCTGACTTTTATATTAATGGAGAATATAATTTCATTTCGAAACCTCAAGAACATCCTTGGTCATTGTGTGTTGCACACAACCCTAGAACTGCAGTAAATGTTCATTTCCCCAGTAAAGTTTTTCTGTGTCTGTAGAAAGTATAATCTGGGTTAATTCTGCCAGTAATAAGAGAAAATAGCAAAGCACTTAGCGGACTTCACCTTCATCGCCATTTGCAGTGCAAGACCATAACAAGGCCCTTTCACAATATGAGAGGTTTGAGAACATGACAGATCAAGGAAAGGGGGCACTCAGGCTGGTCTCCCACGGTAAGCCATGCATCTGCACTGCACAAGGAAGGCATTGATCCACGTCCTTCTGGTCGGTTACATACACCAGCAGCCTTAATTAGCACCGGTTTTTGAGGGACATCGTGCCTGAGGGACCGTGGATAAGTGACACATGCAGGAAAAGGGGCTGAGGTGGGTTATGGCTTCAAGCAGAATGAGCAACGGCTGCTCCCATCTGAGCCTAAGAGTCTGGAATGTAACTGGTCCATGACCCAAAAACACTCCCTGAGTTCCCTTGTAACATGAACAACAGGGGCTGCAGCTGGCCACTCCTTCACAGGATCCTACTGACCCCCCAAACATACCCACACACAGTCAGAGCCAGTTTCAGGAGAGACACAGCACAAAACAGGCAAAGAGTGGGTTTTATTGGATTAAGTCCCTCTTAACTGTACTAGAATATGATGGAAAGAATTTGGGAATTCAAGGAGGTCTATGTCAACAGGTCTTGTGTGCTTAATTCTGAAAACTTTGCTGGGTTTAGTGAACCTTTTCCACAAGTCCTAAATCTGAGGCCGTAAAAAAGGGGAAAAAAACATTCCATACTACATGTTCTTACCAGTCAGGGTGTTAAACTGAACCCCCACCCCACCATGATATGAATTTTTAAGGATCCGGGAAAGCAGATTGGTAACTGTTGGCAACTTAGAAACAGCCACAGGGATACATGAGTGTAATGACAATGGCATCCGGAGGTCCAATTAGGAAAACAAATAGCCTTGGTTCTTCATGACTGGATATGCATCAGACTTACTGAACTTGCAGTATCAATCTTCAACGTATTTCTTTTCTTCAGATAAAAACTGTGACGACAACGGATGTACAGAGTAAGCAGATTTTTCTGACACTGTCTGCTTTTGTAAGAATAATGTCGGAAAAAAAAGCTAATGTACCTCAACCAAGGTCATGACTGTCCTCATTCTCAGGCACTGACAGGCTCTCAGTGTCTATTGAAGCAAAAAATGTCTTTGAAGATGCCTCATTTAGAATATTTAATCAAAATATTATTTCATAATTTCAGAGTTCTGAATTAATTCTGAAAGCAGAGGGTAATAACAGTAAAAATAAAAATGGGGCCTCTATTGAGGAAATTGGTTAATTATTATTCTTTGTCCTGGAGTATGACTTTGCTCTAATCCAATGGGATTGAGTTAGAGCATAACAGCGCTAATTTGTGCTGTGTTTCATTTCTTCTGTGGTTCTACTGGCCTGCAACTTAATCCTGACACAACCTTTTCTGTCTAACTTTTAGCTTCACCCTCTTTAGAAAAAGAACACAAAGCTATGATGCCCTATTACCAAACTAAAAGCTTGCTTGGCTGGAGCCTCCGGACCCTGGCAGCTCTAAAAGCTTCCACCACAGGGCCAGGATTGTACACACTCCAAACCAGCATCGGGTGTAAAGTACAGCACCTTCCACTAATGGCTGGCACCTGTCCCTTCATATCCGCAGACCTTGCTGGCACAGATCAACAAGGCACCACGCTTGACTTCACAGCCTATTACACATTCCAAACAAATTAAATATGACGGGGTGTGATGGGCCGAGATGGTATTTTGTGGAGTCCCAGCAGCCAGCACAGGCCATGCATGTGGTAGAGGTTCATTAGACAACTCAATAGAGCCATGTGGAATGTGCGAGGAGGCGCATCACTCCATTGTTCACCAGTGGCTCTTCTGGGAATGGACTAAGCATATATCAAGAGAAGATGAGGAGATGGGTAACAATGCTGTGCCATCACATGTAATGGCATATGACAGCCAGTCCAGTGTCTGGATGCCTTTATTGTAAATACCACTGAGCTGTACAAACCGTTGTCTGAGAAGAGAATCAGCAGCTCTGAGAATGCCAAGAACTTGTTTATTTGCTCTTTCTAAAGAGATTCTGTTCGTAGCTTGGCTGAACTCCTGCTGCTGGTTAACTTAATTTTTGTGTGCAGGCCGGGTCGGGGCCAAAGCTGCGGCAGCTGTGGCTGTGCATGGCCAGGGCAGTTATGGACCCGAAGCCGGTCAGCTTACAGTGGTTCCGACTTTCACTCTTCCCTCATCTATCATTCTCTTTTATTTTCCACCCTGGACCAAAGCCATCAGCAGTTACAGCAACTATTATGTGTTGCGAGATTCAGAGGCAGCATTCTAATGAGGTGCAAGACAGCAAAGTCATCAGGAAACCTCCACCACCACCGGCCAGTAACAGCCTGGTCCAACTCCCCACAGCCTTTGTGACTAAGTAAAACATGAGTCTACTAAGCTACAACATATGACCTGCTTTTTCAGATAAAATGGACCAATCTGCGTAAAAAATGGATAAGACCGAGAACTGAATCAAATTGGAATCAATAAATCAGTTCTTGGTACATCAGGATTACCTGACACTGATTAAATATGACATCTTCAATGCAATTATGAACTCCTCACTTATTTCACTGCAACTGCTGACGAACGTTGAGTCGCTTGCAAATTGGATTTGCACAGACTTCCTAAAGGTTTGTGACACAGTTGTTACACATAAGAAAATGGAAAATTTATAAAAGTTCAAGTGAGTGAAAACCCAGCTGGTCACAGGTGTAAGCCCCATCCCCAATAGGTAACTGATTCAGAGCAACTGTAGATCAGGAGGTAGTCAGGTCTTCAGGTGGTTGGCAGTTTGATCTCTGACTCCTGTCTAAATGTTACTGTGTCGATGGGCAATTTACTGAAGCCCAAATGAAACCATTGAATTAGTGTGTTTAAATGATGGAAGCTCTACATGCTGATAAATATGGGTGACAGTGGCCCTATGTTATAAAGTGCTTTGAGTGTTTGACAAGACTAGAATAACACTATAGAAGCAGCCCAACATGAATATTTACTTCAAGTAATTTTTTTAGTCACTGTGGTTTAACATATTTCATAGTTTATGCTCATTTTGGCAGTTGGCAGCTTTAATCAAAAACATATCTGTTTGGCTTCAGCTGAATTTCCAAAAACACAGTGGTTGTGATGTCTCCTCTGAGCAGTTAAAACTCAGTAAACCGAGAATGTCATCTGAACTGTCGTCCAGCACTGACAGAGCCTTACTAAAGAGCTGTCAGAGGGAATCATTAATTCCAAGAGGAAGCATGAGACAGATGGTATGATGATGGAGGATCGATGCTCTCCCCGCCTTCCCAACTGCTTCCAGCGGCCAGGCCCAGAGGCAGGAAGTGGGCTAATCCCCTCAAAAGAAAGTTCCAGACTAAACACGCAACAAGAGCCTGAGCCGTCTCCCACTCTCCCAGTCCTCACAGCTGCACTGTATGTCCTGCCTTAGCACAATGATGATGGTACTGGAGGGGGTTAAAAAGAGAAACGCAGACGCAGAGAGGCTCCCGTTCCTTACAGAGGCTTTATAAGGACTTTGACCTTCCCCTTCAGGGCCCCTCCAAGAGGTCCCCAGCTGCAGGACAGAGGGGGTGGGGCCTATATGAACTATACGTGTCTACTGTCAAAGAAAGCCCAGTTCTTTTGAAAAGGCCCCAGGAGTGGATCCCTCTCCCAGTGAAGGTCAGGGTAGCAAGAGTGTTCCCAATACAGGGAGAGAAAAAAAAGAACTCCCACGATACAGTCTTCAGTTCATGGACTCTCGAAACCCTGATTTCCATTCAAGATAAACTGCACATATCATATCAATTAATCCACTAATCCTATTGATATCTTGTTTATGTTTCCTCAGTCCATCTGGTACACTTGAATGATCGTTTCCTTCCTCTAGCCGAAACGATCAATATCATACATAGACAGTTAGATTGCAGTGTTATTGTCAGTGAGGGTCAAATTCAGCCACAGCACCTCTATACATCATCACCCACGCTGACATCCCTGTTTCTTTGCTAGAGATGCAGAGAAAGTCTTCAACCCATGTTGTCATCAAGTACCTGCTTCAAGGATCACCAGAGTCCTCATTGCTCCACAGTTGCCGCCTGAAGAACTGTCACATCTGCAATTTTAACCACAATCCCTGCTGGAAAGCCAATTAGAGCGGTGACACATGCCCACTCACACACACACACACACACACACACACACACACACACACACACACACACACGCACGCACACACACAAAACATCCACACATGTGAATATTCTTTTTAGTCAGCTGAGATCTACATGACAGCAGATTGGGTCATTTAGTCCACTCCTGTATAGACCTGTTCTCATCTGTTCAGTAATTCGCTGTTAACTGTTATTAGATCTATGAACATCTGTTGATAGTGCCAGTAATGTTCAGACCGCAGCGATCATGGTGTCATTCTAACAGGAGAATTATGTTTATACCTCTTAAATTAGAGCGTCAGGTTGTGTAATAACCAAACTGTTGCTATTATGCAATCACACCACCAGTAGGACATGAAATTATCTTGTAAATATTGTCACTATAATAATTAGAGCGTTGATGTGGCTGCAAGCGCAACTTTATTTTGAGTGTGATGAGTTCCGCTTCTGGTCAGCCTCTATCACAGTGTGACAGAGTTGCCTCTGATTTCTGTGGGGCGAGTGACTTTCTTATCTACCCCATCGAAAACATGGCTTGTTGCTTGCTTCGAGCAGCACAGATAGGGAGGTGTTTATTAGACAGACCGGGAACCCATGAATCCCACTCGCTTGTAAACAGGACTACCCTGTCTGTGAACTGCAGACAGAGAGTGAGTAAATAAGCCAGAGATCCAATTCATGTTCCTCTGTAGCCTCTAGCATCTGTACGTATTTGTGTGCTGAACAGAGAGTTGGACTGACACTGTGTCTGAACCTCACTTCTGGAGGATTTACTGTTTTTGGCAGCAGGGAAAATACAAAACACAAAACTCACCATCAGCCAAGTCTTGACGTTATTCTACACTAATGTTCAAAAACTGAATCTCAGGGAAGCACAATTTCAGATGTGCATGAAATATATGCATACATACAAGCACCCCGCGCGCCAAGTAGAAAAAGCTGAAGAGGAGAAAATAGATAATAAATCCAGTCCCAGACTCATCTAGTGACAAACCTCCCATTGATCACATGGTACCCATCATTCTATAGGTGGTGCAGACACTTCTGAGCCCACAAAAGTGTCACAGAACTAATAAGTCTTACCACTGCCATACTGCAGAGGAACCCCCTAACACAGAAGCCCCCAACCTTTTTTGCGCTTTAGAACGGTTTAAGGTGAGACAATATTTCTACGGACCGGCCTTTAAGGTGTGGCAGATAAATACAACAAAATAAAATGATACGACCGGCATAAAAACATTGCTATTTTCTAAATATAATAATAAATGTGAATCCACTGTGTACTCGTATGCAACTTTATTAGCAGTGTCCTCATAACATCGCGTCAACAGCATAACATGAGTAACATCCTCTCTGCCCCCTAAGCCCTAACCTAAATGCTTTCTTTTTCTTGGAAGTTGCAGGCTCTTCTTCTGTCTCCTCACTGGGCCTTTTCCCCTTCGCAAAGAAACTTTCCAAAGATGTTTGTTTTTTTACTCATTTTGCTAGCTTGTGGGTTTAATTTTAGCAGTAACGTATCACGTGACCGAGACAAGTGTCTTGACATACATCAAGAGTGAGTCATAAACGGATGTAACAGAGAGAATCCAATCATTTTTCAAAATAAAACATCGCTCAGACTCAGATAATGAATAAAACGGAAATAATGTAAGTTATTTATTCTTTCTGTGCGGCCTGGTACAAAATGAGCCACGGACCAGTACCAGTCCGCGGCCTGGGGGTTGGGGACCGCTGCACTAACACAGACTCACATGTAGGCACAAATACAAATATGCTCAATAAGCTGCCATGTCATTAAGGTGCTGCTTTTTCTCCTCAGCGCTATTTCCAAACATAAGAGTATGAGAGCATCCATCTCCAGTAATCCCCTCCAGCCTTCCAATTTACTACCACTCACCTTTTTTTTTAATAGCATCAGGGTGATGATGATAGCTGAGAGAGCATTATGGTCCTCGCCATTGGTCAGACAGTGATTGAACGAGTGCACCCTGCATTGGTCACACTGTCAGCCAGCCAAATGGGTCAGGACAGCAGAGAGGGGAAGCCAAGGCGGGGGCAGGCTGGGTCTGTTGTGCCCTGGGTTGAGCCATAGACCCCTGGTGCTCCACAGAACCCAGCCACAGAGTAAACAGAAAAAACATATGTTCATATACTCCACAGCAAGAAGACACAGTTTACTATATATAGTACACTTTAATACTCGCTGGGGTCAGATAGCTTTTGCACATATTTCCTCATGTTTGTTTAAACCCAGTTGGCAGACCAGATGTGTGGTGTAGTCTTGCATTTGGAGATTTACGACAGTTACTGTAACAGAGATTGTAGAAGCGTATTATATGACTCCACAAAATGCACTACAAAGTTGGAGAGAAAATAAGATTTTCATTATAAATTAATCTGTTGAATATTTTTTGATTAATTTATTTTGATCTGAATGAGTAGTTGACAAATCAGCAATTCAATAATGTAGCAAGAACACTTTAAACTGTACTTAGGTGTTCTGTTAACAACTGGTAGCAATGAACTACAGGCAGTGAACAAGAAAAAAGGCAGGGGCACGGAGTCTTGACTCCATGAGCTGTGTCACTGCTTCTTCTTCACACCTCTACATTTAACTAATAGAATATTCTTTCCGCTCTATATATAATTATAAATGATACCAATAATAATTGTCGACTGCTGGCTGGACAACACAGGCCATCTGAAAACATAAAAATCTATTCAGACAAACTTTGAAATCATTTCTTTTTACCATTTTCTGACATTTTTCAGACAATGATATGCCTTCATAATAGCCAAACTAAATAATAATGAAAACAGTCCTTAGTTGTAGTGAAACTGTGTTTGAGATTGAGAGGCATCTAAAATAGAGGCATTTGTAAAGTCCAAATCGACATCGTCAAATTTCTTCTTTTCTAAGTCGATCAATCCGAAGATATTTCATTTACGTGTGTAAAACTGATGAACAACAGCAGATCTTGAAAAGCTGGAAACAGTAAATATGTGACATGTTTGCTTGATCCTGTGAGGAGAATGCTTTTACAGAATCAAATAAAACAACAAACTACCACAAGTCTACTGAGGTCACAAAACAGTTTCAACTCAAAGATCAAAACACAGATTTTCTGCCGACATGTATCAGTCTGGTCCTTCAGTGAAGTGGAAACATGAAAAAAAGTTAATATATACTGTTTCACTGGGCTTTTGCATGCTTCACTGTGGAGAACATACATGTAGAGAGCGCAATAACACGCCATCTGGTATCACCAGTCACCAGGCGCCTACCGCCATATGATCATGCCTCTTCCAAAATCATCTCAACATCAAAACACAACAGCACTCATGACCCCCTACCTCCACCCCGCACCCAACCCCCACAGTATATGCCCATTGCACTGATGTGCTCTCTACAGCTATTGACCGCTCGTATGTTTCCGGTCATTGGCATTATTCTTGTATGACCTCAACTCCCTGAACAATGCCACTCCTCATGCTCTAAATGTCTTCAAATATTGATCTGCACATCATCTGCAGTCACACAAGGGAAGCCCATGGAAAGGAATGGAAAAGAATACACAAGGACGAGGGAGTTGTCATACAAGAAACAGCCCTCACAGAAAAAAATACGTGGAGAAGTTTGACGGCTTTTTAATTTCGGTGGGAAATCAAACCGCACTGGAGAGGGGAAGGGGGACACTCAGCTGCTGTAGCTGACAGCCCCACAAGCTGTCTGGAGTCTGGCAGTAACCTGCAGTCTGAAGACAAGACCTTCTTTAGTCTTTGGCTGAATCACTGATGAATTATTTTGTTATTCAGACGGGTCCTCCTAGCTTGCGGAGACAAAGTGAGTCGGTGTTTTGATAGAACTTGGCAAGATGAAGACTGCTGGATTATTCATAATGTTTTCCTTTTCCTTTCACAACAAATCTGTTCTTCCATTTTTTATGAGCAGAATATATGCTATGGACTCTGCCACCGAATTCAACATCTATATTCGACAACCTTGGCTGCTATCCTGCTGATGCAAAGTTTTAAAATAAGGACTAGTTTATATTTAACTCAGACGTGGTGTAGTGCAGCTCCCCCATTAATTGAGGGCTATGCAGTAATCTGCAGTGGGCTAAAACTCATTTACTGTAAACTCTGCTGCAGCATTGAGAGTATAACAACTGATTTTAAGCTACTGGATACCCCAAGGGACATGTCAAGCACAGTAAAGCATCAGTGTTAAAAGCAGCAGCCAGAAAGGGTTGAAATGACAATTCAACTCCTTCCACAGTGCTCTATTTGAACAGCCATAACTGAGCAAAAGCAAGGAGAATGAGAACCATAACAACAACGTAGACACTGAAATAGATCCCTGTACAGCTTAGTGTGACTTGGACACATGTTGACCCCTCTTCCCCTTTAACATTGCCAAAGCAGGTGCTTCCTAGCTATGGAATGTTGAACGCAGAGTTGAAAAGGTCACACCATGATGCCGTTCTGCCCTCAAGTATGCCAACTATCTCAGTTTCACAGGGGGTCATGGTCTATGACCCATTTTAGGTTACATTTGGAGAGAACATGCTCTCAAGTGGTGGATATGCGTTTCAAATCATTCACGGAATCCAAGTCAAGAGATTTCAACAGGCAGCTAGTCATCCATTAATCTGCAGGCTGGGTGCCGCCTTCAAACATCCGGAAAAAAAAAAACAAGGTATGGGAAGAACAAAGAGTGTGTGAGGGCGAAGAAACGCCTTCTCTTTTTAGCAGAGCTTCTTCAAGTTATCGGGTGGCATCCATCCATGGGGGGGAAGGGGGCAACTGTTAACACATTATTATCAGAGCAAGGTGGAGAGCTGCCTGAATGTTTTTGTCTGCCAGACAGGGGTTTGGTAGCTCCAGCCTTCCCAGCCCAGCAGATGTGAACCGCACTGATTGACAGGTTCACCTTAATCAATCGTATTTTTTCCTCCACTTTCCTACTTTTTCTTTGGATATCTGTTCTTCCTTTTCTTGTGCATCTGAGCGCTGCCAGGCTTGGCGGGGAAAAGAGTGTTTTGATTGTGTAGGCTGCCTGTGGATGCGCTTCAAACACAGGGAATACGTCCAATAACGTATGCACATCATGCCCTGGTACGTACACACCCACACAGACACAGTAACGCACTCACAAGAGCTAACAAAAGCACATTCCTGCGGTATCTGTGCAAGTGAAAGACAAAAGCGTTTAATGCCATGTCTCTCACACAACTGGCACAACAGCTCAGGCTATAAATCCAGTCCCCGGCTCATTGAGAACCTCACAGGCAATAATCAGTGACAAACTTTCAGGACTTCCCTGCTTGTCCCATGATCACATATATCATTCTATAGGTGCCACGGACATATCTGAGCCCATCAAGGTGTCATGGAAGTCATAATTCAAAGCACTGCTTTACTGCAAGGGAGCTCCCCAACACACACACACACACACACACACACACTGAAGACCACCACCACAACCACTAACTCATGGTCATGACTATTTACAGCATGAAATGATCACTAAGTGGTGTTAAGCTCACAGTCTTTGCTGTATCTGATGTCATGCAGCAGCCTCACATAAGTGCACACATGCACACAGACGTTCCATCCATATGTGTACACATCACACACACACACACACACACAAGATCCTTCTGAAGGACATCGATTCATCTCAAAGTCGTTGCTCGCTTATATTACAACTGAATGAAAACATGATGGACAAAGAGGCAAAAAAAAAAAAAAAAAAAAAACAGAAAAACAAAAACAATCCGGATTGAATGAGGAGGAGGAGGAGGAGGAAGGAGGAAGGAGAGAGGAATCAGACAGGCTGGAGATGGTGAGAGGGGACCGGCAGGAACAGCACCACTAACCTGTTTCACTTCAGCAGGCATGCTCGTCCAAAATCCCTCCTTCGATCCCTAAAGAAGAAAATAAAAAAACTCCCCGGGGACACGCGTGACAACTATTTCCACCTCTGTCAGAACTTCTCCTTTCCCTCCTCTCCTCCTCTCGTCTCCTCACGTTTTCCTCGCCTGTTTACGCTGAGTTTTCCCCTCAGTGAGCGCAGAGCCAGCAGCTCAGACCAAAGCAGCCATCCCTCACTCAGCCGCGTCAAGCCGCGCGGTGTTAGCACGCACAGTTAGGAAGTGGGGCCGTGGGCCTTTCAAAATTAAAGCTGGAAAGACCATATATCGGCGCCAACTAATACTATCTCTATTAATGTCTACAAAATTATGGTTACATTTTCAACAAAAACAAAAAAAAAAAAACAACAGCATTTAGTTAATCAGTTTGCAGATTGAGACTTTACTGTCAGCAAGAGGGCTTATTGCTGTTTTCTACATCCCAAAAGTATTTGTAGGACAAGCTATCTGAACAAATTGAGATATAGATTCAAGTAGCTACAAATCATATTTTAGTGGTTAATAATGCATGTAACTAAACATTACACACGGTGTAGTGTTGGTAATTATTAATAACATGGCTATTATTAACAATCATACACTAAAGACAGAATTCATTAACCATTGATATAATGCCAGAAAAACAGTTGGAGTACCTTATAGTCTGTCTCTTCAGTCATGAGTGTTTTACTGTGACTGCAAATGCTATTAATTTTAATTATTACATTTTTTAACAAACTGTAGGTCACAGGTGATACGCTCATCTTAGTATATTCAGTATTATATTCAAAACACACCCATACCTACTACTAAGTCAGAAGAATTGAGTCATGAGTAAACATCTCCAGGAGAAAGTTAGTATTTTTAGGGGGGGGTGAGGGGCATGAAAGCAGAATCATTTGCATGTGATGTGCAACATTTTTATTTATTTATTTATTTTTGATTTTTTTGGAATATTAGGCTAGTCCATTTATTTTGAAAGCGAATTCACTCTACATCCAGTGTAATTGTGGCTATCAGAAGCCACTTCAACACAACCGAAGAAAGGGACCCTGCTGTCTGCTCAGTTGAGATGCTGTATGGATGTATGCAATGGAGAGAGATGGGTGGCAGAGGAAGCCGGTGCCCCTGTTCTTGCCCCCATCCCCTCCCTAATGAAAGCAGGAATCCCAGAAAAGGAATGGAGATAAAATGAACTGCATGTGCGTGCGCACATACACACACACACACAACAAAAAAGTTAGCCAGAGAGAAAACAAAAACCTCCAGGGCTGAGAGAAAGGGGGGGAAAGAGCAGTCGTGTTAACAGAAAGGAGGGTTCCCAGACATGGAGCAGGAACTGTTTAGCAGCTCTGCACCCCCTCCCGATCTCTCTCTCTCTCTCTCTCCCCCCCTCCTCTCTCATTGGGTCTATGTCTCTTACTCTATCTCTGGCATCTTCGTGGGGTGGGACCAGCTCCCACTATGCACTCCAGCTGCGTCTGCCTGTCAACCCATCAACCCCTCCTCCTTGTTGGCATAGACGGAGAGAGACTAGGAAAAAGAGGAGGGAGGGGACAGGGCTCACACACACAACAAAAGTTGCCCCTACTGAAGCGAAGGCACCCCATACTCTGCACATTTTTACACCCCATACACACACACACACACACACACACACACACACCGGCACACACAACTCCTTTTCTCCAGCTCTTTGTCCCATTCCTCTCACTGCACTTGATATAAGGGAGGGGTAGGACGTACGTGAAAGAATTCACATTCAAATATCTACGAGTGTGACCAAGCCTGATTAGGAATGTTAATCTAATAAAGTAGATGGAAGCTTAACTAAGGACAACTATGAGAGAAGCTTGAACAGACAGGAGGGAGTAAAAGGATGACTGAACTAAAAACTGAAAACTGAAAAGGGAGACATCCCAAACAGAGGGGAAATGGCTGAGGTTTTGCATTCCACAAGCTTGGCAGTGCTATTTCATCTCCCTGAGCATTACTGCTCCATTTGTTCTTAATGAAAGACCTAGGCCTGCCATGCACCATTACATTTAGATCTATTTACTTTCAACAATACGATTAGGAATTCATCCAACCAGGGTTACCCTCAAAAAGTGGGTAACTTCAGTTGTGGTGCATTGCTTTCTGTTGTGTGATTTGCAGTATCACTTTCCATTTATTCCATTTAAGCACTGATTGAGTTTCAGAACATTGTTTAAAAATCCATTAAGTGCTTGGGAATGTGCTTAGGAGCAGAGAGGCGGCGTCACTTTCTAATTTCTCAATAAATCTGTATGATTGCGTTTTGCATGTATCTAATATATAGTTTCATTCTATGTTTCTTGTTTTACAGAACATTTGTAAAACTCAGATGCTACACTTGCGTGCACATCAATAGCTTTGCATGTATTTGGTCATAAAGCCAAAGTATTAAAGTCCATAAAGTATTAAGTTTTAAGAAATAAAAAATGTAATGCAATACATTCAATACTTGCATAATAATACAAATTGGGAAATCCAAAAAGTCTGTAGGGTTCGTACTCTGGGAACAAATGATATATGTATGCACTGAATTTCAAGGCATTCCATTTTATAGTTCTCATGACATAGTAATGGAACCCAAAAATGTCAGCCGCAGGATAAAAATTCAACTGGATAGGAAACAAATGAATGTCTGAACAAGTTTTCATGCCAGGCCATAGTTCCTGATATTCAGTATTTTAGTCTGTACCAAAGTTAGAGAGAAACTGAGGCCATTACATCCACTGTGTAAACATGTCAGAAAAATTACTATTGCTCTGTTCATACACAGACAGATACAATGTACTGCCATACACGGTTATGTGTACACAATCTGTATCAGGAAATTTAGAAAATGATTTCCTTGAAAGGTTTGTGTAAATTAAATATTTGAAAATGGAAAATTCGACATTTCACTTCAAATGAATTCAGATCACATGCAGATGATACTTTCTTTTTTTCAGGGAATATCTATACTGTCAGACAAAAGCGTTACTCTCTCTAGTCTAGCCAACGCACACCCAGACCTTGTAAAATAAATATTCAAGGTGTATGAATAATCCAGGAGTTGTAATCAAAGATCCCGAAGTCATCTTTGCTCTGTCACGACGTATGGTGTGAAGCAGATGGTAGAAAGGTTAATGTGCAGCAACAAGATGTGCTTTGACAGTCAGACACCTCCAATGAAACTGCATCTGTTAAAACTAAAATCTGTTTTTGTTTTTTTGTTTTTTCTTTTCATCAGCTGAGGACACCAAGAGTGGAAACAGAAGAGCAAAAGCAGAGAGAGAGAACGGACTGAAAGAAAAGAAACCTATAAATATAAATAATGGCATTTCATTACAAAAAAGTAATGTTTTCACAGTCTCTTATTTCAAAAGAGACTTTAATGATTTCTAAGTCTGCAAAGTTCTTCAAAGGCTTTTCCACTCTGCCAAGAATACATTTCTCGGGAAACACTACCTTGACTTTAAACTTTAATAAAGTAAGTTCAACCAAATATCTCACGACATGCAAAGCAGGTGTGCAAGAAATTATTTTAAAGATAATAATGACTTTGCTGCTCTGACTTTTTTTTTTTTTCTTACAACAATCACTGGACAGTGTGGAAGCCTAATGACTAAAGTAATTTATATGATGAGTGTGCAGGGCCAAGACGATCTGCTCTGCTACAGGCTGACTACTGGTCTTTCTAACAATGACACATATTGCAAAAAGCCGACATCTAATGACTTTTACTATAATGTTTTTCTCCTTGAAAATAGCTTCTCTGTGATGCAGGGGATTGGAGTCCAATTTACTGAGGGGTTTTTTTGTTGCATAAAGGCTATTTTCCATTCATTTAGGAATATAAAGCTCCATTTGAATGACATCACTTGAGATCAGTCCATCTATTTTCAGTTTTTTATGTTGCAATACTCCAACTGCACAGCAAGACTTAAAATATCACTGTAACAGGATGAAGATTTCCCCACATTTACATCTTGTCGTGTGTAATTGGGACACTGACTGAGAGACAAACAACAGGATTTGAACCGGTTTCAGGATGATGTGCTGCAAATCACCAACTTCTGTAGACAAAAATATTTTCCCATCTTATATATCTACTTCCTATATATTTTGTTGACAGGTGGTCCAGCTGCCAGAATATAAATTTCCAGTTTGATATAAATATAAATTGGTTGAATGCCTTACTGAATATTTTAATATGAGCATCATACACAGTTTATTGTTAGGTTGCAGTTGGCTTCTAAGGTCAGTCACATTTGAGATTGTGATTCAGAAACAGAATTTTTAAGTTCAAAGGTGATTTTTTAAAAATCCCTTCATGGACAGAATGATTGGCTTGAATGAGGCCCTTGGAGAAAGAGGAATGTCAAGAGTAGTGTCCAGTTTTTCACACATTCCTGCACTATCACCTTCATCCATTACGGAACAGGAATCACTCTCAGACACTGGGACAGTTACCCGTGAGACAGTCCACATACCAGCCCAAACTTCTTTCCACTTCATCCTTTTTTCAATAGGGCAACATACAAAGAGAGCCCCACAGGCTCGCTACAGCTGGAGAAAAATTAATTGATTTTGAGATCAAATGTCTGTGTGTGCATACTTTGTCCAGCTGATGATAAAACAAATGTAGACTGGATTCACTGATAACCACATTGATGCCTGCAGCTGGAAAAGTAATGATTTAGCGAAAGGCTTTCTCCCGTTGGTATTAAATATAACTGAGATTGCAGGTTAATTCCAGGAAAAGTACCCACCTGAGATTTAAGTTTTCCCTTCATCCATCCCAATTCTTTATTTCATTTGTCTGCTGTGGCTGTTTTTAAATCCAAAGTTTTAGCCATTTTCTATGAATAATTAATAAAACTCTGGGATCCAAAGACTAACTTTAACTTTAATTAAAGTAAGATCCCAAGAGCAGTCTACATGGTTGCATTTATTTGCCAAGGAGCAAATGAAAGACAGGTCAGTTGTTTAGGCTGCATATGGAGAGCTGAGCTGAAACTGTTTTGATTTAAAGTTCACATTGTAGTAAGCTTGAGTGGGGTGAAATTGAAAGAAATGTTAAGATTTAAGTCTCCTTTACCACTAAGGAATTTCTAAAGTTAAGGATTGTTCTATCCAATAGTGTGCAAATTTACTCCAAAACAAGGCTCGGTGCAGGATCTGGTCCTCATTTGATGGCTATTTACATGCTTGTAAGTCATGTCGTAAAAATGTCACACCAGTATGTTAAACTTATGGGGATAATTAAATCAAGGCTTTGAGGAGCACCTCTAGCCCTACAACAAGATTCGAAAACTGTTTTCAATTTAGTTTTTTTCACTTGAAGCAGGTCAGTGGCCAGCCTTGTTTGGTTATCCTGCTGGACATTGGGAAGGGTGAGGGCACATTCCTCCAGTGGCATTGGTGTCCTGTGAAGGAGAGGGGCTTTATTTTAAACACATGGCCCACACAGCATAGTCTCTGAACTTAACTTCAAGCACATATGTACACACCAACGTCCACTCAGTGTCGTGCAAAGACATTTAGCCTGTCTGTTCACAAGTCAAGTCAAAGAGAAGACATGTGCTAAAGGAAATGGAAGCAGTTTTCAGGTACCCAGATCGGTGCTTTTTGTGAACGTAATGGTTTAATGGATTGTGATTAAATAGCAGGGAGGTGCACCAGAACAGGCATTACCAATGTCGGGGGCTGATGTAAAGGATGAAGGTTTGAGCTGTCTCTGGGGAATATAAATAGCACCACGGCACAAAAGGTTTTTCCACTGCTTTTCCCTTTAAACCCCTCTCACCCCCCTCTTCATCTGAGCCAGAGAAATATGCACAGCCCCATACTTGAGCAAAAATTCCTGTCTTTCCATGTCAGGCCTCGTACTGAGCTGAGGCACAAAAAGGACTTGCCCCATTACATGAGCGGTTAGTGGAGTGATTCTTGGCCCATCAACTCAAACTTGACTCCAAATGTTGAAAAGGGGATGAATAAAAGATAATCTGGAACATAAATAGCACACGCACTGCATTTTTGCTTATGGGTGAGCAATTTTGTGGGAAGAAGTCTTTACTACCAAAATGTATGACACAATTATTCGATTTGTAAATGGATCATATTGTGTTTGGAATCTTTTACACCACTGGCATTCTTTCCTAGTGATTAAAATGTCATGGTAACCCATCGAGTAGCTACCGAGATATCAACTTCTTGCAGATTGGGAACCTTTGGGTTCAGATGTCAACATGCTCTAAAGAGGAAACGTGCCTCATTCCTAAGATAATCAGCAATCTTCCTATGTTGCTGCTGTATTTGTTCCACTTATATCTGTCTCTAAAGATTTATTTAAATACATGGGTGGAAAGATTTTCAGCTTAAGATGTTGTCGTATGCAGTTGACAAACCTTTAAAGTGTGGTGAGACATGATTAGGTGTGGAAGGTATGGAAAATGCACCGTAATGCCATTAGGATTTAAGCTTGAATTTTCTACTGGGCACAACACAAAAATATTAAGTGAGAGAAAGAGAGGAGGACCACGGGAACTGTGTGGCATACTAAAATAAACAAAGGAGGCACTTTCACACCAATGTAGTTAGGGTTTTTATGGGAGTTAAGGAGGTTGTTGATGGCACAGCAAGGGAAGAAGACAGGGGACGACAGAGAGGGGGGGTAAACTAAGGCTCATTGTTAGGCAGGTGATTTACGAGGGCACAGGAGCTCCCAGGCTCTGCCAGTGGAAGGATAGATCTGCTGCCGCTATTGCATCCTCAGCCCTTTTGTGTCCGTTGTGCCTAGACAGGGGCTGGGGGGGTTGAATGCGGGTGGAGGGCGGCTGAAGCGATTGTTTGTTGAGTACTGTGGTGCCATTGCAGGGCCAAGGCCTGTACATCTTCACCAAAGACAGAGGCACAGATCAAAGGCTGCACTGTTCCCTCTATTTAAAGCTCACACGCCTTTGAAAACTTCCCAAAACATGTTCACAAGGGATGGTATGCCTCAGCTAGAAGCCTGTTGAATATAACATCTGAATACCAACACCAACACCAACATTTCATGAAATCCACAGTGTGAGAAATTATCTTGAGTCTCCTTTTCAATGAAGCTGGGTGATTGCATGCACCCAGAGATGGAATCTATGCATGTGCTGGGCATAGGTTGCGGGTAAATAGATTAGGCGTCTGGTGTATACGAAATGAGGTCACCTTCTCGCTTAGCTCCAGACATAGTTGTCTGAGTGCTGTCTGCCTTTCTCCACACATTGAACTGTCACCATGAGCTACTTGAGCTCTCGGGACCTTGGCGATAACACCCCTTCAGGCAAAAATCAATTTCCACTTGGAAGCATGATATCAAATAAAGACAGGCTATGACCTTAGCATGTAAGTGGTCACATACTGGGGCTGTGTTTGAATACAGATTGTCAGGCAACTCAGTCCGTGTCACTGAATATCGACTGATAACGTCTTCAAGAAAGCTAATTGAGTGTCCACGGGTAGTTTTGATTTTCCTATTTTGCTCACAGGTCAGTACAGCATAAACTCACTGTAACTCTCTGGTTCAAAAAGTTATATTGAAGTAAGCTAGAATCAGTGTTCATTTAGAAAAGTCTTAGAAAGTAGACTAGTGCTGTTTGTAAGAACCTCTTCCAAAGTGATCTATGTTTTAAAACTCTGGGTTACCGTCATGTGGGGCCAAATAAATATAAAATCATATTTGGAACATGGATAATCACAACATTCTTTTATCCTATTCAGATATGAGCACTCCAGCTGAGCAGGTTGACTTGTGTAAGTGTCGGAGAGTAATGGAGGATAGAGGCTAACAAAGACAATATAAAATTATTTTAAAATTTCAAACTTTGCTTTTGGGGCAAGCCAGCCAAATTAGCAGTTCTGAAAGCATGCTCAAGTGCTTACAAATAACTCCGCCAAAATTTGGCAGGTGTTGTTTACATGCCCAATAAATTTCTTTTTCACAACTATATAGAGGAAACATGAAAAACATTTTTATGTTGTAGGTAGTGTGGGTTATATAAAATGAACATTATCCAATGCGGCACTATCGGATTTTGAATTCAAATACCAAAATTGATATTGGAATAAAAATCCTTAGTGGTGGTTCTAAAGGAAAAGCAAAGGGCTCATAAAAATCCTAAAATTTAATCCTCTAGGGACTATCAATATATAAACCAAATGACATTATATGCTTTCAATAGCTGTCGACTTATTTAACTTATTTAAAATGAAGTGACCAGCACTGTTATAGAGCCACACTGCCAGATTGGATAAGAACCCCTCCTTAATATGCAAAATTATTATGTTCACAGGAACATTAGCCAGATGATTTCCCACCACCTCAATTTTGACCAAGGCCACAAATCTTCTTGACTTTAAATCTGAGGAGGGAATGACTGCTATATTTCCACATAACACTGTCAAAACATCACTGTATGATTTATTTGAGTCATTTGGCTGCTGTCCAGGGCCTTGCCTTGCTCCACATCCATACTGTGCTGGATAGGAGAGCCTGCTGTGTTATAACCAACAAACTGGGGTTGGACAACGCTGAGTATCTCAGTGTAGTGTTCGGAATAAACGATTATACGGGGCTGTGCTGATGCACGTGAAGTAACCTGCACCAATGTCAAACGATGAAGGCAGATAAAAATGTGACCTGCCCCGGCTGATGATTACACCCAACCTGTGAAGCAGAGCACTATCTTGATCTGTAGCTTATCGCCCTCATCAAGTGCTTGCTTGCAACTGATATCTTAGTCCACTTTTTCTTCAGTGACCCCAATTTTAAACAAGGTGGGCCTGGCCCTGGGGTTGTGAATGTGAAACCTAACTTGCTGATCCATGTTCAGTTTTAATCCATCATGTGAATTATGTGTGAATGTGTGTGGGGAAACCAGGCACAGAGGAGTTAGAGGGAAGGAGAGCAAAGAAGGAATGGGGGGTTATCCCTTATCCCTCCTACCACCTTATTATGGGAATGCTGTGGATCATATGGTGCTTATCTGTAGGTCTGATCTGTGAATGACAG
Source organism: Remorina albescens (assembly GCA_034769265.1). NCBI lineage: Eukaryota > Metazoa > Chordata > Actinopteri > Carangiformes > Echeneidae > Remorina > Remorina albescens. The sequence continues at coordinate 7,519,674 of CM068485.1, forward strand.
AGTTAATTCATCGCCTGTCATGTTTAACACTGTCCAGTAAATCATGGACCAGTTTACGAAGAGTTGAGGGTATTTACCTCTCTCACACTCATGCGGATACAAGTAAAGCCCAAGCACACACACACACACACACACACACACACACACACACACACACACAAACAGGTAAAGGCCGGTAATAACTGGACCCTATTGTTGATGATGGGATGTCAAGCTTTCTTTGCTGTACCAGACCTTTCCTGCATCCCCTTCATTTTCTCTTTGTGGGGCCACATTGGCAGCAAAACTTTCAAAATGAACACCAACACTAGCTGTTAACAAAATGAGACTGCAGGCAATTACAGTACAACTACAGACAGACGTAAACAAATCAATTCCATCTCTTCAGGTCATGCTTTATTAATAATACATGATCTTGCCTCCTTTCCAGTGAACAAATGCAATGCAGCTAGGTGCTACAGGTCCTTCATCACTCAATTACTCGTTCAGATTCTAGTTAGTAAAACGTGTACAGCTTGAAAGGGTTTCTTTACTTATCAGATAAGTGCTACTTATCAGACAAATATCACTTCGTTCATGTTAGCAATGACTCTTCTTCACGCACTTTAGTTAATCATGGAGTTCCACAGGGTTCTGTCCTTGGACCATTCCTTTTCACCCTATATATGCTTCCCTTAGGATATATTATCCAGAAGCACAGCATCACTTGTCACTGTTTTCAATGCAGATGATACTCAGTTATTCTTGTCAGTGAAGCTGAATGAAACTAATCAGCTAATCAGACTTCAAGCATGTCAAGTGCAGTCATTGTACTTGGCCCTGAGCACCTTAGAGAAGCATTATCTGATCACGTGACCACTCTGGGTTGCATTACCTTGGCCTCCAGTTCCACTGTTAGGAGTCTTGGGGTCATTTTTGATCAGGACATGTCCTTTGTCCCTCATATAAAACAAGTCTCTTGGACAGCCTTCTTTTCCCTCTGCAACATTTCAAAGATCAGAAACATCCCGTATCAAGAGAATGCAGAAAAACTAGTCCATTGATTTTTTACCTCTATAGACTACTGCAATTCATTACTATCAGGATGTCCCAACTATTCTCTGAAAAGCTTTCAGCTGATTCAGAACGCTGCTGCACACATATTAACAGGAACTAGAAAAAGAGATCACATTCCTCCTCAGCTAGCTTCTCTTCATTGGCTCCCAGTAAAATTCAGAATAGAATTTAAAGTCCTTCTCCTAACTTACAAAGCTCTTAATGACCAAGCTCCATCATATCTCAGAGAGCTCATAGTTCCTTACTGTCCCAGGAGGTCACTTCACTTTCTGGATGGAGGTTTACAGGTTTACTTGTGGTTCTTAGAGTCTCCAAGGGTAAATCAGGAGTCAGATCTTTCAGCTGTCAGGCTCCTCTTCTATGGAACCAACTCCCAGTATCAGTCGGGGGTGTCGACTCTGTAGCAGCTTTCATGATCAGGCTTAAAACCTTCCTCAATGACAAAGCCTACAGTTAAAAAGTTAAAAGTTTAATTCCTCTTTTTCTTTTAGTTGTGCTGCTATAGGCCTAAACTGCTGGGGGTTGCACTGAGCACCTCTCTCTCTTTCACTCCCCCTCCCGCCATGCATCTACATTACAACATCACATGTCTCTAACTTTGTCTCTTCCTGTAGTCTGTGTTTTATCCCTCCTGTCCTCTCTCTTCCTGTCCCTGTCCTACAGGTGCTGAATCATCTCTGCTCCATGTTCCTGCTCAGTACCTGCTGCTGCAAGAGTTACCTTTAGTTATAATTACACACTACTACTCACTTGACCTTGGAACCTCTTCTTCTCCCCTACTAATATTTACTAGTGCACACTTACAACTACCAAGTTGCAATTTCTGTATGTTTTGTTTATATTTTCCATGGCATCCTCTCTCCTGTTCTTGTTCTTGTTCTCTCTCCATCCCTCTACCAAGTCCCCCCTCCTTTCTTTCACGCTGTGCAGTCACTGTGTCTCTCTCTAACTGCCTCTGTTTCTCTCTGCCCCCCTTCCCCTCCCTCTCTCAACCCAACCAGTCGAGGCAGATGGCCGCCCTCCCTGACCCCGGTTCTGCCCGAGGCTTCTGCCTCTTAAAGGAAGTTTTTCCTTGCCACTGTTGCCAAGTGCTTGCTCTTGGAGGGATATGTTGGGTCTCTTTAACAACTCCATAAAGAGTTTGGTCTAGACCTGCTGTGTAAAGTGCCTTGATGTCACGTTGTTAGGATTTGGCGCGAAATAAATACATTTGATTTGATTTGATTTAAAGAAATGGTCATGCCCAAGAGTAAAAAGTAAAATGTGCAATAAGAAAGTCAGCACAACAGTCAGCCCCTCAGGATGAAAATAAACCCAATTATAAGAAGTTATGTTGCCTGACTTTGGGAGCTACTAAAAGAGAAGCATTAACAGTCTGAAGTATGTAAATCAACGGGCTGTTGTGACTGCTGACATTTTTAGGAGATTACAGCTGTCTTATTTCTGCATCTTACATTTTTGCTCCTTCAGAGTCAGCCAGCATTCACGGGAGCCCTGGCCATGACTCCTGTATGGGCATTGCTGGGTGAAAGGTGACATCCAATCAGCAGCACCACCAGACAATATCAAAGACCAGCGGGCAAAAGGAGATAGGACTGGATGGCAAGCAGTGGTGAAGATGTAAGGAGGTGAAGGAAGAAAGAATGAGAGGTTGAATCTCATCAGCTTGCTTTTAAAGATGAGTCACCACAGAGCAAATTATTGCACAACATCCTGGGAAGTGGATTCAGACAATGGGAGGACAAGTGTCCCAAATCACAGAGAAATTGAACAGAGGGATTATTGAGTTCCATCAATAATGAAAAGCAATGACCATCAGCAAACATGACGACGGAATGGGCTTGCTCAAATGGAAGGACGAAGCACGAGAGGTGTATATCACCTTAGAGAGGAAGGCAGGAAGGCAGACACATTGTGGGTCAGCTTGGTGGTTGAAAAAACAAAACAAAAAAAAACAAGGGGGGTTGGCCAGTATGCTGGCATAATTTACCTGCAACACCACCTGCTGCCATGCTAGCGGCTGGCTTGTAGTAGGGTTGGGAGGCAGATTGGCACGCTCTAGCTGCAAGGTGACGTTGCGACGCTCCTCCTCAAGGGCTCGGGTCAGCTGCTCAAAACGTGCCTCCTGCTCTTTCACTGAGGCCAAGATGCTGGCGGCTGAGCGAACATCATAGTCCTCCATGTCCGGTGTTGGGCGCAGTTGTACAGATCTTCCAAGTCAGGAGGGGAAGGGAGAGAAGGGGGAGGAGGGGGCACCAGGTCATTAAAAACACCCAGACCCAACACGCTGGGTGAGTGGTATCAATAGGCTGATGCATGCCTCAAATTCAAAGTCATATACAAGACCTATTTATTGGCCAAGATATTGGTGATTTAACATACAGCACAAGCTTTAAGTGGTCACCCAATAAAAAAACCCAACATGACACATTAAATGAAACAATTGACATAGCTGACTGGATGACTGAGTATGTAGCGTCATAGGATGGAAAGTCTGTTACAGTCAAATCAATTTAATTTCTTCAGCCAAATCCCTCAAGGGGCAAGCTACAATTCTTCCCACAAATGTTGAATCCAAGCCCAACAAAGCAAAGACAATACTGAGGATGTTCTGCTGGGTAATAATTATGACTTTGTCTTTAGAAGTTTGAGCCTGTCTTGTAATTAAGACAACCATGGCACCATAGATATAACTATACAGTTTCCATGGAACATCAGCACTGCAAAAATGAGAAGATGAGCCATCAATTCCAAGTACAACAAATGGTATGAAGCAGTACAGTGCACAGTCACAAAGAGAAAGCTCCTCGTTTCTTCATATTCAAAAGGTGGAGAGGAATGATTGCATCCTTACAAATGAACAATCAGCCAGAATGGAAGAATGGCGCTGTCACAGGACATTGTCATGCACAGAGCCAAAATGCATTCTGACATAAAAGCCATGTTGCAGCCACAAATCAAACACATGCAAGAATCCCAGAGTCACCCATACACACACCAAGGCCTGGTCTCACAAATACATACTGCCTATCTTATACAATCATGATTTCCAGATAACAGTTGCAGACCACAGTGTGCATCACTCTCACACACCCAACTACCCATTGCTGATGGTGGCATGATATCAAGAGGGTTGACGGCGCAATAACAAATGAGATTGGAAATACCAATCGACTGCAATACAGACCAAGTAGATAAGCAGGCTGAGCGGTGTTAGAAAACAGACATCCCCCACTCTAACAGAGGCAGAGGGTTGAGACAGCACGGAGAATAGGGAGCTGGGGGAGAAAGGAAAGAAAAATGGGGGAAAAAAGGGAGGACAAAAGAGAAAAAGCCAAAGGTTACAAGACAAATGAAAAGCAACAAACAGCATAAGATTCCTCTGCCTAAGTTGCATTTTACACTAGAGTGACACAATTAGTAAGTCATTTATAATAGATATTAAGATATATCTGTATATCTTCAGATTTTCTTGAAGACTGAATTGCTCAAAATACAAATCTACTGACTATTTTCCAGGCTGAAACATCAGCCCAGCCCAGTGGTTAGCTATCCCAGATCCTTCCACCCCAGAACCTTCAGCGGCCTCTCATTGGCTTTTGCCCCAGAGCTCCAAAAGCAGGCTAATTCAACCATGTCTGTTTTACAAACCATTTCATTTTCATCATGCTTTGTAACAGCAACATTTTTCACAACTACAGAACAAGTGATGATTCCTTTGGCATGTCAATGTGACATCATGCTCTGGCCTCGGACTGGACTGTTGAGGAGAGAGAGGGTGAAAGTTGTTTGTCAGGCAGCTGGGTGAAGAAAAATCAGAGCAGAGTACAGCACTTATTGCAGGATGAACTTAGACCAGACATCATCACCTATAACACTGTCGCCAGATGAACACGTCCAAGATATCTCAGATACTCTGATTAGAAATAAAAAAAGAGTGTTCATTTAAACAGCAGGAGGTTAAAGGAGATGGTATTGCAGTGAATCAGGAGACACATAATAACATAGTATTATAGGTATTGTTTTGCTGATCCTTCTGCTGAAAAAGACAAAGAATAAGGACGGATTGTTTAACCAATGCAAATTCAACAATTAGAATCTCGAACAGGTAAAATTACAGAAACACTGAGTATGTCTCTTTATCTATGTGTGTGTGTGTGTGTGCATAAAGAGGGTTCCTTCTTCACTATAGAACCCTGTGAGTGTGGGTCTCTTATTCCCTTTGAAATGCACAATCCCTCTTTGATGTTTGTTGCGTGCTGATCATTTATTCATCTGGAGTGGTTTCTCATCTGACACGACTCTTCCTTCACTCTTCCTGACAAAGCAATACACCTCAAGGAGCCTGTGTTTCAAAGTTAAACTCCACATCCATGTCAATGTAAAAAAAAAAAAAAAAAAGTTCTTCTCAGTATTCTCTCTTTGCATGGGAAGGAGGCCTCTCAGTGCTGAAGCAGTTTTTCCATTATTTTCAGTTATTCCATTTTGAAATAATGTTGCAGCTAAGATATTAGTCACAGCCATCAATTGGTAATCCAGTTTCAAAATGGAAACTGCGTAATGGTTCCATGCAAAAATAGCATCCTTGGCTATTTTCAAAGGTCCACCACTTGAGATAAGTGACAGCAATAGGATGCCATGAGCCATGTTGATTGGACATACTTGATGACAGACTCCAATCCCTGACACTCTTAAAGGGTTGGAGGACAACGTAGCCATTGCTTCCTGAGTCGTAAAGGGAATAATATGACAGGCATGCCAGCCACACCTCACAGCTTATCATTAACATCAACTTCTGAGCTACTTAAAATACTCCAGAATGCACAGGGAGGGCTATCTGGAGAATTCCCGTCTGCCACCATGACAGCCTTGGGTTTGTTTGTTTTTTTTTTAAGCTTTGGTTCAGCAGATGTTCTTGCTAGTGGCCTGGGTTAGAGGGGATAAAAACAAAGCCACTGTCTACATTTTTAACCCCATCCTTAAATACTGTACATATACCACTGTTAGTGCATTCATGTGACGGAAACGTATCTGAAAAACAACATATATGGCCAGGTGTATCATTTATGGATGCCACTATTGGAAGCTTGATGACAGATCAAAGGGATGACATTTAAAAAAAAATAATAATAATTTTTATTTAATCCCCAAGGTGTTACATTTTACTGTTTACTGTTTTACTGTTAAGGCGAAAGAATGTTTAATTACAAGAAGGAAACAGATTCATATTCCATACGCAAGATGAAGCAGCACCTCACTGCAAGCTTCACTTGTACTGTTTTAAGGCCATTCCTCAAGGATAAATGCATTTCAGCACAAACCCACCACTCTAAAAATAGCCCAGTAATAAATATATCTGTGTGCACACAGCCACAATTTTGAGTGTGGATCGGCAGATGAGAGGCCGTGGTCGCTCACTTCAAAGGCTTGCTGGAAAAACTATCCTATTAATCAGGTCTGCTGGATTCTCGTAAAACAAATCCTCCATTGAGGAGACCCCAACATCAAACCATTCTCTAGAGTAAAGTGGAAAACATTCAACTACTTTTAAAAAACATGGTTAAATGAGCAGCCCAGTAGAAGTCAGATTATCTAGCTGTATGACGCGACAACTAAATAACTAAAATAGGGCTTCAAAGGTGAATAATATCCTGTATAGTTGAACTGGAACTTTAGTGATTCCCTCATTACCCAGATGAGATATTTTTGGGGTATATATGGACCCATTCCTTACTTAAAAGGAATGCAAGAGCTCTGACCAGGGCAATATAGAATGTCATCTCATACTTGGACCCTGTAATTCATTTGGGATCGCCTCATGAAAAGGATCACAACCTGGGACAGCTGCTATGAGTGTGTAGCCGACTGACATTATACTATATGAGCCATAAACAGGATTTATGGCTGCCGATGTTGTATTCCAGCCATTTTCTCTCACTGCCATTTGAAACAACAAAATCACCAAGTTCAGGCAGCATCTGTCATTCCTTGTTTTGAAACCTTTCGTGCCTCCTGGCCTATGAGTGTTTTGTGATTTGGGAATCAGTGATACACTGCTGAGACTGATGTATATACTGTACGTACTGCAATAATTATAGTTTAAAGCAATAAATCCTGTATAGATTATGAGAAATATGTTAATTTGCTAAATTGCTTTCATGCCAAGAATGAATAGTGGTGACACCCTGGATGTACCTGCTGAAAAAGACAGAAAAACATGTGAGTTGAACCATTTATCTTATCTAATTTTCAGAAATACAGCAAGTCAGTGTATTTCCCAAAAACGTCCAACTATTGCTTCAACTATTCACTTACTTTAGAATCAAACCAAGGATCAGATCTGTAGCTAGTGAGAAGAGCTGAAGCACCATGTGGTGCATGTCTTGAGGGGTTTGGTTAGGGTTTATTAAGGGCATACTGTAGGGGAGCAGATTGGGAGGTAAAGGATGAGGATAATTGAGTGTGACCATCAGTGCCTAATATTAAGTAAGAAACATTCACCTGATTAGGGACTAAGTGGGTGGTGGGGTCGTTCCTTACCCTTCAACACCAATTTGCCCCTTTCTCAGGGCTGTAATTGTGGCTCAAATTAATTTCTTGTCTAAACCCATCTGAGTATGCAACTCTCCGTGGCACAATTGGGGACTTGAAAGCACCTGCTCCTCCTACTAGGTGGATGTGTCTATATGGATGTGGCGGTGGAAGCAAGTCTTCCATCTACCTTTGTGCTTGATGATGATACAAAACTGACAATATTATCTTAAACTGACATTTTGAGAAACTACTTGCAGGCTCCTAAGAGAATATTTCTCCGTAGCTGAGCTGTCCGGTGTGTCTAAACACTAAGTGATTGACATGTAAGTGATTCATCATAATGAAGTGTGCTGTGTTGGGAATTTCCACTCACTGCCACTTTTATCTCCTCAGTAGCACAAAGTCAATTTGAATTAGTCCTTGTGAAGGAAATCAAACCTTGTATTCAGCACCGAATGCCAGATTTGATGAGTTTTTTTTTACATTTTTTAAAATGTTTTTAGAAGTTTGGCTCTAGTAAAGCATAACCTTCAGCTGTCTTTGGAATAACACCAGACATTCTTTTAAGTTAATGTAACACAGACAAGTGATATAGGTGTCAGATTTTCCTCCTTGTATCATCAGACATTTCACGCAGAATGCAGTTTAATGAGGTGAATGAAGGATGCTTGTCATATCAAATAAATATCTAATGTTGTAAAAAGCAGGACTGGACTGGAATAAGACGCAACATGCAACTAAAAGAAATGCACAGTCACCAGGAATGATCTTTCCTCCAATTTAGGATTCCAGTCGTTGCTTTGAGGAACATTAAAGTGAATTTTAATGCCCAGAGGAGCAAAGCAAAGCAAAGCTTAGTGAGGTGCGTGGAGTCCATAGTTGATCACTTTCACAGCTTGACATAAAGAAATGCAGCTGTTGTTTATCACACGAACACTCAGGTCCACACAAACACACAGACACACACACACACACAAAATACTTATCAAGGCAAATGAAGCATGCTAGAAGATAAAGGCATTTGGGATGTGCAAAACTTCTAAAATAAATTTTCTGTTATGAATGTTCTCCCTTTCATTTGAAATTTTAACATTGCATTGCATCATTTTCTCTCCGATTCTTGAACAGGATCTACAGAATAATCCTTACAGTTTCAAGCAGTCAGCAAGAAGGAGGTCAATGTTCAGAGTCAAAAAGCATCTACATATTGATAAGATAAAAGTTGTTCAGTCTTTGAAGCCAAGCAAAGCTATTAAAGCCACAACCAAAAAGTTTCATTGAAGACACCAAAAGCAACGCACAAAGGTGATAGAACATCAGTCAGGATTGCAACTAGCCTGAAGATACTCTGTTCTACTTCTTCTTCTACTTCACAAGTGTCTGCAAGTTTTCAAAGAAAGTACACTGAAAAAGGGCAGGTCTTGAGACAATGAGACATCCGAATAATAATTAAGTGTCTCAGGTTGTCTTTAACTAGATATAACAAACTTCAAACACTCAATTACACAGTCGAGTCTGTCTGCAGAAACCATCACTAATGTCGTATCCCGCTCGTTTTTAAAACATGCTAAAAACTGTGGAGGGAACTAAAAGTGCGTTACAGCTGGCATTTAACTCAACTGATACAACTGTGTGAATTATTGAAATGAGAGCACATTTCCTGAAGGAAAAAGCTCTTGAATGTATTGAAATAAAAATCCTATAAGGCAGCACAGTGACAAAGCAAAGTGAAGCTACCTCAAGGAAAGATAACAGAGAGAATAAAGTCTTGAATTATCAACCCCCCACCCCCCACCCCGCCCAAAAAAAATCAGTATGTAGGAATGTAGAAATGTAATTACTGCAATGTTGAGCTGAACAAAGTGATTAAAGGAGGCTTGAGGTGTAGAGAGACAGGTGGGGGTACCTTTGATGTCGGTGAGTGCCGTCAGACCACAAGTAGACTCAGGAAAGATGTAGCTCTGTTAGAGTTGATTCGTTTGTTCAGTCCGCCAGGGGAGATCTGTGGATAAAAAAACAAAGCAATGGAAAATAACTATTCAGTATCCAACTTGCTGACAGTGCACTGTTTATATAAGACTCTTATATAATGTGTACATTTCTTTCCTGTATTCTTGTGTATGGTGGCTCTTAACAGGTGCTTTGACACTTGACTATGCTGTAAGAATGACTGTTATCTTTAATGTGATGGCTAATTCAGGGCCATCTCTAATAATTACAAAGGTGTCTGAAGTTAACTGGTAAGTTAACTAGTAATGCCTGACTGTCCTCTTCTATTAAAGAACCCTCCTTATGTCCATGTTGTCTGGGGGAGCAAAAATATCCAACCAGGAGAGTGTGAGCCAAAAAACAGACCAGTCTAAGCTACAGTCACACTCGCATGGAAACTTATGTTCAGGAACTTCATAATTTCATTACTAGAGCTGCAGAAAGTGGCCATTTTGAATCTCAGTAAGTTAAAAATGTCTACGATCCTTTGTTATGACAGAGTTTGACCCTGAACTCAGCTACTGGGTGTCTGTGTGTCTGTCTCTGCAACAAGCATAAGCAGCTCCATGTGTGCGTACATACAATGTGTGAGGCAGCTGCTGGTATTAGTGAACACATGGACTGATTTGATTTGGGTTTTCTTTCAATAAACTAGTGAAACAGCTTTGATAGGGAAGTACTGACAAAGTGCTCTGAAAAAAGCACTGAATAGCCAGACTGATGCACTGATTATTGACATTCTAAAAGTGAGGGGGGGTCCAAATGAATTATTTTAAAAAGTGGGTGGGACTTGTCTGATCCTTGTATAATGGTAGCTACTGTAGGTCCATGCACAAGGTTCATTTTCAGATGCTGAGTGCTTGAGCCAATCCTAGCCACCGTCCTGGGTGAGGGTGGGGTACACCCTGGACAGGTCACCAGTCCATCACAGGGCCAACACACAACAGAGACAAACCAACACCCACTCACACTCACACTCAGACCTACAGACAATTTAGAGTCACCAAATAACCCAAACATGATGTCTTTGGATGGTGGGAGAAAACCGGAGTACCTGGAGGAAACCCACACAGACACGGGAGAACATGTAAACTCTGCACAGAAAGGCCCCACAACTTTCTTGCTGTGAGGCTAGAACTATGCCAGCGTGCTGCCCCGGTTCATGTTCATTTTTATTTCAATGCAGATGACGTTCAGGTATGTGTCCCCAGACCACCTGCAATAATTGCAGTATTATGACTCCTTTATTGTGTTTTATTTTCTTTATTGTGACTTTCACGTTTTTATCAGGATAAATAACAACAATAATTATCACTCCTCATCTTATCTGCATTAACTGTAATTGCACTCTGTCAATATACATGCAACTTGTGCAAGAAATCATGGACGTTTAATTTATCCTAACATCAATTTTGAGGCTAAAGAAGTCAAGAAGGCTGCACAATCCTGTTGTAAAATTAGACAGTTTAAATTCTCTGCTGATTTGAAGAACATACCTTATTTTGACTACTGTAAATAGTTATCAACAAACTAACGTTCTACAGTTCAGTTTCAGTTACAGAACTGATATTACTTCTGAAACATTTTTGTGAGAAGACTGTCTGGCCAATACCTAATTCTTAATAATGAGTTAACACATGCTCGATACTTTCAAGAATCCAATATGCCATTCTGACCTAAGTATTCGCGCTGCACTGCCTCAGAAATATAGATCTCAAAGGCACACAGAATGAAAAAGAGGTGTGTCCAGTTCTGCAATTGTTTTGATGATTCATCCCATTGGATGAATCACTCAGCACATACATATCAACCTGTCCAGAGGCTCTGCTGCTTTTAATGGCCCAGGAAACAAAGGCCTGGCAGTAAAAGCCGCTGGATCAACTCCACCCTTGAAGATGTCACAGATAATGAAATCAAACCTGCACACTATGCACACTTCCTCGCAAGCCAACTTTCATTCCAAAAGTATGAGTTCAATAGAATGAAATGGTAAAAAAAAAAAAAAAAAAAAAAGAAACGCATATTGCACTGTTTAATTGGAACACTGGTAAAAAAAACAAAACAAAAAAAAAAAAAACCCTAACATGTTTTTCTCAAAAATTAGGCAGTTTGTACAGATGTAGCTGATTTATGAAGAAAAATCTTTAAAGATTAAAAAAAAGAACAAAGTTAAATGAAGTAAAATGAAATATTATTTTTGATTCAGCACCACTGTTTTCATTTTCAACCTAAAGGCTCTTTTTGGACGTTTCATTTGTCTTGTCCAAACATGAAACATGGAAACATAGAAAAATGAATATTGAAGGCTGACCCGACATGATTCCATAAATTTAAGCTTAAAATCAGAAATATGAACCTCTGGTTTAAGCTTTACTGTATGGCCTTCTCTCCACATGATAAGTGTTTCCAGATGCAGCTCTGACTCCAGGCCAAATATGTATCAGTGAGAAGTAAAGATACACAATGTTTTATTAACTATGATCAGAAGACACCCACAGTGAGTTTAAAGCAAAAATCAATAAAAAGTCAACTATCTTCTCCAGGTGTCAGCTGGTTCAGGATTAAAATCTGTCTTCCTCTCCAAGGATACCTGGGTGTGTTCACTTCAAGAACAGATGCTCTGAACGCCTTGGATTTCTGCTACAGACATCAAAGGTGAAGCTAAACCTGGCCTGTTTTAGTTATCACCTTGTCTCTCTGTCTCTCTCCGGATTCTGGACAAGACCTTACAGCTCTCCTGAATGGAGATGATGTCGACACACAGCCCACATTAGCACTTTGGTTCACCTTCCTCTTGTGTTAGTTTTCTGTTACTATCTCTGACCTTAACGGGTCCGCTTTGACCCGTGTCTTAAATCAGCCACAAAATACCCTAAAAACAATTATTTACCATCTAATTTGTTCTCACCTCTTGGTTACCTTGTTCGGCTTCTTTATCCATGAAAAGATTGGCTTTGATATTTTAGTTGTTTCTTTGGACCCCTTGTTTTCAATGTAAAAAAACTGTCAAATGAACCTCAAGAGAATTATATAAATAAATAAAAGGCTGTTATTTTACCTGACTATTATTGAGGGGTATTAGAACACATCTCTTGAAAATTTGTTTTAATTTTAATATTATTAACTATAGTAACATCTATGGTGTTTTGGGGTTTAGTTTTTTTTTTTTTTTTCAAAAATAGAACTTTAATACAAATTCAAAATGAAAAGCAGAACCAGTAATAAAACAAAATCTAGGTTTGCAAGGTCAAACAAACAACAACAAATCAAGCAAATCAAACAAACAGATATGAGTGCCATAAAAAGTCTCTCTGTGCAAGTACATGCATGGATATCTTTGAATTTTTGAATCAAGTGGTCTCACTGGGGTTGTGGCTGTGGCTGTTGTTGATGTTGAAGCAGGTCTAGCTGAGGAGGATGCTGGTGCTGATGCTCTTCCTGTTGCTGATGGCATGGGCAGAGCGCTCGGTGAGCTCTGCAGCTGTCTGACCAAGGCTGTAGCAGCTGGGTTTCGGGGCACCCGTTCCCTTTGCTCAACGTGCGCCTTGACAAGGGAACTTCCTAGCTCCTCAAGAAATATTCTCTGCTTGTTTTTTTTGGTTGAGTTCAACCTTTGGTGAATGTGGGTACATAACACAAGTGCATTGTATGCAGACACATCCAGGATGTTGTAAAACATAACCATTGGCCATCTCCTGGTCATACGCTGGCAAGTGTAGGTGGCAGTCAGCTTGTCCAGGTTGTCCACTCCTCCTTTGTTTTTGTTATAGTCAAGGATGATTATGGGCTTTTTGTCACTTCCTGCTGACACAGCTGCATCTTTGTGAAGAGTGGACATCAGTATCACATTCCAGCCTTTTTTTGGACAGTATGAAACAGCAGTGGTGGTGTCTGTAAAAACATACTTTGAGGAAAGTGGAGTCCTGTCCTTCACCTGCAACATTTCAGCGGGCAGCTCAGGTTTATTCTTTTTTACTGTGCCTACCCTGGTGGCTTTACTCCTGAGAATTTCTTGTCCAAGATCATAGCTGGTAAAAAAATTCAGTCTTGATGTCCCTTACTCTCGTCACAGCAAACCGTGTGATCCCAGGGGTCATTTTGATGACCCTGCCATGTACGTCAGGAGGTACTGAGCTACAACAGATGTTGCCACTTTTGGATTTGAATGTTTCTGCAGGCGCGGGAGCAGCTTCAGCACCAGTGACCCCCTCATCAGACTGAGCAGATGTGTCTGTCTCTTCCGGTTTATTCTCCACATTGTCTTCCTCCTCAGAAACCTGCTCATCCGTATCGCTATGGTGCTGCATGTCCTCTGCCTCATTGTCAGCAAAGATATGATCCAGAGCTTGGCTTACAGTAAATCTTCTTCTCATTGTTGCATGCTGTAAACTGGAGATGTGTACTCTGCAAGTCACCAACTCTAAACTGAATTGGCCTTACATGCCTGGACATGTGCGTCTTTGTTTTGTCAAAAAGGCAAAGACAGAAGCCCCTGACTGAAGCTCAAGTGGTTGGAAGAGGAGCTGGCTGTGGGCTGTGGCCTGATAGTGTGTTTATGATTTCAGTTTTGGCACTTTAATTTTTTTTAAATAATCTTATATTATCACTGGGTCGAAACTGACCCGAACACCACAAAGGTCATAATTTTCACCAGCGCATTTTATAATTTAGCAAAATTGATTTTTTTGCTTTTATTTTGCTTAAATAGAAGTTCCTGAAAAAGTCAAAAAGCCTTGATGCAATAAACTAATTTATGTAGTACTTCCTCACACTAAAGGAAGGTTAATATGCATTTTATTTGATTTAACATAATGAAATGCTCTTGTAAGTGACTCTTTTCTCTGGGTTGGCAGGTCAGCAGCACAACAAGCTAGTTTGGGAACGAGAAAATTGATAAATGGATGAATGATGCTTCTGCTTCCCTCAACTAATGGTACTTAACCTCCCAAGTGACTGTGGAACTGACCAGAAGTCAATATTTGAGGCCTGTGATTATTCTGGGTGTCAGTCCAGGGTTCCTGTGGCTAAAGAGGTGATGGTTAAATGGCCAATTCAGACACAATGCTGACACATTACTTAAGTATTAGAGGTCATGCTGCTTCAATAACATTCAATGCGCAGCTGTGAGGAGTAAATGTGGATAACAAGACGTTGCTGTAAATAAGCTTGCATGTTCAACAATGCATTTGCATGGAATAATGAAAAACATAAAAGGTCAGTGGCTATGCTGTAAACAGAAATGCATCAGACAGAATTTCATACACTCAATACCCACAGCCAATCAAATCTATTTACACAGCATCCAGTCAGGCACATTTTCTCTACGCTTGGGTCTGTGGAGCATGCTGAAAATCTTCAGCACTGGCCCTTATGCCACCGCCGTCATTTGACAGTAATAACTTCAGAACCCTCATGCAATATTTGTGCTTCATATCAGAGCCTGATACCTCACCTGCTGTGCATTATGCAGACAATTGCATATTCTATCATGACTTGTCCCCCTTCACCCCACATCGTTTGGAAAGAACCCCAGTGTAATTCTCTGATTAATAATGAATGAAGAGTGAGGGTGAGCTCGCTCACTGACTTACTAAAGGGCTCACTGTCAGGGGAATGCGACACGGATCAAGGCCTCTCTTCAGCTGTCAGTGCCTTTGCACACTCACACAGAAAAACTGCAATCGTTTATAAATGACCATGTAGATAAGCAGACACTGCATGTGTGCATGTGTGTTATTTCACTTACGCTTTGTGCATACAGGGTACCCGTGAGGCAACCTGACTATCTGAACAACTATGTGAATTAAATGCTAAACGGAATGTGAAAATTCAAAAGCAAGAGGAGGCATTAATTATGTAAGATCACTGTGCATGTGGTTAATCTCCAACAAGTTCTCCAACCAAAGTGACAAAACAGACAAAACAGCCAATACAAGTGTGTTTGATCTAATGCCATTATCATCAGGATGCCGCTGTGTGTCAGAAATTTTTTAAAATCACTTATAAACATGACTCACAATTACCTCCAACCTCTTTGAGTTAGTTTAGGTAACTACAGCACCTCAGTAAAACTACAGGATAATGCTGGCCCTAAAGAACAGTTCAAGATTAGCTTGGCAGAAAGACTAAACGCAGGATGAAAAAGCTATTTTGTTTCTGTCCAAAGCTTCTGTCATGTACAGTTTGTACAATTTGAGCTCAAACAGAAATGTCAAAAATGTTCTAGAGTAATCTGCAGTAATTATTTCATGGTGACTGGCAGCCAAAACACAGTTTAGCTGAGCTAAAATAATGCTCAGATAAATATAATTAGCAGACTCGCTGTTTCATTGTGATATTACCTGAAAGATGTCTTCGATAGACGGACAGCAACAAACCTCGGTTGCTTGGTTGAAAACATGTTGTACTGATATGAGAATAAAAGGTAGAAGTCGTGATGTTGTAGTTTGTAAAAACCATCTATCTGTTGGTTGACCACATGGCAGTGATATTGATTTTCTCATATAACGCGGAAAGAAAGTGAAAGTGTAAATGTTGAAATGTCAAGTGATTCTTTTAACAAATAGCACTGACTGTGGCACGGCAGACACAGGCAGACACAGGCAACAAAAAAAAAATCCACCTTTTCTTACAGTTCTTATTTCACTATATATGCACTTACCAGTGAATAACATAATGTTTCCCCAACTGTGTCACATAACAGGAACAAAGGAAAGCAACCATAATGTTAAGGGACAAAAACCAAGTAGTGCACAAAAGCAGCCCCACCGAAGCCATTTTTCTGCAAACCATAATATGCATATTAGTTTGTTGAGCCCCACTGTCTATACACATCTACAGACTTTGATATGTTGACACACCTCAGGAGCTAAAGCCAGGGGATGGATTACTGTATTAAATCGTGTTTAACATATGACTCATATTGCAAGTCATCCTCTCGTCTTTTGCTTTGTTCTTCTCTCTAATTTCCCCACAGTATATTGTCTAATAAGATGGAGAAAAAAAAAGTTAAAAGTTAATTAAATAAATTACTGCAGATTGTTCGGAGCGTTGTGTACACCGACAGAGTGTCCTGACAATCCTGCATTTCCAGGTAACTGTTCAGCTGAAAGGAGAGCACGCGGTGTACTGCCAGTCTTCATCCGGTACGTGCAGGGCGTGTTTGAAGAGAGCAGAGGCTCATAAGTATTCCAAAAGAAAATTACAGACCATCATCGCTAGTCCAGTCGACCAGATAGGATCATGTCACATGAAAAATAAAAGTGGTTTGGGTTTTAGAAATTATCACACTCATCCCAGAGAGCTGAACTTACTTGGCTTATGCTCATTTAATTTAATGCAATAAGGAATGATCCTGCCTCATCATAGCTTACCACCTCCCAAGATGTAAATAAAGATGGTCATAGAAAAAAAAAAAAAAGCCCTGGCAGAGAGAGAACGATTTCCTGCCAGAATAAAGTAGAGACCTTGCTGAGAAGTTTGAAGGGTACAGGGAGGAGAAATTGATTGGCTTGTTTGTTCTTTGGACTCTGCAGTTTTAGTTTTTCTTGCATATTTCACCTTTGAAGGTTTAATTCGTTCCAAAGTCCATAAAGCCGTTATGGGAACATGTTTCAGCTCCATACTATTATCTTTGACCTTGGTACTGTTATATACTTTAGTTTTATTTACAGCAATAGTGGTTTTTGTTTGTGTGTTTTGTTTTTGTTTTTTGTTTTTTTTTTCAAAAAACATTCAAACATTGAGGACACGCCATTGTTCAGAAAGGTTACCAAAATGACTGAATGTGGGTGATTTTTTTTTTTTTTTTAATAAATCTTAAAAGTACAAACTGAAAATCATTCATTTTTCCTGAACACATCATAAATATCAGACATCCAGTGCTCTTACATGGGGCATTCCACAACCTATTTAATCCATCTGCTGTCTGCAGTTTCTGATTAAAACTAAAACAAGTCTCCATACATAATTGCAATGTATGGAAGAATGTAGATTGTATTGTAATTGACTTTTTTTTATGCAGAGATTCAAACTAAAACACCAATGCGGTATTGTAAACTGTCGGCACAACAAAGAAGTGGAATGATGACGAAGTACGTCCTCTCAGGCTGACCAGCTTAAATGATGGGTCCATAAGTTTGAATGCTTTTCAGCTGTACAACAGGTTATAATGGGCTACGGAAGTATTTCACAATACTCTGCTGTATTGGCCCGTGTGGCACTGGAATGCCTAGAGCAATGGTTTTAGTTATCTAAACCGAACTAATAGACAACCCCAGGGATTTATTTATTTATCCAGCATTCCCTGAACTATCACTGTATTAGCAACCACACTGTGATCTCAATGAAATATGAACTATGAGTGAAAACAATCCACAATCCTCAAAATCTGCTCTAAAAGTCTTATTCATCTTCTACTGCTTATCCGTTTCCAGGTCACAGGGGGTGCTGGAGTTGAGCCCAGCTCAGATTGCCTGGGGGGGGGGGGGTACACCCTGGACGGGTGGCCAGTCCATCACACAGAGACAGACAGAGACCAACAAACACTCACACCTACGGACAATTTAGAGTCACCAGTTAACCTAAACATGATGTCTTTGGACAGTGGGAGGAAACCCACGCAGGCACGGGGAGAACATGCAAACTCCACACAGAAAGGCCCCAGGAACCGAACCCACGACCTTCTTATTGTGGGGCAACAGTGCTTACCACTATGCCACTGTGCTGCCACGTTGTACAATAGGAAAATTTGTATATATATAAAAAAAATTTCAATGTGGATTTTTGTTTTGTATGTGAAAAAAGAAATTTAAGTCCTACATTTCGTATTCTGAAACATAAAGTTAACACAATTATACCTGGCAATATATCGATTTGCACAGACTGTACACGTACGCCAGACACGAGAGCCCAGAACAAAATGTATTCTACCTGTTTGATTCTGTTTGGTGTACTTAATCCATTCTGAACAAACAAGGCAGAAAAGGTAATAACCCCAGTGTACCCCATATGAAACTAACTTTCTGGCTCTCCGGTCCCAGCAGCTGCTGATGGCTTGGTTGGTGCAGAGTGGTAATAAGCCCTCTGGCATAATGAGAGTCTCTTACCACCTGAAGAATTTCACTTTACTGCTCCACCCCACTCACCTGTCTTCTGAGTTTTCCCCTCTGTCAGCTGAGCAACAAAAAAATTCTGAATAGGACATTACTAAGACTTTATTTACTGAGGATACAGTCAGTAAGTAAGAGCCTCTGCTTTTCTTCTCAGTGCTGGTGCTGTCTGCAAAGTCACATTAATTGTGCTGAATTGTTGAAAGTGGAGTGAAGATAAAATTATCCAACCTTGGTATTTAAAAAAAAAGTTGAACAAAAGAAAAAAAGGCAGATTCGTCCAAAATGATTAATAGCACCAACACAACACAGATGCTGGCAGAGTTTGATGAACGGTGGGTAACGTAAAATCCTTGAATGATTAACACTTTAACATATCAGGTAATACAATCATAATAATACATTTTATTTGTTAGGGCGCCTTTCGAGGCACTCAAGGTCGACTTACACCAAGAATAAAATACAGCAAAAAATACAAAAAACAACATACATTGTTATAAAACACAACATACAAAAAACATCATACAAATAGTGGGCAAGACAGTATAAAAATACAGTGGATAGAATCAGATGAAGTGGGCAAGTCTGAACTGATGGGTTTTGAGTTTGGATTTGAACAGATTGACAGATGTGGTGTTGCGGAGGTCGGGGGGGAATGAATTCCAGAGCTGGGGGGCAGAGCGGCTGAATGCTCTGCTCCCCATGATTGCCAGGCAGGTGGGGGGAACAGAGAGATGGAAGGCGGAAGAGGATCTGAGTTTGCCAGTGGGTGTAAATGATAAAGAGCAGGGGCCACAGGACAGAGCCCTGGGGCACAACTGTTGTGACTAAGAAAGGTTGTGATGTGAATGACTTAAGTTGAATGAACTGAGAGTGGCCGGAGGGGTAGGATTTAAACCAATTAAGGGGTGTGTGTGTGATGCCAATAGAGAGGAGACTGTCCAGGAGGGTGGTATATGAGATGGGGTCGAAGGCTGCACTCAGGTCAAGCAGGATGAGGATGGATAGGAGGCCGGAATCAGCTGCCAGGAGGAGATCATTGGTGAAGTGCCGTTTCAGTACTGTGGAGAGGGCGGAAACCAGACTGGAATTGTTCAAAGAGATTATTGCGGGAAAGGTGTGAATGGAGTTGAGAGGAAACATTTTTTTCAAGAATCTTTGAGGTTATTGGGATCTACAAGGGGTTTCTTGAGTATTGGGGTGACAGCAGCTGTTTTGAAGGGTGATGGAACAATTCCACTGGTGAGGGAAGAATGGATTATGTGAGTGATGAGAGGGGCCAGAGATGGGAGCAAGTTGCTGATGGATGTTATGGATTTTAGCAGTGAAAAAGGATAAGAGAGAGTTACAGAAAGCGGCAGAACACATCTGAGGAGGAAGTGAGTCTGGGGGTTGACTAATATTGCTGAGAAGTGAAAACAGGGCCTTGGAGTTGCCATCATTTGAATTGATTAAACCAGAGTAGTAGGTGGATTTAGCTTGTGACATATAGTCCTTGTAATGGAGAATGCGGTTGTGATACATTTCCTTGTGCACAGTGAGAATGGTCTTATTGTAGAGCCGTTCCAGTTGGTGTCCTTTGGATTTGATTTGTCTGAGAGCAGGAGGAGCGGGTAGAAGTGATGAATCTGGTTTTGAGTGGAGCAAGATTGTCCAGGAGATCATGAAGATCATGAAAACTGTTGTTGTAGTGGAGTAGCAGTTCATCCGGGGTGGAAAAACTGTCTGCGTTGGGGAGGGAGTTAAGGCCAGAAGAAAGAATGTCCAAATTAATGTCCTTATTAATATTACGGAAAGAGATAGTTCGTGGAGGATTGATTCTGGAAAGTGCAAGGTTGAAAGTGAAAGGAAAACGCAAGGATACCAGCATGTGATAGTAATAGATTTGGTAACAGTAATGGTAATAGATTTTTGTGTGTGTGTGTGTGTGTGCCCACCCTTGAGAATATGATTGTGAATCCAAGCCCATCCCCCTCAACGCTGCATGAAGCAGATGGAGGATCAGTCTTCCTCATGGAACCAAAGAGCCAGATGAGATGCAGATTTTTTTTTTTTTTTTTTCACATTAATGCTTTGCATAAAAGATCCATGCAGGGATTTGTGCACAATAGGGCCTTCCAACCCTGCACTTGTCAATTATGTAGCGTGTCCCACCCTAGCCTGACGAAATGCTCACCTCTCACTGTCTATCTGCAAAGACAGGAGAAGACTTCATCTTGGGAGGGATGAGTGAATGAGAAGTGGGGGAGAAAGAGGCAGGTGTGTGTGTATGTGTGTGTGTGTTTGTGTGTTGGGGGATGTCAGAGGCGTGAAGAGATCAAATATTCCTCTGGGATATTATTAGCTGCTTGTGTTTGTAGCACTGGTGACAATAAGCACAGTCACACTGAACCAGCTACATTCTCATAACTGCTGAGGAATTAAAAAAAAGGGAGTAAACTATGGACTGCCATCATATTGTAAACACGGATATGGACAAAAAACGAATTACACTATGTGAGAAGCATTCATTTAAAGACATTCCCCTCAGCAGAGCCTGGCTGATAGGACTTGAACACAAAGACAAAGACTTAACTTTCATATCAGTCACAGGATATTCAGCAATCGACAGAGAAAAGAAATTAGTTCAAAGTTTGTTTGAACGATGCATAACATTGTGAATTAAAGGTGACCAAGATGCTTCCCTCTTTGCCTCCTTCTCTCATCTTTTCTTTATGAGCCACAGTTCATTACACAACAATAAACACTTTGTTTACGCCCATTACTGTGTAATTAAGAAGGACATATTGTTAGCAGTAGCTCACAGATAAACACTCCAGGGGAGAATGACTGATTAATTGTTGACAATCCTCAGTCTAATTGCAGTTAACTGGCGAAAAAACATAATAACAACACAGTCATTCAACCAAAGTGAGGCTTCAAACCATCTGTGTGTGTGTGAGAGAGAGAGAGAGTGTGTGCACGCATCTGTGTGTGGACATTCAGCATGAAAGCCACCACTGGTGTCTCCACAGTGACAGCTCCTGTGATGAAGTCAGCTTTGATAATTAACTTGGGTTCCCAGAAAAAGGAAGAGGAAATTAGGTGTCACAACAAAATATGTACATCTAACAAACTTCATAGAGCTCTGCAATAAGAGTACAATTACTAATCAATCAAAGCTTCAAACATCCTCCGAGAGATGGTTTGGCCCTTGCAACAACTTTTGCACTTTACCCTGGCTGATGGGAATTCCCCAAGATGTATTTGGAAACTACCACATTTTTGGTCAGATAAAACTGTTATGCCTTGTGAGATGATTCAACATCAGTTTTTTAATGCATGATATTACCGTCGAGCAACACAATTTTTTCAAAACTGGAGATGGAACAAAAATAAATAAAAACAAAAAAAAAGAAAACCCAGATGAAGCTCACCATGATATATCCATACAGTATTGGATTTAATTTTTGGATTTTTGCATAGTTCTATTATTTGTATTTCCTGAGAGACTGACTGCAATGGTGGAAATTCTCCACAAGAAAAAGGAAATGGGCCTGTGACTGAATCCATTTTGTGTTATTTTCAGGCTGGCTGTTTGAGAAGAGCTTGTCAGACATGACAGACTCATGGGTGCTCATACACCAGTTGTGTAAATAGTCCTCCTTCGACTTTCATTGCCTAGGTAAAAGTAGTAACACAAGTTTCAAATTGATTAGCTGAGGCACAAAATTCAGCCAGAAGGTAAATGGTGATACTGGATTATTTCCTGAAAAGAAAGTGCAGCAGTATCTTGAGCAGCTGCAGAATTTATTTTCAGTATCAAAATTGAGCAACGGTGAAAAGAGAGCTATTTACTACATTTATGAACATTATCACAGTTTATTTTACTCCTGTTTACTTACTGGTCAAAGTGGAGCTACTAGCGTAGTCAGTGTAATAATTTATCCCAGTGCTCTCATAAAAGCACCTTTAAAATTCATGAATGAACACATTTGTTTAGTTTGAACAAAACATAAAAGGTTCAAAACTACACACAAAGTCTGGCTGTTTGTTAGCTGAATGAAAAAAAAAACTGGCTGCTGGCTGTAGCTTCAGTTAAAACAATAAACTAAATGCGTGTTCTCCAAGAAATATTTGTATTATTTCAAAACGTAAAGCACAGTTTAAAGGAAACTTTAATCTGTGCTTTTTTTCTGTTTTCTGCTCATATGTATCTGAAATGTGACAAAGGGAGCTAAAAAAAAAAAAAAGTCTGGTTTAATCATTGAATGTTGTACTTTATAAATGAGCCAACGCTATTTCTGTGACATATTCATCTGAAAGGCAGTAAAAAAAGGATGAAAGTTTAAGTATAATATCTGGCTGTATGCTGAGTTCTTCTGTCTGAGGCTTTGATGAGAAATGTTTTATAAAGTATTCATTGACAGTCCCCACTTCATCCTGCCATACTTACGCTGTTATCATCAGTTTTACTGTGCACTCCTTTACCTCGTAGCTTCTGTGAGACAGCATTAGGGAAGGCTGCAGTTTGGTGATGGAAGCAGTGGAAATGAAAATGGTGGGGAAGAGTAAAGACTCAGTCATGTATACATTGATATCCCCTAACAGTGTGCAGGCTGTTGGAAGTGAGAAGGCCGAGGACAGAGGCTGATGCTAGGGTAACACACACTGCCTCTGAGCTGTCACTCTCCAAGACAAGGCGCCTCGATCCATCACTCCACACTCTTCAGTACAGTCCTACTCTGCTCCGCTCTCTTCTTTCGCTTTTGATGAAAAAGTCTCAGCCCAAAATCCTTCATCTCCTCTTTTTTTTTTTTTTTTTTACCTCTGAGTGTGTTTGCAGAGTCATACCTCAAATCAATCAAACCCAGATTCAGCTGGATCTAAATATCACTGCTGTCAAACAAAGATGATGTTTTATTAATTTTTTTTTTTCCAAAAATAAAATAATCAATTCTCTCTGAAAACAACACCACAAGCTTTTCATGATTCTGAGATAAAACCTGCAGTTAGGAGGATTAATTCAAAGCCAATATGAATGATATGCTCCGCTCCTCTTAGATGTCTGAGGTGAATGTGATCATTTTGCCTTACCTCTGACCAGTTCAGATTTTAAGTGAACAGGTCCCACAATCTATGCCAGCTTGGCATTGAGAAGCACAATAGTGTTGCCCAGAGTTTTATGACTATAATTTAACATCAAATGTCAGGGCTTTGCACACTGAGAGACAATTAAATCCCTGTTTACCCAAATGAATTATTAACTATTCTCTAAAAAAAAAAAAAAAAAGCACATGGTATGGCTGTAACACTGGCCATTTTGTTTATGAAAAGGCTATTGTTGATAGTGTTTACCGGACTTCGTGATGGATCTACAAACACCCTTTGTAAAGATTTGCATCTTTCCTTTGTTGTGTTTTCTGGCTGGTGTTTTCAGCTTTATCGGGCCTGATGAAAAACTGGCTGCTGCTGCCCAACAAGCATCCTGTGACAAACATGCATCAGCAATGACAAACGCCTGGGCATTAAAGAGAGCCAGGCTTGAGAGGTGAAGAGCAGTCAGTCAGAGTGAGAAAGAGGGGGAGGCAGCAGCAATTTTTGCTGCCAACACCCACTGACATTGATGAGAAGGCCTGAAGTTACCTCTAATGCTCTGACAAAAAACAGCTCAGCGTGAGTGGTGAATGATTTCCTGAATTGAACAATTGTCAACACAAACTAATCAACATGACAAATAAATGTGTCGGATGGAAGATCAAAAACAACTTAATTCCTTTGCAATAAGATCAGGTTACGGAAAATGTCTCTGACAGGTGAGCCCTTGAGAAACGCACCATGGCTCTGGTGGGCACTATAATGCAGCTTGTCAAAGGATCCACCTTCTGCAACACCTGTCTGGTGTTGGATAGAGGCCATAGGGGAAATTACCAAAATAAAAGAGCAGGAGACTGATGCTCTCAAGTGAGTTTTTAAAAACCACTAGACCATTTTCTCTCCCTCATTTATGAATAATGCCCTTTTAAACTGTTAAAAGCCTGGAAGAGTCTCTCAGCACTATCTGGGTGATTAGACGGTGCTTCCTCAGCTACAAAAGGTGGAAAAGGCTGGTTTGTGAGGTACAGTTAATATAGAGAAGAGTCATGAAGGTGGCCATAGACCTCACAGACATACAGATGGGGAAGTGTGATACAATTGTGTACAAAAAGTTTGGGTCAAATCCATATTGTGTTAATTTTTGAAGTGAAAAGAAAAGCAGTTGTTGCTCCATGAACTGAAAAAAAGGAGGAGGGAAGAGTTCATCTTTCATTCATCTTCTACCGCTTTTCTGTTTCCCGGGTGCGGGGGGTGCTGGAGCCAATCCCAGCTCACATTGGGCGAGGGCGGGGTACACCCTGGACAGGTCACCAGTCCATCACAGGACCAACACACAGAGACAGACAGAGACCAACAACCACTCACACTCACACTCAGACCTGCAGACAATTTAGAGTCACCAGTGAACTCAAACATGATGTCTTTGGACGGTGGGAGGAAACCCATGCAGGCACGGGGAGAACATGCAAACTCCACACAGAAAGGCCATCTAAATGTAAGCAAACTCAACAAATTAACTAAACTACTACAACAGGAAAACAAACCAAACCAGACCTTAACACAGAAACATCAGGAACTTGGCATTGGTCAAGAGAAGAAGACAAGTTAGGCCACCAGTCTATCACAATGAAAACAATGAAAGTGAAAGGTGGAATTTGAAATTTTGATGATTTATTCCTCTAACACACAGGCAAGCACAAAGACCAGTGCAGATGGACTCCAGGTCTTCATCTCACAAACACAGAATCATCTTGAATTACAAACATAGGCTGTATAGTCCCCAGCACACAGGCCCGTGAGGTGAGGTGAAAATTCACTTCATGTGGCATAATAAGCCAGGGTAAATTACAAAATAAATAAATTTTAAAAATTTAATAAAATAATGAAGCACACCCTGAAAATGTCAAACACACTATCAAACAATAAGCAGCATTTTTCAAAAATGTTTATCTCACACTTCTGGCTTTCCTTTTAAGCCCTCATCAGGAACAGGAAAAGGTGTCAGACAACAACAGGGAAATTCCAAGCCTGCCAGCCTACTGCTCAGTTGCATCAGTCTTGTTACTGATGCCACAGGCCTCAACAAATAACATCATACATCAACAAACATGCAACCCCCAAAGCTGTCAACATCATGTCAGCAACTTTATCTCCTTAGCAGCTTCAAGGACAGTTTACATCTGCTGCCAGCTTCTGTGCTATTAGTTATCAAGTCTGGATCATCAGTCTAATTGGTGCAGCCTAAAACACAGCAGAGCCACTTTGGTGTTACGATGACTCGTCTCTGATGGCAATTTCAAAGAATCTGCATGCTATCTGATGACCATCAGACTGCAAGAAAAAAAAAGGGTGGGATGGTATTAAGTCTAAGACAAAATGTCTTACTTCTCACTCAAATTACTATCTCAGCACTTTCTCAGTTTATGGGCTCAACCTCTAGTTTCAAGCCTACTTTAATACAACGCAATGTTCACTGATTAAATAATGGTTCCATTTAGGAGAAAAGAAACCATAAAAGGTCCCAACTGCACACTCATCCCTGACATCATTAATTCCTCCTTCAGTTGTGATTCAGTCCCTCAAAACCTTAAACTGGCTGCTATAACACCCATTTTCAAAAAACTTGGACTCAACCCTTACATTACAACAAATTTCCGGCCCATCTCCATTCTCCCGTTTCTGTCAAAAACACTTGAATATGTTGTCGCCTCCCAACTTAAAGCCCACCTCATCTCTAACACTCAGCTTGAAACATTTCAATCCGGTTTTCATTCACAACACAGCACTGAAACAGCCCTCTTTAAAGTCACCAGTGACCTCCTCCTCTCCTCAGATGATGTCCATCTCAACATTCTCATCCTCCTCGACCTCACCACAGCTTTTGACACCTTCAACCACCACGATCTCCTCTCTTGCCTTGAATCCTTCATCAACATTACCGGCACTGCTCTCTCCTTGCTTTGGTCATACAGTATCTCACTAACAGAGAACAGTTTATTAACATCAACAACTGCTCCTCCTCTATTGCTCCTCTCGCTCAGTCCCTCAGGGCTCGGTGCTCGGTCCTCTCCTGTTGATCCTCTACATGCTCCCCCTTGGTAAAATCACACACAGTCATGGTCTCTGTTTCCACTGCTGCAGTGACTACATCAAGCTCTACATCTCCACCAAATCCATCACTGCTGCAGTTCATTCCACTCTCAACAACTCCCTCACTGAAATTAAGTCCTAGATGCAAACAAACTTTCTCAAACTCAACTGCGACCAATCCAAGATGATCATCATAGCTCCCAAGTCCTTCACCAAAACCACCCAGAACTTCTCCCTTACCATTGTTAACTCCACCCTGTCATCCCCCACCCACATCTGCAACCCTGGAATAACCTTGATAATGGGATCTCTTTTGAAAATCACGCCAACCGCATCACCAGAGCTGCCTTTTTCCACCTCAAATGACCACATTACCCTGTCCTAAAGAATCTCCAGGAGCTTCCTGTTCCCCAGCAGATCCAATTCAAAATCCTCCTCCTCAATCGCAAAGCCCTCCATAAATAGGCCCCCTCCTGCCTCACCGACATGCTCCACCATTGCACTGCTTCCTGCATACCTCTAATGCCAACCTCTTGTCGGTCATGCCTCTCATGACCGAGCACTAGACCTGGAGGGTATACAAGAGCATTCTCTATTGCTGCCCCCTCCCTCCCCAACCACATCCGTGACTCCACTAACCTGTCCACTTTCAAATGTCATCTCAGAACTCACTTTTTCACGACTGCTTTTAATGTGTGTTTGTGTAGTTGTATGTAATGTGTGCGATTTTTTTATATACTTTGTCAAATTTTCTAAAGGGTCTTTGAGCATTGTTAAAAGCACTATATAAATAAAATGTTTTATTATTACTATTATCACTATCATCATTGTTACTATGGCTGTAATTATAAAGGGTATGCATGAGGCCATGGCTGCTATGTGATTGACACAAAAACCAGGTCGGACCCTCCAATCACTCCTCCTCAGCTCCACCTTTTCCTTCAAATATGGTTTCGCTGCTTTGAAATAAACAAGAAGACCAAATTACAAATTCAAGGAATCAAAACAACAGTTTACAAACCAACATCAGTGACGACCAAGGATGTCACGGTGGGTTGACACATCCTGATGAAATCTTTGCTTATGTATTTCTGTTTATGGGAACTAGAAATAGAGCTTATGCCAAAGTCTAGGGCAACAGATGTGTTCATTATAACACTGACAGTTGTAGCTCTCTTCAAATGATCTATTTGATATTGTAACAAAGAGCCTTAATGTCACTGCCACAATCCACCCAGTCTAATGTGGCCATTTGTCCAGCACCCATAAGACACTGGGATACCGGTGTACTGATGAGCTGGCCTCAGCCCTGGTGCAGCCAGTTTGCTTGGCCACTGATAACAGGGCCAGAGCTGAGGGGAAGAGAATCCCATTACAAATAGCTGCATTAGGCCTGTCAGATTGTGCAGCTGAGGCAGTACATCTCCATTGACCCTGAGCTGGCTTGTCGCCCCTCTGGGGTCAGAGCATTGCCCCTCCTGGGATAATATGTACTGCTGCTGTTTTCAGGGGGATTGTTTTGGAGCCCTAGCAACAAATACACGAAATGCAAAATAAAAAAAACAACACACAAACCTCGACACCGCACACTCGAGCATTCAAATACTGTACACACAAACACACACACACACACACACACACACACACACACACAAACACCAGGATGCAAATTAACACTATGGCAAGAGGTGATATTTAGGACAGATAACCTGTTTACGTGCAAAAATGAACACTTATGCAAACTGTGGTCATCAGGGTCAGAATCTTATGTAAGTGAACAGACTTTGTATGAATTAAAGTAATATCACGATTTTACTGAATGCAATAAAAACAGTGTGCAAGACTCCCACATACACGTACTTCAGACAGTCACTACTGGCCTATTTCAGCAGTGACAGATATTATTATACACAAGGAACTCAATTCATTGTTTTTTATCTCTTTGACTATTTCTGTTGCGTGAAAGAACATACTGCTTTCACTTTTTATGAAAATGATCATGTGCATGTTTTCTTGTCATAAATGACCAAAAGTTCATTTCGTCTTCTAATATAAATCTCTTCCTTACTTGATGCTGCGTCCATCTGTTTGTGAAAGTAACTGCTGTTTGGCTTTCAAATCATCTTGTTATTGAAGTTGAGGTTTCATGCGAGCACATCACACACTCTAATTACACCCATCTCCTGGAAATAGCATATGAATGATACGAAACTAAAAAACATATTGGAGGCAATATAATTGGTATATGGGGGATATTTTGTGGTTATGCTTCTTTTGGAGAGAAGCTGAGTTTTTGCGCAGAATGGATGACAGGGATGTGGGTAATGTTCCCTTCCATAAGCGTGTGTTTGCTCAGGCAACAAAAGCACAGTTGGAAGTGTTCAAGATTGAGACCACAATTTTGTTGCTACTGGGCGGTGGATGCTGTAAGGCAAGAGAAAATGTTTTGCAGAAAAACAAAAAGATCAGCTGTCAGAAACATTTTCTACAATGTTGTTATTTGGACCCCACTTCAAATTAACGGTGAGTAACCATAATTGACAGGAAACAGGGTGGCTAATTACAACAATTTTAGGACATTTTTACTATATTATTCAAATACTAGGGCATGTTTCCTGTGGAGATTTTTCCAGAATCCAGTCTGATGCTTCAAAATGACCTTAATCAAAGTGTTGCCTTGGGCAACTTCCTGTTTGATTCACCAAAACTAATTAAGGAAGTTATTATCATGTGTCTGCTTTTACAGTGCCATTGTGTTTAGAGACCTTTGAAATGCTGTGGACATTTTAAACATTCTGAAGAAGTTATGTGGGACTCCTTTTCAGACATGAAGCCAGAAAGTAAAATTCTTTGAATGTTCGCAGATTACAGTGCATGTCTCAAAGAGGATAGGGAAGATTACTTATTTCCCATGTATTACTGTACAGGTGACCATGACACAGTCTTAGAAGGATGGATGGATGGGAGACATCCAGTAATTGGTTTCTTCGTCGCAACTGCAAGGCTCAATTGTACAGTATCAGTGTGAGATACTTGTAAACAGCTTAATCCAAAGAGCCTCCCTTCATGGCCAGTAGCTGGATTACTCTGTTTGTCAGCAAAGCTGCTGTCATTCTGCACCTTTGGGAGGAGGGAAATGAAACCCCCTGGAGGGAGGAAGCAGAGGAGAGGGAAGAGAAAGAAATGAGGGGGACATGAAGCGAGACATGAGGTGGCATTGATTGAGCGGGCGCATCTCCGCCCTCATTCATACACTGATATACCAATTCGACACTGATAACCTGCCATGCACTTGTGGACAATCTTTTGCGATGACAATGAGTAATACCGGCACATATAACAGAAAGATCTTTAAAAACCTTTAGTAAGGTCCAATGAAACAAAGAAAGAAAACAAAACTAAAGCAAAAAAAAAAAAAAAAGAGTAAGGCTTGAGTCTGCATACACCTTAATATTGACAGATGAGAAAGAAGGCTATTTACCAAATTTGAATTCAGACTGTGCTTTTTCATGGCTTTCATCGTGTTTTACAGGAATTGTGATTATTCACACAATGTGTAGCATTGACTGGTAAAGAGGGACTTCTTTGTTGTACAAATGGCAGTAAAATTGGTCTGACAGAGCAGAGACAGCACGCCATTCAAGACTGACACAGTGACAAATCTAATCCCAGGAGCTGAATCCCTGTTTTGATAACAGAGATAAAACTCAAAGAGAGATTTTTAAATGGATATCAGCTTTCATCACTGTATCCTATTTGCACAATCAAATCAGAACACGGATAGATATGCTTCATGCCTTCAGAAACATCAGGCAGATAATAGTACTGTTCAATATGGAATTGTAATGTTTTCCACAGTAAATGAACCAAATGATTCCTGACTTGAAGTCAATAACACAAAGGACGGGCCCAGCACAGGAACAGGAGTCAAAGAATATTCTAGGAATGGCAATAACTAGTTTGGTTACATGATTATAAAGGCAAACTAAATGGCCATGGCCATCCACTTTAAGAATGACAAATGTACAATGTCCTTGACGGAGCTAGGTTGACAGTCCACAGTTGTAGGGTTCGCCAAAACAAAACACAAATTAGGCTTGTGTCTGACTGCGAGTGTGTTAGCCAAGACAGGAGGCCTCATTCCGATCACTTTGATCAAAGCGCTGACAGTTAAATCTCTAACAGACTCTTCTGACTGCATGAATCTCAAATGTTGGTACAAACAAAGAACCCCTAATTAGTGGCGAGATCACAGAGTGCGTGTGAAGTGACGGAGGTTGCAGTTCTCCTTCGGCTTCTTCGCATCAGTCATAGAAGGTTGATTCTGGCATTCATAAGCTGTCGAGTTTATGCAGATGCCCTTGTTTTCCACACCGAGGCATTTTATTTTGGTGCATCCTCAGGGGCACAACAACACAAAGAAGAATACAGTGCACAGATTGTGCTCATCATACTACTGATGTGGAGTCTGGTTCACGCTTAGGGAGCTGTGAGGCGAATTTGTGTGAAGCCCCTTAGGATGATACTCTGCTCCGGTTACTGCAAAAATGTCTTAAAACATGGAGACTTTGTCCAAAATGCATTAAAACACACATTTAAAAGTGATGCATGACTCATTTAACCACCAAGCAACAGAAATAGACAGCAATTAGACTTAGGGATGGTACAGCTACAGGAAATACACACAGCTCAGCACTTTTTATTTATTTTTTTTACCTAAAGGATACTTCTGACGTTCTTGTACTTTCTTTCAAATAGGCTAAAACTATTACAATTTACTGCATTTTATAATAATTTATGATAATTATGGCAAGTTAATTATTTAGGGAAAACATGGCACTTTCATTCTTGCTGCGAGTTTGCGGAATGTATTTGCTCACACATTGCAACGCTTAGATGACCTTTGGACACACACCTGAATCCAGCTTGATAAATATGTACAACATGTCATTTTTCTATCAAAATGTTAACAAAATAATGATTGGTTAACTAGTGAAGGATTAGAGGACTTGTTGTCTTCTACCATTACCAACAGCTTCTAGACTTTTTGGATAATGTGAATACACCATTCAAAAACAAATAATAAAATCCCCTGTCATTTTAATCAAAAATCTATTAATAATACGAAATAAGTGTAATAACACCAAGTACCAATTGGACAGGTATTGACCTCTGAGCAGAGCAGGTAGGCAGTGAAGGACAAGTATCCGTCATTATCTGATGTGAGTTGCACATGCGCAGTGATACACAGTCGGGTCCCCCATCTTGGACTTGGAAAAAAAGAATGACTCACTTGATTGCGATTCATGAGAAATAGTGAAATACGATATAAAAACTTTTAAGCACGAATATATAAATGTATTTCTTTGAAGAGTTTAGGAGTATGCACACATATGGAAATTTCTGGAGGTCAGACATGGAAATTAAGTTTTATCTACTGTCATTTCAGCGAGAGATCTTTTTCTTAATTTGAAAATGTTATAAACTAATAGACGTATTTAATGTTAAATTGCAACATTACATCCATCATATACTCATAGGGTTGGATTTGCATCACAAGCTGACTGCAAATGATGCACTGCCAAACTGTCAAAAAAGAGCAGCGGAAACCAGCTCTTACTCTTAACACTTGATAAAACATCTGAAGAACCAACACGACGTTGAGTTCAGGGAGTTGCTAACGCTAGCAGAAGGAAACAGCAACAAGCAACTTAAACATGGTGGTGATTCTTCAAGTTTCATTAATGAAAATAAAACCCCTGATGAAAATATAACATCTTAAAATTGTGAGAATTGTAACTGAGTACTTGAGTACTCATATCAGCACTGTATCTGCAAGTGCCCAAAGGTAAGCACTTGTACTTCCCATTGGATATACACCTTCGTCTTTATAATTATAAAAGTACTTTCATTGGTGATACTTTTCTACTCTCACACATATATCTTGGTGTCTTTACAATGCCATAATATTGCTTCTACTTAGCCAGAGGATGTGAATAGCTCTTTGCCCAATGACCGTAAGACACTTTCAGAAATGAAGTGGCTCTAAAGGTCAAAGGGGGCTTTAAATGATAAGTGCAATGACACAGTTTACACGGATAGGAAGTGAGCATTCTTAGCTTGTCTCATTATCTATACACAGGTGACAGGGGTACCGGAGCCAATCCCAGCTGACATTGGGCCAAGGCAGGGTACAACCTGGGCATCTATCCAGTCAATCGCAGGGCCAACATGTCAAGACAAACAACCATTCACATTCAGGCCTTTGGTCAATTTAGAGTCAGCAATTGACTTAAAGGTGCACATCTTTGGACTGTGAGAGGGAGTTGGAGGGAACCCACACAGGTACAAGGGGGAGCATTCAAACTCCACAGAGAAAGGCCCCTGAATCGAATCAAGAATCTTCTTGCTATGAGGCAACACCTGCGTCAGACTTAAAGATGAAAAATAAAAAATAAATCACTCTTTTTATTTAGAATAATTCCTAAACTTCTTCTTTAATCTGTGCTTTAGGAACAAAGTGAGCAGATGTGCCCCAAATCTGACTACTTTTAAATGCATATTAAAAACTTGTCTCCTCATTTCACAAAAATTTAAACCATCTTGAAGTTGCTCTTTGGCCTATATTTCTTCTGCACTAGTTAATTTCTTTGTTTCAGGATTTCTTGCATTTCAAATATCCATTTAAGCTGAACATAAAGCACTTTCTATTGCCTTTTGTGTCAAAACTGCTGTACAGAAATATTTAGAAAGTCTTTTCTATATATCTATAAATTTGAGCGATATCCCCTATGTGTCACTGCAGAGTAATGAGTACAGCTGACAACTGTGAAATTCTCTTAAGTTTTTTAACACGATGCAACAAGCAGCAAAAAAAAAAAAAAAAAAGCCTGCAAACCACTGTGTCAACATCTAACATGAAAAAAATTAAATAAAATACAGAACACAATGAAAGATAAACCACAGAACAAGAGATGTGGTGGGAAACTCTTCAATGGAATATTTCCACTTTCCACCAGCAGGGAATAAATGAAGCATCTGATGACTGAAATTAAACAAATTGCAGCAAGAAAGTTTATTGCCAGCATTTCCCAAAATGCCCCCAAAAGTCAGATCAAAGATGCACAACTCTGATGTAAATTTCCTGCGTTCCCAGTGTAAAATTACTTCAGAGCTGATGCAGGCAGCAGAGTATAGAGTTTAATATATGGCGACACTTTGGCAAACCAACATGTAGTTGCCTTTGTTTGTACTTGAGCCTTTGAGTGCCTTATGGAACATAGGTTGATAAAGTGCCTACATCCATCCCCTTCTGTCTTGGGCCATCTGGATTCATGCGACGCCATGGCAGTCATCCCGCCTCCATCCCCCTCTTCACAGTAGCAAATTACCAGCCAAATGCTGATAACTTTTGGTCGCAGCCAATAAATCTGTCTGCTCAACCAGCAACTTTGGCAGGTCACCAACCTGATTCTCAGGTTCTTTTTGATTCAAAAAATCTGGTGGTTTTGCAAAAATATTGAGGGCTTTAGGTGGAATTGGACAGCCAGACAAGTCAGTGAAGCTGCTTTGCTTGATTGACTTATGGGGATCATGTCGTGGCCGCTTTCCTGATGCCTTCTTCTTGTCATTGCCAAGACCAGCATTTTTTAGCATTACTCCCAGTGTTTCATACACTTGTAAAAGCATTAATAATGCATCCATTCCTAATCATTTGCTCAATTTCAGTCTTCATTGGCCGTGATAATCACCTCCTTATATTCAGTTGTCCATCTTGGATAATTTGAGCTCATTATTTCACCAGTTGTTCTCTGGGAGAAATGATTGAGCCTCTGGATCATTTCAGTGTTTGGCTTCTTATTGCAATTCAGCGTTTTGTTGTTGTTGTTTTTTTATCTTGAGGGTTTATGGATCTAATGTGGGACTCTGGCCAGCTTTCCTGCTCAGCTCCCCGTGTGTAAGACATGCTTACCAGAGAGATGATAGGAAAGGAATGGATGGCTATGCATTCCTAGATAACACACATTCTCCTGCTCTTTGAACACCACAGTACTTTGTTGACTATGTCAACTGCAGCAACTGTGGCAGGTTTGCATGAACAAAAAGCACTGTTTCCTCACATTCACGTACAACAGCAAATATAAAGTTGCACAGTATCACATTGGGTTTGAAACTCATGGGATACAGTGTGCAAGTACACAGTGGAAAGAGAGATTCATTTATTACAGGGGTGGTTTGCATTGCACAAGGAACAAGGTCGTTCCCTGACTCTGGCTACATTGTGTTTAGAGACAGGGATGTGAGATACAATTGATCTGTCAAGGATGGAGGGAGAAAGAAATGAGAATGCGACATACGGAGCTCAGGCTCCAAATTCCAATTTGGGTTTAATGGTGTAAATTACATTATATTATAGGGATATCATTATAGGTCTAGATTTACATGGAACTGATATGAATGCATCACTTCTTCAGATCTAACATGCAACTAACATGCAAATGTTGTTTGCAGCAATTTTCAAACCTATGAAATCTGTGATTTTAATTATGATAGCAGTTTGTTTCTTGTGGTTGCCTGTCAATAGCACAGTTTCCCTTATTTGCATGTATCAGTTTTGTAGTTGCCTGCCAGAAAAGGATACACTTTTTAAATCATAGACTTTAATGCTGTATTTTGAATGGAGGAAACCTTTTATTCGGGGCAGCACAGTGGCATAGTGGTTAGCACTGTCACCCCACAATGAGAAGGTCGCAGGTTCGGTTCTGTGTGGAGTTTGCATTTTCTCCCCGTGCCTGCGTGGGTTTCCACCAGGTACTCCGGTTTCCTCCCACCGTCCAAAGACATCATGTTTGGGTTAACTGGTGACTATAAATTGTCTGTAGGTCTGAGTGTGAGTGTGAGTGGTTGTTGGTCTCTGTCTGTGTCCGTGTGTTGGCCCTGTGATTGACTGGTGACCTGTCCAGGGTGACCCCACCCTCACCCAGTTTGAGCTGGGATTGGCTCCAGTACCCCCCGCAGCCTGGAAACAGAAAAGCGGTAGAAGATGGATGGATGGATGGGAGGCTTTTATTCATCGGATATTGGATCTTTAGTTATCAGAGAAAAAAGGCAAGCCAACGTATTCAGTATTTCTACAGGTTAAATACCCCTGGGGGAGATTCAGCTGCGGTCTGGATCGTAACTTATTTGAGAACCCTCAAACAAATATTAGTTGCAATCTCAGCTCCAACAGAACAGAACTGACTTCAAATGTGAATTATTTTATTCTTTAACAGATGTGTTGACCTGGTGAATTTAGCTCTAATGGTTTATGTTTACGGCCCAACCCACCCTATTTCCTGTCCCCTCCTTCTTTTGTGCACACTCCCTGAGTGGATGTCACCAGAGGGAAATAAGTCTGACTGTGCCATTCCTTTTAAACCTATCAGGTTTCAGTTGACCTGGATAAGCCCTCAAAGAACACACACTAAAGAAGCAGTGACATCAGATGACTATGTACAGTAACCCTCAATGAGCTCTATGATGCACATGCGGTTTCATTCTGATTAAGCAGATGATTTTCACAAAACATTCACAGTATATATGGTATACTATCATAGTGTCATCTATCATCTAAAAAGTAAAATTGATTGTGTTTCATTATTTCTGTAACTTGAATGAAACTAATGATTTAGCGCTGTTGAAAAACAGGGGTCAGTATAGGGGGTGGGGGTTTAGGGGGGTTGACCTTGAGCATTTATTTTCTATGCTGGTATTTTGTTATTTATATTGTCTTAAATCATGACGAAGCCCCTTAATGTTGTGAGATGGACCTGGTTTGTCAATGTTGAGGCCAGAGGAGTACATTTGTTCAACATCATCCTTCATTTCTATAACCTGATTCCTGATCTTAGTGTGGTATAGGGAGAGAGAAAGATTAAGAGAATTTCAACATGTGTGAGTGTAAAAGAGAGAGACATCATCCCCCAACAATACCACTGCTGGAGCATTTACTTGTACCTGAGACTAGACCAAGGTGTTTACAGGGAGGTAGACAGGTTAATGAAAATCTATTGATCCTCCCTCTGTATCCCAGGAGATGAGGGGAAGTAACACTAATACTTTTGAACTTTGTTTTCCTCTTCTTTTGATGCCACAGCCATTCAGTGTCCATGGTCTAGGACCCAGTGTGTCGGGGAGAGCTGGGGGTGGGGGCTCCATATGAGCAGTGATGCTGTCAGCAGTGTTATGCGAGAGAATAAAGGATGGACAATGAAGGTGAGGGCGAACAGAGGGAGCGTTCAACCCTCGACCAACTCCGCTGCCCTCATTCAGAGGAAGAGATAAGTAGAAACAATGAAAGAGAATAAAAGGGAAGGAGAGAGAATGAGAGAGTCAGACAACCCCAGAGACTCATTTCACTTTGTTTTACAAAGAGAGGATATTTGCGTTCCCTCACTGTTCCTTAGCATCTTCCCGTGAAGAGCAGGTGTAGCTTAGACCAATATATATCAACTGGTCCTTTTTTTACATATAGAATAACCACAGTTTACAACAGATATAATATTGCATTACAATGGCTGTCTTTGACAATTCACACTGTCAGGGGGAGGATTTAGCCCGTGAGAACAATCATGCAATGTTTCCAGGTCTGGAAAAATAGCCCAGATAACATTTCTGTGGCTAAAAATTTATAAAAAAAAAAAAAAAAAAGAAGAAGAATAAAACAGAAATCCAACATTGCAATCAAAGATGTGAGGTTTTATTAGACAAGATAAGTTGCTGAAGCAATTATTGCCTTTCTTTTTGAAATCTCTTGCACCATGACCTCTATGTATATATTCCCTGTAGTACAAACTTCTTTGGTACAAACTGAAATGCACCAATGAACTCACTTCATGTTGAAATGACAAGGAAGAAAAAACTCGCTATCACTCAATCTCTGTTGGATGAACTACAAATATTGCTTGGCCACTAGACAATCCAACAATCCATTTGTTATCCTCATCATTTGGTGCTAAACCAAGGCTAAACACACTTTTTCAGTCAGCTCCTATAGATTGTGCAATAACAGCAATCTTCCAGGTTCATTGGATGTCACACTCTGCGAGGTTCGTCTAATAAAATCTTGATAGCACTGTCTGTGAGAGTCAGATTGTGTGATGAATACCTGGTGTATTGCAGTGCTTTAATGGGAACAGGAAAAAGGGTGAGAAAAGCGTGTGCCATCCTTCTGTACTGCTTTATTATTTTTGGTTTTACTTCATTGAAATAGATGTTGGCTCAGACAGTCAATCATTTTGAGCTGTATTAACACGTGGTTATTTCTAATTTGGTCCCAAATTTTATTTGTTTCACAATACATGCTAGCAGCACTTTTTGGATCAGGTTAGAGCACATTTCTGCCTCAGTTTAAATCAGTAAAAACCCCAAACTGTTTGGTAGTGAGGGACCTTCAATATTAAGCAGGTGGTCTATTACGAGAGGGGCCTAGGGGATGAGATCTACAGAGAAGGCACCGGAGAAGGATGACAGAAATCAATGAATGAGGTAGAAACCCCCGCCTCCCCTTTCCACCTCCGTGTGTGGTCTCTCTGGAGCCCAGGGGTCTAACTAGGACTCGGTGAAGGGGAGAAATTGTCACTTGTTAGGCCTTTTTTTTTTTTTTTTTGTTATTTGTAGATTTTAAAAAAGCAGATAGTCAGTACACTTAGGTATGTGTTGACAAGGCACCGTTCAACTGAATGTGTAAAAGGAGTACTACCAGTTTTCTTTGGATTGCTTCAGTTGCCAAAAAACGAAATGTTCTCAGTACTTGTGAAAGAATACAGATGCGTAACTTTTCATCAAGTCCTCCCAAAAGCCAGATGCAACTGAGCACACAGTTACAAAAGGACTGAGGACATTTCAAATGAAAGTTAATCATCATGGGCCTAAAACCGATCTGGCCTTAAAATACCTGTTCCTATAATCTGCCATTTGATTAGGGTATGTACTACTGTATATGCTTTTATGTCCACTCATTTATTTTCATATGGCAGCAGCCAGAAACAACCCAACAATGTAGAAACAGGGAGTTTGCTAGGCCAGAAGTTTCATTTTGCTATCTGGGAGGTGAATGATTATGAATAGAGCTCAAAAAAATAAAGGGAACACTTAGACAACACAATGTAACTCCAAGTCAGTCACACTTCTGTGAAATCAAACTGTCCACTTAGGAAGCAACACTGATTGATAATCAATTTCACATGCTGTTGTGCAAATGGAATAGACAATAGGTGGAAATTATAGACAATTAGCAAGACACCCCCAATAAAGGAGTGGTTCTGCAGGTGGTGACCACAGACCACTTCTCAGTTCCTATGCTTTCTGGCTGATGTTTTGGTCACTTTTGAATGCTGGCGGTGCTTTCAGTCTAGAGGTAGCATGAGACGGAGTCTACAACCCACACAAGTGGCTCAGGTAGTGCAGCTCATCCAGGATGACACATCAATGCGAGCTGTGGCAAGAAGGTTTGCTGTGTCTGTCAGCGTAGTGTCCAGAGTATGGAGGCGCTACCAGGAGACAGGCCAGCACATCAGGAGACGTGGAGGAGGCTGTAGGAGGGCAACAACCCAGCAGCAGGACCGCTACCTCTGCCTTTGTCCAAGGAGGAACAGGAGCAGCACTGCCAGAGCCCTGCAAAATGACCTCCAGCAGGCCACACATGTGCATGTGTCTGCTCAAACGGTCAGAAACAGACTCCATGAGGGTGGTATGAGGGCCCGACGTCCACAGGTGGGGGTTGTGCTTACAGCCCAACACTGTGCAGGACGTTTGGCATTTGCCAGAGAACACCAAGATTGGCAAATTCGCCACTGGCGCCCTGTGCTCTTCACAGATGAAAGCAGGTTCACACTGAGCACATGTGACAAACGTGACAGAGTCAGGAGACGCCGTGGAGAACGTTCTGCTGCAACATCCTCCAGCATGACGGGTTTGGCAGTGGGTCAGTAATGGTGTGGGGTGGCATTTCCTGGGGGGGCGCACAGCCCTCCATGTGCTCGCCAGAGGTAGCCTGACTGCCATTAGGTACCGAGATGAGATCCTCAGACCCATTGTGAGACCATATGCTGGTGCGGTTGGCCCTGGGTTCCTCCTAATGCAAGACAATGCTACACCTCATGTGGCTGGAGTGTGTCAGCAGTTCCTGCAAGATGAAGGCATTGATGCTATGGACTGGCCCGCCCGTTCCCCAGACCTGAATCCAATTGAGCACATCTGGGACATCATGTCTCGCTCCATCCACCAACGCCACGTTGCACCACAGACTGTCCAGGAGTTGGTGGATGCTTTAGTCCAGGTCCGGGAGGAGATCCCTCAGGAGACCATCCGCCACCTCATCAGGAGCATGCCCAGGCGTTGTAGGGAGGTCATACGGGCACATGGAGGCCACACACACTACTGAGCCTCATTTTGACTTGTTTTAAGGACATTACATCAAAGTTGGATCAGCCTGTAGTGTGTTTTTCCACTTAAATTTTGAGTGTGACTCCAAATCCAGACCTCCATGGGTTAATAAATTAGATTTTCATTGATAATTTTTGTGTGATTTTGTTGTCAGCACATTCAACTATGTAAAGAACAAAGTATTTAATAAGAATATTTCATTAATTCAGATCTAGGATGTGTTATTTTAGTGTTCCCTTTATTTTTTTTGAGCAGTGTACAAATATGATAACAGCAGAAAACATAAAGTGCACTCTATTAGTTTAATATGTATATCTACATTTGACATCTTCAGTTGAGTAGCTTAATTGCTGTTAGTCAAATGACACATCATCATGACAACTTGGAAGCCCATCTTGACCCAAGTGTACACCCTTGACATACGAAGCGCTCTTCATTTGCATTGTTCTGTTGTTTACAGAGGAGATAATAGATGATATTTCAGCAGGTCACTTCAGCATTCAGCTTGTGGAAATTAGGGCTCATGTATTTGAGTGGTACTCCTTTACCGTTCTCTACAATTACAGCAATGAGAGGGCGGGAAGCACTGCATCAGGAAAGCACTGCCAATTTGACACTGTGCAAATGCAGACACAAGCACAAGCTCGCACATCTGCATATTTACTTGCTGATTTTAGGTGCCTGATGTACCTTCACTTCCACGCAGGTGATTATTGGTGAAGGAACATTTTGAGGAAAATCATTTGCTTTCTTGACGAGAGTTCAACAGAGTCCTTTCATGTAAACTAAATATAAAGCTGCTGCTTCTGCTGGCTTAGCTCTGAACTGTCTCAGCTGAATTAACTCGCCACTTGTCTTATAGCAGCCTTGCTTTTGGCATGCAGACTGATCTTCTCATCTAACACACACACAAGGAACTTTCCCAATTAATATACCAATTATTCCATCCATAAAATAGGCAAAAACAAAGTAAAACATCTTAGACGGATTAAACACTATATATTTCTTAAGAGGCTTAAAAGTTATAGAATGAAACTACCATTTTTTTTCACAATATTCAAAATAGTTTTCCAGAGAATTTTATGGCAAGGTTTATGGGGGTTCATCTGAGACTGCGGTGGATGGCAGCTGTAAATTTCTCCATATTTTCTCCTTACATTAGCAGCAATTTAAGGTGAGCCAAAGTAGGTAAATAATGAATATCTCCAACTGGAAATAAAAACATAAGAGCATACAAAATACATAAACTCACCATCTGTGAACAACACACTGCAATTTTATAGTTATCACATAGAATGTAGACATAACTCATCTACTGCCTTGAGTTTACACTGCTTCTACAGTGTTATCTGCCGTCCCCCATAAATAAATAGCAGCAGTCAGAGTACCAGTGTGGGGGGCTCACCAAAACAGATGTGGGTGAGCATATTGACAGTGGAAGCACTGGAAGACTGCAGAGTCCAAACATGGTTGCTTCTGTTGCTATTTCACCTTATTGCATTCTGCCTCTGGGAGAATGCACTGAGAGTGGTGAAATGAGTAGAGAAAGTTACAGTGTGTAAGAACCGCTTACTACACTACAGCTGTACTTCTGTAGTGTGTGTGTGTGTGTTCCTGATTAAAAGTGACAAGCACCCTGCATCCTGATTGGAATTGACAAGACTTTAAAGTTCAGAAAAAATACAAATGAGAAAACTTCACGCAGTCATTCAACCTCTTCATAGCCTCTAACTTTGGGAGCAATACTCTTCTACTCCATATTTTCATTCACAATCTACTTCCATTGTTGATATCATGGAAGTACAAAAAAATTTTAACACACAATTCAACTTATATTATGCATTTTATCACCTATAAAGACTTGACCCCGAGTGGTTTATTCATTTCAGGCTAATCTCTAAATTAGTTTCAGCCAAGATTTTAGAGAAGTCCGATCAACTTTCAATGAAAAAAATCATTATTTTTCAGAAATTTCAGTCAGGTTGTGCATCTGCTTTCTGCATCGAAACACAGACTACACCTCTAATCACTGTCCAGACAGTGCAAATATAAATATTTCTTCCAGAAATATTCATTTTGCCATCCTATAGTGCAAGAATCATGCAATCAGCTCTATCTTACTGCGCCAAGATTAATGTTGTTCAGACTCATCTTTGAAACATGTCAAAGATTTGCTGTTAATCTCAGCAAAAATGATTTGTCTTTCCCAGACGTCCTCTGGACTACTGTAAGTTGCTATCTGGTATCTGTGAAAGAAAAAAAAAAAAAGTTGTTGGAGCCGGCTGTTTGTCAGCCAACAAGATTTTAACATGAAAACAAGGACAACACCATATTTGTCTAAAACTGGAATCCCTGCGCTTCAAGCCAACTTTATAAAAATCAATCATTTCCTTACTTATGATTGATAACCTGCAAATTGTTCAATCCGCAGAGCTTAGGCTGTGACTAGGATGTAAGGGTCAACTGGCGTTATGTATACACACACACACACACACATACACACATCTATACATACAGTTTATGCTAATATTCCTCTGTATTTTTATACGTTCTGTATCGAAACATGTAGGAAGAGGCTGACATTTAATCAGCTCTTCATTACTGGTTCCACTTTGGAGGAGAAGCCTCCTGTCAGAGATCTTCTGTGTTGAGTTTTCAGTAGCTGCTGTCTAATTTACCATCACCTCCCTCAAACAGCATGAATACAGCTTCATGCCAACACTGCATCCTTGAATATGTGACTGATGTAGAATTAAAAAAAAGAAGGAACGACTGAGACGGGGGGAGAAGAGGAGGGACAGGCAGTGAAATTATTCAAATAATGGTTAGATTTGTTGAACCAAAAGGATCCTCATTAGCATAACTTCAAAACCTGTCCTATCCACTCTTAATAATATATGCACTTTGAGTCTCCCTATGAATCACCTCATGCTCTGTAATATTTCTGGTTTCCTATTTGTTATGAGGCGACGAGATGTGGAGTTGAGTGGGAGAGAGAGGCAGGAAGGGAAAAGGAAGGATTCCAGCAAACACCGCTCCTTACACTTGCACACCCTCTTCCTCTCCCTCGTCTCAGTGGGGTGGGACAGTGGGACATCCTGATCTTTGGTTTATTAAAAGTGGCCTTGTGTTTTATCTGTGAGGCAGGCCAGTTATACCAATTAACATTCCGGTTCAGGGTTTTTTCAGATAACAGAAAGCTAAACTCCCTTCCTTCCTCTCACACACAAAAACACATTAAGAAAGCATGCATATGTGTGGTTTTACCCAATGTACCAATGTACCAATGGCACATACTATACACATAGTCTCCTGTATAGAAACTTGAGCACAAGCATACTGTACTAGCTAATTATAGCGAAATATCATAATAAAAGAAAATTCTTAACATACGCACACACACACGCAGGAAAAACAGGACTGGTGTGAGAGATGAAAGCACACGGTGGAAAGTCATACTTTGGTTTCAAATATGCCAAAACAAAAAAAGCATGAAGTTCAGAGGTTGGATGTGGTGGCATGGACAGAATCAGTAATGAGGGATTTATTCTGACCTGCCCTCACTGGGCTGACCTATCTACAGACAAACAAACAGTGAAGGAAAGAACAGATGGATAGTTACGTTAGAACTTTGAAAAGAAGCTTCATCAGAGGAGAGAGCAACAAATCAAACATAAGATTTACTAAAGAGAGGC
Organism: Remorina albescens; assembly: GCA_034769265.1. Classification (NCBI taxonomy): domain Eukaryota; kingdom Metazoa; phylum Chordata; class Actinopteri; order Carangiformes; family Echeneidae; genus Remorina; species Remorina albescens. The sequence continues at coordinate 7,563,652 of CM068485.1, forward strand.
ATGTTTACTTTGAGGATTTGTGTACTACCTTGTACAGACACTAAATGGAGTAGGTGACTGACTCAAAAGACAATTTTGGTATTTCATCAATAGACAGCTAGAAAATCACTCATGAACCGTCATCAGATCAGTTCAGTATCTTGCCCAAAGACACATCGACATGCTGGAGCAGACAGGAATCAAACCACCAACCAACCAAAGAAGATCTGACACCTTGCATTATGTATTTTTTGTTAACAGTGCGTTTCCAGAGGCCATGCTCCAACAGTGCACAGCTGCTGATTTTTGTCACACTCAGCCCACAGTCACTCACCTCCTGCCTCACCGACCTATCATTAACAATCTGGTTCTGGACGCTCCAGCTGTTGTGTGCTGCTCTTGGGTCATGCCTAAACCCGTGACAATACAATCTGGCCAGTAATGGACCCGGCACACAGTCCATCACCCCTGAGCCAAATGGAGCAGATTGAGAAAGTCCTCCAACAGCATGGGGCAGTTATGTCTGCAACTGCTGCTGAAGCCAGGCAAGCAGCTGCCAACAATGGACAAGCGTTAGCGACACTAACTAAACAGATGCAGCAGCTAAGAGCCCTCATCTCTTCATCTGTGGCTACTCCACCCATGTCAGCTCATCCAACGCCTGCTCCAGTTATCCCCCAGTCCAGCGATGCCCCTGAGCCCTGTTTGGGAACCCATGAACCCAAAGACTTGCGGCCCCTTTCTAACAAACTGTTCCTTGCTGTTTTCCCTCCAGCCTTGTACTTTTGCGTCCGAGCAGGCAAAGGTAGCAGAGGTCACCTATGGGTGACTGCAGAATGGGAGCGACAGCCTCCAGCGTGCTCCTCTTTTCAACAGAGTCATTGAAAAGACCACTCAAATCGACCTCTGCATCCATGCTCGTTGACGAGAGAGACGTCAGGGGTCCTTTCATTGCCAGCCCACCATCTAGTCCAGAGGGGGTTCCAGCAAGTCAATTCCTACGTCAGGACACCAGGCAGGGGAGCCTAAACCGATGCAGTTAGGCTGAGCTTCCCTTTTTCCAGAGGAACGAGGGCGCCACAGACAAAAAAACCTCTGCATGTATTTTGGAGAGGTTGGACACTTCAAGTTCACCTGTCCAGCAAAAGGCAAGGCTCACCAGTAGTCAGGGGAATACAAGCGAACCCAACCGCCATGCAAAACCCCCATCATCAAAGACCTCTGCTGCAAGCCCGCTGGCCCCTGTTCTTCACACTCTGACTGCCCTGGATCTCCCAACACCAAGCCAGACGCCCTGTCCCAGAAGGGGGAGGATCCTGCTGAGGAGCTGGCCACCATCCTTCCTCCTTCATGTGTCATTACCACCCAGACATGGGACATCAAGGAAAGAGTGAGGGCCACCACTGAGGGTCAGTCAAGTTCAGCGCCTGTCCTCCCTTCTGCTTCTACGTTCCAAAAGCCCTGAGGTCACAAGTTTTGCAGTGGGCTCAATCTTCCAAACTTACCTGTCACCCAGGTTCCCAGTGCACACAAGACTTCCTCATCCAGTGTTTCTGGTGGCCCACTTTGGAGAATGACGGCCGTGACTTCCTCAAGGCCCTGCTCTATCTGCAACCAACACAAAACCTCCTGTCAGGCACCTACAGGATTTCTCCAGCCATTCCCAATTCCACATAGATCCTGGTCCCACATCTCCCTTGACTTCATAACTGGCCTTCCTACTTCCATTGGCAACATAGTCATCCTCACTGTGGTCGACCGCTTCAGTAAGATGACCCACTTTGTGCCCCTGACCAAGCTGCCATCAGCCAAAGAGTTCCCAACTGGTCCTGCACCATATTTTCCATCTTCATGGCCTCCCTGTGGATTTGGTATCCGATTGGGGTCCCCAGTTTTCCTTTGTCTTCTGGAAGGAATTCTCTAGCCTGATGGGAACCACTGCAAGCCTTTCCTCCAGGTACCATCCTCAGTCCAATGGGCAGACCATCTCCAGGATCAAGCCAGTCCATGAGAGCCCTCTTGCACCGGTGGACCCACCTCCTCCTTATTGACGGGGAGGGGTCTCCAGTACCTAGTTGACTGGTAGGGCTACAGTCCTGAGAACAGATCCTGGGTCCCAGCTGGCCATATCCATGACAGGGACCTTATTGCTGACTTTCATCGTCGCCATCGTGACCAGCCCTCCAACTCCTCTGCTGCTTTGAGAGGTCCCGGCCCTACAGACCATGCCCCCTTGCCACAAGTTTCCCCTGAGGAGGAGTCTTCGGCTGAGGATCTCTCTGATGGCGAGGGCTCCACTCGCTCTGAACCTGCTCAACATTGAGTGAAACCCCTGCAGAGGAGATGGACTTGTCTGGTTCACAGGAGTTTTGGGCCCTCCAGTCCCCACCTCTGCCCACCCGGCTCGGTGGGTCCATTAGGACGTCAGGTGCCATTCCTTGGGGGGGGGTTCTGTCACACTCAGCCCACACTCACTCATCTCCTGCCTCAGCACCTCATCAGTCACAATCTCCTGCACCTGGTCTCCCCAGCTGAAGCCCCTCTCCACTCATCAACCAGCCAGTATTTTAACAGCCCAGCTCCTCACAGACACTGCCAGTTTGTTGTTGCATCATGGGCTACTCACCGGACTGAGCTCCTGGTATTGACTCTGCCTGTTCCTGACCACGTCTCCTTGTCTCTGTCCTGGAAATCTGACCTGCCTTCTGCCCCTGAGTGTGATTTCTGCCTGTGTGTCTCCTGGTTCTGGAGGCTCCACCTGTTGTGCTGCTCTTGGGTCCTGCCTCAACCTGTGACAGACTGCTGCTGTAATTGCTCTGTCAGGCTGGTGCTGTGGCTGTGGACATGATTTAGGTTACTGGTGCTGTGGATATGGTTGATGATTGTGCTGTGGCCTGTTTTTGTGGTTCCTATTAACAGAAGTCAAGAGAGGAAAGTAAAACCAGATCTGAATCTATCAGTATCAAAATACAACTCAGGAATATAAGAATAACCAGATAACTAATATCAAGCCAGCAGCAGCTTGAGGTCTCCTACTGTGGTCAGTCTGACATGTCAGCTCTAAGATGGACTGGCTACCTGTCCACGGTGTACCCCGCCCTCACCCAATGTCAGCTGGGATTGGCTCCAGCAGCCCTGACAGATAAGCGGTATAGATAATGAGATGAGATATTTCAGAAATGGAATTCAATGTGTAAACAAAGTGCCATATGTTTCGGAATATCCTTGCATTTAAAAAAAAAATTACATATGGCTAAATGAATTGAAATACAAATGGTTAAAGGCGGTGGAGGTGACATCACAGATTTGAATTGTGTTTTAGATCTTTGTTGTGTCTCTATGCATTATAGTGTTTCTGGCAACAGCGACCGTTTGTGTGAAATGAGCTGATACAGTTGAAATGCATTTCTTTTTTTTGTCTTTTCACACAACCAATGAATATGTTAGTAGCCCAACGCTGTTGTAAAACATGGAGGAGCTGAAGCCAGTTGGGAGGCAATCCGAAGAACACAACTGCCTTTACTGTGCGGACTAAGAACATAGTTTCTGGATACAAAGATACTCTACATTCCCTTTTTCTCTCCTTTGGCACTTTAGAAGGCGAGGAGTTTGTTCAATGTTCTCATGGATCATTTTTGACATTTCTGTTATGATGGATGAAATGAATGCATTATTAAAACTGCATTACCAGGTGTGTAAGGGCTGTGGCTTTAACAACGTATTCCAATAGAGTCACAACGTTGCTGTCAAAAGAAATTACAAAGACTAAAGAATGTCACATTAAAATATCAGTTTTATAACTAAGTATTATAGGATCATCTCTGATATTCTAAAAAGATAAAAAAATATATATATTTGTCCAATTTGTTGAAGTTGGAGGAATATAGATGTTTACTCTGAGTCCATTACATTGCTGAGAGTGCAAATGTCTTGGTTATTATAGATAACAACCACCACAAACTCCCCAAGTATTTAATGCTGAAGGAACAATAATAGGGCCAACAAGTCTCCAAAAGAGGCTGAAATTTTCAATGCTGCCTGCTGAGTCCTAAAATGAGCCCGAAAATGGAAGTCTAAACCACACAGTACAATATGTGGTGATAATGCATTGAGATCTATATGCAAAGTCCCCAAACTCCATCGATGTGTGGGGCCATGGATGTGCGGCCCCCATCAGTGAGGCACGAGGCATGAAGGACGGCCAGCCGTAAACACCACACAGGAGACCCCTGGATTAGTCATGCTCGCCGGCTCTGCCACCCTCTGCTGCATCAGCGCCACACACTCAAAAACAGTCTCATAACACCACAGCAAGGGCAACACTGCTCTCCCCGCCATTGCACACACACACACACACACACACACACACACACACACACACACTGGAAAATAAACAGATTCGCCAAATGAGGCAAAAGTTAATTATTGTTGCAAACAACACAGCCAATGTGTATTAAGCATATAGGAGACATGTGATTTTGTGGAGGATGAGATGGTGGGACGAGCTAATGTAGTTTTATTTTAATGGGCTTTACTATGTTTTGTTTAGGGTTTTTTTTTTTTTTACTCCATAAATTTGTCATCAGAATTTGTCATTTGTCAATGAGTGAAACAGGCACAAGCACAATATTTCAGACGGTATAATCAAGAGCAGTGGTTCTCAAATGGGGGTATCAGTACCCCTGGGGTTACTTGAGGGCACTCCAGGGGGTACGTGAAATTAAAAAAAAAATTATGTTAAAAATAGCAATCAACTCAAAAGCCCTTAAAAATGGTTTAAGGTTTTTTAGCTGAGTACCCCCTAACTTTTAGAGGGTACTCAGCTGAAAAAAGTATTTACAGGGGGTACTTCACTGAAAAAAGGTTGAGAGCCACTGCTATAGAGAGTAAAGTCCTAGTGCGATATTTTTTCTGAACCACTTGTGCATTACTTAACAATATGTTTTGCCTTCAGTTATCGGGCCAGTTCTCAGGAGCATTACATTGCACTGACACTTAAGTAACACTTTGCAATGACCATGAAAGAAAAGAAGATTGGACACCTTGCATTATGTACTTTTGGTTAATTGTGCCTTTCCAAAGGCCAAGCTCCAACAGTGCACAGCCGCTCATTTTAACTGCTGCTGCAACTGTTTTGTCTGGCTGGTGTGGTGGCTGTGGATTAAGGTTACTATTGTACTTGCCTCTGTGGTGCTGTGGGTATGGTTGATGATTGTTCCTCGGCCTGTTTTTGTGGTTCTTATTAACAGAAGTGGGCAGCACGGCGGCATAGTGGATAGCGCTGATGCCCCACAATAAGAAGGTCGCGGGTTTGGTTCCCAGGCCTGGGGTCTTTCTGTGCGGAGTTTGCATGTTCTCCCCGTGTCTGTGTGGGTTTCCTCTGGGTAGTCCGGTTTCCTCCCACCATCCAAAGACATCATGTTTGGGTTAACTGGTGACTGTAAATTGTCCGTAGGTCGGAGTGTGAGTGGTTGTTGGTCTCTGTCTGTATCTGTGTGTTGGCCCTGTGATGGACTGGTGACCTGTCCAGGGTGTACCCCGCCCTCGCCCGGAACGTTGGCTGGGAGTGGCTCCAGCACCCCCCGCAACCCGGAAACGGAAAAGTGGTAGTAGATGGATGAATGGATGGATAGACAACTAATATCAAGCCAGCAGCAGCTTGAGCTCCCACTGTGTTTTTCCTGTACATTTATTACAGTAATGAGTCTGACTGACTGACTGTGTGCTCAAAGTGAGCTCCCACTGTCACACTACCAGCAGGCTACAGGTATTAATAATGGATAGAACTCCAAAAATTTCTGAAGAGAGATCATGTCTTACGATGTTACTGAGGAAAGGCTCAGTGGGAAACACTGACCTTGCCACTCTTCACTGCAACACAAAAACCAAAGTGTCACAAACTGAAGACAACAGCCCCCCCCGTGGTGGCATCATAATTTCTGACTATTTAATTAAACACCTTCGGTCAGCACCCAAAGGTGCATGTTCTCTCGGGACGACTATGGATGTCATTATTACTCAGAGCAGCTGTAAACTATATGCCTCAATGCTCTACAAATAATTCCACTGATATGGGGCAGCTGGTCTATAAGCAGTAATGTGGCACAGTGACAGCATGGAAACATATTTACCATGGCAGGTTTACTGTACAGCAAATACACAGATTCAGACTGAGCCTGACCACATTCATGTGTGTGAGCTTTACACCAGCCATCATCTCCACATCTATGCTCATGTATTTTACCGAAGTCAAACATACAATCTTTTAAGGAGGTTGAAAACCTTTAACTGCAAATCCTTTCCTCAAATGAAATGTTGGAAATGGCATGTTACCAGTGCAGTCAGACTCATTAGTGTAATAAATGTACAGAAAAAACCTGAGGGCTTTATCGTTACAACTTCTAATTTCCTAAAAAGATTACATATTGGACTGCAGCCTGGAGTTGACTTCATAGCTGAAAACCCATTTCACCCTGTCCCAACCAATTCATGGTGGTGGACTCAGTCATAAAAAAAGTTCTCCTCACTTGGTGTACATTAACTTATTAAAGTCGTTTTCCCGAGACTGTCAGTGGATAAAATGACAAACAGCAGCCTCAGCCTCATTCTGACATTGAATGAATCAAAATGAGTAATAAACAAAATTTGACCACTTCCTTAAGCTGAGGAATTGGGTGACAAGAAATCCATTTTGAAGGAGACATGGCCCAAATGTCACTTGGAGATGCAATTCTCTTGTGGAATTGTTCTTATTAATCATGTAGAAATGTAATGTGAAGGAGAAAGGGGAAGCCACCAAAATGAAATTGAATGAACTGCACTAAAACAAGTATGATTAATTTTAATAAATTCTGGTCTGTCTTAATTATCTGGAATACAGGCCAGTGCAGTTCACTGGGCTGCGGGCCAGCTCTGCCTCCTCCTTCAAATGAAAACAAAACACCAGCTTCTCTAAGGTGTCAGTGAGGGAGCGAGAGAGAGAGAGAATAACAGAGAAAATAAACTAGTGCATTAGTAAGAAAGATGGTGAGTTCATGGCTAAGGGCCTGTTGGCCCTTAGAGACAGTCTGCATGACTCCTGGCTGAGGCTGCCTTATTAAAAGTCCTCCTCTGCACATTCAACACCAGCGTCAGGGAAAGTAACTTCAAAACCTTTGTAACAATTTTCATTTCCATTCAGCTGAAGTGCAGGACAGAGCTGAGCCAACGTGTAATGTATGCTGTTTGGTGAACACTTTTATTCAAAATAGCATCAGGGCAGATGACCCCAGAGCAAGCTGAAAGTCGAACTAGCTAGTTACTGGCAACCTACTTAGTGTCACAGGTATTCATCCACAATGAAGGTCTTCATCCACAATGTAACTGATCAGACTAGCAGACTAACACGTTGACACTGCTTTGTGCTGTGAGAAGCAATGATGGACAGGAAGCCTGCGCTGCTATTTATTGACTTGGCCATATCGCTGTTAAAGTGGCCAAGTTACCCAGAGAAAATGATGAAGAACTCCCACACTGACATGAATATCTGTACTAGTCACTCAAACTGAATGGTCATTTCCGAACACTGTGTGAACTAATGAAGTTATTTTAAAACCAAAGCTAACTTGCTTGTTTTGTGCTATTTCACAAGCGAATGCATCAAGTCACAACACTGACTACCACAGACACTTGTTTTCATTATCAAACCTGCAAATTCCTCTTTTGTTTTATTGTCATTTTTATCTAGAAATGAATCGTAAAATGCTTTGAGATTAATTGTCTGTTGATTTGTCCTGTTCATCAGCTGGGGCAGGCAGTATGAATGTTTCTGGTGCCTTGTTGTGCTGAAACAGTTTTCCTCTGTTCATTTTTTGAAACCATGAATTAACAGCCCTTTTCATAGCATATTCATATATGATCTTCATGTACCATATACATTCATTACTGAACCTGAGACACTACATGAACACTAAATTCATGGTGAGCAGACCCCATAGTGCTGTTTAAGCAACAGAAAGCCATGAATTCCCCATTAGGTCAATTTCAAACCTTTGTCCTAATTTTCAACAAATTCTGAATTAGTACTGTAAAACACTTCTACAGCACCATGTTACGTGTGTGGAACATCAAAAGAACTGAAACGTCTGAACTAGCTCGATGATACTTAGTTTTTCTGTCTTTTGAAGTTCGGTTACATAACAGAGTTACGATTTGGCTTAGAAAGGTCATATTAGTCCACACGACACTGAGTCATCAGTCAAAATTGGTCCCTTGCCAGTAGATTAACATACATTTCTGCTCTATTAGAATGGCCTTTCAAAAGTGAGGCTCCAGAGAGTTAATTAAACTGATGCCATTCTGGAGGACCAAGGATTTAAGGATAAAATGACCTCAATTCGAGAGGTGGAGCTCCTGGATAGATAACCACTCCGTTCTCATGTCAGTGCATTTAACCTCCCCTGACTAGTATTTACCCAATAAGGATTCCAAACTGAACCAGTCCAACCCCCGAAGGCTCCAGGAGGTACAAAAGAGGATGTGAACAATATATATAGCTGAAGGGCAGAGGCTGAAGGTCACCGCTTAACAAGGTATTTGAAAAGAAAAATATCCTTGGGTTAGGTTCCATTCAGATGTGACACATAACAACACTCAAATGCAAGGCGCAGCTGCAGCTGCATGTTGGCTGCTAGTAACAGAGCAAGAACTTAAAGGTCACATCGGGCGCTGCTTTGCTTATTGTTGTGATGTGACTGTAAAAAAAGTCCTGTAACCTGAATGACCTGAAGGACCAAAGGTTACTAAAATGCTGCTAAAATAAATACAGATAATGAAAGGTGATTGCTCTGCTTGATCTCGCTAGAATAAAAGTGAAGATGAAGCTGCAGTAAATGTTACTCACCAAAACAGAGGGTATAGTACAGCTCATATTTAAATAATGATGCTCTGTAATCGCAGCTTTCCTTTGTTCTGTAATATGATATAACGACACCTCTCAGCTGTTGTCCAGAAAGGAGCAAAAATTGCATTGAAAAATACTTTGCACATGCAAGTGCTCAAACATCATCCACTGATTGACTCCCGCTTGAACTGCAGAGTGCCTCAGGAATGATTGAGTGTGTCCATGATTTGACCTCTCTTAAAGCTAATCTCCTATAAACAGTCGCTTCACAGATGGCCACTTATTCAAACCGTGATTTGAAGGATTTTTAGGGGTTTGGGGAGGTAGAATATGAAACATGAAATCGTAGACACAGGAAGCATTTTGTTCTTTTAGCCATTCTCTGTGAAATGCTAACTCACAGTGGAGCAGCACACAATCCGCAGTTCTGTCCCAGCAGCCCTGTCTCTCAGGGGGATGGTAAGGAAGGCACCAACCGGGGACAATTCATTGCCTGAGGGAGGCAGCGGAGGTGGGTTTATGTCCCATCCCGGCTCTTTCAATAACCCCACGTCAGATCTTGGCTGTCTTCACCATTTTGTGTAATTTTTTTTTTTCTCGCCATCTTTAAATCTTCCTTTCATGTCAAGTTTTAAAACTGATTTCTCATCCGAGGCCAGGCCATAACTCCTGGTTGAAGTGCACAGATGGAACGCTGGTGATGTACTGCTCCCTCTAGAGCAGCCAGCGCAGTAGCTCAACTGCATTAAACAAAAAGTACAAGACGGAAACAAAACATGACCCCGAGTTAGGATCTGCTTTTTTGTCAGTCTGACTATGCAAATGACCAGTTTTAGCTGCCAGAAACAGATTAACCTTGGTAGCAAAAACGAATAAGATATTGTCGCAGCCTCGAGTAAATCAACAGCTACAGAAAGTCCTCTTTTAAAGTGCTGAAAGAAAGGCTGACCATTTTGCTGAACTTTTTTCTCTTCTCTTTTGGAAACTGAGGGTCCAGAGATAGGTTCAACTACAGTTTACAGCTCCTGGGCAACCAACATCAAGGCCTGTTTGTCAGGTGGCAACAAAATGTTACTCTACCTCAGTACTTTGGAAGACAGCGAATGTTGGGGCAACCCAAGAAAGTTGCTGAAAAGACCTTGGACGCCAATAGCAATCACTTACTATCTGCGTAAGAAATTCAAGCTAGGATACAACAATAAACATCATCTCTATTGTTTTAACACTGTCTTACTTATTGTCAATGGCAGATTGAGATCCATCATCCAAAAAAGGAAAAGCATCAGGTTCTGCTACATCAATTACCACAGCTACATTTCAAGTGTTTGAAATTCGTTTGACGTAATATGTAAAAACACTAGAAAAGCACTTGGAATAATTATGGCCAGAACCTCCCCTTCGTGAGTAGCAGCACTGAATAATGGTCTGAGGTGATTTAGCCCAACATTATGATGAGACCTTTGACCTACAGGAAGTTTTAGCATATTTACTAGTACATTTTTGGGAAATAAGTCTGAATGCTCCAGAGCAGAAGACAACTGGGTAAAATACCTATTAGAGGTTTATACAAGAGGAAAGAGGTTTAACTCACCTTTGGTTGAGGAGAAAGACCCATACAAATATCAGGGCAGGTTAACATTTATCACACACACCAGAGCCGCAGCACTTGAGATCCTGAAAAACGAAGAAAAAATGTAAGATTCTGTGAATTGGAACGAAGACAGGTGTTAAAGGATGAGTTTGGGGAACACATTCATTTGCTACATTTGCAAAGTAGCAGTCAGTCTTATCCTGCCAACCTGCCACTGTCCACATTTAAGCAGAAACAGTCCGCTGCACACTCTCTCTCGTAAAGCATCACATTTTTGTTGGGTCACTGTGGATTTTGTACAGCTCGAACAACAACACACAAAGTGTCAATTTTTGTATGCGCTACCTGTTACTCCAGCATTCACTTTTTATTTCACACCATGTTCAAGAGCCAAAGACAAACAAGCAGGGTGAGACATTTTGAAGCCGCTGAGGAAGTGCCCTCCAGACATGTTCCATTAATAATAACATCAATATGTTGACTTCCTGTGGTTAAAGAGGCTCCAGCATATCTGAGGTTGCCAGTACTCACTGGCTGTTATCAGTCTGTGTTGATCTTAAATAATCAATCTGACTGTATCAGTCTGACACTTAATAGCCAGGCTGCTGGAGGATCTTCGTGTTGTAGCACACACACCTGGCGCAGAGTGGAGTGGTAAGCAACAGAGAAGTGCAGGAATAAAAGCTATGAGTGTTACATGTGGACGCAGCATGCTCATGTCCTGTTCAGTCAGGGGGCAAGACCGCAACAAGATACTGACAGAGAAGATACAGGACCACCAGCTGAGTACCTGACATACCGCTCCATCCCTCCTCTCTAGGTCTCCTTCCTCACTCTTTGACTCACTGCTTCTCCTCCAACTGTGTTCTTTTAGCAGAATGGCTACATGTGAAAGGTCCCAATTAAAGAGAACGCCAGATGTTGAGGAAATCCACAGGATCTAAGAGAAAGAACACAGTCGCTATGCAGAATGCTCAATCTACTGCAAATGACGAAATACAATAAGACAAATGAAGAAATCCTCTCCAATCCTCAACAGGCTGCAAATCCCCAAAAAAAAACAAAAAAACAAAACTATGAAATACAGGGAAAGTGATTGCTGGGCTTTTCTGCAATTGATTTTGTTGACTCTCTTTATTTGAGTTCTTTGTATTTGTTGCATCTTTTTCTTTGGAGAAGATGTTTTCCTTCTTTGTTGTCTTTAGCCTCAGTATGTTAAGCTCTGAAAAAGAAAAAGATGGCAGAGATTTTCAAAGTAATTTTGCTCCAGTCTTTTCAACTTCTACAAAGTCATACTAAAGTCATTTATTTCCTGGTGCACTGCAGAGAAAGAAAAGCACACCCAAAATACTCATTTTCAGCAAATAGCAAAAACCTGCCTCATTGACAATGTGACGAAATTTACAACTCCTAATAGGCCTGCACAAGAAAATCGGCAGGAATACTGGCAAGCGGCGGCCTTGTTCACTAGTGTTGTTCATTGTGCAGGTTCTTTTATTTGACACCATTACAGCTGAAGGGTTTTTTGTTGTTGTTGTTGTTGTCGATTTTCACAAAAGGAGTGATTCAATTCTTTACGAGATAAACAAAAAACAAGTTCTAGAAAGCAAACAAAAAAAGGCTTAAACTTCCTTTTCAACAGCCCTGAGGGGAAGATTAGTCAGAAACAACAGCATCTAAGAAAATAGATCCAACCATCAGTGGCAGCACTGGGCTGAGTCATAATCTATAACACGTGCACAGTAGTACCTGTTTGTGCGAGACTCAACACTGGGCATCGGACACAAAATACATGCAAGAAATAGGAGCATGGAAAATAATCACATTGCTGAGCTTGGCTCTATGAAGGCACATCACAGACTGTTGCTCTGGGGTGTTTGATGGTGAGGAGAGTTTACTCTTTGTTGCCAACAAAGCATTGTCCATTGCACTGCCCTGGAATCATTGCTTTCTGCAGATAGAAAGAAACAGCTTGCTTTTATGCAGCTTCAGTTTCAGCTTTCATTCTATTGCTATCAGCTTTCATGTCATCAGCAACCACGTGTGTATTAAAAGGTCCTTGTATTGTTTTGATTTTAATGAGTAAAAATCCATAAGCATGCAATCTTGGACTGAACACTAGACTGGAAAACATGATTCTGCTTTTCCTGACTTGAAGTGGTCCACAAGACTCATCCCCTGTGCCACACACACACACACACAGAGAGAGAGCACACATACGGTGGTCATGGGCAGGCAGCTTCCATAAATAGAGTGGAAAATAGGCAAGTGGCAGCTGGGAGTGGCTTTTACTGGGAATATGATCGATTAAAAAGCAATTTGCTCCTCACGAAGGCCCTGCACTCCTAAATGATAAAATGACAGCCACAGCCCCCCACAATCCAGATGGAGCTCTGAGTAGTCGAAAGGAGCTGGCCTGCCCCACCTGCCCCTCAATCTACAGAAGCCCCCCCAGATACAGATACACGTTTATATGATCGCCATGCCCAAACCTTGGTCACAGTCTGCTGAGCGCTTGGAAAGCAACCATGAAGAAACAGCCAAGCAACCTCTGCTGGACTGACAGAAAATCTCCATTTTGTTCCAACATACCGAAAGCCAAAATAACGGCAAGAAGGCACGTTTAGACAAACAGGAAGAGAGCGTTGCATGGCTCAAACTCAGATGAGGTATGTATGTAATTCAATATTTTGCCAAGGTGCCCTGGACCAACACTTTCATATTCCACAGCAACTGCAGACTACACAGCTACAACCTGCTGGCTTCACTTTTGTTCACTTATATGTGCTTGTGTAAGACTTTCTGTACTATTTTTTCCTGGAACTACAATTTAAGAGTTCAGATTCTCTCTTACGTCTAAATACCATGATAGTAGTCCAGCTGAACAATTTGTCAAATGCAATGTACAAAAGAGGAAGAGGCAGAAGCTGCAGTTTTGTTTTTTTTCCTTGAGGTAAAAATGTGTCACAACTGAAATGAAATACCACTTTGGTGCTTATGATGTGCTCCAGCCTACAGCTTGTTTGGTACAAGATAATTACACATTTAGACATCTAATGCAAGTGCGTTGGAAAATGTCATTGTAGAAGAGTGAAAAACTTTCACACTGCTCCTACTCAGCGTCACATTTAACTGGTCATCATAATGTTTAAATCTGCCTAGACCTTCATCAGACGTCGTTCAGCATCCATTTTTGTAACATTGATCTTAAATAGATGATGCCGCTCCCCTCTTTTGTGTGCTCAGATGTATGACAGTGACCTCCCATGGGAGTGTCTTTCAGTTATTGACAGTGATCTCTCTACACTCTGTATACTGAGTATTCCAACTGAAACCATGACTTCCATGTAATATCAAAGGTAACTGGTTTGCCAGAATCAACAGATCAGTAGAAATTGTTAAATTACCTGGTTTATAGAAGAGTCTTCATTAGCATACTGAAGTAAAACCCTTCAATGATGTGCAGCAGGTCAGGAATGCTCTCCAGGACGTAAGCAGACATGTTTTTCTGTTGTCAATCAAGATAAGACTTCATAACCCTCACCTCAGAGGTTTCAGCACAAAATGCGAACCATTGTGAGCTTCAAATACAAAAAGCCAGAATGAAGCTGGCGAAAGAAAGTATTGTGGACTGAAACAACACTCAACCTCTACCAAAATAATTGTAAGAGAGAAGTGTACAGGAAAAAAAGGAACAGCTCATTACCCAAAGATACCAGCGCATCTGTTAAACATGGGGATGATCCTGTTTAGAGCACCAATTGAATAGAAGCATTGGCAATTACTGATTTGACTGCAGACAGGAGTGATTACAGGGGAATGTGTATATACATATAATTCTTCCTTTAAGTGCTTTCTTTAGTGCACATCTCCATCCACCGTCATTATGTGAGTAAATGATGAAAAGCTGTTGGCATAAATTTGCTGTTCCATTAAACCACTGAAGAACAAGATGACACAACAGGCGTTATGTTAATGAGCAACAATCGCCCCCCACAGATCTGTCTTCATCTGTTTGACACTTTAATGGGAGTTTATGTCACATGGTTCATGTACATCGTTACTGAGTCAGTGAGTCTGTTTCCACTTTTGTCTTGCTTTTATCAATACACAATCATCAGCATAACTACATTTGTCATATTTCAGGGAAACTTGGCTCAACCCTGATATTTAAAGAGAATGATAATAGGCTACGGTATTTAGCTACGGCAAATCACATTTAATAACTTACATGTACAACCAAAAATGACATCGGTATCATTTCACTTGCATACATTTCCTCACTCAAGGTAAAAGTGTGTAAGAAGTTTCAGTACTTATTATTATTCAATGTATTGACTGAAAGAACATGACACTTAAAGGTAGATATTTCAAGTCAAGATCCATCAGCAGGGCCTCCAAAAAAATATCACAGACAGAGCTAAAAGATAAGCACTGTGTTTGAGGTACCAGGGAGTATACTCGCTGTGTCACTATGGTAACTGTGACACAGAATCTAAGTGACAGTGGAGACTGCGTGCAGCTAAAAACATATAGCACACAGGACACAATCAAAGTTTTCTTTTTTTTTTATTCATGTTGATTTTAAAATTATAGGACACATAAGACAGAACATTTTTATTGGATTAATTAAATTGATTTTCCAACACGACAGAGGACGCACACCTGCAGTTTTTCTACTTTTCTATTCCTTCAGCAAGACTCCCTGCATTATTTCAACTGTATGCAGCTCTTGGCTGAGGCAGAGCTTGGCTTCAAACCTCGTCAGACTTTGTGGCTAGAGGTTAATTAATGCTGAAAGATGACGTAACATGGAGATCTGGTTTCTTTAGCAATAGCAGTGCTCCTCACACACAGAGAGGGATTTTAAAGATATGATTTTGTCCAGAGGACTTAGACTTATGTTCCCACATACGCCTCTTAGATGACAAAGGGCTAAATGCATGCCGTAGTTAGGTCAGTCATTTTAATGATGGTATGATAGAAATAAAGCTTCAACATGATAGTGAGAAGTAGTTGAACAATTTGGGAAATATGCAAACGTCTTAAAGGAGCAGACTGATATGCTCTCGTGGCTGCATGGTAAATATGATGTGAATGGTTAGCTCAGCTGAACATTGCAACACTGCAGAGAGGAGGACACAGCTTGAATGTCTGTCAAGCAAAGACATAATCTGCTAATCGGCACATGTGAAGCTCATAAATTAATATTTGATACAATTTCAAAGTGTAAGTGTAACAATGAAAAGTTGTGCTTTCAGGATGCTATATGTTTTCCTTTGTTTCCTATTGCTAGGAATTGGAAATAAAGGAATGTCGGGAAATAGTTCAGGAAACAATTTCCTGACATTTTCATTATTTGGCCCAACCACTTGATTGAATCATCTATCATCTACAAGACCTTTACTGCTAGGTTCAGCTACCTTGCATGGTTGATCAAAGGTCCAATGGGTTCAATGTCACTGGGATCAACAGATAGCGGGGGTGGACGAGTGGTGGTGTAAGGGTCGTACTGGAGCTCAGTGATGAGAAACAACCAGAGTTGAAAGTCCCCATCGGGAGACAGAAAAACCATCAGAACTATTGTTCCCTCACATTTCACCCACTCACTGTGGCTGGCTGATTGATATTCTTATTGTATGGATGTTAATACTAAAGCACCTTTTCCAAAGCTCACCTTGATGGAATAGATTTTCCTCAGAAATAATTCAGCCGAGCCATAATAGAAACCGGTAAATGTGCCTCAAAGGCTGGATACAATGGTTTTGAAGTGAAAAAGTTTCTGGCACGGTTCCCTCTGGTGTAAAAATGACTCTCTGTTGGCTCCAGATCCAATCTTCAAACTATAGAACAGATTTAATAAAGGTACATCGATGTTTGACTTTATGACCTATTGTCTCTTGCGCTGTCTCCAGCCATAAAATATTCATCTATCTTGGGCACATGGACTAATAAGCTCATTGCCACTCTTGCCAAAAAAATCCTCAAAACACTAATTTAGATTTTTTTTTTTTAGTTCTCACATCACATAAAACATTAATTTTCTATGGATAATTTCCTACTATTGTGCCTCACAAATCCCAACAAATGATCAAAACATAACATCTGAAAAATCTTGCTCTTTCTATTCTGAATCAGTAAAATAGCAGCTAAATGAAAAGTCCTGTCAGGGTCCCACTTGCTGTCTCACATCTGATAATTTGCAAAATGGATACTGCTAGAGGAAAAAAATGTGCAGAGACACATCCCACTTGATGTGGCATTAAAAGCAACAGTCTCTTACTATGGCTTGTGGATTAGCCAGTCGCAACTCTCCCAGACATGCACATACCCACAGCTTTCTCTGGCACAAGCAACGTGTCAAACAATAGGTGCCAAGTCTGGTGCCTATAACAAAAGATGGAGAGAATTAGAGAAATGGAAATGTTGATTTGACGCTGTTGTGAGAACTGGAGCGCAGTCTGCTATGACATAGTGAAAACCCATTCAGACAGACTTAATGCACCATGGAGTCTCTTCCCCACGCTGACTCCATATCTGTAGCACTCAAAAATTCAAACAAAAATCCATTGTATTCTCCCTGGGTCTTTAAACACAGATGCAGACCCCTCGCAACCAACCCCTCCCTTTGCTCTGAGTCGACCTGGCTTCCTACCTTCAATATCAATTGACTCACTCACTTCATTACCAAACAGCTATGTAATCCTGATGACTGGAATCTGTCCCAGGTTTGAAAACTCACACAGTCGTTCAGGAATTGAATAAAAAAATGTGCATAATATACATACGAGCACAAGCTGAATCCAGCCATTAATCCCTATTGACTGCTCCAGCAAAATCTATACTCATCAACAAAAAAGAAGCAGATGAGTAAAATATTTAAATACCATGAAAGAGGCTGCAACTCAATATTGTGTCCCAAATAGTTTGCCCATTCAGTGAATTTCAGTCCTTTTATATCCTCGGCCCAAACTTACCCCTGCTCTCATACCCAGCAGAGTTCCACCACATTGAATTCTACCGATATAAAGTACAAGTGCAGACCTATCTGACATCTATTTAAGCTTTCAGCCATATATCTTAATCTGGACCCCATCCAGAAGTGGTAAATACCCATACAGCAGCACTGCAACACTAAAGAACAGATTGGCAGTTCGCAAAGCTAAAGCTGCATAAATAGCCCAAAGCATTACATAAAGGTAAACAAACCACAACATTCCACATCATATCAGCTCTGTGCTGCAGCAGGTGGGTAAAAGGACAAAGGCTCGAGTTTTCATAATAATATGTTTCTTGGTAGCATTAATCTTCAGGCCAAATGCTGTCGAAAATGAGATCACAAAGAGAAGACAATCAGAGAACAAGGGCAGAGACAGGTTTTTTTGTGTCCTATCTCTCTATGTCCCAATGTCACTGTGAAGCACTTTGTAACCTGTGTTAAAAAAGGTGCTATATAAATAAAGTTTTACTTACTTATTTACTTACAATGGTCCCAGCAGCTCAAAGCAACTCTAAAGTTGTCAGTCTGATTTCCTGTGGCAGGGGAGCAAAACTGGCCAAAACATTGTAAGGTAAAGATAAGGCAAGGTAGACCATGTCTTATCATAATAGACAGCTCAGATAGTGAAGCTCACAAATTTGGAAGGAGAACCACACTGGCACACTGATATATACTGTAGCACCTATTTATTTTATTCACAATGGCTCACTAACAACTCCACATCTTCCCGCCACAGCCGTGATGCGACACCGTCATCTTTTGCAGACTAGTGTCACATCACGGCAAGCAACATCTACTTTAAATTGTGTCTGCACCCTGACAGAGGAGGGGAGCCAAATGAAGGGAAGGAGAGAGATAGAAAATAGTGGGAGAAAGGAGAGGACAACAGACAGGATGAAGAGCGTAATGGAGGAAGTGTCGATAAGGATTTAAGTCTCTGGGTTTTCCCTCATGAGGGAGTTTTGTGGCAGGCTGTCTGTGCTGCTGTCAAACAGCATCAACACTCTCCTTCTCTCTGGAAACAAGAGTTGTGGTTGTTTATCCATCCAAATCCTGCAGGAGTGCTCCTTCAACGTGGATCCAAAGGAAGCACGTATTCAAGGGGAATCTGTTTTGGAGCTTTGATGCTAGAAGGGAAAGTAAGAAGTGATTGCACAAAAGACCAACTCAGAAAGCTTGATCTATTTACTTGCTTTCACAATAACTCAATTTCACAATTTATAAGAACAGGAGCAGTTACTAACCAGAAGAATAATATATATTTGTGTGCAATACAAATCATTTCTTCAACCCATACCCCATACTCAACATTTTAGGTTATTCCAAATAACCTGTTCTTATGGCCACAGGCCCCACTGAACCAAAATATGTGTATGCTGTCTGAGTGTTGTTTGGTGAACACTGTTCTGTGGCTATATGTCTTAGTTTTCATGTTGTGTGATGAGTTGGTCTTTGTTGTCAATCGGAGCTGTATAGCGCCAGTAAAGATGAATTCCCCCTTGGGGGCAATAGAGTCCACAGTCTATTGTTGTCTTTGTCAGGCCTGTACCAGACTGTGATCTGTAACCCTGCACAGGATAGAACAATGGATGGACAGAGAAGTCAAATAGCAAACTATTAAATTGATACATTGAAGAGCAGAGGTTTGTGAATGTCACAAGTTTTGTTCACCAGTTCTCATCATTTCAGCTTGCAGTCCCGAGATGCATTACTCCCAAAATTTAAACTTTAACTAGCAGAGTCAAAGGTCTTAATAAAGGAACTTAAACTGTCATTCGGTTTCTATTGAAGCTGGACTGATGATGGATTTTTGAGGCTGACACAGAAAGGATGGAGTCTAATATGGAGCTTACTGAGCAGGATGTTTCAGTACTCACTTTTATCGCTATCTCAAAGGACACTTGGTTTGGCGATTAACAGGGAAAACACAGTGAAAACTCAATCTTTGACATTTCTATAGTGTTTTTTGTCAGTGCCAATATACAAGCATACACATATGTACAGTATCTGTGACAGCATCATTTCCATAAAAGGCTTGTTGATGTGTCCTTTGGTAGGTCACTGCATTCCTGAAGGTTCATTAGGTATGTTTCTCTGACAAACTGAAGTGTCAGAGCAACAGAACCTCGATATAGCCTTTGCACACATAGGGATATTGGTGCAAACATAGTGATCTTAAAGTTCCCCGTTGTTTTCCTCAGCCCACCAGAGACATTCTGCATTTACAGGAAGCGAGCATTAGCATTTTGATTGATAAATATTCCAGGAGACGGACATGAATACACAATGCAGGTCCCAAGTACACGATGCACAAAGGGTGACCATAAATCATGCTTTTTTTGTTTGTTTGTTTTTTTATATCCTGCTTGTGGCTGCACGGCTCTGCTGCACTCACTGGCTGATTTGAGGTATATGATTCATTTTGCTCAAATACCAATCACGCAGCAGCAACAGGTGGGACATATGGCAACAGCACTGTGTAATTGGTTGTTGATGAATGCTGCCAGAGGCTCCGGTTTTGTGCAACAGTAATCCCGCTTGTAAACATTTGGTGAAAAGAGGCTAGAGTTAGCACAAATTGACATTTTCCAGGACATAGATAACATAAGTAATCAAACAGACTTCCAGCTATAGGTGTTCGGAGTTACTGTACAGTGAAGAAGTGAACTGTTCATTTGCATGTAAACCTGCTCCAGCTGAGATGACACATCCTCATTATAGTTTGGAACAGCACACACCCGACTGTAGCTAATTTATCTTGAAGAATCATTTTCTTCAGGCTTTTAAACAACCGGGTAGCAGAACAAAAGTCTGTCATGTGTGACGTACAGTACTGTAAAGCAGACCTGGCCTCTGGAAAAACTGCCTCCATTCACTCCAGAAAGAAGGGGATAAAATGCAGCCTGCACTACTTAATTTATGATACAGAGTAAATTAATGGGCACTGACAAGCTCAATAATTTTTCAGAGGCAACAGATAACAGTTATAATTATCAGGAAGAGAATTAAATAGTCAGTGGAGAGACAGTGGGCAGTCACAGTTGTGTGTATGTGTGTGTGTGCGCATGTACATGAGTGCAGTTGTGTATGTATGTTCAATATCATTTGTTGGCCAAAGCCAGGCCCCATTAATGGCAGACCTCAAGTGTTAATGTGATATTGTTTGGTTTATTACAGTCCAGTGTCTGCCAGGACCCTGAATACAGAGAGCTGAGTTCATGCCAACATTCACTCTTTCTTCTTCTCTTTCTGCCTCTGCTGCTTGGCACAAACATGTTACGTCTACAAGTGTTTTTCCTCAATCTACTTTATTTTCAGAGATCAACAGCTCAGCTGTAGCCCTGCTCTGAACAGAGTTGCCACCCCAGCCTACACTGAAAGCCTGAGTTTGATGAACCGACCGTTCACTGTGTTATGATTCATTACGCCCAATCATTTAAAGCAGTGGCAATCACTGATTTTTCTTCTGCATTGTGAGCTCGCACATGTTAATGGCTCCCAAAAAGCTTTTAAGTTGAAGAGACTTGGATAAAGAGAGACAGAGAGAGATATGAAGTAAGAGAACTCTGCATCAAAACAAGCCCTCATATTGTGTCTGGCAGATGCCGGACTTCATTAGGAGTTTACAAGCCTCTTTACCACACACTCCAACAGGCTGAGGCCATAAACAGCATTGGAGAAATGTACTCTATCAGTGCACTATGAGCACGCCAGGCCAGTCACGCAGGAATACCCACCACCTCTGCAGATAACTTGTGTTATATATATCTCTCTCTCCCTCTGTGCTTGTGACTCTATTAGTAAGACAGGAGAGGTTGTGGAGAGCAGAGCTGCCCTCTACGGGTGTAAAAACATTCCAGCACATTGGCGTAGAGGCAACTCGGATTTTTTCTGCTGTGGCTGGAAGAAACAGCGAGGTGCTGTTGTTGAAGCTCAGATGTTTGACACTGCTGGGCCATCAGACCTGGGTCCAGCAGCAAGAAAAATATTGTAGGTTTTTCAAGGCAGTATACTTATATATTTATATATATTTATAATAAATATAATTTATATTTTGATCTCTCATATGTGAGGTAACTGACATGTACAATTTTTATTCTTGATCTTGTGGAATATATTTTCAGCCCCCGACCCTTCCACCACACACTGCTCTATTATTTTTGGTTTCAAATTTTGTACTGTTGCATGCCAAGTGCAATATAGTACAAGGAATAGCTTTGTTTGACTAGGCTTTGTCCTCACTGCCCCGTTCACAGGACACAAACCATAAAAAACAAGGTGGAAACACACAGGTCTGGTGTGGTAATATATGTAGTGGGCTCTGTATGTACACTGATTGAAGTTTAAAAAGCTAGTGGAGGCCACAGTTCATATTTCTAGCCAGACGGCTTCCCCGCTGCAGCACAGAGACCCCTGGAGATTTAGGAAGCATGTTGCTCTGGAGGGAGGCTGCTTATGAATCCTCCCAGCCACTCAGAGGTCTCACCCCTGATCATGGCCCGCACACTGTGATGTGTGATCCAACCAAAGTCCTAAGAGGATGAAAGGAATAAAAGATCTCCGTCTATAAAAATATTCATTACCATTTAAAAGCCAGTCAAGTTGTTTCCAGAGAAAATGTTACTTTTTCACAGAAAAAAAAAACCAAAACCCAACAGCCAATGGGCTTCTAAGAAGCAAGCGCAGTGTAAATGGGGTGTTTTTAGGCTGCCCCAGCACGGTAAAAAATAAATAAAAATTCAAGTTCAATCACCATAACAGCAAACATATCCACTGTAATACCCGGTGCTCACGAAACTGAAGAATATTAACGTATTTTCAGGGACCACATTGCAGATAAATGTCACATTATGTTATATAATGCAAGAAAGCTGAATCATTTTGCAGTGTTTCAGCCACTATCAGAAACATACCTAAGAAGCAAAAGCTGCAATGCAAAATGAGAGCATATACTGCAGGTAGCTACAGTGCAACATGGCAAGTCATCAACATTTCAGACTGAGAACAGTGCAAGGGTGAGCTGTATCAGATCAGACAGTATGGGCAGCAAAGCATCAAACCAGCCAATGATGAGCCGGACAAACAAAGGGGGAAGGGGAGATGCAGATACGAGAAGTCTTAACTCAGCAAAAAATATCTGCCAGTGGTAACCACACAACAGACCTTAAGAGGAAAAATGTTATAAACTGTAACAAAGTCAATAAGGAAATGGATATTAAACTATTCATCAGATTAAACTTGAGTAGGATGACGAAAAGAAAACATGCAAGATGGAAGCACAGTTTAAAAAAACAAGATGGATGTCTGGTGTTGTTTTCCCTTGGGGGACAACAGCTACTTATTATTCATTGATCTGCCATTGATCTGCCAACTACTGTCTTTAAAAAGCAACTAACTTTCAATTACCTTTGTTTGAATAAGAAAGATTTTTGGTGGTTTCATGAATTCATTAATTGAAAATTGCCAAAGTTTTCAGTTATAGCGCAACTGTAATGGTTTCTCACTGATGTCAAAAAATGTCGTTGATATATTTACTGTGCCATGCAAGCACCAAGGCTGCATGGACTTCTAAGACAGCAACAAAAACCGTTGCAGTGTTGAACACATGAACATTAATGCTACATTACAAACTAAGAGCTTTGTCTTCTGTCCCTCTGGATGTGACTTAAAGCACAGTGAAAAATAATGCCAGTAAACCTAACACATGTTTGATGACAATGTATTTTGAAGTCTGAAGGGCATTGTGTACGGGAATGCAGAAGTGCAGTGTGAAAGAAATAGATAATACATTCAGTGAATGATAAAAAGAAATGAGGGAAAAGGACATTTCCATGACCAAAGTTATGCTGTGTTCCTCCAGCACTGCTGAAATATGGCTTTCCACTTTGGCACTTCATCAGACCACTTTGCATATCAAACAGAGCAGAGATGAAGCAAATTCCCTTTGCCAGTGTCAGGAAGGCAGCAAAACTCCCCCATTAGAGCTGCAGGAGTCAGGTAATGGAACAAGGGCCTCCTCTGGCTGCTGCTCCTCCTGCCCTGTCATCCACGGCAATACTCTTTCAGAGGCCAGAGCAGAGCCGAGCGGCCTCTCAAGTGAGAGGAGGAATAAACAGAGATCACTGCAGCGTGGAGCTAGGCTGAGAGCTGCTGAGAGCTGGGGGCAGAGCAGCCACTTAAGACTGTTAGCAGTTACTGCAACAACATGCTCCAATATGCTGAAGACCTTTGGCTGCCATACAACATTAAACACACTGCAACGAAACTTACACACCGAGAGAAAAAACACTTTATCAATAATAATGAATTCCCTCATTTGCTCAGTGGCTCGCCCACACACTTGACTAAGTCACATTCTCATTTGCTCATTCACAAGCTTGCTGAACGGCGCATTTGCTCAGCAATTTTCTCATTTGCTCATCCACAAACACAGAAACACACACAAATACAAACCAACACTCCGTATCCTCAATTCAAGAACGCAGCATTTCGAATCAAACATGGCAACCATTGCAAAATAAATACACACCATGGGGATTTATAACTCTGTATAGCTGCCATGATGATAACATTTAACATTTATACATCTCGGTTATGATTCTTAAAGGAGAAGGATGCTGATTGACTGAGATCCACAAACAGCTATCAATAAAAAAGCAAAATCAGTAAGAAAGCAGACTATACAAATTTATATCTTCTGGCTGAATTCATCTTGCTCATGCCAGTTGATTAAGTTAAAATGACCTGCTCCCTTTATAAAATACGAACATATGTTAAGTCATCTCCCAATGACTACCATTTGTCTAAGTTAGCCACCACTACTCCCCAACTCTGGCCCACACTACTAATGTAAACTTTTGGACTGCTTTTAGTGATGTGTTGTAGACTGGATGGGAAGAAACTGAGAGCTGAGGAAACAGTGACCCCTTCACAGCTTAACCCTTTGAAGGAATACTAATGACTTTGCATTAAAAGTCCTTATTAAGCACCTTATTAAAAAAGCGATTACCATGCCAAGTTATATTTTCATGTGAGCACTTCAACAGGTTGATTACAATTTTCCACAGGGCTTTGTTTTCATCTTGTGACGCCTTGAACCAGCCAGCTGATTTGAACATGCCGGTGTGATCAGGGACTTAAGCACCACAGTAATTGTTCGCTAATCGTGCAGGCAAAAGTTTGAGATAATCATTTGGTGCTCCAGCGAGTGCAGACACAAAAGCAGAACCATGTACTGCTAAGTTGTATAACCGTACTGCAGAGGCTGTGTTTTTTTTAATGATAGGCCCAATAGTTCAACAGCACAGCTCACTGATTTGTTTTGGACAGCCATGAAGTTCTACACAGAGGGATAAGTGATATTATGCATCAGCTGCAGAATCAATATATGGCTTTTGGCCTGCATGGGATTCGTTGGCAAGAAGAGGGAAACCTAACATCAGCAGACTACTTTGTGAAGGTGAAGTTAATGATCTCTTTACAGGGAAGCCCCGACAGTGATGAAAGTAAAGACTGAAGAACAAATCAGTTTGAAAATGAAGTGGACACTCGTTTATTTTTTGTTTTTGCAGACCAGTTTCGATCCTGGCGTCAGTGCCTGTTATTTATTTAGGTTACCTCAGCCCTTGTTGACACACTGTTTCAATACACAACACATCAAGATGAGTGACAAGAACACGGATGGGAAGGAGGCCCACAAAGGCACATGGGGATTTAGCAGTACATTTCACTTTGAGTCAGCCAAGGGAAATGAAACATAAGTTTAACAGCATTACATTTACCTCCGGTGTAATGTACTTATATTCCTTCTTTATGTTGTATGTTGTTACCACTGCTGATTTAATCTCCTATTTTCCAGGTAAGGATCATTTATCTTTACTGTTTTATCGTCTATGATCAGTCCATCTGAAGCTTTTTACTACCTGTTAAAACATATCTGATACATTTCTGCTGATCAGAAGTGCAGACATACACCATTACCTTCCTGGTATTTGTTAACATTGCTTTGATATGCAGACAGGTTCTATGGAGTGGTAAACCTTTGACCAAATAATGAACCATGCGTTGTGCTTTCCAAAAAATACACTGACATGGTATGAAGTTTTGTTATGTATATACATGTGTACACAGGACTATCACAGCAAACCTCAGGGCTCTCCCAGTTTTGGGTTCACTGAAAAACAGTTTTCCCTACACAGACCAGGGGGTGAATGCATCTATCGTGGTTGATGACATGTTTACTACTGCTTTCTCCTCATTACCTTTATCCAAGATGAAATATGGTGGCAATTTTTATTTTATTATTTTTTTACTTTCATATGTAGAAACACTAAAACCACAACCTGAACGAACATTGCTTTTTAAAGCTCAGAGATTTCATCTAAATGTAAACATAGCTAATGTTACAGCCGCTATCTTAAAGGTAAAAAGCTCGACCTTGTGTTCTAGGACGGAGCTGGCATTGCTTCTAAAACAACATCTTTTTTACTGTATTTTTCTTACTGAAATATGCTGAGATGTGCTCCAAGCTCAACAGCCAGAGGAAACCAGTGGATAAAACAACAGTTTAAGTCTCTTGCTTGATGGGGGAAGCAGTCATCCTGCAAATATTTCACCACTTCTTCCCAGCTAAAATTTGCTTTTTTTACATCTTCATATTTCATAACTTGCATCTGTGTGAGGGTTTAAATTCCACACAATTCTACAATAGAGCTGTGAAAGAATCAAAGTTATTTGACATTATAACTAAACCTTCAAATGACTTACTGAAGGCAGGCATCATCGGCAATATTAAAATCATCCATTCATGCAGATGTTTCATGGCAGGTATTCAGAATTTTAATGAACTCAAACTCAGCTACAAAATCTGAATTTTGAATACCTGCTATATTACAACTAATAACTTGAAATATCTGGACATATTTGCTCATGAGAGAGGTTGATTTAATTCACTGCATATCTGCACCATCTGCATCACTCATATAAATGACCAATCCACTTTTTTATGTGAATAATGATATGGATCTATTTAACATGCTTTACAGATTCAAATAGAAAAGCAACATATCAGGGTTAATGTATTTATTACCACTGGTGCAGCAATAACATTGCACACTCCTTGGTCTTTATCTGTGGATGTGGCATCAATCTTTCCTCTGCCTCTATCTACATGACCCTGCGTAATGAAGCCCAGTGACACCTTTTACGGACCTGTATTACAATAACGCAAATGCTCCATCATATGTTTTCAACTGATAATGCTTGCTACTGAATAATATCCTCCAGATGGCGAGATCAGGAATGATTATCCAACACTAATGCTGGGTAAATGATTTGCAACCTTCGAGGCCACCTTTCCCTGACTTCACACCGGAGCAAATTTAGCATGGAGAAAAATTAGTGGCAAAGATTATGATAAGGCAATTTAGCTTTACATGTTAGTACACAGTAGATATGGGCTTAAACTTGTTGAGTCGCCAGCTGTGTTGATCACATAAAGTGGGATCATAGGGCCCTTCTGTTTATGAGGATACGCAGGAGCAGGTGGGCAGAGCAGGAGAGAGGAGAGAACGGCAGCTCTCCTTCACATTCAAGGATGAGTGAATTAGAGGAGTATGAATCACTCAGTTTATGCTCCACACACAATTGCTTGTAAACCATGTGACCATTTAAATTAAGTTGTTAATGGGATGGGCGGCCTTAGTATGGCTGTTAAATCTAACTGGGGAGGCGAGTCATCAGTTGATACTGGCCTTTGGATATAAAAACTGTTACTGTGGCACACCTCTGATTTTCTTGATTTGATAGTGAATTTAAAATTGATCTGTGTCACACTTGTTTAAAACTCCACTAATCCATATTTCCATTTAAAGAAAGAGTTAACCGTCTGTATGTAATGTGGTATTGCATTTAAGAACTATCACCCAGTGGTGCATTTTTCCTCAGCTCATTGTTTGTTTAATTGCCTCTGTTTCTTTTTGTAAGTCAGCGGTGGTTAGTGTGGCTGACAAGAGCTTTAGCAATCACTGTTTTTATAATACCAATGAAATAATATAATATGCTTCAGGGCAGACTGGAGGTTACAGCGATTCACCCAGGATCCATGCTGAAATCAGTAGAAGAGGAAATGTGACTGAGACAAAAGTTAATATTGGCATTGCTTTTCACTACTGACTGCAAAGGATTGAATCAAGGAGTGAAAATGCAAAACTTTGAAATGGCTGGTGTATTCAGACAGAGAGTCTCTTGTTAATATATATCTATATAAAATCTACATGTTTGAATGGGGCAGCACAGCTACATAGCGGTTAGCGCTGTTGCTTCCCAGCAAAAAGGTCACGGGCTCAGTTCCCGGCCTGTTAAGGTTAATTGGTGACTCTAAATTGTCTGTAGGTCTCCGTGTGACTGGTTGTGGGTCTCTGTCTGTCTCTTTGAGTTGGCCCTGTGATGGACTGGTGACCCTTCCAGGGTTTACCCTGCCCTCATCCAGAGTGAGCTGGGATTGGCTCCAGCACCCCCAGTGACCCGGAAACGGATAAGTAGTAGAAGCTGAATGAATGAATAAGTTGAAGCATTTAGCAAATGAAGGGAGGGATATTTCTGTCATCAGCTCATACTGACCAAAACAGAGCTTAAGGTGAAGGGACTACAGTATTTACATTCTTCTGGCTGTCAAACACACTGCTCCAAACCAATTCTCAAATCCACTCAGACAAATTTTAAGGTGATATTTCTGCAGTATATTTCATCATGTCTTTGCTGTGTTGTCAGCTTGTCAAAAGCACACACTGTTGAAGGTAAAACTGGTCATAATGTTGTATTCTACACAGCATACTGTTGTTTTTACTTGTAGAAAACAGTCTAGGAGCTGAAGTACCGCACTGATCCATAATGATGAATTTGGGGAGGCATCTCTTAAAATAGCCCATAAACCATCCAACACATCAACAAATTCAAACAGACATACGGCCAACAGGAATGCAGGTTAAAGTAACTGTGGGCATTTCATGGGAGAGAATACACACAAGGTGAGGCAGCTGCCACTGCAAGCTTCATACACTCTGCCTCATTTGCTATGGATGGATGGAGGTCAAGGGCGAGAGTGCTGTCGAGGCTTTACCTAATCACACACAAGCAAAAGCACAAATAAACAAGGCCTAAATTATGTCTTGTTGCATCTGAGAGGGGGAAGTGTTCGATTTCTTGGCGTGCAAGCTCAATTGTTCAAATACAGTCATGAGAGTATGCAAAATTAATGATAATGCACAATGTACACTATCTCAATATTATTTCAAATGGTGTCAGCCCTGTGTATTTACCTGGCAGTGACAGAACAAACAGCCATGACTGCACCCTACCAATGTCCCTGTTAGTGTCACAGCTGTACAACATCACGCCCAGACAAGGTGCAAGAAGCCGCTGAGACCGGTGTTCGACGTTTCCTCAGATACACGCGGAAAAGCTGAATCCTGCTTGAATGACTGTGATGAAGATAAAGCCCACTGTGAAAAGCTTCCTATTCGGTACAGAGGCAGTAAATCCAAATTAACTTTGTCAGAGCTCACAGGCAGCACTCCTACACCTGTCAATTTGGCCTGGGCTCGGAGCCTGAGCGGCAGCACTACAACCGGCAGATTAACACAGGAGAGAAAATTGCTCAGGAATATGTTATTTAAAGACACCAGGAAATGATGCCTAAAATGAATGATGTCCAAAATATCTTGAGCATGTTTTTAACCACAACATATTTCTTATATCCTGGTTTTTGAAACCAGCTGAGCCCTACATTAATCCACCGAAATATATACCTTAAACTTCACAAGGAAGTGGCACCAGATAATGAGAAAGCTATAGTGGAATAGAAATATCACCTGCTGTAAAAAAAACAACAAAAAAAAAAAATCATTTCATTGTGCTTGGAACAAAGGCCTTGTGCAGCAAGATTTCTTAGTGAGGATTTTAAATGTGACCACCTCCCTATGTGCTGAAAGCTCCCGCACAGCTGATAGTGTGGCTATGGCAACGATCAGGGAAGTGCTAATGGACAGGAAAGATAAAGGTGAGATGACAGACATGGAGGACATAAAAGGCGGACAGCTGTGAAAAGTGAAACTGTCATTCTTAGCACAATTTCACAGACATTGCAGTATATTTGTGATGGACTTTCATGGTTTCTTTCATACTTGATCTTGTCTGATCTATTGTTATTTATAAGATGGCAAGACACAGTAGAACAGAATGCAATAGAATACGAACCTATTGCTTCTTGATGAACTCAACAAGAAACTGAGGAAGTTAATCTGATATTGGTGCATGCAACCGAAAAAGTGACAGATAATACTGTACAAAGTGACATGAAGAACTTCATACGGAATAACACCAGATGATTGGATCCATCCATCCATCCTCAACCGCTTTTCTGTTTCCGGGTCGCGGGCGGTGCTGGAGCCAATCCCAGCCAACGTTCCGGGCGAAAGTCACCAATTAACCCAAACATAATGTCTTTGGATGGTGAGAGGAAATCCACACAGACACGGGGAGAACATGCAAACTCCACACAGAAAGGCCCCAGGCCAGGGAACCGAACCGAACTCACGACCCTCTTATTGTGGGGCAACAGTGCTAACCACTTGATTAGATATGATATTTTAAGATAGAATACTTTATGATATGATAAAATAATCTGACACAGTTGTTGCTCTGTGCCATAAAGAGAGGTAGAGTTGGGTTATTGTTTTCTTTTGCTGAAGTCTTTAAAATAATCAAGCCAATTTTATTCCTAACATAAATGATTTGTCTTTCTTTCTTTTTTTTATTGTCTTATTTACGCACCCGGGTGTGGGTTCAGTTCCCGGCCTGGGGCCTTTCTGTGCGGAGTTTGCATGTTCTCCCCGTGCCTGTATGGGTTTCCTCCAGGTACTCCGGTTTCCTCCCACCATCCAAAGACATCATGTTTGGGTTAATTGGTGACTCTAAACTGTCTGTTAGTCTGAGTGTGAGTGTGACTGGTTGTTGGTCTCTGTCTGTCTCTGTGTGTTGGCCCTGTGATGGACTGGTGACCTGTCCAGGGTCGCCCAGCGTGAGCTGGGATTGGCTCCAGCACCCCCACAACCCAGAAATGGATGAGCGGTTGAAGATGAATGAATGAATGAATGAAGTTACACACCCAGCAAGTGTTTAGATAACTTTTTGCTGCAGTTCACCAGAAGAATGTTGATCCAGTATTGTTGATGACTAGTCTCCATGAACTTGAACTCCTGAAGGAAATAGCTGGCTCTTTAGCCTCTGAATTCTCCACTGTGCCAACCAGCTAAGACTGTCTGTCAGCTGTTTGGTGGCAGAGCAGGTTTTGTAGGAGGGGTCAATAAACATATAAACGAATGGGTTGACTTATTAGTTAGACATAATGCAATTTCAATTTCATTGCTTGCAATTTCATTTTGCAAGCCAAAAATGTCACATGCAATTTGGAATTCCTCCATTTGTCTTTTTTCTTACTGTGTATCATGTGGAAATCGAATATCTTTGGTTTCCAGACCTTTATTCAAAAAAAGGGATTCAAAGATGACCTTGACTTTAAAGACCACTTTTCATAAAATTTCTAAAATTTTATGGCCCAGCTGATTAAATGATACAGGAAATTAAAAAAAAGAAATCATCATTGTTATGCAGCTGTAATCCATTCTGAAGAGTGTGAAGCTCAAAATAGCAGAGAAAAAAAAATATTTAGCCTGTCCTCACTAATTACAAGTTCCCCAAATCACCCCAGTGACAATTTTATCCAGTGCTGTATGCCACTGCATCAGCAACACTCTCCCTAGTACTGTCAGATAATGGCTATGCTGATAGCTTGACATATCTGCTTTGTCAGTGTCCTGGTTGTGTTGTACCCAGACTGTAGTTATATCACAAATCCGAAAAATCCACATACTGTATTAAAAATCACCCTGACTCTGTGAGATTATAATGTCCAAAGCTATGAAGGAGGAGGGGAAGAGGAAGAAGAGATTAAAGTTTCTTATTTTGTATCAGGGCTGAATAGGATTTTGCTATAATGACAAGTTTTGATTTGTAACCTTTCACAGAGTGTTAATAGTGTGTGCAATAACACTTAGGGGCTGTCAGAAAAACAAGGAAAGATGCTATAGTGTGTGTTTTCCATTTCCCAGTGAAGCTGGGAGGAACAGTTAGGCAGTTTAAGACTGTCAATCCATTTAGTTTTTTCATAAAACTAATAACAATAATAATAGCAAAGAAGGCCATTTTCCTTGTAGTTAAGTCCCTTACGTAACACTTTTTGTTACCATAAAAATGGCTGACACAGTAAGAACTCCTGCTCATGGAAAAATAAGCTGATTTTGTGTTATTTAAAAACCACAGTCTTAGAGTAAGATAAAAATGTGGGCCAAGACATAAGGAGCTTTAATGGGCAAACAATCTGAGAAGCTAATGCTCAGACGCACGGCACAACTTGTCCATATGTGGATCTGAAGAGGGCTCCGATCGGCTGCTCACTTTCATTTCCATGCACTTGTAGGTGGTGTCAAAAGAAATTCTGAAAGGCTCATTCTAATAGTGCAGTTTAACCACATTAATGTAGCTTCCTGCAAGCCCAAATAACAGACATATTAAAGAATTCCCACCCTGTCAGAGTGAGCCATTTCTGTCTGGGTGGAATGGAGAGAAATTTGTTTGTATTTGGGTAATTTAGCTGACGTCACCAACATCCTCCCCCAGCTGCTGTTTGAACTAGATTTCAACTCTGCTGCAGTTCTAATATGTGTCGTGCCCTAGAAACCACTGCAGAGTGGCTTAGTCTGACCTCGATATTTCCAGACAGGCCACATCAACGGCTGCTGGGCAAACAGGGGACTGTGGTCAGAGTCAGCGTTGTTAAACGACTTGTCACCAGGGGCCAGGGAGAGGGAGCGGGCTTTAAACCACACTGGGGATAGGTCAACGGCTTTATATTACAGAGGTCACACAGAAAGATGGAGTCCAGTGCAGATAAAAACCAAGGAGTATTTGCACACACTGAGTGTAGAGCCTAGTATGCCTCTTTTTGGATAAGATTTTAACTCTCCATTTGTTTTCCCACTTTAAGAAATTCACAAGGATTTCTACTGTACTCCACATTTTTTCTGTCCTACCTTAATGCTTCCTTAAAGAGAACAGGTAAATGTCAAATCAAACTCCCAGGTAGCACAACTGTACTTTGTATTAAGGAGCTGAGATATTTTTTGTGTGTTTGCTGGTCAATACAGGAAGACGCAGTCCG
Organism: Remorina albescens; assembly: GCA_034769265.1. Taxonomy (NCBI): domain Eukaryota; kingdom Metazoa; phylum Chordata; class Actinopteri; order Carangiformes; family Echeneidae; genus Remorina; species Remorina albescens. Next base: position 7,596,380 of record CM068485.1, read on the forward strand.
ACTGTGGAGGCTGGAGTGACGAACACATATGGTGACAGGGCCTCCAGGGAGTATAAAGCCAGATTCCCTTCATAACAGACTAAACAAGCATATGGAGCAAATTAATACCCAGACTCAAGTATCTACCAATGGAACCCACAAGGAATTCATTACAACAAGTGAATCTTGGCGTGCTTTGTTTTGCTTTCTGTTTTTTGCTGATGATGACATTTTACATGTCTTTATTTGAATGTACAATATGCATGTGTGCGTGTGTCTGAAACAGTGAGCGAGAGAAAGAGAGAGGGAGAGAGACAGTGATTTGAATGCAGCTCCCAGTCTGCTATAATTAGCTCTCCCTCTAACTAAACCGATTAATCTCTAACACTTGGACAGCAGCTCTCACTTACGTACGTCTCACATACATACACACACATTTTTGTGTGGCATAATTTAAAGTATTATGCATAAATGTGAAATAAATAAAATGATTGCATGAACGAAAATTTCAAGAAAGGAGTAAAAAGTCAGTCTAAATGTTGAGTCATGTATTTGGTAAATAGTTCAAAAATAAATCTATAAAATATTTATCAAAATTTTAATCAACATGTAAAATTCAGGTGCATTTCAGCTTCTCTACTGTTCATGCCTGTCTGCTCACTTAGTTCCAGTGATACATTATTTGTGGCAAATCATGGCTAAATGTACCTCCCATACACTTACAGAGTGGGTGTGGACAATGGACATAAATTGCAGGTATAATTTTCTGACATGGGGGAAATTCCTGGGGTCAGTATTTGGGAAGCCACAGGAAGTGGGAGTAGGAATAAAGAAAATGGCTCTGCACTGCAACTATTTAAAACAACGATATGTTGGGAGGGGGGAAAAAAAAAAAAAAAAAAAAGAAATCGCTTAATCAAGAAGCCAATAATTTAATACATTTTTTGAAAAGTGAATGGTTCTTCAGAGGTCTACGGGAGCAGGGAGCATCCTCTGCCTTAATGGCAGCTCAATAACATCATCACTAGGGAGAAGTGGGACTTCCAAATGAATGCAAATCAAATTAAACCTAAATTAGAATTGCACGCTTGCAATTTGATGCTGTGGATCTAAATACTGAGCACTATCACTGTAAAATTGCGTTTCTGCGCTCCTCAAAGAACATCCCCCCAGAAGGGTATTTCTTTCCCTTTGGTCCGACCATTTTCATTTAAATGTAAAAGAAGTGATGTGCTCAAAATAAAACCATTATGTTCTATAGGACTGCTGCCAATCTGCTTTTGGTTTTTTTCTGATTCAAGAACACCCACAAACATGGAGAGTGCACCAAATATAAAATGGACCTTGTGTCTGAATTCATCATCTTAATTTTAACCAAAGGACATAAGAGCATCATTATCTGATTAGACGAAGGCTCTGTGCTAACTGGAAAGCCTTCAAGTTCTTTTATTACTAAACTGTAAAAGTCATTTGAATAATACGGATGCTCCCCAGATTCTGAATCCACAGGGATCCTCCCTCCTGCAGCAGCACCGTCAGCCATCCTAATTTTCCCTCCAGCCTCATTTCTTGTTACTCTGAAGGTGTTCTTTACAGCTACAGTACAGTACGCACTGTTTGAAGCCACAAGCTCTGGATTTGTCCTTTCATTCTGCTTATTTGACCATGTCCATACCGGAGGATGCCTGAAAATGAGTCATGTGAAGTAAGAATATATCCAAACCAAATGATGAAATGATACCATATATTATTATATTATATTAATCGATTTTTATGCTCACAGGCAAAAGAAAACACTCAGTCTCTGCTGATTCTCATACACATTCAAATTCAGGGACAATTAAAAGAAATACTTTGATATATTGGTAATAATCTTATTTGTTTTCCTGCTAAGAGTCGGACCCTCATGTCTACCCTTTTAAATTTAAAATTAGATCCGGTTAAAAATGGGACTGCAGAAACAGCCAGGTGAGCAGTTTCTCATGCTTCCAGTCAATGCTAAGCTATGCTAACAGGCCCCTAGCTCCAATTTTGTATTTTTATCATATCAATCTTTAGCTCAAACGCTCAGCAACAAAATGAATTTGTTTATTTCAACTAGTATCTTGAACAAACATTTGGGAACTTGCTGAATAACATCTATCAGGTTGCAAACAAGGATCAGTGTTGGGATAATGTAATATTGTACTGAGCGCTGGCAGAAAATGGTAGTGCACATAATGATGACTGATTGTATCACTCAGTGAGTGTTTTATATGACCATGTAGAGATCACTCAGGGACGAAATGGAGCTTTGTATGTACTCATATATAAAGCCGTGATTGTTCGTGACTTCCATAAGGTGTCTGACATAATGGCAAATAATAATAAATGGCTGCCGGTTGTAGATCACCTTTTTTACCCTTCAGTAATGGTTTCCCATACACCCTGTATTCATTTGTCTGTTCAAGCTCAAAGTAAATAGGCTATAAAATGATTCTTGCAATCTATGGTAACTATGATATCCAGAAAAACGTGCATAGCAGCTTTAAGTAACGTAATAGATCCTTGCAAAATACATGACAAGAGGTATAACAAGTTAATAGGCCAGGCAGAATCATTTAATTAATCCCTTGCTAGCAGCAGATGGGTGTGAGCTTAGCGGCTCCTAGTAAGAGCTGATGTATTTTTGCACTCAATGTAGTGATCGCCGTCTTGGCTCAGGTGAATGTGGCTCTGGTGTGTGAGGGCTGACCTAGGGAGACCAGGCAGAAAATGGAAAGCACCTTTAGGTCACGGGTCTGCATGACCTGCTAATGCCGACAGATGAATGGAAGCTTTACCTGTATTTAATCCTGCAGAGAGGGAATTCCTCAGGGCTACAACGTATTGCGAGGTATAGAAATGCCTCTTGGTGAGGTCCACAAATGGACAGTGCACTTTTGTAAGTACTGACATATCTATCTGCTTGGATAAAGGCTTTTGAAAACGGCCAATACTTTTTGCTACATTACACCAAGATGCTTTAATTTCATTACAGCCTTCAACAGCCTCCATACTGCTGAAGCCTAAAGAAACATAGATATTTATATTTTTCTATAGTTTTTTTTTTTTTTTTGATAACTTTAAAATTTCAGTATCGTTAAGACTGCAGACATTGTAAAGACTTCATTCATTCCTTCATCTTCAACCGCTTATCTGTTTCTGGGTCGCAGGGGGTGCTGGAGCCAATCCAAGCTCACTCTGGGTTTAGGGCGGGGTACACCCTGGAAGGGTCACCAGTCCATCACAGGGCCAACACACAGAGACAAAGACCTACAGACAATTTAGAGTCACCAATTAACCCAAACATGATGTTGGATGGCTGGAGGAAACCCATGCAAGCACGGGGAGAACATGCAAACTCTGTACAGAAAGGCCCCAGGCCCAGAACCGAACCCAGGACCTTCTTATTGTGGGGCAACAGCGCTAATCACTATGATGCAGTGCCGCCTTGTAAAGAGTTTAACTAACTTAAAATTCATCCATCACTATGCTACCAGTTTTAGGCACATAAATTGATAGAGTTTGGTCATCATGTAAGACCAGTGATCAAAGGTTCAAAACTTGCTCCAGTTATTTATTGCAATAGCTGTTATGTCCCCGCCCACACCAACTTTTGGTATATATAGATAGATACTAGATGAAGGGATGGATGATATCTAATAAAGGTACAGAACCTGATTTGGGGCGATATGACTACCACCTCCACTATCTCACTGTTCCCACACACAACAGAATTCAGTGTCGTGTGTGGCTTACTCATGTATGCAAACATGAAGCCCAGCACAGTTTTGCCCCCCACTTGTATAGCCAGGAGGACTTGGAAAAATGTGCAGTATGATAGCCAAACCTACTTATAATCAGGGCTCTTCAACACAGGCACAGATGTGATGATAAAAATGTTCTTATCACTCAACAGTGATTATTGATTTGAGCTGGTGGTCTGTTTTTAATAAAGAACAAGAAAAATAATAAACCACTGTTTGGGCTTTATTCTTGTAGAGTTTGGATGTTTTGTCAAACAGTGATGTTGTTTAGTATCGCTCCATCTTGGACAGTATGTGGGTTGTTTCTTGAGATGTAGCAAATATTGATCATAATTGAAAAGGACAAAACAATGTTGTGTTCCTGCTCTTCGAACAGTTTACACACAACGGCCCTGACAATGCTTATAGCAACCAAAATAAACTCATGTCCTGGTAACTTTGCATATCTTCTTCGCTTCTGCTGTTGTTGGTGACACCTAACAACACAGTTGTATGGGATTGGCTGTTTAGCAATTTTGGAATGCCTCCAGTTTCAAAGGGATTCCACTGACGTACTTAAGGTTTGTTCATGCAGTCACGAAACTATCAGACTTTAAACCCATTTTCATAATGCTGGTTAAGTGTTTATTGCACATATTGTTACTGTGTAACACCCAGGTTTACTCATAATAATGTACGAAATAAAATATTTAAAACCCAAAATAGTACATGCAGATACGGAGGCTGATATAAAAGTGGAGAAAACATTAGACAGAGAGAAAAATATTGCATTCAAAATGTGAGAAATTTCTTTAGCTGCCTGCACTAAAGACTACTTTGGGATATTTTGCAACACACTGACTGCTGCTAAATATTCCCCTGATATCGCAACACACTTCTGTACTGAAATTAAAAGCCACGGGAGGGTTGCACGGGGACCAAACGTGAAAATTGCACAAACTTGAGGGACAGACTGTATTAGCTTAGTGGATGCTCAGTGAGAATAATCTATCACCCATTATCCAAATTCACTCTGAATGTTACCAGGGTTACAGCAACCCTGAGATCCTTCACATACACTGCCTCAGTTTCAGCTGTATGCCACTGAGACTTTTCTCCATATATATGTGTGTGAAGTTGGTTCCACAGAGTAGATTAAATATTTTCTCTGCACAAAAACAAATTGGAAGGCTGAATGCAATGTGTTATCAAGGGATATTACACAGTGGAATTTCGTTTGGCATCATCAGCTGAATATTCATTGTCATTCTTTTAAAAAATTTAGACTTTGAGTGTTCAGTATGCAGTTATGTGCAAAGAAGATGAAAGTGAATGACAACAGTGGACTGGTTTTCATAAAGAGGGCAGATGAAAGACAGATGGAAAGCAACAGAGAGAAAGAGTGCTACTGTATCTCTCCTGTGAACTGGTCTGTGACTTTCCCTTACTACAAGGTGAAGCAAGAGGATATCCACACGTATTTATTTCGCTGTTCATCATCCGGAACCACCGCAGCCTTTAATTACAAATGGCTAATATGATGTGGCAGGCGTTCCCCAGGGATTGGCTATCATGTTTGATCTACCCTGGACTAGTCTGCATCTCACTGAATTCTACTGCTTCATCTTGCACTGGTATCGAAAGCTGCATTAATCGACTCATATGAGAAAAGAAAAGGGTATCATTAAGGGGACTGCATCCATGACTGTTACTTCCACAATCACCAGCATATATTTCAGTGTAAAAGGAAAGAAAACAACTTGTCTTACTTTTGGAGCACAAGCAAAAAAAACTCTCAACGCACTGGTTTCCTCCAGCAGTATGTGTTTGAAAGCAGCAGAGCCTTTTATCTTCTTTGAACTAGACAACACTGATAAGCTCTGGAGTCACCATGGAGTCTGAAGAGGTCTGTATGTAGGCTAGCATGTGTAGGAACCCCCTCGCACCCAGTGGGACTCGAATGGGTTGGAAAAAACAGTGGATCAAAGGCACTAGCAGCGGCTAGAGGCAGAGAGTCATGCAGGAATCCTTCAGGGAGAAGCAAAGACTCATTTAATCTCTCCATACCTCCCTGTACTCAGCAGATGTTGGAGACTGAGGGGGTTTAAGACGCCATGGGCTGAGACCCATAAGAGAAGATTAGGAGGGAATATGACGGGGGAAGAGATGAGGGGGAGAACGACAGGGGTGATTTTTCATCACGAATATGCAATGTGGTAAAGCTCTTCCACTGCTGAAGCCCTGTCAATCAGTCATGTAGAAAAAGGGGTCCCTGGGTGGAGGTGCAACATGCTTGTGCAGTGTGAGCCTTGCACAGCGTGCTCTCTGTCAACTGGCTGCCTGTTGGCATCTTTTAGCAAATGTCACGTTTAACAAAAATCTTTACGGAGGGGGTTGCTTTGCCTTGCAGTGCATGCATAATACCTGCTCAGAATATTCATATTCTGTCCCAAACAGCTGAATGCAGATGGCAAAACCAGCAGGAGTAGTTACAAAACAGGAGAAACATGCAAGAAGGTGGCATGGCATTTGGAACTACATTACCTGTGGTCAGTCAACCAATCTGCTGTGCAGTAAGATACTTTCTAAATATCTTACATGTGGGTAATCCAATATAGACAGAGGGCAATGGGAAACAACAGATTACCAGCATAGTATAGCACCCCTATACTGAGACAGCAGATTACTTGTGGCCACTTCAAATTGGGACCATTCTTACCTGAAACATTTTACTCAGACATAGTGAAAAGGAGTACTCTGCATTTACGAACTTGTTTGAACAGCTGTCTAGATTGTAATTTAACCTACTGTAATCTACATCATTTCATACTCCAGACGTAATCTCTGCAAGGCAATAAAAGGCACACAAACCACAACTACACAGCAGTGTATCACCAGAGCACTATTTTTCCCGAAGAGCATGCATAATCCTGATTATAGAGAATTCAAGATGCCATTCTGTAAAGATCTTCAGTAAAGGTTTGCAGTGCAATGCAGTGTTCTTGTCCACACTGCCACCAAAGTTGGAACGAGGTTAGTCATGTCATAAAATTTGTCGTAGACTCAATTTATTTTCAGGTTCTTTCAATATATTAAACAGACCTGGCCAAGGAGCATTTGGGGATTTAATATTGATGGGGTGAAATGTATGTTGGTGTTTGAAATGAGTAAGCTTTTAGCATAGGGGACAGGCTTATTACTTTGGTGCCATGGATTTTAAATGGATACTGTCCCCAAGGTCAAACAAGGGTGTATTCTTCTCTTTATCTCAGCACTCAGCAAAGTTTGTCTGTTTAAATGTTAAAATAACTCTGTTAGGGAGAAAATATTAAAAGAGCACATGATTTCCTCTTTTGCCCAGATCATTAAATTACTCAGTTAAAAACAGCCTTGCCTTTAAAGTTTCAGTCAAATCTAAAACATGACTTACATTCGGGGGGGACTAAAGACTTCTAAGAATATTCAAAAGCAGATGAGTATCTACTTTTTCACTCACTTTCACTCACTCCAAAAATTAACATAACAAATAAGAGTAATCTATTTTTGATCAGTTAAAATGAAGGGCAAAGGCCTAATTTATGGTAGTTTCAAATCAATTGGCTTCTTGATCAGATTCTTGTCTTGTCAGTGAATACTAGTTATAATCGGGGCCAGCTCTAGCCAGGTGACATTAGTTTCCCCCCTCCCTAAAGCTTTAATTATCTTTCCAGTCTCTGATATACATCTTTGATTTAAAATTGCTTCTCGCCATAGCATCCATGTGTGGACAAATGGACAAAAACATTTGGGTTTCACAAGAGCAGCAACAGTTCACCAGCTAAGTTACTGGCTCTAAATTCATGATTCTATCATATCATAGTATCTCTTTAAGAATTTCTTGACCTCTGCCTCTTTTTCTGATTTTTAGTGCTGTGCAACTGAAGGTTAGACAGTCTTTTCGTAATAGTTAACCTGCATCTTGATTCAACCTCTGCACCTCTCTGACCCCTGACAGAGATTTATTTGTTTGTTATTTTAATTGGTTATTTTTTTAAGACAGAAAATGAAGGAAGGGAGCCAGCGGGCATTGAAAATTATTCACTTTTTTTTTTTGTTTGTTTGTTTGTTTGCAGTGCCCCTCCAGCATATTGTGCTCTGAGTGACCACCTATATGGGCTGTGCCAAAAGTCGGCCCTGGCTGTAATAATACAATGGGTTATGTTATTACACCTACTTACTTTTTTTTTTTTTGACCACTCATGAGATTAGAGGAAACCATAAATACAACAGTGGTCACTGAAAAGAAACCGTTTTTCTTTTTCCTGGTGAGTTTCCTATTTATACATGCAGCATATATAGAGCAAGTACCAATTTATAATGATATTTCTGGCCACTTTGTACATTTTAGTTCATTATTCCCCTTGTTTTAAACCTTCCTCAACTTTTGAAAGTAATAAATAGCATTTTAGCTTAGTTTTTTCCAGGTAGTGGTTGACATTGCTTGTCTGCCACGTTTTGTTGAGCTGGTAGTGCACATCTGACAGAGCTTTGTTTGCTGAAAATGATGTAAGACAGTGAAGTCAAAGTCTGGAAAACCCAAACAATGAGCTGAAAGAGGTAATAAACTAATCGGATAAAATTAGCATATTATGACCGTACAAAGTATTTATGGCTGTTTTGCAAACAAAGAGTTGCCCATTTACACATCCAGCAGACACAGTGCAACGTTAGCATTTATGTGGAGTTTACTCTGTTGAAATGATGTACCCAGACCAAAATAGTTAAGTTTCTGGTCATAAAACCAAAGCAATTAGTGGGGAGATGATAAAAGACTTGAGAGAGATGAGGGGAACTTCAGAGTTGAGTGATAATTCTCTGTAGGTTTGCCACAACAAGCAACACCTCACACATTACACTTTGTGATTTCATTTATTGTTAGTGCAGGAATATTCAAAGCTATCGCCTTAACATAACCAAGCTTATCAACATGCCTCTGAAGTAAATACAGTCCAGGTTATGTTTTACTTTGAAGACCACTGTACTTATGAGCTACAGACAGATTGTTTCCTAAAACCATAGTTCATTTTCACTGGAGCCAATCTCCAAACACACAAACACTGAGATATCATTAAAGCCAGTGAATAAGAGAAGGGGAATTTTCTCACTATGCAATGTAATATTGACAGGCTGTAAAGTCTAAGGTTACACAACTCATATCATCCAATCTGTGGCAGTACACTTAAAGTGACATGCCTGAAAAGCTTTTGCTGACTTCCCATAGACTGTGTGCAGATCTCACTCGCTAATGTGAGAAATGGAGAAAGAGAGTGGATGTAGTGCTAGAGATTCATATTAATTCAGCCGGGGCCAGAAATCACAGTGACGTGACCTCACAACTTAAGGAAGGGAGCATCGGCATACAACATACAGTATGCTGCTGCGCTTACAAATAAATCAACACACACAATCCTTTAACAAAGCCCATTACATCATTCACCATGACAAATGCTTTTGGCTATATTGGGTCCCTGTGGGAAATGGGCTCGTCCTCTTCCACGCCATTCCAGCAACACCAAGGGATCAGTTACCATGTAATCCCATTAGCCCCTCCATCCATCCCTCTCTCAGGCATGCCTCTACTCCTTCCTTTACTCACTGCACTGTCATCCATGCTGCAAGCATCTGTTTGAAATGATTCAGTATTGAAATAGGGGGTGGGGTGGTGAGGATGTCTGCAACAGAGTGGCACACTGTATTGATATCAATGTGTAGCGCCTGGGTATGTCAGTGATGTGGCATCAATCTTCTCATGGGTTGGATGTTTTTCATATACCCTGAAAAAGTTCCTGCAATACGACACCATTTACTGAGAAACACGTTTAGCCAGACATTTTAATCTCGGCGAAGGGTCACTTTTATCTATAATGTTGAATTCTTTTTCTCAGACATAATTTGTTAATCTTACTTAAATTTGCTATGAATGTGTGTGTGTTTTTAATCATCTTTTGGCTGATTATTTTCGTTTTATGGACTGTTGCAATCTGTCGGCATTCATCGGGTTGTCAGAAGCACAAACTCTGAATTATGGCTAATGTTGCCTTGTCTATCAATTGAGAACATATTCGTGATGTTTTCACAGCTTGTTCCGCTGCCAAGTGGTCAAAGGAAAACTGAAGCAGCTTCAAAGTCGGACCAGTTTGAAAATCTTTGCTCTTATTTGGGTAGGTGGGGTTTAGTTCCACAGGGATTTAAATGAAATCCTTAAAATTTAATTGGATCACTCCAAGTGTTCATGGCTCCACAAATAGACTATATCATGATTAGAGTTGTTGATGCAGCTATAGGGCTTTTCATTTCCACTCACGCCTCCTTCATATTGCCTATGTTGTGCTTTCAGATGGAGAGGGATATAGGTTAAATAAATGAATTACGCTTTAAACACAATCTTTGGATATCTAAAGTTCAAAATGTTGATCTTGTTAAAACTGCTTTTAATTATACTTCAAGAAAAGGTGGAGTGATGTTTCAGATTATTTTTGAATCATTTTAACAGTGACTTTTTAACACATATCGGGTATTCGACGAGAGAAAAATGTGTTAATACAGGATTAGATTTTGTACAGTGTTTTACGACAACACTGTGATCACTGAGTTAGGGGAACACAGCCTCAGCGCTACACTGAAATTCAACGAAGTCAAGTCATCAGCAGTCGAATAAAGACGTTGCAAATAGGCCAACAATAGTGTAGACTGATACAGTAAGGCAATATTATAAGAGTGAAAGATGAATGATTTACATTTTTGTGGAGTATTGATTGATCAAGCCCTCGGCTATTCTACTTTAATAATTCATGACTGCTGAGACTATTATGAGGGATTTAAAAGCTAAGATCTCTCAAAAAAGATATACTGATACGATGCCTCAACAGACCCCAGCATACAGCATGCAGTGGTGTTTACACCTGAATAATTTGAAATTTGATCAAAACTGCAATATGGCCAATAAGAAAAACTGGAATACATGTGGCGTGACATCTACATAAGGAAGAATTGCCACAGAACTACAGGTGCGACAGAGATGCCCAGACTTACAAATGATATTGTTCGCAAAAAACAAATGTGATAGAAAATCCTAGTAATTTTTATCGTTTTAACAGTGGAAATGAAATCCTAAAATGGCCCCTCCAACTGAAATCTGGACTCTTGCCACAATCACAATGTCAGCCACAATAATCGCACTATGATTTTTCAGCTCTACTAGAGTTCATTTGTAGGGAAAGCTTACAGCCACTGCTGCATTGGAGCTGAGCAATCATAGCGCTAACTGTGCCAAGGTTAGAGGTTTGATTACCATGGAGCCAAGGACTGCTGACCACTTCTCTCTCATCATTATTAGTGAGCCTTTTTTCCCAGAGCTAGTTCTCCCACCTATACACTCATCCAACACACGCATGCACGCGCGCACACACACACACACACACACACACACACACACACTACACTACACTTCCATCAGTGAATGCTCTGAATGATTAAATCAATCTGAGCTCCAGTGATGCCAAGTGATCTCTGTGTTCCCCCTCCAATCCTGCTGCCTGCCTCTTTCCTTCACTCCATCTCTATGGACTTCTAGTAGCTAAGGCCTCCTGCTGGGCCTATATACAGCTGGCTTGCAGTTGCATAGTGAACACCCATCAACCATCCAAGAGTACCCACCCGCATGCCTGCAGCACTATCAAAGAGCTCAGCTGAAAAGGAAGTGGATGCTGTCTGCGGGAGCAGGAGAGCTGCTGGGGCTCTTATTTCCACACAGGCATGCAGGAGATGCACATTTGGCTCACACGGATCAATCCACATCATTCGATACCATGGCAGTGCCTGTGGGCTCCCATGATGCTGTGTGGTAGTGCTGCCGCAGGATGACTTCAGTGAACCTGCTGATGAGCACAGGTAATATGAGCCTAACACCTGGACACAAATAGAGGCTCAAAAAGCAGGAATGTGGCCAGGCCCTGACTGAATTGCAGTTTGGAAATCATCAGAATGAGAGGATTACTGCATTTTCAACAAAAATGATGAGGACAAGTTAGTGGAGATACCGTGGGACATGTGAAGTGGTTGTATTTATTCAAGAGAGTTGTCAAAGTAGGGCACAAAAAAGCTTAGCTAAGCTCTTCCTGTTGGAGAATTGTCACACAACATGGACTAATTATGTGGATCCGAGTGCTGATTAAGCTTGATTTGTCCTATAGTCTCACATGACATGTCTGCTTGGCATTTTCTGTATTTTGTGCATTAGTGCGGTACATATGGTTCTATGGCTAAAAGAGCCTCATAGACACTGCAGCACTGCCCTCTATGCTGCAAAGCTCTGCAGCAGCCAGAATTGATTTCATCGCAACCACAACACTGGGTGGCACAGAGATTCTTATTTGCAGTGCTCCTCCAAGGTACACAAGGTACACTGAGCATTGAGCTTTTGAGAAATCTGCACTTCAAAAAGAGGGAGAAACATGGCAAAGGAAAACCTGCTTTTAGTAATGAGCAGCATCCAAAAATCACTGAGAAAGGGTTCCAATTACGCAGTCACAAACTTAAAACGAGTCACTTTCAATCTCCAAAGTTCTTCTTTACAGGATGGTATACTGTTTCTTTCACGCTCTAGTCATTTCTCCCCTGAAGAATATTCAGCTGTAGGAGGCAAGAAAGAGATCCTACATCCCGCATCGTGCAGTTCCAGCTGGGCAAAGCTCCTGGCTTTCACCCTCCACAGAAGACTGCTGCAGCGTTAGCCTTGCACATCAAAAACTCTCCCACACATAAAGCCTGGTATTGATGAATACGCTGGCATCTCCTCTGCCACATTCATGTTCTGACAGTGTCCCTTTATACTTGCTGCCAAGTCTTAAGTAGGGGAGAAAAACATTTTCCTGTCCTTCTATGACAGCCTCTTCATGGGGCCATCACGCATGCTCTCCACATAAATTAGCTTTCATGTTGCTGCTTGGCTGAGCAAAAAACATGGAAATGGACATAAATGTGTTTCTCTTTGAATTAAACACAGCTATTACAGTTTTGATTGGTTTCTGATTTTGTTTCGTTACTTTTTGTCATTTATGCAGAGACAGGGTGTGCTTGAGTTTTCTTTGAAATGTTTTGAGAGACTGAACAACCTAAAACAAAATTACACTTTTAGGCTACGGTTTGGGTTTTTGTTCTTTCCTGGCTATACCGCTGAGTCTGGTTAGTTTACGTGAACTTAAAAGAGCAGTTCAACACTTAATCACTGTTTTGCAGACACTTGGAAAAAGCAACAACACATTCATATGTGTCTGTTAAATATGAATCTAAAGAAATGGTTAGTTAGAACTTGACAAAATGACTTGAAGATATCTGAAATGCACTGTTCTTAGTCAAGAAATCATAACCCTGTGTGAAACGTATCACTTTTTATTTTCTCTTTTTAAAGGATTTAACAAACAATTCAGAAAATGTCAAAATGTGAGCTTCTGGTTGGCAGAATAAACAGATAAACCATTTCTTTGTGTTTCCGGTCTTATTGCTTCATATTTCAACAACCAGCATAAGAGTGTTATTAATGTTATTATCTGACTGTCAATCATAAAATGGCCATGTGTATTTTCTGAAATTGAACAAATATTCTTTATCATTTAGGTATTTTTGGATTTCCCAAAACGCAACATTTATCTCATTTTTTTTCAGGATTTCTAAACTGGACAATGATTGTGATGAGCATGATTCAAACTTAAATCAACTGATGAACATTTTGGTTATTACTGAGAAAACAAAAGTCTCTGTAGCTCATTAAAAGAACTTGCAACTCATTTCACAAAGAATTTCCATTAGATTGATCTAATTATTCCCTTTAAGCTGTAATTGCTTGGAGTATTTGAGCTATGAGTCCTCAGTTAAATCTCACAGATTCATGAATGTATTCTCCCTTACCTTCCTAACCTCAATTACATTTCTTGTGAATGCTCAGGAAAACAAAATAGTTTAACTCAGCACAGCAGGAGGGAAAACATCGATGCAGTCAGAGGAAATCTGAACCTCTAATGAGGTTTTTTCTGTGTTTTTTTTTTTCATCTCTCTAAACTGCTAACTGCTTTTTGAGTGTGCTTTCATTTCTGGTTTCAGGAATTGCAGGCTGTAAGTGGTCCGTGTGCCTGTACATTTTACAACAATAATAGTCATAATGTTAATCTTTAAAGCTAAATAAAACATAGACGGTTTCGCTTTCTGTCTAAATTACAAAGTCCTTACCCGTTAACTTTATACATGGTTAGACTGTGTTGTATACAAAGCAAGGTGGAGATGTATATAATTTCCATTTTTTTTTAGATCTTTATGTATCTTGCTGCTATGTATCTGTTGATCTACTCTGCTAAATTTCTAATTTTATGACAAAATCAACAAACAAATATTTTAAAGATAAAGACTCTACTCTGATTTTGCCCATACACAGGGAAAGTGAGTCTGGGACAAAATTTGGACTCCTTCCTATGAAAAGTAGCTAAGATTTAACCAAAAAAGTGCATTTTGATGACATTTCATTTAAGGGTCTGACAAGTCCAGAAATCTGGGGACAGAGATGTTGAGTTGGCAACACTGCTTGTTTATGCCAAATAATTTTAAGGAACAGTTACATCCCTCAGTCATTAAAATTTAAATGGGTGGTCATACTGTTGCTGTCCAGCCAAAAGCTTAGCCCAAAATAAAGGCATGGCAACAAAGGGAAATAGCTAGCACATGTTTTGTTTTTTCAATGTAACAAATTAATCCACCTCTTAACTTACTAATCACAAAAATATAGTATATTTAATTTGTTCAAACCAGAAAATGTGAAATAAGTTGACTCCAAGAAGTTAATTATATTTTAACAAACCAAACAAACAAGAAGCAACAGGATAGTTCATGAGCTTCAGAGGTTTGGTTGATTTAAACATCTGGACAGAGCAGACCAGCTTTTTTCCAAATTAGACTTTAAGCCGAGCTGTTTCCTGACTGTAGCTTCATATTTAACACACAAACATGAAAGTGTTACCAATCTTACAACCCAGGCTCTGGGCAAGAAAGAAGAATAGTGTGCTGACAGTTAAACTGATGACTGTTTGTAGAGTTACAGATAACATAATCAACAAAAAAGATAATTGATGCACGTCATACTGTACTCATTATAACCTCTTCCAAATATTAACATCCCAATTCTGTGGAGGAAAAATGGGACAAAGGGGATTCTAGAGGGATTCTAAGAGGGCAGTAATTGGCTCTGATGCTGTAGTGCACCAAGGACAGGTCGCCTGAGACCTCAACTCTGTCATGACTATAATGCCAGATGGCCAACCAGTTCCACTACACTTCTTTTAGCACAATGAGTTTCCTCAATTTACTTGTTCCAATAAAAATCTTCATTGGAGGCTTTTTTGGCATAAAGATGTCCTTGTCAAGCTGCACTCTCCAGAGGACTGGGGTTTCACACATTGGACAGGTCAAGAGGACACAGTTTTCCCACACTGAAGCTCACTACAGACCACCTACCCATGATTTGCTTTTTCCTACTTATCTACTGTAAGTCCAATGAAGCAAACAGGAAAAGAAACTGTCACTAAAATGGAAAGGGATACTTTCTACTTTTTGACTGAAGTTAGAGATTTTATCCATGAAAATCCCAAACAAACAGCACCAACTGATAATACACAAGTTTCTCTGAGTTTTTCCTGTGAAGCAAGGGCTCATATTAAAGCAAATAATTTATAGTTAATGCTCAGGTGCCTTATCCCCTGTTGAACCATCTAATTATATGCCAACTTCATTTCAAACTTTCAAGCTCCATTGCAAACCTCAAGTGGGGATGAAACCACAAATTATAGCTGAAGGCAAATTCGCATTCTAAAGATCTGCAAATATAAAATATGTGAATTAATTTGAAGCAGATAACATTATCTTCACTCACTGAAACATCAATTGATCAAAGCATTGTTTACCTTTTCCTGCTCTTTCACTTTAAAACTGTGAAGTGCTTGATGAATTTCATTTTGATATTCTGAAATGATTAGTTTCCTTCAAACTAACACAAACGGAGATACATAACCTTCTTTTCAGATCAGTTAAATTTATGTGCTGTCAAAATGTGGTTATTTTGAAATTTTTTGAGCAGGTAGGCAAATGCTGCAGTTCCATGTTGTGGCTTCAGTGTGTGGCCCGGGTTGAGCCATACTCCTGTGTTTACGCTAATCAGGACAGCTCCAGTGATTACAATTAAGCAGCTCTTATCCCTGGACATAATCAAGGACGGCCAGAATGTAGACGGTGGGGTTAATCCTCCTGTAGCACAGAGACCCAAGTCTGAAGTGGAGCAGGGAGGAACGGTGGGGGGGATGTTCAGGGTACAGAGTATAGATAGACAGACAGACAGATGAGCAGACAGACATAGTTCTGTTTTTTCATTATCTCAAGTGGATGCCACCAGATAAACAGCACATTACCAAACATTAAGTGAGATTATTCAGCATGTGTGTGTGTGCACGCGTTAGTGCTTTGCAAAGACAAAATAAAGATGTTTAGCTATTATAGCCTACTAAGGGAGCATGAGAGATGAAAGGGTAGACAGGGGGAGAGAGGCTTCAGTAATAATCAGAAGAGGAATTCAATCAGCGCTCAATGTTAATGCAGAGCCCATGACACAGGGCGGGAGTAAGAAAGGGGAGTGGATTATCAGCGAGTCAGCATGCTACAAAGCACAGGCTGACTGATATTCTAATAACAATGCCACCCGAGGTCCCTACGTCAGGGTAAGGAGATGATGCACCAAAATCTGATTCAAAACCAATTTTGACACAAGCCTCATCGTGTCTCTGGCAGCAAAGAACTGCCGCCACTGACCCCTACGTTTCAGGACACAATGCAGCATCAGACAGAGAAAAATCATGAAACCTACCGAGACCACGATATGAAAAAAAGCAGTGAGAGGAACAATGAAGAATCCTGTTTCTGCATTTTAATTCCAATTACTTTGCATTGATCAAACCAAACTAGGGACATTGTTACATGTAACATTTTGAGTGTTGTTGAAATAAAGAACTGTCTCTCATATTTAAGTCCATCCACTGCAACCTCTACCCTACACACAGTAAATATCATGCAGGTGACATTAGCCTCTTAGAGAAGTTAGAGTGGTAATGCTGGACTTAATTTGCACACTCAAACAAACATTTTTCTGTTAAGTCTGGATATATGATTAGCAAATTGAGGCATCTCTGCAGCATCACATCACTTATGTGTTAGTAATATACATGAATATATTGACAACTTTTACCTTTATTGAATAAAGAGTAGCTCCCGTAACTTCTTGCTGCGCCTGTGATTTGATTATTACTTAATTGTGCATCCCTACAATGCAACTGCTTATTGTTAGTAGTAAGTAATGTAACCTAAAGAACCTTCTATCATTCTTTAGGTTAATAAATTATCATCTACAGTAGGTTTCTTTGCCTTTGTACTTTTAGCGGAAAAAAGTAACTACTTGGGACCCAACTATTGTTCCAATGGCTTCTCACAAAAAGCAAAACTAACGTCAAAAAAGCTTTAGATGTTTTGTACACATCATCTCAAACCACCACCAACTACTTCTTGGAAAACTAAATTAACCCCCTAACACCGGTCCAATCCTCACACAATTTTTCACTCATGTTGTGTTGGCTTAGCACAGACAGAGACACAACTTGTAGCATTTGCAGGATGGGAGATACAGAACAGGTGCCAAAACAACAGTGCAATGCCAGGATCGGTGGCTGAGGGACTGGGGAGTGGGAAGGCTGGGGATGTAGGAGGTGCATGTTAATCACTTCAGGAGCAGAAGGGAGAGCTCTGCAGGTGTCTATCCCTCAAAGAACCATTCACTCTGACTCCAAACTGGCTTTACCCAGACCACTCACAATTATAGACCCCCTTTAGTCAGCTCACAACTACCCAAAAACACAGCTAATGCATGATCCATCCCAGCAGAGGGACAGAATCGCAATCATTTCGGTCATAGCAGTTAATTTGCACTTTTGACAGCTCTGCTAATAATGACCACTCTAGTTTCTTCACTCAATAAACCACACTGCATACATTTTACTCTGCAACACATTAATGTGCAACACATAACTCTGTTTCTCTATGATACTGGTACTATTAGTATTGAAGCTGTATATGTTTTAATCTGACAGAAGCTTCAACTGATACAGTAGTCCTCTCCTGAATGCTGGAAAGACATGTGTAGAGTATTTTTGACTGAAATTGTCCTGGTGCTGTGACAGCTCTGTACTATTACTGGTTTGCAAAATTTGGTGACCTAATGCAATTCCAACATAGCTCTATCCCGAATTGACCCTAAGAAACAACTAGAAATTGTACCGAATGTCAAATGTTGTCACCTACTGACATGGAGCATGGGTCAGGAAGCATGCATGCATGGAACATCAGATAATACAACCCTGGTCTCTCAGTTGTATGAATCACACAACCACAGAAAATTCTGCTGCTGTCCATGGACAAGGATGCAGTTACTATGAAGGGCAAGGGCCATCGCACAAGTATAACTGGAACAGGCGTAATAATAATGTTAATAAGGGCAGCACTCCATTAAGCCTAACCTGTGCTTTTACTGAAATTACATATGTGCTTTTCCCAAAAACTAGGGCCCAATAGATTTTAGCAGGATGATCATTAAAATAAAAGCTAAAATAATGCCTTCATTTCAAATGTTTTTCCATTATTTAATGGTAAATCTTAATTTCTGAGTAGCAGCTTCAGGATATTCTTCATTTTTACAGCTGAAGACCATCCCTCTACACACTCACCTTGTATTTCACATTTCAAGCTAACGGAATGTATAATCTTTGAGTTAATTTGTATTGAACTTGTAATTCGGATACACTGGGGTGAAGATCTCTCCTGACCACAACCACATAAAATGTTTTAAAAAGCAGAAAGTAAAATTTAGTTTACACATCTTGTTTCTTGTTTTATTTATTTATTTATTTGGGCTTATAAATACTTGATGTGCCGTCCAATCTGTGTCATAGCTCTCGTAGCCCTGAAAAGTTTTGTATTACATCATTCACCCTGAAGAAATTGAAATAATGTGAGAAATTCTCATGTTGGATCCCCGGAAGTTTTACCCTCCTGCAATACACTGCAAATGTTATTGCAGTGTTTCACAAAGCCACATAATTGCATGCAGACTCTTTTTCTCCTGTTTACTACACTCCCTTTTTTTTTTTTTTTTTTAAATCACACCGATATTCCCACATAAATAATGACACAAAATAGTGGCTACTTGTTGCTTTTCAACAGCTTGTTTTACATGTCCCACTGATATAGTCAGGGAAAATTGTCACACAGGTGTAAGAGACCAGTCAAAATCTGTAGACACAGCCCTAAATAAGCAGTCTAGAGAATGGATTGTTGGATGCATGGATGGATGGATGAATGGATGAAAGGATGTGAAAAGTGAAAGTGTTATGTTTAAACCTGGGATTCATTTTCAGTTAGTGTCTATTCTATCTATCTATCTATTTAGCTCCTGCAGATTGGAGTGATCCATTGGATCTAACAGTAACGAGCATCTACATCCAAAATGCCACCATGCTGTAGAGTTTACGATTAAGAATCCTACTTCTTCTTCACCCAAACCTTCCTAATAAATTAGTGCCATAGTACATGTACTGAATTTTAAATTAAAGGTGGTATGAGGTCATTTCAAGTCCATTAGTAAAATGATGTTTTAACCTTAGTAAGAGAAGTATTTGTTCCGTGGACAAAAAGACAGTCAAAGTTAAATATACGGGTGGCTTTCTCTCTTTTCATCAGGATATAAATACAAGTTATTGTGAGCCATTATGCATTTAGACACCCAAAATTCCCTTGGATAAAAAAACATAATAGTTATGTGCTTATTGCAGTGAGTTTTGTTTTGTTGGTCATTAATTATTCTGTTAACTGGTGATTATGGAAGTGAACTTTAAAAATTGTGCTCTATAAGGCAAAAAGCACAAAGGGGCTGCTATATTTCACCATCAGATAGAAACATCAGGAAACAGACATAATTAGATTTTTTTTCCTATCATTAGCATTCATGGAAAGTCTTACTGTTTACCCCAGTTCTTGAGCACTTTTCATTGCTCAGCAGAGTCACAGGTGCCATGGAGATTCTCACCCTGTCCAGAGACTACAAGGTATTTCAGATGCAAATATTTTGTTTTTCAAATGATCCAATTACAAATTTAATTGATCCTCTAGGTGAGCAAGCTCTTTAAACTTTTACAATGTATTGAAAGTACATATTTAATCTGCAGTGGCCAAGCCTGAATTTGGTAAATGCTGACATTTTGAGCAGGGTAACATGTACTGCATTTACCTGTTGATTGACAATGCTGAAAAAAAACAAACAATCAAAGACACATCCAATAAAGAAATTAAAAATGTGAATTCATCATTGCTCTGACAGTGCAAATCCTTCACAGAAAGCTCTGATATAAAAGTGGTTTTGCAGTGATGTTTTTCTTCATTAAATGACTAGATTATGTAGCACTTTAAAATTGCGAAGGCCCTGATTGAAATGGCAGATAAAATCAAGAGCAAACTACACCCCGGGGTGCTCCCCAGTGGATTTCTCTTTCATTCCCTGCACCTGCAACCCTTATCTGGTTTCACTTTATCTGCTTTGTTCTGTATTTTACCACATGCCATGTAATTGTTTGCACAAACACACACAAATTTGCTACAACACTAAACATCACACCTTTTTTGTATATTTGTTTTATAGAAAAATATTTAAATTAGTTTGTCATGGTCCCCTACGGGGCAGGTTATGATAAGATGAGTATATAAAGTACCACTATGAAACTGTATTTGCACTCTACAATTTATTGTACACACTATTCCAAAGTAACAAGATCTAACCTGCTACATGTGCTGACAAAAGTCAACACAAACATGTGGACATGTCTTTACACATTGGATACATGAAAAGTGCATCTATAACAAGGAGCCTCTTAACCAATGTCAGAGTTTTGAGTTGAAATGTTTTTGAATGAGTCACATTGCATAAAAAATCCAAATTAATTGCACATGCTCAACATGACTTGCTCAAACTCCATCCAGTCACTCACTGATGCCATAGATGCCCAGCTTGTGAAAACGCTGACCAGCAATAATCAAAACCTACTGAGAGAGAACTTCATTTGGGGCGTCCTAATGGCCTGAGCTCAGGTTGTTTGAAACAGTCATTCAATCATGCGGCTACTCACATGGGACGTGAACGCAGCACTATTATCCCAGGACCGCTATCAGTTCAGCCTGTGACAGCCGCCCATTCTCCAAATAAGGTAATTAGACGAGAGGAGCCGGAAGACTCTCCATGGCAACACTCACAAACAGGAGGGGCAAAACAATGGGCTAGTAAGGATGAGATGATTGACAGCTCGTTGCGGCCGGCGCTCGGTGCCTTCGCCTGCATCCATTAGGGATAAGTGCTCACAACAACACACAAATACACACGCATGTAATGTATTTTGTCAGGTGGTCGTTGGTAGAATAAACTAGAAAGCAGCATTAAATAAGTCTACTTCTGTCGTAGCACATTAAAAACACCGACTATTTCACACAAACGTGATAAAAAAAAGGGCTTCAACATACCGCGTCTGTGTATCCTAATCAATATGATTAATCTGAGCACCTGCTCATTCATCTGGAAAAAGTCGATGGTTCATTTTCAGCTTTTCCGATGTCAATTTTTACATCTGCTGTTTTTACATGATTGATTTTACATTTTTTTTTTGTCACACCCTCCTCCTCCCCCTGAGTTGAAATGGCACAGGATCAAACTTGGCGTCGCATGATAATTCAATCCACATGGATTCCAGAGAGAAAAGGAGAGTGCTGCATTGAAATTACCTCAGTTTCTTTTGTTCCACCTTGTTCTTGCAGGCGAAGGGATTCCCCGGTGTGATGAACGGTAGTCCGAGCCCCCGACTGGATAACGTTATTCTACATGCAACTTGGCTGCTGCAGGGATACTACTGTTACTACAAACCCCCCAAAGCTTCAGTTGTAGTCGTCGGGTTGCTGCTCGCGCTCCTTTAAGCCACGCGCCAACCGGGGGTATCGTAACAAAATGAAAAGTTACCGGATGAGCTATTATTAGTTAATTATTACTAATTAGTGACTGCGTCGCACTGTTGTGTGAAAGGCAGTGCAGGCTTTATCCCTCTCATCCACAACAGTGCTGGATGCTGTCGGTCACACCAAGTGTCCCCGCCCCACCATCGCTCGCGCAGTTTCCGAGCTAACCGGTGATTGATTATTTGCCAATCCATCTGCACACATATCAATTAATCAACCCACTTCCGTAATGACTGTACACTGTCGGATTTGGTTAGCAGGCTTTCAATTACAGTAAATCTTTGCGTAAAAAAACATTTTTGTGCCAATTTAATTATACAAATCATCAGAGACATCCATTTGTATGAAACCGCTCCATTACAATAGCAGATTTTATTTCATCATCTCCTCTGTCTTCCATTTGCCTAGATTCTACACTATTGTTATAATAACGTACTTGTGTTGAGCCGGGTGAAGCAAAAATGTAGAGGAAACGTATGGTAAATAGTTTTTCAAAGTAAAAGCCTTTGAAGCGCGACCAACGTCTCTATACTATTTGCCATGTGAACGAAGTGGTTAAGTGAGACAGTAATTGGTTTCACTTTATAGAAAATGATAAGAAACATCCTTCGAAGCAGTATTTACCAATAATTGCAATGCTATTTTGTTTATTCACTTATCATTCTCGGGCAAAGCGTGTGTGCTGTAACTACACAGCACTCCATTTTCACAGCAATTAATGTAGAGTTCAGTCACACTATTAGCATCATCAGAAGCTTCCCTATTATGTATACATTGCATTAACATGATTGTCCTCACGCCAAAGAACTTAAAGGAAAGGCTTTGTGCTCCAGTTGTCTTCGGGTCTCAACAAGCATATCTAAGGGCCCTATCACGTATGATAATACTAAAACGTTTATAATCGTAATGCTTTTATTTTGAATATTCCAGATAACCGCGAATTTAAATATTCCCGTGCTCTGTCAGTTTGGTCTGTTGGAAGTGCACTCGTTTTAAGTAAATGAAGTGCTCGGATGGGCGGGATTTGGACCAGCAAGCAGAAAATGAATCCTCGCGTCCGCTGTGGAGCTTTCTGAAACGACCGGAAACACAAATCGAGGTCACTCTGTGTGAGCGCTTTCTTTTAGTTGTCAACAGCGGCTGTAAAGGGACAGTGACTTCAGTTAGCTGCCACACACCCCATTGAACAGGACAGGAGTCGGCCGCCGGACAATTATCTCAACAAATGTTGTGTGAAGTCTAGTGTGGCGCGTAGCTAAGTTTAGGTAGGTGTGTAAAGTTTACTTGGTCTGTCTCTCTCTGTCTCATTGTTACGTTGACTGCGTCGATGCTAACGCTAGCTAGTTGTGGATAAGGTTACCAAGTTATGCTGAGACTAGTTTACCGGTCGAGGCTGAACCGCTTCAGTTTGTCAAAATGTTGCTTGACTCCTTTTTGGTCAGCGATTCGGCACTTCTGTGTTCGCTACCGTAAACATAACAAACATTTCTTTGCTGCTGTGCTGTTTGGCTAGCGACTATTAACAGCTTGTCACAATGCTACTTAATTGTTTAAAGCAGTGCTATTACATCGAGAACGTATGACCTGAATCGATGAATCACAATCATCAGTGTCAGGTGATTGCAGCCTTCCGGACACATTACTAAATAACACTGCGAGCAATAGAGGAGCCTCAGAACTTCTCTTACTAATTTTCTCCCTTGGCACTAATTGCATTTGACACTCATCATTTTCAGAGCCACAGTGCAGACAAGAAACAAAATCTAGATATAAATATATACAAATATGTCCACGGGGGCTTATTTGTTTGTTATATTTCAAATTGTGTATTAAAATGATTACTGCTTGAAGAATATTCATTTTCTTAAAGTAAATATATCCTAAATATATTTATCATTACCAAGTCTTATTCTTTCAGGTATGTGCTCCACAAGGAACATTTTATGCAGCTGTTATCTCATTATGTCTAATGTAAGATGAACCTTAGCCTTCCCAGGGTCATAATCTTGGTTCAAAAAATATAGCGTCATCTCTACAATCACTACACGCCCATCATTCTGCTACATACTACAATTATTTGTACCAAGAGAAAAGACAACTTACTCTATCTTTGTTTGATTGCCTTTTTTTGTCAGACGTGACTACGATTTGAAGGCAGATGTGGATTGAGTGAAAACCAGTCATCAATCCCCCAACATCCATGTGCATAATATTCTTCAAGTTTGACCCCCGGCCTGCCTCCAAAAGTGCCTACAGGTAGAGCAAATAATCCTTTTATGACATTTTGACACAAATTGTGCTGGACATAATGCCAGCAGTATAAAATTGTGAGGGCTTATAAGGGAAAAGTAATGCTTGACTTCATTTCACATAGATTACGCTCCAGAAGTATCATGAAATGGGTGAGATAAAGGGCTAGGAATGTTTTATTGATTTCATTTACAGCCACAGAGAAGTACTCTAGCTGTAGAGTTACACACCTCACTAATCCTTATGTTCTTGAACAAACAAGATGACTTGCTTTACCTGACAGAGGTAAAGGTTCACTGGTACACATTATACATGTATACATTACACCAAAATGTTGCAATTTAAAAATTTTAACCAATATCTTGATATCTTTAAGTACAACAGTCAAAGAGTTTAGGGCTCTATGACCTAAGTTGACCTAAGATATGTAGGGTTATGCAACCAAATCGCTCTGCTTCCTCCACGGATCTGAAGTCAGACAGCAAGTGGAAAAACACTAAGGTAAGGGTCAAATATCATATGGTTCTTTCACTTTTGATCTTGGTAATACAGTATGGTTATATTTACCTTCAAATCCCCGAATTACCCACTGTTTGGGCCTTTTTTCTTTTTTTAAAAAACATATTTAATTTGGCAAGTAGGACTTGTTTTCTTTTTGATACTGCTAGAAATTCAGGGCTAGGTTTGAATCTTTCATTCAGACTTTGTGTCATATTGTTTCAATGTTGTGGTGGAACAAGCAGCTATAGTAGCTGTAGAACATTTAGAAATTACCAGAACTACCAGATCCCAACCATTTGTCAGGACCTGGTAGTTCATTGGTGATTGGCTATCAAAAACTGACGAAACTATTAATATTAAAAATATTAATGTTAAATGGTAACTTAAATTAATATCAAAGTTAACCCCAGGGCAACACCCTAAAAAGGGAAACAATAGCCATATCACCAATTGAGTCTCATAAACTGCTATTAATTTGGATGTCTGACTATAATTAACTTAACAACTACAGCCACATTACCCTATTATAGTAGAAGCATTCAGAGTTCGGCACAGAAGAGGTTGGCAATATTCCTTCCTGTGCAACATCAGATAGACCAGTGGTGGTGTTTTAAGAACATTTATTATTGAGTAACAAATAAACAAACAGGCACTGGCATATGGGCTATATATATGTATGTGTGCGCTTGTGCATGCGTGTGTATGTAACAGTAACCTAATGGCAGACAGTGAAACTACGAACAAGATAGCTGGTGGGGCCACATTTCTCATGTGGTCCTTTTTTAAGGCCAGCTGAAATAATTCCAAGATGCCAGGGTAAAAAGGGGGAAGGTTAGTTGCATGCAGGGTGAATGATGTGCTAAAGCATGTGTGAACATACAACAATCAGCATCAACTCCTGATGTGGCTGACCAACAACCTAAACACATACAAGAAAGCCTAACAGAGAGAGTAATCAAATCTGCATTTGCGTGTACAAGCGTTAACAGTCCTTTTCTTAGCTGTGCTTGGCCAGCTGGTTGACCCAGTGAACATTACCCAATTCTTGGACAAGCAACTGTCCTTTGTGCTTTGTCCAAGTCCAGGGCCCAGAGTCCTGAGCTGCAGGTCTGAGTGGTTGAATTCCTCCTTAGTTCCTTAAGTGGGTTGTGCTGCAGTTAAGTTAGCAGTTGATGCTAACTTGAGGCTCAATGCTTGCAGGAAAAAGCACGGAGATGTTGCATCAAGTCTGCGGGCGTTCAGCTTGTCCACTCTTAGACACCTTAGGTAGGACCTCACATCGCTACCATGGGAAGAGTGAAGAGTTGCAAAGGAGATCAGGGCCAACTTCCGAGTGAGGAGAGCTCATCCAAGGAAGGCCTCAGAGGATCCAGGAACCAAGAGGGCATGAATAAAGCAAGAGAAGAGAGAAGAGAAGGAACAAAAACAGAGGTTTTTGTACACCTGGATTGCATGCTATACAGTGACCAATAGCAGCTGGACTTACAGTTTGTGATTGTCTTCTCACAAAGATGTGAAAAAAGGAGCATTGTGGGGGGCCAAGTTCAAAGGACTGTGCTTTGTCTGTGGAACAAGGCAAATGTTGTCTTGTCCCTTCCTTGAATTGGCTGTGGCCCAACACAGCAGTAAATGCCAACTTCTTTCAGTGGACAGTACAGGCCAGTGCTGTACAAGCAGATAAAGTGAAATGCAGTGTGACGTGAAGTCCAGCTTATTATAATCCTGCTCAGAGTTTGAGACTGAGCTCTCTACCTAGCCATAGTCCACCTATGTCCTTCCTGCTGGGAGTCTGACCCCGCCTAAGGAGATCACATCAGAGGTGTTTTATGAGCGCTGACTCAGGCTTAAAACTTGGGAAAGGTGAAGTGTACTAGGCTTTAATACGGTTTCATCAGCGCAATATATAGTTACAGAAGTAGTTTTCATGTGCTGCAGTGTGTAAATAAATGTGCAAGATACTTAGGCTAAACAGAACTAAAGGCAAGATTAAAGCTTCTTATGTGCAATTATCATACTTCCACAGCACAAAATGCTGGAATATATGTCTTGGGGTTGTGTGGGTTCATGTTCAGAACAAAAGACTTTATGGTTACCTGCATGCTGAAATTTGTGCTTCTCAATTTCAAGCCGCCATTGTTATTTTATTTCTTTGTTTCATCATTTTCATCTGCTCAGAGTGAGACCCATGCTCCAATCAACCAACCAGCAATGGGATATAGCCAGTAATTACAGCACCTCTTTAGGCTAATCAATGGCACTTAGATATGCTCTACTTGTGGTCCCCAGAGGTTGCAATGTTTTTTGCACCCAGCAAGATGAAAGTAATTGACACAGTTAGTGGACAATGCAACTTGTGTTACTCTGCAGATTAAACGATGAACAAATGTTATTAGCAATTTGACATTTACACCCTGGCACAAGAGGAAAATCTCACGGTGTTCAAATTATAAAGAATCCATCCTCTTGAGAGCATGAATGTGCTCAGCATTCTGTCCCATAACTATCATTCCAATTAGGTTTTTAATATTTTTAGTCACACATGGGTCTATGGAGGGCAATAGTTTCACATTTGTTCAGGCTGACCTATTGGTTGGATTAACATAAAATAATGTCCAGCTTTGTTTACATTCACAATATCCAGACGATGAGACTTTGACTGACTTTGGTGACCCCCCATGGTTTCTCTACTGCTACAAGTTAGTTACATTTTGCACATAGCTGGGGAAATTCTGTATGTCATCTAACAATGGTCTCCCTAGAGAAAAAGACAATTAATCTCGACACACAATACTACTTACTTCCTGCGGAGCCTGAAGAAAGCTCACCTGTGTCCCAGGATACTGGTGGACTTTTACCGCTGAACCATAGAGAGCATACTCACCAGCTGTATCTCACTGTGGTATGGCAATTGCTCTGCAGCAGATCTCAAGGTACTCCAGCAGGTGGTGAAAACTGCCCAATGGATCACCGGCACCCAACTGCCCACCATAGAGAACATCTACAGTAATCGCTGCCTGGGCAGGGCAAATAGCATCATCAAGGATGCATCACACCCCAGCTATAGACTCTTTACCCTCCTCCCATCCGGCAGGTGTTACAGGAGCCTCTGCTGCCACACCAGCAGGCTCAGGAACAGCTTCTTTCATGAGGCTGTGACCCTGCTGAATGACACACCCCAGCTCTAAGCATTATTGCACTCATCACTGCAGTGTTCCTGTACTTTTATATCTATATTTGCATTGCTTACCTTGCACTGACTGTTTCTCTCCCACTGTCCATTACTTTATTTATAATGTACATACAAACTTTGGTACATACTGTCTATACTGTACTTACAGCCCCTACATATACACTCTGCCTTCCACTCCATCAACCTCAACTCCATGTATAAAATAATTCATCTCAAAAAATGTATTTATTACACATATGTATATATGTACTAATCTGTATATATGTTACTCACTGTCAACAATATTGTACATATTGTAAGATATAGCATATTTATGTTGTAGGAATCACTTATACCTGCACTTCTCTGTAAATAATACTGTTCTTTTGCACTTCTGGTTAGATGCTAACTGCATTTTATTGGCTTTGTATGTGTACTCTGCACAATGAAAAAGTTGAATATAATCTAATTTTGTAGACTCATAGCTGTATATTCTAGTATGCCACGTCCCAGAACAAATCAGTGATCAATTGGAAATTAAACATTGGTGCAAGACGAAAGGTCAGAGGTTCACCAAAATGATATGAAATAATCACATGGGACTTATCAATACCCTTGAATACAAGAATCCACAACAAAGGTACCACATCTGCTGTCATATCCACAAACTGAAATGTTAAAGTAAAAATCTGAGTTCTTTTCTGACACAAAAGGCTTGGATACCTCTCTGCTGTTTATCATCCCCATCTCCATGTTGCAGCTGGCTGACTGTCACAATGGCCTGAGCAGCTCACATGTCATTTTCCCTGTAGGATTCAATAGCAGATGCTCCTTTTTGTGCAGCCTCATTAGTGCTAACTTTGTTTTCAGAAGTAGCAGGGGCTCACACAGTGCCATGGGAAAAGGCTGTCATTAGCCTTTGATGCACAGAGGTCGACCCCCTATTAGGTCAGTTTGGTTTATCTGTTGGCTCTTACACAGGATCCACACTCCCATCCTAAAAGATTAATAGGGTGACCATGCTCAGAAGAAATGGACAGCCATTGTAGAGGTCAATAAATTTAATTTGCCCTTCTGCTGGCATGTGAAATTTGCCCAAAGCGGGTTTAAATGCCTCTCTGCAGTGTTTAAATCTATATCTCAGTGACCTTCACTCTAATTCTATTAATGCACTACAATTAGTTATATTGGCAACTTGTAGACTACACAAGTACATCATCTGCTGATGGTAAATTATTTTTACAAAATGCACATGGCACAATAACAAGAGGTCATCCTTTCCTCTGAGCAATGGGAGGAGTTGTTTTTCTGTTTCATAATTGGAGAATAGGAAATGAGCTGCATGAAGACTTCTGTGCAGATGTGTCACCTTGTGAATAGTGACTAAGAGATTCTATGTGAGCATAAAAAGCCACTCACTGACATTACCTTTCCTTGTTCAACAACTTAGTGACCTAAACGTAAAGGCATTCGGGAAGTAATGGTTGCATTAGATGCCAGTCACAATGCAGATTGTAGCCGTGAAAGGCATAATTAGTCATTGACACCCTGAGTAATTATGCTTGCCATAGTGTAGCGTGGTGCTTGACTTGACAGGCAGCGCATATCAGACTGCAGAGTCAAGTTCAAAGTGATATTTTTTAAATCAGATCACACCCCTGTTCAGGCTATTATTGCTTGTAGAAGTAAATGTTTGTGTTGTAGCTTTGCCTTGGTAATAAAACTAATTAAGAATTGGGCAAACCACCTGCAGAGAATACCTATATGAGAAAGGCACCATCAACCTTGCTAAATGGGAAATAAATGACATGATTCACCTAAATCAGCCACAGCTTTCAGCAAAAATACAATATTCAAACAGTTTTAACGCTCTGCATAAACATTTTCTTAAAATAAGAAGCAATAATGTTGGTAAGTATCTGTTTTCACACCATAGGAAAAAAAGTCCTGTAATTTAATCATAGACTGTATATAAAAATAGAAATAGACTCGGGGGCTGAAAAGTGAAGCCAATGGGGAATTTGCTAGATCCAAGTTTCATTCAATACAACATGACATTTATTTGTTTCAACGATAGTCCCATTTCGAGGCAAATAGACGATAAAGCTGAATATGCATTAGAGCATGTCTGCTGTGTCACTTTCACACTGGACCAGGAACCCAGACATGCCTGACAATTAAGATTAGAGTACACAGCAGGTCAGATCTACAGCACACTCCTCCTCAGTGGCACGTTCACCTACAAACAAGGTTGCTACGGGTTGAGTACAAACAAGAAGGCGACCTTATTACAAACTCAAGACTCCTCCATGGCAGTGTCTTAGGTTTAAAAAAACATTTATTTTTTTATTTTAGTTCATGAAAGTGGACATTTTACTCAGAGGGACAAAAAGGAATTTACCTTTTATACAATTGGCATACTTAAGTCAACATCATTGTTGATAGGTCAGTGTGAGAGTTACACTATCACATTGTTAACTCTGTCTGTGTTGTCCACCCTCCCTGTAAGTTAGCTTTTTATGATGTAGTGAATTGTGAACCACTGTGAAAAGCTGTCAAAGTAATTCGGAATAGTAAGTAATACATTGACCTTCAATATTATGTCCAGAAAACTGAGTCAGTGATAAGCAATCCAGCTTTTCATTTGTATATTATTATAGCTAAAGACCCATTCTTGCAAGGAATGTTATAGAGAGGATGGTCAATTATACTGTATTTACAAGTTACACTCAAGTACTTAATCTGACCACAGGGAAAAAAGTAGCTTTTAATCTTAGATTCAGTGCTTCACGCCAAGAGCTATGAATATGACTCGCAAACAATATAAAAAATTTCCTCTCCAATCACTCTTTTCCATCCCCTTAGGCTAATTTTGGCTGCTAACAGAGATGAGTTCTACAACAGACCATCCAAAGCTGCTGACTTCTGGGGGACGAATAGTGACATCCTCAGCGGTAAGTTAACAGAATTGCGTCCATCTCACCTTTTGCCATTAGTGAAACAGAGAGCACTGGTCGGACAAACTCTGACTTTGTCCTCTGTAACAGGTAATAATTAGGAAATGTAAAGCAGGTTATGCCTGTTGGTTGTTCCTAGTATTTATTTAGCCTTTATTTAACTAGTAAAGTTCTGTTGGTGGAATACTGGCCAAATTGTAAATAAAACTATGCAAAAAAGCAATGGAAAGCATGGTAAACTGACGTAGATGGAATTGTGTAAAATCTAGACAATTGGAAGATGTGTGAGCCTCGAAAACTCTTGTGCGACACTGTGAAAAAGGAGCCGTTGTGGAGGTAGCATCAGTTTACCATTTTATTGAAGGCTAAATGCCTTTCAATAATCAAGGAAAATCTGTCTTGTTCACCCCTGAATCCTCTACTCCTCTGCTTCATCACAGGACATCTTCCCTGTGGTAAACTACATTTAATTGACTGATGTCCAATACATATTATGGCCAAGCAGTGGAAATCAATCATCCTTTCTCTCAGCTGAAGGAGGAAACGCAGAGATAGCCCCGTTCTTCATCAGTCTCTTCTCCCCTCTGTAATAGAGGGGTCAGACTCCAGTAGTGGGCCCTTAATTGATGGCTGCTTTTATGCGATCTGACGGGAATAAATGGCTCTGCCTTATCTGTAGGGCTGTAGGGGGTAGAGGAAGGCCCTGAAGGAGACATAGCATGACGAGAAGGGAAGTGAGCAATAGCTCCCAGTGGGATCGGACTAGCTTCCCATCCCATCCCCAGAGCAATAAAAGCGTTTGGCTCCCTTGGTCCCTGCTGGTGTAAGTGGACCTGTCTTTATTGATTACTTGGAAGTGCAGTAGACTAACACTTTTCTGTGTCAAGTAAAGAAAGGGCATATGTGAAGAAAACAAGTGATTTATTGATGGAATGATTTTTATTCAATTATTGTCAAAGCTATACAAGATGGTACTCACAAGACAGGATATATATATACACTTAAATACTATATCTATTCTCTAACACTTAAATATCAGTGACAGTTCAAGATTGTATAATTTGTTAAGATCTGTATTTCATCAGATCTATCTTTATGTAGGCTAACTCAAGCGAAGTGTGTTTTCTTACTGCCCTTTGTGTATAGAAAGGCATTTTGCTTCAAAGCTAATGTTGTCTCAGTAGCAAATGCAGAAAAAGATTAATTATGTGATTAGTGTCAGTATTCAGTTGAAGCTGTAACAATTTTCTAGGCACTAGAAAACATGTGGCACAAGGTATCGTAAAAATAAAAGATTACAGTTTGTCCCCTCAGAATTATTTTTAGTGGAGCGTTATCTGGGACAACTTTATAAAATTATGTGTGGTATTTTTTTGTAAATGGTATGCATTTTTGGACTTCCTTTCCTCAAAACAAGGTTTGCTCTGGTTGTGCTATGTGAAAAGCAAACCCTTTAAAGCTCAATATCTAAAAATGTTTGGAATGTAAATGAATGTACAGAACCTTATAAATCCAAGGGGATAACTTATTTGTCATTAGTTTAGGGAAGCTTATTTCATACGTTAAAATGCTGTGCATGTCTCCTTCTTTTGATATTTTGAGACTGATATTTGAATCAATTTAATGGCCCATTAAAAATTGAGGGTATGTGTAAACATCCTGCTCCTTTTGCGGTTAATCAGGTCTGGACTTAGAGTTTGGTAAAGAAGGAGGATCATGGCTGGGGATCAGCAAGAGGGGAAAGTTGGCTGCAATCACCAACTACATGGAAGGACATCCTAACCCTGATGCACAGGGAAGAGGTGAGCCAAGTCACAAATACAGAATAGCTCTTGATAAGATTCAGTTTATGATTTATCTTAACTCATGCAATACTTAATGGCATTTTAAGTGCAATGAAATCCATCACTAAATTTCTAAGAGTGCAATATTGAATTTTTTGCAACAAGTTCAAATGTCATTCATATATCAATTCTTCAAAAAAAACCAGACTGGTTTGTGAAGTACAAAAATTCAGAATCATTTCTTTTTGCTGTTATTTTCTGCAGGATTTCTAGTGTCTAACTACCTTATGGACAAGGATCTGGACAGTTTCTCCTATCTGAAGAAGGTATCAGCAGAAGGCCACCTATATAACGGCTTCAACCTCATCACAGCAGAGTTTAAGTGAGTTAAAGGTGTGGTGAAATCCATATGGGTCAGTCGAAATCATGTTGTGAGAATCTTTTCACCAATATTTGGTTGTAAAAGACTCTTGGCTCTGCGATGGACTGGCAACCTGTCTAGGGTGTACCCTTCCCTCCTTCAGAACAGTGCCTGGGATTGGCTCCAGCACCCGCCACGCCCCTGACAGATAAACGCTAGAAAATAAGATACAGATTGAGAGACCTTTGTCTTCCAGAAAGCTGTCAAACCCTTAATGAGATACATTTGACAACATGAAATGTACTTCAGAGACTCATGGAAAAATAGTATGTCCACCTAAGGCTATCACACTGTAAGACAAGTTCTTTATTTTACTGTGCAGGTGTCATGAGGTGACATCTTGTAGTGATCACACTAGAGACAATGTCAAAAGATTCCTACATCATAACTCAAAGACTTGAAAACTTGTTAAGGATTTGTTGTAATGCTGTTCCTCTGGCCCTGTCTTACCTTAAAATGTAGCTTCAAAGGCAGCATGTTCATCTCTGCAGTACTAAGCAAGCAGGGCTGAAAAGAAATCTCAGCTTTTGAGCTGGAGGAGCCAGCAATACAGTTTTAACACCTGTTAATGTTTAAAAGCTAAAAAACAAAGAAAATCTTGACAGCATTTAATGAATTTTTCCCTCTTCATTCAGCTTAGTGGCCTGATTCAACTACATTTGGTGATCTGATGAAGAAAGAAAAATGAAAGTGGCTCAGTGCATTCTGATGTAACTGCTATGGTAGAGACCTATGTAGACAACTGGCATGGAACAGGTCTGACTTTCTGCCAGTCAGAGGTTGGTGCTTCAGCTCCAGCACACTTCCAAGACAAAAAAAATCATGATTTGTATATTCTGTGTCCTTATGTCCTCGAGCAGGATCGACTTTCAGAAGAGATTTATTTCTGCTTGCATATTCCTTCTCCCACATTTTTAAGAATGCAGAGGTTAGAGAGAAACACTGCTTTTCTAGAAACAGAGGAATCTCTGCCTGTTCTTTAAATTTCAACTTCCTCAACAACTGCTCATCTCTTCTCACTTTGCTGGTGCATTGCAAGGAAGGGCATTGTCAGGTATGAAGTTGTTCAGATGGTGCGCTTAAGAAATCTGAGGGCTGAATTAACACAAGCCCCTACCAACAGGCATTGCACAAGTTGTTTTTAAGCACTATGACGTCAGCTAGTCATCACTGTCTACTCCCAATACAATGAAAATGATGTAGTAAGTAATGTGTCTTTAATTTAAGACATAAGTTTTGTCACTGTTGACAAAGCTCCATAAGTTCATTGAAAACTTTGTCAGTAAAGTTGTCTTTCATCAGTGTTTTTCAAGTTGAGTTCATAATTCTGTAAAAATGCCTTAAGTATAGACTATATAGACTAATAGTTCAAAAAACGAATTCAGCTAAATTATCATGTCGAAGCATTGCGCAGCATTTGTCTTGGACTCCAACACAGAACATTTTGTCTAAGCAGAGAGGAAAAACTATTTAGATAAGAGAATTTCGTTGTACTAACCCCAATAATATTACTTAGCTTGGACATTTGGAATAGCAAGAGAAAGCTTAGATTTATGCTTTACTCTCCGTCTTACCAAGGTTTTGTTTTCACTTTAAATGCTTTAAAATAGCCTTTTACTGTGAGGAACCAGTGTGTTTGGCGAACATTAAAGCTATCTCAGTTAAAAAGTTTAGCTGCAAGGGGGTAAACTTCCCCAAATTCATTGGAAGGAAACTGAGTCACTAATATTATCCGACTCCCTGATATAGAATTCATTGAATCCATAATGTAACCCCACAAAATACTGAACATGAAGTGGTCCTTAGCCGTACATTTTGGATCAAGTTAGTGTTATTGATTGACCTGTTCAGCAATACTTAGCTGGACATGGTAACGTTTATCATTAATTTTAGAACAAACTGTGATACTTGTTCAGCTTTAATTGAACAATGCAGTTTCATGAAGGAAGTTATGGAAAGATTTAAAAAATTGTGACTAATCAATAGCAACATGCCTATAATAATCTTCCTGTCTATGCTAACATGTCATAATTTCACAACTTCAAGGCCTGGGTGCTGATACAAAGGAAGGGGCCATGGTTGGATCCAAAAACATTGTGCAGGAGGGAGAGATTTACAACAAGGCACTTAAAAATAGCAGCAGTGCAGATGTAATTAGACAAGGTGAAGTGAAATAAACACCTACGCATTTGGATATTTTCGACTACTTTAAGTTGACCAGTGCATGAAAAAACATTTTTGGTTCACATTAATGGCACAATAAGGTGCCTGTCTACGCTCATGAGACAAAAACAAAGTGTGTTTATTTTGTGATGCTGATAACCAAATATGTTGCCCCCCCCCCCCCCATATCCATCTAAGAGTCATGCTCACTGCAGATAGAGATGACTCAGAACTGAAAGCAAGATTGCATCTATTGAATAAACAGTGTCACTACCAGCGCATTCATTTTTACTGTGGTCTGGCCAGCAGGTTAGAGGAAATAAGGCATCTAGTTTCTTTCCAGATCAATAACCACATCTGGTGGATAGGGGGTTTCTCATTTATCTGTATCCGGAGATGTGATTAATAATGTTGTTCTGGTGGAGGACAAGATATGTTATTTTTTGGCATCCCCTGTCAGCTTCGTTAAATGTTTTTTAAGAGTGTATGATCACCCATCTTGAGATGCTTATGAAAAAAACAGTTCACATTTAATACACAACCCAGAGATGTTGAAATATTTCAGTCAGGCTAGGATTTATATCTTTGATTGTGACATGGGTTAAAGCAGTGTTATATTGATTAACAGCTGATAACCATGTTAGGTATATTGCTATTTCCAAGGTATTTGGCTAGCGGCCATGACCCAAAGTTATATTTCCAAAACATTGCACTGAGCCCTCTCCCAGTAGAGCTAATACCACATATACAGCTCTGGAAAAAATGCACTGCAAGACCACTGCAAATTTTTCAGAAATCAGCATCTCTACATATATGACATTAATTCCATTCCAGTGTCTGTTAAATTCCAATACAAGCACACCTGTTTCTACCTAATAAGGTACTGATGAGGTGATTGCCTGAACAAAATGTATAAAAACCATTGCTGTGGCCATCACTATCCTCTTGCAATAGGACCAACTGGATTGCAAAAACAGTGCTATTAGTACATCAAAAGTAACTAGAATAAAAAAACTATTACCAACTATTGACCATGCCAAAAGAAATTAAAAGAAAAGATTTGTGTGAGGAAAAGAAGGGTTCACTTCTGGCTTTACTGGCAGGGATACAGAGAGCGTTGGGTTGCTTCCATCCTCAAAATTTCTAAGACAGCGGTTCATAAGAACAAGGTCAAGCAGCAGACATTGGGAACATCAAACCTACAGTCTGGCAGAGGCTGAAAATGACTCTCCACTGACCAGGATGACCGCCATCTCATTCGAATGTCACTCAGGAACCGTAGGATGACATCAAGTGACCTACAAAATGAATGGCAAATGGCAGGGGTGAAGTGCACAGTGAGAATGGTTCGAAACAGGATCCTAGAGGCAGTGCTCAAGTTATGTAAAGCTAGAAAAAAGCCTTTCATCAATGAGAAGCAAAGAAAAGCCAGGCTGAATTTTGCAAAAGATCATAAGGATTGGACCATAGAGGACTGGAGTAAAATCATCTTCTCTGATGATTCTAATTTCCAGCTTTGTCCAACACCTGGTCATCTAATGGTTAGACTGAGACCTGGAGAGGCCTGCAAGCCACAATGTATCGCACCCACTGTGAAATTTGGTGGAGGATTGGTGCTGATCTGGGGATGCTTCAGCAAGGCTGGAGTCGGGCAGATTAGTCTTTGCGAAGGACGCATGAATCAAGTCACATACAATGTTATCCTGGAAGAAAACTTGCTGCTTCCTGCTCCGACAATGTTCCCCAACTCTGAGGATTGTTTGCAGTGGTCTCTTCATTTTTTCCAGAGCTGTATATTTAAATTTTGATCCCAGAATTTCTCCGCTTGATGCTCTCAAGACTCCATATTCAACATTCCACCAGACTTTCCTATAGCGTTGGTTTTTGATCCTGCTTTATGTCACTCCCACTTTAAAGTCAGTGCCCAGAGATTATCCTTTTCAATTAATATTTCCTCTGATGTTTGCTTGCAAATAAATGCTACCATGCATTTTCAGTCAAGCAGTGTGGCTATTTAATAAAAACAACCTCAGAGAGCAGTACGGTCTTACGGCCTCAAACCATGTGTTGTAATTCTTGGCAGAAACTTATAGCTGAAAAAGAAAAACAGTGGTACAGCAGATACGCACATTCCAGGGTATCAGGGCTGGATGAACTCCCATCATTTTTAAAAAAAAATGCTATAATTAGAATAGTTTTTTGTCTAGGTGTTTTGTGAAGTTACTTACACACATTCACTTTTTGTGAAATAAAATGGGATTGTGTACTAAATAGAACTATGAGTATATGCTCACAGTAAATAGCTCAAATATAGTCTAGACATCTGGTTCATTGAAACCAGATGTCCAAAAATTGCCACAAAAATTAGAATAATGTTGACTCTGGCTCTATAGTTTTTAACATTGGGTTATGCCTTTTTGTCCAAGAGGAGATCTGACTCGCCACATTTTTCCTACATTAATCCTGCCTTGAATGGCTGTCAGACCTTATGAAGAAAATCACGCAAAACTTGAGGTGAAGTGAAGAAGGATTGAAGTATAAAGTTATAAAACAACATTATGGTCTATATCCAGTCAGAGATTAACCTAGAGACTACTTACAGTAGTTTATGTCAGTATTATTTACATTAAACCTTAACTTTGGCAGCATGGCAGCATAGTGGTTAGCACTGTTGCCCCACAACAAGGTTGCGGGTTTGGTTCCCGAGTCTGCAGACATTGCCTCTGTTGTTTCCTCTGGGTACTCCAGTTTCCTCCCACCGTCCTCCCATTAATTGGTGACTCTAAAATTGTTGTTGTTTGTGGTTGTTGGTCTCTGTCTGTCTCTGTGTGTTGGTCCTGCAGTGGACTGGTGACCTGTCCAGGGTGTACCCCATCCTCACCCAGCGTAAACTGGGATTGGCTGGGAGTGGTACAAGATGAATGAATGAATGATAAACCTTAAGTTGGTTGCTTTTAGTATGTATTTCAATGTAAAAAGATCAGAGTTTACCATCATGCTAACACTAAATCTAAATCACTAAATCTCAGACTAAATCTTACTCTCCCTGACAATGTTAACATGGGATCTTAAATATGTTCAGCATTGAAGTTTAGTTTGCAATTAGCTGAAAGAGATAAACACAAAATAAATCTGAAGCGCATGGGAATGTCATGATTTTTAAATCACAAAGCATGGGAGAAATTTTGACCTCTATAATGGTGCTATAGGAAACTTTAGTTAATCACCACCATTATTACAGTTCAACCCTGTGGGTGAATGTGTCATATTTAATGTCAATGCACCCAATAGTTATTGAGCTATTTTGGGTCTCTGGATCAGTGGACATATTCAAATACCAACATTGACAGACATTTTGCCGGCATGAAAATGCTGGTAAATGCTGGTAAATTTTTTAAAATTTACCAGTTAATGCTGTCTTATCCTCCATGTATTCAATGCCCGCATGTGTGGATGCACAAGCATATAGGTGTCCATCTACATTCTGAGCTGATCGCATTGAAAGCTCATCCAGCCATCTCCTGGCAACTACACCACAGCTGGCAATTGGGAAACTGCCCTGCAGCCTCAGTACAGAGGACTTTTCATTAGAACATCCCTCAGCCAGCATACTGATTATATCTCTGACTGAGATCTGAAAAGCCTGTTTTTGACTCTTCCCTCCTCATTCTCTCTCTGTCCATTTGTGTTGACCTCCTGCTGTTCCATCATTTCAACCC
The DNA here is from genome assembly GCA_034769265.1 of Remorina albescens. Lineage (NCBI taxonomy): Eukaryota > Metazoa > Chordata > Actinopteri > Carangiformes > Echeneidae > Remorina > Remorina albescens. The sequence goes on from CM068485.1 coordinate 7,635,258, forward strand.
CTATCAAGCAACAGTACACCTGATGGGACTCTCCATATTGTAGCCCGTTCCAAAATAAAGAAATAGAGCCATCTCTCCACAAAATCTCCACCTGTTACCACCCTACCTTCAATTTAATGCTCACTGCAAAAAACGAGTACATTTACAGAATAGATAGACAACAGCACTCACATGCTTTCAGGTCACGGTACCTGGCCATGGTTGCAAAATAGTAATTCAGATGTTCTTCGCCCAATGAACTGACAACAGGTAGGGTCTTAACTGATGCTTCCATTTCCTTCTAGGTTACGGTGCCATCTGGCTCCCATTGAACAACTTCTGTGTACATGCAAGTGTGAGGGGTGACTGCTGGTGGCCAAGTCAACACTGGCCAGTACCTCTGTGTTCATAGTAACCATAGGAACACAGAAAATTATTGTTTTTTCAGACTGTTGGCACTTGGCTACAATATTAAGGTCTCTGATTTGTTTTTGTCAGAGAGATAGTGTAATGTCGATCTACAGCTTTGAGGATTTCCTTACAGCTGCTCTGCCACATATTGTCCTGCCTTTAGAAATCACTCAGCCTCAGGAAATGTACACAGAAGCTCTTGGGCAAACAGTTAAGACGGACTTCGGCACAAAGACAGTAGGTTTTAGGCAAGCATGTTTATCCCTCATCATTTGTCGGGTATAGGGGTGAGTGTGTCTGTGGTTTGTTCATGTAAGGGTCATATTATTCCATCTGTCTTTGTTAGTAGCTTGTTGAGAATATCCCAGAGGAAAGCATGGAATAAATTATGAAAAATTCACACGATATAAACTGCCACATCCCATGATTACATTTTAATTTGTCCAGTCAACACCTGCATCTTAAAACGTGAAATACAAGCTTGACAGGATACACCTTCTGTCACAAGACTCTGAGGTGATCTCACAGATGATATCCTCTGCTTCTATTATAGCTGGTGGGGAAAAAAATAAATAAACAATCAACTCATTGTATGAGCTTAAGTCAGGTTCAGGTCAGATAAGCAAATGACCAAAAACACTTAGAATCTTAGTTTACAAATACAGAAAATCTGTAATCTGTAATCCGTAATACATTTCTTATCAACATCACCAATTTTACATATACATCAAGTAATTGCTTGGTCTATAGAACAATAGAAAATAACAAACAATGTTACATCATAAGCACTTCATTCCAATGAGATGTTTGTTTTGTCCTCCCAACACTTTAAACCTGAAAGATATTTTATTTAAAGTGATTTAAAACAGGGCAGCACGGCAGCATAGTGGTTAGTGCTGTTGCCCCACAACAAGAAGTTTGCAGGTTCGGTTCCAGAGCCAGTTTGCATGTTCTCCGTGGCTGTGTCTGAAACCACCCGCTAATCGTTATATAGTGAGCTCGTCGTTTTGTAGTGGTGTCCGAATGTTTTGTGACAAAATGTAGTGCACTCAAAGTATCCCAGAATGCATTGTGAAAAGTAGTGAATAGCTGATGGTCACTAACCCAAGCAAGATATCCCATGATGCACTGCGCTCGCGGCAAAACTGGCAACTCCAGCAGAACAGAAGAGTTTATTTTATAGCACATTTCAAAAACAAGGCAATTAAACATACTGTTTACATGAATGTAAAGAGCATTAACATCGTGCAAAACACAGTATAATCAGACATTCAAGTAACGTTAGATTACAATTAAAAACTGTTACCTAGGAGCCAAGAGAATAGAAAATAAAAAAAATAAGAATAATAAAATAAGACAAATACGAGAATAAAATTACAGTGCAGTGCAAGATTATCAAAAGCCTTCAACAAAATGCAGTGATAAACAGAAACGTTTTTTTTTCTTTAGCCGTGAGTTGGGTACGTTTTAATTGCACGACACCGATGACGCAATTAACGGCACCAAAAGTAGTGTCTGAAAGCGATTTTTCATTTTGTGAATGAGTTCACTATATAGTCCACTACATTCATCTCCCTATATAAGGAGAAGGGAGTGAGGGGGTGGTTTCGGACACAGCCCCTGTGTTTGCCATTGGTTCCCTTTGGGTACCCCAGTTTCCTCCCACCATCCAAAGACATGCATGTTTGGCTTAATTGGTGACTCTAAATTGTCTGTAGGTCTGTGTGAGTGTGAGTGGTCTTTTGTCTCTGTGTGTTGGCCCTGTGATGGACTGGTGACGTGTCCAGGGTGTACCCCGCCCTTGCCCAGTGTGAGCTGCGATTGGCTCCAGCACCCCCTGCGACCCGGAAACGGATAAGCAGTAGAAGATGAATGAATGAATGATATAAAGCAGAATAAGCAGACAGGCTTAAATAAAGTTCTATCTAATACACAAGAGACTGGAACTACTAAATTGTAGTATTTTTGCTCAAAATTTGTCGTTGTTGGTGGCATTTTTACATTACATTTACTCCATTGGCAGGTGCTTTTATCCAAAGTGACATACAAGTGTTAATATTTTTTCGATCAGCTAATTAATTGATTAATCCACTCTTTGCGTCAGTCTTGAAAATCATTTATGGAATCTTTTGGAATGGGTCGTTTGGGAAACATTTCCGAAGCGAGCTGATAAATGGTCTAGACCAGAGGCACGTCTCCTTTGCCTGATTTTTATTTTCGATTCTACAACTATCCAATAAATTTTGTTGCAGGGCAACAGGCCCAGCAGCATATTCTGTTCCTGTGTTGCTAGCTTTTGACTGGGAAACTTTCCAAGTTAGATGTTGAAGCAGTGTTACACCACATTTCAGGTTCACTGATGACACTGGTATAGCTGTCATAAAATTGACATCAAAAAATTCATTCCCCTACTGGTTCAAAGGATTTGGCCATAATTTATTATTCACTCTCCTGTACCAAAACTGTCAAAGATGCCCTTGATGTCAGTCTGATTTTTCAGGCTGAATAAATTCCTTCTAACTGGGGACTTAAAAAAAAAAAGATCTAACACTGTAACTGAATGGTTTTGTGGTTGTCAAAGGTGTTTGCAGTGCTGATTTATATTTTGATGCTTTAATGTTACCCAGTTGTTCATTTAGGATATAATTTAAATACTGCAATTAACCATGGTGTTGTATGGTATTTTCCCATTTGGATGTACATGTCAACCAGCCTTCCTAATTCATATTTTTCTCCTAATGAAATCAGTCATTTAAGAATACCACTATTGATATTCTCTGTCACCCTGAGCACCCATTTTACATTATTATTCTTTGCATTTATTTCAAGAGTAAAAATATAGTATGATTTTTGCCACTGCCTTCATAATTAGACATAAGCAAGTGCAATCATCACCAAAAGCATTCTCTAATTTTCTATTTCACTGTACCCAATGCAGAGCTAAACAAGACATTGTTTGTTACTATGGAAACAAAGGCAGCCGTGAGCCCATCACTCTAAAACCAGGTTTGTGTTTTTAACATGGTTGCTGTAGAAACTCTCCATTTCACATAAACCACTTATTCATGCCCAAGGCTTGTTCATATTAGCCTGATTTTTCTATCCTGATATTGCAAAGTCACTAACAGCGCTTACTGGTATATATATTGTATACTGCATTCCTCCTGTGCTCCTCAGCAGGAATCTATGCCTTGAGTAATTCACTGCTGGACACTCCGTGGAAGAAACTGCTACGAGGCAAACAACACTTCAGCAGTGTAGTCAATGACCAGTCCCTTTCCTGTGATGGGCTGGTGCAAGAGCTTCTCAACGTCCTCAATAATGAGGAAATGTGAGTGATGTGTATCCACCCGGCTTTTATAGATTCACACACCATAATAAACCTTATCATTTAATACATGTACAAATTTTGAATTCTGATTTTTAAAATACATTTTTGGGATTAATTTAAGGGATTCAGTGATGCGTGGTGGCAGAGTGATACAGTGGTTAGCACTGTTGTATCAAAGCCAGAAGGTTCTTTCTATGTGGAGCTTGCATGTTCTCCCTGTGCCTTGGTTGGTTCCTTCCAGGAACTCCAGCAGCCCTTCCCATAGTCCAAAGACATGCACACTAGGTCTACTGAAGACTCCAGATTGCACACGAATATGACTGTGAGCATAAATGGTTGTTTGTCTCAGTGTTGTAGCGTTGTAATAGACCGGGGTGTACCCGGTGTATCCTCTGTCTGGAGGAAACAAAAATCCTCCTACCAGCAATTGTAAAGCTCCCTAATCCATATACAAAAGCAACAAGTAGGTCTTATGGGTTGCTTTGTGCCTGACTTTTATTTTTTAGCCAGATTACACTCGTGTAAAGTCGTCAGGCGTAGTATTTTTGTAGCTTTATTGGCTCTCATTAAGTGTATAGTGGCTGAATAGCTCTTACAGCTAGGTATCTATACAACATAATGCTGCGTAACTTGTTTTCCTAATTGATAGGAATGATGGGACAGAGCTGCAGCTCAGCCTGAAGAAAAGAGCACTTTCTTGTAGAACTGAAAGCAGAATTTGAAATATCAAAACATCCAACCTTTGAGAGAAGAGCATACTGTGGACTTGACCTAAAAATTAAATAGGTGAACCCAGCAATCCTTGCCACTACATGAAGCCTCCAGACCTCTGCACAACACTCTGATGCTGCTGGGAGCTGGTCGATTGCAGGCAATAGTAGAAAATATGAAAAACGGGCACGTCTCGCGCCAGGAAAAATTAACTGTGGACCAGCTTGAAATGTATAGATATATTTTTTTAAACATCTTCAATTGGGCGATTGAATCAAGAGTTGGCGATTGAATGTCCCATCTTTGGCAGGAAATATTTTCACAAACAGATTTTATTAGGGTAAGTTTCCAAACAACATTGTTCTCGAAGGTCTTAGACACAGAGACTGTAATAAATGTGCCATACATCTATAGCAGTGGATTTGGTGATGGTTTAAGAATATAATGTGTTGTGAAAGCTGACTTTTGTTTGCACAGTGTGGAAGAGAATGATATATTATAACTTATGTCTCTTCCTAAAGAGGTGAATTTTTTTTTTTTTTATCAAACAGGAACACACCTGATCCAGCACAGGAGAGCCAGGGTGATGGCTACACTAAGTCCATGATCCAGGCTCTGTCAGCTGTGTGTGTTCGCTCACCTCATTATGGTACAAGGTCAGTGTCTCCCACCCACACAAAAATCTCGATCTGTTTCTCTTCACCTGAGGTAACTGACAGGACTGTGTTCGACTGCAGGATCATAGACAACAGAGAACTGCTGGTACATAAAAATCCCCTGTGTAATCAATCCTCCACTGTGAGGAAACGAAAGGGGATTGTCTGCTCTGTGATGCCATGGTGGATTAGTGGATACAGAGACTGTCCTGTAGCCAAAAGGTCAGAGGGTCAGTCTTTGTCAGAGCCATCAAAGTGTCATTCTGTACAGCACTCTCTGCTAGTGGCTGCTCACGCTTGATAAGACCTGGGCTAAATTTGAATTTTAAATCATCTTACAGCAGTTGTCCTCAGTAAAATTCCTCCCACTTTCCTGTATTATTCATGTGTTTTTCAAAAATTTGCTATTAATCATTCTATAATTTTTGTGTTTCTTTGTGTTGTGTCCCCCTGGCCCCTGCCTATTCAGGACCAATACAATAATCTTAATAGATGCTGAAGGGAACGTGACCTTCACAGAGCGCACCATGCTCAATTGTGACACAAGCAAATGGAATACCAGTTCTTTCCAGTTCCAGCTGCAGACTTGAAAACATGTTTGAAGAAACTCAAGTTGTGCCTTTATGCATCAGCTTTCCTTCTGTTATCACCCAGTCCCCTACTTCCAGCTGCAACATGACGACTCACCTACACTTTTTCTTCAGTTAGTCGGCACTAGCTGCTTCATTAACTTCAGTGAAATGTATTTTTCTTATTTTCAATTTAAGTTTAAATGCATCTTTTGAAAAATATGTATTAATTTTAAAGATTGCCAAAGAACACATATAATTTTGTTGAATAAAAAAATCACAAAACAGCAGGGTTGATTGGTTTGAAAAAGTCTGCATGTTCTCCCCATGCCTGCGTGGGTTTCCTCCCACCGTCCAAAGACATCATGTTTGGGTTAACTGGTGACTCTAAATTGTCTGTAGGTCTGAGTGTGAGTGGTTGTTTGTCTCTGTGTGTCTCTGCGATGGACTGGCGACCTCGCCCAGTGTGAGATGGGATTGGCTCCAGAACCCCCCACGTTCCGGAAACGGATAAGTGGTAGAAGATGAATGAATGAATTTCAAATCACATCCATCAGCTTTAACGAATTAAAAAAATATATTTAAATGTAAAAATGGTGCATCACACTAAGATCACAGTAACTGTACAACACTTCAGTCACAGATAACTTGTCAACTGCAAATCTATAGTCTCAGTGTTAGTCACAGCAGCTGTTTCAGTGTTTAATGAAAATACGTTCAGGCATTTGACTCTGACTGCTTCCATGGTAGAGTAATACGCTTTATAGCTGCATGACAAAATCTAAACATTCATATTTGGCTTGCCAGATAATGGTTGTTGACAAAACAGAAACTGTTATGTGCCCAGGTTTTTCAGTAACTGGCTCAGGTATTTTATGCATTTTACTCTATTTCAAAAAACTGCTGTTCACTGTACCAGAGTATGGTCAAAACTCCATCTTCCAAAAGTGGCATAAATGTAAGAGAATTCTGAACTATTATTCACCCGAGATAAGGAACCCATAGTTGATATTGTATTTGAATAAATAGTTTTACATGTACTTAAAACTACTGTGACAGTGTAAAGTGCTATAATGCCACTTATTTCTTTTCATTTATTTCTGTGTTGGCAGTGTAAAGGTGCAAATATGAATAAAATGAAGTATAGCTGAATACATTTTATCCATTAAGTTTCTGGATTTTGTGTTGATGTTCTCCATGACACTTTTGCTTTTTCCTACATGCACAAGTCTAAATGTTTGCAAACACACAAAAAAAACAATAACAAAAAAACGAAGCGGGCACTTTTTAATGGAACAAACATTTTTTTTACAAGGTAAATGTTGCATTCATTTTAATTTAAAAGATTCAAATCTGCAGCTTGGGTACTCAATTAGAGCTTTAACATTATGTTAATGTGACACGACATGATTTATCGATGTTTAAAATCTCCCTCCACCCAACTTTTTACCTTAATTAGCCTGAATTTATGGCTTCAAAAAAGCCATTCAAGTGTGAGGACGAACCTCCTCCACTATCCCCGTTCTGTTGGTAGGAAAGGGAAGGAAATGACTCCAGACTGTTAGTCAGTACTGACCCCAACAGGCGAGTTGAAGTATTTGGATCCACCTGATGCTCATGCAGTCTGCCCTGGTGACTTCAGGATATTGATGGTGTCATGAACAATACATTCACACAGTTAAACCTCACATCTAATGAACAGCAGAAAGTCTGACAACCTTTATGGACACCAGTGGAATTTATTAATATAATTATTATCTTATTATTTATAATCATTCACAGTTCTCTGATGAATACTTTTTAAAAACCCAGCTTCTATAGAACTGGCTGACAAAGTGCGTTCATGCGTTTGTTCACATAAATGAACTTTTAAAACATTAGTTCATGTATTTATGTTGTTGATCTCGAAATATATTTCTTCGAAACACGAGGGTGACAAATAAAAGAGAAGGTGGTAAACTAAAGTCAGCTAACAACATTATATTATTTTTTTTATTACTGTTTTTCTTGAATGTTCTGCCGTTAAACTTGATGCTCATCTACCAAGTAGTCATCGCTTGGTTGAATCGGACCAGTGGCTGCCGCGGAGGGACACTGTGATTGGTCCGCTCATCCATCACTCATGAAAAAGCCGGTACCGGGAGGCGGGCATTGTATTGGGTTGGCGCTGGGGTTTTCTTCAAGATGGCGGGTCTACTAATTAGACCTAGTGGTAGCTCGTCGAGAATAGAATAACTTAGATAGGTAGTTAAGCGTCTCTTAGGAAACAGCCTTGTCCTATTTAGCGGTGAGTACTTTTTTGGTAAACCTACCAGACATTTTTCGGCCTAGCTGGCCACTTTTATAGACGATTACATCCATACACCCTAATGGTTGCTCGCTAGCATATTAGCTTGGATGTTAACGTTACCAAGGGCCTGCTGTCCAGCTGCATTCGGCACAGATGAGCTAAAGAAATAAAAAGGTTCTTCCCCGTTTTATTTTAAGATGTCTCGGTTCGTTATTTCAACTTGGGCAAACGTTTATCTCATAGGCTGACATAAGGACATACATGAAACGTTGAAGGAATATGTTCGCTGCTACATTGCAACGTTCGTAATACTTGTGCCTCACGTGTTACATTAGTACAGTAGTAGTCATAAAGTTGTTGTAACTGACATTTACTTTTACTGGTCCTTTTCTCTAGCTCCCAGAAGATCCCCTTGGAGGATGATCAGTGCCTAGATCTCCTATTAAGCTGAATGCATTGTGATTTCCAATAATTGAGACAGTGATTCTGAAAGCTGTCTACATTAATGAAAAGAACAATGTAGTCAGCTTAGCATATTCACCTCTGGTACGTGGTCTATAAAGGGATGTGCTTCTGCATGAATTCTGGGTTTAGATAAGAAGGTTGCTAAACCGCTTAGATTTTAAAATTATTGTTAGTCTGTATATGTAGTAGTAGTTAATACAGAAAATGGAGGTAGATGATGTTTTACCCCCTCTCCCCTTGGAGCCACCTGATGATTTTGGCCAAGATGAGGGCAGAGCACCTCCACCACCTCCCCTGCAAACGTCCAGTGACGCAGAGGTAATGGACGTTAGCTCTGGTGGTGATGGATACACATACACCCCAGGGGACGGGGAAGCCAAGCCACAGCAGGCCCTCAGCAAGGGCTCAATCACTTTCTGTAGCCACCTCTCTGATGAGGCCAATCCCAACCCACCATGTCCCAGAACAGCCCGCCACGCTCCCCCGGTCACCAAGTTCCTACCAGACCTCAAGCTGCTTAGAGATGTTAAGATCAGTGTTAGCTTCACTGAAAGCAGCAATAGTAAAGACAGGAAGGTTCTGTACACAGGTGAGGGGCAGGATGGAGGAAGTGATGATGGCTTAGATGGTCTGAATGGTGAGTTGCATGACTGGACTAGTGACCAGGAGGTAGCTGAGGGTAGCTCGGGAGCAAGAAATGTAGGGAGAAGATCAGAGGAAGCTGAGGCAGACCTGGAAAACAAGGTAGAGTTTGCAGTCCTGGATGAGTTGGATGACTTCTGCGACAACTTCTTGGATCAAGATGACGGGGAGCATAGCGGCTTTAAGTCTGAGGTCATAGTTCAGCAGGAGCAAGCTGATGATGATGCCGGGCCATATTCTTATGAGGTATGTCTGTTCCTGCATGTGTTGTATCCACTGTAATTATTAGCTACACACCCAATTTCTCCAGCCATGTGAAACAGAAATATTGGTGGCCTAGTAGAGCTTAAACAGTGCTGTCCCTACAAAGGAGAGCATAATCAGCGCTGTGTGAATAAATACAGTCCATCTACTCATTGCAGTGAAACCAATGCTCCAGCACAGTGGGGTCCAGCAATAATGGCATAATTTTGCTGTTTGCCTCATAAGGACTTAGGTTATGGTGAAAATTATTGCTGATCAGATAACATTCTCATAATAGCTGATATCATGATATTCTAGACTGGCTGACACCTCAAATTATTTTACTCTAATTGACTTCCACGTCCTCTCACTATTACTTTGAACAGCCCCTCCAAACCAGTGCTTTTTAGACAGAGCAGATTTTAGACCACATACAGCTCAATAGCACCCAATATTAAGACAGTTGGTTGGAATTATGTTTGTGGTAGTGGATTTATTAGTGGTTTCCCAAATTGAAACAAGACACAAGATAGTTCTACATGTGTAGAATAGACATTTGTAATATCACATCACAGTTACTACAAGGTTTTACATTTATATGCTATACATTTGGCTATAGGGAATTAGCAGATAGGGGGAATCTGCGGATTGGAAGAAAAGCTTGAATGTATACAGTATATAATGGAGTAAGTCAAGATAGGGGTGGCTCAAAGCAGCAAATCAGAGTGCCAGAAACATGGCCATTGTAATGACTTTATTTTTGAATTTGCATTGGTTTGACCTTTTCTGAATCAGTGTGCCTGACTTCTGATTAAGACGCAACAAAGGGCAGGGCACAAGGCAGCATAAGTTAAAATAAATGTTGATGTGTTTTTGTTTATTTCTGTTTTTATATTACTGAAATGAGATGCTGGAAGAGGTCAGTGCCTTTTTTCATTTCTCCCTTTAAGTGGTGGGTTTTCTTTATAATCAAAAGTAAACAATAAAAATAAAAACCATAGGGATTAATACTGTAAATGTCTGATTTTAATTTATACTGGGTGTTTACCTGAGAATCAGTATAATCTGTTCTGAACTCAGGAGCATTTTGCTTTTATGATCAAATGTGGGACATATAAATTCATTAATTCAGCTGTAGTGTGGTTTTGGTTCTATTCCTCCAGAAATTGAGTTACACGTCAGTTAAATATCTTCTCAGGTGAAGCTTTCAAAAGCCCCAATAAGTGGTGACCAATCCTTCTCTCCCAGACTTAATCATTGACTCTTCCAGGAGGAGTTTGACAATGATGTCGATGCTCTGCTGGAGGAGGGCATGCCCGTCCCAAAAAAGATGCGCCCAGCAGAGGACAAATATGGAGGGGACAGTGATCATCAGTCAGATGGTGAAGGAGGTGTTCAGCCTATGATGACCAAAATTAAGACTGTCCTGAAGAGTGAGTGGTGAATCTGTCTCAGGCCATCACAATTGAATGTGGTTTCAGTGATGTGGAGCACAAAACGATATAACCAAATCATTTTCCTCTAGATATGTTACATGAATATGTTCTAAGGTAAATTGATACAACAGTAGGATAGTGTTGCATTTTTTGCCAGTAAAAATTACAAGACAAGGTTTCCAGAGAAAAATTGGTTGGCAAAGGTGTTGAGATCTGCACCACCAAATTGAATAAGATATAGTGCTCAAAAATAGTATCACCTTTTGAGAAGAACACAGAAAATGTATTTTATATTGAAATGCAGCATGAGCCATACAAATTCTAAAAAAGTATTGTTTTATGGATTAGAATCCAGCCTGCATTTTAACTTGTTTTGGCTAAAAGTACCACAACATGTTGTTAGTGAATAAAAGCAATGGTGAGTTCTCACCATATAAACTTCTGGTGGCATGTCTGTATGTAACACCTATGTAAATGTTTCAGCCAAGCGTTTTTGTAGTCAAATGGTGACATCTAAATTTTAGATGTTCTGGATGTACTTTTATGTCCGACTAATGCGTCCTTACCTGACTTTCAAACCCTAACCCGACTTAACATCATAACAGTTTTTACAATTATTTCAAGGTTAATGCCCGAGGTTAATTGTAGCAATACTCAAATAGCTCTTGACTCCTTTTCGTGCAAGTAATGCTTGCTTATAAGACACTTAAATGTCTTTACCCACATTTACATGTACTTTTTTCCATATGTCAGGTCGGGGGCGTCCACCCACTGAGCCTCTACCTGATGGATGGATCATGACATTCCATAACTCAGGCATTCCAGTCTACTTGCATAGAGAAACCAGGGTGGTCACCTGGTCCAGGCCCTACTTCCTTGGGACTGGCAGTATTAGGGTAAGATGCAACAAAAATTACATATCCAAATAACCTGTAACACTGATGTGTGCAGTTGGAAGGGTTTTGTCTCAGATTTTTTTTAAAATATTTAGCTTTATTCATTTCAACTCTTTTAAGTTGGCAAAAGTAGTTTGTAGCCACAGACACAATGGGCTTGTGGTGCTGCTCAGTTTTGGGCTCTGCCACTGAAAACCTTCACTCTAACTTTGTATTTCTTATCTGTGTACTCCTAAACTCTCAAACATCTCAACCAACTCATTCCAAGATAAATATTAATGAAGTCTGCATCTACTTGTGTTGTTAAATTTATCTGAAATTACACTTCTGCCTTCAGTCAGGTGAAAATTTGAATGTAAAGGTTTGTCTGTGTGTAAAAATGGGGTATGCTGTTGATATTGGCAAAGGTTTTCTTTGAAAACAAAAATTCAAATGGATCGTTTGACAGCAAATTTGCAAAAATTTGTATAATTGTTATTTTTCATTTTTAGAGATGGTCTACTCCTTAGGGAAGCTGCAACTTGGAACAAACAACCTTGAGCTTAACTCTTGAAAGTCAGAATAAAGCAAGCCTTGTAGTTGAACTGATCTTACTGTTAGCATGTTTTCTTGTTTTTCTTTTCTCACAGAAACATGACCCTCCCACCAGCAGCATCCCTTGCCTCCATTACAAGAAAATGAAGGAACAGGAGGAAAGAGATCTGAATGGGGAAGTGACACCTATTGCAGGGGAGTCTCCACTCAAGCCCCCACAGGAGACTAATGGTGAGGAGAGTGCAGGCAAGTCAGAAGCTGCAGCAGGGGATCATGATGACATCCCTCCCTCCATTCTGACTGATGGCGGCCCAGATGGAGAGGGTACAGCTGGCAACAATGTGCAGAGTAAAGAGTCCCAGCCTTGTGACACTGCCCAAGGAGCCTTGGGACAAGTCAAGGCCAAGGTAGAAGTGTGCAAGGACGAGTCAATAGGTAAGGGATGGTACATTGGCATAAATAGTTTTGAATGGTTATGTTTTTTCTGCTGTAAGAACTTGATCTCAAACTGTTCTTAATGAAGTGTTCTAACTTTAATAACAATAATAATAATAAATCCTCTTAGAAATTGAAGAGTTCCGCCTGTACCTGGAAAAATGCTTTGACTTTGAACAAGTCACCGTAAAGAAGTTTCGTACCTGGGCTGAGCGAAGGCAGTTCAACAGAGACATGAAGAGGAAGCAGGCAGAGTCAGAGAGACCAATCCTACCTGCCAATCAGAAACTCATTACATTGTCGGTCCAAGATGCACCCACTAAGAAAGGTATGTTACACTTGTGCCATATCACATAATTCTTTTTTTTTTTTTTTTTTAATTACCAACAATCAATAAAACCATTAAAATGCAACAATACTTTTATTTTGACATGGATGCTATCTATGTCACAAAACACAAAACTCAAAACTACAAAAGAGCCAAATTGTATCTGGCATATTCTGTGTGTATTTGTATTTATATATTGTTTTATTATTTTTAAAAAAATTCCCCATTAAAGCCTCTTAAACTAACAAAGCAGGGCGTATCCTGATTTTTCTGGAATGTTCTGCCATGTAGTTCAAGGAATTTATTTGTCAGCTTTATCATTTGGCAAAAGGATGGAAAGACCTGCCAGAATGTATCATTTCATATCATGAGATATTTATAACACAAAAAATGTCTTTTAGATGCCTCCTTTGTTGATACATTTTCAAATTTTCATACATTTTCTAAAACAGAATTTGTCATAAACCCTAATGGAAAGTCAGAAGTTTGCATCTTGCACGAATATATGCAACGTGTCCTCAAGGTTCGACCTGTTTACAACTTTTTTGAATGTGGTAAGTTTATCTGCTACATCTTGTGTGAAATGTACTCTGTTCATTCTGTTGTCATCAACAAACCATTCTACATTACCCCCCTCTGTGGTATTTGCATATTTTCACATGTGTACACTAAAGTATTACTGTTATTCCAAAGTGACAGGTTTGTTCTGTGTGCCTTACAGAGAACCCAAGTGAACCCTTCGGAGCATCAGTCATTATAGATGGAGTAACTTACGGCACAGGAACTGCAAGCAGTAAAAAACTTGCCAAGAATAAAGCTGGTAAAAAGAATATAAATATTGACAGTACTGAGCGATGTGATCAGCCCAGTTTGATGCATAATAATCGTAATTTTTTCCCTCACAGTCAGTGGTCCTTGTGGTACTTTCCAATACATTCCAGTAAATAGATGCACTGGTAAATTTGCATGTTGTAACACGTGATTGGTTCTGCACTCACTGGTCATCTTATGTAACCGGCAGCTCGAGCCACACTGGAAATCCTCATCCCTGACTTTGTGAAGCAGACCTCGGAGGAGAAGCCTGTCGAGGGTGATGAACTGGAGGTACTAATACTGTACTCTACCTGTTTTTGATAGTTGTCAATGGTCTTACTAAGACTGAACAAATTAGTTGGAACTGCAGCATGGCCAAGTGCAATATCCAAGGCAGTTTTTTGATAAAAGTAAAATGTGCCACAGCACACCATAACTGAAGCACTGTGATGCTACAGAGATGCCCAGACTTATACTCATATCCTCTGCACAAAAATTCCATCCTCCTCATTTGTACACATTAATTTCTTGTCACAGTGAAACTAAAAATACAAAAATGACTGTTTCCCATTGAAATTGACTTCACAATCTCAATGCCAAAATAATCTGAACATTCAACCTGCTCTGTTCAACAGTATTTTAATCATATCAGTATTGAAGACTCGAGGGTGTATGAGCTCACCAACAAAGCAGGACTACTTTCGCCATATCAGATACTTCATGAGTGCCTTAAAAGGTAAGAGGGGATGCAAAACTCCACCAAGGAAGAAAACATGAATATTCAGGGTTGTGTAATGTTAAGATTATTTCTGTGACAGGTTATTGGTAGTGTTGGAATAATTTTAATGTGTCCATCTCTATGGCAGAGTATAATAAACACAAGCTAACATAAGACCAAATATTTACTAAGGATAAGAATCTACATCTAATCTTAACAAAGTGCCAGATTATAGACATTATTTCTTTTTTGGTGTTGCATCTACAGAAACCATGGAATGGGAGACACCAGCATTAAATTTGAGGTGATCCCTGGGAAAAACCAGAAGAGTGAATATGTGATGACATGTGGGAAACATACTGTGCGTGGTTGGTGTAAGTAAGACTCTTCATGTAGCTCAGCCTGTAAATCAAATATGTAATTTGATTTCTTAATGTGGTCAAGGAGTATTGGAGACATTAAAACAGTTGTACAGATGCTTCATATTAACGTCTTTAACATTTTACATTTAGTTTGTAACACAACGCACTTCATTGGTTTACTGGCTTTTTCAACAGGCAAGAACAAGAGGGTTGGCAAACAACTAGCATCTCAGAAGATTTTGCAGATGCTTCATCCCCACGTCAAGAACTGGGGCTCATTGCTGCGCATGTACGGCAGAGAGAGCAATAAGATGGTCAAGAAGGTAGGTATCCTCCTCTGCACACTCTGACATGTCTGTGGTCATGGAAAAGTTTGAAAAATACCATAAAGAACAGTTTGGGGTTTGTTTTTGTTTTGTTTTTTACGTCTGGATTTATAATTAAACATCAAGCTCAAATTAAATTGTCTTATCAATTTAAAAACTGTAACTGCAGCTGTTTTAATAGCAAGTGCATCTCAGTTGTAACTGACAATTTTTATATTGCTTACACGTCCCTGTCTACTACATCAGAGAATAACGAAATGTAAATACACCAGTACATCCATGACTTTTTAAACAACTGATCTTTTACAGGAGAGTTCTGACAAGAGTGTGATCGAGCTCCAGCAGTATGCCAAAAAGAACAAGCCAAACCTTCATATCTTGAACAAACTGCAAGAAGAAATGAGGAAACTGGCCACACAGAGGGTGAGCAGTCTTCTGTATTTTAGTGTATTCTGTTTTTGACATGCAATCCTTCAGCACTTACCTGAGGCATTTACTTTTTACACATCAAAGTTGTCACAAGAGAACAAACTCAAGGAAAGACAGGGTGGTTGTTTTAATGTTAATGGAGTAGAGAGTTTCATCTGAACAAACTTGGTGCTCATGCCCATTATCATAGTTGAGCAGTTAGTCCCTGGTTGAGAATTTATATTATCCCTATCAGGATTTTACATTTCTCTTCTCATTATGGTTATTTTCTTTCATTTGTGCACCAGGAGGAAACCAGGAAGAAACCCAAGATGACCATCATGGAGTCTGCTCAGCCAGGGAGTGAACCTCTCTGCACTGTTGACGTTTAAATCTCGGAATCACTGGTGAACCACCGCACTGAAACCCAGTCACTGTCAAGACTCTTCACTCACCATCCATCACTTAATTATGCATCACTAAGATCTAATGGCAATATAATTAGTCATTGACCAGGCCAGTAGAGCTGCTTGCTTCTTTCATTCACCTGTAGATGTAAGGGTAGGACTAAATGCACTAATGTACCATAGAGCAAATATCGTCTACCTCTCTAGATGCACCTTCATTATGGCACTAGGAAAAAAATCACCCAGGGTGCAGAGAAGTTAATGACTTGACAACTTATGAACCACATCAAGAGTAAAAACTGCATGCTTCTTAGACCGCAAAATCACCACTTCTTCACTGGTTTTGTGTTGTGTTGTTTTCGAAAGCGGCAATCTTACCGTACCAACACCTATTAGTTTTGTTTTACTTCATGTATTTGGAAAGGGACTTCTAATACTTACGTATTTATACCATTAATTTGATTGGGAAACAGAATTACTTGTTTGTGGGGTATTTTAACAGTAGGTGTTAGTTATTTCGGGTGAATTGCGAAGTATGCCAATTTTATTCTTGGAATTGACAGCTGTTTTCTTGGTTTGCACGATTAAATACATGCGTTGTGATCACTATTCCAAAATACTGTCATGCACACATCTTGTCAGATTTTTGTTGAGTGATCATGCTGGATTGCTTTTATTACTCCATGTATTTGGAGGGAGTTGTTGCCTTTTTTTGTGGGGTTTTTTTTTTGTTTTGGCAATACAACAAACTTAACTCCTGCTGAGGCTGCCACTGATCTCTGCCTAGCTTTTCTTTGAACACTAATGCTATGTACACCAACTAACCATAAACACTCAGTACATTTCAGTTGCATTTCATCTTTGGTTCCTTGAAAAAGGAAATCCCTTTGCCTTCATGTTGCCTTAGTTAATCCATTTCATGAAGGGCTCAGAGTATATACAGTACATTGGACCTAAACCCAGCTTCAACAGGAAGTGGAAAGACCAAGCCCCCTTTACCTGATAAAGCATTTATTGTGAAGTCAATTAGTATTTTTAAAGATGACAGCCTATAAAACAAACTTTAGGGAAAAATGCCTCTAGCATGTGCAGATTTTTAAGACTCATCTTAATGGATTGTGTATTTTGTTTGTGTACGTTTGCCATCATTGTGACACCTGGTCATACTTTATATTAGAATATGTTTTTCAAAAGACAGCCTTGCTAATTTTATTTGGCACACTGACATGAACAAAATGCGATCAAGTTGTTGAGTCCAACACAAGCTGGTGAAACTGTGTATACCAAAGCTTACATACAGTCTTATGCATTTTATAGAAATACTTAATGTTGCTGCAAATTGTACAGTAGAAACATCTTTAACAAGATAATACAGACATGTTACTTGCTGGAACAAATTAGATTCTGCTGTGCATTCTGTCGAGTATTTGGTCTGTGCTTTTTCTACAAAACTTACAAGTGCACGTCCGTTAAACACCAGGCTGTTGTGATATTGTTGAATCGCTTTAAGAATGTGCTTTGCCCTCTGTGCGTGTTGTCCTGCCAAATGTGTCCATGTGAGAAGACTGAAAAAATTTAATAAAAAATACTGCTTTTAGATGTTGCTGTTGAGTTGTATTAATGAATTGTTTGACATGTTGCCTAGAAAATGAAGTATGTATTGCAACGTGAGCTCCATGACTTCAGTGATATGTTATGCAAAATAAAAATGGAATGGACTAGAATTCCTTTGTTTTTATTCAGTCACTGGCAGACGAAAGAAAGAAGAGGTCATAGAAGATTAAATTATTTATCCCATTTACTCACTCTGCAGCTTTGTCTTTAGTAATAGCTGAACAAAATATGTAGCATCAATAACAGCCTTTTAAATCTAAGTAGCTCTATGCACCAGGACAGCCAACAAAATAGTCCAAATTAAAACACATTCAGTCTGATGTATACTGTAATAATGCCAAGTTTATTTCAAGCAAGAAATCACTCTGCATAAAAGGGACTTAACTGAGAGACAGGGGTGAGTACTAAACTTCTGTTTGGATGAACTGATCGCCTGTGTACAAGGTTCCTCACATGTTTAACTGAAAGGAAAGTTGGCTCTTAGAATTTTTTCCTCAGGTTTTTGAGTGCCGAATGCTTGCAAACATTTCTGCTATGGAAAGACCCTGGTATCTATAAAACTGTAGAGGCTCCATTTCTAAGGCTAAGAACCTGTGTCTTCCTGATTGCCACTGTTCTGCTGCCGCTGGGAGGCGTAGTCCACTCTCTCCAGCAACAGAAGCATCTCAACATGAATGGTCTGTGGGAACAGATCCACGGCCATAGCTCGCACCGGACGGAACGGGGCTCCATGCACTCTGTTGGATGGTGCTCTGCACAGACTAGGGGAAGATAGAATAGTGTTTACCACAGTACAACAGAAAGACCGCTATAAAGAAAACTATTAAATGAAGATATTTCAACTCACTCAATGAAGTTATTCATAGCTGCCTTTGCATTGCATGCTACATAAATTAGCCTCTTCAAGTGCTCTGCTCTCCGGATGGCAAGGACCACCTTGGAATCTGTGTTCAATTAAAACAAGAGTTTTATAGTGTGAGACATCAAGAAAGTAAGTTCAGGTCATCTTCAGGTTTGTCATCATGAACTCACGTAGGCCTGCCCTGGGCGGATCCACAATGGCCGTGACGTTGGGTGACACAACAGCATTGAGGATGTTAGGGAACACATCCTCAGCCTTTCCACAGTAAAAGTCAATGTTACTCAGACCTGAAAAGACAACCAAAGGGAAAGTGATCAAGAAACCACGAGAGGGGATGAAATATACAGCACTAAGTCATTACAGTTCATCAGTCTCTGCATGGAAGAAACTAAGATGATTCAGTTTATTTAAAAATGGTTTTTATGCAAACAGAGCCAACATGTATGAACAATTTGTGGTTTAAAAAAGGATTTTGTTGAATTATAATCAATTTTAATCTCTTTATATTCACTTCCCAAGTTAAGTTTCAATGCTTCTGGTTAAGAAAGAGATGTTTGAGGCAAGTTGAATTGATTCAATCCAGTCTGTATTCCAAAATCAAAGAAAGAAATTTCAAGCTGGCAGAAGTGTTGCCTTAAAATGTAATCTAGTGACTGACCATTGAGCTTGGCGTTAACCTTGGCATCCTCCACCGCTTCCTGGCACATCTCGATTCCGATCACCTTCTTCACCCTCTGAAGACAAAGGTCAAAAGTATTCATACCCCGTGAACTTTTCCACATTTTGTCACGTTACGACCACAAACATAAATATATTTTACTGGAATTTTATGTGAAAGACCAACACAAAGTGGCACATAATTGTGAAGTATAAAGACAATTATATATATGATTACTTTTTTTTTTTTTTTTTTTTTTTACAAATAAAAAACTGAGAAGTGTAGTGTGCAAAAGTATTCAGCCCCCTCTGAGTCAATACTTTGTGGAACCGCCTTTTTTTGCAATTACAGCTACAAGTCTTTTGGGGTATGCCTCTACGAGCTTTGCACATCTAGAAACTGAAATTTTTGCCCATTCTGCTTTGCAAAACAGCTCAAACTCAGTCAGATTAGATGGAGAGCATTTGTGAACGGCATCTTTCCGATCTTGCCAAAGTTGTGGAATGTGGAAAAGTTCAAGGGGTATGAATACTTTTGCAAGCCACTGTAAGTAAAATTTTATTTCTATAGCACTTTTCACAGATAAAAACCACAAAGTCCTCAAAAGCAAAAATAAAACAGCCTATAAAACTAATTCAAACCGACAAATATAAAACAACTTTTGGAAAAAAAAATAAATTATAATAATAAATAGATAAACAACAACGATACAAAGAACAACAAACAACCTATTCATCTAGATCATAAAACCAGTCTAAATAGGTAAATAGGTGCAACATAAAGGCTGAGGGACTCCATTCCTTGTAGATGTATGCATCCGCTAACCAAAGTTCAAGAAAATATGGTGGAAACCTCCCCTCAACAAGTTACAGCATAACAGCCAGAAGTATTTTTGTAGAACATCATGATGTCAAAGTTAAGTTGAATTCATGGGTTATATACAATATTCGCATTGCACAAGAATGCAAATCACCATGACCTCGAGGTTTGACTCATGCCCACCAAACTCTCAACAATTCATCTTTGAATCTGAGTAAATGCTTGTGCCAAACCCTGAAAAAATCCCTTGAGCTGGTTTAGAGAGAGATCACATTCAAGAGGCCAAAAACTTCCCCTCAAAGCACTGCTGAGGTATTTCATTCACAAGCATGATGGACTCACAACCCCAAAACACAATACATCGGTCTCTGAAAGTCACCAGTGTAAACCCACAAAAAAGAAAAAATAAGGATGAGGGAAATGTCATGCAGCTGTAGGAAGAGCATAATGAACGTCATCCAGGGCTTAACATAAAAATATATGTTTATCGGGACTTGCAGAACTTCACCCAGATCAGCACATTTACTGCATCTGGCAAACACAGTAGGTATACAGGCAGAACCGGGTGAACACCTGCCTGCCTGTTGGGGATATGGCATGTTTTCGGATAACTGATACAGGCATCAAAAATTACCTTGGCCAGAGAGATACCGATGGTTCCTGTCCCACAGCACACATCCAGAACTGTGCTATCCTGGTCCAGCTGGGCCCATTCCCCCACAGCAGAGTACAGCACCTCCGCCCCTCCTGTATTCACCTGCCAGGCAACACAGACACACATCACACCTGTGCACTTAGTGTAAGGAGGCAAATAAAAATAACAGCTAGAGTCCTTGTTTGTTTGTGTGGGGTAAAATAAAATACAAAACTCCAAAAATACAAGGTATGAATTTAGAAAAGCAGAGAATGTTTCGTGGAAACGTGTCACACCTTTTCCTCACCTGGAAGAAGGAATGAGGAGATATTCTGAATTTTAGACCCAGCAGTTCTTCATAAATGCAGTTCTCTCCAGCCACCAGCTCACAGGGCAAGTCCTCTGGGTTAGGAGATTTCCTTCACAGCCAAAAATGAGTTGAGCTGAATGAACTGAATAAATCTGACAGTTATGAGTCAGTAAATGCATTTTGTCTCACCTTTGACCATCTCTAACAAAGAACAGAGAGGTCATGCCGCTGTCTTTGCCCTCTCCTTCCACAAAGTACTTTCTCATGGAGCTCTTTAGAGCGTTTAGTTCCTCTTCTTCAAGTTTCTAGGAGCCATTTGACCAGTAAAAGAGGTAAAAAGGATGAATAATCTGTGATTCCATCTATAAATCCAACATATTTAGCCTGAGAACATTTCATCACCTGTGGGTTGAAGAACACCATAGCCATAGCTTGTTTGGTCCTCGTGGTGCGAACAGTCAGCTGTTTCCAGTGTCCTTCATATGTCTCAGGACTGTAGACAGAGTATGGCGTTGTCCTGTTGGCAAAATAATAGTCAGGCAAAATGCAACAGAGAAAATATGTGGGTGAAAATCTGATGGGACTCAAACGTCATGAGAAAAATGGTCAAAGAAAGCATACCTGATGAATTTCTGAAACTCGCTGACCACTCTCTTGGCCTCTGCTGAGACATGGCACGAGTCAGCCGGCCCCACCACAGCACAGGAACCGCCTTTGTATTTCCCCAGTCGGAAACCAATGGTCTTGTCCTCACCATCTGCACCCACTGAGATGAGGAACTCACACTTGTTCCTGTACTCTGTCTGCCATGACACAGATGGACACGGATTAGACACTACTGGCATTTCAAGGTATAAGACAATCATATTTTTACTGGGACAGAAATATTATCAAGCAACACAGAAAAAGAAAACTCCTGACAGCACTTTAAAAACAGTAATGAGCATTTCATGATGGTAACAATGTTATAATTGTATAAAAGTATTCGAGCTGAAACAGTTGGTTGAGATACAATTCATTCACAATTCAATTTTACAACTAATGAATTATACAAGAGTCTTCCAGCTTCACAAACGTGATTATCTGCCCCTTATCTCTTTGTTATATGATGGTCAAAGAACTTAATTTTGGACTGTTGAACAGATAAGGTGAGTAACATGAAGACATATTAAGAAAATATCACAATAGATCTGGGCAAATGGGCCAATAAACAAAACTTAATTATTATTTTGGCTGATGTTCAAAAATATGGAAAATGTCATATGGGCATATCTATGAAATCAAAGCAACGTCAGACCCAAAATGTGATGTTATACCAGTGTAGGGGATGGTTGAATAGATTCCAGGGGACAACACATTTTGTTGTATTTCCCTTTTTGTGCGAACAGCCATGGCAGCAGGGCTTTGTTGGTGCTCCCAAGCTCTCTGAAAAGGAAACAGCGTGATATTAACCTGGAAAAACACGCCTGTAAACTGTCTGATGTGAAAATTTGCCATTGCTGAAACAAGACGGTTCAATGTAAACATCAGGAGCTATCATTAAAAATCAGCACGATAATGAGCAACACATCGATCAATGGCTAATGCCTGCATTTGCTAATGGTATGATTCTGTATAAATGACACCACCTACTTGGCCAGCCTCTGCAGAACCCCCACCACCTCCTGCTCCTTCCTCCTCAGCTGCTCCTCGTAAGACACCTTCCACAGAGGAGTGACCACATTGGCTATCTGGACACTGAGCGGCTCCTCTTCCTCATCCCCCTCTGCTCTCTTGGATGGGGGCTGCCCTCCTGTGCCCCCTCCCTCCTCCTGCTGCTGCTTCCTCTTCCTCAGGATGGGGTCCACCTTTGGTTTGGCCAGTTTGACGCTCAGCACCTGGCCCTTCCACTGCATGCCGTGCACCATCTTCATTGCCTTGTCGCGCTCCTCCTCATTCTTAAATGTGACAAAAGCAAACGTCTGCTTGCCAAATAGCTTGATTTTGTGTGGGATGACGTTGTGCTTGGCCAGAAACTTCTTCAGGTCGTTGAAGCCGACGAACTTGGGCAGATTCCTGATCTCCACTTTGAAGATCTCAGATGTGAAGAGGTCCTCCTTGATGTAACGGTACATGCTGGGGTCAGAGGCAGCCTCGTTCTCACCTTCAGCTTTGGTATCACTCTTCCCACCCTCATTGTTGGTTTCCTCAGGGAGGCCATCGGGCGGTGTACCAGAAACTGGGCTGTCACTGACTTCTGCCATCACTCTGCCTGCCAGGCGGTACAATCAACAACTCAGTCAACAGAGTGGAACTGATCTTACATTCAAAAAGATATGGGGAATAAAGTTTTTGGCAATATCTCCAGACACTTTTTTGTCTCCTCTTAGCGGCCTGCCACAGTTCAAGTATTTCGACAGTTTAAATTCAAAATGTACACCTCACTGTTGATGGAAAAAAAGGAAGACGGTTGCTGTTTGCTAAAAGCTGAGGTGGAAATGAATCCCGTCGGTCGCGCCGTCCGCTCTCCAGAGAAAACACATCAATAACTGATAAATATCCACTCCGTATTTTCCTCTCCTGACAAATTACACGCCACGGTCACATTAAATGGAAGTACACGTTTTTCGGGAGCCTTAGCTCTTAACGTTTACTCTCTATTTCACTTCTCCCAAAAACGGACAGGGCGCCACCATGTTGATGTAACCACGTGTAACATGAACTTTGAACTTTTTTAAAGGGACAGTCAACATGTCGGAGCTCGAGCGTCATGTAAACTCTGGTATCTCTGCAAGATATGTTTTTATATAGTTAAATTATTTATTTAAACTGGGACTGAAGGGATCTATGGCTTCCATTCCACATTAATTTCCTAATCTTCTTTTAAATTTCATTTTTGTGCCTTTTGATTTCACAAAAACGTACAAACATAAAAAGACACCTAAGAAATAATAAATATATTTATAACATAAATATGAAAAAAAACATACACTACAGAACCACACAGCAACGTTACATGAACTGTGTTAATAATTACAGCTTTGAATGCAATCCCCTTTTTATAATGTCTACAAATAGTGAGACACTCTGAGTCCTTATATGCATTTTAAGAGTTTGTTTAACAAACTGTTTGTTAAATATGAAGCCAGCTCTACACCTTATCTTTCTCTCTTTTTTTAATTAAAATAATGCCTAATCTTTTTTCTCTGTTTAAGTTTCACCGGCGAGCAATATTTATTTAGACCCGTATTGTAATGCAGACATTGTTATTTTTACTTCCAGTTTTTCCTGCAATTACATGTCAGAAGGTCTATTTTGAAAAATACCCTGTGATCTACCCTGTAAAAAAAAAGTTATGAAATATTTTTAAGCCATCTACATTTGATTTTGTGTGTTAATAACAGCAGTATACGGGGCTGGAGCCTCGGGGAACACACATGACAGCTTGTTGTTGTAATCTACCCCCCCCCCCCAAAACAAAAAATGGTGACAGAGGACAGAGGACCGACAGACGCATTATTACCTGATCTTGAGATCCCATCTCTGAATCTGGTTGAATATGTGAGATATGTGGCATAGGGCCTTTTTGAGGGGGGTCACACATTATTGTACTATTAAATTCCATCACACACATGCTCCTTGTCGTGTGACAGCACTTCCGCCTCACGTTGTTTACTTGATTATGCTGATCCAGTTTATCTACTTGTTGTTTATTAGTTATGTCTCCGTAGATATAACTATTCAGAGTCCAGACATACACCTGCAATTTCTCACCACAACACACTGCGTATTTTTTGTCGTAGTGCGATTTGTCACGTAGGTTTTCTTACTACTGTCAAATGTGAAATAAGCACTATTAATTTAGTGACACAGACACACACACAGGAAGAAAGCGAGAGAGTAAAAGAGAGAGAGAGCGGTGGCGCGCGCGGTCATCCTGTGGGCGCGGGCATGCGTAGGAAAATCGGCGCGCGAAAGCTGTAGCAGGAAGTGAGTGTAGCTGAAGGCAAACGGCGGACAGTTTGGTGATTTGAATCTATCAAACTACTTCCATAATCTACAAACATCTACATTAATATGGCAGACCCGAAGGTGAGGTCACGCGTTTTAGGTCATCTAACGCGTTGTGTCCGCTTTGAAATCTGAATTTTGGGGAAAAACGTTGTATTTAACGTGTCGTAATTCGTCAAAGTTTGTTGCGAGCCCCCAGAAATGCCGACAATGATGTTGTCTCTCGTGATGCTAGAAAAGCTAACTGATGTGTTTGCAGGGCTGTGGGGTGTGATTGAAACCTCCAGAAGTTTCTGTTGGGCAGCTAGAAATGTGAAGTGTGTCCATTTTGCTGTTTTGTACTTCTAGGCTTTTCCTCAGAGTTTTGCTCATAAGTACTTAGGAGTGAGCAGCCAGTCAGCATGTTAGCATTAGCATCTTATTCTGCTCTAAACTGCGAGGGAGGGGGGTCAGTGGACACGATGCTACCAAGTTCACCAAACTATCGCCTTCGTTATTCTCTCGATCAGGGTTTGCTACTATCTGTATTCAGCCGACCGACCAAGAATAAAAAGGTCCGCTGGGTCCCCTGCCTTTGTCTGCCAAGCACAACAGTTGCTAACATTAGATAGCTAATGTTAGCTGTGTTAGCAGGGCGCAGGGGACGATAGCTCCATCATTTTCGGGCAGTCATCATTAATGACTTCGACAATGAATGAAGGTCCAATCGCCAAAGAAATCAGGTCTCTCGACGTCCTGTTTAATTTCTGTGGTGTCAGTTCGTGACATGCACCGCGCTGCTAAAAGCACACCCTTTAGCTTTCGACTAGCCTGCTGGTGAGAGGCCTCCTGATCGGGCTAGGTAACTTCACAATGAGTTATTTCAGGGAAAAAGAAGTTGATCAACTATTTGTTAAAATTACTGAATGAATGTAGCGCCAACGATCCCAAACGTCTTTTTAAACATCAGCCCAGACAGTTGTGTTTTTCTTTCATATCAGTTGCTACTATAACTTACTTCTGATAGCTGAGTCACACAGACTAGTTACACTGTGGGACCACCAACTCGTTACAAGCTTAACATAAAGAAAAGGAGAACCTCCTTCATATGGTCAGTTTAGCATTCAATTAAATGATTATCCCAGACTTCAGCCGTTGTCATGAGGATTAAACACTTATCTATGGACAACATTGGCTGTCTTTGTTTTCAGATTGCAGGAACAACATGTGTCGTCATATTGATAATATATATTTAATCCTGTACTCATTAGTGTGAGACCATGTAACACCAAAAAGCATTAAAGATGCTTGGCTCAGCAACAGTGATTTACAAAAGACTTGGCCAGTTCCCCTTACAAAAGCTATACTTAACCAATGAGCTCTTAAATCCCTCTATTGAAGCACTCATGGCCTGCTGGTCAACTGTCAGAAGTCAATTTGTTCCAAGAGTTTGAAGAGTCAGTCTAAACTAATACCATTTAGCCAATTATTTTAAATTCACTCTGAATGATTGAGACACAAGTATGTGTGTGTGTGTGTGTATACACCTTTCAGTTAGCTTTTATATACATATATAATTTTTATGTTTTTTTTTTTCCTCTCCTTTTAGGACCAGGATGACCATGATGCCACCGCAGATAGTGCAGAGGACTCCAATCATGATCCCCACTTTGAACCCATTGTGTCCCTTCCTGAACAAGATGTGAAAACATTAGAAGAGGATGAGGAGGAACTTTTCAAAATGTAATTTCCCTCAACAGTCTTCTTTTGTTCATGCTCATGCTATTTGTCACACAGATATGATCTGATGTACATGTAGCTGACTAGGAGCCAATACTTTGGTATCTTCATTTGGAGCAGCAACCCTTTCATTAAGAATACTGTTGTTTTTCCCAGGCGGGCTAAACTATATCGTTTTGCCTCTGAGAATGACCCCCCAGAATGGAAGGAGAGGGGAACTGGTGATGTCAAGCTGCTGAAACATAAAGAGAAAGGCACAGTCCGCCTCCTGATGAGGAGAGACCGCACCTTGAAGATTTGTGCCAATCATCACAGTGAGTCCAGCTTGCAATTATAATTCAATTGTTGGTTTATGCAATTTTACATAAAGAAAGAAAATATCTTTTAATCTGCTGTAACATAAAATGACACTGCACAATGTATTGTATAGCTATCTAGTAAACACATTTTAAACCATACTTGAATATGTTTACCTATGTGTATTCTAGGCTCCTTTATACCTTTTCTACTAACATATATGTATTTATTCTAAAATTTCATGTCTTCCCCAAAACAAATTCATGAGGAGATGAGTGCAAATGTAGGGAACCAACCAAATTATTGATTAATTATTGAAATGTTTTTTCTCCCAGAATGTAATTAACAGATAACCAGACTAAACATAAGTGGTGCCAAAATATTCAAATAGCTATTTGCAAAAACTGAAATCTTTAATATTTACCAAAAATAAGTATATAACTATATATTAACCCTGTTCTGTCCCTCTTGTGAACTTCAGTTATGCCTACTATGGAACTGAAGCCCAATGCTGGCAGCGACAGGGCGTGGGTGTGGAACACACTAGCAGATTATGCTGACGAATGCCCTAAACCTGAACTCCTGGCAATACGCTTTTTAAATGCAGAAAGTAAGTATTCTCATGTTGGTGTCAATATTATACTTGAAAGGCTGCTCAAATTGGGTTCCATCATACAGAGGCATGGTAATGTATACTAACACTGTTCTGTTCACAGATGCTCAGAAGTTCAAGGTGAAGTTCGATGAATGCAAGGAGGAAGTCAGAAAAAATATAGAGGGAACAGGTACATAACCTTTAACCTCGACTGATGTGACATGTTTAGATTGTGTTTGAGCCGGGGATAACTTAATGAGTTAGACTATGCAGACACACTCTGTTCTTTGCTGCTCCCTCCAGCCTGGGACTTTTTCTGTCTGCAACATTAATATGCAGAATGTAATTCTTGACTGGCTTTGTCTAAGGCTGGTGTCACTATGTTCTGCTACAGAATTAATTTTTTAAGTTTTCAAGTCTGACCAAAGCAGCGAACAGGGAATTGGTAAGTTTAGGTCCAAAATGAAAATAACAGGAGTGGTTCCTTTTACGACAAACAGCTATTTTGCAAGAGCTTAACAGCTGCAACTGACCTGTGTTTATTAATGGCACATTTCACTGTTTCGCCACAGGCAACACTGATAGCACAAACAAGGTGGCAGAGAAGCTGGGGGAGCTCTCCGTAAAAGACAAGGCGTCAGAGGAAAAGAAGGAAGAGGAAAAAAATGAGAAGGAAGAAGATGAGAAAAATAAGGTGAAGGCTGAGGAGAAGAATTGAGAACCAAGAACTTGCTTTGCTGATCTTCAGTTTATCAGTTTTTCCTCTTTTTCTACAATAGACTCTGAAAGAACTGAATTTGGACACTTGCATATTATAGTTTTGGTTTTGTTTTGTTTTTTTTATTCTGTTTTGCCTCAAGATCACAAGTCCTTGATGCCACTTGGGAAAAAAAACAAGCTAGAAAATTATGAAAAGAAGCCCCTTTCCCTCCCATCCCTTCCCCTCTTTGCACCGTGGAATGCCACACTTTCCATCCTTATCATCTACAGTTCAATGTTATATTTGAAAAAAAAAAAAAAACTGTGAAAAAAGGCTTGTGATAGTGATAATTCCCACATTGGGGTTTTTGTTTTTTTTGTTGTTGTTGTTTTTTTTTTTTTTTTTTAATTGTTTTGTTATTCTGAAGCAGAGTTTGTTTGTAGGAGGAGAGGATAATGTAGCCTGCTTTTTAGCAGCAAGGGTCAGGGACCAGGCATTATCGAGGTGCATTCTAAATATTAAATCCCATGATTCATCTCAGTGGGCCTTCTTACCCTGTCCACTGTCTAGGCTTCCACTGGTAGAAACAGCAACTAAGATGGAGACTTCTCAGTGGATGCCTTGTAGAATTAGTTCTGTCTTTGTTCCTTCTTTCATCAGTTCTGTTGGGAACTGAATAGAGGAGGAGTCCTTTCTAGACAGTAAAGAGGCATCAGATGCATGCTGCAAATTGCAGTGTTCACTGATAGCAGACTGATAGGAGATCAGATGCACTTAGCTAAGCATTTAGTTTTTTCCTTTTTGTTTTAACTACCTGAAACCCAACATAGTCCAAAGTGAACGGTTCATCAGAGTTTGGTGCATCTATGCTCTGACTTAAATTCCTCACCAGGAAATAGAGTTTGTATTCATTAGATCATAACATTCCCAAACTTTAAAGCATGTAGAGTATATGTAACAGAGTGTGCCCTATCTGGTCTGTGTGCTCACCACCCTCCTTTTCTTTCCACTAAGTTCTTAACCATGCCTCTAAAGTGCATCTAAGTGCCAGTGCATCTGTAAATACACGTATATGGATGAAATGTTGCTTTTCATTTGCACTCAAATGAGTTGAAATGTTTCCTCCACCTTCGAATAAAAGCTGTCAAAGATCACATGTTTGCATTCATATAAAATAACTTTTTTCCTGGAGTGGCTGATGATTCAGTGTGCAGTCATCAATAATGCTGCCTGTATATTAAAACAAAGCTGCAGTAGGAGTTCAAAGTAGATCATAAATCTGGGTATAGTGAAGTGACCACTTCTGCATTGATTTTCATTGAAATTTGAATTTTATTTAATAGGTTTGGTAAGACTATTGATGTGCAAGTGGTCCTCCTTTAGACCTTTTCATTAACAAATCAACCTTGTTCACTCAAAGAGTTGGAAACTTTATTTACTCTGCTCAGGTCATTGGGAAATATTTCCTCTTCACAAAAATAGGAACACATGTATATTTATAGTGTATTCTATATTTTGATACATTTTTCTATTTGAGTGTCAGAAAACAAAATTACCTCATTGTTGACAGAACAGATTCATTGCCTACTGTCAGGAATGGTCCCTGACCTGCAGTGATGTCCATCCCCAAACAAGAACATAGGACGAATGGCAGTCATCTTAAAGAGGAATGACATCGACAGTGCTTTGATATGTGGTTAAACTGGGGTCTGTTCAGGATGTTCCTGTTAGCTGTTTCACTGACACTCATCAGATCTTCCCTAGAAGTAGCCCAGTGTCCCACAGAGTCAGAATCAGTTAACTCAGAAATACATAAATAGGGTATCCTGTGTTACTGTACGTCACTGTGTTCATGGTAAGGCAGCTGGTGAGACCTTCAGAGGGAGCTCATGCAAGTCAGACAGTTATATATAATACAGCCAGTTTCAGTAAGATCCAACCTTGTCAGACTCCACCACAGTTACCAGCCTTTACACCTGATCTCTGGAGAAAGGAAATTATGAACTGGGTGATTTGAATTTGGAATGGGAAAAAATCCCATTAAAACTAACAAGATTTTGTACTTACAATAGTTAATGTTTCTTCCACAACGTTGTTTTTAAGATTTAAAGTGTACCCAGTCTGAATTATACCACTCTTGATATCTGTTGCTTTACACAAAACACTAAAGGTAATCTGTTGTCCCTCAGTGTGCAACAATGTTTCATCCAGCTGCATTTCGTTGTGGATGAAACAGCTTTTCCTCTCAAAAGGCAACAATGGTTTATTCTTCATGCAAATATAGCTGGACCAAATCTACCACTTTACATCCACGTCAATCCTGGCATTTTCTTACATCTTCATTAATGCAAAGTATAAATAAAAACGTTCCACATAGGTGTCATCAGCTTATTACAGTCAAAACTAATAAATGTTGCGAGAGTTTTTTTTTTTTTTTTAATAATGCCAAAAAAAATGTTCAAATGTGACCAAGTGGCACATAATACTGATGCTGTACCAGACAGCTGCTCCTCGTCTTAGTGATGTCACCTGTTGGCTTGTCTTTGAGAAATAAAGGGGGTGCGTCGCCATTTTTGGCACTCAAATCTCTCGGCTGCTTTTACTGAAACCCAGATTCTTGTGTACAGCACTTACTGGCAGTTCGCTATGAATCGAACTGTATAGAACTCCAAAGATTATGACTTTAATATTTTGCTTCCTCAAAATCACATATCAGCTAATTACATGTCATCTGTTTTTTGTTTGTTTTTTTACAATGCAAGGTAGAACAAGCTATATTTACTTTATGGATTTTTCCATTATTTAAGATTTCATTTATTCACTATATATATATATATAATTTATTAACAATAAACTCCACTCAAAATAAAACATCCATTCCAGGCTAAAGTATCTGTATAAAAAAGATGTATCAAACATTTTTTTTGTAAGTTTGGGTATATAAAAAATAAACCAAAAAAAACAAAACAAAAACAACTACAAAATAATGAACGGGTGACAGGTTATCTTAATTTTACCACGTGGGACAATGGCTTGCTCTTTATCACCCTTCCAATCCTATGATTATAACACAAACATAACTTACATACTAAAAATGTTTAGCACAAAACATTAACAAAAGTTGTTTTGGTAATGTAAGGCTGGACTTGCTCTGAACAATCTGGGATGAGGTATTCTAATCTTTCAGAGCCATGTTTAATCAGCCCAGCTCTCGTCTCTTGTACTCACCAAACTGAACTTTATCGAAACAAGCCTAAGATGATGTACTGCACCTTTGTAAAGGGAATAAAGGGGGCCAAGCTATACTAGCCCTAAATATATGCACTAGATTGAGACAATGAAGAAGACATTCAGAATTCATGAATTCATATCGCTTACATCTCTGCTGCTTGCATTCATTCCTGAGAAAATTATTTTTCACAAAGATGTAGTTGTGGCTTGTTTTACTTTTAATTAAAAGCAAAGCCTTTCTCAATGAATTTGGAATGCAACCACCAGATATGATCCAGTGGAAATCCCCTCGATTTCCCCTTTCCCAGCCTCTCATCCAACTTCAGTTGTCCTTTCTTTACTTTAGGTCAACTTAACAGATCTGTCCACCATCACTCCTTGGAGCTGTATGACTCAACCACGTATGGTGAGAAGCACGGGTTAATGTGAAGCACCTTGACTTCTTGAGGTGAGTTGACATTGATCTTTTCTCACAGTAGTCCATGTGAGTTAAATTACTCTGTAGTGTTTTTCTTCAGTGCTTCTTGGAGCAATATTTTTGAGACATTTTGAACAATGCACGTTTCATGACCACATCTGGAGACAACAGTAATAACAATGGCGATCTTGTTGGACAGTCCACTCTTACAACCGAAACGACAGGCCACAAAGATGTTTAGGACAAGAAGCTCCTCACACAGACTGTACAGGCTACAGCGGTATCAACTGACAACCGATCCTTTGGGAACAAAACACACAGGCATTTGCCTGGACAGACCTACATAGGAGCATTAAGAGCCTCTGATTGGGGAGCTAGCCCAAAAACAGGGAGCCCTGGCTGACCCAACTGGTCGGTATCTAGACTTCGGAAAAAACAAAAAAACAAAAACACACACACAAAAAAACCCCAAAACACAGAGACAATCTCTTTGTAGCAGTATGGCCGTTGTTCGAGTTGGATGCAGTGTTCCTGCTCACACCGATATCTCATATGTGGTGCCTCCTACACCTGTCACCTTTTTGACGTTATTATGGCGACTGGGGCTCAGGGTGGCACCCTGGGTGCTGGGGTGGCAGTCCATCTGCCCATTAACTTTCAAGGCCTCTCTGAATGGAAAGAGAAGAGAAACAGTATGATTCAACAGGAAGAGTCAGTGTTAACACACAAAGCAAATACTGAGGATGGCAACATGCAGATTAGATGGCTGGGGCATGACAGTTTCAAGTGATAAAAAGAGATTTGCATTGGATTACTTGAAAGAGTACTTGTTAGTGACAACAAAGGGCTTTGAAATGAAAATGAAAAGCATGCAAAAGAAAAAGAAAGTGAGGAGTCACACAACTTTATTCATCAGACAATTGTGAAGTAATACAAAAAAGAATAATTTTCTAGAAAGCCAAATGTATCTCAGAACAGAACATATAGGAATTCACACCAAACAGAACTCATTAATAAATAGACAGGACAGTTGAACAGACACATATACAAGTGCTTCACATTGCCCCAGTTAGGACTATTAGCCTACACTAGAGTCCATGACTTGCTGGCTGTGTCCAGCAGAAGGAACTTGGTTTCAGTAGGAACATAAGTAATGCCTTCCAGTCCCCATTGGCTCTCCTGTGCATGCAGCCCCACAGGGGAAACATTAGGATTCATACCTTGGGCCCCCCAAACGGGGTGAGTCTATCCTCTCATGGGCACTGATGTAGGAGAGTTTCTGATGAGAGTAGGATGGGGATCGGGGTATTGCAGGAGAGTGGGGCTGGTGGGCCGGGGAGCGGTAGGGGCCCTCGGGGCCCGTGGCCCTGGCCTGGCTGCTGTTGCTGCCACTGTGATCCGTGTGCAAGGAGGTGGATGAAGTCCTAGGGGCGCGGCCTAGTGTGGAGCCAGCATGGCGCAAAACAGGGGTCCGCTGGCCATAGCTCACCAGCCCGACCCCCATCAGGTTGTCCCTGGAGCCTCCATATTCCGGGGCTGTTGGGCCTCTCGAACTGGGGCCACGAGGTCCATCTGGATAGCAAGCATTAGGTGGTAGGCCATAGCCCCCATCAAACATGCCAGAGTCCTGGGCATAGATGTGGGTCTGGGAGCGCCCATGCAATATCTGCCGCTTCTCCCTCTCTTCTATCTCCCTTCGCTCCTGGATGGATGCCATGATGGTTTGGGAGAGGTTGTCATAGCGCACCGGAGATGGGTCCCTGTCCCGAAAGTGAGGGGACTGTCTGCCAACACCTCTGGGTGGCATCACTGGACTGTAGGTAGGGGCGACCTGCTGCCTCTGCATTTCAGGTTCCCGGATGTGGCACATTTTGGTGGGCAGGTAGGGCGAGTGGAACCCAATGGATGGCATACCACGATGGGCCATGCATTCACTGGCAGTGGCTGGGGAGATGCTGGGGTTTAGCAGACTGTCGTAGGACAGACTGCCATTACGATTAGAGAGTGTGTTGGGTGAGAAGACACTCTTGTACGGGGTGGATGTGACTGTATGTGGCTGCAGGGCTGGCAGCTGGCCTTTTTCTGGTCGACGGTGACCCTGCTTCAGGCTGAGAGAGCGGGAGTTGATAGAGTCAGAATCCAGCTGGAGGGGAGAGGACTGAAAAGTTCGGTGGAGGGGAGCATTGGTGTACTCAGGCAGATCCAGGTTTGGTTCAGAGCGGTAGTCATGACCACGAACACCCTCCTCCATGATGGCTGATGTCTTCCGTTCATCTGGCATGATAATCTGAGGAACAAACAGCAGAGTGATGTGTGAAAAAAATCTTAATGGAAAAGTGAATGAAGCTCTACTACTGCACTTTTTTGTGGTAGAACAATCTAGATTTGGAAATCAAGATAAAGGTATGCAGACATCTTAACGATGGTAACGCATATGTACTTCAAACAGCAGTGCCAAACAACTTCTCTTACCTTCTCCCCGGCAGTGTGGTAGTGGACTTTCGGCATGGTGCCAAACGATGGCCGGAATTTGTACATCGCTGGAGTGGAAGGGTGTGTTTTACCAGAGAGTGAACTCTCTACAATGCACACACACAAAACAAGAATAGAGTGACCACTGTTAGAATAATAGAAACAATACTATTACACTCTCCTCCAATTTTAAGTCGGTCCCAAAAGGAAAAAAAAAAAAAAGTGTAAAGAGGCTGCAGAAATTAAGTTGCTGATAGCCACACCATCATCACGCCAACCAAACAAAAATTAAGGTGAGTGGCTGGGAGCCCGACAGTAAGAGCCCATTCAGTAATCAGTAAAGTAAATCTATCTATCTGTTAGTAATTCATAAGACATGAGTGCTACACCAGCCTGCTGTCAATTCCTGACATTCCACATATTATGAATCAGATTAACAGATTTTACAGGGAGGCAAAATCTGTAGTATTTTGAAGTACCACCAAGAGGCAGTAGTGTCCCATGGAAGCAGGAAGTGTTCACTCCCTGACATAATGCGCCATGGCAATGGAGATCCTGTGGTAGGGACCTGCTGTTTAACGTTCACACATTATTTTACTGACATCTCATATTGAATGCAACAGTATGCAGAACATATATAGCCACAATAAGACCCCTCATAGTTTCTCATTTACACACATTTAAAGTACTCGTTTCTGACCATGTTCTTCTCCTATCTGTCTAGTTGACAGAGCTACCTTGCTACACAACATCAGTTGCAACAAGATTCTTGTTACCCTGAAATGTATCCCCTGTACTGACACTGATTCAGTAAACAGGGCTTGCCTCCCTGCCAGAAATCACGCCTGTTTTCTGGACTAGCATTGGAAAAAGCCATCACCCTCCTACTGGGACGGACATTTATCAGGTTAAACTACCACTAAATCACACACTGGGACACTGCTAATCTATGGAGAGAGTACGGGGAATTGACATGTGATCCAGCATTGAAAAGAGAACTGGGGATGGGGACTGTCAAGCTGGAAAGCAAAAGGAAGCAGAGGGAGATGGCAAACAAAGAGTTGCTGTGTTTCTTACCTTCGCTAGAGGTCAGCGGGCTTTTCAGCTGGTTGTACCTGTCAGCTTTGGGGGGCAATGGCGGCTGGGTTTCTTTTTCATCCAGGCCATCCAGGCTGCTTTTGGACTACAGGGAATGGATCAGGGTGTCAAAAGTACCCAGAGAAGGTGGGGCAGGGTAGATACATAGAGAGAGGGAAGTGTTATTGGCACTTTTGCAGAAGCAATAATATATCTCCAATTAGGTTGTAGGGCAACACAGCGTCAGCTTCTCTATGTGAACTTGATGTATTCTTTGTGTTTCATCATGAAGGAACATTCTACACAGTCTTTCTAAATTAAAAATCGTTGTGGCAGAATAACATATATCAATATTAACCCGCAACATTCATAAACAGACAAATAAGACCACTGGAATTTAGCAAGAAATTTCTGTTTAATTTCAAAATTTTAGTCTGAAAAACCAGACTAAACAACCTGACTCAGAAAATTGATTATCTCTTCATTTACCTTTAGAGTGTGATACACTTTGAATTGTGTGTATTTTTCACAAACTGAGACGGAATATTTGGTTCGTTAAAAGTGGTTTATTTACTCTCTGCAAGTAGTTTTTCTCACTAAGTGGCATTTAACAGAACTAATGGCTCCCTGAAAAGTAAAAATCTACACCATGAAGTATGCTTTGGAAAATGATCTGTTACGTTACATACAAAACAACAAAATTACTATTTCCCCTGAATCTGTGATGGCATTTCTATATTATTTTTTGGAGACATGTTTATCTTCACATTGGTAACACATTTGCATGTTTTGCAACCTTAGAAATAAAAGTTGTTTTACTTTGCAGTCCTGCCAAGACCTCCACAAAATCTTTGTGTTTACACTACAAGATCATGTAATATACTCCACTTCTTCAGCGCAGACTGGACACTTTAGTGACCCACAATTGGAGAATGACTTTGCAGGTTGACCTGCCTGAGCTACTTGGCTAGCATGCTAACTTCAGTAGAAGACAAAAAGAGGTTTATTTCCTGCTGCTAGACACAGGTGTTGGTGAGTAAAGGAATTAAATTTGATGCTCAATTAACAATTGAATATGGAGCAAGAGCAAAACTAACATTGCTCCTTTAAAGTCACGTATATTATACGCATTATATCCCTTTTGTGTTAAGTGAATAGATAAGTTTCTCTCCTATCTGAGTCACCTTGCTTTGATATCCACATTCTAATAATGTCCTCTTTTCCCCTCAATATATACAACAGAAATACAGTATCCTCTCATTTACTGCTTTGATGAGTCGATTTCAAAAAACATGAAACTATGAAGAGGACCAGAAAAAAAAAAAAAAAAGAAAAGATATGAGACCATGGTAGGGAGGAAATGGTTAATATCACATTATGAAAAAGGATTAGTTGTATGTCAGAGTAACGGGGAAAATATAAGGACGAACCCTGTAGTAATTATCCACAACTCACCTTCGAGCTTATGATGGTTCCATGGACGCCGTTGTCACTGATCTTAATAGTTATTTGTCTGTCTGAGAGGTCTGGTCTGATGAATGGCGGCTGAATTTTGATGTGGGGCTTCTTTCTGGGGTCCAGCGTGTACCTGTGTGGAAATGATCATCACACTTGAACCACATTCTCTGCCATCATGTGCCACTTTCAACACAGCCCAACAGTCACTGTTGCAATTAGATTAAAAACATAATATACTGCTCAAATTTTGTTCACAAATATCATTTACGAATTTTTAGAAACAATATTGAAGACAGCTTATATTAGTAAAATGACTTCTCACTCACTAGCCAAGCGCACACTCTCTCAAATATGTTTTGCAGTAATCATGAGGTTTGATCAGCATTGTGATGTGCCTTACCTCACAGGTGAACGGATTAGTGAATATTGTGAACAAACATAGTTTTAAACTCATTTGTGGGCAAAATTTATGAGCAACAGGAGCTGTGTGTGAGATTTTTGCATTCATATTTATGTGCAGCATATTATCTGTGATAGGACTACGTTAATAATGTAACATAAACGTTCATTCCATTAAAACTTATTTGGTTTGAATTTAAAAAGCCAATTCTAGTCCCTGTGCAGCCCTCAATCTTCTACATTGTGAGCTACTTGTCACACTACATGGCATTACGTTACTGCGTGCTCCTCATGTATCCAAATAAAACATGGAAAGCCACACATGTCAAAACATCTCTTCCTTCATACACTTAAAACTCCCCTACTAACCCAAGTTGGCCTTTTCATTATAATGATGAAATTAGTTATGGATTGTATATTGGCCCTACCTTCTCTGTTTTTATACACTTTGACAGTAATTTCATTACACAACTTCTTGACAGAAACCAATGTTGGAAGTGAGTCTTTTGGGTTTTTCATACTTAAAGGGTCTGTCTCCCAAGTTCTTTTAAGGTTTAATGGCAAGCGTGAGAACTGGAGAAATTAAATGTGTGATGTGTTTTCCAAGGAGTTTTAATGAATTTCGAGTAATCAGGCTCTACATGAATAAATCCACGTTCGTAAATGAATGTGTCTGATTTTCTGTTAAAGAAACTTGACAGGTCATTACATATGAGTTAGGTCCAACATTTATGAATCATTGGTTCAATAAACCAAAAACCTTCAGTGAGAGACTTTGGAAATACTTAAAGGCAGATGTCTGTAACTGTATTTCATCCACCCTGCTTTTGGCTCTGCTTTATAGTTACATTGTTGATTTTTATAGAACAAGACTAGTCCCAATAGGATATCAATCTGGTGGGCTGGGTGTTAGTGATGCTGTGTGTGTGTGTGTAGTTGTGTACGTGTGTGTGCGTGTGTGTAGGGGTATAGGGGCGTCTGTGTGTGTGTGTGTGTATTTAAAAAGCATGTTTACTAGTTCTGCGCTCTGTTTCCCATTAACTCACGTTCTACAGACCAATTCAGTTCTCTCAGCCATCTGCC
Source organism: Remorina albescens (assembly GCA_034769265.1). Lineage (NCBI taxonomy): Eukaryota > Metazoa > Chordata > Actinopteri > Carangiformes > Echeneidae > Remorina > Remorina albescens. The sequence goes on from CM068485.1 coordinate 7,673,554, forward strand.
TCCCCCCCAGGGTTTCTGGCTGCTTTCAGGCAGAACTGGATACACACCTCCACAACCACCTCAGAGCACGTGACTATACTCACAAACATACACGCTAAGCAGAGATGGACTGCATCCCTGCTAGAGGATGCTGCAGCCTTTGCATAGATGTCATGGGCTTTGATGAGCTGTAAGTCTTCCTCTTATCTACGAATACACTGCTCACAAACACACACGCGCACACACACATTCTGGCAATACACTATGATGGCAGAGCAGGAGCAATTCATTCAGAATTGTTACTGAGTTCGATATGAACAAACCGAAAACGATTCTGAAAAGCATCACAAATGCACAAATGGTTTGTGATGCACACAGACAGCATAGTAAAGCATTTTACCTTGGTGCTAGAGGAGTGCATAAGACGTACTCCACGTTGCCACAGCAACCCTTGGTGAAGGGATTTACTCCCCCACGAAACTTGCCCGTCACCTGAGGAAGACAACGCCTTGTTTAGTCAGCAGCGAAGAAAACACAACATTGCTTGCGCGCGCACACGCATACACACACAGAGTATGTATTTCAGAGCAAGTGGGTGAGCAGTTCGGTGCTGGTGTTTCCTCACCTGCTCATTGGTTGTTCGCCCTCGAGCCACAAGCACCATATGGAAACCTGTGAGTCCCATGACTGGAATGAAGAAAAGCCCTGCTATACACATCACCACCAGACTGGACAATGGTCAAGATCAACAACATCAATAAAAGGCAATGAAAACATGATCAGATGGACTATAAGAATAACCCAAAGCAACCAGCAGCAGCTAGAAATGGAAAAAGATAACCAAACAAACTGTTTGTTGGAGAAAGAAGTAGGTTTTATCATTGAAAGGATACGTGACAGTGGTGTGCAGTGCCCCCAGCCTTTCTCTGTGGTGGAGCACAAAGATGAGCCCGAAGGAGAACACTCCCACCATGTGGATGCTCAGTGACAGCAGGAAAAGGAAGAAGTAGCGGTAATTCCTCCGTCCAATGCAGTTGTTCACCCATGGGCAGTGGTGGTCAAAGTCCTGAGAAGGGAAGAACACAGTTATAGCTCTGACATTCCACCACCTTTTCATGAGGTATTAAATTATGTCACATAGAGCTGGTCTGGACTTGGGTTTTTACATGTGATTGTAAATTTAGGTTTATGCATTTTGACCTGAGTATCATTTCTTATCACTGATAAAGCATGCAGAATCAGGGTAATGTGAATACTAATAACACCCTCAAATAAAACTTTAACTGGCTATATTTGTATTTATTTGATAGCGTTGATAAAATAAAATTCCTGCATAAAAACAGGACGCAGGAACAACTTCTGTCATTCTAAATCCTTTGTGGAGACAATGGAGATTTGAAAGCTTATACTAATAACTGTATTTTGTTGCCAAAAGCTTACATTTATGAGAATAACTATGATCTTTTATGTTGATGATGATTTTTATACTGCAAGAAAATCACCAACATTCAAAGAGAAAATAATCAATCTGTTTATCTTCTCAGTTTATCTCAGAATGCAATTCTTGGCAGGATAGAAAAGCTTCTGAATGAATTCATGCAGGATAAAAAAAAATGAATGTATGGTTTCTCTGTTTGCACGCGAGCATTTATATTGTATACATATGTATACACACCTCCACACAGTTGTCACAGACGCTGCAGTGCGAGCAGCGTGGAGGCCTGTAGAAGTGACAGGTGGCACACCACTTCATCCGGACCTGAATTCCCTTGATCTCCACGTTCTTGTAGAGCGGTGCTCGGAAATCATCATCCTTGTCCTCATCCTCGTCCGCTGTGGAGAAACACATTAACACATTAACAGATCCATATGGTGGCACAGTACACATACACACACACACACAAGGCATAATAAATTGAATGCTTTGATTCATCTTGTCAGAGACAGCAGGGGAGAACCATTAAATGAAGCTTATCGCTACTGTTGGCTGTCAGCAGGGAGCAAACACAGAGAGAAATTAACATTTTTAAAGACATGACCGATTCATCTGTTTTTAACATTAAGACTGATTAACAGGCATACTTATTAATGTGACTCATATATACCAAGAGCTGCCTGATTCTATTTCAAGATTTTCTCTTCTTTTGAATGGGAATTCAACCTCTAATCCAGGCAGAGTTGGTGATTTCCTCTATCCAACCCAAACATGTAACTGAACCTTTCACCTCTAAATTACAGCATGTGACTACAAGCAGCCTTCCCACTGCACTTGGTATTACTGCAGTCAGTTAACCAGCATACGTGAAGCTTCGTGCCTGGTGCCACTTTGTTTTGGAGCTACAATAAAATGTTTTTCAGCCCATCAAAGGGCCCATTCAGACGATATACTCTGGAAATAATTTCACCGTAGAATTGTGACAGGGTAGATCCAGGTATCCGAGCACACACTTGAAGTAAAAAACAAAAAACAAAAAAAAGATCAAAACAAACATAGAGCCCAGAAATAAATAGCTCCAGAGCAGAAGATTGCTCTTCAAACTTTAAAAGGTAAACCGCCTGCCAAAGTAATACACACAAACAGAGGTTAGCTATACTTACATTTCCTCTGACAGCTTTGACTGTAAGAAGTGGCCTATTTTATATAATAAACATTTACAGTGCAACAGAAACATTCATTTCAGCTCAGCCACAGTCCGATTTCCTGCCTGATATAAGTCACTTCTTCAGACTGAAACTGCTGCCTTTTTCAGTGTTCATATTCATGTCCAGTGTTCAGGTACTCAGATGGTAAATACATCTTTTTCCAATGAATGCATATATTCAAATTATGTGGTTATTCTCAGGGGCCTAAGATCCTTAATACTGAAGAAAAACGTACTCCTTTTGAATACATCACAACATTCCAATATATTTAGCAAAACCTTTTGATATTTTAGCTTGTAACTGTGTAGCCTTTTAAACCACATTAATGTCCCTCATCTTCATTTCAGTTTCCCACAAACAGCAAATGACAGTAAAACGCTTTGATGTGAAAAATCTTGCATATACCACAACTTTACAATTTCACTTACACAGTCTGGATGACGCAGTGATTTTCTTAACAGCTGCCATTTAATAGCTACGTCTGTTATTCACTTTTTCATTATAACCTCACTAGTGGGGTCTGCTGTCTTAGAGATACAATATCAAGAGATTAGAAAATAATTCATCCCTCAGTGGTCTATCAAACCCACTGGGGCAGCAGAAGCAGAGGGCCACTGTCACCTCTGGGAAGGCAGATAACCTGCACTTTACACAACCTAATGATTATTGCCCCCTTTATTGGCAGAGAAAGCTCTTTCGAAAGACAGGTGCTAGTTATTTACAGGCGTGTAAAAAACATCCCTGCTTAACCCAGCCAGTGGTGAGGACAAGGAGCCTGCGTTGGGAGCACAAGTCAGGGCTTCTTTTTTGACAGGCTGAACAGCTGAGAGATACTCAATACACCTTGCAATATGAAGTGTTGTATAACCTCCAGTGTGCTGCGTGTGGAGCATGTGGACTTTACAGACTGTAACAGGTTGATAATGGGGTAATGAAACATCGGGGAGGGTGCTGCTATGATGCTACTGAACGTGTCCCCTCTACAGGAGAACTGAACCATTACTCATACTTATGTGAAGATATATTATGACACTTACTAATACTTTTAGGTGGCAGCCAGTCATACATGTAATTCGGTTATAAACCGCACCAGACACATTTTCATGCTCACAAATATGCAGACAAACCTCTGGGGTAAACACCAGGGTCCATGAAGGTCGCCATGCTGAAGTTGGCCAAGACAAAGAGGAAGACCAGGCCATTGTAGAGAGGTACAGCGGGAGAGATCACCTTAGTCAACCAAGGGCACCTAAAGATACAAAGGAGGGGACAGATGTAAAATTCTTCCATGAAGCACTTTCAACAAATGCACATTTCAACACCATCACATTTTGAAGCACATGATTCTCTGATCACAACGTGTCCATGAACCATATGAGTTTTATAAGACTCGGTTCTTAGAAACAAGGTTATGCAGTGAATTAGAGCAGGGCAAATGGAGGATGGCAGAACTCGTGACCTACAGAAAACCATCCTCTGCAGTCACAAAAGAAGAGACAGTACACCGTTAAACAACCAGTTCTTGGCCATATTGCACCTGATGACACAAACTACTTTTATGCAAGGGGTGGAGACTATGGCGACTTTGTAGCAAAACAGATTAAATTTACAGAACAACAATAAATGTCACCATTGACTAGAAGACTAGACTGATCACAGGGTCACTAAAATCCATACTACAGTTGTTAAGACCAACGTGCCCACAAGCATGGCTAAACATACAGCTTCCCAGATCCGGCAGAGCTTTAGCTTTAGGTCTGGTCACTTTTTATTTAAGAACAGCATCCCTGATCGCTCTGCGGTACAGGTAACTGCCTGTCAGTGGAAACCCCTAGGGTCATCCCGTTATTGATGGGAAATCACCTTTCACCTCTGCCGACATGACATGACAAGACTGACCTTCTCCATTGCCTGTGGGTCATAACTCAGTCAGTGCTGTGAAATATTCAACTACGGAGACACCTGAATGACACCTGTAATACCACACAATCACCCGGAGTCAATGTCAATGTGCTGCCTAACATGCTATCAATCGTTTATGTATCTCTCCAGAAATGAGACGCCACCAGAAAGATCTGTGTTAACACCTATGCTCAGTCGTGCCGCACAGAACCTACAGGTCACTGACCCACAGGGAATTTATGAGTTAATATCACAGCAGAAGGAAGAAGGTATTTCACAAAGAGTGTTTCCCTCTTACTATCCTGACATCATGACTAACACACTCATGCCCACTTGTGCATGCAAATATACACATACATGCTTACACATTCAAGAATGCTTCTACAGCTTATTCTGACGTCAAAAAACACAATTTTCTGGTAGCCATTCCCCCGAGATCATTTTCAATCCATATCTCTTTTCCCGCTCCACCGGTTCTTTTTAGCTTTGTTGAATTATTCAGAGCTGTGGCTGCAGAGCGCCCTAACAGAGAATGGAGAGGTGCTAACGTGGATGAGACGGCCTGTCGCACAACCAGTCCACACTAGGCTATAGGCTTGATTACATATCACTGCAGCATATCGGACAATGTTGGAGCTGATTATGGCTGATTTTATAAGTGACTATTACAAGCACTCCATAAACTATTATAATCCCTAGGAAATCACACGCCAAGTGCAATTTGTGGTATCATCATTCTTATTGTGAAGGTCAACTGTCTGTTAACTGGACTGGATTATACTAACAAATACAGAAGGAAATTTTGTATAGACATTTGGCACCCAGCTGAAATCTTTAATACTACCTCTGTTTTGCGATCCTCAGATTTTTAATCAGCATTATCAAATATTGATTTGTATATATTTTTTATTTATAGAATGGGGAAAATGCAATTGACATAGTTCCACAGTATGACACTTAATGTATACAGCTGTTGCTATTTATTGACTTTGGTCCCTTGACGGGGTTTTGCACACCAAGTGTAATTAAAACAGTTTATTTTCACTATCATAAGACCAGGATACATTTGCAATATGAAAGTAGTTTCAAATGCTATAATGAGAAGAATTGATTTGATGTGCAGTCAGAAACCAACAGCAAAAACAGCACAAGAAACATAATTGATCATATCATATAATTCATTCATCTTCTACTGCTTAGCCATTTCTGGGTCGTGGGGGCTGCTGGAGCCAATCCCAGCTCACACTGGGTGAGGGCGGGGTACACCCTGGACTGTTCACCAGTCCATCACAGGGCCAACACACAGAGACAGACAGAGACAAACAAGCACTCACACTCACACTCAGACCTACGGACAATTTAGAGTCACCAATTAACCCAAAGTGTCTTTGGATGGTGGGAGGAAACCCATGCAGGCACGGGAGGAGAACATGCACACTCCATACGGAAAGGCCCCAGGCCCAGGAACCGAACCCACAACCTTCATGTTGTGAGGGAAAGCGCTAAACCACTATGCCGCTGTGCTGTCCTATCATAGAATCACCAAAAAAAACCATAACATATATACAGTCTAAATAGGAGAGAATGAGAATAAATTATGAAAATAAGTGTATTTCTTTATGTACTGCAGTGCAAACAGTGTGGAGGCTATAGATTTATACTTTTGTTAGTGACCAAATATCTTTAGCACTGTTGATGTTCATCAGCTTTAGTTATAGTTTGTGTTTAGTAGGTAACATGTGAAATGAAATCTGCTACACAGCTCCATGGCAGCATTGTCCCCTTGAATGGAAAGTCTACTCTGAGTTTACCCATAATCAGGTCAGTTGGTCTCTATTTAGAAAAAAGAAAGCACACACTGTAGCGTACATACACAAACGTATTGTTCAGTAACCTATTTATGGCACATATTAGCTTTTGCAAGACAGCAACCTCGCAGTTCATTTCAGTGGAGCTGACATTGACTCAGCAGACTGTAGTCAGCAGTGCCACACTGTGTCATCACAGCTTTGGCAACAAGTAGACAAGGGAAAAAAAAAGCTTACCAAATGGATATAAAAAAAAAAAAAAGCAAAGGCATGCAGCTCCACCATCTTACAAAATCTTGATTTACTCGCCTGTCAAAGGATCATGTGTTTTTGCCCACAGTGTGATGCAGAGAATCCGGAGATAAGGAACAAATTGAGTGCAGCTGACAGCGACCATTTTAGGAGCCTGGATGCAGACAGCGTGGGAGGAAAATGTGATTGAGAGAAATCCCGATTAAGGCCACAGACGTCGGTTAATTGCGTTGGAGTAACAAATAGACAAAGACTACTTAGCCACAGTGTTTACAAGCCACTTTCACTTCTTGTGTAACCATGATACTTCCACTTGGATAGAAAAGCCTCCAGTCTGTCTAAAAGTCTGGAAAATTTTTGCAAGCAGAAAGGGCTTTTTCGTGCCAAAGGTGCTGTAAACTGATGAGTTTGGTTCTCTCTTAGTTTAAGTCCAGAGGCTGGCCAAAGTGAAGGAGGAGCCTGGATTTTCGTAGGTAATTAAAAAGCTTGCAAACAGGAGCTGGCACGTTAACAAAGCAAGCACTCCAGACCAAATCAGCATCTAAAATGGCAGCTCAGGGACCCTAAACCACGCAACAGAGGTGTAAGAGTAACATGTTGAGGAATAATATAAATTACCATCTGGCTGAGATGAGGAAGAAAATATTGTAAAACAAGGCATTAAATTCTGCAGCTCACAACAGCCCTCCAATGTTTTACTGTCCTTCAGGTCATTGTCTTGGTCTCATGGCACACAGGTTTACTGTGTACTCCTGCAACTCTCAACAGGTCTATTTCCAGCCACAAGCTGGTGGTCAAAGGGCAATAGCTCAAGATAATTCCCCCAGGACTTGGACCAAAAATTAAAAAATAGAAAGAAAAAAAAGAAAATTGAGTATTGAACTGCTATCAATTTGGTGGACAGAAACATGACTCTAAATACACAGTCATGTTGCTTTGCATCTGCTGGGTGTGGAAATAGGCAGCAATTTGCTACTTCATTCACCGTAACAACTTAAACAAGGTAATAGTATGACCCTGATGTTTTGCTGACTTACATGTTCAAAAAAATATAAATATTACAAAAAGAAAACTGCTTCAGCTTATTGTTTCCTTTTCTGATGACATCATGTCCAGAACTGGGCAGGAAAAACCTGACAGATCCCTTCAGCTGTCATCTCTGCAAACCAGGATCCGTTCCCTCTATACTGCAGCTTTAATGTGCTGTAATTTGAAAAGTAGCACTTGTTTCCCCTTCTCTATCATGTTACTCTGGTGGGCCTCATGTCATTGCTGGAAAACAACTATGTTGGTTAGGATATCCGTCCCTGAGACACATTGAAATCAAATTAACACAGTCTCTAACTCTAACACACACACACTTAGCTTTGTCGAGCATCAGCTCAGTCACCAAGAGACAGAATCTTAGCCTTGGGTATTTGATAGCCTTCTCTGTCACTGCAGCAGCAGGGGTGTTAGTGATTGAGTATTAAGATTAGAAAAAAAAAGAAGAAAAAGAAGAAGAAAAAAAAAAATCGAGGACACAAATCCTGTCTTAAAATCCTGACTGATAGCCAGCCACTGAAAAAACACTGGCGTTTGATTAAAAAAAAAATCTGGATGGAACACTTTGAAACAAACCCTATAATCCCATTGCTGTGGGAGGACAGAGCACTGCAGTAAATTAATTGGGTGTTTGATGAAAACTTAAAGCTTTTTAAGATGGCAGGACTAAGTTGTTGGCACAGTTGTGGCTCCTAAAAAGGGCTGCAATAATCAATCACATCTAACCATGAGAAGTCATCTACATGCTCACTACACACTACACATCCCGGAGCAATTTGACTACTCAAATCAGCCTGTCCTTTATTTGCCTGCTCTTCGATCAGAGCAGAAAATGGAACCCTCTCTTTGAAGTTACTCTTATCTGCTCTTTTAGTAGCTATGGGAGAGGAGGAGGTTGGGGGAGGGGGGGACACAGAAACAAAACAACCATCAAAGACATAACTGAGTCAATCCAGGGAGCTTTCAGCACTGACACTGATTGCTAGCACTTCTGGTGCTGGTGTTGGTGAATAAAGGTTGATGGCCTAGGACATTGGTTCTCAAATGGGGGTATTTGAGGGCACTCCAGGGGTACATGAGATTTTTTAAAAATATATGGTAAAAATAGCAATCAATTCAAAAGCCCTTAAAAATGGTTTAGAGTTTTTCAGCTGAGTACCCCCTAACCATTAGGGGACACTCAGCTGAAAAATGTATTTACAGGGGGTACTTCACTGAAAAATGGTTGAGAACCACTGGTCTAGGATGCACAACATGTTGTTGATTCATTTTAAATAGGTTTTTAGTTTCCTGTTGGGGTCAAACTCCATAAAAGTTGGATCCTACATTTCCCATTATGCAGCAAATTTTAAAGAAAAATCCTCCCTATCAGGGAAACAAAAACATATTTCTCGGTCCAAAACCCCAGTTTGAAATCAGGTTTTCTGTTGTTACAGTGCAGTGTCAACTCTAACTGAGAAGGACCATTTACACGGGTTAAATTATAGTGTATAATCTATTTAAGCCCTGTGTCTTTTTTCTTATAAATCACCACCAGCTGATTTCATTTTCTTCTTTTCCTGTTCACGTCCTCCCATCAGGTGCTTTAACGTGTGCTGGCTTGCTGCAGAGATCTGCAAGTGTACCCTTGTATGTGGCGGTGCACCGTGACATTGACCATCAGTGACACTATGCTGGGTGTCAGAGGCAAAAACTATTTGTCACTCTGCTTTTCAGCCAGAAAATGACAGTAAGTTGTTTTTGAAAGGGGATTATTGAATTAAAAAGTCATCTGCAGAAAGATTTCAACATACTTTTCTTGCTTGATGTTCAGGACAGGAACAGTGCATCACCTATTACTAGCACTGGAAATTTAGGGCCCATGTTGAAAGCACGAGCAGCACCTGTAACACTAGAAAATCCCATCAGTCCTCTGGGAGCACTTACTGAAATGTATTCAGCATATGGTGCGAATGCCATCCCATTGATTAGTTCATTAAGGCTAAAACCAGTGGGAGGCACATGGAAGGTCTGTTCTACTGCAGATTGCCCGCTGGGATCCAGCGATCCAAATTTGTTGTGAGTCTGGTGTCGTCTAAGCTTCCAGACAGTGAATTTTCATCCCGATTAAAAAGTTGAATAGTATCCTTACAAAGAAATGAGAGTGAGGGCTCAGTTCTTGGATTTCATACAGACTAAAACATTTTTAAACATTTGCTCCAACATATAATCTTAACCCTTGTCCTCAGATGCCCTGAACCAGCTAAAACATTGCTGGGATTATTATCTCATATTCATTCGCTTTCTTCACATTCTGTCATGCTTACTTTACTCCTCACATACTCCTCACAACATTATCACTCACTCCCTCCTCTGGGAACTGTCAATCCCAAGCACAAACATATCCCTGAGGCTCTGCAATCACATGCATTGTATTTAGTATTACACACACACACACACATAACCGCTCCCATCAAACATCATCAGGATGTGGAGGTGGATCAGGTAGATCCGGAGAGAAGCAGAGCTGCACAGATTGATGGAGTAGAATGAAATTCAGTTTAGTTTAGTTTTAGCCCTTAAATTGCTTATTTAATTTCTACCCCCACAGACATTTTTAGGTCAAATGACCAATTTATTAAGTAACAAATGTCTCAGCTGAGGTAGTATAAAAAGTGAAAAGTATAAAAAACCATAAAATTCAAAAACAAGTCTGCAATCTGAAATCTGCAGTTCTGATGAGCTGATGAGACCAGAGCCTCTAGTAACAGTTAATTTCACTCTAAGCCAAAAGACCAGAGAGGGAACCTGTGCAGCTGCCTGGCACACTATTAAATCTGCATTTCAGTTCAGAGCTCAGTGTAATTTGCATTTTCATAATTACATAAGAAGTCCATTTGAAATAAATAAAATGCCCCCCCCCCATGTTTTTCTTTAAATATTCATAACCTATTTTTGTCTCTAGAAAGAGGAAAGCAAAAATATACATTTTCACCAGTTTACACTCCAGTGAGCACTGATATCACTGCACATGCTGTCTGGCTTCATGTGAATGTGTATGGGGCTCATATTTAAATGAATACTTTTATTGTGTGTGTGTAAGGTTGACAAGGGTTAAGATTATATGTTGATGATGCGTAAAAGCTACATTTACAGCTGTTACCTAATGTACCTTTGAACTCCAGCTATTCAATTAATATCTAAAATTTAATTTAAAAAAAGAAATGCACAATGCACATTGTCCAAATGGAACTAAGAATGGAGTTCTGATATTTTAAGCATTCAAGATAGTTTGTATCACTGATATCCACCTTCAGGGAAAGTTGGGATAAAAAAAAAAAAAAAAAACCTACAGCGTTTCGTCTTAATATAGGCAAGCAATTTGTGGGAGCAGATGTCATAATATTTCTGTATGGGAGAGGAATGAGATGTGTGTCTGTGCTTGCAAGTAGGGAGGGGTTAACATCACCTTTGTTCCCGTTATCCTCCTACTCACTGTTTGTGCAGGTTAACACAATACACACCGACACACACACATTATTGTGTGAGCCACAAATCTCATGGACCCAAACAAAATGTCCTTACATGTTCTACTATTAAACCTCAAACAAATCAACAACATCTGCTCCTATAATCCAATAAAGTAAATGGGATAACTTTTCCTGATGAGAAACTATTTGCATTGGCATTTGACACTTAAGTGGCACTGCATACACACCCATGTTCATGTATTCACACCCAGATTGTGTTGCATGAACTGGTGTGCAGTGCACTGTCCCCACATGGTGGATGACACATGTGCTGCCTGCATGTCAGTCTCTCTGTGGGAAACTGGAAATCAGTACTGTTCTGTGGGTCAGTTTGAGTAAATCAGGCTTACGAAGCCAAAGTCACTGAGGCTGACACAAGTGCAATAAATATCTGCCGGTATTAAGACCACAGTAACAAGGCCAATGCAACTGTTGCCCGTGGTGTGTGTGTGTGTGTGTGTGTATACATTAGTGGGGGGATGAGTGGGTGGATTTAGCTAACATGGATGCCGCTGCATCAAATGACCAATCAGTTCCCAGGCAGACACAGTGGGAGGGAAAGCGGTGCCTGCAGAAGTTGGCATGCGCTGTGTCACATTCCTCGCCACTCTCATTCTAAACCCCGAGCAGTGCAGCCTGCATGTGTAGCCTCTGTCAAGAACTGAGAAAGTTATGACTCAATGGGGCGACAGACAGAGTCATTCAGTCTGTTTCAGCAGCCGGTTTTCAGGCAGTTAACTGCCGAACATTGGCAGTGGACAAACCACTTTCGAAAGGCTCTCATGGCACCAATGGCAGAAACTCAGGAATCTGTTGTTTCCTCTTTGAATTTTCAACTGAGACTTATATCCTGCTCTAACAGCTGTAAAGGTCCAGCCACACAGGAAGTGACACACTGACATTAACCCATGCGTCTTCATGAATGATGTGTAATGTAGTGGCTACTTCCCAAGCTAATTAGCAAGCTGGTCAGCCAGCCGGTCAGAAACATGGCTGCTCACTGATGTAGTGTGTGAATTTCAACAGGATGAAGCTTTTTCTAAATCAAACACTGTCACAGTGTAGCCACTGGGAATGTTGCAACCTGTGACCACGATTATTGGCTGCCTGCTGCCGGCTGTTTTGCTCCCTTTACTTCCCTGCATGTTACATCCTGAGTCATATGACACATTAATAGGATGCTATCAGCACCGACAACGTGTCCAAGAGATTAAATCGACACTGGTTGCGCCTTCCTTTCTGCTACATAGTCAAGATGGTCAACGTTATAGATTGGAAGCGTCACCGTTTTGCACGGTCCTGGTACTGTATTGTGCCCTGCATATCGGCATACTTTTCTATGTGAATGCATGTGCATTTGCTCAAAATAGCAAATGTGCATCTGCAGGTTTTTTTAAACACATGAAAACCTGCAGAAAGGAAATCGGTTCTTTTCCCACTTTCCCCAGGAAAGTGCTTGGAGAGGGAAAAAACGCATCACATTAACAGTTGGATAATTACACACAACTAATATGCTATGACAGTTTCCTTCACTGTAGTTATGTAAAACACTCGTTTTTGCTCTCCAGCTCCTTGTTTGCTTGCTGCTGCTCAACTGAGGAAATATGCATTTCACAATTATTGTCACTTATTCTCCCTTTGACTACAACTTTTGACAGGTTGCATAAACAAACATAACGACAAGAAGACTGAATTCATGTTTTGAGTCCCTGTGCCTTATCCAACAGCCTGTTCAGAGCACTTTGGTAAATGTAGATCTACTCTCAGCCAGAACAGAGGGCGATGCTACCAGCCGTTCTAGAGAGAAGCAGAGTGGAGCAGGTGATAAGAAGAGCTGATCTGAAACCTGAGGAGGTACTCCAGAAATACAGCAGATGGTAGAGACACTTAAGGACAGAGAAACACAAACACACACAAATGCCCCAAGGCAAAATGTAAAAGTTGGATGAACACAAAACCTAGACGACACAAAAGAGAGCGAGACTATTAGTTGACCTTAATAGCCATGCTATAATGCACAATGACCCCTCACCATCTTAGCGCAGCATACCCTCACCCACACTATTATGGCAGCTTGGTCTATTTATCTGTAACACACCGCTCCATCCACACCAGTGAGGTCAGTTCAATTCCCTTCTCACTTCCTGCAGGAAGCCAAGGTTGAGCTTAGACTGTACAAGCAGCAGCAGACTCCTCCCCCCTTACACACACACACAGACAGAGCAATCCTCTAAAACAACAGGAGACACAATGTGGAAATGTTGGATCACAGAGTTTAATCTCACTCATGAGACTGTCTTGCTGTAAAAAAAAAAAAGACCTTATAGGTTATCTGTTGCTTTTATAAGTTGCTTTTTATGACCCACAGGTACATTTTGTTGTTGGAAAGCTTATAGCAGACATATTGATTATGAAGCGGGATAAGGATGAAGTCAAGTGATCTAGTAGAGTAGTAGAGACGTTCACCTTTCTTTTCAAACCAGTGAGTGCATGTTTTTAATTTTAAGCAGAGTGATTAAGCGATGTTTGTTTTCTAATCCAAACCACAGCCTTAGCAAGTGGTTTTGTGCCTTAACCGTGACAGTTACATAATGTTAACCATGTGTTTATCATTGTATTATTGTTGTCATGATTACAAAGGTGTCTGGCTCAAATCCCATAGGTCATATTAGAGGCTAAGAACGAGGAACCTCTCTACTTGGGTGGAGGACTAAAATCATGCTTTGTATAGTCATGTTGTTACTCTACAGGCTGTGCTGGCAGCCGTTGGTGGACCGGCTGCTCGCCCACCTTCTGGTCCCGCTGGGACTTACAGTACAAATCTTACACACCTTTCCAAAAATCCCTGATTAAATGGAATCAGTAAACACTGTAATTTTCACAACTCAAGCATGTCTTTTTTGCTTACCCACTTAACCACAAAATGTGAAGCACAACAGCAGTCACAGTGCAAACAAGCCTCCAACACTTCAGTGATTAATAATAATGGATTTTTGCATTCAGGAAATTGTCTTCAGAGTATAAAATCTACCTCAAGGGCTGCAGAATTGTACTAAACTGCTGGCGTAGTTTGTGTGAAAGCACAGCAAATTCTGGTTGTGTTTTAAATCCATTTCTTGGTGTTGGATACTCGTCTGCCTCTGCAGAATCAGTTTAATCAGCTTAATGCACACACACACACACACACACACACATACACACACAAACACAAACACAGGCCCTGGCTGGTACAGAGGTTGGCAGAGATGGATGGCACAAGACTCAGTTGGTAATAAAACAAAGGGAGATGTCCATATCTCCATACATCTATTCTCCCTCACTTAAAGCCAAATCTTCTCTTCATTAAGGAAGATAGTACATTTTTTCAATAGAGGTCAGTATGGCAACAACTGGTGAGGCAATACGACAATGCAAAAATCACTTGGCCTGATAAAATGTTCCTGTGGAAGAGTCAGAAAAGAAAGAAAAGGCTATTGCCATATCCATTCTGCAGCCATATTGTTCTTTTCAGGATCTGAAATGAGAAAATATTTAAGCTTATTTTCCTTGCCATTACAAAAGTACAGTTTGTTCCAGCACCATCTGGTTTAGTCCTTTTCTTTGTAATCCCAGATGACATGACTGATTCTGATCAAGGGGAAATTATAACATACTGTCAAGACTTCTTATCACATCTGATTCACCTTGGAAAATTCTATTATGGCGCGGTATGTGAAGCTGCAAAAACAGAAGAACGATAAGTGGAGATTCTAATAAATGAATTACCATAATGGAAACAATAATGAACAGAGCTGCTGCTGGAAGACTTTGTACTGTAACAAAGACAAGACAAAATCCTGTACTATTCTGAACCAGTGGGGTACATTTTGTTTGACAGTAGCAGCTACTGTCAGTTACATGTGACATATTAAACATTGTAAACAGGAGCACAAGAACAGAAGTCTGAAAAGTAATAGTAGCAGCTGCCTTTAGTTTGCTACCAATGACTAATAATAACCAACATTAGCCATCAGTCCAAGAGGCTAAATCAGCTCTGAACTGAGATAGGACATTTTATTCTATAAGAATGTATATTTAACTTTTTTTTTTTTTTTTACTTTAAATTTTGGTCATATTGTGTTATATATTATTTAAAAACTTAGAAACTGTATGTCCCTGTAATTGCTCTAAGACACTTCGGTTTATGTTGGTTATTGTGTATGTTGACTGAGGTTCAGTTCCACCATAGGTCACAGTAACCCTCACTTGTTAAAGTGAGTCATAGCATTCAGAGCTAGTTTTTGAGACCAGCCCCCAGATGACACTCCAACGGACTGACCAGCTCGTACAGCCAGCTGAAAGAGAGCAGGTCTGGCATTTTTAACGTCTTTCAAATTATAAACTCACAACACACCCTCCATCCAGTTCTAATGAATTATCATGTCTCAGGAAGAATACACGTTTCAGCCAGCTCCGAGTATTTTGACAAGTGAATACTGGAGAAAACACTGTGAACATCATTAACGGTGAGAAAAGTGAAACGTTAGTCAAGTCCAGCCTTGCAGTAAACCAAGATCATTAACTTTCAATTCAACAAAAACAGAAAGTTAAATGCACATGGACACTATGACTTAACAGCAATCTCAAATATTTGTCAAAGACACAAGCCTGCACAGACAAGAACTAAAATAGTCTTCTTTGTGTGCCCACACAAACCCCTTTTTCCGGCTTAACACCTCAGATCACTTCATTCGGACTTCATCTGGCCTCACGTTCACCTCTAAAAGATTTCAGTTCATTATAAAATAGTCTTTATTGGACTTTCCCTAAAGGCAATATTATTAGGATATTCAGAGCCAGGGTTGGAATATGAAATTTTCAATCCTAAGCAATTGTCCATATGAGGCTCATCATGCTGTACTTTCCAATTCAATACGGCCACCGACCGATTTAGAAAGAGATTGAATCCACAGTCAGACTGAACATATATTTAGTACTAAATACCATGGTGCAATGGGAGAGAGGCTGGAAGAGTCCTTCTAAACAGTGCTGACAAACAGTTTTGCTGAATAATGTAAAGGATTTATGTTCAAATTGAAACACAATTTCTCACATCTCACATTTCTCTTACCCTTTTTTACTTTGTGCTTAAAAATGTCTTACTGTACAAGGTCAAAGTTTAAGATGTGCAATTTTGCTAAATAAAAAAAGACAACTCTTTGTGTATCAACTTGCTGCACAGCACAAGAAGCCTTTGTTCTGAGAGCTGGGTGGGATTTTCAGAGTAGTTGATGATTTCTTTTTTCATCTACAGAATGTGCAGGGAGTCCCATGTGCACTGCATTGGCCTTGAACCTTGAAAGGCGGATTCTGCGGTATGGTGGTGGCTATATAACAGCCTAGCCTCCAATGCAGCCCACATGGCTGTATGTAATATGGCAGACCGGGCCTGGGACCAGACCCTACGCTCCCACTACTGATGACCAGATGTTCTTACAGATGGGTTTTGCTCTGGTACCTACTGCTAGAAGTGGAAAAAAGCTATGGTTAGTGTGGGAGTGCATGTGGATTTTTTATCGTAAAAGTGCCTATGTGAACATTCATAGACTTAGTTATGATTATCTCTGCAAGTGGTTCTGAAAATTTGAATTTGATGTTTATGATATTTAGGGAAATATACTTATAATCAGTTTTCTTGCTAAGAGAAAGATAAACAACATTCATGTCTCAATGGTAAATGAGAGATTGTAGGTAGAGTGTCTCTTAGAAATATGAAAAAAAAACATCTAGCCTGTCTGCCAGCACTTCTAAAGCTTATTAGTTAACACCAGACAACCATTTGACTTGAATTGAGCCAAGCTAGCTGTTCACACCAGTCTTAATGCCAGGCTAAACTGACTTTCTCCTGGCTGTAGTTTGCATTCAAGTGGACAGATGTATAGTTGTATGTGTATCTTATAACTGTGAAAGTGAGTAAGCACATTTCTCAAATTGGAAAATCCATTAAAATTACATTCACCAACAAACACAATTCTTTTTTGGACTATTCATGAATATTTGTACCATATGATAAAACCTTTAAGAAATCCAGCCGGCTGGCATACAATATAAAATCCAGTTAAGACTCAGGAGAAGCTGCCAATCGGCTTTTTTCCTTGTGGTCAGTATATACGCTGTGTCAAAAAGAATGTGGTAATGATGTATTGATGTAGAAACACGACCAGCAACTTTAAAGTCTCTCCACTGAAAATGAAAGTTGAGCCATAAAAGAGCTTGAGAGGTTTAAACAGGAGAGCGGAATTAAATTAGAGCATCTTTGGATTTGTGAGGCTTTTCTCGTAAAGAGAGAGAAAAAAAAAAAAAAAATCCAACTTGTGAGCTTTCAAAAGAATCTCCTTTCTGAACTCTGTGGATTTAACATCCCCAGTGTGTGTGTGTGCACCGCACAGATGTGTGTGCTGAACAGGCTGAGGGAAGAATATGCAGGACAAAATGTCCTTCATTTAAAGCTCAAACCTTCTCCCACCCTTCTCCCCTTATTCCTTTTTCAGTTGCTCCTCTTCATCCATTATGAGCCCCAGAGCTGAGGCAGGTGCTTTCACAAAACCCCCCTGAAGAGCCCCCCCCTCCATCGTCTCCACTCCTTCTCCTTCAAACCCACATCTTTAATTTCTGCCCCCACACCTCCCACCCCTCTCTGGTGGAAATCATCAATGGTCCCTTCACATCTGCAGAAATCTAAATTGTATATTGTCAAACTGGGATTTTTTTTTTTATCTAGCAAGCAAGTTGATACAGATCACCTGGGGCTGTAGGGACTGTACACACATACACACGGACGCACGCACGCACAAACACACACACTTCAAAAACAAATTAATGCATGAACAAAACATACACACTCACAAAACCAGAAATGGATAAATCTCGGAGAGAGGGAGAGAGAGAGCAGGGTGGGAGACCTCTGAGGAGATGGAGTATGGCAGCTCTGTGATATCAGTTGCATGTTCCTCCTCTATCTCAATAGCTGCAGGGACTGAGAAGAAAACTGACTGTCTGCTCTTCCTTTCACAACCCTTTTAAAAGCACACAATGAAACACATATGATCGGTTGAAGTTACGTTCAGCAGGCTGCAATCATGACACGTCCATAAGGATCGGAGCTCCTCATCCTACATGGGGGGAACAAAGAGTCCCATTGATCAACTGTGCCGCAACGAGAAAAGACAATGATTCCCTTCAGCAACAGAGGCTGGTAGCACTGGGCAGAATCCCACCAGTGTTCTCTGGGAACTGGGAAACAAAGAGAGGGACAGACAGAGGGTGGCAGGGTCAGTAAACTGGGTTGACCTTTCTTCAATGCGAGCTCTGTAGCTCCAGCTCACAGCAAGTCACAGAACAGCATGATGGCACATACATGACTGGGCACATTGGCGCTGACACTGAACAGTTGTATAATTAATACAACAGCAGTGTTTAGCGTTTAATGGAGACCGTCAACATGTTTTTTCACATCTAGTGCCAATTCACACACCACTACCTAATGAGCTTTGGCTACATGTTACCAGTGGCCAGATGTAAATATAGGGTGCTGACGCTAAACCCTAACAGACACAGTTACAGTCTCCAGGCTCCACCACCCAAAAAAAGAGCTCCTCCTGAAATGCAGAGTCAATTCCGAATCCATTCTTTCCAAAGGAACATTTATAAACCTGCTGACTGAAATGTTAGAGGAATGGATAGCAGTCAGAAGAGCTCAGGCTAAAAATGTGCCTGTGGCTATGGAAATGGTGGCACAGAGGTAGCATGCAACTGTATAGCAGGTTATTATACAGTAGGCAGGTTTTAGGACATATATTTCACAGCCACTATTTCAGTAGGTTTAAAGACAATTTTGAATGTGCAATGGGAGGGGGAAAAAAATATTGACCATTTCATTTGAAAAATGAAAACAGTTGTTCTCTGCCTCCCTGAAAACCCAAACCATGATTTACAGTTTAATCTGGCTCCACTCACACAGTCAACAGATCTTGTGAATGTCATATGAAAAGGCAGGAGTTATCTTCTAAAGCGCCTGCTGCTGGCCTACTTCCCTTATTAAGGGGATTCCTCTGGATGCCTCTCCCTTGACACGGGGGTTGCACCATCTGCTTCGCCAGCGCTGGGGAGTTTGTTATGGTACTGACAGCCCTGCAAAATGTGACCCTTAATGAAATTGTTGACCAATATGTAAGGTCTGATCCGCTTATAGGGCTGCTGAGGTCTTTCTCCCTGCAGCCGTGACAGGGAAGCGCTGGAAAATCAGAACAGCAGGAGCCTGGCTGGAGCCATATGCAGGGATAAACACTGATGTCATGTCACTGTTGATTCAATAAGGGCCAGTCCAGGGCTGCAATGCTGGGCCTTTACAATCACAACATATTCACATTAGTGGTGTGGGATTTCATTACTGAATTGTTAAGTGATTCCTGGGCTTATCTTGTGCTGAAAGGCTCTGCACAGATACGGGGCAGTAGCAAGTTGGCAACATGTTGGAATGAAGACTGATGGATTTTATCAAGATAAATGTATTTTGCTCTTTCACTGTATCAACTTCTGTGAGAGTACGGAGAAAATGAGAGAGCTTAAGATTGATTTGCTACTGTAAAGCAGCCTAAGACAGGAACCAACAGTGCCTCTCTCTCACTTTGATCGTTTCTTGCTGTTTCATTACACCTTGGATAGGATGGGTGATGTTCAAACTGGCCACTAAAACAGCTAATGAGAGAAACTGATAATAGCTGGTGTTTAGCTTGAGCACTATTTAGGCCATTTAGTACAACTAGCATTGATTTGTGCTTAATGTGTTTGGAGAGATGGATTTGGTCTATAAATACACATGCTAAGCCAATTATAGGTGGAGTACAGGCATCTGTGATTTAGTCTTTTTAAGCCAGCCAAAAAAATCCCTTTGAGAAGGCTGGGTGGGGCTAGGTTACTGACAACAATTAAGGCTGGATCCAGTCAAAGAAAAACTGTTCTGAAATCCAGGTTCATTATGATTTTGATTGGGACTCTTAAACTTGTGTCATTTTAAAGGGACTCAATGTCAATGTGAGGCTACTGCATAGGGCAAAAAAAAACAACAACAACAAAAAAAAAAACAAAACAAGAAAGAATGTGCGAGCCAATCAAGTGGACAGCTCTAAATATATGTGAAAGTACAGTCAAAATCATGGAGGACACAGTCAGTTAAGCAATCATTCATCATTCAGTCATGCTTCCACATATGTGCGGTATGTGGTGCATGACTGTGTGCACATATGCATCCTTTTATCAGGTCTCTAAAGAAAGTTTTCTGGAGTCTGGATAGGGGTTTTTCCACTTGCTGTCATCTTTTCCAAATAATACTGAAAGCAGAAAATCCTTATTTGGTCAAATGGGAGGAGGTCCTGGTGATGCTGGCTTAAAAGAAAAAAAGCACGGAATCACCCCTGAGGCAGACAATGGAGGAAGGAAAAAATGATACAGCTTCTTTGTTGGCGTGAGGGAAATTGTAATATTTTGAGAAATGCACCGACTCTAAACACCAATATTAGCCGTATATGTGTAGGGTCAATCTTTGACTGGAATTTATGCTTTGACGTTTTAAATGATCATATTGTCATGTTCAAACTTTTGTGCTGATTGTCTGCAATTATCAGAACTGGATGCAACCTGAGTACTTTTGAACATGAGCCACTGTGACTTTTTGCAAAATTTTGCCCATGCAAGTGTTTACACAGTATTTAACCTAATCATCACCTATTGTTATGTGGTCTGCACTAACCAGCATCTTCCCGGCTCTTTAGCCTTCCTCAACACCTAAAGCAGAGTCCCATTAGGGCCAGTCAAACCCAATCATTTAAGCATACAATTTTCAGCAGTTTTAACTAACACAGCTACATAAATATTTGCATTTAGGAGCTGACCAATACATTTTCAGTTAGCCAATGATAAGTGTTTTAATCATTCAGAAAGAGAAAAGCCTCCCCCAGCTGGTTCAGGCATCTCCATCAGCAATGTCCTGGCTTCAAGCCCAGATTGCGACAACCCCAAAGGAAAGCAGCAGGTTTTCGGTTCATGCCCAGGCAACCATCACGACCCGCGGCTTGATGGGGAAACATCCCAACCCAAGCGAGCTCGGCTTCCACCTAATCCCAGATGAACAGGTGTTTCTATTTAAAGGACCAAATCCTCTCCAATCCACCTCGTGGAATCCAAACCCGCTTTCTTCTCTCCCACTCTCTACTGTATGTGTTTTTGTTTTCACAATTCTCCCTATGTTTTCCTGCTGTTACTGGATTACCAGCAGAGAAACAAAAGCATTGAGTCCTGAATGAGCTGTGGAAATGTGCATGAGGCAAACCACTTCAGAAAGCTTCCCCCTCCTCCCCTTTGAGACAGTGTTTCCCTGCACATGGTATTTTCAAATACATTGCTGAACTGATGGGGAATTTACAGTAACATTTCCTGAGACGTAACCACATTTAACAGCTGGAGAACGATGATCATTTTATTTAAAGCTGCACTTATCAATATTTTTACATAAACAATAGAATAAGTGTATAATGACAAGCGTCAATATTAACTGACCCTGAGAATTATGACCTTTGTGGTTTACCCCAGCTCTGTTCAGTATTGTTGTACCTTTTAGCTCTTTGATTTAGTTTCTTTAGCCTGCAGCTTTGATGTTTGGATGAAGTTTTGCTGCTCTCATTAACCTGTGGGATACCTTCCCAGCATCAAATAAAAGAAAGTAAAAAATATAGATGATAGAGGCTAGAAAGCCAGAGGTTTCCTGCAGGAGATGGTTGCAGAAACTTAACAAAGCTAGAGACATACATACTACTGAGGTTTTCCAAGTTTTTTGTTTTACTTGCTAATGCAAGCTTAACAGATTTAATTATTTTGAAGACAAGAGGATAAAACTGTGTATTATGACCAAGAGTCATCATAATTACAAGTCTAGATTTTCCAATAGCAAATTTGAACAAAAATTCACCTCTGGGCCTTGTAAATAAACAACTTGGTCTCACAGACTGGAATGTTTGTGCATCATCACATTACTAAATATAAGTTTTTAAAATCAACTCTATCTGAGCCGTCCGCATTTCCACTTCTGTTGTATAGAGGTGAGTCATTAACAACCCAGAGAGCAAAGACTGTCGATGTCCTTGACCCTGGACTGAAGAGACCTCTTCAAATATTCTGGCAGAGTATTAAGGGAAGGTGGATGACAGAGAAGGCCTCCGGTGCAAGTGAAGGAGGTGGAAGGATGTAAGAGAGGTAGAAAATGATTCCTCTCCTCTGTTTTCTTTGACCTCAAGACATTTTGAAATACTGAGAGGCCCATCAGGCAGTGCAACACCCAGTGGACACTGAGTGACAGGGCAATATGGTGCAGGTCTGGCTTTGACAGCGTACACAAGACCAATTGATTGCCCTCTTTAAGTGCAGGATCATCACAGCAAAAGCTCAGTATGGGAAACCAAAGCTCTTCTAAAAGCAGTCAAGTTTGAGCTCTGCTAATTTTAATTTTCTCCTTGGGCCAAAAACCAAATTGTCTAATTTTCAATTCCAGCAAGTTCTCCCTACCACTCTGACAGAATGTCTCAGGGCACTGTTTGAAAAGCTGTTATGAAAACTATTTCCACTAGTAAGTGGTGGAGTCTTGAGCCATTCTTGAAAAATGTCCACTCCTTCCACTGCTAGCTTGTGGAGGAGCCGGGAAGCAAGCGGACATAAATTTTATTGTAGCAGTCATAATGTGCTATGTTCTTAAAGGGGGAATAAGGTTGACAGCCCCCTGGGGCTAGTCTGGAGAGCCAGCTATTCACACAAGCACAATCACGACCTTTCTAAATATGAATGTTGTACAGCTTTTGCAGTCTTGGCTTTTGTTGTGGACACAATGTGTCGTGCATGGGCTGTGTTGGCTCAGCAAAATACAAAAATAAGGAAAAGGCTGGAGGTATCTTGTGTGGGACAGTGTTCCTGGCTTTCTTAAAAGCCCTGTTTTTTTTATTTATGACCTGACCCGATAAGTTCAGCAAAAGCCCCATTACAGATAGATGGATAGATAGAAAATAATGACAATATTTAAAAACAACCCTAAGCAGGCGTTTAGACAGAAAAGAGACAGTTAAAACAATGCAACATGCTGCTTTGTCATGGACATGTTGCTTCACATACTACAGAAAAAGTACATATGACCCAGGAAATCCAGTGAGTAGTAGATAGTAATCAAAACATTGCATGTTGCTTGAAATAAACATTGGAAAACTTTCCACAACATGACTTTCTTTCTCGTATTACAAAGATTGCGAGGCAAACTGGAAAACTATTGCATTCATTTTACACATTGTCCTCAGATGTGTGTTTAGCCACTCCAGTATTTTGCAAGCTGCTCTGCGTGTTGCGACAAAATCTGAGCCATGTTTAACTTTTTATTGTACAACTACATCTTTATCACAGTCTTGTGTTGACACCTAGTTTCCTTAATGGACTGGCACCATGGAAAGGAAACAGGTCTAATCTGAAAACAGTCGAAGTTGGAGCAGCCATGCTACTGGCTCCATAAAGCTGTGAACATGTTGATGTTGGGCAGGTATAATGTTTACCTTGTATACTGTCTTATTTGAACATGCCAATTTTTTTTCCAATTAGCACCAAGCCAGTGGCCATCAGCTTTGGCCACAAACTAATTCGTGGTAGATAAAAAGTCCACAAATGCCAAGTAAATAAAATCCACCATCGGAAGAACACAAACGTCTTTAAGCAATGCCATGGCAATCCATCTAATAACGGCTGAGGAATTCGAGTCTGATCCTGATTACTTCATTTGCCACTTCTAGAACCATGATAGCAGCGTAGAAATATGTTATTAAAAAACCTTTTCTTTAACCAAAAAAATGCTACTGACCAAAACCAGTTCAGTATGAGTGTTCATTCATGGCACACAGCTGATGTTCAACTCACAATAAACTGAGTATACAATATAATTCCATTAAAAGGGATGACAACAACACTGTGGGTTAAGCCACGCTGAGGCTGTATGCACTCATGATTCTATGAAGTGCAGTTTATAAAATCATCCTTTAAACTGCATATCAAACAGATGGTCCTCTCAACTGTCAAACCGTCGAGAGGACCATCTGGGAAGCAAAAGTTGGGACCTATTAAAACCAAGCCCATCCCATCATCCATGATATCCAAAAAAAAAACTGGATCCCATCAGTGGGATAGATTGTGTGTGCTGTCCACTTCGTGACTTGGCAAAGAGTCACTCGGCACTTTGTGCCCACACTCTCTCCTGATGGTACATCTCAGTGACACAGAAGCCCTGCAGATGTCCTCTGAGAGACAACAACGAGACAAACGGCCAGGCAAAGAGGAAACAGGCACAGCAGTTACTTCAGTGGGATGCTCCAAATGTCAAAAGAGAGAGTGACAATGATAATCAGCAGGCGCGCTGAGACTTTTCAGGAAAACTGTGGCTTCAACAAGAACGTACAGCCTTATAGAATATACTATATACGGCCTCAGAGAATGGAGTCCAAAATGGAGGACGCTATCGCAGCTGCTGTTTTTCCACCAACCTCTTTAATTTAATCTCCATTGTCAAAGATTAAAAGTTCAGACTGCTCTGCAAAAATCCCTGCTGTTTCAGAAACCCTGTTAACTTATTCTTCTCTGGAAGAATAAGGTAACATTTCCCAGTGACAGTCAGCTACTCTGATTAGCACGCTGCCATAGCAGTTTAATAAAAACAATAACAAGTCCTGCTAACAATGTCACATCTCTTTTGAGGACATATGGATGAACATCACTGTGCTGCTCTACTGTTATTCATCATCTTAGTAACGTCTGAAACAACATAGACTCTTAGTGCCTTTTGGAAAAAATCCAGTTTTTGTATTAGGAAGAACTGCTTGCACACAACAGAGCAGCTTGGTAGTGGCTACTGCGTGGTGAAAAAAAGAATAACTGTGATG
Organism: Remorina albescens; assembly: GCA_034769265.1. Taxonomy (NCBI): domain Eukaryota; kingdom Metazoa; phylum Chordata; class Actinopteri; order Carangiformes; family Echeneidae; genus Remorina; species Remorina albescens. Next base: position 7,698,685 of record CM068485.1, read on the forward strand.
CTGTGGACTCGTGGTGCAATCGCTCTATAATCTACAGTCAGCTGTGCAATCATCAGTAATCAAGAGTGTTAGTGTTGTTAAATTTCCTTGTCACACGCAAATACTCTAGATGTGGGAAAATTCTGAGTAAATCAACAAATATAGAAAGAAAGTAGATGCTGGTGACACGTTGTTATACAAGAGATAAGTGCAACTTTACATAATCCTCCCAGTTTCAACTCTCCCTTTGTGTGTATTTACAGATAATTTACAAAAATTAAACAGACTGACAAATTGCAATGAGTGCAGGCAGATGGGCTTACTGAGCCGGTCTGTGAGACTAATAACAGTAACAGGGGCAACAGGCCAATAAATGACTGCAGTTAATCTGGAATACATTAGCTATCTTTGTAAACTCTTCTCATACCCATGATACTACAGTAACCCTATGCTTACAGTTTCTAACTACTGACATTCAGTTGACAGGCCAGCACAGACAACACTTCATGCCTTTAAGTTATGAATGACGCGTCAGGTCCATTCAAATCTGCTCAGAAAGCCTTGGACTAAACAGTGCACTCATTAAGACAACTAAGTGACAGATGACAGACTGACACAATCGCCTGAGAAGTAACCAATGGGACATGAGAGTAGCAGTTTAGTAGCCAGGAGGCAAAGCAGATATTAGGAATTAGAGAAACGTTTCTCAACAGTGATAACAAGTACAACAACTTAGGTCAAGTGTTCCTGTTTGTGAACTTCAGTGCAGCTGCAACGCACTGAGCCAGTTCACACGACCCTGGTTGTCTCCACCTGATGCACAGGGCATCTGAGCCTCCAGCAAAAGAAATCATTCTCTGGGCCAAGACCTTCACGGCCCCTTGCTCCCCTGAACTTATCAGGCACAAGGTAAGGATCTTTTTCCAGTGAATGAAATGTGCACTTTCTAAATCTGGCTCTGCTACTTCCAGGGCTAGCTCTTTCTTCCCCGCAGTAACTCAGCCATAACTCAAACTTGCTTGGTTGTTCTCCCCGGCTTTGTAAAAAGCAAAGTGTTTCTCAATATCACCACTTTCAATACTCCACATCTTGTCAGGGAACACTTTATGACACCATATATCAATTGAGATCTCACCCCAGATCCAAATCTTCTGCTGACATTATAAAGTTTTGCACACTTTTTTTCTGCACTGCTATTTCTTCTCAGTAAGAGTATGAGCTTACTGCTTTAAATGTTTGAGTAAATATATAAAGGTTTATATGTTTATTAAACCACTTCCTTACTGGTAAGGCATGCAAAGATTTTAATTATTTTCCAGCAGAATTAAGGAGACTGAATGAGCGAAGGGGTTCCTTGAAGAGAAATATTTCTTCCCTGAAGAAGGCTGAGTTATTCATATCAAATGCTGAAGGTTTAGAGTGAGAGCTGGTTAGTTCCTACTGGCCCAGAATGCCAGTGGAAACGTTAAAATTCTTCCTTAGCATTGCAAAAAATAAAAAGTATGTAGAAGCTGGATCTGCCAAAGTAACGCAGCTTTTCAATGGGTTTGTGTGTGTTGGTGGTGCTACTGGCTCCTCACAAGTCACTCTCTGTGAAAGAGAGAGAAATGGCACATGATTGTACACCTTTGAAACTGAAACATTCCTGATCTGTTTCTGCTACCTGGCCGGACTATTAATAAAATACTATTCAAAGAACTTTGGGTTCCGCTCCAGCCAAAAAAAAAAAGATTTAATTAGAGGATTATTTCTCGTGTTTACTGGCCCTCATTCTACTGTTGCATTTTCTGACTGGGGTTGTTGGGGGGTGGGGGCTCGGTCTCATTCTGTCTGCAGAGAAAAGTAGCAGAGAGGGATATTAATTGTCCCACTGACAGCCATGGGCAGTCATCTCATCCTCAAACCATTAATCAAAAGTGAGAGGTGGGCAAAGGCAGCAGGGCTAAAATCACATATGCATGAAGGCAATTTGTAATGCCAGGAATCTGATCAGAAAAGGCTCATTTTAATTCCCATGGTGTGCAAATTGGCTCAGAAGTGTAAGATTGTCTGTTTTGTTTCTTGTAGAAACCTTGCTCATCAGTCCATTTCAGACTAACCAGCAGGAAGGGTTTACAGTAAACACACGTACGTGAACGAAGGCCCTTATTAAAAATGACCAAAGACGGGGAAAGGTCAGCCTCTCTCCAGGCAACAATGCTGCCTCTCTTTCATTTCACATAACCTCCCTGGAGTACAGATTATAACCAGCACCGGTCTCTCCTGAGCCATGAATAAAGAGAACAGTTCATGAGTCAAACCATTTTACATCCACACCTATTCACGAGGAGAAGAGAAAAGCAGCCGTTACTGCAGTCTCCGCCTCCCGCCTTCAATGAATGAATGAATGGAGACTCTATTGAGCCTGGATGGTCTGTTGCTTTAACCCACAGTGGAAAACATGACGACCCAGCAGCAGGTAGGAGAAATAGGCTTCTGGAGTGGCATGGGTGAGAAGTCCCTACTCCAACGCTTTATACACTCTCCAACATGGGAACCTCTTCAAAAACAGAGAAATTGTTTGATCTGATTTGCGTTGCTTAAAAAAAAAAAAAAAAAAAAAAACAACTCAGAAACAGTGATTCCTGAAAATCAAATAATTGCTCAAAAAGCAGAGAATTACTGTATTTCAGGCAAAACTGTTGCATAATGAAATCCAGAATGTGCGCTGAATAAAACAATCTGATTCAATCCAGGAGTTTTCTGAGGTGACTGAAAATTATTAGGGTTACTAGGTACTTATTCACAAATCCAGCAGACATATGGCAGCATTAGCATTGATTTGGATTTGTGTTTTTTTGTTGTTTGTTGCTGAGCAGGCGGTGTACTGTGCCTTTTCAGATTTTTTTGCTGGAAACAGCTGCCTGCTCTTGGTGAAGGCGAACTGAAGTTTAAATTTGTGTCAGAGCTGAAACTCACTGTAAAGCTCCGTGAAGGTGATGGAGGGTGATGAATCTCTGGATGCGTGAACGTGCCCTCTACAAGGGCATTTGCTTTCATATTGTGATGCCATTTACCAATAAAATTAACAGACTGTGAAACAGTAAGAAAGACTTCACAGTAAATTGTGTTTCGCTGCAGTGGCTATGACACAACACATTGTTAGCCAGGCCAACTCGGTTTGTCATAATATATTACTGAGTGAAAACGATTACATGCAAATGATAATTAGCATATAATTTTGATTTTTATAGAATTTACTATCTCCATTTTAGCAGCTATCATACAAATAATTATCTTATATCTATTGGCACTTAGTATTAGACTCTTGGTATTAGAAACCCTCCACTTATTGTTTTGCATGCAATACCACCACAGATATGATGCACCCAGCATCAGTGTATTTTTATTCATTCATTCATCTTGTACCGCTTTTCCATTTCCAGGTCGCTGGGGGCGCTGGAGCCAATCCCAGCTCACACTGGGTGAGGGTGTTGTACACCCTGGACAAGTCATCAGTCCATCACAGGGCAGACACACAGAGACAGACAGAGACCAACAACCACTTACACTCACACTCAGGCCTACGGACAATTTAGAGTCACCAATTAACCCAAACATGATGTCTTTGGATGGTGGGAGGAAACCGGAGTACCTGGAGGAAACCCAAACAGGCACAGGGAGAACATGCAAACTCCCCAGGCCCAGCGACCTTCTTGTTGAGGGGTACCGGCGCTAACCACTATGCCGCCACGCTGCCCGAGTTGCCTTTTATTTCCTTGGAAGTTTCTTAGTAGAGGTCAAGCAGCCTTTTTAAAACATTAGAAACTTTTGAACCCTCACTGTTAAGGTCAGTGCATCTTCCTCCTCCTCCTCCAAAGCTTTGACCTCATTGACCAGTAAATAGGCCTGATATTTCTCTAGATGTTTGCGCCCTGTTACGCCATGTTTGTTACCCTGAGCACAGCCAGAATTTATATCCCTTGTGAGGAGGTAAAAAATGTGTCTACTGGGTGTCTGACCTGAGGACAGCAGCAGAGACATAATGACTAAAATTTACTTGGCAAAGATACAACCAGCAAGTAGAGAGAGAATTTCTTTACTCTCACCTAATTAGGAATGCAGTGCAACAACCCAGAGAATCAATATAATGTATTAATATGGTTCTCATGACAACAATAACAAGTAATGAGAAGCTACAGTGCAGTGCTTGAGCGCAAGAGGGTAGTTGTGATTGGTGGCAGGTTCTGGGAAAACACAAAGCATCTCTTGTCTCATCTTCCTCTGGTTCCATCCTCCCTCTGGTCTTTCCACCATCCTACACACTCAGACTTTTATATCAATGGGTGAGTGGACATTTGTACAGCCTCTACACAAGCGGGACTTCACTTCAAATGCTTCACTCCTCCGCAAAGCTCTTTGGTTAGAGAGTGTGATGACATTTAGCAGAATACAGACACATTTTCCACCAAAAAAAAAAAGAGCCAAAACCTCTGGAATGTGAAAACGTGTAGCACCAGTAATTAATGCACGTGTGATACAATTTACTCACTCTCACCTTTATCTTAAAAAAAAAAAAAAAAGTTTCTGATTCATTGTTCCACAACAAGGCCACAGTGAAAACATTATCATCTGCTAGCTTCCTTAAACATTATTTATGTGTGATTTACTTAATTTAATGGCCGATGTCCTCTACAGCTATCCATCTCCTGCTAACGGTCAAACCATCCATCACAAAGAAAAACAAATTACTTTTCAGAAGCAGCAGAGAAAACAACATGACAGGCTTGGATGTCCCCATCCTGTGTGTCCTACAACCAATCTTAAGTTAAAGAAAGATGTCAACTTGTGACTACAAACTGTTCTTTTTCAAAATTAATTCACAGGCCAGTGCTCATTTGGATGGAGAGCCTGTTCTTGTTGCAACTGTGCAGAACAAAGGCAAAAAAAGTGTTTTCCATTTAAGGCTGTGAAATATTTATAGCAGTAAAACGCAAGAGGAATTTGTTCTGCGTGAGTCAGACCACTAGCGTGTCATTTAGCATATGTATGCAATTGACACACATTCATTTGAATACGTGTAATTAAAGACTGACCACTGTACCAGCACCAGTTGTGGATGATGGCATCAGCCCTGTGCATGATATCACATGCAACCTCCAACAACAACACAGCGCTTGATGTAACAGAACAGGTCAATAATCCGAAAATGAATTAGGCACAGATGACACTGTGCAGCACTTGCTGTACAGTGGAGCGATTCACTACTTCAGTCTCCACAGAGGTTTTATCTCCAGTCAGCTGAGTTACTGGAAGTTCTTCGCTGAGGGACACGCCCACACATTAAATAATAAGAGGGAGTATGCAGGTCATGGTGCAAATTTGAATGAATCCTTCACTGAGGTTCTGTGTTTTTCAAAGTCTGATTGTTGTCATTTCATTTTGGGAGCCAGACAATATACTACTTTAATTAATGTAAATCTCTTGGAAATATAACTTTTTTAGACTTATTGTGTATCTAATTTTTATTTGTTGATATAAATTTTGAATTCATGGCAAATGTAATTTAAAATAATGCCAGTTTATCTCATTATTTAACAGCACCTGGATCAAGTGCTTGGTAAAATGTACAATCCACATGACATCTCTCGGTTTTAGTGGATGACATATCAAAGTTAGCTATGTGAGTTGGTTTAGTCAGCTATGCAACATTTACACCTGTGGTCATTAGTGAGTGAGAACATTTGATAAGCCCAACCTAATTACTACTTTTGTGTTGCTTCAAGCTGTTTTAATTTAGCTATGCATAAATATCCACATTTAACTAAGCAAAGTTTCAACAGCAGCTGAAACCGGCTCCGGTTTCTCTCCAGTACAACGGGTAAGCAGTACACACACTCACGCATACACACACACACACACACACACACACACACACACACACAGACACATGCAATTGAGCCAGCTGGTGCTAAATTAAAGGTTGGTGAGCTGCACCCTCTCTAGACTCCAGCTGCCTGGCATCAAGGTAAAACTGGAAACTGAAATGCTACAAACTAACTTTAGATGGGTTAATCTTGCCCAGCTTTTACACAGCCACAGATAGAGTTACCATGACTATTCCTGAGGCCGCCCATACTAAATCTGTGTGCTCTCCCATGAAGACACTTTGGATAAAAGCAGTACATTACAGCAGTGGGAGAGTGCCTACACATTTGGTATAGGTGGCTCCAAGAATGTGCTTTGGATAAAAGCATCCATTAAATAGCACACAATATTATACAAAGAAGCAGAATGCGCTGATACAATGAGCAAAGACAGGGACGTAATCACTGCACTGTGATGATGTGGAGACAGGCATCCCATGCTGCAGGGATTAGTCAGAGAAAACTAGCTTTGTCACCTTGCCATGACTTCACACCTTTGTATAGCTGTGACAGGTCACAGTTCTCACACACACACACACACACACACACACACACACACACAAGACACAGGCAGACACACACACACCCAGACTCACAGCTGGATAGCCAAAAAGCACAAGCTAAAGCCTTGGTTGAGTACCTTGCCCTCAGCTTGCCCCTGCACTGTGTGTGAACAGCTTGTTTTGTAAACTCCCATGTGTGTTTATTCTGTCTATTCAAGCGTTTAGGTGTCACAGTGGCAGAAATGTTGGTTCAGCTTTGTGTTAAAATGGCTATATTTGGACTTGAGTACAAAGTCAGCAGTATATTGTATAATCTCTTTATGCTGACGCTGCTTACCAGTCTGCCTCAAAGCTCACCCCTGCCCTGTAGGGTCAGTCTAATAAAACACAGACAACCCCAAGTCAACAACATGCTATAAGGAGGGTGCCACAGAGCCAGCTCACACTCTTATTATTATAAGTCTTGTGCCAAGAGGGCTGAAAACTGTGGTGAAAAGACACTAAGTGGTTTTCCATGGCTTGCAGATCTAAGGGGTTAATTACAAACCTATAAAAGCCAGTGGCTGTTTCTATGCAGTATTAAATGTAATTCAGTGAATTACAGACAAAATCCTGATACCTTGTTTTAAAGTCTTCCAATTAGCAAGAGAAACTCTGTGCTGAAAGAAATTAATTAGATATTTCAAAAGCAACAGTTACAGAAATGTAATATCACCAGGCTTCACTAAAGACCCAATAAAATGACTTGAAACAAGTCATTCATTATTTTAAATGGGTTGAGCATAGAGCCTTGAAAATAAACTCGATCTATAAAAGAGGTCATTATCATTCCAGTTAAATGCCTGCTTGAAGGTTTTATTGTTTTTACACAGGCCAACAAGAACTGTAATTGTAGTGGAAATCTCCCATTTGTTTATGCATATCCTTAACCCCCGTTCAGCAAGCCTAATTTTCCTCTGTGTGACACCTGAGACTTCAACTGCTATTTTGTTCCCACTAGCTGGAAAGAAATCTCGGCCTTGGAGCGACATTATCATTCATATTCATCGAAGACAAGCGTGGGAAAAATGTTACAACAACCTGCTGCATTATACAAAACAGCCCCGCTCAGCAAAGCAGTTTCTAATTTCTTCTCCTGCTGCCAGAGTTTTTCCACCAGACACAATAACCAGGGCATGGTGCCTGTGCGGGACTTTATACACATGTAAATGCATAAGCATGACTCGGGCCAGGTGTGTGTGGGTGTGTGAGCATCAGTTATCCTTTATGTAAAAGCCTTTCACAGAGCTCTGTTGGCTAATACAGTTCTAAACTCTATATACTCTACAAACCATATAAGAGGCACTATCCTACTACTATTTATAACCTAAAAAGGTCATGTAAAATACAAAAATTGAATGCAAAGCAATAACAAAAGAATGAATTGTAATGAAACTGTAGCCTTGTCATTGCAGTGCAATAGTGTACTCTGTGTATCATTAAATTAAGTCACAGTCATAGTACGAACCTTTCAGACCCAACATCTAGCTGTGCTCTTCATTATATAGAGTTTTGTTTTGCGTGGGCATGGAATATGTAGATAGCGATATACCATATGTACGGGACATGTCTTTCAAGCAGACTATGAAACATCTACATGACTGTGTGCACATTCACAAGCCAGTACAAAAGTCTAATAGACCCTTAGCACACAATTTTGAAACCTGCCAAAACAATTGGCACCTTGTGGCTCTTTTTAATCAAAGCGTACACTTCAATAAGGGGTAAGTAGTACTTTTCTACTTTTCTGCAAGGCAACTACTACCCTGTAGCCTAACTGTGATATTGTTAAGTAAACTCACAGCTTTGTATGTGTTAAATATATCAGCTACACGTGCTCTGTCTCTGAGAGGTTATTCCCAAATAGGATGCCGGACGCAAAGAAATGGAGACCGGTTTCAAAATCTGAAACACTGGCGTCGTGGCCAATAGTTGACTTCAAATGTACTACATGCAGTGGGACAGGTGTGTGTGTTGTTAGACAAAATGCAAAAGCCTGGACACTGGTCTCTGGAAGGAGGACAGGCCTCTGGCAGAACCCTGATTCTCATGTCCTGAGTCAGTATCTGGAGTTGGGATTGGCCCTCTGCCAGCTGGGGCATAATGCAGGCCTCATTAGGCTGTGGCATCAAAGAGATTGGCAGTGCAAGGGCAACAGAGTGTTGTTGAGACACTTCATTTCCTCTGAAATGCAGCAGGTGTAAGAGGAAAACATGGGAAAAATCTCAATTAAAGGCTAATGAGGAAGTTGGCAATATTCAGATTGATGTGAACTGTGCTGTCTCACAGTTTCTTCACACAGAAATATTTTTATTTGACAAGATTCTCAAAATCAGCTTTGGCATCCTTGAATGAATAACATACTGATATTTAAAATTCTGACAGTCATGACTTAGGAAAGAACGTTGGGAGAAACAGTGACAACCATTTAAAAAAGGGGAAATGAGCTGACTCTGATAATGCCAACAGTTATTGTTAGAAATAAAAGCAGAGGGCCTTTAAAAGGTCTTTTACATTCATATAAGGTCTCTGCCAACTTTATAGTTTAGTTCACTTTTAAATGTCATGAGCTCCTGTGAAAACACAAAAGTCAGCACTGAATTGATTTTCCAGACATGACCTGTGTGGCTACAGCCTTATTCCCCCGCCCTATAGAACTCCACTGGTTGACAGAAACAATTAAATACACATAACTGATCCACACAATAACAAAATCCACTCTGATTGTTATTGTTATTGTCCACTGTCACACTAGAGCACTGAATGTGCATTAATCTGCAACTAAAAAAAGTCCCCAACAAACGTTTTTTTGAAATAACAACACAGCTGTTATAGGAAATGACTGTTCCTCTGATGAACGAGCCTTCCTATACATCTGCAAGCGTTTTTTTCAGTTTTACATCTCATTAACAGGAAGCAGTGGGCTGACGACTAAAATCCACAGATAGCGGCAGTCAAACAGCATTGAAAGAAGATACAATTTTTAGAAAATCACTGGTATAAAAATTGAATCATCCAAGGCTAGCACTAGTATTTAAAGGAGAAATCATATTTCTATAATCGGCCAATGGCCTCTCTGTAAAAAGACAACAAGAGGGGGAGTAAATATGCACTGGGGGACACTTATCACTTGAATTCTCTGACGTCTGTTTGGAGCTAACACTTACAGTCTAATATAGTAACATCAACTAATAATGCCCATCTGTCTAAAGCTGATCCAACCTCAGCCTACATTATGAGATCAGTGTGTGTGCATGTATCTCCAGGGGCACTAGGCACACTCGTGATGCACAGGTGATGTATCAGCAGAGTCACTTCCCCACTTAAGCCACGGGCCCATCTGTTCCATCCATGCCCAATGGAGACAGGTCACATCCACAGCAAGGCATTACAAGTCGACTGATGATCGCCAGGTGCTCAGGCCTCATGCAAGGATGAAGCTGGATTAATATTGAATGTGACAGTGTGGTATTACCGAGAAGTAGCTTTCAACTAACTTTTGCATTTCTCACTGTCAGCAAAATGAATTTTCTTGAAATGTTCAAGAGAAAAAAGAGGGGAGGAAAGAAAGGAAAAAGTCAATTAGAGCTTTTTTCTCAGTAAAGTGCCCAGGCCATGTCTGGCTCTTGAGTTTGTACACATGGAAGGGTGATAAAAAGGTTCTGTGGACTTGGTTTGAAGATAAGGGTTGGCAGGGGGCCACTGCAGTGATCCCAAAAGATTCCCACAACCACATAAAACTGCTAATTTCTCCCAGCAGCATCATTTATAGTTACACGCAGCTCCCAGAACTGCCAGGCCATTGTTATAATTAAAACTGTATTCTTGCTCCACTTGTTTTTGTCACATCACAAGGAGAAGAGGAAAAGGGAGATGGAAATGAACATAATCTACAATTCGCTGTCCATAGTTTCTGATTGACACCTACCTGCCTTTTTGCCACGTTACCCATTTCAACGAGAGAGCGCTGTGCTCCAGTTACAAGCGAGGAGTTAAAAATAGGCCTCACTCAGTCACCACTTAGCCTGGCAATGTGAAGAGCAGATTGTAAATGAGCACATTGAAGGGCTTGAATGGCAGGCCTTGTCACTGGCTCTCTAGGCCCTGACATGCACACTGAATGTAAAGCGGCAGCATGACTGACCAGCAAAAGCACTTCTTGTGTATTAAGTGTCTGTATGCGAGGCAGATAAGGACGACAGCAGATCTGTGGGTCTGTGAGCGAGTGAGAAGAAATTATACTAATTTACATGGTTGGACTCCCACACTGGTTTTTCTAATACGCTTTACACAATACAGCTAATAACTACAAGTCTTCCATCCCTCAGCTCTCCTTTCGGCACATGAAGCAGCTGAAGACAGTTTTTGACTGATGATCGACAACAAAAAGTGACTGAAAACTGGTCACAGATTGGTGAGCTTGTGGCACAATGCCATGTAGGTGAAGCATTGCCTGACACAGAGTCTTCTCTGCAGGAGAAATGGTTCCTCTCAGGTACAAGGAGTGTGACAGATGACATCTCACTGCAGGTCTCTACAAAAAATGACAAGTCAATTACAGTATATTCTGCAACATTTACACTTTCCACTACCGTCTCTGTTTTGCTCAATTCTGTTCCATAAGAATACAGGTTTGTGCGGTTTTAATATTTTCTGTTTATCTGAAGTGTGATGTTTCCTGAATTGTCTCACAAGATCTTTGAAATTTAATAAGAGAACAGGAATTAATTCATAAGTAAACTTAATGTCACGTGCATGCTACACATATGAGCTCAGAACACAATCATGACAGTCTACTCTCACAAACGTTCTCCACTGACTCCTTTTTATATCGGAATAATTAGCTCCTGCTTTATGCATAGCCCATTAGAAAGAAGATCAATACCCTTTCTCATTCAGCCTGTGCTTCATTAAGCGCGCCACAAGACATCGCCCTGACAGGGCCTGAGAAATGTGTTGGCAGCATCAGCAGCCTCTCTTCTAGTCGACAGCGCTTGTGGGCTAGAGCCACATGTCAGAAAACACCCTGCCTCAATACACAGCTCTGCTTCAGAAGCCGACTGCAGCACATGCCTTAATGCTCGTGCTAACCCACAGGCTCAGTCATACTGGATTTTGACCCCACAAGCTATAAAGACAATATTATGCAGTGATTATACAAAGGAAACAGATATAAGTATGGAAAGTCACAGTATAAAGCACTCTTCCTGCAGCCATGATTAATGTTCTCGCAGATTCTGTAGTTGTTGTAAAAGTACTTAGTAAGTTGACAGGCTATGTGAAAAAAACAAGTTTGAATATGCTTTTAGAGTCTAAGCAATCAAGTAGTTTTGATCCTTCGTACTTTGTCTTGGTAAAGGTATGCGTATATAAAGTTGTGAGGTCACGCCAGGCTAAGCCGCTGATGGGAAGATGTGTCCTGAAGTGTGACACAGAGTCTTTTGACAACCTGCTACCATGTGGCCTCAAGTTGCCTGATCCACATGGTCAGCAGCAGGTTGAGTGGTCCACTAATATACAGTCCTAATGTCAGGAGTGGATTGCAAAATGAATCTCACCTGACGAAGACTAATGATTTAATCTCCTGCATAGACTATACATGTGGTCTATGGCAAGCTATCTGTCTGAAGTGACACCAATGTTCCGTTTTCTAAGGAGTAATTTAAGCAAGAGTAAATATGCTGCCATTCTTATCCTTTAAGTCAACAAGGCGTGAATGTAGTGCGTAGTGTGGTGTAAATGCCAAATTTCACAGGCTTTTACCTTCCTGCCAAGACTGTAAATATGCAAGTGTACTGAATGTTGAAGATTTTCTACAGTGAAAAAAAAAGGTGTGGGGGGGGGGGGAGATAAATAAACAAATAAATAAATACAATTAACATCAATCCAAAATCCTGCCAAGACTGTCCCTTTATGTAGGGAAGGACTGTTTACATGTTTTGGAGAGATCTTGCTTCCTGCAGATTTGGTTGCTATTAGCTCTATAGAACTATAATAGAATATTAAGCCTGTTCTCTGTGTGGGCCTCTTGAGGTAGAATAACCACTTTCTGTCTGACGCCATGAAAACTAAGACGGTCTAAGATTGTACAGACAGCAGACAGTGCATGGTAATATGCAGATTTGTCCAAGACGCTGACTTATATTAGTGATGGTCGAAAAATAAGATGTGGGAATCTACAGTATAAGCAGGAGGCTGACCTGCAAACTCATGTTGTTCTTTTGTCATTTCACCTCTTCAGCCTCAGCTCTGTATATGTGCCAGTGCTCTCCTGGTGCACCTGCCACCCAACTTCACCCCATGGCACATGAAAGCAGGTTCCACGGGCAGCTGTTGTCGCATTCCCTGTCACCCCCTGCTGAGAGCTGGAACTTTTTTCAGCCGCTCCAGACACAATAACATCAGACCCATTGCCCCGCACTGCCACAGCTGAGCTGACGTTTTTTTCTAGGGTCCAGGCTGAAATTTGACATTCGAGCCACATTTGCATATGGGCTACTCCGGGTCTTGCCTCAGCTCAGAGTGAGACAGCTGTGCAGCTGCTATTTAGCACTACCCCAAACAATTGTTTATGTTGTTGGTGCTTCCCAGAGCCAGGTGTAGCTTCTGACTGCTCAGCAGTATCTTTGTGAGCCCTGAGCCTCCTCTTCTACCCCCTCCTCAGGAAACTAAACATTTAGGCCTTAAAATCAAATCAGTCCCCCAGCAATGTGGATAGAGGTTGGGACTCCTGTTCCTGCACTCAAGACTCCTAAAAACACCCGCAAGACATGATTATGGCTGTCGGTCATCAAAACTAACTCAACACCAACAAAACACGTGGCTTATTTCTTGTGGCTAAGCCTGTGGCTCACACATTGAAAACACAAATACATATTTTCTATGAAAAAGAAAACCTGAAAAACTATTTGAAATAAAATTTTAACTTTTGGTTTGGATTCAGAAAGAAAACCTTGCTCTGAATGTAATGTGAATGCGGTCTTCCATAAAAACCAGAATCTCTAATATAATTCTGTGCACATGCTTTGAGGGCGCATCTCACTTTGCAACATCCAGCCCATGAAGGCATCAGAAATGTGCTTATAGGAATAAGGAATGCCAGTGCCTGTTGCAGATAAGCACTGCGACCCTGAATGATTTCAATAACACAGAGCAAGAGAGACAGTGTATGGCAGGTTAAATCCAGAGGCATATACCTCAGGCGCTTTAACCTGCTACAGTGAGATGATGTTACCATGTGCACTGCCTCAAAAACCTCCCTTGTCACAAGCTGAAGTTGCAGACTCAATCAAGGTATCACACTGGGGGTTTGACGGATAAGAAAATTCTTATAGTAGGCGCTTGTGCAGCACTTGTCAGCCTAACTGCAACCTCCAGATCTTCATTATGGCGAAAGCTTTAGGCAGATTAAAACTTCCATGGAGGTGAATTTAGGTAGAGGGAGAAATGTGAACAGACACCATTTGACATCTTCATAAAACACAAAAGGCAAGATGTGCAGGACGGGAATGTAAAATGAGTGAAAGCACAGAACGGGTTATGGCCTCGTATAAAGATAGATAAAACACACTAATTGAAATTCACATTTTATCCTGTTGGACATTCAGGGATGGTAACAGTCAGTTTTCGCAAGGAAATAAATCATATAGAGCAGAGGTCTCCAATTCCGGTCCTGGAGAGCTACTGTCCTGCATGTTTTAGATGTCTCCTGCTCCAACACACCTGATTGAAATTAGTGGCTCCTTATCAGACCTCAGCACAGCCTGATGACGAGCTGAAATAGAGGAACATTATACCTGCTGCATTGGAATGGAGTCTAGTTTCTATCAGATGGAAGGGAGGAAAAATGTTCTGACGGACTGAGCTGAGTAATGTTTGAACTTCAACATGGTTCATATGGAGCTGTCTAGTAAACTTTGCTGTTTCTGTGCATTCAGAGATGTTGTACATCACACAACACACAGCTGGACACACTGGAGAGGATAGTAACCCGAGCAGTAATCCGATACATCTCCCAACCATGGATCTGTCAAGCTCTGGCATCAGTGGAACAGTGAACGTCAAAATTTTCAGCCGCCTCTGCTGTTTTGAGCCAGTATTGTAAGCAAGCAGAAAATTGGGGTCAGTAAGTTTGTCTAGACTTGGTAATTGGTCCTTTGTATTTGTAAGCAGGGTGGCGCTGCTGTCAACAGGGAATGGTGTTCAAACTATTTTTGGGGCTCAGCTAGATTTGGCAGAATGGCTAATAGTTCTGCAGCAGTTTAATCGTGACTTTAGCAGGTATTCACACTGCTGAGAGAGCACATGGTGGCAGGAGTAACACTGCAGTGTGTGACAGAGTGAGAACAGCAGAGATTGCTATTAACGTCAGATCTGATAAAGTGGTTTTAGGATGCTGAACTAACTGGGTGCAACCGGGTCATTGAATTAGATCACCACTGTTTGCACACTGGAGTAATAACTACCCAGCCAACCAAGAAACAATCAAGAACCTAATTTGTGGTAAAGTGTTTTAGTTGCGTGACAGTGAAACTGTGGTGCAACATCAAAGGCTGTTTCAGCTCACTACTCACTTGGCCTCAGGTAATGTTTCACGCGTTGGGAACTGTATAATCTCCCTGCAAAGATAGTCAGGCTTAGGTCTCAGCTTGCATTAACTTTTTTACTAAACAGGCCAGGCTGTGGGATCCGGCCCAGGTCTTGATATGGAAAAACAAACAGAAAACATCCTCACCACCAAAGAGATAAGGCAGAATAAAACTCCTTCCCTGGACATTTAAAGGAGCTTATAATCAAACTTACTCAGTTACTGTTATCATCCTGTCAAGCTTTAATTTCTTTACCACTCAGAATTCTTATTATTTGATCTGATTTCTGGCAGAGGCACACAAGAGCAGGCTTCATATTTCTAGCTGTAAAGCTGAAGGTCCTGCAGAGTTTCCTCAGCATTAGCTGGCTATTTATGTTCTATTGATGTTTGGTTGGGCAGCACAGCAGCATAGTGGTTTGCGCTGTTGCCCCACAAGGTTACGGGTTTGGTTTCCGGGCCTGGGGCCTTTCTGTGTGGAGTTTGCATGTTCTCCCCATGCCTGCATGGGTTTCCTCCGGGTACTTCAGTTTCCTCCCACCATCCAAAGACATCATGTTTTGGTTATTTGGTGACTCTAAATTGTCCGTAGGTCTGAGTGTGAGTGTGAGTGGTTGTTTGTCTCTGTGTGTTGGCCCTGTGATGGACTGGTGACCTGTCCAGGGTGTACCCTGCCCTCACCCTATGTCAGCTGGGATTGACCCCCACAACCCAGAAACGGATAAGCGGTAGACGATGAATGAATGAATGAATGAATAATGTTTGGTGAAGTCGCTATTGTATAGTTCTATTCAAATGTTCACCCTGGGTAAATCCCGTGCTGTTTTTATTTCTGACTCAAAACTAGGTAAATATAACCCATGCAAAAAAAAAAAAAAACATAAAAAATGACACTTTAGTTCAATGCCAGTGTTATTTCTTTTAATTTCATTAACTTGAAAATTAAATATACAGACTGAGACTGAGTCAGTACTCACAAAACCTCTTTCTGGCCAAACATTGTAATGTCGACTCTCCACAGCATTTGTTTAAAAAAAAAAAAAAAAGAAAAGGAAATACTGCTTTGAAGATCCCAAAATGCAAGGCTAGGTTTTGTTCTGATGTTTTTCCCCTGTAGATCCTGTTTGATGTAATCATGCACAGTGAACGATGCACCATCACTGCTGTGTGAGCTGCAGATCCCTCACAGCCATATCAGGGCTTTGATATGACTTTCTGCCCAGTAGACCTGCGGTGCAGTATGAAAATGTCCTTGGTCTTCCAGATATAGTCTTGACTATGATCTCTTTACGACATTTTAATCAGTAAAGCTTCGGGCAGGAAATGCTCAGTTGGTTGTTTGTAGAAGCCAGTGGTGCATGAGCTTTAGCATTAAGTTTGGGGAATCAGCTCTTAAACTGTTTTTAAGCTGAAAATTTTTTTACCTGCTTTGCAAGTTCTAATGAGTGATTTAAGGCCTCTCATGTTAATGTTTTCCACACAGTGGGGTGGACAATCACAATTTAGTGATGAATTTTTAAAAGTTCATAAAATAAAAAGTAACATTTGAAGAAAGTCAACTTTTTTTTTTTTTTTGGTCTACTGAGGACGAGCTTACATTTGGGCTGATAGAAACTCCTTCCCTTACACATGTGGGATTTGTTGCGTCTCTTTAAATAATTCTATAAAGAGTTTGGTCTAGACCTGCTGTATATGTAAAGTGCATTGAAGTAAGTCTGTTATGATTTGGCGCTATATAAATAAATATGAATAAATGTAATGATTTGATGACATTTGCCGTAGTGCTTTTTGTTCTTAGAAAGGCTTGAAGAAAAAAAACACCCCGCCATGCTTCATCTTAACCTTGTTGGTAAATTAGAAGCTTAACTGACCTCCTTTAGCAACTAAAGGTTCAGCAAACCAATTGCAAGAAGGAAAATAAGCCAAAACAGCCATTTTTTGAAGATAAAAGATAGCATGAAGCTAAAGCATGCTGAGGGCAGATCACCCAATTCAAGTGCTTGGCTAACCCATATCATACCAACTAAACTGATATATTATTATTTCAATTGCACGAACTGCTGTACTGCTGTTTTTGTATGTGCACCACTGATTAGCACATATCCATGGAACTGAGTGAGGTCCAAAGCTAAACGTCCTGTCCTTGTTTTCCAGTCAAAGATAAGAGTAACTATGACTTCATCATGTGCTTAGAGACAACACTCACAGAGATTGCCGGATTTTCTGCAGATTTTTGCAGATGGCTGTGCCAAAGAAAACAGTTTGAAGGAGGAAGTCCACAGCTCACGGCTGGCTAGCTATTCTCTGGCAGAAGGTAGTGATTCCTGTCCATGACACGGACGTCGTCAGCAGCTTCTTTTGATGATATATTTTTTATTGCGTGTCAAAAAAAATAAACAACAACAAAAAAACATAACAGCCGCCTAAGTGGGTCTCATTTAGAGATTTGAAAAAACAACAAAAGCTAAAAAAAACAAAGCATGGAAGTTATAATTAAAATCAGCTATTATAATACAATATAAATATTACAATTCAGAAACTGGGTCCATGCTCAGATTGAAAATTGTACTCAGGACTTAAAACTAGTTTCAAAATTCAAACTCAGGGAGTAATTTTTTTCCACATGACACTATAATTAGGAGGAAGTGGACTGAAGTCCAGAGAGAATGGTGGAAGCCTGAGGGCTGAACACATTGTCCATTGTGAATTAAACCTCCTTTAAAAATACCCTCACTGTCAAACATGATGCCATTCTTTCAAATAGACATTTGACACAAAGCTAGCAATGGTTTTACTTTCTGTTTCTGCAGTGTAGCTGCAGCATATCGGGTTTGGACTTATAGTTTAACAGCCAAACAAACCTCTTCTGCCCAGCAGCAGTCCATTTGCCTATCCTTTTCTTCTTTTCTTTTTTTTCCCATGTGCCAGCAAAGTTCACTTACCATTTCAGATAGGAGGATGGCGTGTGGGAGTAAACTAAAAAGGTCTGCCTTGCGTGGAAGGCAAACAGCAGCCGATGCACCACACAATGACCCTCTAAATATATAGTTATACGTTTTCCATGTATTTTATGAAATCAAATATCTTACAAATATAAAAAGGTATCAATTAAATGCCAAGTAAAATGTGGAACTATATAGTGTTAGGGACTGTTACTGAGAGCAGAATAGTTATATGTAGGTTCAGGAGCAGAAAAGGGCATCCATAGCGATAAGTGCAAGGCTACTGGCCGGACGAGCTAAGATAAATATGAATATGACAATGCTTATTCATCAAACTGCTCAGAGAGTTGTAAAGTTATAGCATGTGACAGACATGACATGATAAGATCACCTCTACCAGAGGTGCAAACAAAACAAACTAAAGCGTAATAGAAATAACCTGACTGGAGCCACTTAGATCCATGGCTTCAAAGACAAGTCCAGCCACTTGTATTTATAGACACACACACACACATACACACAGTGGGTACATACACTTCAGCAATATTTCTTTGAGGTTGGTTAAATATAGCAGGATTTTATTATTTATTTATTTATTTTTTTACTTCAGCCTGCATTAAAGGATCATTTGGCCACTTGGTGTCACTAAAAACAAGATAAAAAGACAGTAGTACATCTTTTTACATTGTGTTAGCAAATGGTAAATTTTTATGCACCCAGCAATAGAAAACAGTTTTTTTCTAGAGCTTTTTCACTAATCAGCCGCCTGCTGTGACTGGAAATGAGCCTTATGAGAGTAGAGAGAGGGAAAAACTTACCAATGAGTTGAAAAATGCTAAACAGCTTAATTAGAGTTATGAGGAATTGCAGAGTCAAGTGTTAATTAGTTGTGGGTTCATCAATAAGTGCAACACTTTTCATATACATATTGTTATTTGTTGATATAATTAAAAATTGTATAATTTCTGAATTTGGCACCCTCATTGGTAGCATCAAGACACAAATCACAGAACACAGACTGCATAGCCTTCAGCATGTCTAATTTATTCATTAAAATTGAACATTTAAGCAAAACTACTTCAATCACAATAATTTGAGAGATCCTGTATTTTCCTCCTCAAGTTCAAAATCTTCCGTGTTGGCCTACAGTAGCTAAATGGTTGAATTCCACTACACAGATGAATGAGTCGTAGCTGATGTGCCCTCTCATCTCCACAGACTTCTAAAACCACAAATGGCAAAGATGCGGAAGACCTGCCCTTATAATCAGAGAGTCTATCTGCCTGTCTTCCTCTGCGTCCCAGAGATGGACACAGCAATACTCGTGTAAACACTGCGAGCCTCAGCTTGCTCCATACTCCTCAGTCTCTCACAAAGCCACTCCAGTCAAGGGTGTTAAGACACAGAGCTCTGTTTCTACTTACTACCAGTCATGGTCTCCCCTTGGCAAAACAACATGAAGGGAAACAGGGTGGAGACACCCATGGAGGGAGAGGCTGGAGGTCAAAATTAATCCCACATGTTCCCCAAGAGGAGGCTTTCCAGGCGTCCTCAGTTTATTCGGCTGGTGGGAGGGTGGTTGAGTACAGCAAAGTCTGAGAGCACCTCGCTGCACTTTCCCGCACTTTTCGCCCACACACTGTTGTGCACTGTATCCACATGTATTCATTTACCTCAACTATGGCATCACAAGGCACAATTGAGTTTTCTGGCAAGAACCAGAACTCCAGAAAGAGAGTGCTTCAGAGAAACCGAAAGGGTTTTAAATAGTCGTTGAGAAAGGAGCAGAGTCACGATTTGCAGTGGGAAACAAAGAACCAAAATGTTCCTCCAGTTCTATTGATCGGCAGCAAAAATGACACATTTAGACAAAACAAAGACACTTAATCCGTGTTCTTCTAGGCGTCATAGTAAAGTTGTCTAATCCAGGCATACTACAAAAGACTGTACGAGCAGAAAACACAAGTCCCGCATTTGACATAAAGAGCAAGGATTAATTTTAGAAAGCACAGAATTTTAGTAAATGGTGTACAAACCATGAGTTGTTCTACTGTTCTTCTGCTGTTGCACATTAGCATTATTCTTTAATGCATTTATAGTAAATCATGCTAAACTCTATTTACAGGGTTTTTCCTCAAATAAATTCTCTGTTGTAATAATTTTGATAATCCCCCACACCTTGAAATAATGATTTATTTTTAGGAATACACAATATATGTTTCAGTAACGGTACTTCTCCTTAAGTACTTGTGTAAACATACACAGATATTTACAGTAGGATCATCTTATAGATCAAATGCAATCATACAAATTACAGAGGAACCAAATCAGGAGAACTTGCAGTGATCTGAAGCTTAATGTTATTTTAATGCGCAACCAGTTTGTGTGGCACGCAGTGCAGTCGGTCAGCCGGCTCAACAATGCACGGTAAAGTGCCAGGGAAGAGGATCTGTCCGCATTATCTTCACCTAGTTGTTGAGCAGTGACAGGAAGGCTGGATGGGATAAGATTAGATGACCTGGTCTTTTATTCTCTGGGCCTCTTTCACTCATCAATACTGAAGGTGGTAGACAGCTTTGACTGTATGAAAGCTCTGCAAGTGGCCCGCTTGAGCCTTGACGGGAGGAGGACAATTTCAGGATATGTTTACTCCCTTTTACAGGTTTGCTTTTGTACACTAGCCACTTTACTAGAGCTGACTAGGGCTGCAAACAGGAAAGGTTGTTCTCCACACGACTGATGATTTATAAAAGTGAAATAATACTATTAGTGAGATGACAAAAACAACTGGCGTGAATTTTTTTTATTTTTCTGTGGTTCCCTTAGGAGTCTTTAAAGGACTTCAGCCTCCTGATGCCCAGATGCATTAACTGTTTGGCAATAGATTGCTCCAAGCCCATGCATACATCCCTGAAGAACCACACACTAGGATACTATTAGATCAAGACATTTGTATGAAACTCACATTTGATCCCATTACTGTCAAACAGTCAGCAGCTAAATATATAGGCGCAATGTCCATTTTCAGACGTTAAGTTCCCACTGGAGTAACAACATGAGAGTTCTCCTCTCTTCAGTGTTTCTAATAAGCCTATGCAGTCTGATGGCTGATCCATCCAAGATTAAATCTGTTTGCATTCCCAAGCTCACCATGACAAACACAATGACACAACTGAAGTTATGACACAAGCAATAGCTAACCCCAAATTTGCTTACAATGACAAATTCCTGTATACATTTCTGAAATACTTCTTTGTAATGAAAGTGAATACCTTTCTGGATGCAAAAAACATTTGTAGTATTCCAGAGAGTGTGGCCCCATTTGTTTAATATGTTTTGGATTTTATTTAACCTGATGATTAAAACCCACCACAAAAGACTAAGAAAATAGTTGATGGCTAAATTAGCCAGTATAATCACAGCAGTACTCAAAGCTAAATGGTTTGGTCAGCATAATGGCATGCTCATAATAAAAACATGCTTCAGTTTAGCAGGTAGAACTTTTACTTTATCCATAATCTTAGTTTAGCATGTTAATTAACATTTACAACTAAGGTTATTTGCATCAGTAATTAGTTTTGCAAGTCAATATACAAATATTTATTTCAGAAGAAAACCTAAATTATTATTAGCTCTCAAATTATTATTAGAATTCATCTTGTGGACATATATAGTAGCACAAACTTTAATGGCTTTAATTTAATATTTGAAAATACAGACATAACAAAAATCTACCTTCCTAGCACCAATAATGCCTTTGTCAATATGCATTATTATTGTTTCAGATGTCCAAACAGACACAAATGAGGCCAAAAGAACCAATAGATAGATAAAACTTTCTTTTGTTGAAGTTGATCGGCCAATAAATTTGTCAGTGAGGGAAGTGCTGTGGGTAACCTTAGGTTCAAATGAATACTCCCATGGGCTGACCACATTCTCATAAAGGGACTTGCTTGAATTCACCCAAGGACACCCGAGTTCCTAGAGTACCACTTGGGATTCATGACAGCAGCTACCATTTGGTTTCTTAGATGTGTTCTATATTAGAAGTCAAAACAACACAGCAGTGATAGATTTAAATAGAAATGGAGCTTTGTCATGGTATCAAAGAAACAGAATATTCAAAGGTTTTTGCTTCTGCACTGATCTGAAATCTGTGCTTTGGTGGAATGGAGCTCAGGTTTTTTTTTAAGCTACCACGCAATATAGCTGCTCTACACAAGACTGGTCAATATCTAATAATATCCCACATCTAGCGTTAAACATAAACTGTAATGAGAGTGAAAATTAACCATAAACCACACAGACTAAAATATGATAGTCCCATAAAGTGAAATAAGGTTCCTTCTGCATTTATTACTGACTGACTTCTTAAGTACTTTCCTAAGAGCAGAGTTGACAGCCCTCTACAATATTTTTCAAAAGGCCCTCACTCCAAAGTGCTGACAGATGAGGACCTACTGAGGAAATTACATTGTTATCTAATCCGACAAAGGGAGTCCATGTTAATCTGTTACTGGTTTTTATCCTCAGAAAAATAAAGCATATATTCCAATACTGATGAACCTGCCTTAAGAACTGTATTTTCCTAGCTTCATGGAGATTAGAACCACACAAGCAAGTCAGGAAGTCCGCAAGTATGAGTATCACATCAGAGAGGCTGTATTAAAATGCACGTTGGTAATTTATGTCTTATGAGAAATGCTCTGCCCTCGTAACATTTCAAATGTCGCACTTTATCCTCAATCATACATTTAAATAAACAAACTAGACTCAAATCAGTCGCATTGTTACATGAGCAATATTTAAAACAAGCAGCCAAAACAGTCTGGTTCCCACACTAACCATAGACAGGATGAGTTAAACTAACAATTAATTTAACTACATTCAAACACAGGCCGCCTGGAAGCCACTAACATCGCACAGGAGGAAGGCAAACGGCCTCTATTGGACACTAATACCGAGCAGTGAGGCATTAATGATTACAAGCTTGTTAACAGAACCCCACGAAAAGAAAAAAAAAAAAAAACGATGACGGCAACTCAGCATACAAAAATCAAATGGAGAACACAAATAAGGATCATTGAAACAAACATTCAATTGGAATTTTAGACCTTTTTAATAAGCAACTGAATATGAATCATTTACTTTTTATGCCATAAAAGACACTTCAGGGCTATAAACACAGAATAAAATATGCAACTTTACCACTGCATGTAGTTGTAGTTCCAAGTGGTTAGGTAGTTAATGTTGACCTTCCCCTCCACTCTCTACATTTTTAAGAAAACTATTTTATTTCAAAAAAGTACCTTGCTTGAAGTAGCTATGAGTAGCCAGTGAAGCAAGATTACTTAAAATGAGGTGTGTTTAGTGACACTACTGTGCAATTTCATGAAATCGTGCTCCATAAATATTGTCAACTGTGACTCAGCTTTAGTCAGAGGTTGAAAAAACTGCAACTTTTCAGTTGTGGATAAGTTCTAGTCTAAATGCTTGATGTCTCTGTATCCTGATCCTGTACAGTGTAAATTAGACTGTGTATGTAAATATTTTGCTCCCAACAAAAATTTCCCAAACATTTTTATATTTAAATTGAGGTTCTACAACCAATCCTGTAAAACAGTTATACATTTAACCATTGCTAAGGTTAATACCAACTCTTACCATAATTACACCTCACATATAAAGCCTAAAAGGGATCTACACTGTTGACTGTCTACCCCAACTTTGCCACCTTTTGCCAGCTCTGCACAAACAACTGACAAATCAGAAATTCCTTATCCATAAAATCTCTGCAAGGAATTCAGAGTGGTGCGACAATTGCCAAACAATGCATACCACAGGATCTAAATGAAGTCTGATTCAATGGCTGTAAAGTGAAAGGCAGGAAACAGATGTGGGAGCTGAAGATTAGATTCCGGTCAGAGCCAATCTCAGCCTGGTGACATGCTGGCTTTAGATGCCACCACAGACTACCTCACTTATTATTCATCCTCACACAGAGAAAACTGCTGAACACAGGTTTTCACCAGATTATTAGTCAAATTGATCCACACATCTATCCATGTGGGTAATAAAGCGTGGACTATAAGGCTTGGAAACAAATGAGAATGGCCAGTTTGGCTCTTCTGTTTTCAGACCAGGTTATTTGTTTGGCATTCGGTCAAGTGCAGTGATTAAGACATTCTGAGGACTGCACCATTAAAAAGTGGAATAAAGCTCCTTCAATCCAACCATAAAGAACTGGGACAAATTTAGACATTGTGAGATTTCTAAGCTACTGCATAATGGGATCATATTATAGACCCAGATAAGGCTGGGATAATATTATGATGGCTAAACCATGACTAAAAGCTTAATTTATCCTGAGCATTTTTATGATGAGTTGTGGTCATGCCGTGGAGTATAAATAATTCTGTACTAATGTGTTCCAATTCGATCTCTGTGGGAAACACAAACTGTTAGGCGTGAGTAAGCCAAACACAGTAACACACCATAGACAGTGTGTATGCGTGTGTGCCTGTATGCGAGCCAATGCTGACCCTAGTACTCATCCTCCGTTACACCAAATGGCCTGCTGGCATCACAGACCTTTAACACACTGCAGCCAAGGAATAAAAAAAGATTGGCGTTCCTGGCACTTTGCTGTACATGAGCATGTAAAAGGGAGTTATACAGTTCTGCAGTTTTAACTCTTGCGTTGTGGATGTAAAACAAAGTTGGACATGTGAAAAATTTTGTTGCATGTTATCCTGCTGCAGACTCCTTGGATAGAAGTATACCACTGCTCAGTGGTTTGCACTGTGAGCATGTCTCTTTGGACTCAAGCCTCAGAAAAGGCCAGGCAACTGAGTTCAACATAATGGATGGAATGGATGTGTGTTTGAGAATGAGGAGGCATGGCCTAGTTTGGACGTACACTGCCCCCCAGGGAGTTCCATTATACATAGCTCAATCCTCTGGGCCTTTTACTGGGAAATAAAGGACCAACAGAGTAAAGTCTTAATCCTCACCCTTGAACCATCTGCTGGTGGTTGCACCTTTTGTATAGAGTGACCTGAACCCCAGCAAAAGAAGCATTAGTAATAATTTTAAAAAGGTATGAGAGGTAAAAAAAAAACCAAAAACAACCAAACAAACAAACAAAACGTGTGATTTGCAAACAATACAGCTTAATTGCTTTTTCTAAATTAATTTAAAAGTACATGCCTATCTAAACCCCAAGGGAGTAAAACACTAAGTGCTGGGATTCTTAAAGATACAACCAACCACAGCATTGCACATATACCATATGTTTCCCTCACTCTTGGTCATTGACCTGAGACTGAGAGTGCAAAACGACTGGTGGTGCAGCTGAAGCATTTTGTGCCTGCATGCATTTTACCCAGCTGGACCCAATCTATCACTCACTGCATCTTGATTAAGTTTCACTATAATGTGATACAGATGTTTAGAAAGGAATTAATGTTTACTGATACAAAATAACACCCAACTTTGGATCCACAAAGGGTAATAACTTAAAACAGAAAATATGCATCCAAGATGATAGAAACACCCATTGTGATATTGTGTCATGAATCATCAGTGTATACAACGTTTCCCATTGGCAAATGTAAAATACAGTCTCTGTAACACCGTCAAACGCCCCACCCTCAGAGAGAAAGGAATCACAATCGACAGTTTTACTCTTAAGCAAACAGGATTAAAAAAAAATTGGCTGCTCTGTCTGTACAGTTATTAGTCTAGATCAGAGGATCCCATTGCGATTTTCAAGCCCCCTCGAATTTCCCTGCAGATTTGAGAATGAACATGACATCGATTTCTTAACAACCCATTCACCTGGGGAGGTGGGAGGGGAGATGATGAATCAGACCGGCGATATCAGCCTCTCTGCTGTCATCTCCCCCTTGCCCCAGCATCAGCTCTGCATTGAAGTCATAGCATTAACTTCGCCATTTATCAGACAGAGGGGCATGGGATAAAAGCTTTCCTATTTAGGGGGTCTTTGGCCTGATTGTGATGCCGGCTGATAGGCTCTGAGACTATGTAATCATCCTGATTGCAGCTGGTGTGGATAGGCCAGTGTCACCAGCTTGTCTTAGTAACACTTGAACAGACTTAAAATCTGCTTTGGAGAGAGTAAGGACCCTCCGGCCTTGCTCAGGGGCTATCTGTGAACCTCGGCCATCATCACATATTCTCCATTCTCACATTGGGGCGTGGCAGTAGATTGTCTGAAACCAAGGCGGGACCCCCTGCAGGACTCCACTTTGGGGACCCCTTACCTATGGTGATTATAATGCTTCATGGGGTGTGACATTGTATCAAGTATCTTACTGGAGTGTGCATCAATCTCACACAAGCCACAAACACACACACACACTAGTCTAAACGCAGCCTCCTAATGGACCAATGAAATCATTTTAATTGTATCAACTACTGCCTGCGGCATTTTTTCAATGGGAGTAGGATTCAGCGGCCTAAGATGTGGTCTCCTACACGACCATGGCGTTTTTGAACTTGCATGCTTTATTGGAAGTTTGCCTCGCAGGCGCTGGGACTGAACGGTCTGTCTGGAGCTGCACATGCAGCCAGCATCTGAGACTGGCTCTTTGCAAGCCCATTTCAGAACCGCTACGAGATTCCCCGTTGGGATAGATACACTCCAACAAACCCCACTTATTCCACCTAAGTGATTGAATCCACCCATGCAAACTTCGAGCTGCAATGCACTGCCGACTGTGTAAAAATCTGAAGGCACACGATCCGTATAAATCCCGGCATGCAACAGAATAAGAACAAGAAGGGACGCAAACTTACGTGAAAACGAAAAATAAAGTGGTCGAACCCACAAGGAGTGTGGCAGCAGTGGACACTGGGATGTATTTGGTGGGTTTAAATCTCTTTCCAGCGCTGTTGGGCATTCTGTAATTTCCACATTCCTCAATTATTTATTCCGATTTGAGTCGCATGTAGAAAAACGATCCAGAGTCCAATATAGAGGCTTTTCAATGGCAATGAAAGGTACAACCAGTCCGCCTGCGCTGTCGGTGGAGCCGCATAGATCCGAAGATAGAGCAGCAGCAATACATGGAGTTCTGTGAAAGCCTGGAAATCCCACCCTTACGATCCAGCCCACTAGTGAGGTCACTGAACCGCTTGAAAATAAGGTGGAGCCTCTCTGCAAACCTTGCAAATGTGTCAAGAAAATAGTCGAGGCCGTGTGACTGTAATGACTATTTAGTATTTTTCATTTCAGTGCGAAGCATGTGTTACTAATCCTGCTGTCGTTTTACGTGGGGGATTTCTCAAGCACACACACACACACACATATATACGTGTGTGTTTATTCTTCGTTATCTTAATGTGTATTTGCAAATTGCAAAGATAAATCGGATTAACCATTTAAAAATATATAAAAAATAAATCGGATTAACTCTTCAGGCTGCACTGCAGGTAGTTCCAGTCAAGTAGTGTTAAATCAAACTCCAATTAGAAACTGCTGATTTCGTGTGCATTCATACACACGTGGTCAACCCAGGCAGGGCACATTTTACACATTATCTGCTTCAATTTTTAACGTTACTGTGGTCTTTTCAGACTAGTCGATGGAAATCCGAAGGGACAAGGTTGAATTATTTAGCGATTAAATTGTGCGTGTATGATGTGTTGATTTTAAATTAGACGCCGGTGTTTGAGTTGAATGTGCCCACAGTGAATGTAAAATATTAAATTATTTAGTTTATTGGGGGGGGGCTCTGCAACACAGCGGAAATAATCCAGACTACTCTAAATCTGATTGTTGTCATAGATTTAGGGATTAGAGCGCCGCCATGTGGGACATTTCGAGATTTACGAAAAGCGAAAAAGCGATTTTTTTTGTGTGTGTGTGTGTGTGTGTGTCCGCCGCCGGTTGCCGTACTGTAAGAAGCTGAATAGATTAGCTTGCCGTGTGTCGCCTGTAGTTTTACTTTCTGTCCAAGAAGCGCCGTGAAGTAAATGCCAAAGAAAGCAGATTTTATTTTTGTCTTTCTGGAGGAATCAACAGCCTAACGCCGTTTGGCGAATTCAATCCACACGTTCGTGCGGAAAGATAGCGTCGCACCTCGTTAACGGCAGAAAGGGGTACGCTAATTAGCTAGCATTAGTTTGCTTCCTCGTCGGCTGACGGGATGTCTTACAGGAAAACTTTCAGACTTGTGTGTGGCTTGGCCGGAGGTTCCGGCGTGCTGCTGTTCGCGGCTGCCGCTGCCGAATCCCGCGGATACTTCGGGGAGCGGAGCGGAGAGACGGCCAGCCGGTGGCCGAGCCTCACCGAGCTTCGAGCTGCGCAGCCGGCGTGGACACCTGCCAAACACACTCCAGCTCCGACCGGACACGCTTGGGACTTCAACTGGGACAAGTATGTGTCCTCTCACCCGTGACCTCATGACTATTTGAACCTAACTTCTGTCGTTGTGCCCCCTCCATCTTCTGCCTCTCGCTTTCATTTCGTCTTCCAAATCGACTCAGTATGAGTCTAATAACCATCTACCACGGTGGATCAATCGATTTAGGAGATACTATATCACTGGATTATATTTGATGTCTTACTAAATTGGATTGCTGATTTGAACGTGTGTTGTATGGATAAACTAAGAGGATTTGTCGGCTGTCAAGCTCATTGCCCTTCGTTGTTGCCGTCCAGCACCAGAGGCATAAAATAGTAATTTTCTTTAGATTTGGGAGTCCTCATATCTAGATGGATACAATTCCTTAAAAGTTTCACCCCGATCATTATCTTGAAACATGGTTGTGTCAATGCAGATTTTAATGCTTTACATTAACCACGTGGGACAAAGCCACTCGTAATCTCAAGATCCCGTCGTTTTAAATCTGTCCAGGAGGGACCCATCTGTGATGTCCAACGGGAAGAAGAAGGAAAGTCCAACTGAGGACCTTGGCTCCGAGCAGGACCATGGAAAACCCAAAGCCACACGCAACATTCTCCTCATCAGACACTCCCAATACAACCTGAGTGGGAACAGCGACAAGGAGAGGATCCTCACACCACTAGGTCCAGTCATTCAATACCTAAATCACCTGTGTGTAGGAATCAGAGATATTAACAGAAATGGAACATAGTATTGACAACTGTTTTCATCAGTCTATAAAGTGTCCTATCCTGGAATGAGCCATTCATGGGTACATGTGTAGTTGTGGCCATGTTCCAGGGCAACAGTGTTAACTTTTCCTCATTAGTTTGCCAAAGAGGGCAATATGACTCATTCTGCATATTCTAAATTTGTATTTGTCTGTGACTCTTCCATACAGCACCTCCGAGTGGCCTTGTTTTCATTTGATTCCTATATTTACTTCTAAGATTGCACCACTTTATGACTTTACTTACCAGTTTTTATTTGTGTTTCTCTGTGACTGTGATCACTTACTTACTTTTTTACTTAAATGCATCTTAAATGAGCTCTCCAGGTTAATCCATTTTTGAGTTTAAATAACGAGCACATGATCACTAATGTTTCTGCAGTAGCCCAGAATGGACAAACCTATCAAAGGCTCTAGACAAAGCCTTTTGTGTTTTTACATTGCCTGCTGGTCATCGCGGGGTTTTTTAATGCACTTAGAAAGAAAGGGGTAGCTTGTAACCTTACACACCAGTCTCTTCATTTTTACACTTAACGTCACTTGGAAGGTATGTCACATGGTAATTTTAGTCAAAGTTTGGTCAAAGATTAGAACATGCCCTGATGTAGGCTGTTCAGAGGGGGAGAACATACCTTCTCTTACTTGGTGTCCCTTGTCCTTAAATTTTACCCAACATTTTGGGGGCAATTCTGACAGATCAATCATTCGTTCCAATGACCATTGTCTTCACTTGCAGGTCGTGAGCAGGCAGAATTGACAGGCCAGAGGTTGGCAGCTCTGGGGCTGAAGTATGACGTCCTGATTCACTCCAGCATGGCCAGGGCCACAGAGACTGCACATATCATCAGCAAACACCTTCCAGGTAGTGAAAAGATGCCACATTGCCTTTCTCTGCTCTATTTTTCAGACACCCAGGCTTTTCACTCATCTAAGCTGGGAATAATGTGGAAAGTAAATGTTATCATTTCCAAGGCTTTGAAAACAAAGACTTACGACTGTTAGCCTTTCAAGCTTATAAAGTCTACATTTCGGTCCATAAACTTGTCTCTCTATTCCAACAATTCTGGTGTTGAAGTTGCCTTGATGCCTATGAATAACACTTGGTATTCATATCATGTTGATCTTGATGTTCCAGTTACTAATTTAGGACCTTAGGGTGTCTGCATAGTATCAATCGCAGCTGGTGCAGAAATGCCTAACAGTGTAAATGTATATTAAAATTTTTTACCCTTCTCCACATGTTTTACGGGTCCAGGAGTGGAGCTGATGAGCTGTGATCTGCTGAGAGAGGGCGCACCGATTGAGCCAGTCCCACCTGTCACTCACTGGAAGCCTGATGCTGTGGTGAGAGAAGCTATACCCACTCTGCCTCTAGAGTGGGCTGTAGGCCAGATTTTCTGTATTTGCATTACCTTGCACAGGTATTTTTTGCTACCCACTTGTCTGTGCAGGTGTCCTGTCAAGTGTTTTTTGTTTTGTTTTTTTCTCCTTTACACTTGCAACTGCAAAAATCAGCTAATACATCAGTGCAATGCCTCAGGAATGGACCACAGGAAAAGCTGATTTCCAAAATACCAACAACACCAAAAGAAAGTCTGGTGGCTGTAGAGCAGTCTGTCTTTTTATCATAGTTGCCATTGGTACATTATTAATTGCAATGAGTATTGAGTTGATGCAGGTTATTTGATTACTTAAAACTTAGGACGGTGTCACCAAACTAAGTCTGTTAGTCTTTAAAACATTGAAAAATAATATGCCAAGAACTTAACAGTAAGAATATATGCTTTTCCAAAAACATTGGCAGCAGACAGCAGCTTAGAAAATTTTGCAAGGAAGATATAATTTGCCCAGACATCCTATAAAGGATCCACTGTTATCCAGTAATGCCTTATCCTAAATGTTGGACAAAATTTGATGAATGCTCATGCAGCCAGAGAATTTCTGACGCAGCAGTTTTCTGCATTTAGTGATTCACTAGTTGTTTTATAAAGAGTTTGGTTTAGACCTGCTCTATATGTAAAGGGCCTTGATGTAACTTTGTTATGATTTGGCACTGTATAAATAAATTTGATTTGATTTGATTTGTTTAGCCCTTTATATCAGAGGGAAGTCTTCTCCATATGGTTGGTCTTATTTTGGAATGAAACTCTTCATACATTCCCAACACTGTACGGAACGTCATGTATTGACTCTGCACTTGACTGAGGGATTCAGACAGAACCCCTTTCATGTGACAAAGGTGGCTTTCAACCTCTCTACCATCCTCCAGCAGTACCACGAAGATGGAGCTCGCATTGAGGCAGCCTTCCGCCGCTACATCCACCGGGCTGACCCCAAGCAGAAGGAGGACAGCTATGAGATCATCGTGTGTCATGCCAATGTCATCCGTTATTTTGTCTGCAGGTTTGTGTCGCCGGCAGGCATGGTGATCGCAGCTCTGCTGAGGCCAGAGTGCGGCCTCTGGCTTTGCTAACCATTGCGTTTAAACTATGCTTTAGTGACATCTCATAAGATTTTAATTTTGAATTTGTGCTTCAGTTGTGTCGCTGTGCTCTTGATCAAAAGGAAGATTCCTGTTTAATACAAGTATTGTAGCTGCTGCATACATCCTTGTGCCTTTTTTTTGGTGACTGCTTGCCCCATGCTTGTGGTAAAAAGGGATATTTAGTACATACATCTACTTAGTTAACAGTATGAAATTTTCCAAGTAATTAATTATTGGGCATTATCATACACATGCAATGCAATAAATGCCCTGTAAACATATCATAGTTTCAGATGCTCAGCTGCTTCTATTGGTCCTCTGTTCCTTCAGGGCCCTGCAGTTTCCTCCAGAGGGCTGGTTACGAATGGGTTTGAACAACGGCAGCATCACGTGGCTTACCATCAGACCAAGTGGCAGGGTGGCCCTCAGAACTCTAGGAGACGCTGGATTCATGCCCCCAGACAAACTAACACGGACCTAAGTAAGACTGCAAGTTTGTGGGACTCAGTCGGCTTCAGGGTCAGAGCTCAGTTTTCTCCTTAAGTGTCCTGAAAATTACTTTTGATGTTTTTATTTTGTAACTGAACTGCGGTCATGTAATGAATAACTCTTCAGTGGTGGTGTTGTAATTACTTCCGTGCCATTGAACACCCTCTGAAGTGATTCAACAGCTGCATAACTCCTCCTGAATGTAACCGAGGATTTTTACACAACGTACTGATTTTTAAACCAAAAAAAGTTGTATTGCATCGCTGTTGTAAATGCAAGTGATGCTGTGAGCTTTATGTGTCATTAGAGTATGCTGATGTGAGGATCACGTGTTGTACAGTGCAGCTGCAGTAAATAATAAAAAAAAAAAAAGTATATGAATGCTTGAGTTTCTGTCACATTGTCTTCCCTTGTGATATTAATTCCACAGAAATAACTGAAAAAAAGCAGAGACATGTCGGCAGTAAAGTAGGAGTGATGTTTTATTGATTAGTTGAAAGCAAATGAGGTCTAGACATACAGAAAGAGATTTCACCATTAATTTTTAAGAAAGCACAGAATGCTAAAAGCACAAGAAGCATGTTTTAAGTTGTTTAGGTGCATTTTTGCAAAGTTCCACATTCAATAACATTCAGCGACCAGAATTAGATCTGTTGTCACCTGAGAGCACGAGGATGACAATACAATCTTCCCAGTGAAGTATTTTGTGCTCTCAGGTAAAGGTTAGTCCACAAAAAAAATTACATTCAGAACACTTGTTTCTCTCAACCTAAGAAGAGTGGCAATCTGAATATTTCAAATGATCGGCTTTTTATACTAGACATAGCTGATGAGCCGTCATACAGCAGAAAAATTCATCCGCAACTTAGTAATGGCAGATTTTCACTGGCGTTCCATTAGACTTAACATGTTAAGGACTGCAGGAAAGCTGCTATGTGTTTGCCAATTTCAGTTTCATGACATAACTATGGGCATTGACTATTCAGTGCCAAATTTTGAAATGAACACTAACTCAAAGTTCTAATCGTGATGTGGATACCATCTACCCCTCTGGGAATGAAAATTTAGCCCTATGCAGCTCTCAAATAATCAGTTGTGTTTGCCATAACCTTAAGGCAGCTCTTTGTTACCAAGATAGCCAAAATAGGGCATAGTAAGATAAAAAAAATTAGGGCATTGTTGCTGTTGACTTCTCTATCTTTCTGCCCTGTAGAGGTTAAAAATCTTAGTACAGTTTTAAGGTGGTCTCCGACTGAGCAATGGTTTAGCCCATCCAAAATAAATTAGAAATTATTTTTTACCGATGGGTGTGTATCGTCACTCATACACTGTGCGAGATGCTCGTGATTTAAAGATATTCAGAGAGAAGATGAAATAAAAATTGCACAGTCTAAGGCCGCTGTTAGTGGCTTAAAGGAAAAGTCAAGACATGTCCAGGAACCACCGAGAAAAGATAGAAAATGTATGCATTTATTGAAGAACAAAATAAAAACATGGAAGATCTTATCAGTTTCATCAGTTTTTCCCATGTTTGCCGTAATCATCTGTGACCAATGCAAACTGACAGAGAACTAGTCCATCACTTCAGAAAATTAAGGCAATTCCTGAACTGAGGAAAAACATAGGAAATGGCAGTCGGTTTTAACACCAATAATAAAAACATTTAAATTTTGTGCTACTGACCAACATACAAAAAATAATTTTTAAAATATTGACATTTGACTTTTTTAAAGAACATCTTCAGTGATGGAATCCTGTTGAGGATTCCACACTAAAGTTTTAGTGACCAACTAACTTTGGGGAGTGCGGCTTGAATTCACGATATTCAAAAAAGTTGACTACAGGTGCTTCACACTTGCCACAATTAACATTACTGTCAATTCAACATGGTCCACACCCATACAGTACATAAATTACCAAGGGTTCTTTTTTTTCTTTTTTAAAGTCTTAAGTGTACATCACAACCCAACGTGATGAGAATTCCTGTATTACATAGGAGTAGTACCATACATCATTAATACAAATCTTCCAGACAATTGTGCATATTTCTGTTAGGTATGTGGTTTCTGAGCTCTGGTGTAGCCACCTTGGTGCAGCTGGGTTTGTAGTGGGGAGGGAAAGGCGGGGTTAGGGGAAGGTATGGCTGCAGTGGTAGGAGGCAGAGGGAGGGACGGGCAGTTAGACAGGTGGCTCGTTCAAGCGCTTGAGGCGAATGCGCTGGATGTAGCTAGCATTGGCAGGGCTGTAGCGGCTGGGGCTGAAGTCTGGTGAGGCGGCGTGCCGGGCAGGACTGAAGCGACTGGTGGGAGAGATCAGGCCGCTGACCGGGGAGCTGGGAGTCTGATGCTGCATCCTGAGTCGTGGCTTTACCACCACAGGGCTGGGCCAGCTAGGTGAAACACATGAAGATGCAATGGTTACATTTATAATAGTGTTGCTTTGTTAGTACTGACAGCTAAATTAACTAATATTTACAGTCACAAAGCACAAAATGACCTAAAACAATGGCTGAGGAACCCAAAAAAACAGAACAAAAACAGGAAAAAAAAAAAATCAACAAAATGATACCTTCATTTGACTGAATTCTGTTGTCTGGTTTGTAATGGGCAGCTTTGGCATTTCAATCCACTCTCCTGCCAGTGTATTCACATTTCAGACAACATGCTGAAGATATTTAACCTGCTCGTATGTGTAATGTATAATAGCTACATATATATATATATATATATATATATATATAAAAAACATCCTAGTCCAGCATCAGAGGTCCTGCATTTCTTTTACCGAACTATCCCTAAGGCGCATTCTCTACACGTCCCTCTTCCCTGCTTACAGTATTTTAGCTTTTAATTTACGTTACCTCTGCATGTCTGAGGCAGAGTACGATGCCATTGTGCTCTTCCACTTGTGAATGCTGGGATACTTCTGGGGATCGACATCTATGCCGTCTATTGCTGACAAGACTTCTTTGTCCAACTTGGTTGGTGACTCTCTGTGGAAAAAGTGGAAAACGAATCACACGTGGAGATGTCATCGTGTTGTTATCACGACCTGAGTTTTGTGTGCCTGTAATAATGACACTCAACTTCAGTTTGCTTCCTGGTCTTTCAGTGTACATAGTTACAATATCAGTCCAAATATACTAAAACATCATCTATGGACACACTACAAGAGGCATTTCATAAAAATGGGTGGTGTATGTAACCTGCACTTATCTAATATGCCATTATGCAGAAAAACCAGTGTGACTCACCCATCGATGAAAAGTCCTCTTCTAATGTGCGGGGGAGTCCTTGGTAGGAACTCATGGGAGTTATCTAAGGACTTGTAGGAAGAACCAGAGGATCCTGAGCTGCTCAGATCCCTACCTCCATGGTCCCAAGACTTGGACCTAGCACAGAAGTTACGTCCCCCTGTTACTGACCCCCTAGTCCTGCCTAGTAACTCCAGGCTTTCTTCTGCTTCAAAATACTCCTGTGAGCTGCCACTGCTGCGCCTCTCCTCTGTGGCCCCCTCCTCGGTTCTCCAACTTGGACCTTCCGCAGCCTCCCCGTCGTGACTGTTGTGACTGAGAGACAGGCGGTTTAGCCCGAAGCTCAGGTCTGTGCCTGAGGAGGAGCCATAGGAGTCCCGGACGTCCCTCTGCCGGCTCCCACCACTGCTCCTCCTCTCTCTGCAGCTGGTGGGGCTGTCCAGTGGTTCTTGGAGTGACATGCGTTCAAATTCCACCATGAGATTGGAGACGGGTGACAGCAGGCAGGAGGAGGACGGGGAGGTGCGAGGGGACACCTTGTCTCCATTGTGAGTCCTATCTCTGGAGGAAGAACACACCCCATTTTTGCAGACAACACCGGGTGACAGGAGGCTGTCGTCGCAGCAGCATAGCAGGTCCTGCTCGGCCGCTGTCTCAATCAGATCAGCCCCGCGGTGGTGCAGTGCAATGGGCAGGATGTGGAACTCGCGGCCGCCCACTGCTCCCTTCAGGCCGTCCTTGGATGCAGCAGAGGAGGTGATGCTGGTGAGTGCTGCGTTTTGCCGATTCTTCATTTCCTCATAGCTGATGTCATCACCCTCATCCAGGAAGGCACCAACAGAGATGGAGTTGCAGAACTTTT
The DNA here is from genome assembly GCA_034769265.1 of Remorina albescens. Classification (NCBI taxonomy): domain Eukaryota; kingdom Metazoa; phylum Chordata; class Actinopteri; order Carangiformes; family Echeneidae; genus Remorina; species Remorina albescens. Next base: position 7,734,872 of record CM068485.1, read on the forward strand.
TGGGCTTGCCTGCAATCACGGATGATCAATTACCAATACAGATTTTTTATTTGTCATTAAATCAGTAACATTTCATCCACAATTCTTCACAGCAGCAAAAAATTTTGTTAAGTAAAGTGGCGTCTGTTTCTTATCTAACAATGACACATCTGAAAGCATTCAGTAAGATGCAATGGAGCATATTTAGTCAGGAAGCACAATCTGCGATGTGCCATTTCTTATTTAAGTCATTCATTCGGACCGAGAGGAGGTGAGAGTACCTGGAGAGGGGCTTTTGAACCTGTTGCTGGTCTCGTTTTCACCAGCCTCCTCATGAGCTCGTGGACTGAAATCCTTCCCACTCAGGTACTCTTCCAGTTTTCGGAGACCCTCATTTGATGACAGATCCACAAAACTTTCCAGAAAGTCCCAATACTCAGCCCATGGGTGGCCCATCTCACGAGCCAGGTCCCTGTAAATAAATTGCCCCATTATTATACATATAAATATGTCCCATCTCTTTATAAATTGATTAAATTAACCAGCAAATTTTATAAACCTAACCCTAGGTATAACTGGCTGTTATAACAGGGAGTGAACCATTTATCAGATTCTTGATTCAATATGGAATATCTCTATTGCAACACGCACACGACCACCCACATTGAAACAAATTCGGATGTTTGTTGGTCAGGGTGTGTTACAAATGCCCAAAGTTGCTCATAATACAGCTTTACAGCTTTTTACAGCTTTATTCTGTCCCATTTCAGACTAAAGCTCCAACTTGAGCCAGCTGAAGGCACTCAGCTTGTGCGGATAATGTAGACAGCACTAGAAGCAACCTGACGACATCATCAACCACTGAGGAAACCATCTGAATTTTCTGAAAATCCACATAGGTCACAACCCATGAAAAGACCCAGCAATGGTTCTTTCACAAAACCTGAAGAAAATTCAGCAATGATTGAAGTAATAGCTTAGTGACACACTGGCTATCTTGGGCACAAAGGCTTGAGAATTTGATATGGTGTAGTTTTTGATAATATTACTGTTACCCTGACAGATCAAAAACAGTCCACAATTCATAAACACAGCAAGGAATCATGAATCAGAGGCAATGACTCACCTACCGAGTTAACACAATGCATCATACAGTGTACATACAAAGTAAAGAGGTGGTCTTGATATATTTCTCACCCCCAGGTTCTTGGCTGCAATATACAGGTTCACATCACATGCCTGTTCTCTCAAATGGAATAATGGCAAATTCAACCTTGGAGTCCTCTGAAACAATGACTCAAATGTTTTCTCCAGTCATTGATGTTGCTTACCAACCAAACAACAACAACTGACATATCCAGTGTTCCATCAAGTAATGGGAAAAGCCACATGAATTTCTCTTTCAACTGTACTGCCAAGGAGTTTATTGAGTGAGATAATCGTAGATGACATTTAGGGAGAATGTAGTCAGTTTCTAATTGTTGCTTTAACCGTCAGTTAGGATTACCCTTCTCTGGCGATCTCCAGTTGAGTTTACAAAGACTAACTTCACCAACTACTTTGTACCAGAATACCTTATGTTCACAACATCAAATATTTAAACTGCTTTTGGGTTTCAGACAAATGTCCTCATTTAAAACATCTCCTCATTTTGCTTTCTGGCTCTTCCATGGTCAACCTGCATGCAAGCACCTGACACCAGAAAAGAGGAGGAGGCTCTGTGCTGCTGCTGACAAAGGTCACAACACTGTGTCTGTGTGCATGTTTGTGGCACTGATGTTTATAAATACTGATATATTGGTTTTATATGTTTCTACTGGCAGTGGGTTGGGACAAGACATATCTCAAATATTGTCATTTCCTGTGTCCCCACCCCCTCTCAAAACACAGTTTTTGCAGAGGGGTGTGTGCTGCAATGAGCCCAGTAGTACCACACATCATCAGTATTACATCTTTGCAAACTTTCATGTTATTTAATTTATGTCTTACTACTTGAGAGGCAGACAAGAGATACTCTGACACTATTTTAAGTAGACTACTTCAATCAATGTCATTTTTAACCAACCTTCCCACTCTCTCTGCCCCACGATCTGGATCAGATTTGAGGATGTTGTGGAAAAGATCAGCTCTGTCTCTTGGTGGTGTCTTCCAGGACCGACGAAAGTCATCTGCCTATAAGAGAAGAAAATCTGTTTTTAGCTTCAAAACTTGATTTCATGACAAGAGACCAGTGTTAAGATAAAGAACTTGCTTTAGAAGGACTTAGTGGTCCTGCAAAGGCTGTGACAGTCATCAGAGGATCCATGGGGCTTCTTGTGTGGCGGTGGATCAGTGAGAGGCTTTCTGAGGACTCAGGTGACCAGGGAGCACCTATGATGGGCTGAGAGGTGTTGTCGATTGCTCTCAACAAAGGGATATAGCAGCGGTCTATAACACAACAGATAAAGCTTTAAACATTGACCTTTATTGTCAGCTGTTTACAGAATGACTGCACCAGTTAGAATCAACACCAAAAGCGCTGCTTCACTCGACAATAGTTAAGCTGAAATAGTAAGATTTTTTTAAACAGTTTTCACCCCTTTGGCTGACTCACCAGAATAAAACTACAGCTGCAAAGTGATTTGCAGTACAAACTATATTCATTATTATGCAGAGCCAGCCACACTCTCCGTGTGACACATGCCTACAGTATCTCATCCCAATAGTGACGTCTCGACCTAAATCTCTCTAATTAGCCAGTGTGGCATGTCTAACATTACATTACCTTTTTTTGTTATGATCATAATAAAATAAAATAAAATAGATATTGTTTTTCTCCTTGACCAATGACACTAAATGGCACAAACTTTTTATGTTTTAAAAAATGTGTATCCTTACCCTCCAAATAGTCACTTATCTTCTGCTTCACTTCTTGGGTTTTATTTTTTCTGCTACAAATAAGCTGTGAAAAGGAAACATTATATTCATTATATAATTATATTCATCTTCATATCATTATAATTCATTATATACATTATATTCATAACAAATGAATGATACTTGAACAGACACACAGCTGTTGCTGAATCAACTGAGGAATGAATTTGCCCCTCTAAATTTAGCTGACAATGTCCACTAAGCGAGTGTTGCCAAAAGATTTGAAAAGCAAGCTAAAAGGTCAACGCTTCAAAGGCTGAGTGACTACAACTCTATCTTCCTCAGCAACTATTGCCAGGTTGTCATTGTTCAGCAGTGTACTGTGTAGTTTTCAGACAAATATTGAATATACTGTATATACACACTCACATGTTACCCTGCAGCAACAATAACCCCGAAAATGCTGAATGTTTCCTTTCTCAGTGTGCATGTTAATTTAAATAAGGGTTAAAAATAAACCTTACATCACAAGGCTTCAGGCCATCCTTGTTCTTACAGTTCTTATCGATGTCAGGATGCGAGCACAGAACGTTGACCACGTCTGGGCACCCAAACTTGCAGGCAAAATGGAGTGGTGTTTCAAACCCCTAAAACAGACCAGCAAAGTAAAATACAATTTCAACATAGTCCACTAACTTCAAACAATCTAGTTAAATTTGGCTTGGAACTGGTGACAGATATGGAAGAACTTACGGCCTTATCTGGAGTGTTGAGGTAAAGATCTACAATGTAGCGGATACGTTTCTGCAGCATAACTTCCTGGTCATCCGGATACATGAGGCGCATGAACTCTGGGTTCTCCAAGGTGTCCAGCAGCAACTGGGCAATTCCTGCCTGGTTCTCTTTAGCTGCCACATGCATTACATTGTATCGACAGCCCTCCTAAGATCAAAAAGATAATGGAACAGCTATGGCTCAGGACATAATCCTCTTTATTCTCTTGTCAACAGGAAAAGATGCTTGAATTTGTCAGGAAGCAGCCTCTAAACTTAACATCACCAGTTGAAGTTGAAGGAATTTTTAAGAACCAATGCTTGGTATTCATATCATAACATAAAATCTGCAGATTGAATTTTTCTAGACCATTTCATTATTTCCAGTTAAATGCTGTGACAGATGAAACTATAAATTGGAAGGAAAAGAAAATACCAAGTGTTAACTTTCTTAAATAATCAGGCAACCCTATAGTCAGGCAAATTTCTATCTAACCTGCATCATTTATTCTCACTCTGCTTATGCACTGTTGAGGACTTGGAACTAAAGGAGCATATTTATTATTTCTAAATTTTGATTAAATTTTATTTTTTTATGTAACCATTGCATACAAAAACATGTCATATTTCTGTTTTCATCTTATCAACTTTAAAGTTGCAATTTTCAGCAAATGTTTGTCTGCACTGATGACGAAAATATGTTTATACATCAAATGACATTGGGATTAAAGTCAAAATATGTATTTCTATGAAGAGCAAAGAGTTTCAAGAATCCACAACAATAGGTTACTACTGCAAAAGCTCAGATAATGGTGCACCTTGATTTAACCACTTTTCAGGTAAAATGACAGTACACACCTGCACAATAGTTGGATTATCCCCGGAGCCAATGAGATAGCGTGGGTTGCTCAGGACCAGCTCACTGAAGGCCAACTCATCACCCTTCTCCACAGCTTTCCGCAGTTTGGCGGTCAGATCCTGGGTACGTGGGCTCTTATAACTGTTGGCCCGCTCTCGATTAATGGTATCAACCTCCATGTTGTCTGACATAAAGGGGGAGAGTGAGGGATGAGCACTTGTTCAAGGCTGATGTGGTTCATGGTCAAACTGTGACAGGGCTTGTAAATCGCGCTGCTTCAGGTCGTGTAACATGGTATCTCAGCTACCTTTAGACCTGATTAACAAAACTTGTTAAAGTAGGACTCGTGCATCTAACCACTCAACTGAAATTTTGTAAATTACAATAAGATTTAAATGGGCCCGAAAATAAACGGGAGGAAAAAGACCTTGATGAGACCTTGGCTGAAATGTAGGTAAAATATATCACAAATAATTTTATGAAAAACTGATTGACCATGGCCATTTATACATGGTAGACACATTTATTTACTTACCTTTACTAACAACCAAGCAAGGTTTGACAGGGGATACACATGGCGTTGATTTGTTTGGAGAGGGGCAATAGTCACAGATCCCCTTAGCAAACTTCTCAGCATCTTGACGATTTGGAAAAGCTTTGAATCGGGCTCCCTTCATCATCTTTACAGCTTGAAGGGCATCTTTCTTATCTGTGTACACATGTGCTCTCTCTAAAACACAAACAAAAAAGTAGCCATTAGACATTATTAAATTGTGATATTTTTCCTTGTTTCATTCACCAGAGGTTGTTAATGTGGTTCTTTATAGTAGTTTGACTTTTTCCATATTTTTTTTTCCTCTCTGTTCAGTGCATCTGTTAAGCTATATTTGGATCTGACTCTACAAAGTGCTATTGCCATAAAAGCTCACCCTTGACATTACAAACATTAATGGAATTGATTTTTATAGTAGCTACAGATTAATTTAGAGCAATAAACTATTCCAAAAAGGTCAGGCTGTCTGACTGCCCTGCTGAAACAACAACACATGCTTCCTTCCAACCCAACAAACAAATGTTGCTGTATGTTTGGAAACAGTCTAAAATTATATTGAGGTATATTGGCTGTATTATTTGACCATTTTATGGAAAAGCACATCACTAAACATGAGTAAAAGTAAGAAAATACTGAGGTGAAAACAAAAATTTGAAACTGTTGGTTGAAAAATGTCACTAATCAAATATCATCATCATAGCAACATCACTGTTGTGTGGCACTAAATTCAGATTCAAAGTTGAGAGTGCAAAGCTTTCATTTATGAAAAAACAAACAAACAAAAGATTAGATGAGATTTTTTGTGACACACCTGGGTGATTAATTAAATTGTGAATTCAAGTAGCAGGAAAAGGAATCAATATTTATTGTTGCAGTTTTAGTGTAGCTTTTATGCAAATTTAAGAAAGTCTGGCAATTAATCTTGAAATAATCATATATTTATAATAGCACACAAAACAATAAGATCATTCTCACCATTTCTTGCCAGAACATCATCCCACAGTGGACATACACCATAGTAACAAGTTGGAGACACTTGTGGAGGCTTTGAAGGAGTTTCTGTTTTAGACTGAAAGTTACTGCTTTCAGTAGAGCTGATTGAGGTTGTCTTTACTGAGATCTCCTCTTCCTCTGGAGGGTTTAGACCCTGACTGTAGCCAAAGTCCAACTCTTCACAGGCAGCCTCAGGAGGGCTGCTGCTTTTTGCAGCATTGGTGATGGCTGAGATGGCACACGGCACAGGGTTGGCATGATCAGCTACAGCGGCTGTATTGCCTGTTGAAGAGCTGTTGGCTGATTCAGTGCTCTCTGACCCAGCCAGGACCCGGGCTAATTTCTTCTCAAAGGTGGCTCGGGTGGTAGCTGTGATGGGGCCACACTTAACATCCGCTCGGGCAAACTCCTCACGCAGTTCATCTGCACTTAGCTCCTTCAACCTGCGCAAAACCGCTTCCATGCTTCAGCTCCCTGCAGGATACCACACCATACATGTCAGCAATCACAGCCAGCTGTTATTCATGAACTTACGTTTTAAAAAGAGTATAGCATACACAATGTAGAAAAGATGACATGTTATTCCATTGTAAATTAATGTCAGCTTTATATCGAAAACCAAATGGTCCCCCGATTCCCCGACTGCAACACTTAGATCAACGGTTTGAGTCATTATTACTAATGAACACTACAATGCATTCAGATACACATTTATTCATAATGTCTGTCTTTCAACAGCAAAGCACAAAATTTCGTTTGGTGTCATTTAGGTATAACAATATTTAAGACTGACACATTAACGAGGAAGTTACAAGATGAAACTAAAAAAAGAAGCAGGGTTAAGTTTCCTGGTTAGGGTTCCAGTTCCAAGAATTTCCATGTAGACTATACAACTCCTTTACATAAAGTTCGCGTGTTTGAGCCACACTGTGTTTAACCAACACCAGTCAATGTATTGCCATCATAAAGCAAGTGCTACGGGAGCTTTATATTGTTGTATTATTAAGACAATACATATCTTTTTGGAACCAACCGTACTAGTGTTGGACTAGCATCTGTTAGCTAGCCTGCTAACCAGTCCGCTCTAGCAGGCGGCGGCTCCGCCTGGCAAAGCTAGCATTAGGGAAAATGGTCAGATGAAAATCTTAAGTCTTGACTTAAGCAGGTGTTTTGGATGTTATGTCAACGATCAGAAATATATCCTACACTAAATAAATTGTGTCAACATCTGTCGGTTCATTCGCACACTGTTACGCCCAAGTATGTCATTCGAGGTGGATTTTCGGGCTGCAACGTAACAAATCTGATACGTCTTCGTTGTGATGATACCGATGAAAATCAAACTGCTCATGATGACGTCTAGTAGCAAATGTGTCCCTATACTTACCAAGCAACATTTTTATTTAATACACGCAGAAATATGAGAAACCGCTGTTTGTTTTGCACAGATAAACTGTTGGATAGACACGAAGCTGAAGACGGTCTGGAATTGTCTCATTGTTTACAATGTTTTCTGCGCATGCTCAGTGGAAAGGGAGGCGCACGCTGCATTCCAGACCTGTGGGAAAACTCAAACCTGGACATGAAACTGACATTCACCTCACATAGATTAATGATTACATTTCTTTATGAAACAGAAAAGAGCAAGGAACTATATAATTTGCAAGATTCCTGACGCGGGCGCTGTATTTTATAACGCCACCAAAAACACCTACACACCACTTTTGTATCAGGGCTTATTTTAGACATTTACACTGTAAAATACTTCTGAAAACGATAACTCTGCACGCTTGTGTCTTCTTTCGGTGATCAACGCGTTTAACTATTTAAAATACATGGCAATCGCGAGCGTGTATAAATGTAATGTCATGTTGGCAGGGACACCACTCTTCAGAATATTCGTGCTGACACTATCTAATATGTGGAACCCTACTTGGTCAGGCTTCAATCAGGCAAGCCACAAAATAGATTACAATTCAAAGTACGGGGCCAAGCAGCAGTTTCCTTTACAGATCCATGTTTGTTAAAAGCGGTGTCAAAGAAAAATGAAGTGACGTTAACAACACGATCCATTTTGGGAGCTGATTTTGACAGGCATGCTAACAGTCATTAGCTGCTTAGCAAGGAAGAAGCTAGTCACTCCAGCCACCGGTTAGCAATAGCATGCGTTCGATAATACACCGGGTAAGAACATTTCTTGTAATCCCTCCATACACACTGCCAGGAACATGTATCGTAGTTAAGTGTGGTGCACCGCTAATTCAAAATATTCTTTTAAATAGAACCATGCCCACCTCCTCCTCTCTCACCGGCTACTGTTGCTAGGTGTCCGCGATGGTTTCAAAATGCAGAAGGCGAGGACCCGCTCCCGTCCAACATTGTGCCTGAACAAAAAACAGCTTAAACCTGGAGAAAGATCACGCAAGTCACTGAAAACAACACATTGAGTGAGAACCAGCACTGATGACGGATGAATAGTGCAATTTTATGATAAATACAATCACATCTCTCAACACTAATGTTAAAACAGGAATGAATTGATCCAATCACCGAAGGGGTGCGAAGCAGATACAGCAAAGTTTATGCATACAGCGCAAGTGACCCAGCAAATGTTACTACGTGTCTTTGCGATACAGTGAAAGGCAAATGGATACAGTCCAGAAAATGTCTTTTCAGAATATTGTATACCAACATTTTTCTTATTAATCTCAATTAGTAGTTTTCTTAAGATATTTATTGTCCCTTTGGAAATTCACGAGCATACACTGATGTTTAAAAAAGTGTAGTGTTGGAATGAGTACAGACAGCAGCAGCAGCTGCAGCACAGTTGCATGCAGGAAGCTCTACAATCAAATGACAGAGTCCTCAACACTGAAGTTTTAGTGCAGCTGTACCAAAATTACTATCAGCTTTGACTTATGAGTTGCATTTGATATCTTGTTATTCCATTTTCTTTACACTATTAAACAATTAGATTGAATTTACAATCATACAAAAAAGGAAGTGTACCCATATATTAACCTCTGGAAACAATTAACTTATGCCTTTACCCATGAAACAACCATTAAAACAAGTTTGTTTGTTTTTTTTAAATACAACATGTACCAATTGTAACATTAGAAAATGAATACATCTGATTGCACCTGCAGTTAGAAGTAACTATTTTTCTCTTACAACCGTCTCAACTAGTTTAGTTGTGACAACCTAGGGTGCAATGTCAGTTTATATGACTCGCTTATTTCCTAATAACCCATTCTTCAGTAAGGATTTCCACACACAACAATACAACATATCATCTTGCACACACCCTCAGCAGAACGGACGTAGTCCTTTACAGCGTATTAAAGATTGCTTAAGGCTTTTTTTTTTTTTGCGTGCGAATTACTGCAGTCCATGCTTGACAAAAAACCTCCATACATAACTGAGATGAGATATTTCTTTGTTGCTCCCAAGGCGATGTGGTCGCAACAAATTTAACAGACACTGCATTTTAACAACAGATCATACAAAAAACTACCCACAATTGTGTATGACTTTTAAATTCATGAAAAAAAGTGATGATGTTTCATCACAAGCTGCTTAGAGATTATGTGCAAGTGTTAACATATCAGTTAAATCATATATGAGCGCCTTCACTTGTACACAGGCACAAAGAAATGGAAGAACAGTTGTTGCCAGTCCGGTGGCAGACTCAGTCTCACCAAAAACACTTTTTAAAATAATGTCAGCTATCATTATTAAGCAAAACTGCAGGAGTCATATAAGGAGGATTATGACTAAATACCCTTTAGTGAGTAAAACGGCTTATTTAACAGGGGAAAACTGGCCAAACAGATGAGTTCCATAAGTAGACCATATTTTTATCTGTGACAAAACAAGTCAAGATGTTGGATCCTCCTAGGGTAGCTCTCAAATGAAAAGTTATAATTCCTCAACTCTGAATAAATAAATGAGAAAATTGCATAACAAAAATATAAACAACAGTCAAATAAAGAGGAAAGAATAAAGCTATGGTATATAAAGTATTACTCTGCGAAAGCACTTCTGTGCTGATGGGAGGATGCCAAATGTTGGCAGCAATTGTTAAGAAAAGAGAAAGGGATTATGGGGCTAAAAAGTGCCTTTGTGGATAAAACTCCACTCTCCCTCTATTGGCCTGAGAAAAGTTTTTTTATGATTGCTGCTGTTCTGCTTCATTGTTATTTTTTACCACCATGTTGTTTAGCGGTGCTGATGAGTTGGAGATGTCGTTTTGAAGCCCCAGTTGAGCCAGTCCCTCCTCTGTGTTTGTCCATGAGCTCACTGACTCATGTACTGTTACTGTGTGTTCCTCCATCTGCCTTTGAAGGCTATCCATCTCCTCCCTGAGAGGAAAAAAAAGTAGAAGAAGAAAAAAAAAAACCCATCAGATGTACCCCAGGATTGGACAGCTGCTCAATACTACACAACAAAAGCTTCATGTAGGTATATTTACAATTTACAACAATGGACTTACTTGAGTTGTCGTAGACAGTTGTGCAGGTTGTTGAGGGGCTCCTTGTTGACAGAAGTTGATGGTTTTAGTAACTCATCCAGTAGTGAAGCAGGGACTGGGCAGTCTGGGATCTTAACAGGCGTCACTGGGTTGGATGGGTTCCCCTCACTCTTAAAGTCCATGCGCTGCTGCTCCCACATCATTACAGGGGTGTATTTAGTCAATTAATCTCAGTATGCCTTTCTTGTTGGCATTACATGTACAAAATTGGCATTTATATGTCTAAAAAGACTGAGCTGGTTTTCTAAGGATTACTCATAGTGTAGAAATGGGGTACACCCAGTTGGGCAACACAATAATAACATGGTTACTGCAGTCAATGTGGAAAAAAATAAAAAAAATAAAAAATAAAAAATTCAACTTAATTCTTAAAATATGTTTAGTCATTATCAGCACAAATGTTGAAGGTTTTCCCACAATTCAAAAGGTGCCTGTGAAAAGGCAATAAATGATCGCAGGACTTTTCAGAAAGAAGATAAAGGAATGTTACCTTCCTAAGACGGCTCTGCTTGAGGTCCTGTTTGAGTTGCTGGTTCTGCAGAAGAACTGTCTTCATGCTGTTTCTCAGCTCACCCACTTTGGCTTGCAGCATAAACTTGTCCTTTCTGGTGCAGTTCAACTCATCCTGCACTGTTTCCAGCTCCACCTTGATGTTCTGAGCCCAAGAGAAAATTTTTGATTTTAAAACATTTTGAAAACAGGTTTATGGTGAAAATTATAAATGCTGTACGGAATTAACTAAAGCGCTTAATGCATTCCTCATTCCTTTTTCTGGCAAACATCATTCCACATATTCAGAAATACACTAATACTATACAGTATATCAGCAATCGATATTTGGCATCTTTGTATCCATATGTTACAATCAAGTGAATGCTTGCCTGCAGAGCTGTCTGTAGGTTGTCCAACTCCCTGTGATGGCATTGCTCCATCATCTCTACCTGCTGCTTCTGAGCTTCAATTTCCCTCTGCCTCTGCTCCACCTCCCACTTCAGGTCCTCAACCTGAACACAAATTTCACATTAATTTGACCCATTTGCTATTGTGTGAGAGCAATATATAACTGAGTCTGGAACTGGTTTTAGAAAACTGGGATCCTACTGGGACTCATTCATGTATACCAAAAGAAATGCAATGGTCAACAAACAACATTAATTAGAAAAAAGCAGTAATAAAATAAGTGTCATCATGTCAAACATATTAGAGGTGAAAGACAATGGCTTCTCAGTCCATTTAAACAAAGCTCATCATCAGCCAAATATTTCAGTTTGACCCTGGTTAAGAATCATTACCTCTTGGTGAGTGAGGGGCTGCTTCGCTAGTTCCTCATCCAGTTGTTTCTGAAGGATATGGAGCTGTGAGTGAGCCTCAGCAAGCTCCTCTTGGAACTTGGCAACCTCCTGAGTGTGCTGCTCATCCTGAGCCCTGCAGTATATGATATATTCATTTAGAAATTACTATTGAGATGTATGATTGCAATAGATGTTGCAACAGAATATTACATGAAGAGTACAGTATTTTATAATGAGTCAAATGACTGTACTGTAGTTTATGTGCTTCGGTCTGCAGAGCTTTGACCAGGTCCTCTTTTGCCAGAAGGTCCTTCTTTATCTCTGACAACTCCAGCATGGCTGCCCTGTAGTGCCGTCTGTTGTGAGCTGCTTCCGCCTTTGCTGCTGCCACCTAAAGGACACATTGCATTATTACTACTGAGAATTTCCAAGGAGAGGCAAACGTTCCAGACTAAAACAGTTAAAAGCTACAGACTTACTGTAGCTGCATACAACTATCCAGCTTCCTGAAATTAATATTTTCAAGAAGATAGAGCATAGAGTTTTAACCTGTTCCTTCAGGTCTTTGACTTTGGTTTTTTCTTTTTCCAAGGCAAGTTGCAGTGTTTGTACCATCTGCCTCATTTGCTGGTCCTCTTCCTCTTTACGCTTCAGGACAGCTTGAACCTGTAAAAAAGGTCAAATGTGGAAAAAAAAATGTTCTGTTAAAAGTGCATAATTCAAAATTTTTTTTCTATTTTGTCATAAAAATATAACTATAATATAGGCAAGCAGCAGCAAAATATGTTCACCTGTAAATTCAGTTGTACAAGATCTGCTTCTCTCTTAGCTAGGGCTGATTCCAAAATGTTAGCATGTTCCCTCAGTGCATTGTGGGACTGTCCCAATCCAGCCAATTTTCCCTTTTCATGCTCCAGCTCGAGTGCTAGCTTCTTGTTGGCATCTTCTAACTTTCTGATCCGCTTCTTGAAGCAACGTGACTCTTGAAGCTGTGAAATTAATTCATATCATTAATAAATAAATGTGACAATAACAAATAAACATGAAGTGAGTGTTTCTACAATTGTAAACATACAGCTCATACAGGGTTGTGCTCAATGTTAAACAATAAGACACAATGTTTTGCACTTCAGGCATAAATAGCAGTTTTGTAGTAAAAAAAAAAAAAAACCCTGAACAGATTAATCTGATAGAAAGGTTCACCTCATCCTCAAGTTCCAGGACTTTTTCTTGGTACTCCTCAAGCTCTGTGGAGGTGAGGGTGATCACTTCCTGCAGCTCTTTCTCCAGCATGGTCTTGCTATTGGTCACAGCCTGCAGCTCAGCTTGTAGCGTCTTAACCTTCTCCTGGATGAAAAATAACACCACACTGTATTTCAGACACTAAAGTTGTTTCAGATACTAAAGAGATGCATTTAGGATCACAAATGATGAAATGACAAATATCCTTATGAATAACATGAGTCGAGGGCGTGTCGAATAAAACATGTTATTAATCAGTATTTAAGTCAGTATTCTATTATCTATAAAAAAAATACAATGCAATAAGTAGATAACGAGTATGTCAAAGATCTACTTATTGGACATAACATTTAAATGTTCAAAGGCTTTGACCATTTAGATGTTTTGTCCCATTAGCCTGGCATTAGCCTTTTAGTGTATGATAAGTATATGAATTTGTGAATTATGGTTAAAAAATGTATTTGTGATGTCCCAGGGACCATGACCTTTGACTACCAAATTCTAATCACTTCATCCCTGAATCCAACTGTTTGTGCCAAATCAGAAAAATTATTGATATATATTTCTTTAACAATGTCAAGTCACTGTGACTTAGACCTTCGAACTTTTACCACTGAAACCTAAACAGTTTGTTCTTGAATCTAAGTGAACATTTGTACCAAATATGAACGAGACTCCCATAACATCATGATGATAAGGCGCAGCATAAAATCAAATAGCTAGTCTGTGTCACGTTTTCTGGATCTATGAATTTTCCAGCGAACTGCTAAAATATGGCTGGTTTATACATTACCTGTAAGGCCTGGCTGTTTCCCTCATCTGACACCTGAGCCTTGAGTTTTGCCAGCTCTACTTCAGCTGCCTCCTTATCAGTCAAGGCCTCTTGAAGCCTCCTGCTCAAAATGCCCACAGCGTTCTCGTAGGCCTTGTGTTTGGCCTTCATCTCCTTCTGAGCACTAGTCAAATCAGTCCCCAGCCGCTTCATTCGCACTTTCTGCTCTGAGATGGCCCTATTTGATTTTAGATAAGAATTAAAAGGAGAAATAAGGCTCATAGCACAACATATACAGGGATGCAAGAAACATGTATGAAGACTACACAGCTTTAGTCAAATTTGATATACATATGTCGATAAAGAGTGTAACAATGTGGATGGATGTGTTTTTCAAACCAAATGTACTGACTCATGCCCATGTGGAGATCAGAAATTGTATAATCAAAGTCCCATATTTGTGATTATAAATAGCCCCTGACAACAGAGAATGAATCATGGTCCAAGTCGTTACATTGGGAATCATTCAAGCTCCAAAAATCCATATGAGCAGATGACTCACTTTTTGGCTTCAGCCTCCATTTGCTCCACCTGTTTCCTAAGGCCTTCGTTCTCTTTTGTAACTGCTGCTAGCTGGTTCTGATCAAACTGGAGAGACTGAGTTGAGAGGAAAATAGTAAATTTTAAAATACAAATACTTCTTTTTCCAACTACCCTTTCTTTTAAATACTTTGAAAAGTAAATTCAGTGAGAAATATCAAATTACAGTACCTGGATCTGAGTTTCAAGCTGATCCCGTTCATTCTGAATGATTTGAAGATGAGCTTCCATATTATTCATCTGCTCCTGGACTCTCACCACCTCCTTTTGAAGCCGGGCCTGTTCAAGCTCTGCCTTCTCTTTCTCCCCTTGAACACCCAGCAGCTCCTGCTTAAGGTCCTTCACCTCTGCCAACAGACGCTTCTTTGTGGACTTCAGCTCGCTGATCAACTGTTCTTTTGAGCTGGCATCCCGGCGATATGCTTCTACCATCACCTGTGAAGTCAAAGACATTCTGAGTTTAACAAAAGGTTTACATAAAACAGTAATGAAGTAAATACTCTCTTTTCAAGGAAGGTGAGTAGGCTTGCTAATATTTATCTAAACGGAGGCAGTAAACAAAATGACATTTCACAGCATAGTGAAGATAGACTGCAGAAGAGAGGGCTGTGACAGCATTTGAATCCCACACTGCATCATTCCTCAGCTGAATATAAGACAAAGGAAATCTATACATTAACAATTGTATATGATTTCTTTTAAGCCAAATTAGCTATGACATTATTGTGTTTGTTCAAATCAAAAATAGATATGATATACTTAAGACATTTTACAATATTTTAAAGGAATCCAAAGAAAAGCTAAGTGCCAGGTTGTTTTTACTTAATTCAGACCCTTTAAACTGTTAAAAGTATTTTTAATATAAGGTACAGTAGGTACATAAGTGAATTTTAATGCACAAGTCTGAAGAAAGTCTACAAAAGCTCAGATCTTGTAGGAAATATAATGCCATTTACATTTCTGTCATTCTGTCAATTAACTTCATCCAGTTTTTGACAGCCTGTCAATGCCAAATGAGCAGCATCCTCCACTGCTCGAACCACTGAGGCACGACAACCACCACTTTGGGCATTCTTGAGAGATGACAGCCATCTGGTTCTACAATACATCCTCCTACGTCAGTTACAGCCTTAACCAGCTGGGAGATTTCTGACAAGTGTTTTATAAATGTAGAGTCTACACAGTCGTCACTTTTTTGGCTTCTACTTACTTTTATAACAAGGAGAAAACTGTACACACTCTCAAAGTATAAGCAATGGAGATCTCTTACCTTCTGCTGTTGGAACTGCTCTTTAAATTTCTGAGCCTGTTTCTTCAAAGTATTATTTTCTTGTTGCAGAGTTTCAATCTGTAACAGATCAAAATGTTCCTCATTATTCACTCCTTAGCAGCGGAAAGGCCACCCCACAGAGAAAAAAAATCAAATGCAAAGTACAATTTAAATGAAAGATATTGAATTGATTAATTTCAGTCAAACTGATAGTGGATGGTGGAAAACATACATGCTCATCCATGTGCATAAAAAGAAAGCTTATGTATTGTGCAAGTCAACTCTCTGGCCAAGTCGCTGGCAGCTATGCATTTTCTTCACTCATTTATTGCCAAAGCAATAGCTTCTCACCTCCAATCTGTGTCTTACCATATTGGCTTTGACCTGGACTTCCTGTCGGAGCTGATCTAAGACATCAGAGGCCACCAGAACACCCTCTCCGAGCTGCTCAGCTTCTTCATCAAGTTGACTTTTGTCGGCCCGGGCTGCTTGCAGTGCTACCTCCAAAACAATCTTCTCATTCTGAAGGTATTGGATGTTGTCGTCCTTGGTGTTGCCTTCTGTTTGCAGCTCAGCGAGCTGGGCCTCCAACTCCAGGTAGCGGGCTTCTAGCTGGTTAATGGACTGCTCTTTGGTATGCAGATTCTCCTGAGTGGTAGTCAGCTGGCGCATCAGCTCCAGGTGCTCTTTCTGGAGTGACTGTAGCTGCATGTCCTTCTGGGAAAGGGTTAACTTCACCTAAGAGAAAGTGTCAAAGGCAGTTTAGAGCAGAGTATAGTTTGACTTTTAATGAGCAAACAAGGTGAAGAACAGGTTGCAGTTACATTTAGCATCTCTACCTGCTCAAGTTCCCTTTCCAGAATGCTGGCTGTGTTTGCCAGTTTTGTTAGTCGCTCTTGCTCTTCTTCAAACTCTTCCAGTTTGTGCTGCAAGTCGTCCTCAACCATCGTCTTTGCATCCTGGATCTGCTTGTATGCAGCTTCTTGGGTCAGCATGTCAGCCTACATCACAGTAAAGAATTTTAATCAATATGCTAAATTCATTTTAACACTTACAGTAAGTTGAAAAACACATATTTATACCAAATCTAAAGGAGTCATTGTTAAAACCCCTCGTGTCAATAAAATAAGTCTTGTCTGTTGGTTGTTTCTTAAGCAGGAACATAGACAAAGCTGCTGATTGCATAAAAAAAAGGGGGGGGGGGACAAAAATACCTCAATGCTTTGCAACTGAACAGCTATACGTTCTTTTTCTTTGATGGAGCGGTGTTGGGTCTCAGTGAGCTGGTGAGACAGAGTCACATTCTCCAGCTTTAGATGTTCCATGACGCCAATCTGATTCATCTGTCCTGTCTGGGAAACAATAAAAAGTGAAAGATGAAGCTTAAAACAATTTTCCTCTTGTCTTTTGTGTCAAACCTTTGATTGTATCATGCAAAGCAGTAGGACAAGCACACAGCACCAGCATCAATCTTACCTGCATGTTGGCCATTTCATTTTGCAGTCGTACTCTTGCTTCCTGGGCCAGTGACAACTGCTGCTGGTACCACTGTCTGACCTGCTGGAGTGAGTCAATCTCAGCCTGTGAGGTCTTCAGTCGGCTCTGCAGGGTGCTGCGTTCCAGTTGAACCTGTTGAAGCTGGCTCTGTAGGCCACCCACCTGTTGACGCAACTCCTGAACTGCAAAAGTGTAAGATAAACATTGTCTTTAACAAGAGAGGTGATGGTGGCAATATCTTCTTACACAGCTTTCCAGGTCTCCATCACTCACGTGTATTGTCTCTTGAAGTTACGGCGTTTTGCATCTCCTCCACCTTCCCCATCAGCCTGTTGTATTGATCTTCAGCCACTTTCAGGTCATTGCTTAGAGAGGCTAGACTGGCATTCTTGCCTTCTAGACTTCCTTGAAGCTCCACCATGGCCTTCTCTAGCTGACTACAGTTTTGCCGCAGTGTGCCAACTTCAGTGGTGAGGGCGCTCTGTTTCTCCTGGCTAACCTGAGCCTCCTCCTTCTTAGCCTGCAGCTGAGCATTCACCGTAGCCAGCTGGGCCTGAAGCTCTGTCTTCTCCTTGAGAGCCTGGAGAACAGGAAAATGCGGTCAGCACTTAAAGTCAATTACTCTCAGATGGTGTTATTATCTGGGCGACCTGCCCAGAAAAGACAAGAGTCACCAAGCTAAATGTACTTTTTTAAATGTCACTACTTAACATTCATTAAATTCATTAAATTATGGTTCTGAATGATTGGAAAAGAAAAAAAAAAGTCATCAGCCATGCTACAGGTTCTGGGATACATGAGTGGTAGAAAATGCTCAAAATGACAATGCCAACATGTTGATGTTTAACAGGCATACCATGTTTACCATGCTCTGCAACTTAGTTTAATGCATAAAATAAAACGATGGACCTGTCAGAATATGATACAACCAATTTTTTTTTTTTTTAAAGGAAGATTTTGTTGGCGACCGTGTTGATCCAACTCTATAGTTATTTCTAAGGTCATGAAGTTTGATGGAAACAACAGATAGAAAATATTTCAAGATGTATTCTCACTCCTGTATACAGCATGTACACATGGACTCATGGAAACAGAATATATGATTAGAAAAATTCATAACCTGATTGGCTTCAGATGACAAAGACTCAAGCTGGCCCTCAAGTCTCATTTTCTCTTTCAGCACTTGGAGCATTTCATCATGGCCCATCACTGAACTTTCCAAAGAAACACTGAAACAAATTTACAAGAACATAATGTTAAAATAAATGTATCAATCCATTGACTGGTCAAGAAATTTACATTGTCATATCAATTGCTTTACATTGGCTGGGATTGGCCGAGTGATATTAATAGCTTTAAACTGGATTGTTAAATAAATAGTTTTTCATAATTCAAATTATGTCCACAATTGGCTTAATCAATGCTATCCTTATTCAACATTGACAAATACCTGCTGGAGAAACTGTCTCTACGACTCCGGAGCTCCGCTGTCCCATCTCTCTCCTGTTCCTGCTCCAGCTCCAGCTGGTGCTGCTCTTCCCTGGCTGCCTGCAGCACCTCCTGCAGGGAGGGGAACTGACCCATGGCCTCCAGGGCAATCTCCCTCCCCTCCACTGTATAGAGCTGCTGTTGGTTTTCCACCGCCTTGGAGAGCATACCGTATGTGCCCCTGGTAGACACACTGCTGTAAGACGAGCTGTCACTGTCATTGCCATCGTTAGCCAGCCTCATTCCTGATTCGCTGCCGTCAATTTCTGAGACATTGTCCGCAGCTCGGAACGCAGCACCAGGCTGTGCCTCTGTCTCATAGGTGCTACCCTCTGACATCACACTGACCTCAGACAGTGTGGAAACTGAGCTAATGGTGGACTGAAAAGAGCTTGTAGTGTTATCTGCTGTTCTTGCGCCACCTGCTCCTCCACCATCATTCTCAGAGGATTTGTAGTCAGCCAGGGAATGGATCTTGCTGGACTGAGGTGATCTGGACTTCCTCTCCTTGGGAGGGGGAAGTCCTAAGCTACCCAGTTTGGGACCACGTGGAACACTGGTCCTTAGGAAGGAATACTCCTTTGTCATGGCGAGAGTATTGGCCCTGGGAAGAGCCTCAGGATGTAGCATGAGTTCTGGATCCAGAGTGCTGAATGGTCTGTTCTTGCTGGTTCGGTGAGACTAGATAACAATTAGAAATAAAGAATCAAATGTCCTGCAGTGACAACAGAATCAGGTGTCCATCTTGTAGCCAAGCATATTGTTAGGCATATTAAATCATGATAGGAAATCAATAGGACAAATACACAGATATAGAACATAAAACTGCAGGCATTACAGAATATTTTACCAAACTGAAAACTCATTGTTAGACTGTCAAGCTTGTGATTCGTGTTGTCAAAGAAAAGAACATGTTTAGCAAGAGACTAGATGGGAATGCCAAGAAGATCACAACTCTTGTCTAGTGGCAGAGAGCCCATCTTAAAACTCCCTGAAATACCTATGCACTGGGCCAAAACTGTCTTCCACATTTCTTCTAAATCCGTTTTTTGTGCTTTATAAAACATCCTAGAAACAGAAATGGTAACAAAGGTGGCTAGGGAAACAAGAGCTTTGAAAGCAAATTAAGGGCTAACCTGGTGTAATTTAACCTGAAAGCAACTCCCCTCAACTCACCCTTTCCTTATGTCTTTGCACTCTGTACTGTTTGAGTTGTTCCTCCAGACGCCGCCGAGCTTCCAGTCGGATCTTCTCCTCATTCTCCATCTCCAGTGATGGCTTCTGGTTGGCTAAAGGAAAAGTATGTTAGGCCAAAAGAGGAATATTCATTAGATCTTACACAAGTACACCAAAGCCCATGCTACGCTACAAAGGAGAAATATAGTAAGCAAGGAAATGGTAAAAAGCCTAATGCTGCATCAGTGGTGATGCATAACTTCAGTGTAATCGTTTGTATGATGTTGGCTGATGAGTGAAGCTGCATAGAACCCTGTCCTCAAAAATAACAATAAGTCTAACATTTCAGCTGGGAATGTGTCTTTGCACAATCCACAGTAATTTGTGAGTAATACATTATGCCTGAAAGAAAACTACAGCTAATTTTTAGAGCAGGTTTTTCAATACATGTTTCACCAGTGTATTGTATTTAAGGGCTCTATGCCACTTTCTTATGCTGTCAAGTTAAATTTGCTTGGGAAAAAAACATGACAGCCATATACAAACACACATATATATTTACATATATACATTTCATATTGTCCATATAGCACTCATGCCCTTAAAATACTAATATAGAGAACATAGCACAGGGATTACTTCCAAAATGCAGCCATTAGTCCAAACAGACCCTCAAAGGAAGCACCCACACCACATTTTAATAAAGCAATCAAATGCTTTGGGAGTTGGAGAAAGAAAGCTGTCAAACAATTCAGTCCCACTGAATGCATCTTTTCAGATAATATACAGACAAAGGAGTTAAAAACAAAAACAAAAACAACGTATACATGACCCAAAAAAGCAAAAATGAGGTTTAAATCAGGGGATTATAAATGGGGTATTCACTCCACATAAGTTTATGCTTACACAATTCAGTCTCCTGCATAGGCATACTGAGTTTGAGCGACTGCAATGTATCACCCTTGTGAACCGTGACCTCAGCACTAGCCCCCTCAGACTTCTCTAGCATCATGGGTGGATAAGCAGCCACACCTGGGGAGGGCTCTTGAGTTGGGGAGTTGACAGGGGAGCTGGTGCTCTGTGGAGGAGCTGTCGGTGGCAGGGACCCGTTTCTACAGGTGTCCCCTGCAGCACTGAAGGCCTCTCTAAGTCCATCTCCATTTGGCATCACATCTGAACCAATAGGACCTGAAAGGCAAGGGAAACAAGGCCTCAGGAAAGTGATTATATCGTCATTATAAGATTTGGAAAACTAAACTGAGTGGATGCAGTTCACTTGGCAAACTGGCTGGACAACATTGTCAAGCTACAATTGCATTATTGAAAATTGAAGCTGAAAACATCTATAGCTACTGAGGCTTATCTAGCTGCACCTACTCTTGTGTCACAGAGCACAATTTCTAAATTTTGATTGTTTCGTATTTTATCATAATTACTATAGAGAAAGTTAATACATCATCTTACAATAATTGCAAAATTGCATTCATACCAAAACTGTCACTGCAAATGAAGTACATATGTTACCTAAAGGTAAGCATTTTGAGTGTGTTTTTCTCCTCAAGATTAAGTCTTGTAGACTGTTGCCCTCTGATGCTGACTAATTTGAATTCAGTTTAGCTATTTCACACATTAGTTCAAAAAGTCATATAACACATAGCACATGAGGCCTCAGCTTTTAGAGTAGGCAACAAAACAGGTCAGGCATTGGCAGCAAACAATTGTTAACAAGATAAAATAGATACTGGAAATTTGCTTGAAGGGGAAACAACCTTGCAAACTGGAAAGCTGGCAAACAAAATTATTTCTAAGCTACACATATGTAATCTCTCTTTGTGACAATAAACACAGTCATTTCACCACGAAAACACTTCTTCAGTGCTGTAAATATACTGTAAATATATGCTATGCATATGCTGGATCTTAAAAATGAAAATTAAACATCACTTTTGAGATAGCTGTGTCAAAAGACAAATACTGCTTTCAAATAGCTTGGGCAACACCCGGTGCTGCTGCACACACACGCACACACTAACTCAATTTCAGCATATTTTCTTAAGTACTAGACATTTTTAAAGATATTCCTTAGATGTGCAGTTTTTCTAATATATCACAGTTCTAATTTAAAATTTGTTTTGCTACCCAGTGGTAGTGAGGACAAAGTATCAACATATAATGTTATATATCATGAATCTTAATTGTAGGCCATCAAGACAACATCAGGACTCACCATTGCAAATATTCCCTTTTGTGTCTTGTGTGTTCATCTGTCCACGTTTCAGTTGTGTGTCCCCTTCCATAGCATGAGCCTCAGCGTCTTTGGAGTTTAATCCTTGGTCTGTTTGAAATGCAATGGCCTCTATTTGAGCTGCTTCTGAATTATTAGGTTCCATTTCCATTCTGACACTGAACAGTCACGGTACTGCTGGGGCTCCTTTGGAAAAAATGTCTCACAAAACCATCTTCTTTGGAGGCACGCCAGCTGGGAGCATGTCAATGTCCAGGCAAGCTTCTGAACACTGGCAGGATTAAAGAGAGAAAGCATTTCGTTCGTGATCAGTGATGAAACTGGGAGCTCTTGGGCGGAACTTCTGAAGCACAGTAATGATCAAAATACATCACAGAAGGGGGGTGCGGCTCCTCACGTGATCTGAGGAGCCCAGTAATAATATTATGTAACAACACAGCGGGGTTTTCATTTGAAGATAAGCTTGAGTCAAAGGCTAACAAGATGGCTTGGTGGTTAAGTAGATTGTGTTGCGTTAAATATAGATGAACAAGCAACCAACGTTGAGACATTATACCATTACACGGGGCAAAACGCGACGACAGGCTAAAGTTCAAGCCAGAAAAATAGTGCATGTAGGAATATGGCAATACTTCAAATGAAGCCTTTCGTTGGTCAGCGCTTAAATTATGACTGAGAAGAGATGACCTGGCGCTGCTTTACGTTTGATCAAATGCTGGCGCAATTGCACAATCAATTCGACAAGGTGTGTACATTTTTCGACAAGCAAGAATCGATTTGCACTTTTAGGACAGACAGGTCATGCGGGAACGGGTGCAACTGCCGATGGCGGCGACATTCCTGCATATCTCGATTTGTACCATGTGCAATTGCTAAATGTCACTTTCGCTATTGGTTGCAAGTTTTTGGCTCCATACTGTATTATTCGGTTAACACTTGCTGTGTGACAATAGCTGCGTTACTTTGCTAGCGTCTGTTCAGCAACGTTTCTCATCGTCTTGCTGGACTTACCGGTTCAAACTGAATAAGAAAAAAGAGACATAGTGTGGTTGAAAAAAAGTAAATACTACGGCGGTTATATTGCCCTTAATGCCCAACCAGCCAACGACAGCAACGATGGACTAAATGCTGGGTGAATTAATTAAACTCACGACGCTACCAAGGCAGCTAGCTAGACTGTGTTTACGACGGGACCTGTCAAGCTAAATTTGCTAGCTCGCTAGCTTCGATCACGTAGGCGCAGCATTGATTCCTGAAAGGTTTTATATACTTTAACAAATCACCATCTGTCACCTGCAAACTCCGCGCGTAAAATCATAAAATGACATTGTTGTTAAATGTTACAAGAGATATTAAACGCTCACCTTTATGGGAGCTTCGCCTTTTACTACGTGGCTGTTTGGTTTCCGTCCCTTTATTTGTCCGACTGGAAACACCGTGAAAACGACGTACCGTCTGAGAGAAATAAACTCTTTCTGTGTTTACGTCATACGTTAGGGGATACTAATACTACACCTGCTGTGCTAATGCAATTAAATAATTATATTTCAAATGCGTGTGGAGATGATTATTGATCACACAAAGTGTAGTATGGTACAGATATTATTTCTGATGGATCTGTCGGATGTGGTACAGTGCTTCACCCTTGTGGTGAGAGACCAACCAACCTCTCCGCCGTTGTATATGACAATATTTAATAGTTTAACGTGTATATTATAAGAAGGAATTATGTTATAATACATTTGCATTGGTCCTCTAAAAATCTGTTTAGCCAAAATTAATATCTTAACGTTCATAACTTAAACCCTGCATAAAAAGTAATGATACAATGATACATCATCATATTTATAGATAAAAAAAAAAAACTTAATACACGATAATGATAATAATTGCTACAAGCTATAGACCGAAGTTGGGACAAATACATATTCGAAGCAAGGATTTATGTGTAAGGTGTGGAAGCTTATCATCGAACTACACAAAATACACAAAGTCAAGTTAAAATAAAAACCATGTCTATTTCTAATTTAGTTGAAAACGGCTTACACTTAAATGTTACACTTACCTTTTAGCTATAAGACATCAATAAAAAACTGATACACCTTACAATGCAAAGAAAAGTATACGGGGTACATTAAAAACCAACATTTTTAATGTAAAGGTTGAATGAAAACAAAAGTCAGTATCTGATTTCAGACTGCCTCACTTTTGCTCACTCTAGTGATAGTTTTAAGAATGATGCCGTGAGCGACGTGACAAAATGAACAAACACAACAAATCACGAGTACCAATCATACAATTGTTTAGTTTCTGTTTAACCTAAACTCATCAGAATAACATGAAAGACAAAGCTGTTATACATCCAGGTAAAAATATGTTGACAATAACTTTTACTTGTCCCTTACCATGCCCATCTGAGCTTCTGACTGACAGAGACTGAAGGAGTGTCACTTTGAAGTAAAATCCAGCTATATGCATCTACCATCAAGTTACTGTACTTAATGTTGTAAATATGTGGTAAAATCAGATTTAGTATTCCGATTTGGTGTTCCCTTAAAAAAATAAGCTACGAGATGTCAATTTACAATAGTTTAGAGTGCAGCCTTCATTTTGACATACAGTATCTGTAAGGGAATAGTGGGTACACCACTGAAGTGACATTATAGATCTTTGTCTTGGGTCACAAAATGTTCTGTTTGTGAAATCCTGCAAATATATAAGTTGATTATTTGTTTTTTTTCATCCAGCTGTCTGGACTGGCTCTCACCATAAACCGTTTATTCAAGTCTCTGGCTTGGTCAGTCCACATCTGTGCTGGAAATTCTTCCAAACTTCATACATCTACAGAATGAAATGTAAGTGTTGGATCTGTTTACGGAAGTTCTCTCACCAAAACTATGTAGATCAGACTGTAAAGGCTATATTTTAATTGGAGAACGTTTTATTTCAACACAAAAGTGACACAACACAAAAGCCCGTTTAATAGAGCTATCCTTTCTCCATGAAATAAACTGAAAAGACCGGCATTTCAAACAAGGCTCCAAACAAATCGAAATACATGTCCAGTCATGAATTTAATTGATTTACTTTTTAAACAGCTTTAATCAGACTGAAGAGGATTTCTGAAACAAAAACTGGCTCAATTTAATCCATTTATTGAATTGATCGCACCAGGGTATAAAATAATAGAGTAGTACATCTGTAGTCGTGCACACTAAAAATGCTACCTGAAGAATGAAAGCTGCAAGAGAAAAACATTAGAAAACAATTAGGCTACGACTAAACTTAGTCATATAAATGTATTTCTATGCTAAAGGCATGTGTTAATTCACATGGTAAACTGCTGAAGTTGCCGGTGGTTGGGGAACGGGGGAGCTTTTCAGGGTCTGGTCCCGATTGTGAGTTCGCCCATGAACGATGGAAGCGCGCTCCCGACAGTTCAGGTGAATGAGAGGGAAGCAGCGGAGAGGGACGGGGTTCACTGTGCGTCGCATTAAAAAGGACTATTTAGAGGAAAATGAGTTGTGCTACATCGCTTGGGGCACATGTTTTTGTGACAACATACCTGCTCTTCGTCCTGGGATGCGTTGCCCAGAAAGTAAGTTGACATTTGTTTACTGCAAAGAGAATTTACAAGCATTACCTCCAGCCCCGTGGAGTGCCGTGTTCACTTGTATTGGAGAAAATCAAGCCACGAACTCCGTTCGTAAATGCTGTTATTTCAAAGTTGTTTGCTTCTCGGCTAATATTGTGACCCCAAAGAACTCAGAAAAGCATCAGACAATTATATTTATCACCACCGTGCACTTTGGCATATGTTTAATACACAAACTAAAGAACGCACATTTTACCTGAATTTAAAATTTAAATGTAGTGTGTGTATTTTCCATATTTTTGTGCTTTCACAATATAGCGCACCGTAGTTGGCGGCAGCAAGACACGTTACGTAGTTCGAGCCAGTTCCTAAAAGTTGGGATTTAAATTCTGTCAACAGTGTTGTAAAATAACAAACACGCCGAGTACATTACAATACTACTCCCCTCGTAAAAACATCCGAGCTCCGGTATTATAGCATTTACAAGTGTGGTTGTTCGTGATTGTCTTTAAAATTTACGATTTTTATAATTGAATTTTGCTTACGCTCTGTTCGATAACAGAACAGGACGAAAAACAGCCTTCTTAAAAGCGCAGGTTTATGCTGCTTCTGACATTCCTAATGCTGTGCCGGAAACCCACTAAACTGAATTAAAATGTTGTCAAAATGATCTTGTGTCTGTCCATCGCATTTAGCCAATTGCATCAGCCTCATGTAGCCTATAAACTGCTGTAAACCTACTGAAAAGTACTGTTTGTATTTTAAAGGGAGTAGTTCAAGTTCAAGTGTGCCATATGTAAAACTGTAAAACGTAAAAAGAAAAAAAAAGAAGAAGAAAGAAATTTTTTAAAAGTAACAAACAAACAAACAAACAAAAGAAATGCAACATTATCCACAGCCAGACTTTTTAAATCATGCAGAGTCAGTGTGACTGATTGGTGCTCCCAAGCCATTCACAAAAAAATTCTGAATCTTTTGGGCTAAATTATATAATTTCCAAACTTGGAATGTGGCACATTATATGCTCTGAGGCTTCTAAATGGATGTTTTGATGGCACAGACATGTTTTGATGTTATGCACTTCTCAATGTTAGAGAATGGCATGCAGAGCCCAAACTGCTGAAATGAGAACCACATTGAAAGCATGTTAACCTTATGTTGCACTTTTCATACTCAGTCTAATTCCCAAGCTTTGAGTCTTGACCAGCGAGGTGTTCATGAACAAAAGTTTGTCTCTGAACAGGAACGTCATCAGTCAGGGATTGTTACTCAGGATGTTTTCCATTCAGCCAGGCTGTCAAAGCTCCTGTGAGGTCAGTGAGGCAGCCTGTTGGTGCTTGGTTGAGGTTTGGAAGCTGTTTTGGAGCTGTCACTCCAAGATATGGTTTAAATGGACCCCTTCACTAGAAAAATAAATACATGTGCTTTCTGATGCAGAGGCAGTGGGCCTTGGTATTTTATCTTGTAGAAAGGAACTATGTACTAATCTATATTATTCCTGACGGCATGTTGAAATGGACACAAACAGCAGTATTCTTTAACTGACGGAGACGTAGCCTTAATATTTATGTGTTTTCCTGTCAAACTTTGAAGTACAATTACTATTAACAGGTACCAACATTATACTCTGCATCACCCAGTACTTCATTATTTAGTTTTTGAATTGTGTGCGATGCAACCTAATGTTCCTCTATGACATAAGCTTGAGTCATAACATAGAGGGAATACCCTTGGCGCAGCATTCTTGCAGGACATCAGGAACACATTACATTGTCATCCAGGAGAAGCTCTTTGGCTTCCACCTGTGGAGAGCCATCTCTTCCGCTGATGCGCTCAGCAGCACAGTTCCTAGAACTAGACAACAAAAGCCCTTGGTATACTGAATTGTCAGCATCTCCAGCTTTAGTTCCTGTGTGCATAGGGTGCTCACTATCTTTGCAATTATCTGCCTGAGGGGGCACGGTAAATGATGGCTTTGTCCTCTGCTCCCCTTTTGTATTAAGTTGATTTTTGGAACAGCGTAAACAAGCTTGGAATTTATTCTATCCCCCTCAAAAAAAAAAAAAAAAAAGGGAGGCATCCAAGTCTGATGGTCCACAATTCAGTGTTGTGAACTTGAGAATTTGATCCTTGTTTTGTCGCTGCGCTCTGTCTTGTGGAAGGTTTTATTTGGAAAGAGCAGACATTCAGCCCTAATTGAACTGAATTGCACAACCCTATTGAACTGTGAATTCACTCATTCCTCCCATGAGTCATTTGACAACAGATACACGCAGTTTGTCAACAGATAAACATGATAATAAACTGGATGCGGATGAGTTAATGTCTGATGAAAACATTTTCACTTTCAAAATAAAAGCTGTAGTAGCTGAATTTGGTGTAAGCTGCGGGCTGCATACGCTGGTTTTACTTTTGTCTTTAGAGGGTGTGAGAGCACTGCGTAGTTTTGGGCAATGTATGAAGCACCTTCGGATAAGAACAGAGAATTGCTCGTCAACACGAGTCCTAATTGAGGTAACCTAACAGGAAGATTGCAATATCTGTCAAGTTCGCTGTCAGTATTGGTCTATGTCTTTCCATGTATTACCATCATATTTGAGTCACACAGTTCAGATCAGATACATTATGTGACATATTAAAAATAAAAAACACAATCATCCATAAATATATATCTATTAGGATTTGATCAGCCATACGGATAACAAATATGTGTTAACGGCTCATTGCTATTTTGAAGGAATTTCCAGAATCCTCTATTTTGGCTTATTTCCAAATGTTTTAACTTTTTTTTGGGACCCAAATGAATATGCAACAATGTGAATCAAAATTAAGGGATCTTACTGTTACTTATGATTGCCTAAAATCATATATAAATACATGTTTTTAAACACATTCATAGTGATCATTTTGGGGGGGGATATTCAATTGTGCAGGTGTCGCAAAATTTTTTGATAACAATGATTATAAGAGTCTTTCCCGATTCTTGAAAAACCTTCAAGCAGCTGTAAGATTTGTTCAGTTACCTCCTGTTTTTTATTGGGGTTTACAACATTCACAGAAATTATATTTTTAAAAAAAATTGCTGTGGCTTTCATTTTCTTCATTTACAGTGTGAGCAAATACAGAAACTGTAGCAGCACACACGGTGTGTTTACACGACTGGGCTTCTCACTAACGTGCTGCCCAAAGACTAATTATCATGGATGCAGTCACTGAATCACATTCCAAAATCTGGAAATGATTTCACCAAATTGGTTTAAACCACTGTGAAGATAAAGGTCATGATACACCACAGGGTTTCACAGGCCTACTTTAACACCACCACAGCAGCAACCGTTTTCAATAGAGTTTACACCACAAACATGAGAGAGAGACCTGTGTCCTCATGCCCACCCAGTAACATATGTGTGTTTGAATACAACAGTGGTAACAATTTCCAGTGTTCCATGTCTCCATGCAGGGAACACTTCACGTTCCATTATGGTTTTGAAAATAAAAGGTTTGATCAAACAGTTTGGGCTGAGAGTGGCCTTTCCTTAGTTACTCACGATGCACACAGTGGTGAAAATGTGCTGAGCCAACACTATAGTGGCTAATGAGGGTGACCCTAGAAATGCCATCAGGCTGCTGCACCAGTTGTGTGTAAACTCAGCCTGGCTTGAACGTGCACCCACTGACATGAGCCCACCAGGAGAGACATTGACATCACAGGGGAGATATGTGATAAATCTTTGGCTCGAGTATCAGCGTCTTTTCACAGCTGTGCAGAATGACCTCAAGCCGCTTCTTTTCTATCTGTGCATTTGCAGGGAGCTGTACAAAACAGAAAATAGACATGCTGCTGATATTGAGTTGTAGCTGCCTTTGGTCAGCTGCTTTACCTCTTTACCTACACTTTTGTACATGTGCTGTGTTTGTGTGTTGCGTGTTTTGCCTCATCCCCATCATAATATAGCTGATGAAATGTGTGTGCCACTTAATTATTTTCTGAATATTTTCATGTCTCTATCACTGAGATCTTAAGTGAATTCAAACTTTATTTCATTTCATTTCTATTTCAAATTTAATTCTACTGAGAATTTAATTCTCAGCAGAAGTCATGCTGCCTGTCCACAGAGCTTTGCTGTGTTGATAGTGATCCTGACCTGAGAAGTTGAGTGCAATTGTAATGCATCCTGAGTGGACTGCTGCTCCCTGAGCACTAGCCTGTGAAGCAGTGTCACTTTTCTCCTCCAGTAAACAGGGCAAGTGAGGATTCCTGCCCCCTTTTGAGGGGCCCGCCTGCCTGTTTATGAGCCAGTGCAGAGCTGTTTGTGCATGAGAGTCAGAGTGTGTGTGTGTGTGTGTGTATTCACACTTCAGCAGAAGCCAACTCGTGTTGCAGAGTTTTCATAGTGGTGTCGTCAGCCTGGGTGGTTTTGGAAAAAAAAAGAAAAAAATTCATGTTATAGCAAATAGCCATGTCAGACTGTAGATTTGTGTTTTGTAACAGAGGAGTGGTGGGGGTTTTTTTTGTTTGTTTGTTTCACTCTTGTGTATTTCCCATTGTTTTCTAACCACATCCATCCGTTTATGTAGAATACAACCTTGTTGAAAAATATAAAAAATTTTTCAATAGATAATTGTTAAATTAACGCATATAATTGTACATATGAGTCCTATATAAATAAATCAGTCTTACAACATCATTCAGCGGCTTTAAAGTGGCCTCTGGGGTAATTAGACTGATATGAACTCCATCTTCACATTGGATTGAAACATCTTTTTTTTTTTTTTAACATACGCTAATGCTGAGTGAAAACAATAGAACAATGCAATTTGTTAGGGGCCTCTTAGGAATGACAGCAGCTGGTCAGATGTTTCACTAAACAAGTCATTTTTGACAATTATGTGCTCAGTTGATCTACTTCCGTCCAGGAAAACCCTTGTCAGTGGCATAACTGAGGCGAAATGACCAGCCGCCTCTTATGTAAACTTTTGGCTTGCCTTGTACTTATTAGCATCACTTCATTAAAATATTATCTGCCCATCTCATTTGCGGAGTAGCTCACCAAAACTGTACTGCGACCCATTGTTTCACCATGAGAAAAGGCATCCTCGAATAATTAGCGGCCTGCCTGTGAAGAGGCCTGTGATGTAACAGAACTGAGATGTTTGGCATTATAAGAATGTCCTATTTCCATTTGGCACCATGGCACTTTGGGGCCCTTTAATGTGTGGTCTAACATCCCTTGTCCTCAGGGCACAGATGACAGTCTGTATCCATGATACAGTTTGTCAGATGAGGGACTTCACATCATACAATAAAGTGTCATTATGTTTTTTGTGTGAGTGTTATTTGCATAAAACAACCTAACATTTTTAATGTATTTATTTAAAACAGCAGTATTAAAAATTAACATATTTTCTTTGCCCTCTACCCTAAAAAGGGGACATGCCTGCCTCTTATTCCCCCTGTTTCCCCTCCCCATATTGTGAGGTGGTTCCCCTTTGTTGCGCAACCTTGCTGCAAGCACTGCAAACCCCAAATCAGCTTACTCTCTGTAGCCTCAGCAGGAATGGCATTTGGCTCATTCAAATGCCATCCATGTAATTCTTTGCTGTAACACATTAATTTCTAGTAAAGTGTGTGGGCAGTACAAGTGTAGCATATCATTCACTAATTTAACTGTCTCCAAATGTCAGGCAGGGAGAAAAGGAGCAAAAATATAACTATTATGACACACTTAACATTATAATCATAAATATTTTAACAGTAGGAAGACTGAGGAAATATTTCATGACATATGCAGCTTACCAGCCAGAAACACTTGAAAGAATTAAGACATTCAAATGAAATTGAAATAACAGAGACTGTAGAAATACTGGATTTGTAAATGATGGTTTAGCCTCAGTGAAAAATATTCCCCCACCCCCCCGCCACACACACACACACATGCAGATAGACTTGACTATGATATTGTCTTCTGTGCCAACTATGTAGAGGGCTTTTGGTTTGATGTTGATGACCAGAGGGCAGAGAGAGTGCCCTTCTTTTATGATAGTAAATTGCATGTAAATTTTGCAACTTAAAATTTACAGATTGGGAAATAAAAAGCCCTCAGATAGGGATAGCTGGTCCATGGAGCAAGTAAAAGTGCCTGTCTGGCTCCATAAACTTTGGGTTTCCTGTTGCCCCTTTCCCCCTCCCATCAAAACAGCATTCTTATGTTTTTAGCCCACTCCAGAGCACAAGTGTGCCCGCGGGTGTTGGTTTGTTACCTGTATGGGATGGGTGTCTGCCAGTCAGGAGTCATTCCCACAACCCAGGACCATGGCCAATAGGAAAGCTCATAAACACAAAGCCCCTTTACAAAGGTCTGGTCACCAGTTTCCTGGCCTGACCACACATCTGCCAATACTTAAGGCATAAGTCCGCCTTACATCTCTGCACACCTGTGAAGAATTACAGCCAGCATGTTTGACAAAATACCCCTCCCTAGGGTTACCCAAGCAGACAATACAGACAAAACACAGGCTTTGATATAAATGCAGAACAGAGGGTTGAATAGTTCAGTTTCAAGATGGTTTATGTCAGTGAGCAATAAGACCTCAAGTCGAGTATATTATTTATTGATGGACACCATAGTTGTTGGTATTTTGTCATAGAGAACTTAATCATCTTGTGGCCATTATCTGAACACATGACTCACCTTAGATTTTAGGCAGTGTAGGAATCGTGCTGCAACATGATACTAGTCTACACGTTTAAGAATAATGAATGCAACCATGGGTGGCACCGCTGTGGATCAAAAGCCCTCACCTTGGCAGTGCTTGTATTGTGAACAATCTGTTGAGCTGTGTGAGTCATGTTAGTTGTTACTCTAAACTAGGGTTTCGGGTGTCATTAAATGACTGGATGAAAAAAAAGTTGAAATTTTTAGAAGTGAGAATTATCTGCCCAAAAAGCAGATTTGGATTTGTGACACAAGTGACTTGTACTGTATTTTATATTGCAGGTATACTTCGACTGTGGTGCCAAGGTGGATGTGGTGGACGTCCAAGGCCTCATTCTGTCCCCTGGCTTTCCCTACAACTACTCCTCTGGGACACACTGTATTTGGCTGTTCATTGTGCCTGTTGATTACCAGCTTATTCTGGAGATATTTGACTTTGATGTGTTTGAAAGCCATGACTCTGCAGTACAGTACTCAGCTGTCTCTACTTTTGAAGAGGAAGGGGCAGAGGAAGAGGTGACTTTCACCCCTGGCAACTTAGTGGCAGATGAAACTTTGTCAGCGGCTAAAGATTCCATGCTTCAGAGTGTAGGGGATGTCACAAAGACTCAACAGTCCTTCCAAGATGGTGGGGTCAAGCAAGTAGTGTTCCAGGAGCAGTCCACAAAGATGGAATTTACCAAAGTTTCAAATTCTGCCAAAAGATCTGCAGATACCTCCTCTGGCCTGTCTTCTTCCTCTCTCCTCCGCATTCCTGAGGCTGCGCCATCAGTAGACAATGCTGTCAACTCCGCCTCCTCATCTAACCTCAAGGGAGACCTCCACCCAAGTTCAAACCCAAGCACAGTTGTGGAAGAGACCACTCTTGCCTCACAATACACTACTTACACCCCAGCTGTGAGCCCCGAAACCCAGCAGTCGGTGCTTGACGCCTGCCCCCACGATGTCCTCTACATCTCAGACCTTATCACCTTCTCATCCAGATTCTGTGGGTCCAACCGGCCTCCCAGCAGCCAGCTGGTTTTCGGCTCCAGCCAGGAGATGGTGGAGGTCATCATGGAGCTCATCACCACCACACACTGGGGCCGAGGCTTTGCCCTCCTCTTCCACTACCATAACCTGACAGAACCATGGGGGGAACACAGTGCCTCCGCTCCCATAGCCAGCAAGGTAGACTCTTTGCTGGCTGCTGTGAGTGGAGCTGCCTTTTTCACTATGATACTTACAAGTGCCCTCTGCATCATTTTCAGGTAAGGGAAACTTTATTTAGAAAAGTAAAGAATGTATAAAACAGCAGAGACAAACTAGAGCACGAACAATAAATGCAACCAGAAGCTTTTCATCTTAATCCAATGCAGTTGATTATTGCCCAACCAATAATGAACAGCAACATTGTGTAATCTATAGATTAAATTATGTATGCTGCATTGGCTAGTATTTCTCATAGGTCCTATTTATATCAATGAAAGAATTACACTTTATTTAAAGGATAAAACATAAAACCTGCAAAATCCAGAGTTCAGCCCCCAGGTGACGCTTTTGTTGAATACTCATTAATATCAACCCCTTTAAAAACTATAAAGGTCATTTTTAATTAACTACAATGATACAATGTCCCAATTTTTGGCCACCTTAGCACTATAACTCAAGGACTAACAATCTTTGTCAGCTGTTTAATCCATCCTTTTGTTTAATTGCATATTATGTCAACAAATGCTCAATGCAATTATTGATTATTGACATAGTCCCCAGATGATAAATTGGTCAGTTAAATGGACATTTTCTCTAGTGCCACCAGCACATTGACATTTTTGGTTTTATGTGTCTGAAAAACTGATTGGTAAAGATATTCAAAATATCCATAGGACCCAGTTTCCAGTTTAATGCTTATCAACAAATGTTAGCATGCTAATATGATAAACATGGTGACATGGCGGACATCCGCATGTGGGGGTTACTATGAGCGTGGTGACGGCAGTATTTAGTTCAAGGCACCACAGAACTACTGCACACCATTAGTATTATACAGTGAATGGTTTTACCACAGAGAAACTCAAGATTCTGCTTGGCTTTATTTTTTAATTGCCCTCAGTAAGTTCAGTGTTAATATGATCTTAATGTTGTCATGAATGAAAATGGGCTGGTCTGACAGTAAATGCAAACACACACGCAGTTGCCCACATTTACACACATTCACTACTTTGCTATGTTGACTCAGCTGGAAGTCTTAGTCCCTGATGTGGTGAGCCATGATCATTAGTTGGGTTGGCTGCAAATGTGCGGCTTCCTTGATGTGGACTGTTCTTGTCATATACAGCAATGCATTCAAGGTACAGCACCTGGCATCAATTCCAGAACACAAAAACACAGAGGCTTCACAAAATTGAATGAAAGTGAAACAAGGAGAAGGGACAACAAGCAGGAGAGCCGAATGTGACTTTGGTACCAATTTTCAGACAATCAAAAGATGGAATTCATTAAACTGTTTCTGCTTCCATCCCAGGGGACAACATACACAAACATAGAGCTTGAGTGTAGAGGTTTGTCTGTTCTGACAAGCTTTTACCTCACAGGTCCAGGATCCAGAAAGGCTCAGATTTATGTCTGACTTAGTATTTAGCTTTCTGTGAGAACGATCCCTGTTTAATATGATTTTTGTTAGTTAAAAATGCTGCTTAGTGTCTCCAACTCATCCGTCAGGCACAATAACTCCACAGGGTCTAACTATTAATGACAGGGAAATTGGAAACACATGTTCAATAAAATGAAAGTGTAATTAGCAAGAACAACAGCATGAGTCATTCAGAAGCCAGGAAATGCATTACCATGAAATGCCCACCTCATCAGTGCCCTCAGTGCTTTGTTTGTTTTTTTTCTTTTTCAGTAGTTCCCTATTAACTTAAACGACTTCATGGGAATCACTGAAAAACAACTAGCCTGGCAGGCTATGCGAAACCTTGCAAGTTTAAGGGCAGTAGTGAGAGTAACTCTGAAGGTCCCCACTGGTAAGAAAACAGCCAAAGGTGGATGAGAGACACAGCAGGGGTTGCCTTCAGTTGCAAGTAACTAACTGATTCAGCTGTATGGGCCAATTTTAATAAGTGGCCACTAGCTAAAATATTTCTGCATGCTCCATTGGTTCATATGCACTTAAGAGTACAGCAGAAAGCATGGACAGGTACAGATCATTAATATAAAAGAAAATACTGTAATGGTAGGCAGGTTTAATCTCTGTTAAATCATCTAATATCAATGCCCTTCTGTGCTCCTGTGTGGAAGAACTGTGTGTATCACTCTTCCTCCCTTTAGCTGCTACAGTGTTTTATGGCAGATATGTTCACACATATTTGAAATGAGTGTCAGCAGACTGTAGTCAATCCCTACAGGAAAAAGTTAAGCACAGCAATGACATTTCAATAAAAACCACTATGTGAGCTGATGGAGTTGTGGTATGTGTGTGAATGTAATACTGTGGTGTATCTAGCTCCATCATCCAATACCACAACAGAGCAACTATTTAGGGAGGAAATAGCCACTGGTATGTTGAAGTTATTATATGTTAAGTGAGGTGGTTACTAGGTCAAAAAGATCCCATATCTGAACAGTGGTCATTTTTACATTTCGAGTCAAATTGGGAACACTCAAGGGTTTTTTTGTTCTTGAAAAAATGTTGCCAAAACTGCGGAAAAACATGTGAACATTCATAAAGGGTGGTTGTCAGATATGTCTGTAATTATAAAATGAATCACTGTGGTGCTTCATGTTTTCCAGACCCAAATTGTGTCCAAAAAGAGCAAGCTCCTGTGCATCCAGCAACTCTGAGGTACACACACGACTGTGCATCGTTTCGTTTCATTTCTTTCACCCTTTCTCACCCATCTCTACGTGTCACTGTCTCTCCTCCCCTACCTGCCTACCTTCCCTCTATTGCCTTTTTTCTTAGTCAGACATTCTTCAGAAGAATCAGCTTTATCTGGGATCACTGGACATTTCTTTTAATGTTAATTGCTGCTCACTGCTCCGCCTCTCCCCACACAGCCATGCCTGTTCAGGTTCACATAAGGTCGCACGAGCGTAAAACAAAGGTAGATAAACATGAGGATGGGAGAGCGGTGCATTTGCTACTGCAATTGGCATTGTGACATGAATAACAGCAAGAGCAGGAGAAGAAGAGAACAGCACGGAATACAAGCAAAACATGCAGATGTAAAGAGTATTAATGACTGAAACTACTTAAAGTACATAAATAAATTTGACCAGTAAGTTGAAATAACAGAAGAAGCAAAATTATTGGTAATTATGACCACAGTATAAATAATGATGATAATAATGATTATTGGAGCAGCAGGTGTTTAGCAGGAACAGTGATTTGGTACTTGCAGGATCAAGACAGGGAAAGAGAAAGAGTAGGAGGAAAAGCACAAACTATGGGAAAGGGAACACCCAAAGTTAATGACGTAGTAATAGTGCGATATAAATGCATACAGATTAGGCCTAGCAGCTTAGCTAAAGGATAAGTAAAGGATGGTCACCTGAGCCAGTGAGTCAGGGAACCCGAGTAAACCTACATTAAGAGGCGAAGTGACCTTCTGGGACAATAGAGAACTTTGAGCTCTCTGAGATATGATTGAGTTTGGTCATTAAGAGCTTTGTATGTTAGATGAAGGATTTTAAATTCTATTCTGAATTTTGCTGGGAGCCAACAAAGAGAAGCCAAGACAGGAGAAATGTGATCTCTTTTTCAATTTCCTGTCAGTACTCACACTGCCACATTTTGTATCACTGAAGGCCCTTTAGAGATTCGTTTGGACATCCTGATAGTAATGAATTATAGTTGTCCAGTTTAGTGGTAACATGCATTCAATAGATTTTCTGCAGTGTCCTGAGGCACCATGTTTCTGATTTGCACAATATTGTGCAGGGGAAAACAAGCCGTCCTTTAGACTTGTTTTATGTGAGTTTCAAAGGTCATGTTCTGGTCAAAAATGACAAGGTTCCAGCTTCTTAAATTTGACTATTTGTCATAAATGATAGTTAATCAAATGTCTTTGGGCCATTGTTCAGACAAACATTCTGCTGGTATTAAGAGGAGACATTCACATCTGGAAAAGTGCATATGTTGTTATGGAGACCAGAATGGGGGAGCTTTTCTTATACAACAGTCAAAGGCAAAAATAAAAACAAAAATGAACACAATCTAATAAAGCTAAATAATATAATTGTTTCTATAATGTTCAGTGTTTGATTAAATAATTTAAAAAAACTTTAGATTTATTTGTATATAGGTTTTAGAGGATGTAATTTTTGCAGCTAATTGGACTCCCTTTACACATCATACATTATATAGAGGCAGTACAGTTCAGCAGGAGCACAAACTGTAGCCTCCAAACGACCATAAAGTTTATTCAACACCTCACTAAACAACTTCACCAAAAACTGAACATTGTCAGCATCATGACGGTGGGATTCATTTGGATTGCCTTTCATTGGTTTTAGCTATGTGTTCCTCATAAGCTGCCCACTGAGTGTGATTTGAGAACATAGTAGCAGCTTTCCATTTTTAAGAAAAGCTCTTGAACTGATCCATGTGTTTCGGCCTGATGATGGGACAGGGTCAATGGGCTTTTGCACTGTGTTGCAGGTGCCAGACGGACTCCCAAATGCTGGGGCTGAGGCCCGGGAGCTACAACTGATTGCTGAGAATCAGACCAACCCTGATGTGACCACAGAGCACGGCAACGGGAATGATAGCCCACCACACACAGGTGGGAGCGACATAAAATTGCAACAAACATGATGAATATCTCATTTTCTGGATTGCTGATGTACACTTAATAAATATATGCAAACATGTCCATGCCCATTTCCCCTACGGTGTTTACTAAATTTGTTAAATCTATCTTCTGATTATGGGCAGCACGGCATAGCAGCATAGTGGTTAGCGCTGTTGCCTCACAACAAGAAGGTTGTGGGTTAATTGGTGACTCTAAATTGTCTGTATGTCTGAGTGTGAATGTGAGTGGTTGTTGGTCTCTATCTGTCTCTGTGTGTTGGCCCTGTGATGGACTGGTGACCTGTCCAGGGTGTACCCCGCCCTCACCCAGCCCAGAGTGAACTGGGATTGGCTCCAGCAGCGCCTGCGGCCCGGAAACGGATAAGCAGCAGAAGATGAATGAATGAATCTTCTCATTATACCTCACATGGATTATGAATTGCACATTACTGTGGGTGTCATTCATTTTGATTTACATTTATGCAGCATGTTCCAACTCTTTACTAGAACGATTTCAGGAATGATAATAATAGCTCCAGGGATATAAATCTGCCATTAATTAATTGGGGAACTAAGCAATGATCTAATAAAATTTTAGTGAAGTCATTCAAAAGCTGAAGGGGTCTAAAGAATGTGCCTCAATTGCGGTGATGTTTTTCTGGAGATGACTTTGTCAGTCATAAAGAGTGGAATTGAATATTCTTTTAATGAGTGTCTCTAAGTGGTGCTCCTTGTGTTTTCATTCGTGGTGTTTATCTCTGCTCATGCTAACCACCCACTTCTTCTATTTATTCCAAGTAAATTACCACTGCTGTTTCTGGGAAAGGAAATCTTTCTTGCTTTACGGGAGTTTCACTAGGAAAGGTTTACTTAACACTTTGAGTGCAACATGTTATCGTGACCTGCTCCAGGGATGAATCACTTTAGTCACAAACATGTTGTAAGCTATTACTTCAAATTAAAAATGAGTTGTTCAGGAGAAACTCCGTGGACTTGGGGTGTGTCACCAGGGTTTTCAATTGAAAGAACAATTGCATTAATTTTAGTGCAGCACACAGGCTTGATCCTGGAACAATCCAATCCAAAGACTCTTTCTCTCTTTCTCTGTCTCTCTCTTTCTCTCCCCACTCTCTCTGTTGTTGTCTCTCTCTCCCTCTCTCTCTCTCAGTGGGACTCAACACAGGCTGAGGGATTTGTGGGTTGTGGCATTTAACCCACAAAGCAGCTTGGGGGTAGTTTTAACAACAGAGGAATACAGTCCCCCTCTTTGTGTCCTCAAGTCACAGCATTACGAGTTTATGCTAAACGTACGACTTACACACAGTGAAGGAGCTGAGATTAGTCACCTCTGTTATGTTATTTCTTCCAACCAAGAGCTACAGCTCTTTATGAAGAGCAAGTAGTCGTTACTGCTGATGCTGGCTACATTAAATCAATGTGGAGCACCACATTGAATAATTTAAGTTTCAGTGGTGCAAACTATTGTAATGCGCAATGTGGATTTTACAAATAATTACACTGCTGCTAGAGAAAACTGCACAAGTGCTGCTGTTCTGATGCTCGGGGCTTCCATGTATTTCTTCGAGCACTATTACAATTCAATATATCCATTCTTTTATCTTCTGCATACATTTTTCTCTCTGTGTTTCTGTAGTCAGTGACATTTCCCAGAATGCAGAGGTTGATCTTTCCTGCAGTGGTTTGACAGAACTTGACCTTGGCGCGGATGAGGTTTTCATTGTATCCTCAGCCCCTAGCCCAAGCAGGCTCCACTTCTCCCCGCACACGGTAAGAACCTGTTTCTGTATGGTCAGCTAGATCAGTCCTAAGAATCTACATGCTGGCAACATGGCTCTGTGGATGACAGAGTGACTTGGGCGAAAACAAATTGACAGCTACTGGATGGTACAATGAAATTTAGTACTAATGTTCGCAATCTCAAATGGATGAATCCTAATGACTGGTGATTCCTGAATTTCCCCCCCAGCAGGTCAACATTTCCACTTATTCTGTGAAATCACCTTGTATCTAGCTGATGAAATAGAACAAAATCTGCTCCAGACATTCATGGTTCTTTTGCCATTTTTTTTTTTTTTTTTTTTGAATAAACATAAACAGCAGCAAAAGCACTGTGAGCATGTTAGCATGCTGATGTTGGAATTTGGTTTAAGCTCTCTATAGACTTTTTCCATCTTCCCTCTTCAGGAAATGTTAGGAAAACAGTTTTATTTTGATGCTGCTTCGTAGGCACTAACATTATCTGTTTAAAGGCCCAGCTCACCACCCTAATAGGGTTGACACCGTTTTATTTTCATACGCGTGGTACAGTCTGAAACTATGAAAGCTATGAGGACATAAATGGGAAACGAAGATAATTAAAAAATGGGAGGAGCGTTGAAGAAGCAACGGTTCAACCAAGCATTTTTTTCTCTGCTCTCTTTTGTTTTCTCTTGGAATAAGAGTTGGCATAAAACAGCTCTGGCAGCTTTTTGAAGGACTGGCAAGCTTTTCTGCAGCCTAGGCTAATGGAGTATTATCTACAGAGCCAGATTCCCAGCTCCAGTTGTGTGTGTGAGTGTGTTTGTGTGTGTCGGTGTGTCCACGCTTTGACAGTGTGTGGTCTGCCTGTGTGTGTTCTCAATGCAGACATCCATATAAATTATGTTTTCAACATCTTGCATGGGCCAATAGTCAGACCAAGATCACAGAAAGTTGCCAAATGCATGTTTTTATGATAATTTTCAGGTGAGCTTCCAGTTTAACATTGCTACACATCCCCAATTAATAAAATGCGCATTAATCCATGAATCCCCATGTGATAACGTGTCGCAAGGCATCCTTTCTGAGAGAGTTTTCAATTTAGCTCCAGAAAAGATGAGCGGCCCATTTTCTCATATAAACTCCAGATATTATTGAGGTAGGGAAGCCTTGGTCAAACGGAGCTGTGCAATCCTGTCCTGTCACTGATAATGAATCGAGTGGAAAAGACCAGTTTTGGCTGTTTTCTAGGGAGTATGTTGAGCTTCTACAGGCGCTTCAGAAGGGTCTCGTAGTCAACTGTGTTGGCTGATTTTTCACCTCATTTGTCAAATCTAAAAGTTGCCATTGTGTCTGTAGGGCTTTAGTGACTAAAAGAACATTTTATTTAAACCCCTAGCTAATTCTTGTCTAGACAAAGCTAGTGGCTAGTGATTCTGTGGGAAGGATTATCTGGACTTGTTCTCTGTCTGATGGGTGCAACCCCTAAAACCTTCATCCTCCCCTGAAAAACAGCAGCTGACTGATCAAGATAGATCAAATTGCCTTTGTACATCTAACCTATCAATCACAACTGGCCTCTTCTGGTTGCTCATGCAAGGATGACATATACAAGTCTCAATAAAGTAAAGAGTCCTCTCGATTAGTTATTTTGTTTGTACCTGTAATAATGATATGAGTTGTACGTAAACAACAACGCAAACGTGAGTGAAACAGCTCCAGAGCCCAAGCCGTTCTCTGGACAGCTTTAATATACTTAAGAAATAATGAGTGAGACTGCTACGTGAGCCACACACGCTCGACTGGCTGGCTGCGTGGTTAAGCGGGCCAAGCTAATCAGCACAGATCCTTCTTGTTAATCCATTAATGTAGTAAACAACACAATCTGTCGGGAGGAATTCAGGTGTGAGGTGGAAATGTAGCAGGTGCTGGCAGCCTGTCAGTTTGTAATATCCCCACTTTAAGGTCTGCGTCGCTGTATGCAGTGATACTTTTCATCATTTCTGTGAGTCACAGAAATAAAGTGTTAATGTTTGGAATGTAGTCCTTTGGTTAGCAGGATTTATCAGTTTCTGGAACTTTTCTCATTGCTTGTGTCTCTTGATGTCTGACTTGAATAATTGTATTTACAGATTTGATCGCTTCGCCGTGATGTCTGACAGTATTGTCCATGCATAGTCATTCACATTTCAAATTTGCAGTGAGCGTAGGCGTATTATTGCCACATCTAGAATCTAGTTGTTCCACCGATGTTCAATAGAACAAATTCACGCTTGATTCAATAACCAGCCTGCTGCTCGGTGCAGATAATAATAATAATAATAATAATAATTTGTATTTACCAGTGCCTCCGGGGCACTTTAACAAAAGGGTTATTTATGTTATTA
This sequence comes from Remorina albescens, assembly GCA_034769265.1. Classification (NCBI taxonomy): domain Eukaryota; kingdom Metazoa; phylum Chordata; class Actinopteri; order Carangiformes; family Echeneidae; genus Remorina; species Remorina albescens. Next base: position 7,777,230 of record CM068485.1, read on the forward strand.
CAGCTGCTGTTAAGTGCTTGTGCATAATTCCACTAAAGATTTGTGCGTTACTTATTTTGTGTGGTCATCCTCAGCCCTAATTAATTAGTTTATCCTCTTTTCAAATTTGTTACCATGGCGAAATTTGGCTACATATGTATGTTTTCAGTATCTTTTCACTTGTTAGTCACAAACGAACCTACCAACAGCTGCTCATGGCGCACACTTTATGCTAACTTTCATCTTCCTGTTTTCTGTCTCTTAGCAGCGGGAGAGGTTTCTCCGGCACAGCGACACCGGTCCCAGTCCTGCAGGTGACTGGCCCTCACCGGACTCCACCAACTCACCTACTAGTGTGAGGTCCAGTGGTGGCTGTGCCAGACCAAGGGCGTGGAGTGTACGAACCTTCCAGGACTTTCTCCCTCCACTGCCTCAGCTGCATAAGAAGTGGTGCAGCTGGAACTCCACCAGTCCCTTCACCAAGCTAGTGGACAGTGTCAGTACTAGAGCCTGTGCTGTTTTCATGCTCAAAAACAGAAGCGTGTCTTAGCAGTTTCTTCAGATAGTTACATTAACTCCAATATGAATGGGTGTATCTGTAGCATTATCATATGAAGTGTTGTTAGTTGATCTAAAGAACACCCCAAATTGCAGAATGCTCTACCTGACTTTGTCACAGTGATTGTTTTATGTAATCAACAAATCAGTCCTATTATTGTGCCTGTTGGATTGCCACGACACTTAACTTTAAAACAGCAGCAGACAAACTGTATCATATCATTGCAGGCTCCATCCAGTTTGACAGCTGATGGCAGGGGAGGAGACAACAGGAAGGTCTTCTCCGAGGTTCAGCTGGAGACCAAGGCAGACAACAGCACCATCTCTGACTCATCCATCAGCACTGCTTCCTATCCACTTACACAGCTTGCCCAGAGACAACGGCGCCTCAACTCCACGAGTAACCTGCGGCGCTCGCTGTTCACGGGCCCTTGCTTCGGCCTGCTCTCTGAGACAGCAGACCCAGTGAAGGCCCCTGGGGTTACTCAGTCCCAGCTATCACGCTCAGAGCCCAGCAATGGCTCTTCTTCCTCCACCCAGTGTCAGATCGAGAGTGGCCAAGCTGGAAAGAGGCGGGATTTCCCCAGTGAGGGTGATCACATCAGCGTGCCGGTGTTCGCCATCTCTGAGGAGGAGGACAGGCAGCCTCTGGTCTCAGCTGAGCACCTGGACCAGACATCTGCCTCTGCTGTGCTGAATGGACTAGTGAGAGGAGCATATGAGGGGAAGAGGCCTGCACTGGGAAGCACCAGCCAAAGCCCGCAGAACCAGAGGGCCAGGCCAGAATGGAGGCCAAGGGGGAGCCAGGTGTCAGGAGGGGCTGGTGTGCCCCCTTCCAGCACACCCAACATCATGATGGAGGCAATCACAGTCAGTGACAGCCAGCTTTGCCTTGGTCAGTCAACAGTGCTGAGTAGTGTGACCAACCAGATGTGAGCACATTCTGAAAAAAGGAGGTACTCTGGTGGTTCAGTTATCCACATCTGAACTCTTAGTGCCACTTTTTGAAATATATATAACCTTACTTCTTTAATTTCTGAAAATCATCCTGTATAAAATTACTACATATTCCTCTCACTCTAGTTGATCTTTATTTTCATAAAGTTGTGTTTGGACAAAAATGGAATATTATGATGCTTACCATGCCCTTGACAACTGTGGTGTTAAACCTTTTAAAAAAAAGTATGACTGCATGATTGCAAACATGAACAGAAAAAGTCTTTTCAAAGTGAGTACTCCCTTGACTCATAGGAGCACCTTTAAGCCAGATTTATTTACTAGTTTGCTGCTATTCATTGATTTATAATATGCCAATCATTGCACTCAGCTTTCAATCACTCATTCTTTAATTATGGAAGTTGTGCTGCCCTGTGCCAGCTTTCCACTTTTTCATTAATGTGTCTTTTCACGTGGTAATTTTTTTAGTACAGGCTAATGAATGCTTATACTACTATCCAAGTCATCGGCAGAGCATAGCTCATATATTTATATCAATGTTGCTACAGCATATGCATAAAGTATGTACTCCCAAGGCTGATACTGGATTATTAAAGGGAATCAAAATCATGTAAAAGCACATACAGCACTAATATACACTATTTTCAAGTATAAAGAGATAGAAAGCACAGTAGTATTTAAAATGAGTTATGAATTAGTGTAAAGTTTTAATAAAGTTGATGTCATTGACATGTTGTGTCCTTGACCTGATGGAAGCTGTTATTCTATTGGCAGAAAACTCACAACGTCCTCACTAAGTCAGGATCTTTTCATCCAGGGATCCATGAGTTGTTAAGGCATTAAACTGGAAATGCAAATAAACATACAGAAGATTGATGAGCATTACATGACATGATGGATATGATAAAAACCTTTACAGTTCCAAAATAAAACCTAAATCCTAATCCTCAAAAAGAAATCAGTGTGCGACTATTTCTGGTGGCATGTTTAGATATAGATATTCTACTTCTGTTCTGCTCTCCGCCTACTGTAGGCCCAAACATCCAGTTGAAGTAAAAAGCTGACCACATTGAAATAGAACTTATATGGTATTGGAAAAAAAGCAAGCCAGTTCCTACGGACAGCTCTATTAGTCCTTTAATTTGTAAGGTAATTGACCAAATCAGATCAATACGCTTTTCAAACACAATCTTAGCATGGCTAATACAACATAAAGGCTAAAGAAGCATTTCTTAAAACTCTCAAACATTTTCCTCAAAGTTAAGTCATCACAATTTTTGCATGTGCCTAGTGCTACTCTATAGTGATATAACTAGAAGTGGATTATAGTCTAGACTAAATGTTCAAATAGTGCATTGCACACAAAGTTTGCATCGGCGAGGACTCCCATCCCTCATACTGTGAGCTGCCAATGTTACGCGGCTCTGATGCCCGTTCAGTCTTCCATAATCCTGGAAGCTGTGAGGTAGAATGAAACCTGCCTCTTCCATACTGCTGAGCAGCTTGGTCCAGACTTTTGTAGACAAGGTGAGTCAATATCTGCCTTAATATACAACATCCCACCCTAAGGAGAATGCAAAGCACTCTTCCAAAGCTTCTTTAATACCAATTCCTGATTGGTGCGGCTTGGGACTGTTGTTGGCTTAGGGTCCCCAGATCTCCTGTAGGGAATAATTAAAACTTAGCCACTCAGTCAGTGAAGGGGTGGGGGGACGCCAGGGTTGTGCTGAAGGCCTGAGCTGCTAAGGAATGCCAATGTGGACCCACCATAACTTATGGGGCCCAAAAAAGAAAAAACAGCATTTTGCTAACACCACAAATTAACTAAGGAACTCGGGCGTAGGCTGGGAAGGTGACCATTCACAAACCCATTTTGCTACCAACATTTGTACATAAGCATTGAAGAGCTATATTCCAAAACAAAACATATGGCTAGAGTTTTTAATACTATACCAGAACTGCAGATATTTTCCTTGTATTCAGGACCGTAACCATGAAGGATAAAGTTACAGAATGCTTTCCTTGCATTTTTTCTTTTTTGATGATCTAATTTTGGAATGAAACCCTTTACATGATTAAAAATCAGATATTGTAAACATGCAAAGCCACTGGATAGAGATGCCTTTGTAGACTATTAAAAAAAAAAAATCACTTTAAATATGTGTGAAAAAATTGTGCAAATATCCTCATAGTTGTACAACATACACACAGCTAGCAAAAAAATTAAACATTGAAAAACAAGATTACCATTTGCAAAATGAACTAGCCATGGCCTGCTCTAACGTTTGCTATCTCACTCTATTCTTTATACAAACAGTGTCCAAGGGAAAACAAAAAGAAAAATAACATCCAGACTTATTTCATCTTCAGATTTCAGTATATAAACCCTTTTTGCAACTGAAGTTTGGATGTTATTTCACTGAGGTTTAGATATCAATATTAGCTGTGCATGGTGGGGAGGGTTCAACGATTGGGTAAGTCATACATCAGATGTTGAGAAGCTTTTACATGTTTACACAGAGGTTTTCCAACCACCAAACATGGTTAACCTGCAATTACATACCAGACAGCAGCTTTGTCTACCTGAGGAACCAGAGAAAAACTATTTTACTTACACTATAACCTGAACAAACCCACATGCTGATCAACTAATAGCTTCAAAACATTACCAGAATTTGAATAAAACTATCAAAACGTTTGCAGGTAGATTTTACCTTATTGTCCTTGAATGGGAGAACATACTGCTGTGTTAGTATTGGCACAGTTCTCTACACTGTTGGTTCTGCAAGCGTATGCTGCAAACCTCTAAAAGCACCATCAGTGCAGTCTATTTTTTCCTCTCAAGTGTCTGTGTGGAGAAACTGCACTATTGCTCACAGCTAAGCCCTTACTACAGGCTCTGGTACCGTGTCCCCACTACACTTCTTTAATCGCCTTGGAGATGATTATCCAGAGAAAAGCATACAACAGAGGCCCATGTGGCCTCTGACAGCATTACAATACATTGATCCCCTTCCCAAATATGAAATCCTATACAAATTATCACATGGGATTACGGATCTACCCAAGTTCATGTGGTGGCTTTGACATGGCTTTTTGCTCTCGCCTGGAAACAACAGTAAGGCCTTGGCAAAACAGGAATAGAGAACAGAGATGAGAAACTCATGTTCTCATGTTGTGTAAAGTGAAAAATTTGGTTCTCAGAAGAATATTACTGGCGCAGTAACACAATTTATCACCTTACTCTTTATGATAATGATTACATGTTTTCATTGACTTTATGTGTTTGAAACCCTGGATTTTAAGAGCAATATTCACAGACTGTTAAAAAAAAAATCATAAAAATGAACAAAAAAAAAAAAAAAATGCATCAGGTCCTTGACACCTTGATAACAAGGTTGGACGACTTAATATAAAACGTGTGCACCAAAGTGTACATAGAGTACATGGCCTTAATCCATACAGATTGCCTCAATCGCTCTTAATCTGAGAGAAAAACTAATATTTTTACCACAAAAGGCTGGAGGAACCACCTTTAGCTATTTCACCACCCAAAGAAACAAATGGCTTTCAAAAGGTGGTTAGCGGGTAAATGGCACAGATGGATGAGCCACAATTGAGATGAAAGTGTTGGGTAGTATTAAACCCAGGTTGTAACTCGTCAAACTACTAAACTATGGACTTTAATTTGAGTGTGCATAGCATTATTTCACTGTGTCAAGAAAGACACTGGTCACTAATGTAAATGCATACTGATTGTAATGTCTGCATTATCTTATTGCATAATCTTCAAGGCAGTTAGCTACAATGGACACAACAAAACTTCACGAGTTCTTCTCAATCCAATGCACAAGATGCTCAGTTATCATCACCGACACTGAAGAAACACACCACTCTGCTCCTTCAGTTCTTGAAACGTGTCTGTTCACAAATGTGGTTGAATTTCCTGAAATGAAAGAAAAAAAAAAAAACAACAACACATAAACTGAGTTCTGTATGTAAAAAATTGAGATGAGATGAGTTGACATGAGCAACTCAAAACTGCCAGGGAGGGAACATGGGACTGCGTTTATATTAGAACTCCTTCTAGTGGTGACATACGTGAACTACATGTAAAGGGCTCAGGCATTTGTATTCAAGGTTTGGTCAGAAATATCCTCAGCAGGGCTCAGTAAAACCAAGGCACAAAAACACACCCACTTGGTTATAAGTGCATGCTCAGATGACCTCTCTAAGAACTCAAAAATTTGCTTGAAATCTCATAAATCATAATGTGCAAGCAAAACTCTGTTGCGATCTGCACCTGTGCCATTCCTTAAATACGTCAACATGATATAACTGGTATTAATGTTAACATCCATGCATACAGGTGGATCCCACTGGATTATGTAATCTGTTGATGGATATTAGTCAAGTCAAAGGGCGGGTTTGTGCAGTTCATTTATCAGCAAAGTTAATAAAAAAAAAATAGTGGTTATTCAGAAATTAACAGTAAATTAGTAGTACGATATAGAAACAAGTTATTATTGACTGAACAGACAAAAAAAATAAAACGACAATAGACAATATGCTGCAACATTTAAGATGATATACAGTGTCATTCCACAATGTTAACACTCATAGGAGCAACAGCGTAGTACAGGGGACCTAAGTCTCTGATTAAACTTCAGTTATCCGGTGGGACTGTTTTTCCCCACCACACAAGCACCAGGGCAGAGCTGCTAGGTGACTTTATGTGGTGTGTCCATTATGACTTACATTGCATGATGCGCCTTCACCTGCGTGCGACAGTTGCGTCCCCAGTAACAGTCAGGACGAGATGTTACAGCAGCTTAAGAAAAAGAAAAGAGCAAGCATTCACATGAATAATTAAGGATGTTTAGGAGTGAACACAATTGTATTTACTTACTATCTAAGTAGCCTAAAAATGGCCAACTTCCTTTGAAAATTATCTTGGTTTGTCAGACCTGGCAGTTCAGATGAAGGGATGTTCTGTCTGTACTTGTAAGCCAGCTCCTTAAATGCTCGCAGGCCACAGCAGAAGCACAGGATTATGTTGGCAGAGACACGGACATCTAACAGAAATGGAAATAATAACAATTTACCACCCTTTCAAATGACAGTATGGACTTCTATGTGCTTCACAGTGGATCTGTCCCCGGGGTGTTGCAGTGAGTCGTACAAATGTTGCAACATCAAATTCCACTACTAAATATGCTTTCTTTACTTCCTTAGCATTGAAAGTGCCTCAAGTTTGATCGGAGGTCTCACCTGTCAGATAGTAGCTCCCATGTTGTACACCCTCTAGAGCCTCCTGAAGAAGATCTCTCCATGACTTCCCTCTGGAGGACAGGTAGTTCTGGTGGCAACAGGAAGCACACCCAGAAATCATCTTAATAATGCACATATGGATGTACAGTCTTAAGAAGCTCTAGTTAGGACATTTTAGGACAATGGTCAGAGGTTATTTAACTCAGAGTAGCTCACGGATCGAAACCATCCTAAGAGCCACGAATGATCCTGGATTTAGACATTTTTCAGCAGCCGCTCAACTCAAATCAACCAAAGTGTAACTAGCGCACTTTATACATCTGAGTCATTTCTTCTAATACAAGTGCATCTTACCTGAAGGATCTCTGACTCATAGTTGTTGTTGTTTAGTACTCCATCCAAACATTTGTCTGTGAGATTGAGCTCTAAAAAAAAAAAAAAAAAATACAAAGCAGCAGTTTTTATCTGCCAAACATAAACTAGGATGCACAAAAATTCTGTGGGAAACTATGTGCCGTTTACATTCATCAAATTTACTGATGTAGTAGTTAGACAGTATTCTGGAAAATCTCCACCTTTTCATCTCACTTAATGCTCTATTACTATTGAAAAATCCCACACTGCTCGAAGCTTGCTACACAGCAATAAGGCCAACAGGTGAAACAGATACATACCACTGAATCGAGCCAGACAGCCTTGACAGCCAATCCTCTGGCAACCCCAGTACATATGACAGAAAGGTCGCTGGCACAGCACACCTGCCAACAAAAGATATCATGCATACAAGGTGTATAATGGAATTTTTAAACAATCCGCCCACACAGGTTTGTACTATCAAGGGCTTTTACATGCACCACATAGCTCAATAATGCATCTTTTTACTGAAGAGCTTCACAGAATTAAAGGGTACACACAGTGACTAGCTTCTTTTATCTGACTTTTAGCTTCCTATATTAACACCCTGCTTATTACTCTGTAGATTTCTCTAGTATGTCCTTATCTATTAGTTCCTCAGAGGGACTAACAAGTTCAGGGACAACTTACATTGTTGAGCAGTAACCTCCTGGCTGTTTAGCTCGGCCCGTCTGTCTGGCATCGGCTGGAGGCAGCAAGTGCAGATGAGATGGCAGCCCTGAGGGGGGCAGCAGTACTCCTGAGGAGCTGCAGACAGCACTGGGGCAGAAAAGGATTTTAGACAGGTGCTAAGACTTTGGGATCTGAAAGGAAGGCAAGAGGATCCTCATAAACGTGCTGAAGTAGGTTTTCGATTACCAAGCACATAGTAACTCCTGCTGATTATTTTTGGTGTCCACTGGCTCCACTGAGTAAAGTTTAACTTTAGAAAGTAAATTCCTGTCAAATTGACACTAATAATCACCTGAGGGGACGTCAGAGGAAGTTGAAGGCTGTTCCCCTGTGGGCTTTGCAGGCTCCTCCTCAGTTGCTGCTTTAAGTGGAGGAGGTATGGCCGGTGGAGCCGGCAGACCAGGGAACCAGTAACTTGAACCTGTAGCAAAAAGCACCTGACTGACCTCCCTCCTGTAGCCGGGACACTGTCGGCATATCACCAGAGGCTGACTGAAGACAAAAACACGAAAGGGCATATCATCACATAGAGATATGGCTCACTATTACACGACAGTTTAGTTTGAACTGATGGTTATTTCTGTGTGTTGATATTTATATGACATTTATGCCTCTACAAACACAAACAGTCAGGCCTTTTACCTAAAGTCTGAGGAGTCACTGTCATTGTCAGAGAACTCAAAGAGGTAATCTGAACTGCCCTCTTCATCAGAGAAAGAGCGCTCAACTTTTGGCTGTAGCATGTCCTGAGTTATCTTGTTACGGCTGTCCATGCTCTTCAGATCTTCCTCACTGCGACACTTCTCTGTGGGACAGGACATAGATGACCAGATTGTTGGGTAATATACTATTAAAATTACACAAGTTTTGCGTGTGTGTGTGTGTGTGTGTGTGTGTGTGTGTGTGTGTGTGTGTGTATATATATATATATATATATATATAGAGGCATTATATGTCATTTTCTTTTTCAAAGCATGTTAGCTTTAGTTAATGGATCTAGCATTTTTAATAATATGAACTGTCTATATTTATAATTATCTGCTGAAACCTGGATGTTGGATGAGGTAGGCCTCCACTAGGTTGTTGAGGATGTGGTTCTTATGAATCCTTTCCACAGGACAGCGACATGTGGGGCAAAGTGAGGAACGTTCCATCCAGCCTGAGTAGCAGGCAGCACAGAAGACATGCATGCAAGGCTGTAAGCTGGAACAAAAAAAGAGACTCAGAATCATTTATTCAAAGTGCCTTGCAAGACCACAAAGTAGGGCTCAAGTTGGGTAGTAGACACCTGTGGATATCACTGGCCTAGAGATCTTACCCAACACAGTCATGAAGTAGGTCCTGGCAAATAACACATGTCAGAGTCTCCTCCATCTTGTCTGTTTTGGCCCCTTCCACTGGAGGCTTAGACAAAAGACTCCCAGGACTTCCCTTAGCTGAGACAACAACTTCTTTACTGGAGGTGTGGGGCAAGCTCAAATCATAATCTATATCTGTAAACACATGAAGTCACTGAGTCATTTATAGGATTTATCTGTTTGGCTTTACAAAAAAAACCCTCCATGCTTGGATTATGATTGAAAAGTACTTTTACATCTATTGTGAATAATCAAGAAAATACAGCTTGGTATCACTGTAACAAAACTAACCATTATCTTTTCTTCTGCGCTTGCTCTCAGGCTCCATGTTTTCCATGTCCTCTATAGCTTGGCCTGATAAAAATGGAACAACAGATCAAACAACACACACACGTGCGTGTTGAAGTGCGGCAAATCAACATGACCTCCTCTAATGTGAATCTGCAGCCAGTTTAATACCTGCTGATATAGAAAACACATTAACTGAACTCAACCCCTTAACTGAAATCACTGCTTTCTTAAGTTATGTCAACAAAGCTTGCATTGTTGCCCAAAAAAACAAGAGTTTTTTAATGTAACATGACAAATATGGCAGAACATCTCCACAGGCATCATAAAGAAGTAGATTTAACCATGAAATCTCTTCAGTTCTCAGAGACAAACTCCACTAAATTCTACTCTTGCTACAGCAATAACTCGTTACAGGGGGATTTGTAACATCAGACATGAGGCTTTGTTCGGTGGCTGAAAACTCCTTTGAGGAATTAAACATTTAATTAAAGTACTGGAACCACCATATGAAATGCCAAGCAGGTTGCATCTTACCAAAAGGTGTTGCCTTTCAAGTATGGTAATTTCCCAGTGTATTGGTGAAACAAGTAATTCTTGAATTATATTATTAATAAATTACTTACATTTGACAAGATGGCCTCAGTGTGGTAAATTGCAAAAGCTGATGGAGCTTAAATACACTCATGACAACATGCAGACCATCTTTTGAAATACAAATTTAAAAAATTACATAAATTATCATGGCATAAAACCAATGAAACCAGACTAGATTTGACTAGTCTAAAAATGACAAAACCATCTGTACTAAAAGGGCCAAAAAAAGATTGAAAATCGAATCGACTTGTGACCTTAAAACTGAAAATTAAATCGAATTGAGCATTTAGAAGATCATGACACCCCTATGCACCACTGATAGTGAACGATGAAGTCAGTTGAGCCACCTTTGTACTAGGGAAGCTGTAAATTCTTCAGAGGAAAAAAAACAATGGCGCTAAAACACAATAGAAAGCTATTTACTCAATCATTTAGTAACTACACTGACCAGGAGGTAAATTGTGCCAGCATCTCATAAATTTTATCTCATTGTGTGTTCATCTGTTGGGTAGTCAGGGCAACTACTGAATTTCTTAGGCTGGGGTAAAGTGGAGTGAAATGGATCAATTAGTCACAATCAAATTGATATTTCCTAAGAAAAAGTCACTACATAAAGCAGCTCTGCATCTCAGTCTGCTCCTTTAACATTCTGTGACTTAACCATCAACCAAGTTGTGTTACTATTGTTGTTTCTAATAAAATTACTGAAACATCATGATATTATTTGAAGGTATTACCAGCAACAACCCTGCAAACCGGTAGCAGAGAACCTACCAGAGGCAGAACAGGCTGTTGTTGCAATGGGTCCAGAGGTGAGAGGGCTCTCAATACGGAAGTGGGAGGTGGAGGTGGAAGGCCGAGGTTCCTCCTGAGTTGGAGCCTTTGTGAGCATTACAGGCTCAACAGAGAGTGACATCTCTGACGCTGGAACAGGAGCAGGGCTACAGGCTGGTTTGTCCATGTCTGAAGTTCAGTTATAGAGTTGGGGGGTGGTTACTCGTGAAACACAATGGAGCTGTGGAATCAATGTGTTTGAACTGGACAAAAGAGGTGGGGGGTGGTGACTGCTGCACTACTTACCATAACTATGTTGCATAGCCTGCTCCGTTTTGATTGAGTGGAAAACATAGGCAATGTCTACAGGGTCGCAAGAAAGGAGTTTGTCTTTCAATCTTATTAATTCAAATAAACACATTATTCTTATGGATGATTAAAAAAAACTACTCACTTTGTTCTGGCTCACTTTTCCTATACACAAAGTAGATGATATCACCATTCTGCAGCATGTGAGTTTGCTTTTTGACTAGTTTGGACGTGTTGATCACTGTGCCATTCGTGCTGCAGATGAAAAAAATGTGAAAATACAATTACTTTTCAATGTGCTGTAAAGGTCTCTGTGACCTTTATGATGGAGCAAGTATCAAGTCCTAAGTAAACACCTGAAAGGCTCTTAAAATGCAAGCAGGGTCTCTCTTTCAACCACATTTAAAATCACTTCTAAAAACGATGATTGGTTACTGTAACATCTAAACAGTGTTGTTAAATAGTGCCCCACAGAACTCATTATGTTGAGCCACTGGAAAGTTTACACAAAGTACATGAAAAATCTCTGTTCTTCCATTGAGTGCACATTCAACATACAGTACCTCATGTCTTCAAGCCACACCAGTCCCGAGTGTTCATCTTGAACAATCTTGCAGTGTTCCCCGGAGACAAGCTTGCTGGCCGGAAATGACAGGTAACACCCTAATAGATAGATAGATACTTTATTTTATCCACAGGAAAATTTTGTGTTACAGCAGCATTAACAAATAATACAAATAATAATACAATAATACAAACAAATAAATTAAAAGGGAGAACAGAGGAATAGCCTACAATAAGTACTGAATATAGGTATATGTGGACCAAATAGAAATAAGAGGACCAGTATAAATACGCAGTACACACACACTATATACATAGCACGTACATACATTATTTACGGATGGTATAAGAACACAAAATATTGGGGAAAAAGTGGACCAAGTAAAAATCTAACTAAAACCTAAAACCACATGTACTTGCATGAATATGGATGCTCATACCAAGGCTATATATAGATGTTACACATGTACTATATACAGCTGTTGATACTAAGCATTCTTACAGTGAACATCAAATGTGGTTTACCAGATAATTATTGTACAACTTGATGGCAGATGGAAGGAAAGACTACATAATAAATAATGTTAATAATAAATAACGTCATAAAAAAAGAAACATTCAAATAATAGATGCTCTTGTTAGTTTTGCTCCCAAAGTCAGAACCTATTAATTTTCAAATTTTTACTAGTGACTTCTTTCGGGATGTATACTGAGTAATATTTGTTTATATCTTTACCACCCTTCAACAATTGCAGCTGATATGTCAATATGATGACAGTCTAACTTTTGAAATAAAAGCGCTGCAAATCCAATCCCTCTGCGATTCACCTGACACTCTGTTGCCATGACATTTCAGACCTATTAATGCCCAGACATGAGCTAACCAATTAAGGCCGGTTGCTTTGCAATGCAAAGAAGTAGACCCCGAAAGCCCCCAACAAAGCAGACACAGGGGGATATACAGGCCTAACCTTTTCAAAAGCAAAACCAACACAAAAAAAAATCTACTTAATATTCCACACACATGTTCTCAATGGACGCTTTTTGTTATCATCACAAGGGGCTGTCTAAGTTTGGTGCACTAAAGAAGGCTTTGTGTTTTCAAGGGGGAGGTTTTAAAAGCACTAGACACTGGCAGTAATGTCTACAGACAGGATTGTCTTTTATTAATAGGTACCCCACATCTTAAGCTTCTTTCAAACAGGATTAAAATAAAATGTTCCTGTTATAAAACAAACCTCTGTTGCTCATTCCATAACAATCACACACTAACTGACCTTTTTTTCTGCCAACTGTGCATTCCCTGTTGAAAAGCAGGACAGTCTCACTGGAGTCCACTTTGACTAGCTTGCCCCATGGCTGTCCTCTCCTACTACTGTCCATATCCTGATGTCTTTTCTGGAAAGGGGGGGAGAACAAGATTATGTTTTAATCATAGATTATTCTCATCGAAGACATTGGGTGACATTGTTACTGTGCTATTGCTTTCTTGGTTACTTGGCGTCGTGACCGCAGCAAAGAAAAAGTGAAATTAACCATTAAATGTTTTGTTTATGATGACATCATGAAAACATTTTATTTGGTCAGTTTCCAGACAGATTGGCTCCAATGACCGATGGCAAAATACACACAGAAGTCTGATTGTAAGCACAAAACAGCAATACCTGAATAAAAGAAAATACACTCAAAATGAGCCCTCTCATATTTCCTAATTTTCCCTATCTTGCTCTCAGTTCAGTAAGATCTCACCTCAGGTAATTGGTAAATTCGGAAATCCCGATCTCTTATGTGGAAACTTCATAAATCTTACTCGTTCTGAGAGAGTTATGAACTTGACTGTTATTTCAGATCCAGAGTTATAGCTCGTATTGTGAATTATGAATGCCGAATTCACAAGTGGGCCTTGTGGATTCATAAATAACTCGGAGAAACGTGGGGATAGATGTGCAGCCTGTGAAACAGTCAAGATGCAGTGAATTGAACGACTTTTCCAAAGAAGTTTGGTGAAGAACACACCTAGGCAAACTATGCTAACGAGCCCTAGCTAAACTTGGCTTTTCGGTGGTTAGCAGCCGTGTTAGCCAACTCCATCGTGCGACAAACTGGGAAACACTTGGAGCTGCTTAGTCTGCCAACTATCAGCGTGGGAACGTTTCGCTGGTTGTGATATGACAACAGTCAACACGAACACAAGCACACAACTTCATTCACACTAAGCTAACGCGACTGCTAACATTAGCAACCCAGCGATCCGTGTTTTCCCAGAGAAAATGGGGAGCGGGGAGTCGGTCCTCCGGAACGTCTCTCACGTTGCTCTTTAGTCGCGTCTGAAACGCGTACTTTACCGTCAAAAGCTCGCTCCGTGGTCGCCGTGTCTCTGCGGTAAACAGCTTCTCGTCCTCATGTTCCACAGAGACGCACAAGGTGCACTTCCTGCCAGGCTCGGGGTTGACAATATGCATCAGCTGATGGAGGAGGGGCAGCCTGCCGGGGCTTGTGCTGAGAAGTTCGCGTTGATCCGTGAGGGCGGCGAGTAAAGTGTTGGAGACCGCCAGGCTCTGCTCCCTTCAGCCGCAGCCTGTGCTAGCAGGAAGGAAAGAGACTTATCCTGGGGTTGTTGATTTTATTACTTCATATACAGGATACAGCACAACGAGATCAGTGCCACTGAAATGTTCATTACAATTTTATTAACTCGCCAAAGAGGCAAAGAAGAATAAAGTCGACTCATATTTGAATAGTAAAATCATCAATCATCGATGCAAAGATATGAGCCTTTTTTGACTGTTTAGAAATTTTCTGCCATGCTTTATGATTCTTTTCTGCTGATCTTTGCATATTATATCGGACACAATGAGGACCAAAGCTGTGATGACCACAGATTTATTTTATTATTATTATTATTATTATTATTATTATTGTTTCTGCAATTAGCTTCAGTTGGAGACTACAGGTGCAGCCACCTTTGTTCACATGGTCACAGGTGTAATTACTCACTGGATCGAGCTTTTACTTTGTGTATCAGACCTGTTTGTGTTCACTTACACTGGCGTTAAAATAACCTACACATGAACTTAAAAATTAAAATAAAAAAATATTGTGCGTTTTGAATTATTTAACAATTTTGTAATGTGGCGCAGTGGTTTACTCAGTTTTTTCGTGTTTGTTGTGAACTGTAATTAAGAAAAGATTAACTGATGAATGACACCATCCAGGGTGGAGACTTGTGCTCTCCTGATGCTTTGAATGTCCACATTGTAAGCACATGTGCCTTCAGCACATCCACCTGCAGTTCCTCTTCAGTTAAATGCTGCTCAGCAGGATCAAAAGACATAGTGGGAGCACAGTTGTGGACGCTCTCAACATTTTTATACTCAGAGTATATACGGCACTCTGATATATTCTTTCACTGTCCCAAGCCTTTTATTTGGCAGGTTCACTGTTGGCTTCAGCTCTGGGGCGCAGCTGTAAGCTTCACTCTTTAGTATGTTCAGTGGAGCAGGTCCCTCCATGGAGTCTGCAGGTTCAGACTCGGAGGAGGACTGACTCACTGCTCCCGCTTTGCCAAGTTCTCAGCGTCCCCTGCAGAATCCAACTAATTCTGGAGAAGGTCTTCTTCTTCTTGACAATCTCATCCAGCTAGTGGAAATATCCATCAGTGGGACATTTGGCTTTCTCAAGCTCCAGCTGTTGAATGCTGATGTTGAGGAAATATACCAGACCAATGATTGATGCAATCATGAATAAATACATTCTTTGGCAGCCAGATTTTTAAAAGCTCCCCAATGAATTTAATATTTGAACCCAAACTCTGGCAAGCCCTTATTGAAAGCTATTCTTTATATTGGCTGTACCTCTTCCTGCTCACAGGTTCAAGTAAAGATAAATAAGAGTAAAACCCAAACTTTATGTATATAAGTGAAACTAAACCACTACTTCACTTAGTTCCAAAAGACATTTCCAAACCAAGACACAACACAAAACCTGAGCTTCAGAGTTCAGACTATTCAAGTCAAATTTTTTTGTCTCACTCCTGCACTCATATTCTACTGCTTATCCGTTTCTGGGTCACAGGGGGTGTTGGACCCAATCCTAGCCAACTTTCTGGGCAAGGTTGGGATACACCCTGGAAAAGTTATCAGTCCATTGCAGGGCCAACATACAGAGACAGACAGAGACCAACAACCACTTACACTCACACTCAGACCTACAGACAATTTAGAGTCACCAATTAACCTAAACATGCATGTCTTTGGACTGTGGGAGGAAACCCACGCAGGCACAGGGAGAACATTGAAAACTCCACACAGAAAGGCCCCAGGCCCAGGAACTGAATCCACGACCTTCTCTCTGTGAGGCCACAGCGCTAACCACTATGCCACTGTGCTGCCCATCACTTTTTTGTTTTGTTTTGTTTGTTGAAAAAATCAGCTCTAGTTGAGGAAGACCGTATAGAAGACTGGAAGGTGAGATTCAACATTTACACAGAAACAGTCTCAAGGCAAATAAATGAGTTATAAATAAACCTAAAATGATGAACTCCATAATAGTTTTTTCTTTACATGTGATTTATTTAGTTCTCTTGCCATGTAGAACAAGATTAATACTGTACATCAAAGTACTTTATGTAAAATAACAGTGTGTAACACACCCTTAAAAATGGTGGTGTTCAATTCCAATTTGAACTAAAATATGTTGCTGACAAATTGGCATTAACACAGTGATAAATTATTGAATTTGAGTATTTCAAAACAGAAAAGATTACCCAGATACTATCGGAATTCCATAGTTCTTTTGCAATGTATCAAATCTTTCTGCTGTAGAAATGTGGTTTCAAAACTTGCTGCCCACAACAGACGATTTATGTAGTCAATATTATCAGAAGACCCCGCAACCCAGAAACGGATAAGTGCTTGAAGATGAAAATGAATGAATGAATGTATCATTCCCCTTCAGGCTGTTTTCAATAAAGCGATTGCTGATATTCTTCCTCCTAATCTAAAATTGAAAAAGTGACATCATTGCATTTGTAACAAAAGATCTACATAGATTTTGTTGTGTTGGTTTGTTTTAGTTAGTTAGTTGTTCTTGATTCATGTGTCTTAGGTGTCTTAAATCAGCAGCAGCACCAGTTGCTCCAAGTCTTGCCTGTTTTTTGGGCTGTGCTTATGTTTTAAGTCAATCTGACTTTTTTCCTGTTGAAGGCTCCATCAAATGTTACCTTTCCTTGAACTTGTTTAATCAGCTCCATCTCAATTTGTCACAAGGACTGACATGAGAGTACATTTCACCAATGTCCTCAATATGGAGGAAGGACAAGGAAAGGTATACTGAAAGGCAGTGAGTCTTAAACAACAGAAACAATATATAGACATGAAAAAAGGTAATCAAATGAAATTATAGATAAATACAGATGAACAAATAATTCTGGCCTAAATAACCATTGTTTCTCCCGAGTTGATGACAAATAATTAGTGATACTGTAATTGAGAGAAAGCCTTTGAATTTGTAAAAAATGTTTGATGAAAAAATTTCAACTAGAATCAGAAACGTCTGATTTTAGTTGAAATTTGAAATCAGACACCTCTTCGGTAGCAAAGAAATGTCTGATTGTTCATAAATCTTCCTTGATTTATTAGCTCAGTAAATGTTTTCCTAACGAGTTCACCTGCAGTTTTCTTCTTCAATACATGACCTGACTTTTTTTTAATGATTGAAACCCTTATGCACCGGGGAGTGGTGACCCTGTGATTGTCAGCAGCACACACAGCCACCTGCCTGACAATCAGGATAGAGTACATAGTGGGTCAGATCCACCCCCACTCTTCCTCAGCTCCTCCTTCTCCTTCAAATATAGTTACTTTTTGTTTCAACAAAATCAAATAAAAAACTGGAGGCAGTTCAAAAATCATTGGGCGATGTCAAAGCTGGTTGCCATTTAGAATTGATGCACTTTCAGTGCAACAGTTATTTGAGGAATTTCAGTTTTTGGTGGGGATGAGATTTGAAGCTTTGACATGTTTGTGCCTCTGTGTGATGAATTGATTAACAGAGCGCGGGGGAGTCTATGCTCCTGCTTTTTGAACTGAGTGAAATTATGGTGTTGTTTAATTCATACATTAGCTATAACTGCCAGGGAAAGGGGCCTGTAGTCACTGTACATGGCTTGTCACTTAATTTGTTAACAACCAAATTAGCCAGCAAATGAATTAGCCTTCAAGCAAGATACCCAGATGATACTCATCTGTGCTAATGATGCTAACAGGAGAGTATTCTTGCCACATACAAGACTTCTTTACTATTTTTGGATTAGCTGAGAGTTAGGTGGAATAAGCTATAATAACTGTCGAGATGATGACAATGAAGCAGACAGCCCACACTCGTTCTCAAAACCACTTTTCAAAAACCTGTTAATAAGTGTTAATCTGCTTTTCTACTTGGTATTTAATCACTGTCATCTTTCTTCTTTCTCCTTTGCAAATTATTCAGCTACTGTCAATAATTCAATATATAATCAGATATAAATTTTAAATAACCTCCATCTGTTTGTTTCAGTATAGTCAATATCAAATTGATCCTTATTACAATGCTCGCCTGAAGGTAAATGTTTTTAAGGTGCCACTTTGACATTATTGAGTCTTTGTTTTTCGTGTTAAAAAGAAAGATTTTTCAACTAATGATCTTTAACACGGACATGAAAAAGATTATCAGTAGTGACATGGCAAAAACATCGGTCACTCAAAGGGACCTGATTATCATGTGGGAGTACCCTGGTGCTTTGATAAACACTTCTATCAGCATCCACTCGGGGCCATCGACTACTATCGACCTTTTACCCCAGATGTCTTTTGCAATTAATGCAGCATCAGTCATGCACAGTGAGCCTACAGCTCCCATGCTGCAGCAGGACCCATTTGAAGCACATAGTCGGACAAGGGAACATCCAGAAATATTTGGCAGTGGCAAAGAAAATAATATGTATGAACTGATATTATGAGAGAGAGGTTTGCCTTCTAGTGATTTATCAGAGTATGATTTTGTCCAAAAATATTTCACTTTATGAAAAAACTAAAGCAGTGTCTAGTTGGAGCCCCTTGTCATATTTTAGATATTGTTTCACATGCACCTATAAAATGTTTCATTTAAAACATTTAAACCTAAATATATGATCAAATTATTAAATCTTAATCACGAAACATCACCAAAAACCCCAGCGAATGCATAGAGAACATTTTTCCTAATGACCCAGCACATTGATCATCTTATGACCCCTTCAGATTTCTCTGACTCTTTAGAGGGGCCTGATCCCACAAATTGGACCCATAGGACAAAACTACCAAAGTAGTTCCACTTAATTTAGTACCACTAAACTACCACTACCAGGAAATGCCACTTCCACATTGTTGCTTCAAATTTACAGTCTGATAGTGATACCTGAAAGTGTACTTTATGATAATACTTATTAACACCTTACAAAAGAGTCAAGTAATCTGTTGAATGGATGGTCTTGTAGTGAGTCTGAAGTGGCAGCATGGTGGCACAGTGGTTAGCGCTGTTGCCCCACAACAAGAAGGTCGCGGGTTCAGTTCTGGGTTTGAGGCCTTTCTGTGTGGAGTTTGCATGTTCTCCCTGTGCCTGCGTGGGTTTCCTCCCATCGTCCAAAGACATCACGTTTGGGTTGAGTGTGAGTGGTTGTTGGTCTCTGTGTGTTGGACTGGTGACCTGTCCACGGTGTACCCTGCCCTCGCCCAATGTGAGCTGGGATTGGCTCCAGCACCCCCCACCCCCGGAAATGGATAAGTGGTAGAAGATGAATGAATGAATGAGTCTGTGGTCTTTTGCACTGCTGTCAGAAACATTTCCATTACATAATGGACAATTTCTAGCAAATGCTAGATTTTACAGAAGTGACAATGACGGAATGGCCATTAATAAATACATATGCACTGAAAAGAATTTAGATCAAGGCCCAGTGTATAGCAGATCAAGAGGAGGTTGCTGTGGAAAGAGCTGCAACAGTAAAGCACAGGTGTCAGTCTATGATGGCCACACTACACACATGCAGAAATATTATTAGCTGGTAGCCACACAGCAGAAGATTGAGGCAGGAATAATTTAATCAGGTGATGCTAACAGGCTAATGTGTGTGCCATTACAGCCCTGCCTGGACTGAACAAAGTGCAAATGTTTAAAAAGCAAAGTTTTGCAGTTGCTATGCTATGCAATGCTAAATGTTACGCCTCAGTGAAATTTGAGCTCTTGCAATGGTACAAAACCTCTGTCTTTTTTATTTGAAGTGCATTCACTACATAAGGAACCCCAGCAGAGTTCTGGTCACTGCTCACATTGAAAAGGAATTACACAGCTGGCTTTTCTGGACCACTGACAATTTTGATATAGGATTTTACAGTCCAATTACAAGTGGTATGATCTTTCTTGTTTTAGAAAGCTCAACATGTCACTTTAATAGAAAAAGCAAACGAGTTCTTAATGCAGGACTAATCTCAGCACCAACCCCCATCTATTCCCTGGTAGTGCATTATTAATGGGCAGTGTGGAGCTGGTGAGTACAGGGGCCTCTCCTCGCTAATGCGTTCATTCCTCATTGTTAGATGCCTGGTGAGGAAAACGCACACATATTCTGACTTCACACTGACTCCTACCTACAAAGCGCACACACACCCACACGCACGTGCACACACAAATAGGTCTGCCATCTTTGCAGAAAATATTCTTAGGGGAGATTATTGTATTTTTAGCTGGCATTCAGTGTGAACAGCGAATCCTCCACAGATCCTCTGATAAGGTCACAATGGCAAATTGAATGCAGCTTATTGAATCTCACACCCACGCTGTCAATCAGCATTTCCTAATTGGATCAAAGATTACTTGTGGCAGCTGTATAAAACATCAAACGAGTAATTAAATGAAATAATGAGAAAATAAACCTTAATGTTGCCAAGTGGGAATGGAGGCGAGCTGAGGAACGTGATTCCGCTGTGCTCTCTGAAATTATCTCTCTCCGGCTCTGGCTAATTGCTGGAGGATGTCCTCTTAACTGAGTGTGAAAAGCTGTGTCTAATTACTGCAACATTAATCAGGCATTAGCATGTTATCACAAGGTTAACTTATCAGGAGGGGCCCGTGAGCAGCTGGAGGTGCCATTTACCCATGCTGCACTGGGCCAGTGGGGCCACAAGGGGTAGTACTTGTTCTTCCTATAAATCATTACTCATTGAAGCCCAGGGCTTCAACCAAAGGCAACCATGTTGAATTGGACTGAGTGAGAATCACAGTTTTATAATTCCTCAGTGTCTTATAGGAGCAACCAGAATCAATATCAATTATTTCCTGCTCATTGTGGCACTGAAATGGGTGCGTTTATCCTCAGAGGATTCAAATTTTTGAGCTGTAAATTGTCTAATATCTTACTTTGCACAGCCACTCTAAAGGAGAGATTTTCACCATACAGTGTGTACGGAATCATATGTACTGACAAAATGGGTACAATCAATGACTAGCAATTGTGTGCTTGGTGGAGCAGTTGAGTCCAGTGTAATGAAGATTGACTGGATGATGACTGCATCCTAAATGACCCCACTAGTCAATTATGAATACAGATACAACATCAGCGTTGTTGAGAAATGTAAAATGTAAACTGTTTGCTGATGCTGTAACAAGCACCACACTTGTAGTTTTAGTTGAAACAGCATTTTAAATATGTGGAAGATGCATCACTTGAAGGGTTGAATTCATGCGTTTTGGACTATTTTTAAAAGATGACACTGAAAAATGTGCTAAACATAATGGCACAAAGGTGTATGCGCAAGTCATCACATGCCAAATGACCTGCATGTGTGTAGATTAAAGGTCATTTCTGGCAGCAGGTTGGTCCTGTGCCCTGACTTCATTACCAGCAGCTCCAAAGTAGTCTCATCAGGATTCCAGCAGGGCAGAGAAGCTGTACCTCCAACAGCCCTGCCAAAGGCACTCATTTGTCAGAGAGGCATGGAGATCACAGGCAGACAAATCTCCCATGTCTCCCAGACTGTCAAGCTCTTTGCCTGCATATCAAAGACAAAAGAACAGAGCTGGAGAGCAAGCAAGCAGAGCAGCCATTCTATTCAGAGATGGTCAGCCGTTTAAACCCCCCAAGCATGGCCTTTGAAAATGCCTATTAGCCTGGGTGAGAGAGATTACAAGCAAATAAAATTACATGCATTGTGATATTTGATTTTATTATATCCCCGGAATTGTAATTACACTACGCTCACACATTTCATTTAAAAACCATTCGGCGACAACAAAGAATCAGAGATGGGAATGAGCAGGTTGTGCACCTAGTGAGTGAGTGCACATTATCAGGCCTGTTTCACTAGAAGTAACAATAAGGGAAAAGAATGGAGGCACTAATAAGAATGCAATCAGCTGAGAGAGTAGGATTTAATGATATGGAA
Organism: Remorina albescens; assembly: GCA_034769265.1. Classification (NCBI taxonomy): domain Eukaryota; kingdom Metazoa; phylum Chordata; class Actinopteri; order Carangiformes; family Echeneidae; genus Remorina; species Remorina albescens. The sequence continues at coordinate 7,799,428 of CM068485.1, forward strand.
CAGAGCTTTATTTCCATCTGTCAGTCTTTGGGTGCAACAACAGGAAAGTGTGTTGGGAAGAAAATGTCTTTTTATTCAGTGTTACATTCCTCCCAGAGGCTGCAACATGGAAGCAAATTATATTTTTTTTGGCTGTCTTCTTACCCCCCCCCCCCATCATATTTCAGATGCATCCGGTCTGTCTGTCAGGGTTACACCAAAAGCATAACGCTGTATTACAGGGGGAAAGTGGGCATATGCTGTCTGGCTTAAACCAACAACCAGAAGGGAAAAGATAAGAGACATTCTTGGGTGGCACAGAAACGAGGCATAAGAAGGCCCACCTTGATAGCAGTACTTGTTGTTCTGATGTGTTAAATAGCTGGCCTTCAACACCCCAATCAATCGTTGAGTGAGCCACTGTGTAGCCAAGGGTTCTGTGAGATAGCCAGATGGCTGAAGTCAATGGAGGCTTGCCTGGTCTCTTGTGTCACAAAGGGATGATCATGAATCTGGCCACACAGACTGGAAAAAACACATGAAATATTGCAGTCTGAATGTTGCACCAGGTTGATAAGCTCAAATAGATGTTGTTTCAAAGTGCAGCACTGATTAAGGAATGGTGCTAATCAGCAACAGAATAGTAACAAGTCATCCCCAAAACAATCAACTACATACTTGGCCTTGGGTGGCTATCAAGGACATTTTTGTCTTTGTGATTTGTTTGTCTGATGTGATAAGTATTACTGTAGATCTCACTGTGTGTAATGAAGCCTACCAACCATTGTGTGGTACTCCAGCCATTTGACACAGGAAAGCAGGAGGCAGCCAACGTGCCAATGTGCTCATACAAGAACGTCTGTGTGACAAGACAAGCATTTTGAATTCACTCCAAGACCTCCAGAGGCCTTTGTTGACTAATCTGCAAACAATCCGCTCTGCAAGCCCCATTGCAAGTGGAAGAACAAGCCCCTTAAGCTGTGACATTAACGAACACAGTGAGATAAGATAGGGTTTGTTATCTTGGTGCATGGAACTCCTGCCCGGATAGGAGATAAGAGCCATTCAAAGCATGTTTGCTGCCAGACAAATTTCCAAAGAAGCATGGTAGGCAGGCGAAACCAGGCCTGGAATGCAGAGAAGCCACATAGAAGCCAGTCTGATGAAGAATATGATGCCTCTGCCCTTTCCACCTTATTATAGTCTCCCTTGGTATTTCTGTGAGCAAGGGTTATAACTCGTTGATGACATAAATACACTTAGACTGTGCTGAAGGAAGCAATAAGAAACCCCCATATGCACCAATAGAACAACCTTACTCAAGGATGTTGAGCACCTCAGTATAGTATCCAACAAAAAACAAACCAAAAAAATCATAAAGTAGTAACTGCAAATTGAGTGTATTAGACTTTTCATTTTTATTGTTTCATATATTATTCAGTGCTCGGATGCAGGGAACTGTGTTGTCTCCCTCTTATAGCTATGCCATAGATAGAATTGTGCTCCCGACAATCATTGTATGGGTGAGCACACAGCGTTGTTTATTTGTCCATTCAGATTGATGACTTGTTGCTACAGAGTAACCTGCATGTTGACATGTGGTAACTTGATGGGGTGTGTGCTGCTGAAACAGTATCTTGTGGTAACGCTGGGACAACACAGACCTGTCATCTGAAGGTTGTTTGAATATCAGCGTAGAAAAAAATGTTAAATAACAATTTGCTAACGGAAGATATATAAGAGGAAAATATATAAGACATTTATGATGTTAAAGTTAATTTTAGCTACTTCAGTGTTTATTGAGTTTGCTGTTGGGGTATAGCTATCATTTCTCAATAGTGACCTTTCATCCTGGTCCAGAGTTTGAGCGGAAGGAAGTTGCCTCATGGCGAGAAGCAAAAGTGTACCTGAATGTTGGCATGGTGAGATCGGATGAAACCTCATTACTCAATGCAGCTGAATACAGTGGCTATGCTCCTGCTGGTGGTCTTATTTGGAGTAAAACCCTGTCTCTGAGGGAGGACGGATGAATAAATGATCTGGGTTTTTCATGTGAGGATACCTGGGTTTTGTGTGGAAAGATAGTTTTGTTTTAATTTTAAACATGTTATTAATTCATAGGCTGTAAAAACAACCTTTTTTTTGGTCAATTTCATAATGTCATATTGGAAAGGAAATCCTCACACATGGCAGCCAAAAATTAGGTGTTGCGTCTCTGCCAGCATCAAACTGAATAAATGCTTATGAATATGCCCACACCACCAGAGGGGATGGACTAAATCGTAATTCTCATTCTGCGGCTTGGAAAAACTTCCGCCTTCTCCCGTGCCAAGCGGCTCTGAGGCGATCCCAGTGATGAGCCAGGGAACGCTCTGCTAACTGAGCTCTGGAGAAATACGGTCACGGCAAGATCCATATTCAAATAAACTTCACTCTTGGCCTGAGCACACAAGCCATGTTGTCACCAGCTGGCAGTGCCTCTCACCGCCTCTTCAAATACTGAGCCACTTTTGATTAACGTCTCTACGGCTAATCATGTGCATTAGCTGTGCCAAATTGGACGAGACACGTATGGCCTCTGTTTGCCTTGAAATCGCTTCTTAAAAAAATAAAAAAAACCCTAATTTGAAGAATTTGAGAGCTTCCCTTACACCACCCACCCCTCCTGTAAGTCTTCTCTTGTCTAGTGCCCATACATAGAACAGAGAGGGTGGTGTGGCGGCACGGTGCCATCCTGTGGGTCCCTGAATGAGAGGACTATCCTTGCCAGATGCACCCAGCTGCATAAATGTTATTCATTTTTTATGGCTTGTGTACATAATATGACCAGTGTGGGAGATTGTGAGGTTCCACTAAAGGCTGGAAAAATCCTCAAAATTGAATCAAAGTGGAAAACTTATTTTGGCTGGTGGCTATTCTGGACCTCCTCCTTTTCCATCTCCGTTAATTCTCTCCTACTCCTCCCTGTCTCACATCGTGCTCTCTGAGGTTCCTCTGTGAGTGATTTACAGTATATTCTTTCTCCGGGGCTCCTTTGGCTGGTGTCCTTGTGCAGCCATAGTGGTGTTGGTGTGAGAGAGTCAGAATATTTGTCATAGATCCAGAGGTGAAAAGACATTAGACAGCACTTTGTCACCAGGGTCTGGAATTCACACCATTTGGCTGTTTCCAAGTCAGCTCCTTAACCGCTGACCGGCCTGGTTTCTGTCAGCTGCCGCTCTGTTGACATTGAAGGCTAAAAAAAGATAGCAACATGGAAGGATCTATGCCGTTAGCCTTTTTAGGTGGTCAAAACAACGTGCAGTCTAAGAAGGGCTCTGTGATCGGCCTCTGTTGCCAAAGCCCTTGACTCTGAGTTCTTTCCCCAGTTCACAGTTCAGATATAGTTTAGAGGTTTAGAATGGCACTTGTCAGGGTTTGCTACACCCCGCAGAGAGATGGGCTTGAACTCTGAGCGCAGCCACAGTCTCCCAAAGCACCAGGCCCAGTGGAGGCCCCTGCAATCCACATATGATAGTGGCTGTGGCCTCCCGTCTCATTACCAATCTCCATTTCAAAACAGCCTTCAAATGGGAACTAATGCATTACCTCTCGCTGGGGTAAAAGTCTAGGGAGCCACTGCATAGCGGCTCTAAAACGCTTTCATTCATGTTTTATCAGTGGGGGGAAGAGCAAGCAAAAGAGAAAAGGAACTCGGACTGAACCATTCATTTGTTGCCCATCTTATTAGCTTGGCACTGTGTTATTAGTGGCTATTGTGCTCTGTAAAAGCCCCTTAGGTTTGTTCCACTGTTCGCTGAATCTGGGGTGAGCTGTGCCAGGCGCTTTTTGGAGGTATTTGAAAGCATGAAAATTCAATCCCAAACCCTCAGCATTGAGTTTTCTCACAGATAAATGAAGAGGATTAGTGGAACAATAAAACAATGTCTTACCTCAGATACCACCGTATCCTATTAATTGGGATTATAGTGGAGAAATGTGTAAAGAAACCCACAATCTTGTAACACAGTTGCGTCTTTGTGACAAGCTGATACATTAAACCCTGTCATCGTAACAACGTTTCATCAAATAAGAAACATTTTACAAATAATGAATAAGTAAATATAGAAAATCAAAAACAATGCCGGCAAAAAAAGGAAAAAAAAAAAGAAAAAGCCTGAAAATGGGAAGAAACGCTTTGGAAAAGCTGACAATATTGCACAAGCTATAATAACCCACCTAGGCTTGGGTATGTTAGGCAACGTGTCAATTGATTTCCATCTGATGATGGACTGTGTGTTGAAATAAATTGACCTTGCCAGACGATGAGTGAAATTGATGGAGCTTTTCATCTCTAGAGGGCTGTTCCACACTCAGCCGTAAAATGGATAGAGCACAGGACAGAGTGATTGAGTTGGGGGGAAATATAAGGTGTGGATATTTCTTCTACCAGGGCTTGCTTGGTAAATAATGGTTACAGGAAAAATCACTATGTGGAAAATACAGAGGTTAAGTGCCTGTTGTTGACTAGATGATTAGGCCTAAAAGCACACCATGCTAAAGTGAAGCTGGCCACTGACAGATGCTACCCATTGGAGGAATATGTGGCTCAATTACCGGGGGTCTAAATTGAAAGTGATAGTGATTTAAGTCTTCCCAATACTCCAGCCCTATTCTGGCAAGCAGTCTTTTCAAGGGGCCCTTTTGAAAAACCCTGCTGGAGAGTTTGAGACACAGGAGCATCATTGATTTTCAGTAACATCCCCTAATGACCTGGCCACGGTTTGATCCACGCTGTTATTATGGGCTGATACCATGGGACAGGATTGGTGGGTCTCACGGCACACAGCAGCGAGATGAGTAGTCAGGGCATTATCAGGATGAATTGGCAGCAAGCACAGCCGAGGCCTTGTCAATAGCAGGACAGGGCGCCTCAGGGCTCCCTCTGCGGCCCACACCAGAGCGCCTTCCGGCCTCATTAGAAAAGCAGATGAGTGGTGTGTATGAGGAGGCGTACGAGAGGAGAGAGGAGCCTCTCCCCCACCATCTGATAGCGTGCCTCCCAGGCATCGCTCCTCTTAATGAGTCCAGACCACGGGTCAATATGCCACTGGGCTGCCAGTCAATACCAGTTACCTGCAACACAAACACTCAAAACCTGCTTTCATACAAAATCAATGTCCTATTAGTCCCTCCCTGTATTGCCTTGGCCCAGTCTCATCGACCCCCGCTGAAGAGCTCTGCAGCCCATGTATGACAGATTATGGCCAAATGATCTGATGGTTTAGGCTACTCTGCCAGCCAAGCCTGTTGCCTTTATGATTTCAAAGTAATAGCTTGATATCAGATGAGCAAATACTCTAAATGCTCAAAACTGAGGCACAAACGTTATTGGCAAACCCATCAACCTGACATCAACATTCCTCTCAGCATGTTTGGCTTCCAGACAAATTCAGCACAAGTGTCAGCAGTGAAACTGAGCACCAGGATTAAATTAAAGACAGACGGCAAATGTTCGACATTAGGTCCAAACTTTATTCCGTACATTTTAAACCATGAATGTTCATTTTCATTTTTTTTGCAGGCCTAAAACTCTACTTATTTTGTATACAAGAGTCTAAGAAAAACAACTGCACAACACCACAAGGTTGACAGAGAAAGTCCTTTTTGCCACCCACTAAAAAGTGTCCTTCTTTTCTGTCTGGGGCTGGTCCAGTTTGCGACTTGGAAGTCTTTCAATAATTCATCATAATTTCATTGGTAAATATAAACACGTTAATCCAAGTTTGTTTCACTATCACCAGTATCGTCTTCCCTCTCCAGGTGATCTCTTTGTTAGGGTGCTGTGTGCTGCTTTGCATAGATTGCAGATGATCCTTGTAGGCCCCCTTACAACACCCTCCTGTTATACGTCCCATCCATTGGCCAGGCTTGTCTGTTACCATGATATTAAATGGGGAGGTGTTTCCCCATGTTTCATTTAATTTTGTTTTTCTAGAAATGGTTAAAAAGCCTAATAAATTTACATGGTAATTTTGCAGCGAAGGAATATCAACAAGTTTTTTACATCAGTTTTCTTTACAGATACTGAACAAAGACCTCATAATATATATTTTTCTGCATATCTCAAAGGCAAAACAAATGAACAAAACAAATCGGTAATGTAACAATTGTACATTGTCATCATTGAGGATATCCTGGTACCATGAGGTTAAATTACTGAAGATTGAAACCAAATCCAGTCTTTACAGTGGGTCATAATGGATATGTCTCACAATCAACTGGGATAAATATTGTAAAAGGTGTGACTAACGCACAAAATACATAAAATTCATAGAAATGATATCTATACATGGAACAAGGATAGGAAATGTACAAACTCATTTTCGGGACCTCTCTTTTTGCACAGAGCTGAAAAAAAAAGGTATTGGATTAATATATTAATAATTATCAAATATTTAAGTCGGATATAAACATACATGTGTTTATGTTCTTTTTACCGACATTATTCAACCTCCAGTCCACTAAAAGCAAAGTCATGGCATGTGCTTAATTAGCCTTACACACCTTTACTTTGTACAATCATACCCTTTCCCTTAGGAAGTTTTGCTCTTCTCTGGGGAAGAGCAGTGCATTTTGTTCAGAAGAGGATTTCAGATAAGGGGAGTGGGGCTTGTGAGTGCGTCTAGGGAGACTGTGCACTTTTCTAAGGAGCTACCGAGCCTCTACCTCCTTTGGGTTGCGAGATGGTGAGTAGTCCCGTGGGTCCTGTGTTGTGGTGAGGGGGGTAGTCCTCCTGGGTGATGCTGGCCTGGCACTGCCAGCTGGCACAAGGGGTGGGGGTGCACTGAGTGCGGCTGTGGGGGGTGTTCTGTTCAGAGGGCCGTTGTGTCCTGTGGAGGGACTCAGTCTAGGGTAAGGCATGCCGCCAAGGTGAGGCATAAAGGGGGGCATGTGGGGTAGATGGCCCTCCATGGGGGATTGGTGCAGCTGATGGAGGCGTGCTCTGTCCAGCTCCTCCCGCAGGTGGAGGCGCTCCCGCTCCTCTGCCTGCTGTCTCATTCTCTCATGCTCCCTGCGCACCTCCAACAGGTGCTCGTGGTGAGAGTAGTCATGAGCCTCCCTCTCGCGATAAGCTCGCTCCTGTTCGTACATGCTGGGGAAGCGATGTCCTTGCTCGGCCCTGAGCTGGAAGTCCATTCGTCGCTGCAGGTCCAGGCTGCGATAGGCCTCTCTAAGTGGGTCCCAAGGGAAAGCAGGGTGAGGCAAGCGTTCTCTTCCTGCCAAAGGGCTCACTCCCATGAAGGGAGCCATACGAGCCCGGTCTAGCACATTGAGGCTGCCCATCTGAGGCATGGCACTCATGGAAAGGGGAAGAGAGTGTGCCATGGGAACACCGTGAAGGCCAGGTGCTGGGATGTCACTGCCACGCGGTGAAGGAAGAGGGGGCTGCTGAGACAAAGGTGGGTGGTGGTGGTGCGGGTTTCCAGATTGACCAACGGGAGCAGGGAGAGCTTGGGTTGGTGGCTGTGGGGCGGGCTCTGAACTCACCACCATGACCTCCTGCTCCTCCTTCCGCTCCTCCTTAATCTTCATGTCATTTTTCACCTTGTGGAGGAGATCTCCAGGTGGGGGCTCTTTCCTTTCGTTGTCCTTGAGTGTAGGTGGGGGCCCACCTGCCATCTTCATGCCCTGCTCATTTATCATTGCCTTGGAGTATGGAGAAGGAGAGCGCTGAGTTGGTTTGATGGAATCTTCTGAGGCTCTCCTTTCTAGCATCTCCTTGCTAGGTGAGCGGCTCTCCTTCACCTTCACTTCAGCCAGTGTGGAAGACTCTCTGTGGCGCTCCAACAGCTCTTTCTCCACCTCACGAACCCGGTCTACGCTTCCACTTTGATGCCGCCCCGAATCACTGGAGTTCTGGCTGTTTGAGCGAATTAAGCTACTGATCTGGTAGCTGACAGGTGCAGAGGCTGGAGATGAACGGTTGGAGTGTCGGTTGCGATCCACAGAATCCCTGTAATCGCACAATAAAACAGTTTAATTAGCCCCAGTCAAAGAAAGCATCAAGTCAATGGGTTGTATTAAATCTGAGTTGTAATTCCCTTAGAAGAAAAACACAAGTTAATATGTTTTTGTCATTCTCTGGTAGTATTTATTGCCTTAAAATCTAAAAACCTTGCAATTAATGTGTGCAGACAGCTTGTGCCCTTTTGATTTGTGTCTCTTTCTTACTTAGATACATGGTTTCTTTATTTCAGTTTATTTCAGTTTCCAAGGATACTACTAATGGATCGAAGAACTGTCAGTGTTTTCTTATACTGGATATATGTACTGTTGCTGTAGTGTTAAAGACATGTTTGTTTTATCCGAAGAGAATTTTATGATTTTGTGTATATGTATGTTTTTCAGTTTTGTTAATTATTTGTGATCATGTATTATATATTTGGTTTTTGTTATGTATATAGGAATATTCATAATTTCAGTCTTTTATGTTTAATGTTTATAAGATTTGTTACCGTTGTGGCTTATTTTTCCTGTATAATGTATAAAACAATACAGTGAGGTGAAATCTCAAATGCAAGTGGCGACGATAACAAAGAAAAGAAGTAACTGTACTGTTGCAGGAATATTATTTGGTCTAATATCTTCCACATAATACTTTGAAGGTGAATAAAGAGACCACACACTCACCTGTCTTTATCCTTCTCTTCCTTCCCGATGGATGAGTCTCTTTTCTCCCTTTCCCTCTCCCTTTCTCTCTCTCTTTCCCGTTCCCTCTCTCGCTCTCTCTCGTGGCTGTTGGCGGAGCTGCTTCTCTCAGTGTCTGCGGTTTTGGGCCACTGTGGGGGGGTGGGGAAAGATGGTGGTGTGCGTCGAAGTCTGTTCCAGGTGTCATGGTGAGGGCTTCCAAATGTGGGTAGTCCTCCTGGACCCTCCTTGGTGCCAAACACACTGTTGGACCCTGAAGAAAAGAAGGAGACAGGCGTGGGACCCACTGTAAGTTAATTGGGCACAAAACCTTCTTGAGGACACATAAGATGAGAAAGACTCAACAACAAAAGCTGCTTTTGTCTTTGACTCTGGAGGCTCTCTCACTGAATCTGTTTGAAAGAGTTAGAGGTTAATGGCTCCCCCCACAAGTAGAAAAAAATACTCATTTGCTTTTGTACTACAGGGCCCCCCCCCCCCCCCCCCCACCCCCTCCAATTTCGCACCGGATGAACAGGGGAGACTCAGTTGCCCTCTGGAGTTGAGGGCTGTGAAAAGCCAAGGGAGACCTTAGCATTCCACGGCATGTCTATTCCAATCACATCCATTTTCACAACAGGATTTGGCACACAAAAATAGGAGGGATGAAGAGAAAGAGAGAAAGGCATAGAGAGAAGGATGCGGAGGGGGGGAGTCCTCCATGGTGGTGCAGAAGGGGCTTGTCAAATAATTAATAGATGAATAGCCACCAAACAGCAGACCTGAGAGTGCCTGTTGGCAGCAGTGCAGCCAGATTAAAGCCAGGCTGCTGGGGCCTTGGTTGGTGGATAGACTTAAGGCAGGGAGGAGGTTTGCTGTGGTCTGTTGTACTTTCTTGTTGGGCCTCGTTGGTCTAGGGCTGCTTTGACACAGAAAGTAGAGCTAAGTGTCTTAATTTTTTTCCTCCCCTCCTGGCTCTCCCTGTGGTCTAACTATGTCTGTCACTGGCCACAGGGGCCAGATTGAAGGGGGGAGCAGTGGAGGAGGAGAGGGGGCCAGCGCTTACCAAGCGAGGGGTTGCCTAATCCTCCGAAGGCACTGCTTGAAAGGTTGCCGAGGCCGCCAAAGGAACTGGAGCGACTGAAAGGATCTGCAAAATGCCAAACAGGGATTAGCAAAAGGGGGGGATGCTGGCTAGCAGAGCTCACCCCAACACCAACCCGTTTCACTCGGCTTTTCTCTTACAAGCGAGCTGGTTTTTTTTTTTTTTTTTTAAAGCGCTGCCACCTTAGGTCTCTGCCTGGTAATCCTGCAGCAGCCAGGTTGCATGGATGTTGGATTCACTGCCACTAACTGGAGTGGAGTGTCTCTGACCTTGCTGAGCGGAACAACCCTGCTTGATGGGGAAATTAGTTTTGAGTTGTTGGAGCTGAGCTTAAAATAAATTGTGGGCCAGGGAATTAGAAGATGTAAAACTTAGGCTAACGGTAGGACCCTAATGCTTTTACTGGGGAACCGGAATCTGATGGCCTCAACTGACGCAAACACTAGCATCCAAATTTATAGTAATAACACACATATTTACCCTGGGGAGTCAGTGAACAACATTCATCAACTGATAATTTGTAGTGCCATTTTAATTCAGGAAAAAATCCATCAGGAAAAGCAGAGTTTACCAACAGATTAGGGTTTAAGGATTTTTAGCTCTGGGACTTGTTAAAATATCAGAAAACACAACTATGAGAAATATCCTCTGCATCATGAGGAGATGAATCCCCTGGACAGGAAAATTTTGCCTTCTTCCTCTGTGGACCGTGTATTCACAAGCACAAAATGGATTGACTCAAGGGCTTATCATGAAATCAACTTGGCACTCTAACTCTAGAAAGTGCCTCAAATAGAATGGTTTAAAATGCATGAATGAATAAAAATAATTACACGCACAAATAAACCCAGCAGCATAACTGTCCCATTTCTTTGAATTACAAAATCAACTTCATAAAACTATAGAAAATAGTGCCATTTATGCTATTGCACTGCATTTAGTTTCTCCAAACAAATGAGAGATGACAAATATGGCTGAGGAGTGAACACTAGCCTGGCTATGCCTTTTTAATAACCCCAGACAGAGTTATTTCAGGCTAAGTTATGAATCAAACTGTCCAATTATATTATGGCTACACTGTCCTATGAGTTTACGCAAGAAATGCCGCAGCAGACTGACTACACTAGCCAAGTGGATTCCACATTAACCTTCGAATGAATGTGAGATCAAAACTAGAAATAGCTAAGCTTCAAATTACACCCTCGTGGCTTGTAATGCATTTAAAACGCAAGTGTAGAGGAGAGAGAGTGAGTGAGTGAGAGAGACGGAGCGAAAGAGGAGATAAATGTATAAAAAAATTTGAACATGGGGTTACTTACACTTACCTGCCAAATGGCTAGGAGGCAGGAAGCCGCTGGGGTGTGGGGCAGGGCCATAGGGGGAGGGGGCTGGGTGGCTGGAGCCTATCAGAGGCAGGGAGGGCAGAAGAATTTTATAACTGTATCATCAGATGGTCATAAACTCTAACTAGCAAGCAGCGAGAAACCAAAATTATTCTCCACCTACAACAATCACATTTGTGACCCCTGTGATTAGCCTGGACGAACAATGTTAATGTGAGTAAATTTGACCCAACACGTTTTTCTGCAATTGAATCACAAACTTGCTTATGACATGTACATACTGTACTGTACATATAGCCTGCGTGGGTTAGGGATGGCTGGGTAATTCCACTGAAGAAATTAGTGCCTGATATTTTGGTTTTATCGCAGCTGTCGTATGTTTGTGTGCAAATCTACGAGTGCTTATTGAGGTCAGTTCCAGAGCGTGCAACCAGCACAAAACACTGTTAATATCACCCATATTCCATGAATGGTTAATGAAAGAACCAATTACAGGAGTGCTTCTGACACACCACTGCATAATTACCCGTCAAATGCTATTCGCCCCTCTGTTGCCCTCCAACACAGGGCAAATCAGTCAATTACTTCACTGAGAGTCATCCATATTCATAGACATATCTGACTCGCTTTACTGGGAAACATTTGCTACAAAAGCACTATAATTAAGTGAACATTAGATGAGACGAGAGGAAAAAAAAAATCATATAGTTTCTTTGCAACGGTCAGCGGAACAATTTGGACATACTTTTGGATACTAATTTGCATAAAGACAAAAATCGCATTGAAAGGCTTTGAGAATGGGAGTGTTTTGAGTGATATGACTTGCAAGGTGCACTGAGAGACCCCACTGACCTGTGGAAGAGAAAAGGGGTCGTGCCAGGTCATGAGGGTACGGGAACCCAGGGAAGACTCCTGGAGCTGGGGGTCGACTGAAAAGGTCCAGCTTCCCATTCATGTCTAGTTTGTGAGGGTCCAGCTGCATTTGCTATAAGCAAGAGAGGCAGAAACAAGGAGAGGGAGACAGGCAAAGAAAATTAGATCGGTAGGCTACCACACTAAACATTTACGACAACAGAGTGCGATGGGATTTATCCTCAGCTGCACATTGGGTGAGAGATCAGAGGAATACAGATACATCAACAATGGCTCCATGTCTCCAATTCTGGCCAACTGTGTTATAGCAAATATATGTAAGCTGATTAGAGACACTAAATCCCTGGTAATGGGGATTCAGAGTCCAAGACAGACTGACACCACTAGGCCAGTGGCCTTAGAGGAGGATCTCCATGGCGAGGCCACTCCATCCTCTATCAGTGAGAGGACAATTTCCACACAAGTAGTTTTCATCTGTCCTCACATGTTGCATTTTGGTCAGCACATCTATCACTTCAATTATTAAATGTATCACCAAGTTCTATTATTCTTATGGGTTGTAATCTTCTCCCGCTCTGCACAGGTTGACTGAGCCATTCACTGCGACTTAATTATTTTTAGGGAACAATTTACAAGAGGAGACAAAACATTTGTAGGATTTTGTATCATCATTATTATTTTGAACAGCGTTCTGTTCCTTTCTATGTGATCTACCTTTTTCCCACCCACATGATGTTTCTGAACCCAGTCATACTATACTAGATATGATCAGACCTACTATTCTTCAGTGAGTATATTACTTGGGTTTTTATTCCATTACCAATATACTGCATCTGGTTTACATGACAGAAAGCCTCCTGCAAAACATGAGTATCCATCTCACGCACCTTCATTTTCTGCTGGTGGTGGTAGATCTGCCATGCGATCTGGACATGCACTGCACACCACTTGCCAGGTTTCTAAAAATTTAGAGAGAAACTGAGGTTAGCCTGCTGGCTTTAGTATGGGGAACTAAATATGGATTCTGGCATTGTGATTTTCTGGCCAAACTACAAAGTGGGAACTTGTCAGAATTTTCAACCAGGCAATGGATTAAGAAAATCTAACCCTGACTTAAACCCAATATAGACCTCAAAACTAACCGTAAATGCAGCCAAAAACCTGCAGGGATTGAATTTGGAGTTTTAGACTTTGTGGCCTGGCCAGAGAGATGACATGTTTTATAAAAGATGGACAAGGCAACCACTTACCCTAACAGATGTCCTGAACGGATCTGTTATCTGTATGGACAAATAGATGAGTATTATCATCAACAACAAAGACATGTGGCCAAAATATGCAGATCTGATGGCACTTATGATAAATGTGTGCATAGACGTGCATGAGAAATGTTCTCTCTCTGAGACACATACTGTATATACTGTAGTGTGGCATTCACTGGGAGGGGCAGAGAAAGAGGAGACTGGTTAGGATATATTAGCTTGATATTTACCCGTGGATCTTTCTGCAGGAGTGTGTGAGGTACTGCTCCAGGACGTGCTGCTACGTCAATGGGATTAGATGCCTGATGGGGACAGAAAGACAGAGGGAAAGAGAGACAGGGTAACCAAACAGATCTGCAGTACTGAAATCAACCATTATATACTATTGCTTTGTGTAGCAAGTAAGCTAATTCTTGTTTAAATAATTCCAAATTGAGCTCTGAGGCATCCTCAAGGGCATTGTCAGTGGAGGACTTTTCATTCTGGATTTTTTCTGCATGAATAAGTAACAGAAGCACTGTGGGACAAAATGTGTGTCCATGCTATGGATGGATGTCTATAGCATGATAGCATTCCAGAAACCTTTCTAAAACCACTACAACATCCTCCAGTTACAGATGAAAGCATCACTCCTTCCATATATTGTCCACTCCGAGATCTATAGCACACTAATCCTTAACTACAGCTGCTATGTAGCTGATGTCATAGATATAAGTGCGATGATGCAGCAGGTGCTGAGCCATGGCAGTGTAAGTCAGAGGCGCAAGTGCAGAGATCAGCCTTATTAATCCATCCCTATACCAGGGATGGGAAGATCCTGCAGGGTGACCTGGGTCACCAGCCCCAACGAACAAACACACATCCCAAGCCCTTCTCTCCCAAGCTCCTCTCCAAGAATACTTAGCAGGGGTTTTAGACACATAAGACTGTTCCTTGAACCATCTGGTGGGGCCTTTGACAAAAGGGCCCCTCCATGACAGAGTACGCTGGGAATAGGGCCAGCGGATTTAGGGCAGCTTTGATTAGGGGCTTACACCAGGTCACAGCCGCTGGGCATCTGCCAGACACACTCACCCCCTTGCATCCCTTCCCATCCCACACATCCCTGCCGCCCCAGATCTTCTCTTCTTGTCTCGCTTGTCATGGCTCAGCTAAGCCCAGAGCTCTGACCCAGGTTCATGTCCAGTCAAGTCTGACAGAATATAATAATGGATTTTAAATGGGTGTATTAGAATCCTGTTTCACATCTTCAGCTTCGAGCTCTGGTGCTTTTCTCTTTCAAGACACACATCTCGTACCAAACTTTCTAATGTGCTGTCAGAACTCTTATTTCTTCGATGGATACACCCTTAAAGGGTGCTACTTTCATGACCGACACTTAATGCATTATTGCATATCCAGTTTCCTAATTTCAACCAAAAAGGACTGCCTTTCTGGTTCCCGCATTTTAGTAACTTGGATTAGCTACACAACCTAAAGGTAACTGGTTAAAAAAGGCACAGGGCTACTGGCATGTAGTATATTACATATGTGACTTTGAAACTTCCACGCAGAAACAACTCATTATTCCTTTCGCAAATGACTTTGGTGAGCAAGTGTAGTCATTTTCACCTTATGGAATGCTGAAATATTGCTAAATAATACAAAAGGTTAAGCTAAATCATGTGACATTCATAAGAGCAAAAAACTGAAATAATATTTTGAAATTTTGGTTTTTCCTTTTGTGTCCAAATGGTCAATTTGTGTTTCAACCGTGTTCAAGCTTGTGGGATTTCTATTTGTGCCCATGTTTCTTTAAATAGTTTTTAGCTCGTGGGTTGAGGGTGGGGAAGTGGGGCTGACCTTGGGCTGGAAGGCTCCTTGCAGTGAGCTGAAGGGTCCTGAGTGTGGGAGCAGCGGGGGCATGCCTGGCATGGTGGGGGGATAGGAGGGGAAGAACTGGGGAGGATGGGAGACACAAAAAGACACAAAACAAAATCATACAAAGATACGAACAGGACTCAAGCATATGCACGTACATAACCACGGCCACGCTAAATACTGTCACGGCAACATTCAAATATGTCAAATATTTGATTTGCCAAATGCAAATAACTTATTTAAATTTATGTAAAAAAGAAAAACTCACATTTGAATGTCGGATGAATGGATTGTCCAGTTTGGGGGTGTATTTGTCGAACTGGAAGAGAGAGAAAACATTGGAAACATAAGTCCACAAAATGATCTACGTTTACCAAAATCCTTGCTGCAAGTCTTCTTTAAAAATACCCTCTCATTATTTTTACATCGTAAAAACATAACATGTGATCAACATCTGTAAGTGGTAATAAACTGGATTTTGGATTTGGATCCAGAATAATAAGCCCAGGAGTAAAGCAGCTGGCTTGCACTGGTCATGGGTTTACTTAAACTGCATGGTCAGATAGGCAGTTAAATTACTAACAATACAGCCGCTTTAGCTGACTGCCAAGATGAAGGCAGCCTGCATGATTTTCCAATTGAGCACACAGAGGTTGGGCGTGGAGGCCCAGCTACGGGAATCATACCATTTTAAAACCAGACGAGATGTTTCTATTCACTGGAAAATTTGTAGGAATGTGAATCTAATTGCTTTTGACTGCTATGGCCTCTTATTCCTTTTCTTTTTTTGTTTTTAAACAATCCCTGATGGTATAGACATGCAGTGAATACATGGAGACATATAGCTTGTTTTTAGTGTCAGACATGAGATGTAGTCAAGAAAACTGTCCAATTCATCATGTATAAAATCGTGGACAATATATATAAACCTCTTGTGTGAGTAGTCAGTCTTTTATAACTGAAACCGAATCGAGTAGATGACATTTGCAATGGTTAGGGGCTAATTCAGGACAGATCAGCATGAAACTGATATAACCTTGAAAGGCTGAACTGATGGGAGGAAACCATTTCTGTGGCAACGTTTATGCCTACCAGAATAATCTCAGTTAGAGTTTGCCACGTAAAAACCATGCTGTTGGAATGAAAAAAATATTTCTGATCATATCCTGAACACATGGGAATCTAGTCAGTAAACTGAGAAGGAGAGGAGGGAGAAAGAAAACACCAAATGTTGCCCCACGTATGAATGGGGGCTTTGTACGCCTGCTCACTGGCTCTCTATTTTGAAACAGGGTAATTACAAGTGACAGTAACTTATTCCAAGTCCGCAAATACACAAACCATTTGCAGGTACTTTTTGCGAGTGTTTTCACAAAGCTCTCTTGGCAGATGCAGACGTTTTGGGTTTACATAAAACAAGAAAATGAGTGGGTATGAATCAGTGTTTCTGTGTGTGCTTGTACTGCAACACGGGTGGTTGTGGTGGTGGGGTGGCGGGTGTAGGGTTGGCTAAGCTACTGGTAGGCAGGGTTTGGGTCAGGGGCCCTTTAGTGGGCCAGGGCCATTCACATCTGGACACAAAATGGCAGCAGCAGTAGCAGTGATGGAGTTGACGGCCCTGTTTGCGGGTGATAATGGGCCCAAATCAAAGACGGATAGCCTATTGAGAGGAAACGCAGAGCCAGCTTCCGAGCTCATTAAACAGCTCCTCTGCATTTCTGAAGGCGCGGCCTGTTTAATGTCTGACACTGGGAGAGGGATTTTGGCTGCTTTATGGCCTTGTAAAAAAAATAAATAAATAAAAGAAGAAGATGAAGAAAAAACCTCTTGCCCGTGTAATTTATGGTGCCTGTCAACAGTTTTATAGTAAACAGGTTTGGATAATTAAAACTTAATATTTCATCTTATAACAATTAAGGATATTCCTTGTCAAAGGCATGGATGGGGCAAGGGGGCAGGATAGCAAAGACACTGCTGCCATTTGGCAAGCCAGCTGCTTGAGGGTGTAGAACAATAAACAAATATAGAGGTTTCATAATTTCATTAATTAAAGCCATTAGCGAAGGGCTGTTGCATAGTTGAAATGACATGGGGCATCTAGAGAGCAGGAAAAAAATAAAAGACAGCGAGAGAGAGAGAGAGAGAGAGAGAGAGAGAGAGAGAGAGAAAGTGGGAGAGGGAGGCAGAACAACTGGGCCATACATGGTTTTCCTTTTCATGACAAAACAGTAGGACAACCACTACATTATCATTAATGCTGCCTCTTTAACCAAGCACCGAAGGGAAGAAAAACAGCATTGTTACTGAGGAAAGGAGGAGAGGAGAAAATACATAAGTTAAGAAGCAACACAGTTTCAATTAAAAGGAAAAAAAAAAAAACCCAGCAAAAGACATTAACGACAGTCTCAAATCTCGACATACCAAGAGATGGGGGGAGTACATCATGGGCTACATAATGCTAGCATTAGCGAAATGGAGAAAATCACCTCTTTCATCTTCAAAGACAGAACTGTGTTCTGTACATAATTCCTACCACGTCAGGAATTAACATAAAACCAGATATCGGCATGTGTGTCGGCTCAAGAACAGTCTAAACAATCTCTATACTTATCTGAGATTGTGCTATAAATACCAGCGCTTTGATTTCTAATGTACAGGATGGGGATAATCTTGGAGCAGGGCCTTAATGGGACTGCAGGCTCTCAATCAGAGGTCATGACATAATGGATTAGACTAATGCCAAAAAGCTACAAATGGGGCCCCCGTCTGAATCGACTGTGAGAAATTGGTGTGCATTTGAAATGATGGATGAATAGTTATAGCCGTTTTTTCCTCAGCACTAATCTGAAAGCTGCCCCCCCCCCCCCCCCCCACTTTCCAGACTTGATGGCAGTTAAAGCACGGAAGCAATTAGAAACATTATCAAAACAGTTTTGCAGTGATGTCATCCCACAGTCATCTGCAATGAAGTTATTTGACTGGCTTTGAATTTGTAGTATGGTTGGCTGTTGAGCTGTGCATGCACGCGCACACGCACGCACACACACACACACACACACACACACACACACACACACACACGTGGTGAGAAGCCTGCACAGAAGTATAGTTTGCAGAAATGCATACACAGTTCTGTTTGATTGTGCCTTCGTTGCTCTTTGGTAACAGGCAAAGGAAAACATTCAAAACCATTTAAAACACATCCATATGCAAACAATTGAAAAGCCTAACTTCAGGCAATTCTCCTTTTTTGATCCTCAGCAAACACTGAACAGCAAAATCTATGTCAAAGTTAAGAAGACGATGAATAATTGAAATGAAATTTGGGAACGTTGGTTTGGCAGACTTGCTGAATCAGATAAGAGCCTCTATACAAAAAGTGATGCATGTTGTGTATGTGCAGTTCTAGAAGCTGAGGGGCATAAAAGTAAACGTGCTTGGTCAACCTGAGCAACAACTAGCATGTAGATGGAAGAACTATTTGATGTATGTAATATGCGTAATGGGAGGTGGCACCCAGTGAGCCGTATCTGCCCTGTCCCTATTGTAGTGGAACAAACGTGACGCGATGAGCTTTCTGTCAGCTCTCAGACTTCAGCTGCAGGAATCAAAAAGCAAAATTCAGACTGTATCAGTGCCATATTTTTTTTTTAAAGGGATAGGGGATGCTACATCTACGGGACATCTTTGGTGAATTTTGAGGTAAAGAAAAAAGGGAGGAACTGATTGAAGAAGGGAGATTGGGAGGGGTGACAGGTGGGTGGGTGGGAAGTTACTGGAACTTTTTTTTTTTACTTATCCTCACATTTCTGGCTTGGGTACGCACCATGGGAGGTGCGGTGGGCGGGGTGAGGATGGCGGCCGGGGGCAGACTGGCGGGGAAGGGCGTGAAGGTGTGCTGGTGGGTGTGTTGGTGCTGGTGCATGTGCTGGTGTTGGTGAAACTCGGCCCTCAGGAGTGACACGGGGGCCAGCGGCGAGGCGGACGGCCCCCGGCCCCGCTCTGAACTCTGAACCAGGAAGCGGTTGTTCAGCTCCTGCCTCAGGAGGTCATGCTCTGTAAGAAAGGAGAGCGAGGAAAACCAAAAAAAAAAAAACCAAAGAAAAAAAAACCAAAAACAAACAAACCGAAACAAACCAAAAACAAACAAACAAAAAAAAAACCAAAGAAAAAAAGAAAAAAAGAAAAGAAAAAAAGAAAAAAGAAAAGTAGGGATGGGGGAGGGAAGGGGGGGGACACAAGAAAAAAAAGGCACGGGCGCCCAGTCAGTCTTCACAACAAGGGTAGAAGAGAAGAAAGAAAATAGTCACCTGGCATTCTCTGTTTCTCCAGCTCATGCTGTGAGGGTTTTCTACGTGGGGACTCATTGGTGGTGGTAAGAGAGTTGCCTGTGACAATGTGCCAATCAGAATCCCCGAATGAGGCTGGCAATACATGATTGGTTGGTTGAATGATATCAACAGGCTGGTATCTAAAGACAAGAGAGAACCAAGAGTCATCCCAGCAGAAAACACACACACTCTTGCCCTCTATTAGAAAGTCAATCCACAACTGGCATATTTACACCCATCATCGCTGGAGACATTTGTTTCCCTCTACTGCAGAATGAAATTGCTATGTTTTGATGACACTGTCTAAGGTTTTTTTTTTTTTTAATGGTTACCATTCCGATGTCCTTGGTATGAAAGAACACAATGCTGGTTGTTGAGGTAATTAACACAAGACGATTTTCAGCAGGCCTACATTCATGACGTCTCCAGCTGTGATGACTGTCCACTGGTTTGCTGGCATTTTCCAGTGATGCATCCTTGCCCTCAAACTGTGACCTCATTACCCTCTCTATGATGCTATATTTACAGTCTATATTCGAAGATTATGTCTGATATTATCCTGCAGTGAAAATAAAAGACATTAAAACACGTGACTTGCTTTAGAAGCAACATCCTGCTACATTTCAGTCAGATTTATTTTCATTCTGTGTTGCAAAAGGGGGATTTTGCTCATAATATTCTTTGGAAATTGTCAAATAATTGATTACTGGTAATTGGCTATTTAGAGCATCTGTAGCTGCTGCACTAAGTGGGCGACATTCCTTATAGTTACAGCCAGATCATTAAAGAAATATGCTGACATTATAGGAATGGGCTCTTTTGATGGATTATAGTTTTACTACTATCTTTAGTCTCTTGTGTGCTGTTCTGCTGCTTTTGAGATAGATTCAAAATTGTCATTGTACTATTCAGTAGCATAGGCACTCTGTGATGAGACTATTGATTGTAGTATTCCTCCCAGATCTCAAAGCAAAGTCCTTATTTACCGAAATATGTTTTCTTCAATAACAAAGTATGTCAGTGTAATAGCCTTTTCAGTTAGAATCAGTAAAGGAGGAAATAAAAATATGTTTCAGTAGCAATGAAAACAACCTCATGCACTTTTAGAAATATATGCTTGCACAAACTATTCTGTGCAGCATCAATAACTAAGTAAAAAAAATATATAATAAAGGAGCACTTACCCGATCAGCAAATAATATATGAAAATTTGAATAGTTTTAACACCATATAACACACAAATTAAGAGATAAGCTGCACCGTGAAACATAACACGGCCATGTCACTATACAGAGTATTAGCGTATCTGTGTAGTTATGTACTACAAATCTGTCTTCGTGCACTTATGAAGATGCACTTAAATGTTTTATCAAAAAGCTCTAGAAAAGAAATGCAGGAACCTCTTGCTGCTACGTTAGTAGCACTCTGTCATCCTCTTGAGAGGTGTTAACCAATCAAGGGGTAAAATGATAAAGACAATGTTGGTCTTTTTAAAGCTGCAATGTACTGCAATAGTGTCGTCGTGTCTCTGATGGCATGCTACCATCTAACATGTGAGGTGCGCGGCTTTACCTGGGTAGGGGGTGCCGGCGGGGTGTCCTGGCACCACTAAGCTGTTTGTTGGTAAGGTCGGTGGTGGAGGCAGTGTGGCTGGGGTTGCAAACATGGCCGGATGGCGATGGCCCGGGCTCCGTAAGGAGGAATAATGCGAGGTAGAGAGATTGGCTATGGACAGAGGCAGGGTGGGGGCTGAAGTTGGTAGCCCACTGACGTGGTGGTGAGGGGATGGGGGCAAGTGTTGTTTGGGATGGCCCACTGGACTGCTGCTGTGGCTGAAGATTTGAGAGAGAGAGAGAAAAAAAATACAATTATCTGCAATGGAATGGAATGACACTATATAGCGCTAATTAGGACATACTGTATTTCATTCATTTCTTCAGTGTTCAGTTCAGTTTTAGTGCCGTATTTATGACAAACTTCCAGCTTCCATTTGTAACATATGTGTTCACTTGCTTTGTAGCTAGCCCAGTATTAGTTCAGCTTTACTGATACGTTTGACACTTTGCTTTGACAAGAGAAGAATGATTTTCCAATAAAGCTTCTTACATTGAACTAAAAAGAGGTGAGGGCAGCTACTGAGATGAAATGGCAGTGTGCTTTATGTAGTAGAGTTTTGCGCAATGAAATACAGTAAATCTGACAGCTGGTTATTGCAAGTTCGTGTGGCAGAAAATCAATATCAGCTTGAAAACAGTCAATTTTGCGTGCAATATAAATTGCATAGCATTTTGTTGGACTACATTATATTAATTTTGAAATAGCTGCAGTTTATTTTACTGCTGGCACAACTAAACTGGCAAGGACACATCGAAGAAAATTCAACTTCACCTTTTTCCAATGTGCACAGGGAAAGGAGTAAAGTCTAAAGAGGTCAAAACTCCAGCAATGGAAGAACTGACTACAAGACAACATACAGAAATTCTGTTCTTTTACTTTTCATCAGCAAATATGAAATTTCCCATTTGTCTTGTCAGACATATCTATCCTAGCTGCCCGAATGAGTTTGAAATGGCTGAAAATACAGAATGAATACACTAAAAAGTGTGATTTTTATTGACTATTTTTCACTACTAATTCTTGGTAGGCAGCCATCTTTAATGAGGAACCAGTACTCAAACACGCCCATGTAACAGCTTACCCGATGTCGTGGAGACTGTTGTACTGCAGTGGGTGATGCACCTGGTGGCTGATTAGGGGGCGCGCGTGATGCTGTGGGGTTGGAAGAAGACGAGGCTCTTGGTGAGGGTGTGGGTGAGGAGGGTGGGGCTGGGGATGGGGTGGTGGCCTCAGCAGGGGAGGGGTAGGGACAGGGGGCGGAGGCGGCTGCTCCTTCTTGACACTGAGAGGGGGCGGGGTGGGGAGGCGTGATCGAGGAGGCTCTGGAGGGGCCGCCGCTGCAGCGGGGGCTGGGGAGCCTGTGGGTGCCGAAGCCGGGGTGGGGCTGGGCACGGGAGGCGCAAAGGGCACCTCACTGTTGCTTTGCTCCTGGCTGCGCTGGAGCCCTGATACTTTGGCTGAGCTACAAGTCTTCGTCTCGGGACTCTCATTCGTTGGCACACCTGAAGAGAAAGGAAACAACCAAATGTAAAAAGAGAATTTGCAAATGTCGATCTGAGGTTAAACTGGGCTGCCCATTTTTGATCGTACAAAGATAGATGCTTGCTCCTGTGTGTACTCAGAGGAGCATATACAATCAATGATAAATAAAACATATCTCCCTCAGCTTCCTTTTTTAATGTTCTCCACATGTTTCCTGCCCAATGTTCCCCCTGTTTTGCTCTCCCCACGTTCCATTAAGTGTTTAATCAGGTCATTTTCATGCTTGACTATAATCAGATGATCCAATTTCTTTTCGCAATCCAGTCAGTATGAATAAATCACAGCTAATTAAAGTTAAATGTCGGCCCCTATTCAGGGCTTTGCTGACCACACAATCTGGCATGAAATAATTATGTTTCAATTGTGCTGTGAAGAGAGATCATGGCCCTTATCTTGGCCTCTCTGCCACTGTGCTTTTCTGTCCTCCCTTCCTGATCTTTCAGGGGATTTGGGGAAACAAGCAAAGCAAGCAAGGCACTTCGAACTTGGCCACTTTGTCTTTACCATTCATCAGGGGTCTTTTCAACAGACAAGAAGCTTTTATGATCAGAATTCCACTCAACAACAACTTTTCATACTAAGGCTGTTGCAATTTAATCACTGTAATTATATGTTGTTGTAGCAGGAAGATGAAAGTGGCAGAAAATGCAGCATCTCAACACCTTTCCCACACAAAGAATCTCAAAGCACTTATGAATCAGTGAAAAAGAAAAGCCATTTGGTGATATTCCACTTCTCTGTGTTAAAAGAAAAGCAAAATGGGCTACGAAGAAAGTGAGTTTGAGGAGATGTTAGTGCCACAACTACAATAAAGAAAACACTGAACTAATCAAAGCCGCAAATGGTGGAATTTCTTTTAAGCCCAGAAACTTCACATGCATAGAAAAATCAGAGAAAGAAAATGCTCACGCATGGATAGAAACAGATAGGGAGAGAGAAGACAGCCTGGTGTAGATGAGGCTCTCTAGGCGGCTCTAATCTACAGCTAAGACGCGGCAGTACTTCAGTCAGAAGGCTTACTAGTGCCGCAATTAAAAAAAGCTCCACGGGCACTCTCAACGGTAACAAAAAATGAGAGCCGGGAGCTGCTGTCAAGCCAGTGAGAACTCGATATGCAACCTACTAATGGAATATCCAGTCTCTATTAACAGCCTGCTTAATCTTTCAAGGATCCTAACACCCATAAAAAGACCAATAAAAAGGCAGGGCAGAGCTTTTATTTTTTTATTTGTTGAGCTCCCCTCCCTTGCACCTCACATTTTATGGTAGAACTGGGGCTGGCTAAGGTGTCACGATTTTCAAATGAATTCTGGGGTCTGGGTGTATATAGACCCCCAGATTTATAGCGGTCTGGGATGTGGATTAAACTGTCAGGCTCTTTTCCTGCAAGCGAAAGAGAAGGGGGAAGACAGAAGGCAAAGACAGAGAGACAGACACTGACAGACAAACAGAGGCGAAGAAGCAAATATCCACAGTCGAAATGTCGCCGTTGGGTGATGTTGCCGTGGCAACCTGTTCTCCCAGACACAATGTGCGGCGAGTGATATGGAATGAAGTCTCACTACGACCACTAGGAGATAGAGAGGAGCTTCTAATACTAATGCTGGGAAGCCAGGGCCACGGCAAGCGCCGGGTTATCTTAATGATGATTCTAATGGGCTCTAATGGAGGCAGCGAGGTATCAGCTCAGACCAACCCATCCCTCATTAAAATCACACTGCAAGCTAAGACGTGCGTGCACACACACACACACACACACACACACACACCAATACAACAGGAAAATCGAGACAAAAAAAAAAACTTTCCAGTTTGGGAACATTACACACACACACGCACATGAACACACACCCACACAGTGCCAACATCTTTATTTTGTTGAAGGGCAGTGCAGAGCAGGAAAAATCTGGCCAAAATTGCTGCAAAGGGCAAAAGGGTACATCCTTTCAACTATTTCTTTGATTCAGAAGTGATGGCAACATGATAGGAATGCATACAGAGTTCAAGTGTGATTGCTCCTTAAACAACAAGTGCTCCGCCTTCTTTAGCAGCACGCAGCAAGGTCAGTTGTGAACAGGTGATGACAGAAAACACTGTTACTGTGAAAACCCTAATCTCACTTTTTCATAATTTTTCTGAAGGTTTAGGTAGCAGCCATTTTGGGTGTAAACTAACACACGATGATCAAAAAAATGAAAGTCGCTATGACATATGTCACCTACAGGCTAAATGTACTGCAGCAAAATCAGTGCTGTTTTTAAACAAACTGTCAACAAGAGTCTCAAGTACTTGACAAACTTGGCACAGTTTTGTACTTCATCTCCTTGGGACAAGGAAGACACTTTACCTGCAATCACACTGCGGGGAAAACAGTGGGCAAGCCACAGGCAGTCATGTGAAACAAATGCCATATGAGTCTGTACAAAAAATCTGCTGTCCTGTAGCCTTGCCCCACAGTCCTGAGCAGATGGTGTGAGTGAGTCAGGCAGGTTGGAGGGAAGCCCGGTGGCGGGGGGTGCCACCCCCCACCTACCTCTCCCGTTAGCTGGGTTAGTGCACTGGGGGGACAGGGACATTCCCTTGGGAGGTGTTGGCGGGTCTGCTCGCCAGATGATATCTCATCCCACTATTGATCTTTTTATAGTTGTTCCTGTGGCCCTGCTTACTCAGGAGAATTGGGCCTTGCCCTGCGAGCACGTGCCTAGGTTTCCACTGATATAGGGTTGTGGGGTTGGAGGGGTGGAGTAAGGAGCTGGGTAGCAGACGGACAACAGGCCACTGGGATTCACTGGTGATGACTGATGTGTCCAGCGAGGAATCTGGGAACACAGTGTCGCTACACAGCTGTTCCTGCCGCCGATATCCTTCACTTGTGACCCTGTCTGTCCCTATGGAACATCTGGAGAGCTGGCACGGATCTGGTCCTCTGTGGCCTTTATGCAGCCAGATGGCCCAGCTCTGAATGGATTGGATCAGTCTGTATTGGCTTGGCCCTGAGTTGGACGAGGATAAGCTAATTGTCATCATCCAGGATACCTCAATAAAGGATCAAATTGCTCCTTGCTGTGACCAGGATATCCCTCTAATACATGGTCTGTTGCCAAATGCCATGTCAACAATACAAGGCTCAACTAATTAGCAAAACTGTAGCATTGGAGAAGCTTACACTTTGAAGGTTTTTTTTTTTTTAAACCATTTTATATGAAATACACCTGGCTGCCTGCAGATGGACCCAACAACTTATTCAATAAGACAAGAGCTTTAGAGAACATTGTCAACTGGCCTCCATCAAAATACCCCTTGAAAACAAACTATGTGCATGCAAACCAATATGCAACATAAATTACAAGCTGAATGCCAACACCAACGCCAGAATATACAACTGCCATGGAAATAAAACCTGTATGCAAAAAGCCTTTTCAGATAAGATACGAGCATATGCAAATTCTTTTGGTGACAAGGCGGATTGGGGGCTAAGAGAAGCTTAAGGCCACTGGGTGTTCTCATTTACTAGGCAAACACTGCGGTTCATTCCCCTCGTGGCTTTGCCAAAGCATAAACAGCCAGGTTGCTGAGAAAATAAGGACATGAACGGATAGATATATAAATAAAGGAACATATCTGTTGAAAGAAGTTGGAGGATGCAGAGGGGATGTGAGAATGTGTGCCGCCTTGATCCATCTCCTGCTGGCTCTGGTTGACAGAATATTCTGCTGCTCTTGACGGTTGAGCTCACAATGATTTGGTTTTTGTACGTCTCTAGACAAGCAATCTGCACAGAGCTCACGAGTGAGTGACTGTGGAAGATGGCTATAACAGATATCAGCAGAAGGCAGGAAACCGCAGTCTTGCCAATCAACACTTCATTGCCATGAGGTAGTCAGTCATAAAAAAAGGTGGGGTGATTTTAACAAAATGATTTTGTATGAGAGGAACAGAAGGGCTGTGCAGCGTTGAATCATTTTGCTAATAATAAAATCATAGGAGAAATTTGCAGTGGCTTGCTTTTCCTCACACTATTTAATCTGCCTCAAGCATCTCCAAGCTGGTAACAAGGGGAGCCAAGGCGACGTTTTTGCAAATCACTCAGAGATGTTAATGGGGGAGTGGACGAGCCGAAAGCTGGCCAAGATAGCTAAAGAGTGGGGACAGCTGGCACGTTTCAATTATTTCTTTCTGTCTCTTCGTTGCAGCTGACAAAAGGAGTGGAAGGCAACAGAATGGGGATGGGTGTAAGCTGTAACACGTTTACTGTCAAAGCCCAGGCAGAAATTGAGAACCTAATGTTCATTTCAGAGAGCTGGCAGCTCAAGCTGTGGGATGAATCAGATTTTGGATCCCATCTCAAACTCCAGCCATATGGTATAGAACACATATGCAGTTCACCTCTCATGGCACATATCGCAGTGCTGGGAATGGGAGGAACGTAGTGGGGAGAGAGGGAGACAGAGGTCTAGATGGTGATTGTCTAAATCCTTTTGTGTCATATATAGTTCAATGGTGCTCCAAAAGCGATGTTAAACCTTCATTAACCCCTGAAAACGCTGCAAAGAAGCGACCCAACTCCACACTCACACTACCCTGAAGCTCCATCCAGGGTCCACCCCCCCCTGCAGAGTGGCTTCTAGCAAAACTCATGTGTTCTGAGACAGGCATCAGCTCCTTATGAACACAGCCGGGTCATCTAAGGTCAGAGCCATTGGGCTCTTCTAAATAAAAGGGTGGACATCATGGAACTTTCAACAGAAAGGCTAAAGTCTAATGGTTCCTCTGACATGGCCCACCCTGCCAGCCTGGAATTTGACCCTTTTCACTGTCACTGACCCGGGTGACCCCTCTTACCCTGAGGCCACTGAAGACAGACAGCCAACAGGCAGGGAAAGGGAGGGTCATCTGAAATTTTAAGATGAATTTTCTGCTTAAAGAAGGGGAGCCTTCAGGAGTTATTTGTGCAATGCTGCGAGGACTCGCCTTATCATTTCATTAATTAGCTTGACACGCCCGCCTTATGGACTTGAACGCTGCAGTGGCAGCTGTCTCAATTGATTACGGCAGCCAACGTTTTGTTGCAATTGAGTGGAGACAAGGCCTGCCACTTCTAATAAAGGACTTAACTCCTGCTTCCCACATCACAGCACAGCGGTGAGTGGACAGTAGCAGCCTCCCTGCGTCTCCCATACCTTGAAGACCTTTGCAGAGTCTCTCCACAGGCTGCCGTGGGGCTCAGTGTGGGCTGTAGTTCTTGAGCAGCGTGTCAGCTTTACTTAAGCTCGCATAACGCCTGAACAGTATCACTTTGGTGCCCCACAGGAAACCATCCTCTTTTAGCCCACCAGCTGGCTGACAATCCTCAGAGAATGGAAGGAAAGGTGGCAGGAAATAAAGAGAGAGTGTGAAAGAATGAGATATAAAAGACACAGACAGGGAGCTTTTGCCAGGAAGCTTCAAGTCCAAGCAGAAATTGAGGAGGTAAGTGCTCAGCAATGTAAACAGAGGGACTGCTTCCCAGCCTCATTTCATGTATGAACATGCATGAAGCCCACATGCCTCTAAGTGGATATAATATTATCTTTCAGTGCCGTACTGATTACTTCTCAATGGAAGGGAAATGGCTGGCTGAAAATCCTTCAACAAATCCTAAGTGGCATGACAGTGGGCTGAAAGAGCCTGCATGTTTTTCTTTTCCTCCTCCTTCATCTCCATTTTCACTCCCCACTCTGAAAGCAAAGCAACAATTGGAAGCTGACAGCTTCGAACCAGTCTCCATACCTCATTCACTGTTTTGACATACACAGCCTTTGCAATTTAGTGCCATGAAAGGGGAAGGACAAACATCTTTGCTGGCGTATCATATTTCCTCAAGTGTTTTGCAAATACAGTGGTTAGACGGCATAAGTATGCCAAACTGTGGTTTAGACTAAGATGTTGCTGCAGACATTCACCTGCTTCATGCAAATATAGCAGTCATTTCCATAATGTCACTTAATACAGTCTGATAGCCTACAATGCTGAGGCAGCCATTGGTGCTGTTCTATAGGCACTGAAACATCCTGTTATTACAGGCAAAGGCTACTGATCTTGACCATGCCCATTACTGTACACACTGTACATTGCAGCATGCCAGAGGCATTTCGTTGTGTAATATAGGGCAAATAATAAACTACAAACAACCAAAGTCACCAACTGATTTGTAACCATCGGAAAACAGCTCCGGAAAAAGATAATGTACCAGTTACCTTTCTAATTGCCAACCATAAATACATTTTGTTATATTCAACATAGATATTTGATTTTGAAGGACATAAAAAGGAAACTGGGGAATCGACAGCTAGTGGAAGTATGAATTACATTTTGACGATCTAAAAATCTATTTTGAATTTTAGAACTTTTCTATTGTAAGCTGTAGAGCATCTATACATGCAGGAGAAGGTTGTGATAAGATCTTAGCTGACTATTTGTTTAAAGCTAGTACTCCAGTGTGCATTCAAGTGCTTAGGTTTAAATTTCCCATATCTGTAGGTCCCCAGGGAAATACTGTCCAGTGTAGACCCCCTGATGTAATCAATGCCTATTCTATAGGAGGAACCTGCTGCTGAGCTGATCCTGGGGTGCTGCTGGATAATTAGGCTTACAGATGGAGACCCAGCAGCTGTTGAAGAGTAGACAAGAACTGCCATTTTCCCTCTTCTAATGGCTACATGCCAAAAGAGCTGCATTCTTACAAGCTTTCATTTCTGCAGCAGTAGATCCTGTCATATCTGAAATCTTGTTTTCTTTGCGTGCGTGTGGTGGGTGGAGGGGGGGCAATGAATTACAAGTCAAGGTTGATGACAAACTTACAGGACCTTAACGTTAGGTAGGTAGATGTTTGAAATAGCTCTCTGCTTAGCTAGAAAAACATACACAAAAGCTTCATAAAAATCACTCCCTTTCCTCACCCAACTACCATCCTCTCTCCCAGCACAGGAAAGGAATGACAATTGGAGGGTGTATCAGGTTCGCAAACATTCAGTGTCCTTCCTTGCACCCCATTCATCATTCCTGAGTAGAGAGACAGAGAGCATGACAGAGAGAGAAGGATAAAGAGACCATGGTTCGGGGAGGGAGAGGTTAGTTAATAAAACGGAGGAGAACACATGGCAGGGAGTTTTGTCAGGTAAACTAATGGAGACAAGGCCCGGTTCCTGACCTGAGGGGGACTGCTGCTAACCCAACCCAACCACTGTCTGCCCCCTTCTACTCTAAGCCAGCCACATGTAGACTGGCAACAACGCACAAACAGCGATGCAGGAAAATCTTGGTTTGGCCTTCTTGAGCCTTGGTGGACAAGGAACATAAAAACAGTCTGCACATTTTCAGGGCTGCTATGTGTTGCAGCACTTCGCAGTGGTGTGCAAAGTGTGGCAAGTGCAGAATTGATTTGTTTGGAGTGTAAAGGCGGCGTGTCAGTTTGAGGAAATGTGTGAATGCGTGTATGTCTGTTAGGCGAGGGGGGTGCATGGAGAAACAGGAGTGAAATTAGACTCTGAAATGAGCCAAATCGCTTGCGAGATGAAACAGACTACACCGGAAAAAAAAAAAAAAAAAAAACCAAACCAAACAAACAAACAAAAAATAAAAAAACACAACGCAAGGCACCAGAAAAGTGTCGAGCAAGGCAGGCTGGCACAAAAGCAAAAAACAGAAACAAAACAAAACAAACACCATTTTCTCTCTGCTCGACATATTTCAGACAACAGATGACAAAAACAACACTGAAAGTATTAGAGGAATCAAAATCAAACCGCCAAATGTGTCTGGCTATTTCATGAATCCGTGTCGAAGCGGAGGCTCCACACCACATCAAACCCTGAAAATTCTGAAAGCCTCCTCTCTCCCTTTAGCAGCCAGAGCTTAGATTATTGTGTGCAGCTAAAAGGTAGGTGCCACACTTGATGGCGTGTTTTAAACGCCATAAAGTATGAAGACCCAGATGGCTCATCTTCCCTGAAAAACATGTCCACTCTACCTCGGCTCTAGCAACACCTGCTACCAGGATTAGGTCAGCGTTACGCCAGCCCTACACACTAATACAGTGTGCCACAGCTGATAAGGAGCCCAGGGCACTTCAGCACTGGCCCCACATTCAACAGCTGATGAGTCAATACCTGTATCATTAATGATGGCGATAGCTGTATATTGATCTTTTCCAAAAACACAGGGAGCCATGGTTTCAATGCAATTTGTCACTGGAAGGACACAACAGGTCATTTTTTATGGGTAATATCAGACGCTGGTAATTTTAGACAGTGCCTGAGTAGGTAAGAATATTTGATTTTGGTCCAAAATATGTTACATTTTTTGTGCCAATAACGCATTTAAAGCTTTTACAAACAAGGAAGCTAAGACCATGAGTCCACTGTGAGGAACCCCACTAACTCCATGCAGTAAGCGCTGTATAATCCACATGCCTTTAGGATTTAGGATTTGTATGTAATCAATGAAACTGCATTATACAGACATGAAAAAATATTATCTTAACATCAGGCAAGTATGAGCAAGACCATATATCAGTCTAACCCTGGTGGATGCTGCTGCAGGAGCTCTGCACACTATACTCCAAGGGTGTGTGGCTTTGGAGCAGTGTCTCTCGCTCCTTCCCAAAGCAAACAGCAGTGAAATCCCAGTCCTGCTGCTGCTCAGCCCCTCAACACAGCAGCACTGACCCGACAGCCAAGGAAGCTGGAGCCCATGCTCGGTTGAATGGGGTATTACAGTCAGTCAGAGGCCATTAGGGGCCCCACCACCAGGGCCCAGTGCGGGGAATTCACCAGTAGCCAAAAACAACAGCCAAACAGATGACCGCTTGAATATTGGAGGAGACCACACTGTGCATGTTTTTTTTTCTTTAACCTCAGAGAAACGGCCAAAATGCAAGCCCCTGTGTCTCTGCAAATTACCGCCTGTCTGTTAACAAACACTGGGACGATTAATGGTGCTAACGCCCAGTGAAATACAAGACAAAACACAGGCCCTTCCTCGGCAGTGCGTGTCGGGTTGCTGCTTTCACCATGTGTTGAGTTCAAGGCTAATAGCTAAGCTCCACTGCGAACCGCTTCAAACTCAGCCCTCTGTCAAACATACTGTACCAGTCCAAGCCTGTGGTAATGCTGCTAGACAGAGTGTCTCTGATAAGTTATTGATAGAAATGTGGATGCTACTATGCTATCACTGGAAAGCTATCAGGCTCAGAAATACTACACAAACAGTAGGTGAGGACCACCCATCTAGAATTACTTGGAGAACACATCATATGGCAGGCTTATATTTGTCTTTAAACTGAGATCTCTTTCCTGGGTTCATCTCCTTCTTCCTGAAAATCCTATCTGGCACATTCTCCTGAAGCATGGATGTCCTTGTCCGTCATGGAATCTGAAGCATTTTACATCCGCTCTGTTTCTGGCGATGGTTTTTCCATCTTTATAAGCCTGTGTGAACTGCTTCCCAAAACGTCCAATCCATTACAAGCATGTTTGTAATATCCATCTAGGCTGACGACTGTCCCCCTGCCAGAGATTGTACATTATCCAAGCATCGTGTTTGGCCACAATCGCCTACCATCTGGCTTTGTCAATGAGCGTTACAGCCTCATCTGCAAACAACATTGGCTCTGAACTGCTCAACACAGATGAGCTTAAAAGTGGGGAACTGGGATCTTCAAACAAATGCAGGGAGGGGGGGAAACCCACTCCTGCTGGCAGTGTGACTGGAGTTGGGAATAAAGGATTAAAAACAAGAAAACCTGCAAGTGATCACAGACGACACGCTTTACATTTCAGGCCTGACAGCAGCGATAAGACGCTGGTCATGTATTCTCACAAGTAAACAATGAAAATGCCTTCTATGCTGCAGCTGGCTGTGCCTTCATTGGAGGAGGAGGATTAAGATTGGACAGAAGATGTGATGAGAGCTATTGCTCTCTGGAGTCATCGTCTCCAAATTCTTTACTTTATCTTCTCTGAAAAACAAACAGTGAAAAAAAAAAAAGAAGCCTAGATCCGTTTTCACTGGTGGTTCTTGTTGAATTTTGAGTCAACTCTTGTTTCACAAGTTGGCCAGCTACCTACAGCTCCAGCTCATCTGTCAAAAAGTCTTTCCCTTATTAGGGAGCCTGTGATTTCCTAATGGACTGGTGAATAATCATGTCTTTACACATGGGTAAAACCTGGATCTGCAGTGAAAATGTTAACAAGCAGGACTTGAATTTAACATGCAGCTTTGTGATCATTTATTGAATTGTCTTCAGTTTAGATTTAGTCAAAAAACTCTACAATCAAATCATTTCTCAACCATTGGTCTCGATTACAGTAATCCTGTTTCCTGGTCAAAACATTGATAACACTTTCTTCCTGCTATGTGCTTGCAACTGATAGCTGCACACATATAAATGTCAGCGGAGGCGTTAGTGTCACCACTGAGTTACAGCAGCAAAAATGCAAGTGCTTTTTTTTTTTTTTTTTTTTAAATAACTTGAATGGTGTGCGACACTGCTGATGGTGTGGTGACTGTGGTGTAGGAGGTGACAAGTATCATGCACAGGGAAAAGGCATGGAGGCAGAAGGCTGGCGTTTTATCATTTAACCTGAACTGAAGAGGCTGCATAGAAAGACCTATGGGTGGCCCAGGTTGTGTGTAGGAGATGACTTTGAGGCCACACAGTAATGGTCAGTATTGAAGTGATTCAATATATTCACAAAGGCTTTATCTGATACACTGAAGTCACCTCTGTATATACCAACCTGTTCTCGACAGCCAGATGGGAAGCCCGGCTCAGGAGTGACACCCTCATGCTAATATAAACTGAAGATACACAGTGAAAGTTCAGCAGACTAAGTGCTGGTCATGGCCTTGACAACTTATCCTTAAACTCCCTCGTGGCCTTTAGTGATTTTGTAATTGCTCCCTCACCGCAGTTGTAGCTGAATCCATATTCAGTCAATGAACACAGTGCCACACAATGGAGCCTAATCACACAGCTTTCAATGTGACTCCCATATTCTGTCACAATAGCTGATCACCACCCACAGGCTTGCTGACACAGATGACAGACACTGATAGGACTGACTGACAGGTGCCAAGCATTCTGACATGTAGTGGCCAACATTGACAAAAAGATGAACTACAATGACGATCGATTTCTATTTCAACACTGAAGCTCAAGCAGTAGTGACCCAATACTTTCTAGACTTCATATTTTGTGAACTTTGGGATCTCAGCACTGAGCAGGCACTTGGACATAATAGTACTCTAAAGGGGCCACAGAGTGCACACAGGGATAATTTTACAAGCCAGCTAATTGCTGTGCGTAATAAATCAATCTTTGAAAAACAGCCAACTCTTTAGATTTGGTGCAGTTTGAAATCACTTCCTGAATCATACAAAACCAAACAATTCTCTTTTGTCAGCTTTTTAAGGTGCCAGACCACAGAGGGGTAGTGGGTAATGTGGCTTGGTCCCTTTGACTGCCTGCTGCTCTACATAAATAGTACATGACGCTGTAATCGTAATTTAAAACGCTATAAATATTGAAGAAGAATTAAAATAATTTATGGAACACCGCAGTGTAACAGGACGTGTGTGGGGGTGTTTTGTCTCCTTTTCGCTCCTGTCTTGCAGCGTACAGTGAAACGGTGGGCAGCAGAGGTGCAAGCTGGGAATTCTGTAATTGCTTTTTCTGTCCCTGAAGCAGGCCTTCCTGCTTTAAATCAAAAAAGGCAATCTCTGTCAGTAATGGCTCAATTAATAATTAAACACGTGTCTTATCTCCACCGAGCTCCCCCTATTTATTTTCATCTCTCCAACAGGGACGGCTGCACAAACAGCATTAACACTATCAATAAAAAGAGCATTATTATCCGCCCCTTTTTCCAAAAACAAATCACCCAGCTCATAAGCTGTCCAATGTCTGTGAACAGTAATAACCCAAAGATGAATAAAGAAACAAGCCTTAGCCAAGTTGTTTCTCATCCTGAGATAATATTGCTAGCCAACCCATCCACATCCTGTGTTCTGCTAAGACTTTGTGCCTTTTCACTATTTCAGTAAAATCAGGGAAACAGATGAGCTGCTGTTCCAGCTCAGTAGCAAGTGAGGTAGTTTTTGAAGCACAAGTGACGATTCCTTCTCGGCATCTGAGACGTCCAACGTCCAGCTCCCTTTCGCTCACGGTGTGACTGTCACCAGACCTCAACACACCAGAGTTGGACCGTAAGTGCTATGCCAATACAGAAACATCGCTCTTCTTGATAGAGAAAGTGTTTCCTGAAAGCTGCCTGGACTTTGTCAAACACATCACAGTAGGTAGTGCAGGGGAGATTCACCAGGCTTAGATTCCACAGCAGTGATGGCTGCTTTCAATTCCAGCACTTGCTAATCTGGCCGTGTGAAGCCTCCGGAGCCCTTTTGTTTTCCCAACAACATGTCTGCCCTCCAGTCATATAGTCTGCTCACTGGTTCAACGGCGATGAAAAGCTGATTAGTTGGTCAGAGGGTCAACCTCCATTCATTATTTAATGGGTGAGAGACTGCAAACAGTCAGGCTGGCTGCGGAGGTTAGTGATACATTACACTGACCTGGCCAGAGGAGAGCTGCCTGGCTGAATACAAACATGCGCTCTCATCTACTTCACTATGCCTGAGCTGCCCCAAATCCCCCCTGCCCCGACCTTGAAGCTCTGTCTCCAATCTCCATCCTTCTTCCCTTCTCTGACATTCAGAATCCAGCAGGTTAGACTATGTTTTGTTTCCCTGCAAGTTTGGACTGCAAGAGTGGCCCAGTAGCTTTGTCTGGTCCAAGTAACAAAAGAGGAAGAGGAGGAGGTGGTGGAGGAGGCCATAGTTCTTTTATTGACACACAGCAAACAGCAGTGGCGGAACAAAGGCCACTCAGCACCTATTGAGAGAGCAAGCCTGCAGACAGGGTGGTTGATTAGTGATTCG
Organism: Remorina albescens; assembly: GCA_034769265.1. Classification (NCBI taxonomy): domain Eukaryota; kingdom Metazoa; phylum Chordata; class Actinopteri; order Carangiformes; family Echeneidae; genus Remorina; species Remorina albescens. The sequence continues at coordinate 7,834,988 of CM068485.1, forward strand.
ACATGGGGACTCT